>CM060900.1:530852845-533500345 GCA_030762935.1 Hymenopus coronatus | reverse complement strand
GATAGAGTGCATATACATTATTCGTAACCAGCTGCTGTGGTTTCAGCTGACTCAAATCGTTGAACTGAAAATTTCTTTCATTTTGGGGAGCATAAAAAAAAGTTGTATGGGACCAGATCTGGACTTTAGGGAGGATAGGACAAATATCTGGCACCTAATTTCTGCAGAAATTGGATTGTTTATTGTGCAGTGTGAGCAGAAGCAAATCATGGTGCAGTCATCACGATGTGGCCACTTGCCAAAAAGAAGGAACAGATCTTCTACCAACACTTCTCTTTAGCTTCAATTTTGTGGGGGGCTGTTCTACTGGGAAAACCCAGACCAATGACTGTCATTTAGTTTCTGGATCATATGGGTAAATCCAACTTCCATCATCTGTTACAATGTTAAATATGTATTTGGATCTTCCTCCATTGAGATTTTCAGTAATTATTGGCACCACTGCACACAAGCTTGTTTCTTCTCATTTGTGAGGTGGTGGGGAATCAAGCAACTGTAGAGCCTCCTGATGTCAAACTTTTCTTTCAGGATTGTTTCACTTGTGCTGATGTCACATTTAGGGCATCTTGAATCTGACCACCATATGTATAACAATGATCTTCCCGTAACATGTGCCCTGCTTTCGCCACATTTAATACTTCATCTAAACTATAGGGATTCATGTAGACAATACTTTAGGGAAAAGCAAATCTTTACAGTGTTTTCACTATATATATGTATACATATACACAGGGTGTTAATGAACTACACCAAAATAATTTGAGAGATTGACTGATATAAGTAATTTGAGATCAGCAATGCATGGTCCCCAGATAAACATAACACAGCTACATAGCATTAAACGTGTGGGTATCGTGTGCTAATAAGTTGGTGTTAAAGCAAAGAAGGTTGAAAAAATGGCTTAGAATGTCTTTAAAACTGCTGCCTGATTATAGAAATATAGATTTTTAGCAGCTCGTTACCAGCATTCTCCAGATTTATTGTCACAAAAATCTGTAAAATTTCGAACTAATCACTTGACAGTGTAACACTGAGCATTCATTAACAATTTTCTTGAAGTGGAGGTATTTTTACAACTGCTTTGGTGGCTTAATGCGTAATGTGGGAAGTTGATATCCCAAACGTCATGAATTCGATTCCTGTTATAGAGTAAATGTTTTTTATTATTATTTTTTTCATTCCAGACGAAGTGCCATGATATGTGAACGAGACCCGAACTTGGAAACTATCTTTCACTTGAAAGCCAGTATTATAACCACTATGCTAGAGAGGTACACTGTAATACATTCCTTCGTTTTTTGTGTTATGCTCTCGAATGGTTGATAAATTAGCCAGTGGCATACTGGTACTTCAGCAACTTATAGCTCTTACTTTGACATTTCAATAAATAAATTCTGGATTGCAAAGGGCAAAGATCCCCAAATGCATGATGCAGTATTTCCAGGCATTTTCTCTTCCCTAAACCAACTTTAAGTCATAGAAAATGAGCATGGAAATGCTCTCACTTGAGTTTGCGACAAGCTCCCAGTGAGCTGCATTTGTCCTCCTTGGGCCTCAGCTGGTCTCAAGTTTCAAATCTCGCTTTCTGCAGAAGGCTAGAACTGGTAGAGCATGGGTTTGGATCCTGATAAGGACGTTAACACAGATCTCAGTGATGGAATGAGAAGCGAAGTACTCAGCTTTCTTTATTTACTTTACCAGTGAATCACTATGTCACACCTCACATCACCAAAGTTTCTACAAGTCCTGTTTGCAGCTATGAACTGGCTAGTTGATTCCCTAACAGTTGGCCTTTGTCACTATGCAGTCTCACAATGCCCAACAGAATCATCTCGCTATTCTGGAGGTAACTTCGGCGATCACAACAATAGAATTTTCTCACTCCACACTAATTAACTGTCCACTGCACTTAACTATTTTGTGACTTATGAAAATTTAAACTTAAGTTGCACACATATTCCTGTCCTGTCTGGATATAGCTTCACTGTCGCTGACTTCCAGAAAGTGTGAGCTGCTCTAATTTTCCCTCCCTTTTTATACAAATTTGAGATTCATGACATTTATGGCTTTGCTCTTGTGAGATTGGTAGATTTTTCACACTACTATTGGTGTCTATCACAGTGGCACCTTTATAGTGACCACCATGACTCTCTGGTAGATGTCAGACAGATTAGGTTATTGCTAGAGATAGGATAATTATTAATTGGTATTTGTAATTAGTTCATGTCATCATGTCACTTTTTATCATTGCAAGTCTGTTAAATTTTACAATGAATACATTGCTTAATTCATGCAAATACTAGGCTTGTAACAGGATGTGGTGAAGATAACCCACTAGGACGCTTTGCAGAAGCTTGTACACACAATTGCACAGATGTGCGTCATAGAGACTTGCAACTTTTCTTGCACCATATTTTGTAACAAATACATGTTTGTTCATGGTTATATAGTAAGGTCTTTTGCCAGAAGCATCGGAATACTTTTGGTTGTGTTGTTGAAAGGAGCCTGTGCTGCAAGCAATCATGTTGGGCATGGTCTTGGTGGCAACCACTAAAATGTGTGAGTAAAAGCAATCAGCCTAAGATACTGCCAGAGAGTGGGGAAGAAAAATCTGTCTAATATATTTTATATTTGTTTTCCAAGATATATTTGAAAGTGTACCAAGTAGAAATATTCAGTAATAATATTTACCTATTTGTATGAATAATTATTGCAACTTCTAATGCAAGTAATTTCTCTAAACAGGAGAGGGGAACAACCCAATTTGTATTAATTCATGTTATATGAGAATATTTGTTCATTATAGTTAACTCATAGAAAGAGGTTTATGCAAATGCTTCAAAGGGGAGAGCTAAGACTCAACCTAGATATATAAATACTGTTGTTTTAATTGAATTAGTTAAAGTGGTATTTTTAACACGCACTTCACTTACTTTTATTGAGTAGGACAATTGTTGCTTTAGCTTGATTTAACCTCTAGTAAGCAATATTTCAATTAAGGATGGATTTACGACGACCAGCAATGTTTAATAATTCATTTCATATTAACTTCATATTTTGTTAAATACATAGTATTTTAAAGTTACTCTTTTGTGTTATTTCATGTTAAACCTTTTCACATCCTGAATAAGAAAACTAACACATTTCCTCTGAAACGAGGAGCATGTTATCATCCTGAGAGCAGTGGGCATTATACCTTATTCTCATCACTCAATTTGTCCATTTAATTTTGTTATGTGATCATTCTCCTTTACATCACATGAGTTCCTTGGCCTACATGACTCTAGTTCACCCTGCAGTATCCGGACCTGATTTAACAAAAGATCTTTCCATTTTTCACCCTCACCGAAACACAAAGGACTGGGTGCCTACCTGTCAGCAACATGCACGATTCTGAGTGACTTTGCCGCTTTCCAGCCAATTCTTAACTGCAACATTTTTTAGTCACTTATAAAGTTACACAAAATTTTCTCAAATTATTTACATGCCCTTGATTATTTTATTTCCCTGATACATATTTCTATGAATACTTAATCAGCTATCACTAATTTAATATACAGGGCTGTTTTGTCTTAAGATCTGGCCTAGCATATGGTGTAGCAACAGTGCTGTACTTACACATTCAGTGCTGATGATGCACATTGTTGGAGTACACCTAAACTTGCACATGTTGCTAACTGAACTTCAGTCTTAAGACAGGAAAAGCTGCTTTAGCTTACCATAATTCATTGTAGTCAACTCCCAAAACTTTTGCAGTCTCGTATACTCAGCCTGTATTTTTTTTTATGAATGTAGTCCTTGATCAATGTAAACACTAATAGATTTAAGGGTAAAATATATAAATGGGTAATAAAAACTCCATTCTATAACATACAAGAATTCCTAGATATAAGTAAATATGACATGTAAAACATATGTGATATTACCATTTCTTCACTGTACATATATGTATATATAAGCTATGACTAAGCCTATTGCAATTATTTTAATTACTAAATGGTGAATAAAATTATTATTGTTGTTATTAGTAGTATTATCGTCATCATCATCATCAGGAGGGGGTACACTCAACCACCCTCTGGATATGCCCTCAGACCCTCATCTATTTTGTAATATAAACATGGCCAGCTCATTAAATGTGTGGAAGTTCCAGTATACACACTACCTTGTTATCTATTTCTGTGGTGCTTATATCAATTGATTTTATTCACTTCTTCTAACAGCATCAGTTCCTTATCTCACTACCTAACCATAAATTCAAAACATTTCTGGACAGTTGGCTGAAATATAAGGCTTTTTACTCAGTAGAAGAGTGCATTGAATATAACAACTTTCACATAGATGCGTAATATGTAGCTAACTTTGTAAAATGTAATCATTATACAAATTTATCATAAATGGTTCATTATGTAAATAGTAGCAAATATATTCAACTATGTTTTAAACGGTGCAAATTTTTGAATAAAGATCCAATTTTGTAATGCAATAAATTATGTACTTGACGAGACCAATTGCAATGCTGTAAAACAGCTTAATGATCAATAAAATTTATTCTTGTTCTTACCATTTTTGGAGTTAGTCTTCAGAGGCTGATACATTCAGATTTGGAATTTTGGCTTGTGGCTTTTTTGGCTGAGTGCACACAGTGCTTCTAAAGTGTCCTGGTTCTCGCTTTTCTCCATGTCAGTGTGCTTACAGGGGAAAAACTCAATGAGATAGGTCAAAAGTTAGAATATGCCCCAAAGAAATTCTGAGAAGGATTATCACAGAAAACAGGAGTTTCGCAACTTGTGAAATTAAACCTAAAAGATAACCATAGTTCAGGAACTGCAACTACGTGATACTGTGTAATCATTTGGGTGTCAAGTAGTTGGGTCCATATTTTTAATAAGACTGCTACAACACATCAGCTGATCTCTCAGTGAAATTAATTGAGAAATTCTTTTAAGATAGTCATCCATAAGGACTATGGCCACAGCGCTCTCCAGATCTTATGGTATGCGACTTTTATTTATGGAGGAGCTAAAAAAATAAAGTGTAATGGAATAACCAGTATACATTGGAAGAGTTGAGTAACGATATCAGAAATTTCAGAAGAATTAAAGCATGTTAATAGAAATTTTCTTATAAGGTGTGACAGGTGCTGGCAGTACAAGGATATCATTTCCAACACCTTCTGTGATAAAGGTATGTGGTATTGCATGTAAATCTAAGCACTTGAATTGTCCGCATGTTCTGTGCTTGAGTTCAGGGTTTGTGAATATTCAGCTCGGCATGCGTCCTGCAGCAACTACCTCCTGCCAGCCATGAGTCAAAAATAAAGTACTGCAGAAAAGTTACACACTTAGAAAACTATATTAAAAAGAATACTTGTAACCCATTAACATAGCAGCATGCAATGTTCAGAAGCTTAATTTAACTTAACAGCATTCCATCGAAAAAGTTTATATTGAAAGAGATTTACCACAAGCTCATGACAACAAACTTAAATAGTTTCAACTATGCTTCCATATCCAATATGTTGCTTTAGATTATAAATGATATTTTGATTAAACGTGATAAGAATTGAGAACGATTCTATCACTACTTCTAAGGGTAATCTGCTTTAAAGAAAATAGAGGATAAAATTGAAAATATAAGGAATTGGAAAGCATTTTAGAAAATTAGAATATCTTATAGGGCTCACAAAATAGAGCAGATTGTTAAATAAACCACTAAGAATGTTATTAACATATGATCAGAATATTTGGTAAGTGTCAACTTGAGTTTGATGATTGTAAGGAATCTTGTATAGAAATGACCTAGAGAAACTTAAATGTCAGAGAGCATAAAAGGAACATCAAATTTAGATAAATTGACAAATCAGAACTAGCATATCATTCTTGAATAAGCGATCATAATACTAGAAATGAAGTTAGATTATCAAGACCATTGGCAATCATACCAGAGCTCATACGTGGGAAAAGATCTTCATTTTGAAAAATTCCAAGAGTTTGCTAAATTTTTAAATCCTGCCGGTCAGCAGTACTGTAAATTTTACCACCAGATGGCACAAGTTAGATGCCTATACTATATAAATAGGAATAGATAATAACCATCTGTTGTCACCATGCTGAGGATGGAGGTGGAGGTTTCCAAAAGCATTCCAAGATTTTATAACTTAGCATAATTGAAGTTTGAATATTATCTCACTGATATTTTAAGTTTAAAACTAAATTAAAATTACATACTGTGTTGCAGTGGAAGGGAGGTTTGGCTTCTTCTTGTTTTGCCCTTGTCTAATCTGCTCATTTATGGTTTAAAATACACATCTTTTGCTGCTTTAGATAAAACTATCATATAAGAAATGAGCAGAATGTGGTGTATTGAGCTTCTTTTATAAACAAATTAATTGTAAGCATGATTGTATACATTTCTTTTCAGATATTCCAAAATTTATACGAGTGGGCTTTAGAAAAGGTTTTCCTAAAGATTGGCATATGTTGCTAAAACAGTGGATTAAAATGCATAAAGGTATGTAATGCTTTAGTGTTGCAATATCTATCTTATAACATTACTATTCTTTTACTATAGTAGATATGTGAACCTGATACCCAAGGTAATTGCTGCTATTCGAAGAGTTCTGTCTCTTGTATCAGTGTAGCCTATGGGATCATATTATGGGGTGCAGCAGGAAAAAAGCAGAGGATTTTAGGTCACAGAAAGGAGCAATAAGAATAATTGAAAAGATGCAAAGAAGCGATTCATGCAAAAATAGTCTTAGAAAACACAGAATTCTCACAGTACCCACCCTGCTTTTATATTTATGAATGCCTTAAGCATTTAATAAGAACTCACAATGTGGGGAAAAATATAAATATTCATAAACATATCACAAGAACAAAATTGAACTATTTTAGGGACAGACTAAGAAGCTCACTAGGTACAAAATGCATTTTAAACATTGCAAAATATTTATACAATCATTTACCTCGCCAGATCAAGGAAATGAAAGAAGAAACAAGGAAAACTAAGGGGGTAAAGACATACCTAATAAATAATGCTTTAAACTCACTTCAAGGATACAAAAAATATAAATAGCAGTTGGTTGAATTCAAAAAAAAAAAAAAAAAATATATGTAACTCATCCTAAATTGTGTACAAGCTGAGTTTTCAGCTATTTTTAGTTCTTTTCAATGATAAAGTCTTGTAAATTTATTACTACAAGTGGTGAATAAAATCAAAATGTGGATCTAAGTTTGCAACATATTTTGTATACTGGAAGCAGCAGATCAATATCCTGCAAATATGTTGCCCTACATGGTGTAATGGTTACCATATACCCAAGGTTGTGGGTTCAAACCTGGTGGAGTACGATGGATTTTTCGAGGTGTAAAAATCCTTAGTAGGCCTTGTGTCCCATGTCTTAGATTTACAGCCTGTAAAAGAACCTCAATCCTGATAAAAAGGCCTTTGAGCAAAATTAAGTGGTCTTTTAAGCCCAGTATAAAAGTGGGATAAAACTCCATTTCCATTTCCTGCAAAAGACTAAAAGTTTTTTTATGGTTACTAGGTCATAAAAATTCATGGAGTAAACAGTCTTTAAAACATTGTTTGTAGCTTTGTACATGGAATAGTCAAAGTAGGTCTGAATAAAAAGGATTTATAGTAAAACATATACAAATTATCAGTATTGTGGTGTTTATAAATAACGTATATCTCAAGAGTCTCCGCAGTATACTCGGATGCTTGTGGCTGTGGTTAAGTTGGGAAGAGAGCTATGGAGGAGGAGCATTATTTATGTATGAATAATATTTTGAGAACTGTTTGCTTCAAGTCAGTACTGTCTGGTTGTGCTTGTGAAGTGAAGTCAAAATGTTAACCATTGAAAAGAGAGTATTTTAGTTGATATATTCCTTAATGGTGATAATATTTCAGAAGATGTAATTTCTTGAATGTTTTGCACACTCTGCATGTCATCATGATTCTGTGTGAGATTTAATTACTAAATTCCAAATTCCCTGAAACAGCAATATGCTCCGAAAAGCAGTAGGTCTAAGCTTTTAACAGGTTAAACTGGACAAAATTTCAGATGTAATGCTAAATGAATGCAGAAATTAGCACAGGAAACAATTGCAGAGCCGTTAGGAAATGAAACTGCATCCCTATAAATGTACATTTGTCCCGAAATAAAAATTATAAACTAAAGTAAAATCACAAATTTTGGAAAGCTACACAAAGTATCCAGAATAAGGGCAAAACAATCAAACTCTGCCTACAGGAATGAGGACAGTATTTCCAACATATTCTGTGACACAGGTGAGTAAGTAATGTCAGTTTCAGTTCACCTTCATTTCCAGTAATAACTAGCCTGATCCGTCACCAACCAAACTGTGAAGAGTGAGCATGCTAGTGCATTCACCTCACATTTAAGACACCTGTTAGTTTACTAGAGATTATTTTAATGTAAAATAAACATGTAAGATTATGGATAGGTAGAGTCAGACTGAAAAATACAATGCCATAGTCAGAATTTGAACCACAGACCTCCTGTCTCTAGCTGGTAGATATTAAGCTAAGATGGGGTATGTAATGTCAAAATAATATGAGATCACCTTTGGTTTACTGGGAAGCATGTAAGTCAGTTGATAAATTTAATGCCCTGCTGGCATGTTGCCATGGTAACTTAGTGGTAGAGCAGCTGGCTAGAGACCGGGGATCCATGATTCAAATCCCAGCCATGGCATTAAATTTTTCAGCCTGACTCTACCTATCCAACTCCTCTCCTACATTCGACTTGTGTGCAAAAACAATTAAATCAATACAAATTGACCATAATAATTAGCTATGTTATGAATCCTGGGATTTAAAGTACTTACAACATTGTAAGATGCCATTGGTATATATCATCTCAAAATGATTTGAGATCACCTTGTGGTTTACTGGGGGAAACACGTGAGTCAGTTGAGAAATTTAATGCCATGCCAGTATGTTGCCATGGTAGCTTAGTGGTAGAGCAACTGACTAGAGGCCGGGATCATTGTGGTTCAAATCCTGGCTATGGCATTGAATTTTTCAGTATGATTCTATCTATATATGGCTTGTGTGAAAAAGCAATTAAATGAATGTAAGATAATTAATTACTGTTCACTTATGATAACTTTTACGCCCAACAACTTAAATATTTATCTTCAGTTAGCCCACCCATTGATATTTTTTTTTTTTTTTTTTTTTTTTTTTTTAAACAAAAGGCTTTGCATTATTAAATATGATACTGGTACATGGTATTGTTGCCATGTGAAAATCTTTGTCTAAAGGTGATCTCAATAGACAAGAAGTCACACAGTCAGTACTTCTTCTGTCTTCTTAGAAGACAGTACATGTTAAATGTAATTGAATTAATTAAAGTGGTACTGTTAACACACACTTCCCGTACTTTTATTGAGTAGGACAATTGTTTCGCGGACCGTTGCCCTCATCCTCAGCTGTTGAACCACTACTGCTTGGGTTTGGATTCCAAGTTGTGTTTGTGGATGTGTTGGTTGTGGTGACATCTGTTGGGCGGGCGATGAGACTTGTTAAGCAATTCTTAGAGGGGAACTCCATGTTCATCAATGTGTGGAGGTATTTATGAATGTAGATTATTTCCCATGCTGATAATTGAAACGGATTCGAAAGTACTTTGAATAGTTTGATGTTCGGATTGATTTCATGGTGTGTTTCCCAAAAATGATGTGCTACTGCAGATTTGTCCGGCTGTTTTTACTTAATGTGTCTTTTGTGTTTTTTATTGCATGTTTCAAGGTCTCTTGTTGTCTTTCCAATGTATTTCCTATTGCAGTCTTGACAATCAATAGCATATATTCCTGATTTTTTCTCCATGGGTATTTTGTCCTTCAGGGTGGAGCCCAGGAGGTTTTCTATACTGTATTTGTTAATCAGTGCTAGTTTGAAGTTGAATTTCTTGAATACTTTCTTGAAATTGTTGTAGAGTTGTGGGTTGTATGTGATTTTGTGAAATTTGGGAGGTTTTTCTTTATGGGTTAAGGTGGTAAGTTCTTTGACGTGTTTCATTCTTTTGTATCCATTGATCTTTTTGATGATGGTGGTGGAGTTATTGAAACAATTGTCTACTGCTGTGCTCAGAATATGTTTATATTCTTTCTTATATTCAGAGGGATTGAGTGGGATATTAACTAGTCTAAAAGCTAGACTATTGAATACTGCAAGTTGGTTTAGAATGGGATTGAAGCTATTTCTTTTTATGTAGTTGTTGGTGTGTGTAGTTTTCCTGTGTATTCCAAATTCTATTTTGTTATTCTTTTTGAAAATGTTGAGATCTAGAAATGGGATGCAGTCATCATTTTCTCTTTCTATGGTAAATTTTATTTTGGGTTCCTGTAGGTTGAGGAGTTTTAAGGCATCTTGTGCTAGTTTTCCTGGGATTATGGCGAAAATGTCGTCTATGTATCTGTACCAAATTTTGAAAATTTGTGGAAAGGCTTTGGTAATGTGAGTTTCAAATGCACCCATAAACAGTTCTGCCAAGAATGGGGAAAGTGGGTTTCTCATAGCTAGGCCTATGACTTGTTGGTATATGTGGTTATTAAAAGTGAAAGCTGACTGTCTTTTGCTTAGGTTGGCGAGTTTGATTAAGTCTTCTATTTCTGTAATATGTAGGTCTGTGGTGTGTAGCCATTTTCTGAGAAGATCTGGGAGATTTTCTGTGAGAATGCTGGAAAATAATGATTTTACATCAAAAGATGCTAGTTCGTCTCCTTTGGATATAGTGATGTCTTTTATTTTTCCTATTAGTTCTAGTGAATTTCTTAGACTAAGGTTGTTGAACTTGGGTGGTGAATTGAATTTATTGTTTAACCATTTTGTTAGTTCATATGTGGGAGAGCTAATATTGTTGTTGATGGGTCTCATGCTGTTGTCTGCTTTGTGAATTTTGGGGAGGGCATACAGTCTTGGAAGTGTTGGGTTCTTTGGGTTTATTTTTCGTTTTTGGTTGTTTGTAATTGTGGTAAATTCTTTGAGAGTTTTCTTGAGGTCATCAGTGTATAGCTTTTAGTGGATTCTTCTGTAAAGGTGAATAATCTGGGCAGTTTAACAAGGTTTCTACTCTTTGTATGTAGTCGTTTTTGTCCAATATGGCTATGGTATTTACCTTTATCCGATTTTGTGTATATAACCGGTTTGGATTTCAATTGGTTGATTAATTGTGTGGGGATGGTGTTCTGTTTGTTTTTGCTATATTTTAGTTTCTTTAAAATTTCTTTGCATTCGGTTTTAACTATTGTCTGTTCGGTGTCCTTAAGTTGTTGGGATGCTATATCTATGTCTGCAATGTAGTCGTCAATGTTTGTAGATAAACCTATGCATGCCTTTAATCATTCATTTAGGAAATCAAATTCTTTTTTGTTAAAAGTTTTTTGGACAAGTTCAAGACGTAATTCTGTGGTGGTGATGTGTCGATTTTTGGTTTGGTTTTGTGTTGCTGTTTCTTCAGCTAGAACATTTTGTTCTTGAGTTTCCGGTTTTTTGCTTTCATACGGAAGTGCAAAATCCTATGGAGGTGGTCATTTAAATTTTCCCACGCTGCGGAGCCTAAACTGTTAAGATGGTTCTAAATGAAGCTTATATATCCCTAAATCTGTGTCGTGTAACTTTTTGTATTGTAAGCAGATCTCTTTTGTATTACTTTCTTCTCCACGGCTAGTTGGTGCGCACTATTGTTGGCCTTTACAGTTTTCCTAACAAATTTTGGGGACAATTTTGTCGCATCTGCAAAGTTTTAAAAATTCCAAATCTGCTGCTATGTTTTGTTTTCTGGTGTGGAGGTTAATAAATGCTTTAACTTTCTTGTTGGATTGTCCAAAATCAGTGTGGTAAGATATTGAATTGCTTACCTCTTGGATCACAGCTTTAGTAGTTGTTGTTGTTACCACATTTTCGAATTGGTTCTAAAGACCTGTTTGTCTATAATGTATAATTTTGAAGCTGTTTACAGTGAAGGTATAATCAAATTGAATTAATTAAATTGGTACTGTTAACACACACTTCACTTACTTTTATTGAGTAGGACAATTGTTT
The DNA here is from genome assembly GCA_030762935.1 of Hymenopus coronatus. Classification (NCBI taxonomy): domain Eukaryota; kingdom Metazoa; phylum Arthropoda; class Insecta; order Mantodea; family Hymenopodidae; genus Hymenopus; species Hymenopus coronatus. Next base: position 533,488,267 of record CM060900.1, on the reverse strand, counting down.
TGCGGACCGTTGCCCGCATCTTCAGCATTTGAAACACTACTGCTTGGGTTTGGATTCCAAGTTGTGGTTGTGGATGTGTTGGTTGTGTTGACATCTGTTGGGCAGGCGATGAGACTTGTTAAGCAATCCTTAGGGGGAAACTCCATGTTCATCAATGTGCGCCAGTATTTATGAATGTAGATTTTTTCCCACGCTGATAATTGAAACGGATTCGAAAGTTCTTTCAATAGTTTAATGTTCGGATTGACTTCATGGTGTGTTTCCCAAAAATGATGTGCTACTGCAAATTTGTCCGGCTGTTTTGACTTGATGTGCCTTCTGTGTTCTTTATTGCGTGTCTTTCCAATGTATTTCCTGTTGCAGTCTTGACAATCAATGGCACATATTCCTGATTTTTTCTCCGTGGGTATTTTGTCCTTCAGGGAGGAGCCCAGGAGGTTTTTTATACTGTATTTGTTGATCGGTGCTAGTTTGATGTTGAATTTATTGAATACTTTCTTGAACTTGTTGTAGAGTTGTGGGTTGTGTGTTATTTTGTGAAATTTGGGAGGTTTTTCTTTATTGGTTAAGGTGGTAATTTCTTTGAGGTGTTTCATTCCTTTGTATTTATTGATCTTTTTGATGATGGTGGAGGTATTGAAACCATTGTCTACTGCTGTGCTCAGAATGTGTTTATATTTATGTTAAATGTAGCACACTGTTGCCACATGTACTATACATACATTAGAACATTGACACTCATCTGCCTTAGGCCTATCAATTCATTGTCATCTTATATGTCTCCAAATAGTGAAGTATCTGCACTGCTATTTGGGGCTTTTGTAAGACATTTATTTTTCACTCCTTCCAGCAGGAATGTCCTTGTACTTTCTTCACCATAGAGAAAGGTTTTCTGAAGCATTTTAGGACCTTATCTTCACTCCTAAGCACTAAATTATCTCCAAATTTAATTTCTCTAGTCAGTGTTTGTGTATTTTGATTGAAACATGGCATCATCTAGCCGAAAGTTATGAACCAAAGAGGAAATAAGAGCTGTAGTTCACGATGTGTTAGAAGAAAGCGAGTGATTTTGAATTTTCAGACCTAGATGAAAGAGTTCCTGATATTGACTTAATAGAAAAGGATATATATTCTAGCTTCAGCGATGAAAATGCATCCAATAACAACTGACCTCATATGCATACAAATAACTTATCAAAATGAATTTACGGAGGTGTAACCAGATGACGAATATAATGTGATTTAATCATTCAGCTACGCAATAACACAAGTGCTAAATTGTACAGTAATCTGCATTACATTTTTATCCTATTGCTTTATGCTGTTTTCATTAATAGTGGTACCATGCTTGTGTGTGACTTGGTGTTTTTTTTTCAGCCTTCATTCTTACTGACTGACTTGACTTGACCTTGATTTGACTTGACCTTGACCTGACTTGTCTTTCTAGGATGACCACTTTTCCATGCCCCTTGTGGGTGCCATTCTAATTCTGTGCGTTCTATGGATCCTGATGGCTTCTTCCATGTGTGTCCTATCCATTTCCATTTCCATCTCTTGATTTCAACTTCTACCTGTTGCTTTCCAAAGCTCTTCATTGGATATAATTTCAGGCCATCTGATGTTTAAGATGCAATGCAGGCAACTGTTTATGAAGGTCTGCAAGGAATTGGTGATACTTTGGCTAACTTTCCATGTTTCACATGCATACAGGAGAATGGATTTCACATTTGTATTAAAGATTTTGATTTTTGTCTTCCTAGAAATGTTCTATTTCTCCATTCTGCATATAGGCCCCATTTGCTTTTTTAATTCTGACTTTCACATCTTCTGCTCCTCCTCTTCTTGTCAGTACACTTCCCAAATAAATGTGTTGACCTCCTCTATCTCTTCTCCAGCCACAACGGGCTTTTCATTAATCTTGGAGTTATTCTCATTTCCTTGGTCTTGGCAACCTTTATTTTTAGTCCTGCAACCTCTGCTAGCCCTTGTAATTTGCTCCTCATATCACTAACTCTCGAAGCCAGTAAACAGATATCGTCTGCGAACTCCAGGTCTTCTGGTCTCTCTCCCATTCCCCATTGTATTCCTCTCTTTCTTCCACCCAGCACTTTCCTCATCACATTATCAAGCACCACTAAGAGAATCATCGGTGAGAGAATGCATCCTTGTCAAACTCCATTTGTGACATCCACATAGTCCGCTAGCTTTCCCTCACATACTGCTTTACACCAATAATCTTTGTACATTTCCAGCATAAGGTTTACAATCTTACAAAGTATACCATTTTTCATCAGAGTCCCCAACATCACCATTCTGTATACTGAATCAAATGCTCTTTTGAAATCTATGAATGTCAAGTACAATGTGACTTGCCATTCACTACTTTGCTCAAGGATTATTCTTAAGGTATTTATTAGATCTATACAATTTCAGGATCTGCGAAACCCTGCTTGTTCTTTTCAGAGCTACCTCTCTGTTTCATCCTTCACTCTGTTTAAGATAATTCTGAATAAAGTTTTACTTGGTATACTCAAAAGTGTTATTCCTCTCCAATTTTTGCACACTGTGGAATCTCCTTTTTTGGGACTTTTGATAATCAGCCCTTCCTTCCAATCTGCTGGCGTTTCCTCCTCTCTCCACACTTTTTTCAATAGTGGTAACAGCAAACTAATAGTGACTTCAACCACTTTTAACATCTCTGGATCAATGTTGTGAACTCCTGGTGCTTTTTCATTTTTGTTTTTTCTGCCTTCAGGTTATGTAAATCAATTTTAAAAAATAAAACACCAGACAAAAACAGGATGCTGTTTTAGTAAAGATATACTGTTCTTTCATTTAACTAGCCATAACTTTCTGTATAGAAAGGTTTTGTGTACCTAATTATCAATTATTTTGGGATTTTTAATTTCATTTTTAAATTTTTCTTTTGTTTTTAATTTTTTAAAAATATTGAAGAGACTTCTCATCCATATAATGCAACTCATTTGGTAGACAAAAGGGTCTACTAAAAATGAAATAAAGATTTAGTGCTCTGTCATTTGGTACTGATTTTATTACTAAAAATTTAAAACCCTGCATTCTCTAAAACTGCTTGGCACTTTTCAGACAGCTTTTACTATTTGGGTTGGCACTAAAAGAGTTAATATTCCAAAATGTATTTTTACAGACATTTTACATTTTTAAAAAGAGTTAATATTCCAAAATGTGTTTTTTACAGACTGTTTACATTTTTATGTAGATATAAAATAATAAATATTTTAATTTTTTAGGCAGCATCATTGTTTACTCTTCGACAATGTTTCATTCATTTCGATGGAATGTTTTGTAACAGCAAAGAATGAATGATGGGCCATACTGTTTTGTGCTATTCCATTGTAATGAGGTATTTGCTCTAATCTAGCATATTTTGCTCCCCTATTTAATGGTGCCCATAGAGGCACTTTCATTCATTTCTTTTTTATCATCTACACTACTGTTTCTGTACACCCAATGGCATTAGCTGTTTCATTTATTACTTTACTAACACCCATTTTACTTGACTACTCCAACCATTCATTATTTTTTGTTCTTAGTGTACAAATATTTTGTCTCTTCCAAGATTCTCCTTCCATAGATATGAATATTTATGTAAAATACAAAATAAATAAAGCTGCATTAACGCTTTACAGTGTTCCACATGCTATTTCCTGACAACTTCGCCGTAGCATGCTATCTGCTTGCCTCCTGGCTGCTGTGAGCTGAATGGTTAGATAATTATTTATTTTTATAGACAATGAGTGCTAGAAGTTACAGGATTCTGGCTTGTTTTTAAAAATTTTTGCCAACTCTTGTTAACATATCAAATAAAAAGAAGTATTTTAGACAGTGGAGCACCATAATTAAATTTAAATGTAATGAGTCACCTTTTAACACTTTTTGCTCCAACTTTGCCTTTGTTTGGGAAGACCGGTTTCAGGGAACTTTAACCCTATCTTCAGTTCTGGGGATGACTGACACTACATGCAACAGGTAGTTGTGTGCAGCCTGGTGTTGTGTTGCCCTCTCCTCTTGTCTACAGGATGACATCATCAACCTCAAAATTCATAAGAGAGTCTTCTTCTTTGGTGATAAAGATATTTTCTCAAATTTGTAGTTCCAAAGGTTTCTTTACACATTTAATTAACTCTATTTCTTCCTTTATGTTATGATTTTCAGGCCAGAAATGATGAGCTGCTGCAGATTTGTCTACATGCTTGTACCTACTGCTTCTCAAGTGTTCTTTCATCCTAGTTTCCAAATTTCGTTTTGTTTTTCCAATACAAATCTTATTGCAGTCTCGGCAGCTCATTTTATAAATTCCTGATTTTTTTTTTTTTTTTTTTTTTTAGCGTTTAACGCCCGCTTTAACTACTAATGGCACCGCAAGCGGTGACACTGATGATATATGAGTGATGATGAAACACCGGTGGAATGCAATGGCGGGGGAAACCAGAGTACCCGGAGAAAACCTGTCCACCACATGTCTCACATGTGGTTGCTTGGGATCGAACCCCGGACGTCTAGGTGAGAGGCTAGTGGTCTAACCACTCAGTCACGGTGCGTCCCGTCCTGATTTTGTAGTGTTCAGTGTGGTATCTTTCAAAGGGTGATTCAATAAATTCCGGATATTATGTCTATTTGAGGGGCCAATTTTATATTAAAGTCTTTAAAAATCCTTAGGAATTTCCAGAACAGCTTTGGGTGAAAAGTAAAATTGCAAAATTTCACTAATGATTTATCCAATTTTTCCAGAGTGGTGAGTTCTTGTAGTTTTTTATCTCTTTTGTGTCTGTAGATCAATCTGTCTATGATGTTAGTATTGTAATTGTTCAGTTTGACAACCTGATGAGTGTGTGTGTGTATTCTTTTTGGTATTCTATTTTATTCAAAGGGACATTGATAAACCTATGAACTAGACTATGAAAGATGGCAAGTTGGTGTTGTACTGGGTTGAACTGGTTCTGGTTTATGTAACTGTCAACAGGTGTTGCTTTTCTGTATATGCCAAATTCTAAGTTTGTTTCAGTTCATGATTGTTGTCTTGTCTTGTTAACACTTTCTCCTTTTTATCAAATCTAATAACAAGACAGATTTTTCCTCTTTCGAGATTTGAGAATCATGAGAACAGAAACAAACTTGGAATTTGGCATAAACAGAAAAGCAACACAGTTTGACAGTTGCATAAAAAGTTTCTCCTTGCTTGACTTTTATACTGCCTAGGAATAGAAATATTCTGTTAATTGAAAAAGATGAATGGAATGAATTCAGAGAGTTGTTAAGAAATTTCTGGGTGAGCTGTAAGATCCTCAATAATAATAAATTGTGGAATATATCAGACTGCTCAGCTGTAATATGAGTTTGAAGCTTAATTTCCTCAAGACACTTGGACTACGAGGGAGGTTTGAAAAGTTTCTGACCTCAACATGAAGATGGCAGCACTCGTAAATAAAAGCTAGTGAATTTTGTTTTTCATCTGTTGACAGTTACTCACCAAAGTTTCAGCCATTTTGGACGAACAGTTGTTATGTAACAGTGTTTTAATGAGGTGATGTGAGTGTTTTTATGAAAATGGACATATTTGAGTATTGAGCTGTCATTAAATCTTTATTTTTGAAAGGCAATACGCCTACGCAAATCAAAGATGAGTTGGATTCTGTGTATGGGGACTCTGCACCATCAGTTACCACAGTGAAATTTTGGGCAGCTGAATTTAAATGAGGCCATAAGAGCTTGGGAGACGAATTTTCGGGACATTCAAAAACTGCAACTACCGACGAAACCATCGCCAAATTTCACCAAATGGTGCCAGATGACTGCCGAATCAAAGTGAGAGAGATAGCAGAGGCTATGAACATGTCGAAAGAACATGTTTGTCACATATTAAATCAACATTTAGACATGAGAAAGCTGTCCGAACATTGGGTGCCACGTTTGCTCATGTTTGACCAAAAACATGTTCGAATGAACATTTCCAATACTCTGTTCGCACAGTTTAGGCATAATAAATCCGAGTTTTGGCGCCGATTAATTACTGTAGATGAAACTTGATACTCCATTATATGCACGAAACAAAAATACAGTCCAAACAGTGGCCTGCAAAGGGGGAACCGGCTCCAAAAAAAAAAAAAAAAAAGCAAAAACTGTTTTTTTGGCTGGGAAAGTGATGGCGAAAGTTTTTTTTGGGATAGTCGTGGAGTTATTTTAATCGATTAGCTTCAAAAAGGAAAAACCATTACAGGAGCACACTACGCATCATTACTTGACAAGCTGAAGGCAGAATTTGCAAAGAAATGGCCACATTTTCAGAAGAAGAAAATCCTGTTTCACCAAGACAATGCACCCTCTCACACCTCAGCAGTTGAAGTGGCAAAAATCCATGAATTAATGGTTTGAACTGCTTGACCATCTGCCTTACTTGCCAGATCTAGCTCCAAGCAACTTCTTTTTGTTCCCTCATCTGAAAATTGCACTCGAAGGACAGAGATTTTTGTCAAATGAAGAAGCACTCACCTTCATGAACAATTACCTTGCAGAGAAAAACGCCGAGTAGTATTTGGACGGGTTACAAGAGATGGGAGCATTTCTGGGAGAAGTGTGTAGAGGAGACCATGTCAAGAAATAAAAAAAAATATTTCTGAAAAATGTCTTGTATCTTTATTAGGTCGGAAACTTTTCAGATAACCCTCGTACTTCCTGTTGAATTTAAGAATAACTGACAGTGAAGAGCAAGTGAATGGTTTCACCAGAATGTGAATCATCATTATCAGGGATGTTGGGATGTACATATGATGGGCGATTACTGCTGGTGTCTTGCATGTGACAAATCAACCAGAGAACATGCAAGAAAATCATGTACAGTTCCCTGGGAGTGATAAGAGGGTACAGAAGATAACTTACATACATATTCAATGGAATCATTTAAAAATGAGTCAACATTTTAAACACTTTGAAATTCTCTAGTATCCTCAGAATGAACATTGCTATAGTCACCGTCAGAAATGAAGGCAGTATTTGACATTATGAGCACAGGTATGGGATGGTAGGGGAAGTACTGCATTGCAACATTTTTCTAAAGACAGAGAAAGGAGGGAAATATTTGCAAGTATGTGGCAGTTGACTCAAACTCTTGTGGCTATAATGTCACTACGTTCCATTATTATTTTTCCTCCGTCTCAGCATTTCTTGTAAAAAAAAAATCCCAATTTCTTCAAAATGTGAGGTATGAAAGATTCACTGCTTTCAAAGCCCATGTCTTGTTTCATTTCGATCACAAGTTTTCTGCTGTAGGAATCTTTCTATTCTCATATATAGAGAAACATTTTTAACGTAACAAATTTGATATTGGTTTCTTCCTTTTATGCACATTTTCAGGAGAATAAAATTTAGCGCTTTCTTCTGCATTAACACAAGCTTTTGCTTCACTTACAGTTCTTTCTATGGTGTGCATACCAACCTGACAAGCATCAGCTGTTCTCCTATAACAATCAGTAACTCTGTTTAGATCACTCCCCACATCTTTCATCTTCCTTAGGAAGTATTTATTCACATTTATATACCATTTCTCTGGCTTGATTGTGAAGAACATGTTCTTTGCTTTAGCTATAGTTGAAACTGTTAATGAGCTGTCAACTTCCTTACTATTATGCGATGTAATTGATTTATAGCTCAGAATTATTATGCAGCTCTCTCAAACTGGCTCTGAAACAGACTGCGCCTAATTGACTGTAAACCATATGACTGACATTGTTTGTATTTATCTACTGCCCACCCACCTTCATTCATGATGGAGACACTAAATCAGGCATCTCCAAGTCAAGTCAATGTCGCTTGAGGGCACACGGGGCTGAACGTTACACTCACTACTGGCCGCACAGCTAACACAGTCCAGTATATCTGTGCAGTGTTTATGGAAGAAAATGACACGGAAAAATGTTCTAAACAAAATAACTAAATATAATTTGCAAAGAAATTACACGCAGTGACAGTACATTTTCCAACCATAACCTCAGTGATTCAGCGTGTAGAAACCTTGGACTTTGATGAATATACCTATACTGTGATAATTGTGCAAAGAATTTGAATGTAGATTCCAGGACATTATACCACTTGAGAAACAATTTAAGTTATTTGCAACACCATTTTCAGGGGATATTTTTGATAGTCCTGTTAAACTGCAGTTGAAAGTAATAGATATGCAAAATAATATTGAATTAAAAGATAAATATTAAAATAGAAAAAGTATAAAACATTTCTACACCTCTGTAAGACACGAAAGATTTCCTAAATTCCACAATCTAGCAGGAAGAATTTTGTGCATGTTCGGGACAACCTATGTTTTTCTTAATGAAGTGTACAAAGTCGCGTCACAGAAGCCAATTAAATGATGAACACTCGGGTAGCTCGCAAACAATAGTCCTACGTATTAAAGAGCTGGTTGAAAACAGACAACTGCAAACATCATGGAGGATGTCGAATGGCTAATAAAGAGCAGGTTTCATAGAGACATTTATTTGAAGAATATTATATTTATTTGTATTGTTTACTTCATTGAATTGCATAGTACCAACAAGGTCTGTCATATTACATTATTTATGTAGTTTATTAGTTTTATACAAATGTTTGTAATTTGACAATTGAATTTCCTGCCAATTAGATTTTGTTTTGTATTATATTAGATATCAGTATTAAAGTGTATAAAATAATGCTCTCATTATGTAATTGACAGTGAAAGTGTAAGTTGGTTTACACAATCGTAGCTCCGCCACTGTAGCACCTCCATTTCATGCCCACAACCGGATGGTCAGGTCTTGAAGGCTTTTACTGCCGCCCAAGCATGCGGGAATGCCTGCTCTAAATGATCATTATGCACTCTCTGCAAGAGTGCTTTTGTATTATTTACAGTACTTGTGAATAACACTATTTTTACTTATTTTTTACAGCCATTTTCTTCGTTAGTCAGAAGGCCCTCTGCCCCAAAAAATCCATTTCTAAGAATGTTTTACAGAATAGTTTTAAGTCTTCTTTCAACTGTGATAAAACGGCTGAAGAATAATATACTTCTTAGCACTTCACCTAGGCTAACTCACATTTTCTTTTTGTGCAGAAGAAAAGGATAAAGAATTGGAACAATGGCAAGAAAACAACAGTGGTGGCACAAGAGATGCTAGTACTACATCAGTGGTAAGTGTTTCATTATTTATAATTGAATGATATAATTTTAGATTGAATAGCTTAGTTTAAGTTTACTGAAGCACTAAGAAATACATATATTGTACAATACAGAGGGTGGTCCACACTCTATAGCAGCAAATTCAAGGCAGTGTTACCGTAACTGATGCCCGGGTTCAATCCCAAGCAACCGCATGTAAGATTTGTGGTGTACAAAGCAGGTCAGGGGCAGGCTTTCTCTGGTTTCCCCTGCCATCGCGTTCCACTGGTGCTCCATCTTCATTCAGGTATCATCAGTGTCATTGCCTGCAGTGTCACAAGTAGTTAAAGCAGGCATTAAACACTACCAAAAAAAATTAAAAAAAAAAAAAAAAAAAAAAAAAAAAAAAACTTAACTGATGCCATCAACAGTGATGCTTGACTTGTCTACCTTGGGTTTGTTGCGGTCAGTTAGGTAAACATATTCTTCATCTAATATGACCACAAACATCCACTTGTCACCCACCAAGTAGCATTCATACAACTTTCTGCAGTTAGTGGCACGTTCTGTAATGTGCCGGGGCAACAGCTGATGGACTCTACTTTTATGCCACGTTTTTAGGTTTAAATTCCGGTTGATAATGGTGTTCACAGTTCTCCTGGAAATTCTCAACTTCAATGCAATCGTTCTCTGCATTGCCAGATTCAGGCCTGAGGCCAGATTCATGACCTTTAGAACTACCTCTGGAGTACAGCTGGTCAGCAGTCATGGATTTGCATGTTTCTTGCCCTCTGGAATAATGTTCCTTCTAGTATTGCCTTTTTTATTTAGCTCATTTAAGATGCCTTTCTTTGAAATGATCTCGCCTCTTATGTTGTTTAACACATTGAAGCCCAGGCGTTTCTTAAGTTGAAGGGCCAAGAAACCGAGGGTTTTTACAACTACTTTGAGTTATTATTTACAGTACATCAATCAAATCTGCCAAAAAGTACTTGGACAATCTAAAAGTATGGTATTCAAGGATTTCTCAACAAGCAAGAAAATAGTCATAACTTCCGTATTAAAATTTTATTTTAAATCTACAAGTGTCAAATATGAGTTTTTGATAAAATCTGCATAAAGCAACTTACACTCCATTTATTGAAAGTTCGAAAAACTCTACCTCAGAATCAGAATTTTTCAGAGCTTCCTTCATTTGTATACTGAATTTCATCTTCAGTTCACAGAAGTAGAGGAAAATGCAGCATTTTAACATTTAAGAACACAAAACAAATAGATCAATACCTTCAAGGAAAATGGTGGGACTACCTGTGAGCAACCAATATTACTAACTCCCCTAAATTTCCTAATAGTTGACTAAAGCAAAGACAGATGGTGGCACAAATCAGACAACCAAACGATAACTGATGTATGTTCTTTGCCACATAGCTCAAGACCAAGTTAAGGTCGTGGAATTGCATTAAAAGTGTTAGAAATGTCTGCCTGAGCTATACTAGGGCATGGGCTTCAATGTGTTAATAATCTCGGAATACGAATATTTTGTATCATAAAGGGCAGTAATGTACCCCTCCCACAATGGTTCTATTTTTGGCCCCATTTTATGCGTCAGGAATGAGTCCACCGGTCCACATGCTACTCAATAATCGCTGATACTGCTGTAGTTCGCTCACATCCAGAAGCTTGTTTAAGGAGCCACTGTGCACATCTAAATTCGTTAACATAGACTACGGACAACCCTCCATACATACTTTGGTCCAGGCCACTTTTTGAGTGGGCAGTCCAATTTGTTATACAAAAAAAAGAGCATATTACTGTAACTACCACTACTACTAATAATACCTTGTGAACTTACAGTTCTTCTCTGTTGATGGTCCATTTCCATTTATATTTGACTTTTTCTAAATACCGTCGCAATGTTTTACAGTTTTTATCTGTAATTTTATTAATATTTACTTTCCTATTCATTTTTGACTGCATATTTTCTTTTCTCCATTTATCACTTATCTTACAATCAAAAGTTATATGTTGAACATGTTCCTCTTCCCCACATAATGGACATTCACCTTGTGGGTAGGTACATTTTTTTTATTGTCCTTTTAGTTTCCATATTCCTGCTCTTAACCAGATTATTCCCCTCCTTTCTTCCTGGCTAGTGTTATCTATATATCTTCTTCTATTTTTTATGGTATATAAAGTAGAAGTGATCTCTTCTCTGATAGCTGACTAAACAAATTTTTAATTTCTATATCTTAAAATTTTTTTCTTGCTCCCTTCAAAAAACCATTATAATTTGTTTCTCTTTTCCTCCAAATATTGCCTTAACCAATATTTTCTAGGTTATTTCTTAAATTACTTACTCAACTTGTACTTTGTAAACTTGTTTCAAAATTGTTTAAGCAAATTACCATTTTCCAAATTAAGCATCCACCATTATTTTAAGGCCCTCTCCGTAACCAATCTTTTTCTTGCCACTCTCCCTGATTGTATAGTGGATTCTGAAGAGAGAAATTAGGATGAAAGAAATGTTTGGTTTGCCAAGAGAAATTATAGGGAAAATGATTATGAATGTAAAATAAAGACAAAACATAATTTAAGTATGAAATAATTTAGGCAAACATGAATTGTTGAGTTGAGAAAGAATACATTATGATTAAGGGAATTGGGGCAGATTATTAATTTCAGTAAGCATGAGAGACTGTACTGTCACCAATCTACTCACAATTCAGCTATATTAAAAAGTTTCATCACCCGTTTTCTTTCTTTGCTTTTTTTACTGTTTGTTTCTTCTTGCACTTCTTACTTTTCTCCCCCCTCCCCAGCCAGGAGGAGGTAGTATGAGTGCGACTATGACTTGGCCACTGTATGTTTACCCACAGCTACCTTTTTAAGCACGAACCTGCTCCTGTCTGTGCTCCCTGAGGGAAGGTACAGGCAGTTCATCATGTGTTGCTGGAGTGTGGTTACCTGGCACACATTCGATCATCTTTGGGAATGCTGGCCTCTTTTGACGAGGTTCTGGCAGATGATCCTAGAGCAGTGGACAGAGTTTTTAATTTTTAGCACAAGTATTTTTTACTTTGAGGTTTTAGTGTAGTAGCTGTATGTCAGGTAATAAAGCAGATTTTTAACTTTGAATTATTTGTTGTTGTTTTTTAATAATTTAGTCTTAATGTTACCGTTTTAGTGAGTTTCAGCCAGCTCTGGCTTCAGGGCTGAGTAGTTATTTTACTTTAGTTATATACCTACTGCTTTTACCTGCGTTTTAATTTTCAAAGATGTTTTATTACTGGTTATTGCCAGGATTTTATCTCAGGGTGCCAATGTCCTAGGCAGTTGAATGCCCTTAACATCATCATCATCATCATCATCATCATCATCATCATCATCATCCCTGCTTTTAGCCTGGGTTTTTAGTTTTTCTCAGGTATTGTTTTAGTTTTGCTTTTAAACTGTTTTCTCTATAGTTTTAATTGTTTTAATTCCAAGTATTTTAGATTGCGTTTATCGATATGCTTTGACTTGTTTTATTTTATGGGCACTAATAACGTAGCAGTTGAATGCCCTTATACCCAAGAATCATCATCCCCCCCACCCCATGTTCCACCCATTGGCTTATCTGTTGCCTTTTCTATTGCTATTATCCCATGTCCTCTTGGTTTTATTTTTTCTGCTTCTCTCATATGTTCATATGTATCATCTGACACCTGCCTGCCTTCCTCTTTTCCATATTAATCTGCTGACATACTAATTCCAGCTCCTCCATTGAAATTTCCAACACCTCCCTGTCACTGTCACTGTCACTATAGTTAACTGCATTTCCACCTTTAGTAATTTTCCCCCAAAATTCACTGAATTCTTTCTGGTGCAAATGACTTCTCCTGCTTTCCTCTTATCTCCCTCTCCATTGTAGTCTCTCCTTCCCCTGGCCCTACTGTGCTGTTTTCTGCTGCCTGGTCTTCGTTCCCCTCTCTGTCAATCTCTTCACTACACCCAGATGCATTCATCGCTTTTTGCTCAGTTAACCCTTCCTGACCATTTACCCCAAAGACCAAAGCTCCTTCTTGAGTTCTTGCCTTCATCTTCGATTTTGCTTCTTCCTGCCATTGTTGTATAAGTGTTCCTTCTGCCATTTTGTCTCCAATCCATAATTTGAAGTTTCTAATATAGGTGATTCTTGGGTTGTTGTTCCCTTTGCTCATAAGTCAGGACTTTAATATCCATTCCTTTCAATTTTCTTGAAGGTTTGTCAAGTCTCCCACTATTTATGTACTTATGAGCATTTTGCCAATATCTTTCTCTTCCCTCTTCTTTTTCCAAATCTAAAAGCATTGCATATTTCAAGTTTGTTCATGTATGTTCACTTCCATAGTTTTCCCATTTTTAGATCTCGCATCTCTTCCCAATTTTTCTTCTATCCCCGATATTGTCTAGCTATACCTCCTACTCATATCCTCCACTTTTTCAACTCCTCTTCTAATATTCCGCATCTCCATGATTTCTTCCTGTTTCTCCAATTACGTATTTCCTCCCTCTCCTTTCTTGTACTTACTTCATTCTTGTCTAAATCTCTTTGGTAGTTCCTCACCTCTTTCATCTACCATTTCTCTTACTGCCATGCCACTTAACTCTTTCCTACATTCAGGGAGCTTCTCTGCCCTACAAATGTACGTGATTAGTATGAATCAAATACAGAATCGATATTAAACATACAACAAGTAATAAATTGGAAGAACATGCAAAAGAGTAAATAGATAGGCATAGAGAGTGCATTAATACAATTCAATAATAATGGTGATTTTGTTAAAAGTACTTATTTGAATGCTGATCAGATAATGTATCACTGACAAGCATAACAGATATGAGGTTATTGTTGTCACTGGTTAGTAAAAGTTCATCAGAGGAAAAACTTTAAATATAAATTTTATCCAAGAAATAAGGGTTACATTTTTCAATATAGGATTGTCTCTTAAACAAGGTATGTCCATAAAATAAGCTTTTTGGAGCAAATTCAGAAATAAAACACAATTTAATGAAAAGATTTTTCGAAACCATTAAGGAAGTGATGAGCTATTTTTCAATATATTTACCATCGGTATTCAGATAATTGTCCTACCTTGGTAGCAACTTTTGTTTCCTAAGAGTGTTGCCTTGAATTGGAACCACTGTGTAACAACCATCTCCACCACTCTGTCATTCTGAAAATGTTGATGCTGATGGTAAAGAAATTTCTTGAGGTATAAGAAAAGATGGAAGTGAGGTCAGGGCTATAAGGTGGATGATTAAACACCTTCCAGATGAGCTTCTGCATTAGATCTGTTGTCTATCGAGCCCTGTGTGGCCAAGCATTATCATACAGCAAGACAACACTGGCACTAAGCATCCCGTATGGTTGGTTCTGAATGGTCCATCACAATATCTATAGTATTTCACAGTAATGCTTAACATTCACTCTCTTGCTTGCTCATGACATTAGGCCCATAGATCTAGCATTACTGATCAATGCTAAGCTCTGTGCATTAACAATTTTAATCATAGATCACACTTCACAAATTTATTTTCAGTTGGTTCATCAAATGTCATAAATTTATCATTTAACTGATTAAGAACCTCTATAGCTTCATCTTAATTCTAACTCAACTGCTACAATGGTGCTATTGTAGGAATTTGGGAACTATTGCTAGTGCATGTGTCATGCCATGTCATTACTCTTATCATGTTTATCAGTAATAACAATAATAATAATAATAATAATAATAATAATAATAATAATAATAACAGTAAAGTTAACGGTAACAAATTTTACTGTCATTGAGCTCAAACAGGAATAGACAAGGTCTGAGTGATACAATCAAATAATTACAAATAATATTACATTTATAATACAGAATATATACAGGAATGAAAGTTACAGTATTTACAAAGTAGTACATGATAAAAAAATTAATAACTATACTGATTAAAACAGTCACACACACACAGACAGACAGACAGGCAGACGGAGGCAGGGTATAGCAGATGTACTTATATTTCAAGAAATTCTTGACGAGAATAAAAAGGTGTTGCAACAAGCCAGTCATAGAGTTTTATGCTTATAAGTAGCTGCAGGGCCTTATCTTAATTCAAAAGATAGCTTACTATACATTTTAGAACCTAGTGCTTCAAAACTCTTCTGAGTTGCAGTCAAGTCTACAATATGGAATATCACTGTGTTGGCATGATCTTGTATTATAGAAATGTATATTTTGTCTATTTTGTGGTTCTGTTGATCGGCTTTTTATATGCAATAAAACAGTACATATATATAGATTTATTACTGTTATTCTTAATTTAATAAATAATAGTTTGGAGTGAGCTATCTTTGATTTATCAGACATTCTTAGAATCTTTTGCTGGAGTAAAAGTATTTTGGAAACGTGTGAGCTGTTACCCCAAAGTAAAATGCCATACATGTAATCTTTTGAAAAAAGCGAAATATGCTGATCGAATATTACCTCAGGCACTTGCTTTTTAAAATTTCTAATCAGATATACAACTCTGGAGAGTTTAGATATTACGTGATCAATGTGTAGTGCCCAGGATAATTAGTCTATTATAACACCTAAGAGTTTTGCATTATTAGAGTTACTAGCTATAGGGGTATCCCTGCAACTAAGAACCTGATTATGAACCTGTTAACTCTTAGCCAAGTATTGGCTTGATCAGTGTGTTTTGTACTGTAGATTTAAAGGACTGAAAATCTTTACTCATATTAAAAAAGGTAGTATCGTCAGCAGTATATATGATTTGCTAGCTTTGGGGTGAGTGAGAAACATTCTATGGATGCATTTAACTGGCGTACCTGCCATTGAATGGTTAGCTTTTTAAACTGAAATGATGAACTACACATGCCTATCTTTCACTTGCAATAAAATGAGCGTGGTTCAGCTAAGTTAACAGCAAAATTGCTTCTAGACAAAATAAAAAGTTTCTTGATTAGCATGGAGTAGAAGAAATTTCTTCATAGAGCAGATAGAGAAAATCAAGTGAATGTAGTGAGTCAGATTTTTACTTCCTGTAGTATGTACTATAATATACATAGTAGATAGAGAAGGTATTGTATTCCGTCCAAAATTTGATAAACAGAGGTGGTCAATTTGACAGCCCAGGATTTTCAGTAAACTACAAAATATACACAGTCTTAGACATTAGCATTGATAAGATAATTTATTCTGTTTTACTCCAAAAGAAAAGATTACTGGGGATTTGGAAAATCCGAAACATGTATTTATAATATTCAGAATACTTGAAAATGCAGATATTGAAATTTATCTTTCCGATCCCATTGAGGGACTTGTTAGTTACAAAAATCAAAATATGCAAATAATGAATCAATTTAACACTTGACACTTTCCAAAGGCATTATTGAGGATCAACTTTTGATTCTATATAAATTCTCTGAGCAGGTCAGCAATAACTGGCTTTTGTTTCTATATAATTCTCTGTGAGCAACTGCTTTCTACTCCATGGCCTTCACAACAAAGGTTTTGTTAATGCTTTATAGCACTTTATGAATTGCAATTAGCTTACCAAATTATTTATGAAAGGGTGTTTTGCAACAGTAATAGATATGAATAGCTGAGTTGAATTTGTAATACTTTAAGTATCACCTATGTATTGTTTTACTAGATGCTTCGAAGCCATGTGGGCTTCGTTGTCAATAGTTTCCAATTGAATCTCTACAGGATGTTCCATGTTGAGATGTGTTGGTCCCTGGTGACTGAGTTCCACAATGTGTTTTATGGCAGCACTTCAAAGTCAAATGAGTGCTGTTGGTTTTTAACAATGTGGATTTTCTCCCAGATGTCAAACTCTGCTGCATATCTGGTGGGTTTTATAAGGATTTTGTTTGGTGATGTTTCATGGTAAGTAGTCTAGATGTTGTGTGTGACAGCTGATTTGTCTGCTTGTTGATATTTTACTATTTGTAGGTGTTATTTTAGTACAGTTTCAAGATGTCTTTTTGTTCTTCCTATGTAACATTTGTTGCAATCTGTGCAATCTATTCTGCAGATTCCTCATTTTTTGAGTTCTGGGATTTGGTCTTTTAAGTTGTTGTGGAGCATGTATTGTATGCTGAACTTGTTTTGGGGAACAGGTTGATTTTATGTTTTTTTGTAAATATTAGCTGTTGCAAACAGGTGTTTTAAAGCCCATGTCTATCAGCAAGAATAGAGCTTTTGAATAATGAAAAAAATCAATCAGTTGAGTGGTGGTTGAGATTACTCTATATGCACATTTGCATTTATACACACATAAAAAAATTGTCTCTTTATAATGTTAATATAGATTTAGCTGCTGGTAAATTGCACATAAATAACTAACTTTTCATAAGAGCTTCATTCTGCTAATGGGAACATTAAGTTCAGAGTTCTAAAAGATATCCATTATTTAAATGATCTTATATCTGCTAAATATTCACTTATATATTATTACGGTGAATGAATATAAAGGGGAATTATTTTTTATAATTCTATTGTATCTGCTAACAAAAACACAACAAATACCTCATTTTTCAACATAATCTGGCAAATTTGCCACACATTTTGGCCATCAAATGGACAGCTTTTTGGTGCCATGCTCAAAGAAGGAAGAGGAACTTCTACATAGCCAGTTGCACACGTGCTCTTCTACTGCTGCATCATCAAATTCCTTTCTTCCCAGTTCTTCTATCAGTGACCCAAACAATATCCAAACAATGGTAGTCACAGGGTGACAAATCTGGACTGTAACGTAGATGTTCTAGAAGTTTCCTCCATTTTTCCCACGTTAAGACAGTAACAGAATGTCATGCAGCACAGTCACATCTCGGATTGGTTGCCGGCATCTTTGCAATATTTAGCTTTTGTCTAGACCAAAAGACTGCAGTAATAGACAGCATTCACAGTCCTTCCTTCATGAAGAAAATCCACCAGAAAAATGCCCTTCAAGTCCCAAAAGACAATTGTAAGCACCTTTCCAGCAGAAAGACAGTTTTGCCTTCACTGACCCAACTGCACCTTGCTCCCACCACTGCTTCCCATTCTGCCTATTATTTTTTGTGCCACTCATACATCTGAGTCTTTAAAAGGGTTTCTCCCCCAAGCTGTGCATGAAGCCTTCTCCAAAGGCTTTGGTGCCTTCTTTTGCCAAAAACTTGATAATGATGCATTGTGCAACAGATGCATGCACCTCTTGCTCTCTCTTGGTGTACTGAAGCGAGCGGCCACTCTGCAATGTGTGATGCAACAATGCCACAATTCCAGACATACCCACCAACATTCTCTGAGCCCCACTTATTTCTGTTCACTAAAAGAGGCATTAATTTAAAATGCTGTTTTATATTTGATTCACCCTCGTATATCTAGCTGAAATACTAGGTTTTGCATGGTGGTTTCATAGCTTAGAAAAGGAAATAATATTTCATATTCTGTGTTTATAAAGGATTGTGTGTGGGGAAAAAAATGGAGTTTTACTTATGGACGCTCTTTAACTGCAGTGGTTCTCAGCGTCCCATTCTATACTGGGCATGAAAGGCCGCTAAATTTTGCTCAGAGATCTCTCCATCAGGCTTGAGGTTTTTTTATGTGCCGTAAATCTACGACGCGGGACCAACGGCTTTACTTCCCTTCCGAAGGAAGCCATGTTAAGTATTTTTACGCTCGAAAAAACTCCCTCGTCCTACACCGGGTTTGAACCCGCGACCTTGCTATAGGAAGTTAGCATGGTAACCATTATATCACGGAAGGTGACAGGATTGTTGGGGTGCGGGGGTGCGTTAGTTGGTGTGTTTGTTGTATGATTTGCTTAGGCTACTACACTGTAGATCCATTTCAACCAAGACTTTTAAATATAAATGAGGCTGCTTTATCAATACTTGTCAAAAATGGTAAGCACAGGCTATTTTATTATTTCTTTCGGGAGTTATGGAGATAGTTCACAAACTGCTTATATAACATAATACAGATAAAAATATGAAAAGAATTTTACTTCCCAGAAGCTAGCCATTAATATGTACTGTAATTTAAGACAATTAGTTGCACAGTATACTCAAGCTAGAACATTTTAACAACAAAAAAAAAAAAAAAAATCAGGATGTATTTTTAAATATAGCACTCGCATAAAACAAACTTCACTTTTCAGCACTGTTGCTGAACACAACTATCCACATTTTCAAATTTTATGTTTTTTTTTTTTTGTTTTTTTTAATATATTTATATAGGCAGAAAAAGATATTTCAACATCACAAGATATCGCTGGTGTATGTTTCTCGTACACGCAATTTCTATACCAAGATAAAAATCATGGAAAATTCTTTCACTGTCTAACCCCACATGTACCCTCAAAACAAAACTAAACAAATTGTTAAACAAACATTGTTATTCAAATGAATTGAAGAAAACAATGATATTTTCTACGCAGGTTAAAAAAATAAATAAATAAAAAATAAAGCTTAATTGTAGCAAGTTTTAAGTCTTAATGTCCCATTTAGCTTTTCTTTTTTTTTTTTTTTTAGGTTGAATAAGATTCACACATTAGTATCCAAACGACTTAAAACATAAAAGTACTTTAAACCTTTCTAACTTACTCATAAGGGAAAAAATAGGTTAAAATTTAAACACCCAGTCCCCTAATTATTATATAACCAGTTTATATTATGGATCATACACAAACCTACTTCAGGTGTAGATACGAGAATACCCAAGTTGCCTCACTCATGAGCACTAGTTCTCGATACTGAGATTCTCGTTGGCACACTCTCGTGAAGTGGCATGGCTTAAGAGTAACAGGTGAGAATGTCACGGGTTTTGACCACTTCCACTTTGGGTCCATAGACCCATCATTAGCTTTACCTGAAGCTCAATTGCAGTTATCTTATAAGGTCTTAATTCCACAAGTTTAGTGCCTTTCCAGGCCAAGAATTGTGAATCTCCCATTTTCTGCGATTACCCTACTTATAGATTTTCTTGGGCCATGATGTATCTTTTGTCTTATCTCAATGAGTTTTTCCTCTGTAAGCACACTGACACAGGGAAAAGCAGGAGCCAAACTGGTTAGAAGTACATGTGCACACAGTTACCTCCTGCTGGTCGGCCACGAGTCAAAAAAAGGCTCTGTAGTAGTTGTCCATCTAAAGGGTAGTTTACAATAAGGGGATATTGCTGAAACCTTTACATTGCTCCTTGGAAGATACAGAATTTAAATAATAAATTTTGTAATGTTGAAAATGAGTCGGAATAGTAACACTCACCTCACTTATATGTTTTGGACATAATACATATAAGTGAGGTGAGTGTTACTATTCCGACTCATTTTCAACATTACATTGATTAAAACTTCACTTGTCTCAAACTTCTGAGTTATTTAATTTAATAAATTTTGTATTTAACAGACTTTTTGTTTTCAAGATGCGCCGTTCGTGGATGCATGCACATGTGGCACAAACCTTTTTCCAAAAATGTTATTCTTTTTTTCAGGTTATACCAAAACTTATTCCAGATATATTTCGAGCTGTGTTGGATCCAGACGACATATATCTGCCTAGGGATATCAACTCACAGGTAACTTAAACTATGTACTTAAAATAATCTTTACTAAAGCAGAAATATGTAAAACAAAGACATTTAAAACCAAATAGAGTATCATGTATCAGTGAATGTTCTTAATTTCCAATTAAGTAATTGTATTCTTTTTTCCGTATTCCATGATAAATGCCAGAGAGAAAATAATGAATAATATGTTAGCTTACATTCCTGTGCTATTTTGTGTGCCCGTGAACACCTTAAGTAGCTGCTATTCTATGTTGGATGTTTCATATATTATGAATATTTTAGAAAGAGAGAGAGAGAGAGAGAGAGAGAGAGAGAGAGAGAGAGAGAGAGTGGGTGGGTGGTGAGGTGGGTGGGGGTGCGCACGTAAGGGTGAGCGAGCGTGTGCATGCGCTTTTTTTTCTCTCAGCAATTGGGTGCTGCCCGGTGAAAAAGTTAATGTACAAAATTCATTTACAGTAATAATCTTACAGTTAATAATAGTAATACAAATTAATAATAATTAATATAAATTAATGATAGTAATGAAACTAACATCCTATATGAAATATTCTAGCTTATGTCAATTACCAGCATGTTTATAAACAGTTACTACAAAGCGACAACATTAATAGTTACAGAAATAATTTTTGCGATCCTTAATTACTTCACAATATTTACTTTAATTATCCCTGAACTTCTCTAAGGTCAGAGGGCAACTCTGAGAAGCTGCTACCAGCAATTCATTCCATTCCTCAATGCTCCTATTAACAAAAGAAAACATTGTTTTGCACCTTCTATCCTTAATTTTTTACAAATGATTGTGTCGTCCATAGTACGCCAGGTTTTCTAACCTCTTTCTAACGACCACCCATGCATTTAGACAAGGATAAGCTTTAAATAGTGCAACTAACCTATGTCTTTTATGCCTAACTTTTAGCGATTCCCATTTATTCTCTGCCTGTTTTAAGCCAAAAATCTTTACCTCTCTTTATGAATGTTATAGCCCTTCTCTGTATGTTTTCCAGTGAGTCTGTTTGATTAATCCTGTACGGGTCCCAGCATGTTACTCCATATTCCATAGCCGGCCGCACTAAGGACTAGTGGTTGCCCTCCATAGTGTATTGGTTACCATAGTAACTTCATATACCCAAGGTTGCTGATTCAAACCCGGCAGAGGACACTGGATTTTTTTCAGGCGTAAAAATCCTTAGCCTGGCTTCCTTTGGAAGGAAAGTAGAGTCGTTGGTCCTGTGTCGTAGATTTTTCGGCATGTAAAAGAAACTCAAGTCTGATAGAAAGGCCTCTGAGCAAAATTAAATGGTCTATCACACACAGTATAGAATGGGACATTTAGAACCACAGCAGTTTAGGTGTGTCCATAAATAAAACACCATTATATTTCTAAGGACTTGTAGGCAATTTCCCTGGATGATCTTGTTAGCTTTTAGTAGGCATCACATAAAATGAAATACTTATTCTGTGAAATGGGCTGGAATTTAAAATTCTAAGCTACACAACAATTTTTGCCTTGTCAAAAGTTTATCTGTGCCAGGTTTGGTTAAAATCAATGTACAGTATAGGAATCTATAACATATAAAAAAAAAAAACACACACGCACACGCACGCACGCACATGCACACACACACTCTATAATAAATCCCTACATGAAGAACAATTTTATGAAACTTAATTATCAATAAACTTCATGAAAAACATAAACTTTGTATTGTAAAAAAAATTTATAAGCATTTATTGGTAACCTTTTTAAGATTTGAATTTTTTTTTTAATTTTTTTTATTATTTTGTGATATTATTATATCTGGCGGGTTTAATAAGGAATTTGTTTAATGATAAGTATTCTAGATGTGGTGTGTGATAGCTTATTTGTTTATATTTTGTGTATATTTTACTGCTTGTAAGTGTTCTTTTAGTCCAGGTTCAAGATGTCTTTTTGTTCTTCCTATGTAAAATAAGTTGCAATCTGTGCAATCTGTTCTGCAGATTCCTCATTTTTTGAGTTCTGGGATTTGATCTTTTAAGTTGTTGTAAAGCGTATTTTGTACCCTGAACTTATTTTGGGGGACAGGTAGATTTTATGTTTTTTGAAAATATTTGCTGTAGCAATTAGGTGTTTCAAAGCCCATGTCTATCAGCAAGAATAGAGCTTTTCAATGGTGAAAAAATTTGATTAATTGAGTGGTGGTTAAGATTTCTCTATATGCACACTTGCATTTATATACATATAAAAAAAATTGTCTCTTTATAATGTTAATGTAACTTTAGCTGCCGGTGAATTGTACATAAATGACATTTCATAAGAGCTTCATTCTGCTACTGGGTATAATGAGTTCAGAGTTCTAAAAGATATCCATTATTTAAATGATTTTATATCTGCTAAATATTCACTTATATATTACTAGGGTGAATCAATATAAAGGAGAATTATTTTTTATAATTCTATTGAATCCACGAACAAAAACACAACAAATATCTCATTTTTCTACATAATCTGGCAAATTTGCCACACATTTTTGCCATCAAATGGACAGATTTTGGTTCCATCATCAAAGAAGGAAGAGGAACGTGCGCATAGCCAGTTGCACATGCACTCCTCCACTGCTTCATTATCATATTGCTTTCCTCCCAGTTCTTCTTTCAGTGACCCAATCAATATCCAAACAATGGTAGTCACAGAGTGACAAATCTGGACTGTAACGTAAATGTTCTAGAAGTTTCTAATGCATTTCTTCCATTTTTTCCCATGTTAAGACAGTAACAGAATGTCATGCAGCACAGTTACATCTTGAATTGTTTGCTGGCGTCTTTGCGATATGTAGCTTTTGTCTTGACCAAAAGACTGCAGTAATAGACCGCATTCACAGTCCTTCGATCACAAAAAAAATTCACCAGGAAAATGCCCTTCAAGTCCCAAAAGACAGTTTTAAGCAACTTTCCAGCAGAAAGACATGTTTTGCCTTCACTGACCCAACTGCACCTTGCTCCCACCAAGGCTTCCTGTTCTGCCTAATATTTTTTGTGCCACTCATACATCTGAGTCTTTAAAAGGGTTTCTTCCCCAAGTTTGCATGAAGCCTTCTCCAAAGGCTTTGGTGCCTTCTTTTGCCAAAAACTTGATAGTGATGCATTGTGCAACAGACATATGCACTTCTTGCTTGCTCTTGGCGTACTGAAGCCAGCAGCCACTTTGCAGTGTGTGACACAACAATTCCGTACATCTCCACCAACAGTCTCTCAGAGCCCCACTTATTTCTGTTCATTACAAAAGGTGCTAATTTAAAATTTGGTTTTATATTTGATTCACCCTTGTTTAACTAGCTGAAATACTAGCTTTGTGCATGGTGGTTTCATAGCTTAGAAAAGAAAGTAATATTTCATATTCAGTGTTTTATCTGTGTTTATAAAGGTTTTTGTGTTTGTGTGTGTGGTTGTGGTGTGGTGAGGTGGGTGTGGTGTGTTATTTTTTTGGTTTTTTTTACCCCTTAGGCTTCTACACTGTAACTCCATTTAAATCAAGACTTTTAGGTATAAATGAGGCTGCTTTATTAGTAATCAGAGGTTGTTTTATCATTCTTGCGAGTGTTATGAAAATAGTCCTGCCCAAATGGATTAGAAAATTTAAAATTGAAGTCAATCTGAAGACTTTTCTGCATGAACAGACTTGTTTTATAAATATTGCTTGCTAAATTAAGGTATGAGTTCTCTTCATTATTTAAGAAGTAGAAACATTTGAAACCTTCCCATTTGAAAAAGGGCAGAAAAATATTTCAATTGGAGGCAATTTTGACCCTTTTTAGCATGAATGGGCCTATTTCATGAATTTCAAACTATGGACAGTGCTGGTTATTTCATCTACAGTGCCTTAATTTTGACTTGTGGCCGGCAGACATGTGTGAGGTAGCTGCTGCAGAATGCATACTGCTGACGGCCGAATTGAATATTCACAGAACCTGAACTCAAACGTATAGTGTGCGGACAAATCAAGCACTAAGATTTACTTACATACATACATACAATACCCACGTACCATTATCACAGAAAGTGTTGGAAATCAGGTCTTTGTGCTGGCATGCATCCCTCACGCTTTATAAGAAAATTTCCATTAACATGCATTAATTCTTCTGAAATTACAGTAATTTCTTTTCTGATACTATATTTCAGTTCTTTCAATGTATGTGGGACTTCCAATACACTTTATTTTTTAAGCTCCCCCATAAATAAAAGTCACATACCATAAGATCTGGGGAACACAGTGGCCATAGTCCTTTACTGTTGACCCTATTTCAAAAATTGCCTTAATTAATTTCAACAAGAAATCAGCTGCATTTGCTGTTGCAGAGTTTTTTTAAAATATGCCTGTGTGCACTCTATGTTGCACACATACTCCAGGAATGGTTTGATTTTGTATCCCTGCCTCTGTCCACTAACTGTATCCCTGAGGAATAGAGGCCCTATAATTTGGCACACATTCAGAGCATTACAAACACCAATTTTCTGGTCATTCAATGGGATTTCAGGTACAATATCTGGTTTTTCTGCACTCAAATATCTGTTGTTTTGTGTTGATACATGGCCATTTAAATAAAACCATGCTTCGTCTGTTAAAAATTAACTTTGGGTTAGAGCTTCCAATCTCGCTAATTTCTCGCCGCAATGAGGGCACCTCAAGCTGCAAGTAGATAAACAGGACACACAAATATGGCACGAGGGAGGTTGACTAACGAGAATATGGGAGTCTCGATACTTGCAAGACTCGTAAGTCCCGTTAATAGCAAGAGTGCAGTGTAATGAATGGAAACTGCCATAATCAGTCCTATAAGTTATATTATTTCATCTTTTTAAATGATTTAAATAGCCTACCAGGATAAGGAAGACATTTAAATAACACAGGCCAGGCAAAGGATTAAAAACGAAATGTGTTATCAGCAGATATGTGTATGTGGTCTCCACTTTTGTTACTAATAAATGTGTATATATTTTATTACTCCTAAGACATTTATGCTGGAAGAAGTAATTGTATATTGGGTTGTAAATGAACATGTTTGTACATTGCAACAAAAAGTATAAAGTGTCATTAATGATTAATATCAATGATTTAAACCGTTTACTCTGAGCTCCTTTGTATATATGTACTGTTAAATGATGACTCATCTCGTTTATTACTAGGGCCCAGATTTTTAGCTCTTTATAAATGCAGTTTTAACCTTTTGTTATCTTCTATTAACCTCTTTAGGTTTTCAAACAAATGTCCCAGCTTTCTAAAAATATTCCTATCCTTTTTAAGGGTTATAACAATTTTCATACATATTTAAGGAAGTCGACAAAAAACTGCTTTTATAACATAATACAGATAAAAATATGAATACTTTACTTCCTAGAAGCATGCCTTTAATATGTACTGTAATGTAAGACAATTAGTTGCTCAGTATACTCATGCTAGAACATTTTAACTAAAAAATTCAGCATGTATTTTTAAATATAGAACTCATATAAAACAAACTTCACACTTTAGCACTGTTGCTGAACACATCCATCCACATTTCCAAATTTTCTGTTTTTTTTTTTGTTTTTTTTTCATATATTCATATAGGCAGAAAAAGATCTTTCAATATCACAAGATGTTGCTGGCATAAATTTCATACACACAATTTCTATACCAAGATAAAAATTGTGATAAATTTGTCACTGGCTAACCCCACATGTACCCTCAAAGCAAAGCTAATTGTTAAACAAACATTGTAATTGAAATGAATTGAAAAAGACATTGAAATGTTTTCTACCAAGGTTAAAAAGATAAATAAGTAAAAAGTAAAACTTTATTGTAGCAAGTTTTAAGTCTTAATATCCCATTTAGTTTTCTTTTAGGTTGAATAAGATTCACACATTAGCATCCAAATGGCTTGAAACATAAAAGCACTTTAAACCTTTCTAACTTATTTATAAGGGAAAAAATAGGTGAAAATCTGAACATCCAGGCCCCTAATTATTACATAACCAGGTTATACTATGGATCATTTATGTGTAGCTACGAGAATACTCAAGTCGCATCGCTCGTAGGCATTAGTTCTCCATACTGAGATTCTCATTGCCACACTCTCAAGAAGTGGTGTGACTTACTGGTAACGGGTGAGAATGACACAGGTTTTGACCACTTCTACTTTGGGTCCATAGACCCATCATTTGCTTTACTTGACACTCAATTGCAGAAATTTATTCTTCTCACAGTAACACATGGTTCCACTTCCTGAACTGCAGTTATCTTATAAGGTCTTAATTCCACAAGTTTAGTGGCTTTCCAGGCCGAGAATTGTGAAACTCCCATTTTCTGTGATAACCTACTCAGAGATTTTCTTGGGCTATATTGTATTTTTTGTCCTATCTCATTGAGCTCTTCCTCTGTAAGCACACTGACATGGGGAAAAGCGGGAGCCAGACTGGTTAGAAGTATTGGGCGCACACAGTTACCTCCTGCGGGTCGGCCACGAGTCAAAAATAAGGCTCTGAAGTAGTTGTCCATCTAAAGAGTAGTTTACAATAAGGGGATATTATTCAAATGTTTATGTTGGGGCCTGGGAAGATAGAGAATTTAAATCCTAAAGACTTTTTTTTTCTAGTTATGCTGTTCATGGATGCACGCACATGTGGCACAAACCTTTTTCCAAAAATGTTTTTCTTTTTTCGGGGGAGAATAAAATTTAGCCCAGAGAAAGATCAACCTCTGTTTGATCCAAATATTACTGCACATCTGACTAAGTCAGTCCACCTGCAGGTAACTTAACCTATGTACTTCAAATGATCTTCACCAAAGAAGAAATATGTAAAACAAAGGAATTTAAAACAAAATAGAGAATCATGTATCAGTTAATGTTGTTAATTTGCAGTTACGTAATTGTAGAGTCTTTTTACCGTATTCCATGACCAATGCCAAAGAGAATATCATGAATAATATATTAACTTACATTCCTGTGTTATTTTTTGTGGCTGTGAAAACCTTAAATAGTTATTATTCTTATGTTGGATGTTTTATATACTATGATTATTTGAGAAAGAAGTGTATGTATGTATGTTTTTTCTCAGCAATTGGGTGCTGCCTGTTGGAAGAAGTAATGTACAAAATTCATTTACAATAATAATCTTACAGTTAATAATAGTAATACAAAGTAATAATACTAAATATAAATTAATGATAGTAATGCAACTAGCATACTATATGAAATACCCTAACTATATCCTAACTTATGTCAATTACCAGCATGTTTATTAACAGTTACTACAAAGCCTCAACATTAATAGTTACAGAACAGTATTTGTGATCCTTAATTACTTCACAATATTTTCTTTTATTATCCCTGAACTTCTCTAAGGTCAGAGGGCAACTCTGAAAGCCTGCTACCGGCAACTCAATCCATTTCTCGATGGTCCAATTAGCAAAAGAAAATGTTCCTACATTGTTTTGTACCTTCTGTCCTTAATTTTATACAAATGATTGTTTCGTCCGTAGTACGCCAGGTTTTCTAACCTCATTCTAATGTCCACCCATGCATTTAGACAAGCATAAGCTTTAAATAGCACAACTAACCTATGTCTTTAATGCCTAACTTTTAGCGGCTCCCAATTATTCTCTTTGCCGTTTGTAAGCCAAAAATCTTTACCTCTCTTTATGAATGTTACAGCCTTTCTCTGTATCTTTTCCAGTGAGTCTGTTTGATTAATTCTGTATGGGTCCCAGCATGTTATTCCATATTTCATAGCCGGCTGCACTAAGGACTTGTAGTTGCCCTCCATAGTGTAATGGTTACCATGCTAACTTCATGTACCCAAGGTCGCCTGTTCAACCCCGGCGGAGGACGATGGATTTTTTTCAAGCATAAGAATCCTTAGCCTGGCTGCCTTCAGAAAGAAAGTAAAGTTGTTGGTCCCATGTCGTAGATTTACGGCATGTAAAAGAACGTCAAGTCTGATAGAGAGGCCTCTGAGCAAAATTAAATGGTCTATCACACCCAGTATAGAATGGGACACTGAGAACCACAGCAGTTAAAGCATGTCGATAAATAAAACACCATTTCATTTCTAAGGACTTGTAGGTAATTTCCCTGGATGATCTTGTTAGCTTTTAGTAGGCATCACATAAAATGAAATACTTATTCTGTGAAATGGGCTGGAATTTAAAATTCTAATCTACACAACAATTTTTGCCTTGTCAAAAGTTTATCTGTGCCAGGTTTGGTCAAAATCAGTGTACAGTATAGAAATCTGTAACACACATAATAATTTCCTTCATGAAGAACAAATTTATGAATCTAAATTATTAATAATCTTCATGAAAAACGAAACTTGTTATTCTAAAGAAAAAATTAATAAGTGTTTATCGATAACTTTATTATGATTAGAATTTGCTGCTTTAAATTTTTTTTTTTTTTTTTTTTTATTTTGTGATATTATATATGGTGGGTTTTGTAAGAAATTTCTTTGGTGATGTTTCATGGTAAGTAGTGTAGATGTTGTGTGTGATGGCTGATTTGTCCATTTGTTTATATTTTTCTGCTTGTAAGTTTTCTTTTAGTCCAGTTTCAAAATATCTTTTTGTTTTTCCTATGTAAAATTTGTTACAATCTCTGCAATCTCTTCTGCAGATTCCTGATTTTCGAGTTCTGGGATTTGGTATTTTAAGTTGTTGTGGAGCATATTTTGTAGGCTGAACTTATTTTGGGGAGCAGTTTGATTTTATGTTTTTTGGACATATTAGCTGTTGCACTTAGGTGTTTTAAAGCCCATGTTTATCAGCAAAAATAGAGCTTTTCAATAGTGAAAAAATCTGATAAGCTGAGTGGTGGTTAAGATACTCTATATGCACACTTGCATTTATATACGTATAAAAAAAATTGTCTCTTTATAATGTTAATATAGATTTAGCTGCCGCTGAATTGCACATAAATAACATTTTATAAGATCTTCATTCTGCTAATGGGTATAATAAGTTCAGAGTTCTATAAAATATCCATAATATAAATCATTTTATATCTGCTATATATTCCCTTATATGTTATTAGGGTGAATCAATATAAAGGGGAATTATTTTTTATAATTTTATTGAATCTGCTAACAAAAACTCAGCAGATACCTCATTTTTCTACATAATCTCCCAAATTTGACACACATTTTGCCATCAAATGGACAGCTGTTTACTGCCATAATCAAAGAAAGAAGAGTAATATCTGCACAGCCAGTTGCATACCTGCTCCTCAACTTCTGCATTATCATCAATCCCAGTTCTTCTTTCAGTGACCCAATCAATATTCAAACAATGGCAGTCATTGGGTGACAAATCTGGACTGTAAGGTAGATGTTCTAGAAGTTTCTAATGCTAGTCCTCCATTTTTTCCTATGTTACGACAGTAACAAAATGTCATGCAGCACAGTCACAGCTTGGATTGGTTGCCGGCATCTTTGCGATATTTAGCTTTTGTCTAGACCAAAAGACTGCAGTAATAGACCACATTCACAGTCCTTCATTCATGAAGAAAATTCACCAGGAAAATGCCCATCAAGTCCCAAAAGACAGTTTTAAGCACCTTTCCAGCAGAAAGGAATGTTTTGCCTTCACTGGCCCATCTGCACCTTGCACCCACCACTGCTTCCCATTCTGCCTATTATTTTTTGTGCCACTCATACATCTGAGTCTTTAAAAGAGTTTCTTCCCCAAGCTGTGCATGAAGCCTTCTCCAAAGGCTTTGGTGCCTTCTTTTGCCAAAAACTTGATAATGATGCATTGTGCAACAGATGCATGCACCTCTTGCTCTCTCTTGGTGTACTGAAGCGAGCGGCCACTCTGCAATGTGTGATGCAACAATGCCACAATTCCAGACATACCCACCAACATTCTCTCAGAGCACCACTTATTTCTGTTCAAGAGGCATTAATTTAAAATTCTGTTTTATATTTGATTCACCCTCGTATAAACTAGCTGAAATACTAGGTTTTGCATGGTGGTTTCATAGCTTAGAAAAGGATATAATACTTCATATTCTGTGTTTATAAAGGTTTGTGGGTGGGTGTGGGTGTGGATATGGGTGTGTGTTTGCGTGCGTGTGCGCGCGTTTTCCTTAGGCTTCTACACTGTAGCTCCATTTCAACTAAGACTTTTAAGTATAAATGAGGCTGCTTTATCATTACCTTTCCTAAATAGTAATCAGAGGTTGTTTTATTATTTCATTCGGGAGTTGTGAAGACAGTCCTACCCAACTGGAACAGAAAATTGAAAATTGAAGGCAATCTGAATACTTTTCTGCATGAACAAGCATGTTTTATAAATAATGTTTGCTGAATTATGCTACGAGTTCTCTTCATTATTTAAGAAAGAGAAACATTTGAAAACTTCTCAATGGAAAAAGGGCAGGAAAATGTTTTTAATTGGATGCAATTTTAACAGCTTTTAGCATGAATGGCGCTATTTCATGAATTCTTTTACTAAATAATACAATGTTGTAGGTATAAACTATCAAACCATGGACAGTGCCGGTTATTACATCTACGGTGCCTGATTTTTGACTTGTGGCCAGCAGACATGCGTGAGGTAGCTGCTGCAGGATGCATACTGCTGCCGGCCTAATTGAATATTCACAGAACCTGAACTCAAGCATACAGCGTGCAGACAAATCAAGCACAAAGTTTTACTTACATACATACAATAACCACGTACCATTATCACGGAAAGTGTTGGAAAAGATGTCCTTGTGCTGGCATTAATGCATCCCTCTCACTTTATAAGAAAATTTCCATTAATATGCATTAATTCTTCTGCAATTACAGTAATTTCTCTTCTGATACTATCTTTCAGTTCTTCCAATGTATGCGGGTTGTTCCAATACACTTTATTTTTTAAGCTCCCCCCTTAAATAAAACTCGCATACCATAAGTTCTGGGGAACACAGTGGCCATAGTCCTTTACTGATTACCCTATCCTAAAAATTGCCTTTATTATTTTCAACAAGATATCAGCTGCATGTGCTGTAGCAGAGTTTTTTGAAAATATGCCTGTGTGTACTTAGTGTCGCACAAACATTCCAGGAATGGTTTTATATTGTATCCCTGTACCTCTGTCTACAAACTGTATCCTCAAGGAATAGAGGCCCTATAATTTGGTACCCATTCAGAGCATTACAAACATCAATTTTTTGATAATTCAATGGCATTTCAGGTACAATATCGAGTTTTTCTGCACGCCAATATCTATTGTTTTGTGTTGATACATGGCCACTTAAATAAAACCATGCTTCGTCAGTGAAAAAAATTAACTTTGGTTTAGAGCCGGACAAGTCAGCTTTCAATCTCGCTCATTTCTCGCTGCCAATCAGGGCACCTCTTTCTGCCTGTAGATGCAACTGAACACACAGCTGACATGAGAGACGTTGACCAATGAGCATATGGGAGTCACAAGTCTTGCGAGTATAGAAAGTCCTGTTAATAGCAAGAGTGCAGTGTAAAGAACGGAAACTGGCATAATCAGTCCTGTAAGTTATATTATTTCTACTGTTTAAGTGATTGAAGATTTAAATAGTCTACCAGGCTAACAATGATATTTAAATAACCCAGGCCAGACAAAGGATTAAAAACGAACCGTGTTATCACAGCATCAGCAGATATGTGTATTGGTCTCCATTTGTCTAACAAATCAGTGTGTATATTTTATTACTCCTCAGAATTTTATATTGAGAGAAGTAATTGTATTTTGGGTTGTAATCTGAACATGTGTGTACATTGCAACACAAAGTATAGAGTGTCATTAATGATTAATATCACTTATTTAAACCGTTTACTGTGAATGCATTTGGATATATGTACTGCTAAATGATGAGTCATCTTGTGTTATGACTAGGGACCGAATTTTTAGTTTTTTATAAATGCAGTTTTAACCTTTTATCATCTTTTATTAACCTCTTTAGGTTTTCAAACAAATGTCCCAGCTTTCTAGCAGTATTCCTAGCCCTTTTTAAGGGTTTGAACTGTTTTGCTAACTATTTTAGGAAGTTGACAACAAACTGCTTTTATAATAATATAGATAAAAATATGAAAAAAATGTTAATTCCCAGAAGCATGCCAATTACATGTACTGTAATTTAAGACAATTAGTTGCACAGTATACTCATGCTAGAACATTTTAACAAAAAATCAGGATGTATTTTTAATTATAGCAGTCACATAAGGCAAACTTCACACTTCAGCACTGTTGCTGAACACAACCATCCACATTTCCAAATTTTCCATTTTTTTTTTTTTTTTTTATTATTATTCGTATAGGCAGAGAAAGATCTTTCAACATCACAAGATGTAGCTGGCGTATATTTCTCATACACACAATTTCTATACCAACATAAAAATCGTGAAAAATAATTTCACTGGCTGACCCACATGTATCCTCAAAACAAAA
Source organism: Hymenopus coronatus (assembly GCA_030762935.1). NCBI lineage: Eukaryota > Metazoa > Arthropoda > Insecta > Mantodea > Hymenopodidae > Hymenopus > Hymenopus coronatus. The sequence continues at coordinate 533,455,110 of CM060900.1, read as the reverse complement.
CTAAACAAATTGTTAAACAAACGTTATTAATCAAATGAATTGAAAAAAACAATGATACATTTTCTACCTATGTTTGACAAATAAATTAGAGATAAAACTTAATGGTAGCAAGTTTTAAGTCCTAATGTCCCATTTAGCATTTTTTTTATGTTGAATAAGATTCACACATTAGCATCCAAACGGCTTGAAACATAAAAGTACTTTAAACCTTTCTAACTTATTTATAAGAGAAAACATAGGTTAAAATCTAAACATCCAGGCCCCTAATTATTATATAACCAGTTTTTATACTATGGAACATATGAGAACCTACTTCATGTGTAGATACGAGAATGCTCAAGTCGCCTGGCTCGTGAGCACTAGCTCTCGATACTGAGATACTCGTTGCCACACTCTCGATAAGTGGCGTGGCTTAAGAGTAACAGGTGAGAATGCCACGGGTTTTGACCACTTCTACTTTGGGTCCATAGACCCAACATTAGGTTTACCTGAAGCTCAATTACAAAAATGTATTCTTCTGACAGTAAACTTGGTTGCACTTCCTGACCTGCAGTTATCTTATAAGGTTTTAATTCCACAAGTTTAGTGTCTTTCCAGGCCGAGAATTGTGAATCTCCTGTTTTCTGTAATAACCTACTCAGAGATTTTCTTGGGTTAAGTTGTATCTTTTGTCCTATCTGATGGAGTTTTTCCTCTGTAACCACACTGACACGGGGAAAAGCGGGAGTCAGACTGGTTAGAAGTACTGCGTGCACACAGTTACCTCCTGCTGGTCGGCCACAAGTCAAAAATAAGGCTGTGTAGTAGTTGGCCATCTAAAGGATAGTTTACAATAAGGGGATCTTCTTGAAATCTTTATGTTGCGCCCTTGGAAGATAGAGAATTTAAATCCTAAATTTTGTACTTAACAGACTTTTTATTTTCAAGTTATGTTGTTCATGGATGCATGCACATGCAGCACAAACCTTTTTCCAAAAATGTTTTTCTTTTTTCAGGGGGGATCAAAACCTAGCCCAGAGAAAGATCGACCTGTGTTGGATGTAGATGACATATATCTGCCTAAGGATGTCCACTCACAGGTAACTTTACTATGTACTTAAAATGATGTTCATCAAAGAAGAAATTTGTAAAACAAAGACATTTAAAACACAATAGAGTATCATGTAGCAGGATGTTGTTAAGTTCCCATTATGTAATTGTACTCTCTTGTCCATATACCATGATGAATGCCAGAGAGAAAATAATGAATAATATGTTAACATACATTCTTGTGTTATTATGTGTGGCTGTGAACACCTTAAGTAGTTACTATTCTATGTTGGATGTTTCATACATTATGAATATTTTAGAAAGATGTGTGTGTATATATATATATTTTCTCAGCAATTGGGTGCTGCCCGGTGGAAGATTAATGTACAAAATTCATTTACAATAATAATCTTACACTTAATAATAGTAATACAAATTAATAAGAGTAAATACAAGTTAATGATAGTAATGCAACTAACATACTATATGAAATACCCAAACTATATCCTAACTTATGTCAATTACCAGCATGTCTATAAACAGTTACTACAAAGCCTCAACATTAATAGTTACAGACAACTTTTTGTGATCCTTTATTACCTCACAATATTTACTTTAATTATCCCTGAACTTCTTCAAGGTCAGAGGGCAACTCTGAAAGGCTGCTACCGGCAACTCAATCCTTTTCTCGATGGTCCTATTAACAAAGAAAATGTTCCTATATTGTTTTGCACCTTCTATCCTTAATTTTATATAAATAATTGTTTCGTCCATACTACGCCAGGTTTTCTAACCTCTTTCTAACGTCCAACCGTGAATTTAAACAAGCATAAGCTTTAAATAATGCAACTAACCTATGTCTTTTATACCTAACTTTTAGCCGCTCCCATTTATTCTCGTTGCCATTTGTAAGCCGAATATCTTTACCTCTCTTTATGAATGTTACAGCCCATCTCTGTATCTTTTCCAGTGAGACTGTTTGTGTAATCCTGTATGAGTCCCAGCATATTACTCCATATTCCATAGCCGGCCACACTAAGGACTAGTATTCGCCCTCCATAGTGTAATGGTTACCATGGTAACTTCATATACTCAAGGTTGCTGGTTCAAACACAGCAGAGGGCACTGGATTTTTTCAGATAAAAAATCCTTAGCCTGGTTTCCTTCGGAAGGAAAGTAATGTCGTTGGTCCCGTGTTATTGATTTTTCGGCATGTAAAAGAACCTTAAGTCTGATAGAGAGACCTTTGAGCACAATATAATGGTCTATCACACCCAGAATAGAATGGGACACTGAGAAGCACAGCAGTTAAAGCGTGTCCATAAATGAAACAACATTTCATTTCTATGGACTTGTAGGCTATTTCCCTGGATGAACTTGTTAGCTTTTAGTAGGCATCACATAAAATGAAATACTACTTCTGTGAAATGGGCTGGAATTTAAAATTCTAAGCTACACAACAATTTTTACCTTCTCAAAAGTTTATCTGTGCCAGATTTGGTCAAAATCAGTGTACAGTATAGAAATCTATAGCAGGCACCCAAAAAAGAACAATTTTATGAAACTTAATTATCAATAAACTTCATGAAAAACGTAAACTTCGTATTGTAAAGAAAAAATTAATAAGCATTTATCGTCAACTTTATTAAGAAATAGAATTAGTTTTATTATATTGTGATACTATTATATCTGTTGGGTTTTATAAGGAATTTGTTTCGTGATGTTTTTTGTTAAGTATGTCAGATGTGGTGAGTGATAGCTGATTGGTGTATATTTTACTGCATGTAAGTGTTCTTTTAGTCCAGGTTCAAGATGTCTTTTTGTTCTTCCTATGTAAAATTTGTTGCAATCTATTCTGCAGATTCCTCATTTTTTGAATTATGGGATTTGGAATTTTAAGTTGTTGTGAAGCGTGTTTTGTAGGCTGAATTAATTTTGGGGAGCAGGTTGATTTTATGTTTTTTGAACATATCTGCTGTTGCAATTAGGTGTTTTAAAGCCCATGTCTAGCAGCAAGAATAGAACTTTTCAATGGTAAAAAAAATTCATTAGTTGAGTGGTGGTGGAGATTACTTTATATGCACACCTACATTTATAGACATATAAAAAAATTGTCTCTTTATAATGTTAGTATAGATTTAGCTGCCGGTGAATTGCACATAAATAACTTTTCATAAGAGCTTCATTCTGCTAATGGGTATAATAATTTCAGTGTTCTAAAAGATATCCATAATTTAAATGTTTTTGTATCTGCTAAATATTCACTTATATATTACTAGGATGAATCAATATAAAGGGGAATTATTTTTTATAACAAAAACCCAACAAATACCTAATTTTTATACATAATCTGGCAAATTTGTCATACATTTTTGCCATCAAATGGACAACTTTTTGGTGCCATGCTCAAAGAAGGAAGCAGAACTTGTGAACAGCCAGTTGCACACGTGCTCCTCTACTGCTGCATCATCAAATTGCTTTCTTCCCAGTTTTCTATCAGTGACCCTAACAGTATCCAAACAATGGTAGTCACAGGGTGACAAATCTGGACTGTAAGGTAGATGTTCTAGAAGTTTCTAATGCATTTCCTCCATTTTTCCCATGTTAAGACAGTAACAGAAAGTCATGCAGCACAGTCACATCTTGCAAAGATGCCTGCAACAAATTCAATATGTAGCTTTTGTCTTGACAAAAAGACTGCAGTAATAGACAGCATTCACAGTCCTTCGTTCACGAAAAAAATCCACCTGGAAAATGCCCTTCAAGTCCCAAAAGACAAGTGTAAGCATCTTGCCAGCAGAAAGACATGTTTTGCTTCACTGGCCCAACTGCACCTTGCTCCCATTAACACTTCCCATTCTGCCTAATATTTTTTGTGCCACTCATACATCTGAGTCTTTAAAAGGGTTTCTTCCCCAAGCTGTGCATGAAGCCTTCTCCAAAGGCTTTGGTGCCTTCTTTTGCCAAAAACTTGATAATGATGCATTGTGCAATAGAAGCATGCACCTCTTGCTCTCTCTTGGCGTACTGAAGCGAGCATCCACTTTGCAGTGTGTGACACAACAATGCCACAATTCCAGTCATCCACACCAACATTCTCTCAGAGCCCCACTTATTTCTGTTCATTACAAGAGGCGCCAATTTAAAATTCGGTTTTATATTTGATTCACCCTCATATAAACTAGCTGAAATACTGGGTTTGCATGGTGGTTTCATAGCTTAGAAAAGGAAATATTATTTCATATTCTGCGTTTTTCTGTGTTTGTAAAGGGTTTTGTGTGGTGAGTGTGAGTGTGTGAGAGTGAGAGTGTGAGAGTGTGTGAGAGTGTGAGTGTGTGAGTGTGTGAGAGAGTGTGAGAGAGTGTGAGAGTGTGTGAGTGTGTGAGAGAGTGTGAGAGTGTGTGAGTGTGTGAGAGAGTGTGAGAGTGTGTGAGAGAGTGTGAGAGTGTGTGTGTGAGAGTGTGAGTGTGTGAGAGAGTGTGAGAGTGTGAGTGTGTGTGAGAGTGTGAGTGTGTGTGAGAGTGTGAGTGTGTGAGAGAGTGTGAGAGTGTGAGTATGTGAGAGTGTGAGTGTGTGAGAGAGTGTGAGAGTGTGAGTGTGTGAGAGAGTGTGAGAGAGTGAGTGTGTGTGAGAGTGTGAGTGTGTGAGAGAGTGTGAGAGAGTGTGAGTGTGTGAGAGTGTGAGAGAGTGTGAGAGTGTGAGTGTGTGAGAGAGTGTGAGTGTGTGAGAGAGTGTGAGTGTGTGTGAGAGTGAGTGTGTGAGAGAGTGTGAGTGAGAGTGTGAGTGTGTGAGAGAGTGTGAGAGTGAGAGTGTGAGTGTGTGAGAGAGTGTGAGAGTGTGTGTGTGTGTGTGTGTGTGTGTGTGTGTGTGTGTGTGTGTGTGAGTGTGAGTGTGATTTTTGTTTTTTTGTTTTTTTTGTTTTTTTCTTTTTTTTTTTCCTTAGACTTCTACACTGTAGCTCCATTTCAACCAAGACTTTTATTATATATGAGGCTGCTTTATCAACCTTTCCTAAATAGTAATCAGAGGTTTTTTTATTATTTCTTTCGGGGGGGGTTGTGAAAATAGTCCTGCCCAAATGGAATAGAAAATTTAAAATTGAAGTCAATCTAAAGACACTTCTGCATGAACAGACTTGTTTTATATATATTGTTTGCAAAATTAAGATGAGAGTTCTCTTTATTATTTAAGAAATAGAAACATTCGAAACCTTCTCATTGGAAAAAGGGCAGAAAAATATTTTAATTGGAGGCAATTTTGACACCTTTTAGCATGAATGGCCCTATATCGTGAATTCTTTTACTAAATACCACACACAATGTTGTAGGTATAAACTGTCAAACTATGGACAGCACTGGTTATTTCAAGTATGGTGCCTTATTTTTGACTAGTGGCCGGCAGACATGCATGAGGTAGCTGCGGCAGGATGCATACTGCTGCCGGCCGAATTGAATATTCACAGAACCTGAACTCAAACATATAGTGTGCGGAGAAATCAAGCACATAGATTTACTTACATTCATACAATAACCACGTACCGTTATCACAGAAAATGTTGGAAATAAAGTCATTGTGCTGGCATGCATCCCTCACACTTTATCAGAAAATGTCCATTATCATGCATTAATTCTTCTGAAATTACAGTAATTTCTCTTCTGATACTATCTTTCAGTTCTTCCAATGTATGCGGGTTGTTCCAATACACTCTATTTTTTAAGTCCCGCAAAAATAAAAGTCACATACCGTAAGATCTGGGGAACACGGTGGCCATAGTCCCCTACTGATGACCCTATTTCAAAAATTGCCTTAATTAATTTCAACGAGGGATCAGCTGCATGTGCTGTTGCAGAGTTTTTTGAAAATATGCCTGTGTGTACTCAATGTCACACAAATATTCCAGGAATAGTTTTGATATTGTATCCCTGTACCTCTATCCACTAACTGTATCCCTGAGGAATAGAGGCCCTATAATTTGGTACGCATTCAGAGCATTGCAAACACCAATTTTCTGGTCATTCAATGGGATTTCAAGTACAATATCTGGTTTTTCTGCACTCCAATTTATGTTGTTTTGTGTTGATACATGACCATTTAAATAAAACCATGCTTCATCTGTTAAAAATTAACTTTGGGTTAGAGCTTCCAATCTCGCTAATTTCTCGCCGCAATGAGGGCACCTCAAGCTGCAAGTAGATAAACAGAACACACAAATATGGCACGAAGGAGGTTGACTAACGAGAATATGGGAGTCTCGATACTCACAAGACTCGTAAGTCCCGATAATAGCAAGAGTGCAGTGTAATGAATGGAAACTGCCATAATCAGTCCTATAAGTTATATTATTTCATCTTTTTAAATGATTGAAGATTTAAATAGCCTACCAGGATAAGAAAGACATTTAAATAACACAGGCCAGGCAAAGGATTAAAAACGAAATGTGTTATCAGCAGATATGTGTATGTGGTCTCCACTTTTGTTACTAATAAGTGTGTATATATTTTATTACTCCTAAGACATTTATGCTGGAAGAAGTAATTGTATATTGGGTTGTAAATGAACATGTTTGTACATTGCAACAAAAAGTATAAAGTGTCATTAATGATTAATATCAATGATTTAAACCGTTTACTCTGAGCTCCTTTGTATTTATGTACTGTTAACTGATGACTTATCTCGTGTTATTACTAGGGCCCGGATTTTAACCTTTTGTTATCTTCTATTAACCTCTTTAGGTTTTCAAACAAATGTCCCAGCTTTCTAGCAATAATCCTAGCCCTTTTTAAGAGTTTTAACTGTTTTCCTAACTATTTTAGGAAGTTGACAACAAACTGCTTTTATAACATATTATAGATAAAAATATGAAAAGAATTTTACTTCCCAGAAGCATGCCATTAATATGTACTGTAATTTAAGACGATTACTTGCTCAGTATACTCATGGTAGAAAATTTTAACTAAAAATTTCAGCATGTATTTTTAAATATAGCACTCACATAAAACAAACTCCACACTTCAGAACTGTTGCTGATCACATCCATCCACATTTCCAAATTTTCTGTTTTTTTTTGTTTTTTTTAATATATTCATATAGGCAGAGAAAGATCTTTCTACTTCACAAGATGTCGCTAGCATAAGTTTCATACATGCAATTTCTATACCAAGATAAATATCGTGATAAAGTCTTTCACTGGCTGTACCCTCAAAGCAAAACTAAACTAATTGTTAAACAAACATTGTAATTCAAATGAATTTTAAATCATTTATACATTTTCTACCGAGGTTAAAAAAATAAATAAATACAAAGTAAAACTTGTTTGTAGCAAGTTTTAAGTCTTAATATCCCATTTAGCTTTTTTTTTTTAGGTTGAATAAGATTCACTCATTAGCATCCAAATGGCTTAAAACATAAAAGTACTTTAAACCTTTGTAACTTACTTATTAGGGAAAAAGTAGGTGAAAATCTGAACATCCAGGCCCCTAATTATTACATAACCACTTTATACTATGGATAATATGTGATCTTACTTTATGTGTAGATAGATAGATAGACAGATTTATTATCAGCCTGAAGAAATACAGATTCTATGGCATCGTCAAAATATAATGAAATTTTGTTACATTTGAGTTTAAATACATACAGAAATTGTAAAAAGAATAATTCAAAATTAAAAAGAATAATGCAAAATAGTTTTCTGCCAGTGCCAGGCTCCTTCCTACTGCTGCAGAATGGGACCTGTAATGACAAAGAAAAAGCAGCAGTATCTGCACAAGAGAAATATGGCTGCAAAGATGATAATAATATAATAAATAATAATGATTTATAGTTATTTAATTTGCATTCTGTGGAACAAGTTAGAGTTTCTGTAGTTATGAGAATACTCAAGTCGCCTCGCTCGTAGGCACTACTTCTCGATACTGAGATCCTCATTGCCATACTCTCGAGAAGTGGTGTGGCTTATGAGTGACGGGTGAGAATGACACAGGTTTTGACCACTTCTACTTTGTGTCCATAGACCCATCATTTGCTTTACTCGACACTCAACTACAGAAATTTATTCTTGTCACAGTAACACATGGTTCCACTTACTGAACTGCAATTATCTTCCACAAGTTTAGTGGCTTTCCAGGCCGAGAATTGTGAAACTCTCATTTTCTATGATAACCTACTCAGAGATTTTCTTGGGCTATATTGTATCTTTTGTCCTATCTCATTGAGCTTTTCCTCTGTAAGCACACTGACAAGGGGGAAAAGTGGGAGCCAGACTGGTTAGAAGTATTGTGCGCACACAGTTACCTCCTGCGGGTCGACCACGAGTCAAAAATAAGGCTCTGTAGTAGTTGACCATCTAAAGGGTAGTTTACAATAAGGGGCTATTCTTCAAATGTTTATGTTGGGGCCTGGGAAGGTAGAGAATTTAAATCCTTTATTTCATATTTAACAGCCTTTTTCTTTTCAAGTTATGCTGTTCATGGATGCATGCACATGTGGCACAAACCTTTTTCCAAAAATGTTTTTCTTTTTTCGGGGGAGAATAAAATTTAGCCCAGAGAAAGATCAACCTCTGATTGATCCAAACATTACTTTACGTCTGGCTAAGTCAGTCCACCTGCAGGTAACTGAACCTATGTACTTCAAATAATCTTCACCAAAGAAGAAATTTGTAAAACAAAGGAATTTAAAACAAAATAGAGAATCATGTATCAGTTAATGTTGTTAATTTGCAATTAAGTAATTGTAGAGTCTTTTTTCCGTATTCCATGACTAATATCAGAGAGAATATCATGAATAATATATTAACTTACATTCCTGTGTTACTTTGTGTGGCTGTGAAAACCTTAAATAGTTATTATTCTTATGTTGGATGTTTTATATATTATGATTATTTGAGAAAGAAGTGTGTATATATATGTATGTATGTTTTTTCTCAGCAATTGGGTGCTGCCTGTTGGAAGAGGTAATGTACAAAATTCATTTACAATAATAATCTTACAGTTAATAATAGTAATACAAAGTAATAATACTAAATATAAATTAATGAGAGTAATGCAACTAGCATACTATATGAAATACCCTAAATATGTCCTAACTTATGTCAATTAGAAGCATGTTTATTAACAGTTACTACAAAGCCTCAACATTAACAGTTTTGTGATCCTTAAATACCTCATTATATTTACTTTAATTTTTCCTGAATTTCTTTAAGGTCAAAGGGCAACTCTGAAAGGCTCCTACTGCTTACTCAATCCATTTCTCAACGGTCCTATTAGCAAAAGAAAACTGTCCTACATTGTTTTGTACCTTCTATCTTTAATTTTATACAAATGATTGTTTCGTCCGTAGTATGCCAGGTTTTCTAACCTCTTTCTAATGTCCACCCAAGCATTTAGACAAGCATAAGCTTTAAATAGTGCAACTAACCTCTATCTTTTATGCCTAACTTTTAGCTGCTCCCATTTATTCTCTTTGCCTTTTGTAAGCCAAAAAACTTTACCTCTCTTTATGAATGTTACAGCCTTTCTCTGTATCTTTTCCAGTGAGTCTGTTTGATTAATCCTGTATGGGTCCCAGCATTTTACTCCATATTCCCTAGCCAGCTGCACAAAGGACTTGTAGTTGCCCCATTCGTAGAGTAATGGTTACCATGCTAACTTCATATACCCAAGGTTGAGTCTTCAATCCCGGCAGAGGACGGTGGATTTTTTCAAGCATAAGAATCCTTAGCCTGGCTGCCTTCAGAAGGAAAGTAAAGTTGTTGGTCCCATGTTGTAGATTTACGGCATGTAAAAGAACCTCAAGTCTGATAGAGAGGCCTCTGAGCAAAATTAAATGGTCTATCACACCCAGTTTAGAATCAGACACTAAGAACCACAGCAGTTAAAGAGAGTTCATAAAAAAACACCATTTCATTTCTAAGGACTTGTAGGCAATTTCCCTCGATGATCTTGTAAGCTTTTAGTAGCCATCACATAAAATTAAATGCTTATTCAGTGAAATGGGCTGGAATTTAAAATTCTAAGCTACACAACAATTTTTGCCTTGTCAAAAGTTTATCTGTGCCAGTTTTGGTCAAAATCAGTGCACAGTATAGAAATCTATAACACACACATAATAATTTAATTTTATAAAACTAAATTATCAATAAACTCCATGAAAAACGAATCTTGTTATTCTAAAGAAAAAATTAATAAGTGTTTATTGTTAACTTTATTAGATTAGAATCTGTTGTTTGAATTTTTTTTTTATTATTTTGTGATATTAATATATGTAGCAGGTTTTATAATGAATTTGTTTGGTGATGTTTCATGGTAAGTAGTGTAGATGTTGTGTGTGATGGTTGATTTGTCCAATTGTTTCTATTTTACTGCTTGTAAGTGTTCTTTTAGTCCACTTTCAAAATGTCTTTTTGTTTTTCCTATGTAAAATTTGTTACAATCTGTGCAATCTATTTTGTAGATTCATTATTTTTGAGTTCTGGGATTTGTATTTTAAGTTGTTGTGGAGCATATTTTGTAGGCTGAACTTATTTTGTGGAGCAGGTTGATTTTATGTTTTTTGAAAATATTAGCTGTTGCACTTAGGTGTTTTAAAGCCCATGTTTATCAGCAAGAATAGAGCTTTTCAATAGTGAAAAAAACCGATCAGTTGAGTGGTGGTTTAGATTATTCTATATGCACACTTGTATTTATATACATATAAAAAAATTGTCTCTTTATAATGTTAATATAGATTTAGCTGCCAGTGAATTGCACGTAAATAACGTTTTATAAGATCTTCATTCTGCTAATGGGTATAATAGGTTCAAAGTTTTATAAGATATCCATAATATAAATCATTTTATATCTGCTATATATTCACTTATATATTACTAGGGTGAATCAATATAAAGGGGAATTATTTTTTATAATTCTATTGAATCTGCTAACAAAAACTCAACAAATACCTCATTTTTCTACATAATCTCCCAAATTTGACACACATTTTGCCATCAAATGGACAGCTTTTTGCTGCCATCATCAAAGAAAGAAGAGGATATGTGCACAGCCAGTTGCACATGCACTCCTCAACTTCTGCATTATCATTAATCCCAGTTCTTCTTCCAGTTACCCAATCAATATCCAAACAATGGTAGTCACAGGGTGACAAATCTGGACGGTAAGGTAGATGTTCTAGAAGTTTCTAATGCATTTCCTCCATTTTTTCCCATGTTAAGACAGTAACAGAATGTCATGCAGCACAGTCACATCTGGGATTGGTTGTCGGCCTCTTTGCGATATTTAGCTTTTGTCTAGACCAAAAAACTGCAGTAATAGACCACATTCACAGTCCTTCATTCACGAAGAAAATCCACCAGGAAAATGCACTTCAAGTCCCAAAAGACAGTTGTAAGCACCTTTCCAGCAGAAAGACATGTTTTGCCTTCACTGGCCCATCTGCACCTTGCTCCCACCACTGCTTACCATTCTGCCTATTATTTTTGTGCCACTCATACATCTGAGTCTTTATAAGGGTTTCTTCCCCAAGCTGTGTATGAAGCCTTCTCCAAAGGCTTTGGTGCCTTCTTTTGCCAAAAACTTGATAATGATGGATTGTGCAACAGATGCCTGCACCTCATGCTCGCTCTTGGCATACTGAAGCATGCGGTTACTCTGCAGTGTGTGACGCAACAATGCCACAATTCCAGACATCCCCATCAACATACTCTCAAAGCCCCACTTATTTCTGTTCAAGAGGCGTTAATTTAAAATTCTATACCTCCCTCGTATAAGCTAGCTGAAATACTAGGTTTTGCATGGTGGTTTCATAGCTTAGAAAAGAATATAATACTTCATCTTCTGTGTTTATAAAAGTTTGTGGGGGTGGGTGTGGGTGGGGTTGGGTGTGGGCATGGGGGTGTGTGTGCGCGCGGTTTCCTTAGGCTTCTACACTGTAGCTCCATTTCAGCCAAGACTTTTAAGTTTAAATGAGGCTGCTTTATCATTACCTTTCCTAAATAGTATTCAGAGATTGTTTTATTATTTCTTTTGGGAGTTGTGAAGAGAGTCCTGCCCAACTAGAACAGAAAATTGAAAATTAAAGGTAATCTGAATACTTTTCTGCATGAACAGGCTTGTTTTATAAATAATATTTGCTAAATTATGATACAAGTTCTCTTTATTATTTAAGAAATAGAAGCACTCGAAAACTTCTCAAAGGAAAAAGGTCAGGAAAATGTTTTTAATTGGAGGCAATTTTGACACCTTTTGGCATGAATGGGCCTATTTCATAAATTCTTTTACTAAATGGCACTCTGTTGTAGGTATAAACTGTCTAACTATGGACAGTGTTGGTTAGCTCCTCTACAGAGTCTTATTTTTTACTCATGGCCGGCAGACATACGTGAGGTAGCTGCTGCAGGATGCTTATGTCCGCCGGCCGAATTGCAGAGCTGAACTCAAACATAGAGCATGCGGACAAATCAAGCACATAGATTTACTTGCATACATACAATAACCACATACCATTATCACAGAAAGTGTTGGAAATCAGGTCCTTGTGCTATCATGCATATCTCACACTTTATCAGAAAATTTCCATTAACATGCATTAATTCTTTTGAAATTACAGTAATTTCTCTTCTGATACTGTCTTTCTGTTCTTCCAATGTAGGCGGGTTGTTCCAATACACTTTATTTTTTAAGCTCCCCTATAAATAAAACTCGCATACCATAAGATCTGGGCCACACGGTGCCCATAGTCCTTTACTGATGACCCTATCCCAAAAAATTGCCATAATTAATTTCAACGAGTGATCAGCTGCACGTGCTGTAGCAGAGTTTTTTGAAAATATGCCTGTGTGTACTCAGTGTTGCACAAACATTCGAGGAATGGTTTTATATTGTATCCCTGTACCTCTGTCCACCAAATGTATCCTCAAGGATAGAGGCCCTATAATTTGGTACCCATTCAGGGCATTACAAACACCAAATTTCTGATCATTCAATGGCATTTCAGCTATAATATCGGGTTTTTCTGCACTCCAATATCTGTTGTTTTGTGTTGATACATGGCCATTTAAATAAAACCATGCTTCTTCAGTGAAAAAAATTAACTTTGGCTTAGAGCCGGACAAGTCAGCTTTCAATCTCGCTCATTTCTCACTGCCAATCAGGGCACCTCTTTCTGCCTGTAGATGCAAGAACACACAGCTGGCATGAGAGAGTTTGACCAACGAACATATGGGACTCTCTATACTCGCAAGACTCATAAGTCCTGTTAATAGCAAGAGTGCAGTGTAAAGAACAGAAACTGGCATAATCAGTCCTGTAAGTTATATTATTTCATCTGTTTAAGTGATTGAAGATTTAAATAGTCTACAAGGCTAACAATGATATTTAAATAACCCAGGCCAGACAAAGGATTAAAAACGAACTGTGTTATCACAGCATCAGCAGATATGTGTATTGGTCTCCATTTTTCTAACAAATCAGTGTGTATATTTTATTACTCCTCAGTATTTTATATTGAGAGAAGTAATTGTATTTTGGGTTGTAATCTGAACATGTTTGTACATTGCAACACAAAGTATAGAGTGTCATTAATGATTAATATCACTTATTTAAACCGTTTACTGTGAATGCATTTGGATATATGTACTGCTAAATGATGAGTCATCTTGTGTTATGACTAGGGACCGAATTTTTAGTTTTTTATAAATGCAGTTTTAACCTTTTATCATCTTTTATTAACCTCTTTAGGTTTTCAAACAAATGTCCCAGCTTTCTAGCAATATTCCTAGCCCTTTTTAAGGGTTTGAACTGGTTTCCTAACTATTTTAGGAAGTTGACAACAAACTGCTTTTATAACATAATAGATAAAAATATGAAAAGAATTTTAGTTCCAAGAAGCATGCTATTAATATATACTGTAATTTAAGACAATTAGTTGCACAGTATACTCATGCTAGAACATTTTAACAGAAGATCAGGATGTATTTTTAATTATAGCAGTCACATAAAACAAACTTCACACTTCACTGTTGCTGAACACAACCATCCAAATTTCCAAATTTTCCATTTTTTTTTTTTTTAATATTTGTTTATGCAGGAAAAAAAAATCTTTCAACATCACAAGATGTCGCTGACATATATTTTTCATACACATAATTTCTATACTAAGATAAAAATCGTGAAAAATTTTTTCACAGGCTAACCACACATGTACCCTCAAAACAAAACTAAACAAATTGTTAAACAAACATTATTCAAATGAATTGAAGAAAACATTGATACATTTTCTACCCATGTTAAAAAAATAAATAAATAAAAAATAAAACTTAATTGTAGCAAGCTTTAAGCCCTAATGTCCCATTTAGCTTTTTTTTTTTTTTTTTTTTTTGTTGAATAAGATTCACACATTAGCATCCAAACGGGTTGAAACTGAAAAGTACTTTAAACCTTTCTAACTTACTTATAAGGGAAAAAAAAAGGTTAAAATCTAAACATACTGGCCCCTAATTATTATGTAACCAGTTTATATTATGGATCATACATGAACCTATTTCATGTGTAGATATGAGAATACTCAAGTTGTGAGCACTAGCTCTCAATACTGAGATTCTCGTTGCCAACCTCTCGAGAAGTTGTGTGGCTTAAGAGTAATAGGTGAGAATGCTACATGTTTTGACCACTTCTACTTTGGGTCCATAGACCCATCATTAGCTTTACCTGAAGCTCAATTGCAGAAATTTATTCTTCTCACAGTAAACTTGGTTGCACTTCCTGACCTTGCAGTTATCTTATAAGATTTTTATTCCACAATTTTAGTGCCTTTCCAGGCCGAGAATTGTGAATCTCATGTTTTCTGTGATAACCTACTCAGAGATTTTCTTGGGCCATGTTGTATCTTTTGTCTTATCTCAATGAGTTTTTCCTCTGTAAGCACACTGACACAGGGAAAAGCAGGAGCCAGACTGGTTAGAAGTACTGTGTGCACACAGTTACCTCCTGCTGGTCTGCCACGAGTCAAAAATAAGGCTCTGTAGTAGTTGTCCATCTAAAGGGTAGTTCACAATAAGGGGATATTCTTGAAATCTTTATATTGTGCCCTTGGAAGATAGAGAATTTAAATCCTAAATTTTGTATTTGACAGACTTTTTATTTTCAAGTTATGTTGTTCATGGATGCATGCACATGCAACACAAACCTTTTTCCAAAAATGTTTTTCTTTTCTCAGGGGAGATCAAAACCTAGCCCAGAGAAAGATCGACCTGTGTTGGAACCAGATGACATATATCTGCCTAAGGATGTCCACTCGCAGGTAACTTAAACTATGTACTTAAAATGATCTTCACCAAAGAAGAAATATGTAAAACAAAGACATTTAAAACAAAATAGAGCATTATGTATCATTGGATGTTGTTAATTTGCAATTAGGTAATTGTAGTCTTGTTTCCATACACCATGATGAATGCCAGAGAGAAAATAATGAATAATATGTTAACATATATTCCTGTGTTATTTTGTGTGACTGTGAACACCTTAAGTAGTTGCTATTCCATGTTGGATGTTTCATACATTATGAAAATTTTAGAAAAATGTGTATCTGTGTATGTGTGTGTGTCTTTGTGGCTGTGGCTGTGGCTGTGTCTCAGCAATTGGGTGCTGCCCGGTGGAAGAGTTAATGTACAAAATTCATTTACGATAATAATCATACAGTTAATAATAGTAATACAAATTAATAATAGTAAATACAAGTTAATGATAGTAATGCAACAAACATACTATATGAAATACCCTAACTATATCCTAACTTATGTCAATTACCAGCATGTTTATAAACAGTTACTACAAAACTCAACATTAATAGTTACAGAACACTCTTTGCGATCCTTAATTACCTCACAATATCTACTTTAATTATCCCTGAACTTCTTTAAGGTCAGAGGGCAACTCTGAAAGGCTGCTACTGGCAACTCAATCCATTTCTTGATGGTCCTATTAACAAAAGAAAATGTTCCTACATTGTTTTGCACCTTCAATCCTTAATTTTATACAAATAATTGTTACGTCCATAGTACGCCAGGTGTTCTAACCTCTTCCTTAAGTTCACCCATGCATTTAAACAAGCATAAGCTTTAAATAATGCAACTAACCTATGTCTTTTATACCTACATTTTAGCGGCTCCCATTTATTCTCTTTGGCTTTTGTAAGCTGAAAATCATTACCTCTCTTTATGAATGTTACAGCCCTTCTCGGTATCTCTTCCAGTGAGTCTGTTTGATTAATCTGTATTGGTCCCAGCATGTTACGCGTATTCCATAGCCGGCCGCACTAAGGACTTGTAATCACCCTCCATAGTGTAATGGTTACCATGCTAACTTCATATACCCTAAATATATCTTAACTTATGTCAATTACCAGCACGTTTATGAACCAGCACGTTCTAAAATGTCGTTGGACAACAGTTGCTGATTGCGTTCTAGCAAATTACAACAAGCAATATGCCTTTTCCACAGGATTTTCCGCCATTTCAGCTTCTGCAACAACAAACAAATCACTACAGCATTACCAATAGTAACAAACGAAACTTTGAGAGTTTCTCAACATACCTCCAAAATAATTAGGTTGCTATCTCTAATAGTTTTTGTTTTACAGGCAGTTGAAGTTGTCTATTTCTTTTGTAGTAACCCTGTATATTAAAATATACAACAAATGCAATTTGCCTTTCAGAGAATCCTATCTCCTCAGTTTAGTGCTTCAAAAGAAGAGAGCGAGGACGTATTTGAGAGTACTGATTGCAGAATTCGCCAACTAGGAGATTCATCTTTCAGGACCACTGAGGAAAGGTAATTATTGGTGTGCCAGATATTAATCTTCTATATGAAAATATATTACAGGTAAAGGTATGTGTTAGTGAGATTGAGATGTGTGAAGTTTACATAGATTTGCTTGCATTTTTGCAACTTAGAAATGATTCCTTTAGCTCTTCTTTTGAACATAGAATGCACAAATCTTTATCTAATACACATTTAAAATCAATTTTAAGTATGCTTTTATGCCAGAGAATGTTTTTTTAATACAAAGTTTACTGTCCTTTGTTTATTTTCTGCTCATGAAGTCATACTTAAAAATGTAGTGCAGCCAAATTATACATTTTGTATCACTTAACACAATGCTGCAAACAGTATTTTTTCTCATCAAAGAATTACACTAACTATGTAACTATATATACATCACTAAATTATGATGACTAGCTATGTACACTACGCTAACTAAGCATAGCCGTAACTTAACCACTTTGTCTTCCACAAGATCATGGAAAGAATCTGCTGAAGGATTTTTGGTGTCACTATGCCACAAATATTCACAAATATTCCCATTCTACACTATTTTATATTATTATTATTGTTTACTTCACAGTGGTGACTGAACCAATCAAATACTATCTCGCACATTGGTCTTCAACAAGTACATTCCTTTACTTCATATCACTGCTTGTAAACAAAGCAATAGATGAGAAAAAGAAAATGTTGAGGCTATAGCCTTGCTTGCTCAAACCTTAGGACACAAACTGTGTGAGTTTCTCATGTGCAGTACTAAAAAGAATAATAAATATAGTTAATTAGCAGATAATGATTCATACCAAAAGTCATAAGAGTAGGGCTTTTATTCTGACATTTTGCTACTGGCACCAAAACTCAGGAAATGTGAGGTCTCTTAATGTGATGCAGGTTGCATTACATTCCAAACATAACATTCTTTTTCTCAACAGACCCTCGGCAAATAATAGTTAAAGGCAGACCACTATATCATTGAGCTGTACTGACAGACCTGTCTTAAGGAGGATACCCATTGTAAACAGACAGCATGGCTCGGCACAGTATGGTGCAACACAGCACATGGCATGGTAGAGTCCAATGTCATTTCTAGTAAAGCAATGCAAGATAACCCATTATGAGCACCCGGCACAGCATGGCATGGCATGGCACAGCACGGAAATGGTAAAAGAAGAATGCCTCCAAGAGAATTGAAACTAATCAGGCCGTTTGACCTGAATGGCCAGATAGTGCAATCACTCAAGTAGTTTGTTAGTGTATTGCTATATGGTGTATATTCAGCGTGAGAACATGCACAGAGAAGAGATTTTTACAGAAACTGTGAGAGAATATCCTTTTCTCTATGATGCATCTGATCCAGCTTACCACAGTAACAGGAAAAAGGACAATCCATGGAAACAAATTTCTGAAAAGTTTCCAAAATAGACAGGTAATTTATATGTACATATATAAAAACAAAATTCTTTTGATAAAATCGGCAAAAAAGTAAATAAAAACTTTTTGTGTCAGGAAAAGAAAGTCCAAAATCTAAGCCCAACGCCACACAGAATCAAAACAGACAAACATAAATCCCAAAATGTGATTAATCTTTCAGACAAAACATTCAAAATAGAAGAATTGGACTTTCTTAATAAAGGACAGATAACATGCGTGCAACACTTTAGGAATGTAGAAAAAATTTGTAGTTGATATCGAGGTTGCAATAGAAGGAAAAGCCGCTGCCGAGAAAAATGTGATAAGGATTAAATGCGAAAAACCATTAAGTAACATTCAGAAACAGAAACCAATGAGCAAACCTTTCAAACATATCATAAAATCCTTGAACGAAAAAGACGTCATTTACACAAAAGCTGACAAAGGAAACAAAATGGTCATACTAGATATAGAAGACTACATAAGTCGCATAGAAGTATCTTTGGCGAGTGACGAGTTCACTATGATAAAATTCGATCCTTTATGCAAATGCACAACCGCCATAAACAATACTATAAAAACCAGCAACATTATCCCAAAATCACAACTTTGGAGAATGAAAGTAGACAATCCATCTATTCCTACTATGTACAGACTGCCCAAAATCCACAAGCCAGGAAACAAAATGAGATTAATAGTAAACAACATCAATGCACCTACCTATAACCTAGTCCAATGGCTAAACAAAACATTACTCAAAATTTGAAACCCGAAGCATAAATAATTCCATAGAACTAATCAACAACATAAAAGACCTAGAATTATCACCTAATGATAGACTTGTCTGCTTTGACGTCAGCTCCTTATTCCCAAGCATGCCCATTGCCACCCTAATGCAATACTACCAGCAATGGTTTCAATGCATAAACTTAATGAAAGAAGAAATTGATGAATACACCAAGCTCATCCACATCTGCATTGAAAAATCTTTCTTCATCTTCAATGACAAATATTATAAAGAGAAATCAGGCCTCACAATGGGAAGTCCCCTGTCATCATTCCTGGCAAATTTATTCATGAGCTTTTTCAAAACAAAAATCATCAATGGATTCCCTCACATTTTCAAAACTCGGTTCAGGTATGACGATGATGCATTTGCCATAGTAAATGCTAAACTAATAGAAGATGCACTGTTGCTGCTAAATTTACAAATCCCAGAGATAACATTTACCATGGAAACAGAGAAAGACCACACTCTTTGGACCTAAAAATTATCAGAAACTATAAAAAAACTGGAATTTGGAATCTTCAGGAAGGACACTCATACGGACAACCACATAAAATTTACCAGCTTCAACCCAACTAGCCACAAACATGCAATCATCCACAGTTTGCTAAATAGATTACTTAACATCCCTATGGAGAAGATAAAATATGAAAAAGAGCTTAACCAAATAATAACTGCCGAGAGCAATGGTTTTAACAAAACACTTGTCCTGAAAAAACTAAAAGCAATAGAGAGAAAGACAAAAATAGCAGCTACAACCACCCTCATGCCAGATGAAAACCAGAATATTTTCAAAAAATTCACATTCCACCCTCAGGCCTTCAACAAATTTAAAAGGATCTTCAAGGAACTCAACATCTTCTAAGCCCCACAAAACAATCATAGCTTAAAAAATCTTCTAAAGAACAAGTTGGACAAAACACCTGCATCCAAGAAATCAGGAATTTACAGAATCAACTGTAAAAACTGTGATAGAGATATATAGGACAAACCAGAAGAAACATAGGAACCAGGTTGAAGGAACATCTGGCACACTTAAGAAACAGCCAAATGGAGAAATCAGCAGCAGCCTCGCATGCTTGGGACGATAGCCATAGAATCGAAGATAATGACCACTTGTTAAAATCAGTACAGCAACCGCTAGAATTAAACATATGGGAGAAGAGCTTTATTTTAAAACAGAAACCTAACCTGATGAATTTTGGAGTTCCTGCCGATGACAACCCACTCTTCAAGTTCATCTATCAGCCACCAGAGAAAGGAGAAGAGTCCTCAAAAATACCAACAACAGGCCGGCCAGTCGAAATCTGTTGATGATGTAGGCAACATATGCCTTCGAAATATGTCCAGGTAATTAATTACTTAGTGAAGCAATTCAAGTGTAAATTAGACCCATATTTCCAATGTGTAATTATGCTTCATTGTGTACCACTTCCAGTATTTTGATTCTTTTGAAAAATATTAAGATTTTACAAGTAACATTATCCAATTGCAAAACCATAACAGAAAAAGAGAAATCCAAATTAAAGCCAGATTTACCAACCTTACCCAGATTGTATGCCCTACCAAAAATACACAAACCTGGCAACAAAATGAGACCCATCATAGATAATACCAGTGCACCCACATATAAACTCTCCAAATGGCTCACACAAAAATTCAATAGCAAAAGTGTATCAAATTCATTGGACCTGATTAACCACTTGAAAGGTTTTTGTATTTCACCTAAAGACAAGATAGTATCCTTTGCTGTCACCTCCCTATTCCCCAGCATACCCATAGACGAACTCCAAAAACCTCTGAAAACCTGGTTACAAAGCATAAACATACCAACAGAGGAAATAGAAGATCTTGTCCAGTTAACCAGTTTATGTGTAAAACAGAACTACTTCACATTCAAGAATAAATGCTACCAACAAACAACAGGACTAGCAATGGGGAATCTTCTATCACCATTCCTAGCCGACCTATACATGAGTAATTTTGAAATACACATCACTGAGGCATTCCCACATATTATCAAAAAATGGTATAAGTATGTAGATGACGTCATCGCCATAGTTCCAGAAAAACTCATAAACGATGCACTCAAACTTCTTAACTTTCAAAACAAGTTCATTCATTTCACTATTGAGACCGAACAGGAAGGAGTCCTACCATTCCTAGACATCAGAATAATAAGAACAGAAAAACATAGCCTGACATTTGGAATATATAGAAAATCCACCAATACAGATAACCACATAAAGTTTGATAGCTACAACCCTACAACACACAAGTATGCAGTCCTGAACAGTTTAAGGTATAGATTAGTACACATTCCCATGGAGAAGAATGAATACCAAAAAGAATACCAACAGATACTCCAAACAGCTATCAACAACGGTTTCCAAAAAAGTGCAGTAGACAAGAGAACACATAAATACAAAAAACTGAACTGCATAACACACACAACCACCCTACAGAACCTTGGTGACCAACCTCAATTCAGAAAATTCACTTATCATCCTTGGGCACACAACAAACTTCAGAAAATCTTCAGGAATTATAACATCACCTTAGCTCCAAAAAACAACTACAGCAATCATAAACTGCTGTGCAGACAAAAAACTGGCAATTTATGAAATTAAATGCTCAGACTGTAATTTGGTGTACATAGGAAGGACAAAGAGAAGTTTGGAGACCAGATTAAAGGAACACATGAGAAACCTAAAATACAAACAAATAGAAAAATCAGCAGTTGCCTATCATTTTTGGACATCAGGACACGAAGTCACACAGAATATAAAACTGTCAAAACCAGCATATAAACCCACAGAATTAGATGTCTGGGAGAAGATCTACACCATGAAGAAAAAGAGCCATATCATGAATTTTGATTTGCCACCATACAGCAACCTCTGGAAATTCATAGATCCAGCAACAAATGCCTCCACAATTTATACACCACCACCCCGATCATTGATGCCAATGAAGAAAGATTTAGTCAGAATTAAGGGTTGCAAATGGGAACAAATGTTTCCCGAAACCGGTCACAGTAAGTAAAAATAAGTGATGTTTGTGTTACAAAAACAGACTCGAATACTTTTCAAAAGAATCAAAATACTGGAAGTGGTACACAGTGAAGCATAATTACACATTGGAAAAATTTCCAATGTCGAATTCTTTTATTTTTTACTCTTCCATATTATTTGCTATGTAGATATCTGGGGATTATTTGCAAAGATTGGCTACAATTGTGACAAATGAAGTGCATGTTGGCTGCTATGCAAAAAGCAATAGGGCTCAAAGTCATCTGCTGTTTCTGTCTGCTTGCACATGTGCATTGGAGAACCTTCAGACTTAGAAAAATTGCTTGCTTCCTCACATCACATGTAGTATAGTATCCTCGATTCCTTTTCTTTCAGTCCATTTTATAATAATGATGATGACAACAATGACAGCAGCCGTCACCTTCATTCATCATTAAGCATACAACAAGCAATAGGTTTCATCAGTCAGTTTTAAACAAATACTTACTACATACTCAGTGAATCTCCATTGAAAATGGTGGCAAGAGCCACCGAAACATGTCCGAAGTAAGTTACTTTATTTCAAGAGTGAAGTTTGAGTGTAATCTATGTTTTTACTCCTATTTACTTACTAATGTATTTACAGGTACAGAATGTTTACAAATTTATGTACAAAAAGTAATCTAAGAAGCTGAATCAATTTAAGTTTTACAAACATTTAACATTAGTATTGTAATCACAGTAAGTTGAAAATTATTTGCTAATTAGATTTCCAAGTAATGCTTACTACTATATTTGCTTATATAAGATCTGCAATGCTGACAAGATTTTAAATGGAGAACACCTACTGGAATGCACAGTATTAAGGAAAGCTCTACCAGATGGAAAGATACACAATTTATATTGGCTGTCTAGCGAAAAATTGATGGATCAAAATCCTGTACATTAGATCAGCAACAACATATTTGCTTATTTATGGTCTAAGACATAAGGTACAGTATACTTAAATGATGATGATGATGGTGGTCATGGTGATGGTTGATGGTGATGGTGGTGGTGTTGATGGTGATGACGACAGAATAAAATGCCTTTTGTTTAAACCAGTTTTTTACCTTTTTAACAAATCTGATTTGTGGAAGTTCTTTTACTTCTGAAGGAAGCTTATTAAATAATTTTAACTGTTGATAGCAGTGACTTTTATGGTCTTGCTCAGTCGGTGTGGGGTGTATCCAAATCATGTTTGCATCTAGTATCGTGACTGTGTACTGAAGAGTGATCTATAATATATTTTTATTTTCATTAACATGCATGATATTGGTGCATAGAGGGTGTTAATGAAACTACACTGAAATTATTTGCGACATTGTGCACGGGACTGATATAAGTAATTTGAGATTGGCGATGCATGGTCCCTGGATAAACATAATGCAGCTACATAACGTTAAACGTGTGGGTATCAGATGCTGATAAGTCAGTGTTAAAGCAAAGCAGGTTAAAAAAATGGCTTAGAATGTCTTTAAAACTGCTGACTGAGAATAGAAATATCGATTTTCAGCAGATAATTACTAGCATTCTCAAGATTTAATGTCGCAAAAATCTGTAAAATCATGAACTAATCACTTGTCAGTGCGACACAGAGCATTTATTAACTACGCTATTGAGTTATGTAGCCTACTCTAGCATTTTTTCAACTTCTCTGGTGGCTTAATGCCTAACGCGGAAAGCTGCTATCCCAAAGATCATAAGTTCAATTCCTGTCATAGAGTAAATGATTTTTATTATTATCTTTTTCATTCCAGACAAAGTGCCACGATACATGGTGTACTGGCACTTCAGAAACTTATGGGCGTTACTCTGAAATTTCAATAAACAGGCCATAAGTCTCGTATCTCAAATTACTTATTTAAGTAATTTGCATATTCTGTGAAAATATTTTGGTATAGTTCATTAACACCTATATATACATTGAGGGTAGTGTCATTATGCTAAGGTCTATAAATCTAGGCCTAGGTGTATCCTGTTGTCCTAATCCTAACATTAGTCTGAGTTTTTTTGCCATATAAATACATTTTTCGAGGTAACGCATTTACCACGAAGTCTAACCCCAAAGTAATATATATCAAGGTGTATAAAAAATTCTTGGGCAAACATTATCAGAGCAAAGCAAGCAAAACTAGTCATGAAAACTAATATCTGGTAACAGTTATAAGTTATTATGAAGGTTTATGTTCAGTGTGTTTCAAGGTAAATCCAGCATCTTAAGTTGATAACAAATTATTCATTGTGTCAGATAATTGAGTTGTATAAATGCTAGGCAACTATCTGTTGCACTTACGATATTCTAGATGGCACATTTACATACTTGTTTTTATATCCATAGGTACGGCCAGGCTCGAATTTAGGACCTCTGATGCCCCTGGGCAAAAAAAAACCATTTCCGTTCCCCCCAAATTGCAATACATATTTTACTTAAATTTTCACAACATAGAGAATGGTTTGACTAGTTTGGATGCTTAAGTATGGGTGGCAAACTCCATAAGTGAGTTTATTAAAATTTAAGTAGAAACATCTTAATAGAAAGACCTTACACTAAAGAAGCATCACCCCATATTAGATATCAAAACATATACTGTTTAAATAACAAGAGGCTTCCTCCTTGCCCTGTCATTTGCAAACACGTTTATGATTTCTTCATAGTCGTTTTCACTGTTAAGTCAGATTCAATTGCAAGAACACCAAGACAACTAAGGCAGTCCTTTATTTGTAATGTTCTTAATTATTTATGCGTCTTAGAGCAGAAAATGAGCTCTCAGTTGAGCAGTTTGAAAGCAGGAGTGCTCAAGTATATTTGTAGAGCACTCTCTAGATAGTTACCTTTTAACATCTTGCACAGCTGTGTCAGAGAGTGCGACGCATTTTCATTCCTTTTCTATGCAGCTTTTAAAGTGTAAGCACATTCAAGTACAAATGCTGAATCTTCAAGATCCAAACTGTAACTTTCTGAAGTCTGGATGATGCTTCCTGAATTTCAAGTGGGCTAAGCATCTCCAGATTTGTCAAAAACATAAATGGTTCACTGAATTCCTTGTAGGAAGAAACTTTGTCGTTCTGTCCTTCAATTAATTTATCCAGAATCAAAAGGAAAGACATCTGCAAGTCATCTGAATCATCATTTCCTTCAGAGTCTGAATCAGATTCATCAAAGAATCTTTCTTTTTCTTCCTGCATTTTTTATCCTGATCAATTGTAGTAAGGTTGCAAAGAGATTCAAATTTCTTCTGTCCTAGATTCTTGAAATCTTCATATCCCATTTTCATTTCTTCCAAGAAACCAACCAAAGAACTATACAAATTACAAACAGTAGCTACATCCATGTCTGCTGTTTGTAACTGCTTACTTACAACATTGAAACTTTCAAGAATGGAATTCCAAACTACTGTCATAAAAGATGTCTCAAGACTACACAATTTCTTCATTATGTCTTTAGCTTCAGATTTCACCAAAGACTTCTCACTTTCATTCCCTATTGTTGACAACAGTGCTCTAACGATGCCTCGCCATCTTTGTTCAAGTTTCTGCAAGCTTCTTCTCTAACAGACCATCGGGTTATGCAGAGGGACTTGACACTCAAGTTCTCTGAACTGAAATATGTGCTTAAGTGATTCCATCAATGACTAGAAGCACTGAAAAAATTAATTATTTCTTGCAAAATGTCAAAAAAATAGGTTGCTTGGTTACATCTTGGCGCACTTGAACCCACTAAATTCAGAGTGTACGCTGAACAAGGAATATAGAAAGCATAAGGAGAGAGAGAGCTTTGATTCTAGCTTGCAAGCCTGAATAAATACCTGATATATGTGGTGCATTGTCATAACTCTGTCGCCTGCAGTTACCTATGTCCAATCCATGTCTCTCACTGCATTTATCACTGCATTTGACAGATCCTGGCCACCATGTCACAGAATAGAGGGTATACAGACAGGAAACTCAAGGAAATGGAAATGGCGTGTCATTTATGGACGCTCTTTAACTACTGTGGTTCTCAGCGTCCCATTCTAAATTGGGCGTGAAACACCTTTTTTAATTTTGCTCAGAGGCCTCTCTATCAGGCTTGAGGTTCTATTATGTGCCGTAAATCTACAACACAGGACCAATGGCTTTACTTCCCTTCTGAAGGAAGCCATGCTAAGGATTTTTACACCTGAAAAAAATCCATTGTCCTCTGCCGCGTTTGAACCCGCAACCTTGGGTATATGAAGTTAGCATGGTAACCATTACACCACAGAGGGCGACTCCTTTGATGTGCATGAAACCAAGCACTGCACTGGACGCCATATTGGGACCTAGTAAACACAAACCGAAAGCTGTCTATAACATACCATTTTAAGCAGATTACAACGTTAAAAAAAAATAGAAAACCATTAACATACACAATAACAATCATGTGTGGAATACACATGACTTTCTCTGCTTACTCTCCTACAAACTATTTATATGGCTGCTTATTCTTCAGTTTCTTGTTAATAAAGATACATTTTAATTGCGCATTTCATTATAGGTATAAAGATAGTCAAATCTTATCGATGCCAGCAGCTATTAATGCTTTGAAATCCCATTCTATTTGCAAGGACTTGAAAAAAGAAAAGAAAAAACCTGGATGGTAATTTCCACGAAAGAAAATGTGTATGTATTTGAAACATATTAATTAATAACAAGGGGTATTTCAAAAATGTCAACTCCATTAAAAAGTGTACCTGAAAAATTGTGGGGTTTAACAGAATCTACATTTTCTGAGTGGTAAAATTTGATCTATCTCTTATGGTTTTGATGAGGATAACAATTTTTATGACAAACAAAATGTATAGCTTGAATTTTGTGGGAATATCCTCTGAAGACCTCTTTATTCTAGATTACTTGTATATAACTTTTGTATAACTGGTAAACCATAAGAGATAGACAAAATTGTACTACATAAATTCTGATGTGTTCCATTCACATAACTTTTCTCTAGCTGTTCCACAAACAAATTTTTCTTATAAAAGATTATTCTTTTATCTATGCATTGCTAATCAAGATAAACATTAGCAGAAATGTTCTTATTACTTGCTTGCTTGTAAGTAGAATGGAATAAAGGAAAACATTAGGCCAAAGTGATGGTCAAATCTTTTAAAAGCTGGTCATTATGTGACATAATTGAAGTTCGGTTTGCTTTTATGCCCCATTGGAGAAAAGTTAATCAGTTTAAAACTGAAACCAATAACAAGGAATATTTTAGAAACCATCAGCTCTACATAAAAAAATGTATATGAATAAATTATGTGCTTTAACGGGATCTACACCTTTTGTCTATCTCTTATGGTTTAACTGTTATGCAAAATTCTGTAAACCCCAACCAGAATAAAGAGCTGTTCAGAGGCCATTACCAGAAAATGGCAATATACATTTTATTTATATAAAATAACATATACAGTATTGTAATCAAAATCGTTAACAGCCATTTTTGAGAAAATTAAATTTTTTTAAAAATGTACCATGTAAAGGGTAGACTGTGGGGGAGGAGATTTTCTTGAAAATCGTGTCTCATCCATCCATGTAAGATACTAAACTTAAATACCAATGGTGTTATTGAAAGGACTTTTCGTTTTTGAGATATGCAGTACACACACGCATGCACCCACCCACACACACACAAGGACCTTTATCTGAAACTGCCTTTTTTCGGACTCAGGGTACCTCAAAACTTATATTTCCAGTGGTATCTCGACATTGAATTTTTGGGTAGAATACAATACCTTCTCTATCACTATATACACTGTACATACGCACTAGAGAAAGTAAAAATATATCTATATCTCATTAAAACACACAATTTATATCATTTACATTTTTTTGTGGAGTTGACCATTTTAAAGATATTCCAAGTTGTTAGTTTCAGTTTATGATAACATTTTTTCAAACAGGAAGTCATTCCCAGCAAGCAAAGAGAACCGAATTTCAATTGTTTCAAATAGCGACCGGCTTTTAAAAGATTTGACTTGCGCTTTAGTCTATGTATCTCTTATTTCTCTTCCACTTACAAAGAAGTAAGTAATAAGACCAATTCTGGTAACTTTTATTTGATTAGTATAATGTATATAAAATAATAATCTTATGTAAGAAAATTTTGTTTGTGTAACAGCTAGAGAAAGTCATGTGAATGGAACACACCCGATTTTTGAGTCTGTTTTGTTTGTTACTCATATATCTACAAAACAAATCCTGGCAACATGAAATTATGATCAGGAAAATATGTAGGTAAGAGTAAGTAACCAAGTGATTCAATGGGCTGCCAAATTTCATTTAATAAAAGAATAGAAAAGCACAAGACTTTGCATCTGAACGAGAGGTATATGATTAGACAGAATGAACCAGTCCTATCATAGGAAAAAAAAACTAAACTCAAACCTGAAGCTTGATGTAAACACATGATAAACCACATTACTAAGCTTATAGGAGATATTCCATGTTTCTATACCATAATAACTGCATTTGAATTATTTTCTTTTAAGAGTTGAGCAACACTGGCTGCCTTTTCTCTTTCTACTGCTCATTGTAAGAGCAGTAAAGCTTCAAGAATCAACAAATATTCTAAGTTGTACAGTGTATAATATAACTTTTGAGTAGAATATAACCCCAGCAGCTAAAATGTATGATTGACAGCATTAACAAAATGTATATTACGAAGTGTGTAACTTCAACACCATAGCTGTTTACTCGGTCCCAGTATGTCAGAATTTGCGCATGCGCACCGAATTTAGGTACACGGATTACAGTCGAGTTTCCTTTCTGTATACTCTATTCTGTGACCATGTCCTGGATGCGGCACAAATTCAACAAACCGCCCTTCAGCCAGCCCCTCTTTGTTTACATAACGTAAGACAAAACTTAATTAGTTTATGTGCAATATCAGGGCTGAAGTCAACAATTACAGAGTAGTATTTTGCCGCAGTAACTTCTGCCACTATTTCTTCGACAACTCTCTTCCCCATGATTTTGATTATTTGCCCATATATAGCAAAAGACAGAAGTTTATCCATTTTCAGAATCCTTATATAGTGACATGTGGCTAGCAAGAAATGGATCAAATTTGGCAATAAGTTCCATGCACATTAAAAAGTTACAATTATGAACACTTCCAAGAATTTCATCATTGCCATGGAAAGGCAGTCCTCAAGAGGAAAGTTTCTTCACAACAGCAACAGCCTTTGTAAGACTTTACGCCAGTACTGAACTTCATTTTCAAGTTGTGAGAATAATTTTCAATCTATCCTTGTCAAAATGGAACTTCTGTTTTTTAAACTAAGAACACAGTCTCGGTGCCTTGAACTGTTTTCATGAGTTGCAATTAGCTCTGGATGTTTCCAGTTTGAGAAACCACGAGATCTTGTCAAGTCTGATGTTCCTCCAAAAAGAGTACATGGTGCACAAAATAATGTTCCCTGACTTTCAGAATATACTAAATAATCTCTGATAATTTGATTGTTTGCCAGCTTTTTCTGAAAAAAATGCACTAGTACAACATCTTGTGGCACCATCTGTAAACTGATGTTTCGACCTAGAATAGTCACCTTCTTTATTTTGTTTTACCCTGTTCATTGCAATACAGTCCCATGTTTTATCAGGTTTTTCCCAAAGAAAAGGATCAATACTAATTGTAAAGGGTTAGTCAGCAACGATGGAAGTTCCGCCTCCACTTTCGTTTGATAAAAGTATTTTTTCATCTTTAGATATGTTTGGGGTTCTTGTTTCCCATAATCTTCAACAGCTTCACTTGGTGAGGGCGTTTCTTCTGGACATGAACTCCTTGAGGTTGATTTTATAAATACATCAAGGTATGGAACTTTTCTCAATGCGTCTTCTTCTCTTTTTTTTTTTTTATCTTTCGCCAATGAACGATACTGAGCCCCACTAAGTCCCTTTCTTCCTGTCATTTTATTCACTGACAATTGACACTGAAACTGAGAAAATGAAATAAAATATGATAAACAGTTGAAAAACTTAAAAGATTCAAACATAACCTACTACTTCATTATGCCGGAATGCCGGCTCTTTAGATATAAAAGAACTCAATATAATTAAAATAATAATAATAATTACTGTTCATTACCTCAGTTAACAATAAATAGAAAATTAACGTTAAAGAATAAGTACACACACCTCTTGATCTTACAATTTTTTGCTTGTGTTAATTGATTCTCACTATTGGAATGCTTTTCTCCACTTAGCATAGCATACAAACTAATCAGCATAGCCAACAGGCATCAATTAATATTCCTCTGCGAGCGGGAAATTTAAATGAACTTGATGTTTCATGTATGTGCTTTTTTTTTCCCCCAGTAATTTTGCCACCCTGGGCAGTTGCCTGGTTTATGCTGCTGTAAATACAGCCCTGGATAAGGCTTTTGTTGAATAAATATAAATGAATCAAAGATCTTGAACATTGAGATTACTCCAACCTTCTGCAATAGCAGAAGAAACGGGGGCCCTAAATTTAGCACTAGGTTCATTAAGGATCTTAGGAGAGATTAAAAACTGAAACCCACATATCATAGACGCATTACATTTTAGCCAGAGGGCATCACTGGGGAACGTAAATATAGGTTCTACATAGGAAGGACCAAGGAGTTCCTTCAGGGAGAACCGTGGGGCAAGATTCAAAGTTACAGTAGAATCTCATTAATCCGGTCTAATTGGGGCTCTAGCTTGTCCGAATTAAACAAAATAACCTATGAAATGAGCCAAGGTAGATATTTAAACACACTGTTCAGTAAAAAGAACCGGTATTTTAAATTTAAGAAACAGAGATTATTAATATACAAGATATTTTCGTCATGTAGTACAGAATTAGAACATGGCAATCAAAGGCACACTGTTTTGATCGTACTTGACATGCTTAATTCTTTGACGAAACTGCTCATCTTTGTTGTCTTCTTTCCTTTGACATTAATTTCTTTAATAATTAACTCATGCAGATGCCTCAAATTTTCATAACATGTAGATATGTTTTCATTGTCATCTTCAACCTTGGGATGGTCAACAACCTGCCACCAGCTGTGGTACAAACAGGTGACTGACCAACTGAGAATGATGGGAGGCAGTGCGAATGAAGTTTATCCTGTCTGGACTAAATAAGGAATAAAGAAAACCTAGATATGTGGGTGATTTTTTCACACATGCTCTAGTCAGCAATTGCTCTCTTTGACTGAGAGGAGGGTAGTAAATGTTACTGGAACTCTATTTGGACAACATGCAAAACTATTTTAAGGATTGTAGAGACAAATAAAATGGGATAATTATGCTTTAGCTATAGGACAGTTAAGCTTTTGTCCACAGGCTTTATAAGATAGCCTTCAAGGAAGGTTACCAGAAGTTCTTTGAGGATTAAATGATAATGCTTCTCTCTTTTATATATATTGAAAGGTACACAGGGGTAACAGTATGATTAGAACCAGTTGAAAAATTCAACTAGTGGTTCTCTGAAGTGAGACATACTAGTTGGTTGAACCAGGTAAAACACCCAAGTAATCACTTGGAAAATTGAATGCCATACCGAAAAGTTGTCACAGTAGCTCAACGGTTAGAGCAACCGCATGGAGAGCAGGAGAACCGTGTTCAAATGCTGGCTGTGGCATTGAATTTTTCAACTGCTTCTAATCATACTAACAACAACCCCTGTGTACCTTTCAATAGATATAAAAGAGTGGAGCATTATCATTTAATAAAAAATAGCATATATGTTGCCGTGAACATAGTTAATATATCCCGGATACTAAATATTTACAATGGTAAGTCGCCATTCTGGTGATTCTTTGAAGTGAGACATACTGGTTGGTTGAACTGGGTAAAATGCATAAATAATCAGTTGGAAAATTGAATGCCATACCGGTAAGTTGTCACAGTAGCTCAATGGTTAGAGCAACCGCATGGAGAGCAGCAGAACTGTGTTCAAATACCGGTTGTGGTATTGAATTTTTCAATTGGTTCTATAGATTCTTTGAGGATGATTTGTAGTTCCATAGAGAAAATACTGGAGATAGCTACTGCAACAATTGCTGAGTCTGTCAGAAGTATATCCTGCGGGGTTATCTCTGGAGACTCATTGGTGGTGTTATGACCAAAGGAAACCCTGAGGCTACTGGTTATGTCCCTCTTTCCTAGCTTAAAGATCATTGATATCCAGGTGAACTTGACAACCACCTGCCAACCTGTCAAAGTGACTGGCAAGAGGTTGCAAATAATGACACAGTAGTGTATAAGTTGAGCAATTTGCACATTTTTTCCTTACAAAGCCAAGAAGTGAGTGGAATATTTCTGGAGAGCAGAAGTTTACTTACTCTGGTCTTGCCAAGCATACTTATAGCATGCATGGCTATAAGGTGTGAGACTCCCTTAGAAAGATTGCCAAGGTAGTATTAATACCAAAGGTGTTCCCTCACCAAACAAAGAGACTTACATTCCATAAGCTCTTTCCTTTGAAGACATTGTAAAGCTACATAAAAGACTGCATATTGGTCTATTGACCTGTAAACAAGTCAATTCATGTGTCAGTCATGTGTTCTGAGATGCTGCTATACCAGCTTGTAGTTCAGCTGGAGAAGGTGCCAGATGAGCAAAATTGGCCTTGCCATTTTCTTGGACACAGGAGAACCTTTAATCATGTGAATATTGACCCTTGTCAGAGATTGGTTAAAGAAAAGAGAGGTGAGTGATATGACCACTGAGTGGATGTCTCCTGAGGGGCATCTGGCTTTGGTTGCCATTTGGTGCCCGCTGTGAGGCATGGGATATGGATGATCTGGGAGACATACCTTTGGTGCTGGGCTGCCAGCAACGACTGGTCCTCTCTCTGGCGTTGCAGCTGGTAAAGTCGATTCTCGACGCTCCTTGGCTATTTGCGGACTCAGTGACAAGCAATTGAGACTTATTTATATTTAGCTCAGGTATTGAGCAATGGTGATCTCAAGGAATCGTACGGGAAATTTGCTCAAAATGAACGTTGGCACTTTCATTTAATCAAAGGTTTATTTCCCTTTATAAGCGCTCTCGAGATAGTTCCTGGTGCGATTCTATTTCCATAATTTCACTCGCATTAGAGCGTAATGCGCACAAAGGAAACTCAAACTTATGCAGCAATAATTGCAACTGTTACGTGCAGGATTATTGTAGACACTTAACTTCCTAGCATGAATATCTTATCACAAGTGTCACAGGTTCTGTGTGAAGTTACATTTAAACTGTGTGAATCACAATAATAAACTTTGCTGGCACTTTACTATTTTGCGTGGTTCCTTATTCTGGGTGTTCAGGTTCTGCATAAAGTTACATTTCAACTGCCTGCAATTTAGGGTAAATACTCTACATTTATAGCAAATCCTACCCATGCACAGAGCTCTCAACTTGCAATCTCATTGGCCCATTTTGGCACCAAAAATAGCTTAGGGTGGACTTCTGACGTGACGTGATTATTTTTGATTGGTCAACACGTCTTTCACATGATTCTTGACCCCAATTTTCTCATGGTTCCCCTATTTGTATGTCACATCCACTTTCTCTTTCCAAGACGTGACCAAATAATAGCATCTTTTCCCCCTCTCGTAATACAAAAGCAAATATCATAAACACTGAAATAGCCGCTTGAGAACTCTGGGTTTAAAGTTAGAAGTGCTTTCCAGGAACAGTCTCTCTGAAGTTTCAATGTACATTGTGACAGTAAATAAATGATATTTTACTTAATAATTACCTTAAACAATCTAATTAACTAAAACATATGCTGATGCAGTCACTCAGCTTGGCGACATACCGTTTCATGTGATTAGAGGATCTATGAGGGTTATCCAGAAAGTGACAGATGATTAGGCATAACTAAATAATAACTAAAGTTGTCAACATAAAAGTGACAGTGACACCATGACTCAGATCTTTAGTGGTGAAAGAGTACAGCTGCATTGAAAAACCAGCACCATGTGACATTAAATACCTTGATAGCAATGACGATTATGTTGAAAAATAGAGTAAGGTACTGTACTTCAATTTTTGTGGAAGTTTGTAAACAGTGTTGTTATATTCATTTA
This sequence comes from Hymenopus coronatus, assembly GCA_030762935.1. Classification (NCBI taxonomy): domain Eukaryota; kingdom Metazoa; phylum Arthropoda; class Insecta; order Mantodea; family Hymenopodidae; genus Hymenopus; species Hymenopus coronatus. The sequence continues at coordinate 533,420,945 of CM060900.1, read as the reverse complement.
TTTTTCAAAGAGTTGATTAATTACACTAAAAAACTCTTACTTGGGATTTTTGCCAGAACATGTTTCAAAGGACTAGTTTCCTTCATTTTCAACTGGACATGGACTAATTCCTTGTGATGAAGCTGATGTTGTTGTGAGTGCTGTCTCCTCTGGTGGTGGTTCAACGAACTTGCTAAACACATCCTTCTGTGGGACGTCGAAATTGAAAACCCTATTTCTATTTTTCACAATGAACATGTGTTCCCATGTGGCCAGCTCTTGTTTTCCTGCTATGTGTTTTAGAAGTTTTGGTTCTGAATTTATATGGTGATGTTTTGTCCAAAAGTGAGTGACAAGAAAAAGAAAAAAAAAAAGAAAAGAAGAAGAAATTCCTGAAAGAAACAACCAATCTCTCAGCAATAAAACAAAAGATGAGTTACAAGAAATTCACATACCACCCATGGGCATTTGATAAGTTTCGAAACATTCTCAAAAAATGCAACATTCAGCTAGCACCAGGAAACCGTCACAGCATAAAAAATGAATTAGGGTCAAATCTCAAGGACGTCTTCCCAGCAAAGCAAAAATTGGGCATATACAAAATGGAATGCAAGGATTGTAATCAAATTTATATTGGAAGAACAAAAAGAAATCTACAAACATGATCCAAAGAACACTTCAGAAATATAAATCAAAAACAATTGGGAAAACTGGCAGTTGCCACCCACTTTTGGACAAAACACCACAATATAAATTCAGAACCAAAACTTCTAAAACACATAGCAGGAAAACAAGAGCTGGCCACATGGGAACACATCTTCATTGTGAAAAATAGAAATAGGGTTTTCATTTTGACATCCCACAGAAGGATGTGTTTAGCAAGTTCATTGAATCACCACCAGAGGAGACAGCACTCATAACAACGCCAGCTTCACCACAAGGAATTAGTCGATGTCTGGTTCAAAATGAAGGAAACTAGTCCTTTGAAACATGTTCCCTGTAAAAATCCCAAGCAAGTGTTGTTTAGTGTAATTAATCGACTCCTTGCCAAATAGATAAAGTATTTTAACTTTGTAAATAAGGTTTTGTGTTAACTTTCATTATTATTTAGTTATGCCAAATTGTCTGTCACTTTCTGGGTGGCCCTCGTGTTAAACAGGCTCAATGGAAGTGGTGAATAGATATGATGATGTATACCTTGTAACCACTGGTTAACTCTCCTAGTAAGGTTTGCTAGATCATTGAGGACTTATTACATAAGTTGTAAAGATGGTGCTCAAGATAAACATTGATACGACCCAGCTTGTGCTCTTTTCCTAGTAAAAGGAGGCTCATAGCAGTTGCATATGCTGGGATTATGATCTGGGTTATCACTAGACTACCAGCAATATAAGGGATTGTTCATTAAATGTTATTTTATGTGTGTTGTTGATCTCTTATGTTCATCCAGAGCATTGAACAAGTATGCTAGATTTGCGAAATCTGTCTATTCCAGAGAATTTTCTATATTGCAAACAATAAGCATGGCCTGATATATGTAGTTCAAAAGACAGCCACGCATACTTACTGTAATTGTTTAGATGAAAATACTTTTTATAAGGATTCTTATTTGTTTTTCCTTCTGTTCACTCTGCAAGTGCAAAACAGCTGGTCTATGCATACCCTAGAATAGTTTTCAGTTAGGTTTGTAACACTTAAGTATCACTTACATATAATTTTTCCAGACCGGTTTCGATGCCATGTGGGCATCATTGTCAATGGTTTCCAACTGAATTTGCACAGGGTGTTCTATGTTGAGGTGTGACAGTCCCTAGTGGCTGGGTGAGGAACTTCCACAATATATTTTGTGGCGACAATTCAAAGTTGAATACATGGTGTTGGTTTTTAATGATATGGATTTTTTCCCAGACGTCGAGCTCTGCCGCATATCTGGCGGGTGTTACAAGGCATATGTTATGTACTATTTCATGGTTAGTAGACCAAAAGTGGTGTGCAATGGCTGAATGTATTTTGTTTGTATTTTACTGCTCTCATGTTTTCCCATGTTATTAGTTCCCAAGGTTGTTTTAACTGTTTGACCAATATTGTTTCTGGTTCTTTATTATGATTCTCTGTCCAAAAATGATGAGCAATGGCAGACTTTTCTATGTATTTGAATCTGATGTTTCTCATGTGTTCCTTCTTTAAATGTCCCAATTTCTTCTCTCTGTCCAATGCATACTTTGCTCCAATCTAGAAAATTCATTTGGTAAATGCCAGACAATTTAGTTTCTGGTATGCTATCTTTCAAAGGGTGGATTAGTAGATTTCTGATGTTATATTTATTTTGTGGTATCAAGTTTAATTTGTGGTCTCCAAATAATTTCTTAAATTTCCAGAAGTATCTTAGATAGAAAGTAAATTTACAGTGATTGTGTGTGGAATTTTTTTTAGTTTTACCAAAGTAGTAGTTTCATTTAACATTTTCTGCAGTTTATGTTTATGAACTGTCTTATAAGTGGAGTTCAAACTTGAAATTATTAAAATAAAGACCAACATGTAAGAGAAGAAATTTATTGTGTAAATATAAATTGTTTTAATGAGATCTACAGTTTTCAATGGTAGCGTTTTGCCTATCTCTTATGGTTTAACATTTATGCAAAAACCATTCAGAATGAAGAGAATTTCAGAGACTATTCCCATGAAATTCAGGATGTACGTTTTATTTGCCATGTAAATATTTTTAATATACAGTATTTTTTATCAAAGTATTTGAGCTATTTTTGAGAATATAAAACATTTTAAAAAATATTTCATATAAAGGGTACATTGGGTTGGAGGGATTTTCCTGAAAGCTTTTGTGCTGCAACCTTGGAAGATGTTGAACTGAAGTACCAAGTTTGGTATTAACCTGAACCCCCCTCTCTCTCTCTTTCTCTCTCTGTCTCTCTCTTTCTCTCTCCCTATATATCAAGTAGAGAAAGTAAAAAGATGGGCTACAGGTTTTTGTTTAAAATCAGCTATTTTCAGAAACAAGGTTTGCAGGTATCATTACAATTTCAAAGTGCTCAAAATTGTTAAAATAAGAATTTTAACAAATTTTACACATGATTGAAAGCTCTTTGTGAACTTCAGAATACATTCTAAAGTCCTGAAACAACACTGTTTAATTCCTTCAAATATTTCTGCCACATTTTACCTAATAAACTGAAATTATGGCAGCAGTTATTGGCCTTGTTTAATTGGAACAACGTTTTCCTGCTTGGTACTTTATTTTAGTGGCTTGTAATTATTACAACAGCTAAATTTTTGGTTGAAATTCTAAGCATGGATTCATAACTTTTAGCTTCATGGTAGAAGACATAAATGTCAATTTAAGTTGTATTTTGTGACTTGAAATAAATGCTCATTTTTTATGCAAGGTAAAAACTATATATATTTTTTTTCTGAAATAAGTTGGTGTCGGACAGGAGTGGGATAGGTAGAGTTAGGTTGAAAAATGCCATAGCCGAGATTTGAACGACTGATCTCCCTGTTGCTCTACCACTGAGGTAGTATGGCATTAAATTCCTCAACTGACTTGCATGTTTCCTGGTAGACCACAAGTTGATCTCAAATTATTTTGAGATGACATACCCTTATGGTGACTTACAATGTCATAAGTACTTTAAGTGCCAGGCTTCATAGTTTGGCCAACTATTATGGTCAGTTAGTGTTAATTTAAGTGTTCTTCTTTTCAAACAAGCCATGTGTAGGACAGGAGTTGGATAGGTAGAGTCAGACTGAAAAACTCCATGCCATAACTGGGATTTGAACCACGGATCTCCCAGTCTCTAGCTGCTTGCTCTACCACTGAGCTACCATGGCAACATGCCAGCAGGGCATTAACCCTTGTGGTTTACCAGGAAATGTGAGGAATTTAATGCCATGATAGCTCAGTGGTAGAGCAACTAGCTAGTTACTGGGATATCTGTGGCTCAAATCACGGTTATGTCATTGAATTTTTCAGTCTGACTGTACCTATATATTTCTTATTTATCACCAATAAACATATTACTCTCAAAAATATGAAAAATTCTCATAACTGTAAGGAAAAACAAGCCTATACATCATTTTGATATTATGTCAAATGCATAAAAAAAAACCTTTTGTTATTAATTCAGTAACTTTCTCAATTTTATTACGTAACTAATTTGAGTTAAATGTGGACACTATAGTTTCACTCACTTAGTTTTTTCCCAGATGCATTTCAAAGATGTTCATCCTCTTCGTCAGTAGGTGTTTGACTAGCTTCAGAAGAGGAGATTAAATTCATAATTACCTCTGTGCTGCCATCTGGTTTTTTTGGAGGTAATATTAAGGTGTTGCCTACCGATGGTATTTCAAAATTCATAACTCTGTGTGCGTTTTTCCTTATGTGTATCCTTTCCCAAATTGCTAGTTCAGTTGTGGTTTTTACATGTTTAATAAGCTCAATGTCTGGTTTGATGTGCTGTGATGTCCAAAAGTGATGTGTTACTGCAGATTTGTCTGTTCCTTTGAGTTTCAAGTTCCTGAGATGCTCCTTCAATCTTGTTTGAAGGTTCCTCTTAGTCTGTCCAATGTAAATTTTAGGGCAATCCTCACAGTTTATTTGGTAAATTCCAGATTTTTATTTGTGTAGTATGGTGTCTTTTAATGGATGGTTTAAAAGCTTCCTGAGGTTGTATTTGTTTTGAGGTGCTAGCTCTATATTATGATCTTAGAGTGTTATGAATTTTGAAATACCACCAGGAGACAACACCTTAATATTACCTCCAAAAAAAAAAAAGAGATGGCACCACAGAGGTAATTACAAATGTAATCTCCCCTTCTGAAGCTAGTCAAACACCCACCAACGGTGAAGATGAACATCTTTGAAATGCATCCAGGAAAAAACTAAGTGAGTGAAACTTTAGTGTCCACATTTGACTCAAATTAGTTACATAATAATTTTAAAGTTTCAGTGCATATATCACTTCACAGCATACTTTGTTGATAACTTTCTCAATCATCGTTAAAACTAAAAACCTATGCCCATTCTCTTATAAAGTTTGGTTTAAGCAAGATAAAATATTTTCATTCCTAGCTGACAGTACACCATTTTCTAAAACTTGTTTGATTTTGTCTGTTTTCCAGTGGTAGGACAGGACATGACTTACAGCAGCAGAAGCAACCGCTAAAATTGATTATTAAGAGAGATCGAATAAGAGGAACAACTTTTACACAGAAAGTCAAAACATCTACAAGATATACATTACCATTATCCAAAGTTCCTGATATGTCTTCATCTGATGACTCTGACTCAAGCGTATATCCCAATGACTCTGACTCAAGCATATCTTCCTAAGAACATACCTTAAATGTTAAGCTTTTAAAGTAATCTTATGCTAAATGCATTTGTATACTTTAATGATATATATGTTATTAAATGGCAGCTATGTGCTACATAAAGTATTATTTTGAAATAAACTTATAATACGGGTATTTTGAAATAAACTTATAATACGGGTTTATGATGGTGCATTGATATGCAATTGAGACATTACAGAATATATTAATTTCCATTGTTAACACTATGTAGAGTTAAATTCATCTAAAATTACAATATACTCTTGATTATTTGTGTGCGGATTATTCGGTTTACAGATTATTCATGCATCCCCACCCAAAAATGATTTTGTTTTAATGTCAATGCACTTTCTTCGTTTCTCACCTATCTCTTTTACAAATTTCTTTTAACTTGCTTTGTGATATTTAGACACTGATTATCATCAGAAAGCTAATTTTTTTTTTTTTCTTCTTTTCATATTGGTCAGTGACATTTGTCTTCTCAGGATAAGGTAAAACCTGGAAAAACAACCTTATCCGGGTAACTCACCCTAAGCAAGATTTGAACTCGCAACCTGTTGAATGTGAGGCAGACATGCTACCATCACACTACCCAGGCGGGCAAAACTAAATTTGTTTTTAATTCACACAGAAAAGGCAGGCCAATAACAATGGCAATGGTACTCAGTTGTCACGCGGTGATCTTTAAAACTTTTGCAAATGTCACGCGGCGGTTTCTTCATTGCTGTTTCCTAAAGAAAAACGATACCTATGCAAAACAGTAGAGTTAACTTTTGAAAATGTTCAAAACAACTTTTAAGCGTAATTTCCTATTTTACACATGTATGTTGTACCTTAAAATCACTAAATTATGCGTTTCCAGATTATTAGTGTTTTTTTATTATTCGTGCTTCTTCTCCCCCACATTACCCCGGATAATCAAGAGTATATAGTATATTACAATTCCTTTATAGATTGGTTTTCCTTTTTAGGAGCAAAATAGTTATAAAGATAATACAGTATAGTTATATAGCAGAATTATGGTTTTTGTTATTTTTTTGGATTGTGAATCTCTATGAGAAAGTCAACACAAAATAGTGTTAATCCTTTGTAACTAAGAAATGATGCATACACTGGATCAACCTCCATTTCATCTTGTATCCCCTTCTGAGCTGTTTTGCCCTCCACTCCACTGCTCTGAAAGCTTTATTAAAGGCCTTTATCTTTTCTTTGTCCAATTAGGACATTGGTTTTATTTTACTGTAGACAATTGAAATTCCCACATTTTCACTTCCTCTATCACCTTATTACAATTTATATTGTGAATACAGAAGGTTATTCCACCCAAAAATTTGAATGTTGAGATTTCACTGAAAATATATGTTTTGGGGTGCCCTGAGCCTGAAAAGAAGCATCTTTATAAAAAGCATGCATGCGTGCGTGCGTGTGTATGGGTGTGCGTGTGTGTGTGTGTGTGGCGAGCGCGCGCATGCACATGCTTGCATGTGTCAGCATAGCCCAAAAACAAAAAGGCCATTAAATACCAATTAAATTTGTTACCTTCCAAGGATGCGACACAAAGATTTTCAAAATATCCCCATTCACAATTACCCTTTACATGGAAAACATTTCGAAGGTTTTGATTTTCGAAAAAAATGGCTTTAATGATTTTGCTTAAAATCTCTTATAAATGATATTTAAATGATAACTAAAATATGTATCTTCAATTTTCTGGGAATAGCCTTTGAAAACCTGTTTATTCGGGATGAACCTTTTTAGAATTTTGCATAACTGGTAAACCATAAGAGAGAGAAATAAATCTCCCACACAAAAATTATAGAGCACATTAAAACACACAATTTATTATATACTTTTTTTTGTGGAATGGAGCATTTTTTATATATTCCTAATAAGTTTCAGCTTTAAAATACTTATACCTTTCTCAAACAGGAATTTGTCAACTCCTGTCTATACAAACAAAGGTAACACAATCACAGAGCAATCAGCTTTTAAAAGATTTTACTATTGATTTAGCCTTTGGTACTCCATTATTCCTTTCTGCTTACAAGGAAGGAAGTAATAAGACACTTTCTGCTAATTTTTTCTAGATTGGTATTAAGTTAATAGAAGAATAAGGTTTTTAACAATAATTTGTTGCAGAGATGTAGAGAAAGTCATGAATTGAACACTTCATATTTTTGTAATTAATACAGATAAGCAACTAAGGTATAACTGTGTGCAGAAATTAAAGAAGCAAAGAAATACTGTAACCTTTTCTTGCGTCTGCAATCGCCGAATATGTGTTCACTGCTTGCTTTGTAAGCCACAGCACATTGTTGTCATGCATTGTTACACATATGTATTAGTGAACACCTGTGGTGCAGTAAGTTCTTTTGACATCACAGCTATGTTTGTTACCTCTGTATAAGTTGAGGTGACACCTATGTGCTGGATGGTTAGTGGTGAACAGCTTTTTGGTTCTCGGAGATTCAGAATTAGGCGACATCAGGGCCGAATCTTGTGGATGTCCCGTCCTCTGGCTAGCTATCTGTATGTACATGTGAACTTGAGGATGTTGTTAGATGAAAATTAAATAATACAAAATTGACTGGTTCGCAGTGATAATTAATTTAAAATGAATTTAATTTTCACTTTACTGTACATGAATCTTACAATTCCTTAATCTTTGGTCTATTTGTAGTTAACACTTATTTGCGCCTGACTTCAGTATAATAAAACATCACATTCGTAACGGTGCAAAATCGATTAGGAACAACATGGAGTCCGCATGTGTTATGATGAACCAGAGCCCAAACTTGCATGAGAACTCTTTTTATATTTGCTGCAACCCAAGCTAATCTCACCAGGTAGAAAAACTGATACTTGACAATTGCCAGACATTTTTGTTTAAATTTAAATATTATTTTCTCATTGGCTCAAGAGTAGCATTAGGAAGCCTTCTCCGATGATCCTTAAGCATGCTGGGATGAGAAAGGTGCTTCTCTATTGGTCAGCCAGATGTCCCAGAGTTACACTCTCTGAAAAAATTAAATTTTGCCTATCTTTACACCTTTACCGAGAAACACATCTTAAATTATGTCCCTATTTATTCCTCAATATAACTCAAAATTAAAACAGATATTCAGTATTGCACTGGTTTTTTAATTGTATGCTTACTTTACTTCCATTCTAAAAATTACTGATTTATATTAATTTGACTGATAGTTGTTCATTAATTATTGCTTAATTATTATTTGACTATTTCTTTTTAGTCAGTATGATATATCGCCTCAGAGTGGACATGTGCACTATCAAAAAGTTCTTTGATGCCAAAGCCACAAGGCAAAAATGAAACGCATTTTGCTGAAGCACAGTTTGTGTACAGCTGCAATCTCCTGATTCTACAAACAACTATATACACCATACGCAAAATCTGTGAAATTAATTGCTTTTCCTAAGTTTTTGAAGTAAAGAACAAAAAACAATGGAAGAGGAGAGGTCTCTTGTTGAATTAATACAATCACATTTTTTGGCCTGTCAGTAGTTATTAATAATATTGCAATAAACATTGCGGCAGAGTCATAACTTAATTTTGTTCTCATTTTTTGGTCTAAATCTGAAAATATGTATGAGGCAATCATATATAGGATGCGTGTCTGTTAACACACACACATGTGTTAGGGAAAGTCTTGGAATCATTTTTAAGTGCACACAAAAAAAAAAAGGGGGGGGGAGACAAGTATCAGAGACTATCCCAAAGATTGTGACTTTCACCATGGTCTGTATGTAGTACATTCCAAGTCCGAGGAACACAGTTCTGGTATCATAAACACATAATTTGATAGTAAGTATTTCTCGCGATAGCTGCTAGATGGGCGAATGAGCAAGAGGTTTCTTATAAACCGGAGTAGGTTGCCAATTTTGTCTGAGAATTTCCCATTATATGTTTTTGCTTCTGCTATTTGAGAAACTATAACCAAACACTACACATGTATTTACCATTGTTTTAAAACTTATGCTCTAAATTTACTGCTAAAATGAACATTTAATTCCAAAAAATCACTTAAATAAATATCCTAACCTCCGTATTGAGACATTTCCTTTTCCTTGTTTTGTTTTTCTTTTGCTATACAAGAAACCACAACATAAGGCCACACACATATTCACCATTATACTGGTTTAAAACCTACAGTACAAATGTACTGCTTAATTGACATTTAACACTACAAAATCTTATTTTTGATTGCACATTTAACCCAGAAAAGTCATACTCATCTCAAAAGTGTAGAACCAAAATATGGAGGCTTGACAAAAATGTACTTCACCAACCACAGTGCATAAGGATATCTGTGGTCAAAGCCATGCATTGTTAAGCCTCGGTGAGTTTTGTGAACACCTACAGTGGTCTGCATGTGTGACGACTTCTGGGAATTTCCAGTCATGTGACCAACAGATATAAAACGGGGCAATGAAGCCCTGTCCGGTATGCAGTTTTCACTGGTAATCATTGCACACAACAGTGAGTAACTTGATAGTAGTTTTGTACAGAGCTGTATTGTTGCTGCAACAAATGTCAAAAAGAGACTATACAGCAGAATTGTTATGAAAGACAGTTATTTGTAAGCAGATTATAATCACTTTATGGAAAATAAAGAGATGTTTGTTGATTTAAGAAAAATATTTTATTACAATACCAAACAATTTTTAAACTAGTGTAAAGCAAAACTGATATCATGTAAGGACTCATCACTAATAATTAGTTTGAGAAATAATCTAATAAAGCAGTTTCAGGTCCATAAGAAAATTCACTTTTATGTTTTCTGACTCATGCATTGTTTAAGCAGTATCCTGTAACTACAAAAGACAAAGGATAACACTATGAGAGAACGTAGGCTTTCACGGCCGGAGTCATTGTAACTAAGAAATGTTTCCGGGCTGTTTTGCCGTGGTCTGCTGGTGTTAGGAGTACCAGACGTTTCGTCCACAACTACGGTGGACATCTTCAGTGGCGAGGTCGAAGTTTTCTAGGAGAAGGTTTCGCTGCGTCTGAAGCGTTGACTGTCGGGATCGCTACTTTTATACTGGCAAGTGGGAGGCGGGGCTTGGGCTCTCCGGCGAACGTGGCTTCTGATTGGACCGCTTCATTGCTTCTCGTTTGATGACGTTTCCTGCTTTCAATGACGGGATGCCAATTCCTATTGAGTTTTAGTGCCTCTTCTTTTTTATTAAAATTGTTCAGATGCTTGTAAATCTCTATAGCCTCCCGCTGTAGTCGTGCATGGTAGTGTTTTGTAGATGAGAGGATAGAGGTGTCTTGGAAATTTATAATATGCTTGCCCTCTGCCTCAATAGCGTGCAGGGCGACCGCGGACTTTTCTGTGTGGCCTAGTCGACAGTTTGCTTTGTGTTCCTTGATTCTAGTAGTAACACTGCGTTGTGTGGTTCCGATGTATACCGAGCCGCAGGAACAGGGAATGCGGTACACACCGGCTGATGACAGTGGCTCCCGGGGATCTTTGGATGAGCGTATTAAATTATTTAATTGCCTCGTGGGCTTGAAAACCGTTTTGACATTGTGACGTCGCAATATGTGCTCGATCCGGTCGGTGATATTATTGAAGTATGGCAGAAACACCGTGCCCTTACTTTTTGGTTGGTCTGGCTTTTGAGATGTGGACTGAAACTTGGCAGGACGGAAAGCTCTATTGATTTCTTGGACGGAATAACCATTTGAATGTAATGCCTGTCTTAGGTGCTTGAGTTCATCTTGTAGCTGTTCCGGTTCACAGATGCGGGTAGCCCGATGTTTAAGTGTCTGGATCATTGCTCGTTTTTGTCTGGGATGATGGTTCGAGTCCTTGTTTAGGTAACGGTCAGTGTGGGTGGGCTTCCGGTATACCGTATGCCCAAGAGACCCGTCGGTATTTCTCTTGACCAAGACGTCCAGGAAAGCTAACTGTCCGTCTTTTTCTTTTTCCATGGTGAACTGGATGCGGTGATTAATACTGTTGAGGTGTAGGTAGAAATCTTGAAGGGCTTCTAGTCCATGGGGCCATATCACGAATGTGTCATCTACATAGCGGAACCAGACCGTGGGTTTATGTGCAGCTGCATTCAAGGCTGTAGACTCAAACGATTCCATGAAGAAGTTTGCCACCACCGGGCTCAGAGGGCTCCCCATGGCAACACCGTCTATTTGTTCGTAGAATGAGTTATTCCACTGGAAATAAGTAGTGGTGAGAACGTGGTGAAAGAGTGCTACTATATCGTCCGTGAAAAATTGTTTCAGATGTGTGAGGGCTTCTTGTACCGGTACCATAGTGAACAGTGAGACGACGTCGAAGCTGATAAGAAGGTCTTGGGGCTGTAAAGCGATACTTTGTAGTTTTTGGATGAAATGAGTAGTCTTTGATGTAAGAGTCCGTTGAGCCGACGTGGGGTTGTAATAGATCCGCCAAATATTTAGCTATGGTGTAAGTTGGAGAACCAATGGCACTAACAATAGGTCTTAAAGGAACTTCCGTTTTGTGAATTTTAGGAAGGCCGTAAAGTCTAGGAGGATGAGATTCTGATTTTATGATTCGGCGTTTTTCCTCTGTTGGCAGGGAAGAATTTTTGATCAGCTGATTGGTCTGTTTTAAAATCCGAGCTGTGGGATCGCGTTGTATTTTTCTGTATGTGTCTGGCTTTAAAAGATCCAGAATTTTCTGTTCGTAGTCCTGTTGCTTGAGAATGACGGGGGCGTTTCCCTTGTCTGCTTCCCTTGATGTCTTTGTTGGTGTTCAAGAAATACCACCAGCAGATGTAATTTTAAAATTTGTACAAAAAACAGTTGAAAGTCAAGCTATAGACTCAAAACTAGCAAACAGTTCCGAGATGTCCCACCAGAGGTCACCAAGGACTAAAAAGAAGAAGACAGTTGTCAATGATGTCCAATTTCTACCACCAGAAGCCACTAATGTTGGTCAGACAACTATATTAGATGCCGATGTTGTCCAATTTCCTCAGACGTCTGTTCACCTGCCAGAGGATGACAACAAAGGTTGTTGAAATGCGTGTCCTGGGTACTCCATCTACACCATGACCAAGTGAAGCACGTGTTGGAAATAGATGTTGAGATTTTAACAAAATTGACAGCTTCACTGTATGTAATGGCTTTTTTAACATTTTAAAAGTATATAAAGCAAACAGGCTTCAAAAGCCAAGGAGGAAAATAACCAAGTTATGTGGAAAAATGTTCAGAATGGTTGACCAACAAGTAACTGTGTAAGATAATTTAATATTGCTTTCTCACCTCAAAAGGCTAACTTAAAAATATTCGTCAAATTACAAACCAAAAGAAGAAATTTAATGGCTAATATTACATTTTTGAACCTATGACTTAGCTATAAAGTTACACTACATTTTGTTAAAAAAGATGTGAAATTTATGATGATAATTGACATCAAAAAATGGCCAAAAAATGTCTAGTAAAAACAGAAAAGCAAGAACATTATAAAATTTACATGGAATTTAAGTGCAACTTTATCAATTATACCTATATGTGACAAGTAAAATATATTATCCACTGTGGAGACACTTTGAAGAAAATTACCTCACATACTTAAATTTTGTTATGAAAAAGAAAAATGAGACCTTAAAAAAGAAATTAAATGATCTTAAATATGAACAGTTACCATATTTTCAACCACATAAATTACAGAAAAGGAAAAATAGTAACCATGTTGTAAATTTATCTAATGAAACTTTCAATAAACAAGAATTGCAACTGTTGAATAAAGGTTTTAAAACTAGCCTAGCCTTCTCAGAAGATATTCGTGATTTTGTAGCAGACATAAGTTAACCACTTGGGGACTAGCACAAACTGCTGCCAATACTTTAAAATTACAATGTGCAGAAATACTTAAAGATTTACAGTATAACTATGTGAAAAATCCAGAATTGAAGCTAATTAAATCCATGAATGAACATCTTGTAGTATTTTTAAAAGCTGTCAAGGGTAATCAAATAGTAATTTTAAATAAAGAAGATTATAATTCTAGAGTTTTGCAGTTATTAAAAAAAGATGACTATACTTTAATAAACAAAGACCCATTAAATACATGTGTTAAACTTGTTAACCATGCAATGACAAACTCTAACCTCTTACCAACGGAGGTTAAAAAGTTGTTGAAAATCAGTAAACCTATACTACCCAGGATTTACTGTCTGCTAAAAACACATAAAAAAGATGGCAGCATGAGGCCTATAATTAATAATATAGGTTCTCTGAGTTACAACCTTTCTAAATGGGTAACAAAAAAGTTTACTTCACTTGAAAAGTAAGCATCTTTGAATGTTAAAAACTCTTTACAGTCAATTAGTAAAATCAAACCACTTACAATGATAGGAGAAGACATACTTGTTTCCTTTGATGTTATTTATTCATTTACTAATGTACCTCTTGAGAAATTATCTACTTTATAAACAGAATGGTTAACCTCCATTGCAGTTGATGATACCAACATCAAAGAATTAATTACACTTACAGATTGTTGTATTAATCAATCTTTGTTTACTTTTGAGAATAAATTTTATAAACAGACAAAAGGACTAGCCATGGGTAATCCACTTTCACCCTTATTAGCAGACTTATATACGAGTTCTCTGGAAACAAAAGTTACTAAAGAACATCCTGAAATATTCAAAGTTTGGCATAGATATGTGTAATGTAAAGTAATGTAACATATTGCCTCAAGTTTATCATCTTTACATTGACTTTGGACATCTCAGCCTTATTCCTAAGGTATACAAATTATTTACAATATTTTACATATTTATACATTTATAGTGCATTTAAGTTATACAAAGCCTTATTTATTAAGTAATCTTGTAGTTTAGATTTATATTGTGTTTTTGAGACATTAGCAATATTTTTTAATTGTGATGGTAACTTATGCTAACATCTTTTTCTGTGATACCCTTATTTACATTATGTCTGTGGAAATCAGAATTGCTCCTTGTGTTATACTCATGCAGGTCATTATTCCTTGTTAAGCTCTGCTTTTCTATCACATACAATATAGTCCTGAAAACATACAGAGAGTAAATGGTGAACATTTCTTTATTAATGAAAGTATCCCTACATGAATCTCTTGGTTTTAATTTGAACATAAGTCTAATGTATCTTTTTTGAAGAATAAATGATCTGCCCATGTGTGTTTTTGCACAGCAGCCCCAGATTTCTGCTCCATACACAAGTTGGGAATAAATGCAACCAAAATAAATAAGTTTCAAAATATATAAATCCCCATATGTCTTGAAATGTCTTAATAGAAAAATTGATTTGCTGATGGTACTTCAAATGTGGTTAATGTGTTCTACCCATTTTAATTGATTATCTACTACTATGCCTAAAAATTTGTGAGCTTGCACTTCTTTGATAGTGTTACCCTGTAATTGTAGGCTCAAGTTGGAGATAATTTTTTTAACAAGTTAAATTGCATCATTTTTGTTTTTTTCATATTACATTTAAGGTTGATAGCCTCGAAGTAGTTTGCTATCATGGAGGCAGAGTTATTCATATTTACATTTAATCCTTCTATGCTTTTACTCCAGCAGATGGCTGTTGTATCATCTGAATAAGTGACAATTGATGTATTGAGTGGCTGCACGATATCGTTAACATAGATAATGAATAGTAATGGTCCCAATACTGTCCCTTGGGGTACTCCATACTTAATGATTTTTACTTTTGAGGGTATTTTATTGATGAATTTACCTGTTTTATGGGATATTTCTGTTAACTGACTTCTTCCAATAAGGTAACTAATTATTTTCTTAGCTAAACCCCTTATCCCATAGTTATCCAGTTTACTCAATAGGATGTTGTGATCAATGCAGTCGTAAGCTTTAGACAGATCAAAAAATAAAGAGCTAACCTTGTCATCATTTTCCATTTTTTTTTTGTGACTTCATGAATAAACTGGCTAATAGCAGTGGATGTGGATTTTCCTTTTCTGAAACCGTATTGAAAGTTTTGAAGAAGATGGTATTTATCAAAGTAAGGAATTAACCTTTCCAATAGGACTCTTTCAAAAAGTTTGGCTATTTCAGAAGTTAATGAAATTGGTCTATAATTATTAATATCATCACCATCTCCTTTTTTAAATAATGGCTTAATTAGTCCTATTTTAAATATTTGCAGAAATTCTCCTTCTTCTATAGAGGAGTTTATTAAATGCGTTAGTGATTTAACCAGAACGTTCCTACAGTGTTTCATTATCACTGGACTGATCTCGTCCCACCCACTACTTGATTTACTCGCTAAGTTACTAGTTAATTTACTGATTTCACTTTCTGTTACTGGTCTAATAAAGAATGAGGACTGGACTGGAGGTGTAGTAATAGTAGTAATATCTGAATACTTGTTTCGGTTTAATGTTTGAGAGGCCACATTGATGAAAAAGTCATTAAATGTATTACTTAGAATTACTGGGTCCGGTATCAATTTCCCATCTGTGTTTAGCTGAATATTTTTCTGCAACTGTTTGTTCTTTCTAGTATCATTTATCAGACTCCATGCTGTTTTTTTAATATTTTTCGAAGTTTCCATTTTCTCTCTGTATGTTTTTGCTTTTACATTCTTTAGTTCTTTTAAATATTGTCATTTTACAGCCTTATATTTATTTTTATAATAAACAGTTGGTGTGCTCTTATATAGTACATACATATCTTTCAATTTCTCTTTTAGCCTTACTAACTCTAATGGTAATACAATTCTCTCTTTTTTGATCCTATTTAGTGTACCCTACTTAAGTGGACAACAATCATCAAAGTGTAATTTAAAAACCTTATAAAAATTATTCCATTTATTATTTATACTATTACAACTAAAGACAGAATCCCAGTTTTCAGTATTTGATTTATACACCAATCTAGATGTATTTTCTTTCTTTAGATCCCAAAATACCCTAACTTCTTTTGGTTGTGTTTCATATTTAGCAATGTTGAATTGGACAAATTGAGCATAATGATCTGATATGTGAGTATTAATTATGGAATACGAGCGTTCTAGTATATTGGATGCTATATGATCAATAGTTGAGGATGTATTTAAAGTTACTCGTGTTGGTTCTTGGATTATATCCTTAATATTGTACATATTTATTACAGGTTTTAATTCTTTATATGAGTTGCCAGAGTTATCTAGGTTTATATTAAAATCACCTCCAAGAATAACTAACATCTTTGCTCAGGTAGCTGAAGGTGACCTATACAATCCAATTATGAGTATATTCCCTTGATTTGTTCCTATCTTTATAGCAGTTGCTTCAAATATTTTCTCAAGGCAAAACTGTTCTAAATTTATTTCTGTAGTTATTATGTTATTTTTTGTGAATATCATAACCCCAGGTCGTCTCCTTAGCGCGGTGGTAGCGCAGCTGCTTACCAAGCGGGAGACCTGGGTTCGATCCCCAGGACCGGCGTGGGGATTTTTCACCCGCTGGGAGACCTGGCCCGGGGTGCACTCAGCCTCGTAAGGTCCCTGCGGGGCCAATTGAGGAGCTACTTGATGGAGAAGTAGCGGCTTCAGCTCATGAGGACCGCATTAAACGGTCAGGGGGACTTGAGGCGCTGACCACGTCTCACCCTCCAATACTGCACCCCATCCATGACGTCTGTAGTGGACCGAGATGGGGGACGCAGCGGCCGGGCGGTAGGCCAAGGTTCCCCGTGAGCTGTCGTGCCATGGAGTTAGTTATCATAACCCCACCACCCTTATGATTCAATCTAAAATATTTACTAGCAACTTTGTTGTTGTCCACTTTACAAATATCTTCCCTACCTAACCCATGTTCACTTATGATGCCTATATCTGCATTCAGTTCATTTAAGTATGAGTTAGTGCTGTAAACTTAGTGCTTAAATATTGTATGTTGAGGTAAAAGACATTAAGCGAATGTTTATCATGATTTGCATGCAAGATAGTAACATGATTTACCTTGGTTTCACTAGTTTATAATGATACACTTGCTTTTTCATCCACCTTTATGGCTTTGTTTCCCTTCCTTCTTGATGGAAGATACTACATTACACAAAAGGTTACCAAATACGTATGAACCTGCACGGTTTAAATGTTTAAATGTAGCATAGTGTTTATCTTTAAGCCAGCAATTACCATCCACCATTACACATTGTTTCACACCGCACATCCAGTCTAAGTTGTTGTTTATTATGGATACACATCTAGCACTTACATCATGT
Source organism: Hymenopus coronatus (assembly GCA_030762935.1). NCBI lineage: Eukaryota > Metazoa > Arthropoda > Insecta > Mantodea > Hymenopodidae > Hymenopus > Hymenopus coronatus. The sequence continues at coordinate 533,403,392 of CM060900.1, read as the reverse complement.
CGTTGTAGTATTCCACTTACTATGAATTTTGCCCTCGGTATTTCTTTGTTTATGCATCTCACTAAGTCCATTGTGTTGCCCATTATTTCTTCTGCCATCACTTCTTTATGGATGTTGTTTGTCCCCACGTGCAGAACGATTACCCCTGGATCCATTTTCTTCAGGTCTATGATGATGATGATATCTTTGCTATCATTCCTGACCAAGCCATAAATAAATCACTGGATATATTAAATGTTCAGGACAAAAGTATCAAATTTACTACGGAAATTGAAAATAATTGTATGCTGCCTTTCTTGGATATCAAGATTTTTAGAAAGAATAACGTGTTACAGTTTGGTATTTGGGGGTGTGGGTGTGGTGGTGTGGGTGGGGGTGTAGCTCGAAAATGAAAGACTGCTAAATACCAAACTTGGCATTTAGGTTCAATGTCTCAAGAAAATCCTTCCAATGAAAACATTTTTAAAAATTTTTATTTTCTCAAAAATCGCTGATATGATTTTGATTTAAATAGTGTAACTATATTAAAGATATTTACATCCCAAATAAAATGTATATCTTGAATTTTCTGGAAATAGTCTCTGAAGACCTCTTTATTCTGGATGAGTTTTGCATAAATGTTAAGGCGTAAGACATTGAAAAAACTTAGTACACAAAAAATGTAGGGTTTGTCAAAACACACAATTTATGTCATTTACATTTTTGTTGTAGAGGTAACAGTTTCCAAGATATTCCTTGTCATTGATTACAGTTGTAAAGTATTTATACTTTTCTCAGATAGGATACTTTTCCTTTGTTCTGCTCCTGACCAAGCAGAGAAGGGATTTGCAATGACAATCGCATAACGACAGCTTTTAAAACATTCTGCTAATCTTTATCTCGATGAGCATGTTGTAGAAAGAAGACTAATCTTTTGTAAGAAGTTTGTAGAATAGCTAGAGAAAGTCATGTGATTGTAACACATCAGATTTTTTAACCCACAGCACCTTATTGTATTACTATTATTATTAAATGTCTTTACAGCATCATATGTTCCCAAAAGAAGTGTGTCCATGTACACAATTTCTGTCTAGGGACCTCTAGAGCATGTAATACTGTTCATACATTCATCAGAGTCCTGGGTTCGACCATGGACAAACTTTTGCAATGAATCTTTATCTGCCGGATCCCTAAATATCATCTTTAGTGCCTTGTAGAGGATGTTTATGGTAATATTTTTCTCCTCTATTCTTCCTTCTGCTGTACTTGCATCAGCTGTCATTTTCAGTGCAACACAAACCATGCTAAGAATACTTATCAGATGAAGCTAAGTGAAAAAATATCTCTATGTTCCATTCACATGAATTTCTCTACATCTCTCTAACAAATTATTGTTAATAAGCTTATTCTTCTATCTGCTTCATGCTAATCTAGATAAACATTAGCAGAAGCGGTCTTATCACTTAGTTCCTTATAAAGTAGGAGTGAAATAACTAGGCTAAATCGACTACCAAGTGTTATAAAATGTTGTTGCTATAGGATTGAAGTATATTTCTTTGAGTGGCCAGGAGTTGACAAATTCCTGTATGAGAAAAGTTAAAAGTATTTTAAAAGTGAACCAAATAACCAGGAATATCTCAAAAACGGTCATCTCCACAAAAAAAAATGTATATGACATAAAGTGTATGTTTTAATGTGAACTACATTGTTTGTTAAGTAAGTTTTTATCTATCTCTTACAGTTTACCAGTTATGCAAAATTCATCCAGAATAAAGAGGTCTTCAGATGCTATTCCCAGAAAATTCAAGATATACATTTTGTCATGTAAATATCCCAAATATAAGGGATTTTAATCAAGATCGTTAGAGCAGTTTTTGAGAAAATCAAAACGTTCAAAATTTTTTCCATGTAAATGGTTGGGTTGAAAATCTATGTGTCGTATCCTTGGAAGATATTAAACTTAATTACCAAGTTTGGTTTTTAACAGTCTTCTGGTTTTTTAGCTATGCTGTCCACAAAGACAGACACAAACACATACAAAATGCACCTTTCTCTAAAGAGCCTTTTTTTAAATTCAGCGTGATCCAAAACATATATTTCCGGTGAAATCTCCTAATCAAATTTTTGGGTGCAATGCAATACCTTCTCTACACACTATGTACATAGCGGATGTAGAGAAAGTAATAAAGACCATACAGCTTTCCTCATGTTCTCCATATTGCTAGTGTTTTTCTGATGACCAGTCCATAATAATTTTCAATTCTGTCAATGGTTGCTGCAGATAATCCGTTTTTTCTATCTAATCCTATACCATCATTCAGCTTCTGTCTGTCCCTTATAGCTTGTTCTTAACCTTTTCAGTCAGATGCACATTTGCTTTTTTGTGTCTAATTCTTTCCATTTTCTGAATATTTACTTCATCTCTGAAGTCTTGGAATGCTGTAGAATCCCCTACCCTAACTAGTTTATGTATCTAACATTGTGTATAGGAAGAAATTCTCAAAAATGATCTTTTCTCCTTGCACTTCCGTTCCTCTTCTAGTTCCATTATTGTGCTTTGCAGCTTGTTTCATGTTGCTGTTTACTTTTATTTTTGCATAAAGTGTTTTGAAAGCACATCTACCACTTTTCCAGTAACTACACTGGTTACTGTTACAGGAATATTTATAACTGGCGCAACAGATCTGGACATGTGAAAATCTTAATGAGAGCCAGGAAGCAAGCTTTACTTTCAGATAAATAGTTCACCAGTCAATTCATGCATGCTGGAAGAGTGCCTGCCTCAGTCAGTGTCAAATATCTGTCACTCTTATGCACTGCACTGATAAACATGTGTTTTCATATGTATATTCATATCTACAAAATGTCTATACAAATGGCCTACTATATAAGCAATGTCAATCGTCTGCCTCCAATTCCTCCACACCTGATAGTCCTCATTGTTATCAATGCTATCGCTACTTTCTGCACCATTATCCTGGCTTAGAATTCTTTCTAATGATTTTAAATTTTCTCAACATGATGACATACATTTTCCCATTCTGGCCTGCCAATTTCTCCAATTCCCTGGCGACACAACTGTTCCACATCTTTTAATTTAAAAGTGATATATTAAGTTTTATTTTTCTTTCTTTCTTATCTTCAAGAACTCTGAAAACGGAGCTCAGTGAAATATCAGTTGCCTTGGCTACTCTTTCATTCACTTTCTACAGGCTTTTGAAGAACTCGGGGAACATACATTTTCTTCCTTTATCTCTGCCTCTTGTTTCATGAAGTAAAGGACATTTGCCATTATTTCTCTGCTCAAAGTAATACCTTGCCACTTAACTTTGAAAACATAGGGGCCATGGTTAAAAAAATAAAATATATAAAATGAACACTATTTACTACCCACTTTGAATACAAATATATGCGGAACACTTTCAATACATACTGTACAAAGTTTGCTTACTGTGACTTTAAGTAAGCAAAGTATCATATTACAAACACTGATAAGCTAGGCTCAGTAGCTGGGTTGGCAGTCACGTTCATGATTCCAGAAGTTTTGCGCCAGCAATGGCCACACTTTTGCTATGTTCTGTCTATTGCAACTGATAAGTCATGACTATTATTATTTTCAGTCACAGCTTCAATTGCAGCTTTCATGGCCTTCCTAGCAACATTTTGCACATTAATTCCTATATTTTTAAATATTTCTTATTTATTTATGCTAGGCTGTATACAACTGAATATGACCGGTGTTCAGCCATACTCACATTTTACAACAGTTTCTTAATTCTACTTTGTTACACCATTTTTTACTCTATTTACTGTCCATACCCATTTATTTTCACTTTATATAAGCATTGTCCAGTCTTCTTACTGTCTTTTGAAACATTTCAACTGCTACTACATTTCTATCTTGACATTTCTTATCAATATACTCTCTTCTCCAAATTTAAATAAGATGTTTCATTTCTGCTACATATAGGACGTTGATTTTGTTTATTAACTTTCCTTAAATCTTTTAACCTCCATACTCCTGCTTTCACCCATGCAATACCTTTTTGCTCCTCTTTATTTGTCAAATCTATATACTTTTTTATTCCCGAGTCTTTCATTGGTATATAAAAAACTTAATTTTTCTTTTCACCTATTTCGCTATATATTTTCTGTAATTCTTTCTATATCCTCAAATCTTTTTTTGCAAATTTCAGAAATTAACATTATTTACTCTTCTTCTCCATATTTTCTCTAACCCACTACTTTTCAAGTTATTTCTGAAACAGTCTACCCATCCCTTGTTCTTTAAACTTTTCTCTTGATATACTAACCACTGTTTTAACAAACCCTATCCTTCCAAGTTCAATATTCTATATCAAAATTTAAATGACGTTTTCATAATCTCTCCCTTACTTGCCACTCTATCTAGCTCTATTTATGCTACCAGCCTTGCAGTCGCATTTAGTAACCCAATAAACTTCCTTTTAGTGATTATATGTACTGAATTTAGCACAAGGTTGGGGTAGATTCATTGATCCACAAAGAGTAATTCCACCAGATACACCATTAGCAATGGCTCACAAGCCATATACTAATCTCGCATTGTTTGAGATTATCCCCCGCCACTGAATTCTTGCACTTGACAGTTATGAGTTAAGATGGTACACCCACAAAAAACAGATGAAAAACCAATCACAAAGCAGCATTTCGGTCGGTCAGTCAGTCGGTCGGTCAGGCAACGGAATTGAATCTACATGCCCCACTGGTTCAATATCTGACTATTTCCAACCACGTGCTCAGTTTGTGAACTCCTATTCAGTTTGTGAACTCCTATTATGTGCATAGAGTTGTTCTGCACAAGCTACGTATTATTCGTTGTAATTTATATTTATTATTATTGTTGATAGTGTTGTTGGTGTTTGTATGTGAGGGAACATAAGACTTTCCAAATTATAGAGGTGGATAGACTTTTGCAAAAGGTGCGGCTTTATGGAAAAAGAAAGTGAATCATGTGGACAAAATAATACAAAAAACACAGGAATTAGACAAAATCATCAGTGAATGTGAACCGCTAATGATATGTCTTGGTGACGACTGCGATGACGTTGTCGCCCTCCATGGTGTAATGGTTACCATGCTAACTTCATATACCCATGGTCGCAGGTTCAAACCCGGCGGAGGATGATGGATATTTCAGGTGCAAAAATCCTTAGCATGGCTTCTTGAGAAGTAAAGCCGTTGGTCCCATGTCATAGATTTACGACACGTAAAAGAACCTCGAGCCCGATAGAGAGGCCTCTGAGCAAAATTAAGCAGTCTTTCACCTCCAATTTAGAGTGGGACACTGAGAACCCCAGCAGTTAAAGAGCGTCCATAAATAAAACGCCATTTTCATTTAGTATCATTGATATTTTCAATTAACATCAATAATAATGAATTAGTTTCATTATTCATCAGCATTCATTTACTATGTACACTGTTTATATTCGTCTTTACACACGATAGAGACATTGTAATCAGCTGTCGTTGTTTACTAGATACTCTGGCAACGCTGCAAAGGCAGCATATTCAACCTTACGCGAAACCACCCGAACTGTCAAGTGCAAGGATTCAGTGGCGGGGTTATAGTTCAGAATTTTTGCTGCTTTTATCTATAAGCTGTATGTTCTCTGAACTATCAAATTATACTTCAGATGCACATTATGTACACCTCAATAAACATTTTGCTGCAATTCCATGGTGGCCCATTGTCAAAATTTCCAACCCAGTTTGTCCACAACTTTTACATAACACATTATTTAAAAATATTTGGGTTAAAATTTCCATATCAATTACTTCATTCGCATCATTCTTATTTAGTTCTTTTACTAAATCACTGTACTATTCTTAATTCTCTTTAAGATTTTTAGCAGGGCTGCTTATGTCAGCTTACCTGAGTTGTTGATTTGAGGTTAGAACATACATTAGTTGTTGAGACAGCTATTTTAGGCTTACAAACACTTTTAAATTGCTTATTCTACCCATTTTAACATTTGGGTAAATTAAGCACAAGATAAAAGGTAACTATTTTATGGAAATCCAAAAAAGCAATAATCACATGGAAAGCAATAATTTGGTGCTATCTGTGGTAAAAAGCACTGAACTGATATGTCTAACAGGCTGGCCAGTGCTAAAACTTCCCTGTTGAACACCACAAAATTTGAATATTTCTATCATAATAAGTTGAGCGACTTGAGAGCTGCCAATTTAAAAGTGCTATGCCCACTTATCACCAATTTCAAATTTTGTTTTTAGGTTTAAAATTTAATAAATCACATAAATAATATATCATTTTAATGCTGAAAGTTCATAGATTACATTGAAATAACAAAATAAAAAAATAAATTTTAAGAATTTTCACCTTTCTGGAATGCCTTAAACTTTTGACTATTGCTACTCCATTTGTAACTTTAACAAAGTCTGTAAACGTACTTACTTCTGCAAATATCTTGATTGAAATGAAGAAAATAGATAAAATGGGCCTTCATTAGAATAGTTGGAGTATTTGCTAATAAATTATAAAAGGCACAGAAAGTCATAATAATAATAGTAATACATTAGTTTTTTTGCTATTGTATTTATTTTCTCAAAAAATGTCTTGAGGAATTTATGTAAAATAACATGTTTGATATACTGGATGACAAATAACATACAAAACTTGATTTTTCTATGTACAGCAAATTCTTATCATTTAATTCAATATAACGAGGAAATCAAGAGAAATAAAAAATAATAGAGGAAACCTTTAGGGCTTACATATAACAAAAATCATTTATAATATGTCCCAAATATTACAGTCGTATGTTCAAGGCTTTTCCACATCAGAACCTACTTAATAACATTTACAAAAATATTTGATAAATTTATCATTTACTCCCAATAGATTTCATTAGTAGCAAAACCATTATACATAAAATAAATAGATGGCTCCTGTTTCTGCATCTTACGTGTATCAAATAAATTGTTCCATTTGGAATCATTGCTAAGAAAATATATGGCTGTTTTGCGCATTATTTTTTGTAATTTAGCAAAATTTCCTCATAGTGGAGCTCTTCACAACATAAAAATATCTTTTACAACATTGCTCAGCTTGAATCAAAATAACTTACATATACAATATCAATCTGTAGATCCTATTTTGTGATTACACTCTATGCCTAGACTAGGATGTAGATCATGTCAAGAATTACATTTATTCATAGTCATTATTACACTTATTACAAATAATAACTCTGAAACTGAATTTTCAAGGGTTCCAGTTTTGCATAATTCACAACTACATGTCTGTTTCTAAAAATCTACTCATAGTACACTTTCGTTCTTAGAATATTCATGTTTATTATATTTACAATGTTACATTATTACCAGTATTTTTTGATTGAATGAAATCCTCCTCTGTATAGAAAGTGGGAGTAATAGGGTATATGGCTCGAATATATTCACAGGCTAATGGTAAAATACCAGACATTTTGAAAAGTGGTTTGCAGTGAGCTGATTGTCTTACCCCTGCCATTATTCTTATTACCTATTTTTTGCATAATGAATACTTTTTTAGTATTTGCTGAATTTACCCAAAATATTATTTCATAGGTCATCAATGAATGCTGTTTCTGTGTTGTAAGAGTTGGAATTGTTGCTTTGCAAGCATTAGTTGCAGTAGTGCTGACAAATGGAGAATGCGCATTTTAAGCTTGTTCTATTAATACTTAAATTTGTCAGCTTATTTGTGGTTTGAAAGGTGATTTTTATGGTTTGAAAGGTTAACTTTATGATTTTGTTTCTTCTATTCATAACATAATGGGCAAATCATGTCATCTGACACCTTGAAAAGTTTTAGAGGAAAAACCTTGATTAAAACTGATTTGTTTAAAAATCGAGAAATTTCTCGAAGATTGGGGGTGCCTGAATCATTTGTAAGGTGAATTAAAAAGAAAATTGAATTGTGTATGGACCTAGCCCATAACAAAAGAATAAATATGGGTGAAAATAGATTCTCACACCAAGAGGTATGCATTGGTTTGACAAAAATCTGTGAAAGAAACAAGTTTATTGATTATAGAAGAATGTAAGTTTTGGACAGAAAAAGTCAGACTGAAAAATTCAATGCCATAGACAGGATTTGATCTATGGGTCTCCCAGGCTCTAGCCAGTTGCTCTACCACTGAGCTACTGTGGCAACATGCTGGCATTAAATTCAGAACAAAAATAAGTAATCCGAATGGAAATAAGGAAAATGCATTATGGAGTTTATGGATTGCATTAGTGCTGGCAGTGCTACTAGTAATCGGAGGCGTAGAACTAAATCCAGGATTGGGAATGGATGAATGATGGTGTAGGTATAACAGACAATGTAAAAAATATGAAACAAAGATAGAAGAGTATAGAAGAAAAAATGGAAAAAAACTTGGAAGAAACATAAAGAAGCATTAATCAGACGAAACAAGAAAAGAATCAGTGGAATGCAAAAATAGAATAACCCATTGGAGAAATTGGCGCATGCAAATAGGAAGCTGAATGTAGTGATCTTTGGATTAGAGGAAGAAAGACATGGGAAGAATTGGAGAAAATTATAGAAAGGACACTCAAAGGTTGGGCAATTATAAACTCCTTTAGAATACAATGACTGGGATGGAAACCAATACCCATTCTGGTTAAATTAGCAACAATGAATTTTATATGGAGAACATTAAGTAATACAAGAAACCTTAAGGGCATGAGAATATTTATTGAGAATGACTACAGTAAAAAGAGCGAGAACTAAAAGACAAATTACTAAAACAGATGAAAAAAGCCAGAAATGAAGGAAGAGGAGCATAGATGTGAGGCATGCAGTTTTACATTGATGGAATTCCTAGAACTCGGCAAACAGCCCAAAGAATTCAGGCCAGTCGAGAAGAAAGGAGGGAAGAAGAGGCATGAGCACCACAGAGAGGGGAAGCAGCAAGTCACGGATCAACCACGGACGTGATGTCACCATCGAGGAAGGTCAGCCCACACAAACAGATGATTGACAATGGGAGAAGTGACACGTTAGTGACAACAGCCAGGATAGATGTATGGAAAGATGGAGGAGGGATGAGTGTTTTATCACAGCTGCAAGGGAGCATCCTGACAATCGAAGATCATGCGAGACTTAACACACAACAGGTAGGGAGGTTAACATGGACAAGAGCAAAGCTGCAACAATTTAGACAAAATAGGATGGATTCCATACAGGACGGGCCAACCCTGGCTGTATTATGTTGAAATATGGAAGGATTAATAGACAAAATCACAAAAGATGAATTAACAAAGTGTTGAAGGATGTGATAGCAGTGGTGGAAACGTGGGTAACTTAAAAGGAAGTGATGCATATGGAGGGTTAAGCCGATGTCCCATGGTAAAATATTTTGGTCCAATACCCTTCAAACTACAAATTGGTTCATGGGACATCAGATAATTTCATTGTATACAACTTCCATCCTATTTTTTGGTCCAAACGTATGAAATTAACCAATGAGCGACCTGGTGGGAATGACGTAATAAGATGGCAGCTAGTGCTGGGTCTTTCTTCCTGCCAATGTGATTGTTTGTGTGAAACCTGGTTGTATATTGTAGACTTTGTCCTAAATAATAGGGTTATAGTAGCTGAACAATGGTTGAAATACACATTTTTTGTGCTGCAGAGATTTATAAAATAATGACTCAGGTATTTATAACCCCTGCAAATGCATTTTATCGGACCCATTTGTACCTAACCTCTTTTCTCAAAAATATAAAAATTGTGATTGCTGGTTCATCTGCAGGTATGGACTGCCTCATATTTGTGTCTTGGAGTGATTTTTGCCTCAACTAAGGACAGCAACTTTCCAAACAAATTTTCGTCCATTCTAAGGAAATTAAAATAATTTAGAGTCAGAAACGAGCTCATTTTGCTGCATATGTAGTACACCAACTTCCTTGACCTGCATTTCTATGTTCCAGCCATGGTCTAGTCCACCAATGCCTCTTTATTAATTTTTTCTTTCTATTATAATCTGCTCTTGCAATGGATACATAAACTAAGCTTGCGACAGCGAACATAAATAATTGTGGATCAGCAACCTCCATCATTTTCTATCAGCTGTTTATGTGCATGCGAGAAATATTGGACCAATACGCACTCCCATGGGGATGGAATGGAGAAATTGTACACATTAATTCATGTTGTATAAAACAATTTTGGACCAAATTTTGACCGTGGGACATCGGCTTTATAAATATTTCAGAAAAAGTGGAGTGAAAAAGAAAACGAAAGGTAGGATCTCACGGGGAATAGGAGTGTTTATTAGAAGGGAAAGAAATTTCGGAGCAAAGGAAATAAAGGGTGTAGGTGCAGAGGGAGTATTGTGGGTCATGTTATAAAATGTGACAAAAAAGTGCCAAAAGTTAGGTTTGGGTGAGGTATATAATAAGACAGGGATGTCAGATATTTACAGAAGGTTAGAGAACGACATGAAAGTTTTATTTCAGAAGTAAGATAATTTAGATTTCTTGATAAAGGGGACTTCAATGCAAGGATAGGTGGGGGGAACAATTGCATTTAGTTGATTTAGAAGATTACCAAACAAAGGAAAATATTTGTTTGAAGAGGCACAGTAAAGATAAAATAAGTAATAAAGAAGGGAAAAAGTTAATAATATTTTTTGAAGTTCATAATCAATAAGTAATGGGGCAAGAGGATAAAATAATATAGGGATTTCACATTTGTCAATGAAAGGGGAAAAGTGTAATTGATTACATGTTCTTGTTCACAGAATTTAGATAATGATGTTATAGATTTTAAGGTTCTACAAAGGGTATTGAACAGCTACCGTTTCCCATTAACATTTTTTAAAACAGGGGGAGCATTACAACAAGAAGAAGATATAGAGGAAGGTAAAAACCATTGAAAATTACAGATGGTGCACAGAGGAGAGAGAATTATTTAATGGGAATTTGAACTCAAGTAGAGGAAAGAAATCTCAAGGTGAGATTACCCAAGTTATTGAGGATAGAAAAGCTGAAGAAACAATGCTGTACCTAGAATGGAAAGTGAAGCTAGCATGAAAGACAATGAAAATTAGGAATCAAAGGGAGAATATAAAAAAAAGTTTGCTATGATAGGGATTCATCAATAGTCATAAGCTTTCACAGCTGGAGTCCAAATTATAACTAGAAGAATTTTCCGGGCTGAGAAGCCATGGTCTGCTGGAGTTTTCAGGTCCAGACGTTTCGTTCATGACTATGGTGAACATCTTCAGTGATGAACGTTAATGGGATGTTTATCAATATCATGAAACAGCCATTCTCTCATCAATGCCTTATGCCTTATTCCCATGCTAGATTACAACATGAATCAATAGAAATTTATAAACATCCCAATAACTTTAATAGGAAAGAAGAGATGCAAAAACTGGCATCTGCTTCTTTAGAATATCAAATAGGCACAAGCCCAACGAGATCATCCGAACCAATCAGGAATCAAAAGCATCGGAGTGGCTAACCTTCTCCCTCCATCACCCCCGTACATGCAGCTCCAGCCGGACCAATCGCGTGAGAGCAGCCTGAGTATAAATACTGTTGCTATTTCAGCCAACGAGTCATTTGCGACCAAATCTTCACCGAGAAGCCTTAGATCATGCCACTGAAGATGTTCACCACAGTCATGAACGAAACGTCTGGACCTAAAACTCCAGCAGACCACGGCTTCTCAGCCCGGAAAATTCTTCTAGTTATAATGATTGAGATTGCTTTGCAGCAAGAAACAGGGTAGAAAGAGTGTTTAGGAGATGGACACAAACAGGGGAACTAGTCAAAAAAGAAACTTTCTAATACCGAGGTGGGGGCTATAAATGTTTAATAGAGGAGAAAGAGAAAGAGTGGACTGATAAAATTACTATATACTATGAGGCAGTAAAACAGGACGACGATAAAAGGAAAAGTATCTAAGACAAGGGAATTGCAGAGTAAAATTGGTCCTAATAAATGGAAGGAGTATTTCAAGAAACTATTAGGTTAAAGTAATGTGCTAATGCACACAAAAGTATTAGGGGAATTCCATAAATGTGTCGAAATACTAGACCAGAAAATATTGGAGAACAAAAATACAGAGCAGGTTAAAAATTAAAAAGTAAGAAAGCTGATAGAATAGATGGAATACCAGGGGAATTCTAGAGGGTGTGGTATGAAGATACTGAAAGTAGGGTACTGTTGGTAAAACTGTTCAATGTGCATCTCGAGGGAGGAGGGTTTCCACAAAATTGGAAGTGGGGAATGTTAGTGCCAATTTTTAAAGGGAAAGGGGAAGTGAATAACCCGAGTAACTTCAGAGACTTTATTCTATTATCAGTGATAAGGTAAAGTGTTTACAGCATACTAGCAAAGTGACTGCAGGAATGGGCAGAGAGAGAAGGTAAATTATCTGATCTACAAGGGGGTTTTAGAAAAGGAAAATTGACAATAGACAATATTTTCATAATAAGAACAATAGAAATATATCTAGGTAAGAAACAAGGCAAGGTATATTTATTTTTTGCAGATCTAGAAAAGGCCTTTGATACCATTCAATGGGATGCACTGTGGCATAAGTTGAGAACAAAGGGAGTGAGTGAGAAATTTGTACAACTATTAGGGAGGTTATTTTTAGATAATAAATCCTGCATTACGCTTACCAACAACAAAGTAATCCATTGGATATCAAATTCAATTGCTTTAAGGCAGAGTTGTAAATTAAGTCCCATTTTATTTAATTTTGTTATTGATGACATACTTCAAGAAATAGCAAAAGAAAATTCACAATGCCCAGCCTTCAAAAATAAAGATATTCCAGGTTTGCTCTTTGCAGATGATCTAATAGCAGCAGCAATCACAAGTGGATGGTTAAAGAAAGGAATAGAAGCAACAGAAAAATACTGCAAAAAAATGGGATTTAAAAATAAAAGTAAATCCAAAATCATGGTGTGTAAGAATGGGAATAAACTCGCCATATGTCAGAGATGGTGGTTAGAGGGGAGTGAATTCAAAGTGGTAAACAAGTTGGTTTACTTAGGAGTAAGGCAAAATAACAATGGAAAATGGAGAGTGCAAAGGAAAAATGTGCTAAAAGGGGAAACTAGCTATTAACACAAGAACCTGCTTAAAGAAAATACCAAATTGAGAGTAAAATGGCTAGAGGGAATATATGCAGCAACAGTGGAATCAAGAATTATGCATGGAGTTAAGATCTGAGAAACTGAAAAAGGGTGGGAATGTACAGATCAAATTCATAGATAAAATGATATTGGGATTACCAAGAATAGTTCTTAATGGGGTAGCACTAGTAGAATTGGGAAGAGTTCAGAGGAAGGGATCAGAGGCAAAATCGATAGTGAAATACTGGAACAGGATCCAAGTATTAGAGGAAGGAAATATTGTCCAAGACTGTTTTAGGGCACAAGAATGGGAAAGAAGTTGAATATGTCAATTAAAGGAAATTGTAAGAGAAGTTGATTGGGTGAGTTAACCAAACACAGATAATAGAGGGACAAAGACTATGGAATAAAATGAAAGCTAGGATAGACGACATAGAGAAACATTAAGTAATAGGTAGCATAAGGGATAAGAATACTTTAATTATTATATAGGAGGGTTAAGAAAGAATGGGGAACATAAAAATACATTAATGTTTGTGAAAAAATGGGAAGAGAGGGTTTGACATGGTCAAGAACAGGAACAATATTATTAAACCATCTAAAAGTTGATAAAGATCTATGCCCACTATGTAGTAATGTCGATAATAACTTACACTGTATAATTGAGTGGATAGAAACCAAAATGTGAAGTGAGATAATTTGGAATAAAAACTGGGTAAGGTTACCAGCAGAGATATTGTACTTAAACTTTTTGAAAACAATAGGAAAGAATTTCTGAAACAACTAGGTAATTATACAGAGAAAGTAAGAGAGAAATGGGAGAGGAAAATCGCCAAAGAAAGCGAGGATCTTAAATTATAGAACTGATGAGGTTGTAATTTATAGAAGAGGTAAATAGTTTTAAGTTGATAGGGCATAAAAATGTACAAATAGAGGTAAAGGTACAATAACATAAATAAAACTATATATGACACCAAATTCAGCAACTTCAGGAAAGTAAATATATATGTATAATGTTAAAACTTGAGAAGATAAAATAAATTATCTATCTACCTATTGTGGACAAAATGCTACTTAATTCTGTACATTGTTGCTACTAAAGCTGATCACTGCTTGTATAAATATGCAGTGGAATATTGTTTACACCATTTCTAAGATCAAAAACCAATGTGACAGGTTTACTTTTATCTTGTGGCAAAGATAGTGTATTTAAAGGTGTGTTCATTTGTACCACTTGAGGTTCCCCAGAGATACTTTGTTCAGAAATTGCTTATGGGCTACTTCCAGATGATGACTGGATGGCTCCAGAGTTGTCTTCATTTATCATCTTCAACCAATTCTTCCGCTCTGCAAACCGAAACATTCTTTCTTCCTTCTTGGATTTTGCCTCACATCCATTTACATGACATATAAGTACATGGTATTCAAAATAACTAAAATCATCATAGCCAGTACCACATATTTCACATATAAAGGTGCTATTGTGTTTATGCACTATTAAATGATGTTCTTTCTCCTCTAGATTATTGAAAACCATTGTACATTCTGAACAACTATGAACATTCTCATGGTTAGTATACAGATGTATCTTCAATAGTTCAGCATTGGGGTAATTACTCTTACATAAAATACACAGATTGGGGTTGTAGCCTGTCTGCTCACGCCAATGTAATATGAAAGCTTCCTTTTCTAATGACATCATTTTGCATACCTGACATTCATATAATCGCATACAGATCCTGGGATGCTCTTGTCTTAGTACGATAGGTGTCACATTCCTTCTGCTATTTTCTATTTCACCAATAGAATTTCATCTTCTTGCGGCTGTTTCTTTGGAACTGACATTCTATTTGACAAAGGATACCATCCTAATCCATAAGTTTTAAAAATTTTTAAATAGCTGTTCATAGTTTCTTTGAGATAAGACTGAATTTTCAGTGGTGGTGTGAAACTTAGAGCATACTTTGACATGTAGTTCAAAATGTTTCTGAAATGGATAAATCCTGAGACATTTGGTACATTTGAACACAGTATTATTATCTATATGACTAAGCATGTGCACTTCTAATCTAGTTTTATCAAAGAACAAGACTCCACAACATTCACATGAATATGAAGGCACATTATTGGCATGCACATTTTTATGATGTGCGTACTTATTTCTACCTAGGAATGGCATTTTACAATCATGACACAAGAATAAATCAGAACACAATGGATCATTCATACTATGATTATATTCTTGCAGGCTATCTGTATCCATAATCTGTTTACATTTTTAACAGCTTAATAAATTGACACGTGTATGTGTTCGCCAGTGCTCTACCAGGCTACAATTCTCATCACATAACCAACAAAGAATGCAAGCATCTGATGCGGATATTGATTCTACTGTTGAGTTATTTTTACCACTCTTAGGTGTCTAAATGTTTTATCAACCAAAACCTGCCATAGCATACTTTCAAACAGATGAAGCAGCTCA
This sequence comes from Hymenopus coronatus, assembly GCA_030762935.1. NCBI lineage: Eukaryota > Metazoa > Arthropoda > Insecta > Mantodea > Hymenopodidae > Hymenopus > Hymenopus coronatus. Next base: position 533,387,780 of record CM060900.1, on the reverse strand, counting down.
AACCACCTTTCCAGCACTGTGAAATGTGCTGCTTCAAATTGTCCAGGTCTGGAAACTGTTCTTCACACCTGGGACATATGAACCTTTGTGTGTTTGGACATGATACAGTATTGCAGTTGTGTGCAAGGATGGCACAATGTGTGTCAAACACTTGGTCACAGGAATTACAGGAATATCTCATCCTTTTTATATTATTAGAGTAGCTCTTCTTTTTTTCTGTGTTCCTGGTAGGTTGAGTAGACCTTGTAGAGGAGCACTCAGTCCCACTCACTAATTGATTATCGTGACTGGAAAAAACAAAACACCTGAACGTTAATGCTTTTAGTGCCAATCCAGAGAGCACAATACATGTACCTAAGAGGTACCACATGATTATTAATTTTAAATTTTCAGAAAACTATCTTCAGTTGTCTGATATGCATTACATCTACAACATGAAACAAACATTTGAAAACAACATTAAAACCCTAAAAAGAATCAATGATTAACACATTGAAGCCCAGGCATTTCTTTAGTTGAAGGGCCAAGAAACTCAGGGTTTTTTACACCTATTTGAGTTATTATTTACAGTACATCAATGAAATCTGTTAAAATGTCTTGGTACAATCTAAAAGTAAGGTTTTCAAGGATTTCTCAACAAATAAGAAAATAGTCATAACTTCTGTATTAATACTTTATATTAAATTTATAGGAAGTATCAAATATGAATTTCAAAAAATCTGCGTAAAGCAGCTTACACTCCATTTATTGAAAGCTCTAAAAACTCTCCCTTGGAATCAGAATTTTCCAGAGCTTCATTTGTATCCTGAATTTCAGCTTCAGTTTACAGAAATAGAGGAAAACGCTGCACTCCAACATTTAAGAACACCAAACATAACAAACAGATCACCACCTTTAAGGAAAATGGCGCGACTGACCCGAGAGAAGCCAATATTACTAACTCTCCTAAATGTCCTAATAGTTGACTAAAGCAAGGAATGATAGCAGCACAAATCAGACAACTAAACGATGACATTTGCAGCATAGCCCAAGTCCAAGTTACAGTTGTGGAATTGCATTAAAAGCATTGGAAATACCTGCCCTAGCTATGTTCGGGCACGGGCTGCATGAACATTTCGCCCGGCCCAAGCTATACTCGGGCTTGGGCTTCAATGTGTTAAGCATGCAACTTTAGGGACATAGGGAGTGAAATTTCAAATTTCTTTAGTTCTGTATAGGTTTTTCTTAACATTTCACTGTGATTGCATTGTAATTTTAATATGAAATACCAAATTTCATTCAAACTGGATAAATATTTTGGAACATCAATTATTTTACAAATGTTATTTTATGTAAATATGTTGCATAATTAAAATGCCCCACATCCCCTAAAATTAGAAAATGCATTTTATGAATTGGAAATGTGAACCATATACAATTTTAAAAGGGATATTTCAATAACTTTTATTACAGAATTAACATAATCTTTAAAGGAAAAATTTTAATCTTTAAAATTGATGGTTTTTTCATACAAATATACAGGGTGTTCCTAAATGAATGGGTTCAAAACAAAAAAAAACTAGTTATGCTATTCACAAAATTGAGATGCAACATGGAAGAGTAACTCGCCAAGTTGTGTTTAGAATTCACATTTGACACCTTAATCTAATTCTTGTAACATCTTTGCCAGCATACCCTAATCAATAATGTTGACTGTGACGCTAATCCACTGCTTTTATTGTTGTAAGCCTATAGGAAGTGGAGGTATGAACACTTTGTCCTTCACATAACCCCACAAGAAGAAATCACAGAATGTTAGGTGACCTGGGAGGCCAAAACATCAATGGAACATCATTCAAACCAGAATGACCAATCCTACATGGTGGAATCATAGAGGTGATCTCGTACTTGTCCATACCAATGAGGTTCCTGTAGGGTGGGAGGTTCCAACCCCTTCAGCTGCTCCGGTGTGAGAGCTGTGGACCCCGAGCACCTGTGGTACTTCTGAGTTACTAGAAGTAGTCGGGCTGAACATCTGAGCCCCTCCCAAAAGGGAACTGTCTGAATTGGGTTGGACTCGACATGGCAGTGGCCCGATACCCGTGGGAGATTGGGTACACCTGGGCAGAATTGTAAGACACTTCAATGTCCTTCGGCACTAACCTGGAAAGTTAGTAGACCTAAGCTGGTAAAGATTGGCCCTACCATGGCTTTCGGTAGTCTTCCCCTTGGGGTTGACACAAATAAGTGACGTATCCACTTCCATCTCTGTATGCAAGTATTTTAGTCAGTGTATAAAATAGATACTGACCTATCAGAAAAAAACCCACAGACTTGTCCCTGGGTCGCATGCAAACCTGAGTTGTTGGGTCCCTGCATGCTTATTTCAGATACCAATGAGGTGGGGCAAGATGTTGCTACAAAATGAATTTGGTACTCTTCTGTCAGCTGGGGTAACAACAATTCAGAGAGCATGTCAAGGTAAAATACGTTCCCTGTAACTGTCTCCATAAAGGAGAAAGGCCAGAGCACTCTGTTGTTGGTCATGGTGTTTGACAGATGTCATTATCGATAGATGGCTGTCCTGTACTTTTTCCTTTCAATAACCCTCTCCAGCCCAATTTATTTTTGATGAAATTGCTTTTTGTAAACTGATATAAAAAGTTGTTATTACTTGACCTTTTATTGGCAGCTCAGTTGTCTGAACTTCTAAAACACTGATCTAGGTTTCAATGTCATAAGTTAACCTAGATTGCAATCCTCATCACAAATGCTGGTTGGCATATTTAAGAGTTGATTGGACCTCAGCAGCAATGTAGTAGATTAAAGTTCTGTATTTCTTAGAAAAAAGGTATATTTATTTTCGCTTTTACTTGTTCTAAGCTGTGTTAATATCAATATTTAAAGAAAATATTGAAATATACACAATGAAAGTAGTTAATTATTGGATGTTTGCCTCTACCCATCTTAAACACAAACACACATAATTTTGCCATTTGGTACAATTGGACTGGAGGGGTTTAAGCTGCCTGTCTCTGCAAACTTGTTTGAACTACCTTGTTAAATGATGAGGTGCTTCTTTTGCAAATTTGGTCCAGAAATACATTTGAACCGGAATTAACAACAAAGTCTATGTATATTCCAACACACAATAAATCTTTTCTCTTAGTTGTGCTTTCATTTTGAAATCAGTGTCTCTTGTGACAATATTCATATCTAATTGCCAGTGTTGCAAGAAACCAAACTTGGAGAGTTCCCCTTTCATGCACATCTGTATTTACTGAAAAATTCATCACAACCATGCACAGCTAGTCCTTTTTGTCACATTCATTTAGAAACAACTTGTACTTTTTGAAAAATTACTATTGGTGTTAGTATAATTTTGTCCTTTGTAATATTACAATAGATACCTCTGCATGTTATGGGAAATTTTAGTTGCAGTTAAACAAGTGAGATGTTTGGAAAATTTGAAAAATGCAAAAATGTAATTTTGAGGAAAACATTGTTTAATGAAATAGCGTGCCAGGAAAGAGGTGCATTGAATCATCTTTAGATGGCTGTAGTGGCTGAAGCATGGGGAGGACAGCTAAATGTTGATTTGCTAAAGATGCCAAAAGCTTCCACCAACTATTTGTAATAAATCATTTTTGATTTGTTGACTGGTTGTAGTCAAAATATCACTCCCAGAGTCCGTTAACAATGGAGAAGCTTCAGAACAATGAAATAAAAATCACAAAGCTATCCACTAAAATAGTCAAATTTTTTTGGTTTGGTGTCTTATTTAAAATAGAAAAAGGTAAAACTTCCACATGCAATCCAGATTTGAAAATGTTGAAAACATTAATATGTTCAGATTTGAAATATGTTAGATTCCCAAGGTGACTTCCTTCTGGGATCAATGGGAACTTCAGCTTCCCAGATTCCTCAGGTATGCCTTGCCATCACTACACAGTTGCAGCCTTTGGCCGCAATTGCTATACTCCCCTACTTATAAAAAAACATCACTCGGCTAAGGCAGCTTAGGGTTACGCTTGGCAGCTTAGGTGCCTTAAAGTTTATAACAGACTAGTAAGTAACTACAAAGCTGCTCTAATGGCAGAACAACCAAAGTACCAAATCTGGATCACTTACGGATGTACGCCTAGAAAATATTATTCATTTTATTCTTCTGCAAACTAACAGAAAACTCAAACTCACATTACATGGACTTTCAGCTAGCATGACATGTGGCAGCTGCATAACCTGTATATACAGTGCCATAAGATATAGTGGTACCTTATACCAAAATGTAGAAAAGTAAGCTAATGGGTTCATATACCATCTAAATACTCCAGCTTGCACTATTCCACTGCTTCCTGCTTGAGTCTAAATAATGAGGTATTATTGCGCTTAACTCACAAAATAATCATCTACCACTACACGATTCTAAAGTTGATGTTTGGTTTGCTCTGACTTGGACTAGAGTAACTGGCCATATTTTCTTTCACAAAACAATCAACACATTGAAGCCCAGGCATTTCAGTAGTTGAGGTGCCAAGAAACCCAGGTGTTTTATGCCTACTTTGAGTTATTATTTACAGTACATCAATAAATTTGTCAAAAAGTATTGGGACAAACTAAAAGTATGTCATTTAAGGGTTTCTCAACAAGTAAGAAAATAGTCATAACTTCCGTATTAATATTTTATTTTAAATTTACAACAAGTATCAAATATGAGTTTGAAAAAAACGGCATAAAGGTGCTTATATTCAAAGTTCGAATAACTCTCCCTCGGAATCAGAATTTTCCACAGCTTCATTTGCATCCTGAATTTCAGCTTCAGTTCACAGAGATCGAGGAAAATGCAGCATTTTAATATTTAAGAGCACAAACGTAACAAACAGATCACCACCTTCAAAGAAAATGGCGCGACTACATGAGAACAGCCAATATTACTAAATCTCCTAAAATTCCTAATAGTTGACCAAAGCAAGGATAGATGGCAGCACAAATCAGACAACTAAATGATAACCGATAAATGTTCTTTGTCGCATAGCCCAAGACTGAGTTAAGGTCATGGAATTGCATTAAAAGCGTTAGAAATACCTCCCCGAGCTATGCTCTGGCGTGGGTCTCATGAACATTTTGCACGGCCCGAGCTGTACTCCGGCTTGGGGTCCAATGTGTTAATGTTGTAGGTACTAACCCTTAATATTGAAGCAGTTATTCCCTCAGCTTACAGATGAAGAACGAATGTGCAGCAAATTTCAATACCCAGCAGCTGCTTGTACTTCTTCGGATGCAATTACTGACATATGGTGACAAGAGTGATCAGTGTAGGGATGCGGTCTGCTCAACTCCCAGACCACAAGTCTGGGATAAATATGGTATAATACTGTATATATTGTAACAAATATCTTTGACTCAAAATGTGGTTACAAACTTAAGTCTTAAATTTACTGTTGTAATTAATTCACTCAATGTTTTGATGGGTAGACACTTTAAAGCTGCATGCCATCCATGGCTTGTGCACCATTGTGGGCTAACATTCCAGTCACTCACAACTCAGTACAATTCACAACATACACAACAACTGTAATCCTTCCTCCTTTTATAGCTGGAAAATGTAAGTGAAGTTTCTGGAAACTTGGCGAAGATACTGGACCCTTCTACACAAATCTGAGTTTACCAGATGTCGATGCATCACATTCTGAAGCCTCCTGTTGCATTGCACCATTCTTCCATGTTGTTTATATTAGGAGAGTACAGACTCTCAATCAGGGAGAAGCCTGGGTTGAGATGCCTGTTTAGAAGCGGACAGACTCTGAATCAGGGAGAAACCTGGAGGCAAATGACTGTTTAGGCGCAACAGAATCTGAATCAGGGAGAAGCCTGGGGTCAGATGCCTGTTTAGAAGCGGACAGACTGTCAACCAGGGAGAAGCCTGGGGTCAAATGTCTGTTTAGGTGCAGACAGACTCTGATTCCGAGAGAAGACTGTGGTCAAATGCCGTTTTAGAAGCAGACAAATTCTGAATCAGGGAAGAGCCTGATGTCTTTTTAGGAGTAGAACAGATTCTGAATCGGAGAGATGTGAGGGGTCATAAAATAATAAGGGGTCCAGTATAGAACCCTGTGGCACACCTATTTTTTATTTCAGAACATTCAGCGTGTGCATTTCTATTATTCTATACGTTTATTATGTTTTGTTTTCTGTTCGATAAATAAGATGCAATGTATTGATGTCCTTTGCCCCTAATACCATAGTGTGATAATTATTTTATGATTAACGCAGTCAAACTTTTCAATAGATCACAGGGTATTCCTAGTGTACTAAGTTGGCGTCCAAGGACATAAGTGGCTCATTAGTTAACTTGTAGATCGTGTTGTTGGTTGACATGTTCTTTCTGAATCAAAACTGTTCCGTTGCTGAAATATCATAATTATCTGGGGGATGATAAATAGTTTTAAATATAATTTTTTAAAATATCTTAGAAAAAAGCATAGTAAAGATAATGGTCTATAGTTTGACATTTGTGAGTTTGGCACTTTCCTGTATAATGGCTTAACGACTGAACATTTTAATCTATCCAGGAGCGTCCATGTTAAAAGTATGACTTAAAGATTTGCAAATAATATCAGCCCATAGTTTGAACATTTTTGTTGTTATTTCATCATATCGTGATGAATTATTGGTTTTGAGGGATTCTATTACTTTTTTTTAATGTCAGTTGCACTTGTGGGTACATTCTCCAAAGATGTGCATTTTTTCAGACGGGATTCCTTAGGATAAGACTTGGATGTTTCTTACATTGATTCTTTATCCATAGGTTTACTGCTACTTGAATGAAATACTCATTAAGTGTAGTTGCTATCTGCTGAGGATCATATTTTGTGGTCACTTGATTTATTATATGATTATATCGTTTTATGGACAATTATCAGTCTCCTTTTTAATGATGTTCCACATCTTCTACGCTCATTGTGTGAGGACTCTATTTGTTTCCCATAACAATGCTGTTTCACTGCATTTATAACCTCTTTCAAGATTTTGCAGTACACTTTATGGTGATGTTTATGTCTGTCACAGTTGCTTTCCCTAGTTGTTAAGTAAAGTTCTCTTTTACGTCTGCAGATATTCTTATAGCCCTTGTTAGGCAGTCATTTTTAGAAGCGCTATTCATTTTCTTTATGTGGGGTGAAAAACTAGAACTATGGATTCTTACAAAAATGTTTAAGAAGGAGTTAAACATTTCATTTACATTATTTTATTTGTATATCTCTCCCCACGATTCCCCATACAATTTGCTCTTAAGAAATATCTTTACTGCTGGCCGTGGCTGTGAGTAAACCGGATGTACATTAATGCAATGTTGGTACAATTAAGTCCGGCAATGCTCTTTGAAAGCTATGTCATCTGTTCATCTATATTTGTGGCTAGTGTTCAGTGTTGCCAGATTTGTAGTACGAAAAGTAGCGAACATTAGTCTAAAAGGTAGCAAAATTCTTACTAAAGCAGCCCAAAACGTGCTTGAAAAACGTAGAAAATGTTAAATGAGATAATTTTTTCCCAAAAAAGTAGTATGAAACTTTGTATATCCTTCTCGTATGTAGGGCTTTCAAACCCCTCAGGACTTTGTGCCTAGGTTCAGCTGCTTACTGAGGAGCAGGCAGACACTGGCTCAGAGAGAGTAGTCAGCAGCCTAGTATGGAAATGCGGAAGAAAATGATTGTGACGTGGAGGAAAGGAAAGATAATTATGGAGCAGGCGGACCCGGATAAAACCCGCCCAATTGTTTTCCTTTTATTTTAGTGGTACCTAACCCCCACTCACAGCGGTGGATGCTCACCTTATACGAAATGAAATGATATTTGGGAAGGAAGGGTTCCACGCACCGACCGGAGTGTCCACATTCGTCTATGTGCTTTAGAATGCCTAGCACAGTCCCACTCTACACAAACAGTTCCTCAGTCAACGCAATCTTGCTCATGTCAGGCAAATTATCTGTGGTATAGGACCATTTTCAGGTACCGGTCACTGCACTAAATAAAGTTATGTGCTTACTTTGTGATGTTGCCCTGGCGTATAATAAAAAGATCTCTTGAATGCTGAAACACCCAAAAAGTGTCCACAATGTTGCATTACCCCAAAATTCCAAACATTTACCATCAGATCACTAAAATGTGCAGAAATATGTCCTGATAGAAGACAGTGTGCAAACGTTGGTTCATAACATTTTCCAAATCTAAATTAACTTTATATACATAAAATTAGCTATAGCTTTTTATTTCTCTTCATTTAAATCCTCTGCTTTTTGTGTTTATTTGTGGGTAGTTCTAGTTATTATTATAAGATGTCACAGATTTGCTATACTTCCTTTCAGAAAATAAAACTATTGACAATGCTCTCGTGAAGAGGACAATTAAAGATTTTCAACCATTATCCGTAGTTGAAAATGAAGGTTTTGTAGACTTTGCATGCGCAATGAATCTAAGCTATAAACTGCCTTCGCGTAAACGGCTTGGACAAATGGTAGAGGAAAAATACGAGGAGTAAATGTGTGAAGCGAAGACAAGAGTCAAGCTGCTCAACATGTCCGTTAAACAACCAACTTATGGACATTGATGGGCACAGAATCCTACATGGCAGTAACGTGTCACGTCATATTGGATGACTTGGCGATACAATCTATAGTTATGTAGACAGTAAGATTTCTGGAGGTACACACCCCATCCAACCTTGCAAACGAATTGGAAAAAGATTATTTATTTTGGAGTCTGAAGTGGAAAGTATTATGTATTGTTGCAGACAATGCAGCAAATATCAGAGCTACAATAGGTATGATGAAACAGAAGCATGTAATTTACGTTTCATGCTTTGCTCATACGGTGAAATTAATAACGAAACGCGGATTGGACCACTAGCTATTCTAAGGGAAAAGAGCCGAATAATTGAGGGTTTCTTTAAAATAAGTAGTGTGGCTAAGAAGAACCTAGCAAGGATTGAAAATATCTTAGGAAAATCGGTGCATAAATTGCATTCAAGAAGTAGAGACCCGTTGGAACAGCACACACGTTATGTTCGATCGGCTTTTGGAACAAAAGGATTGTGTCAACGCGGCTTTGGAGGCACGCTTAACAGAATTGATGCCGGAAGAATGGGTCACGATGCTTAACATGTCAATTTTGAAGCCATTTGATGAAATTATGACTGAAATGTCTGGGAAGTCATATGTTTCTGCATCAAAAACAATTTGCCTAAACCACCAGATGCAGAGATCACTACGAAATGTTGCGGTCAGGGAATGGGATGCACTGAATCAGTCAGCTGTGACACAAATATTAGCTGCAGTGGAAAATAAATTTGAAAATGTGAAAATCATGACTTCTTTAGCACTATCAGCAATATTAGACCCGAGCTTTAAAAAATTACCTTTCATGTACAAGTCCAAAGCTGAAGGAAACATACGTTAACTTACCGGTCACTGTTCCCACACCTTATCTGCAGAACAATCTGAAAACGTTGGAAACTCATCTGCTACCAGTTCTTTGGGTTCATCATGCAGCATTTGGGAGTATTACAATGCTGAGGTGTTGGAGCATAATCGGGCGCACAATGCAAGATACGATGCCACAATTGAAGTACAGAGATTCTTTAAAGTATAATATGAAAGTCGGCAATGCAATCCATTGTTGTTTTGGCAGCGCAATTTGTTAAATGAACTGTAAGGTCCAAAGTTCACTTAATAAGCTTATTTACATTGTGTGAAATTTAGGATGTGTATTTCAGTCATAATTATAGAAGGAATTTTATTAGAATGAATTGTGTTTTTATGTAAACATAGGCCTCTGTGTGCATTTTCGTTAATTTACTCATATGCAAAGCGTAAACAATACCACTGAGTTAGGAACATTCAGTATGGTTGTATACATACACGAGTAGAGAAAGTCATATGAATGTAACACTCCGAATTTACGTGTGAAGTTATTAAATATGATATAAAGGGGAAACATACATTATGTACAACGCACTAAATGATCCTAATCAGTGGTATTGTTTGCCCTTTGCATATAAAATAAATAAACGCAAATACATATGTGCAACCACACTGAATGTTCCTAATTCATTTTCCGTTCATTAATATATTTTGATGCTATACCTATCTAGAATATACAATCACGAAATATGATTATATTGTATTACAGTAAAAAACTGAACATTAATATTTTGCTTATACCCCGTGCTGTAGTTTCTGCGGAAATTTTTTCGATTTGTTTTACTGCGCTTTCCAGTATACGCTATTGTTTTTAAGAATCCTCGGTGACTCCGTATCGTCAGAACTCGGCAACATTCGGGTTTACGGCAGATTTTTTCATGTTTTCGCTCACCATAGATAAAAACGCAACTGTGGACAAGTGAGAAACGAATGCGGTTAAATTAAATTTAAAGTACCTTATAGAATTTGAATCGTTTATTAATAGTATTTGGAGTAAAGATTTCTAATATAAAGGAATATCGTTTTTACTGCACATATTCTGCTTTGTTGGATATCAGAACTGCAAATGTACATTATAGAAAGGAAATTCATTTTTTGCATAAACCGGGTAAGAATGCAAGCGACGTCTGTAAAATAAACGGTAATCTTGCGCATCAGGTTACCCTGTCATGGCGGCATCCGCGCAACGCCAGGCAGGCAACATCGCGTGACAACATAGCCCCAAAAACCACCAAGAAATCACTAAGGTCCTTAGCAAATAGTTTTCAATGCTTAGAGGTTGTTACTTAGCTTTCAATGACGTCATTTGGCGCGATTTATTTCTTCCGGATGTAGTGACGTAATTTAATATTATAGTACAGCACATTTTTTTAGAAGATACACAAACTCTGCTGCAACGACCAGTTACTTAAGTCATCCAGTGGTAAGTGACTTGCAAATTTCTCTAAAGTTTCCTTGACATTTCCCACCGTAGGTTTTACAGATTACTGGTTTACTGGTTTTACTGTTTCTTTTACAAACATATACACATTGCACAAACATATAACAGCCATGCCCAAGGCGGGACTCGAACCCATGATCCCCTGCCCACAAAGCACCAAAGCGAGCGTGGCCATGGGGACCGGCTAGGTTGGGGGCTTGGTGTTAAGACCGGAACAGAGTGTTAACTGCATATTCTCATAAGTTTTGTTGAACTATAATAAAGTAATCATTAAGGTTATTAATCTGCTATACTATGAATTGATACCTGACCCTTTTATACGTAACTCTTATACTGCTAATTCATGTATGTTATACACACATATTTATAAATATGAACTCTTATTCAGTTTCAGGAAATGCTTCAGCTTGGATGCAACAATCAGTGGAATGCTGCTATTGCATTTCAGGTTTACATGGATCTATGTGAAGGTATATGCACAAGACTGTTTAGTTTTATAATACTGCCGTCTAGTTGCTCTTAATTGTGAAATATGATACTGATATATAGTTTGTTCCGGGCTGTATACTACAGATAGTTTGATCATGGGTAATAGTGCGTGAAAGGTGCTTTGTGTGCCAGTAAGTGTGAGAGCTTGGCCTACATCACTTCAGTGTTGGCAACCGAACAAACATTCATGTGCTGAATGTAACATTGAAAACCAGAACCGTAGAAACAACACCAGCTGTTTATCAAAGAGAACATACTCTATATGTTAATATGAAATACTTATGCTATATTTCAGAGTGAAGAAATTAACATTTAGGTATAATATACACAAAATATATTAGCTTTTGAGAATATGAAAATTATTCGAAGATTATTGATGTAGGAAAGATCTTACCCACACTTTACTGCAATAAGTATGTAGTAAAGAAACTGATGATTTCGGGTTAATGTGTGCTGTGTTCATATAACACAAAAACAGTTGTAGCATGTTTTCATTGCTTTGAGCCATATGTTGAAGCGCTTCATTACAATAAGTCTGTAGTGAAGAAACGGACCAACTCGTGTAAATTAAGTGAAATATAAGCTGCTTACAAGTAATGCAAAACTGCTTGCTGAATAAATCTCTCCTCACTTTACATCTCAATGTATTTACGTGTTTCAATGTTATAGCTTGTGAATATTTTGGTTATTATTTATACTTTATTGCTAACAATATAATTCTGTATTTCTAGCTTTAAGCTCCTATACAGTGAGTTTACAATATGTAGTTCAGATTCGCCAAATTATGTTTAAGCAGTTGCAATCAAAAGGATGCATTACAGTTAAACAAAATTCCCCTACCAAGTAAAAACATATATTAGAGCTGGTCAAAACCCGTGCCACTCTCACTCATTACTTGTAAATCACGCCACTCTCGAGAGTGTGGCAACGAGAGTCTTGTGTATTGAGAACTAGCACTCAGGAGCAAGGCGACTCAAGAATTCTCGTAACTACAGGCGGAGTAGTTGACATATGATCCATGGAATAAATTGCTTGTGTAATAATTAGGTATTTTAGGTCTTACTCTATTTTCCCCTTGTAAATTAGAAAGCTTCAAAGTACTTTTATGTTTCAAGGGGTTTGGTTGCCAATCTTATTCAGCCTAAAAAAGCTAAATGGGACATTAAGACCTAAAACTCGCTAAACTTAAGTTTTGTTTGTTTTTAACCTCAGTAGAAAAGTTACACTTGTTCTTCAGTTCATTCAAAATAACAATTTTTGTTAGCAATTTGTTTAGCTTTGTTTTTAGTGTATATGTGGAATTATACAGGGCAAGAATGCTCTTGTTATAGAATATGCGCGAATGAAGTATACGTCAATGAAGTCTTGTGATGTTGAAAGATCTTTTTCTGCCTATTGGAATATATTAAAAAGCAACAGAAAATTTGTAAAGGTGGCTAGTTATGTATAGCAACAGTGCTGCCAAGTGAACTTTATTTTATATGAGTGCTATATATTAAAAACATGTGCTTTATATATTAATTACAATGTTCTTGCATGTGTTTACTGTGTAATACATTGTTTTAAATTACTGTACATGTTAATAAAATGCTTCCATGAAGTAAAATAGTTTTCATATTTTTATCTATATTATGTTTAAAAGACTTTTGTCATCGACTTGCTTCAATAGCTAGGAAAAAGGCAGGAGGATTGTTTAAAAGACTAGAAAAGCTAGGAATATTGTTTGTAAACCTAAAGAGGATAAAAGAAGATAATAAAAGGCTAAAACTGCATTTATAAATCCAGGCCCTAGAAATAATACAAGATGACTCATCGTTTGACCGCACATATGTATATCCAAATGCATTTACGCGTTTGAATCAGCAATATTAATGTTGATGACACCTATCATTTGTGTTGCTAAAGTTGTATAACTTATACTCAAAACTTCAGATAAAACCGAAAATAGAATTACTTCATGCAACATAAACTTCATAGGAGTAATAAAATATTTACATACTTATTTGTAATAAAAGTGCACACCATGTACATTAATATCTGGAGATTCTGTGATACCACATTTCGTGTTTAACCCATTATCTAGTGTGAGTTATTTAAATGTCATTCCTGTCTTGGCTATTTGAGTTTCAAATCATTTAAACAGATGAAATAATAGATCTTACAGATCTCAGGCAAATATTGCTTTTAGTATAAGTTCTTCTTGTTTAGATAAATGTGCATAAGTTTATCAACTTTTAGCCCATTTTTATAGACTATTTTCTAAATACATATTTGGTCTTTACGATGCTGTAGAATCACCTGATGGAATGCAATAGATTTATCATCACTTCTGGTATGTTATGTCTGGATGCTGCATTGGCTTGCACCTGTTAATACAGTTCATAATGTATCAGTTTCGCATATCTCTGCAGCTGCAGATATCTTAAAATAAATGAAACTGTCTGGCATTGCGATTTATAAACAGAATAGCACTCCTTCATTCTATACAAAAGTTTAGTGAGCAACAGGATTGCCAAGCTATATGACAGATTTTTTGACGGCTATTATTAGCAATTATTACGTAATATTATATTGATTTTCTTTAGAAAAACTAACGGATGTAAATCTTTGTCTACCTACAAGAGTCTGTTAAGCAATGTAACAGCTATCTTTTATTTAGAGCTAACAGCCACAAACTTCTCGGGTGACTGAGCAACTCCGCAAACATGACACTGTGGTATACGGCCACATGTGTTTATCAGAGTGGTTTTGAATTCAGCTTAGTGAACGCAGTGCTAATGCATTTTTTTTTTTTTTTTTTAATTGTCTAATTGAACAGAAGACTGCGGTATGTACAACATTTTAGAAAATAATGGTGAAATAATGAACAAATAAAGGAATGGTTATTAGAGGTGCCAATATTGCCAATGCAATGTAAATGTGCACTGGTCAGATATGCTTTTTCATGGAAAAACTAAGAAACATCTAAAAGCAGCTGAACCCTCTTTAACTTCACAGTCAAAAATACCATTTCAGCCTATTAAAGACATGTATGAACGTGTAGCTGCAGAAGCTGTTCTCACATTGTTTGTAGTTAATCACTTCCCTTGATCATCTTTCAGACCTGACCAAGAAATTGTTCCAAAGTGCTGACCTTGAGTTTTAATGTTTATTTTTGAAAGAAATAATGGAAATGACTAATTTTGATGGATTTTGACAGATTTTTATGAGCTGGTCTGATGGAAAATATTATATGTTGGCAACTCTGGTGAGCAATGCACTCAACCTGATCCAGCAGAACATGCTTATTGTAATAAAATGCAGGTCAAAATAACATATGCACTGCTTTCGGTTATTCGCTTTCATTTGATAGCTGAAAGGTGAATGTAAGTCATAAGGTCAAGCGGAGAGGTAACATATAAATACAACGGGTATCTCTTTACTTTCTGAGTAACCAAGTAGCACAGAGGAGAAGTGTATACATGCCTACCAAAGTGTTTAAAACAAACCAATGTCAGGGAAAATGTTTTAGTTCTATATACTCAAATGTGCTTAGATTAGAGCGGGTAACAGAATTACTGCTTCAAATTATGTTTATAAACTGATTTATAACAAAACTATAGATCATTGGCATTCTGACTGCAAGTTTCCACTCATTACACCGTAGTCTTGCTATTAACAAGACTTGTGAGTCTTGCAAGTAAACGAGAATCTCGTAAGCTCGTTAGTCAACTCTCTTCCAGCCACATGTTCAGCACCTCTACTGGCTGCGAGTAAAGAGCGAGATTGAAAACTGACTTGACTGGCTGTAATATATAACTGGGAATAATTTCAAATTTAAGTGCAACAAACGTGGTTACATGCAACATACGTATAACTAAACACGAACTGCTAGCATTTGGTAAATCCGCTTAGTTACTAATGAAACCACATAGAAAAATTGTGATGTACCATATTCATATAACTTTCTGTACCTATGCTGCAACAAAATATTCTTACAAAGGTTAATCTTCTACTTCACACTTATTAACTTAAACATCAGCAGAAATGGTCTTCTTACATATTATTTCCTTGTGCGAGTGGAATAAGGAAATAATATTAGCTAAAGCTGTAGTCCAATATTTTACAACTGGTTGCTTTGTGGTAGTTTTGAAATGACATTGTTTTGCTTGACCAGAATAAAGAAAAACAAATAATGACTTACCATTTAAGAAAAGTTTAAGTATTGCAAAATTGAAACAAATAACAAGGAATATCTCAGAAACCCTTAATTACACAGAAAGTCTCATTTAAAATAA
Organism: Hymenopus coronatus; assembly: GCA_030762935.1. Classification (NCBI taxonomy): domain Eukaryota; kingdom Metazoa; phylum Arthropoda; class Insecta; order Mantodea; family Hymenopodidae; genus Hymenopus; species Hymenopus coronatus. Next base: position 533,372,119 of record CM060900.1, on the reverse strand, counting down.
ATTGTAGGTTTTAATCACATTTAAATTTTTTCTGTAGTAAGGTTTTGTCTATCTCTTACAGTTTACCAGTTATGCTGAAGTCATCCAGAATGCAGAGGTCTTCATAGGCTTTTTCTGGAAAACATGGAATATATTTTCATTTGCCCCAAGGCTGTTGAAACCATTTTTGAGAAAATAATGAAACTTTTTTAGTTTAAGCTTTCATTAGCTATACATTATCATAAATAATACCACGAGATGTATTTGTTAACACAATTCAGCGATGAATAATAGTTTATGATGTATATGAAGGGAGATTTTATCAGATTATGATTGCAATACTCACATTAGTTCTCAAATGATATATATACATCTGACCATTTTTATTTACCGAATGTGTTTTTTCTTCACTGCCTCCTGAATTATGATATGACCAACCATGTGTACGTCCAATGTATGAATATCGATAGCAACAATAGAAATAGGGAACCATTATTTTAGTTCAGCTTTTAATAGGTATAATACATGAAATGGAAACAAATGTTATGCTATTTGAGGCTATTGCACTCATCCCATAAATAAGAAATGCAAATAATGATTGTTTTCACTCCTTTTTTTTTTTTTAACTCAATACATTATGAACTGGATAAAACTTTAAATAAACATTAGTAGTGAATTGAAAGTACGATTATGGAACTGACAGTCATTAAAAGTGAAGGTTGGTTGACTGGTGAGCCCGCCTAGTCGGAATCGCGATGGGTGAATCTAGGGAATAAATGATGTCCACTTTCATTTACCTGCACCTCACTTTCGTCCCTCTGCTGGTCTCTAGCGTATGATATCTTGAAGGTCTCTGGGCGCGGTGCACATCCCATTCACCTAAGCTGTAAGTGGATTTTTGGGATGTGTGTTTTCCACATACAAACACTGTCAACACTTACAATTTCCAGCAACGATGTTTATTTTTATTACTTATCGAAACCGGCAGTCCGTTGCCAGGGCAGAGCCACGCATTTAAGTCTATTTTTCTGGGCGAAACTCCACGAACATAAAAACACTAGCTTCATTTAGAAATTAGTTCCTGTAGTGTTGTGAATCTGTTTTAAACTGCAATAACTTGTAAGCAAGAACTCCCTGCCTTACCTCTGCACGGTCCAGCTGAGAACTCCCGGGATAGGTCAAACAATACTCAGGTATGCAGGTACTTTTTTTTTGTAGTGTTTAACGCCCGCTTTAACTACTAATGGCACCGCAGGCGGTGACACTGATGATACATGAATGATGATGGAGCACCGGTGGAATGCGATGGCGGGGGTACCCGGAGAAAACCCGCCCCAGCGCCGTTTTATCCACCACAAATCTCACATGCGGTCGCTTGGGATCGAACCCCGGCCGTCTAGGTGAGAGTCGAGTGGTCTAACCACTCGGCCACGGCGCGGCCCAAATATGCAGGTACGACCCTGTTAATAACAGTAGAACACACCTGCACCTGGCGAGACATGAAAATTGTTTTGTTTGTCTATATCCTGCCCTTTGCAAAACTCCTTGTTTACTGTATTTCCATATTTCCGTTCCACAGTGCTTTTCGACTCGCCAAAATGTACAATTTTATTTTCCCCTCTAACTATGTTTCACTAAAATAATAATAGTATTTAATATCATTAATTTAATTATATTAATGATTATTATATCTTTGATTATTAGTTCTAGTTATTGTCAGCTTTTATGATTGATAAAAATGGGTCCATATGCCCAATTGACATAAGACTGAGCATATGCATTCTGCGTAATGGGCTATTTACTTCGCCAAACTGCTTTCTTTATATTGTTGGTGTGGTTTCTTTTGTGTCTCCCTATTTGCTATTGCGCTCTGCCCTATAGGATCTGTCTACATACATCACTCTTACAATAAACTCGTTTTCTTCCTTCACCAAAGAACTTACTATGTATCACAATACCTTTTATACATTTAAAACAAATGCACTTTTGTGTTTTTTTTTTTTTTTTGCTCTTAACTTATCAACATTCTTAGTCCAAACACTGTATTCATTTTTCTTACATTATCTGTGTATCTACTCTTATCACTAACGACCGATATGTTTGAAACAGGTCACAATTCATTATCAATTGATATACATATATACACACTCATACACAATTCAATGCAATGCAAAGTTTGTGACAGTTCTGCTTTGGAATTTCCCAATCTCACTATACACTGTTATTGTTTGTGTAAATTGTCCTTCATGGATATTCCTCGAAACTCTTATTCATTCATCACTCTCATACATAATTGCACACTAATGCATATAAACAAACTATATTTCTGGTACCTACTCTGTATTCCAATATTGGTCATGATTGCTTCTTAGCATGCTCAAATTTACTATTAAGCTAATAGAATATCTCCAGCTGATTTCAAAACCAATGAGTGTGGCAGGTGTACTCACTTCCCCACTAAATTTACCAAGTTTATGCTTCAATCCATGTACCTGTTTGACTGTTTACAAATATCTTTGGTCTCTGACATTTCTATCCATGATCCCTTGTTTCTGTGCATATCAATCCTTTTTATTTTTTTATTATTAGCATTATTATTAATTATTACTATGATCATTTTTTTTCTCTTTTTCGTGAGCCACCTCTCTTCCCTCCATTATTTATTGTTAGCTAATCGCTCAACCATTGCTCGTCACTGTCCTCTAAGGAGTCGCGTTTATAATTCCCTTCCTGTTAAAACCCATACTGCTATGATGTAACCTGCATGCAACATCTTAATAGATGAATCACAACGCTACCCTTTCACATAAAAATGTCTCTTATATTCAATTCTTACAATTACTTTATGCCCGATAATACCTAATAGCATCCTTAAAATCCAAATATGCAATACATAATGCACTAAAACTCCCTCTATGTATAATCTTTTAATATTTCCAAACTATCTATCATACCAAAAACTTCTTACAACTACCAACTCCTATAAATAATGTCCCATTGCTCTTGCATATACAAACTTGAAATGTCTTACAATTTTAAAATACAATGAACACCTCGCAATATTTATAATGTTATCATTTTTTTTTATTCCTTGGTACAAGTGATTCCATCACATTCTCCCTTTAGCCAAAATCATTTAATTCACCCTTAGCTTTGGCTCTGTGGATAATATTGAGGACAAGTTCTGCGGTGTAGTTTACTGTTGTGATGGTGCTTCGTTATTCCCCACTTTGGTGACATACAGTCTGATGGTCTATACTGTATTTTCCGAGGAGCTTCCCTGATCTTCTATTCTTTAAAATATAAGTTCTATTACCGACAACTCTATCACACAGGGTCCCTTGTACAGAAGCTCCATCTCACGAGTTCTCCCCTTAAGCATGTTAGAACGTTTGAAGTCCCTGACCAGTATTGACTCTCCTGTCTTTAGGGTCCAACTCCATCGGTAACGTTTCTGTCTCTTCGTTCGTTTCTCTGCCTTTGTTTTCAGTTTTTGAAATGCCCTCTTTATTCTCTCATTGTCACCTTCCAAAATTATGGGTATTCTCTTAGTTAAGTCATTAACCAATGGGTCCACAGACTGGTTCATGTGAAGTGTGATGGGTGCGTAGCCAGTACTTACGTTGATGGGGTGATTCATTATCCATCGAATATAAGGGATGTACTCTGCCCAGTGAGCACGTTTTCTTAGTATCCCGAGTTAAATTGACGGTTCTCTTATAATTCTTTCATGTAAATTAACATTTGGATGGTAACTTGAAATATTTATGATTTTAATTTCTGCACAATTGAGTTCAATTATAAACTTTTTTCCATGATGGACGTCCAAAGTAGAACAATTGTTTAACCTCTCTTTTCTTCTGGGCACTATCGACCTTTCCTCAGCCAGGATGGAGATTCAAAGACCTTCGTTTCTCCCGATGCATGCACCTGATTCTGCAAGTACCTCCTATGACATCAAGGACACTTCATTACAGGATTCATTAACTTCGGAGCAACACTGTCTTTCTTTTTAGTGTTCTCCATTGTCGTAACTATCCGCATTAAATCTTCATTCCTTTCTATTCTAAACAACTCAATAAAAATATTCTCCCCAAATTTCTATTTCTTCTTGTCATCCCGACATCTGCTGTCTAATATAACTCTGCGAACTGCGAGGTTAAACAATTATCTCCTTCATACAATGTAATGCTTTCTTGCCTAAAGTCAATTTTAGCCCTTGTAGAATGGAGCACATCACTCCCCATTATAATCTCTGCTGCAAGTTTGGGGCTCACAAAACATACTAATTCAATCATTTCTTTATTCATTGCTTTGAGTAGCATCTTCTGCCTAATCCTGCTTATGGTAACGTCTGGTTATTCCTATTCTTTGACATAATTATTTTGAAAATATTCCAGTTAATGGCTGGTACTGAAGCACCCGTATCTACAGTAATTAGGGTGTTCTCCCCTCCGACAAATGCTTCTCATACATGCTGTTCTGTGCACGTGAACACATAGTTTGCTTGTGTTGATATAATATTTATTTCTTGCTTTCTGTGTTAGTTGTACCCATGCAAAACTTTTTGATCACTTCCGAATGTTGCTGGGTCATTTCAGGGCACTAGAAATCACCCATTACTCGTTTCCCATAGGTTGCGTTTGTGGAGCAGGCATCTGCATGTTACCCTGTCCAGCGATATTTGCATTTTGATAGCTGGCCGAAGACACCGTCTGTCTAGGAGACCTTGGCCATTGCCGCTTGGCTTGTGGAGGTACTGGGCTCCTTAGATTAAGAGGACGCTCTCATTGGTCTTGAGCATAATTATAATTGGTTCTTTGCCTCTGGTTCCCTCGCCAGTAGCCTCTATCTCTCCTTGGTCTACCATGTTCAGCTTGCATGTACTGCATTCAAAATTCTTGGGGAGGGATATTTTGTTCCCAAAGCCCATAAGTATGGTTCCTGCCTCTTGGCACTGCATTTTCATATTGATCCCTTGCTTGATGCTGCTTCCAATTATTAAAAGTTTTTGACGGTCGTGCCCGTTCTCAGCCAAAGATTCTATGTGTATGGATCTGATTAGTCTGCCGCTCCCAGATTTGTGACCCCAGTCTCGTTCCCGGGTTCAGAGCAATCGTCACCTGGAGGTCGGTCATTAGCACCACCGCATCTGCAATGTTTGTGGGCATGCTACAATGACGTGGTTTCGTATATTATCTGGCAGGTGTGCCACCATTAGTGTAACGAACTCAGGCTCCGATAGAGGGGGCTCCAGGCATTTAGCTAGCAGAGCATACTGGAGGAAATAATCCACTAAGACCTTGCCACATCCAGGTTGATATCTTCCATTGCTAATGTTATTGCGTGTCTGGTACTGGGCGCTGGCTTCCCAAAATTTGTCCAAGAACGTGATTCTAAACACATCATAACTTGTCCTCAGAGTTATTGCTATGCATTATCAGTTTAGTGTAACACCGGTAAGTGACCTAGCTATTAGCACCATTTTTGTGCTTCCAGTACCCCCTTAAGTAAAAAGTACCCTTCTTTATCTAAAATAAATTGTTTGGCATTGTCGTGCAAAGCGTCAAAGGGTGGAAGAGGCAGCTCACTAAGAAAAGGTAAGCTTGCTTGCTTCTGCCTGCTTACTATTGAATTAAAACCTATAGTTCTCTGTGCTTCATGAAGGCTGGTTGGTGTTTCCATCATTTGGCACTCCGTCCTGTCCTCAGTTTCCCCATAAAATCAGTTGTGTGGGTCACTGATCCTACCAATGGCCTTGTCAACTGGAGCCTTTCTAATGTTTGCTTTATTTCTCGTATATCTTGGCTCCTGTTATTTATTTCCGCAGCTTTGTGTGTTGCGCAGAGACCATTTGCTTAACTTGGTTCTGTACCTGCACAATTTTATTTGTATGTACTTGTTTCCTTTGTTCTAAGTATCCTTCATTGAGTTAAGCTCCTTTGTTATTTTTAATTCTAATTCCTGATGCCTCTGTTCCTGAGCGTCGCAATTGGCCTTTGTCCACTCATGTACACTATGTTCTAGAACACTCATTGGCTACTACTTTTTGTGATTTCGGTCTGTACCGTTTGTTCCAGTCTCAACAAAAATGATTTGGTGGAGGACAGATCAGCATTTATCTCCAGCATCTCGCCACGTATTGACCCCTGTGATGTAAAAAATTCACTTGATAATTCCCCTACTCTTTCCTCTACCAACCTAATTGCTGTTTCTTTCCATCTGTATTTGGTGTAGTTATAACTTGTTGCTAATTTCTATTATATTGTTTTTTCACTGGTCAAACCTCTTGTTCATAACAGCAGCCTGTTGCTTAAATTTCACATCAAACCTTTCATTTATCAGTGCTGTCTGCTGTTCAAACTTAGTATTTATACTGGCAGAGAGCTGGGAGAACATACTTTGTAACATTTTTGTAACACGGTTTTCAATGCTAGGCGTCTTAATTGTAGAAACTCCACTACTTTGCTCTACATCTTTAACATTTATATGTTCAGAATGTCCTACATTGGTCAAAATTGGTTCCCTAGTGTCTGTGTTTATTTTGTCAACTAATTCTACGTTATCTATAGATCCCTCCATATAATTTTCCAGCACTGAATTCTCCATGTCTCCTAAGATTTTCTTACTTCTTAATTTCATCAAATTACCCTTTAATTACTTCTATCATACTAACAATCCCTTATTATGCTTCACTACCAAAATATGCATTTATTAATAAGCAACAATAAATAATATCTATACATATGCAAAAAAGCAACAATAAATAATGTTTATTACATATACAAGTGCCTTGTTGTAAAAATTAAACAATAATTTCAACTTACAGTGTTCCTGTTGGCTTCCTCCATCGGTTGCAGTATTAATCCGGCTATAGAAACTTTCATTACACTTCACTTATTTGAGGGAACAGTTAATCTTGCTGCAGGAAGCTGTTTGACATAAATCTTGTTTCTTGGAAGGGTGTAGTTATGTAGTTTTATCCCTGTTGTTGTTTTATTCCATAGTCCTGGTCATCCAGTGAGTTTTAGAATTAGGGGATGTTCCATAGCCTGACAGGTTGGGCGCCATATAAGTATGAGCCCCCTGGTCGGAATCGTGGTGGATGAGTCTGGGGAATAAATGATGTCCACTTTCTTTTACCTGCACCCCACCTTCATCCCTCTGCTGGTCTCTAGAGCATGAGATCTTGAAGGTCGTATTCTCAGGGCGCTGTGCGCATCCCGTTCATGTAAGCTGTAAGTGGATATTGGGATCTGGCTTTCCAAATACAAACACTATGAACACTTACAATTTCCACAATCAATGTTTATTTTGATCATTTATTGAGACCGGCAGTCCATTACCAGGGCAGAACCACACTTTTAAAGTCTATTTTTATGGGCGAAACTCCGCGAACATAAAAAATACTAGTTCCATTTTAGAAATCTGTTCCCATAGCATAGTGAATATGTTTTAAACTGCACTGCATTGTAAGCAAGCACCCCTGCCTTACCTCTGCACTGTCCTACCGAGTACTCCTCAGACAGGTCAAACAATACTTAGGGATGCAGGTAGATCACACCTGCACCTGGCGAAGCATGAAAATCGTTTTGTTTGTCCACATCCTGTCCTTTGCAAAACTCCTTGTTTACTGTATTTTCATCTTTTTGTTCCGCATTGCTTTTCGACTCACCAAAATGTACAATTTTACTTTCCCTTCTAACCCTATAACTGTATGTTTCACGTAAATTATAATGGTATTTACTGTCATTAATTTAATTATATTAATTATTATCTTCGATTTATCAGTTCTAATTATTTTCAGTTTTTATGATTGATAAAAACAGGTTCACTGGATTGTCACCTTGTTACCAACAACCAAGACAGGAGATTTAACATACGAAAAAACGTCTGGTGCAACAAGATTTCAAAGAAATGGACATCAGCTGTGATAAGATTTTGTGACAATATCGCTCTAGTCAGATGACTGTTATGGCTTGAAATTGCCTGATCTCAGTGATTCTAGTGCCGCTTTAATAGTGGAGCTGAATTGTCAAAAAATATACCTGTCCCATCCAAATGCTGAACTTTTTATTATCCCATTTAGTATTTAACCAACTTGGAATGATGCTATTCACAGACTGCCCTATATATTTTTAAATATTGTGACTAAGCCTTGGCGGCTGGTCCATTATTGCTGCGTGTGTATGCACGGCCTGCTTTCAAATGTGTAGTAATTGTTACACTTTGTTAGCACTTGCTTTAAAATGTGCAATAATTGTTGCACATGTCTGAGCGGTTTGCTTTCAAGCATGTAATAGTTGTTGTATATGTGTGAGTAGCTTGCTTACAAACATATGATAATTGTTGCACATGTGTGAGCAGTTAGCTTCCAAACATTTACTAGTTGTTGCATGTATATAAGCGGCTTATTTTCAAATGTCTAATATTGTTCATGCAAATAGACAGGAGCAGTTAATTTGCACAGTTCAAGGAGTGAGGGAAGAGGTGGAGTCTTTAAGTGATAGTCATGCTATAGGTAACCACATGAAGATATTGGCCTCCAGCAGACTGCAGCGGTCAGATCATGTTGCTGCACATCATGTTTACACTGCTCTCGTCTTCTTGCATGGACAATACATGCAGTAGTTGCACATGTATGAACATTTGGATTTTTAATGTGTAGTAATTGCTGCACATGTATGAGATGCTGGATTTTAAATGTGGAATAATTGTTGCCCGTGCATGCTCGGCTTGTTTTCACAGTTCCACTGCCATTGTGCCTCTTTTGAGGATTTAACTCGTGCATAGCAAGGAGTTACCTAAAAGCCTTGTAATACCACATTTGGGCACAAAGGACACGTGCTAGAATGATTGCTACTTCTGGAATTTTCTGACCATGTTATTGACAGCTGTAAAGCTACAGGCCAGAAGACTGGGCTTTCGATAGGAAGAGCGGAGCATGCTTGAACAAGTGTCAAGAGAAAATCTGTAAAGCAGAATTTTATTGAAATCGGTGGAGTAAACTATATGTGATCAAGTCTTTTAAAAAAATAAATGAGATTTTATTATAGTATTCAGCCCATTTATGATGGACCGAAAAAGTGGTTATGCAGTGGCATATCCCTATCAAACTTAGGGTTCGGTGGAATAAAATATGTCCTCCACCCACAATAGCTAACATGTGCTTGCAGTGAAATCTTAATTTTAGTGTTGTGTGGAATAAAATACTTCCTCTATGTATAGAAAATGTGTGTTAGCAGTGATAAACCCAACTTAGGGTTGGGTAGACACATTTCTTCCTCTACACAGTATAAACAATGTGTGTTTTCAGTGAAATATCAAACTTAAGGTTTGGTGGATACAATACTTCCTAGACACACTATAGAGAATGAGGGTTTGCAGTGAAATATCCCTATTCAACTTGGGTTGGGTGGTGAGGCGGACCCCTGTGAAGCTGTGATGTTTGGCTTCAGGCTAGGCGTTGTTCGTCATACAAAACCCCTCATGGCTGTTGACTTCTCTGGAGATGCGGGCTGGATCGGCCACATGGTCACTCTCCGGCTGGCAGCGTCTCCTTCTCGAACAAGCAGCTCGCCCTAGCCTACTGTTGGGGCTAATACCCATAACCCAGACAACTTTTACAGTATGAAATATTAGGTGCATTTTATACAATCGCTGATCTCAGGGTTGGGAGAAGAAATAGCGATCCGGCTGCCAAAATGTTAGTTGAGTATTAGGAAAATAAATAAGACTCTACCTACCGTTAATAAATCTATAGTCCAGAAACAGAAACAAAATTATCCGGCATTTACCAAATGAATTGCCAAGATTGCAGCAAAATATACATTGGACAAACGAAGAGATTTTTGAACATCTGAAAAAAGGAACACATAAGAAACATCAGATTCAAATACATAGACAAGTGTGCCATTGCGCATCATTTTTGGACAGAGAATCATAATATAGAACCAGAAAAGAACAGACCAAACACTTAAAACAACCTTGGGAAGTAAACACATGGGAAAACATATTCATTCATATGCATGAAGGAAATCTCATGAATTTTGAGATTCCTGTCATAGATGATGATGTCATCTGATTCACAAACCCCCCAGGGGCCTACTACGTTAGTAGCTAGGTTTGGCGCACCCGGGGGTTCTCGAGCCGCTCACCGCCACTTCACCTTTGCCATCTTCATCCACTTTTGCCACGTTTCTTTTTTATTGCTTTTGTTTACTTGCTTTTTCACGTTATCACCCTCTTTCGCTCAGGGACCTATTTCGATAGGTACGGGGTTTGGTGCACCCGGGGTCCCTAGCCACACGCCACATCTTCGCTTCCCATCCCCATTTGTTTACTCCACGCTCTTTACCAACGCCTTCGTATCTTTCGTATCTCCTTTTCCTCTTGTTGGTTTGGTCTATATTGCTGTTCCCTCCTGTCACAATTGCACTTCTCAACTCTTTGATCCTCCCCTCCAACTCAGCCAAATGACGTATGTCCTGTCAGTGTACGGAGGACGACAGCAACACCTGTTGTTGCTTTACATCAATCACTGAGGTATCTCCTTCATGTACTGTCATAGCCATTCCTTTTCATGAAGCTTAAACTACTTTCCTCTTCTAGGTTTATTATATACTTATATTAGGCTATATATTAGGATTATTAACACCTGCTGCACCAACAGGGATCTTTCCTATCTCCGTGGTCCTTTCCCATGGTTTCTGCGTGGACTCCGACTTGTGTGCTCTTCGGAGGACTCTAAAATGACGGTTGAGCGAACCCTTCTCACTGCCCCTCTTTGTAAGTCCAGGTACGGAGCCCATACCATAAGTCAAGTACACCTACGTAGTCCTTATTTAGGCCCGCTTCTCCTCAGATGTCTCCTTGATTGCACGTCAAGGGAACAGATTTGGAGCTGCGACGTGTTACCGCTGACTGGAAGAGCAATGTAATCAACCACAAGTGTCCTGAAACCCCCTGAGCATGAGGCCAGGGGACGTATAGCGGAGGACCACAGGTGGTTAAGTCCGGGGTTGCACTTGCCGATGGTGCAAGACTTACACTGGGAATCAGTAGTGATGGTTGAAGGGTAACTTTTCTGATGCATTCTCAGGGCTCAGGCGTAGCGGAGGTCCTTGCGCCGGCACAGACCCGGAGGTTATGGCGTCATTCTTACTTCACCTCCCCTGATGGCATCCTGACGCCGACAGTTCCGGACGGGGGTCTTTTAATCATGGCTATTCCGCGCACTTCTATGTCGTCAGAGAGTGGGGCTCTCTCTGGCGCGGCTTCTCAGCCCCAAATTGAAGACCTTGCAATGAAGGCGGCCTCTTCACTACGTCCCGCTTCTAATAAGAAGCGCTGCCTCGATAGTTTTGACCTTGCCACAGTTTTTGGCACACCTAAAAACCACGGTTTCTTGTAATGAGTTGTTCAGAGGAGGGCAAGTCCATGCATACTGTTAGTGCATGTCGATTAGCCCGCCCTTTTGATACACTGGTTGGTCCACTCCGTACGGTAACCCGACAACGTAACGGCACGCCCCTTCTCGAGGCGAAGACTGATAAGCAGAACGACTTGATGTCCCTCAAATCCATAGTTGGTATTTCTGTGACCGTTACTACACATCCAACCTTGAATTTGTGTAAAGGTGTGGTCACCCACGAGGATTTTGCCAACGAGACCGATGAGGACCTGAAATTCTTCTTCGAACCGGAGGGTATTGTTGATATTTACCGCGTAAAACGCAAGCTGGGGGGGACAGTTAGTCCCTACTTCCACCCTCATTTTGACGTTTAATAAGTCGTCCTTGCCTGAGCGCATTTCCATTGGTTTCTTTAACCTCCGTGTACGCCCGTATATCCCCAGCCCCATGCGGTGCTTCAAGTGTCAGAAGTTCGGTCACACCTCCCAGCATTGTCGCTCAGTACGCTACTTGCATGTTATGCGGTGAGAAGGCTCATTACTCCATCGCCTGCAGTGCTCCACTCCACTGTGTTAACTGTGACGGTACCCATGCTTCAAATTCTAAAGACTGTACTAAGTGGCAAAACGAAAAGAGATACAGGCTCTTCGGGTCACCGAAAAGTTATCGTTTTCCGAGGCCCGTCAACAGTATAAACTTCGACATCCTGTTGAGCTTACACACCGTTCCGCTACAGTTACCGCCCAACCTGACTCCAGCTTCTGAATTGCGAGCCCAGCATCCATCTATTGAACCTCGTATCGGTCAGCATACTAGGCCCCAAACCCACTCCTTACACTGTCAGACAGGTGACCACCTGACCTCATCCTCTTGCGATACTTCTTTGCTGATAGTCAAGGTTATCATACCCAGTAAGTATAAGCAGGTTGTGACAAGTTCCAGTTCCACTGTCCTTGTAAATCTGACGGTCTACCAGTGCCTTTTGGCCTCAGGGACCCGGTGGTCGGAAGACATCGCTCTCCCCTGGTTCCAGTGCTAAAATCAAAGTCGACCAGCGGACATCCTCTGACAGTGATGCTGAATCTTCGTCGATGGACGTGACTGGGGACTCCGGTTTTCAGCCTGCGATACCACTCCCGTCCGAAACTCAAACGCTGACTATGAGTTTTCTGTCCTGGAATCTCAATGGCTACCGCTCCCGTATTGAAGAGTTGCAACTTCTTATCTACCGATACCTTCCCCTTGTTACCTGTCTCCAGGAACCGCGCCTACTAGAACAACCACTGTGTTTGCGTGGATACACAATCTATCGCAGTGACCTTAATGATGGGCTCCGTGCCCACGGTGGCGTTGCTATATGGGTGAAAATTCCATCTTCTCTAGGCAAGTGACTCTTACTACCACCCTTCAGTCTGTTTGTGTTGAAGGCTTCTTGCCTAACCTAACTTTCACTATATGCAACATGTATCTGCCGCCTGGTATACCCATCTCTGACACTGACCTTGGCAATATGTCTGCTCTCCCTACTCCTTGTGCGGTAGTTGGGGATTTTAACGCCCACAACTCTATTTGCGGTTCTCACCGCACCTCTCCTAGAGGGACATTAATTGAACGGGTCTTAGACATGCACAACTTTGTTGTATTAAATACAGGGGATTCCACACACCTCTATCCCTCCTCTGGGTCTTTCTCAGCGATTTAGCGTTCTGCAGCCCTTCTATTGTGCCATCCTTTGAATGGAGCGTCCTTCAGGAACCTTATGGCAGTGATCACTTTCCCATACTTCTTCATTTTCTAGCATCACCTCAGCCTTCTCTCTCTTCTCCAAAGTGACGTTTTTCGCAAGCTACTTGGAATGTGTTTCAACAGTCCTTCCGTCTTTCTGACGGGTGCTTTTCCAATATGGCCACTCATTCTACTGACGCTGTCCTCTATGCCGCCTGCTCTTTAATTCCGCAGTCCTCTGGAGATAGCAAACGGCCAGCCGTACCATGGTGGAATATTATATGCGTGAACCCCGTTTGTGCCCGAAAAACTGCCCTTCAGCACCTTAAGAGCCATCCTACGATGGAAAATTTAATTACGTACAAGAAACTCAAATATCAAGCACGGAGAACCATTCGGGACAGTAAAACCACCTCTTGGAATGTTTACATTTCCTCTATCTCGTCCAGCACCCCTTCCTCGGAAGTTTGGCGAAAGGTTCGCAAAATCAAAGGCCGTTTCTCTCCTCTTTCTGTCAGTGGATTGTTGCACAAGGGCTCCATTGTGTCATTACCCGCAACTGTTACCGAAAATCTTGCCTCTCACTATGAGAGTCTCGAGTTCTGGAAATTACACCCCGGAATTTCTGGCTCATAAAGAGTTTGAGGAACGGCGTTCGCCGGATTTTTCCTCTCGTACCACTGAGGATTGCAATGCGGCCTTTACTTTGCCAGAGCTTCAGGCAGAACTCATTTCCACTAGAGCCTCTGCTCCTGAACCTAATGACATTCACAATGTCATGCTGCACCATCTGCCACTGTGTACTCTGTCTTTCATTGTACGGCTCTATAATAACATTTGGATTGACCACTCTTCCTACTTCATGGCGTGAGGCCTTTATAATCCCTGTTCCCAAGGAAGGGAAGGATCGCTCTCTACCTTCCAATTATCGCCCCATTTCCCTGACGAGCTGCTTATGTAAGCAGGTGGAGCGCATGGTAAATCATCGCTCATTATGGTTCCCAGAAACACGGAAACTATTGCCCGCTCTTCAGTGTGGGTTTCGACCACAGCACTCGACGTCGGACCATCTCGTTTCCTTGGCCATTGCAATTTCCCAGGCCTTTGCGATGCGGCAGCACGTAGTGGCTGTTTTCTTTGATATCGACAAGGCTTTGGACACAACTTGGAGGCATGGAATCCTGCGCACATTACATTCTTGGGGTTTCGGGGGAGCACTTCCCTTGTTTCTCAAAACCTTGCTCTCCGAGTGGTATTTTCGGGTCAAACTGGGAACTGTATTGCCGAGGAGACACACACTCGAAAATGGTGTTCCGCAGGGCTCCGTTTTAAGTTCCGTTCTATTCTCCATTGCCATTAACAGTATTGTGGACACCTATCACCTACCAGCCCGCGCCTGCCTATATATTGATGACTTCGCTATTTACTGCTCGTCCGCTAGCATTCCGGTCATCAAACGCCAGTAACAGCTAGCTTTGACCAGACTTTCTGCTTGGAGTGCTCACAGTGGCTTTCCCCAACGAAGACTGTGTGTTCACTTCTGTAGGAAGCGCACCTTACGCGATGATCCATCTTTGTCGCTTGGGGGTAACTTGTTGCCTTTTGCCATACTACCAAATTTCTTGGGTCGCTTACCTGAAAGCCTCACGTCTCTCACCTGCGGAAACGATGCACTTCATCGCTGAATCTGCTTCGGGTGTTGAGTGGGACACAGTGGGGAGCTAGCAGAGTGTCTTCTCCGCCTGCATCGCTCTCTTGTTCGCTCTATTTTAGATTATGGGAGTTTCGCTTATGGCTCTGCCGCTCGTACAACGCTCAAGCCTTTGGACTCTGTTCACCTTACAGGTATTCGCCTGTGTACCCGAGCTTATCGCACTAGCCGAATAGAGGCGTTGCTTGCTGAGGCTGGTGAACCTTCTCTTTCTCTACGCTGCGAAATTATATTGGCCAAATATGCAACACAGTTTAGTGCCTTTGTTGACCATCCTACACGCGGCGTGCTTAAACGTCTGTGTGCCTCTTATGTGGATCGTCCTTCCCTCCCTCGCCCGTTAGGTATACGTTTTCGCTCTGTGTTGGACAGCCTCACTGTGACCCTGCCAAAGACGCTACCCATGGTACGTTGCACACCGTACCCTGGAAACGCCTTCGCCTAATCATAAACTTCTACCGCTCCGCCTTGAATAAACATGATACCCCTCCTTTCATCTACCGGCTCTCTTTTGAGCAGCTTAAATCCTCTTACCCACAGTTTCAGTTTATATACACAAACGGTTCCTCTAATGGCACCTCAGTGGCTGTTCATTCCATATTACCCGTGACACACAGAACTATAAGCTTCACTCTTTTAACAGTATTTTTACGGCCGAACTGACAGCTATCCACCAGGCTCTGCTGTATATACAATCCTCTGCTAACACTCAATATGTCATCTGCACAGATAACCTCATTGCTCTACAATCTATCTCTGCTTTATATTCTACCCATCCCTTGTACAACGTGTGCTGTTACTAATCCATTCGATGTTACAACACCGCTATGCAGTTGTGCTGTGTTGGGTACCAGGTCACTTAGGCAAGTCAGGAAATGTAGCAGCAGATAGAGCCGCAAAACAGGCATTAGCAAAAACTCATATTGATGTATCTGAGGTGCCACCTCAGGATGTGCAGCATTATCTTCATTGTCTGCCATCGCGAGTATAGCTATCACATTGGGCAACAACATCTTATAAACTTAGCAAAATCAAGCACACTATAAGGCCTTGGAAAAATGCTGCCATAAGAACCGCCACGAGGAAGTTATTCTTTGTCGTCTCTGGATTGGTCACACACACTTGACGCACAGGCATCTTCTGCAAGGTAAGGATCAATCGCTGTGTTCATTTTGTACGCTCCCCATCACCGTGAAACATCTTTTCAACTGCCACAATTTCACTGGAAGTCGTAATAAACACCAGTTGTTCCCCAGTCTCAAAATAATTTCATCCGATGACGATGTCATAGCAAGTCTAATTTTATCCGTACCCGAAAGTGGACTTTACAGTTTTATCTGACTTCACGTTGCCGCGTCTTTTACTTTCTTGCTGTTTTAAATTCCCCTGAATGCTCGTCGTCTCTTTAGGTGGTGCATGTATCTTTTATCTGTTTTTACCGAACTTCTATTCATGGGTGCTAATAAACCCAGTAGTTGATGCACCATAAAACTGCTACACTTCTTCTTCTACTACTACTACTACTACGACGACGACGTCCGCATCACAAGACGAGAGATGGCAGCACAACTCCTAGTAGAACCAGACACAAAACAGGAGCATTTGTTGACAAATTAACTGAAGATAGGGAGGACGCTCCCTGAAACTACTCTTGAAAAAAATACACATGTAAGTGGAGAATTTTAGTTTATAATTTTGACTCATTGTTATATGATTCCATTAGTCACAGTGTTTATCAGTGACAATGTGTGTGTATGTCTGTTAGAGAAAAGGAGAGTATGAATATGAGTCACTGTGTGTAACAGTGACTGTGTGTTTGTTGAATGTGTGGTAGTATGAATATGAGATTGTGTGCGAGAGAGAGAATGAATATGAGACACTGTAACAGTGACTGTGTGTGTGTGTGTGTGTGTGTGTGTGTGTGTGTGTGTGCGCGAGAGAGAGAGAGAGAATGAATATGAGACACTGTAACAGTGTGTGTGTGCGTGCGTGCGCGCGTGTGTGTGAGAGAGAGCGAGAGAGATCAAGATTTGGCAACTTAAATAGCAGCATTTCTGAACTCAGTCTGCAAATTCCTCACCCTGTATGGTTATTATAAACTAGAAGAATCTGCAGCTCTGTTTGAGTTATGGCTCCACATGCAAAGGTTCTTTTAAGTCTCTCTCTCTCCCACTCCCCTATCTTGTCTTTCACCTCTGCACGAGGTATCTTAAAAAACTATTGAACATTATTATTCTTCTTGCATAAATCAATAAGCACAGGAGACTTCCTTGGAGGGGACATTAATATGCGATCATGAATTTTTTTCCCACCTACAAGAAGCATCGGTGACTAGCAGCTGGTCTGTAAGTGAAAATGTGTAGTGAGTGGTCATTGTATCTCAGTTTTTGTAAAATGACTCAAAATAAGCAGCGATCTTGCATTAAATTTTGCCTAAAGCTTGGCGGTACCAAAGTAGAAACCAATCACAAGATTCAATGGCTTCTAGAGACAATGCCATGATCACTTCACAGTTAAAAGGGTGGTAAAACTACTTCAATCATGAACACATATCAGCAGACCGCAAACCAGTTCAGGTAAGTCCTCAACAAGCTGAAATTACAATGTCATTGAAATAACTTGGATGCAGTCTTGCAGGACCACAGTATCTCAGTTCAAAAACTTGTGACTGAGATAGCGTATAGTTAGCATTGGATCGTTACATTCAATTTTGACCAAGGTTTTGGGCATGAAACAAGTGTCTCATAATTCATGCCAAGCTGTTAACAAAGGAGCAGAAGCAATGGCATCTGTACATTGCACAGGACATTCTGGACAATGCAAACAGTCACACCAACTTTTTGAACATGATCACAGGCAATGTGACATGGGTTTATGGGCACAACCCAGAAATCAAGATACAATCATCATAGTGGCAATATTCATCATCCCCGAGGCCAAAAACAGCATGGCAGGTCCACAGCAAAGTCAAGGTCACGTTGACTGTTTTCTTAAACTCCCATGGTAGGACTCATCATGAGTACATGCCACAAGACCAAACCATAAATAAGGATTAGTGCCTGGAGGTCCTTTGTTATCTTCCTGATGCTGTGCATGCATGCAAACGACTAGATCTGGGGGCAGCAAAAACTTGGCAACTCCATCATAACAACACCCCCAAACCCCATTCTGTACACTTGATTCAGGCTTTCATTGCCAAGCACATACCAGTGGTTCGTTAGGCGCTCTACTCACCCAACATGGCTCCATGCAATATTTGGCTATTTCCCAAGCTGAAAATGCCACCGAAAAGGACCTGATTTGATTCGAGAGAAAATATCCAGAATGCAACAGGCTGGCATTTCTCTTTGCCCCAGTCTTTCTTAACATTTCTGCAGTATATCAGACAGCCCTTATGCCTTAAGCTCTCATATACCAAGCAGGTTAAAACCTCTGAACTGGTTGCACTGTGTTTTTCCATTGGCACGTGGACACATGATTCCATACTGCTGCTGTAAACAAGGTTACGCTTCTGACACAGTTTTGCTCTGTTCTAAAAGTGAAGCAATGAGTTGACAGTAATATGGTGTAGTTCAGTAGTTTATTATTTTAGCCTGTACTTAGTTAAAGCATATTATGGCTCAGCATTTGTTTTCTACTATACCCCTGCCGCTGAATCCTTACACTTGACAGTTCGGGTGGTTTCGCATAAGGTTGGCTATACTGACTTTGCGGCATTGCCAGAGTAACTAGTAAACAACAGCTGATTGCAAATGTCTCTATCGTGTGTATGTACATAGCGAATGAATGCCGATGGATAATGAAACTAATTCGTTATTGTTGATGTTAATTTAAAATAACAGTGATACTCTAACGTATGTAGCATACATTACGTATTTACAACAATATAGAACAAATTAATGCAAAATAGCTTGTTACAATGAGAGAAAGATATAACAAAGTGATTTTCACCAGTTTAGAATTTTAATGGCTCAATCCAATTCAAGTGCCCGTTATCATTCTTGGAAGTATCATCGTCATTGTCATCGTCAACATTGCCATCGACACCAAGACATATCAACATTCGCTTATGATTCCGTCTAATTCCTGTGTTTTTGGAATTATTTAGTGCACATGATTCACTTTCTTCTTCCATGAAGCCACGTCCACCCTCACCACACCTTCCCGTAAAAGTCTATCCACCTCTATAATTGTGAAAGTCTTGTTATGTTCCCTCAGGTACAAACAAGTAATAACAAAAAATGATAC
Organism: Hymenopus coronatus; assembly: GCA_030762935.1. Lineage (NCBI taxonomy): Eukaryota > Metazoa > Arthropoda > Insecta > Mantodea > Hymenopodidae > Hymenopus > Hymenopus coronatus. The sequence goes on along the minus strand of CM060900.1, from coordinate 533,353,043 downwards.
GTAGCCAGCACAGAACCGCTCAACGCACCTGTTAGGAGTTTGCAAACTGAGCACGTGATTGGAAATAGCCAGATATTGCAACGGTGCGGCTTGTAGATTTGTTTCTGTTGTCTGACCGACCAACCAACCGACTGGAATGCTGTTTTTTGATTGGTTCAGAAAGTCAAACGGGTAAAGCTTTTCATCTGTTTTTGCTGATGTACCAACTCAACTCCCAACTGTCAAGCGCAAGGATTCAGCAGCTGGGATATACACAGTGTTTGTTTATTTATGATTCATATATGTTAACTAAGCCTGCTCGCCAATTTAGAGTATGATTTGTAGGTGTAAAAATTCCAGGCCATACAACAATCTATTAATTTCACAATAAATTTCAGACCAGGAAGTATTCAGGCTAAGAAATCTAAAAGGTGGCCTATGTTTCTTACAGAAGAAACATTAGACAGCATCGGTCATGTTTGGAGAATTCCCCCAACAAGTCATTTAGTCACCTTTCACAAAAGGTAGGCATTTCTTATGGCTCTGTGTGAAGAGATACTAAATTGCTGAAGTTTAGACCATATAAAATAACTCACATATGATCTTGAACCAGATGATCCTGTAAATTGGTGCACATTTTATGAGTTGACCCTCAATAGTGTATACAATGGCCCAAATTTAATATTTTTCATGGACAAGACTTGGTTTCACCTTCATGGATATGTGTGAACACAAAATAATCATTATTGCAGTTCTGAGAATCCTAATATTGTTCATTAAGTGCCCCTTCATGATGAAAACTTTGGTGTATGGTGTGCAATTAGTGGAAAAAGAGTTATAGGGCCAATTTTTTTTTGAATCAACACTTGACACCCATCAATATGCGCATACAATTCTGTGGGCCCCCCATTTTTTTTTTTTTTTTACAGAATTAATAGACTGGGAGTGTGATTTTGCCTTTTTTCAACAAGCTTCTACAACAGCTAATATGGCCAAATTTCCAATGAGAACAACTGGAAGTGTGTTTCGGGACACACTTATTAGTAGAGATTTGTGGCCCCTTGTTCATCAAAACTAACCCCCTGCAATATCTATCTCTGGGGTAGCTTAAAACAAAGTGTGCAAGACAAACCCACACATCTTGGAAGGATTAAAACAAAGTATCCGCCAGGAAATTGCCAGTATTTCTCAACATGAACTATGGCAAGTGATGGATAGCTTTCTAAAGAGGTGCCAAAAATGTATGGACAATGACAGTGGTCAGTTTCAACTTCTCCTTTCATAAATTTGGTAAGTAAAATCCTTAAAAACAGTTTTATAAATGTTTTATGGTTTCAACCGCACCTTTCTATGATAGCAGCAGATGGCAACGAGCACCGAGGACGTGGACAGACAAAACACTGTACAGCTGGTTCAGTTATTTCCTGTTTATCTACATGGTTTTATCATAGGCCATACATTTAATTTGTTTGTCTATCAGTTCTCTAGCACTCCCATTTTGAATTCTTCAATCGAGACAAGCAAGTTCTATACCAGTTTGCTCTTTCTTGTACAGGATGTATATAAATAAATATCGGGGTTTTAACTCTTTATAATGTTTATTACATTCAACTTACAGTTATGAATGATATGTCAAATGAAAAAGCAACTCAAACAGTTTTACCAAGAAGCTTATAAATGTTCAATGTGACTACCCTTTGTCACACGGCACACATCAAGTCTATAGCTGAGTTCTTCCCAAAGTTGATGAGTGTGTATTCAGTAATTTTAGCAACAGCTGCTTCAATCTGGTTTCTTAATTCAGGGAGGTCAGCTGGTAGCAGAGGCACGTACACACGATCCTTGATGAAGCCCCAAAGGTAAAAATCGCAAGCCGTGTCATTGGGGCCCTTGCGCCCTAACCAGCCCTCGGGTACAGTGACGTTCAACCAATCGCAAATACTTCGTTATGCCAGTGAGGTGGCGCACCATCCTGCTGGAAAATGAAGTTCTCTGGCTCATTTTCTTCCAACTGAGGGAAGAGCCATTGCTCTAGTTTATCAAGGTAGTAAGTGCCAGTTACAGTAGGTTCACCAAAAACGAAAGGCCCATAAACTTTTCGCCGGGATACGGCAAAAAATGAAATTCACTTTAGGGGAATCTCGTTGCATTTGTACCATCTCATGAGGATTTTCTGAGCCCCAGATGCACACATTATGAGTGTTAACATGTCTGCTAAGGTGAAAGGTCGATTCTTCACTGAAGACAACACGATCCACAAAAGCATCATGAAACAACATGTCGTTGGCGAATTTGGCACGCAATCCGTGGTCTGTCGGCTTTAGAGCCTGTAATAACTGTAAACGGTAAGGACGTAGCTGTAAGTATTTTCTTACAACTTTCTAACCAATCGACACAGGAACTTGTAATTCATAACTAGCCTTCCGAACTGATTTCTTTGGGCTACGAGTGAATGACTCTCTCCCTCACTCAACAATCTCTTCACTTACTCCTGGTCGTCCAGTGCTCTTCCCTTTACAAAGGCAGGCGGTATCCTCAAACTGATTATACCATCTACGAATGCTTTTGTCACTAGGAGGATCACAACCGAACTTACTTCGGAACGCACGTTGCACAGTAACTACAGATTCGGTCTTTGCAAACTGCAAAACACAAAACGCTTTCTGTTTACTAGTCGCCATCTTTGCTACTACCGCCGTCTAGCAGATTGCGGCAGAAACATTGCACGCACATGCGCACTTGTGCCAACAAACAAAACTGTTTGAGTTGCTTTTTCATTTGACATCATTTATAACTGTAAGTTGAATGTAATAAATATTATAAAAAGTTAAAACCCTGATACTCATTTATATACAGACTGTACAATCAGACAATATTTAACAACATTTGATCTTTCCAATTCTTGGATTTTATGCTGCTATATGTTTTACAACTAGGTCTTTCCTGCCTGCCCATCCCAGTTCAGCTAAGGCTACTCCATTCAGAGCTGCTCTTGGTAATCTCGGCATCATTTTGCAAATTGTTCTGTGGAGCTGATTACATCCCCAGCCTTATTATGATCCCATATTTCTTATCCATCCACATTCTTTATTCAACAGTAGTCATACACGTTCTATACAACCAGTTCACGCGCATATGTAGAATTTTTGTTCACACTGGTTGTTATGCTATTAGTAGCGAGGTTGACATTAGCCCCACACAACCGAAATGGGCCAATAGCTCATCCTAACCAGCTAACAGCTTGAGGCCTCTTGATTGCAAGGTAGTTATGTTACTCCACACAACAAGATGGGCCAATAACTCATCCTAACCTAGCCAGCAACTTGGGGATGCTTGATAGTGTGGTAGATATGTTACCCCCACTCCACTAAGATTGGCCAATAACTCATCCTAACCTAGCTAACAGCTTGGGGCCTCTTGATAGTGTGGTAAACATGTTATCCTAACACAGCTAATGTGGGGCAAAAACTAATCCCAATCTAGCTCTTGAAAGTGAGGCAGATATGGTAGCCTGGCACAACTGAGGTGGGCCAATAACTCATCCTAACCTAGCGAATAACTCAGGGCTTCTTGAAAGTGAGGCAAACATGTTAGCCCCAAACCACTGAGGTGGATCAGTAATTCACTCTAACCTAGCTTAGATCTCAGACTCTTAAAAGTGAGGCAGGCATGCTAGCCTCACACCACTAGGTGGGCCTGTAACTCACTCTAACCCAAATTAGAATGCAGGGCCTCTTGAAAATAAGGAAGACATATTAGCCTTACATCACTGAGGTGGGCCAATAACTCATCCTAACCCAGATTAGAACTTGGGCCTGTTGAAAGTGAGGTAGACCTCTTAAAAATGAGGCAGACATTTAAGCCCCACAGCACTGAGGTGGGTCAATAACGCACTCTTACCTAGCTTAGAACTCTAGACCTCTTGAAAATGAGGCAGAACTTTAAGCGACACAGCTCTGAGGTAGGCCAATAATTCACTGTAACCTAGCTTAGAACTCTAGACCTCATGAAAATGAGGTAGACATTTAAGCCCCACAGCACTGAGGTGGGTCAATAACGCACTCTTACCTAGCTTTGAACCCTAGACCTCTTAAAAATGAGGCAGACATTTAAGCCCCACAGCACTGAGGTGGGCCAATAATTCACTCTAGCCTAGCTTAGAACTCTAGACCTCTTGAAAATGAGGTAGACATTTAAGCCCCACAGCACTGAGGTGGGCCAATAATTCACTCTAACCTAGCTTAGAACTCTAGACCTCATGAAAATGATTCAGACAGTTAAACCCCACAGCTCTGAGGTGGGTCAATAACGCACTCTTACCTAGCTTAGAACTCTAGACCTCTTGAAAATGAGGCAGAACTTTAAGCCACACAGCTCTGAGGTGGGTCAATATTATTCACCCTAACCTACATTAGAACCCTGGTCCTCTTGAATATGATGTAGATATGTTACCTCTGCATTACTGAGGTGGGCTAATAAGCAAGCTTATTAAATTACAGTAGATCAATAAACTTAGAAATTACGCATCTCCCGTTCTTCTCGGGACATATGCGGTATACCCTTTAGAACTACAGACTGACCTAGACACCTTGCTTGATAGATTTCGCTAGCTGGGCTTGTCCGTCAATCGGCAAGTGCGTCTCTGTTTATTTTAAATGAGACCACTCCCAACTTCAGACCCCTATTTGCCTTGCAGAAGCACGGAACATTTTGGTTCGGTACTTTACGTTTCTCGGCTTGCAGTTGGATTATAATTACAGCGGGAAGTTGCATGCTCGCGCCTTATATTCGACCTTTCAGTCGGCAGTACATCTATTTCGCTATCTTAGTCACAGGAACTGGGGACCGCGACTCTATCTTTACATAATATACACTGCCGTTTGTCGGGTCAAACTGGATTATGGTCTCATCATCATTCTCCCCTCTGTGTGGTACCGGAAACTTACTTCTCTACTTTACTCTATCGATAAGTGTATTCTTAATGTGCGTGGCAAGCCGTCAACGGTGGATGTACCGAGTAAAATACATTTTCCTTCGCCCTGGCATTGCCAACTCCGGCTGACGGTGACAGTTGAGTCTAATCTCCTTCGTTGCCGTGAAACCTCGCTTATTCAGCACCTACTCCTCAACAACGAATTGGGGCTCCAAGCGGACTTGGGCGCTCATACCGATATGCGGCAACACCTATTGGTATTCCAACGATTCCAAGAGGTGGTAGGTATCCCGCTCTTCTCCCGACCTCCCCTGTATTTGGACTACACGGTTCACTAACCTTATATTACTATGCTTGCGTGGATCCCCAGGCATCCCAAATATTCGCACAACCTTTGTCACCTTTAAAGGGGGAGGAGCACCCCTCCTTCATCTTGCTCTTCATTGACGGCTCCCGTACTCCGATTGTTGCTGGAGCTGCCTATGTTAAACTGACCACATACGAGTAGCGACGTTTCCCATATCTGCGTCCTTCTCCAATTACTGTGTAGAAACTTGCATTCCCTACCAGGTTTTACGTTCCGCTTCATGGAGTCATTCGGCCTCCAGTTTGGTTTGTTCCGACTCTCTATCTACCTTGCAATCCGTGGAATACCCCAGTCTTGATCTCGGAATGGACTGGTGGACTGTCCTTTGTCAGCAGGAACTATCGGGTCAAGCCCATAACTACAGTGATGCTGGCTTTCTGTGGGTGCCTGGCATTCATGTATTTCGGGTAACGAAGTCGCAGATCGGCTAGTGAGTGTCCTCTCTCCTCCCGCAACCTCCGCTGATCAATCGTTGGTTGATTCTGTCCGCCTTGTATTTCACGCTGTCTCCTGTTCTCTTTCTGGTCAACATCTTTTTCCTGATCACTTTCCGTCTGCTCTTCAGTTTAGTCGTTTCCGTAGCACAAGAGCGGCGGTTTGTCTTATATCTATGATGAATCTCAGAGAGGGGGTGACAGTGATATATTTTTTCCTTATCCGTCGTCAACACTGTCCTCTTTATGACGGTGGCCTGCATGAGGATCTCAACCACCCTCTTTTTAATTGTGCTCTATATTCGCCGCATATCGATAATTTGGTTTCGAAATATCCTCGCGTAAAGGCTTCCGACCTTGGTTTCTTCCCTCTCTCTTACCAGACAGTGAATCAGGTCGTTCTAAAATCTTCCATCGCATCTCTAAAATTGAGAGATGCAATTATGATACTCCGGATAGTTTTGCAACGTTAGCCCTACTTGCTGAGCTGGGTCTGTTTCTGCTGGAGTGGACGTTTACCACAACCTCACTTGGACGTTAGACCCATTCGTCGCACTGCTGCTTGACATACACGTGTTTTCAAGTAGCGTTGCTTTGTGTGATAGTGTTAGGAGGTGGTGTGGGTTTTGTGTTTATATCTGCTTTTATTTCCTGTTCTTGTTTTTTCTTCTGTTTCATTCTCGCTGCAGTGAGTAAGGCATGAGGATCTTTTAATTATTTTTTCGTGCGATCACCCCGTATGGGTGAGTGTATAGGTCGAAAATGGCTACGGACATTAACTTATAGTTAGGTGAGGGTTGCTGTTCCTCTACTGATACTTCTACGGAAATGGATACGGGATTGCCAGATGAATTTGTTGGAATGCCTGTAAAACTACCATCGGTAGCAATCGATTTCCATGGTGATATATTTGGTACGTCTAACGGGCAAGTGAAGACAACCACGAGGTCCGCAAACAGTGGAGTGTAAAACTGCCTTTGAGCTATGTTGATCGTGATGCTGGTCCATATGTTATTACTGTTCAGTTTCCTTCGAGTGATGCGACTAAATTCCATCCCATGAAGATTGGGCGCTGATTATTTAATGGTCAATATCAAGTTAAGCACATGCATAAAAGTGGTTGCAATCTGTTGGAGGTGCACTTTCAAACGTCACACCAGGGGAATAATTTTCAAACTCAAATTCTGATTCGCTGCGTGGTTCTCATTCCTCCATTCCTCATTACAATCTCCATGTGTCGAGGGTGACTTGAGGTGTTGACCTCAATAAGTCGGAGGATGAGATCAACAAGCATTATACTGCAACGGAGCTTAATTATGTGCATTGTTTCAATAGAAATATGGTAGCTCAATGGAAAACGGAATGGGTGCCTAGTAAGACCATAAAACTTAGGTTTCGTGCACAGCAATTACCATCTGCGCGAACCTCTATTATCAACTGTTCCTGTGACTAAATATATAGAACGGATTCTACTTTGTCGCAACTGTGGGAAGTTTAATCATCGGGGAAATATTTGTGGAAAGACTTGTTTGAAATGTGGGCACGCATACTTTGCCAGCGGAAATGTTTTTCGGACGCACTGAATGATGCTAACTATGGGCAGGCACACTCTGCACTTAATACTAAAGATTGCCCAGCTCATGCTTTAGAAATCAGCATCAACATGAAGTTTCAGGAATTGCCAGAATCTCGTTATGAGGCCAGGCAATTGTTGACGGTTCGATAGTCATATATGGAGATAGTCAGTGCTAGTCATACACAGCAATCGGGGTTGGCTGGGATCATTCTGGCGGTGACGGTTCTGAATCCCCGTAGAAATTATGCATAGGCACCAGGGGGAGTCATCTCCGCATGTAAGAGAGAGGAGAGAGATGTCCCAAGTGACCATGTACAGATACCAGCATCTCTACGTATTGCTCCTTCGGCAAGGTGGCCGGGTGGCCAGATGGTAGCGGTTAGACAGGCTCCACTCAGGGGTCACAAACTATGGGTGGCAGATGTGGTGGCTGCCTGTAACATTAGGGAAATTTTAGGGACCGTCCCTTGGTAGCACCTGCTCATTTGAACAAATTGTGTCCTCATGGTACTCCTTTGGCGCTGGCCTTGGCCACTTCAGACTCGGGGCCCCTATTTGATGGCCGGGGACCTGTTGATTTTTTTTTCAGATTACACGTGTGGCGCCAGATTACCTGCGCCCACTTTTAGAAGCTCTGTAAGAGAAATCTCTTAGATTGTGAAGGGATACACCTGACTTACAAATACCTTCATTTATTGTATTACAATGCTCGTAGCATTTCTCCGAAACGAGCGGAGCTAGGATTCATGTCTTTATCTTATTTGAAATCTAGTTGGGCCAGCGCTCGCACTTTTTGGTTACTGATTATTTATTACATATTCCATAATTATCGTAAGCAGGGAGTGGGTATACTTATTGGAGTACATCACGATATCAAATTACATAACTGGATTACACATTTGCGCAGTCCTCTGTCCTTAGAGGCGATACTTTTTTTTTTTTTTTTTTTTTTTTTTGGTAGATTAACGTGGGGGTGTGGGTGTACTACCGGTGGTGATATGTTTAAGCGGTATGGCAGGCTGAATTAAGATCTAGTGCCGACAATTACATTAACTTTAACGGTTCAAATTTCTACAACTCGTCTGCTTGGCACAGTTACCGTTACCCGGTATAGGGATATGGTGCGTGTCATTCATAGTACCTACTGTCTCATATATATCGACTCGTCTGGGTGATCGGCACCACGGGAAACTTCCCTGAAGCTCTTCTTTGTGACCTCTGACTTAGCTTCACAGAAGTTACTTACGCCACACAGGGACACATTAGGCAGTGGTCATTTTCCTTTTTACCTTTCTGTTAACCGTACAGCATTTCTCCGGTGACGGCCTCCAGCGCAGGTTCGTCCGCGACGAGAGATTCTGACGGATTTTATCCACACTCGTTTAGACCCATTCGCAGAGGACGACATAACATACTAAACGCTGGAGGCCGTTGTCCATGAGGCGGTTGGGGTGAGTTCCCGAGAGCGATAGTTGTGCAAGAAAGATCACAGCACCTGTTTTTGGTACCTCGGCGTAGTGATGCACTGTCAAGGTACCTAAAGCTCTCGAGGTGCTCCTACGTCCTCGTCGTCCATCCCGGGAAACGTCACTATTTTAGTAGACGGCAAAAAGGAGCACACCAGTGGAAACGTTTCGTATAGTATAGAGACGGAAAAATCAAGGCAGGGAACTAGTACACCAACTAGCATTTCCAAGGTGGCTACCAGGCTGACCTCTAAACACAAAGACCCTGAGCCAGTCGGTAATCAGGCGTCCACTAGCTAGAAAAAGGCAAAGTACAACATGTCACCTGAGATGAAGAAGAAAGCATAAAAAAGGTGACTCAATTGGCAGCAGACAAAACCAAGGAAGTAGAGGCTGATATATCAAAAACGCAGCATATGCAGATAGGAGCTAATGTCGGATTTAAGGATACAGGTGGCGATTTATGGTCCCCCGATATTGAAGATGTTAACCCCTCAAAAGCCACTGAAGTGTTAGCGACGAAAACAGGAGATCAGCTTAATTCAACGGACGAGAAAGAGTAACACGTTCAACTTCATTTGCTGAAGATTGAAGAGGTTCTACACACGTGCGATTGGTTACCAAAAGCCCAGAGATCCCAAATTTGGACACGTTTTTACGATTTAGCTAGTATGTTACAATTTGCACGAGACAGAATTCAGGAACTCCAATAGGAAAACCTACGGATTCGCAACGAGATCCAGTCATCTCAATCAACGAAACGATTATACAAAATGTAACACACGCTTCTATGGCAAGGATGCCACAAAAATCTCAGAAAGAAGATAGGATAGAGCGAACCACAGTGGTTCAGTCCGGAGTGGTTTTTTGCGGTTCCAAATCGGGCGAGAATGCTGAGTTACTGCAGAGGAAAATAACTGAAGCTATCAACCCTGCACGTGATAAAATTCGCATTAAACTGATTAAACAATCTGGACAAAAGCAGGTACTTATCAGAACTGATGAAGAGGAGGATGTACAAAAGCTACTATCCCATCAAAGACTTAATAAGTTGATGACGGTTAAATGGCCCAGAAGATGGAGACCAAGGCTCATCTTATACGGTGTTCCGCGATGAATAACGCCGGATAAGTTGCAACAGTAAGCGTGAGACCAAATTTTGAGGACTACCATCTTGACAAGTTTAAAAAGGAGTTTGATCCTAGATTCCTGACTGGCCCGAGAGAAAAGGAGACGGCACATTACGTGGTGGAAACCACACCAGAGCTACGAAAGAGGATATTGGGTAAAGGTAGACTGTACATCGATTTTGGATCCTACTCAGTGAAAAATTACTTAGTGGTTCCAAGATGCTATCTTTGCCAGGACCTAGGACACGTGGTGAAATATTGTCCATGTGACAAGCAAGCATGCGGTCATTGCGGAGAAGAAGATCATTTTAGAAAAGACTGCAAAAAGCGGAACCAATCGGAAATTTGTATTGCTTGTACGCGGAAACAAAAAAACTAATTGTAGTAATCCGAATGGCTCAAATTGCGGCACATATAAAGCTTTGTTAAACCGTATAATACAGAGAACAGATTATGGCTCATAATATTCAAGTAAATAATATGAGGAATTCCGCTTTGAGGATACTCAATATTATTCAAAGCAATGCCGCAAGGAGCAGGCTTTTAATGCAGGAGCTACTACGCTAGATGAGATGAATACGGATGTCTTGCATACAGGAGCCTTATACCATTGGTGGGAAGATTCCGTTTTTGCCGTCTTCTGCTAGGATCGTGGTAAATGGAGATAACCCGATGGCAGCTATTGTCATTTTTCAACATGCTATTCATGTTACAAACTTGCAACAATTCGGCAGTAGTTATCTGAATTGTATAGAACTTCGCCATGGGAATCTTCAGGTTGGGATGGTAAACGGCTACTTTCAACCTAGCCAGGAAATCGAACCGCATCTTCAGCGATTGCAAGTCATACACTCACCTATCACCGTTACCAATAATTTACACTTTGGACGCTAACGCAAAGCCACCCATATGGCATAGCCGTAACTAGGAGGAGCCAGGAGCAGGAACTAGTCGCCCGAGTGTACTCGGGCGGGGGCAAATCACCACGGTACCCATCCGCTTTTCTTGCGGATTTACCCGTGCGATATAAAAGATGCAGTCTTATGCAAGCGTTTATGTCTGTGTCGAAGTAATGTGGGCAGGGTGTTTCCCTTTGTGCTGTCGTCGCTGGCTGGTTTACCTACCGGAGTGGTCGCCCATCCAGGAAGGGATCAGGCCCGATGCTGCTTAACTTAGCCGCTTGCGGGCTGTCAAGGAAAGCAGTGGTACCAAGCGGTTAGGACTTAAAGGATATAGGTAGGGGGTGGGGGAAAGCCAGTGTTGCAGAATCTGGTCGGAGAACAATTTGACGGTCACCCATCCGAGTTGTGTCCGAGCGCGATGCTGCTTAACTTGGCGGGTGATACTGTAAAGAAGGGAGAGGTGGCCGAAAACTACCATCCCAAGGCGTCCTTGGGAAGTCGGTAGCTTACGCATCTACTAGGCAGCGTGTGTTCATAGAGACCGAGAGGATTGGGGTGAGGAGCAAGTTTAGTGTAGATTGTGCGAACTCTTTCTCGCATAACGTCCACTATGTAAGCGATTCCCGAGTGGGAATGGAGAATGTGGGACGGGATTCCACGGTCTCTGCCATATGTATTCCTCAGTGCCCTGTTCTGCACGGTCTGCAGTCTGCGGATGGTGGAACGAGCCACCGAACCCCAGACCTAGCAGCCGTACAGCATCAGGGGCGGGATGACCGCGCGGTACAGCCGTAGTTTTAGGTGTGTAGGCATGGTGGAGCGGAAGATGGGAAACAACTGCCGTAGGGCAGCGTGTCCCATACCGACCTTCTCCCTGACATGCGGAGTGAAATTAAGGCCGCGGTCGTGGAGGACTCCGAGGTATTTGGCGGTGCGGTCCCAGGGGATCCGCTGGCGCCGCAACCTTAGGGACCATTCCGGCCGCAAGCCACGGACTTTTGCCAGCAACAGAGCGGAGCTCTTATGCGGGCTGATGGCCATCCGCCACTGTTCACTCCATATGCCTATGGCCTGGAGCTGTCTCTGTAGCGGGGGGAAGCAGTAACGGGCGTTCTTGTTACGTGCCATTATGAGGACATCATCGGCATACTGGCACGTAACAGTACCAGGTTCTGTGGGGATGTCGGACATGTATTAGGCAAAGAGTAACGGCGACAGCATGCTGCCTTCCGGCATTCCCGCCGCTATTTGTCTGATTGTGGAATGCCTCCCCTCCACCCTCACACTGAAAGTGCGGTCCCGAAGGAAGCTACTAAGCAGGTGAAAGTAGGGGGAGGGATCTCTGCGTTCTTGAGTTTATACAAAAGTCCCTGATGCCACGTGGTGGCGAAGGCCTTTTCCAGGCCCAAGAGTACCGCGACTGTTTTTTGAAGTTGTCCTGGAAGCCCAGGGCAGCCTACTCAGCCAGTCGTAGCAACTGTAGGGTCGTGGAATGTCCAGTACGGAAACCAAACTGATGATCCGGGAGTAGGGGTCTCTCCTCAAAGAGAGGGGCGAGGCGAGGTAGGAGTAATCGCTCCAATACTTTCGAAACGATCGGGAGTAAGCCGATAGATCTATAGCTTGACAGGAGGACCGGGAGGCCGCGCCGTGGCCGAGTGGTTAGACCACTCGCCTCTCACCTAGACGGCTCGGGTTCGATCCCAAGCGACCGCATGTGAGATTTGTGGTGGACAAAGCGGCACTGGGGCGGGTTTTCTCCGGGTTCTCCGGTTTCCCCCGCCATCGCATTCCACTGATGCTCCATCTTCATTCATGTATCATCAGTGCCACCGCCTGCGGTGCCATAAGTAGTTAAAGCGGGCGTTAAACACTACCAAAAAAAAAAGGAGGACCGGGTCCTTACCGGGTTTCAAAATGCATACCACTCTCGTATCCTTCCAACACGTTGGGAAGTGACGGAGGTGTAGGCATGCTTTGTAAATCCGCGTCAGGTGGATTACAGCCTTTCGAGGCAGGTGCTGTAGCATAGGCGCCGTGACGCCGTCATGTCCAGGGGCTTTGCTGGGATTTAGGTTTTTGAGTTGGGAGGCCACCTCTTTCGGGGTGACTAAAGGAATACGGATCTCCTCGTGGGGCGGCGGGGGCTCCTCATAGAGATATTCTACAGTCGCTTTCACGAGTTCAGTAAAGTCCTCGTCCTGGGAGTGTTCTCGGGGTTCGAATTGAGACTCCAGATAGTCTGCGAAATCCGTGGCTTTATCCTGGGGCTCAAAAGAGAGTCTCCCTCGGGTGCAATGGATGGGATGCTGGAACTGACTTTTATCTTTCCTGAGGGATCGGATGATCCTCCAGGGTTGTTTCTCTTCCAGGTTTACCTTTGCCATTGTGTGTTCCCAGGCCGCTTTGCGGTGCGCGCGAAGCAGGCGCCTTGCCAGGGATTTGAACCGCTGGTACACTGCTTGGAGCCTGGAATGGCGGAAGCGCTGCCATAGCTTCCGTACGGTTGCCTTGGCTTTTAGCAACTGTCGGAGATCTTTAGGTATGGTTCTCGGGTTAGGATTGTCAGATGGGATGCGGTAGGTATGCGCACGTACCACATTCAGTATTTGTCTGGAAAAAGCCGTGGCTGCCGCTTCCAGCGCTTCGATGGAATTGATGCGAGGTCGCGGGTCCACGGTTTGGCTTAGGTCTAGGGCGGCTGCGTCCCAGTCGATCTCATTTATCCAGTCTGGTGTTACCAGAGCTGATACGGTCTCGGTTGTATCCACCACGACAGGGTCATGGTCGGAGTCCAACTCGTTTACCGCCGAGAGGTCAAGATGAAATGGTATGTTCTTGGTGATTATGATGTCAAGAACATCCGGTCTGCCGCGAGCCGGATGACAAGTAGGTCCTCTTGGTCCGTGCGTGACGAGGCTGGGTTTACCGCTGATGAGGCGGTAGAGCCCGCGGCCTTGGGGGTTGTTGGTGCGCCTATGCCAGTGGTCATGTTTCGCGTTGAGATCTCCTGCGATGCATACTACTGGGTGAAGGTTCAGGGGAGTGGTATATTCCGCTTCGTGGAAGCGGTGGTTTGGTGTATGATATGCAGCTATTAGCAGCGCATCGAGCCCGCCAACGGCAAACTGGATTGCGCAGGCCTCCACGTGCTGTAGTTCTGGGAGTTGCACCGGTGTATGGGTTATGTGGCTCTTTATAAATATAGCTGTACCGCCACCCGATCAGAACGATGGGTGACGTAACTAGGCAGCGAGAAGACGGTAACAGCATCCGGATGGGTTTCGGAGACCGTCAGGATGTTAATTCCATAGGTTTGTACAAACTCAAGAACGCCTGGGCGTTGGCCCCGGATGCCGTTCACGTTCCAGTATGCGAGTCGCAATGGTCTCCGAAAGAATCTAGAGGCCATCACTTAGCGGAAGCCGGGTACAACTGCTCCAACGTTTGGAGGAACAGGGTGTGTTTCTGGAGGGGGGAGAGTCGGGGGTAGCTGTATTGTAACTAAAAGTTGCGCAATACAAGTAGGACCTTGCTTAAGAGGTCTCCGAACCACAGGGCTAGGTCCTGAAGTTCATCCAGGTCCGCCTGTGTGATGGCCGCAGTAAAGGCCGAGGAAGCCGCTGCAGTAGTAGGTGTAGCGGGAGCTACCGGCAGGGTTACCGCTGGAGTCACCGCTGGAGTCAGCGCTGTCGGTACTGTTGCAGGAGCTGCTGGAGCCTCCGCGACTGGTAGGTGCTGGTGTGCGGGGGGCGTGGCCTCGGGTCTCTCAGAGGTGGGAGCCTCTGATTGCCTCGGCTGGCCGGACGCCCAACGGTTCTTCTTCCCTCTCTTCTTGGACTTCTTTTTTGAAGAAGTCTGGCGTGACCCCTCTGCCAAGGGTGTCGGGGCAGCTTCCTCCGTCGATGTAGGCGGACCTGGTTAAGGGGTTGGGGTCTCCGTCGAGAACGGAGCTGGCACAGTCTTTGCACAGACTGCGGGGGTGGGAGTTCCTGCTGCCTTTGCGGCGCGCAGCGTTCCCTCAGCGCGTTTGAGTGCCGACGAAAAGGACACCGCAGGGCGCACATTAGCTGGCTCCTGGGGCTTCCACGGCGGCTCTCAACGAGGCGCTTTCGCACCTCACAGCCTTTCTATATGCCCACATGCGCCTCTTCACAGTTCGCACAGTGGCGAACTTCATAGGGCTTTGTGCAGCCCTTCAGTAAATGGGCGTCAGCACACCGCAGGCATGCGAGCTTGCGCTCGCACATACTGCTAGAGTGATTGAAACCCATGCACCTATGGCACTGCTCAGGTCCTTCTTTGCCGTGGTATCTCTCGATACGCACGACCGTAAAGATAAGCCGACGGACAGCGTCTATCGGCTGGACTGTCTGGGCGCGTTCCTTTGGTACCACGACTAGGAATAAGGGCATAGACACTCTCTGAGTGCCGTCGTCTGTTGCCACCGTCTTACTGAGACGTGTCACGGAGGTAGGGGTGATATTGTACTCATCCTGAAGGGCAGCCATAACATCCTCAGGTGTACAGTCGGAGTCAAGGCCCAGTATTATCCTACGCTTCACGTAGGGTCGCTGCAGCGAGTAACTGTAGAACGGAATTTTTTCGTCCCGTAATACAGATTTCGCTGCCTCGAAATCCCTTTCCGAAGAGGTATGGAGGTGGACTTTCTTGGTTTTCCGCCGGGCCTCGAAGGGGCTCCTAAGTTTCGTTGCCAGCTTTCTCATTACCACAACGTGGTTGCGGAAAGCGTCGGCAACTATAGGTGGGATTTTGCGAACCCCTTGGGTTGGGGTTTGGTGGTTTCCCTGTGGTGGTATGGTTGGGTTGCGGGAGGAACGGCCGCTTCTGTGGCCCCCTGCATGGACAGTTATCCACGGCCCGTCAGGTTCGATGTCGGTGTCGGAGTCGGGCATAGGGATGGTGTAAGGACTGGTAGGGTCTTGACTGGTGGGGTCACTTTCAACCGCAACCAGGCGGTGAGGCGAAGTTGGCTTTCGCCTGTTGCTGCCGCCAGTAGACGTCCTGCTTCGCTTACGCGAAGGTCCCGCCGTCTCTGGAGAGGGAGTAGGTTTGCTGGTACTGGGCTTTTGCCCATCAGTACTTGTCATAGTAGGCGCGGTTGGCCTACGGCTGTCCGCAGAGGAGCGGACCTCCTTAGAGGAGGCGCCTGTGCGAGCCATATCGGCTCGAGGTTTCAGGCCAACGACCTTCACCCTTGGCTCTGGCCTTACGAACCCGCTGTATCAGTTGTCTGTCGGTCTTGTCAGGTCAATGAAAAGAAAGACGACAGTAGAAGAGAAGTAAGAAAGTAGGGGTTGTTCCTGCTCTTTACGAAGTGACTGCAAGCTGTCTGTGGGGGCCGCTCGCACACTGTCGGCGGAACGGCAAGCTAGAAGAGGGTCAGAGCCCACTGCGTTGCCGCTGTATATAAGCCGAACACCCGCAGGCGTCGGAGCTGCAAGCTAGAAGAGGGACGAGTGTCCACTGCGTTGCCGCTGGGGGGAGTGCTGCCGTGGCTCCTGCCGCTGCTGCTGCTGCTGCTGCTGCCAGGTCCGCCGGTAGATGGTGCGTCGTAGCTGCTGCGCAGAAGAGATGTCAGCCCTCTCGAGTCTCGGGAGGGAGTGGCCGAGGGCGCGCAACCAGGATGATCGAGGCAAGAAACTGGAGGAAGTTATCATGGCCTTCCAGTTAGGTATCTCAAATCGGCGAGATAATCCGTAGACATATGTGGGTAGAATTGGCGTTGAGGCTTACATTGATGTGGCCCTTCACAATCTACAGGCCCAACATTTATTGAGTGGCTGACATGCTTTGCATAAGTAAACAACGAGTGATCATAATGCTATTGCGTTTCAGCTACATAGAGAAAGCATAGACAACCAAAAGATGGTTAAATTTAACTACAATTGGGATATCTTAAGAGAAACTTTTGTAACACCAACCATAATAGTGCCTAATTCGGATCTTGAAAATGTGTCAATGAGCCCCGAAAGTACAATAATACCAGTATGCGAGCTGCAATACCTCTGCAATCAGAATATCGGCGACATAATAACCCATGGAACGAAAAATTGCAACGCTTTAGACGTAACGCAAGAAGGGCGAGACATAGGTACCAAACTGCAAATTCACCGCAAGCCAGGGAAAATTGGTTAACCATTTGCCAACGTAGGGAGGAGGCATATGCAAACCTACTCAAGAGAACTCGAGAGAGTTTCTGTCGGTCTTTACAGAGGATTGCCTGCAAAAAGATTCGCGGCGGATACTATATCGCATAGTCAGACATAGGTATTCAAAAGAAGTTGGCACCACTTTGATCAGGCCAGATGGAACGCAAACGGGGACTTGCGAAGAAACAGTTTATCTTCCTTTAGATACACTCGTTCCAAAAGATAATATTGAGATCGATACGCCTAATCAAAGAGAAATGCGATGCATATGTGCGACTACGTAACAGATGAAATGAGCGATCACCATTATAGAGGACGAAATTCTCGTGGCTATAAACAAATTGAAAATTGGAAAGCACCTGGCTCAGGTGGCATTGACAATGAATCTCTAAAGGCATTAGGTTCCCAAATTGCTCCGTATCTTCTGAGTCTTTTCGATGAGATACGAAGACAGGGAAAGATACCGCGCAGATGGAAAACTGCAAACTTTGTGATTCTTAGGAAGGCCCCTGATAATTACCCTCGGAAATCGAATTCCTACCGACCGATAGCTCTGATAAACGGAGTCGGGAAGTTGCTAGAGAAATTACTTTGCAGCAGACTTCAACAGTCAAGAGAGAATGTTGGTCTAGTCAACACACAGTATGGTTACAGAAAAGCCAAAACTTGTCAAGATGCTATTTACTTTACCTTGACATCAATTGCGGTGGCAAACACAAAATATGTAGTGGGGATCTTTATGGATATTGAAGGGGCCTTTAATAATTTATGGTGGCCATCCTTATTTGAGGAGATTCGCAGTTTTAATTGTCCGCTGGACCTCTATAATCTTCTGAGGGACTATTGTACAGACCGGGAAGTATATTTTCGGTATGGTGCAACGATCAAAACAAGATCAGTTACTAAAGGATGCACGCAGGTTTCGGTTTGTGGACCAGTCCTCTGGGATATTAGGTTGGAACCTATTTTACGCCTTTTAGATCAGTGCGAAATCATCGAAAGTCACACAGCGTATGCGGATGATGTAGTTATAGTCATCACTGGAAATTCAAGAGCGGAAATAGAACGCCGAGCGAAGGACGTGCTACGGCTTGTAGATATTGAATGCACTCGTAGAAATTAAAAATATCTGGAGCAAAAACAAAATATACTTTGTTCAAAGGAACGCTTCAGAGATCCGGCGATCACATTAAATGGTCAAAGGGTTCAACGAACAAAGGACATTCGATACTTAGGAGTGGCATTAGAAGAGGGTCTCCTTTTTTAGGAAACACATTTCGAAACCTGCAAATAATTATGGGCAAGATATGACGCTTGGCGCGAAATTTTGGAACCATCCCATATGCGAGTATAACATTATACAACAATGCAGCTTTGGGTTCGATAGTGGGTCATGCGGTAAGTGCATGGGCGAATAGGGTACATCTAGTCACGGCTAAGAGGGATATAAGAAGTGTACAAAGGAAGATACTATTAAATTTCACTGGAGCATTTTCCACTACACAAACTGACGCACTATTGGTTACGATTGGTTTACTGCCATTAGATCTGGAAGTTAGGAGGCGCGCTGCATGCTATTGCTTAAGGAAGGACTCCCCGGATCGAGCTGCACAAATTGTTGGCAGACCTATGGAGGATGAACTACAAATTAAGGAAGTATTATTGCAGGAATGGCAAAGTGAGTGGGACGAGAGCACGATAGGACATAGAACATACAAAATATTCCCAAACGTGGGTGAGAGAATCCGTATGAGATATATGAAACCTTCACGAGGTTTTATACACTATGTAACAGGGGACGGTCCTTATGGAACATATCTAAAGAGGTTTAACTTGCGACAGATAGACACCTGCAAATGTGGAGACATAGACACGCCGGAACATGCGGTTTAGGAGTGCCCATTCCACGAAAGAGAGAGAACAACAGCTCTCTCCTACATCCAAAATAGAACAATATATTCCATCGTTAGCAGAAGAACATTATGGAAATTGATGGATCATGCTATAAATATAGTTTCAATTAGGGCAGCATTGGACTTCAAAAAAGAAATAGGTCACCTGTGACGACCACAAATAATTATATTAATACAAATAGCCAATTAAAATTAATACTTTATACAAGAATATTTCGTTTAGTGTTGAATTAATTATTTTAGGAACACTTGTAAGAAATCAAGTTTATGTATTAATCCGTGGAAGATAAAGAATTATTAGAATCAAATATTAAAAGTATAATTAATATGGTTCAAATAAATAAAGATGTTAATGTAGTTCGGAATAAAAAATGGGATCCGGATTAATAGAGACATAGCAGCCCCCTAGTCTGTGGTAACTCAGGCTAGGGGGCTTTTTTTTTTTGTCCATGATTATCGCAACGCATAAAATGAATCAGCGGTCGCTCACATTCGCGAACCTTCTTGGTGGAGTGCCGAATGGGCTAAGGTTGTGCCTGAAAGACCTCTCGCCTATACCCACTACCGAAGGCATACCAAAGAGCCAAGAAAACGGAAGCGTGGACGAAACGGCAACTTATTAAACAGCGGCGTCCATCGAGGTTGGGTTACGGTAAATGTAAATGGCGTGATATTTATGGACACTCTTTAACTGCTATGGATCTCAGCGTCCCATTCTATATTGGGCGTGAAAGACCACTTAATTTTGCTCAGACACCTCTATATCAGGCTTGAGGTTCTTTTAAATGCCGTAACGGCTTTATTTCCCTTCCGAAGGATGCCATGGATTTTTACACCCGAAAAAATCCATCGTATGAAGTTAGTATGGTAGCATGGTACACCACGGAGGGCGACTCGCGTTACGGTGCTACAATAACCATGAACACCCCGGTGCGTGAAGTATGGCAAAAACTAGCTTGGTATAAGAATTCTCATCGATCCAGTGCATCACCACATTTGTAGGACAATCAGGAATTGCCGAACGACTATCTGCGACGTTTGACACCGTGAGAGGTGCAGATGGTGCCTCCACCGGGAATATCGGCCACATTATCTTCCGGTATGACTATTAGTTAGTATTAATGGTGGAAGGATGGTTTGTGTACAACCGCCATCTTGCGGTTATACCATGTACATCTATTACATTAATTGTTTTTCTTAGATTTTGAAGTAAAGGACAAAGGTCAATGGAAAGGGAGAGATCTCTAGTTGAAGGAATGTTTAATACAATCACATTTTTTGGCCTGCAAGAAGTTATTATTGATAAAATGGTATTCTCGCAGTAAACATTCTGACAAAGTAATTACTTTCTTCTTCTAATTTCTTGATCTAGAACCACTCTGAAAAACAGTACATATGTATAAGATGCATGTAGATAAAGACGCACACACATGTTTGGGAAAGGCTTGGTGTCATTTTTAAGTGGATAGCCAAAAAAAAAAAAAAAAAAAAAAAAAAAAGGAGGGGGGGTGGAAGGGTGACAGTATGAGAGGCTATCCGAGGGATTGTGATGACTTTTACTGTGGACTGCATGTATTGCATTCCAAGTCCGAGGAACACGCCCCCTATTCTCACGGTTCTGGTATCATAAGCACATAATTTGATAGTAATTATTTCTCGAGATAGCTGCTAAATGGGCGAATTAGTAAGAAGTTTCTTATAACGAAGTAGGTGGCCAATGCTATTTGCGAATTTCCTCCATCTTTGTTTTTGCTTCTGTTATTTGCGAAACTACAACCAAACACACACGTATTCAGGGGCAGCTCTTCCATTTGCGCACAGTCGCACGTGAACCCGCCTAGTCAAACAAGATTTGTTAACAATTTACTTTTTGATAAAATGCATAAAAACTAAAGAATTCATTACAAAATACTTACAAACAATGTATTCATTATTGACGCAAAAATAAAACCATACATTCCAATGGAATCTTGGAATGAGTCCCGCATACTTTGCGTGTCTGACTTGATTCCATTTCCTGCATTTCACCTGCTTGATTCCATTTCCGCTGCTCGCACGTGCGAGTGAACAAGCATTGAAACTGCTGGTATGGACAGTAAGAAGTGCGGTGGTGGGGGTGCCTTCCTCTTAAGAACTGGTATCGCACAATTTTGTTGTGCTCCAAGTGAGCTCTGAAACGTGTGTGAGTTGCGTTTCTTTGTTGCATTTTTTTCTTTGCTCTCTTTACACGTTTGTACACGTCTTACGCCTTATGTTATTTCAGTAAACATTTTCGCTGTGTTGTGACATAAGAAATGACTTTAATTGAGTTAAAAGTCACGGAACTAAAGAAATTGGCCTTCTCTACCTTACCATTGGAAAAGAAAGTGGAAATAAAAGGAAGCAGACCAACACCTCTCTGAACATACAACAAATAACTAAATCCAAAAAAAGGGATTATAGAAGAGAATTTAAAGTAGAGCTGTATGAAAAGAACAAATGGATTTGTGGCTGTGAGGTAACAAATAGATTGTTTTGCCTTCCTTGTCTGTTATTTGCAAAACATGATGGCGAGACTTCTTGGGTAAGCAACGGTGTGGCTGATTTGTCACACCTAAGACAGAAGATTAAGAAACATGAAACTGCAAAATTCCACATAAATTCTATAGTTGAATTTAATCTTCTAGGGAAAATTGATATTCGGCAACGATTAGACCACGTCTATCGCCTGAATATCAGAAAACATAATGACATTGTGACAAAAATCGATATGTACTTTAAACAAATTATCGATTGTATTACATTTTGCGGTGCTTTTGAATTAATACTCAGAGGTAACAATAAAAGTGAAGAATCGTCGAATCCGGGAATTTTTAGGGGCCTCATAAATTTCTCGGCGGAGGTTGACGCATCTCTGAAAGATCATCTTGCTACAGCAACGGTTTCTAAAGGAACACCCAAAGAAATCCAAAATGGTTTGTTGGATTGTATGCTCACTTTGTGCCAGGAGCATGTAAGACAAGAAGTAGCTACTGCAAGTTTTGTGTCAGTTTTTTGCGGATGAAACTAGTGATACGTCATCTGCATTTCAATTGGTGGTTGTTTTTCGTTATGTTTTGCCTAATGGACAGCCTGTTGAAAGATTCTGGCACTTTGTCAATCCCTCCGGCCATGACGCGACATCTATTGCTGTGTGTATTCAACAAGCATTAGCAAAAGTAGTTCAGAATTGTGACAAATTGATTTCCCAGAGCTACGATGGGGACAGTGTGATGAGTGGAGATATAAGTGGCGTTCAGCAATAACAATATAGATACGCTAGTTTTCTACACTGCTATGGGCACCAATTTAACTTGGTTGTAGCGCAGGCCGCAAGTCTAAACCGGTAAGTTCGAGTGGTTTCCCCCCCCCCCTAACCCAATTTGACTGACATTACCAACTTCTTCAGCAATTCCCCCCAAAGGATTGCTGCTCTGGTTAAAGTTGTTGGCAAAAGAATACCTCATGCTTCTACCACAAGTTGAAACATCAAGAGCTGAATAATGAATACCATATATGAATATCGAAGTGCATGAGGGGGATAGAATCATCAGCCAAGCAGTCGTCAACAATTAACCAAGCGGGAGCCATTCGACGAATGTTAAGAGATCCAGTGTTTGTCTTTTGGCTAAGAGTCTTCCAGAATCTTATGCCTCATGTTGACATTTTATATAGTGAACTACAGAAAAGGACTGTGAATGCAATGCAGTCTAAAAAGCTGATTGAGACTTTTCGGACACCCATTGAAAAGGAAAGGGCATCCATGGACAACATAAGGCAGCAGGCAGAGACTTCTGTTCCAGAACCAACTTTGAAGAAAAGGAGAGTTGAAAACGCGCACTTAAACAGGACTGTAGCAGCAAAAGGTGTGTGTTGTGATAATTAATCATATAAGCACGCGATTTTCGTTCACAACATACTACTCTGCTGCATCTCTGTTTGATGCAAGACAATTTGAGCAGCATGACAGGAAATTTCCAGTTCATTTGCTTGACCAGACCGTGGAAGTGTACAACTTTTTGGAGAAAGAACGCCTAAGAACTAAATTGGGTGTAATTTACAGGCGACAAGACTTCCAAGTTATGAGTGATGCTACAATTTTCGTGCAGTTCATTATAGAAATCAACCTGGAGACTACGTTTTCTGAGACTTACAAATTATTGGCGGTGTGTACCATACCCATGACCACCTCAGAAGCTGAAAGATGCTTCTCAACTTTGAAGCGAATAAAGACATTTTTGAGAAGCACAATGGTAGAGGACAGATTGCGTGCATTGGCAATGTTATCAATAGAAAAGAACATGATAAGTGACATACCAAATTTCAACGAAAAATTGATTGATCTGTGTGCATCAAAAAAGGAATGACGAATGAATTTTGTTTATAAGAACTGCACATAATTATCTGTAGGTTCCTCATTATCACTGTGATTAGCATCATTATGTAATTATCATTGCATTTATGACTATACAGCTACTGTTTCATTGCTACTAATTTAATTACTTATTTAACTTATAATTAATTTCTCTTATAAACTCTGATTTACGATTCCAGCAATTCGATTTTATATATGCATTTTACAAAATAAAAAAACTTCGAGAAGTAATTGAAATCAAATGTTATTTTATGTGTTAATTAGTAGCATCCCTTGATATTAAATATGCTTTCGATACTTATGAATTGCTATATGTAAAATGCTACTATCATTCAATACTTAAATTCTTCTGACTTTTTTTTTTGTGTGTGTGTGTGTGTGAAGTGTTCAAGTGTGAACCCCCATATTCACGACTGACGAGACGCCACTGCACGTATTCACCATTATACTGGTTTACAACTTACACTCCATATTTACTGCTTAAAAGAACATGCAACACCCTTCACCACAAAATTACTTAAAGAGATACCCTAATCTATGTATAAAACATTTCCCCTTCCTTTTTCTTCTTCATTTGCTATACGAAAAACCGGGCCACGCCGTGGGCGAGTGGTTAGACCTCTCACCTAGATGGCCGGGGTTCGATCTCAAGCGACCGCATCTGAGATTTGTGGTTTCCACGGGTACTCCGGTTTCCCCCCCCCCATCGCATTCCACCGGAGCTCCATCATCGTTCATGTATCATCAGTGTCACCGCATGCGGTGCCATAAGTAGTTAAAAAAAATATACGAAAAACCACAACCAAACACCGCACACGTATTCACCATGAAACTGGTTTAAAAGCCATAGACTAAATGAATTGCCGAATTGACATTAACACCACAAAATCTTATTTTTGGTTACACATTTAATCCACAAATGCCGTACCCTTCTCAAATGTTTATAGCCACAATATTGCGGTTTTACTAAAACGTGATTCATCAACCACAAAACATTCTATTCTGTGAATTATACTCTCTGGTTAGTCCACGGACAGTTCTTGATTACATAGCCCATTAAACAACAACAACAACAACAATAGCAGCAACAGCAAAGTCGGAAGGATAGAGGCTATACACATAATATTTTGTGCCGGTAAGTACTCGTGTTTCAATGTAAGAATAAGGCATCTTGATGCGTGTTAAACATTATACATGAATACTCTTGAATTTACGAACAAGATTGAGTTACAATAATTCTGAGATAGCAAAACATCCCTTTGTTGCCATGGCTGGGGAATTCACCAGACATGAACCCGATTGAAAATGTCTGGAAGCTAGTGAAGAAAGAAGTGGCAAAGGAAGTGATGACTATGAAAACTAGGCTTATTGAAAAGATCATAGAAGTGTGGAATCATCATCCACATATACAAGAGACAGTTCATGCATGTATAAATAGCATGTCAAGGTGAATTACAGAATTGATAGCTGCCAAAGGTGGCTCAACTAAGTACTAAGAGTTTAATAATTATTAGTATACAATGGTTCCATCACTTGGCATTACTTCTATCTGCAGAATCTAAACTGTGACCCACTATTAAGAATATATGCTCTTTCTTATTGAACACATTCCCATGGCAATCAAATAAAAGTATAGAAATATCATCAGAGTGACCTATATTCCATTTTTAACACCACCGAAGGATGCTGAAAGGTTATGCAGTTAATGGAGATATCACAAATGTTGTCTTTGTTATAATCAGAGTTGATACTATTATAATTGTTAACCAATTTAGATGTACTACATTTTACTGTTACCAAAGTTCAAATAGTTAAGTTGTAATATATTTGTATTACATTTTGCATATACATTGGTCTTGATACGTAAGAATATTGTGGTCGCTGATGACCTTTGTTGTTATAAAGTGACCTTAAATAACTAAATTAAAAAATAAAATAAAAAAAAGATGATCATACAGATTTTAAGCTGACCGCAACAGTTATGATCCAAAATTACCAGTTTCCTCTTTGATGTGATGTCCTCATTGATTGCATGCAGTAAATATGAAGACATTCCATATTATCTATCTACTTCATACTAATTTGAGATAAACATTAACAGAAATGCTCTTACTAAGTGGTTGCTGTGCAATTGTCATTGAGGTCATATGAAGCAGATGAAGCCTTCCATATGAGAAAAGCTATCTACAATGACAAACTCCTGATTAAATTTTTTGGCATACCTATATGAACTCCACTATAAACTTTGGACAGTTAAAATATTCCATACTCCGAACTCTTGATTTTTTTTAATGTTGTGGCAAGTGTTGCAAATGATCTCATGTGTACACCATGAGTGCACACCATAATATAATAATACATAACCTGACTTGTTATTAAAGAGGCATTTAATGCTCTTTGAACCTCATTAGAACTGTCATTTTGAGATAAAAATAAATATGTCTGCTACAGAAATTTTCCTAGCAAAGTCTATTACTTTAAACTAGAATTTACAGATGAACAACATAAAGAAGTTATTTTGAATTCACTGGGACAATGTATAGTGCCTGGCCATATTGGTAAAGCTATACGACGGTTCCACCACCCCATATAATGACATGCGCGCGGCACGCACACATGCGCTAAGTTGTTCAGATGTGAAAGTTGCCAGATTGCCAAAATTTTGACTTCTTCTTCTTGGGAACACTGGGGTTTTAGCTTAACAGATTCATCGTCTACACCCTGTCGCCTTCGGCCGCAACCGCTACACTCCTCAACTTATAAAAAATATCCCTCGGCTACGCATTGCGACTTAGGGCCCTCCACGTTGGGCTACGCTTTACAGCTTAGGGCACTAAATGTTTATAACAGACCAGTAAGTAATTACAATGCGGCTCTGATGACGAAATAACAAAAGTACCCGCGTATAGAAGTAATGCCGAGTGGTGGAACCATTGTATACTATAATAAAATGTGCACCCATAAATAAGGTTTTATGGTGCTAGATTCAATTAAACAGTACATTTGGACTATAAGTTTTAAGCCAGTATAATGGTGAATACATGTGTGGTGTTTGTTTGTGGTTTCTCTAATAGCAGGAAGCAAGAAGCAAGGAAATGGACATGTTTCAATACACAGCTTAGTGTACTTATTTAAGTAATTTTTCAGTGGTATATTTAGTGAAATAAGTTATACATTATCATCAGAATGATTCAGTATTGTTTGTGAATTGTAGATTACTAACTTACAGAAGCACGAGTGAAGGCAATTTACAGACAAATTTGGCAACCTACTCCAGCTTCTGCTTTGTGCTCACAACGCTTTACATTTGACAATTTGGACTTAGCAGGGCAAACCAGGAGACTAATAGAGGGAGCTAATCCTTCTTTATTCCTGCTTATCCCTTTTAGTTTCAGAAATGTGCTACAGTTCGACATAGACCGCAAAATAGACCCCCAAATAGCAGAAGTACCCCAATTATTTGTGAAACAGTAAATGAAAAGGGTACCCAGCAAACATACTGACAATAGTGTTGTATTGCAAAGACAGAGAAAGAGAAAATTAATGTTGAAATTTAAGAACAAAACTGCTAATTTGTGTAAAGCACATAAAGGAATAAAATTGCTAAAGCAGAGGGTTAGGAGACAAGAAAGACATATTAGCAGTAATAGGGAAATATTTGCTTCTTCAGCAAAAAAAGAATTAACATTCTACTAATGCTTTAAACCAATGCTGTAATATATGGTACAGTCTTTTGTTACATTAACAGTAGTTTTAGACCAAGAAATTAGAACAAAATTAAGTTATGACCTTGCCACAATGTTTACTCCAATAATACCAATTTATCAATAATAACTTCTAAAAGGCCAAAAATTGTGATTGTATTAAATATTCCAACTAGAGACCTCATGGTATATATGGTAGTGTGTAGTGCCACAAAATGGCAGCTGGGCACGACATTTGCTTCAGCAAACTGTTAGCATTTCTGCCCTGTGCTGCCAGCAGGCAAATGGCATGTGTCTGATACTCAAGTGCCATTAAGAGCTTGGCCGCTTAGTCTGAAGGCACTGTCCATATCATTAGTTTTAGCAGTCAAGTTTTCCTCTACTAAATAACTTTTTAATAACATATTTTCAGGCTATTTTTAAATTTTTTGAGAATATAAAGTGTTCTATCTTAGTAAGAAGTTTATTGTAAATAATGATTCCATTGTATTTGAAACTGCACTCATTCATCTTTTTTCAATGGTAACCAACATGCAGGTGTGCATTTTTGCTAGTAGTATTTAACTCCTTGGCACGACAGCTCACAGGGAACCTTGGCCTACCGCCCGGCCGCTGCGTCCCCCATCTCGGTCCACTACAGACGTCATGGATGGGGTGCAGTATTGGAGGGTGAGACGTGGTCAGCGCCTCGAGTCCCTCCCGGCCGGTTAATGCGGTCCTCATGACCTGGAGCCGCTACTTCTCCATCAAGTAGCTCCTTAATTGGCCCCCCAGGGACCTTACGAGGCTGAGTGCACCCCGGGCCAGGTCTCCCAGCGGGGGAAAAATCCCCACGCCGCTACTGGGGATCGAACCCAGGTCTCCCGCTTGGTAAGCAGCTGCGCTACCACCGCGCTAAGGAGACGACCTGCTAGTAGTATTATAGTCATGTATTTCACTTCTATTGAATTTATCTAAATTAGTTTTCACTTGCACAATTATTTGAGGGGCTTAGGCGTAAAATATGGTAACTGACTTTCTAGGACAAAGTGACTTTAGCAGTATTTAATGTAGTATTTTACATCCAGAGTGCAATGTATTAGTTAGTGTTCAAAAATCTTAACAGATGTCAGAAGAATACAGATTTTTCTTTCCTGGTATCTACAAAGTGTTGCATTTACAACATGGTATGTGTGACAAAATGGCAGCTAGGAGGAAGTTGAAATTTGGAGGGAACATGAATGTGAGCAATATTGCAATATTAGAACAGCTGTTAGTGATTATGAATGTGATGACTCTGATTAAGATCCAGATTACCAAGAGGTGGAAAATGAAAGTGATGACACGAATGGTAGTGAAGAAAATAAGGTAAGAAGTGTTACTAACCTCAAATTTGCTTTTGCATGTACACAATGGTGTCTGCTGTAGTTAACATGTTTTACATGCTAATGGATAAGTGCAGATGGTGATTGATGTAGTTACCATGTTATATATGCTATGCACAAATGCAGTGAACTAGAATTGAAGAATATGTACTTTAATATTCTGTTATTTTATTTGTATGCATGTACAATTTGTATTGTAAGTTACCATATTGTGTCTAAAGGAATAACTTTAAAATAACATTTTGTATAAGACCAATTTTCTGTTAAGAAAAATTGTGACCAGAATTACAGTTATAACCAAGATTTAATACAGGGTATAGAAGCATAACATTTATTTTTGCTGTGTATTAAAATGCTATTACCATTGGCCTATAGATTTCTCTATTCTTTTTTTCTAGAAAAATGCAGATCTTGAGAAAAAAAAACATAGAATCATGGAAGAAATAGGCAGAGGGGTATGAACCAACAACAGGAATGTCGAAAAGGTTGGAACAGAGGTTTAATTTATATTCAGAAGCGAGGAAAAGGGAAACAGAGTAAAATCTGTGAACTGGTTCTAACTGTAACTGCAGAAAAAGATATGTTCAGTTATTCAGTAGGCAAGAAAGAATGGAACTATTTCAAAAATTTTGGAACATGGGAAAACACAAATTGCAGAATGCTTACCTTCATGGTTGCATACAAGCAACCCAGACAGAGACGAAAGCAAAGAAAACTGACAGTCCATCAAGCAGGAGTACAACTATAAAGTATTCCATTATATCCTCTAGTGCAAAATTTACTGAAATTTGTAAAACTACTATACTGAATTTTCATGGACTACAAAACAGTAGAGGTCATTTGGAATACTTAACATGCAAGATAAAAGAAGGCTGTAACACTCCCACAGGAGATAGAAGGGGAAAACACCAGCATCATCCAAAAAGGTATTAAAGTGCAGACATTGAATGTGTGAATGCTTTTATAGATACACTGCTAACACATACCAGCTACTACAAAAGAGTTGACAGTCCAAACAGAAAATTCATGAACATGAAGTATACAATAAAAACCTGTTATGAAAAATACAAGGAAGAATGTCTACAACTGCAGAAATTACTGTATCCAGAGACAAATTTCAATGGATTTTTATAGGAGAGCACAACATATCATATAAAAATAAAAAATCAGACACTTGCAGCACATGATAGCCTTAATATAAAATTTGACAGGGCAGAAAAAGACAGAGATCAAAACTTATTGAAAACTTTATCTGATCAAATTGAATTTCTTTATGTAAAGCTAAAGCAGGACAGGATGCCATTATGCTTGCTACAGAAGAGTCGGAGAAAAAGGTATTTATGTCATTACATTCGACTTTCAACAGACTCTATGTACACCTAACTTTCAACTGGTCCTGCTTTCTATAAAAAGAAACCATTGTTACAATATCAGCATACATTCCGGTTCAGAAAAACAAGGATATTTCTATCTGTAGGATGAAGGAACTGCTGGCAGAGGAGCAAAATGAAATTGGCAGTTGTTTACTGAAGCACTTTGAGCAACATAACATTCAGGGAGAGAAGTTGATAGGTGTGTCTGACAACTTTGGAGGACAAACAGGAAGTGGACCGTTGTGTCAATATGTTTGAAACTAATTGCAGATAATAGATTTCCACAAGTACAGCATACAATGTTGCCTTCTGATCTTGATTTTGGTGTAGTCAAGAAATATGTTCGGAAACACTGTCAGCATGTATTCTTGCCTAAAGAATGGGAAGAGGTCTTATGCAAGAGCCAGAAGAAGAGACCTATAATTGTGTATTGTATGACCATTGATAATTTTGTGAAGGTTTCTAACTTGTGGGACAACTTCAATCAGAATTGTACATGTTCTGGTGAAAAGTTTGGAGTTAGAAATGTTGTTCAAGTCAGGAACCTGATAAAATGAATGTAATTCGCACCATAGTGAAATGGAACCTGTACCACTAACACGAAGAGGTCATCCAGTACAGTTCCTCGAAGGCTTTAAATATTCTCTTCCACTTCTATGTAGAGGTCCACAACCCATCGAGGCAACCAAATTTTTTTTTGGTAGTGTTTAACGCCCGCTTTAACTACTAATGGCATCGCAGGCGGTAAGCAACCAAATTGAAAGATGTTCTACCTTGTTTCCAGTACATAACAGAAGTTCATCATGCTTCTTATAAGGCATTAAAAGTAAATGAGAAAAGCCAACCAAATGACAACAGCAGTGATAGTGAATTTGAATATTAGTATTTTCATTTTGAAACTTAGTAAATTCAATTAAATTGTGTCGTTGCATTAATATGCTGCCTTAAATTATCAACCAATTTGTATAATTTCAGAGGTGAACATTTTTATGACCATGAATGACATGGTATCAATATAATAAGGCAGTGAATAACACTCTGTTTATGGTGGTATGCAAAAAGTCAAGCATAAGCTTTGCCTTGCTAATTTTCAAGTGTAATCTTGGTTTCTAATGCATAAAACAGCTTCGACTTGACTTAAGTCTAGCGTTTGCTTTGGAGCCAACTAGCTGCCTAGCTTGGGTTGC
Organism: Hymenopus coronatus; assembly: GCA_030762935.1. NCBI lineage: Eukaryota > Metazoa > Arthropoda > Insecta > Mantodea > Hymenopodidae > Hymenopus > Hymenopus coronatus. The sequence goes on along the minus strand of CM060900.1, from coordinate 533,322,149 downwards.
TTTCTCCATCAAGAAGTTGAAGAAATTATTCTTCCCGCCTTTTTAACTTTATTTTTTGATTTCCCATGGCTTTACGGTCAGTTTTTCTTTTTAGTTCAGTCTTCGTATTCCGAATCTTTTTCTGCACTTGCTGTGGAGTTACTTTTCTGCCTAAAGTTTCTTCCAGCTTGACGCAGACGGTTCGCAAAGCGTTAATTTTTTCTTCTTTGATGCTCGGGATCTGAGATTTATTCAACAGTATTGGAAACTGCTTAAGAATTGCTACAAACGTATTCTGAATATTCACTTCGTCTGCCATACTTGCCATTACACATATAACTTTAAGGTTAGGTATCGTATTCGCAAAACACTTCTGTGCAGTACACATGAGTGGCAGCACTTGGCAGACGACAGCTGCGCGCGCAACATATTTCAAGCGTTTGCTGGGAAAACATCTAGCGAAAGCTTGTTAGATTAAGGTTTTTTTTTATGCATGAGTTGAACAAGCCAAAGCTTAATCTTGTAGACTAATCTTAAAGCTTTCGCCTTAACTTAAACTATAATCTTCAAGACAAAGCTTGGATTTTATACATTTATGTTTTATACATTTGACCCATTGGGACTGAACTAAAAAGAAAAACTGACCACGGGAAATCAAAAAATAAAGTTAAAAAGGTGGGAAGAAGAATTTCTTCAACTTCTTGATGGAGAAAGCAACCCAACCATTAGTAGGATTCCAGGTAAGAATAAAAATAGATCTCAGGAGCCAAATTTAAAAGTGTGTAATATCCTTTGGTTTGTACTATCAAGTGCAATTTCAAACGTATTCTGTAGTGTGATACATGTTACATGTATCTGCTATAAAATATAAATATATTGGAAAATTACAGTGAATATTAAAGTACATAACAAAATAATACTACTTTGGGGGAAAAAAGGGACTGTTTCAAATGCACTTTTTGCTTCATAATTAATTCTATTAGGTTCTTAAAGACTCTTTTCAAAGGGGTTTACACATGACTTTCCTGTAAACAGCACTAAAATTGATGATTTTATTTGCCTTTATTTCTGCATAAAGATTGCACCTGGATGCTGCTGAGTTTACCATTTATATACGTTTTATTGGAAAACTTTTGTTTTCATTGTGACGTCTCTGGTTTGAATAGTTACAAAATGTAACTGTCTATAGCTCTTGTTTGCTGGTGCTAGTTTTACCAGCTCATAATTTCTCCTAAGAAATGTAACATTTCATGGGATTTGAAGTTATTTCTGAGCAAAAATAGTCGCAGCATTTATATGTAAGATGTTAATTATTGAAAGCACAATGGTAATTGACATCATCCTTGTGCTACTGAAGAAATTTCACACTGGATCATCTCTGAAAAAGCAGAGGCCTAGTGACACTACTATCACTTGGAGGTCAGCTAACCTGTAAACACGACCTTGTATGTACTGACAGAAGAGCATTGTTTGCAATAAATCAGGTCACAGCTGGACGACAATGCATTTCCAGTAAAGTAATGTGATATACTTACAGCATCATAAACTCCAAACAAGTATATGCCACTAAGTAAATAAACCAAGTTGTTCTTTTAACTCCCTTGCGGCTAGTTTATTTAGTTTTTTGTGCTGTTTACTGTTTAGGTGGATGTGCTGTGGGCAGGGAAGGTTTGCAAGAACAGCCACCAAAGGATGTAATTGAGCAGGTTAAAGTTGAATCTACAAATAATGAGAGCATTGCCCCAAATTCCAATAAGATTGCTAATGAAACAGGTACACAATCGAATAAATGTAAATTACCTGAGACCCCAGAAACAAAACACCTGACTACGTATGAACTGCAACTGTACTCCTAGAACAACTAAAACTGATACGCATGCAGCAGGAGGAGATATTAAACAAACAGAGCTTGCTTCCAGTAATAGAAGTACAAGGATCAAATTTTATTCAGAACTTGTAACAACGGATGAAATTTTAAGCATGTTAAACACGTTCCATATACAGATGACATTTATATTTCATTCGAGCTGCATAACCATTTGCATTTGTGTGTATAAAGTTTAAGATTGCCATCAAACTTGAAATGTATAGTTTCTATTCATAACAATATATAATTTAATCATTTGCAACAACTGTGAAATTTCGTTTCTTCTTTGCATTCCACGTCGTCTCCAATCTTCATTTTCATTCCTATCTTCCCCTTCTCCATATTCCTCTTCATTTTTATTGTTATCATCAACTTCTTCCTCTACATCATCGTCTCTCAGCTGTTTTGCGAAATTATGCAACACAAAGCAACATACAACAATACGCGGTACCTTCTCCATAGGAATTCTGATGGTGTTCATCAATATAGGAAATCGTCTCTTTAATTGCCCGAAACATTTCTCTATTGTAACTCTACTTCTGGCATGTTGACGATTATAGTATTCTTCCACAGCATTCACAGGGTTTCTGTATGGAGTTAGTAACCAAGGAGCAATCCCATACCCGGAGTCGCCCAGCAGTATCGCCGTTCCGTCTTGTTCTCGCAATCTTTCAAAAATATTTGAATTTCAGAATATGCGGCTGTCATGCACACTGCCAGACCACGTTGCGTCCACACTTGTATACACTTCATCGGAACTGCATGTCGCTTGAACATTAATAGAACAAAACGTTTTTCTATTTATGTACTCGTCGCCGTGTACTCGTGGCTTCAGAATTGGCACATGTGTGCAATCTATTGCTCCTATTACACTTGGGAAATTAAATTTATTTTGCCAGTCTTGCTTTACAGTATTAACTTCTTGCAGTCGTGATGGAAATTTTATCCACTGATTAGCTTTTTCAAAAATTCTTTCACTCACATAATCGATGGTTCTACTTACAGTGGATTGATGAACTCCAGCATCTCTGAAATCCTGGGTCACCGACGAAACGTAGAAATATTTGCATCCTTTGCTTCGATGTCAGTGCACCTCCTCGTGTTTCTGCGTTTTCTCCCAAGAAATGATGTGAAATTAACTCGACATTGTCCTCATTGAATCTATAAAATGTTTTATATACACACTCTCTACACTGTCGCTTTACTTGATACACTTTTCTTCGACGGATAGTCATGAACCGTGCCATTTTGTGGGATAAAACAACTCTTTAACACTTCTCTAGTACGAATCAAGTCACCTACTGAGGTAACTTGAAAAAAGTCAAGATTAAGCTACAAGAAGTGAAGCTTTCGCTTGCTTTATGCATTGGATTTGCACTCAAAGTCAAGTCATTGCTGGAAAATTCAAGCTAAAGCTAGGCAGTTAGTTGGCTCCAAAGCAAACGCTAGACTTAAGTCAGGCCGAAGCTGTTTTATGCATTAGAAACTAAGATTACACTTGAAAATTAGCAAGGCAAAGCTTATGCTTGACTTTATGCATACCAGCAAATGTTTCACATTCTTATTTGTAACTGAAAAAAAATTGTTTCATATTTTAACATTATCAGTGTATTCCTTAATGTTTAAATAATTATTAAAAATCTTGAATAAACAATGAAGCATTGTTAATGTATAGTTATATTTTTATAAATTTTTATATATCTAATAACTTCAAAATGCCAACATGTCACCATGTTTTACGCCCAAAGTCCTCCCTCATTTCATAAATGCATGAATAAATGTGTGTGTGTGTGTGTGTGTGTCATAATTCTTAATGTTTTTAATCATTCTTTACAACTGACAATTTTTTTCAGATTCATCGTAATTCTAATTGGCCCTTTTTGCATTTTAAATCTCTAATAATGTGATCATACCACTGCTGTTTCCTCATACTGTTATCCCATAAAATTTTAAAAAAAAAAAGTATACTGTCCTTGAATTTATAGTGTGATTTAAGATAGATATTTGGAAGCAAATTTTAACTAGCATCTTAATTAAAGTTTAGGCATGAATATTCCAGTTTAGTTTATTCTCCATCCAAATTCATAGATAGTTTGTATTTACTGCATAATTAATTTCATAGTTATCTAATTTAATTTTAGGGAAATTAATCATTTTGTTCATTTTATGATGGAATCCTAATGTCTGACTCTTGTCCTTATTAATAACTAGTTCATTAGATTTAAACCAAGTAAATAATTGTTTCAGATTATTTGTATTTCCTTTTATCTCATATTTATTTGGACCAGAGATCAAAATGCCAATGTTTGCAAATAGCAACAGTTTTATTGAATTATTTGAGTTGCAAGATTATTAATATCTAAAATAAACAATAATAGACCTAGAACTGTACGTTGAGGGACTTCACATTCATTATTGGTATTCATATTCAATATTGGTGGCTTTCTATTTTGTAATATTTATTTTGTTTGTATTTTCATTGAGAAAATCTATTACTATTATTTGCCTTCATTCCCTTGGATAAGACTCAAACCAATTACAAGCAACTCCCCTAATTCCTATTGCATCCAAAAGTTTGATACTGAGATTTTACTGGAAAAACATGTTTTGATACTGCCTGAATAAAATAAAAATAAATAAATAAACAAACAAAGTAATAAATGAAAAAGGATTTTTATTAAAAAGTTCATGTGTCTTATTACTTTTTTGTTGTTGTTGTTGTAGTGTTTAACGCACACCATAGCTATTTATGGCACTGCAGGTGGTGACACTGATGATACATAAATGAAGGTGGAGCACCGGTGGAATGTGATGGCGGGGGAAACTGGAAAACCTGGAGAAAACCTGCCCCAGCGCCGCTTTGTCCACCACATATCTTGCATGCGGTCGCTTGGGATCAAACCCAGGTGAGAGGCGTGTGGACTAATCACTTGGCCATGACGCAGCCTGTCTATCTGTGCATTCAAAAATTAAAAATTGGCAAAATACCAAATTTTCTATTAGGTCCAAAATTTAATTTGGTATTTAGGCTGAACAACTTTCAAAGACATACACGCACACACACCAGCACACCTCCACAGACTCCAACACTCACACATACTCAGACACTTACACACACCCCTACACATACTCAGACACCTACACACACTCAGACTACTACACATTCTCAGACACCTACACATACTCAGACACCTACACACACTCAGACACCTACACATACTCAGACACCTACAACCACTCATACTCCTACATGCACTCAGACTCCTACACACAATCTGACACCCACACTCACACACACACTGACACCTACCCCCACACACACCAACACATCCGCTCAGGCATCACCACCACACACTCCAACACACACACAGACTATCACAGGCGCAAGCGATCACAACACACATGTCATACCCACTTCACCTCATGACGCCGACCTCATCGACCTGTCAGACATAAGACCATCACCCACACCACAAGCACACTCACCGTTACCTGAGAGCTACGTGCAGGCGGCACAGGCAAAATCAAACACACACACAAACACTTTCACGGAGTTTAGGTCCGATCTGGCACCTATCTTCGTGAAAAACAGCCAGACAATACACATACACGCTCTTGCACTCAACTTTGATAGGAAACACAAACCTCTACACAAATACACCATACGAATCGCGCAACGATCCGGAGACTATGCGGTGAAACTGTTCTGCAGGAGGGAGTACAATGCTTTTGTAGATCACCTCAAGCGGGAACGCATACAGTTCGACCTCATGCCCGAACCCTCGCTTAGGACCATAAGATTTGTTATTAAAGGGCTGTATGCGGAGGTCTCCGGTGAACACATAAGACAGGAACTGGCATCACACAACCTTGAGGTCCTTAGGGCTGTGCAGATGCACAGAAGGAATAGGTTTAGAGCCCCCCTCCCCATGTTCCTGGTAGAACTGGCGGACACACCAGCCAATAGAAAGATAGTGGGCCTCAAGTACGTAGCTCATTTTAGGGTTAGGATTGAAGAATACAGGACCGATCCAGCGCCAAAACAGTGCAGAAAATGCCAAATGCTTTATCACACGCACTTAGAATGTCAGGCTCCACAAGACACCTGCGCCAAATGTAAAGGCCCCAACCCCTCTTACACCTGTAGAGTTCCCCCAGGGGAACGACAGTGCGCGCTGTGCAATGGTACGGGACATGGGGCAACTTGGCGCGGTTGCCCGAAGTACCAGGCGGCACTAAAATCAAGGCCAAGGGAGCAGACATCTAGGGCCCCCCGACCACAACCAGCAGAACAGAATCAGAGAAACATGACTGCTCCCACTAACACCGAGGGGCAGTGGTACACACAGGACCGTCGTGGCAGAAACCGGCCAGTACCCGAACCCTGCCCCTCAAGAGCTGATGGAGACCTGGTCGCGCACAGTCTGCCACCAGCACAGCACGAGCGCATCCCCAACGCGACACAAAACAAACACATACACAGAAACCACAGTCACCGTTGGGAGATTCAATCTTCAGCCCAACCGCGCTCACCACTCTGGAAGCATTTGAAAATGGCTTGGCCTTGAGGGGACTCCTAACACACCTAGGATGCCCTCCAGATGTAGCTTATAATAAATGCATAGAACACAGCAAATGGCTCCTGGAACTAATATCAGATGAAGAGACAGACCCACTGTACCTGTATAATTACCTCTCCAGATATCTCACAGTACTTTCGGACTCTCGTTATGGCTAGTACACCAATTGTAAACATAATATACTGGAACTGCAACAACCTCCGACGCAAGCGTAAAGCACTGTCAGACTTTTTAGTCAGGAACTCTGTTCAGATTGCACTGCTGAACGAGACACATTTAGGACCAGAAGACCGCTTCACGGTACCTGGGTACAAAATCTACAGAAACGATAGAAACCATAGAGGTGGAGGAACAGCGGTGGCCGTCCAAAACTCGCTAACTCACCATCAAAAACACGTGCCACAACTAAACCGTCTGGAAGCAACAGCGGTAAATGTGCAATTGCATAACGCGGCAGTAACGATTATAGCAGTATACAATCCTCCAGGCGATATCGACGTGGAGGATGTAGATAAAATTATGCGCCTCGACCATAAGGTGATTGCAGCTGGTGACTTAAACGCCAAGCATCACCTTTGGAATTGTAGAATGACAAACACTTCAGGCACCAAACTGATAACGTACGTTAAAAGGTCAAACATCCTACTAACGGGACCTGACGAACCCACGTTTATACCAAGACAGGTCAACCAAAGGCCAGATATTTTAGACATTGCTCTATTGAAAGATATGCCATATGACACCAAAACAACGGTAATAAACGATCTCACATCAGATCACTTGGGTACTAATGGAGATCGCAGCGCCTCTAATGTTCAAACCAGCGCCAGCCAGACGCAATTATAATCAAGCAAACTGGCCGGCGTTTGAGGCGCTAATAGAAACTGAACTTGGACAAATGGAAATCAATGTCAACTCCCACGAAACACAAGACCAAGCGGTAGAAACAATAACGAAAGTCATTCACCACGCCACAGAAAGACATGTACCACTAACACGCCCAAACAGCTACACGACGACACCATTTCTTCTGGCAGTAAGACGGGCGATACAAGACCGCAACCGCGCGAGACGTCAGTGGCAGCGCACGCGTAACATTATCCACAAAAACGAATACGAAAACTTTAGAATTGCTGCCAACATTCTTATGACAGAACACATAAGAGAACAATGGAACGCCACGCTAGATACACTAGATCCACAAAACCGGGCAGTGTGGCGAAATGCCTAACGCGCCCTCGCTTCAACATCTCGCCCCTACATTCGGGAGGCCAAATAGCGGAAACCGACGAACAAAAGGCTGAGGCCTTCGCGGATGCATTAGAAGAAACATTCAAACCGAATGCTGACCCGTGCGACAGAAATTTTGCAGCAGCAACGGAAGACCAAATTGCTAGCATTGGAAAATTTGATGTTTATTTAAATTGCTGGTTTTATTTGTGATACCATTTTCTTGCCTCATAGCCTGAATTTCTTTTCCACTTAAGCATTCGCTGCATCTAAATCTTATGGGAATTCAATGTTCACAAGCAGCAAGGCAATGCTTTGTTCATTATCATATGTTCACAGCTGGAGTTTTTGTATGATGAATCCTTTTTATACTACTTTATGCTTTTATATAACCATTTAGATTGATTGTTTCTCTCTTCATTGGACAAATAATGGATCGATAAGAGTGAATATCATCACATACTGGTTCTCAGCAATGGCGTTCACTATTTCCAACTTCTACATAAGCTGCAGTCTTTTTTTGATTCCAAATGACAGATCATATACATAGATATCAAGGTGATCCAAAAATGTCCAAACCGGCTGCACAGTGGTTTGCCGGTCCACACCCTTGGCACTTGTTGCCGTCCGCTGCTATCATAGAAAGGCACGGATGAAACCATGCAACATTTTTAAAACTACTTTTAAAGGCTTTACTTGGTAATGTTATTAAAGGAGATGCTGAAACTGGCCACCACCATTGTCCATACATTTTTGGCACATCTTTAGGAAACTATCCATCACTTGCTGTAGTTCACGTTGAGAAATGCTAGAAATTTCCTGGCAGATATTTTGTTTTAATTCTTCCAGGGTATGCAAGTTTGTCTTGTACACTTTATGCTTTAAATTACCCGGGCCTACAATGCTTTCTCTGCTAATAGCACACCATACACCAATTTTTTCAACATGAAGGGGTATTTCATGAACAATATTAGGTTTCTCAGCTCCAATAATGATTATTTTGTGTACACACATATCCATGAAGGTGGAACCAAGCCTTTGGTCGACCAAAGGAATTGACAATTGAAGCACATGTCTTCTGAAACATGTTTTCCGAAAAAAAAAAAAAAAAAAAGTAAGTGATGTAGTGTTACAAAATCGACTCAACTAAATTTCAAATTGTTAAAACACATCACTGTCTCAAAGTGCACCATATATCAGGATAATTCACTAGAAATGAAGTTAGATTATCAAGACCATTGGCAATCATACCAGAGCTCATACATGGGAAAAGATCTTCATTTTGAAAAATTCCAAGAGTTTGCTAAATTTTTAAATCCTGCCGGTCAGCAGTACTGTAAATTTTACCACCAGATGACACAAGTTAGATGCCTATACTGTATAAATAGGAATAGATAATAACCATCTGTTGTCGCCATGCTGAGGATGGAGGCGGAGGTTTCCAAAAGCATTCCAAGATTTTATAACTTAGCATAATTGAAGTTTGAATATTATCTCACTGATATTTTAAGTTTAAAACTAAATTAAAATTACATACTGTGTTGCAGTGGAAGGGAGGTTTGGCTTCTTCTTGTTTTGCCCTTGTCTAATCTGCTCATTTATGGTTTAAAATACACATCTCTTGCTGCTTTAGATAAAAATATCACATAAGAAATGAGCAGAATGTGGTGTATTGAGCTTCTTTTATAAACAAATTAATTGTAAGCATCATTGTATACATTTCTTTTCAGATATTCCAAAATTTATACGAGTGGGCTTTAGAAATGGTTTTCCTGAAGATTGGCGTATGTTGCTAAAACAGTGGATTAAAATGCGTAAAGGTATGTAGTGCTTCAGTATTGCAATATCTATCTTATAACAATACTATTCTTTTTACTATAGTAGATATGTGAACCTGATATCCAAGGTAATTGCTGCTATTCGAAGAGTTCTGTCTTTTGTATCAGTGTAGCCTATGTAATCATATTATGGGGTGCAGCAGGAAAAAAGCAGAGGTTTTTAGGTCACAGAAAAGAGCAATAAGAATAATTGAAAAGATGCAAAGAAGCGATTCATGCAAAAATAGTTTTAGAAAACACAGAATTCTCACAGTACCCACCCTGCTTTTATATTTATGAATGCCTTAAGCATTTAATAAGAACTGCTTTCCGGATGTTTTCAAAATTGCTAAAATTGTGCCCATTTATAAGAAAGGTAATAAAACCTGTGTTGAAAATTATAGACCGATTTCTTTACTCTGTATGTTTGCTAAAATACTCGAAAAAATAATGTACAATAGATTAGTACCCTTTTTATTAAAGTACAATATAATATCTGAATCACAGTTTGGGTTTCAAAAGGGTAAGTCAATAAATATGGCTATTTTCTCCTTTTTAGAAGAAATATTTAGTGCAAAAGACAAGAATGAACATGCCTTAGAGTTGTTTGTCGATCTATCTGAGTCATTCGACACAGTAAACCACAACATTTTATTAAATAAGCTTGAAAATTATGGCATCAGAGGAGTTGCTAATGACTGGTTTAGATCATACCTTACAAATAGAGCCCATTTAGTCGAAATTGATGATATGCGGTCAAATTTACAAATAGCTGAGTGTGGCGTACCACAAGGCTCCATATTAGGGCCAGTTCTCTTCCTTATTCATATAAATGACTTACCATTACACATGACTCCCGTTAATACTGTTCTTTTTGCAGATGATGCAAACTTTGTGTTCAAAAGTCATTGCCAAAATTTGCTACAATGGACTATAAAAAATTGAATCGTTTAACTTACGCAATAAGAGTGTTAAGCAAAGTTTGTAGTACAGAGGTAATGAGAGTGGTATACTTTGGATATATACATTCAATAATTTCATTTGGAATACTCTTTTGGGGGAACTCTACCCAATCAAATATAGTATTTAAAATACAAAAGAAAATATTAAGAATAATGAATCAGGAACCACCTCATGCTCCAAGTAAACCTATCTTTGAAGAGCTTAACATACTCCCTCTACCATGTATATATATCCTAGAAACAGTCTCCTTCATTCATAATAATATGCAATGTTTTAAGAGAAACAAGGATTATCATGCCCATAATACCCGAACAACTGAAGCAATACATCTACAGTGTCATCGACTTAATAAAACTCTCAATAGTGTATCCCACAAAGGAATAATTTTATATAATAAGATACCCAAATCTTTAAAAGCTGTGCCAGGAAAATTCTTTAAATCTAAAATGTATAAATGGTTATTAAAACACAAATTTTATAGCATAAATGAATTTCTTAACTTAGACATTTAACTACTTAACTGTATTCTGTCACACCTGTATATTGTATATTTATATTTCTTGTAATAATTAGTTTGTAAGTTTTGACGAAGCCATATGTACAAATTGTATATCCTCGGTGAATAAAAAATTGAATTGAATTGAACTCACAATGTGGGGAAAAACATAAATATTCATAAACATATCACAAGAACAAAATTGAACTATTGTAGGGACAGACTAAGAAGCTCACTAGGTACAAAATGCATTTTAAACTTTGCAGAATATTTATACAATCATTTACCTCACCAGATCAAGGAAATGAAAGAAGAAACGAGGAAAACTAAGGCTGTAAAGACATACCTAATAAATAATGCTTTATACTCACTTCAAGGATACAAAAAATATAAATAGCAGTTAGTTAAAACAAAACAAAAAAAAACTGTATGTAACTCATCCTAAAGTGTGTACAAGCTGAGTTTTCAGTTATTTTTAGTTCTTTTCAATGATAAAGTCTTGTAAATTTATTACTACAAGTGGTGAATAAAATCAAAATGTGAATCTGAGTCTGCAACATATTTTGTATACTGGATGCAGCAGATCAATATCCTGCAAATATGATGCCCTACATGGTGTAATGGTTACCATGCTAGCTTCATATACCCAAGGTTGTGGGTTCAAACCTGGTGGAGGGCGATGGATTTTTCGAGGTGTAAAAATTCTTAGTAGGTCTTGTGTCCCATGTCGTAGATTTACAGCCTGTAAAAGAATGTCAATCCTGATAAAAAGGCCTCTGAGCAAAACTAAGTGGTCTTTTAAGCCCAGTATAAAAGTGGGATACTGAGAACCACAGTAATTAAATAAAACTCCATTTCCATTTCCTGCAAAAGACTAAAAGTTTTTTATGATTGCTAGGTCATAAAAATTCATGGAGTAAACAGTCTTTAAAACATTGTTTGTAGCTTTGTACACGGAATAGTCAAAGTAGGTCTGAATAAAAAGGATTTATAGTAAAACATATACAAATTATCAGTATTGTGGTATTTATAAATAACGTATATCTCAAGAGTCTCCGCAGTATACTCGGATGCTTGTGGCTGTGGTTAAGTTGGGAAGAGAGCTATGGAGGAGGAGCATTATTTATGTATGAATAATATTCTGAGAACTGTTTGCTTCAAGTCAGTACTGTCTGGTTGTGCTTGTGAAGTGAAGTCAAAATGTTAACCATTGAAAAGAGAGTATTTTAGTTGATATATTCCTTAATGGTGATAAGATTTCAGAAGATGTAATTTCTTGAATGTTTTGCACACTCTGCATGTCATCATGATTCTGTGTGAGATTTAATTACTAAATTCCAAATTCCCTGAAACAGCAATATGCTCCGAAAAGCAGTACGTCTAAGCTTTTAACAGGTTAAACTGGACAAAATTTCAGATGTAATGCTAAATGAATGCAGAAATTAGCACAGGAAACAATTGCAGAGCCGTTAGGAAATGAAACTGCATCCCTATAAATGTACATTTGTCCCGAAATAAAAATTATAAACTAAAGTAAAATCACAAATTTTGGAAAGCTACACAAAGTATCCAGAATAAGGGCAAAACAATCAAACTCTGCCTACAGGAATGAGGACAGTATTTCCAACATATTCTGTGACACAGGTAAGTAAATAATGTCAATTTCAGTTTACCTTCATTTCCAGTAATAACTAGCCTGATCCGTCACCAACCAAACTGTGAAGAGTGAGTATGCTAGTGCATTCACCTCACATTTAAGACACCTGTTAATTTACTAGAGATTATTTTAATGTAAAATAAACACGTAAGATTATGGATAGGTAGAGTCAGACTGAAAAATACAATGCCATAGTCAGAATTTGAACCACAGACCTCCCGGTCTCTAGCCAGTAGCTATTAAGCTAAGATGGGGTATGTAATGTCAAAATAATATGAGATCACCTTTGGTTTACTGGGAAGCATGTGAGTCAGTTGATAAATTTAATGCCCTGCTGGCATGTTGCCATGGTAACTTAGTGGTAGAGCAGCTGGCTAGAGACCGGGAGATCCATGATTCAAATCCCGGCCATGGCATTACATTTTTCAGCCTGACTCTAACTATCCAACTCCTCTCCTACATATGACTTGTGTGCAAAAACAATTAAATCAATACAAATTGACCATAATAATTAGCTATGCTATGAATCCTGGGATTTAAAGTACTTACAACATTGTAAGATGCCATTGGGATATATCATCTCAAAATAATTTGGGATCACCTTGTGGTTTACTGGGGGAAACACGTGAGTCAGTTGAGAAATTTAATGCCGTGCCAGTATGTTGCCATGGTAGCTTAGTGGTAGAGCAACTGACAAGGGACAGGGATCTTTGTGGTTCAAATCCTGGCTATGGCATTGAGTTTTTCAGTCTGACTCTATCTATATATGGCTTATGTGAAAAAGCAATTAAATGAATGTAAGATAATTACTGTTCACTTATGATAATTTTTACACCCAACAACTTAAATATTTATCTTCAGATAGCCCACCCATTGATGGTTTTTTTTTTTTTTTTTTTTTTTTTTAACAGAAGGCTTTGCATTATTAAATATGATACTGGTACATGATATTGTTGCCATGTGAAAAACTTTGTCTAAGGGTCATCTCAATAGACAAGAAGTCATACAGTCAGTACTCCTTCTGTCTTCTTAGAAGACAGTACATGTTAAATGTAATTGAATTAATTAAAGTGGTACTGTTAACACACACTTCACTTATTTTTATTAAGTAGGACAATTGTTTCGCGGACCGTTGCCCGCGTCCTCAGCTGTTGAACCACTACTGCTTGGGTTTGGATTCCAAGTTGTGGTTGTGGTGACATTTGTTGGGCGGGCAATGAGACTTGTTAAGCAATTCTTAGGGGGGAACTCCATGTTCATCAATGTGTGACTGTATTTATGAATGTAGATAATTGAAACAGATTCGAAAGTTCTTTCAATAGTTGATGTTCGGATTGATTTCATGGTGTGTTTCCCAAAAATTATGTGCTATTGCAGATTTGTCTGGCTGTTTTTACTTGATGTGTCTTCTGTGTTCTTTATTGCGTGTTTCAAGGTTTCTTATTTTCTTTCCAATGTATTTCCTGTTGCAGTCTTGACAATCAATGGCATATATTCCTGATTTTTTTCTCCATGGGTATTTTGTCCTTCAGGGTGGAGGGTTTTTACTGTATTTGTTAATCAGTGCTAGTTTGATGTTGAATTTCTTGAATACTTTCTTGAACTTGTTGTAGAGTTGTGGGTTGTATGTGATTTTGTGAAATTTGGGAGGTTTTTCTTTATGGTTTAAGGTGGTAATTTCTTTGTCGTGTTTCATTCTTTTGTATCTATTGATCTTTTTGATGATGGTGGAGGTATTGAAACCATTGTCTACTGCTGTGCTCAGAATGTGTTTATATTCTTTCTTATATTCAGAGGGATTGAGTGGGATATTAACCAGTCTGAAAGCTAGACTATTGAACACTGCAAGTTGGTGTGGAATGGGATTGAAGCTATTTCTTTTTATGTAGTTGTTGGTGTGTGTAATTTTCCTGTGTATTCCAAATTCTATTTTGTTATTCTTTTTGAAAATGTTGAGATCTAGAAATGGGATGCAGTCGTCATTTTCTCTTTCTATGGTAAATTTTATTTTGGGTTCCTGTAGGTTGAGGAGTTTTAAGGCATCTTGTGCTAGTTATCCTGGGATTATGGCGAAAATGTAGTCTACGTATCTGTACGAAATTTTGAAAATTTGTGGAAAGGCTTTGGTAATGCAAGTTTCAAATGCACCCATAAACTGTTCTGCCAAGAATGGGGAAAGTGGGTTTCCCATAGCTAGGCCTGTGAATTGTTGGTGTATGTGGTTATTAAAGGTGAAAGCTGACTGTTTTATGCATAGGTTGGCGAGTTTGATTAAGTCTTCTATTTCTGTAATATGTAGGTCTGTGGTGTGTACCCATTTTCTGAGAAGATCTGTGGGAATGCTGGGAAATAATGATTTTACATCAAAAGATACTAGTTCGTCTCCTTTGGATATAGTGATGTCTTTTATTTTTCCTATTTGTTCTAGTGAATTTCTTAGACTAAGGTTGTTGAACTTGGGTAGTGAATTGAATTTGTTGTTTAGCCATTTTGCCAGTTCATATGTGGGAGAGCTAATATTGTTGTTGATGGGTCTCATGCTGTTGTCTGCTTTGTGAATTTTGGGGAGAGCATACAGTCTTAGAAGTGTTGGGTTCTTTGGGTTTATTTTTCGTTTTTGGTTGTTTGTAATTTTGGTAACTTCTTTGAGAGTTTTCTTGAGGTCATTAGTGTATGTTTTTAGTGGATCCTTCTGTAAAGGTGAATAATCTGGGCAGTTTAACATGGTTTCTACTTGTATGTAGTCGTTTTTGTCCAATATGGCTATGGAATTACCTTTATCCGATTTTGTGTATATAACCAGTTTGGATTTCAATTGGTTGATTAATTGTGTGGGGATGGTGTTCTGTTTGTTTTTGCTATATTTATTTTCTTGAAAGTTTCTTTGCATTCGGTTTTAACTATTGTCTGTTTGGTGTCCTTGAGTTGTTGGGATGCTATATCTATGTCTGCAATGTAGTCATCAATGTTTCTAGAGAAACTTGTGCACGCCTTTAATCCTTCGTTTAGGAAATCAATTTCTTTTTCGTTAAAAGTTTGTTTGGACAAGTTCAAGACGTAATTCTGTGGTGGTTATGTTTTGATTTTTGGTTTGGTTTTGTGTTGCTGTTTCTTCAGCTTGAACATTTTGTTCTTGAGTTTCCGGTTTTTTGCTTTCATACGGAAGTGTAAAATCCTATGGAGGTGGTCATTTAAATTTTCCCACGCTGTGGAGCCTAAACTGTTAGATAGCTCTAAAAGAAAGTTATATATCTCTAAATCTGTGTCGTGTAGCTTTTTGTATTGTAGGCAGATCTCCGTTTGTGTTACTTTCTTCTCCGCGGCTAGTTGGTGTGCACTATTGTCGGCCTTTACAGTTTTCCTAACAAATTTCGGGACAATTTTGTTGCGTTTGCAAAGTTTTAAAAATTCCAAATCTGCTGCTATGTTTCGGTTTTTGGTGTGGAGGTTGATAAATGCTTTAACTTTCTTGTTGGATTGTCCAAAATCAGTGTTGTAAGATATTGAATTGCTTACCTCTTGGATCACCATTTTAGTTGTTATTGTTGTTACCACATGTTCGAATTGGTTTTAAAGACCTGTTTGTCTATTATTATAAATGTATAATTTTGAAGCTGTTTACAGTGAAGGCATAAGCAAATTGAATTAATTAAATTGGTACTGTTAACCCACACTTCACTTACTTTTATTGAGAAGGACAATTGTTTCGCGGACCGTTGCCCGCATCCTCAGCATTTGAACCACTACTGCTTGGGTTTGGATTCCAAGTTGTGGTTGTGGATGTGTTGGTTGTGTTGACATCTGTTGGGCAGGCGATGAGACTTGTTAAGCAATCCTTAGGGGGAAACTCCATGTTCATCAATGTGCGCCAGTATTTATGAATGTAGATTTTTTCCCACGCTGATAATTGAAACGGATTCGAAAGTTCTTTCAATAGTTTGATGTTCGGATTGATTTCATGGTGTGTTTCCCAAAAATGATGTGCTACTGCAAATTTGTCTGGCTGTTTTGACTTGATGTCTCTTCTGTGTTCTTTATTGCGTGTTTCAAGGTTTCTTATTGTCTTTCCAGTGTATTTCCTGTTGCAGTCTTGACAATCAATGGCATATATTCCTGATTTTTTCTCCGTGGGTATTTTGTCCTTCAGGGAGTAGCCCAGGAGGTTTTTTATACTGTATTTGTTGATCGGTGCTAGTTTGATGATGATTTTCTTGAATACTTTCTTGAACTTGTTGTAGAGTTGTGGGTTGTGTGTGATTTTGTGAAATTTGGGAGGTTGTTCTTTATGGGTTAAGGTGGTAATTTCTTTGAGGTGTTTCATTCCTTTGTATTTATTGATCTTTTTGATGATGGTGGAGGTATTGAAACCATTGTCTACTGCTGTGCTCAGAATGTGTTTTTATTTATGTTAAATGTAGCACACTGTTGCCACATGTACTATACATACATTAGAACATTGACACTCATCTAACTAGGGGCCTATCAATTCACTGTCATCTTATACGTCTCCAAATAGTGAAATATCTGCACTGCTATTTGGGGCTTTTGTAAGACATTTATTTTTCACTCCTTCCAGCACGAAAGTCTGTGTACTTTCTTCACCATAGAGAAGGGTTTTCTGAAGCATTATAGGACCTTATCTTCACTCCTAAGCACTAAATTATCTCCAAATTTAATTTCTCTAGTCAGTGTTTGTGTATGTTGATTGAAACATGGCATCGTCTAGCCGAAAGTTATGAACCAAAGAGGAAATAAGAGCTGTAGTTCACGATGTGTTAGAAGAAAGCGAGTGATTTTGAATTTTCAGACCTAGATGAAAGAGTTTCTAACATTGACGTAATAGAAAAGGATATATATTCTAGCTTCAGCGATGAAAATGCAACCAATAACAACTGATCTCATATGCATCCAAATAACTTATCAAAATGAATTTACGGATGTGTAACCAGATGACGAATACAATGTGATTTAATCATTCAGCTACGCAATAACACAAGTGCTAAATTGTACAGTAATCTGCATTACATTTTTATCCTATTGCTTTATGCTGTTTTCATTAATAGTGGTACCATGCTTGTGTGTGACTTGGTGTTTTTTTTTGTTTTTTTTTTTCAGCCTTCTTACTTACTTACTTATTTCACTTAATTCCTCTTGTTCCTTCCAGAACATAGGGCATCCGTGAAACATCTCCATTGTGTTCTTCGACTTGCCAGTACCTTAACTTCCTTCCAACCTTTCCCCACTACTAGTGCCTCCTCTTCTATGTCTTTCTAGGACGACCACTTTTCCGTGCCCCTTATGGGTTCCACTCTAATTCTGTGCATTCTATGGATCCTGATGGCTTCTTCCATGTGTGTCCTATCCATTTCCATCTCTTGATTTCAACTTCTACCTGGAGTTGATCTGTTGCTTTCCAAAGCTCTTCATTGGATATAATTTCAGGCCATCTGATGTTTAAGATGCAATGCAGTCAACTGTTTATGAAGGTCTGCAAGGAATTGGTGATACTTTGGCTAACTTTCCATGTTTCACATGCATACAGGAGAATGGATTTCACATTTGTATCAAAGATTTTGATTTTTGTCTTCCTAGGAATGTTCTATTTCTCCATACTGCATACAGGCCCCATTTGCTTTTTTAATTCTGGCTTTCACATCTTCTGCTCCTCCTCTTGTCAGTACACTTCCCAAATAAATAAATGTGTTGACTTCCTCTATCTCTTCTCCAGCCACAACTAGCTTTTCATTAATCTTGGAGTTATTCTCATTTCCTTGGTCTTGGCAACCTTTATTTTTAGTCCTGCAACCTCTGCTAGCCCTTGTAATTTGCTCCTCATATCACTAACTCTCGAAGCCAGTAAACAGATATCGTCTGCGAACTCCAGGTCTTCTGGTCTCTCTCCCATTCCCCATTGTATTCCTCTCTTTCTTCCACCCAGCACTTTCCTCATCATATTATCAAGCACCACTAAGAGAATCATCGGTGAGAGAATGCATCCTTGTCAAACTCCATTTGTGACATCCACATAGTAGCTTTCCCTCACGTACTGCTTTACACCAATAATCTTTATACATTTCCAGCATGTGGTTCACAATCTTACGAGGTATACCATTTTTCATCAGAGTCCCCCACATCACCATTCTGTATACTGAGTCAAATGCTCTTTGGAAATCTATGAATGTCAAGTACAATGTGACTTGCCATTCACTACTTTGCTCAAGGATTATTCTTAAGGTATTTATTAGATCTATAAAGCTTCAGGGTCTGCGAAACCCTGCTTGTTCTTTTCAGAGCTGCAACTCTTTTTCATCCTTCACTATGTTTAAGATAATTCTGGATAAAATTTTACTTGGTATACTCAAAAGTGTTATTCGTCTCCAATTTTTGCACACTGTGGAATCTCCTTTTTTGGGACTTTTGATAATCAGCCCTTCCTTCCAATCTGCTGGTGTTTCCTCCTCTCTCCACACTTTTTTCAATAGTGGTAACAGCAAACTAATAGTGACTTCTTCATCCACTTTTAACATCTCTGGATCAATGTTGTGAACTCCTGGTGCTTTTTCATTTTTTGTTTTTTGAACCTTCAGGTTACGCAAATCAATTTTAAAAAATAAAACACCAGACAAAAACAGGATGCTGGTTTAGTAAAGAAATATCTGTACTCTCATTTAATTAGGCATAACTCTCGGTATAAAAAGGTTTAGTGTGCCTAATTATGGATTATTTTGGGATTTTTAATTTCATTTTTAAATTTTTCTTTTGCTTTTAATTTTTTAAAAATATTGAAGAGACTTCGCATCCATATAATGCAACTCATATGGTAGACAAAAGGGTCTACTAAAAATGAAATAAAGATTTAGTGCTCTGTCATTTGGTACTGATTTTATTACTAAAAATTTAAAACCCTGCATTCTCTAAAACTGCTTGGCACTCTTCAGACAGCTTGTGCTATTTGGGCTGGCACTAAAAGAGTTAATATTCCAAAATGTGTTTTTACAGACCTTTTACATTTTTAAAAAGAGTTAATATTCCAAAATGTGTTTTTACAGACTGTTTACATTTTTATGTAGATATAAAATAATAAATATTTCAATTTTTTAGGCAGCATCATTGTTTACTCTTCGACAATATTTCATTCAGTTCGATGGAATGTTTTGTAACAGCAAAGAATGAATGATGGGCCATACTGTTTTGTGCTATTCCATTGAAATGAGGTATTTGCTCTAATCTAGCATATTTTGCTCCCCTATTTTAATGGTGCCCTTAGAGGCACTTTCATTCATTTCGATTTTTATCATCTACACTACTGTTTCTGTACACCCAATGGCATTAGCTGTTTCATTTATTCCTTACTAACACCCATTTTACTTGAATACTCCAGCTATTCATTATTTTTTGTTCTTAGTTTACAAATATTTTGTCTCTTCCAAGATTCTCCTTCCTTAGATATGAATATGTAAAATACAAAATAAATAAAGCTGCATTAACACTTTACAGTGTTCCACATGCTATTTCCTGACAACTTCACCGTAGCATGCTATCTACTTGCCTCCTGGCTGCTGTGTGCTGAATGGTTAGATAATTATTTATTGTTATAGACAATGAGTATTAGAAGTTACAGGATTCTGGCTTGTTTTTAAAAATTTTTGCCAACGCTTGTTAACATTTTAAATAAAAAGAAGTATTTTAGACAGTGGAGCACCATAATTAAATTTAAATGTAATGAGTCACCTTTTTACACTTTTTGCTCCAACTTTGCCTTTGTTTGGGAAGACCGGTTTCAGGGAACTTTAACCCTATCTTCAGTTCTGGGGATGACTGACGCTACATGCAACAGGTAGTTGTGTGCAGCCTGGTGTTGTGTTGCCCTCTCCTCTTGTCAACAGGATGACATCATCAACAGCAGGGACCTCAAAATTCATAAGAGAGTCTTCTTCTTTGGTGATAAAGATATTTTCTCAAATTTGTAGTTCCAAAGGTTTCTTTACACATTTAATTAACTTTATTTCTTCCTTTATGTTATGATTTTCAGACCAGAAATGATGAGCTGCTGCAGATTTGTCTGCATGCTTGTACCTAATGCTTCTCAAGTGTTCTTTCATCCTAGTTTCCAAATTTCGTTTTGTTTTTCCAATATAAATCTTATTGCAGTCTCGGCAGCTCATTTTATAAATTCCTGATTTTGTAGTATCTTTCAAAGGGTGATTAAATAAATACCGGATATTATGTCTATTTTGAGGGGCCAGTTTTATATTAAAGTCTTTAAAAATCCTTAGGAATTTCCAGAACAGTTTTGCGTGAAAAGTAAAATTGCAAAATTTCACTAATGATTTATCTAATTTTTCCAGAGTGGTGATTTCATGTAGTTTTTTATTTCTTTTGTGTCTGTAGATCAATCTGTCTATGATGTTAGTATCATAATTGTTCAGTTTGGCAACCTGATGAGTGTGTGTGTATTCTTTTTGGTATTCTATTTTATTCAAAGGGACATTGATAAACCTATGAACTAGACTACGAAAGATGGCAAGTTGGTGTTGTACTGGGTTGAACTGGTTCTGTTTTATGTAACTGTCAACATGTGTTGCTTTTCTGTATATGCCAAATTCTAAGTTTGTTTCAGTTCTCATGATTGTTGTCTTGTCTTGTTAACATTTTCTCCTGCTTGGTACTCATAAACCCAATAACCAAAAACGTTTCTCCTTTTTTTCAAATCTAAGAACAAGACAGATTTTTCCTGTTTTTAGATTTGAGAATCATGAGAACAGAAATAAACTTGGAATTTGGCATAAACAGAAAAGCAACACATGTTGACAGTTACATAAAAAGTTTCTCCTTGCTTGACTATTATACTGCCTAGGAATAGAAATATTCTATTAATTGAAAAAGATGAATGGAATGGATTCAGAAAGTTGTTAAGAAATTTCTGGGTGGGCTTTAAGATCCTGAATAATAATAAATTATGGAAAATTTCAGACTGCTCAACTGTAATATTAGTTTGAAGCTTAATTTCCTCAAGACATTTGGAATACGAGGGTGGTCTGAAAAGTTTCTGACCTCAACATGAAGATAGCAGCACTCGTAACTAAAAGCTAGTGAATTTTGTTTTTCATCTGTTGACAGTTACTCACCAAAGTTTCAGCCATTTTGGACCATCAGTTGTTATGTAACAGTCTTTGAGTGAGGTGATGTGAGTGTTTTTATGAAAATGGACAAAATTGTGTATCGAGCTGTCATTAAGTCTTTGTTTTTGAAAAGCAATACGCCTACGCAAATCAAAGATGAGTTGGATTCTGTGTATGGGGACTCTGCACCATCAGTTACCACAGTGAAATTTTGGGCAGCTGAATTTAAATGAGGCCATAAGAGCTTGGGAGACGAATGTTCGGGACGTTCAAAAACTGCAGCTACCGACGAAACCATCGCCAAAGTTCACCAAATGGTGCTAGATGACAGCCAAATCAAAGTGAGAGAGATAGCAGAGGCTATGAACATGTCAAAAGAACATGTTTGTCACATATTAAATTAACATTTAGACATGAGAAAGCTGTCCGCACATTGGGTGCCACGTTTGCTCATGTTTGACCAAAAACATGTTCGAATGAACATTTCCAATGCTCTGTTGGCACAGTTTAGGCATAATAAATCCGAGTTTTGGCACCAATGAAACTTGGATACTCCATTATATGCCCGAAACATAAATACAGTCCAAACAGTGGCCTGCAAAGTGGGAACTGTCTCCAAAAAAAAAGCAAAAACTGTTTTTTTGGCTGGAAAAGTGATGGCGACAGTTTTCTTTGGGATAGTCATGGAGTTATTTTAATCAATTAGCTTCAAAATGGAAAAACCATTACAGGAGAATACTACGCATCATTACTTGACAAGCTGAAGGCAGAATTTGCGGGAAAATGGCCACATTTGCAGAAGAAGAAAATCCTGTTTCACCAAGACAATGCATCGTCTCACACCTCAGCAGTTGCAGTGGCAAAAATCCACGAATTAACGGTTTGAACTGCTTGACCATCCCCCTTACTTACCCGATCTAGCCCCAAGGGATTTCTTTTTGTTCCCTCATCTGAAAATTTTGCTTGAATGACAGAGATTTTCGTCAAATGAAGAGGCACTCACCTTCGTGAACAATTATTTTGAAGAGAAAAACACAGAGTAGTATTTGGACGGGTTACAAGAGATGGGAGCATTGCTGGGAGAAGTGTGTACAGTTACAAGGAGACTATGTCAAAAAATAAAAAAAAAAAAAATTCTGAAAAAATGTGTTGTATCTTTATTAGGTCGAAAACTTTTCAGACCACCCTCGTACTTCCTGTTGAATTTAAGAATACCTGTCAGTGAAGAGCAATTGAAAGGTTTCACCAGAATGTGAATCATCACTATCAGGGATGTTGGGATGTACATATGATGGGCGATTACTGCTGGTGTCTTGCCTGTGACAAATCAACCAGAGAACATGCAAGAAAATCATGTACAGTTCCCTGGGAGTGAAACGAGGGTACAGAAGATAACTTACATACATATTCAATGGAATCATTTAAAAATAAGTCAACATTTTAAACACTTTGAAATTCTCCACTTACATGTTGATCTTTTTTAAGACTAGTTTCCGGGAGCGTCCTACCTATCTTCAGTCGATAAATCAACTGAAGATAGCTGCTTCCTGTAAATATCCTTAACAAAGATCAACATATAAGTGGAGAATTTTAAATGTTTAAAATGTTGTTATATATTCAAATTCATGTATTCTTTCATGTTCTTCTTTATCCTCTTTAAAAGTTGTATATGAGTGTGTAATATTTTTGCAAATTTTACATTTGTTATGTTGCCAAAATGAGATGTTCTAACGAAAAATTATGCATTTTTTTACTCTGTGAACCAAAATTAGTAAAAGTGATCTATTTTTAATTGCACCACAGAAAAAAAGATTTCATTTGTAACCTAGTGTTACTTCGGGCATGTTTCAGAAGTCCTACATTTTCTCCTTTTATAAATACTTAATTTATAGTGTACATCACCATCCTAAAATCCTGATAATTTTAAATGGATACAAATTGACTGCAGTATCCTCAGAATGAACATTGCTATAGTCACCGTCAGAAATGAAGGCAGTAATTGACATTATGAGCACAGGTATGGGATGGTAGGGGAAGTGCTGCATTGCAACATTTTTCTAAAGACAGAGAAAGGAGGGAATTATTTGCAAATACATGGCAGTTGACTCAAACTCTTGTGGCTACAATGTCACTATGTTCATTATTAATTTTCTTCCGTCTCAGCATTTCCTGTAACGAAATCCCAATTTCTTCAAAATGTGAGGTATGAAAGATTCACTGCCCTCAAAGCCCATGTCTTGTTTCATTTTGATCACAAGCTTTTCTGCTGTAGGAATCTTTCTATTCTCATATATAGAGAAACATTTTTAACGTAACAAATTTGATATTGGTTTCTTCCTTTTATGCACTTTTTCAGGAGAATAAAATTTAGCACTTTCTTCTGCATTAACACAAGCTTTTGCTTCACTTACAGTTCTTTCTATGGTGTGCATACCAACCTGACAAGCATCAGCTGTTCTCCCACAACAATCAGTAACTCTGTTTAGAGCACTCCCCACATCTTTTATCTTCTTTAGGAAGTATTTATTCACATTTATATACCATTTCTCTGGCTTGATTGTGAAGAACATGTTCTTTGCTTTAGCTATAGTTGAAACTGTTAATGAGCTGTCAACTTCCTTCCTATTGTAATTGATTTATAGCTCAGAATTATTATGCAGCTCTCTCAAACTGGCTCTGAAACAGACTGCGCCTAATTGACTTTAAACCATATGACTGACATTGTTTGTATTTATCTACTGCCCACCCACCTTCATTCATGATGGAGACACTAAATTAGGCATCCCCAAGTCGAGTCAATGTCGCTTGAGGGCACCCTGGGGCTGAAAGTTACACGCATTACAGTTTGCACAGCTAAGACAGTCCAGTATATCTGTGCAGTGGTGGTGTAATGCTACATATTAGTACTGTGTTGTCCTACTTATGATGGTTAGTACAACTGCATTGGGAAGACGGTCGTTCACACTTGTGATGTTTCGAGCAGAATGGGAAGAAAACTTTGTTTATGGAAGAAAATGACACGGAAAAATGTTCTAAACAAAATAACTAAATATAATTTGCAACGAAATTACACGCAGTGACAGTACATTTTCCAACCATAACCTCAGTGATTCAGTGTGTAGAAACCTTGGACTTTCATGAATATACCTATACTGTGATAATTGTGCAAAGAATTTGAATGTAGATTCCAGGACATTATACCACTTGAAACAATTTAAGTTATTTGCACCACCATTTTCAGGGGATATTCTTGATAGTCCTGTTAAACTGCAGTTTAAAGTAATAGATATGCAAGATAATATTGAGTTAAGAGATAAGTATTAAAATAGAAAAAGTATAAAACATTTCTACACCTCTGTAAGACACGAAAGATTTCCTAAACTCCACAAATTAGCAGGAAGAATTTTGTGCATGTTAGGGACAACCTATGTTTTTCTTAATGAAGTGTACAAAGTCACGTCACAGAAGCCAATTAAATGATGAACACTTGAAAGCATGTTTGCGAGCTACCAGATCGCAAACAATAGTCCCACGTATTAAAGAGCTGGTTGAAAACAGACAATTGCAAAGATCATGGAGGATGTCGGATGGCTAATAAAGAGCAGGTTTCATAGAGACATTTATTTGAAGAATATTATGTTTATTTGTATTGTTTACTTCATTGAATTGCATAGTACCAACAAAGTCTGTCATATTACATTATTTATTTAGTTTATTAGTTTTATACAAATGTTTATATTTCGACAATTGAATTTCCTGCCAATTAGATTTTATTTTGTATTATATTAGATATCAGTATTAAAATGTATAAAATAATGCTCTCATTATGTAATTGACAGTGAAAGTGTAAGTTAGTTTACATAATCGTAGCTCCGCCACTGTAGCACCTCCATTTCATGACCGCAATCAGACGGTCAGGTCTTGAGGACTTTTACTGCTGCCCAAGCGTGCGGGAATGCCTGCTCTAAATGATCATTATGCACTCTCTGCAAGAGTGCTTTTGTATTATTTACAGTATTTGTGAATAACACTATTTTTACAGTCATTTTCTTCATTAGTCAGAAGGCCCTCTGCCCCAAAAAATCCATTTCTAAGAATTTTTTACTGAATAGTTTTAAGTCTTCTTTCAACTGTGATAAAACGGCTGAAGAATAATATACTTCTTAGCACTTAACCTAGGCTAACTCACATTTTCTTTTTGTGCAGAATAAAAGATGAAAAAATTGGTACAATGGCTAGAAATCGACAGTGGTGGCACAAGAGATGCTAGTACTCCATCAGTGGTAAGTGTTTCATTATTTATAATTGAATGATATAATTTTAGATTGAATAGTTTAGTTTAAGTTTACTGAAGCACTAAGAAATACATATATTGTACAATATGGAGGGTGGTCCACACTCTATAGCAGCAAATTCAAGGCAGTGTTACCGTAACTGATGCCCGGGTTCAATCCCAAGCAACCGCATGTAAGATTTGTGGTGTACAAAGCAGGTCAGGGGCGGGCTTTCTCCGGGTTCTCTGGTTTCCCCTGCCATCGCGTTCCACTGGTGCTCCATCTTCATTCAGGTATCATCAGTGTCATTGCCTGCAGTGTCACAATTAGTTAAAGCAGGCATTAAACACTACAAAAAAAAAAAAAAAAGCTTAACTGATGCCATCAACAGTGATGCTCGACCTGTCTACCTTGGGTTTGTTGCGGTCAGTTAGGTAAACATATGCTTCATCTAATGTGACCACAAACATCCACTTGTCACCCAGCAAGTAGCATTCATACAACTTTCTGCAGTTAGTGGCACGTTCTGTAATGTGCCAGGGCAACAGCTGATGGGCTCTGCTTTTATGCCACTTTTTTAGGTTTAAATTCTTGTTGATAATGGTGTTCACAGTTGTCCTGGAAATTCCCAACTTCAAGGCAATCGCTCTCTGCATTGCCAGATTCAGGCCTGAGGCCAGATTCATGACCTTTTGAACTACCTCTGGAGTACAGCTGGTCAGCAGTCATGGATTTGCATGTCTCTTGCCCTCTGGAATAAGGTTCCTTCTAGTATTGCCTTTCTTATTTAGGTCATTTAAGATGCCTTTCTTTGAAATGATCTCGCCTCTTATATTGTTTAACACATTGAAGCCCAGGCGTTTCTTAAGTTGAAGGGCCAAGAAACCGAGGGTTTTTACAACTACTTTGAGTTATTATTTACAGTACATCAATCAAATCTGCCAAAAAGTACTTGGACAATCTAAAAGTATGGTATTCAAGGATTTCTCAACAAGTAAGAAAATAGTCATAACTTCCGTATTAATATTTTATTTTAAATCTACAAGTGTCAAATATGAGTTTGAAAAAATCTGCATAAAGTAGCTTACACTCCATTTATTGAAAGTTCGAAAAACTCTACCTCAGAATCAGAATTTTTCATTTGTATACTGAATTTCATTTTCAGTTCACAGAAGTAGAGGAAAATGCAGCATTTTAACATTTAAGAACACAAAACGTAACAAATAGATCACTACCTTCAAGGAAAATGGTGGGACTACCCGTGAGCAACCAATATTACTAACTCTCCTAAATTTCCTATTAGTTGACTAAAGCAAGGACAGATGGTGGCACAAATCAGACAACCAAACGATAACTGATGTATGTTCTTTGCCGCATAGCTCAAGACCAAGTTAAGGTCGTGGAATTGCATTAAAAGTGTTAGAAATGTCTGCCTGAGCTATACTAGGGCATGGGCTTCAATGTGTTAATAATCTCGGAATACGAATATTTTGTATCATAAAGGGCAGTAATGTGCCCCTCCCAGAATGGTTCTATTTTTGGCCCCATTCTATGCGTCAGGAATGAGTCTACCAGTCCACATGCTACTCAATAATCGCTGATACTGCTGTAGTTCGCTCACATCCAGAAGCTAGTTTAAGGAGCCACTGTGCACATCTAAAGTCGTTAACATAGACTACAGACAACCCTCCATACATATCTTGTACTGCAACTAGAATTTGGTCCAGGCCACTTTTTCAGTGTGCAGTCCAGTTTGTTATATGAAAAAAAAGAGCATATTACTGTAACTACCACTACTAATAATAATACCTTGTGAACTTAATAGTTCTTCTCTGTTGATGGTCCATTTCCATTTATATTTGACTTTTTCCAAATACTGTCCCAATATTTTTCAGCTTTTATTTATATTTGCTTTCCTATTCATTTTTGACTGCATATTTTCTTTTCTCCATGTATCAGTTTTCTTACAATCAAAAGTTATATGTTGAATGTGTTCCTCTTCCTCACATAATGGACATTCACCTTGTGGGTATGTACCTTTTTTATTGTCCTTTTAGTTTCCATATTCCTGCTCTTAACCATTATTCCCCTCCTTTCCTCCTGGCTAGTGTTATCTATATATCTTCTTCTATTTTTTATGGTATATAAAGTAGAAGTGATCTCTTCTCTGATAGCTGACTAAACAAATTTTTAATTTCTATATCTTCAAATATTTTTCTTGCTCCCTTCTAAAAAACGTTATAACTTGTTTCTCTTTTCCTCCAAATATCGCCTTAACCATTATTTTCTAGGTTATTTCTTAAATTACTTACTCAACTTGTACTTTTGTAAACTTGTTTCTTGGTATTTCAAAATTGTTTAAGCAAATTACCATTTTCCAAATTTAGCGTCCTATACCATTATTTTAAGGCCCTCTCCATAACCAATCCTTTTCTTGCCACTCTCCCTGATTGTATGGTGGATTCTTAAGAGAGAAATTGGGATAAAAGAAAGGTTTGGTTTGCCAAGAGAAATTATAAGGAAAATGTGTATGAATGTAAAATAAAGACAAAACGTAATTTAAGTATGAAATAATTTAGGCAAAACATGAATTGATTAGTTGAGAAAGTATACATTATGATTAAGGGAATTGGGGCAGATTATTAATTTCAGTTAGTAAGAGAGAGTGTACTGTCACCAATCTACTCACAATTCGGCTATATTAAAAAGTTTCATCATCCCTTTTCTTTCTTTGCTTTCTTTACTGTTTATTTCTTCTTGCACTTCTTACTTTTCTCCCCCCTCCCCCGCCAGGAGTAGGTAGCATGAGTGGGACTATGACTTGGCCACTGTATGTTTACCCACAGCTACCTTTTTAAGCATGAATCTGCTCCTGTCTGTGCGCACTGTGGGAAGGCACAGGCAGTTCATCATGTGTTGCTGGAGTGTGATTACCTGGCACACATTCGATCATCTTTGGGAATGCTGGCCTCTTTTGACTAGGTCCTGGCAGATGATCCTAGAGCAGTGAACAGAGTTTTTAATTTTTTAGCACAAGTTTCTTTTTACTTTGAGGTTTTAGTGTGGTAGCTGTATGTCGGGTAATAAAGCAGATTTTTAACTTTGAATTATTTGTTGTTTTTTTTTTAAACATTTAGTCTTAATGTTACTGTTTTAGTGAGTTTCAGGCAGCTCTGGCTTCAGGGCTGAGTAGTTATTTAACTTTAGTTATATACCTACTGCTTTTACCTGCGTTTTAATTTTCAAAGGTGTTTTATTACTGGTTATTGCCAGGATTTTATCTCAGGGTGCCAATGTCCTAGACAGTTGAACGCTCTTAACATCATAATCCCTGCTTTTAGCCTGGGTTTTTAATTTTTCTCAGGTATTGTTTTAGTTTTGCTTTTAAACTGTTTTTTTTTTTTCTATAGTTTTAATTGTTTTAATTCCAAGTATTTTAGATTGCTTTTATCGATATGCTTTGACTTGTTTTATTTTATGGGCACTAATAACGTAGCAGTTGAACGCCCTTATACCCAATAATCACCACCCCCCCGCCCCATGTTCCACCCATTGGCTTATCTGTTGCCTTTTCTATTGCTATTATCCCATGTCCTCTTGGTTTTATTTTTTCTGCTTCTCTCATATGCTCATATGTATCATCTGACACCTGCCTGCCTTCCTCTTTTCCATATTAATCTGCTGACATACTAATTCCAGCTCCTCCATTGAAATTTCCAACACCTCCCTGTCACTGTCACTATAGTTAACTGCATTTCCACCTTTAGTAATTTTCCCCCAAAATTCACTGAATGCCCCATCTTTCTGGTGCAAATGACCTCTCCTGCTTTCCTCTTATCTCCCTCTCCATTGTAGTCTCTTTTCTTCCCCTGGCCCTACTGTGCTGTTTTCTGCTGCCTGGTCTTCGTTCCCCTCTCTGTCAATCTCTTCACTACACCCAGATGCATTCATCTCTTTTTGCTGTTAACCCTTCCTGACCATTTACCCTAAAGACCAAAGCTCCTTCTTGAGTTCTTGCCTTCATCTTCGATTTTCCTTCTTCCTGCCATTCTTGTATAAGTGTTCCTTCTGCCATTTTGTCTCCAATCCATAATTTGAAGTTTCTAATATAGGTGATTCTTGGGTTGTTGTTCCCTTTGCTCATAAGTCAGGACTTTAATATCCATTCCTTTCAATTTTCTTGACTGGTTTGTCAAGTCTCTCACCATTTATGTACTTGAGCATTTTGCCAATATATTTCTCTTCCCTCTTCTTTTTCCAATTCTAAAAGCATTGCATATTTCAAGTTTGGTCGTGTATATTCACTTCCATAGTTTTCCCATTTTTCTTCTCACAAATAGATCTCACATCTCTTCCCAATTTTTCTTCTATCCCTGATATTGTCTAGCTCTGCCTCCTACTCATATCCTCCATTTTTTCAACTCCTCTTCTAATATTCCGCATCTCCATGATTTCTTCCTGTTTCTCCAATTCCTTATTTCCTCCCTCTCCTTTCTTGTACTTACTTCATTCTTGTCTAAATCTCTTTGGTAGTTCCTCACCTCTTTCATCTACCATTTCTCTTACTGCCATGCCACTTAACTCTTTCCTCCATTCAGGGAGCTTCTCTGCCCTACAAATGTACGTGATTAGTATGAATCAAATACAGAATCGATATTAAACATACAACAAGTAATAAATTGGAAGAACATGCAAAAGAGTAAATAGACAGATAGGCATAGAGAGTGCATTAATACAATTTAATAATAATGGTGATTTTGTTAAAAGTACTTATTTGAATGCTGATCAGATAATGTATCACTGACAAGCATAACAGATATGAGGTTATTGTTGTCACTGGTTAGTAAAAGTTCATCAGAGGAAAAACTTTAAATATAAATTTTATCCAAGAAATGAGGGTTACGTATTTCAATATAAGATTGTCTCTTAAACAAGGCATGTCCATAAAATAAGCTTTTTGGAGCAAATTCAGAAATAAAACACAATTTAATGAAAAGATTTTTCGAAACCATTAAGGAAGTGTTGAGCTATTTTTCAATATATTTACCATCGGTATTCAGATAATTGTCCTACCTTGGTAGCAACTTTTGTTTCCTAAGAGTGTTGCCTTGAATTGGAACCACTGTGTAACAACCATCTCCACCACTCTGTCATTCTGAAAATGTTGATGCTGATGGTACAGAAATTTCTTGAGGTATAAGAAAAGATGGAAGTGAGGTCAGGGCTATAAGGTGGATGATTAAACACCTTCCAGATGAGCTTCTGCATTAGATCTGTTGTCTATCGAGCTCTGTGTGGCCAAGCATTATCATACAGCAAGACAACACTGGCACTAAGCATCCCATATGGTTGGTTCTGAATGGTCCATCACAATATCTATAGTATTTCACAGTAATGCTTAACATTCACTCTCTTGCTTGCTCATGACATTAGGCCCATAGATCTAGCATTACTGATCAACGCTAAGCTCTGTGCATTAACAATTTTAATCATAGATCACACTTCACAAATTTATTTTCAGTTGGTTCATCAAATGTCATAAATTTATCATTTAACTGATTAAGAACCTCTATAGCTTCATCTTAATTCTAACTCAACTGCTACAATGGTGCTATTGTAGGAATTTGGGAACTATTGCTAGTGCATGTGTCATGCCATGTCATTACTCTTATCATGTTTATCAGTAATAACAATAATAATAATAATAATAATAATAATAATAATAATAACAGTAAAGTTAACGGTAATAAATTTTA
The DNA here is from genome assembly GCA_030762935.1 of Hymenopus coronatus. NCBI lineage: Eukaryota > Metazoa > Arthropoda > Insecta > Mantodea > Hymenopodidae > Hymenopus > Hymenopus coronatus. The sequence continues at coordinate 533,290,408 of CM060900.1, read as the reverse complement.
CTGTCATTGAGCTCAAACAGGAAAAGACAAGGTCTGAGTGATACAATCAAATAATTACAAATAATATTACATTTACAATACAGAATATATACAGGACTGAAAGGTACAGTATTTACAAAGTAATACATGCTAAAAAAATTAATACCTACACTGATTAAAACAGACAGGCAGACAAACAGACGGGCGGGCTGGTAGGCAGGCAGGCAGAGAGAGGTATAGGAGATGTACTTATATTTCAAAAAATTCTTGACGAGAATAAAAAGGTGCTGCAACAAGCCAGTCATACAGTTTTGTGCTTATAAGTTGCTGCAGGGCCTTATCTTAATTCGAAAGATAGCTTACTATACATTTTAGAACCTAGTGCTTCAAAACTCTTCTGAGTTGTAGTCAAGTCTACAATATGTAATAACAGTGTGTTGGCATGATCTTGTATTATAGAAATGTATATTTTGTCTCTTCTGTGGTTCTGTTGTTCGGCTTTTTATATGCAATAAAAAGTACATATATATAGATTTATTACTGTTTTTCTTAATTTAATAAATAATGGTTTGCAGTGAGCTATCTTTGATTCATCAGACATTCTAAGAACCTTTTGCTGGAGTAAAAGTATTTTGGAAACGTGTGAGCTGTTACCGCAAAGTAAAATGCCATACATGTAATGCTTTTGAAAAAAGCGAAATATGCTGATCGAATATTGCCTCAGGCACTTCCTTTTTAAAATTTATAATCAGATATACAACTCTGGAGAGTTTAGACATTACGTGATCAATGTGTAGTGCCCAGGATAATTAGTCTATTATAACACCTAAGAGTTTGCATTATTAGAGTTACTAGCTATAGGGGTATCCCTGCAACTAAGAACCTGATTATGAACCTGTTAACTCTTAGCCAAGTAGTGGCTTGATCAGTGTGTTTTGTACTGTAGGTTTAAAGGACTGAAAATCTTTACTCATATTAAAAAAGGTAGTATCGTCAGCAGTATATATGATTTGCTAGCTTTGGGGTGAGTGAGAAACATTCTATGGATGCATTTAACTGGCATACCTGTCATTGAATGGTTAGCTTTTTAAACTGAAATGATGAACTACACATGCCTATCTTTCACTTGCAATAAAATGAGCGTGGTTCAGCTAAGTTAACAGCAAAATTGCTTCTAGACAAAATAAAAAGTTTCTTGATTTAGCATGGAGTAGAAGAAATTTCTTCATAGAGCAGATAGAGAAAATCAAGTGAATGTAGTGAGTCAGATTTTTACTTTCTGTAGTATGTACTATAATATACATAGTAGACAGAGAAGATATTGCATTCCATCCAAAATTTGATAAACAGAGATGGTCAATTTGACAGCCCAGGATTTTCAGTAAACTACAAAATATACACAGTCTTAGACATTAGCATTGATAAGATAATTTATTCTGTTTTACTCCAAAAGAAAAGATTACTGGGGATTTGGAAAATCCGAAACATGTATTTATGATATTCAGAATACTTGAAAATGCAGATATTGAAATTTATCTTTCCGATCCCATTGAGGGACTTGTTAGTTACAAAAATCAAAATATGCAAATAATGAATCAATTTACACTTGACACTTTCCAAAGGCATTATTGAGGATCAACTTTTGATTCTATATAAATTCTCTGAGCAGGTCAGCAATAACTGGCTCTTGTTTCTATATAATTCTCTGTGAGCAACTGTTTTCTACTCCATGGCATTCACAACAAAGGCTTTGTTAATGCTTTATAGCACTTTATGAATTGCAATTAGCTTACCAAATTATTTATGAAAGGGTGTTTTGCAACAGTGATAGATATGAATAGAATAGCTGAGTTGAATTTGTAATACTTTAAGTATCACCTATGTATTGTTTTACTAGATGCTTCGAAGCCATGTGGGCTTCGTTGTCAATAGTTTCCAACTGAATCTCTACAGGATGTTCCATGTTGAGATGTGTTGGTCCCTGGTGACTGAGTGATGAACTTCCACAATGTGTTTTATGGCAGCAATTCAAAGTCAAATGAGTGCTGTTGGTTTTTATCAATGTGGATTTTCTCCCAGATGTCAAACTCTGCTGCATATCTGGTGGGTTTTATAAGGATTTTGTTAGGTGATATTTCATGGTAAGTAGTCTAGATGTTGTGTGTAACAGCTGATTTGTCCGTTTGTTTATATTTTACTGCTTGTAGGTGTTCTTTTAGTCCAGTTTCAAGATGTCTTTTTGTTCTTCCTATGTAAAATTTGTTGCAATCTGTGCAATCTATTCTGCAGATTCCTCATTTTTTAAGTTCTGGGATTTGGTCTTTTAAGTTGTTGTGGAGCATGTATTGTATGCTGAACTTATTTTGGGGAACAGGTTGATTTTATGTTTTTTTGTAAATATTATCTGTTGCAAACAGGTGTTTTAAAGCCCATGTCTATCAGCTAGAATACAGCTTTTGAATAATGAAAAAAATCAATCACTTGTGTGGTGGTTGAGATTACTCTATATGCACACTTGCATTTATATACATATAAAAAAATTTTCTGTTTATAATGTTAATATAGATTTAGCTGCTGGTAAATTGCACATAAATAACTGACTTTTCATAAGAGCTTCATTCTGCTAATGGGTACATTGAGATCAGAGTTCTAAAAGATATCCATAATTTAAATGATCTTATATCTGCTAAATATTCACTTATATATTACTACGGTGAATGAATATAAAGGGGAATTATTTTTTATAATTCTATTGAATCCGCTAACAAAAACACAACAAATACCTCATTTTTCTACATAATCTGGCATATTTGCCACACATTTTTGCCGTCAAATGGACAGATTTTGGTTCCATCATCAAAGAAGGAAGAGGAACGTGCGCATAGCCAGTTGCACATGCACTCCTCCACTGCTGCATTATCATATTGCTTTCCTCCCAGTTCTTCTTTCAGTGACCCAATCAATATCCAAACAATGGTAGTCACAGGGTGATAAATCTGGACTGTAATGTAGATGTTCTAGAAGTTTCTAATGCATTTCCTCCATTTTTTCCCATGTTAAGACAGTAACAGAATGTCATGCATTACAGTCACATCTTGGATTGGTTGCCGGCATCTTTGCGATATTTAGCTTTTGTCTAGACCAAAAGACTGCAGTAATAGACAGCATTCACAGTCCTTCGTTTACAAAGAAAATCCACCAGGAAAATGCCCTTCAAGTCCCAAAAGACAGTTGTAAGCACCTTTCCAGCTGAAAGACATGTTTTGCCTTCACTGACCCAACTGCACCTTTCTCCCACCACTGCTTCCCATTCTGCCTATTATTTTTTGTGCCACTCATACATCTGAGTCTTTAAAAGGGTTTCTTCCCCAAGCTGTGCATGAAGCCTTCTCCAAAGGCTTTGGTGCCTTCTTTTGCCAAAAACTTGATAATGATGCATTGTGCAACAGATGCATGCACCTCTTGCTCTCTCTTGGCGTACTGAAGCGAGCTGCCACTCTGCAGTGTGTGATGCCACATTTCCAGACATCCCCCATCAACATTATCTCAGAGCCTCACTTATTTCTGTTCGCTACAAGAGGCTCTAATTTAAAATTCTGTTTTATGTTTGATTCACCCTTGTATAAACTAGCTGAAATACTAGGTTTTGCATGGTGGTTTCATAGCTTAGAAAAGGAAATATTATTTCATATTTTGTGTTTATAAAGGATTGCGTGTGAAAAAAATGGAGTTTTACTTATGGATGTTCTTTAACTGCTGTGGTTCTCAGTGTCCCATTCTATACTGGGCATGAAAAACCGCTTAATTTTGCTCAGAGACCTCTGTATCAGGCTTGAGGTTCTTTTACGTGCCGTAAATCTACGAGACGGGACCAACGGCTTTACTTCCCTTCCGAAGGAAGCCATGCTAAGGATTTTTACGCTCGAAAAAACTCTGTCCTACACCGGTTTTGAATCTGCGACCTTGGCTATAGAAAGTTAGCATGGTAACCATTATATCACGGAAGGCGACAGGATTGTGTGGGTATGGGTGCAGGGGTGCGTTAGTTGGTGTGTGTGTTGTATGGTTTGCTTAGGCATCTTCACTGTAGCTCCATTTCAACCAAGACTTTTAAATATAAATGAGGCTGCTTTATCAATACTTGTCAAAAATAGTAAGTACAGGTTGTTTTATTTCTTTCGGGAGTTGTGGAGATAGTTCACAAACTGCTTATATAACATAATACAGATAGAAATATGAAAAGAATTTTACTTCCCACAAGCATGCCATTAATATGTACTGTAATTTAAGACAATTAGTTGCACAGTATACTCATGCTAGAACATTTTAACAAAAAAAAAAAATCAGGATATATTTTTAAATACAGCACTCACATAAAACAAACTTCACTCTTCAGCACTATTGCTGAACACAGCCATCCACATTTTCAAATTTTCTTTGTTTTTTTTAATATATCTATATAGGCTGAAAAGATCTTTCAACATCACAAGATATAGCTGGCGTATGTTTCTCGTACATGTAATTTCTATACCAAGATAAAAATCATGGAAAATTCTTTCACTGGCTAACCCCACATGTACCCTGAAAACAAAACTAAACAAATTGTTAAACAAACATTGTTATTCAAATGCATTGAAGAAAACAATGATATTTTCTACCCATGTTAAAAAAATAAATAAATAAATAAAAAATAAAACTTAATTGTAGCAAGTTTTAAGTCTTAATGTCCCATTTAGCTTTTTTTTTTTTTTTTAGGTTGAATAAGATTCACACATTAGCATCCAAACGGCTTAAAACATAAAGGTACTTTAAACCTTTCTAACTTAGTTATAAGGGAAAAAATAGGTTAAAATCTAAACACCCAGTCCCCTAATTATTGTATAACCAGGTTATATTATGGGTCATGCAGGAATCTACTTCCTGTGTAGTACGAGAATACCCAAGTCGCCTCGCTCGTGAGCACTAGCTCTCGATACTGAGATACTCGTTGCCACTCTCTCGATAAGTGGCGTGGCTTAAGAGTAACAGGTGAGAATGCCACAGGTTTTGACCACTTCCACTTTGGGTCCATAGACCCATCATTAGCTTTACCTGAAGCTCAATTGCAGTTATCTTATAAGGTCTTTATTCCACAAGTTTAGTGGCTTTCCAAGCCAAGAATTGTGAATCTCCCATTTTCTGTGATAACCTACTCAGAGATTTTCTTGGGCTATGTTGTATCTTTTGTCCTATCTCATTGAGTTTTTCCTCTGTAAGCACACTGACATAAGGAAAAGTGGGAGCCAGACTGGTTAGAAGTACTGTGTGCACTCAGTTACCTCCTGCTGGTCGGCCACGAGTCAAAAAAAGGCTCTGTAGTAGTTGTCCATCTAAAGGGTAGTTTACAGTAAGGGGATATTCCTGAAATCTTTATATTGCATCCTTGGAAGATAGAGAATTTAAATCCTAAATCTGGTTTTTAACAGACTTTTTGTTTTGAAGTTATGCTGTTCATGGATGCATGTACATGCCGCACAATCCTTTGTATAAAAATGTTATTATTTTTTCAGAGGATACCAAAACTTATCCCAGAGGAAGATCGACCTGTGTTGGATCCAGACGACATATATCTGCCTAAGGATGTCCACTCACAGGTAACTTAAACTATGTACTTAAAATAATCTTTACCAAAGCAGAAATATGTAAAACCAAATAGAGTATCATGTATCAGTGAATGTTATTAATTTCCAATTAAGTAATTGTATTCATTTTCCGTATTCCATGATAAATGCCAGAGAGAAAATAATGAATAATATGTTAACCTACATTCCTGTGTTATTTTGTGTGGCTGTGAACACCTTATGTAGCTGCTATTCTATGTTGGATGCTTCATATATTATGAATATTTTAGAAAGAGATTGTGTGTGTGTGTGTGCGTGTGCATGCTTTATTTTCTCTCTCAGCAATTGGGTGCTGCCCAGTGGAAGAGTTCATGTACAAAGTTCATTTACAATTATAATCATACAGTTAATAATAGTAATACAAATTTATAATAATTAATATAAATTAATGATAGTAATGTAACTAACATCCTAAAGAAATATCCTAACTTATGTCAATTACCAGCATGTTTATAAACAGTTACTACAAACCCACAACATTAATAGTTACAGAACACTTTTTGCAATCCTTAATTACCTCACAATATTTACTTTAATTATCCCTGAACTTCTTTAAGGTCAGAGGGCAACTCTGAGAAGCTGCTACCGGCAATTCATTCCATTCCTCGATGCTCCTATTAACAAAGGAAAATTGTCCTACATTGTTTTTCACTTTCTATCCTTAATTTTATACAAATGATTGTTTCGTCCATTCTACGCCAGGTTTCCTAACCTCTTTCTAACATCCACCCGTGTATTTAGACAAGGATAAGCTTTAAATAGTGTAACTAACCTATGTCTTTTATGCCTAACTTTTAGCGGCTCCCATTTATTCTCTGACTGTTGTAAGCCAAAAATCTTTACCTCTCTTTATGAATGTTATAGCCCTTCTCTGTATGTTTTCCAGTGAGTCTGTTTGATTAATTCTGTACGGGTCCCAGCATGTTACTCCATATTCTATAGCCGGCCGCACTAAGGACTAGTGGTCGCCCTCCATAGTGTAATGGTTACCATAGTAACTTCATATACCCAAGGTTGCTGATCCAAACCCGGCAGAGGACGCTGGATTTTTTCAGGCATAAAAATCCTTAGCCTGGCTTCCTTCGGAAGGAAAGTAGAGTCGTTGATCCTGTGTCATAGATTTTTTGGCATGTAAAAGAAACTCAAGTCTGATAGAGAGGCCTCTGAGCAAAATGAAGTGGTCTATCACACACAGTATAGAATGGGACATTTAAAACCACAGCAGTTTAAGTGTGTCCATAAATAAAACACCATTTCATTTCTAAGGACTTGTAGGCAATTTCCCTGGATGATCTTGTTAGCTTTTAGTAGGCATCACATAAAATGAAGTACTTATTCTGCGAAATGGGCTGGAATTTAAAATTCTAAGCTCCACAACAATTTTTGCCTTGTCAAAAGTTTATCTGTGGCAGATTTGGTCAAAATCAGTGTACAGTATAGAAATCTATAACATATAAAAAAAAAACACACACACGCACGCACGCACGCACGATGCATGCACACAAACACACACACCTATAATAAATTCCTACATGAACAATTTTATGAAACTTAATTATCAACAAACTTCATGAAAAACGTAAACTTTGTATTGTAAAAAAAATTAATAAGCATTTATTGGTAACTTTATTAAGATTAGAATTTTTTTTAAATTTATTTTTATTATTTTGTGATATTATTATACATGGCATGTTTAATAAGGAATTTGTTTGGTAATGTTTCATGATAAGTATTCTAGATGTGGTGTGTGATAGCTTATTTGTTTATATTTTGTGTATATTTTACTGCTTGTAAGTTTTCTTTAAGTCCAGGTTCAATATGTCTTTTTGTTCTTCCTATGTAAAATTAGTTGCAATCTGTGCAATTTATTATGCAGATTCCTCATTTTTTGAGTTCTGGGATTTGGCCTTTTAAGTTGTTGTAAAGCGTATTTTGGAGCCTGAACTTATTTTGGGGGTCAGGTTGATTTTGTGTTTTTTGAAAATATTTGTGTTGCAATTAGGTGTTTTAAAGCCCATGTCTATCAGCAAGAATAGAGCTTTTCAATGGTGAAAAAATTTGATCAGTTGAGTGGTGGTTAAGATTTCTCTATATGCACACTTGCATTTATATACATATAAAAAAAATTGTCTCTTTATAACGTTAATATAGATGTAGCTGCCAGTGAATTGCACGTAAATAATATTTTATAAAAGCTTCATTCTTCTATTGGGTATAATAAGTTCAGAGTTCTAAAAGATATCCATAATTTAAATGATTTTATATCTGCTAAATATTTGCCACACATTTTTACCATCAAATGGACAGCATTTTGGTACCATCATCAAAGAAGGAAGAGGAACGTGTGCATAGCCAGTTGCACATGTGCTCCTCCACTGCTGCATTATCATCAAATTGTTTTCCTTCCAGTACTTCTTTCAGTGACCCAATCAATATCCAAACAATGGTAGTCACAGGGTGACAAATCTGTACTGTAACGTAGATGTTCTAGAAGTTTCTAATGCACTTCTTCCATTTTTTCCCATGTTAAGACAGTAACAGAATGTCATGCAGCACAGTTACATCTTGAATTGTTTGCTGGCGTCTTTGCGATATGTAGCTTTTGTCTAGACCAAAAGACTGCAGTAATAGACAGCATTCACAGTCCTTCGTTTACAAAGAAAATCCACCAGGAAAATGCCCTTCAAGTCCCAAAAGACAGTTGTAAGCAACTTTCCAGCTGAAAGACATGTTTTGTCTTCACTGACCCATCTGCACCTTGCTCCCACCAAGGCTTCCCGTTCTGCCTAATATTTTTTGTGCCACTCATACATCTGAGTCTTTAAAAGGGTTTCTTCCCCAAGCTGTACATGAAGCCTTCTCCAAAGCCTTTGGTGCCTTCTTTTGCCAAAAACTTGATAATGATGGATTGTGCAACAGATGCATGCACCTCTTGCTCTCTCTTGGCATACTGAAGCCAGCAGCCACTTTGCAGTGTGTGACACAATTATTCCGTACATCCCCACCAACATTCTCTCAGAGCCCCACTTAATTCTGTTCATTACAGAAGGTGCTAATTTAAAATTTGGTTTTATATTTGCTTCACCCTCGTATAAACTAGGTGAAATGCTAGCTTTGTGCATGGTGGTTTCATAGCTTAGAAAAGAAAATAATATTTCATATTCTGTGTTTTATCTGTGTTTATAAAGGTTTTTGTGTGTGCATGGGTGTGGGTGTTTGAGGTGGGGGTAGGTATGTGGGTGGGTGGGTGTATGTGTGCGTGCGTGTGTGCGCGTGCCTGCGCGTAGGTGCATGTGCTCACGCGTGTGTGTAATGTTTTTTTTTTTTTTTTTTTACACCTTAGGCTTCTACACTGTAACTCCATTTCAATCAAGACTTTTTAAGTATAAGTGAGGCTGCTTTATTAGTAATCAGAAGTTGTTTTATCATTTCTTTCGAGTGTTGTGAAAATAGTCCTGCCCAAATGGATTAGAAAATTTAAAATTGAAGTCAAGCTGAAGACTTTTCTGAATGAACAGACTTGTTTTATAAATATTGCTTGCTAAATTAAGGTATGAGTTCTCTTCATTATTTAAGAAATAGAAACATTCGAAACCTCAATGAAAAAGGACAGAAAAACATTTTAGTTGCAGGCAATTTTGACACTTTTTAGAATGAATGGGCCTATTTCATGAATTCTTTAACTAAATAACACAATATTGTAGGTATAAACTGTCAAACTATGGACAGCACTGGTTATTTCATCTACAGTGCCGTATTTTTTATTTATGGCCGGCAGACATGCATGAGGTAGCTGCTGCAGTATGCATACTGCTGCCGGCCGAATTGAATATTCACAGAACCTGAACTCAAACATATAGTGTGCGGACAAATCAAGCACATAGATTTACTTACATACATACATACAATAACCACGTACTATTATCACAAAAAGTGTTGGAAATCAGGTCCTTGTGCTGGCATGCATCCCTCATACTTTATCAGAAAATTTCCATTAACATGCATTAATGCTTCTGAAATTACATTAATTTCTCATCTGATACTATCTTTCAGTTCTCTCAATGTATGCGGTTGTTCCAATACACTTTATTTTTTAAGCTCCCCCATAAATAAAAATCAAATACCATAATATCTGGGGAACACGGTGGCCATAGTCCTTTACTTTTGACCCTATTTAAAAATTGCTTTAATTAATTTCAACGAGAAATCAGCTGCATTTGCTGTTGCAGAGTTTTTTGAAAATATGCCTGTGCATTCAATGTTGCACACATATTCCAGGAATGGTTTGATTTTGTATCCCTGTACCTCTGTCCACTAACTGTATCCCTGAGGAATAGAGGACCTATAATTTGGTACGCATTCAGAGCATTGCAAACACCAATCTTCTGGTCATTTAATGGGATTTCAGGTACAATATCTGGTTTTTCTGCACTCAAATATCTGTTGTTTTGTGTTGATACATGACCATTTAAATAAAACCAAGCTTCGTCTGTTAAAAATTAACTTTGGGTTAGAGCTTTCAATCTCAGTAATTTCTCGCCGCAATGACGGCACCTCAAGCTGCAAGTAGATCAACAGAACACACATATGGCACGAGAGAGGTTCACTAACGAGCGTACGGGAGTCTCGATACTCTTAAGTCCCGTTAATAGCAAGACTGCAGTGTAATGAACGGAAACTGCCATAATCAGTCCTGTAAGTTATATTACTTCATCTGTTTAAATGATTTAAATAGCCTACCAGGATAAGGATGACATTTAAATAACACAGGCCAGGCAAAGGATTAAAAACGAAATGTGTTATCAGCAGATAAGTGTATGTGGTCTCCACTTTTGTTACTAATAAGTGTGTAATTATTTTATTACTCCTAAGACATTTATGCTGGAAGAAGTAATTGTATTTTGGGTTGTAATTGAACATGTTTGTATATTGCAACACAAAGTATAAAATGTCATTAATGATTAATATTAATGATTTAAACTGTTTACTGTGAACGCTTTTGGATATAGGTACTGTTAAAAAATGACTCATCTCGTGTTATTACTAGGGCCCGGATTTTTATCTCTTTATAAATGCAGTTTTAACCTTTTGTTATCTTCTATTCACCTCTTTAGGTTTTCAAACAAATGTCCTAGCTTTCTAACAATATTCCTAGCCTTTTTTTTAAGGGTTTTAATAATTTTCATTACTATTTAAGGAAGTCGACAACAGACTACTTTTTTAACATAATACAGATAAAAATATTAATAGTACTTTACTTCCTAGAAGCATGCCTTTAATATGTCCTGTAATTTAAGACAATTAGTTGCTCAGTATACTCATGCTAGAACATTTTAACTAAAAAATTCAGCGTGTATTTTTAATTTCCAAATTTTCTGTTTTGTTTTTTTTAATATATTCATATAGGCAGAAAAAGATCTTTCAACTTACCAAGATGATGCTGGCATAATTTTCATACACACAATTAATTCTTCTGAAATTACAGTAATCTCTCTTCTGATACTATCTTTCAGTTCTTCCAATGTATGCGGGTTGTTCCAATTGTTAGAAAACCTGGCGTACTATGGACGAAACAATCATTTGTATAAAATTAAGGACAGAAGGTACAAAACAGTGTAGGAAAATTTTCTTTTGCTAATAGGACCATCGAGAAATGGATTGAGTTGCCGGTAGCAGCCTTTCACAGTTTCCCTCTGACCTTAAAGAAGTTCAGGAATAATTAAAGTAAATATAATGAGGTATTTAAGGATCACAAAACTGTTAATGTTGAGGCTTTGTAGAAACTGTTATCTTTGCCTATTATGCAATGCATCGTTACAAAGTTTTTAACCATTGAAGGAGTTAAACCCTTGGAGATTTTAAATCATTTGAAGGCATAGTTTGGAGATGCTACACTGTCCCAAAAATGAGTGTTTACCTGGGCCAGACAACTTAAGGGCAGGTCTCAAGTTCAAATCTCACTTAGGGTGAGTTACCCGGATTAGTTTTGTTTTTTTCAGGGTTTTCCCTTATTCTGAGAACACGAATGTCCAGTAACTATAAGCTCCATGGATCCCAAGATCATTTGAATATCATTTCACTAATTTCGTTCATCTTCCGATATGACAAACAAGGTTAAAGGTATAGCTTGGGCCATGCGAAATGTTCTTGAGGCCCATTCCCGAGCATAACTCGGGCAGGTATTTCTAATGCTTTTAATGCAATTCCAAGACCTTGGGCAATGCGGCAAAATATATACATCAGTTATCGTTTAGTTGTCTGATTTGTGCTGCCATCTGTTCTTGCTTTAGTCCACCATTAGGAATTTTAGTAATATTAGCTGCTCTTGGGTAGTTGCGCCATTTTCTTTGAAGGTGGTGATCTGTTTGTTATGTTTGTGTTCTTAAATGTTAAAAGGCTGCATTTTCCTCGATTTATATGAAATGAAGCTGAAATTCAGGATACAAATGAAGCTGTGGAAAATTTTTATTCCAAGGGATAGTTTTTGGAACTCTGAATAAGTGTAAGCAGCTATACGCAGTTAGTTTCAAACTCATATTTGATACTTGTAAATTTAAAATAAAATATTAACACAGAAGTTATGACTATTTTCTTACTTGTTGAGAAATCCTTGAATGCTATACTGTTAGATTGTCCCAATACTTTTTGGCAGATTTAATTGATGTACTGTAAATAATAACTCAAAGTAGGCGTAAAAACCTTGGGTTTCTTGGCACAACTACTGAAATGCCCGGCTTCAATGTATTAAAGGACATCAAGCAACAAAAAAAAGTTAAAGGCAGTCAACAAATTGTACAAATTGATTATGCTCAGTGCCCAAAGTCAAGTCTCACAGATGTGATAGCATCCGTGTCGTTTGAGATCTTATTGCAGGTGACCACCACTACACAGTTGAAGAAACTGCAGCAGTGGGTGTCAGTATTTAGAGTACTCATACCATTATCAGTGATCACCTTGGTTATCTCTCTCTCTCACACGCACGCACACTCAAAAATTTTTTAAAAATGCTTTTTTTTTTTATTATTCAGGGGGTCCCAAAACATATATTTCCGGCAAAATCTCAGTATCAAATTTTTGGGTGGAATATAATACCTTCTCTATACACTAAGTACATAGTAAATGTAGAGAAAGTAATTACTGCTTATATTTGAATCACCCTTGTATATCAGATTTGAAAATCACTTAATTTTGCCCAGGAGGCCTTTTCATCAGATTTGAGGTTCTTTTACATGCTGTAAATTTACAACACAGAACCAACAGCTTTACTTCTCTTCCAAAGGAAGACATGCTAAAGGTTTTTATATCTTCCATCACCCTCTACAGGTTTTAAACCCATGACCTTGGGAACCATAACAATTGATAAGAGGAGCACCAGTTTACAGAATCACCTAGCACTACATAAAATTAAATTTACAACACACTCTTTGTGCCAGTAATCTCCTAAAATTGAATGGGATCTCCTGGCTCCTGGAAATGTAATTAAATCTCCCAAAATTATGTGGTATGTTTTTATTCCTTATATTAGTATTATATTATTATTTATATACTACACTTTATAAAATATGAGTATTTCATCTGTTATATGCAAGGTAGTGTTTAGCGCCCGCTTTTACTACTTGTGGCACCGCAGGCAATGACACTGGTGATACATGAATGAAGATGAAGCACCAGTGGAATGCGATGGCAGGGGAAACCAGAGAACCCGGAGAAAACCTGCTGCTTTGTCCGCCACAAATCTCATATGCGGTCACTTGGGATCGAACCTGGGCTGAGAGGCAAGTGGTCTAACCACTTGGCCATGGCGCGGCCTGTTATATGCAAGGGTTGGCAGTATGTAGAAGGAAATATAGTGTTTTGATTGTGCCAGAAGTGTTGAAGTCAAGAGGGAAATCAATTGTTGCATCAACATTAAGTCGTCGCTCTTATTATATTTACAAATCAAAATCACAAAACCACTAATTATTAGCAGTTTGAGGTCTTTCAATTGAGGATATTAACAATGGTTGTAGTTGTAAGTTGGTTTTTGTAATGGCTAGTTCATTGGGCGTAGAAAACAAAAAGAAATACTATTGCACATTTAACAATGCCTGGAAAACTTTATATGACTGGTTAGTTAAGAAAAGTGAGTCTGAAGCAGAATGTAAAAATTGCCGTCAGAATGTTTCAATCAAGTTTGAGGCAATTGGTGCAGTCAATAAGCACATGAATTCTTCTAAACATTAACTTAATGATCAACAGAGAAAACAAAGTGCTGTCCTCACATCATTTTTTAAAAATCTGATGTGTTCCATTCACATGACTTTCTCTACATCTCTGCAACAAATTATTGTTAGAAAGCTTATGCTTCTATTCACTTCATGCTAATTGAGAAAAAAATAGCAGAAATAGTATTATTACTTGCTTCCTTGAAAAAAGAAGCGAAATAAGGGAGTACCATAGGTTAAAGTGATAGTCAAAAGCTGGTTGCTATGTGACTGAAGTTCCTTTGTATGGATAGGAGTTGACAAATTCCTGTATGAAAAAAGTATGTTTTTTTAATGCTGAAATCAAAAACAAGTAATATCTAAAAAACAATCAACTCCATGAAAAAAATGTATGTAACATAAATTGTATGCTTTAACATACTCTACATTTTTTGTGAAGTAAGTTTCTATCTCTCTTATGTTTTAACAGTTATGCAAAATTCCGTAAATTTCATTCAGAATAAAGTAAGCTTCAGAGGCTATTCCCAGAAAATTCAAAATATACATTTTATTTGTCAGGTAAATATCTTTAATATACAATATTTTAATCAAAATCTTTATAGCCATTTTTGAGAAATTCAAAATTTTCGAAAAAGTTCCATATTAAGGGTAATGTCTGCTGTGGGGAGATTTTTCTCAAAATCTTTGTGTCGCATCCCTGGAAGATACTAAACTTAAGTACCAAATTTGGTATTTTACTGACTTTTCGTTTTTAAATTATCATGTTCACAGTCCCACGGACACACACACATGCACGGATATTTTTCTGAAAATGCTTTTTTTTTTTTTGGATACAGGGGAGCCTAAAACATATATTTCCAGTGAAATCTCGGTATCAAATTTTTGGGTGGAGTGCAATACCTACTCTATACACTATGTACATAGTACGCGTAGAGAAAGTAAAAAACAGCTTACTAAAGAAGGTGATCTTATCACAGCAGTAAATATAATACGAGGTACGTCCAGAAAGTAAGTTCCGTTTCAATTTATCTCTGCTGCAGCGCTGCGATCGCAGTTCCACACATGCGCAGTAGATGCTCTGTATCAAGGGGAAGAAACGTGCGCCATTTTGAGATCACTGTCAGCCAAATATGATTTGTTGTGCTTGTTTACAATGTCAGTGTTGATTGAAAATCCCGCCGCTTGTGAAATCAGATGAATTTTATGTCAAAATTTCACCAGAAATGAGTTTTGAGGTCCCCTTAGTTCGAAAAAAGCATTTTTAGAAAAAAATTTGTACATGTGTGTGTCTGTGGACAGCATAGCTCTAAAACAAAAAGGCCACTAAAAACCAAACTGGTTTAGTATCTTACAAGGATGCAACAGAAGGATTTTAAGAAAATCCCCCCATCACAAACTACCCTTTACATGGCAAAATGTTTCAAAATGTTGTTTCTCTCAAAAATGGCTCTTATGATTTTGAATAAAATGCTGTATATTAAAGATATTTGCACCACAAAAAACTAAATATTTTGAATTTTCTGGGAATAGCCTCTGAGAACCTCTTTATTCTGAACAAGTTTTGCAGAATTTTGCATATCAGTTAAACCATAAGAGATAGACAAAAACTTACTGCAGAACAAATGTAGATCTCATTAAAACACATCATTTATGTCATATTAATTTTTTATCTAGAGCTGACCATTTCTGAGATATTTCTTGTTATTGGTTTCAATTTTTAACTAATTAACTTTTCAAATTGAAACTGAAGCTTTCCTGGCGACGTATTAATCAAAATCTGCTCGGGCTTCTAACCAGGTAAAAACTTGGCTTGATACCAACTTTTCAAAGAAGTGCATCTTCCTCGTCTTCAGGGTGAACTGATGGATTGAGCTTGCGGAGACTGGTATTTATAAGAGCTGGAATGAAGCTAACATCTGATTGGTTCGCATGATATTATGGCCTGACCATAAGACGACCCTGAAGACGAGGAAGATGCACTTCTTGAAACATTGGTATCAAGCTAAGTTTTTACCTGGTTAGAAGCCCGAGAAGATTTTGAATTAATTAACTTTTCTGAAAAAGGAAGTGATGTTTCATTTCATCTCTTTTGTTTTACTGCAGGCCATGCAAAGCGAGCCGAACTTCAGTCGTTTCACGTAGTGACAAGCTTTTAAAAGCTATGACCATCAATTTAGCCCAGTGTATTCCCTTATGAAAATTCTACTTACAAGGAAGCAAGTAATAAGACCATTTCTGCTAAAGCGTTTTAACTTCCAGAAGATCAGAATGTAAGAGGTGGGTTCTGTGGAACTAGGGTAAACCATTGGGTTCTTCTCATATCTCTCTAACCATATGCAAGAAGCTCTACCCTAAACCTACTACCCCCTAACAATGCACAATTAACCCCTACTCCACTCTAAATAATAATATATAACTTGGCTACCAGTAGCTTCTACAATACTGTAAAATATCTGAACTCTGCCACTTAGTTTGAAGAAGATAAGAATTCCTTTAGCCATAATATTTCAGCCATTAAATATCAAACTGAGGGGTGGAGCCAGATTGAAAAAGATGCTTGTTTACTGTTTGACCTGCAAAGGCCTGCAGTCTCGAGGGATATTTCAAACTGTACCATTGAAATACCTACCTCTCACTATGATGATTAGTGTTTAAGGGTGCTCAACAGCTAAGGTCATCAGCACCCTCAGAAAGTAAAATTTTGGTTAACACTGTGAAAATAAAATTGATAAGATCCTGGAGGAAACCAGAAATAAAATAAAGCACCATTAAAATAAAGTTAGAAATAAAATAGCTTTTAAGGTGATGGATAAAACCCGAGGAAAGAAAATTATTAAAAATGAAGCCAAGGTTGAAGCTTAACTACAAAAACAAATGGCAAGCTTAAAAGTGTAGTTAAAACTTCATGCACAGGGCATGGTAGTGGGTGATAAAAATTAAAATTAAAAGCTTATCGCTCCATGGACAACCATTACACAACATAAAGGCCAATTAAAATTAGATCGGGAAAGCAAATGTCATTTGGATAAAAAATTAAAAACTTTATCTACCGCTCCGGGATCATCGGCCAGGACCTTCGAAAGCCTGGCCGGAGTCGCAGAGTGGCTCGTAATGGCACTTTCAATGTCTCCCCTCATGAAAGTGCATTCAAGGATTTGCCCACTGATGCAGTATTGAGTTACCAAACACAAATCAAATATTGCTCAGTTAGCATATTTATGCAGTTCCCCATAAAAGGGAAGTTTTCTGTAACTAGCTTTAGTCAGAGCCATCTAAGAAAATAGTGAAATATATCAAATAAAGGTAAAAACAGTCCTCTAAGAGTTATCAGAAAATTGTTTAAGTACAGTAAGTGTGCTACAAAACTTGAGTGCCAGACGCATGGTCCGTCTCCCAGTCACATATGCGAGGATATCAAATAAAATCTCATATCACATTAACAATTATCAGAATAAACACAAAATATACCTTATCACAGGATTATACCCATTTATTGTGCACCATGCCCCAATTTTTTGATCATGCAAGGGGGTTTCATGAACGAAATTGGGTTTGTCTGCAGCATAATATCAGTTGTGTTTTGATGATACATGACTATGTAAATGAAAACATGCTTCGTCACTGAACAATATTAATCGTGGATCGATTGTTCCATCATTAACATTCCTCAAAATCCAGTCACAGAGATTTAACCGACTCTGGTGGTCAGGTGGGAGCAATTCCTGGACAACAGTAACCTTGTATGGTTTGAGTTTTAAAAGTTTTGTTGCTTTCCATGCTGAAGCTTTCGAAATGTCAGTTTCTTGTGCACTGCATCTAGGAGATTTTCGAGATGACCATTCTAATCTTTCTTTGGTTTCATCTAATTTCTGTTCCATAAGCACATGCCTGTTTACCTTTCGTTTCCTATCATAAATTGATCCCATTTCCCTGAATTTATATCCAAGCAAACAAACTCGGAACATGCATGCCAGGAAATTTAGTTTCCAATTCCTTACAACTTCCCTACGAGATAATTTAAGCACATACATGTCGTACATGAACACTCTTTGTGGTACTGCATACTGCATTTTGAAAGCACTTCAAGCAAAACTAAACACTAAACATTCCTAATGTTATTCACGTGAACTGGACTAGAACAGAAGTAAGACTGTCACACATGTGATGACAGAACATAAAGACACACGCGCCGGGAAATATAGCACAAGAGCTGTGCTCCTGCAGCCAAGTTTTGTAACAAACGTACTGTAGAAGTGCTGCAATGGAAAAATCACCCCTGGTATTAATACGACCTTAGACCTCTCATGCAGGAGCCTGTGCTTTAACAAGTTTGGCTACCCATGATAGGGCTAGTTGCTATACAGCACTTGAAAAATGTTAAAAAACTAAAATGCAAATAGTTGCCCTCCATAGTTACCATGCTTGATCCAGTACCCAAGGTTGCAGGTTCAATCCCAGGAGTTTTTCAGACATAAAAACCCTTATCATCTGATTCCATACATTTGGACATAAAAGAACCCATACCTTGAGAGAGAAGGTTCCTGGGCAAAATTCCATCAGTTTCATGTCTGCAAGTTGTTATTTAGTCCTATGGTGCCATCTTAAGGGCAGCAAACTGTTCTCTCATCACGAAGTACAAAATCACACATCAGAAATTTCATCTAGGTTAGGAAAACATTGTAAGTGTCCCAATATACCAATATCACATGGTGGAACGTGATACAAAATGCCAATAATTATTGTTGTACGTTTGTATTGCATTTAGAGATATAATAATGTAGAAAAAAAAAACAAAAAACTGAAAATTTCAGAACCAAAAGACCAAAATTTGAAATTCAAAACCAATAAAGAAAGAGAATTAATTCATTTTAACATTGATACATACCTTAACACTCAATATTTAAAACAACAATAAACTGAGTAAAAGAGATGTAAATCTAGAGAGAAAAAGTTCAAACAAAATTTTCAGTAAAATTAGAAGAGTTAAGATGCATATACAGTTCAGTAAAATTGTCATTTCTACTGTACAAAAAATGAAACACAAATCATAACATTGCTTCAGTTTTTCAAATTTAAAAAATATTACTGCATATTTAAATGTAAAGACATCCATTTTCCCAGAGTATATAAAAATACTATTATTTGGAGATGAGCACCTTCTTTTACCTCTATTGTAAGGTATAGCTTTGTTTATTGCTAGTTTTTCATTGTGAAGAATATTTGCTTTGTAGTAGAAGCCTCCGAGGATCATCCTCATTTTACAGAGAGCTGTACTGTTTTATGATGCAACTGCGATTTGGTGAATGCTTTAGTCCTTCCTGTAAGTTCAATCTTATCTTTGTCTTCTGTTCCTTGTGTATAAGTATTAATGTTTATTTTCCAATGTTTCACACCAAATGCTACATGCAGTAAGTGTCCAAACGTTATCTTCCTTCATTTTCTGTCAGGTACAGTAGATCTGCCATCGTCTGCTCACAGATTGCCTCCTCTGCCTTCTCAAACATCTACCAAACAAAACATTCACAAATATTTCAATAAGATATGAAGTGATTTATTCAGTAAAACTTTTAAGTATTACGTAACTAATATGGACACTATAGTAAAGTTTCCCCCCCCCCCCCCCCCAGATGTATTTCAAAGAATGTTCATTTTCCTTACCAGCAGGTATTGTACTGCCTTCTGAAGGGAGGTTCCTATCGTAATTTCATCTGTGCTGCCATCTGGTTTTCTTGGGGGTAGTCTTAAAATGCCGTCTGCCGGTGGTATTTCAAAATTCATAACTGTGAGCATTTTTCTTAATGTGTATCCTTTACCAAGTTGCTAGTTCAGTTGTAGTTTTTACATGTTTAATGAGTTTGGTGTTGTGTTGTGATGTCCAGAAGTGATGTGATACTGCAGATTTGTCTGTTTGCTTGAGTTTCAGATTCCTTAATGGCATTAAAAGACACCATACTCAACAAATCAAAATCTGGCATTTACCAAATAAACTATGAGGATTGCCCCAAAATTTACATTGGACAGACTAAGAGAAACCTTCAAACAAGATTGAAAGAACACCTCAGGAACATGAAACTCAAGCAAACAGACAAATCTGCAGAATCACACCACAACAAACCGGATATCAAACTTATCAAACATGTAAAAACTACAACTGGACTAGCAATTTGGGAAAGGATACACATTAGGAAAAATGTACACAGTTATGAATTTTGAAATACCACCAGCAGACAACATTTTTAGATTACCCCAAAGATGGCAGCACATATGAAATTACGATAGGAACCTCCCCTTCTGAAGCCAGTCAGACAATCACTGATGATGAAAATGAACATCTTTAAAATGCATCTGGGAAAATCTTAGTAAGTGAAACCAAATGTCCATATTGACTCAAATTAGTTAATAATAATTTCAATACTTTAATTTGGTTTGTGTCAAACCGAAACCAATTAATATCTTCCCAACAAGCTTAAGCCGATGTCCCAGAGTCAAAATTTTTTTATACATGAACATTGTGTACAATTTCTCCATTCCACTCCCACAGGAATGTCTATTGGTCCAAATATTTCTCGCATCCACATGAACAGCTGATAGAAAATTGTGGAGGTTGCAATTATGAGCTTAGTTTATGTATCCATTGCAAGAACATATTAATAAAAGAGGCGTTGGTGGACTAGACCATGGCTGGAACGTAGGAATGCAGGCAAAGGAAGAGGTGTACTACATATGCTGCAAAATGAACTCGTTTCTAACTCTCTAAATTATTTTAACTTCCTTAGAATGGACGAAAATTTGTTTGGAAAGTTGCTGTCCTTAATTGAGGCAAAAATCACTCGCCAAGACACAAAAATGAGGCAGTCCATACAAGCAGATGAACTAGCAATCTCGTTCTTTATATTTTTGTTGAGAAAAGAAGTTAGGTCAAATGTGTCCGATAAAATGCATTTGCAGGGGTTATAAATACCCAAGTCATTATTTCATAAATCTCTGCCACACAAAAACACATGTATTTCAATCATAGCTCAGCTACTATAACCCTATTATTTAGGACAAAGTCTACAAGATACAGCCAAGTTTCACACGAACAATCATGCTGGTGGGAAGGAAGACCCAGCGCTAGCTGCCACCAGGTCGCTCATTGATTACATACTGTTGGACCAAAAATTAGAGACCGCTGTATCCTGTTGTAGCAAACTGAAATTGGACCAAAAAATAGGATGGAAATTGCATACAATGAAATTATCTGATGTACCATGATCTAATTTGTAGTTTGAAGAGTATTGGACCAAAATATTTGACTGCGGGACATCGGCTTTAGAGCTTGCAACAGGCACTAAAAACTTAAAATAGGCAGGTAAATAGCCACTACAAGTTCAAAATTACCACAATGAGCAACAATAAGCACTGAAGAAAGCACAATCATTTATTCATTTACCACTTAAAAATACATCTGATGTGTTCCATTCACATTACTTTTTCTACTTGTTCTGCAAACAACTCATCTTACAAAAGATTATTATTCTAACCATTTCATGCTAATTAAGATAAGCATTAGTAAAAATTATTTTATCACTTGCTTGCTTATAAGTATACAGGAAATAAGGGAATACACTAGTCTAAAGAGTGTAAATTCTTTTAAAAGCTGGTTGTCATGTGAAACAATTGAAATTCAGTTCTCTTATGTGGCCAGAGTAAAACAAAGAGGTACGAAACAAAAAATGACTTCTCGTTTGAGAAAAGTTTAAGTAGTTTAAAAATGAAACTAATAACATGGAATATGCCAGAAGTGGTTAACTCTACAATAACTGTAAATGACATTAATTGTGTGTTATAACAAGGTGAACAGTTAGGTCCAATGGAACCCTGACGAAAGACAGGTGCAGCCCTCTATAATATTGGGGGTTGTGTGTGGATGACATAGCAAAAAATCTGACGTCTACACTCACATGACTTTCTCAAACTGCTTTACAAACAGACTTCTTACAAAAGATTATTCTTCTTTCTACACCATGCTAATCAACATAAGCATTAACAGAATGTACTTGTTACTTAGTTCCTTATAAGTAGAAGGGAACTAAGGGAATGCGCTATGCTAAAATGATAGTCAAATGCTTTAAAAGCTATCATTATGCGACTGTCATGAAATTGGCTTCTTTACTTGGCCAGGAATAGAACAAAAGAAAAATGAACACTTCCTGTCTGAGAAAAGTATAAGTATTTTAAAATTGAAACCAATAACAAGGAATATCTTAGAAATGGCCAACTCTACAACAAAACTGCATGTAACAAATTGTGTGTTTTAATGAGATCTACATTTTTGTGTAATAAGTTTTTGCCTAGCTCTTAAGGTTTAACCGTAATGTAAAATTCTGCAAAAACCTACCAGAATAAAGTGCTCTTTAGGGACTATTCTCAGAAAAGTTTAAAATATACATTTTATTTGTGTTGAGAATAACTTTAATATACAGCACTTGAATCAAAATCATTAGAGCCATTTTTGAAAAAATTTAAAATTTTCAAAAATTCTTCCATGTAAAGGGTATTTTATGGTGGGGAGATTTTCTTGAAAATGTTTGTGTGGCATCCTTGGAAGATACTGAACTTAAATACCAAGTTTGGTAGTTAACAGACTTTTCATTTTTGAGCTATGCTGCCCACATACACACATACCCACTGACAAGACAGACACACATGAACATTTTTCTAAAAATGCCTTTTTTTGGATTAGGTCTCAAAATATATACTTCCAGTGAAATCTCGGTATTGAATTTTTGGGTGCAATATAATACCTTCTCTATAAACTATGTACATAGTACGTGTAGAGAAAGTAAAAATAGATGTCCACTTCTGCTCCAAGATGTAGCATCTCAATGCAAAATTCTTAATTCACCGAACTGCATCATGCTGTGTCAAGAAGAAGTCATTCAAAACTAGGAACATATTAGTACATGCTCTGTTCTTCAATTGTTCAACAGTCTGAGCATTAGATTAAATAAACAATTTTATGATAATTTTTTGTCTATATTTTACAGTATACCAGTTCTATAAAATTGTCCAGAACAAAGAGATCTTCAGAGACTATTACCAGAAAATTCAAGATATACATTTTGTTTGTCATGAAAGTATCTCAAACATATGGTATTTTAATAAAAATCATTAGAGCCATTTTTAAGAAAATCAATATTTTCGAAAAATGTTCCATGTAAAAGTTAGTTAGGGGTGGAGGGATTTTCCTGAAAATCTTTGTGTCGTATCCTTGGAAGAAACTGAACTTAAATACCAGGTTTAGTATTTAACTAACTTTTCGGTTTTTAATTATACTATCTACACACACAAAACATATATAGATTGGTATTGGTTTAATTGTTTTTCACACAAGCCGTGTGTAGGACAGGAGTTAGAAAGGTAGTCAGACTGAAAAATTCATGCCATAGCCGGGATTTGAGCCACGATCTCCCAAACTCTAGCTGGTTGCTCTGCCACTGAGCTACCATGGCAACATGCCAGCATAGCATTGAATTTTTCAACTGACTCGCATGTTTCCTGGTAAACCACAAGGTGTTCTCAAATTATTTTGAGATGACCACCCTAATGGCGACTTACAATGTTGCAAGTATAAATGTTGTATTAATAGTTGGCTGTACTATGAATCCTGGAACTTAAGTATTAGCAACATTATAAGTCTGGGAAACATACGAGTCAGTTGAGAAATTCAATGATATGCCGGCATGTTGCCACTGTAGCTCAGTGGCAGAACAATCAGCTAGAGATCGGGAGATCCATGGTCCAAATCCTGGCTATGGTACTGAATTGTTCAGTCTGATTCTACCTATCCAACATATGTTTACTACAAAAACTATTTTTTATTCAGGGGGTCTTGAAACATATTTCCAGTAAAATCTCCATACCAAATGTTTGAGTTTAATACAATACCTACTCTACCATCTATGTACATTGTATATACTTGCTAGAGAAAGTAATACATCTTGACTTGATAAGAACAGAATAGAAGTATCAAATAGCCATGTCACACATATTAAATTATAAGGTAACCCCTCTTGCTGCCACTCTTCACTATGTGAGAAATCCAAGATGTGAAGAAAGTGGTACTGGTAAAGTTAAAGATGTTATCGCTCAGCAACAGAAATCTCTGTATAATCTACAGAAACTTAGTGATAACATCATGCTAGAAATCATCAGGATTCCTGCTACTAAGCTTAGATGAGAATATTTTCGCAAATTGTGCTGCCCACATGTGAGCAGAAGGTCAACATTTCTGAAAAGTATCCTAAGATATGTATTTTAATGCATCTTTGTTGGCACCACTTTGCCAGTAAAGATGCGTAGTGGAGAGAGGTCACAACAATTGTTACCTTATAATTTAATAACCCTATGGTAAATGGAGTGTAAACTGTAAATATTAGCTTTAAATATGCACTCTTAAGTTACTCTGTATTTTTACTTTCTCTACATGTATTATATACATAGTGTATAGAGAAGGTACTGCATTCCACCCAAAAATTTGATACAGAAATTTCAGCAGAAGTTCAGCATGTTTTGGGTCCCCCTGAATCCAGAGGAAGCATTTTTGGAAAAAGGTCTGTCTGTCTCTGTCCATGCGTGCGGGTGTGTGTGTGTGTGTGTGTGTGTGTGCAAGTGTCAATCACATGGAAATTTCTCATCGATCGTAATGACCCTTGTAAAAATTAATTTCTTTGACTAAAATGCATATTGCACTTACCCTATCTTTATATGTATGTGGTATGTAGTTGATGTCTGCTGACTCTGGAAGAACAATAAGAAAACCAAGAATGTCTCCTTCACCATAACCAGGACTGTAATGTTTACCTCTACACTCATGAAAGCGTGTTCCTTTCCTGAAAAACAGACATTTAAACCACAAATTTGAAATGGTAAAATAAATAGGCTATAAACTAAGTTATTTGAAGTGATTTTAAACAGTGAAACTTATTTAGAACTGTGAGTGGATTGTGACACTTTACTTTCACTTGCTAAGTTTTCACTCCATCATCATGTCCAATGGCTTCTAGAAAGGAATCTCTTAATTCAGTGTCGGAAATACCATCACCTAGCTGTCTACATCAGCTCCACTCTAAAAAAAAAAAATCTCTTATACTCCATTCACATGACTTTCACTACATCTCTATAAAACAAAATATTGTTAATAAGCTTATTCTTCTACTTCATGCTAATTGAGATAAACATTAGCAGAAACAGTTTTATTACTTATTTCCTTATATGTAGAAGGGAAATAAGGGAATACACTAGGCTAAACAGACACTCAAATGTTTTAAAATCTGGTTGCTATGGGATTGAAATCTGTTTCTCTGTGTGGCCAGGAGTTGACAAGTTCTTCTATGAGAGAAGTATAAGTATTTTAAAACTGAAACCAATAACAAGGAATATCTCAAAAACCATCTTCACAACACAAAAATGTATACAATACAAATTGTGTCTTTTAACAAGCTCTGCAGTTTTGTTAAGTTTTTGTCTATCTCTCACAGTTAACCAGTTATGCAAAATACCACAAAATTCATCCAAGATAAAGATTTCTTCAGAGGCTATTCTCAGAAAATTCAAGATATACATTTTAATTGTCATGTAAATATTTTTAACACACAATATTTTGCTCAAAATCGTTAAGAGCCATTTTGGAGAAAATCAAAACTTTTGAATATAAATTTTCCAACTAAAGAACAGTTGGGGGTGGGCAGATTTTCTTGAAAAACGTGTCCCATCCTTGGAAGTTACTAATTGGTATTTTTGAGCTATGCTGTCCACACCCACACCAACACCATGGACATGTTTCTAAAAAAAAATTTGTTGGATTTAGAGGATCTCAAAACATGTATTTCTGATAAAATCTCAGCATCAAATTTTGGGTGCATTACAATACCTTCTCTATACATTATGTACATACTATGTGTAGAGGAAGTAATATGTGGAAAGGTATAGCCAAGTGACTCACTCACCTACCCTATCTCATCCAATTTTTTATAAACACAAAATTTCACTTCCCTAGCAATATGTTTGAGTCAGGCTTCTGCATCTAACATACACTACTTGCAACAGTATTACTTATAAATGTAAAAAGAAGCTAGTAACAGTGAAGCAATACAAATATTAATATAACAATTAATAGTTGCAACAAATCGTCACTTATCTTTTGGAATCCTTGGACTAGTTTCGCAATAAATCTATTGTATTCTCAACATAAATTTCCTTTTGGTCTCAGACTAAAACTAGTCCAAGGATTCCAAAAGATAAGTGAAGATTTGTTGCTACTATTAATTGTTATATTAGCAGTATTACTTTCTGATTACTCTGATTATGATTTTTAGATAAAATACATATGAGCGTCGTTCAATAGTCGTTAGAAAAAGATAGAAAAACAAATTATTTTTGGAAGATTTTTTTACTTTCTCTAGCCCCATATGTACAATGTACATAGGGCTAGAGACAGTGTTGTAATGCACCCAAAAATTCCATACAGAGATTTCACCAGAAATATATGTTTTGGGGTCTCCTGAGTCCGAAAAAAGCATTTTTAAAAAAAGGTTCCTGTGAGTGCGTGTGGTGTGTGTGTGTGTGTGTACAGCATAACCCCAAAACGAAAAGACCGTTAAATACCAAATTTGGCATTTAGGTTTAGTATCTTCCAAGGATACGACACAAAGATTTTCAAAAAAATCCCTCCACCACAAACTACCCTTTACATGGAAAAAATTTCGAAAGTTTTGATTATCTTAACAACTCTTAACAATTTTGATTAAAATCCTATATATCAAAGCTATTTATGTCCAAAATAAAATGTATATCTCGAACTTTTTGGAAATAGCCTCTGAAGACCTCTTTATTCCGAGTGAATTTTGCTGAGTTTTACTTAACTACTAAACCGTACGAGATAGAAAAAAACACATCACACAAAAAATGTACATCATGACAAAACACACAATTTATGTCCTTTACATTTTTGTTGTGGAGGTAACCGTTTCCAAGATATTCCTTGTTATTGGTTTCAATTGTTGAAGTATTTAAACTTTTCTCAGACAGGAAGTGTCCGTTTTCCTTTTGTTCTACTCCTGGCCAAGCAAAGAAGTGATTTGCAATGACAATCGCATAAGAATAACTTTTAAAACATTTGACAATCACTTTAGCATAGCCCATTTCCTTATTCCCTTCTACTTATTAGGAACTAAGTAATGACATTCTGCTATTATTTATCTCGATTAGCATTGTGCACAAAGAAGAATAATCTTTTGTAGGAGGTTTGTAGAGCAGCTAGAGAAAGTCATGTGAGTGTAACACATCAGATTTTTATTTTTATCTTTCAACATAAAAGCTAAAAAGCTTGATACACTTTTCCAAATGTTTCTCCAACTGTTTAAAGCCTTCCAAAAAGTAGGATTTTGGAAGTTCCTCAAAATATTCATCAGATAATAATGACCTTTTCGCTAAGACATGAATCATTTTCTGCCAAGCCACTTTTTCAGATTTGGAAATAAAAAAAGTCACTGGGAGCCAAATCTGTTGTAATAAATTGAACACTAATTCTACAATTTTTTCCATCAAAACTGTTCAAGTGTGCACCCTTGCACTGTCTTGATGGAAGAGAATCTTTTTCTTTGCCAGATGAGGGTGTTTTTTTTTTATTTCTCCATTCAACCTGTGCACTGACACATAAAAATCTCCATTTACTGTTCTTCAATCAATGCAGTAGCATGTCACATTCAAAATAACAATAATAATAATAATAATAATAATAAATTTCACTGTCATTAAGCTTGGTATAGCAACAGACAATGTCAATAGACAACTACTAGTCATGAAAGGTCGTCAGTTCAAATCTCGCTTAGGGTGAGTTACCCAAATAATTTTTCTCAGGGTTTTCCCTGATCCTGAGAAGACGAATGTAGAGTAACTTTAAGCTCCATGGACCCCAAGGTCATTTGAACATCATTTCACCAATTTCATTCATCATCCAATATGACCAACCATGTTATAAAAAAGAATTTTTGGATGGAATACACCACTTCCTCTACCTGCTATGTGAATTGTATATGATAAAGAAAGTAAAAATGTGTTAAAATTGATTCAAATGCTACTCATTTAAAGTTTCTTTGTGTATTACTTCTAGTTTACCTATGCTGCACAGTGTGTGTCTTGAAATTGACTTACCTTGATCTCCAAGAATAACCAAAATTATCATAACCAAGAGGAGCTTGTAGATTGGCATATTCCTGCGCCCAACCGAGGCGTGTGGCAGAGCCTTCTGGCATTTCCTCTATCATTGCTTCCCAGTACCACATTCCTCTGCTCACCGCTGAAAAGCAAGGTATTGTTTCATTACAACACTAACAGTCTGTAGTTTAAGCAATTTAAAATGAATTATTTGTAGAAGTAACGTAAATTTCTCAAGTAACTGCATTGTTACTTCACTTATACAGTACATACTGTAGAAAAGTTTTTTATTTCACATCACTTTGTTCATACATTCTTGCTCTTGGCTGCTTCAGCTACCTCTCTAATCCACTGCACTCTCTGGATGTGCTGTCTCAATTGACCTCCTGTAAACCTGGCTACCCTCCTTTTATAGCCCATTACCTCGCTTTTAATATCCGAGATGATTGCCTAGAAACATATTTGTATGCGGACGATTTAGCAGTAAGTATCTCTGTCAATTCTGATGCACTTACTGAAAAAATCTGATGTGTACCATTCACATGACTTCCTCTAAATTCCTGCGACAAATTATTCTTAAAAAGCTTATACTTCTATTTAGTTAATGCTAATCTAGAAAAATTAGCAGAAATAGTCTTATTACTTTCTTCCTTGTAAGTAGAAAGGAAATAAGGGAGTAGCATAGGTTAAAACGATAGTCAAAAGCTGGTTACTATGTGACTGAAGTTCCTTTGTTTGTATGGACATGAGTTGACAAATTCCTGCATGAGAAGAGTTAAGATTTTCGACCCTGAAAACAAAAACAAGGAATATCTGAAAAATGATCAACACCAAGAAAAAAATGTATACAACATAAATTGTGTGTTTTAATGTGCTCTACATTTTTTGTGTGGTAAGTTTTTGTCTATCTCTTACGGTTTAGCAGTTATACAAAATTCCGGAAAATTCTCTCAGAATAAAGTAGTCTTCAGAGGCTATTCCCAGAAAATTCAAAATATACATTTTATTTGCCAGGTAAATATTTTTGATATACGATATTTTAATCAAATATTTACAATACAAAATATTGTTCATCAATGCTCACTACTCTCTCCTATCTTTCAGGCAGGTACAAATACCTTGTCGAAAAGAAATTATCTTTTGAGGCAATCAACGTATCGATCCAATTTTTTACTTCTTCATAAAACGAGAATGCTAGTAAGCAACGCTGTGTGCCATTGATCGAAACAAATGATAGTCAGAGGGAGAAATGTCTGGAGGACACTGTGGATGAGGATGGACTTCCCACCTTGTTACATGGGGTCAAGCAAAATCACTTTATTGTGTCCCTTGTTGTATTGCAGCTCAGTTTTAACTCATTAACTGCTTTTGATACGGATTGCCTGTGACTCTTTCAGTCAGTTTTAGCACTGCTCTGAGCTGGTCCCACCAAATACAGAACATCACCTTGGAGCTGTGAATATTAGGTTTGGCTGTCAATGTGGGAGCAAGAAAGGAAGTTCCCATGATTTTCTGGGGGCTATCACAATAAACCCATTTTTCATCACCTGCCACAATGCGATGCAGAAATCTCTTCTATCTTTACCTTTCAAGCAGTTGTTCACAAGCAAACAAACCCTGCTCTCTCTGCTTCAACAAGTATGGCACCCAATTTCCTTGTTTCTGAAGCATTCCCTGGTTTTAGGCATTTTGAAATGACTTGTGGAATCACTCCTAATGGTCCTGCAATTTCTTCTTGTATTTGACACAAATCATCAAGAACTAATGCCTCAATTCTGTATCTCTGAAAACCTTCTCTCTTCCAGTCTTCATGCCATTCACATTCCAGTCTTTAATGTCAACACCACCATTCAAATCACTCACAACACGTTCTTTCACTAATAATCATGCCATAAGTCTTTGAGAGCATTTAATATATTGAGAGCATTTTTCATATTGAAAAAATATGTAAATGGTGTGTTATTTATGGATGCTCTTTAACTACTGTGGTTCTTAGCATCCCATTCTAAATTGGGGTGAAAGACCACTTAATTTTGCTCAGAGGCCTTTCTATCAAGCTTAAGGTTCTTTTACATGTCATAAATCTAAGACACGGCACCAACGGCTTTACTTCCCTTCCAAAGGAAGCCATGCTAAGGATTTTTCGGCCAAAAAAAATCCATCGTCCTATGCCAGGTTTGAACCCACGACCTTGGGTATATGAAGTTAGCATGGTAATCTTACACCACGGAGGGCAATTTTTTTTTTTTTTTTCCATATTGAAGCAGAAAAACAAAACCTCCCGCAAAAGACAAGAGTTTGGCTCATACACTGACATTTTCAATCGAATATACCTTTATGTTACAGACACAAATCAACTAATTGCCCAAGCTTATTATATGAGGTCTTCATTTGTTTATTTCCACCATAATTTGCCACTAAAGTCATGTAATGGAAAATAGCAGAAGCAAAGTTGTATACCTGTATGTGTGTCAAACACGCTACCACCCATAATGGATAAACTTTGTATTATTTGTTAATTGAACATGTTATTATGAAACAAACAGATTTTAAGGTTAATTTATATGGAATTATGTGACCTGATTTAACAATTTCTTCAAGTTATACTTATGTGGCATATTAGCACTAGAAACCTTATGATTGTATTATTTGTTACATAAACATATCACGAAACATCCCAATTTTAAAGTTGATTTAATATTACTGAATTCCACGAGGTTATAGTTTAATAATTATTTTAGGTTATGCAGCACCTTGCTGCCTGTATTTGTTAATATATTACAAAACACCAGAGTTTAAGGTTAGTGTAATATTATAGAAATGTGCATGGTTATGCTTGAATAGTTATTTTGGGTCATATGGTTGCCATCTGCAACTGTGTATGAGAACTTTGTATTTACTAAATAAATGTATATTATAAAATAAATGTAGCGGTAGTTGAAATGTTTCAAAAAGACAGTAAGAAGATTGGACAATTCTTATACATAGTGAAAAATAAATGGGTATGGACAGTAAATAGACAAAATGGTGTAATAAACTAGAATTAATAAACTATTGTAAAATATGGGTATGAACGGTAAAGAGCCAGGGCTGAATAGTGGTCATTTTCACCTGTATACAGCTTAGCATAAATAAAATATTATAAAATGTAACCAGATTTTAAGGTTAATTTCAAATTGCTCAATTGTATGAGGTTATGTGGCAAATGAATTATTCATATTTCATCACTGTATAAGGAAGGCCCTCATTTATTCTCTAATACAAAATATACAGTCAGCATACCATTTCCTGAAGCCATAATCGCTGCAGGTGTGTCAGCAGCTTCCTTTGGAAGTTATACTGATCGTTACCGTGCAATGTTACATGTAAGTAAGTGGAAACATGTCTGTCAGCAAGTTCTTTTACATTGAATTCATGGATTGTTACACCTGAGTGAGATTGTGACACCTGCAGTGGTTTGCATGTGCGACTGCTTCTGGAAATTTCTTGCCGTGTTGTCAGTGAGTATAAAAAGGAGAGAACAAGCCCTGGTAAGAGTTCAACTGTAACAGTGGGTCAGTTTAGATGGGAAATTCGTAGCGAGCAGGAATAGTCATTGTAGTGAACGTCAAAAGAAAACTATATGGCAGAATTATTGCAAAAGCAACAAATAAAGGCATTTATTTGTAAACAGACTTTATTTGTAATTAGTGAAAGGAATAAAGAGTTGTTTGTTACAATATGTATATAAAATGTTGATTTCCCACCTTAATCACCCGTTACAGAATATGTTACCAACAACATACCTCTTAAACCATGGAAGCTAAAAATTTAACTAGATTTGCTTTTCATTTGCCTGCCCGATATACAAAGAATTCCACATTACCTACCATTCTTATTGACTCTGTGGCACAGCTCACTAAGAGCATTGGCCAACCGCCCAGCCGCTGCATCCCCCATCTCAGTCCATTACAGATGTCATGGATGGGGTGCAGTATTCGGGAGGGGGGGTTGATGTGGTTAGCGCTTCGATCCCCCCAGCCAGTTAATGTGGTCTTCACGACATGGAGCTGCTACTTCTCCATCAAGTAGCTCCTCATTGGTCCACCAGGGACCTCACGAGGCTGAGTGCACCCTGGTCCAGGTCTCCCAGTAGGGGAAAAATCCCCATGCCGGTACTAGGAATCAAACCTAAGTCTCCCGCTTGACCATTCTTACAGTATGCTTTAATTGCAAACGCAGGTTGAACACCAGTCCAGTTCTCCATCATCATAAAACGCTACACACTTGACATCACAAGAACAATGTCAAATGTAGCCTATAATAAGCCTATGACAAATAATCGAGATTTAAAAATCATCTGTTTCTTGGTCACTCTACCTAGGTATAGCACTATGAAATACTCATTGCTGATTTTAATATTACTTTTACTGCCACCTTAAAAACATTTAAATACCTGGGCTACTTAAATTTCTTAAACAGTGTGACATAAGATTAATTTAAAAACTGCACAAATGACATTCTTATCATGTGTTGCACGCACCATGCAGTAACCCTTTTCTCCAGTAACTGCCAAACGATCCTCAGAAATACGCAGCAGAGGAGCTCTGTCATGTAGAGCTAACAGTACCGAACTTGGACTAAGCGTGCGATAGAGCCAACCAGGGATGGGTTTGCCTGCCCAGTCGCTGCTTTCATCAAATTCCTTACAAATGTAAAATTATACTATTAATAATTTAGTTTATCAACATGACTTTCATATATAAGTCTTCACACTCTCATATTTTACATTTGAAAATGATTATACTAATGCTATAAAGAGAGATAATATATACCAGTTAGCCTCAAGAACCTTACATTCTACCTATAAAGGCCTTGTCAGCAATGATGGTAGATGGCATGCTTAATCAGTAAGGCTCGGATTTTTAGGTAAATACACATTTTGTTTGCACTCTACTTGAAACTGAGTTTAATGTTCTGGGTATGTCCACTAGACCAAACAATTTAGGTTTTATTGCACATAAAAATGTATATTTTGTGATTTTTATGTAAATAAAAATCACAAAAGCAGCAGCAGAATTATTTTTAACAAGTCACTATCCCATTCTGTAATGCTCAATTATACATACCAGATGATGCAATTTGTTGTCAATTATTAGAACTGATATGTTAGGTATATTATCCCTACAATTTGAAGAATGCATTTCTTAGTTACATGAGCTCACAAGATAAGAATGGGAATTTCTCCACTACCATATGCTCAAAATAAATAAACACCTGCTATTGCTTCACAGCCCGGCTAGTATATACACTGATACTTGTTTGTATAGTCAATTAGTCACTCATTTGTCATTTGTGAATCCGCAAAGTTTAGATAACCTTCTAGTTGTGTTGGGAAGTTACATATCCACAGTTTTGACTTCACAGTGGAATAAACATGCCCAGAGTGAAAAGTAGTGCAATATGCTGCGGAATTTAAGGATATTTTCAGTTCTGATGATAAAATCCTGAAATTATTGATATGAGTGTGAATAACATCCTGTGTTATAATTTACTTCTTGTGATGTGGAGCAATCATTTTCGAAATTTAAGGCACTTCATCACAATTGTGGAAAATTTGAGGAAGTATGTGTCGTATACTGTAACTCTATAGTATTTGGTGATCCCTCCTACGAATGATGATTGGTGAGTACCACATACATTTCTATTAGATCAGCCATTCAGATCTTTAAAATAAATATTTATTTTGGCACATATTTTTACTTTCTCTATACACACTATGTACATAGTATATAGAGAAGGTATTGCACTCCACCCAAAAATTTGATACCGAGATTTCACTGGAAATAAATGTTTTAGGGTCCCTAATATCCAAAAACAGCATTTTCACAAAAAGGTCTGTGTGTGCGTGTGTGTCCATGTGTCCATGTGTGTGTCCGTGTGTCTGTGAACACGATAACTCAAAAACTAAAAGTCGGTAAAATACCAAACTAGGTATTTAAGTTTAATATCTTCCAGGGATGCGACACAATGATTTTGAGAAAAATCCCCCCACCCCAAACTACCCTTTATATGGAATTTTTTTTTTAAAATTTTTATTTTCTAGAAAATAGCTCAAACAATTTTGATTAAAATATCATATATTAAAGATACTTACATGACAAATAAAGTGTATATTTTGAATTTTCTGGGAATAGCCTCAGAAGACTACTTTATTCTGGGTAAATTTTACGGAATTTTGCATAACTGTTAAACCGTAAGAGATGGACAAAAACTTACCGCACAACAAACGTAGAGCACCTTAAAACACACAATTTATGTTATATACATTTTTTTCGTGGAGCTGATTGTTTTTGAGATATTGCTTGTTTGTTTTCTTTTCAGCTATAAAGACACTTTTCTCATACAGGACTTTGTAAACTCGTGTCCATACAAACAAAGGAACTTCAGTCGCAGAGCAACCAGCTTTTGACTATCTCTTTAACCTATGGTACCATCTTATTTCACTTCTACTAACAAGGAAGCAAGTAATAAGACTATTTCTGCTAATTTTTGCTCCATTAGATGAAGTAAATAGAATAATTTGTTGCAGTGATATAGAGAAAGTCATGTGAATGGAACACATCAGATTTTTACTTTTTAGCACATATTTTTAACATTTTTAGTGCATAAAAAAATAAATATTTCCCAAGTTTTTAGCATTTATAATCCAGGCCCTTATCATCAGTATACCTCAGATTTTAGTTTTATACCCATTTTTTTCCCTGAAGAAATAAACATACCTAAATTATATATGTTGACATTTGATGTAAAATTTATACCTTCTGTAGAAATGTTATTATACCTAACTTTGCCTATTATACCCACCTATACAATTTCATGGTTTTGAGCATAAAATGCCTAAATATAATACAGATACTCCTGGTTATTCATGTACAGATTAGCTGGTTTACAGATAATCTTGCATCCAAAAAACACACATTTTTTTCTCTAGGAAACAGCAATAAATGACCTGCCGCTTGACAAAAGCACCGCTGCACGACAACAGAGTGCCATTTTCACTGTTATCAGTCAGCCTCTTCCATATAAATTCAACACAAGCTCAGTTTACTGAAGTTAATCAGCCATCAAGTGTCGACAAAGTAAGTTAAAAGAAAGTTAGTACAATAATTAATAATTGTAACAAATATTCACTTATCTTTTGGAATCCAAGGACTAGTTTCGCAATAGATTGGTCTATTGCATCATCAGCTCAGTTTCTTTTTGATCTTATTTATTTACATTGTTATAGTTACTGCTACTGGGTGGATTGTGTACTATCGCATTGCTAACTACTGGAATCAAAACAAATTTGGTGAGAGTGTCAATTGGTGGTACATCAAAATTCATTGCATGATTTTTATATTTTAATATAAATATTTTCTCCCAAACCATTGAATCTATGGGTCCTTTTAAGTGTTTTAATAATTTAACATCAGGATTTATTTCATGATTAAATTTCCAAAAATGTTCTGCCACACCTGATTTATCAATTTGTTTGTATTTAATATTCCTAAAGTGTACTTTTACTCTGGTTTCCAAATGACTTTTAGTCTTAACAATATAAACAAGGTCACAATTTAAACAATTTAATTGATAAATGCCAAATTTTTCATATTTTGAAATTTCATCCTTTTGTAGAAAAGCCTAAGAAATTTTTATACTGTATATTTTTACTGTAAATTTTTTAGATTTTATACGATGCAATAGACCAATTTATTGCAAAACTAGTCCTTGGATTCCAAAAGCTAAGTGAAGATTTGTTACAATTTTTAATTAATATATTAATATTTGTGTTACTTCACTGTTACTAGCTCCTTTTTACATTTAAAAGAAAGTTGTAAAAGTGATGGTGGAGAAATGAAAAAAATTTGTATTGACATTAAAAAAAATTAGGATTAACTGAAAGATTTGAGAAGGGGAAAACTGCTGCAAAACTAAGTGCTGATTATGCTACTGGAATGCAAATTGTTTGGGACATTAAAAAGAATAAGCAGAACATACAAAGTTCTGTCAGGAACTGTAATTCAATTCTGGACCATCTGCACAGCACAGCATGAAAAGAGTCATGTCTAATTCGTGAATTAGATACTGTTCTTTTGCAATAGTTCAGTCAAAAACAAGGAGAAGGAACAATTTCCATTTTATTACATATGCATATTGTGCCTTAAAATCTTTAAATTACAGGCTTCTTGATTAATCCTGTTATTGACCATTCATGCATCTTCTCCCCTACATTATCTCAATTATTGGTAGTAAACTGTAAATAGAAGTTATGAAACAGTAATGCTCAATTTTTATTTTGGAAAATGTGTGTGAAGTACTAAATGGCGAAGAGGTAGCCTAGCAACACAAAAAGTCATGTCAAAATTGACAAAATTGACAAAATTTACCCTTTATTGCACAAATAATTTTTCTATAAATAACGCTCATCCTCTAATTTGCAAACTGGTAGTGTATCCCTTTCACCGCCACAACTAAAGCAACTTGAATAGCTGTGATTGTTTGTATGAAACATAATGGCCTGTCCATCTATTCAAAGCTAAACATCATAAGTTTGAGTCCCTTCGACTGCAGTCAAATGTACCTGTGGTACAGGATGGGAAGGGCCCAAGTAAAATAATCAGTGTGACGGCACACTCGGATACTCATGGGGTTATTTGACTGCAGTTGCATGGATTTTGCTTTAGTTTATTTAAAAAAAAACAAGAATTTTATTGCAAAAATATTAATAATTTTACAACATAAAACAACTATAATTAGTAAATGTAAAAAGAACCTCGTAATTAATAATTGTAACAATTCTTCACTTATCTTTTGCAATCCAAGGAATAGTTTTGCAATAGACCAAATTATTGCAAAACTAGTCCTTGGATTCCAAAAGATAAGTGAAGAATTGTTACAATTATTAATTATTATATTAATAAAACTATAACTAGCCTAATGTTACTGCTGAAGGTTAGTGTAATACAAAATTAGAAATAAGTCCAATAAAAATACTAAAACCTTTGATTAATCATCTTTGTTGTATATGTGCCACGCTATGCAATAAAGGGTTAAATACCCTCCCATCACTTCAGTGACTGTTGAAAGCTTTTTCAATGTATAAAATAGTTCCCTATGATAAAAAAATGCAGTTTGACACCAGAAAATTTAAAAAAAAAAGTATTGTATTGCCAATTATCAATAAGGCACATTTATTAATTGTGGTAAAAGACAAAACAAAAGCTGAAATAAAATGCAGAAGATTGCATTGGTGTAGTAAAATGTGGTTGGTTGGTTAGCTGCTAATGCTCAGCATATTGGAGTTCTTCCATTTGTCTTCTTGCTTCCCAGTAACGCTATGAGAGATCTGTAGCTGTTAGATTTTGACATTTCATAAGATGAGCCATATTCATTGTACAATCCTCTTAAATGTTATGCCATTTATTTCTCTGAAATTCACTGATCACCCATTGTTGCTTTAATTTGGATC
Organism: Hymenopus coronatus; assembly: GCA_030762935.1. Classification (NCBI taxonomy): domain Eukaryota; kingdom Metazoa; phylum Arthropoda; class Insecta; order Mantodea; family Hymenopodidae; genus Hymenopus; species Hymenopus coronatus. The sequence goes on along the minus strand of CM060900.1, from coordinate 533,252,873 downwards.
TCACTTATAGTGAATAAAAAGCATTAAATTGTATTTCATAGGTGAAATGAATTGGGAGTTTTATTTATGGATGCTCTTTAATTTGTGGTTCTCAGCATCCCATACTGGGCATGAAAGATCAGTTAGTTTTGCTCAGAGGCCTCTTTATCAGGCTGAGGTTCTTTTACATGCCTAAATCTATGACACGGTGCCAATGGCTTTACTTCCCTTCTGAAGGAACCCATGCCATGGATTTTTACACCCAAAAAAATCCATCGTCCTCCACCGGGTTTGAACCTGTGACCTTGGGTATATGAACTCAGCATGGTAACCATTACACCACAGAGGGCACACAGAGGTGAGTCTCTTTTAAGGCCAATAAACACATACTGGTGGTAATAAGTATTGTTATCCTTATTGTTATACTATTGCAATAGTTAAAAGTTCTGGTTGGTGACATTGTTATTTAAATAGCAGGCAACTTCATAGTGGGATATCCCCATCTGATACAGTTAATATTACCAAGATTTCTATAGTAGATGAGAGACGGCAGAAGCTGTCTAAAAACAAACAAAAAAACTCATTTTTTTACAATGTGTGGGACAGCTCCCTCTGGCACTGAGCCCCTCAATTGGTGGTATATCAAAATTCATTGCATGATTTTTATACTTTAATATAAATATTTTCTCCCAACCATTAAATCTGTGGGTCCATTTAAGTTTTTTAATAGTTTAACATCTGGATTTACTTCATGATGAATTTTCCAAAAAATGTTCTGCCTCAGCTGATTTATCTATCTGTTTGTATTTAATATTCCTACAGTGTCACAATTTAAACAATTTAATTGATAAATGCCAAAATTTTATTTTTTGAAATTTCAAAATTGTTTAAATTGTGACCTTGTCACTAAACGTCATTTAGAAACCAGAGTAAAAGAACACTTTAGGAATGTTAAATACAAACAAATTGATAAATCAGCTGTGGCAGAACATTTTTGGAAATTTAATCATGAAATAAATCCCGATGTTAAATTATTAAAACACATAAATGGGCCCATATATTTAATGGTTTGGGAGAAAATATTTATATTAAAGAATAAAAATCATACAATGAATTTTGATATACCACCAATTGTCTCTCTCACCAAATTTGTTTTGATTCCAGTAGTTAGCAATGCCTCAGTACACAATCCACCCAGTAGCAGTAATCATAACAGTGTAAATAAACATCAAAAAGAATCTAAGTCCAAAAAGAAACTAAGCTGATGATGCAATAGACCAATTTAATGCAAAATAGTCCTTGGATTCCAAGATAAGTGAAGAATTGTTACAATTATCATTATATTAACAAGATGCATTGTTATAAGGGAACACGTTAGTCACAACTATCTGGAGCATTTGAATGAAAATCTTCTGTACTCATATCACCTGGATATAAGGATTAAATGTGACAGACTCTGAGTCAAGAAGAACTTTTTATCATCGCATGTTTTAGAATTGTGCCATGTTCATGAATTTCTGGCATGCACCTTGTTGACTACTAGGGCTGGATTTACTCATGTTGTCTTAAATTTTTATTGCATTTATAACTGAACCTATGAAAGTCTGCTTGACATCCACAGAGGTTCTGTATTGACTCATTGATGGTCACCTTATTCAGGGTTCAGACAGAAATTATTATATCTATTTCCTGGCTATTCTTGAATTTTTATATTTCCCTGACTTAGTTAAAAAACAAGAATAAATTTAAAAGATAAAAAGAATGAATAGTCAAATTAGCAAAATGAAAAATATTAGAATGCCACTCTTTAAGGCCACAACTACCAATGAACAAAACAATATACAATCCAACAATGACTTGTGGCAAGTATTAGAACATTAATTCACATTATTTACATGCATAAATTTTTTAAACACTACATCAAAATCCTCAATTTTAGTGCCAACCATAATTGATTTCCCTGAACTTTATCATACTATAAATAATTTCCCTGCCGTTTCCCAAGGAATGTTGATTTCCTGACTTTTCAGTTCTACATGAATCATGTTATTGGTCCCTATTTCTTTCCTCTGCACCTGAATGCAAAGACATATAAAGGATGACAGGCAAATAAGTGCAAATAACTTGATATTTAGTAGAGAACAATATAAATGTATCTCAGTTTGTCCGCTTACTAATAGCATTGTCATAAATGAAGCACAAATTTCAGGGTCTAATGTTTTTGAACGGCCCTGAGCTGTCTCTGTTGTGTTTATATACATCACTCAACCTGCAGTCAGGCAGGACAAAGGGCAGAGGATAGCCAACTGTGGTACCTGAACGTCTGAGATAGGAATAATAGCCAACCTAAAACCACCGTAAAATTTTCCTCATGGAGATAACTTTAGAAAATCATGAAAAAAACTGCAAATTTGGATCATCACATCATCCTGAAATGCTGTACTTTAGAACATTTAATGAAAGGGTGTTTTGGAACAGTGATACATATGAATAGAATATTTTTGAGTTGGGTTTGTAACACTTAAGTATCACTTACTTATAATTTTTCCAGACCGGTTTCGAAGCCATGTGGGACTTGCCCCCCCCCCCCCAAGAATCAGTTCAGCCTATAAAAAATGCTCTGCAAAAACCAAAAAGACCAAATCCCAGAAGATAAAAAATCAGGAATCTACAGAATAAACTGTGCAGATTGCAACGAATTTTACATTGGTAAAACAAAGACACCTTGAAACAAGACTTAAAGAACACATGAGAGCAGTAAAATACAAACAAACCAACAAATCAGCCGTTGCACACCTCTTTTGGTCTACTAACAATGAAATAGTATTCAAAACTTGCAAATATGCATAGAAGCTTGTGACAGTGATGTGATTAAATAAAAGATAAAAGAATTTGAGTAGATTTTTGTAACACAAACATCACTTATTTTTACTTACTGGGGACCGGTTTCGGGTAACAGTTGTTCCCATTTTCAACCCTTAATTCCGCCTAAATCTTTCTTCGTTGGCGACAACGATGGGGGTGGTAGTGTATTACTTGTGGAGGCATCTGTTGCTGGATCTATGAACTTCCAGAGGTTGTATATCGGAAGGACAAAGAGAAGTTTGGAGACCAGATTAAAGGAACACATGAGAAACCTAAAATACAAACAGTTGCCTATCATTTTTGGACATCAGGACACGAAATCACACCAAATATAGAACTATTAAAACCAGCTTATAAACCCACAGAATTAGATGTCTGGGAGAAGATCTACATGAAGAAAAAGAGCCATATCATGAATTTTGATTTGCCACCTTACAGCAACCTCTGGAAGTTCATAGATCCAGCAACAGATGCCTCCACAAGTAATACACCACCACCCCCATCGTTGTCACCAACGAAGAAAGATTTAGTCGGAATTAAGGGTTGAAAATGGGAACAACTGTTACCCGAAACCGGTCCCCAGTAAGTAAAAATAAGTGATGTTTGTGTTACAAAAATCTACTCAAATTCTTTTATTTTTTTTAATGAAATAGTACCTAACATACACCTTATAAAACCTGCCAGATATGCGTTAGAGCTGACATCTGGGAAAAAATCCATATCATTAAAAACCAAAACCATGTATTCCACTTTGAATTGCAGTCACAAAATATATTGTGGAGGTTCATCACTCAGCCACCAGGGACCATCACACCTCAACACAGAACACCCTGTGGAAATTCAGTTGGAAACCATCAACAATGATGCCCACATGGCTTCAAAACCAGTCTGGAAAAATTATATGCAAGTGATACTTAAGTGTTACAAACCCAACTCAAAAATATTCTATATCTGTACTTATTCATCACCCACTCTGTAATATTGTTTCACAGAAACGAGCTACATAACTTAATTGATGATGTACCTCCAAAGAATGTAGTTTTTTTATGATGGTGTACTAGCTCATTTAAGACGGATAGTATGTAATTTCTTGAATGATAAATTTCCATAAGCATAGATTGTCATGCTTGATCTACTGATTTGAATCCAATAGATTTCTTTATCTGAGGACTTAAAGTCCCTGGTTTATGCAACTCCTGTATCAAATATTGACAATCTGAGAGAGCATATCCACTCTAGATTTGACCGAATATTATGCGCACACTTTGGTGCTAGTTTTACAGGGTAGCAAGAGCTGGGACGAAGAAGGACCTCACTTGCCTGTCTTATCGCAGTGTTGATCTTTGAGCCATTAGGTGAATAGGTTATCTAATTTACCACAAACTAGCTTAATTATTAAATAAAACACAGTGCACATACATGTGCGTAAACTCTGGGATCTAGACAGAATGAAACCTCAGCATTGAAGCTACTATAAGTCAAGGTGTAAAGTGTACTTCAATGTTGATGTTCTGATCTGCTTCCAAAATTATGCAACACCTATCAAAAGAAGACCAGGGAGCCGAGCGCCCAACATAAGGTGCGTGCATAGAACAAAACACTCTAGGTATTTCCAAAAGTGTACACATAGCATGCAACAAAGGCTTAGGGTATGCATTAAAGTAGAAGAAAGCCACTTCGAGCAATTTTTATAACCTTCAACATTGTCTTGTAACTCAGCAATAAATGATTTTCAGCACCCATATTCAAATCAACATTTTTACTGTTTTGACTATGAGAGAGTGTTCTCAAAATATTTTACTCCAATAAACACACACTCTGTATACCCATAAACACATTATTCTTCTCTCTTTATAATATCAGCATGCATTAACAAGCAGCTTTAGTTTCAATATTTACTCAAACAATCTCAGCATGCAATGATGTTTTAAAATAAGAAAAAATTAAAAACAACTTGCCTGTCTGAAGGGGGCATGAGGATCAGGCTCTGCAAGGATATATCGATACCCATCTTTATTGTAGGGATGCCCCAGAGGATAACCGTGTGCAGGTAACTTTGGTGCTGCCATCTCCCCTCCACCTCGGCCCTTCTTTCCTGTCCCTTGACCCTGGTCTCCACCAGGCAGCTTTCTCTTGGTGCTTCTACCTTTAACTCCACCTGACAAGGGCACTGCCAAATCAGAAACATAGCGCCTTTCATCCTCTGATGTCAACCAAGCACAGAATGTCCCGGTGCATCATGAGTGTTCTTGGTTTGCTCTACTCCACAATTTAAATAATCTTCCAAGGAACCCTTACAGTTACAAGCGTGAATCAAATACACAATGGGACAGAAACAATAAGCAGGTTTCCAAATGAAAAATATTTATATTTGTAATATTAATTCTTTGCAACACGTGTCCAATGTGAGCGGAATATGTTTTCGGAAATTAAGAGCCGCTTTGTAATTACTGGTCTGTTATAAATGTTTAGGGCCCTAAGCTGCAAAGCGTAGCCCAAGATGGAGGGCTCTAAGCCACAAAGTGTAGCCGAGGGATCTTTTTATAAGTAGAGGAGTGTAACAGTTGTGGCCAAAGGCCACTACTGCAGAACAATGACAGAGCATAGCCAAGGCATCTATGAAGCTAAAACCTCAACAATCCAAGAAAATATCATAACTTTGGCAATCTGTAGACTTTCACATCTAATCAACACTTTCAATTTGGATCTCCAGTAGAAGTCACTTAAACTACTTCTTAAGACTGTTGTGTGTGTATGTGCTGCAACCTGTCTCGGCGTCTCCTATCAAATGTTGTAAAGAATTCCTCTTAACGTAACATTCATGGCATGACAGCCCACAAGGGGCCTTGGTCTACTGCTACTTCCCCATCTCAGCCCAGAGGCGTTATGAATGGGCTTGCAGTGCTGGAGGATGAGACATGAATAGCGCCTCGAGTCCCTCCTGACCAGTTAATGCTGTCTTCTTGACCTGGAGCTGCTACTTCTCGATGAAGTAGCTTCTCAATTGGCCTCCCCAGGGACCTAACGAGGTCTCCCAGCAGGAGAAAAATCTCCACACTGGTACCAGGAATCAAACCCAGGTGTACACTTGACAAGCAGCTGTGCTACCACCATGTTTATTTTTTTTTTGGTAGTTAACGCCCGCTTTAACTACTAATGGCACCGCAGGCGGTAACACTGATGATACATGAATGATGATGGAGCACCGGTGGAATGTGATGGCGGGAGAAACCGGAGTACCCGGAGAAAACCCGCCCCTGCGCCGTTTTGTCCACCACAAATCTCACATGCGGTCGCTTGGGATCAAACCCTGGCCATCTAGGTGAGAGTCAAGTGGTCTAACCACTCGGCCACGGCGCGGCCCCCACCATTTTTAGGAGACCACCCTATATTCCTCTTACAGTACCTTAAAGCACAGCTCTTGAAGATTCGAGAACGCATTTCACTTTTTGAATACAATGTCTTTTAAATGCCCACCATCCTTTTTAATACACTTCGATCATCCTTCCCACAGATGCCTGTTCTCATGCTAGTTTTGTCCTATATGTACAGATCAAAATCACCTAAGTGGGATTGTTTCTGAGACTACATTTTGTAAGCCAGTGTTGCGTCCAACAATGAATAGCATCCCTAGATAGAGCGTCACATGGATTAAGTTCCTGTCGAAAAGCTGTCTGGGTTTGAATGATTGAATTGGTTCTGACGTACCAATTTACAGAATAAATATGCTGCCTCACTAATCAGGCTCCATGACTTACTGACGGAGAAAAAACAAATGCATTTACAATGTCTACTCTACAGTCCTGTCACAACAATCAACCCACCAGCGATGAATTCAAACCTGCTTTTTGTTTCTACCTCAGCCTGTATAAACAAGAATTAACAATTTTATTAAACTCACCAACAAAAACAAAACAAACACCTTGTTTTTATTTTATCTACCACATACAATACACATAGTAAATGAGAAGATATTCCTTACCACCCAAAAATTTAATACCAACAGTTCACTAGAAATAAATGTTTTGAGGAGCTCTGAATGCAGCTTACTTTTTTTGAAATTTTGAAAATATGCAAAACAGCTAGTAACAGTGATGTGATTAATATTAATCCTTGGGCATACAACAAATTTAAGAAAATCTTCAAGAATTAAAACATCACCTTAGCTCCAAAAAACAACTATAGCATTCTGCTATGCAAAAAATTAAAGAATCTATCCCAGCAAAAAAAAAAAAAGCCTGGAATTTATGAAATTAAATGCTCAGACTGTAATCTAGTATACACAGGAAGGACAGAAAGAAGTTTGGAAACCAGATTAAAGGAACATGTGAGAAACCTAAAATAGAAACAAACAGAAAAATCAGCAGTTGCCCATTATTTCTGGTCATCAGAACATGGAATCACACTTAATATAAAGCTGTTAAAACTAGCTTACAAACACACATAATTAGATATCCAAAACAAGAGCTATATCATAAACAAAAAGAACCAAATCATGAATTTTGTTTACCACCATACAACAACCTCTGGAAGTTCATAGATCCAGCAGCAGATGTCTCCTCATATGAAGCACCTCCATCTTCATCGTCGATGCCAACCAGAAGCTATTACTTAGTTCCTTTTAAGTAGAAAGAAACTAAGGGAATACACTAGACTAAACTGATAGTCAAATGTTTTAAAATGTGGTTGCTATGGATTGAAATCCATTTCAATGCATGGCCAAGAGTTGACAGGTTCCCAAATGAGAAATGTTGTAATTATTTTAACACTGAATCCAATAAGAAAGAATATCTCAAAAATGATCAACTCCATGAGAAAAAATATCTGATGTGTTCCATTCACATGACTTTCTCTACATCTCTGCAACAAATTATTCTATTTACTTCCTCTAATCGAGAAAAAATTAGCAGAAATAGTCTTATTACTTGCTTCCTTTTTTAGTAGAAGCGAAATAAGGGGGTACCATAGGTTAAAGTGATAGTCAAAACCTGGTTGCTATGTAAATGAAGTTCCTTTGTTTGTATGGACACAAGTTCACAAAGCCCTGTATGAGAAAAGCATAAGTTTTTTATAGCTGAAACCAAAAACAAGGAATATCTCCAAAACAATCAACTCCACAAAAAAAATGTATATAACATATATTGTGTGTTTTAAGGTGCTCTACATTTGTTGTGTGGTAAGTCTTTGTCCATCTCTTATGGTTTCACAGTTATGCAAAATTCCGTAAAATTGACCTAGAATAAAGTAGTCTTCAGAGGTTATTCCCAGAAAATTCAAAATATATATTTTATTTGTCAGTATATATTTATTTTTAATCAAAATCGTTAGAGCCAGTTTTAAGAAAATCAAAATTTTCTAAAAAAGTTCCATGTAAAGGGTAGTTTGGGGTGGGGGTTTTTTCTCAAAATCTACGTGTCGCATCTCTGGAAGATACTAAACTTAAATACCAAGTTTGTTATTTTACCGACTTTTCGTTTTTGAGTTATCGTGTTCACAGACACACGGATACACACACCCATACTTTTTTCTAAAAATACTGTTTTTGGATACAGGGGACCCTAAAACATATATTTCCGGTGAAATCTCGGTATCGAATTTTTTGGTGGAGTGCAAGAATATATGAAAGCAAAAATATATGACATAAATTGTGTATTTTAATGAGATTTACATTTTTTGTGTAGTAAGTCTTTGTGTATCTCTTTCGGTTTACTTGTAATCCAAAATTCAGAAAAATTTATCCAGAATAAAATGGACTTCATAGGCTATTCCCAGAAAATTCAAGATTTACATCTTATTTGTCATGTAAGTATCAATATAATAGATTTTACTCAAAATTGTTAGAGCCATTTTTGAGAAAACCAAACATTTTGAAATTTTTTCCATGTAAAGGGCAGTTGGGGTGGGAAGATTTTCTTCAATATTTTCAAATAGCATCCCTGGAAAACATTGAACTTAAACATAAAAGTTGGTTAAATAACTCAGAAGTTTGAGACAAGTGAAGTTTTAATCAATGTGGTAGTTGAAAATGAGTCGGAATAGTAACACTCACCTCACTTATATGTAATTATGTTCAAAACATATGTTTCAAGGGCAATTGCCCTCTTCTTCAGTTGAAGTCCAGCCATCAGTCAGACTTCAACTGAAGAAGAGGGCAATTGCCCTTGAAACATATGTTTTGAACATAATTACATATAAGTGAGGTGAGTGTTACTATTCCGACTCATTTTCAACTACCACATAAAAGTTGGTGTTTAACAGACTTTTCGTTTTTGAGCTATGCTGCCCACACATACACATACTCACTGACAGACTGTCACTCACACACAGGGATTTTTTCTAAAAATGCTATTCCCTAAACATATATTTCCAGCGAAATCTTGGTATCAAATTTTTGGATGCCATACAATACCTTCTAGATACACTATATACATAGTATGTGATGAGAAAGCTAAAATCTTGGTAATATCCAAAAAATGTACATGAAATAAATTGTGTTTTTAAAGAGGTCTATATATTTTTACTTTCTCTACACATAATATGTACATAGTCTATAGAGAAGGTATTGTATTGCACCCAAAAATTTGATTCTGAGATATCACTGGAAATAATGTTTTGGGTCGCCCTGAATCCAAAACAAGCATTTTTACAAAAGTGAGTGAGAGAGTGAGTGTGAGTGGGTGTGTGGGTAGGTGCGTGCGTGCGTGTGTGTAAGAGATACATAAAAACTTGACATACAAAAAATGTACAATTTTTTCGTGGAGTTGATCGTTTTTGAGATATTCCTTGTTATTGGTTTCAGCTTTGAAAAACATACTTTTCTCATACAGGTATTTGTCAACTCCTGTCCATACAAACAAAGGAACTTCAGTCACATAGCACCCAGCTTTTGACTATCACTTTAACCTATGGTACTCCCTTATTTCGCTTCTACTTACAAGGAAGCAAGTAATAAGACTATTTTTTAAAGCTGAAACCAAAAACAAGGCATAACTAAAAAATTATCAACACCACGAAAAAATGTATTTAACATAAGTTGTGTGTTTTAACGTGCTCTACATTTTTGGTGTAGTAAGTTTTTAAAAGATATGACTATTGTTTTAACCTTATTTCCCTTCTACTTATGAGGAAGTAATAAGACCAATTCTGCTAATGTTTATCATGATATCGATAAAAGAATCTTTTTTGTAAGAATAGTTTGTTCACAGAATAGTAGAGAAAGTCATTTGAATGGAGCGCATCATATTTTTTATATGAACATTTTTAATATGTGGCATTTTAATCAAATTCATTTAGCCATTTACGGTGGGAAGATTTTCTTTAAATTTGTGTGGTTATGCTGAACATGCACACACAGACAGGACCTTTACCTAAATATACCATTTTTACTTTCTCTACACGTACCATGTACATAGTGTATAGAGAAGGTATTGTAATCCACCCAAAACTTCGGTACCAAGATTTCACGGGAAATTGTGCGCATGCACGTATGTGTGAGCGTGCGTGCGTGTGTGTGGACAGCATAGCTCAACAACAAAAAGACCGTTAAATACCAAACTTGATATTTAAGTTTAGTATCTTCCAAAGATGCGACACATAGATTTTCAAGAAAATCCCCCCACCCCCAACTACCCTTTAAATGGAATTTTTTTCGAAAATTTTATTTTGTCATAAATGGCTTAACGATTTTGATTAAAATATTGTATATTAAAGATATTTACCTGACAAATAAAATGTATATATTGAATTTTCTGGGAATAGCCTCTGAAGACTACCTTATTCTGGATGAATTTTACGGAATTTTGCATAACTGCTAAACCGTAAGAGATGGACAAAAATTTACCCACAGAAAATGTAGAGCACATTAAAGCAAACAATTTACACTATATACTTTTTTTTCGTGGAGTTAATCGTTTTTATGATATTCCTTGTTTTTTGTTTCAGGTTTGAAAACTCATACTTTTCTCATACAGGAATTTGTATGAGAAAAGTATTAAGTATTTTAAAACTCAAACAACAAGGTATATTTCAAAAACGGTCAACTCCACAAAAAAAAAAAGTATATAATGTAAATTATATGTTTTAGCGTGCTCCACATTTTTTGTTATATAAATTTTTGTCTATCTTTTACAGTTTACCAGTTATGCAAAATTCTGTAAAATTCATCCAGAAAAAGATGTCTTTTCAGACTATTTCCTTAAAATTCAAGATATGCATTTTGTTTGTCATGTAAATATCTTTAATATATGATATTTTAATCAAAACCATTAGTCATCTTTGTCAAAATTTTTGAAAATTTTTCCATATAAAGGGTAGTTGGGGTGGGGGGATTTTCTTGAAAATCTTCAAGTCGCATCCTTGGAAGATATTGAACCTAAATACTAAGTTTGGTTTTTAACAACCTTTTTCATTTTTGAGCTATGCTGTACACGTGTACGTGTACATGCATGCACACACACATGCGTGCACACACACACGCACATGCACGCATCCGCACACACACAAGGTACATTTTTCTAAAAGTGATTTTTTTTTTTTATCCAGGGAGTTTCAAAACTTATTTCTGGTGAAATTTAAGTATTGAATTTTTGGGTGCAATATAATACTCTCTGTATACACTATGAACATAGTACATGTAGAGTTAGTAATAAATTAATTTGGAAAAAAATAGTCATAGGAGAGTAAAACATCAGATTCTTTTTATAGCTTGCTAAGGTTCAGGAAAAAAGCATTTGTCTTCTTGCATTTGGAATTGTATGTGTTTGGAGAAATATATTTATTTAGTATTAGATTTGACTGGTTATACATACCATGCTGGATACCCATATCTGTGACCTTCAGATGACCTCCACGGATCATAGCCTCATAGTTTGGCTTAATCTGTGTCAGATCAGGTGCAAGTAACCCATATAACAAATGGCTTTCATTCTCTTCACAGACAAACAATGTTCCCACATCCTTCTGCAGTGCTCTGTGAATCTACATAAAAAAAAAAGAAAATCAACATTAGTACTTTCACTCAAACTTTGATTTTACAAAGCCTATTTTATGCATTTCCACATTTTATATGAGGTTTCCAAAACTGCACCTTTTATTTCATTTGACAAGTACATTATAAAATGCAATTTAATTTCCATTTCTGTCTTAGAAAACTCCAATTTAGGGCAGTATGCACCATGTTGGAGCAATTTACTTTAGAAGTAATGTTTACTGAATAAGTCCATACTATGGAAGTCAGTTATTATAGGAGTAACTGACTCTGGAAGTAACATTGCAGAGCTTAACCCATTGACGTATCATTTATTGTAAAATCTGTGCCCTGAAGTACCATTTTTAAGCAAAAATTAATCCTTCAAGTATTTGCTAACACGTGCTGATTTTCACCATATGTTGTGATTTAGTTCACCTCCAGATAAGCATTGTGCTTAAGATGGAACATTAAACATCACATCCCAAATCCAGGCCTTCCAAATTTATAAGTTATTGTGATGGTAAATTCTAACACTAATGTCTAGAGTAGGCACCCACATTCTCCTCTTTCTCACTAACATCAAATTCTGATGATTCATCAGCAAACATAATATTAGAAGGCACATCTATCCTCAAAAGATTGCAAAAGCCTTGTATTTTTCACTTCGTATGGATCAGGCTTATTACTGTTCCGCCACTCAAGGAATGATGGTTTAGCAATTCGCTCAGGGTTTTTTTTTAATGAATATTGAACATAAAATCACACTTGCCCCCCAGAATAAGTTCAGCCTACAAAAATGCTCTACAACAACCAAAAAGATCAAATCCTAGAACATAAAAAGTCAGGAATCTACAGAATAAAATGCGCAGATTGCAACAAATTTTACATTGGTAAAACAAAAAGACACCTTGAAACAAGACTTAAAGAACACATGAGAGCAGTAAAATACAAACAAACTAACAAATCAGCCGTCGCACACCACTTTTGGTCTACTAACCATGAAATAGTATATAACATACACCTTACAAAACCTGCCAGATATGCAGCAGAGCTCAACGTCTGGGAAAAAATCCCTATCATTAAAAACCAATACCATGTTCAACTTTGAATTGCCACCACAAAATATAATGTGGAGGTTCGTCACTCAGCCACCAGGGACCTTCACATTTCAACATAGAACACCCTGTGGAAATTCAGTTGGAAACCATCGACAATGATGCCCACATGGCTTTGAAACTGTTCTGGAAAAATTATACGTAAGTGTTTGAGGCAATATTTATATATTATTCACAAAATCTGCCGACATTTTATGAGTTTTATGTCATGTTTATAATATTTTATGTTCTATTATTTTTATTCCTTTGCTTCCGAAGTTGGAATCGCTGGATGCAAATTTTTATTACTCCTTGTGCTTTCACTTCATTTAAGTGTTTTGATTTTCTCGATGCGATTTTGTTTTTCAACAGTATCCATAGTTAAGTGTTGATTTTTGTGGCTGGTGATGCCAAGTTATCATGAAGAAGGAGGCTTCTTCACGCGTAATAATGGAGAAGGCTGTTTAGAGATAACGCGTAAAAATGCATTTGTGTTGAATTATACACGCCCATGGATTCACAGCGTTCAACAAAGTAAAGAATTGCATCGAGCGAATACAGTTTTTCTTTGGAATTGTAAAATAATAACTATAAAAATAAACTGCGATTCTACAAAAATGCTAGCAACTTATTATTTAAGAAGCCACCAGGTAGTCTGATCTGTGAAGCCCAACAAGCCCGATAAAAAATGCCCTGAGAAGAGTCAAACGCTACACAAAGTCAAACATAAGCGTGAGTAGACTTACAATCCAACATTTGACAAGCACTTATAGAAGCTTTATATTTAATGCTTCATGTTACAAACCCAACTCAAAATTATTCTACATTAAATTTTGTTTAAAAATTAAGTTATGCCTTACTTTTATATAGATGATATGCTAAATTCTAAAAAAAGGCCATCTTGCATTTCTTGTATTTGGATAACTATGATATTCTGTTATGAAGTCTGATTCATTATAAGAAACCTTTTTTTACATTTAATTGATAAAACCAAATATGTCAGTTTGTTTACTTACAGTAGAATGCCAGGACTGTGTCACTCTTCGAGGCATAGTGGTCATTCCTTCCCAATGAGAATCAATGAATGGTATGATCTCTCGATCCTTGAAAAACATTGTGCGAGGATTGCCCTCTTTGACTGCAGCTTGCATTAGGTTGCCAAGTGCAGTAACACACATCTGTGGAAAAGCTGTCAATAAATACAAATATTATTAGAGAGGGCCACTCTATTCTATGAGTTTGTGTTATGTTTCCTCTATGGAAAGGGAACTGAGCCAATAAGTGATACAGTTCATTAAAACTAATGATTCAGCACCAACACAAACAACAAAATTCAGTGCGAAAAACTTCTAATATTTATGAAATTGGATATACAGATTGCATGAAAGTATACATACAGAAGAAAAGGTGAATATAGACACAGGGTTTAAACAACACGTGAGAAAATGTGAGACACATTATACTCTCAATTATACAGGGTAATGCGAGGGAGAAGAAGCACAAATAATCCAGAAACCCATAATTTAATGCTTTTAAGGTACAACATACATATGTAAATAGGAAATTACGTTTAAAACATTTTTTCAGCATGTATTCTTTATTCAAAAATTTATTCTACTTCTGTGCAGAGTATTGCTTTTCTTTAGGAAACTACAATAAAGTACCTGCCGCAAGACATTAAGTGTCATTTCCATTGTTTAAATGATCAAAGCCTGCCAGTTCCATGTAAATTAAAAACAAATTCCCTTTTTCTGATTGTAATCAGCGTGTAAGTGTATATGAAGCAAGTTAAAAGAAATGAGATGGCACAGAAATGAAAAATAAAAATCTGATGTGTTCCATTCACATGATTTTCTCTACATCTCTGCAACAAATTATTGTTAAAAATCTAATGCTTCTATTTACTTCATGCCAATCAAGAAAAAATTAGCAGAAATAATCTTATTACTTGCTTCCTTGTAAGTAGAAGTGAAATAAAAGAGTACTATAAATTAAAATGACAGTCAAAAGGTGGTTGCTATGTGACTGAAGTTCCTTTGTTTGTATGGACAGGAGTTGACAAATTTTATTATGAGAAAAGTATAAGTTTTTCAAGGCAGAAACTAATAAGGAATATCTTAAAAATTATCAATTCCATGAAAAAAATGTATATAAAGTATATTGTGAATTTTAATGTGCTCTACATTTTCTGTATGGTAAGTTTTTGTCCATCTCTTATGGTTTAGCAGTTATGCAAAATTCGGCAAAATTCTTCCAGAGTAAAGAAGTCTTCAGAAGCTATTCCCAGAAAATTTAAGATATACATTTTATTTGGGGTGCAAATAGCTTTAATATGTCATTTTAATCAAAATCATTATAGCCATTTTTAAGAAACCCAAAATTTTCGAAAGTTTTTCCAATGAAAAGGGTAATTTGTGTCACATCCTTGGAAGATACTATACCTAAATACCAAATTTGGTATTTAATGCTCTTTTCAATTTTGAGCTAAGTTGCACGCCCACCCGCCTGCATGCACCCACCCACCCAATGAACAAAATGTTCGGCCAATCAAATTTTATAGGCAAATAATACAAGTGTATGATGATAATGCAATGAACAAATCTTCAGTTAGGAAATGACGCATATTTATGACCAATCAAGAAAGAACTAGTGTGTACAATAAAGATCGGAGTGGAAGTTCATCAATCGTTATAGAGGAGTTGAAAGCAAATGTTGATAAAAGAATTCAGTAAAACTGAAGTTTCACTTTGGACACTGTACATGACTTTTTGGATGGAAAAGATTTCCCAGCTAGGAAGACCTCAAAGTGACAGTGACATCTTGGCTCATATTTTTAGCGGTGGAAGAGTATAACATCTGCATTGAAAAACCAGTACCATGTGGCAATAAATACCTTGACAGCAATGACGATTACTTGAAAAATAGAATAAGGTACTACAACTTTGTAAATAAAGTTTTGTGTTGATAACTTTCTTTATTGTTTAGTTATACCAAAGTGGCATTCCGGATGGTCGTCATATTTTATAGTGTATACGTTTCTGGAAGCAAGAGATTTTTGCATTAAGACAATAGATATTTCCCTTTTGCCTGGTGTTAAAATGAAGTATTTCCATGCTTATTATAAAGTTATATCGGTTATTGGCATAAAATTTTATGTAATGTTAAAATACCCAGTTTACGAAAGAGTTCTTTGCATGACTGTTTACTATGAGTGTTGCACATTATTTGTATTAATTTTCATTTGTGTTATCATAAAAAAATGTCACCCTCTGAGGTGTAATGGCTACCATGCTAACTTCATAACCAAGGTTGAGGGTTCAAACCCAGTGGAGGACAGTGGATTATTTTGAGCATAAAAATCCTTAGCATGGCTTCCTTCAGAGGGGAAGTACAGCAATTGGCCCAATGTCATAATTTACAGCACATAGAAGAACCTCAAGCCCTGAAAAAAAAGGCCTCTGAGCAAAATTAAATGGTCTTTAATGTTCAGTATAGAACGGGACGCTGAGAACCACAGCACTTAAACGAGTATCCATAAATAAAACTCAATTTCATTTCATTTTCATTTCACAAAATAAATTATATAAGTAATTTATAATTTGTACATTTCCTTCACAGTTACTACCTGTAACTATTAAATATTACTTGCACTCTTTGTTGTAATAATTTGATGCAACTGCAATAAACTACTGAAGTTATAATTTAGTGGACTAGCATACCTGCTTGGTTTTTCTTGAAGTTTTCGAGTCGCAGTTCTTGCACACAAAGAAATAGTTCATCATGAAGGGAACCAGTTTTCCTAGTTGATAGCCAATACATGAGTCATGAAACCAGCGCAGACAGTTGGCACACAGCAGTTCTACTATATTCAGGTTGCGATCTTTCCCACTGCAGAACAACAACATTAATTTTGTTTAATACTTTACACTTAGGTTAGATTAAACTTCCTAACTGTTAGTGCATTTAAAACCTTTTCATTTAATATGCTTCTGATTGAACAAATAGCATAAGTAATATGCACAAACTGGGTCCCCAATAAATCAAAATTTTAAATCCCAGTAAAAAAAAAAAAAAGAAAAGCTATACGAGAGTACTATCCTATAAATATATCTTTAGGAATTGAAATTAACCTCATAATCCACTTCAGAGCATCAAGGAGCTAATATGTTTTCATCTAGAATTGGAATTCCGTTCCCACCCTGTAAATACACTTTCCTAAATAGCATAATTCACGAAAATTTTCATGGTGGGAGAAGATTTAATAGATGCTGCTAGGCGGGAAGCAAGTATTTATGGTCTAGAAACAATGAACTGTGTATGCTACAACGTAGATAAAGTCACCAAACAAGAAAGAAAAAGAAAGTGAAGCTCAAAAGTCACCAACACTCACACATTAACAATGGAGTGCTAAGGCTGTAGCTGGAACATAATACAGTTGGTGAAACCGGCGGAAATTGTTAAAACCAAAGTACAGGAAAACTCAATTTATTGACACACACTAACCTAAACCTAACATACCTAATGCTTGCTTCGCTCGCATGCTTTGGTGGACACAATCAAAATTATTAACACCAAAGTAGACGAAAATTAAGTAGTTTATTTAATAAATTGACCTAAACCTAGGACAGCGCATGCTCACTTTGCTCGCAGCTTTGGTGACACCAGTGACGATTATTAAAACCGAAGTACATGAAAATCAGTATATTTACACACACACACACTACCCTAAACCTAATACAACACATGCTCGCTTTGCTCGCATGGTTTGGTTAAATTAGTTGAAATTATTGAAACCAAAGTACAGGAAAATCAGTTTCTTTACACACTAATCTAAACCTACCACAGTGTATGTTTGCTTCACTTGTGTGCTTTGGCGAAACCACTGAAAAGTACTAAAAATAAATTACACGAAAATCACGTATTTACACAATAATGGATTCAGAACTCTAAAAACACAGAATCACTTTTAGAATCGAAAGGATGGTATATTGTGGTATTTTTTTGTATCAATGTGGCAAACCATCGTCATTATGTAAAGGGCAACTCATGCCTCAAAATCAACTATAAAGCAACTCTAGTGATCTAATAACAAACCACCAATGATGGTTCCACCACCTTTTAATGGTTAGTGATAAGCAGTTTTCAAATATTGGTAGTTCTGAATTTTGCAACATGAACGTCAACTATGAACGCTGTAGATGCCACCTGTCTGATAGCTAGTGAAACAATAGAAATTGTTGTAAAAAACCTAAGCAAACAAATACTTTTGGTATATTTTAATGTAAATTGCATACTTTGTTGAAACTTAAAGGCCAAAAATAGAAAAGATATATTTTTAAAATTTTGTAATAGGATATTACGGTAAGTAAAAGTGAAAAAAACTAATGCCTAAATAGTTTTAGTGGTAGTTTAGGCAGAGGAACCAACATATAGTAATTATAAAAAAATCTTGTGCGTTCCATTCAAATAATTTTCTCTAGGTATTCCAAAAACAAACTATCCTTATAAACGATTATTCTTTTATCCACACCATGCTAATCAAAATAAACATTAGCAGAATTGGTCCTATTGCTTGCTTCATAGTAAGACGAAGGGAAATAAGGAAATACATTACTAAAGTGAGTCACAATCTTTTAAAATCTTTTTTTTTAATGGTGTTTAACGTCCGCTTTTACTACATATAGCACTACAGACAATGACATTAATGATACATAGAATGAAGATGGAGCACCGGTGGAATGCAATTCTTTTCCCAAGACAAAATGTGTAGGTTCATTAAATTATAAGGTAATCTCTCTCTACTGTGCGATAGAACCAAGAATCACTGCCAAAGTTCTCACATTTTAAACCTCTTCACGCTTATTATTCCGTGTCTCTGTGCATCTTGTTGGACGAGTTACATACTTTTTCCTTTCTTGTTCCCATCCTGTCTTTCCTTCAGCTTTTATCTGGCCGTTCTATACAACCAGTTCTGCATTCAGCACGCTCAGTTCCCAAGATCTCCCGCAAGGCACTTCCCTTAGTCCTCTTCTTTTCCCCCTCTACATTCGCTCATTGAGTACCTTTTCCTTCCGTGATAGCCACCTGCTATCTGCCGTGCAAACGATTTGGTTCTTTAATCCCGTTCTTCTCTGGACAACATGCGGTATACCCGGTGGAACTACAGACTGACCTGGACATCTTGCTTGATGAATTTCGCTAGCTGGGCTTGTCCGTCAATCGGCAGGTGTGTTTCTGTTTATTTTAAATGAGGCCAGTCCCAACTTCAGACCCCTCTTTGCCTTGCAGAGGCGCGGAACATTTTGGTTCGGTACGTTAAGTTTCTTGGCTTGCAGTTGGATTATAATTTCAGCTGGAAGTTGCATGCTCGCGCCTTATATTCGACCTTTCAATCGGCAGTACATGTATTTCGCTATCTTAGTCACAGGAACTGGGTACCGAGACTCTTTCTTTACATAATATATACTGCCGTTTGACGGGTCAAACTGGATTATGGTCTCATCATCATTCTCCCTACTGTGTGGTACCGGAAACTTACTTCCCTACTTTACTCTATCGATAAGTGTATTCTTAATGTCCGTGGCAAGCCGTCAACGGTGGATGTACCGAGTAAAATACATTTTCCTTCGCCCTTGAACTGCCAACTCCGGCTGACGGTGACATTTGAGTCTAATCTCCTTCGTTGCCGTGAAACCTCGCTTATTCAGCACCTACTCCTCAACAACGAATTGGGGCTCCAAGCGGACTTGGGCGCTCATACCGATATACGGCAACACCTATTGGTATTCCAACGATTCCAAGACGTGGTAGGTATCCCGCTCTTCCCCCGACCTCCCCTGTATTTGGACTACACGGTTCACTAACCTTATATTACCATGCTTGCGTGGATCCTCAGACATCCCAAATATTCGCACAACCTTTGTTACCTTTAAAGGGGGAGGGGCACCCCTCCTTCACCTTCCTCTTCATTGATGGCTCCCGTACTCCGATTGTTGCTGGTGCTGCCTATGTTAACCTGACCACACACGAGTAGCGACGTTTCCCCATCTCTCCGTCCTTCTCCAATTACTGTGTAGAAACTTGCATTCCCTACCAGGTTTTACGTTCCGCTTTATGGAGTACTTCGGCCTCAAGTTTGGTTTGTTCCGATTCTCTATCTACCTTGCAATCCGTGGAATACCCCAGTCTTGATATCGGAATGGACTGGTGGACTGTCCTTGTCGGCAGGAACTATCGGGTCAAGCCCATAACTACAGTGATGCTCATTTTCTGTGGTTGCCTGGCATTCATGTATTTCGGGTAACGAAGTCGCAGATCGGCTAGTGAGTGTCCTCCCTCCTCCCGCAACCTCCGCTGATCGATCGTTGGTTGATTCTGTCCGCCTTGTATTTCACGCTGTCTCCTGTTCTCTTTCTGGTCAACACCTTCTTCCTGATCACTTTCCGTCTGCTCTTCAGTTTAATCGTTTCCGTAGCAAAGAGCGGCGGTCTCTTATTTCTATGATGAAACTCAGAGAGGGGGTGACAGCGACATATCTTTTCCTTATCCGTCGTCAACACTGTCCTCTTTATGACGGTGGCCTGCATGAGGATCTCAATCACCTTCTTTTTAATTGTGCTCTATATTCGCCGCATATCGATAATTTCGTTTCGAGTTATCCTCGCGTAAAGGCTTCCGACCTTGGTTTCTTCCCTCTCTCTTACCAGACAGTGAATCAGGTCGTTCTAAAATCTTCCATCGCATCTCTAATATTCAGAGATGCAATTATGATACTCCTCCGGATAGTTTTGCAACGTTAGCCCTACTTGCTGAGCGGGGTCTATTTCTGCTGGAGTGGACGTTTATCACAACCTCACTTGGACGTTAGAACCATTCGTCGCACTGTGCCTTAGCATACACGTGTTTTCGAGTAGCGTTGCTTTGTGTGATAGTGTTAGGAGGTGGTGTGGGTTTTGTATTTATATCCGCTTTTCTTTCCTGTTCTTGTTTTTTCTTCTGCTTTATTCTCGTTGGAGTGAGTAAGGCATGAGGATATTTTAATTATTTTTTCGTGCGATCACCCCATATGGGTGGGTGTATAGGTCGAAAATGGCTACGGACATTAATTTATAGTTAGGTGAGGGTTGCTGTTCCTCTACTGATACTTCTACGGAAATGGATACCGGATTGCCGGATGAATTTGTTGGAATGCCTTTAAAACTACCATCGGTAGCAATCGATTTCCATGGTGATATATTTGGTACGTCTAACGGGCAAGTGAAGACAACCACGAGGTCCGCAAACAGTGGAGTGTAAAACTGCCTTTGCGCTATGTTGATCGTGATGCTGGTCCATATGTTGTTACTGTTCAGTTTCCTTCGAGTGATGCGAATAAATTCCATCCCATGAAGATTGGGCGCTGATTATTTAATAGTCAATCTCAGGTTAAGCACATGCATAAAAGTGGATACAATCTGCTGGAGGTGCATTTTCAAACGTCACACCAGGCGAATAATTTTCAAACTAAAATTCTGATTCGCTGCGTAGTTCTCATTCCTCCTTTCCTCATTACAATCTCCATGTGTCGAGGGTGACTCGAGGTGTTGACCTCAATGAGTCGGAGGATGAGAATAACAAGCATTATACTGTAATGGAGGTTAATTATGTGCGTTGTTTCAATAGAAAGATGCTAGCTCAATGCAAAACGGAATACGGGCCTAGTAAGACCATAAAGCTTAAGTTTCGTGCACAGCAATTACCTCTCCGCGCGTACCTCTATTATCAACGGTTCCTGTGACTAAATATATAGAACGGATTCTACTTTGTCGCAACTGTGGGAAGTTTAATCATCGGGGAAATATTTGTGGAAAGACCTGTTTGAAATGTGGGCAGGCATACTTTGCCAGCGGAAATGTTTTTCGGACGCACTGAATGATGCTAACTATGGGCAGGCACACTCTGCACTTAAAACTAAAGATTGCCCGGCTCATGCTTTGGAAATCAGCATCAACATGAAGTTTCAGGAATTGCCAGAATCTCGTTATGAGGCCAGGCAATTGTTGACGGGTCGATAGTCATATATGGAGATAGTCAGTGCTAGTCATACACAGCAATCAGGGTTGGCTGGGATGATTCTGGCGGTGACGGGTCTGAATCCCCCGTTGAAATTATGCATAGGCACCAGGGGGAGTCATCTCCGCATGTAAGAGAGAGAGAGAGAGAGAGAGAGATGTTCCAAGTGACCATGAACAGATACCAGCATCTCTACGTATTGCTCCTTCGGCAAGGTGGCCGGGTGGCCAGAAGGTAGCGGTTAGACAGGCTCCACTCAGGGGTCACAAACTATGGGAGGCAGATGTGGTGGCTGCCTGTAACGGTAGGGAAATTATAGGGACCGTCCCTTGGTAGCACCTGCTCATTTGAACAAATTATGTCCTCATGGTACTCCTTTGGCGCTGGCTTTGGCCACCTCAGACTCGGGGACCCTATTTGATGGCCGGGGGCCTGTTGATATTTTTTTCAGATAACACGTGTGGCGCCAGATTACCTGCGCACACTTTTAAAAATCTGTAAGAGAAATCTCTTAGATTGTGAAGGGATACACCTGACTCATAAACACCTTCATTTATTGTATTACAATGCTCGTAGCATTTCTCCGAAACGAGCGGAGCTAGGATTCATGTCTTTATCTTAGTTGAAATCTAGTTGGGCCAGCGCTTGCACTTTTTGGTTACTGATTATTACATATTCCGCAATTATCGTAAGCAGGGAGGGGGTATGCATATTGGAGTACATCACGATATCAAAGTACATAACTGGATTACACATTTGCGCAGTCCTCCGTCCTTAGAGGCGATACTTTTGTAGATTAACGTGGGGGTGTGTGTATACTACCGGTGGTGATATGTTTAAGCGGTATGGCAGGCTGAATTAAGATCTAATGCCAACAATTATATTAATTGTGGAGGCTTCAACAGTTCAAATTTCTGCAACTCGTCTCCTTGGCACAGATACCGTTACCCGGTATAGGGATATGGTGCGTGTCTAATTTATATTGACTCTTCTGGGTGATCGGTACCACGGGCTACTTCCCTGAAGTTCTTATTTGTGACCTTTGACTTAGCTTCAGAGACGTTACTTACGCCACACAGGGACACATTGGGCAGTGGTCATTTTCCTTTTTACCTTTCTGTTAATCGTACAGCATTTCTGCAGTGGCGGCCTCCTGCGCAAATCCGTCCGCGACGAGAGATTCTGACTGATTTTAATTCAAAGTCTTCTCGGGCTTCTAGCCAGGTAAAAACTTGGCTTGACACTAACGTTTCGAAGAAGTGCATCTTCCTCGACTTCAGTGTGAACTGATGGATTGAGCTTGCGGAGACTGAGTATTATAAGAGTATTTTTATTCAGTTCTTACTTTGACTGAATTTATTCACACTCGCTTCGACCCATTCGCAAAAGCCGACATAACATACTAAACGCTGGAGGCCGTAGTCCATGAGGCCGTTGGTGTGGGTTCCCGAGAGCGATAGTTGTGCAAGAAAGATCACAGCACCTGTTTTTGGTACCTCGGCGTAGTGATGACATGTCAAGGTACCTAAAGCTCTCGAGGTGCTCCTACGTCCTCGTCGTCCACTCCGGGCAACGTCACTATTTTAGTAGACGGCAAAAAGGAGCACACCAGTAGAAACATTTCATATAGTATACAGACGGAAAAATCAAGGCAGGGAACTAGTACACCAACTAGCAGTTCCAAGGTGGCTACCAGGCTGACCTCTAAACACAAAGACCCTGAGCCAGTCGGTATTCAGGCGTCCACTAGGCAGAAAAAGGCAAACACCGATATGTCACCTGAGATGAAGAAGAAAGCATAAAAAGGTGACTCAATTGGCAGCAGACAAAACCAAGGAAGTTGAGGCTGATATATAAAAAACGCAGCGTATGCAGATCGGAGCTAATGTCGGATTTAAGGCTACAGGTGGCTTAGTTCAACGGACGAGAAAGAGTAAGACGCTCAACTTCATTTGCTGAAGAATGAAGAGGTTCTACACTCGTGCGATTGGTTACCAAAAGCCCAGAGATCCCAAATTCGGACACGTTTTTACGATTTAACTAGTATGTTACAATTTGCAAGAGGAAGAATTCAGGAACTCCAAAAGGAAAACCTACGGATTCGCAACGAGATCCAGTCATCTCAATCAAGGAAACGATTATGCAAAATGTAACATACGATTCTATGGCAAAGATGCCACAGAAGTCTCAGAAAGAAGAAAGGATAGAGCGAACCACAGTGGTTCAGTCCGGGATGGTTTTTTGCTGTTCCAAATCGGGCGAGAATGCGGAGTTACTGTAGAGGAAAATAACTGAAGTTATCAACCCCGCACGTGATAAAATTCGAATTAAACTGATTAAACAATCTGGACAAAACCAGGTACTTATCAGAACTGCTGAAGAGGAGGATGTACATAAGCTACTATCCCATCAAAGACTTAATGAGTTGATGACGGTTAAATGGCCCAGAAGATGGAGACCAAGGCTCATCTTATACGGTGTTCCGCGATGAATAAAGCCGGATAAGTTGCAATAGTAAGCGTGAGACCAAATTTTGAGGACTACCATCTTGACAAGTTTAAAAAGGAGTTTGATCCTAGATTCCTGACTGGCCCGAGAGAAAAGGAGACGGCATATTACTTAGTGAAAACCACACTAGAGCTACGAAAGAGGATATTGAGTAAAGGTAGACTGTACATGGATTTTGGATCTTACTCAGTGAAAGATTACTTAGTGGTTCCAAGATGCCATCGTTACCAGGATCTAGGACACGTGGTGAAATATTGTCGATATGATAAGCAAGCATGCGGTCATTGCGGAGAAGAAGATCATTTTAGAAAAGACTGCAAAAAGCGGAACCAATCGGCAATTTGTATTGCTTGTACGCGGAAACAAAAAAACTAATTGTAGTAATCCGAATGGCTCCAATTGTGGCACATATAAAGCTTTGTTAAACCGTGTAATACAGAGAACACATTATGGCTCATAATATTCAAGTAAATAATATGAGGAATTCCGCTTTGAGGAAACTCAATATTATTCAAAGCAATACCGCAAGGAACAGGCTTGTAAAGTAGGAGCTACGACGCTAGATGAGAAGAATACGGATATCATGCACACAGGAGCCTTATACCATTAATGGGAAGATTCCGTGTATGCCGTCTTCTGCTAGGACCTTGGTAAATGGAGATAACCCGATGGCAGGTATTGTCATTTTTCAGTATGCTATTCATATTACAAACTTGACGCAATTCGGCAGTAGTCATTTGAATTGAACAGAACTTCGCCATGGGAATCTTCAGGTTGGGATGGTAAACGGCTACTTTCAACCTAGCCAGGAAATCGAACCGCATCTTCAGCGATTACAATCCATCCACTCACCTGTCACCGTCACCGATAATTTATTCTTTGCACGATAACGCAAAGTCACCCTTATGGCATAGCCGTAACCAGGAGGAGCCAGGAGCATGAACTAGTCACCCGAGTGTACTCGGGCGGGGGCAAATCACCACGGTACCTATCCGCCTTTCTTGCGAATTTACCCGTGCGATATAAAAGATGCAGTCTTATGCAAGCGTTTATGTCTGTGTCGAAGTAGTGTGGGCAGGGTGTTTCTCTTTGTGCTGCCGTCGCGGGCTGGCTTACCTACCGGAGTGGTCGCCCACCCAGGAAGGGACCTGGCCCGATGCTGCTTAACTTAGACAGCTGCTTGCGGGCTGTCAAGGAAAGCAGTGGTAGCAAGCGGGGAGGACTGAAAGGATGTAGGTAGGGGGTGGGG
Source organism: Hymenopus coronatus (assembly GCA_030762935.1). Classification (NCBI taxonomy): domain Eukaryota; kingdom Metazoa; phylum Arthropoda; class Insecta; order Mantodea; family Hymenopodidae; genus Hymenopus; species Hymenopus coronatus. The sequence goes on along the minus strand of CM060900.1, from coordinate 533,227,159 downwards.
GAAAGCCAGTGTTGCAGAATCTGTCCGGAGAACAACTTGACGGTCACCCAGCCGAGTTGTGTCCGAGCGCGATGCTGCTTAGCTTGGCGGGTGATACTGTAAAGAAGGGAGAGGCGGCCGAAAACTACCATCCCAGGGCGTCTTTGGGAAGTCGGTAGCTTACTCGTTTCCTAGGTAGCGTGTGGTCGTAGAGACCGAGAATGTGCACCTGGGGATTTGGGTGAGGAGCAAGTTTAGTGTAGATTGATCGAGCTCTTTCTCGCATAACGTCCACTATGTAAGGGATTCCCGAGTGGGAATGGAGAATGTGGGACGGGAATCTACGGTCTGTGCCATATATCATTCTCAGTGCTCTGTTCTGCACGGTTTGCAGTCTGCGGATGGTGGAACGAGCATCCGAACCCCAGACCTCGCAGCCGTACAGCGTAAGGGGCGGGATGACCGCGCGGTACAGCCGTAGTTTTAGGTGTGAAGGCATGGTGGAGCGGAAAATGGGAAACAACTGCCGTAAGGCAGCGTGTCCCATACCGACCTTCTCCCTGACATGCGGAGTGAAAGTAAGGCCGCGGTCGAGGAGGACTCCGAAGTATTTGGCCTAGCGGACCCAGGGGATCCGCCGCCGCCGCAACCTCAGGGACCTCCTCGGCTCCAGCCACGGATTTTTGCCAGCAGCAGAGCGGAGCTATGGCCTGGAGCTGTCTCTGTAACGGGGGGAAGCAGTAACGGGCGTTCTATTTACGTGCCATTATGAGGACATCAACGGCATACTGGCACGTAACAGTAGCGGGTTCCATTGGGAAGTCGGACATGTAGGTGGCAAAGAGTAACGGTGACAGCACGCTGCCTTCCGGCATTCCCGCCGCTTTTGGTCTGATTGTGGAATGCCTCCCCTCCTCCCTCACACTGAAAGTGCGGTCCCGAAGGAAGCTACTAAGCAGGTGAAAGTAGAGGGTAGGGATCTCTGCGTACTTGAGTTTATACAAAAGTCCCTGATGCCACGTGGTGGCGAAGGCCTTTTCCACGTCCAAGAGTACCGCGACACATTTGAAGTTGTCCTGGAAGCCCAGGGCAGCCTTCTCAGCCAGTCGTAGCAACTGTAGGATCGTGGAATGTCCATTACGGAAACCAAACTGATGATCCGGGAGTAGGAGTCTCTACTCAAAGAAAGGAGTGAGGCGAGGTAGGAGTAATCGCTCGAATACTTTCGAGACAATCGGGAGTAAGCTGATAGATCTATAGCTTGACGGGAAGAACGGCTCCTTACCAGGTTTCAAAATGCATACCACCCACCCCTCCTTCGAACACGTTGGGAAGTGACGGAGGTGTATGCATGCATTGTAAATCCGAGACAGGTGGATTACGGCCTTTCGAGGTAGGTGCTGGAGCATAGGCGCCGTGACGCCGTCATGTCCAGGGGCTTTGCTGGGATTTAGGTTTTTGAGTTGGGAGGCCACCTCTTTCGGGGTGACTAAAGGAATACGGATCTTCTCGTGTGGCGGCGGTGGCTCCTCATAGAGGTAGTCTACAGTCGCTTTCACGAGTTCAGTAAAGTCCTCTTCCTGGGGTTCTTCTCGGGGTTCGAATTCAGACTCCAGATAGTCTGCGAAATCCGTGGCTTTATCCTGGGGCTCAAAAGAGAGTCTCCCTGGGGAGCCATGGATGGGATGCTGGAATTGACTTTTATCTTTCCTGAGGGATCGGATGATCCTCCAGGGTTGTTTCTCTTCCAGGTTTAGTTTGCCATTGCGTGTTCCCAGGCCGCTTTGCGGTGCGCGCGAAGCAGGCGCCTTGCCAGGGATTTGAACCGTTGGCACACTGCTTGGATCCTGGGATGGCGGAAGCGCTGCCATAGCTTCCGTACGGTTGTCTTGGCTTTTAGCAACTTTCGAAGATCGTTAAGTATGGTTCTCGGGTTAGGTTTGTCAGATGGGATGCGGTAGGTTTGCGCGCGTACCACATTCAGTATTTGTCTGGAAAAAGCCGTGGCTGCCGCTTCCAGCGCCTCGATGGAATCGATGGGAGGTCGCGGGTCTACGGTTTGGCTTAGCTCTAGGACGGCTGCGTCCTAGTCGATCTCATTTATCCATTCTGGTTTGCCAGAGCTTATACGGTCTCTGTTGTATCCACCACGACAGGGTCATGGTCGGAGTCCAACTCGTTTACCGCCGAGAGGTAAAATGGTATGTTCTTTGTGATTATGATGTCAAGAGCATCCGGTCTGCCGCAAGACGGATGACAAGTAGGACCTCTTGGTCCGTGTGTGACGAGAGCGGTAGAGCCCGCGGATTTGGGGGGTTGTAGGTACGGCTATGCCAATGGGCATGTTTCGCGTTGAGATGTCCTGCGATGCATACCATTGGGTGAAGGTTCAGTAGAGTGGTATATTCCGCATCGTGGAAGCGGTGGTTTGGTGGGTGATATGCAGCTATTAGCAGCGCGTCGAGCCCGGCAACGGCAAGCCGGATTGCGCTGGCCTCCACGAGCTATAGTGCTGGGAGTTGCACAGGTGTATGGGTTATGTGGTTCTTTATGAAGATAGATGTACCGTTACCCGATCAGAACGATGGGTGACGTAACTAGGCTGCGAGAAGTCAGTAACAGCATCCAGATGGGTTTCGGAGACCGTCTGGATGTCAATTCCATAGGTTTGTCCGAACTCAAGAACACCTGGGCGATGGCCCCGGATGCCGTTCACGTTCCAGTATGCGAGTCGCAATGGTCTCCGAACGAATCTAGAGGCCATCACTTAGCGGAACCCGGGTACAACTGCTCCAACGTTTGGAGGAACAGGGTGTGTTTCTGGAGGGGGGAGAGTCGGGGGTCGCTGTATTGCAACTGAAAGTTGCGCAATACAGGTAGGACCTTACTTAAGAGCTCACCGAACCACAGGGCTAGGTCCTGAAGTTCATCCAGGTCCGCCTGTGGGATGGCCACAGTAAAAGCCGAGGGAGTCGCTGCAGTAGTAGGTGTAGCGGGAGCTACCGGCTGGAGTCACCGCTGTCGGTACTGTTGCAGGAGCTACTGGAGCCTCCGCGACTGGTAGGTGCTGGTGTGCGGGGGCCTGGCCTCGGGTCTCTCAGAGGTGGGAGCCTCTGATTGGCTCGGCTGGCGGGACGCCCAACGGTTCTTCTTCCCTCTCATCTTGGACTTCTTTTTTGAAGAAGTCCGGCGTGGCCCCTCTCCAAGGGTGTTGTGGCAGCTTCCTCCGTCGATGTACGCGGAGCAGGTTAAGAGGTTGGGGTCTCCGTCGAGGACGGAGCTGGCAATGTCTCTGCAGTGACTTCGGGGGTGGGAGTTACTGCTGCCTCTGCGGTGCGCAGCGTTCCCTTAGTGCGTTTGATTGCCGACGAAAAGGACACCTCAGGGCGCACATTAGCTGGCTCATGGGGGCCTCCACGGCGGCTCTCAACGAGGCGCTTCCGCGCCTTACAGCCTTTGTATGTGCCCACATGCGCCTCTTCACAGTTCGCACAGTGGCGAGTTTCATAGGGCTTTGAGCAGCCCTTAATAGATGGGCGTCAGCACACCGCAGGCATGCGAGCTCGCTCGCACACACTGCTAGAGTGATTGAAACCCATGCACCTATGGCACTGCACAGGTTTTTCTTTGCCGTGGTATCTCTCGATACGCACGACGGTGAAGATAAACCGACGGACAGCGTCTATCAGCTGGACTGTCTGGGCGCGTTCCTTTGGTACCACGACCAGGAATAAGGTCATAGGCACTCTCTGAGTGCCGTCGTCTGTTGCCACCGTCTTACTGAGACGTGCCACGGAGGTAGGGGTTATATTGTACACATCCTCAGGGGTACAAGGCCCCGTATTATCCTGCGCTTCAAGTAGGGCCGCTGCAGCGAGTAACTGTAGAACGGGATTTGTTCGTCCCGTAATACAGATTTCGCCGCCTCGAAATCCCTTTCCGAGGAGATATGGAGGTGGACTTTCTTGGTTTTCCGCCGGATCTCGAAGGGGCCCCTAAGTTTCGTTGTCAGCTTTCTCATTACCACAACGTGGATGCGGAAAGCGTCGGCAACTATAGGTGGGATTTTGCGCCCGCCTTGGGTTGGGGGTTGGTTGTTTCCCTGTGGTGGTGTGGTTGGGTTGGGGGAGGAACGGCCGCCTCTGCGGCCCCCTGCATGGACAGTTATCCACGGCCCGTCAGGTTCGACGACGTAGTCGGAGACGGGCAAAGGGATTGTGTAAGGACTGGTAGGGTCTTGACCGGTGGGGTCACTTTCAACCGCAACCAGGCGGTGAGGCGCATTTGGCTTTCGCCTGTTGCTGCCGCCAGTAGACGTCCTGCTTCGCTTACGCGAAGGTACCGCCGTCTCTGGAGAGGGAGTATGTTGGCTGGTACTGGGCTTTTGCCCATCAATACTTGTCATAGTAGGCGCGGTTACCCTACGGCTGTCCGCAGAGGACTGGTCCTCCTTAGAGGAGGCGCCTGTGCGAGCCATATCGGCTCGAGGTTTCAGGCCAGCGGCCTTCACCCTTGGCTCTGGCCTTACAAACCCGCTGTATCAGTTGTCTGTAGGTCTTGTCAGGTCAATGAAAAGAAAGATGACAGTAGACGAGAAGTAAGAACGTAGGGGTTGTTCCTGCTCTTTACGAAGTGACTGCAAGCTGTCTGTGGGGGCCGCTCGCACACTGGCGGCGGAACGGCAAGCTAGAAGAGTGTCAGAGCCCACTGCGTTGCCGCTGTATATAAGCCGAACACCCGCAGACGTCGGAGTTGCAAGCTAGAAGAAAAACGAATGTCCACTGCGTTGCCGCTGGGGGGAGTGCTGCCGTGACTCCTGCCGCTGCTGCTGCTGCCAGGTCCGCCGGTAGGTGGTGCGCCCTAGCTGCTGCGCAGAAGAGATGTCAGCCCTCTCGAGTCTCGGGAGGGAGTGGGCGAGGGCGCGCAACCAGGATGATCGAGGCAAGAAACTGGAGGAAGTAATCATGGCCCTCCAGTTAGGTATCTAAAATCGGCAAGATAATCCGCCGACATATGTGGGTAGAATTGGGGTTGAGGCTTACATTTTTGTGGCCCTTCACAATCTACAGGCCAAACATTTATTGAGTGGCTGGCATGCTTTGCATAAACAAACGAGTGATCATAATGTTATCGCGTTTCAGCTACATAGAGAAAGCATAGAAAACTAAAAGATGGTTACATTTAACTTCAATTGGGATATCTTAAGACAAACTTTTGTAACACCACCCATAATAGAGCCTAATTCGGATCTTGAAAATGTTGCAATGAGCCTCGAAAGTACAATAATACAGTATGCGAGCTGCAATCAGAATATCGGCTACATAATAGCCCATGGAACGAAAAATTGCAACGCTTTAGACGTAACGCAAGAAGGGCGGGACATAGGCACCAAACTGCAAATTCACCGCAAGCCAAGGAAAATTTGTTAACCATTTGCAGACGTAGGGAGGAGGCATATGCAAACCTACTCAAAGGAACTAGAGAGAGTTGCTGTCGGTCTTTACAGAGGATTGCCTGCAAAAAGATTCCCGGCGGATACCATATCGTATAGTCAGACATAGGTATTCAAAAGAAGTTGGCACCACTTTGATCAGGCCAGATGGAACGCAAACGGGAACTTGCAAAGAAACAGTGGATCTTCCTTTAGAAACACTCGTTCCAAAAGATAATATTGAGATCAATACGTCTAATCAAAGAGAATTGCGATGCCAAATGTTGTGCGACTACGTAACAGAGGAAATGAGCGATCCCATTATAAAGGACGAAATTCTGGTGGCTATAAACAAATTGAAAATAGGAAAGCACCTGGCTCAGGTGGCATTGGCACTGAAGCTCTAAAGGCATTAGGTTCCCATTTTTCTCCGTATCTTCTGAGTCTTTTCGATGAGATACGAAGATAGGGAAAGCTACCGCGCAGAAGGCAAGCTGCAAACTTTGTGATTCTTAGGAAGGCCCCGGATAATTACCCTCGGAAACCGAATTCCTACCGACCGATAGCTCTGATAAACGGAGTCGGGAAGTTGCTAGAGAAATTACTGTGCAGCAGACTTCAACAGTCAAGAGAGAATGTTGGTCTAGTCAACACACAGTGTTGTCACAGAAAAGCCAAATCCTGTCAAGATGCTATTTACTTTACCTTGGCATCGATTGCGGTGGCAAACACAAAATATGTAATGGGGATCTTTATAGATATTGAAGGGGCCTTTAATAATTTATGGTGGCCATCCTTATTTGAGGAGATTCCCAGTTTTAATTGTCCACTGGACCTCTATAATCTTCTGAGGGACTATTGTACAGACCGGGAAGTATATTTTCGGTATGGTGCAACGATCAAAACAAGATCAGTTACTAAAGGATGCACGCAGGTTTCGGTTTGTGGACCATTCCTCTGGGATATTGAGTTGGAACCTGTTTTACGCCTTATAGATCAGTGCGAAATCATGGAAAGTCACACAGCGTATGCGAATGATGTAGTTATACTCATCACTGGAAATTCAAGAGCGGAAATAGAGTGCCGAGCGAAGGACGTGCTACGGCTTGTAGATATTGAATGCACTCGTAGAAATTAAAAATATCTGGAGCAAAAACAAAATAGGTTTTGTTCAAAGGAACTCTTCAGAAATATCCGGCGATCACATTAAATGGTCAAAGGGTTCAACGAACAAAGGACATTCGATACTTAGGAGTGGCATTAGAAGAGGGTCTCCTTTTTTAGGAAACACATTTCGAAAACTGCAAATAATTATGGGCGAGATAGGACGCTTGGCGCGAAATTTTGGAACCATCCCATATGCGAGTATAAAATTATACAACAATGCAGTTTTGGGTCCGGTAGTAGGTCATGCGGCAAGTGCATGGGCGAATAGGGTACATCTAGTCACGGCTAAGAGGGATATAAGGAGTGTACAAAGGAAGATACTATTAAATTTCACTGGAACATTTTCCACTACACCAACTGACGCACTATTGGTTACGCTTGGTTTACTGCCATTATATCTGGAAGTTAGGAGGCGCGCTGCATGCTATTGCTTAAGGAAGGACTCTCCGGATCGAGCTGCACAAATTGTTGGCAGACCTATTGAGGATGAAGTACAAATTAAGGAAGTATTATTGCAGGAATGGCAAAGTGAGTGGGACGAGAGCACGATAGGACGTAGACATACAAAATATTCCCAAACGTGGATTAGAGAATCCGTATGAGATATATGAAACCTTCACGAGGTTTTATACACTATGTAACTGGGCACGGTCCTTATGGGATATATCTAAAGAGGTTTAACTTGCGACAGATAGACACCTGCAAATGTGGAGACACAGACAAGCCGGAACATGCGGTTTCGGAGTGCCCATTCCACGAAAGAGAGACAACAACAGCTCTCTCCTACATCCAAAATAGAACAACATATTCCATCATTAGCAGAAGAACATTATGGAAATGGATTGATCATGCTACAAATATAGCTCCAATTATGGCAGCATTAGACTTCAAAAATGAAATAAGTCACCTGTGACGACCACAAATAATTATATTAACACAAATAGGTAATTAAAATTAATAAATTATATAAGAATATTTAGTTAAGTGTTTAATTAATTATTTTAGGAACACTTGTAAAAAATCAGGTTTATGTATTATTCCGTGGAAGATAAAGAATTATTAGAATCAAATATTAAAGGTATAATTAATATGGTTTAAATAAATAAAGATGTTAATATAGTTAGGAATGTAAATAAGGATCCGGATTAATAGAGATATAGGAGCCCTCTAGCCTTTGCTACCACAGGCTAGGGGCTTTTTTTTGTTGTCCATGATTATCGCAACGCATAAAATAAATCAGCGGTCGCTCATATTCGCGAACGTGCTTGGTGGAATGCCGAATGGGTTAAGGTTGTGGCTGAAAGACCTCTCGCCTATACCCGCTACCGAAGGCATACCAACGAGCCAAGAAAACGGAAGCGTGGACGAAACGGCAACTTATTAAACAGCGGCGTCCATCGAGGTCGGGTTACGGTAAATGTAAATGGCGTGTTATTTATGGACGCCCTTTAACTGCTATGGTTATCGGCGTCCCATTCTATATTGGGTGTGAAAGACCGCTTAATTTAACTCAGAGACCTCTCTATCAGGCTTGAGGTGCTTTTACATGCCGTAACGGCTTTACTTTCCTCCCCATGCTAAGGATTTTTACACCCGAAAAAATTCATCGTCTTCCTCTGGGTTTGAACCTACGACCTTGGCTGTATGAAGTTAGCATGTAACCATTACACCACGGAGGGCGACTCGGTTTACGGTGCCACAATAACCGTGAACACCCCGGTGTGTGAAGTATGGCAAAAACTACCTTGGTATAAGAATTCTCAGCGATCCAGTGCATCACCACATCTGTAAGACAATCAGGAACTGCCGAATGACTACCTGCGACATTTGACACCGTGAGAGGTGCAGATGGTGCCTCCACCGGGAATATCAGACACATTATCTTCAGGTATGACCATTAGTTAATATGAATAGTGGAATGACGGTTTGTGTCCAACCGCCATCTTGTGGTTATACTCACCACCATGTAAATCTATTAAATTAATTGTTTTTCTAAGTTTTTGAAGTAAAGTACGAAGGTCAATGGAAGGGGAGAGATCTCGAGTTGAAGGAATGTTTAATACTATCACATTTTTTGGCCTGGCAGAAGTTATTATTGAAAAATGGTATTCTCGCAGTAAACATTCTGACATAGGCATTACTTTCTTCTTCTTCTTCTTCTTCTTCTTCTTCTTCTTCTTCTTCTAATTTCTTAATCCAGAACCACTCTGAAAAACAGTACATATGTATAAGATATATGTAGGTAAAGACGCACACACAGGCATGTTTGGGAAAGGCTTGGTATAATTTTTAAGTTGATAGCAAAAAAAAAAAAAAAAAAAAAAGGGGGGGGGGAAGGGTGACAGTATGAGAGATTATCCGAGGGATTATGATGACTTTTACTGTGGACTGTATGTATTGCATTCCAAGTGCGAGGAACACGCCCCCCATTCTCACGATTCTGATATCATAAGCACATAATTTGATTGTAATTATTTCTGGAGATAGCTGCTAAAAGGACGAATTAGTAAGAAGATTCTTATAAACCGAGGTAGGTGGCCAATGCTATTTGCGAATTTCCTCCTCCTTTGTTTTTGCTTCTGTTATTTGAGAAACTACAACAAAACACCACACACGTATTCAGGGGCAGCTCTTCCATTTGCGCACAGTCGCACGTGAACCCCCTAGTCAAACAAGATCTTTTAACAAATTACTTTTTGATAAAATGCATAAAAACTTAAGAATTCATTACAAGATACCTACAAACAATATAGTCATTAATGACGCAAAAAAAAAAAAAAAAAAAAAACCATACATGCCAATGGAATCTTGGAATGAGTCCCGCATACTTTGCGTGTCAGGCTTGATTCCATTTCCTACATTTCACCTGCTTGATTCCATTTCCGCCGCTCGCACGTGCGAGTGAACAAGCATTGAAACTGCTGGTATGGACAGTAAGAAGTGCGGTGGTGGGGGTGGCTTCCTCATAAGAACTGGTATCGCACAATTTTGTTGTGCTCCAAGCGAGCTCTGAAACGTGTGTGAGTTGCGTTTCTTTGTTGCATTTTTGTTCTGCTTTACATGTTTGTAAACGTCTTACGCCTTATGTTATTTCAGTAAACATTGTCGCTGTGTTGTGACATAAGAAATGGCTTTAATTGAATTAAAAGTCACGGAACTAAAGAAATTGGCCTTCTCTACCTTACCGTTGGAAAAGAAAGTGGAAATAAAAGGAAGCAGACCAACACCTCTCTGAACATACAACAAATAACTAAATCCAAAAACAGGGATTATAGAAGAGAATTTAAAGTAGAGCTGCATGTAAAGATTAAATGGATTTGTGGCTGTGAGGTAACAAATAGATTCTTTTGCTTTCCTTGTCTGTTATTTGCAAAACATGATGGCGAGACTTCTTGGGTAAGCAATGGTGTGGCTGATTTGTCACACCTAACACAGAAGATTTAAGAAACATTAAACTGCAACATCCCACATAAATTCTATAGTTGAATTTAATCTTCTAGGGAAAGTTGATATTCGGCAACAATTAGACAGCTCCTATCGCCTGAATATCAGAAAACATAATGACATTGGGACAAAAGTCGATATGTACTTTCAAAAATTATCGATTGTATTAAATTTTGCGGTGCTTTTGAATTAGCACTCAGAGGTAACAATGAAAGTGAAGAATCGTCGACTCCTGGAATTTTTAGGGGCCTCAAAAATTACTCGGCGCAGCTTGACGCATCTCTGAAAGATCATCGACTACTGCAACGGTTTCTAAAAGAACATCCAAAGAAATCCAAAATGATTTGTTGGACTGTGTGCCAGCAGCATATAAGACAAGAAGTAGCTACTGCAAGTTTCGTGTCAGTGATTGCGGATGAAACTAGTGATATGTCATCTGCATTTCAATTGGTGTTTGTTTTTCGTTACGTTTTGCCTAATGGACAGCCTGTTGAAAGACTCTGGCACTTTGTCAATCCCTCCGGCCATGACGTGACATCTATTGCTGCGTGAATTCAACAAGCATTTCAGAATTCTGATAAATTGATTTCCCAGAGCTACGATGGGGCCAGCGTGATGAGTGGAGATATAAGTGGCGTTCAGCAAATTATTCGGTAACAATATAGATACGCTAGTTTTCTACACTGTTATGCGCACCAACTTAACTTGGTTGTAGCGCAGGCCGCAAGTCAAAACCAACAAGTTCGACTACCCCAATTTGACTAACATAACCAACTTCTTCAGCAATTCCCCCCAAAGGATTTCTGTTCTGGATAAAGTTGTTGGCAAAAGAATACCTCATGCTTCTACCACAAGGTGAAACTTCATGAGCCGAACAATGAATACCGTATATGAATATCGAGCACAACTAATTAAATGCATGGGGGAAATAGAATCATCAGCCAAGCAGTCGTCAACAATTAACCAAGCCAGGGACGAATGCTAAGAGATCCAGTGTTTGTCATTTGGCTAAGAGTCTTCCAGAATATTATGCCTCATGTTGAATTTTTATATAGTCAACTACAGAAAAGGACTGTGGATGTAATGCAGTCTAAAAGGCTGATTGAGACTTTTCGGACATCCATTGAAATGGAAAGGTCTACCATGGTCAACATATGGAAGCAGGCAGAGACTTCGGTTCCAGAACCAACTTTGAAGAAAAGCAGAGTTGCAAACGTGCACTTAAACAGGACTGTAGCAGCAAAAGGGTGTGTGTTGTGATAAACTCTTTATAAACTCTGATTAAGGATTCCAGCAATTCGATTTTATATATGCATTTTACAAAATAAAAAACTTCCAGAAGTAATTGAAACCAAATATTATTTTATGTATTAATTAGTAGCATCCCTTTATATTAAATATGCTTTCGATACTTATGAATTGCTATATGTAAAATGCTATTATCATTCAATACTTAAATTCTTCTCATTTTTTTTTTTTTTTTTTTTTTTTTTGCGGGGGGTAATGCAAGTGTAAACCCCCATATTCACGACTGACGAGACGCCACTGCACGTATTCACTATTATACTGGTTTAAACCTTACACTCTATATTTACTGCTTAAAAGAACATGGAACACCACAAAATCACTTAAATAGATACCCTAATCTATGTATAGAACATTTCCCTTTCCTTTTTCTTCTTCTTCATTTGCTATACGAAAAACCGGGCTGCGCCGTGGTTAGACCGCTCGTTTCTCACCTAGACGGCCGGGGTTCGATCCCAAGCGGCGCATCTGAGATTTTTGGTGGACAAATCGGCGCTGGGGCGGGTTTCCTCCGGGTACTCCGGTTTCCCCCGCCATCGCATTCCACCGGAGCTCCATCATTCATGTATCATCAGTGTCACCGCCTGCGGTGCCATAAGTAGTTAAAATAAAATATACGAAATACCACAACCAAACACCGCACACGTATTCACCATGAAACTGGTTTAAAAGCTATAGACTAAATGAACTGCCGAATTGACATTTAACACCACAAAATCTTATTTTTGCTTACACATTTAATCCACAATTGCCGTACCTTTCTCAAATGTTTATCACCACAATATATCGGTTTGACTAAAACGTGTTTCTTCAACCACAATATTATTTTCTGTCTACACTCTCTGGTTAGTTTCCGGAAAGTGCGTTATTACATAACCCACTACAACAACTACAACAACAGGAATGCCGGAAGGTTCGAGGCTCGTTAATATATTGCGGAGGTGCAGGTAAACAAATTGTGATTTGACTGTAAGTTTGGTTTATACTTGTTACATTTTCACCATTTTTTTTTATCGGAAAAGCTCCGTAATTAAGTTAAACGCTAATTTATTACGTTCGCGTAGCGATCCTTTTTTGTGAATATTTATTAAGTATGCTGCCTAGGAGTAGAATATAAATAAAGAAGTATTGTAGTACTTTTGCAATGTAAATATATAATAATACTACACACTAAAGTGCCTAAAACCTGAGTTTCATTGTCGGCGGCAGGCGAACAGTGTTGTGGAATGCAACACCGGCATATGTCGCTAGACGCTGTGCTGATGTATGACCAGTAAGTTTCACGCAGATACTGCAGTTCAGTGAATTTTATTATGTGGAACTTCGGCCACTCTAAAATCGAATGAAACTAAGTGCGATTGATTGACTTTGTATTTATGAAGACAATTTCAAGGCCTGTGGATTTCAAATCTATCGCTAGGTTAGGTTCCAATCCGTTTAGGTTAATGTGTGTATATAAATTTATGTTTCTAATTTTATATCGTGGTAGTACCTCATTATCGACATTTCCAACAACTCCTAACAGTGCAATGGATACAACAATAATTTTTTAAACCACCTCCCCACCCATAATCCCTCTCTAACCACACCGGTCCTGTTGGAGTGCAAAACTGGCATAAGTCGCAGCGGAGAGAGCTAGTGGCCCAACTTGTAAATAATTACCATTTTGTTTTATTATATTATAAAATTTTATAAGTCAACTCGGTCAAATCGCTTGATTTTTTATCGGTGTTGGTGATGATTTGTAACTATTTTGTGCTCGTTTTATTCTGAATCTTTTAGTTTATTAGGTGTTGTAAATTGAGCTGCTGCTTCATCTTCTCCTCGTGATTTTTTTACGATCGTCTTGATGTGTGATAACTCTATGATGGTTTTGGGCATTTCTTTTGTAGCCAGTTTCAGATTCCAGGAGTTTTGTCATTGTAGATAGCTTTTCTCATATCTATCTAAGCAAAATGAACCTGTACCACCATTGGACATCGATCGTATCATCTACAACCTTACCGATATCCAGCTAGACGAACCTACCACCTCGGTTCTAGCTAAAGGGCTCAACTTCGCTCCCACGCCTAAGCAAATATCAGTGGCAGACACCATCAGTTCTATTGAAGCCGCCATTTGTCAACTTCCATCAGCAAGTGCAGAAGAAATACGCCGTGAGGTAGCAAGAGCTTATAAAAAGGCAACCCTACCTACTTCAAACATCAGCCGAGAAGAAAGTAAAGCCTTACATTCCCTTCGAAAAAACGACAACTTGGTTGTTTTACCAGCTGACAAAGGGAATGCCACGGTACTCCTCTCTTCCGTGCAATACCAAGAAAAGGTTCAACAACTGCTGGACGATCCTGCATACAAAACCATTAAAAAGGATCCCACCAACTCTGTAGAAAGACGCACCATCCAGCTAATTAAGAAATCCAGCCTTCCTCCTGATGTTCAGAAGACGGTCTCGCCATCTGCCTCCATACCTCCCAGATTATATGGTCTCCCGAAGATCCATAAGCCTGGGATACCTCTAAGGCCCATAGTGGACGCTATTGGCAGCCCTACCTATCGCCTAGCTCGTCATCTGGCACATCTGCTGCAACCAATAGTAGGTAAGTGTGTACACCATGTGAAGAACTCTATACAATTCGCTGAAGTTCTTGACAGCATCAAAGTGAAGCCATCGGATCTATTAGTTAGTTTCGATGTGGTATCTCTCTTCACCAGAGTTCCCCTGGCGGAAACAATACAACTATTGTCAGAACACTTTCCACCTGGTATTACTGCACTGTTTAGTCACACACTTACTTCCACTTATTTTCTGTATGGCAACACCTACTACGAGCAGACAGACGGTGTTGCCATGGGCTCTCCTCTGTCACCAGCTATTGCCAACTTCTATATGGAGTTTCTGGAGCATGAAATACTGAACACAGCCCCATTAAAACCTACACATTTTTACAGATATGTAGATGATACATTTGTAATTTGGCCACATGGACTGCACACTCTTCCAGATTTTCTTGCACACCTAAATAGCCTTAGATCACAAATACAGTTCACAATGGAAGTTGAGAAAAATGCTTCCCTCCCATTTCTGGACATTCTGGTTACCAGAAAAGTGGACGGAACTCTTGGTCATGCCGTCTACCGAAAACCTACACACACGGATCTTTATCTCAACGCAAACAGCTTCCACCATAAGTCACAACGAATGGGCATTCTAAACACATTGGCACATAGAGCAGTCTCTGTATCAGACCCAGATAATCTGCAAACAGAATTTCAACACCTAAAATTCACACTCCAACAAAATGGATATTCAGCCAAGGACATCACATCAGCGCTGAAAAGAGCCGGACAAAAAAGAAACCCCAGCAAGAACACTCAACAAAAAGACAAGCCAGCCGCCATAGCCTATATACCGTTTACCGGCAATTTTTCGGGAAAGATTAGTAGACTACTGTACAAATATAATGTCAAAACCATCCATAAGCCACCACCTAAAATCAAAAATTTGGTCAGGCCAGTTAAAGATAATTTAGCTCTCAGAGTACCTGGTGTCTACCACATTCCTTGCGAATGCAGCGCAGCGCACATTGGCCAAACAGGACGCACTATTGCCACATGCGTTTCTGAACACCAAAGATCAATAAGGCTTATGCAACCCGAAAAATCTGGACTGGCTGAACACTGTATAGAACAGAGCCATAGAGCTAACTTTACTAACACCAAGATAGTGGCAAAGTATTCGAACTACTGGGAAAGGAGAGTAAAAGAAGCTTTAGCCATCTCATCTGAAACAAATAATCTAAATCGCGATTCTGGCCTACAATTAAGTTCAGCATGGACACCGATGTTAAAGAGCCTTAACACCTAATCCTGTACCTGCAGTCTTCCAAGACTTATTTTCTAGCAGGTGCGTGCTCAAACACAAAACATTAGCCGAATAACTGCTATAAATAGTTTTCTACGAAGTCCGTGCCCATGTCTCAGTCATTATAAATACCAGGCCATAATATCTCGTGAACCAATCAGATGTTAGCTTCATCCCAGCTCTTATAAATACCAGTCTCCGCAAGCTCAAACCATCAGTTCACCCTGAAGACGAGGAAGATGCACTTCTTCGAAACATTGGTGTCAAGCCAAGTTTTTACCTGGCTAGAAGCCCGAGAAGAGTTTGAATTAACACGTCGCCAGGAAAGCTTCAGTTCTTATTTTAATATACATATTGCACAAACATATAACATCCATGCCCAAGGGGGGACTCAAAGCCACGATCCCCTGCCCACGAAGCACCAAAGCAAGACGCTTTAGCGAGCGTGGCCATGGGGACCGGCTGCATTAATATGTTGCCTTAAATTATCAACCAATTTGTGTAATTTCTGAGGTGAACATTTTTATGACCATGAATAACATGGTATCTGTATAATAAGACCATGAATAACACCCTGTTTATTGAGTCAATGTTTCACATTCTTATTTGTAACTGAAAAAAAAAATTGTTTCATATTTTAACATTATCAGTGTATTCCTTAATGTTTAAATAATTATTAAAAATCTTGAATAAACAATGAAGCAATGTTAATGTATAGTTATATTTTTATAAATCTTTATATAACTAATAACTTCAAAACGCCAACATGTCACCATGTGTTACGCCCAAAGTCCCCCTCATTTCATTTCATAAATGAATGAATAAATGTGTGTGTGTGTCATAATTCTTAATGTTTTTAATCATTCTTTACAACTGACAATTTTTTTCAGATTCATCGTAGTTCTAATTGGCCCTTTTTGCATTTTAAAGCTCTAATACTGTGATCATACCACTACTGTTTCCTCATACTGTTATCCCATAACATTTTAAAAGTATACTGTCCTTGAATTTATAGTGTGATTTAAGATATATATTTGGAAGCAAATTTTAACTAGCATCTTAATTAAAGTTTCGGTATGAATATTCCAGTTTAGTTTATTCTCCATCCAAACTCGTAGATAGTTTGTATTTACTGCATAATTAATTTCATAGTTATCTAATTTAATTTTTGGGAAATTAATGATTTTGTTCATTTTATGATGGAATCCTAATGGCTGACTCTTGTCCTTATTAACAACTAGTTCATTAGATTTAAACCAAGTAAATAATTGTTTCAGATTATTTGTATTTCCTTTTATCTCATTTTTATTTGGACCAGAGATCAAAATGCCAATGTTTGCCAATAGCAACAATTTTGTTGAATTATTTGATTGAGTTGCAAGATTATTAATATCTAAAATAAACAATAATGGACCTAGAACTGTACGTTGAGGGACTTCACATTCATTATTGGTATTCATATTCAATATGGGTGGCTTTCTATTTCGTAATCTTTATTTTGTTTGTATTTTCATTAAGAAAATCTATTACTGTTATTTGCCTTCACTCCCTTAGATAAGACTCAAACCAATTACAAGCAATTCCCCTAATTCCTATTGCATCCAAACTTTGATACTGAGATTTTACTGGAAAAACATGTTTTGATACTGCCTGAATAAAATAAAAATAAATGAACAAAATAATAAATAAAAAAGGATTTTTATTAAAAAGTCCATGTGTCTTTTAGTGTTTAACGCCCACTTTAACTATTTATGGCACTGCAAGCGGTGACACTGATGATACATGAATGAAGGTGGAGCACCGGTGGAATGTGATGGCAGCGGAAACTGGAGAACCCGGCGAAAACCTGCCCCAGCGCCGCTTTGTCCACCACAAAATCTTGCATGTGGTCGCTTGGAATCAAATCCAGGCCGTCTATGTGAGAGGCGTGTGCACTAATCACTCGGCTATGGCGCAGCCTGTCTATCTGTGCATTCAAAAATTAAAAATTGGCAAAATACCAAATTTTCTATTAGGTCCAAAATTTAATTTGGTATTTAGGCTGAACAACTTTCAAAGAATTATTAGTTGGAATTTTCAAATACTTATACTTACTACATCAAGTGAAATTTTTTTCTTTTTCTTTCTTTTTTCTTGTCATACAAAGACAACAAAGTTTAAGACATCACATACTAGCTAATTTTAAAAGATTTGACTATTGCTTAAGCCTACTGTATTCTATTGTTCCTGTTGTACCTACAAGGAAACAGGTAAGAAGATTACTTCTATAAAATGTTACACATATTAACACTAATGCACAATTAATTTCAGTTTTTGAAGCTGCAGTTTGAACAAGTATTGGTCAGCAATGAATAATCAAAACCTTTGGCCCAGGAAACGTAAGCAGCTTTCAAATATAGACCAGAACAAAGAAAAAGCAAATGATTGTACTTCAAGAGAGACAGATAGTGCTTCATATTCCAAAAAGTCTAAAACAGACACCTCTAGTGCTAGCACGTCTTTTTCTGGTCATCAAAAGCATACTTTACAACAGAAAAAATCAAAGAAGAAATCAAAAAAATCTCTACAAACAAACAAAAAGGACAATTTTGGCCCCAAGAAAGATGAGACACCTGAGGTATATGAAACACAAGGGGAGGAAAGAGTACCAGCACCTGCACAAGAGAAGCATTCAAGTAAAAGAGAGAATGTAAGTTTTAGCAGTAACTACCTTACTTTGCATGAAATATACAAATGAAGGGACTTGAACATAATTTTCAAAGAGAAAATGTAACTCGCAGAGAATTCATTCCAGATCCAGCTAACAAGGATTTTTTTTTTTTCAGTTAAGAAATAACAAAAATAATCAGATGGAGAAAGTACCAGATTAGTGAGCATATTTTGAAACATTAATAAAATGAACTTTTAAGTTGTATTCAGAAGTATGGGTGTACATAGGTGGAGAAGGTATTGCATTCCATCCAAATAATCAGCATCAAAGTTTCATTGAAAATAAATGGTGTTGGCCCCCTTGAATCCAAAACAACAATTTTAGGTAAAGGTTGATCCACGTGTGTTTCTTAATAATTAACAGCATAACTCAAAAATCAAAAGTCAGATAAATACAAATCTTAGTACTTAATTTCAGTATTTTCCAAACAATGGCCAAATATTTTAAAAGCCATCACTCCCAGCTATCCTTTACATGGAAATTTTTTTGTAATTTTTTATTTTCTAAAAGTTGCTTTAATGCTTTTAATTACATTACCATATACTAAAAGATATTTATCCGAAATAAAATGTATATCTGAATTTTCTAGGAATAACCTGTGAAGTTGTCATTATTTGGAAGGAATTTTATATACCCTTGTATAACTGGTAACTGTTTAGCAATGGATGAAAACATACTGCACAGAAAATGTATAGAAGCTTTTAAAAGCAAATTCAAATATTAAACCACTGTAAAAAAAAAACACACAGTGTTGGGCAAACAATGGGATTTACTAAACATTAGGAAGATGTTCACTGTTCTCTTTATCAATGTATAGCATTATGCACAGCATTTTGCTTATAATTTTTGGAAATATTGGCTTCTGTTACAAATACATCTTGCAAGATGGCATCTTTCATTTGCAATGGGATTATTAAATGTGACAGGAAAACTTATTCTTTAACCATTTAATGCTGTAGTTATTTTTATAGAAATGGTGAAAATACTTCATATTTTTTTCTTTGCATTTTGTAATACTTGATTATTTCTTGGGCATTATTTGTAGGAATCATAGTCAAAAACAGATAACAATGAGTAGAACAACAATGGGTTTTAATGCATTTATATTATTCCAAGTATTCTCAGATTCCTTACAATTTACTTTGTTGTGTTAGAATATAAAAATATACAGCTTGTGGTACTTCCAGAAAGGTGTCTCATAAACAAAATTAGAATTTCACTTAAATATTTGCTACAGTGTGATAGACACAAAAGCAAGGTGTCACACAAAGTGGAATGTAGAAGTTTGGACAATAATAGAGGCTGTCTTTTCTAATTTTCTTTCCTCTTGCACCCTCACACAGGTACACATAAGAATATTGCTTCTCTTCTGGGTTCCAGATTATACTTTGCAAAATAGTTACTGCCAGGAAAATGTGTATTTTATCACTTGTAGAGGAGCTCCACCCCCTGTTTCACTTCCATTATTTACTGCCCAGTGAAATGATTTGTCCCTCTTTTTATATCAATTAACTCCTCATCAAAAAAGAGGCTGAAAACCGCAGTGATATTATCAGCATCCACTGCAAAATTCAGGCTAGAAGCGGAAGTAATCTGGATATCTCAGTGGAGCTGGAGTTACATTGTCACCTACATGTGGTAGCACCCACATGACAGGAGCAGTTAGCAATTATCTTGCTGCACTTAGATCCACAAAATTACTTGTATCTGAGTCAGAATTGCTTTCTTGTAACTCTTCTGAACTATAGCTGCCAGATTCCTCAAGAGAAACACTATTAGAATCACTGCTACTTGATTTTTTTTTTTTTTTTTTTTTTTAGTTTCGAGTGGAGGGGAAAATCCACCTTAAAGACTAAACCGGGCTGGCTAGCCCGGAGTGTTGGTGGTTCCCAGAGTGTGCATACTGACTAAAAAATCCTCCATCGGTAGTGAATGGTAAGGATACTGCGGTACCGCAAGTTGCACCAGCACAGTCTAAGGTGAAGGTGAACTGGCCTGCTGTGTGGCCGCCAGGGGAGAGGGTACTGCTAGCAGACCGGCTTGACCGAGACCCAGCCAGCCCCCATAGCTAAGTATAGGTGAAGAATTGATAGGAAATTGTAGGTTGTGGTGGTTAGGATTTAATGGTGATAATGGAATTGGGAGCGCAGGGAGAGCTGCCACTGCCTCTGTGGTGATGATGTCTGTCCTACCGGTGCTTCCTTCCCCTGGAGGATGGAGCCGATGTGATGGTAGTGAGAAGATCTGTCCTGAATCCTTCCTGAAGGTTGTGGAGTTGTTTGGAGATGGATTGCTGAAGTTGGTGCTCTTTGGTGATGTCTGGAGAATGCTGTGGTGATGCCGTCATGGATGGGTGATGTCCCTCGGCTATGCCCTAGCAAGGGCAGGCGCGACGCTAAGACAGCTTCAATGTCTGAACCGGAACCGAGGTGCAGCCGGACCAATGATGTCGGACCCCGGGTTGATGTGATGTGATTTGCATTCATTGCTGAAGACCAAATCTGTCCAGTGGCTTCAAGAACAAAGCAAACTGGCAGGTCCTGGGGCACGCCGCAGATGACCACCGTGTGATGGCCATTTAGTGTCGTGTCGTTGCTTGGCTCCAGTGGAGCAGTGGTGTTGAAGGTCAGACCCATTACAAGTGTGGTTCCGGTGTGGCGGTGGCTGTCGGTGGAGAAAGCCGTGCCGGTTACCGGTTGGGTTCCGGTGCGGCGACGGCAGCTGTTGGCGGAGCAGGTGGCCTGGTAGTCAGCGGTGAAGGAGGGGTTGGGTGTGTTTCCACACTGCGCGGGGAGGTGGCACCGTAGTACCCCTGCGCATGCCTAACGCGGTTCCAGCGAGCCGTCTCTGCTGCAGGTGCGGTAGTGGCAGAAGCCTGCGTCGAATGCTGCCTTCTGCACCGGATCCATAATCCACCCCACAATTTGACATTGTGAATGCTACAATATGAACACAGTTCACAAATAGAAATTGAGAGTATAGAACACAACGTTTCTACAAAAGGAGCAAAATTGTTCCTTGTACTCCCATCTGGTGTAATGGTAGCACACTACTTAGTTCGGAACACAAAGCTAGCCATTCTACCTGGAGGTGTGCACTAATTAAAGTCGTTCTGAGTGAGAATTCTTGGAATAAAAGCACAGGGAAGGAAGATTCAAATGTACCTGAGACAACTCGGGCTAAAAAATTTTCAACTATTTCACGATTCTGAGTTTTCTCAGAACAGTAGGGAAGTGGTTAAGGTAATCTGAGCCTCTGGCACGTGTTAGAGTGCAGACCCTGAGACCACCTTGGACTTGCCGTACCAGGGCATAAAGGAAAACAGAATAACCAGAGAATTTGGATTATTACCAATGATGTGCTAAGTACAAGTAACAAAGCAGCAAAACTTTCATAGCTCTTGCCTAAAAGAAAGGCAAACACCTCAATGATGTAGTTTACATACTCAGCAAACATTAATACTGTGTCAGATTTGGCAAAACATATGCTAAAAGTGTGATTTAGATTATCGCAGGCTGAAATAATCCCTCCCAAAAACACACAAAATACATGAAAATTGCAACACATAATTGTTTACTCAGGAATGATGCTTCACACTAGTAGCAAGCACTAATTGCATATAATCAAGAGTGACAATGCATTCTAACATTGATCACAAGGAAATGCTGGAAGTTCTATAGCATTCCAGCAAGCCTTTATAACAATAACTTAACTAATAGTTGGATGGAAGTCATTCACTGAATTATTCAAAAGGTCAGCTGTATTATTTCCTGCCAATAACTTTAATGGGCTCAAATGTCCCTCAAAATTATTATCATTTACTGAACGGCATATATTAAACATGAGCAAAGGTTGCCTGGCCTGGTTACATCACCCAGTAAGAAATACTACATAGTCATCAACAAGCTTGTATAGCAGCATATGAAACTAGTTAACATAACCTAAATAATTAGTAATAACTACTCCATCACATACCATAGTAAAATTGAGTGTGGGGTTATCTAGAGTAATGGGCTAACTGAAGCAGGTATTGATGGCTGGTCACCATCAATGGCAGAAATTCCCTGAACTTAAGATATTCTCATCTCAGTAACTGAAACTAGCATGAAAATAATGTCAAAATGTAGAGAAGTCACACAGAGGATCTATGCAAGCTTTCACCAGAAACCCACAAAATACAAAATGATCAGTAAAGGAATGCACCAGAATGTTGCCCCCCAAAGCACTTTAAGCTAATATGTCACTCTTACCCAGGAACAAACCCACTGTAGCTCCAAGTTGACACACTACACCAGCCCTGCCTGACAACTCGCTCTCTTCTCCAGAGCTGGTCAGGCAGTCAACAGTCACATCAGCCATAGAGATAGAATTTAAATGAAGTTCAAGGCTAGCAGCAACCAAATTAGAATGCTATCAAAAGCAAATGGCACAAAGACCACAACCAAAAGTCAGTTAAGTTGAGATTTGGAGATTGGAGGCCACATTGTTGGAAAGTGCTTATTGATAACACGATGCCAAACATCTGTTTAATTGTTTTGCAGGGGTGCAGATGTGGGGTGGAGCACCGTTTTGCATGAAGGTTATGTTTTCCAATCTATGATTTCTCATTCTAGGGATGATTAAATTACATAACATGCTGTAGTGGCGTTCCCCATTTACTGTAACAGTCTTGTCTTATTCCATTATTGCTTTCTGCAAAGAAACATGGGACAATGAAGAATTGTGAAGTGAAGCCACATCATGCAGTAACTTTTAAATCATGAAAAAATTGTTGAATTAAAGTCTGTGCATAATTTTCAACCCAAAGACTCTAATTGCATGCATTAGCCTGACTGAAGAATCACAAAATGGAAAACAAAAGTCTTTGTGCAAGATGGTACTTTCTCACAACTGCAAAGCAATTAATTATGCAGAAGTTGGGCGATACTTTCATTGGTAGCCACTTCACAAATATGCAGCCTCTGATCTCCAGATCCCAATCTTGCTGACTTTTGGTTGTGAAGTTACCTTAAGCAGAATTTTCCTGATACATCCAACAACTCCCTGCGATTGACAGATATCTTGCAAGAAATTGCCAAAATTTCAAAGCATTATTTGCAAAATGTTGTGTATGATGTCACAAACAGAATGCTCTACATTAAACGAGAGAAAATTGGACAGCTTCCCTATCTCAAGTATAATAAAGCAAGTATTATAGCAGTTTAATGTTTTAACTGACCTTGAAGGACCCTAACACCCAATTTATTCCAAATAACATTTTTTTGGGACCATTTTACGGATGAAGACTAACTAAGCCCCATTTCTATTTTAATTAAATTCTTAAATGTTTTAACTGTTTGGCTTTTTTCATCTATTTCTTTTTTACTTTGAATCTTCCCTTCATAATGTTTTTCCTTAATTTCAGGTTGAGACCATTAGTCGGCTTTTCTATAATAACTATTGTCAGTTTTAATAATTGTTTATCAGTTTATATTTAAACAGGCTAATACTCAATTATTTCATGTATTTAAGAGTTTAAAAAATTAGCTTTTAGCAAGAGTAGTTTGGAGTTGTTTACTGCAAACTCTGAAAGTGGAAAAAGAAAATTTCTTTGTTAGAAGTTACTCTATTGTTAGGGCATGTACGAGTAGCGTTGAGTGCAATAGAGAACCAAGTGATGGTAAAGACCCTTTTAGTTTACAGAAGAGTTTTTTCCACTGTGTAATACTTGTCACGATGCATCCTGGGAAGAAAATAATGCATTTTGGGTAATATCAAATCCAGGTTCGCGGTCTTTCCAACCAATCGTTAAGAAGCCGCCATGTCAGTAATTTTGCTATATAAGTAGAAGATTACAGCATGTCGGGATGGTCTTTCAGCTACATCGGGGCATTAAGGTTACATTGCTGCTGTATTTTAGTTACATCGAGTTTCATATTGGCAGTCAAGTTAAACATCGCAACACTCAGCAATACTTAGTTAATTATCGGCGTTCTTAGTTATGAATAGTTAACGTCAGTTAAGCACGTCTAGACTTAGTTAAATACCGCTAAGTTAAAGAAACAAGGTTATTAACTAAAATATGTGTGCATCATCGATGAAGGAATGTTCTAGTGATTATTTGATTTAGCAGGTTGTACAACAAAGTGCTTGTCTCACATCTTCTAGTTGGCAATACATTGAAATAAAAGTAACGTGTGTTTACATAATATTATAAGATCATTCCCAAACTACCCTCATTTGCTACCACCCCAAGAGAGTCAAACCAGCATGCAGGCTGAATTTAGCTGAGGCACCTCAATGGTAGAAGGTCTGCACAACAAAAGATACGTAGATCTACTCATCTGGTAGTGGAGTGAATCTTGAAGCACTGCCAATGTCATCATACATCTGAGCACGTGGGGCCAATAAAAAACGTTTCATACTTGGCACCATAACCTGGAGTAATAAAGCATCTTCAAAGTTCAGCAACTCTTTATTCACTCTATCTCTTGCCCATTTCTGTATACTTACTTTTTCTCATTCCTTTTGTTTCTTCACATTCAAGAATTGTATGGCAATAATTAACATTTGTCTACTATTTCAGCAATGTCATCTGCTAGACTTAGGAGCAAAATTTCTCAAATTCTGTGTTCATAAGCTGCTTTGTTTATAAATAGCTTATTCTTGTTGTATTTCATATATTTAAGAGAGTAAGCATTGATACAAGTTTTTATGTTATTTATTTTTACAGTGGATAATAGCACTGGAGGAGGACAACCAAAGATGTAAGTAATCAATTATTAAATAGCATTTATTAAGGTGTAAAAATTTAAGCTAGTATTAGTGAAGCAGGACAAATACTAGTATTTATTTATGCTAAGCTGTATACAGGTGAGTGTGGCCAGTGTTCAGTCCTGGCTCAAATGCTAATATAGTATTGAAGATTTGAAGCTTTCTCAGTATTGGTTATTACAGATGATTTCGTGGTTAGCAACCAAGTTAAATTGAATCTGAGAAAACCAAGCTTTCGGCCATCTTGACTCTGTGGTCTTTGTCAGGGAGCTGGCAAAACTGGCGTAAATAACAAATATTTATAGCTTGGAGGTGTACCTGTAGCTGTGTTCAGCCCCAACCAATCAGACATGGCTTTTTGGCACAAGATCTGTATAAGTTAACATGTGCTCATTTTCTCCAAGGTCCGTTCTTGGTGTCGTGTAGTGGTCTTCCATCTAAGTGCAGACCATGCCCAATACTACTTAACTATCTTGATCAGGTAACAGGTCTATATGCAGCTAACAGCATGGTTTCCTCTGCAATCTGCTTCTGGTATAGTACTGCAGTAATCCATCCACATACTGTCCATGCCCAATGCTGCTTAACTTCTCTTAGTACATATCTATTGACAGGTCTTCCTGTGATCCACCCTTGGTCTCTCAATGCTGCATCCACCCACTCACGTGTTGATCACATCTAGTGCTGCTTAACTTCAGAGACCTGTTGAGAATCCTTAGATGGAGAGCAGGATTTCTTACTTTTGTTTTTAATTATGTTGAGGATAGGTTGCCAGGCCTCACTTAGCTGTTTGCCCCGGGCCCTGTTACACAAATTATCAGGGATCCTAATTTCAGTGCTCTCCTTGATGACATGGTCCCAGTAATTGTTAGCTTTTATAACTATTGCTGTTTGATTGAAGAGGATCCTATGGCCATTTTTGATGGAATGTTCTGTCACCAAGGGTAGATCACAGAAAGATTTCTGCTGATAAAGCAGTCTAATGTAATATTGATGTTCTTGACATCTCTGTTCGATAGTTGGCCCGTCTGACCTATGTATGAGAGACACATCAGCACAGAATCATATACATCCCTGGTGTCTTGAGTCCTAGGTCATCCTTAATGGAGCGTATCATGGTTTTGATCTTACAGGGCGGTGTATGTATGGTACATATGTTATAACCATGTAGAATTCTGGCAATTTGATTGGAAAGATTGCTGCAGTAAGGAATGTAGGGCTTGGTTTTGTTTTCTTTCTCCACAACAGATACATCTTCCTTCCCGTATTTTTTTTTTAACCGTATTTAGTGCTCTGCGATTATCCACTACATGGTTAACATTCTCCCTTAATGTAGTGAAAGGATGGTTGATTTCTGGCTGGAGACTATCAGATTCAGAAACATAGGCTCTTTGAAATAATGTTTGTAAGAACCCTTGTTTTTGGGCAGGATGATGCTAGCTCTGGTTGTTGAGGTACAGATCTGTTAGCGTGGGCTTCCTGTATATACTATGTCCTAAGGATCCATCAGTGTTCCTGTAAGTCAAAATATCCAGGAAAGGAAAGGTTCCATTGGATTAAACCTCCATGGTGAACTGGATATTTGGATGGATGCTATTTAGGTGTTCCAGGTAGTGGTGCAATTCTACTGTCCCATGTGGCTAAACAATAAAGGTATCATCAACATATCTGAATAAATGTTTTGGTTTCTTCGGAGCAGTGTCTGTAGCCATGTGTTCAAAGGTTGGCTATTGCAGATGACAGGGGTGATTCCATGGCTACTCCATCAGTCTGTTTATAATATTTACCATTGTAACTGAAATAGGTTGAGGTTAGGGTATGTTGAAAAAGTTGTAACTATTTCAGGTGGGAAGTTACCTTGAAGGAGTTACATAATTTCTTGGAGTGGAACTCGTATAAACAAGGATTGTACGTCAAAACTCACAAATAGATCAGTTGGCTGCAATTTCATGGTCTTAAGTTTTTCAACCAAAATTTTAGAACTCTCCACGCAATGTTCACCCTCCCCAGCTAGCGGTTGAAGGAGCATAGTGAGGTATTTTGCCAAATTATATGTTGGTGGCCCAATAGTATTGACTATAGGTCTTAAGGGGACTCCTTCGAGTATCTTTGGAAGACCATATATTCTTGGTGGTATTGCAGCTTGCGGCATCAATGATTTGATTGCTTCAATCAGTATAACGGAAGACTTGATGAGCTTATTAGTTTTCCTCACTACACGGCTCTGTCAGTGATCTTATATGCTGCATCCTTTAGATGATCTTCCATCTTATTATTATAGAGAGAGCATTACTACTGTAGCCAGGGTCATATTTACGGCAGGGCAAACTGGGCAACTGCCCAGGGTGGCACATTTTAGGAGGCGGCAAAATTACTGGAAAGCTGCACAAAAAAAAAAAAAGCATAGACATGAAACGTCAAGTTCATTTGAATTTGCCGCTTGCAGAGGAATATTAATTGATGTATATTGGCTATGCTGATTGGTTCGCATGTAGTGCAGACAAAAGCAAAATGCATTCCAATAGTGAGAATCTATTAACACACGCAAAAAATTGTTAGATCAAGAAGTTAAGGTTAATTTTCTAATGTTAATGGACTATGACAAACTCATAAACTTGTTAGCAAATGACAGAGCAAGGAGGAAGGCTCTTGTTATTTAAACAGTATATGTTGTGACATCTAATATGGGGTGATGCCTCTTTAGTGTAATTTCTTTCTATTAAGATGTTTCTACTTAAATTTTAATAAACTCACTTATGGTGTTTGCCACTCATACTAAAGTATCCAAACTAGTGAAACCATTCTCTATGTTGTGAGGATTTAAGCAATATATGTATTGCAAGTTGGGGGTGGCAGCAAATTTTATTTTTTTGTTTTGTTTTTTTTTTTTTTTCCCCAGGGATGTTAGAGGCCCTAAATTCAGGCCTGATTGTAGCACTACCTTTGTTAGCTGGAAGTATGACTATGTCAGGATCTTGCCTTAGTTCATGCAGGGCTCTATGCTCAACTGTAGAGACATTAAGACTTAAGTGTACGTGCACGTTTGAGTGAATGACAAAATTTTCAGTGATCTTCTTCTGCTCTACTCCACTGATAATGTCTTTAAAGGGTATAGGTTTGGGTGACAGAGCAAAATTCAGACCTCGAGACAACCCTGTTAGGGAGGTTTCATCCATTTCTTTGTTAGTGAGGTTGAGGGATTCCAGTATGAGTACCAATTGTTATTGTTGCACACATTCTGAAGGTGCAAGTGTGCTGAACTTTTTAATATTTCGCAATGTGATCTTGGCTGTGAAGGTCATGCCAGCATGTTGTAAAATCTTTTTTGCAGTCTGAATATTAAGATGATGTTTAACTAATGCAAAATGAGGAATTATATCCTTGTCACAACATCTACGTAAAAAGGTGAGTCGGCACAGCAGAGTTAAACATTGATTTTGTAAGTGTTCCAACGTTTTAATATTTTTGTGTCTCCTCCCCGTAGAGGTGTGTAATAAAAGATTTGAAGCTTTCTTGGTGTCGGCTGTAACATATGATTTGATGGGATAGCAACTGAGTTAGATTGGAATCAGAGAAATCTAAGTTTTTGACCATCTTGACTCTGTGGTCTTCGTCAGAGAACTGGCAAAACTGCCATAAAAACTAATATTTATAGCTTGTAGGTGTACCCATAGTTGTGTTCGCCCCAACCAATCAGACGTGGCTTCTTGGCACGAGATCTGTGATAGGTTAACATGCACTCATTTCTCTGAGGTCCGCTCTTGGCGTCGTATAGCAGTTTTCCATGGAAGCGCAGACTATGCCCAATCCTGCTTAACTTTCTTGATGTGGTAACAGGCCTATATGCAGTTTCCAGCATGATTTCCTCTGCAATTTACTTCTGGTATTGTGTTCGGTCATCCACTCACATACTGTCCTTGCCAATGCTGCTTATCTTCTCTTAGTACATGTCTACTACATCTCTTGACAGATTTTCACCAGTTTCAGCTTAGGTCTTTCTGTGGTCTACCCTTGGTGACAAACATTCCATCGAAAATGGCCATAGGATCCTCTTCAATCAAACAGCAATAGTTATAAAAGCTAACAATTACTGGGAACATGTCATCAAGGAGAGCACTGAAATTAGGATCTGTGATAATTTGTGTAACAGGGACCGGGGCATGCAGCTAAGTGAGGCCTGGCAGCCTTTCCCCAACGTAATTAAAAACAAATTGAAGAAATCCTGCTCTCCATCTAAGCATTCTCAAGAGGTCTCTGAAGTTAAGCAGCACTAGATGTGATCAACACGTGAGTGGGTGGATCACAGGAAGACCTGTCAATAGATATGTACTAAGAGAAGTTAAGCAGCATTGGGCATGAACAGTATGTGGATGGATTACTGCAGTACTATACCAAAAGCAGATTACAGAGGAAATCATGCTGGAAGCTGCATATAGACCTGTTACCTGATCAAGATAGTTAAGTAGTATTGGGCATGGTCTGCACTTAGATGGAAGACTGCTACACGACACCAAGAACGGACCTTGGAGAAAATGAGTACTTGTTAACCTACTGCAGATCCTGTGCCAAAAAGCCATGTCTGATTGGTTGGGGCTGAACACAACTACAGGTACACCTCCAAGCTATAAATATTTGTTATTTACGCCAGTTTTGCCAGCTCCCTGACAAAGACCACAGAGTCAAGATGGTCAAAAGCTTGGATTTATCAGATTCCAATTTGACTCGGTTGCTGTCCCATGAAATCATCTGTTTGTAATATAGCAGCTAATAATTTGTAATAGAATTTCACTTATCTTTTTCAAATTCAAAGGACTAGTTGCACATTTACAGTTTTATTATATTGTTAGCTTCTTGTTATTTATTTACATCATTATGGTTACTGTCACTATGTGAAGCATTATGCACTAGGTATTGCTTACTGCTGGAATCAAAACAAATTTGGTGAGAGAATCAAATAATTGTATATCAAAATTCATTGCGTAATTTTTATTCTTTAAAATAAATATTAATTGAAGATCCGATCTTAGATCATGTTTAGTATTTCAACTATTTAGGAAGCTGTATCACTTTTAACCTGGATAAGAACATAGACATTAAATTACAGAAATATCAGAGTTTATTATAAGCAAAAAATTAAAAAATACAAAAAGAGATAATAAAATGAGATTGTATAAGGTAATGGCTATACCTGTTTTACTGCATGGTAGCGAATCCTGGGTAATGAAGATAAAGGATTGTAGTGATGTACAGGCTGCAGAAATGAAATTTTTACGATCAGCTAAAGGTTCTACGTAATTGGATAGGACTCTTAATGAAGTAATTAGACAAGAATTGAGTATTTTTGCAGTAAAGGATAAACTTAAAAAAGTGGAAGCAATAAGGATTCTAAAGATGGCTTTACAATATAAACCTATAAGAAAGGGAGATAAGAAGGCCAGTTAAAAGATGGAATTGAGGCCGGAACAGGTCAAAAAGGCCTAATCCTTGAAAGGTAGAACAAGAAGAAAATAAATGTTTTCTTCCACTAACCATTAAATTGATGCATCCATTTAAGTGTTTAGTAATTTAACTTCTGGATGTATTTCATGCTTAAATTTCTGAAAAAGATCTGCCACAACTGACTTTGCAATCTGTTTGCATTTAGTATTTCTTAAGTGCTCCTTAACTTTGGTTCCAAATGATATTTTGTGTTACAGTGTAAATAAGGTCACAATTTAAAAAGCTTAAATGATAAATGCCACATTTTTTATTTTTGAGATTTCATCTTTTTACGAAAAGCCAAACAAATTTTTTGTATTGTATTCATTTTGGGGGACCAATATTATACCTGTAAATTTATGTGAAATCAGGTTAAAGCTGTATTTTTTATGTAATTATCAGTATGAGTTGATTTTCTGTAAATTTCAAAATTCAATTTATTTTACGTTTTATTAATTTTAAATCCAGAAAAGGGAGATTTGGATTTTAGTGTCAACTTTTCAGCTTTATCTTTTAAATTTCAAGGTTTTAAGGCATCATTTACATCTTTATCAGGAATAATGGCACAAATATCATCTACATATTTATACCAAGTTTTACAAATTACAGGGAATACTTAAATGTATTTCAAAATAGATCTCAAAAAATCAGCAAGAAAAAGGTAAAAGTGGATTATTCCTTGCTAAACCAGAAGTTTATTCATAGAATTTGTCATTAAAATGGAAAAACTGTTGATCCAGACAAAGATTAGTAAGATTAAGAAAATCGTTATTAAATCTTCATTCAGATCTATAGTACTTAAACTATTTTTCTAAAAATGTTAAGTTTTTCTATAAGTATGCTTGGACACAGAGTAGTTACATCGAAAGAAATAAGTTCATCATTAGCAGCCAATACAGTATTTTTTATCTTTTCCACCAGCTCAAAAGAATTTTTAATACTTAAACTCAAATTTTTCAAACTTACTGAATTTTATTTAACCAGTTAGCTATATTGTAAGAAGCTAATTTATGCAATTTACAGTATGTCTGATTTTATTTATAGGTTTATGAACTTTAGGAAGAGCATAAATTTTAGGTAAAATTGGATTACTAACTTGTGTTATTTGAAATAACTGAGAAGTTTGACACAAGTGAGGTAGTTCAAGTATATTAGTATGTCGAGATAGTGACACTCACCTTATTTAAAGTGAAATTACACAAGACTTATGTTTCAGGGGCGTTTGACTAAGGAGGAAGGCAAATGCCCTTGAAACATGTCTTGTGTAAAATAGGAGTAAAAACATAGATTACACTCAAACTTTACTCTTGAAATAAGGTAACTTATTTCGGACATGTCTCGGTAGCTGTTGCCACCATTTTCAATGGAGATTCACTAATGAACTCCTGATAGCGGCCTGTGGAGGTCTCTCTTCCATATAGATGAATTTTGAGATGAGTCCATTTGTTTGTGGTAAGTCAAAATTTATGACTTTGCTTTTGTTTTTTTAAAATTAATAGATTTTTCCCAAACTGTTAATCCAACTGGATTCTGCACTAATTTTAATAACTTGGGCTCACTGTGATAATTATGGTTTTGAATCCAAAAATGATGTGCTACAGCTGAATTATCTGCCTGTTTATATTTTAAATATCTCATGTGTTCTTTAAAATGTTGTCTTATGTTTTCATTTTGTTTTTCCTATATATACCTTTCCACATTCCTTACAGCTGATTTCATATATCCTTGATTGTTTTGATGGGGAGATTTTATCTTTCATATGGAGGAGGTTCTTTAAACTTGCTTATTAACTGGGGCTAAGTTGATGTTCCATTTTTTTAAAATCTTTTGAATTTTTTGTAAGTGAATTTTTTGTAACTGGTTTCTGCTTTTATTCTTTCTAAGAGTGCTAATTTCTTTTACTTTCTTCTGTTCCATGAATGTATTAATCTTCTTCTTTACCAAATGTTCTGTGTAGCCATTCTTTTGTGCAACTTCTAAGATCCTATTAAGTTCTAATTTGTATTGCAGCTGTATTAATGGTAGGTTTACCAGTCTGAATGCAAGGCTGTTGATCATGGCGTGTTTGTGTGAAATTGGGTTGTAGCTGTCGTTAATTATGTAGTTAATTATGTGTTAGCTTAAGTAAGTCTTCTGCTATTTCACCAGAAATGTCTGTGGTAGTCAGCCATTTTTTCAGTACTGAAAGTAGTTTTTCTATTGGAATCTGGGGAAAAGTGATACGACATCAAACGAAACCAACTTGTCATCATCACTTAGATTTTTTGCTTCATTTGTTCTATTAATTGAACAGAATTTTTTATACTTAAACTGTTGTACTGCAGTAGAGTTTGGAACTGTTTTGTGAGCCAATTGGTATGTGGGGGAGTTGATGGTGTTTACAATAGGTCACATTTTATTTCTCTGTTTATGTATTTAAGGTAGTCCATATATTCTTGGTGTGCAGGGGTTACATGGAATTAGTTTCTTTTTGTTGGCATCACCGATTAATTTTACAGTGTCTAAGGTTTCATGTAAAGGTTTTGTATATTTTGCGGTGGGATCTTTTGGAATTTCCACATACTCTTCTGACTGCAAAAGTTTTTCCATGCTGTATTCACAATCTGATTTGTCCATCACTACTATTTTATTTCCTTTGTCGGCTTTTGTGTACAAAATCCTCCTTTTTGTTTAACGATTTTAGTACTCTCTGAAGAGGATTGTGAGGCCTCTGGGATTTTTTTAATTGTTTTAAATTTTTTTGCATTCTGCTCTGATTTGGAGCTTATGGCTTTCTGGTTGGTCAAAGATTGCCATTTCTATGTGTGCAACATTATTGTCAACATTGCGGGAAAAACTTATGGATGTATTTAGGCCCTTGCTCAACACTTCTTTTTCTTTCTAGGGTTATCCACTTTTGCTTTATGCATATGTTCATAACCTCAAATAACTGTTCTGAATTCTGAACTGTTCATAGGTGGGATACTTTTTAGACATACCTCATACATAAAAAATTAAGCTAGTAACAGGTGAAGCAACACAAATACTAATATAACAATTAAACAGCTTGTGGTTATTTATTCTAGCAAATAATCTTCTTATCAATGACATTCAGTAATACTTCTCTATCATTAATGTGAGCATACACTTTCGTTTCAGTGGTAATTGTGGATGATGATGATGATGATGATGATTTACCACTCTCGGTACTCCGTAGCAGGCAACATGACAATTTGAGAGATAAATCTTTTAGGAGCCATGAAAACCAGCTGGGGAAAAAGTCAATATTATATTCCACCTCAGATAATAATGAACCACAACTGCATTATAAAGAGCAATTCCCCAAGGAACAAATTGTAGACAGAGAAACACACAGGATTAGAAATGAAAGCCTTGGAGATCAGATTACTGAAGCTGCTGCATCTGTTGATAAAGGGAGATCTCTTTCTGAACGTGTAAGTATTCCTGTTCTGAAATTAGCACTAAATGTTTGAATGAATGAAAACAAATCAAATTTATTCACCATAAGATTTCATCACAGAAATATTGGCTTCATGAAATATAAACAACTGAAAATTACAAAATGCTGTTTGAAATTACATTATATGAAAAGTTTAACACAATTAGGAAATAGATTAACAAGATAAGGTATAAGGTTAAGAATAAAAACTTAGATTACACTCAAACTTCCTTCCTGAAATAAAATAACTTATTTCAGACATGTTTTGGCAGCTGATGCCACCATTTTCAATGGAAATTCACTGATGAACATGTCCGAAGTAAGTTGCTTTATTTCAAGAGTGAAGTTTGAGTGTAATCTGTGTTTTTACTCTTACTTCACTGCGCATTCCCATTAATGTTTTAATAAAGTATAAGGTGTTACTATTTATAACAAGTTACAATTGAAATGCAGGATACATTATTGGAAAATATATATATTATATATATCATTATACACTAACTGAATTATAAGCAATAAATTAATATAAATGAGTAATCTTGAAATGACTGTAGGATTAAGTCTTCTTTTTCATAGCTGGTAGTGCATCTTTCTTCCTGCTTATTCATTCACTGTGGTAGTTCTCGTACATGTAACAGAACCCCAATAAAAGTAATGTATAATTATAAGAGTTATTAAGTGATACAGATTACACAGTTCACAGAATTTCAAATTACTTATTCCGTGGCCCTTAAATTCAACAATTGAATAAAGCTGATTATTAAGTAGGAACTTTTGGATTTCATTTTTGAATTGTGTTTTGCAACTTTTGTTTTTCAAATATATAGGAAGATTACTGTAAAGTTTAATTCCAGTATGTTTAAATGATTTCTCAAAGAGACTGGTTTTAACATGCATATTATTTTTATTTCTAGTATTATATGTATGTATCCCACAGTATGTTCATGTTAAACATATAATAATATAAAGTGTAATAACTAAAGTACTTGAGATATTTTTCGCATTTTGTTTCTACAAGTTTGGTAGCTCAAAATGTTTTGTGCTTGCTTGTGGCAATTGGTACCATGTGCATATGTGTGTAACTGCTGTAACTGCCTTCTTCATGAAAATGTGCATCATTAGCCACGTAGGGCTGCACCATGGCCGAGTGGTTAGACCACTCGCCTCTCACCTAGACGGTCCGGGTTCCATCTCAAACGACCGCATGTGAGATATGTGGTGGGCAAAGCCGTGATGGGGGGGGGGTTTCTCCGGGTTCTCCAATTTCCCCCGCTAATGCATTCCACCGGTGCTCCATCTTCATTCATGTATCATCAGTGTCACCGCCTGCAGTACCATAAGTAGTTAAAGGGGCATTAAACACTACCCAAAAATAAAAAAAGTAGCCACAAGAACTTCACAGTAGAAGGTGTTCTGTGTGCTTTCTTTTGTGGAGCTAAAATCTGTTGCACTGGTACAACACTGTTTTCGGTGAGAGTAGGACTGTGACCAACTGAAGATGTTCTCAATTACATAACATTCAAAAAATGGGACAGGCGACTTTTGGAAAATGGAAGTGTACTTTCGATGTTAGGCTGCCACACCAAGCACACAGTTCCAGTCACAGATATAGAGAGAGATTAGATTGGAAATGCCCTATCTTTATGCATTATGATTGCTGAAGCAGGATTTTCACGCAGCTGCCATAGTTAACCACTACACTTTTCTGAGCATGCCTTATGTGTGTTAAATGGGCACACAAAAATAAGATTTTATGGGGTTAAATGTTCAAGCAGTAAATTTAGACTATGTTTTAAACCAGTATAATTATCAATACACATTGTAGTTTCTTGAATAGCGGAAGCAAAAACAAGGAAAGGGAAATGTGTTTCAATACATAGGTTGGTGTACTTATTTAAGAGTTTTTTTTGGTGGTATACTTGGTGAAATATTTATATACACAGGTTAGTGTATTGAAGTGATTTTTTGGTGTTACACTTAGTGGAATATGTTATATATTATGAACAGAACCATTCTGTATTGTTTCTTAGATTTAGATTTCCAACTCGGAAAGACTGTTGAGAAGCTTGGATAAAAGCAATTGGCAGACAAAATTGGCAACCTACTCTGGTTTATAAGAAATCTCTTGCTAAATCGCCCATATAGCAGATATCATGAGAAATAATTACCATCAAGTTATGTGCTTAAGATACCAGAATTACGAGTAGAATGTATGACATTAATCAAGGAATATTGTGATAACTGTCATTGCATTCTGAATCCAAGGAATACAGCCCTGCATTCCTTGGATTCAGAATGCAATGGTAATTGTCACAATATTCCTTGACTAAAATCCTTGATTAATATAACATTTTCTACTAAAGCTTTAAACTAATGCTGTAATAGCAGCTTCTTGTTATACTAACAGTAGTTTTAGAACAGAAATTAGAACAAAATTAAGTTATGGCCTTGCCACGATGTTTACTGCAATAATACCAATTTATCAATAATCAGTTCTGATGCGCCAAAAAATGTTATGGATTTAAATATTCCTTCAACTAGGGATCTCTCCCCTTCCATTATCCTTTGTTTTTTACTTCAAAACATTAGAAAAACAATTAATTTGACAGATGTTGCATATGGTGTTATGGTAGTGTATAGTACCACAAAATGGCAGCGCATGTTTCAGCAGAACAGTAGCATCTGCCCTGTGGTTCCTGTAGCTACCATTCAATTAATCTGTATGGCCTTCCAGCAGAGACCTCATAAGTTGTGACAATTTTAAGGCCACAAGCCATAACATGTAAGGTTTTTATTTTATAATTTTATTATTGTTCACTTGGCTATTTATTTGGCTAAATAACTTAAAGCGTACATCTGTTAATTTTTTGTGCAAATTGTTATTGCTGGATTGTTTTATTTGTGTTATTAATATATTTGTAAGATGTGTGTTCATTCTAATGCAAAAAGATTTAAGTAAAAGAGTTTATAATGAATTGGCTGGAGACGTGACCAACAATCACAACGATGATAGAAAGAGAGGGAAAGACTTTTACACGTATGTGCATTGCTAAAAACTTACATATGTTACACAGCCTTGGAATGAACACACGGCAACACAAATATTTTTAAAATAAGAACTATAGCTTTCCTGGCGACGTGTTAATTCAAAATCTTCTCGGGCTTCTAGCCAGGTGTTAACTTGGCTTGACACCAACGTTTTGAATTACAAATATTTTTATTTATAATTGCTGTAAAGAAAAAGTAAGATCGTTTTGGTTAACAACGAAACAAGAAGGGAGTAAAAGATGTATCCTTGTGAAAAAGAAGCGCTATAACTTGATTCTGTGTATGTTTATATATCGGCAAGATTTACAATAAATTCAGAAAGAATAACAACAATATTTATTGATGATAGGTGAAACCAAAATCCAGAATGCGTCTCGTATACCACTAAAGTGAGAAGAGAGAAGAGTCTACATGTCAAAAGTATAAAAAATTAAGAAAATTAAATACACACGAACCACCTTTGTTCATTAGAAAGTCAATCTGACAAGGAAGCAGGCAGTTCATTATTTTGATTGAAAATAAAAATGTAAATGGCGTGTTATTTATGGACACGCTTTAACTGCTATGGTTCTCTGCATCCCATTCTAAATTGGACATGAAAGACCGCTTAACTTTGCTCAGAGGCCTCTCTATCAGACTTGAGGTTCTTTTTCGTGCCGTAAATCTACGACACAGGGCCAACAACTTTACTTCCATTCCAAGGAAGCCATGCTAAGGATTTTTACACCCGAAAAAAATCCATTGTACTCCGCCAGGTTTGAACCCGTGACCTTGGGTATATGAAGTCAGTATGTTACCCATTACACCAGGGAGGGAGATGTTATTTTGTTTGACTGTATACAATGCTGTTCATAAAAGGTTGTGCCTATGAGTATAAAATTACGGCTCGATTTGGCGCGTTTCACAGACTAGGCAGCATTCTAAATGAAATGGCCTGTTATTTATGGACGCTCTTTAACTGCTTTGGTTCTCAGCGTCCCATTCTATATTGGGCGTGAAAGATCGCTTAATTTTGCTCAGAGGCCTCTCTTATTAGGCTTGAGGTTCTTTTACGTGCCGTAAATCTACGACACGGGACCCACAGCTTTACTTCCCTTCCAAAGGAAGCCATGCTGAGGATTTTTACGCCCGAAAAAATCCATCGTCCTACACCGGGTTTGAACCCACGACCTTGGGTGTATGAAGTTAGCATGGTAACCATTACACCACGGAGGGCGACGGCAGCATTCTACCTTTCTGTAATAGTAAAAAGCATAATTGCCGCATATAGGAGCTGAACACCTTTGTGGAATGATGGAGTATGAACGGGACTCTCCGAAAGGGGACGTGTGTTGTGGATTGTTGGAGTACAGGGTTACAGGTTCATTCTTCTTTGAGGCACCTATACTTAATGCAACAAGATATCTAGATATGGATTTAGTTGTATGCTATGCTACAATTGTGATGCCATCTTTAAAAAGGATGGCATTCCATGCCATTATGTGGAAATTGTGGGATTTCTTGAATCATGAGTTTTGAGATCACTGGATTAGGAGAGGCAGTCCATCGATTGCTTTGCCCCTTACAACCCCAGACATTACACCACTTTATTTTCTTCTATGTGGGTGTATAAAGAATCAGGTACACCAGACACCGTGCATGATCTACCAGATATGCCCATCGCATTCGTACTGCTATTGCAAATGTTGCAAAACACTAGGAGAGAAGTAGAATAGAGATTAGATGTCTGTCATGCCATTAATGGTGCACATATCAAGGTATATTAAGTGTGTACAAAAACATTTTGAGTTACCCCACATGTAGAAACAAACCAACAATGAATTTCTGAATTACTTCTCAAGTTATTAAATTTTATATTATTTATACTTAACCCATACATGCTGTTACTTATAAAAATATTTAATTTTTCAAACACCTCCTTCGGTAAAAACGGAAGCATTTTGACTTTGTCATATGTTCTTAAAGTAGGTAACAATAATTAAGCATTCATGTGGTTTTGGAATTAATTATTTTATAAGAAATAAGATTTTGAATCTTTCCATGTTCTGAAATGTTTGTTTTAAAAGTAAGTTTGTTACAAGGCTTTTTGTGTTACATTAAAATTGCAATAAAAGTCTTATAGTAAGAAAATGGTAAAAGATATGTTGCATCATGTTTCATCATATAGATTTATTTATTAATACGTATCAAATTTGAGCACTTTTAATTTTCATAATTTATACAATTTATTTTGATTGTTATGTAATGTTGCAGAGATAGAAGTATTTTCACAGTTTACAAAGCTCTAAATTTTCTGAGAAATTTGGGCAGGAGGCAGGCTGGTGGGCGGAAAGAAAAAGGGATTATATATCATATTTAAACACCTGATGTGTTCCCTCATATGACATTCTCTATATCTCTGTAACAAATTATTCTTAAAATGCTTATTCTTCTATCTACATACTTCATGATAATCAAGAATAAATGTTAATAGAAATGGTCTTACTACTTGCTTTCTTGTAAGTGACGAGAAATAAAGGAACACACTGGGCTAAAGCAATAGTCAAATCTTTTAAAACCTGTTTGCTATGTGATTGAAATCCATTTTATTGCATGGCCTGGAGTTGAATGAGATAAGTTATTAGTATTTTAAAACTGAAACCAATATCAAGGATTATCGTGGTACGGTCAACTCCATTAAAAAAATTATATATATGATATAAATTTTGTGTCTTAGCAGGATTACATTTTTTGTGGAGTGAGTTTTTGTCTATCTCTTATAGTTTACTGTATATGCAAAGTTCATCCACAATAAAGAGGTCTTCAGGCTATTACCCATAAATTCAAGATATGCATTTTATTTGTCATGTAAATATCTTTAATATTCAATATTTTAGGTTGTCTCCTTACCGTGGTGGTAGTGCAGCTGCTTACCAACTGGGAGACCTGGGTTCGATTCCCAGTATCGGTATGGGGATTTTTCCCTTGCTGGGAGACCTGGTCCGGGGTGCACTCAGCCTCGTGAGGTCCCTGGGGAGCCAATTAAGGAGCTACTTGATGGAGAAATAGTGGCTCCGGGAAATGAGGACTGCATTAACTGGCCGAGGGGTTCGAGGCACTGACCACGTACACCCTCCAATACTGTATCCCATCCATGACATCTGTCATGGACTGAGATGGGGATGCAGCAGCCGTGCAGTAGGCCAAGGTCCCTTGTGAGCTGTCGTGCCATGGCGTTATTTAAGTTATGTTATACAATATTCTAATCAAAATCATTAGCCATTTTTGAGAAAATTAAATTCAAAATTTTTTTCCATGTAAAGGGTAGTTTAGTGTAGGGCATTTACCTCAAAATTTTCTTGTCACATCCTTGGAAGATACAAAACTTCAGTACCAAGTTTGGTGTTTTACCAAATTTTGGTTTTTGAATTATGCGCACACACACATGCACGCACAGACGCACGCACACACCCCCCCTCTCTCTCTCTCTCTCTCTCTCTTTTTCTAAAACTGCTATTTTTGATTAAAGGGAATTCCAAATGTATATTTCCATGAAATCTTAGTATCAAATTTTTGGGTGAAGTGCAATACCTTTTCTACCTACACCATGTACTTTGCAGAAAGTAAAAATAGAATTAATTCCTAAATGATTGTGTGTTTATATGACATTATGCTGGTGTTTGTAAGCAACCATTTACAACATCAGTGCTGTTTCATGTATGTTATTTAGTAATCTATATATATAACATTATAAAGATAGAAACTTTTTGTTTGTATAAATATAGGTATGTAGGTTTTGATAATTCTTCATTGAAAAGTTAAAGTATTTCTGATGAACATGGGGCTACAAAACACCAATTGATTTAATGTCATATATTACTAAAATATTAAAACATACTTAAAAAATATAAAAAATTTGAATACCTACACATTGGAGTTATAGAAGGGCATTCTTGTGAAGAAAGTGTTGCCTTTTAGTTGAAAATGCCAGGTTGTAAGAAGTAGTTATTAGTTCACAGAATATGCATGCAAAATGTTAAATAAGACAAATGCTGCAAATTTTTTCATTCCAAGAAATATACAATATACTCCTGATATTTGTGTGGGGGTTATCCTTGCATTAAAAAAAAAAAAAAAAAAAAAAAAAAAAAAATGAGGAGGATAGGGAGGAGGGAGGAGGACATTGTTATTCTTTGAGAAACAGCAGTAAGCAACCTGTGTATGATAATAAGTGCCATTTCCATTGTTTAAAATAACATTTCATGATAATAGTATACTGTTTCCATTGTTATCTGCCGGCCTGTTTGTGTAAATTGAAAACAAGCTCAGTTTATGTATATGATGTTTATTGTTGCTCCAACAACAAGGTCATATGTGACACCATTAGATTGCAACTATTAAAATTTTAAAACAAGTACTTGTAACTGAAACAGTATATAATGCCTATAATATTACAAAAGATCAATGAATTCCATTAACAACAGAACTTAATAGTAAGTAATTACAACAATACACAGTCACAAAGAGGTAAACCATATAACATTAGCAATGAAAGTCTAACAAAGTTAACTAATTACAAGCCATTAATCAGTTTAAATTAGATTTTCTCAAGAAGTCTTATGTCTCTTATGTACTTCTTGGTATGTAGACATGATTGAATGTCTTCTATAGCTCTGTGGAGTTCCTTGGGGATGTTGTTGAATTTTCCTGAAGTGGGCATTGTGTTTGCAGTGACAGATGAACTGTTCAACTGTTAAAGTGGTGTACACTAAGAACACTCACAGGTTAAGGCTTGCTTTCCTACAATCGAAAACTGAACTGAACTAGAACTTAAAACTGGAAAGTTATATTCAGTTCAGTTCAGTTCAGTTGTGCTTTCCTAGAAAACTGAACTGAATACTGCACATGATTAAGTGACAGTGAAGAAAGTGAGTTGGAGGTGGATACTTACATATTTTTTGTTGTTGTTTTTTTTTTTTTTTTTTATGCTCGATGAATTAACAGATAGTACTGATAAA
Organism: Hymenopus coronatus; assembly: GCA_030762935.1. Taxonomy (NCBI): domain Eukaryota; kingdom Metazoa; phylum Arthropoda; class Insecta; order Mantodea; family Hymenopodidae; genus Hymenopus; species Hymenopus coronatus. Next base: position 533,185,546 of record CM060900.1, on the reverse strand, counting down.
GAGCAAAGATGTAGAAAACACTGTGAGGTGCATCCCATGTTTGCTAATCACAGTTCAGAGGGTGCCTATGAAGTTTTGGTTGGGAGGCACCTGAAGGACAATGACACTAAGGTGATGCTGAAATACTAGATGATGAAGCCTTTGCTCTACACAGTCACTGCATGGCAAGAAATATGCTATATATGATTACAGACATAGCAGAGCACGCAGGACTTGATTTCCCAATTCCTCTCCCAACTCCTTCCAAAGCCTCTAATTCTTCTCTATATTTCTATCCTCTGCATGTTGTGCATTGTATAAAGTTTTGTTATGGCAAAGAAAGTCAATTATTCTCTTCCTCAGTTTTTGAAAACTTTCATTTTCCACTCATTATGTACAAATATTTAAACCAAATAACAAAATAATTCTGCAACTATATTCTCACATATGCTGTCTCATCATTCAAAGCTCAACTGAACTGAAATGAAAAAACGACTTCCACCGTAATTTTCGCCGCCTAGATTTCTAGTGGAAAACTTGAAATTTCTAGTAACAAATGAGAAAGGGGAGATTCAGTTATCAGTTCAGTTCAGTTCCATTAAGTTCTCGGCTGGAGGAAAGCACTTCCATAATAAACAATGGCACAGTTCATGATCATGTAATCCAAACTAAAAAATATTCAGTTCAGTTCAGTTTTGAGGAAAACAAAGCTTTAGTCATTTCTTAAGAGGTGTACGTGTGTAACACTTATATGTCCAATACAGAGTTTTGCAATAAGAACCTGATTTGTCCTGGTAAGGGAAGTATACGGAAATAGGATATTGGAATTATTCAACCCTATGAAGTTTCCATTGGCTTTTTATGCAGTGCTTCATAAGCATGACCATGTCTGAATGGGGGACTTCCAAGTTAGCTTTTTGGCTGCACTGGGGCAGAGTGGTTGCACCACTTGCCTCTCGCCTAGACAGCCCAGGTTTGATCCCAAGTGACTGCATGTGAGATTTGTGGTGGACAAAGCGGTGCAGGGGGGGGTTTTCTCCAGGTTCTCTGGTTTCTCCTGCCATTATGTTCCACTGATGCTCCATCTTCATTCCATGTATCATCAGTATCATCCCCTGTGGTGCCATATTATTAAAAGCGGGTATTAACACTATTAAAAAAAAATTAGCTTTGACTGTAGGATCACAAGCCCAGTTTTCTGATGTTAATCAGCTTGTAACTTAGTGGTATCACCATGTAGCACAAACTAACAATAAACAGGATATTGAGTCAACATAAATATTCTTAAACTTCACAGATTGTTTTCAACTACCTTAAATATGTTTCACCCACACCTAAAGACATCAATAGCTATATGACAGCTGATAGGTTTTCACGTTGCTTCCTGTGGTGAACCTATTGCAGACATATTGTGGCATTTTCACTGTTTTTCAAATGGGAAGAGTTCTATGCTGCAGCAAATGAGCTGTATTATCATCTGTGCATTGCTACCCCCATTCTTTTCATATTTCCCTCTCGCTCACACACAGAGCATCCAAATCTGCCTGGCGAGATAATGGTCAATATAAGGAAACTATAACTTATTTTTCTAAACCTGTATAAGTTTGCAGTTTTTAAATTTAAGACTTAAACATGCAATATTTGTATGCTATGTACACATTTTATTAAATACTATATCATTATAGTTTAGGAACTACCTGCTCTTTTAATCCAATGGAACTGTCAGTAGCGCCTCTGTATGGCTGTCATCAGTTACAATAGAAGACAATAATTCATCATTGCTGCATTTTTTAAAAAAAACGTGTAGACCCTAAAAATAATACTCTGAGCCTGGCTGTATAATATCAGCCTCTTAGATTTGCCACAAAACTAACCAAAAGCCATTGCACTTGCTCTGCTCCTGACTATACTGTAATTGAAAACTGACTTGAACTGAACTGTGTAGGGACTAGGGTTAAGTTTTTCACAGTTGGAGCAACTAATTTTGCAAATACCTGCTTTCCTTTCCAGGGGTACTTGATCTGCTTGTAGATGTTTAAGGAGGTTTCTAATGCAGTGTTTGTTCAATGCTGCTAATTTATTCTGAAGTCTTTGAAAATTTTCTGGAATTTTTGTGTGGCCTATGCATTTTTTGAAACTTCTTTTTCTTTAATCTGTGATAGTGTGGTTATTTCTTTTACTTCCTGTTGTCGTTTGAGTCTTTTTGAACCAATTGTTTGTTGCTATTGTGACTATTTTCTTGTGTTCTTTTTTATGCTCCTTTACCACACAGATATTTTCCAATCTGTGGTGGGTCAAACTGTTGATTTATTGCATGTTTGTGTGATCTGCTTGATATAGTTTTCTGTGCACGAACTTTTTCTAAAGATTCCAAATTTTAATTTTCCAATTTGTTTCCAAATTGTTAAGTCCAAGAGGGGTAGCATGTTATTAATATTTATTGTTAGCATTTAAATGTCAACTGAGCAAGTTTAAAGGTATTTGTAAAGGAGATGGCAGAGAAATGAAAAGAAAAAAAAAATGTTGACATAAAATAAAAAATTAGAATTAATTAAAAAAGTAGAGAAAGGGGGAACTACTGCTAAACTAAGTGCTGATTATGGTACTGGAATGCAGATTGTTTGGGACATTAAAAAGAATAAGCAGAAAATACAGGATTTTGTCAGGAACTGCAATTCTAAATCTGGACCTTATGCATTCAATGAATTAGATGCTCATCTTTTGCAATGGTTTAGTCAAAAACGAGGAGAAATTGCCATTTTTTCAGGCATGATTTGTGCCAAAATGGCTACATTTGTTCATGAATTCTAGGGTGAGAAGGAAAAATTGCCTATTTACATATATATTGTACCTTTAAGGCATTAAAGTACAGGTTTCTTAATTATTCATGTATCTTCTCCCCCAGATTACCCTCAAAAATCATAAGTAATACCACGAGGGTTTTCATCTTGTTGATAATTCACAAGCAAAATAACATCCTAAGAGATGAAAACACAAGTTGTATTTGATAAGACAATTCAGCAAAATAAACTACTAATATAGGAAAGGAGATTTTACCAGGTTAAGTTTGTAGCTAGTTTTCAAATTGTAGATGACATATTCGACCATGTTTATTTACCAACTTCTTTTTTTTTTTATTCTCTACCTCTTAAATTACACAAACATCATGTGCGACAAGATTTCAAAGAAATGAACATCAGCTGTGTTAAGATGTGTTGACAATATTGCTCCAGTCAGATGACCACAACTGGTTGAAATTGCCTAATCTCGGCCATTGCATTGGCGCTTTAACAGTTGAACTAAATGATCAGGAGTGCACTTTATATATAGCTAAAAATGATTTAACAACTAAGATACAGCAGAATAAAAGAGAATGAATCTGCTTATAACAGTATGAGAGGTTTGGAATTCCAAATCCAATATATTTTAATAACTAGGGCTGTACAGTTGTCTATTTTTTTTTTCCTTTGTTCAAAATCATAAACTATGTTTATATAAATATGTCTCAGTTTACTGATATAAGATAGTGTGTATAATTGCCTATTTTCGTAGTATCTTTTTGTTTCTTAAGGGCCTATTATGGCTTTTTATTTTTGAAATGATAATATTAATCAAGATTTTTGCCCATAATTTCTTTATTTTTGTTATTGGTGGTGATTTACGATTGTTATTATTGTAATCATTTATTACTGTGACGATAGCCTTAGTATTGCAATAAATAATTCACTCTGAGTCAATGAGCAATAGTAATACCAGCAATATTAAATTATTGTATAAAGAGAAAATTGTGTCCCACTAACATTAGAAATCTATCAGCCAGTAACCCATAATTAACAACTCAGAATAATATTTTTCTCAATGGATGGAGACTTATATCTCTTCTATTATGGTTAACTTTTGGATTGTGGATGGGAAATCTTTATATTCACCAGCTTCATCTCTGTTTTGTTGTACAGCTAAGGTTGATGTTTTACATAAAAACTAAGTTATTTATAGACAACAGATTTTTAAGCCTTACGAACCATTTTTGGCACCTAAAACACACTTTTCAAGCTAAAGAAGTGATTTTATAATGAGTGAGTCAAAAAAGTACAAACCGGCTGCACAGTGTTTTGCCTGTCTGCGACCTCGCCCTCGTTGCCATCTGCCCCAATCATAGAAAGGCGCAGATGAAACCATACAACATTTTTAAAACTAATTTTAATGGCTTTACTTACCAACTTTATGAAAGGAGATGCTGACACCATTGTCCATACATTTTAGTCACCTCTTTAGGAAACTATCCAGCATTTAGCATAGTTCACCTTTAGAAATGTTGGCAATTTCCTGGCGGATATTTTGTTTTAATTATTCTAGGATGGTGGGCTTGTCTTGTACACTTTGTTTTAAGTTACCCCAGAGATAGAAATCACAGGGGGTTAGATCGGGGGCCCAAGGGGGTCACAAATCTCTGCTGATAATTGAAGGGCTTGTTTCCAAAGTGGCTTTTCTCCATGAAATCACATTTTTACAAACGACAAATTTCATATAATTCCTTGTATTAAGGTAAAAGCCTAATTTTTAGCATGTGCAATTTTGTAATACTTGCAAATGTATCTATATATGTGAAAAAAATCACAGTCATAGGAATGGTGGAACTGAGATCACATGACATGGACTTGAGTCATTTTGGTAGTAAACTAAAGTTTTATATAGATGTCCACTGTAATATGAAGATGTTGATATGTATTATTGATGAAATGAAAGTGTTATGGCTGTCACTCTTATGATTATTCATATTTAAACACCATAACATCTAAATAGTAAACCAAAAGATTTCAAAATGTTAGTTTAATACCATACCAGATGAGATAATTGATTAAGTTTTTAAACTTCATACACTATAAAGATAGCCAATACCAAACTTTTTTTATCCAACTGGAAATAATATTGCTTGCTAATAATTAATTATAACCTGACTTTGTGTACTTAAATTATTCAAGTTTTCAGTTTATAAACCTTAAAAACAAACAAAATTAATATAACAGCCAATGTCAATCATTTTACTATCACCAGAAATAATAACCTGAGCATCACTTTTATCACTGACTTCCACATGACTGCATGAAAATACCTGCTTATAAAATGACATTGCAGGATGATCATCAGTGATACCTAGTTTTTTTTTTTTATAAGTAACTTGAAGCGTTCCTATCGGCTATGAGGAAATAAGACATTTTCGAAATAAACACAGCTGGGAGATGCGTCACATTTAACATCAACTTTCAAAGGCTCCTGATGCTGGCATTTACATCGTTTTGAACATTTTATACAAGTTACACCTTCACAAAAGGTATTCTTAATGCTCTGGTATGCTTAGCTCCAAATCTTTTAAAATTGGAGATACGTCACTTTGGAAATTAGCCCGTCAATTCTGCCCTGAAACACCCTTTCAATTGTTCTCATCAAAAGACTGGCCATATGAGCTGTTTTAGAGTCTTGTTGATGGGCAAAATCACGCTCCCTGTCTGTTAATTCTCTAAAAAAAAGGGGGGGGCTCAAAATTGTATTCATGTAAGCATGGGCATCAACAGTTGACTAAAAAAAAATTGGCACTATAACTCTCTCCCTGCTAATGGTGCACCATACATAAACTTTCTATTCATGAAGGAGTAGTACAGGAACAATATTAGGTTTCTCAGAGAACCAATAATGATTGTTTTGTATACACACATATCCATGAAGGTGGAACCAAGCCTGGCCCATGAAAAATATTAAATATGGGTCTATTTTGCCATTGTATACACCATTGAGAGTCCACTCACAAAATGTGCTCCAAATTACAGGTTCACCTGGTTGAAGAGTATGTACTACAGTTATGTTATATGGTTTTAACTTCAGAAATTTAATACCTCTTTACACAGAGCTGTAAGAAATGCCTATCAATTGTGAAAGATTCCTATGCGATTTTTAGGGAGAATTCTCCAAATGATTACCGATGTCTTCTAATGTTTCTTCAATAAGAACTGTATGCCCTCGTTTAGATTTATTTGCCTGAAAACTTCCTGCAACCTGAAATTTATTATAAAGTTCATGGATTGTTGTATGACCTAGAACTTTTAAACTTGTAAATCTTTCTGTAAATTGTACTTTCACTTGGCGAGCTGACTGAGTTAATACATACCACAAATCATAAATAAATACATGCTGTGCAGTAGAAAACATGTGCTAAGCCATAATGCACTTTGTGACTAAGTACAGTGTCACTCGTAATAACTCAACTACACCATATCACTGTCAGCTCCAGAACAGAGCAAAACTGTATTCAGAAGCGTGACCTTATTTACAGCGGCAGTGCAGAATCATGTGTCCACGTATCTACGTTATGTAGCCAGTTCAGAGAGTTTTTACTCACTCTGTACATCTATACATATTTCCACTTTCGAAATGTTTAAAAGTGCAATCAAGGAGTATTAAATGTTGCACAGTAACAGAAACAGCACCTTTACTAAATTATTGTGGCTAGAAACACCATGACTGTAATTAAAATTTATGATTACCAAAACTTTCCCTTTATTTCCTGTTCTTCCTAGCTCAAGCAATGTTATTGTATTCCATGAACTCTTGGCAAACCCAATATTAATTTGCAAAATTCTGTATGAATCTTATCAATATTAACAAAACTTAAGCATTATGGTCAAAATATTCCTATATATAATAATTTGTTTAGCTCAAGCTATATGTTCAATGAAGTTCTTGGCGAACCCAATATTAATTTGCAAAATTCTCTATGAACCTTATCAATATTAACAAAATTTATGCTTTAGTTTTCAATATATCTTATATTAAATATTTAGGTTTGGCAACTTGCCAGTCTAGTTCTGGTAATTATGCTAAATCTAATGGTAAAGTGCTATACAATCTTCTGGGTATCACTGCAAAGTACTCAATGATTAGAAAGTCTGTGTTATGGTATGTTAATAAGTTATTATTCCTAGTATTGTATTTGTATTGCTGCTTGAATAAAATATTTTACATAAATTAGTACAGTTTACCTGTATAGGTTTATTATGCTATTACTCTTAATTTCATAAACAGTGACTTGCAGTAATAAAAGTTTGAATATGAGACAAGAGTTTTCTTACATTCAAGAGTTTGGGCAAATAATGGAGATGATTTTTTATTTATGTATATATATACATATATCTCAAACATGTCATCAAGAACTTCCTCTGCACCTTTCTGCTGGCCACTGCTTGATAAAAGATTGGCATCCCTAGGTTTATTACATTCGATTCCGACGGGATGTTATGGTTATCAGTATTATCAGCAGCTGTGAGCAGATGAGTTGTTTATTGTACTGGTTAGTATGATCTACTATGCTGTGAGTTCTGATGTGTGTCTGAAGCAAAATCAATGTATTCTTCAGAGGAGCGTGTGTTTCTAGTGGAAAACTTTTGTAACGAACCTGGAAATTATACTGAGCAAGTGAAACAAAATTTCGATGTCCCTAACTCAAAACTACCACACCAAGATACTGTGATTTAATTAATAAATTTCAGGAGTCAGGTTCTGTGCATGATGCTGTTAGAAGTGGAAGACCCAGTGTGCTAACAGAAGAAAAAATATTGGATATATCGGATAGAATGCTTAAAAGTCCACAGAAATCAATAAATAAATTGGCCCAACAATGTGATGTTTCTTACAGTTCTGCATACAAGGCAGTCAAAAAAGAACTAGGTTTGTATCCATGTACAAAAATCCACAAATTAAAACCCACAGATCACAGGAAATGAGTTCAGTACTGTGAATGGTTTCAGAGGTTTATTTTGCACCATGGAATAGATGTGTTAGATACAACATTTTTTACTGATGAAGCTTGGTTCCACTTGTCAGGATGCATAAATTCACAAACTACATGAGTATGGTCTACTGAAAATCCTAATGCAATTCAGGAAACCCCTTTACATTCAGAGAAAATTGGTGTATGGTGTGTGATCTCTCACTCTCAAATTATTGGGCCAATTTTTTCCCATAACACAGTCAGTTCAGATATTTATTGCTGGGATATTCTTTTTTCACTTATTTCAAGCTAAATGAAGATGAAGTGAATGGTGCATTTTTTCAACAAGATAACACCACTTCTCATACATCACATAAATCCATGCGACTGTTGGTGGAATTTTTTGGAGAAAGACTAATTTGTAAAGGTCTGTGGCCTCCGTGGCTTCCTATTCTTACCCCTCTGGATTATTTTCTTTGGGGAGCCGCTAAAGCTTATGTCTATAAGGACAATCCAAAAACAATTGATGAGCTGAAAATGGCAATAAAGATTATGTAACATCTGTAACAAAGGGGACATTAATTACAGTGTTCGAAAATAAATTAAAATGAGTGAATTTGTGTCTTCAAGAAAATGGTAAACTTTTTCAACATCTTCTTTAAACAGTTTAGTTGTATATTATTTTTCTACATTACCTTTCATGCATGAATATAGTGAACCTAGCTGTTCCCTTAACCAGCAAAATGTTTTCACCTAGACACGTGCCAGCCAGTGCTGCTACCAGAATTCCTGACTCTAATGGAATCTTAGTTACTTGGGAGGTGCAGAGCAACTTCTCAATGACCCATTATATTTCTGTGTGCGGTTGTGGGGGTTGGTGCGGGGTGCGCGGGGGGATATGGGGGTGGGGGTGGGTGGGTGTGTGTATTTAAGAGTTTTAAAATATTTTGTTGATACATTTCAGATTTAAGTGAAACTGGTAAAAGAATTACAGGCTTTTGATAATGGAAGCCTCCCAGGAATGTACTTGTACTTGTTTTTAGGCAGTCAAGTCCTTGAAGAAATTTGTGCAACTATTTCAAATTTAATTGAAACTGATACCAAATTAAAAGCGGTTTGTATGTATACTGTCCTAAAATCTCAATTTTTGGGATTATTTCTCAAAATATCCATGTAAATATTACCATTGATCTTGCTGTGCGTCTATCATAAAACAAATGCACCTAAATGTAATGGAAAATATACATTTACTGTTGCATAGTCCTTAGTCAATTTTAAAGTTTGGCCAGTTTCAGAACTTGTGCAAAATGCAATTACTTGATAATTCCAGAAATCTACATATTGTAACCCACATATGGTAGGGGATTCATTCAGGCTTTCCTCAAACTACTATGTTGAATGATTACTTTAGTTTTACAGGATTCTAGAAATGTCCTGAAACTGCTGATTTAAGGCTCTTCTTGGTAGCACGTTTTTTGAAAGTAAAGAGATGAGCTTCTGGGATTGACTGAATAGCAATAGAGAATAATGATAATGAATAAAAATGTATACTATTTTCATTGTAATTTCCAAATACTTAAATATCACTCTTAATTTATTTACAGATGGATCAGGAAGATCCTAAAAAAAAAAAATGGAAAGGCTGGTCACTAAAGTTGTTAGAGGATGGAGAGCCTTGTATTACAGGAACTTTGGTTGCGTAAGTAGCTAGATACAAATAATTAGCACCAGTTAATAACAAACTACAGATTTCATTTGTCACAGCACAAATAATCAACTTCAAATGAATGTACATATGCAGATGCTAAATGCTTGAAAAATAACCGATGAATACTGGAAGAATATAAAAAGTCACATTTTGCAGTCTCTATGCTAAAAATGCATATAATAATCTGTTATTTATGTAGGCTAAAATTAGTCATTTTTCTTATTTTCACACCCTAATTTCTTGCTAAGTATTGCATGGGATTCATGTGATCTTCATTATGTATATATTGCACAAAATATTAAATTCATGGTAAATTTATTCATTGAAACACTTAAGCTGTTCTTTCTGTACCTGCAATGAGGAGGAAGAGGAAGAGCTTGTGGTATATTTGTGACTGACCTGATTACTTGTGCTTTGACTGAAGTATAAAGTGAAAGATTGGATGCTATGGTTAGAATTTGAACCAAGGATTTTACAGCTTTGTTTAGTTGTTCTTACCTGAGCTATCGTGGCGGCATGCTGTCACTACTTCAATTCCTCAACTGACTTGTATTTTTCATGTTAAACAACACCCCAATGATGATTTACAATGCTATAAGTATAAAGTCACATGCTTCAGAGTTCAACCAACTTTTAGATCAACCCAACATTGAATTTTTAGTCTGTACCTTTCCAACCTTGTCCCACATACAGCTTGTATGAAGGATCAATAAAGAACTATACAAGGGCAATTCAATAAATATCTGTGTTTCAAAATAGATGTCGTTGCTAAGGAAAATTAGAGTTACCCTCTTGTACTACCAGGTGATCCAAACATCCAAGCTGGCTGCACAGTGTTTTGCCTGTCCGCACCCTCAGCACTTGCTGTCTGTGCTATCATGCAATGATTTTGAAACTACTTTTAAGGGCTTTACTTACCAATGTTATCAAAGGAGATGTTGAAACTGCCAACTGCCATTGTGTATAAAATTTGGACCTCTTTAGTAAACCACCCATCACTCGCCCTAGTTCACATTGGGAAATGGAATGCAATGCAATTTCATGATGGATATTTTTTTTAATTCTTAAAGAGTGTGTGGGTTTGTCTTGCATACTTTGTTTTAAGTTACCCCAGAGATAGAAATTGCAGGGGTTTAGGTTGGCGGACCAATGGGGGGCCACAAGTCTCTATTAATAATTCTGTCCTGAAACACACTTTCATTTCTCATCAAAAGATTGGCTGTATGAGTTGTTGCAGATTCTTGTTGAAAAAAGGCAAAATCAAGCTCCCTGTCTGTTAATTCTCTAAAAAGAAAACGTAGCAAAGTCATGTTCACTTATGTATGAGCATCAACTGTTGACTCAAAAAAATTTAGACCCAAAAATATTGGAACCGCTGTGCAGTGTTTTTCATTGTGCACACGGAAACATAACACAAAGCTGCTGTACTAACACACCCTGTAAGAATTAAAACAAAATATTCACCAGGAAATTGCCAGCATTTCTCAATGTGAATACGGTGAGTGATGGATAGTAAAGAGGTGCCAAAAATGCATGTGCAACAGCGGTGGTCAGTTTCAGCATCTCCTTTAATAACATTGGTAAGTAAAGCCTTTAAAAGTAGTTTTGAAAATGTTGCATAGTTTCATCCATGCCTTCCTATGATCGCAGCAGAGAGTAACGAGTGCCAAAGATGCTGACAGGCAAAATACTGCGCAGCCAGTTCGAATGTTTTTGGATCACTCCATAGCATTTATTACATGTTGACAAAACAAATTACGTTAAGTTTGATTGACAGGCTTTTATTAAGTCCAACACTTTTTCTATATGAAATGGAAAATGTGCAGTATAGCTTGGTAATTCCTTTTATACCTTTGGATGGGAAAGTTTGTGAGGAGATAAAAGCAAAATTGTATGCTGTATATGGGGAGCTTTTGCCGTTTATGACAATTAGATATTGGATCAATGGCTCTCTTTTTTACACCTTATGTATTTTTCCTTGCCCATTTCATCTTAACATTCCATAAGAATTCCCATAGACTTCTTAATTGTCCTTTATCCTTAAAAACCCTATTATCCCTAGCTCATTATCTCTCCCCATACACTTCCGTTTAATCAACTCCACTCTCCATTCATTTGTCCCTTTATATTTAAGCATGAGAAGTTCATCCTCATGCTCCCCATAAATTGGACTTAGTCCCTGTCTCATACCTCCTCTCAACCCCTTCAATTTTCATACCCCTGGTAGGAACCATGCCAGCGCCGATCTCTCATTTCTACTGCACACTTTAAGATATTCCTCCTTTCCTGCATTTTCCTTCACCTCATTATACCATTGCAACAATTTTTTCCCTCTCATTTGTGCCCATAGATTCTGCCTGTCCATATCCTCCAATCTTACCCTCACTTCTTTCCAAAACCCCCTATTTGGATTGTCCATAGTGACCCACAAATCTGCCAACCCATTCTTGATCAAATGCTCTTTAATCTTAACCAGCCATGTACTACTTTCCATCCTATTGTCCTGAAACTTTCAACATATCTGATTCTGGCAGTTGCTGGATATGATATAAGTACTTGATTACCCTCTAACACTAACTCTCCCTAATTCTGCCATCACTCCTGCATTAACTGTATACTGTGGAACTTGCAAAATGATTTCATTCACTAAATCCAGTCTTTGCCACCCCTCCCCAATCCCCTATATTTCTACTCCTTATAGGCACAATATATTCTCTGAAACCACTACATGCTCATTGTTGGTGCCATATACAAGAATCTTCTTATGGCACTCATAGCCAATCTTCCCTTTGCCATGATACTTCTTACCTGTGTGTCCAACTTTCCTGTGCTGGATAACTTCACCCTTAAGTATGAGAATTTCCTAACAATTTGAATTTCTCCACCTTCCCCAAACAGGTTTTCTTCTTTATGTAATTTTGATCCTTTCTTGAACATCATAACTTTTGTTTTCCTCTGGTCCATTTTCAGCCTCCATTTAATACAGAATTGTTCTAATACACTAATGGCCAATTCTAGGCCCCTTACTGTTATTGATCCCACCATTAAGTTATCTGCAAATAGTAGACCTGGAATTTCTATGTTATTAACTACTGGCATGTAGCAATTTGCTAACTTTACCTATTCCAGGATGTCATGGATAAATAAATTAAACAAAGCTTACTGGCTTTATATCGCTTCAGACTGAAGCCATGCCCAAAAAGATGCATCATCCTCTGGCAAGTTTGAACCTGTGATGGAACTAAAGGACAGTATTTTACCACTAAACCACAGAGGATGATGATAATTTTTCCAGGCTGTACTTCCTATGTGAATGGGGTTTGTTTCCATTGGATGTTTTCTCTTTTTTTCTTTCTTTAACACTGGACTCTAGTTCTCAGCTTCTTTGTATTTATTTTGCACATGTTGGTTCACCTTAAAATTTGATGTTTATTTAAATTGCTGGTTTTATTTGTGATACCATTTTCTTGCCTCATAGCCTGAATTTCTTTTCCACTTAAGCATTCGCTGCATCTAAATCTTATGGGAATTCAATGTTCACAAGCAGCAAGGCAATGCTTTGTTCATTATCATATGTTCACAGCTGGAGTTTTTGTATGATGAATACTTTTTATACTACTTTATGCTTTTATTTAACCATTTAGATTGATTGTTTCTCTCTTCATTGGACAAATAATGGCTCGATAAGAGTGAGTATCATCACATACTGGTTCTCAGCAATGGCGTTCACTATTTCCAACTTCTACATAAGCTGCAGTCTTATTTTGATCCCAAATGACAGATCATATACATAGATACCAGGGTGATCCAAAAATGTCCAAACCGGCTGCACAGTGTTCTGCCGGTCCACACCCTTGGCACTTGTTGCCGTCTGCTGCTATCATAGAAAGGCATGGATGAAACCATGCAACATTTTTAAAACTACTTTTAAAGGCTTTACTTGGTAATGTTATTAAAGGAGATGCTGAAACTGGCCACCACCATTGTCCATACATTTTTGGCACATCTTTAGGAAACTATCCATCACTCGCTGTAGTTCACGTTGAGAAATGCTAGAAATTTCCTGGCAGATATTTTGTTTTAATTCTTCCAGGGTATGCGAGTTTGTTTTGTACACTTTATGCTTTAAATTACCCGGGCCTACAATGCTTTCTCTGCTAATAGCACACCATACACCAATTTTTTCATCATGAAGGGGTGTTTCATGAACAATATTAGGTTTCTCAGCTCCAATAATGATTATTTTGTGTACACACATATCCCTGAAGGTGGAACCAAGCCTCATATATGAAAAATATTAAATTGGGTCAATTTCACCATTGTATACACTTGAGAGTCCACTCACAAAATGTGTTACCACATAGGAATCATAAATAAATACACGCTGAGCAGTGTAAAACAAATGCTGAACCATAATACACTTTGTGACTAAGTACAGAACAAAATAATAAAACACACTGGTAATAACTCAACCACCATCAGCTCAATATTACACTTTCAGAGCAGAGAAAAGCAAGTCGGCACCATGACCTTGTGTACAGCAGCTGTGTGTTATGTCTCCATGTGCGCAATGGAAAAACACAGCACAGCGGTTTGGATGGTTTTGTGTTGCATGGTATCTATGTAAATGATTTGTCATTTGGGATCAAAATAAGATTGTAGTTTATGTAGAAGTCTGAAATAGTGAAAGCCATTGCTGAGAACCAGTATGTGATGGTACTCACTCTTATCGATCCATTATTTGTCAAATGAAGTGATAACATTGAAAGTACACATGTTTTCTCAGAGATGAAGTTAAGTGGGAAAATTTTACACCTTAGTTGAAGTTGAGTTTATATATTTTGGTCAGAGTCTTAGGAGACAGTGAAATGGGCAGATAAGGTATTATAAATGTATAATTTTGAAGCTGCTTACAATGAAGGCATAATCAATTAAATTAATTAAAGTGGTATTGTTAACACACACTTGACTTACTTTTAATGAGTAGGACAATTGTTTCGCGGACCGTTGCCCGCATCCTCAGCTGTTGAACCACTACTGCTTGGGTTAGGGTTCCAAGTTGTGGTTGTGGTTGTGGATGTGTTGGTTGTGGTGACATCTGTTGGGTGGATGATGAAACTTGTTAAGCAATCCCTAGGGGGGAACTCCATGTTCATCAGTGTGTGGCGGTATTTATGAATATAGATTTTTTCCCAAGCTGTTAGTTGAAACGGATTCGAAAGTTCTTTCAATAGTTTGATGTTCGGATTTATTTCATGGTGAGTTTCCCAAAAGTGATGTGCTACTGCAGATTTGTCTGGCTGTTTTGATTTGATGTGTTTTCTGTGTTCTTTATTGCGTGTTTCAAGGTTTCTTATTGTCTTTCCAATGCATTTCTTGTTGCAGTCATGACAATCAATGGCATATACTCCTGATTTTTTCTCCATGGGTATTTTGTCCTTCAGGGAGGAGCCCAGGAGGTTTTATATGCTGTATTTGTTAATCGGTGCTAGTTTGATATTGAATTTCTTGAATACTTTCTTGAACTTGTTGTAGAGTTGTGGGTTTTATGTGATTTTGTGAAATTTGGGAGGTTTTTTCTTTATGGGTTAAGGTGGTAATTTCTTTGACGTGTTTCATTCTTTTGTATCTATTTATCTTTTTGATGATGGTGGATGTAATGAAACCATTGTCTACTGCTGTGTTCAGAATGTGTCTATATTCTTTTTTATATTCAGAGGGATTAAGTGGGATATTAACTAGTCTGAAAGCTAGACTATAGAACACTGCAAATTGTTGTGGAATGGGGTTGAAGCTATTTCTTTTTATGTAGTTGTTGGTGTGTGTAGCCTTCCTGTGTATACCAAATTCTATTTTGTTATTCATCACCATAGAAAGAGAAAACGATAACTACATCCCATTTCTAGATCTCAAGATTTTCAAAAAGAATAACAAAATAATTAATTCAATAGATGAGATATTGCATGAAGAACCTAAGTCTTTAGTAATAGTCAGGTTCCATATATGTGTGCTGCTACTGCTATGAGCTTTCAAGCAAGTTAGACCGTAATAAGATAGTTTTTTGTTATTTAAAATGTAAAATGTATACTTTCTGGTGCTACTCTATGAGGTTAAAAATGAGTTAAAACATACAATGTTCTTTTTCCTCAGGATATCATCTTATGAAGATGTTTCCCACTGCATAAGAATTTCAGCACATAGTTTATTAAATCCCAAGGACAACACTGTACACAAGCTGGTTGGCAAGTTAAATGGCATTGGAGCAGGTAAATGCACGATATTGAGCTTTATATTTTTTAATTTCTAAATGAATCCATTTATATGTGTATACCTATTATCTTGTGAATTGATTATTTTGTGAAATATTTAGAAAAATAACATCTTTGGGAATTGTAGAATAAAGCTGAAATGATGAATAGAGTAAATTTTGTAACTGTGAAGGTTGCAAGGTTCAAGCTTTTAACCCTTTCCAGCCCAATGTTACCATATGGCAACATTATAGGCGTTTGTGTTAGAGATAGGTAAAGGTAAACGTCCAATAATCATCTATTTTCATTGTATATATATATCAGTATTTTCTTTAAGTATTGATATTAACACAGCTTAGAACAAGTAAAAGTGAAAATAAATATACCTTTTTTCTAACAAATACAGAACTTTAATCTATTACATTGCTGCTGAGGTCCAGTCAACTCTTAAATATGCCAACCAGCATTTGTAACGAGGATTGCAATCTAGGTTAACCTATAACATTGAAACCTAGATCAGTGTTTTAGAAGTTCAGACAACTGAGCTGCCAATAGAAGATCAAGTAATAACAACTTTTTGTATCAGTTAGTAAAAAGCAATTTCATCAAAAATAAATTGGGCAGGAGAGGGTTAAATTTATGTCTAGGTCAACATAAGAAACTAATCAATCAGAAAGTAATTACTCATCATGTGGCCATTTACCATCTTGCTTCAGCTGTTGACTCACCATGTGTAAGATAGCAACCAGGAATCTTTGGAATATGTATAAGAATAAAATAAAATACATTTAAATGGTAGATGATGCTTTGTTTCCTAATTTTCCTTTAAATGGGCAGCTAGCTTTTGTTCATTTTGATATGTAACAAACCAGTATATACATATATACCATTGCAATCCTATTTTGAGATTAGAATCTATGCCCAAATCTAAGATGTATATCATGTCAAGAATTAAATTTAGTCATACTTATTAATACATTTATTTACAAATAATAACTCTTAACAATGAATTTTCAGAGTTGTCAGTTTTGCATAATTTACAATTACATGACTATTTCCAAAAACGTGCTCGTATGCATGCATTCTTAGAATATTCATGATTATTATATTTACAATGTTACATTATTACCCGTATTTTTTGATTGAATGAAATCCTCCTTTGTATAGAAGGTGTGAGTAATAAGGTATCTTTTTAATTGTGATCTAAACTTGTTTTTGTTCTGATTAATTGGTATCAGTTTATTTCTTTTTTCACACAAGCCGTGTGTAGGACAGGAGTTATATAGGTAGAGTCAGACTGAAAAATTCAATGCCATAACCAGGATTTGAATAATAGTTGGCTATACTGTGAATCCTGGGACTTAAGTACTTACAACACTGTAAGTCGCCATTGGGGTTGTCATCTCAAAATAATTTGAGAAGACCTTCTGTTTTATCAGGAAACATACGAGTCTTATAATAGTTGGCTTTACTATGAATCCTGGGACTTAAGTATATACAACATTGTAGGTCGCCATTGAGGTTGTCATCTCAAAATAATTTTAGAACACCTTGTGGTTTACTGGGAAGCATACGAGTCAATCAAGAAACTTAATGCCATGCCGGAATGTTGCCATGGTAACTCAATGGTAGGGTAACCAGCTAGAAACCAGGAGATCCATGGTTCAAATCCTGGCTATGGGATTGAATTTTTCATCCAACTCTTGTTTTTGTTCATTTGCAATGCTTTTATAGGAGAGGGAAGTGAATTAAATAAAACTATTCCTTTGTAGTAAACCCCTTTTTGGAGTGACTGCAAATTGTTTGTTGGTCTATGTAAGTACTATATATGTCTGGTCTCTTTGTTATGAATATCTGCAATTTTTTGTAAATTTTTCTGAATTATTACAAATGACAATATGGCTAGAATATATTCACAGGCTAACGGTTAAATTCCAAACACTTTGAAAAGTGGTCTACAGTGAGTTCATCATCTTGCCCCTGCCATCATTCTTATTACCGTTTTTTTTTTTTTTTTTTTTTTTTTTTTCCGCATAATGAACGCTTTTTAGCATCTACTGAATTTCCCCAATAATTTACTGTGAATCCCACATTGTCTGTTTGGAATTTAGGAACTTTGCAAAGCAGATTATGGAAGTTCCCCTAGTTATTTCTTTGATTTTCAGGTTTAAGATTAATTTAATATTGTCAAATTGTATAAGGTTATACTTTACTAGTTATTTTGGATTATTGGCTGACTACCATCTGCAACTCTGTAACAGAGCTTAGTATTTATTAAATAAACATACAAAACACATCCAGATCTTAAGGTTAACTTAATATGCATTATTTCAAGTTATGTGGCAAATTAATTAGTCATATTTCACAAGGGCAGAACTAGGATTTGTGTGAGAGGAGATGACAACCTGGCTAATTCAAGGAGCTTCCCCAGACAATTTTTAAAAGTTTTGCATTGAAAATTTAAACTTTGAGGTAGAAAACAATTGGAGAAACATATTCTAAAAGGGGAAAGATAAATAATACTGTATTTTTTACTTTCTCCAGCATATGTATACAACATAGTAGATAGAGAGGGTATTGTATTCCACCCAAAAGTGTGATACCAAGAAATCACCAGAAATACATGTTTTCAGACCCCCCATATCCACAAAAAGCATTTTAAAAAAGAGTCTGTGTGTCTTTGGGCGGCATTGTTCAAAAACAAGACTTAAAATACCAAGATTTTGAAGAAAATCCCCTCAACCCAACTACCTTTACATGATTTTCTCAAAAAGGGTCAAATGATTTTCAGTAAAATGCCATTTGTTTAAGATATTTTCATGACAAACTAAATGTATATCTTGAATTTTCTGAGAATAGCCTCTGAAAATCTCTTCATTCTGGACGACTTTAGTATATATATATAAAAAACTCGTAAACCACAAGAGATGGGCAAAGGCCTACCACACCAAAAACATAGATCTCATTAAAACAGACAATTTATGTTGTACACTTTTTTTTTTCTTTTTTTCTTTCTTTCTTTCTTTCTTTGAATTAACATTTCTGAGATATTCCTGGTTATTGGTTTCAACTTTAAACTACTTAAACTTTCATCTCTTTTGTTTTAATTCCCAGGAATGCAAAACTAAATGTCAATTGTTTCACAAAGCGATGGTTTTTAAAGATTTGACTATTACTTTAGCCTAGTGTATTCCCTTACTTCCCTTCTGCTTACAAGGAAACAAGTAATAAGACCAATCCTGCTAATGTTTATCTCAGCATGATGTAGATAAAGGAATAATGCTTTGTAGGGAAGGTTTGTTGTGGAACAGCTAGAGAATGTCATATGAATGGAACACGTCCATTTTTATTTAAAATGTTTTATTACATTTTGAACCACTAAAAGTAGAGAAAAACATGTTAAAAAGTTTATAATTAAATAATTAATAGTAAAAACTTATGAGTGAAAAAATTCAACTTCTACTCTACATACAGTTTTACTTAAATGCTAAACACATCTTTCTGTTTTTTCTAGAGGCGATTAAGTCTGCTTTCAATCTCGTTTGTTTCTCCTTGTTGCTAAGCATGCCTCTTGCAGCCAGTAGATGCAGTTCAATGCATAGCTGGCATGAGAGACCATGACCAACGAGCATACGAGAGTCTCAATTACTCACAAGACTCATAAGTCTTGTTAATAGCAAGACTGCATTGTAATGAATGGAAACTTGCACAATAGTCCTGTAAGTTGTATTATTTCACCTGTGTAAATGATGTAAGATTTAAATAGCCTGCCAGGATAAGGATGGTATTTAAATAACCCATGCTAGGTAAAGAGTTAAAAACGAAATGTTGTATCACAGAATCTGTAGATATGTGAACATGATCTCTACTTTTATAACAAATAAATGTATATATATGTTATTACTCCTAATACATTTATGCTGCAAGAAGTAATTCTTTTTTCGGTTGTAATCTGAACATGTTTGTACATAGAAACCCAAAGTGTGTATTGCTGGTGCAAAACTTCTGGAATCGTGACCCTGACCACCAACCCAGATACCGAGCCTAGCTTAGCGAGTTTGTGATATGATACTTGGCTTACTTAAAGTCACAGTGAGCTAACTTTGTACAGTCTGTATCAAAAGTTTTCCGCATATGTTTGTATTCGAAGTGGGCAGTAAATAGTGTTTATTTTATTTATTTTATTTTTTTATCCATGGCTCCTACGTTTTCAAAGTTAAGTGGCAAGGTATTACATAGAGCAGAGAAATAATTGCAAATGTCCTTGACTTCATGAAACAAGAGGCAGAGCTGAAGGAAGAAAATGTATGTTCCCAGAGTTCTTCAAAAGCCTGTAGAAAGTGAAAGAAAGAATAGCCAAGGCAACTGATATTTCACTGAGTTCCGTTTCCAGGTTTCTCAAAGATAAGAAAGGAAGAAAAATAAAACTCAATATATCACTTGTAAATTAAAAGATGTGGAACAATTGTATTGCCAATAGTAGGCTTGTTTATCAGTGCAGCGCCGTATAATGCAGGTGCATAAGAGGTGACAGATATTTGACATTGACTATGACAGGCACTCTTCCAGCATGCATGAATCGACTGGTGAACTGCTTATCTGAAAGTGCAACTCGCTTCCTAGCTCTCATTAAGATTTTCACATGTCCAGATCTGTTGCGCCAGTTATATGTCATTAATGACTAATATCACTGATTCAAACCATTAATTGTGAACGTGTTTGGATATACGTACTTGTTAAATGATAGTCATCTTGAGTTTTTACTAGGGCTCAGAATTTTAGCATTTTATAAATGCAGTTTTAGCCTTTTACCATCTTCTATTAGCCTCTTTAAGTTTTTAAACACTTTTCCTAACAATATTCCCTAGACTTTTTTAAGGGTTTTAACAACTTTCCTACCTATTTAAGGAAGTCAACAACAAATGTCTTTTATAACATAATACAGATAAAAATATGAAAACTATTTTACTTCACAGAAGCATGCTATTAATCTGTACTGTGATTTAAGGAAATTTGTTACACAGTATATTCTGCTGGAACATTTTAGCTAAAACATTCAGCATGTATTTTTAGTGTATAGCACTCACATAAAATAAACTTCATGTTTCACTGAACACAACCATCCACATTTCCAAATTTTCTGTTGTTTTTTGATATATTTCTATGGCAGAAAAACATTTTTTAACATTGCAAGATGTCATTGGCGTATATATCATACATGTATATTTCATACACGCAATATCTATACCAAGATAAAAATTTAGATAAATTAATTCCCAGGCTAAGATCACATGCACATTCAAAACCAAACTAAACGAATTGTTAAACTTGAAGAAAAAGTTGGTACATTTTCTACTGAGGTTAAAAAAAAAGCAAACTTAAGTTTAGCAATTTTTAAGTCTAAGTGTCCCATTTAGCCTTTTTTTTTTTATTAATAAGATTCACCAATTAATGCCAAAATGGTTTGAAACATAAAGGTAATTTGAAACTTTTTAACTCACTTATAAATTTTGGGCCCTAGTTTTTGCATAACCACTTTATGCTATGGATCATATGTGAACTTACTTTGCCTGTAGTTACGAGAATACTCCAGTTACCTTGCTCATGAGTACTAGTTCTCGATATACGAGATTCTCTTGCTATACTCAAGAAGTGGTGTGGCTTAGAAGTAACAAGTGAGAGTGGCACAGGTTTCAACCGCCTCTAGTTTTTGCCACCAAATCTGTTCAAAACCTAACTTGTGTGTAGGCTCTTGTACCGAAGTCAAAGATAAGATTGTTTAGTTTCATGTGTGGAGAAAAATCGTGGATCAATCTCTTCTTCTTAATTTTGAAATGACCGATTTAGTAAGCTCAAATAATACAAAAAGCAAACATAATAGTCCCATAATGTTGGAATAGTGTAACACTCAGGATCATAACATTGTTTTAACTGTTACCATCACTGCTGTACATGCATCCCTTCCCATACACCCCTCTCAACTCAACAAACCCAAGAGAGCCAGCAAACGTAAAGATGCAGGTATTGATTTGGAAGCAGACAAACTATTCGTATTTTATTTACTTAAGTTTATATTTATTTTTGTAATATTTTGAACAGTTTTTAAACTTTATTTGAGACTTAATTACAAGGGTCATTTGACTTCTCAAAAGCTTTGAGAATAAATGCAATAACATTTTCATACCACCTATTTTTCCACAAAAATTTCAGAAATTATTCTCCAAACAAAACATCATTCTAGCACCCCAGAACAGATATAACCTCTGAAATTCATTAAGAGTACTTCCAAAGGATCCAGTCCCCCAAAAAAGAAAAACCAGGAATCTATCAGATCAACTGTAATAAAGTATACATTGGATAAACCAAAAGAAATATCAGCTTCAGGGCCAAAGAACATATATGCAATATAAAAAACAAACAAACAGACAAGTCAGCAGTTCCAGTACATTTTTAGAATTCCAACCATGAAATAAACAAAAACACAGAGTTAATAATGCATGTGTATCACACCATAAACCTATATATTTGGGGAAAAAAGTTTATCAAAAAGAAGTTGCTCTGGGTCATGAATTTGAAATACCTCCACTAGACGTATTCAACAAGTACATTACGACATCTACAAGCCATAAATATGGAGAAGACAATGCCATGCATGCCAATTGAGAAACCACAGCTGAGGATAAAGGCGATGGCTTTTGAATCATGTACTGTTAAAAAAAAAAAACAGTAAGTGAAGCAATAAGTATCTACACCTCGACTAATAAAATTAATTTAATCAAATATTAAAAATTTAGATTTGCAATATTTCAAAATATTCTCCATTGCTTCCATTACACCATCTTATCCTTTCAAACCATTTTCAAACGTGAAAAGCCATTCTTCTTTGGATAGAGTGCATATACATTATTCGTAACCAGCTGCTGTGGTTTCAGCTGACTCACATCATTGAACTGAAAATTTCTTTCATTTTGGGGAGCATAAAAAAGTGTTGTAAGGGGCCAGATCTGGACTTTAGGGAGGATAGGACAAATATCGGGCACCTAATTTCTGCAGAAATTGGATTGTTTATTGTGCAGTGTGAGCAGAAGCAAATCATGGTGCAGAATTATCACAATGTGGCCATTTGCCAAAAAGAAGGAACAGATCTTCTGCCGACACTTTTCTTTAGCTTCAATTTTATTGGGGGATGTTCTCCTGGGAAGACCCCAACCGATGACTGTCATTTAGTTTCTGGATCATATGGGTAAATCCAACTTCCATCATCTGTTACAATGTTAAATATGTTTTTGGATCTTCCTCCATTGAGTTTTTCAGTAATTATTGGCACCACTGCACACAAGCTTGTTTCTTCTCATTTGTGAGGTGGTGGGGAATCAAGCAACTGTAGAGCCTCTTGATGTCAAGCTTTTCTTTCAGGATTGTTTCACTTGTGCTGATGTCACATTTAGGGCGTCTTGAATCTGACCACCATATGTATAACAATGATCTTCCCGTAACATGTGCCCTGCTTTCACCACATTTAATATATCATCTAAACCAGTGTTTCCCAACCTTTTGAAGTTCACGGCACCCTTGGGAATAACATTAAACACCAGGGGCACCCTTCCTTGAATTAAAAGAAAGTTAAGCTGAATATGTTAATTTATTGAAATATTATATAATAATAACGTACACCATAACATAATACAGTAAACTTTACTACAATCACTGAGTAAAAATACATCAATAAATTTTGTTCGATTAATGATTAATGTGAAACTTGTGATTGATGCTTAGAGCACAGATATGTGATGTCGGGTCTTACAGTTGACAGTGAAACACGCAAATCATCCTCAAGGTTATTCAGTCTATTTCTTGCTTTGCATTTTATTGTCACCATAGCAGAGAAGGATTGCTCGCATAGGTAGGATGTTGAAAAGGGCAAAAGTGCATTAATTGCTTTCTTCATTAGGTTAGGGTACTCCTCTCTCCGTTGAAGCCAAAAACTAGCCACCGATGCCTCACTCTTGGTGAGCTTACCTTTGAGTGTGGAATCAGCGCAAAGATCAATAAATTCATCTCGTTTGCAAGCAGTGAAATCTATTTCCTTTGCACTGTCTACGAAATCAAATGGTGAGACAACCCAGTCGAGTTTCGTAGTGGTAATAGTTGGAAAATACGCATCTATTGCATCTTGCAATCTTGATAAGTGATCACAAATGCGGTCCTTCAGTTTACCCAGATCTTTATCTCCTGCCACATTAAGAAGAGATGGAAAGTTCGACAAATCTCCTTTTTGAACTGCAGACTTCCAAGAACTAAGTTTTCTTTTAAAACCTTTCATTTTATTGGTTGAGGAGATTATTGTTTCATGTCGACCCTGCATCGAAACATTCAGTTCATTCAGCTTATGAAAAATATCTGCCAGATACGACAGTTCAAAACACCAAGAATCACTTAGATAGAGCTCATGAAATGTGTCTTGATTTTCATCCTTAAAAAAAGTTTTTAGCTGTTCTTTAAGTTCGAGAAACCGGTTCAATACATGACCTCACGACAACCACCTTACTTCTGAGTGAAGTAACAAAGAGTTATGAGGTGCATCCGTTGTGCGACATAATTGTTCAGAAATTCTGCACTTTAAAGGTCGAGACATCATATAGTTCACCATTTTCACAACTTGGTTAAACACTTCAGCAAAATCTTCATTACACGCTTTCACAACTAATGCCTCTCTATGCAGAAAACAGTGAGTTATAATAATGGATGGATTTTCATTGAGAGCTCTGGCAGTAAAACCTTTAATTTTCCCAGACATAGATGGTGCACCATCTGTACATATACCACAACAGTCTTTCCATGAAAGATCATGGTCATTGAGATAGGAATTAATAGAAACGAAAATATCATGGCCTGTGGTTGTAGTCTCCAGCGGTCTACAGAACAGAAACTGTTCACTAATATCTTTTTCATCAATATATCTGTTAAAACCAAGGAGTTGCGGTTTGTCACCAATATCGAGACTCTCATCTACTTGCAAAGCAAATGTTCTATAAGTTTTTATTTTCTCCGTGACTTGTTCGTTGATATTGCATGACATTTCAGATATCCTGCGGCTGATTGTGTTGTTGGACAGAGGAACTTTCGAAATTTGATTAGCTGCTCCTTCGCCAAGTATTGTTGAAACTATAACTTGACATGCAAGGCCAATGATTTCCTCTCCAAGAGTATGAGGTTTCTTTTTTTTAGCTATCAGTTCTGCTACTTTAAATGAGGCTTCAAGAGCAGTATCACCTATGGTCATTCTCTTTACCATTCGCACAGCTGTTTTCTTCTCCCCTTCTAATATATGTGAAAAATACATTACACTTTTCTGTGACACACTAGGATGCTTTGTTGTAAGATGCCGCTTCAGTTTTTTAGGTACCGTGGCCTCGTTGCTAAGTGTTTCGCCTCAAACTAAACACACAGGGATAGGGTGTTCCTCGTTGTTATTCCACTTAAATCCATACGCTAAGTAACTGTCCTGGTATGTTCTTTTCTTACGTTTGTCTTCTTTATGTGGTGAATTCGACGGTCCGGGAGAAACTGTAAGATTTGGCTTCTTAAAGCAAGCAGTAGGAGCCGACTGTTCACTTTCACTGTCCTGGCGTTTATGTTTAACAATGAACTTATCCATAGCTAAACACTGTGAATCAATGCGAGGAAGACAACTGAAAGTGCCAAGCGTCGTACACTTTTATATATTCATCTGTCGAAGTCTCGGGAATGTTCGTGAGGAAGCGAGTAGTCTAGGGAATGTTTGGCAGGGTATAGCTGTAATGCCATCTGTGGGATACTAGTATAACTGAATTATTGAAATGAATCGACCACTATCACCATCTGCCGTGCATGATAGTAATTGATTTGACTTATTTTATTTCAAGGCCTTACAAGACTTAAGGCTTCAGTAGAAGGTATTTTTTTGTTTTGTTTATCTCAATATCTCGCGGCACCCCTTAGCCAATCACACGGCACCCTAGGGTGCCAGGGCACACTGGTTGGGAACTGTTGATCTAAACTATAAGGATTCATATAGACAATACTTCAGGGAAAAGCAAATCTTTACAGTGTTTTCACTATATATATATATGTATACATATACACAGGGTGTTAATGAACTACACCAAAATAATTTGTGAGATTGACTGATATAAGTAATTTGAGATCGGCGATGCATGGTCCCCAGTTAACATAACACAGCTACATAGCATTAAACGTGTGAGTATCAGATGCTAATAAGTTGGTGTTAAAGCAAAGAAGGTTGGAAAAATGGCTTAAAATGTCTTTAAAACTGCTGCTTGGGTATAGAAATATCGATTTTTAACAACTCCTTACCAGCATTCTCAAGAGTTATTGTCGCAAAAATCTGTAAAATCTCGAACTAATCACTTGACAGTGTAACACTGAGCATTCATTAACAATTTTCTTGAGGTAGCTTCTCTGGAGGTGTTTTTACAACTGCTTTGGTGGCTTAATGCGTAATGAGGGAAGTTGCTATCCCAAACATCATGAGTTCGATTCCTGTTATAGATCCCAAACGTCATGAGTTCGATTCCTGTTATAGAGTAAATATTTTTTATTATTACTTTTTTCATTCCAGACGAAGTGCCATGATACGTGAACGAGACCCGAACTCAGAAACTATCTTTCACTTGAAAGCTAGTATTATAACCACTATGCTAGAGAGGTATGCTGTAATACGTTCCTTCGTTTTTCGTGTTATGCTCTCGAATAGTTGATAAATTAGCCAGTGGCATACTGGCACTTCAGAAACTTATAGCTGTTACTTCAGCATTTCAATAAATAAATTGTGGGTTGCAAAGGGCAAAGATCCCCAAATGCATGATGCAGTCTTTCCAGGCATTTTCTCTTCCCTAAACCAACTTTAAGTCATAGAAAATCAGCATGGAAATGCTCTCACTTGAGATTGCGACAAGCTCCCAGTGTGCTGCATTTGTCTTCCTTGGGCCTCAGCTGGTCTCAGGTTCAAATCTCGCTTTCTGCAGAAGGCCAGAACTGGTAGAGCATGGGTTTGGATCCTGTAAGGATGTTAACACAGATCTCAGTAATGGAATGAGAAGCGCGGTACTCAGCTTTCTTTATTTTCTTTACCAGTGAATCACTATGTCACACCTCACATCACCAAAGTTTCTACAAGTCCTGTTTGCAGCTATGAACTGGCTAGTTGATTCCCTAACAGTTGGCCTTTGTCACTAAGCAGTCTCACAATGCCCAACAGAATCATCTCTCTATTCTGGAGGTAACTTGGGCAATCACAACAATAGAATTTTCTCACTCCACACTAATTAACTGTCCACTGCACTTAACTATTTTGACTTATGAAAATTTAAACTTAAGTTGCACACATATTCCTGTCCTGTCTGGATATAGCTTCACTGTCGCTGACTTCCAGAAAGTGTGAGCTGCTCTAATTTTCCCTCCCTTTTTATACAAATTTGAGATTCATGACATTTATGGCTTTGCTCTGGTGAGATTGGTAGATTTTTCACACTACTATTGGTGTCTATCACAGCGGCACCTTTATAGTGACCACCATGACTCTCTGGTAGATGGCAGACAGATTAGGTAATTGCTAGAGATAGGATAATTATTAATTGGTATTTGTAATTAGTTCATGACATCATGTCACTTTTTAGCATTGCAAGTCTGTTAAATTTTACAATGAATACATTGCTTAATTCATGCAAATACTAGGCTTGTAACAGGATGTGGTGAAGATAACCCATTGGGAGGCTTTGCAGAAGCTTGTACACACAATTGCGCAGATGTGCGTCATAGAGACTTTGCAGCTTTTCTTGCACCATATTTTGTAACAAATATATATTTGTTCATGGATATATAGTAAGGTCTTTTGCCAGAAGCATTGGAATACTTTTGGTTGTGTTGTTGAAAGGAGCCTGTGCTGCAAGCAATCATGTTGGGCATGGTCTTGATGGCAACCACTACTATGTGTGAGTAAAAGCAATTAGCCTAAGATACTGCCAGAGAGTGGGGGAGAAAAATCTGTCTTAATATATTTTATATTTGTTTTGTATGAATAATTATTCCAACTTCTAACGCAAGTAATTTCTCTAAACAGGAGAGGGGAACAACCCAATTTGTATTAATTCATGTTATATGAGAATATTTGTTCATTATAGTTAACCCATAGAAAGAGGTTTATGCAAATGCTACAAAGGGGAGAGCTAAGACTCAACCTAGATATATAAATATTGTTGTTTTAATTGAATTAATTAAAGTGGTATTTTTAACACACACTTCACTTACTTTTATTGAGTAGGACAATTGTTGCTTTAGCTTGATTTAACCTCTAGTAAGCAATATTTCAATTAAGGATGGATTTACGACGACCAGCAATGTTTAATAATTCAATTCATATTAACTTCATATTTTGTTAAATACATAGTATTTTAAAGTTACTCTTTTGTGTTATTTCATGTTAAACCTTTTCACATCCTGAATAAGAAAACTTACACATTTCCTCTGAAACGAGGAGCATGTTATCATCCTGAGAGCAGTGGGCATTATACCTTATTCTCATCACTCAATTTGTCCATTTAATTTTGTTATGTGATCATTCTCCTTTACTTCACATGAGTTCCTTGGCCTACATGACTCTAGTTCACCCTGCAGTATCGGGACCTGATTTAACAAAAGATCTTTCCATTTTTCACCCTCACCGAAACACAAAGGACTGGGTGCCTACCTGTCAGCAACATGCACGATTCTGAGTGACATTGCCACTTTCCAGCCAATTCTTAACTGCAACATTTTTCAGTCACTTATAAAGTTACACAAAATTTTCTCAAATTATTTACATGCCCTTGATTATTTTATTTCCCTGATTTATATTTCTATGATTACCTAATCAGCTATCACTAATTTAATATACAGGGATGTTTTGTCTTAAGATCTGGCCTAGCATATGGTGTAGCAACAGTGCTATACTTACACATTCAGTGCTGATGATGCACATTGTTGGAGCACACCTAAACTTGCACATGTTGCTAACTGAACTTCAGTCTTAAGACAGGAAAAGCTGTTTTAGCTTACCATAACTCATTGTAGTCAACTCCCAAAACTTTTGCAGTCTCGTATACTCAGCCTGTATTTTTTTTTATGAATGTAGTCCTTGATCAATGTAAACACTAATAGATTTAAGGGTAAAATATATAAATGGGTAATAAAAACTCCATTCTATAACATACAAGAATTCCTAGATATAAGTAAATATGACATGTAAAACATATGTGATATTACCATTTCTTCACTGTACATATATGTATATATAAGCTATGACTAAGCCTATTGCAATTATTTTAATTACTAAATGTGAATAAATTTATTATTATTATTGTTGTTATTGTTATTAGTAGTATTATCGTCGTCGTCGTCATCATCAGGAGGGGGGACACTCAACCACCCTCTGGATGTGCCCTCAGACCCTCATCTATTTTGTAATATAAACATGGCCAGCTCATTAAATGTGTAGAAGTTCTAGTACACTACCTTGTTATCTATTTCTGTGGTACTTATATCAATTGATTTTATTCACCTCTTCTAACAGCATCAGTTCCTTATCTCACTACCTAATCATAAATTCAAAACATTTCTGGACAATTGGCTGAAAGATAAAGCTTTTTACTCAGTAGAAGAGTGCTTTGAATATAATAACTTTCACATAGATGCGTAATATGTAGCTAACTTTGTAAAATGTAATCATTATACAAATTTATCATAAATGGTTCATTATATAAATAGTAGCAAATATATTCAACTATGTTTTAAACGGTGCAAATTTTTGAATAAAGATCCAGTTTTGTAATGCAATAAATTATGTACTTGACGAGACCAATTGCAATGCTGTAAAACAGCTTAATGATCAATAAAATTTATTCTTATTCTTACCATTTTTGGAGTTAGTCTTCAGAGGCTGATACATTCAGATTTGTAATTAATGCAGTGCCTTATTTTTGGCTTGTGGCTTTTTTGGCTGAGTGCACACAGTGCTTCTAAAATGTCCTGGTTCTCGCTTTTCTCCGTGTCAGTATGCTTACAGGGGAAAAACTCGAGATAGGTCAAAAGTTAGAATATGCCCCAAGAAATTCTCTGAGAAGGATTATCACAGAAAACAGGAGTTTTGCAGTTCTCACCTTGGAAAGCCACTAAACTTGTAAAATTAAACCTAAAAGATAACCATAATTCAGGAACTGCAACTATGTGATACTGTGTAGATCATTTGGGTGTCAAGTAGTGTTAATGATGGCTCTTTGGACCCAAAGTTAATTTTGTTTTCACAAACAAAGCCTGGTTTTATTTAAATGGCCATGTATTGACACAAAACAACAAATATTGGAGTTTAGAAAAACCCGATATGTACACAAAATGCCATTAGCATGACCAGAAAATTGATGTTTGGTGTGCTGTGAATGTGCCAAATTATAGGGCCTATGTTCTTTGGAGATACACTTAATGGACAGAGGTACAGGGATACAAATTTTCCTGGAATATTTGTGATATTCAGTGCACACAGGCATATTTTTAATAAGACTGCTACAACACATCAGCTGATCTCTCAGTGAAATTAATTGAGAAATTCTTTTAGGATAGTCATCCGTAAGGACTAGGGCCACAGCGCTCTCCAGATCTTATGGTATGCGACTTTTATTTATGGAGGAGCTAAAAAAATAAAGAGTAATGGAATAATCAGTATACATTGGAAGAGTTGAGTAACAATATCAGAAATTTCAGAAGAATTAAAGCATGTTAATAGAAATTTTCTTATAAGGTGTGACAGGTGCTGGTACTACAAGGATATCATTTCCAACACCTTCTGTGATAAAGGTATGTGGTATTGCATGTAAATCTAAGCACTTGAATTGTCCGCACGTTCTATGCTTGAGTTCAGGGTTTGTGAATATTCAACTCGGCATGCGTCCTGCAGCAACTACCTTCTGCCAGCCATGAGTCAAAAATAAAGTACTGCAGAAAAGTTACACACTTAGAAAACTACATTAAAAAGAATACTTGTAACCCATTAACATAGCAGCATGCAATGTTCAGAAGCTTAATTTAACTTAACAGCATTCCATCGAAAAAGTTTATATTGAAAGAGATTTACCACAAGCTCATGACAACAAACTTAAATAGTTTCAACTATGCTTCCATATCCAATATGTTGCTTTAGATTATAAATGATATTTTGTTTAAGCTTGATAAGAATTGAGAACGATTCTATCACTACTTCAAAGGGTAATCTGCTTTAAAGAAAAAAAATATAAGGAATTGGAAAGCATTTTAAAAAATTAGAATATCTTATAGGGCTCACAAAATAGAGCAGATTGTTGAATAAACCACTAAGAATGTTATTAACATATGATCAGAATATTTGGTAAGTGTCAACTTGAATGTGATGATTGTAAGGAATCTTGTATAGAAATGACCTAGAGAAACTTAAATGTCAGAGAGCATAAAAGGAACATCAAATTTAGATAAATTGACAAATCAGAACTAGCATATCATTTTTGAATAAACGATCATAATACTAGAAATGAAGTTAGATTATCAAGACCATTGGCAATCATACCAGAGCTCATACATGGGAAAAGATCTTCATTTTGAAAAATTCCAAGAGTTTGCTAAATTTTTAAATCCTGCCAGTCAGCAGTACTGTAAATTTTACCACCAGATGGCACAAGTTAGATGCCTATACTGTATAAATAGGAATAGATAATAACCATCTGTTGTCACCATGCTGAGGATGGAGGCAGAGGTTTCCAAAAGCATTCCAAGATTTTATAACTTAGCATAATTGAAGTTTGAATATTATCTCACTGATATTTTAAGTTGAAAACTAAATTAAAATTACATACTGTGTTGCAGTGGAAGGGAGGTTTGGCTTCTTCTTGTTTTGCCCTTGTCTAATCTGCTCATTTATGATTTAAAATACACATCTCTTGCTGCTTTAGATAAAACTATCATATAAGAAATGAGCAGAATGTGGTGTATTGAGCTTCTTTTATAAACAAATTAATTGTAAGCATGATTGTATACATTTCTTTTCAGATATTCCAAAATTTATACGAGTGGGCTTTAGAAAAGGTTTTCCTAAAGATTGGCGTATGTTGCTAAAACAGTGGATTAAAATGCGTAAAGGTATGTAATGCTTTAGTATTGCAATATCTATCTTATAACATTACTATTCTTTTACTATAGTAGATATGTGAACCTGATATCCAAGGTAATTGCTGCTATTCGAAGAGTTCTGTCTCTTGTATCAGTGTAGCCTATGGGATCATATTATGGGGTGCAGCAGGAAAAAAGCAGAGGTTTTTAGGTCACAGAAAAGAGCAATAAGAATAATTGAAAAGATGCAAAGAAGCAATTCATGCAAAAATAGTTTTAGAAAACACAGAATTCTCACAGTACCCACCCTGCTTTTATATTTATGAATGCCGTAAGCATTTAATAAGAACTCACAATGTGGGGAAAAATATAAATATTCATAAACATATCACAAGAACAAAATTGAACTATTTTAGGGACAGACTAAGAAGCTCACTAGGTACAAAATGCATTTTAAACATTGCAGAATATTTATACAATCATTTACCTCACCAGATCAAGGAAATGAAAGAAGAAACAAGGAAAACTAAGGCTGTAAAGACATACCTAATAAATAATGCTTTATACTCACTTCAAGGATACAAAAAATATAAATAGCAAAACAAAAAGAAAAAAAAAAACTGGGCGAGATCTGGGGCATGGCGGCAGACTCCAGTCTGCTGTTGCTTCAGCGGGTACAGAATAGGTGTCTTCGGGCTATCTATTCTGTGCCTCGAGGCTTTCCAACGAGACTCCTGCACGAAGCCTCTGGTCTACCATACCTGGAGGACGAGATTAGGCGTCGGGCAACAAAATTCAACGAAGGGTTACCATTCCATCGGAGCGCCCTTGTTAGGTCTCTTGGGGATTACGATCCCACGAACCGCCGCTTCAGGCGATACCGGCTTCCCCGCATGGCTTGCGAGCATCCCCGGTAACGAAGGAGCACCACCAACAGCTGCTACGGCTAAGCTCCTTATAATCCTTCAAGAGTTGCTTGGATTCAAAATTATAATCTCAAAAGAAACATTTTGATAAAAACACACCAGCGGTGCACAAGGGCCGTTGCACCATCAAGGCAACCGTCGAGGAGCAATATTCGCCTCCTCCTGTCACTCCACAACCCCAAAACACACCCGCCATCCTACAAAACCCACAATCCCGTCAGAACGTGGTTAAGTTCTCTCTGAGAACAGGGACACGTCTAACACACCTCGGGCTGCCCTCAGCCTGCCAATCACACTGGACTGGACTGGACTGGAAAAAAAAAAAAAAAACTGTATGTAACTCATCCTAAAGTGTGTACAAGCTGAGTTTTCAGTTATTTTTAGTTATTTTCAATGATAAAGTCTTGTAAATTTATTACTACAAGGGTGAATAAAATCAAAATGTGAATCTGAGTCTGCTACATATTTTGTATACTGGATGCAGCAGATCAATATGCTGCAAATATGTTGCCCTGCATGGTTACCATGGTAGCTTCATATACCCAAGGTTGTGGGTTCAAACCTGGTGGAGTACGATGGATTTTTCGAGGTGTAAAAATCCTTAGTAGGCCTTGTGTCCCATGTCTTAGATTTACAGCCTGTAAAAGAACCTCAATCCTGATAAAAAGGCCTCTGAGCAAAATTAAGTGGTCTTTTAAGCCCAGTATAAAAGTGGGATACTGTGAACCACAGTAATTAAATAAAACTCCATTTCCATTTCCTGCAAAAGACTAAAAGTTTTTTATGATTAATAGGTCATAAAAATTCATGGAGTAAACAGTCTTTAAAACATTGTTTGTAGCTTTGTACATGGAATAGTCAAAGTAGGTCTGAATAAAAAGGATTTATAATAAAACATATACAAATTATCAGTATTGTGGTATTTATAAATAACGTATATCTCAAGAGTCTCCGCAGTATACTCGGATGCTTGTGGCTGTGGTTAAGTTGGGAAGAGAGCTATGGAGGAGGAGCATTATTTATGTATGAATAATATTTTGAGAACTGTTTGCTTCAAGTCAGTACTGTCTGGTTGTGCTTGTGAAGTGAAGTCAAAATGTTAACCATTGAAAAGAGAGTATTTTAGTTGATATATTCCTTAATGGTGATAAGATTTCAGAAGATGTAATTTCTTGAATGTTTTGCACACTCTGCATGTCATAATGACTCTGTGTGAGATTTAATTACTAAATTCCAAATTCCCTGAAACAGCAATATGCTCCGAAAAGCAGTAGGTCTAAGCTTTTAACAGGTTAAACTGGACAAAATTTCAGATGTAATGCTAAATGAATGCAGAAATTAGCACAGGAAACAATTGCAGAGCCGTTAGGAAATGAAACTGCATCCCTATAAATGTACATTTGTCCCGAAATAAAAATTATGAACTAAAGTAAAATCACAAATTTTGGAAACCTACACAAAGTATCCAGAATAAGGGCAAAACAATCAAACTCTGCCTACAGGAATGAGGACAGTATTTCCAACATATTCTGTGACACTGGTAAGTAAGTAATGTCAGTTTCAGTTTACCTTCATTTCCAGTAATAACTAGCCTGATCCGTCACCAACCAAACTGTGAAGAGTGAGCATAATATGAGATCACCTTTGGTTTACTGGGAAGCATGTGAGTCAGTTGATAAATTTAATGCCCTGCTGGCATGTTGCCATGGTAACTTATTGGTAGAGCAACTGACTAGAGACCGGCATCTTTGTGATTCAAATCCTGGCTATGGCATTGAATTTTTCAGTCTGATTCTATCTATATATGGTTTGTGTGAAAATGCAATTAAATGAATGTAAGATAATTACTGTTCACTTATGATAATTTTTACACCCAACAACTTAAATATTTATCTTTAGATAGCCCACCCATTGATGTTTTTTTTTTAACAGAAGGCTTTGCATTATTAAATATGATACTGGTACATGGTATTGTTCCCATGTGAAAATCTTTGTCTAAAGGTGATCTCAATAGACAAGAAGTCATACAGTCAGTACTCCTTCTGTCTTCTCAGAAGACAGTACATGTTAAATGTAATTGAATTAATTAAAGTGGTACTGTTAACACACACTTCACTTACTTTTATTGAGTTGGACAATTGTTTTGCGGACCGTTGCCCTCATCCTCAGCTGTTGAACCACTACTGCTTGGGTTTGGATTCCTAGTTGTGGTTGTGGATGTGTTGGTTGTGGTGACATCTTGGGCGGGCGATGAGACTTGTTAAGCAATTCTTAGGGGGGAACTCCATGTTCATCAATGTGTGGCGATATTTACGAATGTAGATTTTTTCCCATGCTGATAATTGAAATGGATTCGAAAGTACTTTCAATAGTTTGATGTTCGGATTGATTTCATGGTGTGTTTCCCAAAAATGATGTGCTACTGCAGATTTGTCCGGCTGTTTTTACTTAATGTGTCTTTTGTGTTCTTTATTGCATGTTTCAAGGTATCTTGTTGTCTTTCCAATGTATTTCCTGCTGCAGTCTTGACAATCAATAGCATATATTCCTGATTTTTTCTCCATGGGTATTTTGTCTTTCAGGGTGGAGCCCAGGAGGTTTTCTAAACTGTATTTGTTAATCAGTGCTAGTTTGATGTTGAATTTCTTGAATACTTTCTTGAAATTGTTGTAGAGTTGTGGGTTGTATGTGATTTTGTGAAATTTGGGAGGTTTTTCTTTATGGGTTAAGGTGGTAAGTTCTTTGACGTGTTTCATTCTTTTGTATCTATTGATCATTTTGATGATGGTGGAGGTATTGAAACCATTGCCTACTGCTGTGCTCAGAATATGTTTATATTCTTTCTTATATTCAGAGGGATTGAGTGGGATATTAACTAGTCTGAAAGCTAGACTATTGAACACTGCAAATTGTTGTGGAATGGGGTTGAAGCTATTTCTTTTTATGTAGTTGTTGGTGTGTGTAGTTTTCCTGTGTATTCCAAATTCTATTTTGTTATTCTTTTTGAAAATGTTGAGATCTAGAAATGGGATGCAGTCTTCATTTTCTCTTTCTATGGTAAATTTCATTTTGGGTTCCTGTAGGTTGAGGAGTTTTAAGGCGTCTTGTGCTAGTTATTCTGGGATTATGGCGAAAATGTCGTCTACGTATCTGTACCAAATTTTGAAAATTTGTGGAAAGGCTTTGGTAATGTGAGTTTCAAATACACCCATAAACAGTTCTGCCAAGAATGGGGAAAGTGGGTTTCTCATAGCTAGGCCTGTGACTTGTTGGTATATGTGGTTATTAAAACTGAAAGCTGACTGTTTTTGCTTAGGTTGGCGAGTTTGATTAAGTATTCTATTTCTGTAATATGTAGGTCTGTGGTGTGTAGCCATTTTCTGAGAAGATCTGGGAGATTTTCTGTGGGAATGCTGGGAAATAATGATTTACATCAAAAGATACTAGTTCGTCTCCTTTAGATATAGTGATGTCTTTTATTTTTCCTATTAGTTGTAGTGAATTTCTTAGACTAAGGTTGTTGAACTTGGGTGGTGAATTGAATTTATTGTTTAGCCATTTTGCTAGTTCATATGTGGGAGAGCTAATATTGTTGACGGGTCTCATGCTGTTGTCTGCTTTGTGAATTTTGGGGAGGGCATACAGTCTTGGAAGTGTTGGGTTCTTTGGGTTTATTTTTCATTTTTGGTTGTTTGTAATTGTGGTAATTTATTTGAGAGTTTTCTTGAGGTCATCAGTGTATGTTTTTAGTTGATTCTTATGTAAAGGTGAATAATCTGGGAAGTTTAACATGGTTTCTACTTGTTGTATGTAGTCGTTTTTGTCCAATATGGCTATGGTATTACCTTTATCCGATTTTGTGTATATAACCGGTTTGGATTTCAATTGGTTGATTAATTGTGTGGGGATGGTGCTCTGTTTGTTTTTGCTATATTTATTTTCTTTAAAGTTTCTTTGCATTCGGTTTTAACTATTGTCTGTTTGGTGTCCTTAAGTTGTTGGGATGCTATATCTATGTCTGCAATGCAGTCATCAATGTTTCTAGAGAAACTTGTGCACGCGTTTAATCCTTCGTTTAGGAAATCAATTTCTTTTTTGTTAAAAGTTTGTTTGGACAAGTTTCAAGACGTAATTCTGTGGTGGTGATGTGTCGATTTTTGGTTTGGTTTCGTGTTGCTGTTTCTTCAGCTTGAACATTTTGTTCTTGAGTTTCCGGTGTTTTGCTTTCATATGGAAGTGCAAAATCCTATGGAGGTGGTCATTTAAATATTCTCACGCTGCGGAGCCTAAACTGTTAGATAGTTCTAAATGAAGGCTATATATCTCTAAATCTGTGTCGTGTAACTTTTTGTATTGTAGGCAGATCTCTTTTGTATTACTTTCTTCCCTGCGGCTAGTTGGTGCGCACTATTGTTGGTCTTTACAGTTTTCCTAACAAATTTTGGGGACAATTTTGTCGCGTCTGCAAAGTTTTAAAAATTCCAAATCTGCTGCTATGCTTTGGTTTCTGGTGTGGAGGTTAATAAATGCTTTAACTTTCTTGTTGGATTGTCCAAAATCAGTGTTGTAAGATATTGAATTGCTTACCTCTTGGATCGCCATTTTAGTTGTTATTGTTGTTACCACATGTTCGAATTGGTTTTAAAGACCTGTTTATCTATTATTATAAATGTATAATTTTGAAGCTGTTTACAGTGAAGGCATAATCAAATTGAATTAATTAAATTGGTGCTGTTAACACACACTTCACTTACTTTTATTGAGTAGGACAATTGTTTTGCGCACCGTTGCCCGCATCTTCAGCATTTCAAACACTACTGCTTGGGTTTGGATTCCAAGTTGTGGTTGTGGATGTGTTGGTTGTGTTGACATCTGTTGGGCAGGCGATGAGACTTGTTAAGCAATCCTTAGGGGGAACTCCATGTTCATCAATGTGCGCCAGTATTTATGAATGTAGATTTTTTCCCACGCTGATAATTGAAACGGATTCGAAAGTTCTTTCAATAGTTTAATGTTCGGATTGACTTCATGGTGTGTTTCCCAAAAATGATGTGCTACTGCAAATTTGTCCGGCTGTTTTGACTTGATGTGCCTTCTGTGTTCTTTATTGCGTGTCTTTCCAATGTATTTCCTGTTGCAGTCTTGACAATCAATGGCACATATTCCTGATTTTTTTCTCCGTGGGTATTTTGTCCTTCAGGGAGGAGCCCAGGAGGTTTTTTATACTGTATTTGTTAATCGGTGCTAGTTTGATGTTGAATTTATTGAATACTTTCTTGAACTTGTTGTAGAGTTGTGGGTTGTGTGTGATTTTGTGAAATTTGGGAGGTTTTCCTTTATGGATTAAGGTGGTAATTTCTTTGACGTGTTTCATTCCTTTGTATTTATTGATCTTTTTGATGATGGTGGAGGTATTGAAACCATTGTCTACTACTGTGCTCAGAATGTGTTTTTATTTATGTTAAATGTAGCACACTGTTGCCACATGTACTATACATACATTAGAACATTGACACTCATCTACCTAGGGGCCTATCAATTCACTGTCATCTTATACGTCTCCAAATAGTGAAGTATCTGCACTGCTATTTGGGGCTTTTGTAAGACATTTATTTTTCACTCCTTCCAGCAGGAACGTTCTTGTACTTCCTTCACCATAGAGAAAGGTATTCTGATGCATTTTAGGACCTTATCTTCACTCCTAAGCACTAAATTATCTCCAAATTTAATTTCTCTAGTCAGTGTTTGTGTATGTTGATTGAAACATGGCATCATCTAGCCGAAAGCTATGAACCAAAGAGGAAATAAGAGCTGTAGTTCATGATGTGTTAGAAGAAAGCGAGTGATTTTGAATTTTCAGACCTAGATGAAACAGTTTCTGACATTGACTTGATAGAAAAGGATATATATTCTAGCTTCAGCGATGAAAATGCATCATATGCATACAAATAACTTATCAAAATGAATTTACGGAGGTGTAACCAGATGACGAATATAATGTGATTTAATCATTCAGCTATGCAATAACACAAGCGCTAAATTGTACAGTAATCTGCATTACATTTTTATCCTATTGCTTTATGCTGTTTTCATTAATAGTGGTACCATGCTTGTGTGTGACTTAGTGTTTTTTTTTCAGCCTTTCTTTCCGACCCGACCCGACCCGACCCGACCCGACCCGACCCGACCCGACCCGACCCGACCCGACCCGACCCGACCCGACCCGACCCGACCCGACCCGACCCGACCCGACCCGACCCGACCCGACCCGACCCGACCCGACCCGACCCGACCCGACCCGACCCGACCCGACCCGACCCGACCCGACCCGACCCGACCCGACCCGACCCGACCCGACCCGACCCGACCCGACCCGACCCGACCCGACCCGACCCGACCCGACCCGACCCGACCCGACCCGACCCGACCCGACCCGACCCGACCCGACCCGACCCGACCCGACCCGACCCGACCCGACCCGACCCGACCCGACCCGACCCGACCCGACCCGACCCGACCCGACCCGACCCGACCCGACCCGACCCGACCCGACCCGACCCGACCCGACCCGACCCGACCCGACCCGACCCGACCCGACCCGACCCGACCCGACCCGACCCGACCCGACCCGACCCGACCCGACCCGACCCGACCCGACCCGACCCGACCCGACCCGACCCGACCCGACCCGACCCGACCCGACCCGACCCGACCCGACCCGACCCGACCCGACCCGACCCGACCCGACCCGACCCGACCCGACCCGACCCGACCCGACCCGACCCGACCCGACCCGACCCGACCCGACCCGACCCGACCCGACCCGACCCGACCCGACCCGACCCGACCCGACCCGACCCGACCCGACCCGACCCGACCCGACCCGACCCGACCCGACCCGACCCGACCCGACCCGACCCGACCCGACCCGACCCGACCCGACCCGACCCGACCCGACCCGACCCGACCCGACCCGACCCGACCCGACCCGACCCGACCCGACCCGACCCGACCCGACCCGACCCGACCCGACCCGACCCGACCCGACCCGACCCGACCCGACCCGACCCGACCCGACCCGACCCGACCCGACCCGACCCGACCCGACCCGACCCGACCCGACCCGACCCGACCCGACCCGACCCGACCCGACCCGACCCGACCCGACCCGACCCGACCCGACCCGACCCGACCCGACCCGACCCGACCCGACCCGACCCGACCCGACCCGACCCGACCCGACCCGACCCGACCCGACCCGACCCGACCCGACCCGACCCGACCCGACCCGACCCGACCCGACCCGACCCGACCCGACCCGACCCGACCCGACCCGACCCGACCCGACCCGACCCGACCCGACCCGACCCGACCCGACCCGACCCGACCCGACCCGACCCGACCCGACCCGACCCGACCCGACCCGACCCGACCCGACCCGACCCGACCCGACCCGACCCGACCCGACCCGACCCGACCCGACCCGACCCGACCCGACCCTGTTCTTCGACTTGCCAGTACCTTAACTTCCTTCCAACCTTTTCCCACTTCTAGTGCCTCCTCTTCTGTCTTTCCAGGACGACCACTTTTCCATGCCCCTTGTGGGTTCCATTCTAATTCTGTGCGTTCTATGGATCCTGATGGCTTCTTCCATGTGTGTGTCCTATCCATTTCCATCTCTTGATTTCAACTTCTACCTGGAGTTGATCTGTGGCTTTCCAAAGCTCTTCATTGGATATAATTTCAGGCCATCTGATGTTTAAGATGCAATGCAGGCAACTGTTTATGAAGGTCTGCAAGAAATTGGTGATACTTTGGCTAATTTTCCATGTTTCACATGCATATAGGAGAATGGATTTTACATTTGTATTAAAGATTTTGATTTTTGTCTTCCTAGAAATGTTCTATTTCTCCATACTGCATATAGGCCCCATTTGCTTTTTTAATTCTGGCTTTCACATCTTCTGCTCCTCCTCTTCTTGTCAGTACACTTCCCAAATAAATAAATGTGTTGATCTCCTCTATCTCTTCTCCAGCCACAACTGGCTTTTCATTAATCTTGGAGTTATTCTCATTTCCTTGGTCTTGGCAACCTTTATTTTTAGTCCTGCAACCTCTGCTAGCCCTTGTAATTTGCTCCTCATATCACTAACTCTCGAAGCCAGTAAACAGATAACGTCTGCGAACTCCAGGTCTTCTGGTCTCTCCCCCATTCCCCATTGTATTCCTCTATTTCTTCTACCCAGCACTTTCCTCATCACATTATCAAGCACCACTAAGAGAATCATTGGTGAGAGAATGCATCCTTGTCAAACTCCATTTGTGACATCCACATAGTCTGCTAGCTTTCCCTCACATACTGCTTTACACCAATAATCTTTATACATTTCCAGCATAAGGTTCACAATCTTACAAAGTATACCATTTTTCATCAGAGTCCCCCACATCACCATTCTGTATGCTGAATCAAATGCTCTTTTGAAATCTATGAATGTCAAGTACAATGTGACTTGCCATTCACTACTTTGCTCAAGGATTATTCTTAAGGTATTTATTAGATCTATACAGCTTCAGGATCTGCGAAACCCTTGTTCTTTTCGGAACTACCTCTCTGTTTCATCCTTCACTCTGTTTAAGATAATTCTGGATAAAGTTTTACTTGGTATACTCAAAAGTGTTATTCCTCTCCAATTTTTGCACACAGTGGAATCTCCTTTTTTGGGAATTTTGATAATCAGCCCTTCCTTCCAATCTGCTGGCGTTTCCTCCTCTCTCCACACTTTTTTCAATAGCGGTAACAGCAAACTAATAGTGACTTCATCCACTTTTAATATCTCTGGATCAATGTTTTGAACTCCTGGTGCTTTTTCATTTTTTGTTTTTTCTGCCTTCAGGTTACGCAAATCAATTTTAAAAAATAAAACACCAGACAAAAACAGGATGCTGTTTTAGTAAAGAAATATCTGTCCTTTCATTTAATTAGCCATAACTTTCTATATAGAAAGGTTTTGTGTGCCTAATTATCAATTATTTTGGGATTTTTAATTCCATTTTTAAATATTTCTTTTGTTTTTAATTTTTTAAAAATATTGAAGAGACTTCTCATCCATATAATGCAACTCATTTGGTAGACAAAAGGGTCTACTAAAAATGAAATAAAGATTTAGTGCTCTGTCATTTGGTACTCATTTTATTACTAAAAATTTGTAACCCTACATTCTCTAAAACTGCTTGGCACTTTTCAGACAGCTTTTGCTATTTGGGCTGGCACGAAAAGAGTTAATATTCCAAAAATGT
The DNA here is from genome assembly GCA_030762935.1 of Hymenopus coronatus. Lineage (NCBI taxonomy): Eukaryota > Metazoa > Arthropoda > Insecta > Mantodea > Hymenopodidae > Hymenopus > Hymenopus coronatus. The sequence continues at coordinate 533,143,459 of CM060900.1, read as the reverse complement.
GTTTTTACAGACTGTTTACATTTTTATGTAGATATAAAATAATAAATATTTTAATTTTTTAGGCAGCATCATTGTTTACTCTTCAACAATATTTCATTCAGTTCGATGGAATGTTTTGTAACAGCAAAGAATGAGTGATGGGCCATACTGTTTTGTGCTATTCCATTGTAATGAGGTATTTGCTCTAATCTAGCATAATTTGCTCCCCTATTTAATGGTGCCCTTAGAGGCACTTTCATTCATTTCTTTTTTATCATCTACACTACTGTTTCTGTACACCCAATGGCATTAGCTGTTTCATTTATTCCTTTACTAACACCCATTTTACTTGACTACTCCAACCATTCATTATTTTTTGTTCTTAGTGTACAAATATTTTATTTTGTCTCTTCCAAGATTCTCCTTCCATAGATATGAATATATATGTAAAATACAAAATAAATAAAGCTGCATTAACACTTTACAGTGTTCCACATGATATTTCCTGACAACTTCACCGTAGCATGCTATCTACTTGCCTCCTGGCTGCTGTGTGCTGAATGGTTAGATAATTATTTATTTTTATAGACAATGAGTGTTAGAAGTTACAGGATTCTGGCTTGTTTTTAAAAATTTTTGCCAACTCTTGTTAATATATCAAATAAAAAGAAGTATTTTTTGACATTGGAGCACTATAATTAAATTTAAATGTAATGAGTCACCTTTTAACACTTTTTGCTCCAACTTTGCCTTTGTTTGGGAAGACCGGTTTCAGGGAACTTTAACCCTATCTTCAGTTCTGGGGATGACTGACGCTACATGCAACAGGTAGTTGTGTGCAGCCTGGTGTTGTGTTGCCCTCTCCTCTTGTCAACAGGATGACATCATCAACAGCGGGGACCTCAATATTCATAAGAGAGTCTTCTTCTTTGGTGATAAAGATATTTTCTCAAATTTGTAGTTCCAAATGTTTCTTTACTCATTTAATTAACTCTATTTCTTCCTTTATGTTATGATTTTCAGACCAGAAATGATGAGCTGCTGCAGATTTGTCTACATGCTTGTACCTAGTGCTTCTCAAGTGTTCTTTCATCCTAGTTTGCAAATTTCGTTTTGTTTTTCCAATATAAATCTTATTGCAATCTCGGCAGCTCATTTTATAAATTTCTGATTTTTTTTTTTAGTGTTTAACGCCCGCTTTAACTCTAATGGCACCGCAGGTGGTGACACTGATGATATATGAGTGATGATGAAGCACTGGTGGAATGCAATGGCGGGGGAAACCAGAGTACCTGGAGAAAACCTGCCCCAGCGCCGCTTTGTCCACCACAAGTCTCACATGTGGTTGCTTGGGATCGAACCCCGGCCGTCTAGGTGAGAGGCTAGTGGTCTAACCTCAGTCACGGCACGGCCTGTCCTGATTTTGTAGTGTTCAGTGTGGTATCTTTCAAAGGGTGATTCAATAAATTCCGGATATTATGTCTATTTTGAGGGGCCAGTTTTATATTAAAGTCTTTAAAAATCCTTAGGAATTTCCAGAACAGCTTTGGGTGAAAAGTAAAATTGCATAATTTCACTAATGATTTATCCAATTTTTCCAGAATGGTGATTTCTTGTAGTTTTTTATCTCTTTTGTGTCTGTAGATCAATCTGTCTATGATGTTAGTATTATAATTGTTCAGTTTGACAACTTGATGAGTGTGTGTGTATTCTTTTTGGTATTCTATTTTATTCAAAGGGACATTGATAAACCTATGAACTAGACTATGAAAGATGGCAAGTTGGTGTTGTACTGGGTTGAACTGGTTCTGTTTTATGTCACTGTCAAAAGGTGTTGCTTTTCTGTATATGCCAAATTCTAAGTTTGTTTCAGTTCATGATTGTTGTCTTGTCTTGTTAACATTTTCTCCTTTTTTTCAAATCTAATAACAAGACAGTTTTTTCCTCTTTCTAGATTTGAGAATCATGAGGACAGAAACAAACTTGGAATTTGCCATAAACAGAAAAGCAACACATGTTGACAGTTGCATAAAAAGTTTCTCCTTGCTTGACTTTTATACTGCCTAGGAATAGAAATATTCTGTTAATTGAAAAAGATGAATGGAATGAATTCAGAGAGTTGTTAAGAAATTTCTGGGTGAGCTGTAAGATCCTTAATAATAATAAATTGTGGAATATTTCAGACTGCTCAGCTGTAATTTGAGTTTGAAGCTTAATTTCCTAAAGACACTTGGACTACGAGGGTGGTTCGAAAAGTTTCTGACCTCAACATGAAGATGGCAGCACTCATAAATAAAAGCTAGTTAATTTTGTTTTTCATCTGTTGACAGTTACTCATCAAAGTTCCAGCCATTTTGGACAATCAGTTGTTATGTAACAGTCTTTGAGTGAGGTGAAGTGAGTGTTTTTATGAAAATGGACAAAATTGAGTATCGAGCTGTCATTAAATCTTTATTTTTGAAAGGCAATACGCCTACGCAAATCAAAGATGAGTTGGATTCTGTGTATGGGGACTCTGCACCATCAGTTACCACAGTAAAATTTTGGGCAGCTGAATTTAAATGAGGCCATAAGAGCTTGGGAGACGAATTTTCGGGATGTTCAAAAACTGCAGCTACCGACGAAACCATCGCCAAATTTCACCAAATGGTGCTAGATGACTGCCAAATCAAAGTGAGAGAGATAGCAGAGGCTATGAACATGTCGAAAGAACATGTTTGTCACATTAAATCAACATTTAGACATGAGAAAGCTGTCCGAACATTGGGGGCCACGTTTGCTCATGTTTGACCAAAAACATGTTCGAATGAACATTTCCAATACTCTGTTCACACAGTTTAGGCATAATAAATCCGAGTTTTGGCGCCGATTAATTACTGTAGATGAAGCTTGGATACTCCATTATATGTCCGAAACAAAAATACAGTCCAAACAGTGTTCTGCAAAGGGGGAACTGGCTCCAAAAAAAAAAAAAAGCAAAAACTGTTTTTTTGGCTGGGAAAGTAATGGCGAAAGTTTTTTGTGGGATAGTCGTGGAGTTATTTTAATCGATTAGCTTCAAAAAGGAAAAACCATTACAGGAGCACACTACGCATCATTACTTGACAAGCTGAAGTCAGAATTTGCGAAGAAATGGCCACATTTGCAGAAGAAGAAAATCCTGTTTCACTAAGACAATGCACCGTCTCGCACCTCAGCAGTTGCAGTGGCAAAAATCCACGAATTAACGGTTTGAACTGCTTGACCATCCGCCTTACTTGCCAGATCTAGCTCCAAGCGACTTCTTTTTGTTCCCTCATCTGAAAATTGCACTCGAAAGACAGAGATTTTCGTCAAATGAAGAAGCACTCACCTTCATGAACAATTATTTTGGAGAGAAAAACGCAGAGTAGTATTTGGACGGGTTACAAGAGATGGGAGAATTTCTGGGAGAAGTGTGTAGAGGAGACTATGTCAAAAAATAAAAAAAATATTTCTGAAAAATGTCTTGTATCTTTATTAGGTCGAAAACTTTTCAGACCACCCTCATACTTCCTGTTGAATTTAAGAATAACTGACAGTGAAGAGCAAGTGAATGGTTTCACCAGAATGTGAATCATCATTATCAGGGATGTTGGGATGTACATATGATGGGCGATTGCTGCTGGTGTCTTGCATGTGACAAATCAACCAGAGAACATGCGAGAAAATCATGTACAGTTCCCTGGGAGTGAAACGAGGGTACAGAAGATAACTTACATACATATTCATTGGAATCATTTAAAAATAAGTCAACAGTTTAAACATTTTGAAATTCTCCACTTACATGTTAATCTTTTTTAAGACTAGTTTCAGTGAGTGTCCTGCCTATCTTCAGTCGATAAATCAACTGAAGATAGCTGCTTCCTGTAAATAGCCTTAACAAAGATCAACATATATGTGGAGAATTTTAAATGTTTAAAATGTTGTTATATATTCAAATTCATGTATTCTTTCATGTTGTTCTTTATTCTCTTTAAAAGTTGTATATGAGTGTGTAATATTCTTGCAAATTTTACAATTGTTGTGTTGCCAAAATGAGATGTTCTACAGAAAAATTTAATGCATTTTTTAACTCTGCGAACCAAAATTAGTAAAAGAGATCTATTTTTAATTGCACCACAGAAAAAAAGTTTTCATTTGTAACCTAGTGTTACTTTGGGCATGTTTCAGAAGTCCTACATTTTCTCCTTTTATAAGTACTTAATTTATAGTGTACATCACCATCCTAAAATCCTGATAATTTTAAATGGATACAAATTGACTGCAGTATCCTCAGAATGAACATTGCTATAGTCACCGTCAGAAATGAAGGCAGTAATTGACAATATGAGCATAGGTATGGGATGGTAGGGGAAGTGCTGCATTGAACATTTTTCTAAAGACAGAGAAAGGAGGGAAATATTTGCAACTATGTTGCAGTTGACTCAAACTCTTGTGGCTAAAATGTCACTACGTTCTATTATTACTTTTCTTCCATCTCAGCATTTCTTGTAAAAAAATCCCAATTTCTTCAAAATGTGAGGTATGAAAGATTCACTGCCCTCAAAGCCCATGTCTTGTTTCAATTCGATCATAAGTTTTCTGCTGTAGGAATCTTTCTATTCTCATATATAGAGAAACATTTTTAACGTAACAAATTTGATATTGGTTTCTTCCTTTTATGCATTTTTTCAGCAGAATAAAATTTAGCGCTTTCTTCTGCATTAACACAAGCTTTTGCTTCACTTACAGTTCTTTCTATGGTGTGCATACCAACCTGACAAGCATCAGCTGTTCTCCTACAACAATCAGTAACTCTGTTTAGAGCACTCCCCACATCTTTCATCTTCCTTAGGAAGTATTTAATCACATTTATATACCATTTCTCTGGCTTGATTGTGAAGAACATGTTCTTTGCTTTGGCTATAGTTGAAACTGTTAATGAGCTGTCAACTTCCTTACTATTATGCGATGTAATTGATTTATAGCTCAGAATTATTATGCAGCTCTCTCAAACTGGCTCTGAAACAGACTGCGCCTAATTGACTGTAAACCATATGACTGACATTGTTTGTATTTATCTACTGCCCACCCACCTTCATTCATGATGGAGACACTAAATCAGGCATCCCCAAGTCGAGTCAATGTCGCTTGAGGGCACACGGGGCTGAACGTTACACTCACTACCGGCCGCACAGCTAACACAGTCCAGTATATCTGTGCAGTGTTTATGGAAGAAAATGACAGGAAAAAATGTTCTAAACAAAATAACTAAATATAATTTGCAACGAAATTACACGCAGTGACAGTACATTTTCCAACCATAATCTCAGTGATTCAGTGTGTAGAAACCTTGGACTTTGATGAATATACCTATACTGTGATAATTGTGCAAAGAATTTGAATGTAGGTTCCAGGACATTATACCACTTGAGAAACAATTTAAGTTATTTGCAACACCATTTTCAGGGGATATTCTTGATAGTCCTGTTAAACTGCAGTTGAAAGTAATAGATATGCAAAAGAATATTGAATTAAAAGACAAATATTAAAATAGAAAAAGTATAAAACATTTCTACACCTCTGTAAGACACGAACGATTTCCTAAACTCCACAATCTAGCAGAAAGAATTCTGTGCATGTTCGGGACAACCCATGTTTTTCTTAATGAAGTGTACAAAGTCACAGAAGACAATTAAATGATGAACACTTGAAAGCATGTTTGCGATCAGGTAGCTCGCAAACAATAGTCCCACGTATTTAAAGAGCTGGTTGAAAGCAGACAACTGCAAACATCATGGAGGATGTCGGATGGCTAATAAAGAGCAGGTTTCATAGAGACATTTATTTGAAGAATATTATGTTTATTTGTATTGTTTACTTCATTGAATTGCATAGTACCAACAAGGTCTGTCATATTACATTATTTATTTAGTTTATTAGTTTTATACAAATGTTTGTAATTTGACAATTGAATTTCCTGCCAATTAGATTTTATTTTGTATTATATTAGATATCAGTATTAAAGTGTATAAAATAATGCTCTCATTATGTAATTGACAGTGAAAGTGTAAGTTGGTTTACACAATCTAGCTCCGCCACTGTAGCACCTCCATTTCATGCCCGCAACCGGATAGTCAGGTCTTGAGGGCTTTTACTGCCGCCCAAGCATGCGGGGATGCCTGCTCTAAATGATCATTATGCACTCTCTGCAAGAGTGCTTTTGTATTATTTACAGTACTTGTGAATAACACTATTTTTACTTAATTTTTACAGTCATTTTCTTCGTTAGTCAGAAGGCCCTCTGCCCCAAAAAATCCATTTCTAAGAATGTTTTACAGAATAGTTTTAAGTCTTCTTTCAACTGTGATAAAACGGCTGAAGAATAATATACTTCTTAGCACTTCACCTAGGCTAACTCACATTTTCTTTTTGTGCAGAAGAAAAGGATAAAAAATTGGAACAATGGCAAGAAAACAACAGTGGTGGCACAAGTGATGCTAGTACTACATCAGAGGTAAGTGTTTCATTATTTATAATTGAATGATATAATTTTAGATTGAATAGCTTAGTTTAAGTTTACTGAAGCACTAAGAAATACATATATTGTACAATATGGAGGGTGGTCCACGCTCTATGGTAGCAAATTCAAGGCAGTGTTACCGTAACTGATGTGCGGGTTCGATTCCAAGCAACCGCATATATGATTTATGGTGGACAAAGCGGGGCAGGAGCGAGCTTTCTCCGGGTTCTCTGGTTTCCCCTGCCATCGCGTTCCACTGGTGCTCCATCTTCATTCAGGTATCATCAGTGTCATCGCCTGCAGTGTCACAAGTAGTTAAAGCAGGCATTAAACACTACCAAAAAAAAAATAAAAAATAAAAAAAAATAAATAAAAAAACCTTAACTGATGCCATCAACAGTGACGCTCGACCTGTCTACCTTGGGTTTGTTGCGGTCAGTTAGATAAACATATCCTTCATCTAATGTGACCACAAACATCCACTTGTCACCCACCAAGTAGCATTCATACAACTTTCTGCAGTTAGTGGCACGTTCTGTAATGTGCCGGCGCAACAGCTGATGGACTCTACTTTTATGCCACTTTTTTAGGTTTAAATTCCAGTTGATAATGGTGTTCACAGTTGTCCTGGAAATTCCCAACTTCAATGCAATCGCTCTCTGCATTGCCAGATGCATGACCTTTTGAACTACCTCTGTAGTACAGCTGGTCAGCAGTCATGGATTTGCATGTTTCTTGCCCTCTAGAACTAACCACTTCTAGTATTGCCTTTTTTATTTAGCTCATTTAAGATGCCTTTCTTTGAAATGATCTTGCCTCTTATGTTGTTTAACACATTGAAGCCCAGGCGTTTCTTAAGTTGAAGGGCCAAGAAACCGAGGGTTTTTACAACTACTTTTGAGTTATTATTTACAGTACATCAATCAAATCTGACAAAAAGTACTTGGACAATCTAAAAGTATGGTATTCAAGGATTTCTCAACAAGCAAGAAAATAGTCATAACTTCTGTATTAATATTTTATTTTAAATCTACAAGTGTCAAATATGAGTTTGAAAAAATCTGCATGAAGCAACTTACACTCCATTTATGGAAAGTTTGAAAAACTCTACCTCAGAATCAGAATTTTTCAGAGCTTCATTTGTATACTGAATTTCATCTTCAGTTCACAGAAGTAGAGGAAACTGCAGCATTTTAACATTTAAGAACACAAAACGTAACAAATAGATCACTACCTTCAAGGAAAATGGTGGGACTACCCGTGAGCAACCAATATTACTAACTCTCCTAAATTTCCTTATAGTTGACTAAAGCAAGGACAGATGGTGGCACAAATCAGACAACCAAACGATAACTGATGTATATTCTTTGCCGCATAGCTCAAGACCAAGTTAAGGTCGTGGAATTGCATTAAAAGTGTTAGAAATGTCTGCCTGAGCTATACTAGGGCGTGGGCTTCAATGTGTTAATCTCGGAATACGAATATTTTGTATCATAAAGGGCAGTAATGTACCCCTCCCAGAATGGTTCTATTTTTGGCCCCATTTTATGCGTCAGGAATGAGTCCACCGGTCCACATGCTACTCAATAATCGCTGATACTGCTGTAGTTCGCTCACATCCAGAAGCTTGTTTAAGGAGCCACTGTGCACATCTAAAGTCGTTAACATAGACTACGGACAACCCTCCACACATATCTTGTACTGCAACTAGAATTTGGTCCAGGCCACTTTTTGAATGGGCAGTCCAGTTTGTTATACAAAAAAAAGAGCATATTACTGTAACTACCACTACTACTAATAATACCTTGTGAACTTATAGTTCTTCTCTGTTGATGGTCCATTTCCATTTATATTTGACTTTTTCTAAATACTGTCGCAATGTTTTACAATTTTTTTTATCTGTAATTTTATTTATATTTACTTTCCTATTCATTTTTGACTGCATATTTTCTTTTCTCCATTTATCAGTTTTCTTACAATCAAAAGTTATATGTTGAACATGTTCCTCTTCCCCACATAATGGACATTCACCTTGTGGGTAGGTACATTTTTTTATTGTCCTTTTAGTTTCCATATTCCTGCTCTTAACCAGATTATTCCCCTCCTTTCTTCCTGGCTAGTGTTATCTATATATCTTCTTCTATTTTTTATGGTTTATAAAGTAGAAGCGATCTCTTCTCTGATAGCTGACTAAACAAATTTTTAATTTCTATATCTTAAAATATTTTTCTTGCTCCCTTCTAAAACCATTATAATTTGTTTCTCTTTTCCTCCAAATATCGCCTTAACCATTATTTTCTAGGTTGTTTCTTAAATTACTTACTCAACTGGTACTTTGTAAACCTGTTTCAAAATTGTTTAAGGAAATTACCATTTTCCAAATTTAGCATCATATACCATTATTTTAAGGCCCTCTCCGTAACCAATCTTTTTCTTGCCACTCTCCCTGATTGTATAGTGGATTCTGAAGAGAGAAATTAGGATAAAAGAAATGTTTGGTTTGCCAAGAGAAGATATAAGGAAAATGATTATGAATGTAAAATAAAGACAAAACATAATTTAAGTATGAAATAATTTAGGCAAACATGAACTGATGAGTTGAGAAAGAATACATTGTGATTAAGGGAATTGGGGCAGATTATTAATTTCAGTAAGCATGAGAGACTGTACTGTCACCAATCTACTCATAATTCAGCTATATTAAAAAGTTTCATCACCCGCTTTCTTTCTTTGCTTTTTTTACTGTTTGTTTCTTCTTGCACTTCTTACTTTTCTCCCCCTCCCCCGCCAGGAGGAGGTAGTATGAGTGCGACTATGACTTGGCCACTGTATGTTTACCCACAGCTACTTTTTAAGCACGAACCTGCTCCTGTCTGTGCTCCCTGAGGGAAGGTACAGGCAGTTCATCATGTGTTGCTGGAGTGTGGTTACCTGGCACACATTCGATCATCTTTGGGAATGCTGGCCTCTTTTGACGAGGTCCTGGCAGATGATCCTAGAGCAGTGGACAGAGTTTTTAATTTTTTAGCACAAGTTTTTTTTACTTTGAGGTTTTAGTGTGGTAGCTGTATGTCGGGTAATAAAGCGGATTTTTAACTTTGAATTTTTTTTTTTTTAATCATTTAGTCTTAATGTTACAGTTTTAGCAAGTTTCAGCCAGCTCTGGCTTCAGGGCTGATAGTTATTTTACTTTAGTTATATACCTACTGCTTTTACCTTTACTTTTACCTGCGTTTTAATTTTCAAAGATGTTTTATTACTGGTTATTGCCAGGATTTTATCTCAAGGTGCCAATGTCCTAGGCAGTTGAACACCCTTAACATCATCATCCCTGCTTTTAGCCTGGGTTTTTAGTTTTTCTCAGGTATTGTTTTAGTTTTGCTTTTAAACTGTTTTCTCTATAGTTTTAATTGTTTTAATTCCAAGTATTTTAGATTGCGTTTATCGATATGCTTTGACTTGTTTTATTTTATGGGCACTAATAACGTAGCAGTTGAATGCCCTTATACCCAAGAATCATCATCCCCCCCGCCCCATGTTCCACCCATTGGCTTATCTGTTGCCTTTTCTATTGCTATTATCCCATGTCCTCTTGGTTTTATTTTTTCTGCTTCTCTCATATGTTCATATGTATCATCTGACACCTGCCTGCCTTCCTCTTTTCCATATTAATCTGCTGACATACTAATTCCAGCTCCTCCATTGAAATTTCCAACACCTCCCTGTCACTGTCACTATAGTTAACTGCATTTCCACCTTTATTAACTTTCCCCCAAAATTCACTGAATTCTTTCTGGTGCAAATGACCTCTCCTGCTTTCCTCTTATCTCCCTCTCCATTGTAGTGTCTCCTTCCCCTGGCCCTACTGTGCTGTTTTCTGCTGCCTGGTCTTCGTTCCCCTCTCTGTCAATCTCTTCACTACACCCAGATGCATTCATCGCTTTTTGCTCAGTTAACCCTTCCTGACCATTTACCGCAAAGACCAAAGCTCCTTCTTGAGTTCTTGCCTTCATCTTCGATTTTGCTTCTTCCTGCCATTCTTGTATGTGTTCCTTCTGCCATTTTGTCTCCAATCCATAATTTGAAGTTTCTAATATAGGTGATTCTTGGGTTGTTGTTCCCTTTGCTCATAAGCCAGGACTTTAATATCCATTCCTTTCAATTTTCTTGACTGGTTTGTCAAGTCTCTCACCATTCATGTACTTGAGCATTTTGCCAATATCTTTCTCTTCCCTCTTCTTTTTCCAATTCTAAAAGCATTGCATATTTCAAGTTTGTTCATGTGTGTTCACTTCCATAGTTTTCCCATTTTTCTTCTCACAAATAGATCTCACATCTCTTCCCAATTTTTCTTCTATCCCTGATATTGTCTAGCTCTGCCTCCTACTCATATCCTCCATTTTTTCAACTCCTCTTCTAATATTCCGCATCTCCATGATTTCTTCCTGTTTCTCCAATTCCTTATTTCCGCCCTCTCCTTTCTTGTACTTACTTCATTCTTGTCTAAATCTCTTTGGTAGTTCCTCACCTCTTTCATCTACCATTTCTCTTACTGCCATGCCACTTAACTCTTTCCTCCATTCAGGGAGCTTCTCTGCCCTACAAATGTATGTGATTAGTACGAATCAAATACAGAACAAATCAGTATTAAACATACAACAAGTAATAAATCGGAAGAACATGCAAAAGAGTAAATAGACAGATAGGCAAAGAGAGTGCATTAATACAATTCAATAATAATGGTGATTTTGTTAAAAGTACTTATTTGAATGCTGATCAGATAATGTCTCACTGGCAAGCATAACAGATATGAGATTATTATTGTCACTGGTTAGTAAAAGTTCATCAGAGGAAAAACTTTAAATATAAATTTTATCCAAGAAATGAGGGTTACGTTTTTCAATATAAGATTGTCTCTTAAACAAGGCATGTCCATAAAATAAGCTTTTTGGAGCAAATTCAGAAATAAAACACAATTTAATGAAAAGATTTTTCGAAACCATTAAGGAAGTGATGAGCTATTTTTCAATATATTTACCATCGGTATTCAGATAATTGTCCTACCTTGGTAGCAACTTTTGTTTCCTTGTGCCATAGAAGATTGTTGCCTTGAATTGGAACCACTGTGTAACAACCATCTCCACCACTCTGTCATTCTGAAAATGTTGATGCTGATGGTACAGAAATTTCTTGAGGTATAAGAAAAGATGGAAGTGAGGTCAGGGCTATAAGGTGGATGATTAAACACCTTCCAGATGAGCTTCTGCATTAGATCTGTTGTCTATCGAGCCCTGTGTGGCCAAGCATTATCATACAGCAAGACAACACTGGCACTAAGCATCCCGTATGGTTGGTTCTGAATGGTCCATCACAATATCTATAGTATTTCACAGTAATGCTTAACATTCACTCTCTTGCTTGCTCATGACATTAGGCCCATAGATCTAGCATTACTGATCAATGCTAAGCTCTGTGCATTAACAATTTTAATCATAGATCACACTTCACAAATTTATTTTCAGTTGGTTCATCAAATGTCATAAATTTATCATTTAACTGATTAAGAACCTCTATAGCTTCATCTTAATTCTAACTCAACTGCTACAATGGTGCTATTGTAGGAATTTGGGAACTATTGCTAGTGCATGTGTCATGCCATGTCATTACTCTTATCATGTTTATCAGTAATAACAATAATAATAATAATAATAACAGTAAAGTTAACGGTAATAAATTTTACTGTCATTGAGCTCAAACAGGAAAAGACAAGGTCTGAGTGATACAATCAAATAATTACAAATAATATTACATTTACAATACAGAATATATACAGGAATGAAAGTTAAGTATTTATAAAGTAGTACATGCTAAAAAAATTAATAACTATACTGATTAAAACAGTCACACACACACAGACAGACAGGCAGACGGACAGACGGACGGATGGGCTTGGCAGGCAGGGTATAGCAGATGTACTTATATTTCAAGAAATTCTTGAAGAGAATAAAAAGGTGTTGCAACAAGCCAGTCATACAGTTTTATGCTTATAAGTTGCTGCAGGGCCTTCTTATCTTAATTCAAAAGATAGCTTACTATACATTTTAGAACCTAGTTCTTCAAAACTCTTCTGAGTTGCAGTCAAGTCTACAATATGGAATATCAGTGTGTTGGCATGATCTTGTATTATAGAAATGTCTATTTTGTGGTTCTGTTGTTCGGCTTTTTATATGCAATAAAACCGTACATACGAGGGCCGTTCAGAAAGTAACCTCCGATCGGTCACAGTGCGGGTAGTGGGGGGAGTAGCGACGCCATCTGTGCATTCACGCACTCAGCAGGTCAGTCGGCATCAAGCCGTGGTCGAGTGAAAGTCGTACCATCGCTAGTTTAGTGTTTGTGGCTGTTTGAAATGTGTACTGCAATAGAAAACCCCGCCAAATGTGAAGTGCGTGCTGTTATAAGGTTTTTTACAGCCAAAGGATATTCTGCAGCAGCTATTCATCGTGAGCTTTGTGCCGTGTATGGACCAAGAGTTATGAGTGAAGGAGTGGTCCGTGAATGGGTACGTTTATTTAAAAGTGGACGAGAAAACGTTCATGATGAAGAGAGGAGTGGTAGACCATCATTGGTCATGGTCGAACTCGTTCAGACAGTTGATGCAAAAGTTCGTGAAAACCGACGTTTCACAATGTCGGAGTTGTCTACTGATTTTCCACAGATTTCTAAGACTCTCTTGTACGAGATAGTGACAGCAAGATTGGGTTACCGTAAGTTCTGTGCACGATGGGTGCCCAAAATTCTTACCGACCACCACAAAACTCAAAGAATGGCCTCTGCATTAGACTTTCTGTCACGTTATGAGGTCGAAGGTGAACCATTGTTAAACAGAATCGTGACCGGGGACGAAACCTGGATTAAGTACGTGAACCCTGAGGCAAAAGAACAATCAAAGATGTGGGCACATTCAAATTCGCCTACCAAACCAATAAAAGCCCGGCAAGATTTTTCTGCCCGAAAATTGATGGCAACGGTGTTTTGGGATGCAAAAGGGGTGGTGTTGGTTGAATTCATGGAACGTGGGACGACCATTAATCAAGACGTGTACTGTGAAACACTAAAACAATTACGACGGGCTATACAGAACAAATGCCGTGGTATGCTGACTTCCGGTATCGTTTTTTTTGCACGATAACGCCCGTCCTCACTCTGCTCGCAGAACAACAGCCCTTCTTGAGTCCTTCAAGTGGGACGTTGTCAACCATCCACCTTACAGCCCAGATCTGGCGCCAAGCGATTATCACCTCTTCATGCATATGAAGAAATGGCTCGGGTCCCAGCGGTTTGATGACGACGAAGAGCTCAAAGATGCGGTCACAGGCTGGCTCCAGGCACAAGTGGGTGATTTTTATGCAGAAGGAATTTCAAAGCTTGTGAACAGATACGATAAGTGCCTCAATCGTTATGGAAACTATGTAGAAAAATAGTGCAAAGATGTAGTTGTAAGATGTATATATTAAAATATTTTAATTTAACTTGGTGAATTTCTTGCAATCAACCGGAGGCTACTTTCTGAACGGCCCTCGTATATATAGATTTATTACTGTTATTCTTAATTTAATAAATAATAGTTTGCAGTGAGCTATCTTTGATTTATCAGACATTCTTAGAACCTTTTGCTGGAGTAAAAGTATTTTGGAAACGTGTGAGCTGTTACCCCAAAGTAAAATGCCATACATGTAATGCTTTTGAAAAAAGCGAAATATGCTGATGGAATATTACCTCAGGCACTTGCTTTTTAAAATTTCTAATCAGATATACAACTCTGGAGAGTTTAGATATTACATGATCAATGTGTAATGCCCAGGATAATTAGTCTATTATAACACCTAAGAGTTTTGCATTTTTAGAGTTACTAGCTATAGAGGTATCCCTGCAACTAAAATCTGATTATGAACCTGTTAGCTCTGAGCCATGTAGTGGCTTGATCAGTGTGTTTTGTACTGTAGATTTAAATGACTGAAAATCTTTACTCATATTAAAAAAGGTAGTATTGTCAGCAGTATATATGATTTGCTAGCTTTGGGGTGAGTGAGAAACATTCTATGGATGCATTTAACTGGCGTACCTGTCATTGAATGGTTAGCTTTTTAAACTGAAATGATCGAACTACACATGCCTATCTTTCACTTGCAATAAAATGAGCGTGGTTCAGCTAAGTTAACAGCAAAATTGCTTCTAGACAAAATAAAAAGGTTCTTGATTAGCATGGAGTAGAAGAAATTTCTTCATAGAGCAGATAGAGAAAATCAAGTAAATGTAGCGGGTCAGATTTTTACTTTCTCTAGTATGTACTATAATATACATAGTAGATAGAGAAAACAGAGATGGTCTGATAAACAGAGATGGTCAATTTGACAGCCCAGGATTTTCAGTAAACTACAAAATATACACAGTCTTAGACATTAGCATTGATAAGATAATTTATTCTGTTTTACTCCAAAAGAAAAGATTACTGGGGATTTAGAAAATGCGAAACATGTATTTATAATATTCAGAATACTTGAAAATGCAGATATTGAAATTTATCTTTCCGATCCCATTGAGGGACTTGTTAGTTACAAAAATCAAAATATGCAAATAATGAATCAATTTACACTTGACACTTTCCAAAGGCATTATTGAGGATCAACTTTTGATTCTATATAAATTCTCTGAGCAGGTCAGCAATAACTGGCTTTTGTTTCTATATAATTCTCTGTGAGCAACTGCTTTCTACTCCATGGCATTCACAACAAAGGTTTTGTTAATGCTTTATAGCACTTTATGAATTGCAATTAGCTTACCAAATTATTTATGAAAGGGTGTTTTGCAACAGTGATAGATATGAATAGCTGAGTTGAATTTGTAATACTTTAAGTATCACCTATGTATTGTTTTACTAGATGCTTCGAAGCCATGTGGGCTTCGTTGTCAATAGTTTCCAATTGAATCTCTACAGGATGTTCCATGTTGAGATGTGTTGGTCCCTGGTGACTGAGTTCCACAATGTGTTTTATGGCAGCACTTCAAAGTCAAATGGTTTTTATCAATGTGGATTTTCTCCCAGATGTCAAACTCTGCTGCATATCTGGTGGGTTTTATAAGGATTTTGTTTGGTGATGTTTCATGGTAAGTAGTCTAGATGTTGTGTGTGACAGCTGATTTGTCTGCTTGTTTATATTTTACTGCTTGTAGGTGTTCTTTTAGTCCAGTTTCAAGATGTCTTTTTGTTCTTCCTATGTAACATTTGTTGCAATCTGTGCAATCTATTCTGCAGATTCCTCATTTTTTGAGTTCTGGGATTTGGTCTTTTAAGTTGTTGTGGAGCATGTATTGTATGCTGAACTTGTTTTGGGGAACAGGTTGATTTTATGTTTTTTTGTAAATATTAGCTGTTGCAAACAGGTGTTTTAAAGCCCATGTCTATCAGCAAGAATAGAGCTTTTGAATAATGAAAAAAATCAATCACTTGAGTGGTGGTTGAGATTACTCTATATGCACACTTGCATTTATACACATATAAAAAAAATTGTCTCTTTATAATGTTAATATAGATTTAGCTGCTGGTAAATTGCACATAAATAACTAACTTTTCATAAGAGCTTCATTCTGCTAATGGGTACATTAAGTTCAGAGTTCTAAAAGATATCCATTATTTAAATGATCTTATATCTGCTAAATATTCACTTATATATTACTACGGTGAATGAATATAAAGGGGAATTATTTTTTATAATTCTATTGAATCCGCTAACAAAAACACAACAAATACCTCATTTTTCAACATAATCTGGCAAATTTGCCACACATTTTGGCCATCAAATGGACAGCTTTTTGGTGCCATGCTCAAAGAAGGAAGAGGAACTTGTACATAGCCAGCTGCACATGTGCTCTTCTACTGCTGCATCATCAAATTGCTTTCTTCCCAGTTCTTCTATCGGTGACCCAAACAATGATAATCACAGGGTGACGAATCTGGACTGTAACGTAGATGCCCTTCAAGTCCCAAAAGACAGTTGTAAGCACCTTTCCAGCAGAAAGACATGTTTTGCCTTCACTGACCCAACTGCACCTTGCGCCCACCACTGCTTCCCATTCTGCCTATTATTTTTTGTGCCACTCACACATCTGAGTCTTTAAAAGGGTTTCTTCCCCAAGCTGTGCATGAAGCCTTCTCCAAAGGCTTTGGTGCCTTCTTTTGCCAAAAACTTGATAATGATGCATTGTGCAACAGATGCATGCACCTCTTGCTCTCTCTTGGTGTACTGAAGCGAGCGGCCACTCTGCAATGTGTGATGCAACAATGCCACAATTCCAGACATACCCACCAACATTCTCTGAGACCCACTTATTTCTGTTCACTAAAAGAGGCATTAATTTAAAATTCTGTTTTATATTTGATTCACCCTCGTATATCTAGCTGAAATACTAGGTTTTGCATGGTGGTTTCATAGCTTAGAAAAGGAAATAATATTTCATATTCTGTGTTTATAAAGGATTGTGTGTGGAAAAAAATGGAGTTTTACTTATGGATGCTCTTTAACTGCAGTGGTTCTCAGCGTCCCATTCTATACTGGGCATGAAAGGCCGCTAAATTTTGCTCAGAGATCTCTCCATCAGGCTTGAGGTTTTTTTACGTGCCGTAAATCTACGACGCGGAACCAACGGCTTTACTTCCCTTCCGAAGGAAGCCATGATAAGTATTTTTACGCTCGAAAAAACTCCATCGTCCTACACCGGGTTTGAACCCGCGACCTTGCTATAGGAAGTTAGCATGGTAACCATTATATCACGGAAGGTGACAGGATTGTGAGGGTGCGTTAGTTGGTGTGTTTGTTGTGTGGTTTGCTTAGGCTACTACACTGTAGCTCCATTTCAACCAAGACTTTTAAATATAAATGAGGCTGCTTTATCAATACTTGTCAAAAATGGTAAGCACAGGCTGTTTTATTATTTCTTTCGGGAGTTATGGAGATAGTTCACAAACTGCTTATATAACATAATACAGATAAAAATATGAAAAGAATTTTACTTCCCAGAAGCTAGCCATTAATATGTACTGTAATTTAAGACAATTAGTTGCACAGTATACTCATGCTAGAACATTTTAACAAAAAAATAAAATCAGGATGTATTTTTAAATATAGCACTCGCATAAAACAAACTTCACTCTTCAGCACTGTTGCTGAACACAACCACCAACATTTTCAAATTTTCTGTTTGTTTTTTTTTTGTTTTTTTTTTAATATATTTATGGGCAGAAAAAGATATTTCAACATCACAAGATATCGCTGGTGTATGTAGGAAGTTTTAAGTCTTAATGTCCCATTTAGCTTTTTTTTTTTTTTTTTTTTTTTTTTTTTTTTTTTTTTTTTTTTTTTTTTTTTTTTTTTTTTTTTTTTTTTTTTTTTTTTTTTTTAAGGTTGAATAAGATTCACACATTAGTATCCAAACGGCTTAAAACATAAAAGTACTTATACCTTTCTAACTTACTTATAAGGGAAAAAATAGGTTAAAATTTAAACACCCAGTCCCCTAATTATTATATAATCAGTTTATATTATGGATCATACACAAACCTACTTCAGGTGTAGATACGAGAATACCCAAGTCGCCTCGCTCATGAGCACTAGTTCTCGATACTGAGATTCTCGTTACCACACTCTCATGAAGTGGCGTGGCTTAAGAGTAACAGGTGAGAATGCCAAGGGTTTTGACCACTTTCACTTTGGGTCCATAGACCCATCATTAGCTTTACCTGAAGCTCAATTGCAGTTATCTTATAAGGTCTTAATTCCACAAGTTTAGTGGCTTTCCAGGCCAAGAATTGTGAATTTCCCATTTTCTACGATTACCCTACTTATAGATTTTCTTGGGCCATGTTGTATCTTTTGTCTTATCTCAATGAGTTTTTCCTCTGTAAGCACACTGACACAGGGAAAATCAGGAGCCAAACTGGTTAGAAGTACATGTGCACACAGTTACCTCCTGCTGGTCGGCCACGAGTCAAAAAAAGGCTCTGTAGTAGTTGTCCATCTAAAGGGTAGTTTACAATAAGGGAATATTCCTGAAATCTTTACATTGCGTCCTTGGAAGATAGAGAATTTAAATAATAAATTTTGTATGTAACAGACTTTTTGTTTTCAAGATGTGCCGTTTATGGATGCATGCACATGTGGCACAAACCTTTTTCCAAAAATGTTAATTCTTTTTTCAGGTGATACCAAAACTTATTCCAGAGATATTTCGAGCTGTGTTGGATCCAGACGACATATATCTGCCTAGGGATATCAACTCACAGGTAACTTAAACTATTTTTTTCCGTATTCCATGCTAAATGCCAGAGAGAAAATAATGAATAATATGTTAGCTTACATTCCTGTGTTATTTTGTGTGGCCGTGAACACCTTAAGTAGCTGCTATTCTAAGTTGAATGTTTCATATATTATGAATATTTTAGAAAGAGAGAGAGAGAGAGTGGGTGGGTGGGGGTGCGTGCATGTGTGTGTGCGTGCGAGTGAGCGAGTGCGTGCGTGCTCTTTTTTTTCTCTCAGCAATTGGGTGCTGCCGGTGAAAGAGTTAGTGTACGAAATTCATTTACAATAATAATCCTACAGTTAATAATAGTAATATAAATTAATAATAATTAATATAAATTAATGATAGCAATGTAACTAACATCCTATATGAAATATTGTAACTTATGTCAATTACCAGCATGTTTATAAACAGTTACTACAAAGCCACAGCATTAATCGTTACAGAAATACTTTTTGCGATCCTTAATTACCTCACAATATTTACTTTAATTATCCCCGAACTTCCTTAAGGTCAGAGGGCAACTCTGAGAGGCTGCTACCGGCAATTCATTCCATTCCTCGATGCTCCTATTAACAAAAGAAAACATTGTTTTGCACTTTCTATCCTTAATTTTTTACAAATGATTGTTTCGTCCATAGTACGCCAGGTTTTCTAACCTACTTCTAACGTCCACCCATGCATTTATACAAGAATAAGCTTTAAATAGTGCAACTAACCTATGTCTTTTATGCCTAACTTTTAGCGGCTCCCATTTATTCTCTGCCTGTTGTAAGCCAAAAATCTTTACCTCTCTTTATGAATGTTATAGCCCTTCTCTGTATGTTTTCCAGTGAGTCTATTTGATTAATCCTGTACGGGTTCCAGCATGTTACTCCATATTCTATAGCTGGCCGCACTAAGGACTAGTGGTTGCCCTCCATAGTGTATTGGTTACCATAGTAACTTCATATACCCAAGGTTGCTGATTCAAACCCAGCAGAGGACGCTGGATTTTTTTCAGGCGTAAAAATCCTTAGCCTGGCTTCCTTTGGAAGGAAAGTAGAGGCGTTAGTCCTGTGTCTTAGATTTTTCGGCATGTAAAAGAAACTCAAGTCTGATAGAAAGGTCTCTGAGCAAAATTAAATGGTCTATCACACACAGTATAGAATGGTACATTTAGAACCACAGCAGTTTAGGCGTGTCTATAAATAAAACACCATTATATTTCTATGGACTTGTAGGCAATTTCCCTGGATAATCTTGTTAGCTTTTAGTAGGCATCACATAAAATGAAATACTTATTCTGTGAAATGGGCTGGAATTTAAAATTCTAAGCTACATAACAATTTTTGCCTTGTCAAAAGTTTATCTGTGCCAGGTTTGGTCAAAATCAATGTACAGTATAGAAATCTGTAACACACATAATAATTTCCTTCATGAAGAACAAATTTATGAAACTAAATTATTAATAATCTTCATGAAAAACGAAACTTGTTATTCTAAAGAAAAAATTAATAAGTGTTTATTGATAACTTTATTATGATTAGAATTTGCTGCTTTAAATTTTTCATTTTTATTTTGTGATATTATATATGGCAGGTTTTGTAAGGAATTTCTTTGGTGATGTTTCATGGTAAGTAGTGTAGATGTTGTGTGTGATGGCTGATTTGTGCATTTGTTTATATTTTTCTGCTTGTAAGTTTTCTTTTAGTCCAGTTTCAAAATATCTTTTTGTTTTTCCTATGTAAAATTTGTTACAATCTGTGCAATCTCTTCTGGAGATTCCTGATTTTTGAGTTCTGGGATTTGGTATTTTAAGTTGTTGTGAAGCAAATTTTGTAGGCTGAACTTATTTTGGGGAGCAGTTTGATTTTATGTTTTTGGACATATTAGCTGTTGCACTTAGGTGTTTTAAAGCCCATGTTTATCAGCAAAAATAGAGCTTTTCAATAGTGAAAAAGTCTGATAAGTTGAGTGGTGGTTCAGATTACTCTGTATGCACACTTGCATTTATATACGTATAAAAAAATTGTCTCTTTATAATGTCAATATAGATTTAGCTGCCGCTGAATTGCACATAAATAACATTTTATAAGATCTTCATTCTGCTAATGGTTATAATAAGTTCAGAGTTCTATAAAATATCCATAATATAAATCATTTTATATGTGCTATATATTCCCTTATATGTTATTAGGGTGAATCAGTATAAAGGGGAATTATTTTTTATAATTCTATTGAATCTGCTAACAAAAACTCAACAGATACCTCATTTTTCTACATAATCTCCCAAATATGACACACATTATGCCATCAAATGGACAGCTGTTTACTGCCATCATCAAAGAAAGAAGAGGAATATGTGCACAGCCAGTTGCATACCTACTCCTCAACTTCTGCATTATCATCAATCCCAGTTCTTCTTTCAGTGACCCAATCAATATTCAAAGAATGGTAGTCATTGGGTGACAAATCTGGACTGTAAGGTAGATGTTCTAGAAGTTTCTAATGCTAGTCCTCCATTTTTTCCTATGTTACGACAGTAACAAAATGTCATGCAGCACAGTCACATCTTGGATTGGTTGCCGGCATCTTTGCGATATTTAGCTTTTGTCTAGACCAAAAGACTGCAGTAATAGACCGCATTCACAGTCCTTCATTCACGAAGAAAATTCACCAGGAAAATGCCCTTCAAGTCCCAAAAGACAGTTGTAAGCACCTTTCCAGCAGAAAGGAATGTTTTGTCTTCACTGGCCCATCTGCACCTTTCTCCCACCACTGCTTCCCATTCTGCCTATTATTTTTTGTGCCACTCATACATCTGAGTCATTAAAAGGGTTTCTTCCCCAAGCTGTGCATGAAGCCTTCTCCAAAGGCTTTGGTGCCTTCTTTTGCCAAAAACTTGATAGTGATGCATTGTGCAACAGATGCATGCACCGCTTGCTTGCTCTTGGCGTACTGAAGCATGTGGCCACTCTGCAGTGTGTGATGCAACAATGCCACAATTCCAGACATACCCACCAACATTCTCTCAGAGCACCACTTATTTCTGTTCAAGAGGCATTAATTTAAAATTCTGTTTTATATTTGATTTACCCTCGTATAAACTAGCTGAAATACTAGGTTTTGCATGGTGGTTTCATAGCTTAGAAAAGGATATAATACTTCATATTCTGTGTTTATAAAGGTTTGTGGGTGGGGGTGGGTGTGGATATGGGTGTGTGTTTGTGAGCGTGTGCGTGCATTTTCCTTAGGCTTCTACACTGTAGCTCCATTTCAACTAAGACTGTTAAGTATAAATGAGGCTGCTTTATTATTAACTTTCCTAAATAGTAATCAGAGGTTGTTTCATTATTTCAATCGGGAGTTGTGAAGATAGTCCTACCCAACTGGAACAGAAAATTGAAAGATCTTTCAACATCACAAGATGTAGCTGGCGTATATTTCTCATACACACAATTTCTATATCAACATAAAAATCATGAAAAATTATTTCACTGGCTAACCCACATGTATCCTCAAAACAAAACTAAACAAATTTGTAAAAAAACATTATTATTCAAATGAATTGAAAAAAACAATGATACATTCTCTACCTATGTTTGACAAATAAATTAGAGATAAAACTTAATGGTAGCAAGTTTTAAGTCCTAATGTCCCATTTAGCATTTTTTTATGTTGAATAAGATTCACACATTACCATCCATACGGCTTGAAACATAAAAGTACTTTAAACCTTTCTAACTTATTTATAAGAGAAAACATAGGTTAAAATCTAAATATCCAGGCCCCTAATTATTATATAACCAGTTTGTATACTATGGAACATATGCGAACCTACTTCATGTGTAGATACGAGAATGCTCAAGTCGCCTGGCTCGTGAGCACTAGCTCTCGATACGGAGATACTCATTGCCACTTGCTTAAGAGTATCAGGTGAGAATGCCACGGGTTTCGACCACTTCTACTTTGGGTCCATAGACACAACATTAGCTTTACCTGAAGCTCAATTGCAAAAATGTATTCTTCTGACAATAAACTTGGTTGCACTTCCTGACCTGCAGTTATCTTATAAGGTTTTAATTCCACAAGTTGAGTGTCTTTCCAGGCCAAGAATTGTGAATCTCCTGTTTTCTGTGATAACCTACTCAGAGATTTTCTTGGGTTATGTTGTATATTTTGTCCTATCTGATGGAGTTTTTCCTCTGTAACCACACTGACACGGGGAAAAGCAGGAGTCAGACTGGTTAGAAGTACTGCGTGCACACAGTTACCTCCTGCTGGTCGGCCACAAGTCAAAAATAAGGATGTGTAGTAGTTGGCCATCTAAAGGATAGTTTACAATAAGGGGATCTTCTTGAAATCTTTATGTTGCGCCCTTGGAAGATAGAGAATTTAAATCCTAAATTTTGTATTTAACAGACTTTTTATTTTCAAGTTATGTGGTTCATGGATGCATGCACATGCAGCACAAACCTTTTTCCAAAATTTTTTTTCTTTTTTCAGGGGGGATCAAAACCTAGCCCAGAGAAAGTTCGACCTGTGTTGGATGTAGATGACATATATCTGCCTAAGGATGTCCACTCACAGGTAACTTTACTATGTACTTAAAATGATGTTCATCAAAGAAGAAATTTGTAAAACAAAGACATTTAAAACACAATAGAGTATCATGTAGCAGGATGTTGTTAAGTTCCCATTATGTAATTGTACTCTCTTGTCCATATACCATGATGAATGCCAGAGAGAAAATAATAATATAAATATATGCGTAAGCTTTCACGGCCGGTGTCCATAGTTTTAAAATTTAAAATTTTCGGGCTATTTTGCCGTGGTCTGTAGGTTTAAAATTTTAAAACAATGAATAATATGTTAACATACATTCTTGTGTTATTATGTGTGGCTGTGAACACCTTAAGTAGTTGCTATTCTATGTTGGATGTTTCATACATTATGAATATTTTAGAAAGATGTGTGTGTATATATATATTTTCTCAGCAATTGGGTGCTGCCCGGTGGAAGATTAATGTACAAAATTCATTTATAATAATAATCTTACACTTAATAATAGTAATACAAATTAATAAGAGTAAATACAAGTTAATGATAGTAATGCAACTAACATACTATATGAAATACCCAAACTATATCCTAACTTATGTCAATTACCAGCATGTCTATAAACAGTTACTACAAAGCCTCAACATTAATAGTTATAGACAACTTTTTGTGATCCTTTATTACCTCACAATATTTACTTTAATTATCCCTGAACTTCTTCAAGGTCAGAGGGCAACTCTGAAAGGCTGCTACCGGCAACTCAATCCTTTTCTCGATGGTCCTATTAACAAAGAAAATGTTCCTACATTGTTTTGCACCTTCTTTCCTTAATTTTATACAAATAATTGTTTCGTCCATACTACGCCAGGTTTTCTAACCTCTTTCTAACGTCCAACCATGAATTTAAACAAGCATAAGCTTTAAATAATGCAACTAACCTATGTCTTTTATACCTAACTTTTAGCGGCTCCCATTTATTCTCGTTGCCATTTGTAAGCCGAATATCTTTACCTCTCTTTATGAATGTTACAGCCCATCTCTGTATCTTTTCCAGTGAGACTGTTTGTGTAATCCTGTATGAGTCCCAGCATATTACTCCATATTCCATAGCCGGCCACACTAAGGACTAGTATTCGCCCTCCATAGTGTAATGGTTACCATGGTAACTTCATATACTCAAGGTTGCTGGTTCAAACACAGCAGAGGGCACTGGATTTTTTCAGGTAAAAAATCCTTAGCCTGGTTTCCTTCGGAAGGAAAGTAATGTCGTTGGTCCCGTGTTATTGATTTTTCGGCATGTAAAAGAACCTCAAGTCTGATAGAGAGACCTTTGAGCACAATATAATGGTCTATCACACCCAGAATAGAATGGGACACTGAGAACCACAGCAGTTAAAGCGTGTCCATAAATAAAACAACATTTCATTTCTATGGACTTGTAGGCTATTTCCCTGGATGATCTTGTTAGCTTTTAGTAGGCATCACATAAAATGAAATACTACTTCTGTGAAATGGGCTGGAATTTAAAATTCTAAGCTACACAACAATTTTTACCTTCTCAAAAGTTTATCTGTGCCAGATTTGGTCAAAATCAGTGTACAGTATAGAAATCTATAAAAAAAGCTCACACACACACGCACACACATACGTATGCATATACGCAGGCACCCAAAAAAGAACAATTTTATAAAACTTAATTTTCAATAAACTTCATGAAAAACGTAAACTTCGTATTGTAAAGAAAAAATTAATAAGCATTTATCGTCAACTTTATTAAGAAATAGAATTAATTTTTTAATTCTTTTTATTATATTGTGATACTATTATATCTGTCGGGTTTTATAAGGAATTTGTTTCGTGATGTTTTTTGTTAAGTATGTCAGATATGGTGAGTGATAGCTGATTTGTGTATATTTTACTGCATGTAAGTGTTCTTTTAGTCCAGGTTCAAGATGTCTTTTTGTTCTTCCTATGTAAAATTTGTTGCAATCTATTCTGCAGATTCCTCATTTTTTGAATTATGGGATTTGGAATTTTAAGTTGTTGTGAAGCGTGTTTTGTAGGCTGAATTAATTTTGGGGAGCAGGTTGATTTTATGTTTTTTGAACATATCTGCTGTTGCAATTAGGTGTTTTAAAGCCCATGTCTAGCAGCAAGAATAGAACTTTTCAATGGTAAAAAAAATTCATTAGTTGAGTGGTGGTGGAGATTACTTTATATGCACACCTACATTTATAGACATATAAAAAAATTGTCTCTTTATAATGTTAGTATAGATTTAGCTGCCGGTGAATTGCACATAAATAAATTTTCATAAGAGCTTCATTCTGCTAATGGGTATAATAATTTCAGTGTTCTAAAAGATATCCATAATTTAAATGTTTTTGTATCTGCTAAATATTCAGTTATATATTATTAGGATGTATCAATATAAAGGGGAATTATCTTTTATAATTCCATTGAATGCGCTAACAAAAACCCAACAAATACCTAATTTTTATACATAATCTGGCAAAATTGTCACACATTTTTGCCATCAAATGGACAACTTTTTGATGCCATGCTCAAAGAAGGAAGCGGAATTTGTGCACAGCCAGTTGCACACGTGCTCCTCAACTGCTGCATCATCAAATTGCTTTCTTCCCAGTTCTTCTATCAGTGACCCTAACAGTATCCAAACAATGGTAGTCACAGGGTGACAAATCTGGACTGTAAGGTAGATGTTCTAGAAGTTTCTAATGCATTTCCTCCATTTTTCCCATGTTAAGACAGTAACAGAAAGTCATGCAGCACAGTCACATCTTGCAAAGATGCCGGCAACAAATTCAATATGTAGCTTTTGTCTTGACAAAAAGACTGCAGTAATAGACAGCATTCACAGTCCTTCGTTCACGAAAATAATCCACCTGGAAAATGCCCTTCAAGTTCCAAAAGACAGTTGTAAGCATCTTGCCAGCAGAAAGACATGTTTTGCCTTCACTGGCCCAACTGCACCTTGCTCCCATTAACACTTCCCATTCTGCCTAATATTTTTTGTGCCACTCATACATCTGAGTCTTTAAAAGGGTTTCTTCCCCAAGCTGTGCATGAAGCCTACTCCAAAGGCTTTGGTGCCTTCTTTTGCCAAAAACTTGATAATGATGCATTGTGCAATAGAAGCATACACCTCTTGCTCTCTCTTGGCGTACTGAAGCGAGCATCCACTTTGCAGTGTGTGACACAACAATGCCACAATTCCAGACATCCACACCAACATTCTCTCAGAGCCCCACTTATTTCTGTTCATTACAAGAGGCGCCAATTTAAAATTTGGTTTTATATTTGATTCACTCTCATATAAACTAGCTGAAATACTGGGTTAGCATGGTGGTTTCATAGCTTAGAAAAGGAAATAATATTTCATATTCTGCGTTATTCTGTGTTTGTAAAGGGTTTTGTGTGGTGAGTGTGAGAGTGTGTGAGAGTGAGAGTGTGAGAGAGTGTGAGTGTGTGAGAGCGTGTGAGAGAGTGTGGGAGTGAGAGTGAGAGTGTGAGTGTGTGAGAGAGTGTGAGAGTGTGTGAGTGTGGGTTTTGTTTTTTTGTTTTTGTTTTTGTTTTTTTCTTTTTTTTTTTTTTCCTTAGACTTCTACACTGTAGCTCCATTTCAACCAAGACTTTTAATTATATATGAGGCTGCTTTATCAATACCTTTCCTAAATAGTAATCAGAGGTTTTTATTATTTCTTTCAGGGGGTTGTGAAAATAGTCCTGCCCAAATGGAATAGAAAATTTAAAATTGAAGTCAATCTAAGGACACTTCTGCATGAACAGACTTGTTTTATAAATATTGTTCTCTTTATTATTTAAGAAATAGAAACATTCGAAACCTTCTCATTGGAAAAAGGGCAGAAAAATATTTTAATTGGAGGCAATTTTGACACCTTTTAGCATGAATGGCCCTATTTCGTGAATTCTTTTTCTAAATAGCACAATGTTGTAGGTATAAACTGTCAAACTATGGACAGCAATGGTTATTTCAAGTATGGTGCCTTATTTTTGACTCGTGGCCAGCAGACATGCGTGAGGTAGCTGCTGCAGGATGCATACTGCTGCCAGCCGAATTGAATATTCACAGAACCTGAACTCAAACATATAGTGTGCGGAGAAATCAAGCACATAGATTTACTTACATTCATACAATAACCACGTACCGTTATCACAGAAAATGTTGGAAATAAAGTCATTGTGCTGGCATGCATCCCTCACACTTTATCAGAAAATTTCCATTAACATGCATTAATTCTTCTGAAATTACAGTAATTTCTCTTCTGATACTATCTTTCAGTTCTTCCAATGTATGCGGGTTGTTCCAATACACTCTATTTTTTAAGCTCCCGCAAAAATAAAACTCACATACCGTAAGATCTGGGGAACACGGAGGCCATAGTCCTCTACTGATGACCCTATTTCAAAAATTGCCTTAATTAATTTCAACGAGGGATCAGCTGCATGTGCTGTTGCAGAGTTTTTTGAAATTATGCCTGTGTGCACTCAATGTCACACAAATATTCCAGGAATAGTTTTGATATTGTATCCCTGTACCTCTATCCACCAAATGTATCCCTGAGGAATAGAGGCCCTATAATTTGGTACGCATTCAGAGCATTGCAAACACCAATTTTCTGGTCATTCAATGGGATTTCAGGTAAAATATCTGGTTTTTCTGCACTCCAATTTATGTTGTTTTGTGTTGATATATGACCATTTAAATAAAACCATGCTTCGTCTGTTAAAAATTAACTTTGGGTTAGAGCTTCCAATCTCGCTAATTTCTCGCCGCAATGAGGGCACCTCAAGCTGCAAGTAGATAAACAGAACACACAAATATGGCACGAGGGAGGTTGACTAACGAGAATATGGGAGTCTCGATACTTGCAAGACTCGTAAGTCCCGTTAATAGCAAGAGTGCAGTGTAATGAATGGAAACTGCCATAATCAGTCCTATAAGTTATATTATTTCATCTTTTTAAATGATTGAAGATTTAAATAGCCTACCAGGATAAGGAAGACATTTAAATAACATAGGCCAGGCAAAGGATTAAAAACGAATTGTGTTATCAGCAGATACGTGTATGTGGTCTCCACTTTTGTTACTAATAAGTGTGTATATATTTTATTACTCCTAAGACATTTATGCTGGAAGAAGTAATTGTATATTGGGTTGTAAATGAACATGTTTGTACATTGCAACAAAAAGTATAAAGTGTCATTAATGATTAATATCAATGATTTAAACCGTTTACTCTGAGCTCCTTTGTATATATGTACTGTTAAATGATGACTGATCTGGTGTTATTACTAGGGCCCAGATTTTTAGCTCTTTATAAATGCAGTTTTCACCTTTTGTTATCTTCTATTAACCTCTTTAGGTTTTCAAACAAATGTCCCAGCTTTCTAGTAATAATCCTAGCCCTTTTTAAGAGTTTTAACTGTTTTCCTAACTATTTTAGGAAGTTGACAACAAACTGCTTTTATAACATATTATAGATAAAAATATGAAAAGAATTTTACTTCCCAGAAGCATGCCATTAATATGTACTGTAATTTAAGACGATTAGTTGCTCAGTATACTCATGGTAGAACATTTTAACTAAAAATTTCAGCATGTATTTTTAAATATAGCACTCACATAAAACAAACTCCACACTTCAGAACTGTTGCTGATCACATCCATCCACATTTCCAAATTTTCTGTTTTTTTTTTTTTTTAATATATTCATATAGGCAGAGAAAGATCTTTCTACTTCACAAGATGTCGCTAGCATAAATTTCATACATGCAATTTCTATACCAAGATAAATATCGTGATAAAGTCTTTCACTGGCTGTACCCTCAAAGCAAAACTAAACTAATTGTTAAACAAACATTGTAATTCAAATGAATTTTAAATCATTTATACATTTTCTGCTGAGGTTAAAAAAATAAATAAATACAAAGTAAAACTTGATTGTAGCAAGTTTTAAGTCTTAATATCCCATTTAGCTTTTTTTTTTTTAGGTTGAATAAGATTCACTCATTAGCATCCAAATGGCTTAAAACATAAAAGTACTTTAAACCTTTGTAACTTACTTATTAGGGAAAAAGTAGGTGAAAATCTGAACATCCAGGCCCCTAATTATTACATAACCTCTTTATACTATGGATAATATGTGATCTTACTTTATGTGTAGATAGATAGATTTATTATCAGCCTGAAGAAATACAGATTCTATGGCATCGTCAAAATATAATGAAATTTTGTTACATTTGAGTTTAAATAAATACAGAAATTGTAAAAAGAATAATTCAAAATTAAAAAGAATAATGCAAAATATTTTTCTGCCAGTGCCAGGCTCCTTCCTACTGCTGCAGAATGGGACCTGTAATGACAAACAAAAAGCAGCAGTATCTGCACAAGAGAAATATGGCTGCAAAGATGATATTATAATAAATAATAATGATTTATAGTTATTTAATTTGCATTCTGTGGAACAAGTAAGAGTTTCTGTAGTTATGAGAATACTCAAGTCGCCTCGCTCGTAGGCACTACTTCTCGATACTGAGATTCTCATTGCCATACTCTCGAGAAGTGGTGTGGCTTACGAGTGACGGGTGAGAATGACACAGGTTTTGACCACTTCTACTTTGTGTCCATAGACCCATCATTTGCTTTACTTGACACTCAATTACAGAAATTTATTCTTGTGACAGTAACACATGGTTCCACTTCCTGAACTGCAATTATCTTATAAGGTCTTAATTCCACAAGTTTAGTGGCTTTCCAGGCCGAGAATTGTGAAACTCTCATTTTCTATGATAACCTACTCAGAGATTTTCCTGGGCTACATTGTATCTTTTGTCCTATCTCATTGAGCTTTTCCTCTGTAAGCACACTGACAAGGGGGAAAAGCAGGAGCCAGACTGGTTAGAAGTATTATGCGTACACAGTTACCTCCTGCGGGTCGACCACGAGTCAAAAATAAGGCTCTGTTAACCATCTAAAGGGTAGTTTACAATAAGGGGCTATTCTTCAAATGTTTATGTTGGGGCCTAGGAAGGTAGAGAATTTAAATCCTTTATTTCGTATTTAACAGCCTTTTTCTTTTCAAGTTGTGCTGTTCATGGATGCATGCACATGTGGCACAAACCTTTTTCCAAAAATGTTTTTCTTTTTTCGGGGGAGAATAAAATTTAGCCCAGAGAAAGATCAACCTCTGATTGATCCAAACATTACTGCACGTCTGGCTAAGTCAGTCCACCTGCAGGTAACTGAACCTATGTACTTCAAATAATCTTCACCAAAGGAGAAATTTGTAAAACAAAGGAATTTAAAACAAAATAGAGAATCATGTATCAGTTAATGTTGTTAATTTGCAATTAAGTAATTGTAGAGTCTTTTTTCCGTATTCCATGACTAATATCAGAGAGAATATCATGAATAATATATTAACTTACATTCCTGTGTTACTTTGTGTGGCTGTGAAAACCTTAAATAGTTATTATTCTTATGTTGGATGTTTTATATATTATGATTATTTGAGAAAGAAGTGTATATATATGTATGTATGTTTTTTCTCAGCTGCCTGTTGGAAGAGGTAATGTACAAAATTCATTTTCAATAATAATCTTACAGTTAATAATAGTAATACAAAGTAATAATACTAAATATAAATTAATGATAGTAATGCAACTAGCATACTATATGAAATACCCTAACTATGTCCTAACTTACGTCAATTACAAGCATGTTTATTAACAGTTACTACAAAGCATCAACATTAACAGTTTTGTGATCCTTAAATACCTCATTATATTTACTTTAATTATTCCTGAACTTCTTTAAGGTCAGAGGGCAACTCTGAATGGCTCCTACTGCTTACTCAATCCATTTCTCAACGGTCCTATTAGCAAAAGAAAACTGTCCTACATTGTTTTGTACCTTCTATCTTTAATTTTATACAAATGATTGTTTCGTCCGTAGTATGCCAGGTTTTCTAACCTCTTTCTAATGTCCACCCAAGCATTTAGACAAGCATAAGCTTTAAATAGTGCAACTAATCTCTATCTTTTATGCCTAACTTTTAGCTGCTCCCATTTATTCTCTTTGCCTTTTGTAAGCCAAAAATCTTTACCTCTCTTTATGAATGTTACAGCCTTTCTCTGTATCTTTTCCAGTGAGTCTGTTTGATTAATTCTGTATGGGTCCCAGCATTTTACTCCATATTCCCTAGCCAGCTGCACAAAGGACTTGTAGTTGCCCCATTCGTAGAGTAATGGTTACCATGCTAACTTCTTATACCCAAGGTTGAGTGTTCAATCCCGGCAGAGGACGGTGGATTTTTTCAAGCATAAGAATCCTTAGCCTGGCTGCCTTCAGAAGGAAAGTAAAGTTGTTGGTCCCATGTTGTAGATTTACGGCATGTAAAAGAACCTCAAGTCTGATAGAGAGGCCTCTGAGCAAAATTAAATGGTCTATCACACCCAGTATAGAATCAGACACTGAGAACCACAGCAGTTAAAGAGAGTTCATAAAAAAAACACCATTTCATTTCTAAGGACTTGTAGGCAATTTCCCTCGATGATCTTGTAAGCTTTTAGTAGCCATCACATAAAATTAAATGCTTATTCTGTGAAATGGGCTGGAATTTAAAATTCTAAGCTACACAACAATTTTTGCCTTGTCAAAAGTTTATCTGTGCCAGTTTTAGTCAAAATCAGTGCACAGTATAGAAATCTATAACACACACATAATAATTTCCTTCGAGAAGAACAATTTTATAAAACTAAATTATCAATAAACTCCATGAAAAACAAATCTTGTTATTCTAAAGAAAAAATTAATAAGTGTTTATTGTTAACTTTATTAGATTAGAATCTGTTGTTTGAATTTTTTTTTTATTATTTTGTGATATTAATATATGTAGCAGGTTTTATAATGAATTTGTTTGGTGATGTTTCATGGTAAGTAGTGTAGATGTTGTGTGTGATGGTTGATTTGTCCAATTGTTTCTATTTTACTGCTTGTAAGTGTTCTTTTAGTCCACTTTCAAAATGTCTTTTTGTTTTTCCTATGTAAAATTTGTTACAATCTGTGCAATCTATTTTGTAGATTCATTATTTTTGAGTTCTGGGATTTGTATTTTAAGTTGTTGTGGAGCATATTTTGTAGGCTGAACTTATTTTGTGGAGCAGGTTGATTTTATGTTTTTTGAAAATATTAGCTGTTGCACTTAGGTGTTTTAAAGCCCATGTTTATCAGCAAGAATAGAGCTTTTCAATAGTGAAAAAAACCGATCAGTTGAGTGGTGGTTTAGATTATTCTATATGCACACTTGTATTTATATACATATAAAAAAATTGTCTCTTTATAATGTTAATATAGATTTAGCTGCCAGTGAATTGCACGTAAATAACGTTTTATAAGATCTTCATTCTGCTAATGGGTATAATAGGTTCAAAGTTTTATAAGATATCCATAATATAAATCATTTTATATCTGCTATATATTCACTTATATATTACTAGGGTGAATCAATATAAAGGGGAATTATTTTTTATAATTCTATTGAATCTGCTAACAAAAACTCAACAAATACCTCATTTTTCTACATAATCTCCCAAATTTGACACACATTTTGCCATCAAATGGACAGCTTTTTGCTGCCATCATCAAAGAAAGAAGAGGATATGTGCACAGCCAGTTGAACATGCACTCCTCAACTTCTGCATTATCATTAATCCCAGTTCTTCTTCCAGTTACCCAATCAATATCCAAACAATGGTAGTCACAGGGTGACAAATCTGGACGGTAAGGTAGATGTTCTAGAAGTTTCTAATGCATTTCCTCCATTTTTTCCCATGTTAAGACAGTAACAGAATGTCATGCAGCACAGTCACATCTGGGATTGGTTGTCGGCCTCTTTGCGATATTTAGCTTTTGTCTAGACCAAAAAACTGCAGTAATAGACCACATTCACAGTCCTTCATTCACGAAGAAAATCCACCAGGAAAATGCACTTCAAGTCCCAAAAGACAGTTGTAAGCACCTTTCCAGCAGAAAGACATGTTTTGCCTTCACTGGCCCATCTGCACCTTGCTCCCACCACTGCTTACCATTCTGCCTATTATTTTTGTGCCACTCATACATCTGAGTCTTTATAAGGGTTTCTTCCCCAAGCTGTGTATGAAGCCTTCTCCAAAGGCTTTGGTGCCTTCTTTTGCCAAAAACTTGATAATGATGGATTGTGCAACAGATGCCTGCACCTCATGCTCGCTCTTGGCATACTGAAGCATGCGGTTACTCTGCAGTGTGTGACGCAACAATGCCACAATTCCAGACATCCCCATCAACATACTCTCAAAGCCCCACTTATTTCTGTTCAAGAGGCGTTAATTTAAAATTCTATACCTCCCTCGTATAAGCTAGCTGAAATACTAGGTTTTGCATGGTGGTTTCATAGCTTAGAAAAGAATATAATACTTCATCTTCTGTGTTTATAAAAGTTTGTGGGGGTGGGTGTGGGTGGGGTTGGGTGTGGGCATGGGGGTGTGTGTGCGCGCGGTTTCCTTAGGCTTCTACACTGTAGCTCCATTTCAGCCAAGACTTTTAAGTTTAAATGAGGCTGCTTTATCATTACCTTTCCTAAATAGTATTCAGAGATTGTTTTATTATTTCTTTTGGGAGTTGTGAAGAGAGTCCTGCCCAACTAGAACAGAAAATTGAAAATTAAAGGTAATCTGAATACTTTTCTGCATGAACAGGCTTGTTTTATAAATAATATTTGCTAAATTATGATACAAGTTCTCTTTATTATTTAAGAAATAGAAGCACTCGAAAACTTCTCAAAGGAAAAAGGTCAGGAAAATGTTTTTAATTGGAGGCAATTTTGACACCTTTTGGCATGAATGGGCCTATTTCATAAATTCTTTTACTAAATGGCACTCTGTTGTAGGTATAAACTGTCTAACTATGGACAGTGTTGGTTAGCTCCTCTACAGAGTCTTATTTTTTACTCATGGCCGGCAGACATACGTGAGGTAGCTGCTGCAGGATGCTTATGTCCGCCGGCCAAATTGCAGAGCTGAACTCAAACATAGAGCATGCGGACAAATCAAGCACATAGATTTACTTGCATACATACAATAACCACATACCATTATCACAGAAAGTGTTGGAAATCAGGTCCTTGTGCTATCATGCATATCTCACACTTTATCAGAAAATTTCCATTAACATGCATTAATTCTTTTGAAATTACAGTAATTTCTCTTCTGATACTGTCTTTCTGTTCTTCCAATGTAGGCGGGTTGTTCCAATACACTTTATTTTTTAAGCTCCCCTATAAATAAAACTCGCATACCATAAGATCTGGGCCACACGGTGCCCATAGTCCTTTACTGATGACCCTATCCCAAAAAATTGCCATAATTAATTTCAACGAGTGATCAGCTGCACGTGCTGTAGCAGAGTTTTTTGAAAATATGCCTGTGTGTACTCAGTGTTGCACAAACATTCGAGGAATGGTTTTATATTGTATCCCTGTACCTCTGTCCACCAAATGTATCCTCAAGGATAGAGGCCCTATAATTTGGTACCCATTCAGGGCATTACAAACACCAAATTTCTGATCATTCAATGGCATTTCAGCTATAATATCGGGTTTTTCTGCACTCCAATATCTGTTGTTTTGTGTTGATACATGGCCATTTAAATAAAACCATGCTTCTTCAGTGAAAAAAATTAACTTTGGCTTAGAGCCGGACAAGTCAGCTTTCAATCTCGCTCATTTCTCACTGCCAATCAGGGCACCTCTTTCTGCCTGTAGATGCAAGAACACACAGCTGGCATGAGAGAGTTTGACCAACGAACATATGGGACTCTCTATACTCGCAAGACTCATAAGTCCTGTTAATAGCAAGAGTGCAGTGTAAAGAACAGAAACTGGCATAATCAGTCCTGTAAGTTATATTATTTCATCTGTTTAAGTGATTGAAGATTTAAATAGTCTACAAGGCTAACAATGATATTTAAATAACCCAGGCCAGACAAAGGATTAAAAACGAACTGTGTTATCACAGCATCAGCAGATATGTGTATTGGTCTCCATTTTTCTAACAAATCAGTGTGTATATTTTATTACTCCTCAGTATTTTATATTGAGAGAAGTAATTGTATTTTGGGTTGTAATCTGAACATGTTTGTACATTGCAACACAAAGTATAGAGTGTCATTAATGATTAATATCACTTATTTAAACCGTTTACTGTGAATGCATTTGGATATATGTACTGCTAAATGATGAGTCATCTTGTGTTATGACTAGGGACCGAATTTTTAGTTTTTTATAAATGCAGTTTTAACCTTTTATCATCTTTTATTAACCTCTTTAGGTTTTCAAACAAATGTCCCAGCTTTCTAGCAATATTCCTAGCCCTTTTTAAGGGTTTGAACTGGTTTCCTAACTATTTTAGGAAGTTGACAACAAACTGCTTTTATAACATAATAGATAAAAATATGAAAAGAATTTTAGTTCCAAGAAGCATGCTATTAATATATACTGTAATTTAAGACAATTAGTTGCACAGTATACTCATGCTAGAACATTTTAACAGAAGATCAGGATGTATTTTTAATTATAGCAGTCACATAAAACAAACTTCACACTTCACTGTTGCTGAACACAACCATCCAAATTTCCAAATTTTCCATTTTTTTTTTTTTTAATATTTGTTTATGCAGGAAAAAAAAATCTTTCAACATCACAAGATGTCGCTGACATATATTTTTCATACACATAATTTCTATACTAAGATAAAAATCGTGAAAAATTTTTTCACAGGCTAACCACACATGTACCCTCAAAACAAAACTAAACAAATTGTTAAACAAACATTATTCAAATGAATTGAAGAAAACATTGATACATTTTCTACCCATGTTAAAAAAATAAATAAATAAAAAATAAAACTTAATTGTAGCAAGCTTTAAGCCCTAATGTCCCATTTAGCTTTTTTTTTTTTTTTTTTTTTGTTGAATAAGATTCACACATTAGCATCCAAACGGGTTGAAACTGAAAAGTACTTTAAACCTTTCTAACTTACTTATAAGGGAAAAAAAAAGGTTAAAATCTAAACATACTGGCCCCTAATTATTATGTAACCAGTTTATATTATGGATCATACATGAACCTATTTCATGTGTAGATATGAGAATACTCAAGTTGTGAGCACTAGCTCTCAATACTGAGATTCTCGTTGCCAACCTCTCGAGAAGTTGTGTGGCTTAAGAGTAATAGGTGAGAATGCTACATGTTTTGACCACTTCTACTTTGGGTCCATAGACCCATCATTAGCTTTACCTGAAGCTCAATTGCAGAAATTTATTCTTCTCACAGTAAACTTGGTTGCACTTCCTGACCTTGCAGTTATCTTATAAGATTTTTATTCCACAATTTTAGTGCCTTTCCAGGCCGAGAATTGTGAATCTCATGTTTTCTGTGATAACCTACTCAGAGATTTTCTTGGGCCATGTTGTATCTTTTGTCTTATCTCAATGAGTTTTTCCTCTGTAAGCACACTGACACAGGGAAAAGCAGGAGCCAGACTGGTTAGAAGTACTGTGTGCACACAGTTACCTCCTGCTGGTCTGCCACGAGTCAAAAATAAGGCTCTGTAGTAGTTGTCCATCTAAAGGGTAGTTCACAATAAGGGGATATTCTTGAAATCTTTATATTGTGCCCTTGGAAGATAGAGAATTTAAATCCTAAATTTTGTATTTGACAGACTTTTTATTTTCAAGTTATGTTGTTCATGGATGCATGCACATGCAACACAAACCTTTTTCCAAAAATGTTTTTCTTTTCTCAGGGGAGATCAAAACCTAGCCCAGAGAAAGATCGACCTGTGTTGGAACCAGATGACATATATCTGCCTAAGGATGTCCACTCGCAGGTAACTTAAACTATGTACTTAAAATGATCTTCACCAAAGAAGAAATATGTAAAACAAAGACATTTAAAACAAAATAGAGCATTATGTATCATTGGATGTTGTTAATTTGCAATTAGGTAATTGTAGTCTTGTTTCCATACACCATGATGAATGCCAGAGAGAAAATAATGAATAATATGTTAACATATATTCCTGTGTTATTTTGTGTGACTGTGAACACCTTAAGTAGTTGCTATTCCATGTTGGATGTTTCATACATTATGAAAATTTTAGAAAAATGTGTATCTGTGTATGTGTGTGTGTCTTTGTGGCTGTGGCTGTGGCTGTGGCTGTGTCTCAGCAATTGGGTGCTGCCCGGTGGAAGAGTTAATGTACAAAATTCATTTACGATAATAATCATACAGTTAATAATAGTAATACAAATTAATAATAGTAAATACAAGTTAATGATAGTAATGCAACAAACATACTATATGAAATACCCTAACTATATCCTAACTTATGTCAATTACCAGCATGTTTATAAACAGTTACTACAAAACTCAACATTAATAGTTACAGAACACTCTTTGCGATCCTTAATTACCTCACAATATCTACTTTAATTATCCCTGAACTTCTTTAAGGTCAGAGGGCAACTCTGAAAGGCTGCTACTGGCAACTCAATCCATTTCTTGATGGTCCTATTAACAAAAGAAAATGTTCCTACATTGTTTTGCACCTTCAATCCTTAATTTTATACAAATAATTGTTACGTCCATAGTACGCCAGGTGTTCTAACCTCTTCCTTAAGTTCACCCATGCATTTAAACAAGCATAAGCTTTAAATAATGCAACTAACCTATGTCTTTTATACCTACATTTTAGCGGCTCCCATTTATTCTCTTTGGCTTTTGTAAGCTGAAAATCATTACCTCTCTTTATGAATGTTACAGCCCTTCTCGGTATCTCTTCCAGTGAGTCTGTTTGATTAATCTGTATTGGTCCCAGCATGTTACGCGTATTCCATAGCCGGCCGCACTAAGGACTTGTAATCACCCTCCATAGTGTAATGGTTACCATGCTAACTTCATATACCCTAAATATATCCTAACTTACGTCAATTACCAGCACGTTTATGAACCAGCACGTTCTAAAATGTCGTTGGACAACAGTTGCTGATTGCGTTCTAGCAAATTCCAACACGCAATATGCCTTTTCCACAGGATTTTCCGCCATTTCAGCTTCTGCAACAACAAACAAATCACTACAGCATTACCAATAGTAACAAACGAAACTTTGAGAGTTTCTCAACATACCTCCAAAATAATTAGGTTGCTATCTCTAATAGTTTTTGTTTTACAGGCAGTTGAAGTTGTCTATTTCTTTTGTAGTAACCCTGTATATTAAAATATACAACAAATGCAATTTGCCTTTCAGAGAATCCTATCTCCTCAGTTTAGTGCTTCAAAAGAAGAGAGCGAGGACGTATTTGAGAGTACTGATTGCAGAATTCGCCAACTAGGAGATTCATCTTTCAGGACCACTGAGGAAAGGTAATTATTGGTGTGCCAGATATTAATCTTCTATATGAAAATATATTACAGGTAAAGGTATGTGTTAGTGAGATTGAGATGTGTGAAGTTTACATAGATTTGCTTGCATTTTTGCAACTTAGAAATGATTCCTTTAGCTCTTCTTTTGAACATAGAATGCACAAATCTTTATCTAATACACATTTAAAATCAATTTTAAGTATGCTTTTATGCCAGAGAATGTTTTTTTAATACAAAGTTTACTGTCCTTTGTTTATTTTCTGCTCATGAAGTCATACTTAAAAATGTAGTGCAGCCAAATTATACATTTTGTATCACTTAACACAATGCTGCAAACAGTATTTTTTCTCATCAAAGAATTACACTAACTATGTAACTATATATACATCACTAAATTATGATGACTAGCTATGTACACTACGCTAACTAAGCATAGCCGTAACTTAACCACTTTGTCTTCCACAAGATCATGGAAAGAATCTGCTGAAGGATTTTTGGTGTCACTATGCCACAAATATTCACAAATATTCCCATTCTACACTATTTTATATTATTATTATTGTTTACTTCACAGTGGTGACTGAACCAATCAAATACTATCTCGCACATTGGTCTTCAACAAGTACATTCCTTTACTTCATATCACTGCTTGTAAACAAAGCAATAGATGAGAAAAAGAAAATGTTGAGGCTATAGCCTTGCTTGCTCAAACCTTAGGACACAAACTGTGTGAGTTTCTCATGTGCAGTACTAAAAAGAATAATAAATATAGTTAATTAGCAGATAATGATTCATACCAAAAGTCATAAGAGTAGGGCTTTTATTCTGACATTTTGCTACTGGCACCAAAACTCAGGAAATGTGAGGTCTCTTAATGTGATGCAGGTTGCATTACATTCCAAACATAACATTCTTTTTCTCAACAGACCCTCAGCAAATAATAGTTAAAGGCAGACCACTATATCATTGAGCTGTACTGACAGACCTGTCTTAAGGAGGATACCCATTGTAAACAGACAGCATGGCTCGGCACAGTATGGTGCAACACAGCACATGGCATGGTAGAGTCCAATGTCATTTCTAGTAAAGCAATGCAAGATAACCCATTATGAGCACCCGGCACAGCATGGCATGGCATGGCACAGCACGGAAATGGTAAAAGAAGAATGCCTCCAAGAGAATTGAAACTAATCAGGCCGTTTGACCTGAATGGCCAGATAGTGCAATCACTCAAGTAGTTTGTTAGTGTATTGCTATATGGTGTATATTCAGCGTGAGAACATGCACAGAGAAGAGATTTTTACAGAAACTGTGAGAGAATATCCTTTTCTCTATGATGCATCTGATCCAGCTTACCACAGTAACAGGAAAAAGGACAATCCATGGAAACAAATTTCTGAAAAGTTTCCAAAATAGACAGGTAATTTATATGTACATATATAAAAACAAAATTCTTTTGATAAAATCGGCAAAAAAGTAAATAAAAACTTTTTGTGTCAGGAAAAGAAAGTCCAAAATCTAAGCCCAACGCCACACAGAATCAAAACAGACAAACATAAATCCCAAAATGTGATTAATCTTTCAGACAAAACATTCAAAATAGAAGAATTGGACTTTCTTAATAAAGGACAGATAACATGCGTGCAACACTTTAGGAATGTAGAAAAAATTTGTAGTTGATATCGAGGTTGCAATAGAAGGAAAAGCCGCTGCCGAGAAAAATGTGATAAGGATTAAATGCGAAAAACCATTAAGTAACATTCAGAAACAGAAACCAATGAGCAAACCTTTCAAACATATCATAAAATCCTTGAACGAAAAAGACGTCATTTACACAAAAGCTGACAAAGGAAACAAAATGGTCATACTAGATATAGAAGACTACATAAGTCGCATAGAAGTATCTTTGGCGAGTGACGAGTTCACTATGATAAAATTCGATCCTTTATGCAAATGCACAACCGCCATAAACAATACTATAAAAACCAGCAACATTATCCCAAAATCACAACTTTGGAGAATGAAAGTAGACAATCCATCTATTCCTACTATGTACAGACTGCCCAAAATCCACAAGCCAGGAAACAAAATGAGATTAATAGTAAACAACATCAATGCACCTACCTATAACCTAGTCCAATGGCTAAACAAAACATTACTCAAAATTTGAAACCCGAAGCATAAATAATTCCATAGAACTAATCAACAACATAAAAGACCTAGAATTATCACCTAATGATAGACTTGTCTGCTTTGACGTCAGCTCCTTATTCCCAAGCATGCCTATTGCCACCCTAATGCAATACTACCAGCAATGGTTTCAATGCATAAACTTAATGAAAGAAGAAATTGATGAATACACCAAGCTCATCCACATCTGCATTGAAAAATCTTTCTTCATCTTCAATGACAAATATTATAAAGAGAAATCAGGCCTCACAATGGGAAGTCCCCTGTCATCATTCCTGGCAAATTTATTCATGAGCTTTTTCAAAACAAAAATCATCAATGGATTCCCTCACATTTTCAAAACTCGGTTCAGGTATGACGATGATGCATTTGCCATAGTAAATGCTAAACTAATAGAAGATGCACTGTTGCTGCTAAATTTACAAATCCCAGAGATAACATTTACCATGGAAACAGAGAAAGACCACACTCTTTGGACCTAAAAATTATCAGAAACTATAAAAAAACTGGAATTTGGAATCTTCAGGAAGGACACTCATACGGACAACCACATAAAATTTACCAGCTTCAACCCAACTAGCCACAAACATGCAATCATCCACAGTTTGCTAAATAGATTACTTAACATCCCTATGGAGAAGATAAAATATGAAAAAGAGCTTAACCAAATAATAACTGCCGAGAGCAATGGTTTTAACAAAACACTTGTCCTGAAAAAACTAAAAGCAATAGAGAGAAAGACAAAAATAGCAGCTACAACCACCCTCATGCCAGATGAAAACCAGAATATTTTCAAAAAATTCACATTCCACCCTCAGGCCTTCAACAAATTTAAAAGGATCTTCAAGGAACTCAACATCTTCTAAGCCCCACAAAACAATCATAGCTTAAAAAATCTTCTAAAGAACAAGTTGGACAAAACACCTGCATCCAAGAAATCAGGAATTTACAGAATCAACTGTAAAAACTGTGATAGAGATATATAGGACAAACCAGAAGAAAC
Organism: Hymenopus coronatus; assembly: GCA_030762935.1. NCBI lineage: Eukaryota > Metazoa > Arthropoda > Insecta > Mantodea > Hymenopodidae > Hymenopus > Hymenopus coronatus. The sequence goes on along the minus strand of CM060900.1, from coordinate 533,101,362 downwards.
ATAGGAACCAGGTTGAAGGAACATCTGGCACACTTAAGAAACAGCCAAATGGAGAAATCAGCAGCAGCCTCGCATGCTTGGGACGATAGCCATAGAATCGAAGATAATGACCACTTGTTAAAATCAGTACAGCAACCGCTAGAATTAAACATATGGGAGAAGAGCTTTATTTTAAAACAGAAACCTAACCTGATGAATTTTGGAGTTCCTGCCGATGACAACCCACTCTTCAAGTTCATCTATCAGCCACCAGAGAAAGGAGAAGAGTCCTCAAAAATACCAACAACAGGCCGGCCAGTCGAAATCTGTTGATGATGTAGGCAACATATGCCTTCGAAATATGTCCAGGTAATTAATTACTTAGTGAAGCAATTCAAGTGTAAATTAGACCCATATTTCCAATGTGTAATTATGCTTCATTGTGTACCACTTCCAGTATTTTGATTCTTTTGAAAAATATTAAGATTTTACAAGTAACATTATCCAATTGCAAAACCATAACAGAAAAAGAGAAATCCAAATTAAAGCCAGATTTACCAACCTTACCCAGATTGTATGCCCTACCAAAAATACACAAACCTGGCAACAAAATGAGACCCATCATAGATAATACCAGTGCACCCACATATAAACTCTCCAAATGGCTCACACAAAAATTCAATAGCAAAAGTGTATCAAATTCATTGGACCTGATTAACCACTTGAAAGGTTTTTGTATTTCACCTAAAGACAAGATAGTATCCTTTGCTGTCACCTCCCTATTCCCCAGCATACCCATAGACGAACTCCAAAAACCTCTGAAAACCTGGTTACAAAGCATAAACATACCAACAGAGGAAATAGAAGATCTTGTCCAGTTAACCAGTTTATGTGTAAAACAGAACTACTTCACATTCAAGAATAAATGCTACCAACAAACAACAGGACTAGCAATGGGGAATCTTCTATCACCATTCCTAGCCGACCTATACATGAGTAATTTTGAAATACACATCACTGAGGCATTCCCACATATTATCAAAAAATGGTATAAGTATGTAGATGACGTCATCGCCATAGTTCCAGAAAAACTCATAAACGATGCACTCAAACTTCTTAACTTTCAAAACAAGTTCATTCATTTCACTATTGAGACCGAACAGGAAGGAGTCCTACCATTCCTAGACATCAGAATAATAAGAACAGAAAAACATAGCCTGACATTTGGAATATATAGAAAATCCACCAATACAGATAACCACATAAAGTTTGATAGCTACAACCCTACAACACACAAGTATGCAGTCCTGAACAGTTTAAGGTATAGATTAGTACACATTCCCATGGAGAAGAATGAATACCAAAAAGAATACCAACAGATACTCCAAACAGCTATCAACAACGGTTTCCAAAAAAGTGCAGTAGACAAGAGAACACATAAATACAAAAAACTGAACTGCATAACACACACAACCACCCTACAGAACCTTGGTGACCAACCTCAATTCAGAAAATTCACTTATCATCCTTGGGCACACAACAAACTTCAGAAAATCTTCAGGAATTATAACATCACCTTAGCTCCAAAAAACAACTACAGCAATCATAAACTGCTGTGCAGACAAAAAACTGGCAATTTATGAAATTAAATGCTCAGACTGTAATTTGGTGTACATAGGAAGGACAAAGAGAAGTTTGGAGACCAGATTAAAGGAACACATGAGAAACCTAAAATACAAACAAATAGAAAAATCAGCAGTTGCCTATCATTTTTGGACATCAGGACACGAAGTCACACAGAATATAAAACTGTCAAAACCAGCATATAAACCCACAGAATTAGATGTCTGGGAGAAGATCTACACCATGAAGAAAAAGAGCCATATCATGAATTTTGATTTGCCACCATACAGCAACCTCTGGAAATTCATAGATCCAGCAACAAATGCCTCCACAATTTATACACCACCACCCCGATCATTGATGCCAATGAAGAAAGATTTAGTCAGAATTAAGGGTTGCAAATGGGAACAAATGTTTCCCGAAACCGGTCACAGTAAGTAAAAATAAGTGATGTTTGTGTTACAAAAACAGACTCGAATACTTTTCAAAAGAATCAAAATACTGGAAGTGGTACACAGTGAAGCATAATTACACATTGGAAAAATTTCCAATGTCGAATTCTTTTATTTTTTACTCTTCCATATTATTTGCTATGTAGATATCTGGGGATTATTTGCAAAGATTGGCTACAATTGTGACAAATGAAGTGCATGTTGGCTGCTATGCAAAAAGCAATAGGGCTCAAAGTCATCTGCTGTTTCTGTCTGCTTGCACATGTGCATTGGAGAACCTTCAGACTTAGAAAAATTGCTTGCTTCCTCACATCACATGTAGTATAGTATCCTCGATTCCTTTTCTTTCAGTCCATTTTATAATAATGATGATGACAACAATGACAGCAGCCGTCACCTTCATTCATCATTAAGCATACAACAAGCAATAGGTTTCATCAGTCAGTTTTAAACAAATACTTACTACATACTCAGTGAATCTCCATTGAAAATGGTGGCAAGAGCCACCGAAACATGTCCGAAGTAAGTTACTTTATTTCAAGAGTGAAGTTTGAGTGTAATCTATGTTTTTACTCCTATTTACTTACTAATGTATTTACAGGTACAGAATGTTTACAAATTTATGTACAAAAAGTAATCTAAGAAGCTGAATCAATTTAAGTTTTACAAACATTTAACATTAGTATTGTAATCACAGTAAGTTGAAAATTATTTGCTAATTAGATTTCCAAGTAATGCTTACTACTATATTTGCTTATATAAGATCTGCAATGCTGACAAGATTTTAAATGGAGAACACCTACTGGAATGCACAGTATTAAGGAAAGCTCTACCAGATGGAAAGATACACAATTTATATTGGCTGTCTAGCGAAAAATTGATGGATCAAAATCCTGTACATTAGATCAGCAACAACATATTTGCTTATTTATGGTCTAAGACATAAGGTACAGTATACTTAAATGATGATGATGATGGTGGTCATGGTGATGGTTGATGGTGATGGTGGTGGTGTTGATGGTGATGACGACAGAATAAAATGCCTTTTGTTTAAACCAGTTTTTTACCTTTTTAACAAATCTGATTTGTGGAAGTTCTTTTACTTCTGAAGGAAGCTTATTAAATAATTTTAACTGTTGATAGCAGTGACTTTTATGGTCTTGCTCAGTCGGTGTGGGGTGTATCCAAATCATGTTTGCATCTAGTATCGTGACTGTGTACTGAAGAGTGATCTATAATATATTTTTATTTTCATTAACATGCATGATATTGGTGCATAGAGGGTGTTAATGAAACTACACTGAAATTATTTGCGACATTGTGCACGGGACTGATATAAGTAATTTGAGATTGGCGATGCATGGTCCCTGGATAAACATAATGCAGCTACATAACGTTAAACGTGTGGGTATCAGATGCTGATAAGTCAGTGTTAAAGCAAAGCAGGTTAAAAAAATGGCTTAGAATGTCTTTAAAACTGCTGACTGAGAATAGAAATATCGATTTTCAGCAGATAATTACTAGCATTCTCAAGATTTAATGTCGCAAAAATCTGTAAAATCATGAACTAATCACTTGTCAGTGCGACACAGAGCATTTATTAACTACGCTATTGAGTTATGTAGCCTACTCTAGCATTTTTTCAACTTCTCTGGTGGCTTAATGCCTAACGCGGAAAGCTGCTATCCCAAAGATCATAAGTTCAATTCCTGTCATAGAGTAAATGATTTTTATTATTATCTTTTTCATTCCAGACAAAGTGCCACGATACATGGTGTACTGGCACTTCAGAAACTTATGGGCGTTACTCTGAAATTTCAATAAACAGGCCATAAGTCTCGTATCTCAAATTACTTATTTAAGTAATTTGCATATTCTGTGAAAATATTTTGGTATAGTTCATTAACACCTATATATACATTGAGGGTAGTGTCATTATGCTAAGGTCTATAAATCTAGGCCTAGGTGTATCCTGTTGTCCTAATCCTAACATTAGTCTGAGTTTTTTTGCCATATAAATACATTTTTCGAGGTAACGCATTTACCACGAAGTCTAACCCCAAAGTAATATATATCAAGGTGTATAAAAAATTCTTGGGCAAACATTATCAGAGCAAAGCAAGCAAAACTAGTCATGAAAACTAATATCTGGTAACAGTTATAAGTTATTATGAAGGTTTATGTTCAGTGTGTTTCAAGGTAAATCCAGCATCTTAAGTTGATAACAAATTATTCATTGTGTCAGATAATTGAGTTGTATAAATGCTAGGCAACTATCTGTTGCACTTACGATATTCTAGATGGCACATTTACATACTTGTTTTTATATCCATAGGTACGGCCAGGCTCGAATTTAGGACCTCTGATGCCCCTGGGCAAAAAAAAACCATTTCCGTTCCCCCCAAATTGCAATACATATTTTACTTAAATTTTCACAACATAGAGAATGGTTTGACTAGTTTGGATGCTTAAGTATGGGTGGCAAACTCCATAAGTGAGTTTATTAAAATTTAAGTAGAAACATCTTAATAGAAAGACCTTACACTAAAGAAGCATCACCCCATATTAGATATCAAAACATATACTGTTTAAATAACAAGAGGCTTCCTCCTTGCCCTGTCATTTGCAAACACGTTTATGATTTCTTCATAGTCGTTTTCACTGTTAAGTCAGATTCAATTGCAAGAACACCAAGACAACTAAGGCAGTCCTTTATTTGTAATGTTCTTAATTATTTATGCGTCTTAGAGCAGAAAATGAGCTCTCAGTTGAGCAGTTTGAAAGCAGGAGTGCTCAAGTATATTTGTAGAGCACTCTCTAGATAGTTACCTTTTAACATCTTGCACAGCTGTGTCAGAGAGTGCGACGCATTTTCATTCCTTTTCTATGCAGCTTTTAAAGTGTAAGCACATTCAAGTACAAATGCTGAATCTTCAAGATCCAAACTGTAACTTTCTGAAGTCTGGATGATGCTTCCTGAATTTCAAGTGGGCTAAGCATCTCCAGATTTGTCAAAAACATAAATGGTTCACTGAATTCCTTGTAGGAAGAAACTTTGTCGTTCTGTCCTTCAATTAATTTATCCAGAATCAAAAGGAAAGACATCTGCAAGTCATCTGAATCATCATTTCCTTCAGAGTCTGAATCAGATTCATCAAAGAATCTTTCTTTTTCTTCCTGCATTTTTTATCCTGATCAATTGTAGTAAGGTTGCAAAGAGATTCAAATTTCTTCTGTCCTAGATTCTTGAAATCTTCATATCCCATTTTCATTTCTTCCAAGAAACCAACCAAAGAACTATACAAATTACAAACAGTAGCTACATCCATGTCTGCTGTTTGTAACTGCTTACTTACAACATTGAAACTTTCAAGAATGGAATTCCAAACTACTGTCATAAAAGATGTCTCAAGACTACACAATTTCTTCATTATGTCTTTAGCTTCAGATTTCACCAAAGACTTCTCACTTTCATTCCCTATTGTTGACAACAGTGCTCTAACGATGCCTCGCCATCTTTGTTCAAGTTTCTGCAAGCTTCTTCTCTAACAGACCATCGGGTTATGCAGAGGGACTTGACACTCAAGTTCTCTGAACTGAAATATGTGCTTAAGTGATTCCATCAATGACTAGAAGCACTGAAAAAATTAATTATTTCTTGCAAAATGTCAAAAAAATAGGTTGCTTGGTTACATCTTGGCGCACTTGAACCCACTAAATTCAGAGTGTACGCTGAACAAGGAATATAGAAAGCATAAGGAGAGATAGAGCTTTGATTCTAGCTTGCAAGCCTGAATAAATACCTGATATATGTGGTGCATTGTCATAACTCTGTCGCCTGCAGTTACCTATGTCCAATCCATGTCTCTCACTGCATTTATCACTGCATTTGACAGATCCTGGCCACCATGTCACAGAATAGAGGGTATACAGACAGGAAACTCAAGGAAATGGAAATGGCGTGTCATTTATGGACGCTCTTTAACTACTGTGGTTCTCAGCGTCCCATTCTAAATTGGGCGTGAAACACCTTTTTTAATTTTGCTCAGAGGCCTCTCTATCAGGCTTGAGGTTCTATTATGTGCCGTAAATCTACAACACAGGACCAATGGCTTTACTTCCCTTCTGAAGGAAGCCATGCTAAGGATTTTTACACCTGAAAAAAATCCATTGTCCTCTGCCGCGTTTGAACCCGCAACCTTGGGTATATGAAGTTAGCATGGTAACCATTACACCACAGAGGGCGACTCCTTTGATGTGCATGAAACCAAGCACTGCACTGGACGCCATATTGGGACCTAGTAAACACAAACCGAAAGCTGTCTATAACATACCATTTTAAGCAGATTACAACGTTAAAAAAAAATAGAAAACCATTAACATACACAATAACAATCATGTGTGGAATACACATGACTTTCTCTGCTTACTCTCCTACAAACTATTTATATGGCTGCTTATTCTTCAGTTTCTTGTTAATAAAGATACATTTTAATTGCGCATTTCATTATAGGTATAAAGATAGTCAAATCTTATCGATGCCAGCAGCTATTAATGCTTTGAAATCCCATTCTATTTGCAAGGACTTGAAAAAAGAAAAGAAAAAACCTGGATGGTAATTTCCACGAAAGAAAATGTGTATGTATTTGAAACATATTAATTAATAACAAGGGGTATTTCAAAAATGTCAACTCCATTAAAAAGTGTACCTGAAAAATTGTGGGGTTTAACAGAATCTACATTTTCTGAGTGGTAAAATTTGATCTATCTCTTATGGTTTTGATGAGGATAACAATTTTTATGACAAACAAAATGTATAGCTTGAATTTTGTGGGAATATCCTCTGAAGACCTCTTTATTCTAGATTACTTGTATATAACTTTTGTATAACTGGTAAACCATAAGAGATAGACAAAATTGTACTACATAAATTCTGATGTGTTCCATTCACATAACTTTTCTCTAGCTGTTCCACAAACAAATTTTTCTTATAAAAGATTATTCTTTTATCTATGCATTGCTAATCAAGATAAACATTAGCAGAAATGTTCTTATTACTTGCTTGCTTGTAAGTAGAATGGAATAAAGGAAAACATTAGGCCAAAGTGATGGTCAAATCTTTTAAAAGCTGGTCATTATGTGACATAATTGAAGTTCGGTTTGCTTTTATGCCCCATTGGAGAAAAGTTAATCAGTTTAAAACTGAAACCAATAACAAGGAATATTTTAGAAACCATCAGCTCTACATAAAAAAATGTATATGAATAAATTATGTGCTTTAACGGGATCTACACCTTTTGTCTATCTCTTATGGTTTAACTGTTATGCAAAATTCTGTAAACCCCAACCAGAATAAAGAGCTGTTCAGAGGCCATTACCAGAAAATGGCAATATACATTTTATTTATATAAAATAACATATACAGTATTGTAATCAAAATCGTTAACAGCCATTTTTGAGAAAATTAAATTTTTTTAAAAATGTACCATGTAAAGGGTAGACTGTGGGGGAGGAGATTTTCTTGAAAATCGTGTCTCATCCATCCATGTAAGATACTAAACTTAAATACCAATGGTGTTATTGAAAGGACTTTTCGTTTTTGAGATATGCAGTACACACACGCATGCACCCACCCACACACACACAAGGACCTTTATCTGAAACTGCCTTTTTTCGGACTCAGGGTACCTCAAAACTTATATTTCCAGTGGTATCTCGACATTGAATTTTTGGGTAGAATACAATACCTTCTCTATCACTATATACACTGTACATACGCACTAGAGAAAGTAAAAATATATCTATATCTCATTAAAACACACAATTTATATCATTTACATTTTTTTGTGGAGTTGACCATTTTAAAGATATTCCAAGTTGTTAGTTTCAGTTTATGATAACATTTTTTCAAACAGGAAGTCATTCCCAGCAAGCAAAGAGAACCGAATTTCAATTGTTTCAAATAGCGACCGGCTTTTAAAAGATTTGACTTGCGCTTTAGTCTATGTATCTCTTATTTCTCTTCCACTTACAAAGAAGTAAGTAATAAGACCAATTCTGGTAACTTTTATTTGATTAGTATAATGTATATAAAATAATAATCTTATGTAAGAAAATTTTGTTTGTGTAACAGCTAGAGAAAGTCATGTGAATGGAACACACCCGATTTTTGAGTCTGTTTTGTTTGTTACTCATATATCTACAAAACAAATCCTGGCAACATGAAATTATGATCAGGAAAATATGTAGGTAAGAGTAAGTAACCAAGTGATTCAATGGGCTGCCAAATTTCATTTAATAAAAGAATAGAAAAGCACAAGACTTTGCATCTGAACGAGAGGTATATGATTAGACAGAATGAACCAGTCCTATCATAGGAAAAAAAAACTAAACTCAAACCTGAAGCTTGATGTAAACACATGATAAACCACATTACTAAGCTTATAGGAGATATTCCATGTTTCTATACCATAATAACTGCATTTGAATTATTTTCTTTTAAGAGTTGAGCAACACTGGCTGCCTTTTCTCTTTCTACTGCTCATTGTAAGAGCAGTAAAGCTTCAAGAATCAACAAATATTCTAAGTTGTACAGTGTATAATATAACTTTTGAGTAGAATATAACCCCAGCAGCTAAAATGTATGATTGACAGCATTAACAAAATGTATATTACGAAGTGTGTAACTTCAACACCATAGCTGTTTACTCGGTCCCAGTATGTCAGAATTTGCGCATGCGCACCGAATTTAGGTACACGGATTACAGTCGAGTTTCCTTTCTGTATACTCTATTCTGTGACCATGTCCTGGATGCGGCACAAATTCAACAAACCGCCCTTCAGCCAGCCCCTCTTTGTTTACATAACGTAAGACAAAACTTAATTAGTTTATGTGCAATATCAGGGCTGAAGTCAACAATTACAGAGTAGTATTTTGCCGCAGTAACTTCTGCCACTATTTCTTCGACAACTCTCTTCCCCATGATTTTGATTATTTGCCCATATATAGCAAAAGACAGAAGTTTATCCATTTTCAGAATCCTTATATAGTGACATGTGGCTAGCAAGAAATGGATCAAATTTGGCAATAAGTTCCATGCACATTAAAAAGTTACAATTATGAACACTTCCAAGAATTTCATCATTGCCATGGAAAGGCAGTCCTCAAGAGGAAAGTTTCTTCACAACAGCAACAGCCTTTGTAAGACTTTACGCCAGTACTGAACTTCATTTTCAAGTTGTGAGAATAATTTTCAATCTATCCTTGTCAAAATGGAACTTCTGTTTTTTAAACTAAGAACACAGTCTCGGTGCCTTGAACTGTTTTCATGAGTTGCAATTAGCTCTGGATGTTTCCAGTTTGAGAAACCACGAGATCTTGTCAAGTCTGATGTTCCTCCAAAAAGAGTACATGGTGCACAAAATAATGTTCCCTGACTTTCAGAATATACTAAATAATCTCTGATAATTTGATTGTTTGCCAGCTTTTTCTGAAAAAAATGCACTAGTACAACATCTTGTGGCACCATCTGTAAACTGATGTTTCGACCTAGAATAGTCACCTTCTTTATTTTGTTTTACCCTGTTCATTGCAATACAGTCCCATGTTTTATCAGGTTTTTCCCAAAGAAAAGGATCAATACTAATTGTAAAGGGTTAGTCAGCAACAATGGAAGTTCCGCCTCCACTTTCGTTTGATAAAAGTATTTTTTCATCTTTAGATATGTTTGGGGTTCTTGTTTCCCATAATCTTCAACAGCTTCACTTGGTGAGGGCGTTTCTTCTGGACATGAACTCCTTGAGGTTGATTTTATAAATACATCAAGGTATGGAACTTTTCTCAATGCGTCTTCTTCTCTTTTTTTTTTTATCTTTCGCCAATGAACGATACTGAGCCCCACTAAGTCCCTTTCTTCCTGTCATTTTATTCACTGACAATTGACACTGAAACTGAGAAAATGAAATAAAATATGATAAACAGTTGAAAAACTTAAAAGATTCAAACATAACCTACTACTTCATTATGCCGAAATGCGGCTCTTTAGATATAAAAGAACTCAATATAATTAAAATAATAATAATAAGAATAATAATAATTACTGTTCATTACCTCAGCTAACAATAAATAGAAAATTAATGTTAAAGAATAAGTACACACACCTCTTGATGTTACAATTTTTTGCTTGTGTTAATTGATTCTCACTATTGGAATGCTTTTCGCTTTGTCTCCACTTAGCATAGCATACAAACTAATCAGCATAGCCAACATGCATCAATTAATATTCCTCTGCAAGCGGGAATTTAAATGAACTTGATGTTTCATGTCTATGCTTTTTTTTTTTTCCGCCAGTAATTTTGCCACCCTGGGCAGTTGCCTGGTTTATGCTGCTATAAATACAGCCCTGGATAAGGCTTTTGTTGAATAAATATAAATGAATCGAAGATCTTGAACATTGAGATTACTCCAACCTTCTGCAATAGCAGAAGAAACGGGGGCCCTAAATTTAGCACTAGGTTCATTAAGGATCTTAGGAGAGATTAAAAAATGAAACCCACATATCATAGACGCATTACATTTTAGCCAGAGGGCATCACTGGGGAACGTAAATATAGGTTCTACATAGGAAGGACCAAGGAGTTCCTTCAGGGAGAACCGTGGGGCAAGATTCAAAGTTACAGTAGAATCTCATTAATCCGGTCTAATTGGGGCTCTAGCTTGTCCGAATTAAACAAAATAACCTATGAAATGAGCCAAGGTAGATATTTAAACACACTGTTCAGTCTAAAGAACCGGTACTTTAAATTTAAGAAACATAGAGATTATTAATATACAAGATATTTTCGTCATGTAGTACAGAATTAGAACATGGCAATCAAAGGCACACTGTTTTGGTCACACTTGACATGCTTAATTCTTTGACGAAACTGTTCATCTTTGTTGTCTTCTTTCCTTTGACATTAATTTCTTTAATAATTAACTCGTGCAGATGCCTCAAATTTTCAGAACATGTAGATATGTTTTCATTGTCATCTTCAACCTTGGGACGGTCAACAACCTGCCACCAGCTGTGGTACAAACAGGTGACTGACCAACTGAGAATGATGGGAGGCAGTGCGAATGAAGTTTATCCTGTCTGGACTAAATAAGGAATAAAGAAAACCTAGATATGTGGGTGATTTTTTCACACATGCTCTAGTCAGATCCAGTTGCTCTCTTTGACTGAGAGGAGGGTAGTAAATGTCACTGGAACTCTATTTGGACAACATGCAAAACCATTTTAAGGATTGTAGAGACAAATAAAATGGGATAATTATGCTTTAGCCATAGGACAGTTAAGCTTTTGTCCACAGGCTTTATAAGGTAGCCTTCAAGGAAGGTTACCAGAAGTTCTTTGAGGATTAAATGATAATGCTTCTCTCTTTTATATATATTGAAAGGTACACAGGGGTAACAGTATGATTAGAACCAGTTGAAAAATTCAACTAGTGGTTCTCTGAAGTGAGACATACTATTTGGTTGAACCAGGTAAAACACCCAAATAATCACTTGGAAAATTGAATGCCATACCGAAAAGTTGTCACAGTAGCTCAACGGTTAGAGCAACCGCATGGAGAGCAGGAGAACCGTGTTCAAATGCTGGCTGTGGCATTGAATTTTTCAACTGCTTCTAATCATACTAACAACAACCCCTGTGTACCTTTCAATAGATATAAAAGAGTGGAGCATTATCATTTAATAAAAAATAGCATATATGTTGCCGTGAACATAGTTAATATATCCTGGATACTAAATATTTACAATGGTAAGTCGCCATTCTGGTGATTCTTTGAAGTGAGACATACTGGTTGGTTGAACTGGGTAAAATGCATAAATAATCAGTTGGAAAATTGAATGCCATACCGGTAAGTTGTCACAGTAGCTCAATGGTTAGAGCAACCACATGGAGAGCAGCAGAACTGTGTTCAAGTACCGGTTGTGGTATTGAATTTTTCAACTGGTTCTATAGATTCTTTGAGGATGATTTGTAGTTCCATAGAGAAAATACCGGAGATAGCTACTGCAACAATTGCTGAGTCTGTCAGAAGTATATCCTGGGGGGTATCTCTGGAGACTCATTGGTGGTGTTATGACCAAAGGAAACCCTGAGGCTACTGGTTATGGCCCTCTTTCCTAGCTTAAAGATCATTGATATCCAGGTGAACTTGACAACCACCTGCCAACCTGTCAAAGTGACTGGCAAGAGGTTGCAAATCATGACACAGTAGGGTATAAGTTGAGCAATTTGCACATTTTTTCCTTACAAAGCCAAGAAGTGAGTGGAATATTTCTGGAGAGCAGAAGTTTACTTGTTCTGGTCTTGCCAAGCATACTTATAGCATGCATGGCTGTAAGGTGTGAGACTCCCTTAGAAAGATTGCCAAGGTAGTATTAATACCAAAGGTGTTCCCTCACCAAACAAAGAGACTTACACTCCATAAGTTCTTTCTTTTGAAGACATTGTAAAGCTACATAAAAGACTGCATATTGGTCTATCGACCTGTAAATAAGTCAATTCATGTGTCAGTCAGGTGTTCTGAGATGCTGCTATACCAGCTTGTAGTTCAGCTGGAGAAGGTGCCAGATGAGCAACAATTGGCCTTGCCATTTTCTTGGTCACAGGAGGACCTTCAATCATGTGAATATTGACCCTTGTCAGAGATTGGTTAAAGAAAAGAGAGGTGAGTGATATGACCACTGAGTGGATGTCTCCTGAGGGACATCTGGCTTTGGTTGCCATTTGATGCCCTCTGTGAGGCATGGGATATGGATGATCTGGGAGACATACCTTTGGTGCTGGGCTGCCAGCAACGACTGGTCCTCTCTCTGGCGTTGCAGCTGGTAAAGTCGATTCTCGACGCTCCTTGGCCATTTGCGGACTCAGTGACAAGCAATTGAGACTTATTTATATTTAGCTCAGGTATTGAGCAATGGTGATCTCAAGGAATCGTACGGGAAATTTGCTCAAAATGAACGTTGGCACTTTCATTTAATCAAAGGTTTATTTCCCTTTATAAGCATTCTCGAGATAGTTCCTGGTGCAATTCTATTTCCATAATTTCACTCGCATTAGAGTATAATGCGCACAAAGGAAACTCAAAACTTACGCAGCGAGAATTGCAACTGTTATGTGCAGGATTATTGTAGACACTTAACTTTCTAGCATGAATATCTTATCACAAGTGTCACAGGTTCTGCGTGAAGTTACATTTAAACTGTGTGAATCACAATAATAAACTTTGCTGGCACTTTACTATTTTGTGTGGTTCCTTATTCTGGGTGTCTAGGTTCCGCATAAACTTACATTTCAACTGCCTGCAATTTAGGGTGAATACTCTACATTTATAGCAAATCCTACCCATGCACAGAGCTCTCAACTTGCAATCTCATTGGCCCATTTTGGCGCCAAAAATAGCTTGTGGTGCACTTCTAACGTGACATGATTATTTTCGATTGGTCAACACGCCTTTCACGATTCTTGACCCTAATTTTCTCATGGTTCCCCTATTTGTATGTCACATCCACTTTCTCTTTCCAAGACGTGACTATAAATAATAGCAACTTTTCTCCCTCTCGTAATACAAAAGCAAGTATCGTAAACACTGAAATAGCTGCTTGAGAACTGTGGGTTTAAAGTTAGAAGTGCTTTCCAGGAACAGTCTCTCTAAACTTGTGACGGTAAATAAATGATATTTTACTTAATAATTACCTTAAACAATCTAATTAACTAAAACATATGCTGATGCATTCACTGAGCTTGGCGACATACCGTTTCAGGTGATTAGAGGATCTATGAGGGTTATCCAGAAGGTGACAGATGATTAGGCATAACTAAATAATAACTAAAGTTGTCAACATAAAAGTTTATTTACAAAGTTACAGTACCTTATTCTATTTCTCAACGTAAATGCCATTCTGTCAAGATATTGATTGTCATATTGTACCAATTTTTCAATGGTGATGTTATACTCTTCTACCTTCAAAGAGCTTACTTGTTTTTTTTAATGCATAAAATGTTCGACCAACCTAATTTGTAGACAAATAATGCAAGTGTATAGTGATAAAGCAATGAATGAGTCTTCAGTGAGGAAATGGCGCATAATTTACGAGTAATCAAGGATGAACCAGTGTGTACAAAAAAGACCAGAGTAGAAGTTCATTAATCATTATGGAGGAGTTGAAAGTAAATGATGATAAAAGAATTCAGAAAAACTGGTGTTTCACTTTGGACACCGTACATGACTTTTTGGATGGAAAACATTTCCCAGCCATGAAGATCTTAAAGTGGCAGTGACACCATGACTCAGATCTTTAGCGGTGAAAGAGTACAACTGCATTGAAAAACCAGCACCATGTGACAATAAATACCTTGATAGCAATGACGATTATGTTGAAAAATAGAGTAAGGTACTGTACTTTAATTTTTGTGGAAGTATGTAAACAGTGTTGTTATATTCATTTATTTTTCAAGGAGTTGATTAATTACACTAAACAACTCTTACTTGGGATTTTTGCCAGATTATGTTTCAAAGGACTAGTTTCCTTCATTTTCAACCGGACATGGACTAATTCCTTGTGGTGAAGCTGGTGTTGTTGTGAGTGCTGTCTCCTCTGGTGGTGGTTCAATGAACTTGCTAAACACATCCTGATGTGGGACGTCGAAATTGAAAACCCTATTTCTATTTTTCACAATGAAGATGTGTTCCCATGTGGCCAGCTCTTGTTTTCCTGCTATGTGTTTTAGAAGTTAATTGAATCTCCACCAGAGGAGACAGCACTCACAAATAAGGTTTTGTGTTAACTTTTGTTATTATTTAGTTATGCCAAATTGTCTGTCACTTTCTGGGTGGCCCTCGTGTTAAACAGGCTCAATGGAAGTGGTGAATAGATATGATGATGTATACCTTGTAACCACTGGTTAACTCTCCTAGTAAGGTTTGCTAGATCATTGAGGACTCATTACATAAGTTGTAAAGATGGTGCTCAAGATAAACACTGATAAGACCCAGCTTGTGCTCTTTTCCTAGTAAAAGGAGGCTCATAGCAGTTGCATATGCTGGGATTATGATCTGGGTTATCACTAGACTACCAGCAATGTAAGGGATTGTTCATTAAATGTTATTTTATATGTGTTGTTGATCTCTTATGTTCATCCAGAGCATTGAACAAGTATGCTAGATTTGCAAAATCTGTCTATTCCAGAGAATTTTCTGTATTGCAAACAACAAGCATGGCCTGATATAGTTTATGTAGTTCAAAAGACAGCCACGCATACTTACTGTAATTGTTTAGATGAAAATACTTTTTATAAGCATTCTTATTTGTTTTTCCTTCTGTTCACTCTGCAAGTGCAAAAAAGCTGGTCTATACATACCCTAGAATATTTTTCAGTTACGTTTGTAACACTTAAGTATCACTTACATATAATTTTTCCAGTCCGGTTTTGATGCCATGTGGGCATCATTGTCAATGGTTTCCAACTGAATTTGCACAGGGTGTTCTATGTTGAGGTGTGATAGTCCCTAGTGGCTGGGTGAGGAACTTCCACAATATATTTTGTGGCGACAATTCAAAGTTGAATACATGGTGTTGGTTTTTAATGATACAGATTTTTTCCCAGACGTCGAGCTCTGCCGCATATCTGGCGGGTTTTACAAGGCATATGTTATGTACTATTTCATGGTTAGTAGACCAAAAGTGGTGTGCAATGGCTGATTGTATTTTGTTTGTATTTTACTGCTCTCATGTTTTCCCATGTTATTAGTTCCCAAGGTTGTTTTAACTGTTTCACCAATGTTGTTTCTGGTTCTTTATTATGATTCTCTGTCCAAAAATGATGAGCAATGGCAGACTTTTCTATGTATTTGAATCTGATGTTTCTCATGTGTTCCTTATTTAAATGTCCCAGTTTCTTCTCTCTGTCCAATGCATACTTTGCTCCAATCTAGAAAATTCATTTGGTAAATGCCAGACAATTTAGTTTCTGGTATGCTATCTTTCAAAGGGTGGATTAGTAGATTTCTGATGTTATATTTATTTTGTGGTATCAAGTTTAATTTGTGGACTCCAAATAATTTCTTAAATTTCCAGAAGTATCTTAGATAGAAAGTAAATTTACAGTGATTGTGTGTGGAATTTTTTTTAGTTTTACCAAAGTAGTAGTTTCATTTAACATTTTCTGCAGTTTATGTTTATGAACTGTCTTATAAGTGGAGTTCAAACTGAAATTATTAAAATAAAGACCAACATGTAAGAGAAGAAATTTATTGTGTAAATATAAATTGTTTTAATGAGATCTACAGTTTTTAATGGTAGCATTTTGCCTATCTCTTATGGTTTATCGTTTATGCAAAAACCATTCAGAATGAAGAGAATTTCAGAGACTATTCCCATGAAATTCAGGATGTACGTTTTATTTGCCATGTAAATATTTTTAATATACAGTATTTTTTATCAAAGTATTTGAGCTATTTTTGAGAATATAAAACATTTTAAAAAATATTTCATATAAAGGGTACATTGGGTTGGAGGGATTTTCCTGAAAGCTTTTGTGCCGCAACCTTGGAAGATGTTGAACTAAAGTACCAAGTTTGGTATTAACCTGAACCCTCTCTCTTTCTCTCTCTGTCTCTGTCTCTCTCTCTCTCTCTCTCTCTCTCTCTCAGTACCTTCTCTACCTATGTATCAAGTAGAGAAAGTAAAAAGATGGGCTACAGGTCTTTGTTTAAAATCAGCTATTTTCAGAAACAAGGTTTGCAGGTATCATTACAATTTCAAAGTGCTCAAAATTGTTAAAATAAGAATTTTAACAAATTTTGCACAGGATTGAAAGCTCTTTGTGAACTTCAGAATACATTCTAAAGTCCTGAAACAACACTGTTTAATTCCTTCAAATATTTCTGCCACATTTTACCTAATAAACTGAAATTATGGCAGCAGTTATTGGCCTTGTTTAATTGGAACAACGTTTTCCTGCTTGGTACTTTATTTTAGTGGCTTGTAATTATTACAACTGCTAAATTTTTGGTTGAAATTCTAAGCATGGATTCATAACTTTTAGCTTCATGGTAGAAGACATAAATGTCAATTTAAGTTGTATTTTGTGACTTGAAATAAATGCTCATTTTTTATGCAAGGTAAAAACTATATATATTTTTTTTCTGAAATAAGTTGGTGTCGGACAGGAGTGGGATAGGTAGAGTTAGGTTGAAAAATGCCATAGCCGAGATTTGAACGACTGATCTCCCTGTTGCTCTACCACTGAGGTAGTATGGCATTAAATTCCTCAACTGACTTGCATGTTTCCTGGTAGACCACAAGTTGATCTCAAATTATTTTGAGATGACATACCCTTATGGTGACTTACAATGTCATAAGTACTTTAAGTGCCAGGCTTCATAGTTTGGCCAACTATTATGGTCAGTTAGTGTTAATTTAAGTGTTCTTCTTTTCAAACAAGCCATGTGTAGGACAGGAGTTGGATAGGTAGAGTCAGACTGAAAAACTCCATGCCATAACTGGGATTTGAACCACGGATCTCCCAGTCTCTAGCTGCTTGCTCTACCACTGAGCTACCATGGCAACATGCCAGCAGGGCATTAACCCTTGTGGTTTACCAGGAAATGTGAGGAATTTAATGCCATGATAGCTCAGTGGTAGAGCAACTAGCTAGTTACTGGGATATCTGTGGCTCAAATCACGGTTATGTCATTGAATTTTTCAGTCTGACTGTACCTATATATTTCTTATTTATCACCAATAAACATATTACTCTCAAAAATATGAAAAATTCTCATAACTGTAAGGAAAAACAAGCCTATACATCATTTTGATATTATGTCAAATGCATAAAAAAAAAACCTTTTGTTATTAATTCAGTAACTTTCTCAATTTTATTACGTAACTAATTTGAGTTAAATGTGGACACTATAGTTTCACTCACTTAGTTTTTTCCCAGATGCATTTCAAAGATGTTCATCCTCTTCGTCAGTAGGTGTTTGACTAGCTTCAGAAGAGGAGATTAAATTCATAATTACCTCTGTGCTGCCATCTGGTTTTTTTTGGAGGTAATATTAAGGTGTTGCCTACCGATGGTATTTCAAAATTCATAACTCTGTGTGCGTTTTTCCTTATGTGTATCCTTTCCCAAATTGCTAGTTCAGTTGTGGTTTTTACATGTTTAATAAGCTCAATGTCTGGTTTGATGTGCTGTGATGTCCAAAAGTGATGTGTTACTGCAGATTTGTCTGTTCCTTTGAGTTTCAAGTTCCTGAGATGCTCCTTCAATCTTGTTTGAAGGTTCCTCTTAGTCTGTCCAATGTAAATTTTAGGGCAATCCTCACAGTTTATTTGGTAAATTCCAGATTTTTATTTGTGTAGTATGGTGTCTTTTAATGGATGGTTTAAAAGCTTCCTGAGGTTGTATTTGTTTTGAGGTGCTAGCTCTATATTATGATCTTAGAGTGTTATGAATTTTGAAATACCACCAGGAGACAACACCTTAATATTACCTCCAAAAAAAAAAAGAGATGGCACCACAGAGGTAATTACAAATGTAATCTCCCCTTCTGAAGCTAGTCAAACACCCACCAACGGTGAAGATGAACATCTTTGAAATGCATCCAGGAAAAAACTAAGTGAGTGAAACTTTAGTGTCCACATTTGACTCAAATTAGTTACATAATAATTTTAAAGTTTCAGTGCATATATCACTTCACAGCATACTTTGTTGATAACTTTCTCAATCATCGTTAAAACTAAAAACCTATGCCCATTCTCTTATAAAGTTTGGTTTAAGCAAGATAAAATATTTTCATTCCTAGCTGACAGTACACCATTTTCTAAAACTTGTTTGATTTTGTCTGTTTTCCAGTGGTAGGACAGGACATGACTTACAGCAGCAGAAGCAACCGCTAAAATTGATTATTAAGAGAGATCGAATAAGAGGAACAACTTTTACACAGAAAGTCAAGACATCTACAAGATATACATTACCATTATCCAAAGTTCCTGATATGTCTTCATCTGATGACTCTGACTCAAGCGTATATCCCAATGACTCTGACTCAAGCATATCTTCCTAAGAACATACCTTAAATGTTAAGCTTTTAAAGTAATCTTATGCTAAATGCATTTGTATACTTTAATGATATATATGTTATTAAATGGCAGCTATGTGCTACATAAAGTATTATTTTGAAATAAACTTATAATACGGGTATTTTGAAATAAACTTATAATACGGGTTTATGATGGTGCATTGATATGCAATTGAGACATTACAGAATATATTAATTTCCATTGTTAACACTATGTAGAGTTAAATTCATCTAAAATTACAATATACTCTTGATTATTTGTGTGCGGATTATTCGGTTTACAGATTATTCATGCATCCCCACCCAAAAATGATTTTGTTTTAATGTCAATGCACTTTCTTCGTTTCTCAGCTATCTCTTTTACAAATTTCTTTTAACTTGCTTTGTGATATTTAGACACTGATTATCATCAGAAAGCTAATTTTTTTTTTTTTTTTCTTCTTTTCATATTGGTCAGTGACATTTGTCTTCTCAGGATAAGGTAAAACCTGGAAAAACAACCTTATCCGGGTAGCTCACCCTAAGCAAGATTTGAACTCGCAACCTGTTGAATGTGAGGCAGACATGCTACCATCACACTACCCAGGCGGGCAAAACTAAATTTGTTTTTAATTCACACAGAAAAGGCAGGCCAATAACAATGGCAATGGTACTCAGTTGTCACGCGGTGATCTTTAAAACTTTTGCAAATGTCACGCGGCGGTTTCTTCATTGCTGTTTCCTAAAGAAAAACGATACCTATGCAAAACAGTAGAGTTAACTTTTGAAAATGTTCAAAACAACTTTTAAGCGTAATTTCCTATTTTACACATGTATGTTGTACCTTAAAATCACTAAATTATGCGTTTCCAGATTATTAGTGTTTTTTTATTATTCGTGCTTCTTCTCCCCCACATTACCCCGGATAATCAAGAGTATATAGTATATTACAATTCCTTTATAGATTGGTTTTCCTTTTTAGGAGCAAAATAGTTATAAAGATAATACAGTATAGTTATATAGCAGAATTATGGTTTTTGTTATTTTTTTGGATTGTGAATCTCTATGTGAAAGTCAACACAAAATAGTGTTAATCCTTTGTAACTAAGAAATGATGCATACACTGGATCAACCTCCATTTCATCTTGTATCCCCTTCTGAGCTGTTTTGCCCTCCACTCCACTGCTCTGAAAGCTTTATTAAAGGCCTTTATCTTTTCTTTGTCCAATTTGGACATTGGTTTTATTTTACTGTAGACAATTGAAATTCCCACATTTTCACTTCCTCTATCACCTTATTACAATTTATATTGTGAATACAGAAGGTTATTCCACCCAAAAATTTGAATGTTGAGATTTCACTGAAAATATATGTTTTGGGGTGCCCTGAGCCTGAAAAGAAGCATCTTTATAAAAAGCATGCGTGCGTGCGTGCGTGCGTGCGTGTGTGTGGCGAGCGCGCGCATGCACATGCTTGCATGTGTCAGCATAGCCCAAAAACAAAAAGGCCATTAAATACCAATTAAATTTGTTACCTTCCAAGGATGCGACACAAAGATTTTCAAAATATCCCCATTCACAATTACCCTTTACATGGAAAACATTTCGAAGGTTTTGATTTTCGAAAAAAATGGCTTTAATGATTTTGCTTAAAATCTCTTATAAATGATATTTAAATGATAACTAAAATATGTATCTTCAATTTTCTGGGAATAGCCTTTGAAAACCTGTTTATTCGGGATGAACCTTTTTAGAATTTTGCATAACTGGTAAACCATAAGAGAGAGAAATAAATCTCCCACACAAAAATTATAGAGCACATTAAAACACACAATTTATTATATACTTTTTTTTGTGGAATGGAGCATTTTTTATATATTCCTAATAAGTTTCAGCTTTAAAATACTTATACCTTTCTCAAACAGGAATTTGTCAACTCCTGTCTATACAAACAAAGGTAACACAATCACAGAGCAATCAGCTTTTAAAAGATTTTACTATTGATTTAGCCTTTGGTACTCCATTATTCCTTTCTGCTTACAAGGAAGGAAGTAATAAGACACTTTCTGCTAATTTTTTCTAGATTGGTATTAAGTTAATAGAAGAATAAGGTTTTTAACAATAATTTGTTGCAGAGATGTAGAGAAAGTCATGAATTGAACACTTCATATTTTTGTAATTAATACAGATAAGCAACTAAGGTATAACTGTGTGCAGAAATTAAAGAAGCAAAGAAATACTGTAACCTTTTCTTGCGTCTGCAATCGCCGAATATGTGTTCACTGCTTGCTTTGTAAGCCACAGCACATTGTTGTCATGCATTGTTACACATATGTATTAGTGAACACCTGTGGTGCAGTAAGTTCCTTTGACATCACAGCTATGTTTGTTACCTCTGTATAAGTTGAGGTGACACCTATGTGCTGGATGGTTAGTGGTGAACAGCTTTTTGGTTCTCGGAGATTCAGAATTAGGCGACATCAGGGCCGAATCTTGTGGATGTCCCGTCCTCTGGCTAGCTATCTGTATGTACATGTGAACTTGATGATGTTGTTAGATGAAAATTAAATAATACAAAATTGACTGGTTCGCAGTGATAATTAATTTAAAATGAATTTAATTTTCACTTTACTGTACATGAATCTTACAATTCCTTAATCTTTGGTCTATTTGTAGTTAACACTTATTTGCGCCTGACTTCAGTATAATAAAACATCACATTCGTAACGGTGCAAAATCGATTAGGAACAACATGGAGTCCGCATGTGTTATGATGAACCAGAGCCCAAACTTGCATGAGAACTCTTTTTATATTTGCTGCAACCCAAGCTAATCTCACCAGGTAGAAAAACTGATACTTGACAATTGCCAGACATTTTTGTTTAAATTTAAATATTATTTTCTCATTGGCTCAAGAGTAGCATTAGGAAGCCTTCTCCGATGATCCTTAAGCATGCTGGGATGAGAAAGGTGCTTCTCTATTGGTCAGCCAGATGTCCCAGAGTTACACTCTCTGAAAAAATTAAATTTTGCCTATCTTTACACCTTTACCGAGAAACACATCTTAAATTATGTCCCTATTTATTCCTCAATATAACTCAAAATTAAAACAGATATTCAGTATTGCACTGGTTTTTTAATTGTATGCTTACTTTACTTCCATTCTAAAAATTACTGATTTATATTAATTTGACTGATAGTTGTTCATTAATTATTGCTTAATTATTATTTGACTATTTCTTTTTAGTCAGTATGATATATCGCCTCAGAGTGGACATGTGCACTATCAAAAAGTTCTTTGATGCCAAAGCCACAAGGCAAAAATGAAACGCATTTTGCTGAAGCACAGTTTGTGTACAGCTGCAATCTCCTGATTCTACAAACAACTATATACACCATACGCAAAATCTGTGAAATTAATTGCTTTTCCTAAGTTTTTGAAGTAAAGAACAAAAAACAATGGAAGAGGAGAGGTCTCTTGTTGAATTAATACAATCACATTTTTTGGCCTGTCAGTAGTTATTAATAATATTGCAATAAACATTGCGGCAGAGTCATAACTTAATTTTGTTCTCATTTTTTGGTCTAAATCTGAAAATATGTATGAGGCAATCATATATAGGATGCGTGTCTGTTAACACACACACACATATGTTAGGGAAAGTCTTGGAATCATTTTTAAGTGCACACAAAAAAAAAAAAGGGGGGGGGGAGACAAGTATCAGAGACTATCCCAAAGATTGTGACTTTCACCATGGTCTGTATGTAGTACATTCCAAGTCCGAGGAACACAGTTCTGGTATCATAAACACTTAATTTGATAGTAAGTATTTCTCGCGATAGCTGCTAGATGGGCAAATGAGCAAGAGGTTTCTTATAAACCGGAGTAGGTTGCCAATTTTGTCTGAGAATTTCCCATTATATGTTTTTGCTTCTGCTATTTGAGAAACTATAACCAAACACTACACATGTATTTACCATTGTTTTAAAACTTATGCTCTAAATTTACTGCTAAAATGAACATTTAATTCCAAAAAATCACTTAAATAAATATCCTAACCTCCGTATTGAGACATTTCCTTTTCCTTGTTTTGTTTTTCTTTTGCTATACAAGAAACCACAACATAAGGCCACACACATATTCACCATTATACTGGTTTAAAACCTACAGTACAAATGTACTGCTTAATTGACATTTAACACTACAAAATCTTATTTTTGATTGCACATTTAACCCAGAAAAGTCATACTCATCTCAAAAGTGTAGAACCAAAATATGGAGGCTTGACAAAAATGTACTTCACCAACCACAGTGCATAAGGATATCTGTGGTCAAAGCCATGCATTGTTAAGCCTCGGTGAGTTTTGTGAACACCTACAGTGGTCTGCATGTGTGACGACTTCTGGGAATTTCCAGTCATGTGACCAACAGATATAAAACGGGGCAATGAAGCCCTGTCCGGTATGCAGTTTTCACTGGTAATCATTGCACACAACAGTGAGTAACTTGATAGTAGTTTTGTACAGAGCTGTATTGTTGCTGCAACAAATGTCAAAAAGAGACTATACAGCAGAATTGTTATGAAAGACAGTTATTTGTAAGCAGATTATAATCACTTTATGGAAAATAAAGAGATGTTTGTTGATTTAAGAAAAATATTTTATTACAATACCAAACAATTTTTAAACTAGTGTAAAGCAAAACTGATATGCATGTAAGAACTCATCACTAATAATTAGTTTGAGAAATAATCTAATAAAGCAGTTTCAGGTCCATAAGAAAATTCACTTTTATGTTTTCTGACTCATGCATTGTTTAAGCAGTATCCTGTAACTACAAAAGACAAAGGATAACACTATGAGAGAACGTAGGCTTTCACGGCCGGAGTCATTGTAACTAAGAAATGTTTCCGGGCTGTTTTGCCGTGGTCTGCTGGTGTTAGGAGTACCAGACGTTTCGTCCACAACTACGGTGGAGATCTTCAGTGGCGCGGTCGAAGTTTTCTAGGAGAAGGTTTCGCTGCGTCTGAAGCGTTGACTGTCGGGATCGCTACTTTTATACTGGCAAGTGGGAGGCGGGGCTTGGGCTCTCCGGCGAACGTGGCTTCTGATTGGACCGCTTCATTGCTTCTCGTTTGATGACGTTTCCTGCTTTCAATGACGGGATGCCAATTCCTATTGAGTTTTAGTGCCTCTTCTTTTTTATTAAAATTGTTCAGATGCTTGTAAATCTCTATAGCCTCCCGCTGTAGTCGTGCATGGTAGTGTTTTGTAGATGAGAGGATAGAGGTGTCTTGGAAATTTATAATATGCTTGCCCTCTGCCTCAATAGCGTGCAGGGCGACCGCGGACTTTTCTGTGTGGCCTAGTCGACAGTTTGCTTTGTGTTCCTTGATTCTAGTAGTAACACTGCGTTGTGTGGTTCCGATGTATACCGAGCCGCAGGAACAGGGAATGCGGTACACACCGGCTGATGACAGTGGCTCCCGGGGATCTTTGGATGAGCGTATTAAATTATTTAATTGCCTCGTGGGCTTGAAAACCGTTTTGACATTGTGACGTCGCAATATGTGCTCGATCCGGTCGGTGATATTATTGAAGTATGGCAGAAACACCGTGCCCTTACTTTTTGGTTGGTCTGGCTTTTGAGATGTGGACTGAAACTTGGCAGGACGGAAAGCTCTATTGATTTCTTGGACGGAATAACCATTTGAATGTAATGCCTGTCTTAGGTGCTTGAGTTCATCTTGTAGCTGTTCCGGTTCACAGATGCGGGTAGCCCGATGTTTAAGTGTCTGGATCATTGCTCGTTTTTGTCTGGGATGATGGTTCTCGGGTAACGGTCAGTGTGGGTGGGCTTCCGGTATACCGTATGCCCAAGAGACCCGTCGGTATTTCTCTTGACCAAGACGTCCAGGAAAGCTAACTGTCCGTCTTTTTCTTTTTCCATGGTGAACTGGATGCGGTGATTAATACTGTTGAGGTGTAGGTAGAAATCTTGAAGGGCTTCTAGTCCATGGGGCCATATCACGAATGTGTCATCTACATAGCGGAACCAGACCGTGGGTTTATGTGCAGCTGCATTCAAGGCTGTAGACTCAAACGATTCCATGAAGAAGTTTGCCACCACCGGGCTCAGAGGGCTCCCCATGGCAACACCGTCTATTTGTTCGTAGAATGAGTTATTCCACTGGAAATAAGTAGTGGTGAGAACGTGGTGAAAGAGTGCTACTATATCGTCCGTGAAAAATTGTTTCAGATGTGTGAGGGCTTCTTGTACCGGTACCATAGTGAACAGTGAGACGACGTCGAAGCTGATAAGAAGGTCTTGGGGCTGTAAAGTGATACTTTGTAGTTTTTGGATGAAATGAGTAGAGTCTTTGATGTAAGAGTCCGTTGAGCCGACGTGGGGTTGTAATAGATCCGCCAAATATTTAGCTATGGTGTAAGTTGGAGAACCAATGGCACTAACAATAGGTCTTAAAGGAACTTCCGTTTTGTGAATTTTAGGAAGGCCGTAAAGTCTAGGAGGATGAGATTCTGATTTTATGATTCGGCGTTTTTCCTCTGTCGGCAGGGAAGAATTTTTGATCAGCTGATTGGTCTGTTTTAAAATCCGAGCTGTGGGATCGCGTTGTATTTTTCTGTATGTGTCTGGCTTTAAAAGATCCAGAATTTTCTGTTCGTAGTCCTGTTGCTTGAGAATGACGGGGGCGTTTCCCTTGTCTGCTTCCCTTGATGTCTTTGTTGGTGTTCAAGAAATACCACCAGCAGATGTAATTTTAAAATTTGTACAAAAAACAATTGAAAGTCAAGCTATAGACTCAAAACTAGCAAACAGTTCCGAGATGTCCCACCAGAGGTCACCAAGGACTAAAAAGAAGAAGACAGTTGTCAATGATGTCCAATTTCTACCACCAGAAGCCACTAATGTTGGTCAGACAACTATATTAGATGCCGATGTTGTCCAATTTCCTCAGACGTCTGTTCACCTGCCAGAGGATGACAACAAAGGTTGTTGAAATGCGTGTCCTGGGTACTCCATCTACACCATGACCAAGTGAAACACGTGTTGGAAATAGATGTTGAGATTTTAACAAAATTGACAGCTTCACTGTATGTAATGGCTTTTTTAACATTTTAAAAGTATATAAAGCAAACAGGCTTCAAAAGCCAAGGAGGAAAATAACCAAGTTATGTGGAAAAATGTTCAGAATGGTTGACCAACAAGTAACTGTGTAAGATAATTTAATATTGCTTTCTCACCTCAAAAGGCTAACTTAAAAATATTCGTCAAATTACAAACCAAAAGAAGAAATTTAATGGCTAATATTACATTTTTGAACCTATGACTTAGCTATAAAGTTACACTACATTTTGTTAAAAAAGATGTGAAATTTATGATGATAATTGACATCAAAAAATGGCCAAAAAATGTCTAGTAAAAACAGAAAAGCAAGAACATTATAAAATTTACATGGAATTTAAGTGCAACTTTATCAATTATACCTGTATGTGACAAGTAAAATATATTATCCACTGTGGAGACACTTTGAAGAAAATTACCTCACATACTTAAATTTTGTTATGAAAAAGAAAAATGAGACCTTAAAAAAGAAATTAAATGATCTTAAATATGAACAGTTACCATATTTTCAACCACATAAATTACAGAAAAGAAAAAATAGTAACCATGTTGCAAATTTATTTAATGAAACTTTCAATAAACAAGAATTGCAACTGTTGAATAAGGTTTTAAAACTAGCCTAGCCTTCTCAGAAGATATTCGTGATTTTGTAGCAGACATAAGTTAACCACTTGGGGACTAGCACAAACTGCTGCCAATACTTTAAAATTACAATGTGCAGAAATACTTAAAGATTTACAGTATAACTATGTGAAAAATCCAGAATTGAAGCTAATTAAATCCATGAATGAACATCTTGTAGTATTTTTAAAAGCTGTCAAGGGTAATCAAATAGTAATTTTAAATAAAGAAGATTATAATTCTAGAGTTTTGCAGTTATTAAAAAAAGATGACTATACTTTAATAAACAAAGACCCATTAAATACATGTGTTAAACTTGTTAACCATGCAATGACAAACTCTAACCTCTTACCAACGGAGGTTAAAAAGTTGTTGAAAATCAGTAAACCTATACTACCCAGGATTTACTGTCTGCTAAAAACACATAAAAAAGATGGCAGCATGAGGCCTATAATTAATAATATAGGTTCTCTGAGTTACAACCTTTCTAAATGGGTAACAAAAAAGTTTACTTCACTTGAAAAGTAAGCATCTTTGAATGTTAAAAACTCTTTACAGTCAATTAGTAAAATCAAACCACTTACAATGATAGGAGAAGACATACTTGTTTCCTTTGATGTTATTTATTTATTTACTAATGTACCTCTTGAGAAATTATCTACTTTATAAACAGAATGGTTAACCTCCATTGCAGTTGATGATACCAACATCAAAGAATTAATTACACTTACAGATTGTTGTATTAATCAATCTTTGTTTACTTTTGAGAATAAATTTTATAAACAGACAAAAGGACTAGCCATGGGTAATCCACTTTCACCCTTATTAGCAGACTTATATACGAGTTCTCTGGAAACAAAAGTTACTAAAGAACATCCTGAAATATTCAAAGTTTGGCATAGATATGTGTAATGTAAAGTAATGTAACATATTGCCTCAAGTTTATCATCTTTACATTGACTTTGGACATCTCAGCCTTATTCCTAGAGTATACAAATTATTTACAATATTTTACATATTTATACATTTATAGTGCATTTAAGTTATACAAAGCCTTATTTATTAAGTAATCTTGTAGTTTAGATTTATATTGTGTTTTTGAGACATTAGCAATATTTTTTAATTGTGATGGTAACTTATGCTAACATCTTTTTCTGTGATACCCTTATTTACATTATGTCTGTGGAAATCAGAATTGCTCCTTGTGTTATACTCATGCAGGTCATTATTCCTTGTTAAGCTCTGCTTTTCTATCACATACAATATAGTCCTGAAAACATACAGAGAGTAAATGGTGAACATTTCTTTATTAATGAAAGTATCCCTACATGAATCTCTTGGTTTTAATTTGAACATAAGTCTAATGTATCTTTTTTGAAGAATAAATGATCTGCCCATGTGTGTTTTTGCACAGCAGCCCCAGATTTCTGCTCCATACACAAGTTGGGAATAAATGCAACCAAAATAAATAAGTTTCAAAATATATAAATCCCCATATGTCTTGAAATGTCTTAATAGAAAAATTGATTTGCTGATGGTACTTCAAATGTGGTTAATGTGTTCTACCCATTTTAATTGATTATCTACTACTATGCCTAAAAATTTGTGAGCTTGCACTTCTTTGATAGTGTTACCCTGTAATTGTAGGCTCAAGTTGGAGATAATTTTTTTAACAAGTTAAATTGCATCATTTTTGTTTTTTTCATATTACATTTAAGGTTGATAGCCTCGAAGTAGTTTGCTAACATGGAGGCAGAGTTATTCATATTTACATTCAATCCTTCTATGCTTTTACTCCAGCAGATGGCTGTTGTATCATCTGAATAAGTGACAATTGATGTATTGAGTAGCTGCACGATATCGTTAACATAGATAATAGTAATGGTCCCAATACTGGCCCTTGGGGTACTCCATACTTAATGATTTTTACTTTTGAGGGTATTTTATTGATGAATTTACCCGTTTTATGGGATATTTCTGTTAACTGACTTCTTCCAATAAGGTAACTACTTATTATTTTCTTAGCTAAACCCCTTATCCCATAGTTATCCAGTTTACTCAATAGGATGTTGTGATCAATGCAGTCGTAAGCTTTAGACAGATCAAAAAATAAAGAGCTAACCTTGTCATCATTTTCCATTTTTTTTTTGTGACTTCATGAATAAACTGGCTAATAGCAGTGGATGTGGATTTTCCTTTTCTGAAACCGTATTGAAAGTTTTGAAGAAGATGGTATTTATCAAAGTAAGGAATTAACCTTTCCAATAGGACTCTTTCAAAAAGTTTGGCTATTTCAGAAGTTAATGAAATTGGTCTATAATTATTAATATCATCACCATCTCCTTTTTTAAATAATGGCTTAATTAGTCCTATTTTAAATATTTGCAGAAATTCTCCTTCTTCTATAGAGGAGTTTATTAAATGCGTTAGTGATTTAACCAGAACGTTCCTACAGTGTTTCATTATCACTGGACTGATCTCGTCCCACCCACTACTTGATTTACTCGCTAAGTTACTAGTTAATTTACTGATTTCACTTTCTGTTACTGGTCTAATAAAGAATGAGGACTGGACTGGAGGTGTAGTAATAGTAGTAATATCTGAATACTTGTTTCGGTTTAATGTTTGAGAGGCCACATTGATGAAAAAGTCATTAAATGTATTACTTAGAATTACTGGGTCCGGTATCAATTTCCCATCTGTGTTTAGCTGAATATTTTTCTGCAACTGTTTGTTCTTTCTAGTATCATTTATCAGACTCCATGCTGTTTTTTTAATATTTTTCGAAGTTTCCATTTTCTCTCTGTATGTTTTTGCTTTTACATTCTTTAGTTCTTTTAAATATTGTCATTTTACAGCCTTATATTTATTTTTATAATAAACAGTTGGTGTGCTCTTATATAGTACATACATATCTTTCAATTTCTCTTTTAGCCTTACTAACTCTAATGGTAATACAATTCTCTCTTTTTTGATCCTATTTAGTGTACCCTACTTAAGTGGACAACAATCATCAAAGTGTAATTTAAAAACCTTATAAAAATTATTCCATTTATTATTTATACTATTACAACTAAAGACAGAATCCCAGTTTTCAGTATTTGATTTATACACCAATCTAGATGTATTTTCTTTCTTTAGATCCCAAAATACCCTAACTTCTTTTGGCTGTGTTTCATATTTAGCAATGTTGAATTGGCCAAATTGAGCATAATGATCTGATATGTGAGTATTAATTATGGAATACGAGCGTTCTAGTATATTGGATGCTATATGATCAATAGTTGAGGATGTATTTAAAGTTACTCGTGTTGGTTCTTGGATTATATCCTTAATATTGTACATATTTATTACAGGTTTTAATTCTTTATATGAGTTGCCAGAGTTATCTAGGTTTATATTAAAATCACCTCCAAGAATAACTAACATCTTTGCTCAGGTAGCTGAAGGTGACCTATACAATCCAATTATGAGTATATTCCCTTGATTTATAGCAGTTGCTTCAAATATTTTCTCAAGGCAAAACTGTTCTAAATTTATTTCTGTAGTTATTATGTTATTTTTTGTGAATATCATAACCCCAGGTCGTCTCCTTAGCGCGGTGGTAGCGCAGCTGCTTACCAAGCGGGAGACCTGGGTTCGATCCCCAGTACCGGCGTGGGGATTTTTCACCCGCTGGGAGACCTGGCCCGGGGTGCACTCAGCCTCGTAAGGTCCCTGCGGGGCCAATTGAGAAGCTACTTGATGGAGAAGTAGCGGCTTCAGCTCATGAGGACCGCATTAAACGGTCAGGGGGACTTGAGGCGCTGACCACGTCTCACCCTCCAATACTGCACCCCATCCATGACGTCTGTAGTGGACCGAGATGGGGGACGCAGCGGCCGGGCGGTAGGCCAAGGTTCCCCGTGAGCTGTCGTGCCATGGAGTTAGTTATCATAACCCCACCACCCTTATGATTCAATCTAAAATATTTACTAGCAACTTTGTTGTTGTCCACTTTACAAATATCTTCCCTACCTAACCAATGTTCACTTATGATGCCTATATCTGCATTCAGTTCATTTAAGTATGAGTTAGTGCTGTAAACTTAGTGCTTAAATATTGTATGTTGAGGTAAAAGACATTAAGCGAATGTTTATCATGATTTGCATGCAAGATAGTAACATGATTTACCTTGGTTTCACTAGTTTACAATGATACACTTGCTTTTTCATCCACCTTTATGGCTTTGTTTCCCTTCTTGATGGAAGATACTACATTACACAAAAGGTTACCAAATACGTATGAACCTGCACGGTTTAAATGTTTAAATGTAGCATAGTGTTTATCTTTAAGCCAGCAATTACCATCCACCATTACACATTGTTTCACACCGCACATCCAGTCTAAGTTGTTGTTTATTATGGATACACATCTAGCACTTACATCATGTCGTTGTAGTATTCCACTTACTATGAATTTTGCCCTCGGTATTTCTTTGTTTATGCATCTCACTAAGTCCATTGTGTTGCCAATTATTTCTTCTGCCATCACTTCTTTATGGATGTTGTTTGTCCCCACGTGCAGAACGATTACCCCTGGATCCATTTTCTTCAGGTCTATGATGATGATGATATCTTTGCTATCATTCCTGACCAAGCCATAAATAAATCACTGGATATATTAAATGTTCAGGACAAAAGTATCAAATTTACTACGGAAATTGAAAATAATTGTATGCTGCCTTTCTTGGATATCAAGATTTTTAGAAAGAATAACGTGTTACAGTTTGGTATTTGGGGGTGTGGGTGTGGTGGTGTGGGTGGGGGTGTAGCTCGAAAATGAAAGACTGCTAAATACCAAACTTGGCATTTAGGTTCAATGTCTCAAGAAAATCCTTCCAATGAAAACATTTTTAAAAATTTTTATTTTCTCAAAAATCGCTGATATGATTTTGATTTAAATAGTGTAACTATATTAAAGATATTTACATCCCAAATAAACTGTATATCTTGAATTTTCTGGAAATAGTCTCTGAAGACCTCTTTATTCTGGATGAGTTTTGCATAAATGTTAAGGCGTAAGACATTGAAAAAACTTAGTACACAAAAAATGTAGGGTTTGTCAAAACACACAATTTATGTCATTTACATTTTTGTTGTAGAGGTAACAGTTTCCAAGATATTTCTTGTCATTGATTACAGTTGTAAAGTATTTATACTTTTCTCAGATAGGATACTTTTCCTTTGTTCTGCTCCTGACCAAGCAGAGAAGGGATTTGCAATGACAATCGCATAACGACAGCTTTTAAAACATTCTGCTAATCTTTATCTCGATGAGCATGTTGTAGAAAGAAGACTAATCTTTTGTAAGAAGTTTGTAGAATAGCTAGAGAAAGTCATGTGATTGTAACACATCAGATTTTTTAACCCACAGCACCTTATTGTATTACTATTATTATTAAATATCTTTACAGCATCATATGTTCCCAAAAGAAGTGTGTCCATGTACACAATTTCTGTCTAGGGACCTCTAGAGCACGTAATACTGTTCATACATTCATCAGAGTCCTGGGTTCGACCATGGACAAACTTTTGCAATGAATCTTTATCTGCCGGATCCCTAAATATCATCTTTAGTGCCTTGTAGAGGATGTTTATGGTAATATTTTTCTCCTCTATTCTTCCTTCTGCTGTACTTGCATCAGCTGTCATTTTCAGTGCAACACAAACCATGCTAAGAATACTTATCAGATGAAGCTAAGTGAAAAAATATCTCTATGTTCCATTCACATGAATTTCTCTACATCTCTCTAACAAATTATTGTTAATAAGCTTATTCTTCTATCTGCTTCATGCTAATCTAGATAAACATTAGCAGAAGCGGTCTTATCACTTAGTTCCTTATAAAGTAGGAGTGAAATAACTAGGCTAAATCGACTACCAAGTGTTATAAAATGTTGTTGCTATAGGATTGAAGTATATTTCTTTGAGTGGCCAGGAGTTGACAAATTCCTGTATGAGAAAAGTTAAAAGTATTTTAAAAGTGAACCAAATAACCAGGAATATCTCAAAAACGGTCATCTCCACAAAAAAAAATGTATATGACATAAAGTGTATGTTTTAATGTGAACTACATTGTTTGTTAAGTAAGTTTTTATCTATCTCTTACAGTTTACCAGTTATGCAAAATTCATCCAGAATAAAGAGGTCTTCAGATGCTATTCCCAGAAAATTCAAGATATACATTTTGTCATGTAAATATCCCAAATATAAGGGATTTTAATCAAGATCGTTAGAGCAGTTTTTGAGAAAATCAAAACGTTCAAAATTTTTTCCATGTAAATGGTTGGGTTGAAAATCTATGTGTCGTATCCTTGGAAGATATTAAACTTAATTACCAAGTTTGGTTTTTAACAGTCTTCTGGTTTTTTAGCTATGCTGTCCACAAAGACAGACACAAACACATACAAAATGCACCTTTCTCTAAAGAGCCTTTTTTTAAATTCAGCGTGATCCAAAACATATATTTCCGGTGAAATCTCCTAATCAAATTTTTGGGTGCAATGCAATACCTTCTTTATACACTATGTACATAGCGCATGTAGAGAAAGTAATAAAGACCATACAGCTTTCCTCATGTTCTCCATATTGCTAGTGTTTTTCTGATGACCAGTCCATAATAATTTTCAATTCTGTCAATGGTTGCTGCAGATAATCCGTTTTTTCTATCTAATCCTATACCATCATTCAGCTTCTGTCTGTCCCTTATAGCTTGTTCTTAACCTTTTCAGTCAGATGCACATTTGCTTTTTTGTGTCTAATTCTTTCCATTTTCTGAATATTTACTTCATCTCTGAAGTCTTGGAATGCTGTAGAATCCCCTACCCTATCTAGTTTATGTATCTAACATTGTGTATAGGAAGAAATTCTCAAAAATGATCTTTTCTCCTTGCACTTCCGTCCCTCTTCTAGTTCCATTATTGTGCTTTGCAGCTTGTTTCATGTTGCTGTTTACTTTTATTTTTGCATAAAGTGTTTTGAAAGCACATCTACCACTTTTCCAGTAACTACACTGGTTACTGTTACAGGAATATTTATAACTGGCGCAACAGATCTGGACATGTGAAAATCTTAATGAGAGCCAGGAAGCAAGCTTTACTTTCAGATAAATAGTTCACCAGTCAATTCATGCATGCTGGAAGAGTGCCTGCCTCAGTCAGTGTCAAATATCTGTCACTCTTATGCACTGCACTGATAAACATGTGTTTTCATATGTATATTCATATCTACAAAATGTCTATACAAATGGCCTACTATATAAGCAATGTCAATCGTCTGCCTCCAATTCCTCCACACCTGATAGTCCTCATTGTTATCAATGCTATCGCTACTTTCTGCACCATTATCCTGGCTTAGAATTCTTTCTAATGATTTTAAATTTTCTCAACATGATGACATACATTTTCCCATTCTGGCCTGCCAATTTCTCCAATTCCCTGGCGACACAACTGTTCCACATCTTTTAATTTAAAAGTGATATATTAAGTTTTATTTTTCTTTCTTTCTTATCTTCAAGAACTCTGAAAACGGAGCTCAGTGAAATATCAGTTGCCTTGGCTACTCTTTCATTCACTTTCTACAGGCTTTTGAAGAACTCGGGGAACATACATTTTCTTCCTTTATCTCTGCCTCTTGTTTCATGAAGTAAAGGACATTTGCCATTATTTCTCTGCTCAAAGTAATACCTTGCCACTTAACTTTGAAAACATAGGGGCCATGGTTAAAAAAATAAAATATATAAAATGAATACTATTTACTACCCACTTTGAATACAAATATATGCGGAACACTTTCAATACATACTGTACAAAGTTTGCTTACTGTGACTTTAAGTAAGCAAAGTATCATATTACAAACACTGATAAGCTAGGCTCAGTAGCTGGGTTGGCAGTCACGTTCATGATTCCAGAAGTTTTGCGCCAGCAATGGCCACACTTTTGCTATGTTCTGTCTATTACAACTGATAAGTCATGACTATTATTATTTTCAGTCACAGCTTCAATTGCAGCTTTCATGGCCTTCCTAGCAACATTTTGCACATTAATTCCTATATTTTTAAATATTTCTTATTTATTTATGCTAGGCTGTATACAACTGAATATGACCGGTGTTCAGCCATACTCACATTTTACAACAGTTTCTTAATTCTACTTTGTTACACCATTTTTTACTCTATTTACTGTCCATACCCATTTATTTTCACTTTATATAAGCATTGTCCAGTCTTCTTACTGTCTTTTGAAACATTTCAACTGCTACTACATTTCTATCTTGACATTTCTTATCAATATACTCTCTTCTCCAAATTTAAATAAGATGTTTCATTTCTTCATTTCTGCTACATATAGGACGTTGATTTTGTTTATTAACTTTCCTTAAATCTTTTAACCTCTATACTACTGCTTTCACCCATGCAATACCTTTTTGCTCCTCTTTATTTGTCAAATCTATATACTTTTTTATTCCCGAGTCTTTCATTGGTATATAAAAAACTTAATTTTTCTTTTCACCTATTTCGCTATATATTTTCTGTAATTCTTTCTATATCCTCAAATCTTTTTTTGCAAATTTCAGAAATTAACATTATTTACTCTTCTTCTCCATATTTTCTCTAACCCACTACTTTTCAAGTTATTTCTGAAACAGTCTACCCATCCCTTGTTCTTTAAACTTTTCTCTTGATATACTAACCACTGTTTTAACAAACCCTATCCTTCCAAGTTCAATATTCTATATCAAAATTTAAATGACCTTTTCATAATCTCTCCCTTACTTGCCACTCTATCTAGCTCTATTTATGCTACCAGCCTTGCAGTCGCATTTAGTAACCCAATAAACTTCCTTTTAGTGATTATATGTACTGAATTTAGCACAAGGTTGGGGTAGATTCATTGATCCACAAAGAGTAATTCCACCAGATACACCATTAGCAATGGCTCACAAGCCATATACTAATCTCGCATTGTTTGAGATTATCCCCCGCCACTGAATTCTTGCACTTGACAGTTATGAGTTAAGATGGTACACCCACAAAAAACAGATGAAAAACCAATCACAAAGCAGCATTTCGGTCGGTCAGTCAGTCGGTCGGTCAGGCAACGGAATTGAATCCACATGCCCCACTGGTTCAATATCTGACTATTTCCAACCACGTGCTCAGTT
Organism: Hymenopus coronatus; assembly: GCA_030762935.1. NCBI lineage: Eukaryota > Metazoa > Arthropoda > Insecta > Mantodea > Hymenopodidae > Hymenopus > Hymenopus coronatus. Next base: position 533,065,223 of record CM060900.1, on the reverse strand, counting down.
TGTGAACTCCTATTCAGTTTGTGAACTCCTATTATGTGCATAGAGTTGTTCTGCACAAGCTACGTATTATTCGTTGTAATTTATATTTATTATTATTGTTGATAGTGTTGTTGGTGTTTGTATGTGAGGGAACATAAGACTTTCCAAATTATAGAGGTGGATAGACTTTTGCAAAAGGTGCGGCTTTATGGAAAAAGAAAGTGAATCATGTGCACAAAATAATACAAAAAACACAGGAATTAGACAATCATCAGTGAATGTGAACCGCTAATGATATGTCTTGGTGACAATGACAATTACGTTGTTGCCCTCCGTGGTTTAATGGTTACCATGCTAACTTCATATACCCAAGGTCGCAGGTTCAAACCCAGCGGAGGACGATGGGTTTTTTTGGGTGCAAAAATCCTTAGCACGGCTTCCTTTGGAAGGGAAGTAAAGCCGTTGGTCCCATGTCATAGATTTACGACACGTAAAAGAACCTCGAGCCCGATAGAGAGGCCTCTGAGCAAAATTAAGCAGTCTTTCACATCCAATTTAGAGTGGGACACTGAGAACCCCAGCAGTTAAAGAGCATCCATAAATAACATGCCATTTTCATTTAGTATCATTGATATTTTCAATTAACATCAATAATAATGAATTAGTTTCATTATTCATCAGAATTCATTTACTGTGTACACTGTTTATATTCGTCTTTACACACGATAGAGACATTTGTAATCAGCTGTCGTTGTTTACTAGATACTCTGGCAATGCTGCAAAGGCAGCATATTCAACCTTACGCGAAACCACCCGAACTGTCAAGTGCAAGGATTCAGTGGCGGGATTATAGTTCAGAATTTTTGCTGCTATTATCTATAAGCTGTATGTTCTCTGAACTATCAAATTATACTTCAGATGCACATTATGTACACCTCAATAAACATTTTGCTGCAATTCCATGGTGGCCCATTGTCAAAATTTCCAACCCAGTTTGTCCACAACTTTTACATAACACATTATTTAAAAATATTTGGGTTAAAATTTCCATATCAATTACTTCATTCGCATCATTCTTATTTAGTTCTTTTACTAAATCTCTGTACTATTCTTAATTCTCTTTAAGATTTTTAGCAGGGCTGATTATGTCAGCTTACCTGAGTTGTTGATTTGAGGTTAGAACATACATTAGTTGTTGAGACAGCTATTTTAGGCTTACAAACACTTTTAAATTGCTTATTCTACCCATTTTAACATTTGGGTAAATTAAGCACAAGATAAAAGGTAACTATTTTATGGAAATCCAAAAAAGCAATAATCACATGGAAAGCAATAATTTGGTGCTATCTGTGGTAAAAAGCACTGAACTGATATGTCTAACAGGCTGGCCAGTGCTAAAACTTCCCTGTTGAACACCACAAAATTTGAATATTTCTATCATAATAAGTTGAGCGACTTGAGAGCTGCCAATTTTAAAGTGCCATGCCCACTTATCACCAATTTCAAATTTTGTTTTTAGGTTTAAAATTTAATAAATCACATAAATAATATATCATTTTAATGCTGAAAGTTCATAGATTACATTGAAATAACAAAATAAAAAAATAAATTTTAAGAATTTTCACCTTTCTGGAATGCCTTAAACTTTTGACTATTGCTACTCCATTTGTAACTTTAACAAAGTCTGTAAACGTACTTACTTCTGCAAATATCTTGATTGAAATGAAGAAAATAGATAAAATGGGCCTTCATTAGAATAGTTGGAGTATTTGCTAATAAATTATAAAAGGCACAGAAAGTCATAATAATAATAGTAATACATTAGTTTTTTTGCTATTGTATTTATTTTCTCAAAAAATGTCTTGAGGAATTTATGTAAAATAACATGTTTGATATACTGGATGACAAATAACATACAAAACTTGATTTTTCTATGTACAGCAAATTCTTATCATTTAATTCAATATAACGAGGAAATCAAGAGAAATAAAAAATAATAGAGGAAACCTTTAGGGCTTACATATAACAAAAATCATTTATAATATGTCCCAAATATTACAGTCGTATGTTCAAGGCTTTTCCACATCAGAACCTACTTAATAACATTTACAAAAATATTTGATAAATTTATCATTTACTCCCAATAGATTTCATTAGTAGCAAAACCATTATACATAAAATAAATAGATGGCTCCTGTTTCTGCATCTTACGTGTATCAAATAAATTGTTCCATTTGGAATCATTGCTAAGAAAATATATGGCTGTTTTACGCATTATTTTTTGTAATTTAGCAAAATTTCCTCATAGTGGAGCTCTTCACAACATAAAAATATCTTTTACAACATTGCTCAGCTTGAATCAAAATAACTTACATATACAATATCAATCTGTAGATCCTATTTTGTGATTACACTCTATGCCTAGACTAGGATGTAGATCATGTCAAGAATTACATTTATTCATAGTCATTATTACACTTATTACAAATAATAACTCTGAAACTGAATTTTCAAGGGTTCCAGTTTTGCATAATTCACAACTACATGTCTGTTTCTAAAAATCTACTCATAGTACACTTTCGTTCTTAGAATATTCCTGTTTATTATATTTACAATGTTACATTATTACCAGTATTTTTTGATTGAATGAAATCCTCCTCTGTATAGAAAGTGGGAGTAATAGGGTATATGGCTCGAATATATTCACAGGCTAATGGTAAAATACCAGACATTTTGAAAAGTGGTTTGCAGTGAGCTGATTGTCTTACCCCTGCCATTATTCTTATTACCTATTTTTTGCATAATGAATACTTTTTTAGTATTTGCTGAATTTACCCAAAATATTATTTCATAGGTCATCAATGAATGCTGTTTCTGTGTTGTAAGAGTTGGAATTGTTGCTTTGCAAGCATTAGTTGCAGTAGTGCTGACAAATGGAGAATGCGCATTTTAAGCTTGTTCTATTAATACTTAAATTTGTCAGCTTATTTGTGGTTTGAAAGGTGATTTTTATGGTTTGAAAGGTTAACTTTATGATTTTGTTTCTTCTATTCATAACATAATGGGCAAATCATGTCATCTGACACCTTGAAAAGTTTTAGAGGAAAAACCTTGATTAAAACTGATTTGTTTAAAAATCGAGAAATTTCTCGAAGATTGGGGGTGCCTGAATCATTTGTAAGGTGAATTAAAAAGAAAATTGAATTGTGTATGGACCTAGCCCATAACAAAAGAATAAATATGGGTGAAAATAGATTCTCACACCAAGAGGTATGCATTGGTTTGACAAAAATCTGTGAAAGAAACAAGTTTATTGATTATAGAAGAATGTAAGTTTTGGACAGAAAAAGTCAGACTGAAAAATTCAATGCCATAGACAGGATTTGATCTATGGGTCTCCCAGGCTCTAGCCAGTTGCTCTACCACTGAGCTACTGTGGCAACATGCTGGCATTAAATTCAGAACAAAAATAAGTAATCCGAATGGAAATAAGGAAAATGCATTATGGAGTTTATGGATTGCATTAGTGCTGGCAGTGCTACTAGTAATCGGAGGTGTAGAACTAAATCCAGGATTGGGAATGGATGAATGATGGTATAGGTATAACAGACAATGTAAAAGATATCAAACAAAGATAGAAGAGTATAGAAGAAAAAATGGAAAAAAACTTGGAAGAAACATAAAGAAGCATTAATCAGACGAAACAAGAAAAGAATCAGTGGAATGCAAAAATAGAATAACCCATTGGAGAAATTGGCGCATGCAAATAGGAAGGTGAATGTAGTGATCTTTGGATTAGAGGAAGAAAGACATGGGAAGAATTGGAGAAAATTATAGAAAGGACACTCAAAGGTTGGGCAATTATAAACTCCTTTAGAATACAATGACTGGGATGGAAACCAATACCCATTCTGGTTAAATTAGCAACAATGAATTTTATATGGAGAACATTAAGTAATACAAGAAACCTTAAGGGCATGAGAATATTTATTGAGAATGACTACAGTAAAAAGAGCGAGAACTAAAAGACAAATTACTAAAACAGATGAAAAAAGCCAGAAATGAAGGAAGAGGAGCATAGATGTGAGGCATGCAGTTTTACATTGATGGAATTCCTAGAACTCGGCAAACAGCCCAAAGAATTCAGGCCAGTCGAGAAGAAAGGAGGGAAGAAGAGGCATGAGCACCATAGAGAGGGGAAGCAGCAAGTCACGGATCAACCACGGACGTGATGTCACCATCGAGGAAGGTCAGCCCACACAAACAGATGATTGACAATGGGAGAAGTGACACGTTAGTGACAACAGCCAGGATAGATGTATGGAAAGATGGAGGAGGGATGAGTGTTTTATCACAGCTGCAAGGGAGCATCCTGACAATCGAAGATCATGCGAGACTTAACACACAACAGGTAGGGAGGTTAACATGGACAAGAGCAAAGCTGCAACAATTTAGACAAAATAGGATGGATTCCATACAGGACGGGCCAACCCTGGCTGTATTATGTTGAAATATGGAAGGATTAATAGACAAAATCACAAAAGATGAATTAACAAAGTGTTGAAGGATGTGATAGCAGTGGTGGAAACATGGGTAACTGAAAAGGAAGTGATGCATATGGAGGGTTAAGCCGATGTCCCATGGTAAAATATTTTGGTCCAATACCCTTCAAACTACAAATTGGTTCATGGGACATCAGATAATTTCATTGTATACAACTTCCATCCTATTTTTTGGTCCAAACGTATGAAATTAACCAATGAGCGACCTGGTGGGAATGACGTAATAAGATGGCAGCTAGTGCTATTTTTTGTGCTGCAGAGATTTATAAAATAATGACTCAGGTATTTATAACCCCTGCAAATGCATTTTATCGGACCCATTTGTACCTAACCTCTTTTCTCAAAAATATAAAAATTGTGATTGCTGGTTCATCTGCAGGTATGGACTGCCTCATATTTGTGTCTTGGAGTGATTTTTGCCTCAACTAAGGACAGCAACTTTCCAAACAAATTTTCGTCCATTCTAAGGAAATTAAAATAATTTAGAGTCAGAAACGAGCTCATTTTGCTGCATATGTAGTACACCAACTTCCTTGACCTGCATTTCTATGTTCCAGCCATGGTCTAGTCCACCAATGCCTCTTTATTAATTTTTTCTTTCTATTATAATCTGCTCTTGCAATGGATACATAAACTAAGCTTGCGACAGCGAACATAAATAATTGTGGATCAGCAACCTCCATCATTTTCTATCAGCTGTTTATGTGCATGCGAGAAATATTGGACCAATACGCACTCCCATGGGGATGGAATGGAGAAATTGTACACATTAATTCATGTTGTATAAAACAATTTTGGACCAAATTTTGACCGTGGGACATCGGCTTTATAAATATTTCAGAAAAAGTGGAGTGAAAAAGAAAACGAAAGGTAGGATCTCACGGGGAATAGGAGTGTTTATTAGAAGGGAAAGAAATTTCGGAGCAAAGGAAATAAAGGGTGTAGGTGCAGAGGGAGTATTGTGGGTCATGTTATAAAATGTGACAAAAAAGTGCCAAAAGTTAGGTTTGGGTGAGGTATATAATAAGACAGGGATGTCAGATATTTACAGAAGGTTAGAGAACGACATGAAAGTTTTATTTCAGAAGTAAGATAATTTAGATTTCTTGATAAAGGGGACTTCAATGCAAGGATAGGTGGGGGGAACAATTGCATTTAGTTGATTTAGAAGATTACCAAACAAAGGAAAATATTTGTTTGAAGAGGCACAGTAAAGATAAAATAAGTAATAAAGAAGGGAAAAAGTTAATAATATTTTTTGAAGTTCATAATCAATAAGTAATGGGGCAAGAGGATAAAATAATATAGGGATTTCACATTTGTCAATGAAAGGGGAAAAGTGTAATTGATTACATGTTCTTGTTCACAGAATTTAGATAATGATGTTATAGATTTTAAGGTTCTACAAAGGGTATTGAACAGCTACCGTTTCCCATTAACATTTTTTAAAACAGGGGGAGCATTACAACAAGAAGAAGATATAGAGGAAGGTAAAACCCATTGAAAATTACAGATGGTGCACAGAGGAGAGAGAATTATTTAATGGGAATTTGAACTCAAGTAGAGGAAAGAAATCTCAAGGTGAGATTACCCAAGTTATTGAGGATAGAAAAGCTGAAGAAACAATGCTGTACCTAGAATGGAAAGTGAAGCTAGCATGAAAGACAATGAAAATTAGGAATCAAAGGGAGAATATAAAAAAAAGTTTGCTATGATAGGGATTCATCAATAGTCATAAGCTTTCACAGCTGGAGTCCAAATTATAACTAGAAGAATTTTCCGGGCTGAGAAGCCATGGTCTGCTGGAGTTTTCAGGTCCAGACGTTTCGTTCATGACTATGGTGAACATCTTCAGTGATGAACGTTAATGGGATGTTTATCAATATCATGAAACAGCCATTCTCTCATCAATGCCTTATGCCTTATTCCCATGCTAGATTACAACATGAATCAATAGAAATTTATAAACATCCCAATAACTTTAATAGGAAAGAAGAGATGCAAAAACTGGCATCTGCTTCTTTAGAATATCAAATAGGCACAAGCCCAACGAGATCATCCGAACCAATCAGGAATCAAAAGCATCGGAGTGGCTAACCTTCTCCCTCCATCACCCCCGTACATGCAGCTCCAGCCGGACCAATCGCGTGAGAGCAGCCTGAGTATAAATACTGTCGCTATTTCAGCCAACGAGTCATTTGCGACCAAATCTTCACCGAGAAGCCTTAGATCATGCCACTGAAGATGTTCACCACAGTCATGAACGAAACGTCTGGACCTAAAACTCCAGCAGACCACAGCTTCTCAGCCCGGAAAATTCTTCTAGTTATAATGATTGAGATTGCTTTGCAGCAAGAAACAGGGTAGAAAGAGTGTTTAGGAGATGGACACAAACAGGGGAACTAGTCAAAAAAGAAACTTTCTAATACCGAGGTGGGGGCTATAAATGTTTAATAGAGGAGAAAGAGAAAGAGTGGACTGATAAAATTACTCTATACTATGAGGCAGTAAAACAGGACGACGATAAAAGGAAAAGTATCTAAGACAAGGGAATTGCAGAGTAAAATTGGTCCTAATAAATGGAAGGAGTATTTCAAGAAATTATTAGGTTAAAGTAATGTGCTAATGCACACAAAAGTATTAGGGGAATTCCATAAATGTGTCGAAATACTAGACCAGAAAATATTGGAGAACAAAAATACAGAGCAGGTTAAAAATTAAAAAGTAAGAAAGCTGATAGAATAGATGGAATACCAGGGGAATTCTAGAGGGTGTGGTATGAAGATACTGAAAGTAGGGTACTGTTGGTAAAACTGTTCAATGTGCATCTCGAGGGAGGAGGGTTTCCACAAAATTGGAAGTGGGGAATGTTAGTGCCAATTTTTAAAGGGAAAGGGGAAGTGAATAACCCGAGTAACTTCAGAGACTTTATTCTATTATCAGTGATAAGGTAAAGTGTTTACAGCATATTAGCAAAGTGACTGCAGGAATGGGCAGAGAGAGAAGGTAAATTATCTGATCTACAAGGGGGTTTTAGAAAAGGAAAATTGACAATAGACAATATTTTCATAATAAGAACAATAGAAATATATCTAGGTAAGAAACAAGGTAAGGTATATTTATTTTTTGCAGATCTAGAAAAGGCCTTTGATACCATTCAATGGGATGCACTCTGGCATAAGTTGAGAACAAAGGGAGTGAGTGAGAAATTTGTACAACTATTAGGGAGGTTATTTTTAGATAATAAATCCTGCATTACGCTTACCAACAACAAAGTAATCCATTGGATATCAAATTCAATTGCTTTAAGGCAGAGTTGTAAATTAAGTCCCATTTTATTTAATTTTGTTATTGATGACATACTTCAAGAAATAGCAAAAGAAAATTCACAATGCCCAGCCTTCAAAAATAAAGATATTCCAGGTTTGCTCTTTGCAGATGATCTAATAGCAGCAGCAATCACAAGTGGATGGTTAAAGAAAGGAATAGAAGCAACAGAAAAATACTGCAAAAAATGGGATTTAAAAATAAAAGTAAATCCAAAATCATGGTGTGTAAGAATGGGAATAAACTCGCCATATGTCAGAGATGGTGGTTAGAGGGGAGTGAATTCAAAGTGGTAAACAAGTTGGTTTACTTAGGAGTAAGGCAAAATAACAATGGAAAATGGAGAGTGCAAAGGAAAAATGTGCTAAAAGGGGAAACTAGCTATTAACACAAGAACCTGCTTAAAGAAAATACCAAATTGAGAGTAAAATGGCTAGAGGGAATATATGCAGCAACAGTGGAATCAAGAATTATGCATGGAGTTAAGATCTGAGAAACTGAAAAAGGGTGGGAATGTAGAGATCAAATTCATAGATAAAATGATATTGGGATTACCAAGAATAGTTCTTAATGGGGTAGCACTAGTAGAATTGGGAAGAGTTCAGAGGAAGGGATCAGAGGCAAAATCGATAGTGAAATACTGGAACAGGATCCAAGTATTAGAGGAAGGAAATATTGTCCAAGACTGTTTTAGGGCACAAGAATGGGAAAGAAGTTGAATATGTCAATTAAAGGAAATTGTAAGAGAAGTTGATTGGGTGAGTTAACCAATCACAGATAATAGAGGGACAAAGACTATGGATTAAAATGAAAGCTAGGATAGACGACATAGAGAAACATTAAGTAATAGGTAGCATAAGGGATAAGAATACTTTAATTATTATATAGGAGGGTTAAGAAAGAATGGGGAACATAAAAATACATTAATGTTTGTGAAAAAATGGGAAGAGAGGGTTTGACATGGTCAAGAACAGGAACAATGTTATTAAACCATCTAAAAGTTGATAAAGATCTATGCCCACTATGTAGTAATGTCGATAATAACTTACACTGTATAATTGAGTGGATAGAAACCAAAATGTGGAGTGAGATAATTTGGAATAAAAACTGGGTAAGGTTACCAGCAGAGATATTGTACTTAAACTTTTTGAAAACAATAGGAAAGAATTTCTGAAACAACTAGGTAATTATACAGAGAAAGTAAGAGAGAAATGGGAGAGGAAAATCGCCAAAGAAAGCGAGGATCTTAAATTATAGAACTGATGAGGTTGTAATTTATAGAAGAGGTAAATAGTTTTAAGTTGATAGGGCATAAAAATGTACAAATAGAGGTAAAGGTACAATAACATAAATAAAGCTATATATGACACCAAATTCAGCAACTTCAGGAAAGTAAATATATATGTATAATGTTAAAACTTGAGAAGATAAAATAAATTATCTATCTACCTATTGTGGACAAAATGCCACTTAATTCTGTACATTGTTGCTACTAAAGCTGATCACTGCTTGTATAAATATGCAGTGGAATATTGTTTACACCATTTCTAAGATCAAAAACCAATGTGACAGGTTTACTTTTATCTTGTGGCAAAGATAGTGTATTTAAAGGTGTGTTCATTTGTACCACTTGAGGTTCCCCAGAGATACTTTGTTCAGAAATTGCTTATGGGCTACTTCCAGATGATGACTGGATGGCTCCAGAGTTGTCTTCATTTATCATCTTCAACCAATTCTTCCGCTCTGCAAACCGAAACATTCTTTCTTCCTTCTTGGATTTTGCCTCACATCCATTTACATGACATATAAGTACATGGTATTCAAAATAACTAAAATCATCATAGCCAGTACCACATATTTCACATATAAAGGTGCTATTGTGTTTATGTACTATTAAATGATGTTCTTTCTCCTCTAGATTATTGAAAACCATTGTACATTCTGAACAACTATGAACATTCTCATGGTTAGTATACAGATGTATCTTCAATAGTTCAGCATTGGGGTAATTACTCTTACATAAAATACACAGATTGGGGTTGTAGCCTGTCTGCTCACGCCAATGTAATATGAAAGCTTCCTTTTCTAATGACATCATTTTGCATACCTGACATTCATATAATCGCATACAGATCCTGGGATGCTCTTGTCTTAGTACGATAGGTGTCACATTCCTTCTGCTATTTTCTATTTCACCAATAGAATTTCATCTTCTTGCGGCTGTTTCTTTGGAACTGACATTCTATTTGACAAAGGATACCATCCTAATCCATAAGTTTTAAAAAATTTTAAATAGCTGTTCATAGTTTCTTTGAGATAAGACTGAATTTTCAGTGGTGGTGTGAGACTTAGAGCATACTTTGACATGTAGTTCAAAATGTTTCTGAAATGGATAAATCCTGAGACATTTGGTACATTTGAACACAGTGTTATTATCTATATGACTAAGCATGTGCACTTCTAATCTAGTTTTATCAAAGAACAAGACTCCATAACATTCACATGAATATGAAGGCACATTATTGGCATGCACATTTTTATGATGTGCGTACTTATTTCTACCTAGGAATGGCATTTTACAATCATGACACCAGAATAAATCAGAACACAATGGATCATTCATACTATGATTATATTCTTGCAGGCTATCTGTATCCATAATCTGTTTACATTTTTAACAGCTTAATAAATTGACACGTGTATGTGTTCGCCAGTGCTCTACCAGGCTACAATTCTCATCACATAACCAACAAAGAATGCAAGCATCTGATGCGGATATTGATTCTACTGTTGAGTTATTTTTACCACTCTTAGGTATCTAAATGTTTTATCAACCAAAACCTGCCATAGCATACTTTCAAACAGATGAAGCAGCTCAAACCACCTTTCCAGCACTGTGAAATGTGCTGCTTCAAATTGTCCAGGTCTGGAAACTGTTCTTCACACCTGGGACATATGAACCTTTGTGTGTTTGGACATGATACAGTATTGCAGTTGTGTGCAAGGATGGCACAATGTGTGTCAAACACTTGGTCACAGGAATTACAGGAATATCTCATCCTTTTTATATTATTAGAGTAGCTCTTCTTTTTTTCTGTGTTCCTGGTAGGTTGAGTAGACCTTGTAGAGGAGCACTCAGTCCCACTCACTAATTGATTATCGTGACTGGAAAAGACAAAACACCTGAACGTTAATGCTTTTAGTGCCAATCCAGAGAGCACAATACATGTACCTAAGAGGTACCACATGATTATTAATTTTAAATTTTCAGAAAACTATCTTCAGTTGTCTGATATGCATTACATCTACAACATGAAACAAACATTTGAAAACAACATTAAAACCCTAAAAAGAATCAATGATTAACACATTGAAGCCCAGGCATTTCTTTAGTTGAAGGGCCAAGAAACTCAGGGTTTTTACACCTATTTGAGTTATTATTTACAGTACATCAATGAAATCTGTTCAAATGTCTTGGTACAATCTAAAAGTAAGGTTTTCAAGGATTTCTCAACAAATAAGAAAATAGTCATAACTTCTGTATTAATACTTTATTTTAAATTTATAGGAAGTATCAAATATGAATTTCAAAAAATCTGCGTAAAGCAGCTTACACTCCATTTATTGAAAGCTCTAAAAACTCTCCCTTGGAATCAGAATTTTCCAGAGCTTCATTTGTATCCTGAATTTCAGCTTCAGTTTACAGAAATAGAGGAAAACACTGCACTCCAACATTTAAGAACACCAAACATAACAAACAGATCACCACCTTTAAGGAAAATGGCGCGACTGACCCGAGAGAAGCCAATATTACTAACTCTCCTAAATGTCCTAATAGTTGACTAAAGCAAGGAATGATAGCAGCACAAATCAGACAACTAAACGATGACATTTGCAGCATAGCCCAAGTCCAAGTTACAGTTGTGGAATTGCATTAAAAGCATTGGAAATACCTGCCCTAGCTATGTTCGGGCACGGGCTGCATGAACATTTCGCCCGGCCCAAGCTATACTCGGGCTTGGGCTTCAATGTGTTAAGCATGCAACTTTAGGGACATAGGGAGTGAAATTTCAAATTTCTTTAGTTCTGTATAGGTTTTTCTTAACATTTCACTGTGATTGCATTGTAATTTTAATATGAAATACCAAATTTCATTCAAACTGGATAAATATTTTGGAACATATCAATTATTTTACAAATGTTATTTTATGTAAATATGTTGCATAATTAAAATGCCCCACATCCCCTAAAATTAGAAAATGCATTTTATGAATTGGAAATGTGAACCATATACAATTTTAAAAGGGATATTTCAATAACTTTTATTACAGAATTAACACAATCTTTAAAGGAAAAATTTTAATCTTTAAAATTGATGGTTTTTTCATACAAATATACAGGGTGTTCCTAAATGAATGGGTTCAAAACAAAAAAAAACTAGTTATGCTATTCACAAAATTGAGATGCAACATGGAAGAGTAACTCGCCAAGTTGTGTTTAGAATTCACATTTGACACCTTAATCTAATTCTTGTAACATCTTTGCCAGCATACCCTAATCAATAATGTTGACTGTGACGCTAATCCACTGCTTTTATTGTTGTAAGCCTATAGGAAGTGGAGGTATGAACACTTTGTCCTTCACATAACCCCACAAGAAGAAATCACAGAATGTTAGGTGACCTGGGAGGCCAAAACATCAATGGAACATCATTCAAACCAGAATGACCAATCCTACATGGTGGAATCATAGAGGTGATCTCGTACTTGTCCATACCAATGAGGTTCCTGTAGGGTGGGAGGTTCCAACCCCTTCAGCTGCTCCGGTGTGAGAGCTGTGGACCCCGAGCACCTGTGGTACTTCTGAGTTACTAGAAGTAGTCGGGCTGAACATCTGAGCCCCTCCCAAAAGGGAACTGTCTGAATTGGGTTGGACTCGACATGGCAGTGGCCCGATACCCGTGGGAGATTGGGTACACCTGGGCAGAATTGTAAGACACTTCAATGTCCTTCGGCACTAACCTGGAAAGTTAGTAGACCTAAGCTGGTAAAGATTGGCCCTACCATGGCTTTCGGTAGTCTTCCCCTTGGGGTTGACACAAATAAGTGACGTATCCACTTCCATCTCTGTATGCAAGTATTTTAGTCAGTGTATAAAATAGATACTGACCTATCGGAAAAAAACCCACAGACTTGTCCCTGGGTCGCATGCAAACCTGAGTTGTTGGGTCCCTGCATGCTTATTTCAGATACCAATGAGGTGGGGCAAGATGTTGCTACAAAATGAATTTGGTACTCTTCTGTCAGCTGGGGTAACAACAATTCAGAGAGCATGTCAAGGTAAAATACGTTCCCTGTAACTGTCCCCATAAAGGAGAAAGGCCAGAGCACTCTGTTGTTGGTCATGGTGTTTTGACAGATGTCATTATCGATAGATGGCTGTCCTGTACTTTTTCCTTTCAATAACCCTCTCCAGCCCAATTTATTTTTGATGAAATTGCTTTTTGTAAACTGATATAAAAAGTTGTTATTACTTGACCTTTTATTGGCAGCTCAGTTGTCTGAACTTCTAAAACACTGATCTAGGTTTCAATGTCATAAGTTAACCTAGATTGCAATCCTCATCACAAATGCTGGTTGGCATATTTAAGAGTTGATTGGACCTCAGCAGCAATGTAGTAGATTAAAGTTCTGTATTTCTTAGAAAAAAGGTATATTTATTTTCGCTTTTACTTGTTCTAAGCTGTGTTAATATCAATATTTAAAGAAAATATTGAAATATACACAATGAAAGTAGTTAATTATTGGATGTTTGCCTCTACCCATCTTAAACACAAACACACATAATTTTGCCATTTGGTACAATTGGACTGGAGGGGTTTAAGCTGCCTGTCTCTGCAAACTTGTTTGAACTACCTTGTTAAATGATGAGGTGCTTCTTTTGCAAATTTGGTCCAGAAATACATTTGAACCGGAATTAACAACAAAGTCTATGTATATTCCAACACACAATAAATCTTTTCTCTTAGTTGTGCTTTCATTTTGAAATCAGTGTCTCTTGTGACAATATTCATATCTAATTGCCAGTGTTGCAAGAAACCAAACTTGGAGAGTTCCCCTTTCATGCACATCTGTATTTACTGAAAAATTCATCACAACCATGCACAGCTAGTCCTTTTTGTCACATTCATTTAGAAACAACTTGTACTTTTTGAAAAATTACTATTGGTGTTAGTATAATTTTGTCCTTTGTAATATTATAATAGATACCTCTGCATGTTATGGGAAATTTTAGTTGCGGTTAAACAAGTGAGATGTTTGGAAAATTTGAAAAATGCAAAAATGTAATTTTGAGGAAAACATTGTTTAATGAAATAGCGTGCCAGGAAAGAGGTGCATTGAATCATCTTTAGATGGCTGTAGTGGCTGAAGCATGGGGAGGACAGCTAAATGTTGATTTGCTAAAGATGCCAAAAGCTTCCACCAACTATTTGTAATAAATCATTTTTGATTTGTTGACTGGTTGTAGTCAAAATATCACTCCCAGAGTCCGTTAACAATGGAGAAGCTTCAGAACAATGAAATAAAAATCACAAAGCTATCCACTAAAATAGTCAAATTTTTTTGGTTTGGTGTCTTATTTAAAATAGAAAAAGGTAAAACTTCCACATGCAATCCAGATTTGAAAATGTTGAAAACATTAATATGTTCAGATTTGAAATATGTTAGATTCCCAAGGTGACTTCCTTCTGGGATCAATGGGAACTTCAGCTTCCCAGATTCCTCAGGTATGCCTTGCCATCACTACACAGTTGCAGCCTTTGGCCGCAATTGCTATACTCCCCTACTTATAAAAAAACATCACTCGGCTAAGGCAGCTTAGGGTTACGCTTGGCAGCTTAGGTGCCTTAAAGTTTATAACAGACTAGTAAGTAACTACAAAGCTGCTCTAATGGCAGAACAACCAAAGTACCAAATCTGGATCACTTATGGATGTACGCCTAGAAAATATTATTCATTTTATTCTTCTGCAAACTAACAGAAAACTCAAACTCACATTACATGGACTTTCAGCTAGCATGACATGTGGCAGCTGCATAACCTGTATATACAGTGCCATAAGATATAGTGGTACCTTATACCAAAATGTAGAAAAGTAAGCTAATGGGTTCATATACCATCTAAATACTCCAGCTTGCACTATTCCACTGCTTCCTGCTTGAGTCTAAATAATGAGGTATTATTGCGCTTAACTCACAAAATAATCATCTACCACTACACGATTCTAAAGTTGATGTTTGGTTTGCTCTGACTTGGACTAGAGTAACTGGCCATATTTTCTTTCACAAAACAATCAACACATTGAAGCCCAGGCATTTCAGTAGTTGAGGTGCCAAGAAACCCAGGTGTTTTATGCCTACTTTGAGTTATTATTTACAGTACATCAATAAATTTGTCAAAAAGTATTGGGACAAACTAAAAGTATGTCATTTAAGGGTTTCTCAACAAGTAAGAAAATAGTCATAACTTCCGTATTAATATTTTATTTTAAATTTACAACAAGTATCAAATATGAGTTTGAAAAAAACGGCATAAAGGTGCTTATATTCAAAGTTCGAATAACTCTCCCTCGGAATCAGAATTTTCCACAGCTTCATTTGCATCCTGAATTTCAGCTTCAGTTCACAGAGATCGAGGAAAATGCAGCATTTTAATATTTAAGAGCACAAACGTAACAAACAGATCACCACCTTCAAAGAAAATGGCGCGACTACATGAGATAAGCCAATATTACTAAATCTCCTTAAATTCCTAATAGTTGACCAAAGCAAGGATAGATGGCAGCACAAATCAGACAACTAAATGATAACCGATACATGTTCTTTGTCGCATAGCCCAAGACTGAGTTAAGGTCATGGAATTGCATTAAACGCGTTAGAAATACCTCCCCGAGCTATGCTCGGGGGTGGGTCTCATGAACATTTTGCACGGCCCGAGCTATACTCCGGCTTGGGGTCCAATGTGTTAATGTTGTAGGTAGTAACCCTTAATATTGAAGCAGTTATTCCCTCAGCTTACAGATGAAGAACGAATGTGCAGCAAATTTCAATACCCAGCAGCTGCTTGTACTTCTTAGGATGCAATTACTGACATATGGTGACAAGAGTGATCAGTGTAGGGATGCGGTCTGCTCAACTCCCAGACCACAAGTCTGGAATAAATATGGTATAATACTGTATATATTGTAACAAATATCTTTGACTCAAAATGTGGTTACAAACTTAAGTCTTAAATTTACTGTTGTAATTAATTCACTCAATGTTTTGATGGGTAGACAGTTTAAAGCTGCATGCCATCCATGGCTTGTGCACCATTGTGGGCTAACATTCCAGTCACTCACAACTCAGTACAATTCACAACATACACAACAACTGTAATCCTTCTTCCTTTTATAGCTAGAACATGTAAGTGAAGTTTCTGGAAACTTGGCGAAGATACTGGACCCTTCTACACAAATCTGAGTTTACCAGATGTCGATGCATCACATTCTGAAGCCTCCTGTTGCATTGCACCATTCTTCCATGTTGTTTATATTAGGAGAGTACAGACTCTCAATCAGGGAGAAGCCTGGGTTGAGATGCCTGTTTAGAAGCGGACAGACTCTGAATCAGGGAGAAACCTGGAGGCAAATGACTGTTTAGGCGCAACAGAATCTGAATCAGGGAGAAGCCTGGGGTCAGATGCCTGTTTAGAAGCGGACAGACTGTCAACCAGGGAGAAGCCTGGGGTCAAATGTCTGTTTAGGTGCAGACAGACTCTGATTCCGAGAGAAGACTGTGGTCAAATGCCGTTTTAGAAGCAGACAAATTCTGAATCAGGGAAGAGCCTGATGTCTTTTTAGGAGTAGAACAGATTCTGAATCGGAGAGATGTGAGGGGTCATAAAATAATAAGGGGTCCAGTATAGAACCCTGTGGCACACCTATTTTTTATTTCAGAACATTCAGCGTGTGCATTTCTATTATTCTACACGTTTATTATGTTTTGTTTTCTGTTCGATAAATAAGATGCAATGTATTGATGTCCTTTGCCCCTAATACCATAGTGTGATAATTATTTTATGATTAACGCAGTCAAACTTTTCAATAGATCACAGGGTATTCCTAGTGTACTAAGTTGGCGTCCAAGGATATAAGTGGCTCATTAGTTAACTTGTAGATCGTGTTGTTGGTTGACATGTTCTTTCTGAATCAAAACTGTTCCGTTGCTGAAATATCATAATTATCTGGGGGATGATAAATAGTTTTAAATATAATTTTTTAAAATATCTTAGAAAAAAGCATAGTAAAGATAATGGTCTATAGTTTGACATTTGTGAGTTTGGCACTTTCCTGTATAATGGCTTAACGACTGAACATTTTAATCTATCCAGGAGCGTCCATGTTAAAAGTATGACTTAAAGATTTGTAAATAATATCAGCCCATAGTTTGAACATTTTTGTTGTTATTTCATCATATCGTGATGAATTATTGGTTTTGAGGGATTCTATTACTTTTTTTTAATGTCAGTTGCACTTGTGGGTACATTCTCCAAAGATGTGCATTTTTTCAGACGGGATTCCTTAGGATAAGACTTGGATGTTTCTTACATTGATTCTTTATCCATAGGTTTACTGCTACTTGAATGAAATACTCATTAAGTGTAGTTGCTATCTGCTGAGGATCATATTTTGTGGTCACTTGATTTATTATATGATTATATCGTTTTATGGACAATTATCAGTCTCCTTTTTAATGATGTTCCACATCTTCTACGCTCATTGTGTGAGGACTCTATTTGTTTCCCATAACAATGCTGTTTCACTGCATTTATAACCTCTTTCAAGATTTTGCAGTACACTTTATGGTGATGTTTATGTCTGTCACAGTTGCTTTCCCTAGTTGTTAAGTAAAGTTCTCTTTTACGTCTGCAGATATTCTTATAGCCCTTGTTAGGCAGTCATTTTTAGAAGCGCTATTCATTTTCTTTATGTGGGGTGAAAAACTAGAACTATGGATTCTTACAAAAATGTTTAAGAAGGAGTTAAACATTTCATTTACATTATTTTATTTGTATATCTCTCCCCACGATTCCCCATACAATTTACTCTTAAGAAATATCTTTACTGCTGGCCGTGGCTGTGAGTAAACCGGATGTACATTAATGCAATGTTGGTACAATTAAGTCCGGCAATGCTCTTTGAAAGCTATGTCATCTGTTCATCTATATTTGTGGCTAGTGTTCAGGGTTGCCAGATTTGTAGTACGAAAAGTAGCGAACATTAGTCTAAAAGGTAGCAAAATTCTTACTAAAGCAGCCCAAAACGTGCTTGAAAAACGTAGAAAATGTTAAATGAGATAATTTTTTCCCAAAAAAGTAGTATGAAACTTTGTATATCCTTCTCGTATGTAGGGCTTTCAAACCCCTCAGGACTTTGTGCCTAGGTTCAGCTGCTTACTGAGGAGCAGGCAGACACTGGCTCAGAGAGAGTAGTCAGCAGCCTAGTATGGAAATGCGGAAGAAAATGATTGTGACGTGGAGGAAAGGAAAGATAATTATGGAGCAGGCGGACCCGGATAAAACCCGCCCAATTGTTTTCCTTTTATTTTAGTGGTACCTAAACCCCACTCACAGCGGTGGATGCTCACCTTATACGAAATGAAATGATATTTGGGAAGGAAGGGTTCCACGCACCGACCGGAGTGTCCACATTCGTCTATGTGCTTTAGAATGCCTAGCACAGTCCCACTCTACACAAACAGTTCCTCAGTCAACGCAATCTTGCTCATGTCAGGCAAATTATCTGTGGTATAGGACCATTTTCAGGTACCGGTCACTGCACTAAATAAAGTTATGTGCTTACTTTGTGATGTTGCCCTGGCGTATAATAAAAAGATCTCTTGAATGCTGAAACACCCGAAAAGTGTCCACAATGTTGCATTACCCCAAAATTCCAAACATTTACCATCAGATCACTAAAATGTGCAGAAATATGTCCTGATAGAAGACAGTGTGCAAACGTTTGTTCATAACATTTTCCAAATCTAAATTAACTTTATATACATAAAATTAGCTATAGCTTTTTATTTCTCTTCATTTAAATCCTCTGCTTTTTGTGTTTATTTGTGGGTAGTTCTAGTTATTATTATAAGATGTCACAGATTTGCTATACTTCCTTTCAGAAAATAAAACTATTGACAATGTTCTCGTGAAGAGGACAATTAAAGATTTTCAACCATTATCCGTAGTTGAAAATGAAGGTTTTGTAGACTTTGCATGCGCAATGAATCTAAGCTATAAACTGCCTTCGCGTAAACGGCTTGGACAAATGGTAGAGGAAAAATACGAGGAGTAAATGTGTGAAGCGAAGACAAGAGTCAAGCTGCTCAACATGTCCGTTAAACAACCAACTTATGGACATTGATGGGCACAGAATCCTACATGGCAGTAACGTGTCACTTCATATTGGATGACTTGGCGATACAATCTATAGTTATGTAGACAGTAAGATTTCTGGAGGTACACACCCCATCCAACCTTGCAAACGAATTGGAAAAAGATTATTTATTTTGGAGTCTGAAGGGGAAAGTATTATGTATTGTTGCAGACAATGCAGCAAATATCAGAGCTACAATAGGTATGATGAAACAGAAGCATGTAATTTACGTTTCATGCTTTGCTCATACGGTGAAATTAATAACGAAACGCGGATTGGACCACTAGCTATTCTAAGGGAAAAGAGCCGAATAATTGAGGGTTTCTTTAAAATAAGTAGTGTGGCTAAGAAGAACCTAGCAAGGATTGAAAATATCTTAGGAAAATCGGTGCATAAATTGCATTCAAGAAGTAGAGACCCGTTGGAACAGCACACACGTTATGTTCGATCGGCTTTTGGAACAAAAGGATTGTGTCAACGCGGCTTTGGAGGCACGCTTAACAGAATTGACGCCGGAAGAATGGGTCACGATGCTTAACATGTCAATTTTGAAACCATTTGATGAAATTATGACTGAAATGTCTGGGAAGTCATATGTTTCTGCATCAAAAACAATTTGCCTAAACCACCAGATGCAGAGATCACTACGAAATGTTGCGGTCAGTGAATGGGATGCACTGAATCAGTCAGCTGTGACACAAATATTAGCTGCAGTGGAAAATAAATTTGAAAATGTGAAAATCATGACTTCTTTAACACTATCAGCAATATTAGACCCGAGCTTTAAAAAATTACCTTTCATGTACAAGTCCAAAGCTGAAGGAAACATACGTTAACTTACCGGTCACTGTTCCCACACCTTATCTGCAGAACAATCTGAAAACGTTGGAAACTCATCTGCTACCAGTTCTTTGGGTTCATCATGCAGCATTTGGGAGTATTACAATGCTGAGGTGTTGGAGCATAATCGGGCGCACAATGCAAGATCCGATGCCACAATTGAAGTACAGAGATTCTTTAAAGTATAATATGAAAGTCGGCAATGCAATCCATTGTTGTTTTGGCAGCGCAATTTGTTAAATGAACTGTAAGGTCCAAAGTTCACTTAATAAGCTTATTTACATTGTGTGAAATTTAGGATGTGTATTTCAGTCATAATTATAGAAGGAATTTTATTAGAATGAATTGTGTTTTTATGTAAACATAGGCCTCTGTGTGCATTTTCGTTAATTTACTCATATGCAAAGCGTAAACAATACCACTGAGTTAGGAACATTCAGTATGGTTGTATACATACACGAGTAGAGAAAGTCATATGAATGTAACACTCCGAATTTACGTGTGAAGTTATTAAATATGATATAAAGGGGAAACATACATTATGTACAACGCACTAAATGATCCTAATCAGTGGTATTGTTTGCCCTTTGCATATAAAATAAATAAACGCAAATACATATGTGCAACCACACTGAATGTTCCTAATTCATTTTCCGTTCATTAATATATTTTGATGCTATACCTATCTAGAATATACAATCACGAAATATGATTATATTGTATTACAGTAAAAAACTGAACATTAATATTTTGCTTATACCCCGTGCTGTAGTTTCTGCGGAAATTTTTTCGATTTGTTTTACTGCGCTTTCCAGTATACGCTATTGTTTTTAAGAATCCTCGGTGACTCCGTATCGTCAGAACTCGGCAACATTCGGGTTTACGGCAGATTTTTTCATGTTTTCGCTCACCATAGATAAAAACGCAACTGTGGACAAGTGAGAAACGAATGCGGTTAAATTAAATTTAAAGTACCTTATAGAATTTGAATCGTTTATTAATAGTATTTGGAGTAAAGATTTCTAATATAAAGGAATATCGTTTTTACTGCACATATTCTGCTTTGTTGGATATCAGAACTGCAAATGTACATTATAGAAAGGAAATTCATTTTTTGCATAAACCGGGTAAGAATGCAAGCGACGTCTGTAAAATAAACGGTAATCTTGCGCATCAGGTTACCCTGTCATGGCGGCATCCGCGCAACGCCAGGCAGGCAACATCGCGTGACAACATAGCCCCAAAAACCACCAAGAAATCACTAAGGTCCTTAGCAAATAGTTTTCAATGCTTAGAGGTTGTTACTTAGCTTTCAATGACGTCATTTGGCGCGATTTATTTCTTCCGGATGTAGTGACGTAATTTAATATTATAGTACAGCACATTTTTTTAGAAGATACACAAACTCTGCTGCAACGACCAGTTACTTAAGTCATCCAGTGGTAAGTGACTTGCAAATTTCTCTAAAGTTTCCTTGACATTTCCCACCGTAGGTTTTACAGATTACTGGTTTACTGGTTTTACTGTTTCTTTTACAAACATATACACATTGCACAAACATATAACAGCCATGCCCAAGGCGGGACTCGAACCCATGATCCCCTGCCCACAAAGCACCAAAGCGAGCGTGGCCATGGGGACCGGCTAGGTTGGGGGCTTGGTGTTAAGACCGGAACAGAGTGTTAACTGCATATTCTCATAAGTTTTGTTGAACTATAATAAAGTAATCATTAAGGTTATTAATCTGCTATACTATGAATTGATACCTGACCCTTTTATACGTAACTCTTATACTGCTAATTCATGTATGTTATACACACATATTTATAAATATGAACTCTTATTCAGTTTCAGGAAATGCTTCAGCTTGGATGCAACAATCAGTGGAATGCTGCTATTGCATTTCAGGTTTACATGGATCTATGTGAAGGTATATGCACAAGACTGTTTAGTTTTATAATACTGCCGTCTAGTTGCTCTTAATTGTGAAATATGATACTGATATATAGTTTGTTCCGGGCTGTATACTACAGATAGTTTGATCATGGGTAATAGTGCGTGAAAGGTGCTTTGTGTGCCAGTAAGTGTGGGAGCTTGGCCTACATCACTTCAGTGTTGGCAACCGAACAAACATTCATGTGCTGAATGTAACATTGAAAACCAGAACCGTAGAAACAACACCAGCTGTTTATCAAAGAGAACATACTCTATATGTTAATAAGAAATACTTATGCTATATTTCAGAGTGAAGAAATTAACATTTAGGTATAATATACACAAAATATATTAGCTTTTGAGAATATGAAAATTATTCGAAGATTATTGATGTAGGAAAGATCTTACCCACACTTTACTGCAATAAGTATGTAGTAAAGAAACTGATGATTTCGGGTTAATGTGTGCTGTGTACATATAACACAAAAACAGTTGTAGCATGTTTTCATTGCTTTGAGCCATATGTTGAAGCGCTTCATTACAATAAGTCTGTAGTGAAGAAACGGACCAACTCGTGTAAATTAAGTGAAATATAAGCTGCTTACAAGTAATGCAAAACTGCTTGCTGAATAAATCTCTCCTCACTTTACATCTCAATGTATTTACGTGTTTCAATGTTATAGCTTGTGAATATTTTGGTTATTATTTATACTTTATTGCTAAAAATATAATTCTGTATTTATAGCTTTAAGCTCCTATACAGTGAGTTTACAATATGTAGTTCAGATTCGCCAAATTATGTTTAAGCAGTTGCAATCAAAAGGATGCATTACAGTTAAACAAAATTCCCCTACCAAGTAAAAACATATATTAGAGCTGGTCAAAACCCGTGCCACTCTCACTCATTACTTGTAAATCACGCCACTCTCGAGAGTGTGGCAACGAGAGTCTTGTGTATTGAGAACTAGCACTCAGGAGCAAGGCGATTCAAGAATTCTCGTAACTACAGGCGGAGTAGTTGACATATGATCCATGGAATAAATTGCTTGTGTAATAATTAGGTATTTTAGGTCTTACTCTATTTTCCCCTTGTAAATTAGAAAGCTTCAAAGTACTTTTATGTTTCAAGGGGTTTGGTTGCTAATCTTATTCAGCCTTAAAAAAGCTAAATGGGACATTAAGACCTAAAACTCGCTAAACTTAAGTTTTGTTTGTTTTTAACCTCAGTAGAAAAGTTACACTTGTTCTTCAGTTCATTCAAAATAACAATTTTTGTTAGCAATTTGTTTAGCTTTGTTTTTAGTGTATATGTGGAATTATACAGGGCAAGAATGCTCTTGTTATAGAATATGCGCGAATGAAGTATACGTCAATGAAGTCTTGTGATGTTGAAAGATCTTTTTCTGCCTATTGGAATATATTAAAAAGCAACAGAAAATTTGCAAATGTGGCTAGTTATGTATAGCAACAGTGCTGCCAAGTGAACTTTATTTTATATGAGTGCTATATATTAAAAACATGTGCTTTATATATTAATTACAATGTTCTTGCATGTGTTTACTGTGTAATACATTGTTTTAAATTACTGTACATGTTAATAAAATGCTTCCATGAAGTAAAATAGTTTTCATATTTTTATCTATATTATGTTTAAAAGACTTTTGTCATCGACTTGCTTCAATAGCTAGGAAAAAGGCAGGAGGATTGTTTAAAAGACTAGAAAAGCTAGGAATATTGTTTGTAAACCTAAAGAGGATAAAAGAAGATAATAAAAGGCTAAAACTGCATTTATAAATCCAGGCCCTAGAAATAATACAAGATGACTCATCGTTTGACCGCACATATGTATATCCAAATGCATTTACGCGTTTGAATCAGCAATATTAATGTTGATGACACCTATCATTTGTGTTGCTAAAGTTGTATAACTTATACTCAAAACTTCAGATAAAACCGAAAATAGAATTACTTCATGCAACATAAACTTCATAGGAGTAATAAAATATTTACATACTTATTTGTAATAAAAGTGCACACCATGTACATTAATATCTGGAGATTCTGTGATACCACATTTCGTGTTTAACCCATTATCTAGTGTGAGTTATTTAAATGTCATTCCTGTCTTGGCTATTTGAGTTTCAAATCATTTAAACAGATGAAATAATAGATCTTACAGATCTCAGGCAAATATTGCTTTTAGTATAAGTTCTTCTTGTTTAGATAAATGTGCATAAGTTTATCAACTTTTAGCCCATTTTTATAGACTATTTTCTAAATATATATTTGGTCTTTACGATGCTGTAGAATCACCTGATGGAATGCAATAGATTTATCATCACTTCTGGTATGTTATGTCTGGATGCTGCATTGGCTTGCACCTGTCAATACAGTTCATAATGTATCAGTTTCGCATATCTCTGCAGCTGCAGATATCTTAAAATAAATGAAACTGTCTGGCATTGCGATTTATAAACAGAATAGCACTCCTTCATTCTATACAAAAGTTTAGTGAGCAACAGGATTGCCAAGCTATATGACAGATTTTTTGACGGCTATTATTAGCAATTATTACGTAATATTATATTGATTTTCTTTAGAAAAACTAACGGATATAAATCTTTGTCTACCTACAAGAGTCTGTTAAGCAATGTAACAGCTATCTTTTATTTAGAGCTAACAGCCACAAACTTCTCGGGTGACTGAGCAACTCCGCAAACATGACACTGTGGTATACGGCCACATGTGTTTATCAGAGTGGTTTTGAATTCAGCTTAGTGAACGCAGTGCTAATGCATTCTTTTTTTTTTTTTTTTTTTTTTTTAATTGTCTAATTGAACAGAAGACTGCGGTATGTACAACATTTTAGAAAATAATGGTGAAATAATGAACAAATAAAGGAATGGTTATTAGAGGTGCCAATATTGCCAATGCAATGTAAATGTGCACTGGTCAGATATGCTTTTTCATGGAAAAACTAAGAAACATCTAAAAGCAGCTGAACCCTCTTTAACTTCACAGTCAAAAATACCATTTCAGCCTATTAAAGACATGTATGAACGTGTAGCTGCAGAAGCTGTTCTCACATTGTTTGTAGTTAATCACTTCCCTTGATCATCTTTCAGACCTGACCAAGAAATTGTTCCAAAGTGCTGACCTTGAGTTTTAATGTTTATTTTTGAAAGAAATAATGGAAATGACTAATTTTGATGGATTTTGACAGATTTTTATGAGCTGGTCTGATGGAAAATATTATATGTTGGCAACTCTGGTGAGCAATGCACTCAACCTGATCCAGCAGAACATGCTTATTGTAATAAAATGCAGGTCAAAATAACATATGCACTGCTTTCGGTTATTCGCTTTCATTTGATAGCTGAAAGGTGAATGTAAGTCATAAGGTCAAGCGGAGAGGTAACATATAAATACAACGGGTATCTCTTTACTTTCTGAGTAACCAAGTAGCACAGAGGAGAAGTGTATACATGCCTACCAAAGTATTTAAAACAAACCAATGTCAGGGAAAACGTTTTAGTTCTATATACTCAAATGTGCTTAGATTAGAGCGGGTAACAGAATTACTGCTTCAAATTATGTTTATAAACTGATTTATAACAAAACTATAGATCATTGGCATTCTGACTGCAAGTTTCCACTCATTACACCGTAGTCTTGCTATTAACAAGACTTGTGAGTCTTGCAAGTAAACGAGAATCTCGTAAGCTCGTTAGTCAACTCTCTTCCAGCCACATGTTCAGCACCTCTACTGGCTGCGAGTAAAGAGAGAGATTGAAAACTGACTTGACTGGCTGTAATATATAACTGGGAATAATTTCAAATTTAAGTGCAACAAACGTGGTTACATGCAACATACGTATAACTAAACACGAACTGCTAGCATTTGGTAAATCCGCTTAGTTACTAATGAAACCACATAGAAAAATTGTGATGTACCATATTCATATAACTTTCTGTACCTATGCTGCAACAAAATATTCTTACAAAGGTTAATCTTCTACTTCACACTTATTAACTTAAACATCAGCAGAAATGGTCTTCTTACATATTATTTCCTTGTGCGAGTGGAATAAGGAAATAATATTAGCTAAAGCTGTAGTCCAATATTTTACAACTGGTTGCTTTGTGGTAGTTTTGAAATGACATTGTTTTGCTTGACCAGAATAAAGAAAAACAAATAATGACTTACCATTTAAGAAAAGTTTAAGTATTGCAAAATTGAAACAAATAACAAGGAATATCTCAGAAACCCTTAATTACACAGAAAGTCTCATTTAAAATAAATTGTAGGTTTTAATCACATTTAAATTTTTTCTGTAGTAAGGTTTTGTCTATCTCTTACAGTTTACCAGTTATGCTGAAGTCATCCAGAATGCAGAGGTCTTCATAGGCTTTTTCTGGAAAACATGGAATATATTTTCATTTGCCCCAAGGCTGTTGAAACCATTTTTGAGAAAATAATGAAACTTTTTTAGTTTAAGCTTTCATTAGCTATACATTATCATAAATAATACCACGAGATGTATTTGTTAACACAATTCAGCGATGAATAATAGTTTATGATGTATATGAAGGGAGATTTTATCAGATTATGATTGCAATACTCACATTAGTTCTCAAATGATATATATGCATCTGACCATTTTTATTTACCGAATGTGTTTTTTCTTCACTGCCTCCTGAATTATGATATGACCAACCATGTGTACGTCCAATGTATGAATATCGATAGCAACAATAGAAATAGGGAACCATTATTTTAGTTCAGCTTTTAATAGGTATAATACATGAAATGGAAACAAATGTTATGCTATTTGAGGCTATTGCACTCATCCCATAAATAAGAAATGCAAATAATGATTGTTTTCACTCCTTTTTTTTTTTTTTAACTCAATACATTATGAACTGGATAAAACTTTAAATAAACATTAGTAGTGAATTGAAAGTACGATTATGGAACTGACAGTCATTAAAAGTGAAGGTTGGTTGACTGGTGAGCCCGCCTAGTCGGAATCGCGATGGGTGAATCTAGGGAATAAATGATGTCCACTTTCATTTACCTGCACCTCACTTTCGTCCCTCTGCTGGTCTCTAGCGTATGATATCTTGAAGGTCTCTGGGCGCGGTGCACATCCCATTCACCTAAGCTGTAAGTGGATTTTTGGGATGTGTGTTTTCCACATACAAACACTGTCAACACTTACAATTTCCAGCAACGATGTTTATTTTTATTACTTATCGAAACCGGCAGTCCGTTGCCAGGGCAGAGCCACGCATTTAAGTCTATTTTTCTGGGCGAAACTCCACGAACATAAAAACACTAGCTTCATTTAGAAATTAGTTCCTGTAGTGTTGTGAATCTGTTTTAAACTGCAATAACTTGTAAGCAAGAACTCCCTGCCTTACCTCTGCACGGTCCAGCTGAGAACTCCCGGGATAGGTCAAACAATACTCAGGTATGCAGGTACTTTTTTTTTGTAGTGTTTAACGCCCGCTTTAACTACTAATGGCACCGCAGGCGGTGACACTGATGATACATGAATGATGATGGAGCACCGGTGGAATGCGATGGCGGGGGTACCCGGAGAAAACCCGCCCCAGCGCCGTTTTATCCACCACAAATCTCACATGCGGTCGCTTGGGATCGAACCCCGGCCGTCTAGGTGAGAGTCGAGTGGTCTAACCACTCGGCCACGGCGCGGCCCAAATATGCAGGTACGACCCTGTTAATAACAGTAGAACACACCTGCACCTGGCGAGACATGAAAATTGTTTTGTTTGTCTATATCCTGCCCTTTGCAAAACTCCTTGTTTACTGTATTTCCATATTTTCGTTCCACAGTGCTTTTCGACTCGCCAAAATGTACAATTTTATTTTCCCCTCTAACTATGTTTCACTAAAATAATAATAGTATTTAATATCATTAATTTAATTATATTAATGATTATTATATCTTTGATTATTAGTTCTAGTTATTGTCAGTTTTTATGATTGATAAAAATGGGTTCATATGCCCAATTGACATAAGACTGAGCATATGCATTCTGCGTAATGGGCTATTTACTTCGCCAAACTGCTTTCTTTATATTGTTGGTGTGGTTTCTTTTGTGTCTCCCTATTTGCTATTGCGCTCTGCCCTATAGGATCTGTCTACATACATCACTCTTACAATAAACTCGTTTTCTTCCTTCACCAAAGAACTTACTATGTATCACAATACCTTTTATACATTTAAAACAAATGCACTTTTGTGTTTTTTTTTTGCTCTTAACTTATCAACATTCTTAGTCCAAACACTATATTCATTTTTCTTACATTATCTGTGTATCTACTCTTATCACTAACGACCGATATTTTTGAAACAGGTCACAATTCATTATCAATTGATATACATATATACACACTCATACACAATTCAATGCAATGCAAAGTTTGTGACAGTTCTGCTTTGGAATTTCCCAATCTCACTATACACTGTTATTGTTTGTGTAAATTGTCCTTCATGGATATTCCTCGAAACTCTTATTCATTCATCACTCTCATACATAATTGCACACTAATGCATATAAAGAAACTATATTTCTGGTACCTACTCTGTATTCCAATATTGGTCATGATTGCTTCTTAGCATGCTCAAATTTACTATTAAGCTAATAGAATATCTCCAGCTGATTTCAAAACCAATGAGTGTGGCAGGTGTACTCACTTCCCCACTAAATTTACCAAGTTTATGCTTCAATCCATGTACCTGTTTGACTGTTTACAAATATCTTTGGTCTCTGACATTTCTATCCATGATCCCTTGTTTCTGTGCATATCAATCCTTTTTATTTTTTTATTATTAGCATTATTATTAATTATTACTATGATCATTTTTTTTTCTCTTTTTCGTGAGCCACCTCTCTTCCCTCCATTATTTATTGTTAGCTAATCGCTCAACCATTGCTCGTCACTGTCCTCTAAGGAGTCGCGTTTATAATTCCCTTCCTGTTAAAACCCATACTGCTATGATGTAACCTGCATGCAACATCTTAATAGATGAATCACAACGCTACCCTTTCACATAAAAATGTCTCTTATATTCAATTCTTACAATTACTTTATGCCCGATAATACCTAATAGCATCCTTAAAATCCAAATATGCAATACATAATGCACTAAAACTCCCTCTATGTATAATCTTTTAATATTTCCAAACTATCTATCATACCAAAAACTTCTTACAACTACCAACTCCTATAAATAATGTCCCATTGCTCTTGCATATACAAACTTGAAATGTCTTACAATTTTAAAATACAATGAACACCTCGCAATATTTATAATGTTATCATTTTTTTTTATTCCTTGGTACAAGTGATTCCATCACATTCTCCCTTTAGCCAAAATCATTTAATTCACCCTTAGCTTTGGCTCTGTGGATAATATTGAGGACAAGTTCTGCGGTGTAGTTTACTGTTGTGATGGTGCTTCGTTATTCCCCACTTTGGTGACATACAGTCTGATGGTCTATACTGTATTTTCCGAGGAGCTTCCCTGATCTTCTATTCTTTAAAATATAAGTTCTATTACCGACAACTCTATCACACAGGGTCCCTTGTACAGAAGCTCCATCTCACGAGTTCTCCCCTTAAGCATGTTAGAACGTTTGAAGTCCCTGACCAGTATTGACTCTCCTGTCTTTAGGGTCCAACTCCATCGGTAACGTTTCTGTCTCTTCGTTCGTTTCTCTGCCTTTGTTTTCAGTTTTTGAAATGCCCTCTTTATTCTCTCATTGTCACCTTCCAAAATTATGGGTATTCTCTTAGTTAAGTCATCAACCAATGGGTCCACAGACTGGTTCATGTGAAGTGTGATGGGTGCGTAGCCAGTACTTACGTTGATGGGGTGATTCATTATCCATCGAATATAAGGGATGTACTCTGCCCAGTGAGCACGTTTTCTTAGTATCCCGAGTTAAATTGACGGTTCTCTTATAATTCTTTCATGTAAATTAACATTTGGATGGTAACTTGAAATATTTATGATTTTAATTTCTGCACAATTGAGTTCAATTATAAACTTTTTTCCATGATGGACGTCCAAAGTAGAACAATTGTTTAACCTCTCTTTTCTTCTGGGCACTATCGACCTTTCCTCAGCCAGGATGGAGATTCAAAGACCTTCGTTTCTCCCGATGCATGCACCTGATTCTGCAAGTACCTCCTATGACATCAAGGACACTTCATTACAGGATTCATTAAC
This sequence comes from Hymenopus coronatus, assembly GCA_030762935.1. Classification (NCBI taxonomy): domain Eukaryota; kingdom Metazoa; phylum Arthropoda; class Insecta; order Mantodea; family Hymenopodidae; genus Hymenopus; species Hymenopus coronatus. The sequence continues at coordinate 533,034,841 of CM060900.1, read as the reverse complement.
TTCGGAGCAACACTGTCTTTCTTTTTAGTGTTCTCCATTGTCGTAACTATCCGCATTAAATCTTCATTCCTTTCTATTCTAAACAACTCAATAAAAATATTCTCCCCAAATTTCTATTTCTTCTTGTCATCCCGACATCTGCTGTCTAATATAACTCTGCGAACTGCGAGGTTAAACAATTATCTCCTTCATACAATGTAATGCTTTCTTGCCTAAAGTCAATTTTAGCCCTTGTAGAATGGAGCACATCACTCCCCATTATAATCTCTGCTGCAAGTTTGGGGCTCACAAAACATACTAATTCAATCATTTCTTTATTCATTGCTTTGAGTAGCATCTTCTGCCTAATCCTGCTTATGGTAACGTCTGGTTATTCCTATTCTTTGACATAATTATTTTGAAAATATTCCAGTTAATGGCTGGTACTGAAGCACCCGTATCTACAGTAATTAGGGTGTTCTCCCCTCCGACAAATGCTTCTCATACATGCTGTTCTGTGCACGTGAACACATAGTTTGCTTGTGTTGATATAATATTTATTTCTTGCTTTCTGTGTTAGTTGTACCCATGCAAAACTTTTTGATCACTTCCGAATGTTGCTGGGTCATTTCAGGGCACTAGAAATCACCCATTACTCGTTTCCCATAGGTTGCGTTTGTGGAGCAGGCATCTGCATGTTACCCTGTCCAGCGATATTTGCATTTTGATAGCTGGCCGAAGACACTGTCTGTCTAGGAGACCTTGGCCATTGCCGCTTGGCTTGTGGAGGTACTGGGCTCCTTAGATTAAGAGGACGCTCTCATTGGTCTTGAGCATAATTATAATTGGTTCTTTGCCTCTGGTTCCCTCGCCAGTAGCCTCTATCTCTCCTTGGTCTACCATGTTCAGCTTGCATGTACTGCATTCAAAATTCTTGGGGAGGGATATTTTGTTCCCAAAGCCCATAAGTATGGTTCCTGCCTCTTGGCACTGCATTTTCATATTGATCCCTTGCTTGATGCTGCTTCCAATTATTAAAAGTTTTTGACGGTCGTGCCCGTTCTCAGCCAAAGATTCTATGTGTATGGATCTGATTAGTCTGCCGCTCCCAGATTTGTGACCCCAGTCTCGTTCCCGGGTTCAGAGCAATCGTCACCTGGAGGTCGGTCATTAGCACCACCGCATCTGCAATGTTTGTGGGCATGCTACAATGACGTGGTTTCGTATATTATCTGGCAGGTGTGCCACCATTAGTGTAACGAACTCAGGCTCCGATAGAGGGGGCTCCAGGCATTTAGCTAGCAGAGCATACTGGAGGAAATAATCCACTAAGACCTTGCCACATCCAGGTTGATATCTTCCATTGCTAATGTTATTGCGTGTCTGGTACTGGGCGCTGGCTTCCCAAAATTTGTCCAAGAACGTGATTCTAAACACATCATAACTTGTCCTCAGAGTTATTGCTATGCATTATCAGTTTAGTGTAACACCGGTAAGTGACCTAGCTATTAGCACCATTTTTGTGCTTCCAGTACCCCCTTAAGTAAAAAGTACCCTTCTTTATCTAAAATAAATTGTTTGGCATTGTCGTGCAAAGCGTCAAAGGGTGCAAGAGGCAGCTCACTAAGAAAAGGTAAGCTTGCTTGCTTCTGCCTGCTTACTATTGAATTAAAACCTATAGTTCTCTGTGCTTCATGAAGGCTGGTTGGTGTTTCCATCATTTGGCACTCCGTCCTGTCCTCAGTTTCCCCATAAAATCAGTTGTGTGGGTCACTGATCCTACCAATGGCCTTGTCAACTGGAGCCTTTCTAATGTTTGCTTTATTTCTCGTATATCTTGGCTCCTGTTATTTATTTCCGCAGCTTTGTGTGTTGCGCAGAGACCATTTGCTTAACTTGGTTCTGTACCTGCACAATTTTATTTGTATGTACTTGTTTCCTTTGTTCTAAGTATCCTTCATTGAGTTAAGCTCCTTTGTTATTTTTAATTCTAATTCCTGATGCCTCTGTTCCTGAGCGTCGCAATTGGCCTTTGTCCACTCATGTACACTATGTTCTAGAACACTCATTGGCTACTACTTTTTGTGATTTCGGTCTGTACCGTTTGTTCCAGTCTCAACAAAAATGATTTGGTGGAGGACAGATCAGCATTTATCTCCAGCATCTCGCCACGTATTGACCCCTGTGATGTAAAAAATTCACTTGATAATTCCCCTACTCTTTCCTCTACCAACCTAATTGCTGTTTCTTTCCATCTGTATTTGGTGTAGTTATAACTTGTTGCTAATTTCTATTATATTGTTTTTTCACTGGTCAAACCTCTTGTTCATAACAGCAGCCTGTTGCTTAAATTTCACATCAAACCTTTCATTTATCAGTGCTGTCTGCTGTTCAAACTTAGTATTTATACTGGCAGAGAGCTGGGAGAACATACTTTGTAACATTTTTGTAACACGGTTTTCAATGCTAGGCGTCTTAATTGTAGAAACTCCACTACTTTGCTCTACATCTTTAACATTTATATGTTCAGAATGTCCTACATTGGTCAAAATTGGTTCCCTAGTGTCTGTGTTTATTTTGTCAACTAATTCTACGTTATCTATAGATCCCTCCATATAATTTTCCAGCACTGAATTCTCCATGTCTCCTAAGATTTTCTTACTTCTTAATTTCATCAAATTACCCTTTAATTACTTCTATCATACTAACAATCCCTTATTATGCTTCACTGCCAAAATATGCATTTATTAATAAGCAACAATAAATAATATCTATACATATGCAAAAAAAGCAACAATAAATAATGTTTATTACATATACAAGTGCCTTGTTGTAAAAATTAAACAATAATTTCAACTTACAGTGTTCCTGTTGGCTTCCTCCATCGGTTGCAGTATTAATCCGGCTATAGAAACTTTCATTACACTTCACTTATTTGAGGGAACAGTTAATCTTGCTGCAGGAAGCTGTTTGACATAAATCTTGTTTCTTGGAAGGGTGTAGTTATGTAGTTTTATCCCTGTTGTTGTTTTATTCCATAGTCCTGGTCATCCAGTGAGTTTTAGAATTAGGGGATGTTCCATAGCCTGACAGGTTGGGCGCCATATAAGTATGAGCCCCCTGGTCGGAATCGTGGTGGATGAGTCTGGGGAATAAATGATGTCCACTTTCTTTTACCTGCACCCCACCTTCATCCCTCTGCTGGTCTCTAGAGCATGAGATCTTGAAGGTCGTATTCTCAGGGCGCTGTGCGCATCCCGTTCATGTAAGCTGTAAGTGGATATTGGGATCTGGCTTTCCAAATACAAACACTATGAACACTTACAATTTCCACAATCAATGTTTATTTTGATCATTTATTGAGACCGGCAGTCCATTACCAGGGCAGAACCACACTTTTAAATTCTATTTTTATGGGCGAAACTCCGCGAACATAAAAAATACTAGTTCCATTTTAGAAATCTGTTCCCATAGCATAGTGAATATGTTTTAAACTGCACTGCATTGTAAGCAAGCACCCCTGCCTTACCTCTGCACTGTCCTACCGAGTACTCCTCAGACAGGTCAAACAATACTTAGGGATGCAGGTAGATCACACCTGCACCTGGCGAAGCATGAAAATCGTTTTGTTTGTCCACATCCTGTCCTTTGCAAAACTCCTTGTTTACTGTATTTTCATCTTTTTGTTCCGCATTGCTTTTCGACTCACCAAAATGTACAATTTTACTTTCCCTTCTAACCCTATAACTGTATGTTTCACGTAAATTATAATGGTATTTACTGTCATTAATTTAATTATATTAATTATTATCTTCGATTTATCAGTTCTAATTATTTTGAGTTTTTATGATTGATAAAAACAGGTTCACTGGATTGTCACCTTGTTACCAACAACCAAGACAGGAGATTTAACATACGAACAAACGTCTGGTGCAACAAGATTTCAAAGAAATGGACATCAGCTGTGATAAGATTTTGTGACAATATCGCTCTAGTCAGATGACTGTTATGGCTTGAAATTGCCTGATCTCAGTGATTCTAGTGCCGCTTTAATAGTGGAGCTGAATTGTCAAAAAATATACCTGTCCCATCCAAATGCTGAACTTTTTATTATCCCATTTAGTATTTAACCAACTTGGAATGATGCCATTCACAGACTGCCCTATATATTTTTAAATATTGTGACTAAGCCTTGGCGGCTGGTCCATTATTGCTGCGTGTGTATGCACGGCCTGCTTTCAAATGTGTAGTAATTGTTACACTTTGTTAGCACTTGCTTTAAAATGTGCAATAATTGTTGCACATGTCTGAGCGGTTTGCTTTCAAGCATGTAATAGTTGTTGTATATGTGTGAGTAGCTTGCTTACAAACATATGATAATTGTTGCACATGTGTGAGCAGTTAGCTTCCAAACATTTACTAGTTGTTGCATGTATATAAGCGGCTTATTTTCAAATGTCTAATATTGTTCATGCAAATAGACAGGAGCAGTTAATTTGCACAGTTCAAGGAGTGAGGGAAGAGGTGGAGTCTTTAAGTGATAGTCATGCTATAGGTAACCACATGAAGATATTGGCCTCCAGCAGACTGCAGCGGTCAGATCATGTTGCTGCACATCATGTTTACACTGCTCTCGTCTTCTTGCATGGACAATACATGCAGTAGTTGCACATGTATGAACATTTGGATTTTAAATGTGTAGTAATTGCTGCACATGTATGAGATGCTGGATTTTAAATGTGGAATAATTGTTGCCCGTGCATGCTCGGCTTGTTTTCACAGTTCCACTGCCATTGTGCCTCTTTTGAGGATTTAACTCGTGCATAGCAAGGAGTTACCTAAAAGCCTTGTAATACCACATTTGGGCACAAAGGACACGTGCTAGAATGATTGCTACTTCTGGAATTTTCTGACCATGTTATTGACAGCTGTAAAGCTACAGGCCAGAAGACTGGGCTTTCGATAGGAAGAGCGGAGCATGCTTGAACAAGTGTCAAGAGAAAATCTGTAAAGCAGAATTGTATTGAAATCGGTGGAGTAAACTATATGTGATCAAGTCTTTTAAAAAAATAAATGAGATTTTATTATAGTATTCAGCCCATTTATGATGGACCGAAAAAGTGGTTATGCAGTGGCATATCCCTATCAAACTTAGGGTTCGGTGGGATAAAATATGTCCTCCACCCACAATAGCTAACATGTGCTTGCAGTGAAATCTTAATTTTAGTGTTGTGTGGAATAAAATACTTCCTCTATGTATAGAAAATGTGTGTTAGCAGTGATAAACCCAACTTAGGGTTGGGTAGACACATTTCTTCCTCTACACAGTATAAACAATGTGTGTTTTCAGTGAAATATCAAACTTAAGGTTTGGTGGATACAATACTTCCTAGACACACTATAGAGAATGAGGGTTTGCAGTGAAATATCCCTATTCAACTTGGGTTGGGTGGTGAGGCGGACCCCTGTGAAGCTGTGATGTTTGGCTTCAGGCTAGGCGTTGTTCGTCATACAAAACCCCTCATGGCTGTTGACTTCTCTGGAGATGCGGGCTGGATCGGCCACATGGTCACTCTCCGGCTGGCAGCGTCTCCTTCTCGAACAAGCAGCTCGCCCTAGCCTACTGTTGGGGCTAATACCCATAACCCAGACAACTTTTACAGTATGAAATATTAGGTGCATTTTATACAATCGCTGATCTCAGGGTTGGGAGAAGAAATAGCGATCCGGCTGCCAAAATGTTAGTTGAGTATTAGGAAAATAAATAAGACTCTACCTACCGTTAATAAATCTATAGTCCAGAAACAGAAACAAAATTATCCGGCATTTACCAAATGAATTGCCAAGATTGCAGCAAAATATACATTGGACAAACGAAGAGATTTTTGAACATCTGAAAAAAGGAACACATAAGAAACATCAGATTCAAATACATAGACAAGTGTGCCATTGCGCATCATTTTTGGACAGAGAATTATAATATAGAACCAGAAAAGAACAGACCAAACACTTAAAACAACCTTGGGAAGTAAACACATGGGAAAACATATTCATTCATATGCATGAAGGAAATCTCATGAATTTTGAGATTCCTGTCATAGATGATGATGTCATCTGATTCACAAACCCCCCAGGGGCCTACTACGTTAGTAGCTAGGTTTGGCGCACCCGGGGGTTCTCGAGCCGCTCACCGCCACTTCACCTTTGCCATCTTCATCCACTTTTGCCACGTTTCTTTTTTATTGCTTTTGTTTACTTGCTTTTTCACGTTATCACCCTCTTTCCCTCAGGGACCTATTTCGATAGGTACGGGGTTTGGTGCACCCGGGGTCCCTAGCCACACGCCACATCTTCGCTTCCCATCCCCATTTGTTTACTCCACGCTCTTTACCAACGCCTTCGTATCTTTCGTATCTCCTTTTCCTCTTGTTGGTTTGGTCTATATTGCTGTTCCCTCCTGTCACAATTGCACTTCTCAACTCTTTGATCCTCCCCTCCAACTCAGCCAAATGACGTATGTCCTGTCAGTGTACGGAGGACGACAGCAACCCCTGTTGTTGCTTTACATCAATCACTGAGGTATCTCCTTCATGTACTGTCATAGCCATTCCTTTTCATGAAGCTTAAACTACTTTCCTCTTCTAGGTTTATTATATACTTATATTAGGCTATATATTAGGATTATTAACACCTGCTGCACCAACAGGGATCTTTCCTATCTCCGTGGTCCTTTCCCATGGTTTCTGCGTGGACTCCGACTTGTGTGCTCTTCGGAGGACTCTAAAATGACGGTTGAGCGAACCCTTCTCACTGCCCCTCTTTGTAAGTCCAGGTACGGAGCCTATACCATAAGTCAAGTACACCTACGTAGTCCTTATTTAGGCCCGCTTCTCCTCAGATGTCTCCTTGATTGCACGTCAAGGGAACAGATTTGGAGCTGCGACGTGTTACCGCTGACTGGAAGAGCAATGTAATCAACCACAAGTGTCCTGAAACCCCCTGAGCATGAGGCCAGGGGACGTATAGCGGAGGACCACAGGTGGTTAAGTCCGGGGTTGCACTTGCCGATGGTGCAAGACTTACACTGGGAATCAGTAGTGATGGTTGAAGGGTAACTTTTCTGATGCATTCTCAGGGCTCAGGCGTAGCGGAGGTCCTTGCGCCGGCACAGACCCGGAGGTTATGGCGTCATTCTTACTTCACCTCCCCTGATGGCATCCTGACGCCGACAGTTCCGGACGGGGGTCTTTTAATCATGGCTATTCCGCGCACTTCTATGTCGTCAGAGAGTGGGGCTCTCTCTGGCGCGGCTCCTCAGCCCCAAATTGAAGACCTTGCAATGACGGCGGCCTCTTCACTACGTCCCGCTTCTAATAAGAAGCGCTGCCTCGATAGTTTTGACCTTGCCACAGTTTTTGGCACACCTAAAAACCACGGTTTCTTGTAATGAGTTGTTCAGAGGAGGGCAAGTCCATGCATACTGTTAGTGCATGTCGATTAGCCCGCCCTTTTGATACACTGGTTGGTCCACTCCGTACGGTAACCCGACAACGTAACGGCACGCCCCTTCTCGAGGCGAAGACTGATAAGCAGATCGACTTGATGTCCCTCAAATCCATAGTTGGTATTTCTGTGACCGTTACTACACATCCAACCTTGAATTTGTGTAAAGGTGTGGTCACCCACGAGGATTTTGCCAACGAGACCGATGAGGACCTGAAATTCTTCTTCGAACCGGAGGGTATTGTTGATATTTACCGCGTAAAACGCAAGCTGGGGGGGACAGTTAGTCCCTACTTCCACCCTCATTTTGACGTTTAATAAGTCGTCCTTGCCTGAGCGCATTTCCATTGGTTTCTTTAACCTCCGTGTACGCCCGTATATCCCCAGCCCCATGCGGTGCTTCAAGTGTCAGAAGTTCGGTCACACCTCCCAGCATTGTCGCTCAGTACGCTACTTGCATGTTATGCGGTGAGAAGGCTCATTACTCCATCGCCTGCAGTGCTCCACTCCACTGTGTTAACTGTGACGGTACCCATGCTTCAAATTCTAAAGACTGTACTAAGTGGCAAAACGAAAAGAGATACAGGCTCTTCGGGTCACCGAAAAGTTATCGTTTTCCGAGGCCCGTCAACAGTATAAACTTCGACATCCTGTTGAGCTTACACACCGTTCCGCTACAGTTACCGCCCAACCTGACTCCAGCTTCTGAATTGCGAGCCCAGCATCCATCTATTGAACCTCGTATCGGTCAGCATACTAGGCCCCAAACCCACTCCTTACACTGTCAGACAGGTGACCACCTGACCTCATCCTCTTGCGATACTTCTTTGCTGATAGTCAAGGTTATCATACCCAGTAAGTATAAGCAGGTTGTGACAAGTTCCAGTTCCACTGTCCTTGTAAATCTGACGGTCTACCAGTGCCTTTTGGCCTCAGGGACTCGGTGGTCGGAAGACATCGCTCTCCCCTGGTTCCAGTGCTAAAATCAAAGTCGACCAGCGGACATCCTCTGACAGTGATGCTGAATCTTCGTCGATGGACGTGACTGGGGACTCCGGTTTTCAGCCTGCGATACCACTCCCGTCCGAAACTCAAACGCTGACTATGAGTTTTCTGTCCTGGAATCTCAATGGCTACCGCTCCCGTATTGAAGAGTTGCAACTTCTTATCTACCGATACCTTCCCCTTGTTACCTGTCTCCAGGAACCGCGCCTACTAGAACAACCACTGTGTTTGCGTGGATACACAATCTATCGCAGTGACCTTAATGATGGGCTCCGTGCCCACGGTGGCGTTGCTATATGGGTGAAAATTCCATCTTCTCTAGGCAAGTGACTCTTACTACCACCCTTCAGTCTGTTTGTGTTGAAGGCTTCTTGCCTAACCTAACTTTCACTATATGCAACATGTATCTGCCGCCTGGTATACCCATCTCTGACACTGACCTTGGCAATATGTCTGCTCTCCCTACTCCTTGTGCGGTAGTTGGGGATTTTAACGCCCACAACTCTATTTGCGGTTCTCACCGCACCTCTCCTAGAGGGACATTAATTGAACGGGTCTTAGACATGCACAACTTTGTTGTATTAAATACAGGGGATTCCACACACCTCTATCCCTCCTCTGGGTCTTTCTCAGCGATTTAGCGTTCTGCAGCCCTTCTATTGTGCCATCCTTTGAATGGAGCGTCCTTCAGGAACCTTATGGCAGTGATCACTTTCCCATACTTCTTCATTTTCTAGCATCACCTCAGCCTTCTCTCTCTTCTCCAAAGTGACGTTTTTCGCAAGCTACTTGGAATGTGTTTCAACAGTCCTTCCGTCTTTCTGACGGGTGCTTTTCCAATATGGCCACTCATTCTACTGACGCTGTCCTCTATGCCGCCTGCTCTTTAATTCCGCAGTCCTCTGGAGATAGCAAACGGCCAGCCGTACCATGGTGGAATATTATATGCGTGAACCCCGTTTGTGCCCGAAAAACTGCCCTTCAGCACCTTAAGAGCCATCCTACGATGGAAAATTTAATTACGTACAAGAAACTCAAATCTCAAGCACGGAGAACCATTCGGGACAGTAAAACCACCTCTTGGAATGTTTACATTTCCTCTATCTCGTCCAGCACCCCTTCCTCGGAAGTTTGGCGAAAGGTTCGCAAAATCAAAGGCCGTTTCTCTCCTCTTTCTGTCAGTGGATTGTTGCACAAGGGCTCCATTGTGTCAGTACCCGCAACTGTTACCGAAAATCTTGCCTCTCACTATGAGAGTCTCGAGTTCTGGAAATTACACCCCGGAATTTCTGGCTCATAAAGAGTTGGAGGAACGGCGTTCGCCGGATTTTTCCTCTCGTACCACTGAGGATTGCAATGCGGCCTTTACTTTGCCAGAGCTTCAGGCAGAACTCATTTCCACTAGAGCCTCTGCTCCTGAACCTAATGACATTCACAATGTCATGCTGCACCATCTGCCACTGTGTACTCTGTCTTTCATTGTACGGCTCTATAATAACATTTGGATTGACCACTCTTCCTACTTCATGGCGTGAGGCCTTTATAATCCCTGTTCCCAAGGAAGGGAAGGATCGCTCTCTACCTTCCAATTATCGCCCCATTTCCCTGACGAGCTGCTTATGTAAGCAGGTGGAGCGCATGGTAAATCATCGCTCATTATGGTTCCCAGAAACACGGAAACTATTGCCCGCTCTTCAGTGTGGGTTTCGACCACAGCACTCGACGTCGGACCATCTCGTTTCCTTGGCCATTGCAATTTCCCAGGCCTTTGCGATGCGGCAGCACGTAGTGGCTGTTTTCTTTGATATCGACAAGGCTTTGGACACAACTTGGAGGCATGGAATCCTGCGCACATTACATTCTTGGGGTTTCGGGGGAGCACTTCCCTTGTTTCTCAAAACCTTGCTCTCCGAGTGGTATTTTCGGGTCAAACTGGGAACTGTATTGCCGAGGAGACACACACTCGAAAATGGTGTTCCGCAGGGCTCCGTTTTAAGTTCCGTTCTATTCTCCATTGCCATTAACAGTATTGTGGACACCTATCACCTACCAGCCCGCGCCTGCCTATATATTGATGACTTCGCTATTTACTGCTCGTCCGCTAGCATTCCGGTCATCAAACGCCAGTAACAGCTAGCTTTGACCAGACTTTCTGCTTGGAGTGCTCACAGTGGCTTTCCCCAACGAAGACTGTGTGTTCACTTCTGTAGGAAGCGCACCTTACGCGATGATCCATCTTTGTCGCTTGGGGGTAACTTGTTGCCTTTTGCCATACTACCAAATTTCTTGGGTCGCTTACCTGAAAGCCTCACGTCTCTCACCTGCGGAAACGATGCACTTCATCGCTGAATCTGCTTCGGGTGTTGAGTGGGACACAGTGGGGAGCTAGCAGAGTGTCTTCTCCGCCTGCATCGCTCTCTTGTTCGCTCTATTTTAGATTATGGGAGTTTCGCTTATGGCTCTGCCGCTCGTACAACGCTCAAGCCTTTGGACTCTGTTCACCTTACAGGTATTCGCCTGTGTACCCGAGCTTATCGCACTAGCCGAATAGAGGCGTTGCTTGCTGAGGCTGGTGAACCTTCTCTTTCTCTACGCTGCGAAATTATATTGGCCAAATATGCAACACAGTTTAGTGCCTTTGTTGACCATCCTACACGCGGCGTGCTTAAACGTCTGTGTGCCTCTTATGTGGATCGTCCTTCCCTCCCTCGCCCGTTAGGTATACGTTTTCGCTCTGTGTTGGACAGCCTCACTGTGACCCTGCCAAAGACGCTACCCATGGTACGTTGCACACCGTACCCTGGAAACGCCTTCGCCTAATCATAAACTTCTACCGCTCCGCCTTGAATAAACATGATACCCCTCCTTTCATCTACCGGCTCTCTTTTGAGCAGCTTAAATCCTCTTACCCACAGTTTCAGTTTATATACACAAACGGTTCCTCTAATGGCACCTCAGTGGCTGTTCATTCCATATTACCCGTGACACACAGAACTATAAGCTTCACTCTTTTAACAGTATTTTTACGGCCGAACTGACAGCTATCCACCAGGCTCTGCTGTATATACAATCCTCTGCTAACACTCAATATGTCATCTGCACAGATAGCCTCATTGCTCTACAATCTATCTCTGCTTTATATTCTACCCATCCCTTGTACAACGTGTGCTGTTACTAATCCATTCGATGTTACAACACCGCTATGCAGTTGTGCTGTGTTGGGTACCAGGTCACTTAGGCAAGTCAGGAAATGTAGCAGCAGATAGAGCCGCAAAACAGGCATTAGCAAAAACTCATATTGATGTATCTGAGGTGCCACCTCAGGATGTGCAGCATTATCTTCAGTGTCTGCCATCGCGAGTATATCTATCACATTGGGCAACAACATCTTATAAACTTAGCAAAATCAAGCACACTATAAGGCCTTGGAAAAATGCTGCCATAAGAACCGCCACGAGGAAGTTATTCTTTGTCGTCTCTGGATTGGTCACACACACTTGACGCACAGGCATCTTCTGCAAGGTAAGGATCAATCGCTGTGTTCATTTTGTACGCTCCCCATCACCGTGAAACATCTTTTCAACTGCCACAATTTCACTGGAAGTCGTAATAAACACCAGTTGTTCCCCAGTCTCAAAATAATTTCATCCGATGACGATGTCATAGCAAGTCTAATTTTATCCGTACCCGAAAGTGGACTTTGCAGTTTTATCTGACTTCACGTTGCCGCGTCTTTTACTTTCTTGCTGTTTTAAATTCCCCTGAATGCTCGTCGTCTCTTTAGGTGGTGCATGTATCTTTTATCTGTTTTTACCGAACTTCTATTCATGGGTGCTAATAAACCCAGTAGTTGATGCACCATAAAACTGCTACTCTTCTTCTTCTTCTACTACTACTACTACGACGACGACGTCCGCATCACAAGACGAGAGATGGCAGCACAACTCCTAGTAGAACCAGACACAAAACAGGAGCATTTGTTGACAAATTAACTGAAGATAGGGAGGACGCTCCCTGAAACTACTCTTGAAAAAAATACACATGTAAGTGGAGAATTTTAGTTTATAATTTTGACTCATTGTTATATGATTCCATTAGTCACAGTGTTTATCAGTGACAATGTGTGTGTATGTCTGTTAGAGAAAAGGAGAGTATGAATATGAGTCACTGTGTGTAACAGTGACTGTGTGTTTGTTGAATGTGTGGTAGTATGAATATGAGATTGTGTGCGAGAGAGAGAATGAATATGAGACACTGTAACAGTGACTGTGTGTGTGTGTGTGTGTGTGTGTGTGTGTGTGTGTGTGTGTGTGTGCGCGAGAGAGAGAGAGAGAGAGAGAGAATGAATATGAGACACTGTAACAGTGTGTGTGTGTGCGTGCGTGCGCGCGTGTGTGTGAGAGAGAGCGAGAGAGATCAAGATTTGGCAACTTAAATAGCAGCATTTCTGAACTCAGTCTGCAAATTCCTCACCCTGTATGGTTATTATAAACTAGAAGAATCTGCAGCTCTGTTTGAGTTATGGCTCCACATGCAAAGGTTCTTTTAAGTCTCTCTCTCTCCCACTCCCCTATCTTGTCTTTCACCTCTGCACGAGGTATCTTAAAAAACTATTGAACATTATTATTCTTCTTGCATAAATCAATAAGCACAGGAGACTTCCTTGGAGGGGACATTAATATGCGATCATGAATTTTTTTCCCACCTACAAGAAGCATCGGTGACTAGCAGCTGGTCTGTAAGTGAAAATGTGTAGTGAGTGGTCATTGTATCTCAGTTTTTGTAAAATGACTCAAAATAAGCAGCGATCTTGCATTAAATTTTGCCTAAAGCTTGGCGGTACCAAAGTAGAAACCAATCACAAGATTCAATGGCTTCTAGAGACAATGCCATGATCACTTCACAGTTAAAAGGGTGGTAAAACTACTTCAATCATGAACACATATCAGCAGACCGCAAACCAGTTCAGGTAAGTCCTCAACAAGCTGAAATTACAATGTCATTGAAATAACTTGGATGCAGTCTTGCAGGACCACAGTATCTCAGTTCAAAAACTTGTGACTGAGATAGCGTATAGTTAGCATTGGATCGTTACATTCAATTTTGACCAAGGTTTTGGGCATGAAACAAGTGTCTCATAATTCATGCCAAGCTGTTAACAAAGGAGCAGAAGCAATGGCATCTGTACATTGCACAGGACATTCTGGACAATGCAAACAGTCACACCAACTTTTTGAACATGATCACAGGCAATGTGACATGGGTTTATGGGCACAACCCAGAAATCAAGATACAATCATCATAGTGGCAATATTCATCATCCCCGAGGCCAAAAACAGCATGGCAGGTCCACAGCAAAGTCAAGGTCACGTTGACTGTTTTCTTAAACTCCCATGGTAGGACTCATCATGAGTACATGCCACAAGACCAAACCATAAATAAGGATTACTGCCTGGAGGTCCTTTGTTATCTTCCTGATGCTGTGCATGCATGCAAACGACTAGATCTGGGGGCAGCAAAAACTTGGCAACTCCATCATAACAACACCCCCAAACCCCATTCTGTACACTTGATTCAGGCTTTCATTGCCAAGCACATACCAGTGGTTCGTTAGGCGCTCTACTCACCCAACATGGCTCCATGCAATATTTGGCTATTTCCCAAGCTGAAAATGCCACCGAAAAGGACCTGATTTGATTCGAGAGAAAATATCCAGAATGCAACAGGCTGGCATTTCTCTTTGCCCCAGTCTTTCTTAACATTTCTGCAGTATATCAGACAGCCCTTATGCCTTAAGCTCTCATATACCAAGCAGGTTAAAACCTCTGAACTGGTTGCACTGTGTTTTTCCATTGGCATGTGGACACATGATTCCATACTGCTGCTGTAAACAAGGTTACGCTTCTGACACAGTTTTGCTCTGTTCTAAAAGTGAAGCAATGAGTTGACAGTAATATGGTGTAGTTCAGTAGTTTATTATTTTAGCCTGTACTTAGTTAAAGCATATTATGGCTCAGCATTTGTTTTCTACTATACCCCTGCCGCTGAATCCTTACACTTGACAGTTCGGGTGGTTTCGCATAAGGTTGGCTATACTGACTTTGTGGCATTGCCAGAGTAACTAGTAAACAACAGCTGATTGCAAATGTCTCTATCGTGTGTATGTACATAGCGAATGAATGCCGATGGATAATGAAACTAATTCGTTATTGTTGATGTTAATTTAAAATAACAGTGATACTCTAACGTATGTAGCATACATTACGTATTTACAACAATATAGAACAAATTAATGCAAAATAGCTTGTTACAATGAGAGAAAGATATAACAAAGTGATTTTCACCAGTTTAGAATTTTAATGGCTCAATCCAATTCAAGTGCCCGTTATCATTCTTGGAAGTATCATCGTCATTGTCATCGTCAACATTGCCATCGACACCAAGACATATCAACATTCGCTTATGATTCCGTCTAATTCCTGTGTTTTTGGAATTATTTAGTGCACATGATTCACTTTCTTCTTCCATGAAGCCACGTCCACCCTCACCACACCTTCCCGTAAAAGTCTATCCACCTCTATAATTGTGAAAGTCTTGTTATGTTCCCTCAGGTACAAACAAGTAATAACAAAAAATGATACGTAGCCAGCACAGAACCGCTCAACGCACCTGTTAGGAGTTTGCAAACTGAGCACGTGATTGGAAATAGCCAGATATTGCAACGGTGCGGCTTGTAGATTTGTTTCTGTTGTCTGACCGACCAACCAACCGACTGGAATGCTGTTTTTTGATTGGTTCAGAAAGTCAAACGGGTAAAGCTTTTCATCTGTTTTTGCTGATGTACCAACTCAACTCCCAACTGTCAAGCACAAGGATTCAGCAGCTGGGATATACACAGTGTTTGTTTATTTATGATTCATATATGTTAACTAAGCCTGCTCGCCAATTTAGAGTATGATTTGTAGGTGTAAAAATTCCAGGCCATACAACAATCTATTAATTTCACAATAAATTTCAGACCAGGAAGTATTCAGGCTAAGAAATCTAAAAGGTGGCCTATGTTTCTTACAGAAGAAACATTAGACAGCATCGGTCATGTTTGGAGAATTCCCCCAACAAGTCATTTAGTCACCTTTCACAAAAGGTAGGCATTTCTTATGGCTCTGTGTGAAGAGATACTAAATTGCTGAAGTTTAGACCATATAAAATAACTCACATATGATCTTGAACCAGATGATCCTGTAAATTGGTGCACATTTTATGAGTTGACCCTCAATAGTGTATACAATGGCCCAAATTTAATATTTTTCATGGACAAGACTTGGTTTCACCTTCATGGATATGTGTGAACACAAAATAATCATTATTGCAGTTCTGAGAATCCTAATATTGTTCATTAAGTGCCCCTTCATGATGAAAACTTTGGTGTATGGTGTGCAATTAGTGGAAAAAGAGTTATAGGGCCAATTTTTTTTTGAATCAACACTTGACACCCATCAATATGCGCATACAATTCTGTGGGCCCCCCATTTTTTTTTTTTTTTTTTACAGAATTAATAGACTGGGAGTGTGATTTTGCCTTTTTTCAACAAGCTTCTACAACAGCTAATATGGCCAAATTTCCAATGAGAACAACTGGAAGTGTGTTTCGGGACACACTTATTAGTAGAGATTTGTGGCCCCTTGTTCATCAAAACTAACCCCCTGCAATATCTATCTCTGGGGTAGCTTAAAACAAAGTGTGCAAGACAAACCCACACATCTTGGAAGGATTAAAACAAAGTATCCGCCAGGAAATTGCCAGTATTTCTCAACATGAACTATGGTAAGTGATGGATAGCTTTCTAAAGAGGTGCCAAAAATGTATGGACAATGACAGTGGTCAGTTTCAACTTCTCCTTTCATAAATTTGGTAAGTAAAATCCTTAAAAACAGTTTTATAAATGTTTTATGGTTTCAACCGCACCTTTCTATGATAGCAGCAGATGGCAACGAGCACCGAGGACGTGGACAGACAAAACACTGTACAGCTGGTTCAGTTATTTCCTGTTTATCTACATGGTTTTATCATAGGCCATACATTTAATTTGTTTGTCTATCAGTTCTCTAGCACTCCCATTTTGAATTCTTCAATCGAGACAAGCAAGTTCTATACCAGTTTGCTCTTTCTTGTACAGGATGTATATAAATAAATATCGGGGTTTTAACTCTTTATAATGTTTATTACATTCAACTTACAGTTATGAATGATATGTCAAATGAAAAAGCAACTCAAACAGTTTTACCAAGAAGCTTATAAATGTTCAATGTGACTACCCTTTGTCACACGGCACACATCAAGTCTATAGCTGAGTTCTTCCCAAAGTTGATGAGTGTGTATTCAGTAATTTTAGCAACAGCTGCTTCAATCCGGTTTCTTAATTCAGGGAGGTCAGCTGGTAGCAGAGGCACGTACACACGATCCTTGATGAAGCCCCAAAGGTAAAAATCGCAAGCCGTGTCATTGGGGCCCTTGCGCCCTATCCAGCCCTCGGGTACAGTGACGTTCAACCAATCGCAAATACTTCGTTATGCCAGTGAGGTGGCGCACCATCCTGCTGGAAAATGAAGTTCTCTGGCTCATTTTCTTCCAACTGAGGGAAGAGCCATTGCTCTAGTTTATCAAGGTAGTAAGTGCCAGTTACAGTAGGTTCACCAAAAACGAAAGGTCCATAAACTTTTCGCCGGGATACGGCAAAAAATGAAATTCACTTTAGAGGAATCTCGTTGCATTTGTACCATCTCATGAGGATTTTCTGAGCCCCAGATGCACACATTATGAGTGTTAACATGTCTGCTAAGGTGAAAGGTCGATTCTTCACTGAAGACAACACGATCCACAAAAGCATCATGAAACAACATGTCGTTGGCGAATTTGGCACGCAATCCGTGGTCTGTCGGCTTTAGAGCCTGTAATAACTGTAAACGGTAAGGACGTAGCTGTAAGTATTTTCTTACAACTTTCTAACCAATCGACACAGGAACTTGTAATTTATAACTAGCCTTCCGAACTGATTTCTTTGGGCTACGAGTGAATGACTCTCTCCCTCACTCAACAATCTCTTCACTTACTCCTGGTCGTCCAGTGCTCTTCCCTTTACAAAGGCAGGCGGTATCCTCAAACTGATTATACCATCTACGAATGCTTTTGTCACTAGGAGGATCACAACCGAACTTACTTCGGAACGCACGTTGCACAGTAACTACAGATTCGGTCTTTGCAAACTGCAAAACACAAAACGCTTTCTGTTTACTAGTCGCCATCTTTGCTACTACCGCCGTCTAGCAGATTGCGGCAGAAACATTGCACGCACATGCGCACTTGTGCCAACAAACAAAACTTTTTGAGTTGCTTTTTCATTTGACATCATTTATAACTGTAAGTTGAATGTAATAAATATTATAAAAAGTTAAAACCCTGATACTCATTTATATACAGACTGTACAATCAGACAATATTTAACAACATTTGATCTTTCCAATTCTTGGATTTTATGCTGCTATATGTTTTACAACTAGGTCTTTCCTGCCTGCCGATCCCAGTTCAGCTAAGGCTACTCCATTCAGAGCTGCTCTTGGTAATCTCGGCATCATTTTGCAAATTGTTCTGTGGAGCTGATTACATCCCCAGCCTTATTATGATCCCATATTTCTTATCCATCCACATTCTTTATTCAACAGTAGTCATACACGTTCTATACAACCAGTTCACGCGCATATGTAGAATTTTTGTTCACACTGGTTGTTATGCTATTAGTAGCGAGGTTGACATTAGCCCCACACAACCGAAATGGGCCAATAGCTCATCCTAACCAGCTAACAGCTTGAGGCCTCTTGATTGCAAGGTAGTTATGTTACTCCACACAACAAGATGGGCCAATAACTCATCCTAACCTAGCCAGCAACTTGGGGATGCTTGATAGTGTGGTAGATATGTTACCCCCACTCCACTAAGATTGGCCAATAACTCATCCTAACCTAGCTAACAGCTTGGGGCCTCTTGATAGTGTGGTAAACATGTTATCCTAACACAGCTAATGTGGGGCAAAAACTAATCCCAATCTAGCTCTTGAAAGTGAGGCAGATATGGTAGCCTGGCACAACTGAGGTGGGCCAATAACTCATCCTAACCTAGCGAATAACTCAGGGCTTCTTGAAAGTGAGGCAAACATGTTAGCCCCAAACCACTGAGGTGGATCAGTAATTCACTCTAACCTAGCTTAGATCTCAGACTCTTAAAAGTGAGGCAGGCATGCTAGCCTCACACCACTAGGTGGGCCTGTAACTCACTCTAACCCAAATTAGAATGCAGGGCCTCTTGAAAATAAGGAAGACATATTAGCCTTACATCACTGAGGTGGGCCAATAACTCATCCTAACCCAGATTAGAACTTGGGCCTGTTGAAAGTGAGGTAGACCTCTTAAAAATGAGGCAGACATTTAAGCCCCACAGCACTGAGGTGGGTCAATAACGCACTCTTACCTAGCTTAGAACTCTAGACCTCTTGAAAATGAGGCAGAACTTTAAGCGACACAGCTCTGAGGTAGGCCAATAATTCACTGTAACCTAGCTTAGAACTCTAGACCTCATGAAAATGAGGTAGACATTTAAGCCCCACAGCACTGAGGTGGGTCAATAACGCACTCTTACCTAGCTTTGAACCCTAGACCTCTTAAAAATGAGGCAGACATTTAAGCCCCACAGCACTGAGGTGGGCCAATAATTCACTCTAACCTAGCTTAGAACTCTAGACCTCTTGAAAATGAGGTAGACATTTAAGCCCCACAGCACTGAGGTGGGCCAATAATTCACTCTAACCTAGCTTAGAACTCTAGACCTCATGAAAATGATTCAGACAGTTAAACCCCACAGCTCTGAGGTGGGTCAATAACGCACTCTTACCTAGCTTAGAACTCTAGACCTCTTGAAAATGAGGCAGAACTTTAAGCCACACAGCTCTGAGGTGGGTCAATATTATTCACCCTAACCTACATTAGAACCCTGGTCCTCTTGAATATGATGTAGATATGTTACCTCTGCATTACTGAGGTGGGCTAATAAGCAAGCTTATTAAATTACAGTAGATCAATAAACTTAGAAATTACGCATCTCCCGTTCTTCTCGGGACATATGCGGTATACCCTTTAGAACTACAGACTGACCTAGACACCTTGCTTGATAGATTTCGCTAGCTGGGCTTGTCCGTCAATCGGCAAGTGCGTCTCTGTTTATTTTAAATGAGACCACTCCCAACTTCAGACCCCTATTTGCCTTGCAGAAGCACGGAACATTTTGGTTCGGTACTTTACGTTTCTCGGCTTGCAGTTGGATTATAATTACAGCGGGAAGTTGCATGCTCGCGCCTTATATTCGACCTTTCAGTCGGCAGTACATCTTATTTCGCTATCTTAGTCACAGGAACTGGGGACCGCGACTCTATCTTTACATAATATACACTGCCGTTTGTCGGGTCAAACTGGATTATGGTCTCATCATCATTCTCCCCTCTGTGTGGTACCGGAAACTTACTTCTCTACTTTACTCTATCGATAAGTGTATTCTTAATGTGCGTGGCAAGCCGTCAACGGTGGATGTACCGAGTAAAATACATTTTCCTTCGCCCTGGCATTGCCAACTCCGGCTGACGGTGACAGTTGAGTCTAATCTCCTTCGTTGCCGTGAAACCTCGCTTATTCAGCACCTACTCCTCAACAACGAATTGGGGCTCCAAGCGGACTTGGGCGCTCATACCGATATGCGGCAACACCTATTGGTATTCCAACGATTCCAAGAGGTGGTAGGTATCCCGCTCTTCTCCCGACCTCCCCTGTATTTGGACTACACGGTTCACTAACCTTATATTACTATGCTTGCGTGGATCCCCAGGCATCCCAAATATTCGCACAACCTTTGTCACCTTTAAAGGGGGAGGAGCACCCCTCCTTCATCTTGCTCTTCATTGACGGCTCCCGTACTCCGATTGTTGCTGGAGCTGCCTATGTTAAACTGACCACATACGAGTAGCGACATTTCCCATATCTGCGTCCTTCTCCAATTACTGTGTAGAAACTTGCATTCCCTACCAGGTTTTACGTTCCGCTTCATGGAGTCATTCGGCCTCCAGTTTGGTTTGTTCCGACTCTCTATCTACCTTGCAATCCGTGGAATACCCCAGTCTTGATCTCGGAATGGACTGGTGGACTGTCCTTTGTCAGCAGGAACTATCGGGTCAAGCCCATAACTACAGTGATGCTGGCTTTCTGTGGGTGCCTGGCATTCATGTATTTCGGGTAACGAAGTCGCAGATCGGCTAGTGAGTGTCCTCTCTCCTCCCGCAACCTCCGCTGATCAATCGTTGGTTGATTCTGTCCGCCTTGTATTTCACGCTGTCTCCTGTTCTCTTTCTGGTCAACATCTTTTTCCTGACCACTTTCCGTCTGCTCTTCAGTTTAATCGTTTCCGTAGCACAAGAGCGGCGGTTTGTCTTATATCTATGATGAATCTCAGAGAGGGGGTGACAGTGATATATTTTTTCCTTATCCGTCGTCAACACTGTCCTCTTAATGACGGTGGCCTGCATGAGGATCTCAACCACCCTCTTTTTAATTGTGCTCTATATTCGCCGCATATCGATAATTTGGTTTCGAAATATCCTCGCGTAAAGGCTTCCGACCTTGGTTTCTTCCCTCTCTCTTACCAGACAGTGAATCAGGTCGTTCTAAAATCTTCCATCGCATCTCTAAAATTGAGAGATGCAATTATGATACTCCGGATAGTTTTGCAACGTTAGCCCTACTTGCTGAGCTGGGTCTGTTTCTGCTGGAGTGGACGTTTACCACAACCTCACTTGGACGTTAGACCCATTCGTCGCACTGTTGCTTGACATACACGTGTTTTCAAGTAGCGTTGCTTTGTGTGATAGTGTTAGGAGGTGGTGTGGGTTTTGTGTTTATATCTGCTTTTATTTCCTGTTCTTGTTTTTTCTTCTGTTTCATTCTCGCTGCAGTGAGTAAGGCATGAGGATCTTTTAATTATTTTTTCGTGCGATCACCCCGTATGGGTGAGTGTATAGGTCGAAAATGGCTACGGACATTAACTTATAGTTAGGTGAGGGTTGCTGTTCCTCTACTGATACTTCTACGGAAATGGATACGGGATTGCCAGATGAATTTGTTGGAATGCCTGTAAAACTACCATCGGTAGCAATCGATTTCCATGGTGATATATTTGGTACGTCTAACGGGCAAGTGAAGACAACCACGAGGTCCGCAAACAGTGGAGTGTAAAACTGCCTTTGAGCTATGTTGATCGTGATGCTGGTCCATATGTTATTACTGTTCAGTTTCCTTCGAGTGATGCGACTAAATTCCATCCCATGAAGATTGGGCGCTGATTATTTAATGGTCAATATCAAGTTAAGCACATGCATAAAAGTGGTTGCAATCTGTTGGAGGTGCACTTTCAAACGTCACACCAGGGGAATAATTTTCAAACTCAAATTCTGATTCGCTGCGTGGTTCTCATTCCTCCATTCCTCATTACAATCTCCATGTGTCGAGGGTGACTTGAGGTGTTGACCTCAATAAGTCGGAGGATGAGATCAACAAGCATTATACTGCAACGGAGGTTAATTATGTGCATTGTTTCAATAGAAATATGGTAGCTCAATGGAAAACGGAATGGGTGCCTAGTAAGACCATAAAACTTAGGTTTCGTGCACAGCAATTACCATCTGCGCGAACCTCTATTATCAACTGTTCCTGTGACTAAATATATATAACGGATTCTACTTTGTCGCAACTGTGGGAAGTTTAATCATCGGGGAAATATTTGTGGAAAGACTTGTTTGAAATGTGGGCACGCATACTTTGCCAGCGGAAATGTTTTTCGGACGCACTGAATGATGCTAACTATGGGCAGGCACACTCTGCACTTAATACTAAAGATTGCCCAGCTCATGCTTTAGAAATCAGCATCAACATGAAGTTTCAGGAATTGCCAGAATCTCGTTATGAGGCCAGGCAATTGTTGACGGTTCGATAGTCATATATGGAGATAGTCAGTGCTAGTCATACACAGCAATCGGGGTTGGCTGGGATCATTCTGGCGGTGACGGTTCTGAATCCCCGTAGAAATTATGCATAGGCACCAGGGGGAGTCATCTCCGCATGTAAGAGAGAGGAGAGAGATGTCCCAAGTGACCATGTACAGATACCAGCATCTCTACGTATTGCTCCTTCGGCAAGGTGGCCGGGTGGCCAGATGGTAGCGGTTAGACAGGCTCCACTCAGGGGTCACAAACTATGGGTGGCAGATGTGGTGGCTGCCTGTAACATTAGGGAAATTTTAGGGACCGTCCCTTGGTAGCACCTGCTCATTTGAACAAATTGTGTCCTCATGGTACTCCTTTGGCGCTGGCCTTGGCCACTTCAGACTCGGGGCCCCTATTTGATGGCCGGGGACCTGTTGATTTTTTTTTTCAGATTACACGTGTGGCGCCAGATTACCTGCGCCCACTTTTAGAAGCTCTGTAAGAGAAATCTCTTAGATTGTGAAGGGATACACCTGACTTACAAATACCTTCATTTATTGTATTACAATGCTCGTAGCATTTCTCCGAAACGAGCGGAGCTAGGATTCATGTCTTTATCTTATTTGAAATCTAGTTGGGCCAGCGCTCGCACTTTTTGGTTACTGATTATTTATTACATATTCCATAATTATCGTAAGCAGGGAGTGGGTATACTTATTGGAGCACATCACGATATCAAATTACATAACTGGATTACACATTTGCGCAGTCCTTAGAGGCGATATTTTTTTTTTTTTTTTTTTTTTTTTTTTTGGTAGATTAACGTGGGGGTGTGGGTGTACTACCGGTGGTGATATGTTTAAGCGGTATGGCAGGCTGAATTAAGATCTAGTGCCGACAATTACATTAACTTTAACGGTTCAAATTTCTGCAACTCGTCTGCTTGGCACAGTTACCGTTACCCGGTATAGGGATATGGTGCGTGTCATTCATAGTACCTACTGTCTCATATATATCGACTCGTCTGGGTGATCGGCACCACGGGAAACTTCCCTGAAGCTCTTCTTTGTGACCTCTGACTTAGCTTCACAGAAGTTACTTACGCCACACAGGGACACATTAGGCAGTGGTCATTTTCCTTTTTACCTTTCTGTTAACCGTACAGCATTTCTCCGGTGACGGCCTCCAGCGCAGGTTCGTCCGCGACGAGAGATTCTGACGGATTTTATCCACACTCGTTTAGACCCATTCGCAGAGGACGACATAACATACTAAACGCTGGAGGCCGTTGTCCATGAGGCGGTTGGGGTGAGTTCCCGAGAGCGATAGTTGTGCAAGAAAGATCACAGCACCTGTTTTTGGTACCTCGGCGTAGTGATGCACTGTCAAGGTACCTAAAGCTCTCGAGGTGCTCCTACGTCCTCGTCGTCCATCCCGGGAAACGTCACTATTTTAGTAGACGGCAAAAAGGAGCACACCAGTGGAAACGTTTCGTATAGTATAGAGACGGAAAAATCAAGGCAGGGAACTAGTACGCCAACTAGCATTTCCAAGGTGGCTACCAGGCTGACCTCTAAACACAAAGAGCCTGAGCCAGTCGGTAATCAGGCGTCCACTAGCTAGAAAAAGGCAAAGTACAACATGTCACCTGAGATGAAGAAAAAAGCATAAAAAAGGTGACTCAATTGGCAGCAGACAAAACCAAGGAAGTAGAGGCTGATATATCAAAAACGCAGCATATGCAGATAGGAGCTAATGTCGGATTTAAGGATACAGGTGGCGATTTATGGTCCCCCGATATTGAAGATGTTAACCCCTCAAAAGCCACTGAAGTGTTAGCGACGAAAACAGGAGATCAGCTTAATTCAACGGACGAGAAAGAGTAAGACGTTCAACTTCATTTGCTGAAGATTGAATAGGTTCTACACACGTGCGATTGGTTACCAAAAGCCGAGAGATCCCAAATTTGGACATGTTTTTACGATTTAGCTAGTATGTTACAATTTGCACGAGACAGAATTCAGGAACTCCAAAAGGAAAACCTACGGATTCGCAACGAGATCCAGTCATCTCAATCAACGAAACGATTATACAAAATGTAACATACGCTTCTATGGCAAGGATGCCACAAAAATCTCAGAAAGAAGATAGGATAGAGCGAACCACAGTGGTTCAGTCCGGAGTGGTTTTTTGCGGTTCCAAATCGGGCGAGAATGCTGAGTTACTGCAGAGGAAAATAACTGAAGCTATCAACCCTGCACGTGATAAAATTCGCATTAAACTGATTAAACAATCTGGACAAAAGCAGGTACTTATCAGAACTGATGAAGAGGAGGATGTACAAAAGCTACTATCCCATCAAAGACTTAATAAGTTGATGACGGTTAAATGGCCCAGAGGATGGAGACCAAGGCTCATCTTATACGGTGTTCCGCGATGAATAACGCCGGATAAGTTGCAACAGTAAGCGTGAGACCAAATTTTGAGGACTACCATCTTGACAAGTTTAAAAAGGAGTTTGATCCTAGATTCCTGACTGGCCCGAGAGAAAAGGAGACGGCACATTACGTGGTGGAAACCACACCAGAGCTACGAAAGAGGATATTGGGTAAAGGTAGACTGTACATCGATTTTGGATCCTACTCAGTGAAAAATTACTTAGTGGTTCCAAGATGCTATCTTTGCCAGGACCTAGGACACGTGGTGAAATATTGTCCATGTGACAAGCAAGCATGCGGTCATTGCGGAGAAGAAGATCATTTTAGAAAAGACTGCAAAAAGCGGAACCAATCGGAAATTTGTATTGCTTGTACGCGGAAACAAAAAAACTAATTGTAGTAATCCGAATGGCTCAAATTGCGGCACATATAAAGCTTTGTTAAACCGTATAATACAGAGAACAGATTATGGCTCATAATATTCAAGTAAATAATATGAGGAATTCCGCTTAGAGGAAACTCAATATTATTCAAAGCAATGCCGCAAGGAGCAGGCTTTTAATGCAGGAGCTACTACGCTAGATGAGAAGAATACGGATGTCTTGCATACAGGAGCCTTATACCATTGGTGGGAAGATTCCGTTTTTGCCGTCTTATGCTAGGATCGTGGTAAATGGAGATAACCCGATGGCAGCTATTGTCATTTTTCAACATGCTATTCATGTTACAAACTTGCAACAATTCGGCAGTAGTTATCTGAATTGTATAGAACTTCGCCATGGGAATCTTCAGGTTGGGATGGTAAACGGCTACTTTCAACCTAGCCAGGAAATCGAACCGCATCTTCAGCGATTGCAAGTCATACACTCACCTATCACCGTTACCAATAATTTACACTTTGGACGCTAACGCAAAGCCACCCATATGGCATAGCCGTAACTAGGAGGAGCCAGGAGCAGGAACTAGTCGTCCGAGTGTACTCGGGCGGGGGAAAATCACCACGGTACCCATCCGCTTTTCTTGCGGATTTACCCGTGCGATATAAAAGATGCAGTCTTATGCAAGCGTTTATGTCTGTGTCGAAGTAATGTGGGCAGGGTGTTTCCCTTTGTGCTGTCGTCGCTGGCTGGTTTACCTACCGGAGTGGTCGCCCATCCAGGAAGAGATCAGGCCCGATGCTGCTTAACTTAGCCGCTTGCGGGCTGTCAAGGAAAGCAGTGGTACCAAGCGGTTAGGACTTAAAGGATATAGGTAGGGGGTGGGGGAAAGCCAGTGTTGCAGAATCTGGTCGGAGAACAATTTGACGGTCACCCATCCGAGTTGTGTCCGAGCGCGATGCTGCTTAACTTGGCGGGTGATACTGTAAAGAAGGGAGAGGTGGCCGAAAACTACCATCCCAAGGCGTCCTTGGGAAGTCGGTAGCTTACGCATCTACTAGGCAGCGTGTGTTCATAGAGACCGAGAGTGTTCACCAGAGGATTGGGGTGAGGAGCAAGTTTAGTGTAGATTGTGCGAACTCTTTCTCGCATAACGTCCACTATGTAAGCGATTCCCGAGTGGGAATGGAGAATGTGGGACGGGATTCCACGGTCTCTGCCATATGTATTCCTCAGTGCCCTGTTCTGCACGGTCTGCAGTCTGCGGATGGTGGAACGAGCCACCGAACCCCAGACCTCGCAGCCGTACAGCATCAGGGGCGGGATGACCGCGCGGTACAGCCGTAGTTTTAGGTGTGTAGGCATGGTGGAGCGGAAGATGGGAAACAACTGCCGTAGGGCAGCGTGTCCCATACCGACCTTCTCCCTGACATGCGGAGTGAAATTAAGGCCGCGGTCGTGGAGGACTCCGAGGTATTTGGCGGTGCGGTCCCAGGGGATCCGCTGGCGCCGCAACCTTAGGGACCATTCCGGCCGCAAGCCACGGACTTTTGCCAGCAACAGAGCGGAGCTCTTATGCGGGCTGATGGCCATCCGCCACTGTTCACTCCATATGCCTATGGCCTGGAGCTGTCTCTGTAGCGGGGGGAAGCAGTAACGGGCGTTCTTGTTACGTGCCATTATGAGGACATCATCGGCATACTGGCACGTAACAGTACCGGGTTCTGTGGGGAAGTCGGACATGTATTAGGCAAAGAGTAACGGCGACAGCATGCTGCCTTCCGGCATTCCCGCCGCTATTTGTCTGATTGTGGAATGCCTCCCCTCCACCCTCACACTGAAAGTGCGGTCCCGAAGGAAGCTACTAAGCAGGTGAAAGTAGGGGGAGGGATCTCTGCGTTCTTGAGTTTATACAAAAGTCCCTGATGCCACGTGGTGGCGAAGGCCTTTTCCAGGCCCAAGAGTACCGCGACTGTTTTGAAGTTGTCCTGGAAGCCCAGGGCAGCCTACTCAGCCAGTCGTAGCAACTGTAGGGTCGTGGAATGTCCAGTACGGAAACCAAACTGATGATCCGGGAGTAGGGGTCTCTCCTCAAAGAGAGGGGCGAGGCGAGGTAGGAGTAATCGCTCCAATACTTTCGAAACGATCGGGAGTAAGCCGATAGATCTATAGCTTGACAGGAGGACCGGGTCCTTACCGGGTTTCAAAATGCATACCACTCTCGTATCCTTCCAACACGTTGAGAAGTGACGGAGGTGTAGGCATGCTTTGTAAATCCGCGTCAGGTGGATTACAGCCTTTCGAGGCAGGTGCTGTAGCATAGGCGCCGTGACGCCGTCATGTCCAGGGGCTTTGCTGGGATTTAGGTTTTTGAGTTGGGAGGCCACCTCTTTCGGGGTGACTAAAGGAATACGGATCTCCTCGTGGGGCGGCGGGGGCTCCTCATAGAGATATTCTACAGTCGCTTTCACGAGTTCAGTAAAGTCATCGTCCTGGGAGTGTTCTCGGGGTTCGAATTGAGACTCCAGATAGTCTGCGAAATCCGTGGCTTTATCCTGGGGCTCAAAAGAGAGTCTCCCTCGGGTGCAATGGATGGGATGCTGGAACTGACTTTTATCTTTCCTGAGGGATCGGATGATCCTCCAGGGTTGTTTCTCTTCCAGGTTTACCTTTGCCATTGTGTGTTCCCAGGCCGCTTTGCGGTGCGCGCGAAGCAGGCGCCTTGCCAGGGATTTGAACCGCTGGTACACTGCTTGGAGCCTGGAATGGCGGAAGCGCTGCCATAGCTTCCGTACGGTTGCCTTGGCTTTTAGCAACTGTCGGAGATCTTTAGGTATGGTTCTCGGGTTAGGATTGTCAGATGGGATGCGGTAGGTATGCGCACGTACCACATTCAGTATTTGTCTGGAAAAAGCCGTGGCTGCCGCTTCCAGCGCTTCGATGGAATTGATGCGAGGTCGCGGGTCCACGGTTTGGCTTAGGTCTAGGGCGGCTGCGTCCCAGTCGATCTCATTTATCGAGTCTGGTGTTACCAGAGCTGATACGGTCTCGGTTGTATCCACCACGACAGGGTCATGGTCGGAGTCCAACTCGTTTACCGCCGAGAGGTCAAGATGAAATGGTATGTTCTTGGTGATTATGATGTCAAGAACATCCGGTCTGCCGCGAGCCGGATGACAAGTAGGTCCTCTTGGTCCGTGCGTGACGAGGCTGGGTTTACCGCTGATGAGGCGGTAGAGCCCGCGGCCTTGGGGGTTGTTGGTGCGCCTATGCCAGTGGGCATGTTTCGCGTTGAGATCTCCTGCGATGCATACTACTGGGTGAAGGTTCAGGGGAGTGGTATATTCCGCTTCGTGGAAGCGGTGGTTTGGTGGATGATATGCAGCTATTAGCAGCGCATCGAGCCCGCCAACGGCAAACTGGATTGCGCAGGCCTCCACGTGCTGTAGTTCTGGGAGTTGCACCGGTGTATGGGTTATGTGGCTCTTTATAAATATAGCTGTACCGCCACCCGATCAGAACGATGGGTGACGTAACTAGGCAGCGAGAAGACGGTAACAGCATCCGGATGGGTTTCGGAGACCGTCAGGATGTTAATTCCATAGGTTTGTACAAACTCAAGAACGCCTGGGCGTTGGCCCCGGATGCCGTTCACGTTCCAGTATGCGAGTCGCAATGGTCTCCGAAAGAATCTAGAGGCCATCACTTAGCGGAAGCCGGGTACAACTGCTCCAACGTTTGGAGGAACAGGGTGTGTTTCTGGAGGGGGGAGAGTCGGGGGTAGCTGTATTGTAACTAAAAGTTGCGCAATACAAGTAGGACCTTGCTTAAGAGGTCTCCGAACCACAGGGCTAGGTCCTGAAGTTCATCCAGGTCCGCCTGTGTGATGGCCGCAGTAAAGGCCGAGGAAGCCGCTGCAGTAGTAGGTGTAGCGGGAGCTACCGGCAGGGTTACCGCTGGAGTCACCGCTGGAGTCAGCGCTGTCGGTACTGTTGCAGGAGCTGCTGGAGCCTCCGCGACTGGTAGGTGCTGGTGTGCGGGGGGCGTGGCCTCGGGTCTCTCAGAGGTGGGAGCCTCTGATTGCCTCGGCTGGCCGGACGCCCAACGGTTCTTCTTCCCTCTCTTCTTGGACTTCTTTTTTGAAGAAGTCTGGCGTGACCCCTCTGCCAAGGGTGTCGGGGCAGCTTCCTCCGTCGATGTAGGCGGACCTGGTTAAGGGGTTGGGGTCTCCGTCGAGAACGGAGCTGGCACAGTCTTTGCACTGACTGCGGGGGTGGGAGTTCCTGCTGCCTTTGCGGCGCGCAGCGTTCCCTCAGCGCGTTTGAGTGCCGACGAAAAGGACACCGCAGGGCGCACATTAGCTGGCTCCTGGGGCTTCCACGGCGGCTCTCAACGAGGCGCTTTCGCACCTCACAGTCTTTGTATATGCCCACATGCGCCTCTTCACAGTTCGCACAGTGGCGAACTTCATAGGGCTTTGTGCAGCCCTTCAGTAAATGGGCGTCAGCACACCGCAGGCATGCGAGCTTGCGCTCGCACATACTGCTAGAGTGATTGAAACCCATGCACCTATGGCACTGCTCAGGTCCTTCTTTGCCGTGGTATCTCTCGATACGCACGACCGTAAAGATAAGCCGACGGACAGCGTCTATCGGCTGGACTGTCTGGGCGCGTTCCTTTGGTACCACGACTAGGAATAAGGGCATAGGCACTCTCTGAGTGCCGTCGTCTGTTGCCACCGTCTTACTGAGACGTGTCACGGAGGTAGGGGTGATATTGTACTCATCCTGAAGGGCAGCCATAACATCCTCAGGTGTACAGTCGGAGTCAAGGCCCAGTATTATCCTACGCTTCACGTAGGGTCGCTGCAGCGAGTAACTGTAGAACGGAATTTTTTCGTCCCGTAATACAGATTTCGCTGCCTCGAAATCCCTTTCCGAAGAGGTATGGAGGTGGACTTTCTTGGTTTTCCGCCGGGCCTCGAAGGGGTCCTAAGTTTCGTTGCCAGCTTTCTCATTACCACAACGTGGTTGCGGAAAGCGTCGGCAACTATAGGTGGGATTTTGCGAACCCCTTGAGTTGGGGTTTGGTGGTTTCCCTGTGGTGGTATGGTTGGGTTGCGGGAGGAACGGCCGCTTCTGTGGCCCCCTGCATGGACAGTTATCCACGGCCCGTCAGGTTCGATGTCGGTGTCGGAGTCGGGCATAGGGATGGTGTAAGGACTGGTAGGGTCTTGACTGGTGGGGTCACTTTCAACCGCAACCAGGCGGTGAGGCGAAGTTGGCTTTCGCCTGTTGCTGCCGCCAGTAGACGTCCTGCTTCGCTTACGCGAAGGTCCCGCCGTCTCTGGAGAGGGAGTAGGTTTGCTGGTACTGGGCTTTTGCCCATCAGTACTTGTCATAGTAGGCGCGGTTGGCCTACGGCTGTCCGCAGAGGAGCGGACCTCCTTAGAGGAGGCGCCTGTGCGAGCCATATCGGCTCGAGGTTTCAGGCCAACGACCTTCACCCTTGGCTCTGGCCTTACGAACCCGCTGTATCAGTTGTCTGTCGGTCTTGTCAGGTCAATGAAAAGAAAGACGACAGTAGAAGAGAAGTAAGAAAGTAGGGGTTGTTCCTGCTCTTTACGAAGTGACTGCAAGCTGTCTGTGGGGGCCGCTCGCACACTGTCGGCGGAACGGCAAGCTAGAAGAGGGTCAGAGCCCACTGCGTTGCCGCTGTATATAAGCCGAACACCCGCAGGCGTCGGAGCTGCAAGCTAGAAGAGGGACGAGTGTCCACTGCGTTGCCGCTGGGGGGAGTGCTGCCGTGGCTCCTGCCGCTGCTGCTGCTGCTGCTGCCAGGTCCGCCGGTAGGTGGTGCGTCGTAGCTGCTGCGCAGAAGATATGTCAGCCCTCTCGAGTCTCGGGAGGGAGTGGCCGAGGGCGCGCAACCAGGATGATCGAGGCAAGAAACTGGAGGAAGTTATCATGGCCTTCCAGTTAGGTATCTCAAATCGGCGAGATAATCCGTAGACATATGTGGGTAGAATTGGCGTTGAGGCTTACATTGATGTGGCCCTTCACAATCTACAGGCCCAACATTTATTGATCGGCTGACATGCTTTGCATAAGTAAACAACGAGTGATCATAATGCTATTGCGTTTCAGCTACATAGAGAAAGCATAGACAACCAAAAGATGGTTAAATTTAACTACAATTGGGATATCTTAAGACAAACTTTTGTAACACCAACCATAATAGTGCCTAATTCGGATCTTGAAAATGTGTCAATGAGCCCCGAAAGTACAATAATACCAGTATGCGAGCCGCAATACCTCTGCAATCAGAATATCGGCGACATAATAACCCATGGAACGAAAAATTGCAACGCTTTAGACGTAACGCAAGAAGGGCGAGACATAGGTACCAAACTGCAAATTCACCGCAAGCCAGGGAAAATTGGTTAACCATTTGCCAACGTAGGGAGGAGGCATATGCAAACCTACTCAAGAGAACTCGAGAGAGTTTCTGTCGGTCTTTACAGAGGATTGCCTGCAAAAAGATTCGCGGCGGATACTATATCGCATAGTCAGACATAGGTATTCAAAAGAAGTTGACACCACTTTGATCAGGCCAGATGGAACGCAAACGGGGACTTGCGAAGAAACAGTTTATCTTCCTTTAGATACACTCGTTCCAAAAGATAATATTGAGATCGATACGCCTAATCAAAGAGAAATGCGATGCATATGTGCGACTACGTAACAGATGAAATGAGCGATCACCATTATAGAGGACGAAATTCTCGTGGCTATAAACAAATTGAAAATTGGAAAGCACCTGGCTCAGGTGGCATTGACAATGAATCTCTAAAGGCATTAGGTTCCCAAATTGCTCCGTATCTTCTGAGTCTTTTCGATGAGATACGAAGACAGGGAAAGATACCGCGCAGATGGAAAACTGCAAACTTTGTGATTCTTAGGAAGGCCCCTGATAATTACCCTCGGAAATCGAATTCCTACCGACCGATAGCTCTGATAAACGGAGTCGGGAAGTTGCTAGAGAAATTACTTTGCAGCAGACTTCAACAGTCAAGAGAGAATGTTGGTCTAGTCAACACACAGTATGGTTACAGAAAAGCCAAAACCTGTCAAGATGCTATTTACTTTACCTTGACATCAATTGCGGTGGCAAACACAAAATATGTAGTGGGGATCTTTATGGATATTGAAGGGGCCTTTAATAATTTATGGTGGCCATCCTTATTTGAGGAGATTCGCAGTTTTAATTGTCCGCTGGGCCTCTATAATCTTCTGAGGGACTATTGTACAGTCCGGGAAGTATATTTTCGGTATGGTGCAACGATCAAAACAAGATCAGTTACTAAAGGATGCACGCAGGTTTCGGTTTGTGGACCAGTCCTCTGGGATATTAGGTTGGAACCTATTTTACGCCTTTTAGATCAGTGCGAAATCATCGAAAGTCACACAGCGTATGCGGATGATGTAGTTATAGTCATCACTGGAAATTCAAGAGCGGAAATAGAACGCCGAGCGAAGGACGTGCTACGGCTTGTAGATATTGAATGCACTCGTAGAAATTAAAAATATCTGGAGCAAAAACAAAATATACTTTGTTCAAAGGAACGCTTCAGAGATCCGGCGATCACATTAAATGGTCAAAGGGTTCAACGAACAAAGGACATTCGATACTTAGGAGTGGCATTAGAAGAGGGTCTCCTTTTTTAGGAAACACATTTCGAAACCTGCAAATAATTATGGGCAAGATATGACGCTTGGCGCGAAATTTTGGAACCATCCCATATGCGAGTATAACATTATACAACAATGCAGCTTTGGGTTCGATAGTGGGTCATGCGGTAAGTGCATGGGCGAATAGGGTACATCTAGTCACGGCTAAGAGGGATATAAGAAGTGTACAAAGGAAGATACTATTAAATTTCACTGGAGCATTTTCCACTACACAAACTGACGCACTATTGGTTACGATTGGTTTACTGCCATTAGATCTGGAAGTTAGGAGGCGCGCTGCATGCTATTGCTTAAGGAAGGACTCCCCGGATCGAGCTGCACAAATTGTTGGCAGACCTATGGAGGATGAACTACAAATTAAGGAAGTATTATTGCAGGAATGGCAAAGTGAGTGGGACGAGAGCACGATAGGACGTAGACATACAAAATATTCCCAAACGTGGATGAGAGAATCCGTATGAGATATATGAAACCTTCACGAGGTTTTATACACTATGTAAATGGGCACGGTCCTTATGGGATATATCTAAAGAGGTTTAACTTGCGACAGATAGACACCTGCAAATGTGGAGACACAGACAAGCCGGAACATGCGGTTTGGGAGTGCTCATTCCACGAAAGAGAGACAACAACAGCTCTCTCCTACATCCAAAATAGAACAATATATTCCATCGTTAGCAGAAGAACATTATGGAAATTGATGGATCATGCTATAAATATAGTTTCAATTAGGGCAGCATTGGACTTCAAAAAAGAAATAGGTCACCTGTGACGACCACAAATAATTATATTAATACAAATAGCCAATTAAAATTAATACTTTATACAAGAATATTTCGTTTAGTGTTGAATTAATTATTTTAGGAACACTTGTAAGAAATCAAGTTTATGTATTAATCCGTGGAAGATAAAGAATTATTAGAATCAAATATTAAAAGTATAATTAATATGGTTCAAATAAATAAAGATGTTAATGTAGTTCGGAATAAAAAATGGGATCCGGATTAATAGAGACATAGCAGCCCCCTAGTCTGTGGTAACTCAGGCTAGGGGGCTTTTTTTTTTGTCCATGATTATCGCAACGCATAAAATGAATCAGCGGTCGCTCACATTCGCGAACCTTCTTGGTGGAGTGCCGAATGGGCTAAGGTTGTGCCTGAAAGACCTCTCGCCTATACCCACTACCGAAGGCATACCAAAGAGCCAAGAAAACGGAAGCGTGGACGAAACGGCAACTTATTAAACAGCGGCGTCCATCGAGGTGGGTTACGGTAAATGTAAATGGCGTGATATTTATGGACACTCTTTAACTGCTATGGATCTCAGCGTCCCATTCTATATTGGGCGTGAAAGACCACTTAATTTTGCTCAGACACCTCTATATCAGGCTTGAGGTTCTTTTAAATGCCGTAACGGCTTTATTTCCCTTCCGAAGGATGCCATGGATTTTTACACCCGAAAAAATCCATCGTATGAAGTTAGTATGGTAGCATGGTACACCACGGAGGGCGACTCGCGTTACGGTGCTACAATAACCATGAACACCCCGGTGCGTGAAGTATGGCAAAAACTAGCTTGGTATAAGAATTCTCATCGATCCAGTGCATCACCACATTTGTAGGACAATCAGGAATTGCCGAACGACTATCTGCGACGTTTGACACCGTGAGAGGTGCAGATGGTGCCTCCACCGGGAATATCGGCCACATTATCTTCCGGTATGACTATTAGTTAGTATTAATGGTGGAAGGATGGTTTGTGTACAACCGCCATCTTGCGGTTATACCATGTACATCTATTACATTAATTGTTTTTCTTAGATTTTGAAGTAAAGGACAAAGGTCAATGGAAAGGGAGAGATCTCTAGTTGAAGGAATGTTTAATACAATCACATTTTTTGGCCTGCAAGAAGTTATTATTGATAAAATGGTATTCTCGCAGTAAACATTCTGACAAAGTAATTACTTTCTTCTTCTAATTTCTTGATCTAGAACCACTCTGAAAAACAGTACATATGTATAAGATGCATGTAGATAAAGACGCACACACATGTTTGGGAAAGGCTTGGTGTCATTTTTAAGTGGATAGCCAAAAAAAAAAAAAAAAAAAAAAAAAAGGAGGGGGGGTGGAAGGGTGACAGTATGAGAGGCTATCCGAGGGATTGTGATGACTTTTACTGTGGACTGCATGTATTGCATTCCAAGTCCGAGGAACACGCCCCCTATTCTCACGGTTCTGGTATCATAAGCACATAATTTGATAGTAATTATTTCTCGAGATAGCTGCTAAATGGGCGAATTAGTAAGAAGTTTCATATAACGAAGTAGGTGGCCAATGCTATTTGCGAATTTCCTCCATCTTTGTTTTTGCTTCTGTTATTTGCGAAACTACAACCAAACACACACGTATTCAGGGGCAGCTCTTCCATTTGCGCACAGTCGCACGTGAACCCCCCTAGTCAAACAAGATTTTTTAACAATTTACTTTTTGATAAAATGCATAAAAACTAAAGAATTCATTACAAAATACTTACAAACAATGTATTCATTATTGACGCAAAAATAAAACCATACATTCCAATGGAATCTTGGAATGAGTCCCGCATACTTTGCGTGTCTGACTTGATTCCATTTCCTGCATTTCACCTGCTTGATTCCATTTCCGCTGCTCGCACGTGCGAGTGAACAAGCATTGAAACTGCTGGTATGGACAGTAAGAAGTGCGGTGGTGGGGGTGCCTTCCTCTTAAGAACTGGTATCGCACAATTTTGTTGTGCTCCAAGTGAGCTCTGAAACGTGTGTGAGTTGCGTTTCTTTGTTGCATTTTTTTCTTTGCTCTCTTTACACGTTTGTACACGTCTTACGCCTTATGTTATTTCAGTAAACATTTTCGCTGTGTTGTGACATAAGAAATGGCTTTAATTGAGTTAAAAGTCACGGAACTAAAGAAATTGGCCTTCTCTACCTTACCATTGGAAAAGAAAGTGGAAATAAAAGGAAGCAGACCAACACCTCTCTGAACATACAACAAATAACTAAATCCAAAAAAAAGGGATTATAGAAGAGAATTTAAAGTAGAGCTGTATGAAAAGAACAAATGGATTTGTGGCTGTGAGGTAACAAATAGATTGTTTTGCCTTCCTTGTCTGTTATTTGCAAAACATGATGGCGAGACTTCTTGGGTAAGCAACGGTGTGGCTGATTTGTCACACCTAAGACAGAAGATTAAGAAACATGAAACTGCAAAATTCCACATAAATTCTATAGTTGAATTTAATCTTCTAGGGAAAATTGATATTCGGCAACGATTAGACCACGTCTATCGCCTGAATATCAGAAAACATAATGACATTGTGACAAAAATCGATATGTACTTTCAAAAAATTATCGATTGTATTACATTTTGCGGTGCTTTTGAATTAATACTCAGAGGTAACAATAAAAGTGAAGAATCGTCGAATCCGGGAATTTTTAGGGGCCTCATAAATTTCTCGGCGGAGGTTGACGCATCTCTGAAAGATCATCTTGCTACAGCAACGGTTTCTAAAGGAACATCCAAAGAAATCCAAAATGGTTTGTTGGATTGTATGCTCACTTTGTGCCAGGAGCATGTAAGACAAGAAGTAGCTACTGCAAGTTTTGTGTCAGTTTTTTGCGGATGAAACTAGTGATACGTCATCTGCATTTCAATTGGTGGTTGTTTTTCGTTATGTTTTGCCTAATGGACAGCCTGTTGAAAGATTCTGGCACTTTGTCAATCCCTCCGGCCATGACGCGACATCTATTGCTGTGTGTATTCAACAAGCATTAGCAAAAGTAGTTCAGAATTGTGACAAATTGATTTCCCAGAGCTACGATGGGGACAGTGTGATGAGTGGAGATATAAGTGGCGTTCAGCAATAACAATATAGATACGCTAGTTTTCTACACTGCTATGGGCACCAATTTAACTTGGTTGTAGCGCAGGCCGCAAGTCTAAACCGGTAAGTTCGAGTGGTTTCCCCCCCCCTAACCAAATTTGACTGACATTACCAACTTCTTCAGCAATTCCCCCCAAAGGATTGCTGCTCTGGTTAAAGTTGTTGGCAAAAGAATACCTCATGCTTCTACCACAAGTTGAAACATCAAGAGCCGAATAATGAATACCATATATGAATATCGAAGTGCATGAGGGGAATAGAATCATCAGCCAAGCAGTCGTCAACAATTAACCAAGCGGGAGCCATTCGACGAATGTTAAGAGATCCAGTGTTTGTCTTTTGGCTAAGAGTCTTCCAGAATCTTATGCCTCATGTTGACATTTTATATAGTGAACTACAGAAAAGGACTGTGAATGCAATGCAGTCTAAAAGACTGATTGAGACTTTTCGGACACCCATTGAAAAGGAAAGGGCATCCATGGACAACATAAGGCAGCAGGCAGAGACTTCTGTTCCAGAACCAACTTTGAAGAAAAGGAGAGTTGAAAACGCGCACTTAAACAGGACTGTAGCAGCAAAAGGTGTGTGTTGTGATAATTAATCATATAAGCACGCGATTTTCGTTCACAACATACTACTCTGCTGCATCTCTGTTTGATGCAAGACAATTTGAGCAGCATGACAGGAAATTTCCAGTTCATTTGCTTGACCAGACCGTGGAAGTGTACAACTTTTTGGAGAAAGAACGCCTAAGAACTAAATTGGGTGTAATTTACAGGCGACAAGACTTCCAAGTTATGAGTGATGCTACAATTTTCGTGCAGTTCATTATAGAAATCAACCTGGAGACTACGTTTTCTGAGACTTACAAATTATTGGCGGTGTGTACCATACCCATGACCACCTCAGAAGCTGAAAGATGCTTCTCAACTTTGAAGCGAATAAAGACATTTTTGAGAAGCACAATGGTAGAGGACAGATTGCGTGCATTGGCAATGTTATCAATAGAAAAGAACATGATAAGTGACATACCAAATTTCAACGAAAAATTGATTGATCTGTGTGCATCAAAAAAGGAATGACGAATGAATTTTGTTTATAAGAACTGCACATAATTATCTGTAGGTTCCTCATTATCACTGTGATTAGCATCATTATGTAATTATCATTGCATTTATGACTATACAGCTACTGTTTCATTGCTACTAATTTAATTACTTATTTAACTTATAATTAATTTCTCTTATAAACTCTGATTTACGATTCCAGCAATTCGATTTTATATATGCATTTTACAAAATAAAAAAAACTTCGAGAAGTAATTGAAATCAAATGTTATTTTATGTGTTAATTAGTAGCATCCCTTGATATTAAATATGCTTTCGATACTTATGAATTGCTATATGTAAAATGCTATTATCATTCAATACTTAAATTCTTCTGACTTTTTTTTTTTGTGTGTGTGTGTGTGAAGTGTTCAAGTGTGAACCCCCATATTCACGACTGACGAGACGCCACTGCACGTATTCACCATTATACTGGTTTACAACTTACACTCCATATTTACTGCTTAAAAGAACATGCAACACCCTTCACCACAAAATTACTTAAAGAGATACCCTAATCTATGTATAAAACATTTCCCCTTCCTTTTTCTTCTTCATTTGCTATACGAAAAACCGGGCCACGCCGTGGGCGAGTGGTTAGACCTCTCACCTAGATGGCCGGGGTTCGATCTCAAGCGACCGCATCTGAGATTTGTGGTTTCCACGGGTACTCCGGTTTCCCCCCCCCCCCCATCGCATTCCACCGGAGCTCCATCATCGTTCATGTATCATCAGTGTCACCGCATGCGGTGCCATAAGTAGTTAAAAAAAATATACGAAAAACCACAACCAAACACCGCACACGTATTCACCATGAAACTGGTTTAAAAGCCATAGACTAAATGAATTGCCGAATTGACATTAACACCACAAAATCTTATTTCTGGTTACACATTTAATCCACAAATGCCGTACCCTTCTCAAATGTTTATAGCCACAATATTGCGGTTTTACTAAAACGTGATTCATCAACCACAAACATTCTCTCTGGTTAGTCCACGGACAGTGCTTTATTACATAGCCCATTAAACAACAACAGCAGCAACAGCAAAGTCGGAAGGATAGAGGCTATACACATAATATTTTGTGCCGGTAAGTACTCGTGTTTCAATGTAAGAATAAGGCATCTTGATGCGTGTTAAACATTATACATGAATACTCTTGAATTTACGAACAAGATTGAGTTACAATAATTCTGAGATAGCAAAACATCCCTTTGTTGCCATGGCTGGGGAATTCACCAGACATGAACCCGATTGAAAATGTCTGGAAGCTAGTGAAGAAAGAAGTGGCAAAGGAAGTGATGACTATGAAAACTAGGCTTATTGAAAAGATCATAGAAGTGTGGAATCATCATCCACATATACAAGAGACAGTTCATGCATGTATAAATAGCATGTCAAGGTGAATTACAGAATTGATAGCTGCCAAAGGTGGCTCAACTAAGTACTAAGAGTTTAATAATTATTAGTATACAATGGTTCCATCACTTGGCATTACTTCTATCTGCAGAATCTAAACTGTGACCCACTATTAAGAATATATGCTCTTTCTTATTGAACACATTCCCATGGCAATCAAATAAAAGTATAGAAAGATCATCAGAGTGACCTATATTCCATTTTTAACACCACCGAAGGATGCTGAAAGGTTATGCAGTTAATGGAGATATCACAAATGTTGTCTTTGTTATAATCAGAGTTGATACTATTATAATTGTTAACCAATTTAGATGTACTACATTTTACTGTTACCAAAGTTCAAATAGTTAAGTTGTAATATATTTGTATTACATTTTGCATATACATTGGTCTTGATACGTAAGAATATTGTGGTCGCTGATGACCTTTGTTGTTATAAAGTGACCTTAAATAACTAAATTAAAAAATAAAATAAAAAAAAAGATGATCATACAGATTTTAAGCTGACCGCAACAGTTATGATCCAAAATTACCATTTTCCTCTTTGATGTGATGTCCTCATTGATTGCATGCAGTAAATATGAAGACATTCCATATTATCTATCTACTTCATACTAATTTGAGATAAACATTAACAGAAATGCTCTTACTAAGTGGTTGCTGTGCAATTGTCATTGAGGTCATATGAAGCAGATGAAGCCTTCCATATGAGAAAAGCTATCTACAATGACAAACTCCTGATTAAATTTTTTGGCATACCTATATGAACTCCACTATAAACTTTGGACAGTTAAAATATTCCATACTCCGAACTCTTGATTTTTTTTAATGTTGTGGCAAGTGTTGCAAATGATCTCATGTGTACACCATGAGTGCACACCATAATATAATAATACATAACCTGACTTGTTATTAAAGAGGCATTTAATGCTCTTTGAACCTCATTAGAACTGTCATTTTGAGATAAAAATAAATATGTCTGCTACAGAAATTTTCCTAGCAAAGTCTATTACTTTAAACTAGAATTTACAGATGAACAACATAAAGAAGTTATTTTGAATTCACTGGGACAATGTATAGTGCCTGGCCATATTGGTAAAGCTATACGACGGTTCCACCACCCCATATAATGACATGCGCGCGGCACGCACACATGCGCTAAGTTGTTCAGATGTGAAAGTTGCCAGATTGCCAAAATTTTGACTTCTTCTTCTTGGGAACACTGGGGTTTTAGCTTAACAGATTCATCGTCTACACCCTGTCGCCTTTGGCCGCAACCGCTACACTCCTCAACTTATAAAAAATATCCCTCGGCTACGCATTGCGACTTAGGGCCCTCCACGTTGGGCTACGCTTTACAGCTTAGGGCACTAAATGTTTATAACAGACCAGTAAGTAATTACAATGCGGCTCTGATGACGAAATAACAAAAGTACCCGCGTATAGAAGTAATGCCGAGTGGTGGAACCATTGTATACTATAATAAAATGTGCACCCATAAATAAGGTTTTATGGTGCTAGATTCAATTAAACAGTACATTTGGACTATAAGTTTTAAGCCAGTATAATGGTGAATACATGTGTGGTGTTTGTTTGTGGTTTCTCTAATAGCAGGAAGCAAGAAGCAAGGAAATGGACATGTTTCAATACACAGCTTAGTGTACTTATTTAAGTAATTTTTCAGTGGTATATTTAGTGAAATAAGTTATACATTATCATCAGAATGATTCAGTATTGTTTGTGAATTGTAGATTACTAACTTACAGAAGCACGAGTGAAGGCAATTTACAGACAAATTTGGCAACCTACTCCAGCTTCTGCTTTGTGCTCACAACGCTTTACATTTGACAATTTGGACTTAGCAGGGCAAACCAGGAGACTAATAGAGGGAGCTAATCCTTCTTTATTCCTGCTTATCCCTTTTAGTTTCAGAAATGTGCTACAGTTCGACATAGACCGCAAAATAGACCCCCAAATAGCAGAAGTACCCCAATTATTTGTGAAACAGTAAATGAAAAGGGTACCCAGCAAACATACTGACAATAGTGTTGTATTGCAAAGACAGAGAAAGAGAAAATTAATGTTGAAATTTAAGAACAAAACTGCTAATTTGTGTAAAGCACATAAAGGAATAAAATTGCTAAAGCAGAGGGTTAGGAGACAAGAAAGACATATTAGTAGTAATAGGGAAATATTTGCTTCTTCAGCAAAAAAAGAATTAACATTCTACTAATGCTTTAAACCAATGCTGTAATATATGGTACAGTCTTTTGTTACATTAACAGTAGTTTTAGACCAAGAAATTAGAACAAAATTAAGTTATGACCTTGCCACAATGTTTACTCCAATAATACCAATTTATCAATAATAACTTCTAAAAGGCCAAAAATTGTGATTGTATTAAATATTCCAACTAGAGACCTCATGGTATATATGGTAGTGTGTAGTGCCACAAAATGGCAGCTGGGCACGACATTTGCTTCAGCAAACTGTTAGCATTTCTGCCCTGTGCTGCCAGCAGGCAAATGGCATGTGTCTGATACTCAAGTGCCATTAAGAGCTTGGCCGCTTAGTCTGAAGGCACTGTCCATATCATTAGTTTTAGCAGTCAAGTTTTCCTCTACTAAATAACTTTTTAATAACATATTTTCAGGCTATTTTTAAATTTTTTGAGAATATAAAGTGTTCTATCTTAGTAAGAAGTTTATTGTAAATAATGATTCCATTGTATTTGAAACTGCACTCATTCATCTTTTTTCAATGGTAACCAACATCCAGGTGTGCATTTTTGCTAGTAGTATTTAACTCCTTGGCACGACAGCTCACAGGGAACCTTGGCCTACCGCCCGGCCGCTGCGTCCCCCATCTCGGTCCACTACAGACGTCATGGATGGGGTGCAGTATTGGAGGGTGAGACGTGGTCAGCGCCTCGAGTCCCTCCCGGCCGGTTAATGCGGTCCTCATGACCTGGAGCCGCTACTTCTCCATCAAGTAGCTCCTCAATTGGCCCCCCAGGGACCTTACGAGGCTGAGTGCACCCCGGGCCAGGTCTCCCAGCGGGGGAAAAATCCCCACGCCGCTACTGGGGATCGAACCCAGGTCTCCCGCTTGGTAAGCAGCTGCGCTACCACCGCGCTAAGGAGACGACCTGCTAGTAGTATTATAGTCATGTATTTCACTTCTATTGAATTTATCTAAATTAGTTTTCACTTGCACAATTATTTGAGGGGCTTAGGCGTAAAATATGGTAACTGACTTTCTAGGACAAAGTGACTTTAGCAGTATTTAATGTAGTATTTTACATCCAGAGTGCAATGTATTAGTTAGTGTTCAAAAATCTTAACAGATGTCAGAAGAATACAGATTTTTCTTTCCTGGTATCTACAAAGTGTTGCATTTACAACATGGTATGTGTGACAAAATGGCAGCTAGGAGGAAGTTGAAATTTGGAGGGAACATGAATGTGAGCAATATTGCAATATTAGAACAGCTGTTAGTGATTATGAATGTGATGACTCTGATTAAGATCCAGATTACCAAGAGGTGGAAAATGAAAGTGATGACACGAATGGTAGTGAAGAAAATAAGGTAAGAAGTGTTACTAACCTCAAATTTGCTTTTGCATGTACACAATGGTGTCTGCTGTAGTTAACATGTTTTACATGCTAATGGATAAGTGCAGATGGTGATTGATGTAGTTACCATGTTATATATGCTATGCACAAATGCAGTGAACTAGAATTGAAGAATATGTACTTTAATATTCTGTTATTTTATTTGTATGCATGTACAATTTGTATTGTAAGTTACCATATTGTGTCTAAAGGAATAACTTTAAAATAACATTTTGTATAAGACCAATTTTCTGTTAAGAAAAATTGTGACCAGAATTACAGTTATAACCAAGATTTAATACAGGGTATAGAAGCATAACATTTATTTTTGCTGTGTATTAAAATGCTATTACCATTGGCCTATAGATTTCTCTATTCTTTTTTTCTAGAAAAATGCAGATCTTGAGAAAAAAAAACATAGAATCATGGAAGAAATAGGCAGAGGGGTATGAACCAACAACAGGAATGTCGAAAAGGTTGGAACAGAGGTTTAATTTATATTCAGAAGCGAGGAAAAGGGAAACAGAGTAAAATCTGTGAACATGGTTCTAACTGTAACTGCAGAAAAAGATATGTTCAGTTATTCAGTAGGCAAGAAAGAATGGAACTATTTCAAAAATTTTGGAACATGGGAAAACACAAATTGCAGAATGCTTACCTTCTTGGTTGCATACAAGCAACCCAGACAGAGACGAAAGCAAAGAAAACTGACAGTCCATCAAGCAGGAGTACAACTATAAAGTATTCTATTATATCCTCTAGTGCAAAATTTACTGAAATTTGTAAAACTACTATACTGAATTTTCATGGACTACAAAACAGTAGAGGTCATTTGGAATACTTAACATGCAAGATAAAAGAAGGCTGTAACACTCCCACAGGAGATAGAAGGGGAAAACACCAGCATCATCCAAAAAGGTATTAAAGTGCAGACATTGAATGTGTGAATGCTTTTATAGATACACTGCTAACACATACCAGCTACTACAAAAGAGTTGACAGTCCAAACAGAAAATTCATGAACATGAAGTATACAATAAAAACCTGTTATGAAAAATACAAGGAAGAATGTCTACAACTGCAGAAATTACTGTATCCAGAGACAAATTTCAATGGATTTTTATAGGAGAGCACAACATATCATATAAAAATAAAAAATCAGACACTTGCAGCACATGATAGCCTTAATATAAAATTTGACAGGGCAGAAAAAGACAGAGATCAAAACTTATTGAAAACTTTATCTGATCAAATTGAATTTCTTTATGTAAAGCTAAAGCAGGACAGGATGCCATTATGCTTGCTACAGAAGAGTCGGAGAAAAAGGTATTTATGTCATTACATTCGACTTTCAACAGACTCTATGTACACCTAACTTTCAACTGGTCCTGCTTTCTATAAAAAGAAACCATTGTTACAATATCAGCATACATTCCGGTTCAGAAAAACAAGGATATTTCTATCTGTAGGATGAAGGAACTGCTGGCAGAGGAGCAAAATGAAATTGGCAGTTGTTTACTGAAGCACTTTGAGCAACATAACATTCAGGGAGAGAAGTTGATAGGTGTGTCTGACAACTTTGGAGGACAAACAGGAAGTGGACCGTTGTGTCAATATGTTTGAAACTAATTGCAGATAATAGATTTCCACAAGTACAGCATACAA
Organism: Hymenopus coronatus; assembly: GCA_030762935.1. Taxonomy (NCBI): domain Eukaryota; kingdom Metazoa; phylum Arthropoda; class Insecta; order Mantodea; family Hymenopodidae; genus Hymenopus; species Hymenopus coronatus. The sequence continues at coordinate 532,989,991 of CM060900.1, read as the reverse complement.
TGTTGCCTTCTGATCTTGATTTTGGTGTAGTCAAGAAATATGTTCGGAAACACTGTCAGCATGTATTCTTGCCTAAAGAATGGGAAGAGGTCTTATGCAAGAGCCAGAAGAAGAGACCTATAATTGTGTATTGTATGACCATTGATAATTTTGTGAAGGTTTCTAACTTGTGGGACAACTTCAATCAGAATTGTACATGTTCTGGTGAAAAGTTTGGAGTTAGAAATGTTGTTCAAGTCAGGAACCTGATAAAATGAATGTAATTCGCACCATAGTGAAATGGAACCTGTACCACTAACACGAAGAGGTCATCCAGTACAGTTCCTCGAAGGCTTTAAATATTCTCTTCCACTTCTATGTAGAGGTCCACAACCCATCGAGGCAACCAAATTTTTTTTTGGTAGTGTTTAACGCCCGCTTTAACTACTAATGGCATCGCAGGCGGTAAGCAACCAAATTGAAAGATGTTCTACCTTGTTTCCAGTACATAACAGAAGTTCATCATGCTTCTTATAAGGCATTAAAAGTAAATGAGAAAAGCCAACCAAATGACAACAGCAGTGATAGTGAATTTGAATATTAGTATTTTCATTTTGAAACTTAGTAAATTCAATTAAATTGTGTCGTTGCATTAATATGCTGCCTTAAATTATCAACCAATTTGTATAATTTCAGAGGTGAACATTTTTATGACCATGAATGACATGGTATCAATATAATAAGGCAGTGAATAACACTCTGTTTATGGTGGTATGCAAAAAGTCAAGCATAAGCTTTGCCTTGCTAATTTTCAAGTGTAATCTTGGTTTCTAATGCATAAAACAGCTTCGACTTGACTTAAGTCTAGCGTTTGCTTTGGAGCCAACTAGCTGCCTAGCTTGGGTTGCTTTCTCCATCAAGAAGTTGAAGAAATTATTCTTCCCGCCTTTTTAACTTTATTTTTTGATTTCCCATGGCTTTACGGTCAGTTTTTCTTTTTAGTTCAGTCTTCGTATTCCGAATCTTTTTCTGCACTTGCTGTGGAGTTACTTTTCTGCCTAAAGTTTCTTCCAGCTTGACGCAGACGGTTCGCAAAGCGTTAATTTTTTCTTCTTTGATGCTCGGGATCTGAGATTTATTCAACAGTATTGGAAACTGCTTAAGAATTGCTACAAACGTATTCTGAATATTCACTTCGTCTGCCATACTTGCCATTACACATATAACTTTAAGGTTAGGTATCGTATTCGCAAAACACTTCTGTGCAGTACACATGAGTGGCAGCACTTGGCAGACGACAGCTGCGCGCGCAACATATTTCAAGCGTTTGCTGGGAAAACATCTAGCGAAAGCTTGTTAGATTAAGGTTTTTTTTTATGCATGAGTTGAACAAGCCAAAGCTTAATCTTGTAGACTAATCTTAAAGCTTTCGCCTTAACTTAAACTATAATCTTCAAGACAAAGCTTGGATTTTATACATTTATATTTTATACATTTGACCCATTGGGACTGAACTAAAAAGAAAAACTGACCACGGGAAATCAAAAAATAAAGTTAAAAAGGTGGGAAGAAGAATTTCTTCAACTTCTTGATGGAGAAAGCAACCCAACCATTAGTAGGATTCCAGGTAAGAATAAAAATAGATCTCAGGAGCCAAATTTAAAAGTGTGTAATATCCTTTGGTTTGTACTATCAAGTGCAATTTCAAACGTATTCTGTAGTGTGATACATGTTACATGTATCTGCTATAAAATATAAATATATTGGAAAATTACAGTGAATATTAAAGTACATAACAAAATAATACTACTTTGGGGGAAAAAAGGGACTGTTTCAAATGCACTTTTTGCTTCATAATTAATTCTATTAGGTTCTTAAAGACTCTTTTCAAAGGGGTTTACACATGACTTTCCTGTAAACAGCACTAAAATTGATGATTTTATTTGCCTTTATTTCTGCATAAAGATTGCACCTGGATGCTGCTGAGTTTACCATTTATATACGTTTTATTGGAAAACTTTTGTTTTCATTGTGACGTCTCTGGTTTGAATAGTTACAAAATGTAACTGTCTATAGCTCTTGTTTGCTGGTGCTAGTTTTACCAGCTCATAATTTCTCCTAAGAAATGTAACATTTCATGGGATTTGAAGTTATTTCTGAGCAAAAATAGTCGCAGCATTTATATGTAAGATGTTAATTATTGAAAGCACAATGGTAATTGACATCATCCTTGTGCTACTGAAGAAATTTCACACTGGATCATCTCTGAAAAAGCAGAGGCCTAGTGACACTACTATCACTTGGAGGTCAGCTAACCTGTAAACACGACCTTGTATGTACTGACAGAAGAGCATTGTTTGCAATAAATCAGGTCACAGCTGGACGACAATGCATTTCCAGTAAAGTAATGTGATATACTTACAGCATCATAAACTCCAAACAAGTATATGCCACTAAGTAAATAAACCAAGTTGTTCTTTTAACTCCCTTGCGGCTAGTTTATTTAGTTTTTTGTGCTGTTTACTGTTTAGGTGGATGTGCTGTGGGCAGGGAAGGTTTGCAAGAACAGCCACCAAAGGATGTAATTGAGCAGGTTAATGTTGAATCTACAAATAATGAGAGCATTGCCCCAAATTCCAATAAGATTGCTAATGAAACAGGTACACAATCGAATAAATGTAAATTACCTGAGACCCCAGAAACAAAACACCTGACTACGTATGAACTGCAACTGTACTCCTAGAACAACTAAAACTGATACGCATGCAGCAGGAGGAGATATTAAACAAACAGAGCTTGCTTCCAGTAATAGAAGTACAAGGATCAAATTTTATTCAGAACTTGTAACAACGGATGAAATTTTAAGCATGTTAAACACGTTCCATATACAGATGACATTTATATTTCATTCGAGCTGCATAACCATTTGCATTTGTGTGTATAAAGTTTAAGATTGCCATCAAACTTGAAATGTATAGTTTCTATTCATAACAATATATAATTTAATCATTTGCAACAACTGTGAAATTTTGTTTCTTCTTTGCATTCCACGTCGTCTCCAATCTTCATTTTCATTCCTATCTTCCCCTTCTCCATATTCCTCTTCATTTTTATTGTTATCATCAACTTCTTCCTCTACATCATCGTCTCTCAGCTGTTTTGCGAAATTATGCAACACAAAGCAACATACAACAATACGCGGTACCTTCTCCATAGGAATTCTGATGGTGTTCATCAATATAGGAAATCGTCTCTTTAATTGCCCGAAACATTTCTCTATTGTAACTCTACTTCGGGCATGTTGACGATTATAGTATTCTTCCACAGCATTCACAGGGTTTCTGTATGGAGTTAGTAACCAAGGAGCAATCCCATACCCGGAGTCGCCCAGCAGTATCGCCGTTCCGTCTTGTTCTCGCAATCTTTCAAAAATATTTGAATTTCAGAATATGCGGCTGTCATGCACACTGCCAGACCACGTTGTGTCCACACTTGTAAACACTTCATCGGAACTGCATGTCGCTTGAACATTAATAGAACAAAACGTTTTTCTATTTATGTACTCGTCGCCGTGTACTCGTGGCTTCAGAATTGGCACATGTGTGCAATCTATTGCTCCTATTACACTTGGGAAATTAAATTTATTTTGCCAGTCTTGCTTTACAGTATTAACTTCTTGCAGTCGTGATGGAAATTTTATCCACTGATTAGCTTTTTCAAAAATTCTTTCACTCACATAATCGATGGTTCTACTTACAGTGGATTGATGAACTCCAGCATCTCTGAAATCCTGGGTCACCGACGAAACGTAGAAATATTTGCATCCTTTGCTTCGATGTCAGTGCACCTCCTCGTGTTTCTGCGTTTTCTCCCAAGAAATGATGTGAAATTAACTCGACATTGTCCTCATTGAATCTATAAAATGATTTATATACACACTCTCTACACTGTCGCTTTACTTGATACACTTTTCTTCGACGGATAGTCATGAACCGTGCCATTTTGTGGGATAAAACAACTCTTTAACACTTCTCTAGTACGAATCAAGTCACCTACTGAGGTAACTTGAAAAAAGTCAAGATTAAGCTACAAGAAGTGAAGCTTTCGCTTGCTTTATGCATTGGATTTGCACTCAAAGTCAAGTCATTGCTGGAAAATTCAAGCTAAAGCTAGGCAGTTAGTTGGCTCCAAAGCAAACGCTAGACTTAAGTCAGGCCGAAGCTGTTTTATGCATTAGAAACTAAGATTACACTTGAAAATTAGCAAGGCAAAGATTATGCTTGACTTTATGCATACCAGCAAATGTTTCACATTCTTATTTGTAACTGAAAAAAAATTGTTTCATATTTTAACATTATCAGTGTATTCCTTAATGTTTAAATAATTATTAAAAATCTTGAATAAACAATGAAGCATTGTTAATGTATAGTTATATTTTTATAAATCTTTATATATCTAATAACTTCAAAATGCCAACATGTCACCATGTTTTACGCCCAAAGTCCTCCCTCATTTCATAAATGCATGAATAAATGTGTGTGTGTGTGTGTGTGTGTGTCATAATTCTTAATGTTTTTAATCATTCTTTACAACTGACAATTTTTTTCAGATTCATCGTAATTCTAATTGGCCCTTTTTGCATTTTAAATCTCTAATAATGTGATCATACCACTGCTGTTTCCTCATACTGTTATCCCATAAAATTTTAAAAAAAAAAAGTATACTGTCCTTGAATTTATAGTGTGATTTAAGATAGATATTTGGAAGCAAATTTTAACTAGCATCTTAATTAAAGTTTAGGCATGAATATTCCAGTTTAGTTTATTCTCCATCCAAATTCATAGATAGTTTGTATTTACTGCATAATTAATTTCATAGTTATCTAATTTAATTTTAGGGAAATTAATCATTTTGTTCATTTTATGATGGAATCCTAATGTCTGACTCTTGTCCTTATTAATAACTAGTTCATTAGATTTAAACCAAGTAAATAATTGTTTCAGATTATTTGTATTTCCTTTTATCTCATATTTATTTGGACCAGAGATCAAAATGCCAATGTTTGCAAATAGCAACAGTTTTATTGAATTATTTGAGTTGCAAGATTATTAATATCTAAAATAAACAATAATAGACCTAGAACTGTACGTTGAGGGACTTCACATTCATTATTGGTATTCATATTCAATATTGGTGGCTTTCTATTTTGTAATATTTATTTTGTTTGTATTTTCATTGAGAAAATCTATTACTATTATTTGCCTTCATTCCCTTGGATAAGACTCAAACCAATTACAAGCAACTCCCCTAATTCCTATTGCATCCAAAAGTTTGATACTGAGATTTTACTGGAAAAACATGTTTTGATACTGCCTGAATAAAATAAAAATAAATAAATAAACAAACAAAATAATAAATGAAAAAGGATTTTTATTAAAAATCCATGTGTCTTATTACTTTTTTGTTGTTGTTGTTGTAGTGTTTAACGCACACCATAGCTATTTATGGCACTGCAGGCGGTGACACTGATGATACATAAATGAAGGTGGAGCACCGGTGGAATGCGATGGCGGGGGAAACTGGAAAACCTGGAGAAAACCTGCCCCAGCGCCGCTTTGTCCACCACATATCTTGCATGCGGTCGCTTGGGATCAAACCCAGGTGAGAGGCGTGTGGACTAATCACTTGGCCATGACGCAGCCTGTCTATCTGTGCATTCAAAAATTAAAAATTGGCAAAATACCAAATTTTCTATTAGGTCCAAAATTTAATTTGGTATTTAGGCTGAACAACTTTCAAAGACATACACGCACACACACCAGCACACCTCCACAGACTCCAACACTCACACATACTCAGACACCTACACACACTCAGACACTTACACACACTCAGACACTTACACACACTCAGACTCTTACACTCGCTCAGACACCTACACACACTCAGACCCCTACACATACTCAGACACCTACACACACTCAGACTATTACACTCGCTCAGACACCTACACACACTCAGACTACTACACATTCTCAGACACCTACACACACTCAGACACCTACACATACTCAGACTACTACACATACTCAGACACCTACAACCACTCATACTCCTACATGCACTCAGACTCCTACACACAATCTGACACCCACACTCACACACACACTGACACCTACCCCCACACACACCAACACATCCACTCAGGCATCACCACCACACACTCCAACACACACACAGACTATCACAGGCGCAAGCGATCACAACACACATGTCATACCCACTTCACCTCATGACGCCGACCTCATCGACCTGTCAGACATAAGACCATCACCCACACCACAAGCACACTCACCGTTACCTGAGAGCTACGTGCAGGCGGCACAGGCAAAATCAAACACACACACAAACACTTTCACGGAGTTTAGGTCCGATCTGGCACCTATCTTCGTGAAAAACAGCCAGACAATACACATACACGCTCTTGCACTCAACTTTGATAGGAAACACAAACCTCTACACAAATACACCATACGAATCGCGCAACGATCCGGAGACTATGCGGTGAAACTGTTCTGCAGGAGGGACTACAATGCTTTTGTAGATCACCTCAAGCGGGAACGCATACAGTTCGACCTCATGCCCGAACCCTCGCTTAGGACCATAAGATTTGTTATTAAAGGGATGTATGCGGAGGTCTCCGGTGAACACATAAGACAGGAACTGGCATCACACAACCTTGAGGTCCTTAGGGCTGTGCAGATGCACAGAAGGAATAGGTTTAGAGCCCCCCTCCCCATGTTCCTGGTAGAACTGGCGGACACACCAGCCAATAGAAAGATAGTGGGCCTCAAGTACGTAGCTCATTTTAGGGTTAGGATTGAAGAATACAGGACCGATCCAGCGCCAAAACAGTGCAGAAAATGCCAAATGCTTTATCACACGCACTTAGAATGTCAGGCTCCACAAGACACCTGCGCCAAATGTAAAGGCCCCAACCCCTCTTACACCTGTAGAGTTCCCCCAGGGGAACGACAGTGCGCGCTGTGCAATGGTACGGGACATGGGGCAACTTGGCGCGGTTGCCCGAAGTACCAGGCGGCACTAAAATCAAGGCCAAGGGAGCAGACATCTAGGGCCCCCCGACCACAACCAGCAGAACAGAATCAGAGAAACATGACTGCTCCCACTAACACCGAGGGGCAGTGGTACACACAGGACCGTCGTGGCAGAAACCGGCCAGTACCCGAACCCTGCCCCTCAAGAGCTGATGGAGACCTGGTCGCGCACAGTCTGCCACCAGCACAGCACGAGCGCATCCCCAACGCGACACAAAACAAACACATACACAGAAACCACAGTCACCGTTGGGAGATTCAATCTTCAGCCCAACTGCGCTCACCACTCGGGAAGCATTTGAAAATGGCTTGGCCTTGAGGGGACTCCTAACACACCTAGGATGCCCTCCAGATGTAGCTTATAATAAATGCATAGAACACAGCAAATGGCTCCTGGAACTAATATCAGATGAAGAGACAGACCCACTGTACCTGTATAATTACCTCTCCAGATATCTCACAGTACTTTCGGACTCTCGTTATGGCTAGTACACCAATTGTAAACATAATATACTGGAACTGCAACAACCTCCGACGCAAGCGTAAAGCACTGTCAGACTTTTTAGTCAGGAACTCTGTTCAGATTGCACTGCTGAACGAGACACATTTAGGACCAGAAGACCGCTTCACGGTACCTGGGTACAAAATCTACAGAAACGATAGAAACCATAGAGGTGGAGGAACAGCGGTGGCCGTCCAAAACTCGCTAACTCACCATCAAAAACACGTGCCACAACTAAACCGTCTGGAAGCAACAGCGGTAAATGTGCAATTGCATAACGCCGCAGTAACGATTATAGCAGTATACAATCCTCCAGGCGATATCGACGTGGAGGATGTAGATAAAATTATGCGCCTCGACCATAAGGTGATTGCAGCTGGTGACTTAAACGCCAAGCATCACCTTTGGAATTGTAGAATGACAAACACTTCAGGCACCAAACTGATAACGTACGTTAAAAGGTCAAACATCCTACTAACGGGACCTGACGAACCCACGTTTATACCAAGACAGGTCAACCAAAGGCCAGATATTTTAGACATTGCTCTATTGAAAGATATGCCATATGACACCAAAACAACGGTAATAAACGATCTCACATCAGATCACTTGGGTACTAATGGAGATCGCAGCGCCTCTAATGTTCAAACCAGCGCCAGCCAGACGCAATTATAATCAAGCAAACTGGCCGGCGTTTGAGGCGCTAATAGAAACCGAACTTGGACAAATGGAAATCAATGTCAACTCCCACGAAACACAAGACCAAGCGGTAGAAACAATAACGAAAGTCATTCACCACGCCACAGAAAGACATGTACCACTAACACGCCCAAACAGCTACACGACGACACCATTTCCTCTGGCAGTAAGACGGGCGATACAAGACCGCAACCGCGCGAGACGTCAGTGGCAGCGCACGCGTAACATTATCCACAAAAACGAATACGAAAACTTTAGAATTGCTGCCAACATTCTTATGACAGAACACATAAGAGAACAATGGAACGCCACGCTAGATACACTAGATCCACAAAACCGGGCAGTGTGGCGAAATGCCTAACGCGCCCTCGCTTCAACATCTCGCCCCTACATTCGGGAGGCCAAATAGCGGAAACCGACGAACAAAAGGCTGAGGCCTTCGCGGATGCATTAGAAGAAACATTCAAACCGAATGCTGACCCGTGCGACAGAAATTTTGCAGCAGCAACGGAAGACCAAATTGCTAGCATTGGAAAATTTGATGTTTATTTAAATTGCTGGTTTTATTTGTGATACCATTTTCTTGCCTCATAGCCTGAATTTCTTTTCCACTTAAGCATTCGCTGCATCTAAATCTTATGGGAATTCAATGTTCACAAGCAGCAAGGCAATGCTTTGTTCATTATCATATGTTCACAGCTGGAGTTTTTGTATGATGAATCCTTTTTATACTACTTTATGCTTTTATATAACCATTTAGATTGATTGTTTCTCTCTTCATTGGACAAATAATGGCTCGATAAGAGTGAGTATCATCACATACTGGTTCTCAGCAATGGCGTTCACTATTTCCAACTTCTACATAAGCTGCAGTCTTATTTTGATTCCAAATGACAGATCATATACATAGATATCAAGGTGATCCAAAAATGTCCAAACCGGCTGCACAGTGGTTTGCCGGTCCACACCCTTGGCACTTGTTGCCGTCCGCTGCTATCATAGAAAGGCACGGATGAAACCATGCAACATTTTTAAAACTACTTTTAAAGGCTTTACTTGGTAATGTTATTAAAGGAGATGCTGAAACTGGCCACCACCATTGTCCATACATTTTTGGCACATCTTTAGGAAACTATCCATCACTTGCTGTAGTTCACGTTGAGAAATGCTAGAAATTTCCTGGCAGATATTTTGTTTTAATTCTTCCAGGGTATGCAAGTTTGTCTTGTACACTTTATGCTTTAAATTACCCGGGCCTACAATGCTTTCTCTGCTAATAGCACACCATACACCAATTTTTTCAACATGAAGGGGTATTTCATGAACAATATTAGGTTTCTCAGCTCCAATAATGATTATTTTGTGTACACACATATCCATGAAGGTGGAACCAAGCCTTTGGTCGACCAAAGGAATTGACAATTGAAGCACATGTCTTCTGAAACATGTTTTCCGAAAAAAAAAAAAAAAAAAGTAAGTGATGTAGTGTTACAAAATCGACTCAACTAAATTTCAAATTGTTAAAACACATCACTGTCTCAAAGTGCACCATATATCAGGATAATTCACTAGAAATGAAGTTAGATTATCAAGACCATTGGCAATCATACCAGAGCTCATACATGGGAAAAGATCTTCATTTTGAAAAATTCCAAGAGTTTGCTAAATTTTTAAATCCTGCCGGTCAGCAGTACTGTAAATTTTACCACCAGATGACACAAGTTAGATGCCTATACTGTATAAATAGGAATAGATAATAACCATCTGTTGTCGCCATGCTGAGGATGGAGGCGGAGGTTTCCAAAAGCATTCCAAGATTTTATAACTTAGCATAATTGAAGTTTGAATATTATCTCACTGATATTTTAAGTTTAAAACTAAATTAAAATTACATACTGTGTTGCAGTGGAAGGGAGGTTTGGCTTCTTCTTGTTTTGCCCTTGTCTAATCTGCTCATTTATGGTTTAAAATACACATCTCTTGCTGCTTTAGATAAAAATATCACATAAGAAATGAGCAGAATGTGGTGTATTGAGCTTCTTTTATAAACAAATTAATTGTAAGCATCATTGTATACATTTCTTTTCAGATATTCCAAAATTTATACGAGTGGGCTTTAGAAATGGTTTTCCTGAAGATTGGCGTATGTTGCTAAAACAGTGGATTAAAATGCGTAAAGGTATGTAGTGCTTCAGTATTGCAATATCTATCTTATAACAATACTATTCTTTTTACTATAGTAGATATGTGAACCTGATATCCAAGGTAATTGCTGCTATTCGAAGAGTTCTGTCTTTTGTATCAGTGTAGCCTATGTAATCATATTATGGGGTGCAGCAGGAAAAAAGCAGAGGTTTTTAGGTCACAGAAAAGAGCAATAAGAATAATTGAAAAGATGCAAAGAAGCGATTCATGCAAAAATAGTTTTAGAAAACACAGAATTCTCACAGTACCCACCCTGCTTTTATATTTATGAATGCCTTAAGCATTTAATAAGAACTGCTTTCCGGATGTTTTCAAAATTGCTAAAATTGTGCCCATTTATAAGAAAGGTAATAAAACCTGTGTTGAAAATTATAGACCGATTTCTTTACTCTGTGTGTTTGCTAAAATACTCGAAAAAATAATGTACAATAGATTAGTACCCTTTTTATTAAAGTACAATATAATATCTGAATCACAGTTTGGGTTTCAAAAGGGTAAGTCAATAAATATGGCTATTTTCTCCTTTTTAGAAGAAATATTTAATGCAAAAGACAAGAATGAACATGCCTTAGAGTTGTTTGTCGATCTATCTGAGTCATTCGACACAGTAAACCACAACATTTTATTAAATAAGCTTGAAAATTATGGCATCAGAGGAGTTGCTAATGACTGGTTTAGATCATACCTTACAAATAGAGCCCATTTAGTCGAAATTGATGATATGCGGTCAAATTTACAAATAGCTGAGTGTGGCGTACCACAAGGCTCCATATTAGGGCCAGTTCTCTTCCTTATTCATATAAATGACTTACCATTACACATGACTCCCGTTAATACTGTTCTTTTTGCAGATGATGCAAACTTTGTGTTCAAAAGTCATTGCCAAAATTTGCTACAATGGACTATAAAAAATTGAATCGTTTAACTTACGCAATAAGAGTGTTAAGCAAAGTTTGTAGTACAGAGGTAATGAGAGTGGTATACTTTGGATATATACATTCAATAATTTCATTTGGAATACTCTTTTGGGGGAACTCTACCCAATCAAATATAGTATTTAAAATACAAAAGAAAATATTAAGAATAATGAATCAGGAACCATCCCATGCTCCAAGTAAACCTATCTTTGAAGAGCTTAACATACTCCCTCTACCATGTATATATATCCTAGAAACAGTCTCCTTCATTCATAATAATATGCAATGTTTTAAGAGAAACAAGGATTATCATGCCCATAATACCCGAACAACTGAAGCAATACATCTACAGTGTCATCGACTTAATAAAACTCTCAATAGTGTATCCCACAAAGGAATAATTTTATATAATAAGATACCCAAATCTTTAAAAGCTGTGCCAGGAAAATTCTTTAAATCTAAAATGTATAAATGGTTATTAAAACACAAATTTTATAGCATAAATGAATTTCTTAACTTAGATATTTAACTACTTAACTGTATTCTGTCACACCTGTATATTGTATATTTATATTTCTTGTAATAATTAGTTTGTAAGTCTTGACGAAGCCATATGTACAAATTGTATATCCTCGGTGAATAAAAAATTGAATTGAATTGAACTCACAATGTGGGGAAAAACATAAATATTCATAAACATATCACAAGAACAAAATTGAACTATTGTAGGGACAGACTAAGAAGCTCACTAGGTACAAAATGCATTTTAAACTTTGCAGAATATTTATACAATCATTTACCTCACCAGATCAAGGAAATGAAAGAAGAAACGAGGAAAACTAAGGCTGTAAAGACATACCTAATAAATAATGCTTTATACTCACTTCAAGGATACAAAAAATATAAATAGCAGTTAGTTAAAACAAAACAAAAAAAAACTGTATGTAACTCATCCTAAAGTGTGTACAAGCTGAGTTTTCAGTTATTTTTAGTTCTTTTCAATGATAAAGTCTTGTAAATTTATTACTACAAGTGGTGAATAAAATCAAAATGTGAATCTGAGTCTGCAACATATTTTGTATACTGGATGCAGCAGATCAATATCCTGCAAATATGATGCCCTACATGGTGTAATGGTTACCATGCTAGCTTCATATACCCAAGGTTGTGGGTTCAAACCTGGTGGAGGGCGATGGATTTTTCGAGGTGTAAAAATTCTTAGTAGGTCTTGTGTCCCATGTCGTAGATTTACAGCCTGTAAAAGAATGTCAATCCTGATAAAAAGGCCTCTGAGCAAAACTAAGTGGTCTTTTAAGCCCAGTATAAAAGTGGGATACTGAGAACCACAGTAATTAAATAAAACTCCATTTCCATTTCCTGCAAAAGACTAAAAGTTTTTTATGATTGCTAGGTCATAAAAATTCATGGAGTAAACAGTCTTTAAAACATTGTTTGTAGCTTTGTACACGGAATAGTCAAAGTAGGTCTGAATAAAAAGGATTTATAGTAAAACATATACAAATTATCAGTATTGTGGTATTTATAAATAACGTATATCTCAAGAGTCTCCGCAGTATACTCGGATGCTTGTGGCTGTGGTTAAGTTGGGAAGAGAGCTATGGAGGAGGAGCATTATTTATGTATGAATAATATTCTGAGAACTGTTTGCTTCAAGTCAGTACTGTCTGGTTGTGCTTGTGTAGTGAAGTCAAAATATTAACCATTGAAAAGAGAGTATTTTAGTTGATATATTCCTTAATGGTGATAAGATTTCAGAAGATGTAATTTCTTGAATGTTTTGCACACTCTGCATGTCATCATGATTCTGTGTGAGATTTAATTACTAAATTCCAAATTCCCTGAAACAGCAATATGCTCCGAAAAGCAGTACGTCTAAGCTTTTAACAGGTTAAACTGGACAAAATTTCAGATGTAATGCTAAATGAATGCAGAAATTAGCACAGGAAACAATTGCAGAGCCGTTAGGAAATGAAACTGCATCCCTATAAATGTACATTTGTCCCGAAATAAAAATTATAAACTAAAGTAAAATCACAAATTTTGGAAAGCTACACAAAGTATCCAGAATAAGGGCAAAACAATCAAACTCTGCCTACAGGAATGAGGACAGTATTTCCAACATATTCTGTGACACAGGTAAGTAAATAATGTCAATTTCAGTTTACCTTCATTTCCAGTAATAACTAGCCTGATCCGTCACCAACCAAACTGTGAAGAGTGAGTATGCTAGTGCATTCACCTCACATTTAAGACACCTGTTAATTTACTAGAGATTATTTTAATGTAAAATAAACACGTAAGATTATGGATAGGTAGAGTCAGACTGAAAAATACAATGCCATAGTCAGAATTTGAACCACAGACCTCCCGGTCTCTAGCCAGTAGCTATTAAGCTAAGATGGGGTATGTAATGTCAAAATAATATGAGATCACCTTTGGTTTACTGGGAAGCATGTGAGTCAGTTGATAAATTTAATGCCCTGCTGGCATGTTGCCATGGTAACTTAGTGGTAGAGCAGCTGGCTAGAGACCGGGAGATCCATGATTCAAATCCCGGCCATGGCATTACATTTTTCAGCCTGACTCTAACTATCCAACTCCTCTCCTACATATGACTTGTGTGCAAAAACAATTAAATCAATACAAATTGACCATAATAATTAGCTATGCTATGAATCCTGGGATTTAAAGTACTTACAACATTGTAAGATGCCATTGGGATATATCATCTCAAAATAATTTGGGATCACCTTGTGGTTTACTGGGGGAAACACGTGAGTCAGTTGAGAAATTTAATGCCGTGCCAGTATGTTGCCATGGTAGCTTAGTGGTAGAGCAACTGACAAGGGACAGGGATCTTTGTGGTTCAAATCCTGGCTATGGCATTGAGTTTTTCAGTCTGACTCTATCTATATATGGCTTATGTGAAAAAGCAATTAAATGAATGTAAGATAATTACTGTTCACTTATGATAATTTTTACACCCAACAACTTAAATATTTATCTTCAGATAGCCCACCCATTGATGGTTTTTTTTTTTGTTTTTTTTTTTAACAGAAGGCTTTGCATTATTAAATATGATACTGGTACATGATATTGTTGCCATGTGAAAAACTTTGTCTAAGGGTCATCTCAATAGACAAGAAGTCATACAGTCAGTACTCCTTCTGTCTTCTTAGAAGACAGTACATGTTAAATGTAATTGAATTAATTAAAGTGGTACTGTTAACACACACTTCACTTATTTTTATTAAGTAGGACAATTGTTTCGCGGACCGTTGCCCGCGTCCTCAGCTGTTGAACCACTACTGCTTGGGTTTGGATTCCAAGTTGTGGTTGTGGTGACATTTGTTGGGCGGGCAATGAGACTTGTTAAGCAATTCTTAGGGGGGAACTCCATGTTCATCAATGTGTGACTGTATTTATGAATGTAGATAATTGAAACAGATTCGAAAGTTCTTTCAATAGTTGATGTTCAGATTGATTTCATGGTGTGTTTCCCAAAAATTATGTGCTATTGCAGATTTGTCTGGCTGTTTTTACTTGATGTGTCTTCTGTGTTCTTTATTGCGTGTTTCAAGGTTTCTTATTTTCTTTCCAATGTATTTCCTGTTGCAGTCTTGACAATCAATGGCATATATTCCTGATTTTTTTCTCCATGGGTATTTTGTCCTTCAGGGTGGAGGGTTTTTACTGTATTTGTTAATCAGTGCTAGTTTGATGTTGAATTTCTTGAATACTTTCTTGAACTTGTTGTAGAGTTGTGGGTTGTATGTGATTTTGTGAAATTTGGGAGGTTTTTCTTTATGGTTTAAGGTGGTAATTTCTTTGTCGTGTTTCATTCTTTTGTATCTATTGATCTTTTTGATGATGGTGGAGGTATTGAAACCATTGTCTACTGCTGTGCTCAGAATGTGTTTATATTCTTTCTTATATTCAGAGGGATTGAGTGGGATATTAACCAGTCTGAAAGCTAGACTATTGAACACTGCAAGTTGGTGTGGAATGGGATTGAAGCTATTTCTTTTTATGTAGTTGTTGGTGTGTGTAATTTTCCTGTGTATTCCAAATTCTATTTTGTTATTCTTTTTGAAAATGTTGAGATCTAGAAATGGGATGCAGTCGTCATTTTCTCTTTCTATGGTAAATTTTATTTTGGGTTCCTGTAGGTTGAGGAGTTTTAAGGCATCTTGTGCTAGTTATCCTGGGATTATGGCGAAAATGTAGTCTACGTATCTGTACGAAATTTTGAAAATTTGTGGAAAGGCTTTGGTAATGCAAGTTTCAAATGCACCCATAAACTGTTCTGCCAAGAATGGGGAAAGTGGGTTTCCCATAGCTAGGCCTGTGAATTGTTGGTGTATGTGGTTATTAAAGGTGAAAGCTGACTGTTTTATGCATAGGTTGGCGAGTTTGATTAAGTCTTCTATTTCTGTAATATGTAGGTCTGTGGTGTGTACCCATTTTCTGAGAAGATCTGTGGGAATGCTGGGAAATAATGATTTTACATCAAAAGATACTAGTTCGTCTCCTTTGGATATAGTGATGTCTTTTATTTTTCCTATTTGTTCTAGTGAATTTCTTAGACTAAGGTTGTTGAACTTGGGTAGTGAATTGAATTTGTTGTTTAGCCATTTTGCTAGTTCATATGTGGGAGAGCTAATATTGTTGTTGATGGGTCTCATGCTGTTGTCTGCTTTGTGAATTTTGGGGAGAGCATACAGTCTTAGAAGTGTTGGGTTCTTTGGGTTTATTTTTCGTTTTTGGTTGTTTGTAATTTTGGTAACTTCTTTGAGAGTTTTCTTGAGGTCATTAGTGTATGTTTTTAGTGGATCCTTCTGTAAAGGTGAATAATCTGGGCAGTTTAACATGGTTTCTACTTGTATGTAGTCGTTTTTGTCCAATATGGCTATGGAATTACCTTTATCCGATTTTGTGTATATAACCAGTTTGGATTTCAATTGGTTGATTAATTGTGTGGGGATGGTGTTCTGTTTGTTTTTGCTATATTTATTTTCTTGAAAGTTTCTTTGCATTCGGTTTTAACTATTGTCTGTTTGGTGTCCTTGAGTTGTTGGGATGCTATATCTATGTCTGCAATGTAGTCATCAATGTTTCTAGAGAAACTTGTGCACGCCTTTAATCCTTCGTTTAGGAAATCAATTTCTTTTTCGTTAAAAGTTTGTTTGGACAAGTTCAAGACGTAATTCTGTGGTGGTTATGTTTTGATTTTTGGTTTGGTTTTGTGTTGCTGTTTCTTCAGCTTGAACATTTTGTTCTTGAGTTTCCGGTTTTTTGCTTTCATACGGAAGTGTAAAATCCTATGGAGGTGGTCATTTAAATTTTCCCACGCTGCGGAGCCTAAACTGTTAGATAGCTCTAAAAGAAAGTTATATATCTCTAAATCTGTGTCGTGTAGCTTTTTGTATTGTAGGCAGATCTCCGTTTGTGTTACTTTCTTCTCCGCGGCTAGTTGGTGTGCACTATTGTCGGCCTTTACAGTTTTCCTAACAAATTTCGGGACAATTTTGTTGCGTTTGCAAAGTTTTAAAAATTCCAAATCTGCTGCTATGTTTCGGTTTTTGGTGTGGAGGTTGATAAATGCTTTAACTTTCTTGTTGGATTGTCCAAAATCAGTGTTGTAAGATATTGAATTGCTTACCTCTTGGATCACCATTTTAGTTGTTATTGTTGTTACCACATGTTCGAATTGGTTTTAAAGACCTGTTTGTCTATTATTATAAATGTATAATTTTGAAGCTGTTTACAGTGAAGGCATAAGCAAATTGAATTAATTAAATTGGTACTGTTAACCCACACTTCACTTACTTTTATTGAGAAGGACAATTGTTTCGCGGACCGTTGCCCGCATCCTCAGCATTTGAACCACTACTGCTTGGGTTTGGATTCCAAGTTGTGGTTGTGGATGTGTTGGTTGTGTTGACATCTGTTGGGCAGGCGATGAGACTTGTTAAGCAATCCTTAGGGGGAAACTCCATGTTCATCAATGTGCGCCAGTATTTATGAATGTAGATTTTTTCCCACGCTGATAATTGAAACGGATTCGAAAGTTCTTTCAATAGTTTGATGTTCGGATTGATTTCATGGTGTGTTTCCCAAAAATGATGTGCTACTGCAAATTTGTCTGGCTGTTTTGACTTGATGTCTCTTCTGTGTTCTTTATTGCGTGTTTCAAGGTTTCTTATTGTCTTTCCAGTGTATTTCCTGTTGCAGTCTTGACAATCAATGGCATATATTCCTGATTTTTTCTCCGTGGGTATTTTGTCCTTCAGGGAGTAGCCCAGGAGGTTTTTTATACTGTATTTGTTGATCGGTGCTAGTTTGATGATGATTTTCTTGAATACTTTCTTGAACTTGTTGTAGAGTTGTGGGTTGTGTGTGATTTTGTGAAATTTGGGAGGTTGTTCTTTATGGGTTAAGGTGGTAATTTCTTTCAGGTGTTTCATTCCTTTGTATTTATTGATCTTTTTGATGATGGTGGAGGTATTGAAACCATTGTCTACTGCTGTGCTCAGAATGTGTTTTTATTTATGTTAAATGTAGCACACTGTTGCCACATGTACTATACATACATTAGAACATTGACACTCATCTAACTAGGGGCCTATCAATTCACTGTCATCTTATACGTCTCCAAATAGTGAAATATCTGCACTGCTATTTGGGGCTTTTGTAAGACATTTATTTTTCACTCCTTCCAGCACGAAAGTCTGTGTACTTTCTTCACCATAGAGAAGGGTTTTCTGAAGCATTATAGGACCTTATCTTCACTCCTAAGCACTAAATTATCTCCAAATTTAATTTCTCTAGTCAGTGTTTGTGTATGTTGATTGAAACATGGCATCGTCTAGCCGAAAGTTATGAACCAAAGAGGAAATAAGAGCTGTAGTTCACGATGTGTTAGAAGAAAGCGAGTGATTTTGAATTTTCAGACCTAGATGAAAGAGTTTCTAACATTGACGTAATAGAAAAGGATATATATTCTAGCTTCAGCGATGAAAATGCAACCAATAACAACTGATCTCATATGCATCCAAATAACTTATCAAAATGAATTTACGGATGTGTAACCAGATGACGAATACAATGTGATTTAATCATTCAGCTACGCAATAACACAAGTGCTAAATTGTACAGTAATCTGCATTACATTTTTATCCTATTGCTTTATGCTGTTTTCATTAATAGTGGTACCATGCTTGTGTGTGACTTGGTGTTTTTTTTTGTTTTTTTTTTCAGCCTTCTTACTTACTTACTTATTTCACTTAATTCCTCTTGTTCCTTCCAGAACATAGGGCATCCGTGAAACATCTCCATTGTGTTCTTCGACTTGCCAGTACCTTAACTTCCTTCCAACCTTTCCCCACTACTAGTGCCTCCTCTTCTATGTCTTTCTAGGACGACCACTTTTCCGTGCCCCTTATGGGTTCCACTCTAATTCTGTGCATTCTATGGATCCTGATGGCTTCTTCCATGTGTGTCCTATCCATTTCCATCTCTTGATTTCAACTTCTACCTGGAGTTGATCTGTTGCTTTCCAAAGCTCTTCATTGGATATAATTTCAGGCCATCTGATGTTTAAGATGCAATGCAGTCAACTGTTTATGAAGGTCTGCAAGGAATTGGTGATACTTTGGCTAACTTTCCATGTTTCACATGCATACAGGAGAATGGATTTCACATTTGTATCAAAGATTTTGATTTTTGTCTTCCTAGGAATGTTCTATTTCTCCATACTGCATACAGGCCCCATTTGCTTTTTTAATTCTGGCTTTCACATCTTCTGCTCCTCCTCTTGTCAGTACACTTCCCAAATAAATAAATGTGTTGACTTCCTCTATCTCTTCTCCAGCCACAACTAGCTTTTCATTAATCTTGGAGTTATTCTCATTTCCTTGGTCTTGGCAACCTTTATTTTTAGTCCTGCAACCTCTGCTAGCCCTTGTAATTTGCTCCTCATATCACTAACTCTCGAAGCCAGTAAACAGATATCGTCTGCGAACTCCAGGTCTTCTGGTCTCTCTCCCATTCCCCATTGTATTCCTCTCTTTCTTCCACCCAGCACTTTCCTCATCATATTATCAAGCACCACTAAGAGAATCATCGGTGAGAGAATGCATCCTTGTCAAACTCCATTTGTGACATCCACATAGTAGCTTTCCCATCACGTACTGCTTTACACCAATAATCTTTATACATTTCCAGCATGTGGTTCACAATCTTACGAGGTATACCATTTTTCATCAGAGTCCCCCACATCACCATTCTGTATACTGAGTCAAATGCTCTTTGGAAATCTATGAATGTCAAGTACAATGTGACTTGCCATTCACTACTTTGCTCAAGGATTATTCTTAAGGTATTTATTAGATCTATAAAGCTTCAGGGTCTGCGAAACCCTGCTTGTTCTTTTCAGAGCTGCAACTCTTTTTCATCCTTCACTATGTTTAAGATAATTCTGGATAAAATTTTACTTGGTATACTCAAAAGTGTTATTCGTCTCCAATTTTTGCACACTGTGGAATCTCCTTTTTTGGGACTTTTGATAATCAGCCCTTCCTTCCAATCTGCTGGTGTTTCCTCCTCTCTCCACACTTTTTTCAATAGTGGTAACAGCAAACTAATAGTGACTTCTTCATCCACTTTTAACATCTCTGGATCAATGTTGTGAACTCCTGGTGCTTTTTCATTTTTTGTTTTTTGAACCTTCAGGTTACGCAAATCAATTTTAAAAAATAAAACACCAGACAAAAACAGGATGCTGGTTTAGTAAAGAAATATCTGTACTCTCATTTAATTAGGCATAACTCTCGGTATAAAAAGGTTTAGTGTGCCTAATTATGGATTATTTTGGGATTTTTAATTTCATTTTTAAATTTTTCTTTTGCTTTTAATTTTTTAAAAATATTGAAGAGACTTCGCATCCATATAATGCAACTCATATGGTAGACAAAAGGGTCTACTAAAAATGAAATAAAGATTTAGTGCTCTGTCATTTGGTACTGATTTTATTACTAAAAATTTAAAACCCTGCATTCTCTAAAACTGCTTGGCACTCTACAGACAGCTTGTGCTATTTGGGCTGGCACTAAAAGAGTTAATATTCCAAAATGTGTTTTTACAGACTGTTTACATTTTTATGTAGATATAAAATAATAAATATTTCAATTTTTTAGGCAGCATCATTGTTTACTCTTCGACAATATTTCATTCAGTTCGATGGAATGTTTTGTAACAGCAAAGAATGAATGATGGGCCATACTGTTTTGTGCTATTCCATTGAAATGAGGTATTTGCTCTAATCTAGCATATTTTGCTCCCCTATTTAATGGTGCCCTTAGAGGCACATTCATTCATTTCGATTTTTATCATCTACACTACTGTTTCTGTACACCCAATGGCATTAGCTGTTTCATTTATTCCTTACTAACACCCATTTTACTTGAATACTCCAGCTATTCATTATTTTTTGTTCTTAGTTTACAAATATTTTGTCTCTTCCAAGATTCTCCTTCCTTAGATATGAATATGTAAAATACAAAATAAATAAAGCTGCATTAACACTTTACAGTGTTCCACATGCTATTTCCTGACAACTTCACCGTAGCATGCTATCTACTTGCCTCCTGGCTGCTGTGTGCTGAATGGTTAGATAATTATTTATTGTTATAGACAATGAGTATTAGAAGTTACAGGATTCTGGCTTGTTTTTAAAAATTTTTGCCAACGCTTGTTAACATTTTAAATAAAAAGAAGTACTTTAGACAGTGGAGCACCATAATCAAATTTAAATGTAATGAGTCACCTTTTTACACTTTTTGCTCCAACTTTGCCTTTGTTTGGGAAGACCGGTTTCAGGGAACTTTAACCCTATCTTCAGTTCTGGGGATGACTGACGCTACATGCAACAGGTAGTTGTGTGCAGCCTGGTGTTGTGTTGTCCTCTCCTCTTGTCAACAGGATGACATCATCAACAGCAGGGACCTCAAAATTCATAAGAGAGTCTTCTTCTTTGGTGATAAAGATATTTTCTCAAATTTGTAGTTCCAAAGGTTTCTTTACACATTTAATCAACTTTATTTCTTCCTTTATGTTATGATTTTCAGACCAGAAATGATGAGCTGCTGCAGATTTGTCTGCATGCTTGTACCTAATGCTTCTCAAGTGTTCTTTCATCCTAGTTTCCAAATTTCGTTTTGTTTTTCCAATATAAATCTTATTGCAGTCTCGGCAGCTCATTTTATAAATTCCTGATTTTGTAGTATCTTTCAAAGGGTGATTAAATAAATACCGGATATTATGTCTATTTTGAGGGGCCAGTTTTATATTAAAGTCTTTAAAAATCCTTAGGAATTTCCAGAACAGTTTTGCGTGAAAAGTAAAATTGCAAAATTTCACTAATGATTTATCTAATTTTTCCAGAGTGGTGATTTCATGTAGTTTTTTATTTCTTTTGTGTCTGTAGATCAATCTGTCTATGATGTTAGTATTGTAATTGTTCAGTTTGGCAACCTGATGAGTGTGTGTGTATTCTTTTTGGTATTCTATTTTATTCAAAGGGACATTGATAAACCTATGAACTAGACTACGAAAGATGGCAAGTTGGTGTTGTACTGGGTTGAACTGGTTCTGTTTTATGTAACTGTCAACATGTGTTGCTTTTCTGTATATGCCAAATTCTAAGTTTGTTTCAGTTCTCATGATTGTTGTCTTGTCTTGTTAACATTTTCTCCTGCTTGGTACTCATAAACCCAATAACCAAAAACGTTTCTCCTTTTTTTCAAATCTAAGAACAAGACAGATTTTTCCTGTTTTTAGATTTGAGAATCATGAGAACAGAAATAAACTTGGAATTTGGCATAAACAGAAAAGCAACACATGTTGACAGTTACATAAAAAGTTTCTCCTTGCTTGACTTTTATACTGCCTAGGAATAGAAATATTCTATTAATTGAAAAAGATGAATGGAATGGATTCAGAAAGTTGTTAAGAAATTTCTGGGTGGGCTGTAAGATCCTGAATAATAATAAATTATGGAAAATTTCAGACTGCTCAGCTGTAATATTAGTTTGAAGCTTAATTTCCTCAAGACATTTGGAATACGAGGGTGGTCTGAAAAGTTTCTGACCTCAACATGAAGATAGCAGCACTCGTAACTAAAAGCTAGTGAATTTTGTTTTTCATCTGTTGACAGTTACTCACCAAAGTTTCAGCCATTTTGGACCATCAGTTGTTATGTAACAGTCTTTGAGTGAGGTGATGTGAGTGTTTTTATGAAAATGGACAAAATTGTGTATCGAGCTGTCATTAAGTCTTTGTTTTTGAAAAGCAATACGCCTACGCAAATCAAAGATGAGTTGGATTCTGTGTATGGGGACTCTGCACCATCAGTTACCACAGTGAAATTTTGGGCAGCTGAATTTAAATGTGGCCATAAGAGCTTGGGAGACGAATGTTCGGGACGTTCAAAAACTGCAGCTACCGACGAAACCATCGCCAAAGTTCACCAAATGGTGCTAGATGACAGCCAAATCAAAGTGAGAGAGATAGCAGAGGCTATGAACATGTCAAAAGAACATGTTTGTCACATATTAAATTAACATTTAGACATGAGAAAGCTGTCCGCACATTGGGTGCCACGTTTGCTCATGTTTGACCAAAAACATGTTCGAATGAACATTTCCAATGCTCTGTTGGCACAGTTTAGGCATAATAAATCCGAGTTTTGGCACCAATGAAACTTGGATACTCCATTATACGCCCGAAACATAAATACAGTCCAAACAGTGGCCTGCAAAGTGGGAACTGTCTCCAAAAAAAAAGCAAAAACTGTTTTTTTGGCTGGAAAAGTGATGGCGACAGTTTTCTTTGGGATAGTCATGGAGTTATTTTAATCAATTAGCTTCAAAAAGGAAAAACCATTACAGGAGAATACTACGCATCATTACTTGACAAGCTGAAGGCAGAATTTGCGGGAAAATGGCCACATTTGCAGAAGAAGAAAATCCTGTTTCACCAAGACAATGCATCGTCTCACACCTCAGCAGTTGCAGTGGCAAAAATCCACGAATTAACGGTTTGAACTGCTTGACCATCCCCCTTACTTACCCGATCTAGCCCCAAGGGATTTCTTTTTGTTCCCTCATCTGAAAATTTTGCTCGAATGACAGAGATTTTCGTCAAATGAAGAGGCACTCACCTTCGTGAACAATTATTTTGAAGAGAAAAACACAGAGTAGTATTTGGACGGGTTACAAGAGATGGGAGCATTGCTGGGAGAAGTGTGTACAGTTACAAGGAGACTATGTCAAAAAATAAAAAAAAAAAAAATTCTGAAAAAATGTGTTGTATCTTTATTAGGTCGAAAACTTTTCAGACCACCCTCGTACTTCCTGTTGAATTTAAGAATACCTGTCAGTGAAGAGCAATTGAAAGGTTTCACCAGAATGTGAATCATCACTATCAGGGATGTTGGGATGTACATATGATGGGCGATTACTGCTGGTGTCTTGCCTGTGACAAATCAACCAGAGAACATGCAAGAAAATCATGTACAGTTCCCTGGGAGTGAAACGAGGGTACAGAAGATAACTTACATACATATTCAATGGAATCATTTAAAAATAAGTCAACATTTTAAACACTTTGAAATTCTCCACTTACATGTTGATCTTTTTTAAGACTAGTTTCCGGGAGCGTCCTACCTATCTTCAGTCGATAAATCAACTGAAGATAGCTGCTTCCTGTAAATATCCTTAACAAAGATCAACATATAAGTGGAGAATTTTAAATGTTTAAAATGTTGTTATATATTCAAATTCATGTATTCTTTCATGTTCTTCTTTATCCTCTTTAAAAGTTGTATATGAGTGTGTAATATTTTTGCAAATTTTACATTTGTTATGTTGCCAAAATGAGATGTTCTAACGAAAAATTATGCATTTTTTTACTCTGTGAACCAAAATTAGTAAAAGTGATCTATTTTTAATTGCACCACAGAAAAAAAGATTTCATTTGTAACCTAGTGTTACTTCGGGCATGTTTCAGAAGTCCTACATTTTCTCCTTTTATAAATACTTAATTTATAGTGTACATCACCATCCTAAAATCCTGATAATTTTAAATGGATACAAATTGACTGCAGTATCCTCAGAATGAACATTGCTATAGTCACCGTCAGAAATGAAGGCAGTAATTGACATTATGAGCACAGGTATGGGATGGTAGGGGAAGTGCTGCATTGCAACATTTTTCTAAAGACAGAGAAAGGAGGGAATTATTTGCAAATACATGGCAGTTGACTCAAACTCTTGTGGCTACAATGTCACTATGTTCATTATTAATTTTCTTCCGTCTCAGCATTTCCTGTAACGAAATCCCAATTTCTTCAAAATGTGAGGTATGAAAGATTCACTGCCCTCAAAGCCCATGTCTTGTTTCATTTTGATCACAAGCTTTTCTGCTGTAGGAATCTTTCTATTCTCATATATAGAGAAACATTTTTAACGTAACAAATTTGATATTGGTTTCTTCCTTTTATGCACTTTTTCAGGAGAATAAAATTTAGCACTTTCTTCTGCATTAACACAAGCTTTTGCTTCACTTACAGTTCTTTCTATGGTGTGCATACCAACCTGACAAGCATCAGCTGTTCTCCCACAACAATCAGTAACTCTGTTTAGAGCACTCCCCACATCTTTTATCTTCTTTAGGAAGTATTTATTCACATTTATATACCATTTCTCTGGCTTGATTGTGAAGAACATGTTCTTTGCTTTAGCTATAGTTGAAACTGTTAATGAGCTGTCAACTTCCTTCCTATTGTAATTGATTTATAGCTCAGAATTATTATGCAGCTCTCTCAAACTGGCTCTGAAACAGACTGCGCCTAATTGACTTTAAACCATATGACTGACATTGTTTGTATTTATCTACTGCCCACCCACCTTCATTCATGATGGAGACACTAAATTAGGCATCCCCAAGTCGAGTCAATGTCGCTTGAGGGCACCCTGGGGCTGAAAGTTACACGCATTACAGTTTGCACAGCTAAGACAGTCCAGTATATCTGTGCAGTGGTGGTGTAATGCTACATATTAGTACTGTGTTGTCCTACTTATGATGGTTAGTACAACTGCATTGGGAAGACGGTCGTTCACACTTGTGATGTTTCGAGCAGAATGGGAAGAAAACTTTGTTTATGGAAGAAAATGACACGGAAAAATGTTCTAAACAAAATAACTAAATATAATTTGCAACGAAATTACACGCAGTGACAGTACATTTTCCAACCATAACCTCAGTGATTCAGTGTGTAGAAACCTTGGACTTTCATGAATATACCTATACTGTGATAATTGTGCAAAGAATTTGAATGTAGATTCCAGGACATTATACCACTTGAAACAATTTAAGTTATTTGCACCACCATTTTCAGGGGATATTCTTGATAGTCCTGTTAAACTGCAGTTTAAAGTAATAGATATGCAAGATAATATTGAGTTAAGAGATAAGTATTAAAATAGAAAAAGTATAAAACATTTCTACACCTCTGTAAGACACGAAAGATTTCCTAAACTCCACAAATTAGCAGGAAGAATTTTGTGCATGTTAGGGACAACCTATGTTTTTCTTAATGAAGTGTACAAAGTCACGTCACAGAAGCCAATTAAATGATGAACACTTGAAAGCATGTTTGCGAGCTACCAGATCGCAAACAATAGTCCCACGTATTAAAGAGCTGGTTGAAAACAGACAATTGCAAAGATCATGGAGGATGTCGGATGGCTAATAAAGAGCAGGTTTCATAGAGACATTTATTTGAAGAATATTATGTTTATTTGTATTGTTTACTTCATTGAATTGCATAGTACCAACAAAGTCTGTCATATTACATTATTTATTTAGTTTATTAGTTTTATACAAATGTTTATATTTCGACAATTGAATTTCCTGCCAATTAGATTTTATTTTGTATTATATTAGATATCAGTATTAAAGTGTATAAAATAATGCTCTCATTATGTAATTGACAGTGAAAGTGTAAGTTAGTTTACACAATCGTAGCTCCGCCACTGTAGCACCTCCATTTCATGACCGCAATCAGACGGTCAGGTCTTGAGGACTTTTACTGCCGCCCAAGCATGCGGGGATGCCTGCTCTAAATGATCATTATGCACTCTCTGCAAGAGTGCTTTTGTATTATTTACAGTATTTGTGAATAACACTATTTTTACAGTCATTTTCTTCATTAGTCAGAAGGCCCTCTGCCCCAAAAAATCCATTTCTAAGAATTTTTTACTGAATAGTTTTAAGTCTTCTTTCAACTGTGATAAAACGGCTGAAGAATAATATACTTCTTAGCACTTAACCTAGGCTTACTTACATTTTCTTTTTGTGCAGAAGAAAAGATGAAAAAATTGGTACAATGGCTAGAAATCGACAGTGGTGGCACAAGAGATGCTAGTACTACATCAGTGGTAAGTGTTTCATTATTTATAATTGAATGATATAATTTTAGATTGAATAGCTTAGTTTAAGTTTACTGAAGCACTAAGAAATACATATATTGTACAATATGGAGGGTGGTCCACACTCTATAGCAGCAAATTCAAGGCAGTGTTACCGTAACTGATGCCCGGGTTCAATCCCAAGCAACCGCATGTAAGATTTGTGGTGTACAAAGCAGGTCAGGGGCGGGCTTTCTCCGGGTTCTCTGGTTTCCCCTGCCATCGCATTCCACTGGTGCTCCATCTTCATTCAGGTATCATCAGTGTCACAATTAGTTAAAGCAGGCATTAAACACTACCAAAAAAAAAAAAAAAAAGCTTTAACTGATGCCATCAACAGTGATGCTCGACCTGTCTACCTTGGGTTTGTTGCGGTCAGTTAGGTAAACATATGCTTCATCTAATGTGACCACAAACATCCACTTGTCACCCAGCAAGTAGCATTCATACAACTTTCTGCAGTTAGTGGCACGTTCTGTAATGTGCCAGGGCAACAGCTGATGGGCTCTGCTTTTATGCCACTTTTTTAGGTTTAAATTCTTGTTGATAATGGTGTTCACAGTTGTCCTGGAAATTCCCAACTTCAAGGCAATCGTTCTCTGCATTGCCAGATTCAGGCCTGAGGCCAGATTCATGACCTTTTGAACTACCTCTGGAGTACAGCTGGTCAGCAGTCATGGATTTGCATGTCTCTTGCCCTCTGGAATAAGGTTCCTTCTAGTATTGCCTTTCTTATTTAGGTCATTTAAGATGCCTTTCTTTGAAATGATCTCGCCTCTTATATTGTTTAACACATTGAAGCCCAGGCGTTTCTTAAGTTGAAGGGCCAAGAAACCGAGGGTTTTTACAACTACTTTGAGTTATTATTTACAGTACATCAATCAAATCTGCCAAAAAGTACTTGGACAATCTAAAAGTATGGTATTCAAGGATTTCTCAACAAGTAAGAAAATAGTCATAACTTCCGTATTAATATTTTATTTTAAATCTACAAGTGTCAAATATGAGTTTGAAAAAATCTGCATAAAGTAGCTTACACTCCATTTATTGAAAGTTCGAAAAACTCTACCTCAGAATCAGAATTTTTCATTTGTATACTGAATTTCATTTTCAGTTCACAGAAGTAGAGGAAAATGCAGCATTTTAACATTTAAGAACACAAAACGTAACAAATAGATCACTACCTTCAAGGAAAATGGTGGGACTACCCGTGAGCAACCAATATTACTAACTCTCCTAAATTTCCTATTAGTTGACTAAAGCAAGGACAGATGGTGGCACAAATCAGACAACCAAACGATAACTGATGTATGTTCTTTGCCGCATAGCTCAAGACCAAGTTAAGGTCGTGGAATTGCATTAAAAGTGTTAGAAATGTCTGCCTGAGCTATACTAGGGCATGGGCTTCAATGTGTTAATAATCTCGGAATAAGAATATTTTGTATCATAAAGGGCAGTAATGTGCCCCTCCCAGAATGGTTCTATTTTTGGCCCCATTCTATGCGTCAGGAATGAGTCTACCAGTCCACATGCTACTCAATAATCGCTGATACTGCTGTAGTTCGCTCACATCCAGAAGCTAGTTTAAGGAGCCACTGTGCACATCTAAAGTCGTTAACATAGACTACAGACAACCCTCCATACATATCTTGTACTGCAACTAGAATTTGGTCCAGGCCACTTTTTCAGTGGGCAGTCCAGTTTGTTATATAAAAAAAAGAGCATATTACTGTAACTACCACTACTAATAATAATACCTTGTGAACTTAATAGTTCTTCTCTGTTGATGGTCCATTTCCATTTATATTTGACTTTTTCCAAATACTGTCCCAATATTTTTCAGCTTTTATTTATATTTGCTTTCCTATTCATTTTTGACTGCATATTTTCTTTTCTCCATGTATCAGTTTTCTTACAATCAAAAGTTATATGTTGAATGTGTTCCTCTTCCCCACATAATGGACATTCACCTTGTGGGTATGTACCTTTTTTATTGTCCTTTTAGTTTCCATATTCCTGCTCTTAACCATTATTCCCCTCCTTTCCTCCTGGCTAGTGTTATCTATATATCTTCTTCTATTTTTTATGGTATATAAAGTAGAAGTGATCTCTTCTCTGATAGCTGACTAAACAAATTTTTAATTTCTATATCTTCAAATATTTTTCTTGCTCCCTTCTAAAAAACATTATAACTTGTTTCTCTTTTCCTCCAAATATCGCCTTAACCATTATTTTCTAGGTTATTTCTTAAATTACTTACTC
Source organism: Hymenopus coronatus (assembly GCA_030762935.1). Classification (NCBI taxonomy): domain Eukaryota; kingdom Metazoa; phylum Arthropoda; class Insecta; order Mantodea; family Hymenopodidae; genus Hymenopus; species Hymenopus coronatus. Next base: position 532,960,758 of record CM060900.1, on the reverse strand, counting down.
AACTTGTACTTTTGTAAACTTGTTTCTTGGTATTTCAAAATTGTTTAAGCAAATTACCATTTTCCAAATTTAGCGTCCTATACCATTATTTTAAGGCCCTCTCCATAACCAATCCTTTTCTTGCCACTCTCCCTGATTGTATGGTGGATTCTTAAGAGAGAAATTGGGATAAAAGAAAGGTTTGGTTTGCCAAGAGAAATTATAAGGAAAATGTGTATGAATGTAAAATAAAGACAAAACGTAATTTAAGTATGAAATAATTTAGGCAAAACATGAATTGATTAGTTGAGAAAGTATACATTATGATTAAGGGAATTGGGGCAGATTATTAATTTCAGTTAGTAAGAGAGAGTGTACTGTCACCAATCTACTCACAATTCGGCTATATTAAAAAGTTTCATCATCCCTTTTCTTTCTTTGCTTTCTTTACTGTTTATTTCTTCTTGCACTTCTTACTTTTCTCCCCCCTCCCCCGCCAGGAGTAGGTAGCATGAGTGGGACTATGACTTGGCCACTGTATGTTTACCCACAGCTACCTTTTTAAGCATGAATCTGCTCCTGTCTGTGCGCACTGTGGGAAGGCACAGGCAGTTCATCATGTGTTGCTGGAGTGTGATTACCTGGCACACATTCGATCATCTTTGGGAATGCTGGCCTCTTTTGACGAGGTCCTGGCAGATGATCCTAGAGCAGTGAACAGAGTTTTTAATTTTTTAGCACAAGTTTCTTTTTATTTTGAGGTTTTAGTGTGGTAGCTGTATGTCGGGTAATAAAGCAGATTTTTAACTTTGAATTATTTGTTGTTTTTTTTTTTAAACATTTAGTCTTAATGTTACCGTTTTAGTGAGTTTCAGGCAGCTCTGGCTTCAGGGCTGAGTAGTTATTTAACTTTAGTTATATACCTACTGCTTTTACCTGCGTTTTAATTTTCAAAGGTGTTTTATTACTGGTTATTGCCAGGATTTTATCTCAGGGTGCCAATGTCCTAGACAGTTGAACGCTCTTAACATCATAATCCCTGCTTTTAGCCTGGGTTTTTAGTTTTTCTCAGGTATTGTTTTAGTTTTGCTTTTAAACTGTTTTTTTTTTTTCTATAGTTTTAATTGTTTTAATTCCAAGTATTTTAGATTGCTTTTATCGATATGCTTTGACTTGTTTTATTTTATGGGCACTAATAACGTAGCAGTTGAACGCCCTTATACCCAATAATCACCACCCCATGTTCCACCCATTGGCTTATCTGTTGCCTTTTCTATTGCTATTATCCCATGTCCTCTTGGTTTTATTTTTTCTGCTTCTCTCATATGTTCATATGTATCATCTGACACCTGCCTGCCTTCCTCTTTTCCATATTAATCTGCTGACATACTAATTCCAGCTCCTCCATTGAAATTTCCAACACCTCCCTGTCACTGTCACTATAGTTAACTGCATTTCCACCTTTAGTAATTTTCCCCCAAAATTCACTGAATGCCCCATCTTTCTGGTGCAAATGACCTCTCCTGCTTTCCTCTTATCTCCCTCTCCATTGTAGTCTCTTTTCTTCCCCTGGCCCTACTGTGCTGTTTTCTGCTGCCTGGTCTTCGTTCCCCTCTCTGTCAATCTCTTCACTACACCCAGATGCATTCATCTCTTTTTGCTGTTAACCCTTCCTGACCATTTACCCTAAAGACCAAAGCTCCTTCTTGAGTTCTTGCCTTCATCTTCGATTTTCCTTCTTCCTGCCATTCTTGTATAAGTGTTCCTTCTGCCATTTTGTCTCCAATCCATAATTTGAAGTTTCTAATATAGGTGATTCTTGGGTTGTTGTTCCCTTTGCTCATAAGTCAGGACTTTAATATCCATTCCTTTCAATTTTCTTGACTGGTTTGTCAAGTCTCTCACCATTTATGTACTTGAGCATTTTGCCAATATATTTCTCTTCCCTCTTCTTTTTCCAATTCTAAAAGCATTGCATATTTCAAGTTTGGTCGTGTATATTCACTTCCATAGTTTTCCCATTTTTCTTCTCACAAATAGATCTCACATCTCTTCCCAATTTTTCTTCTATCCCTGATATTGTCTAGCTCTGCCTCCTACTCATATCCTCCATTTTTTCAACTCCTCTTCTAATATTCCGCATCTCCATGATTTCTTCCTGTTTCTCCAATTCCTTATTTCCTCCCTCTCCTTTCTTGTACTTACTTCATTCTTGTCTAAATCTCTTTGGTAGTTCCTCACCTCTTTCATCTACCATTTCTCTTACTGCCATGCCACTTAACTCTTTCCTCCATTCAGGGAGCTTCTCTGCCCTACAAATGTACGTGATTAGTATGAATCAAATACAGAATCGATATTAAACATACAAGTAATAAATTGGAAGAACATGCAAAAGAGTAAATAGACAGATAGGCATAGAGAGTGCATTAATACAATTTAATAATAATGGTGATTTTGTTAAAAGTACTTATTTGAATGCTGATCAGATAATGTATCACTGACAAGCATAACAGATATGAGGTTATTGTTGTCACTGGTTAGTAAAAGTTCATCAGAGGAAAAACTTTAAATATAAATTTTATCCAAGAAATGAGGGTTACGTATTTCAATATAAGATTGTCTCTTAAACAAGGCATGTCCATAAAATAAGCTTTTTGGAGCAAATTCAGAAATAAAACACAATTTAATGAAAAGATTTTTCGAAACCATTAAGGAAGTGTTGAGCTATTTTTCAATATATTTACCATCGGTATTCAGATAATTGTCCTACCTTGGTAGCAACTTTTGTTTCCTAAGAGTGTTGCCTTGAATTGGAACCACTGTGTAACAACCATCTCCACCACTCTGTCATTCTGAAAATGTTGATGCTGATGGTACAGAAATTTCTTGAGGTATAAGAAAAGATGGAAGTGAGGTCAGGGCTATAAGGTGGATGATTAAACACCTTCCAGATGAGCTTCTGCATTAGATCTGTTGTCTATCGAGCTCTGTGTGGCCAAGCATTATCATACAGCAAGACAACACTGGCACTAAGCATCCCATATGGTTGGTTCTGAATGGTCCATCACAATATCTATAGTATTTCGCAGTAATGCTTAACATTCACTCTCTTGCTTGCTCATGACATTAGGCCCATAGATCTAGCATTACTGATCAACGCTAAGCTCTGTGCATTAAAAATTTTAATCATAGATCACACTTCACAAATTTATTTTCAGTTGGTTCATCAAATGTCATAAATTTATCATTTAACTGATTAAGAACCTCTATAGCTTCATCTTAATTCTAACTCAACTGCTACAATGGTGCTATTGTAGGAATTTGGGAACTATTGCTAGTGCATGTGTCATGCCATGTCATTACTCTTATCATGTTTATCAGTAATAACAATAATAATAATAATAATAATAATAATAATAATAATAATAATAATAACAGTAAAGTTAACGGTAATAAATTTTACTGTCATTGAGCTCAAACAGGAAAAGACAAGGTCTGAGTGATACAATCAAATAATTACAAATAATATTACATTTACAATACAGAATATATACAGGACTGAAAGGTACAGTATTTACAAAGTAATACATGCTAAAAAAATTAATACCTACACTGATTAAAACAGACAGGCAGACAAACAGACGGGCGGGCTGGTAGGCAGGCAGGCAGAGAGAGGTATAGGAGATGTACTTATATTTCAAAAAATTCTTGACGAGAATAAAAAGGTGTTGCAACAAGCCAGTCATACAGTTTTGTGCTTATAAGTTGCTGCAGGGCCTTATCTTAATTCGAAAGATAGCTTACTATACATTTTAGAACCTAGTGCTTCAAAACTCTTCTGAGTTGTAGTCAAGTCTACAATATGGAATAACAGTGTGTTGGCATGATCTTGTATTATAGAAATGTATATTTTGTCTCTTCTGTGGTTCTGTTGTTCGGCTTTTTATATGCAATAAAAAGTACATATATATAGATTTATTACTGTTTTTCTTAATTTAATAAATAATGGTTTGCAGTGAGCTATCTTTGATTCATCAGACATTCTAAGAACCTTTTGCTGGAGTAAAAGTATTTTGGAAACGTGTGAGCTGTTACCGCAAAGTAAAATGCCATACATGTAATGCTTTTGAAAAAAGCGAAATATGCTGATCGAATATTGCCTCAGGCACTTGCTTTTTAAAATTTATAATCAGATATACAACTCTGGAGAGTTTAGACATTACGTGATCAATGTGTAGTGCCCAGGATAATTAGTCTATTATAACACCTAAGAGTTTGCATTATTAGAGTTACTAGCTATAGGGGTATCCCTGCAACTAAGAACCTGATTATGAACCTGTTAACTCTTAGCCAAGTAGTGGCTTGATCAGTGTGTTTTGTACTGTAGGTTTAAAGGACTGAAAATCTTTACTCATATTAAAAAAGGTAGTATCGTCAGCAGTATATATGATTTGCTAGCTTTGGGGTGAGTGAGAAACATTCTATGGATGCATTTAACTGGCATACCTGTCATTGAATGGTTAGCTTTTTAAACTGAAATGATGAACTACACATGCCTATCTTTCACTTGCAATAAAATGAGCGTGGTTCAGCTAAGTTAACAGCAAAATTGCTTCTAGACAAAATAAAAAGTTTCTTGATTTAGCATGGAGTAGAAGAAATTTCTTCATAGAGCAGATAGAGAAAATCAAGTGAATGTAGTGAGTCAGATTTTTACTTTCTGTAGTATGTACTATAATATACATAGTAGACAGAGAAGATATTGCATTCCATCCAAAATTTGATAAACAGAGATGGTCAATTTGACAGCCCAGGATTTTCAGTAAACTACAAAATATACACAGTCTTAGATATTAGCATTGATAAGATAATTTATTCTGTTTTACTCCAAAAGAAAAGATTACTGGGGATTTGGAAAATCCGAAACATGTATTTATGATATTCAGAATACTTGAAAATGCAGATATTGAAATTTATCTTTCCGATCCCATTGAGGGACTTGTTAGTTACAAAAATCAAAATATGCAAATAATGAATCAATTTACACTTGACACTTTCCAAAGGCATTATTGAGGATCAACTTTTGATTTTATATAAATTCTCTGAGCAGGTCAGCAATAACTGGCTCTTGTTTCTATATAATTCTCTGTGAGCAACTGTTTTCTACTCCATGGCATTCACAACAAAGGCTTTGTTAATGCTTTATAGCACTTTATGAATTGCAATTAGCTTACCAAATTATTTATGAAAGGGTGTTTTGCAACAGTGATAGATATGAATAGAATAGCTGAGTTGAATTTGTAATACTTTAAGTATCACCTATGTATTGTTTTACTAGATGCTTCGAAGCCATGTGGGCTTCGTTGTCAATAGTTTCCAACTGAATCTCTACAGGATGTTCCATGTTGAGATGTGTTGGTCCCTGGTGACTGAGTGATGAACTTCCACAATGTGTTTTATGGCAGCAATTCAAAGTCAAATGAGTGCTGTTGGTTTTTATCAATGTGGATTTTCTCCCAGATGTCAAACTCTGCTGCATATCTGGTGGGTTTTATAAGGATTTTGTTAGGTGATATTTCATGGTAAGTAGTCTAGATGTTGTGTGTAACAGCTGATTTGTCCATTTGTTTATATTTTACTGCTTGTAGGTGTTCTTTTAGTCCAGTTTCAAGATGTCTTTTTGTTCTTCCTATGTAAAATTTGTTGCAATCTGTGCAATCTATTCTGCAGATTCCTCATTTTTTAAGTTCTGGGATTTGGTCTTTTAAGTTGTTGTGGAGCATGTATTGTATGCTGAACTTATTTTGGGGAACAGGTTGATTTTATGTTTTTTTGTAAATATTATCTGTTGCAAACAGGTGTTTTAAAGCCCATGTCTATCAGCTAGAATACAGCTTTTGAATAATGAAAAAAATCAATCACTTGTGTGGTGGTTGAGATTACTCTATATGCACACTTGCATTTATATACATATAAAAAAATGTTCTGTTTATAATGTTAATATAGATTTAGCTGCTGGTAAATTGCACATAAATAACTGACTTTTCATAAGAGCTTCATTCTGCTAATGGGTACATTGAGATCAGAGTTCTAAAAGATATCCATAATTTAAATGATCTTATATCTGCTAAATATTCACTTATATATTACTACGGTGAATGAATATAAAGGGGAATTATTTTTTATAATTCTATTGAATCCGCTAACAAAAACACAACAAATACCTCATTTTTCTACATAATCTGGCATATTTGCCACACATTTTTGCCATCAAATGGACAGATTTTGGTTCCATCATCAAAGAAGGAAGAGGAACGTGCGCATAGCCAGTTGCACATGCACTCCTCCACTGCTGCATTATCATATTGCTTTCCTCCCAGTTCTTCTTTCAGTGACCCAATCAATATCCAAACAATGGTAGTCACAGGGTGATAAATCTGGACTGTAATGTAGATGTTCTAGAAGTTTCTAATGCATTTCCTCCATTTTTTCCCATGTTAAGACAGTAACAGAATGTCATGCATTACAGTCACATCTTGGATTGGTTGCCGGCATCTTTGCAATATTTAGCTTTTGTCTAGACCAAAAGACTGCAGTAATAGACAGCATTCACAGTCCTTCGTTTACAAAGAAAATCCACCAGGAAAATGCCCTTCAAGTCCCAAAAGACAGTTGTAAGCACCTTTCCAGCTGAAAGACATGTTTTGCCTTCACTGACCCAACTGCACCTTTCTCCCACCACTGCTTCCCATTCTGCCTATTATTTTTTGTGCCACTCATACATCTGAGTCTTTAAAAGGGTTTCTTCCCCAAGCTGTGCATGAAGCCTTCTCCAAAGGCTTTGGTGCCTTCTTTTGCCAAAAACTTGATAATGATGCATTGTGCAACAGATGCATGCACCTCTTGCTCTCTCTTGGCGTACTGAAGCGAGCTGCCACTCTGCAGTGTGTGATGCCACATTTCCAGACATCCCCCATCAACATTATCTCAGAGCCTCACTTATTTCTGTTCGCTACAAGAGGCTCTAATTTAAAATTCTGTTTTATGTTTGATTCACCCTTGTATAAACTAGCTGAAATACTAGGTTTTGCATGGTGGTTTCATAGCTTAGAAAAGGAAATATTATTTCATATTTTGTGTTTATAAAGGATTGCGTGTGAAAAAAATGGAGTTTTACTTATGGATGTTCTTTAACTGCTGTGGTTCTCAGTGTCCCATTCTATACTGGGCATGAAAAACCGCTTAATTTTGCTCAGAGACCTCTGTATCAGGCTTGAGGTTCTTTTACGTGCCGTAAATCTACGAGACGGGACCAACGGCTTTACTTCCCTTCCGAAGGAAGCCATGCTAAGGATTTTTACGCTCGAAAAAACTCTGTCCTACACCGGTTTTGAATCTGCGACCTTGGCTATAGAAAGTTAGCATGGTAACCATTATATCACGGAAGGCGACAGGATTGTGTGGGTATGGGTGCAGGGGTGCGTTAGTTGGTGTGTGTGTTGTATGGTTTGCTTAGGCATCTTCACTGTAGCTCCATTTCAACCAAGACTTTTAAATATAAATGAGGCTGCTTTATCAATACTTGTCAAAAATAGTAAGTACAGGTTGTTTTATTTCTTTCGGGAGTTGTGGAGATAGTTCACAAACTGCTTATATAACATAATACAGATAGAAATATGAAAAGAATTTTACTTCCCACAAGCATGCCATTAATATGTACTGTAATTTAAGACAATTAGTTGCACAGTATACTCATGCTAGAACATTTTAACAAAAAAAAAAAATCAGGATATATTTTTAAATACAGCACTCACATAAAACAAACTTCACTCTTCAGCACTATTGCTGAACACAGCCATCCACATTTTCAAATTTTCTTTGTTTTTTTTAATATATCTATATAGGCTGAAAAGATCTTTCAACATCACAAGATATAGCTGGCGTATGTTTCTCGTACATGTAATTTCTATACCAAGATAAAAATCATGGAAAATTCTTTCACTGGCTAACCCCACATGTACCCTGAAAACAAAACTAAACAAATTGTTAAACAAACATTGTTATTCAAATGCATTGAAGAAAACAATGATATTTTCTACCCATGTTAAAAAAATAAATAAATAAATAAAAAATAAAACTTAATTGTAGCAAGTTTTAAGTCTTAATGTCCCATTTAGCTTTTTTTTTTTTTTTTTAGGTTGAATAAGATTCACACATTAGCATCCAAACGGCTTAAAACATAAAGGTACTTTAAACCTTTCTAACTTAGTTATAAGGGAAAAAATAGGTTAAAATCTAAACACCCAGTCCCCTAATTATTGTATAACCAGGTTATATTATGGGTCATGCAGGAATCTACTTCCTGTGTAGTACGAGAATACCCAAGTCGCCTCGCTCGTGAGCACTAGCTCTCGATACTGAGATACTCGTTGCCACTCTCTCGATAAGTGGCGTGGCTTAAGAGTAACAGGTGAGAATGCCACAGGTTTTGACCACTTCCACTTTGGGTCCATAGACCCATCATTAGCTTTACCTGAAGCTCAATTGCAGTTATCTTATAAGGTCTTTATTCCACAAGTTTAGTGGCTTTCCAAGCCAAGAATTGTGAATCTCCCATTTTCTGTGATAACCTACTCAGAGATTTTCTTGGGCTATGTTGTATCTTTTGTCCTATCTCATTGAGTTTTTCCTCTGTAAGCACACTGACATAAGGAAAAGTGGGAGCCAGACTGGTTAGAAGTACTGTGTGCACTCAGTTACCTCCTGCTGGTCGGCCACGAGTCAAAAAAAGGCTCTGTAGTAGTTGTCCATCTAAAGGGTAGTTTACAGTAAGGGGATATTCCTGAAATCTTTATATTGCATCCTTGGAAGATAGAGAATTTAAATCCTAAATCTGGTTTTTAACAGACTTTTTGTTTTGAAGTTATGCTGTTCATGGATGCATGTACATGCCGCACAATCCTTTGTATAAAAATGTTATTATTTTTTCAGAGGATACCAAAACTTATCCCAGAGGAAGATCGACCTGTGTTGGATCCAGACGACATATATCTGCCTAAGGATGTCCACTCACAGGTAACTTAAACTATGTACTTAAAATAATCTTTACCAAAGCAGAAATATGTAAAACAAAGACATTTAAAACCAAATAGAGTATCATGTATCAGTGAATGTTATTAATTTCCAATTAAGTAATTGTATTCATTTTCCGTATTCCATGATAAATGCCAGAGAGAAAATAATGAATAATATGTTAACCTACATTCCTGTGTTATTTTGTGTGGCTGTGAACACCTTATGTAGCTGCTATTCTATGTTGGATGCTTCATATATTATGAATATTTTAGAAAGAGATTGTGTGTGTGTGTGTGCGTGTGCATGCTTTATTTTCTCTCTCAGCAATTGGGTGCTGCCCAGTGGAAGAGTTCATGTACAAAGTTCATTTACAATTATAATCATACAGTTAATAATAGTAATACAAATTTATAATAATTAATATAAATTAATGATAGTAATGTAACTAACATCCTAAAGAAATATCCTAACTTATGTCAATTACCAGCATGTTTATAAACAGTTACTACAAACCCACAACATTAATAGTTACAGAACACTTTTTGCAATCCTTAATTACCTCACAATATTTACTTTAATTATCCCTGAACTTCTTTAAGGTCAGAGGGCAACTCTGAGAAGCTGCTACCGGCAATTCATTCCATTCCTCGATGCTCCTATTAACAAAGGAAAATTGTCCTACATTGTTTTTCACTTTCTATCCTTAATTTTATACAAATGATTGTTTCGTCCATTCTACGCCAGGTTTCCTAACCTCTTTCTAACATCCACCCGTGTATTTAGACAAGGATAAGCTTTAAATAGTGTAACTAACCTATGTCTTTTATGCCTAACTTTTAGCGGCTCCCATTTATTCTCTGACTGTTGTAAGCCAAAAATCTTTACCTCTCTTTATGAATGTTATAGCCCTTCTCTGTATGTTTTCCAGTGAGTCTGTTTGATTAATTCTGTACGGGTCCCAGCATGTTACTCCATATTCTATAGCCGGCCGCACTAAGGACTAGTGGTCGCCCTCCATAGTGTAATGGTTACCATAGTAACTTCATATACCCAAGGTTGCTGATCCAAACCCGGCAGAGGACGCTGGATTTTTTCAGGCATAAAAATCCTTAGCCTGGCTTCCTTCGGAAGGAAAGTAGAGTCGTTGATCCTGTGTCATAGATTTTTTGGCATGTAAAAGAAACTCAAGTCTGATAGAGAGGCCTCTGAGCAAAATGAAGTGGTCTATCACACACAGTATAGAATGGGACATTTAAAACCACAGCAGTTTAAGTGTGTCCATAAATAAAACACCATTTCATTTCTAAGGACTTGTAGGCAATTTCCCTGGATGATCTTGTTAGCTTTTAGTAGGCATCACATAAAATGAAGTACTTATTCTGCGAAATGGGCTGGAATTTAAAATTCTAAGCTCCACAACAATTTTTGCCTTGTCAAAAGTTTATCTGTGGCAGATTTGGTCAAAATCAGTGTACAGTATAGAAATCTATAACATATAAAAAAAAACACACACACACACGCACGCACGATGCATGCACACAAACACACACACCTATAATAAATTCCTACATGAACAATTTTATGAAACTTAATTATCAACAAACTTCATGAAAAACGTAAACTTTGTATTGTAAAAAAAAATTAATAAGCATTTATTGGTAACTTTATTAAGATTAGAATTTTTTTTAAATTTATTTTTATTATTTTGTGATATTATTATACATGGCATGTTTAATAAGGAATTTGTTTGGTAATGTTTCATGATAAGTATTCTAGATGTGGTGTGTGATAGCTTATTTGTTTATATTTTGTGTATATTTTACTGCTTGTAAGTTTTCTTTAAGTCCAGGTTCAATATGTCTTTTTGTTCTTCCTATGTAAAATTAGTTGCAATCTGTGCAATTTATTATGCAGATTCCTCATTTTTTGAGTTCTGGGATTTGGCCTTTTAAGTTGTTGTAAAGCGTATTTTGGAGCCTGAACTTATTTTGGGGGGCAGGTTGATTTTGTGTTTTTTGAAAATATTTGTGTTGCAATTAGGTGTTTTAAAGCCCATGTCTATCAGCAAGAATAGAGCTTTTCAATGGTGAAAAAATTTGATCAGTTGAGTGGTGGTTAAGATTTCTCTATATGCACACTTGCATTTATATACATATAAAAAAAATTGTCTCTTTATAACGTTAATATAGATGTAGCTGCCAGTGAATTGCATGTAAATAATATTTTATAAAAGCTTCATTCTTCTATTGGGTATAATAAGTTCAGAGTTCTAAAAGATATCCATAATTTAAATGATTTTATATCTGCTAAATATTTGCCACACATTTTTACCATCAAATGGACAGCATTTTGGTACCATCATCAAAGAAGGAAGAGGAACGTGTGCATAGCCAGTTGCATATGTGCTCCTCCACTGCTGCATTATCATCAAATTGTTTTCCTTCCAGTTCTTCTTTCAGTGACCCAATCAATATCCAAACAATGGTAGTCACAGGGTGACAAATCTGTACTGTAACGTAGATGTTCTAGAAGTTTCTAATGCACTTCTTCCATTTTTTCCCATGTTAAGACAGTAACAGAATGTCATGCAGCACAGTTGCATCTTGAATTGTTTGCTGGCGTCTTTGCGATATGTAGCTTTTGTCTAGACCAAAAGACTGCAGTAATAGACAGCATTCACAGTCCTTCGTTTACAAAGAAAATCCACCAGGAAAATGCCCTTCAAGTCCCAAAAGACAGTTGTAAGCAACTTTCCAGCTGAAAGACATGTTTTGTCTTCACTGACCCATCTGCACCTTGCTCCCACCAAGGCTTCCCGTTCTGCCTAATATTTTTTGTGCCACTCATACATCTGAGTCTTTAAAAGGGTTTCTTCCCCAAGCTGTACATGAAGCCTTCTCCAAAGCCTTTGGTGCCTTCTTTTGCCAAAAACTTGATAATGATGGATTGTGCAACAGATGCATGCACCTCTTGCTCTCTCTTGGCATACTGAAGCCAGCACCTCTTGCTCTCTCTTGGCATACTGAAGCCAGCAGCCACTTTGCAGTGTGTGACACAATTATTCCGTACATCCCCACCAACATTCTCTCAGAGCCCCACTTAATTCTGTTCATTACAGAAGGTGCTAATTTAAAATTTGGTTTTATATTTGCTTCACCCTCGTATAAACTAGCTGAAATGCTAGCTTTGTGCATGGTGGTTTCATAGCTTAGAAAAGAAAATAATATTTCATATTCTGTGTTTTATCTGTGTTTATAAAGGTTTTTGTGTGTGCATGGGTGTGGGTGTTTGAGGTGGGGGTAGGTATGTGGGTGGGTGGGTGTATGTGTGCGTGCGTGCGTGCCTGCGCGTAGGTGCATGTGCTCACGCGTGTGTGTAATGTTTTGTTTTTTTTTTTACACCTTAGGCTTCTACACTGTAACTCCATTTCAATCAAGACTTTTTAAGTAAAAGTGAGGCTGCTTTATTAGTAATCAGAAGTTGTTTTATCATTTCTTTCGAGTGTTGTGAAAATAGTCCTGCCCAAATGGATTAGAAAATTTAAAATGGAAGTCAAGCTGAAGACTTTTCTGAATGAACAGACTTGTTTTATAAATATTGCTTGCTAAATTAAGGTATGAGTTCTCTTCATTATTTAAGAAATAGAAACATTCGAAACCTCAATGAAAAAGGACAGAAAAACATTTTAGTTGCAGGCAATTTTGACACTTTTTAGAATGAATGGGCCTATTTCATGAATTCTTTAACTAAATAACACAATGTTGTAGGTATAAACTGTCAAACTATGGACAGCACTGGTTATTTCATCTACAGTGCCGTATTTTTTATTTATGGCCGGCAGACATGCATGAGGTAGCTGCTGCAGTATGCATACTGCTGCCGGCCGAATTGAATATTCACAGAACCTGAACTCAAACATATAGTGTGCAGACAAATCAAGCACATAGATTTACTTACATACATACAATAACCACGTACTATTATCACAAAAAGTGTTGGAAATCAGGTCCTTGTGCTGGCATGCATCCCTCATACTTTATCAGAAAATTTCCATTAACATGCATTAATGCTTCTGAAATTACATTAATTTCTCATCTGATACTATCTTTCAGTTCTCTCAATGTATGCGGTTGTTCCAATACACTTTATTTTTTAAGCTCCCCCATAAATAAAAATCAAATACCATAATATCTGGGGAACACGGTGGCCATAGTCCTTTACTTTTGACCCTATTTAAAAATTGCTTTAATTAATTTCAACGAGAAATCAGCTGCATTTGCTGTTGCAGAGTTTTTTGAAAATATGCCTGTGCATTCAATGTTGCACACATATTCCAGGAATGGTTTGATTTTGTATCCCTGTACCTCTGTCCACTAACTGTATCCCTGAGGAATAGAGGACCTATAATTTGGTACGCATTCAGAGCATTGCAAACACCAATCTTCTGGTCATTTAATGGGATTTCAGGTACAATATCTGGTTTTTCTGCACTCAAATATCTGTTGTTTTGTGTTGATACATGACCATTTAAATAAAACCAAGCTTCGTCTGTTAAAAATTAACTTTGGGTTAGAGCTTTCAATCTCAGTAATTTCTCGCCGCAATGACGGCACCTCAAGCTGCAAGTAGATCAACAGAACACACATATGGCACGAGAGAGGTTCACTAACGAGCGTACTGGAGTCTCGATACTCTTAAGTCCCGTTAATAGCAAGACTGCAGTGTAATGAACGGAAACTGCCATAATCAGTCCTGTAAGTTATATTACTTCATCTGTTTAAATGATTTAAATAGCCTACCAGGATAAGGATGACATTTAAATAACACAGGCCAGGCAAAGGATTAAAAACGAAATGTGTTATCAGCAGATAAGTGTATGTGGTCTCCACTTTTGTTACTAATAAGTGTGTAATTATTTTATTACTCCTAAGACATTTATGCTGGAAGAAGTAATTGTATTTTGGGTTGTAATTGAACATGTTTGTATATTGCAACACAAAGTATAAAATGTCATTAATGATTAATATTAATGATTTAAACTGTTTACTGTGAACGCTTTTGGATATAGGTACTGTTAAAAAATGACTCATCTCGTGTTATTACTAGGGCCTGGATTTTTATCTCTTTATAAATGCAGTTTTAACCTTTTGTTATCTTCTATTCACCTCTTTAGGTTTTCAAACAAATGTCCTAGCTTTCTAACAATATTCCTAGCCTTTTTTTTAAGGGTTTTAATAATTTTCATTACTATTTAAGGAAGTCGACAACAGACTGCTTTTTTAACATAATACAGATAAAAATATTAATAGTACTTTACTTCCTAGAAGCATGCCTTTAATATGTCCTGTAATTTAAGACAATTAGTTGCTCAGTATACTCATGCTAGAACATTTTAACTAAAAAATTCAGCGTGTATTTTTAATTTCCAAATTTTCTGTTTTGTTTTTTTTAATATATTCATATAGGCAGAAAAAGATCTTTCAACTTACCAAGATGATGCTGGCATAAATTTCATACACACAATTAATTCTTCTGAAATTACAGTAATCTCTCTTCTGATACTATCTTTCAGTTCTTCCAATGTATGCGGGTTGTTCCAATTGTTAGAAAACCTGGCGTACTATGGACGAAACAATCATTTGTATAAAATTAAGGACAGAAGGTACAAAACAGTGTAGGAAAATTTTCTTTTGCTAATAGGACCATCGAGAAATGGATTGAGTTGCCGGTAGCAGCCTTTCACAGTTTCCCTCTGACCTTAAAGAAGTTCAGGAATAATTAAAGTAAATATAATGAGGTATTTAAGGATCACAAAACTGTTAATGTTGAGGCTTTGTAGAAACTGTTATCTTTGCCTATTATGCAATGCATCGTTACAAAGTTTTTAACCATTGAAGGAGTTAAACCCTTGGAGATTTTAAATCATTTGAAGGCATAGTTTGGAGATGCTACACTGTCCCAAAAATGAGTGTTTACCTGGGCCAGACAACTTAAGGGCAGGTCTCAAGTTCAAATCTCACTTAGGGTGAGTTACCCGGATTAGTTTTGTTTTTTTCAGGGTTTTCCCTTATTCTGAGAACACGAATGTCCAGTAACTATAAGCTCCATGGATCCCAAGATCATTTGAATATCATTTCACTAATTTCGTTCATCTTCCGATATGACAAACAAGGTTAAAGGTATAGCTTGGGCCATGCGAAATGTTCTTGAGGCCCATTCCCGAGCATAACTCGGGCAGGTATTTCTAATGCTTTTAATGCAATTCCAAGACCTTGGGCAATGCGGCAAAATATATACATCAGTTATCGTTTAGTTGTCTGATTTGTGCTGCCATCTGTTCTTGCTTTAGTCCACCATTAGGAATTTTAGTAATATTAGCTGCTCTTGGGTAGTTGCGCCATTTTCTTTGAAGGTGGTGATCTGTTTGTTATGTTTGTGTTCTTAAATGTTAAAAGGCTGCATTTTCCTCGATTTATATGAAATGAAGCTGAAATTCAGGATACAAATGAAGCTGTGGAAAATTTTTATTCCAAGGGATAGTTTTTGGAACTCTGAATAAGTGTAAGCAGCTATACGCAGTTAGTTTCAAACTCATATTTGATACTTGTAAATTTAAAATAAAATATTAACACAGAAGTTATGACTATTTTCTTACTTGTTGAGAAATCCTTGAATGCTATACTGTTAGATTGTCCCAATACTTTTTGGCAGATTTAATTGATGTACTGTAAATAATAACTCAAAGTAGGCGTAAAAACCTTGGGTTTCTTGGCACAACTACTGAAATGCCCGGCTTCAATGTATTAAAGGACATCAAGCAACAAAAAAAAGTTAAAGGCAGTCAACAAATTGTACAAATTGATTATGCTCAGTGCCCAAAGTCAAGTCTCACAGATGTGATAGCATCCGTGTCGTTTGAGATCTTATTGCAGGTGACCACCACTACACAGTTGAAGAAACTGCAACAGTGGGTGTCAGTATTTAGAGTACTCATACCATTATCAGTGATCACCTTGGTTATCTCTCTCTCTCACACGCATGCACACTCAAAAATTTTTTAAAAATGCTTTTTTTTTTATTATTCAGGGGGTCCCAAAACATATATTTCCGGCAAAATCTCAGTATCAAATTTTTGGGTGGAATATAATACCTTCTCTATACACTAAGTACATAGTAAATGTAGAGAAAGTAATTACTGCTTATATTTGAATCACCCTTGTATATCAGATTTGAAAATCACTTAATTTTGCCCAGGAGGCCTTTTCATCAGACTTGAGGTTCTTTTACATGCTGTAAATTTACAACACAGAACCAACAGCTTTACTTCTCTTCCAAAGGAAGACATGCTAAAGGTTTTTATATCTTCCATCACCCTCTACAGGTTTTAAACCCATGACCTTGGGAACCATAACAATTGATAAGAGGAGCACCAGTTTACAGAATCACCTAGCACTACATAAAATTAAATTTACAACACACTCTTTGTGCCAGTAATCTCCTAAAATTGAATGGGATCTCCTGGCTCCTGGAAATGTAATTAAATCTCCCAAAATTATGTGGTATGTTTTTATTCCTTATATTAGTATTATATTATTATTTATATACTACACTTTATAAAATATGAGTATTTCATCTGTTATATGCAAGGTAGTGTTTAGCGCCCGCTTTTACTACTTGTGGCACCGCAGGCAATGACACTGGTGATACATGAATGAAGATGAAGCACCAGTGGAATGCGATGGCAGGGGAAACCAGAGAACCCGGAGAAAACCTGCTGCTTTGTCCGCCACAAATCTCATATGCGGTCACTTGGGATCGAACCTGGGCTGAGAGGCAAGTGGTCTAACCACTTGGCCATGGCGCGGCCTGTTATATGCAAGGGTTGGCAGTATGTAGAAGGAAATATAGTGTTTTGATTGTGCCAGAAGTGTTGAAGTCAAGAGGGAAATCAATTGTTGCATCAACATTAAGTCGTCGCTCTTATTATATTTACAAATCAAAATCACAAAACCACTAATTATTAGCAGTTTGAGGTCTTTCAATTGAGGATATTAACAATGGTTGTAGTTGTAAGTTGGTTTTTGTAATGCCTAGTTCATTGGGCGTAGAAAACAAAAAGAAATACTATTGCACATTTAACAATGCCTGGAAAACTTTATATGACTGGTTAGTTAAGAAAAGTGAGTCTGAAGCAGAATGTAAAAATTGCCGTCAGAATGTTTCAATCAAGTTTGAGGCAATTGGTGCAGTCAATAAGCACATGAATTCTTCTAAACATTAACTTAATGATCAACAGAGAAAACAAAGTGCTGTCCTCACATCATTTTTTAAAAATCTGATGTGTTCCATTCACATGACTTTCTCTACATCTCTGCAACAAATTATTGTTAGAAAGCTTATGCTTCTATTCACTTCATGCTAATTGAGAAAAAAATAGCAGAAATAGTATTATTACTTGCTTCCTTGAAAAAAGAAGCGAAATAAGGGAGTACCATAGGTTAAAGTGATAGTCAAAAGCTGGTTGCTATGTGACTGAAGTTCCTTTGTATGGATAGGAGTTGACAAATTCCTGTATGAAAAAAGTATGTTTTTTTAATGCTGAAATCAAAAACAAGTAATATCTAAAAAACAATCAACTCCATGAAAAAAATGTATGTAACATAAATTGTATGCTTTAACATACTCTACATTTTTTGTGAAGTAAGTTTCTATCTCTCTTATGTTTTAACAGTTATGCAAAATTCCATAAATTTCATTCAGAATAAAGTAAGCTTCAGAGGCTATTCCCAGAAAATTCAAAATATACATTTTATTTGTCAGGTAAATATCTTTAATATACAATATTTTAATCAAAATCTTTATAGCCATTTTTGAGAAATTCAAAATTTTCGAAAAAGTTCCATATTAAGGGTAATGTCTGCTGTGGGGAGATTTTTCTCAAAATCTTTGTGTCGCATCCCTGGAAGATACTAAACTTAAGTACCAAATTTGGTATTTTACTGACTTTTCGTTTTTAAATTATCATGTTCACAGTCCCACGGACACACACACATGCACGGATATTTTTCTGAAAATGCTTTTTTTTTTTGGATACAGGGGACCCTAAAACATATATTTCCAGTGAAATCTCGGTATCAAATTTTTAGGTGGAGTGCAATACCTCCTCTATACACTATGTACATAGTACGCGTAGAGAAAGTAAAAAACAGCTTACTAAAGAAGGTGATCTTATCACAGCAGTAAATATAATACGAGGTACGTCCAGAAAGTAAGTTCCGTTTCAATTTATCTCTGCTGCAGCGCTGCGATCGCAGTTCCACACATGCGCAGTAGATGCTCTGTATCAAGGGGAAGAAACGTGCGCCATTTTGAGATCACTGTCAGCCAAATATGATTTGTTGTGCTTGTTTACAATGTCAGTGTTGATTGAAAATCCCGCCGCTTGTGAAATCAGATGAATTTTATGTCAAAATTTCACCAGAAATGAGTTTTGAGGTCCCCTTAGTTTGAAAAAAGCATTTTTAGAAAAAAATTTGTACATGTGTGTGTCTGTGGACAGCATAGCTCTAAAACAAAAAGGCCACTAAAAACCAAACTGGTTTAGTATCTTACAAGGATGCAACAGAAGGATTTTAAGAAAATCCCCCCATCACAAACTACCCTTTACATGGCAAAATGTTTCAAAATGTTGTTTCTCTCAAAAATGGCTCTTATGATTTTGAATAAAATGCTGTATATTAAAGATATTTGCACCACAAAAAACTAAATATTTTGAATTTTCTGGGAATAGCCTCTGAGAACCTCTTTATTCTGAACAAGTTTTGCAGAATTTTGCATATCAGTTAAACCATAAGAGATAGACAAAAACTTACTGCAGAACAAATGTAGATCTCATTAAAACACATCATTTATGTCATATTAATTTTTTATCTAGAGCTGACCATTTCTGAGATATTTCTTGTTATTGGTTTCAATTTTTAACTAATTAACTTTTCAAATTGAAACTGAAGCTTTCCTGGCGACGTATTAATCAAAATCTGCTCGGGCTTCTAACCAGGTAAAAACTTGGCTTGATACCAACTTTTCAAAGAAGTGCATCTTCCTCGTCTTCAGGGTGAACTGATGGATTGAGCTTGCGGAGACTGGTATTTATAAGAGCTGGGATGAAGCTAACATCTGATTGGTTCGCATGATATTATGGCCTGACCATAAGACGAGGAAGATGCACTTCTTGAAACATTGGTATCAAGCTAAGTTTTTACCTGGTTAGAAGCCAGAGAAGATTTTGAATTAACTAACTTTTCTGAAAAAGGAAGTGATGTTTCATTTCATCTCTTTTGTTTTACTGCAGGCCATGCAAAGCGAGCCGAACTTCAGTCGTTTCACGTAGTGACAAGCTTTTAAAAGCTATGACCATCAATTTAGCCCAGTGTATTCCCTTATGAAAATTCTACTTACAAGGAAGCAAGTAATAAGACCATTTCTGCTAAAGCGTTTAACTTCCAGAAGATCAGAATGTAAGAGGTGGGTTCTGTGGAACTAGGGTAAACCATTGGGTTCTTCTCATATCTCTCTAACCATATGCAAGAAGCTCTACCCTAAACCTACTACCCTCTAACAATGCACAATTAACCCCTACTCCACTCTAAATAATAATATATAACTTGGCTACCAGTAGCTTCTACAATACTGTAAAATATCTGAACTCTGCCACTTAGTTTGAAGAAGATAAGAATTCCTTTAGCCATAATATTTCAGCCATTAAATATCAAACTGAGGGGTGGAGCCAGATTGAAAAAGATGCTTGTTTACTGTTTGACCTGCAAAGGCCTGCAGTCTCGAGGGATATTTCAAACTGTACCATTGAAATACCTACCTCTCACCTCACTTTCACTATGATGATCAGTGTTTAAGGGTGTTCAACAGCTAAGGTCATCAGCACCCTCAGAAAGTAAAATTTTGGTTAACACTGTGAAAATAAAATTGATAAAATCCTGGAGGAAACCAGAAATAAAATAAAGCACCATTAAAATAAAGTTAGAAATAAAATAGCTTTTAAGGTGATGGATAAAACCCGAGGAAAGAAAATTATTAAAAATGAAGCCAAGGTTGAAGCTTAACTACAAAAACAAACGGCAAGCTTAAAAGTGTAGTTAAAACTTCATGCACAGGGCATGGTAGTGGGTGATAAAAATTAAAATTAAAATTAAAAGCTTATCGCTCCATGGACAACCATTACACAACATAAAGGCCAATTAAAATTAGATCGGGAAAGCAAATGTCATTTTGGATAAAAACTTAAAAACTTTATCTACCACTCCGGGATCATCGGCCAGGACCTTCGAAAGCCTGGCCGGAGTCGCAGAGTGGCTCGTAATGGCACTTTCAATGTCTCCCCTCATGAAAGTGCATTCAAGGATTTGCCCACTGATGCAGTATTGAGTTACCAAACACAAATCAAATATTGCTCAGTTAGCATATTTATGCAGTTCCCCAAAAAAGGGAAGTTTTCTGTAACTAGCTTTAGTCAGAGCCATCTAAGAAAATAGTGAAATATATCAAATAAAGGTAAAAACAGTCCTCTAAGAGTTATCAGAAAATTGTTTAAGTACAGTAAGTGTGCTACAAAACTTGAGTGCCAGACGCATGGTCCGTCTCCCAGTCACATATGCGAGGATATCAAATAAAATCTCATATCACATTAACAATTATCAGAATAAACACAAAATATACCTTATCACAGGATTATACCCATTTATTGTGCACCATGCCCCAATTTTTTGATCATGCAAGGGGGTTTCATGAACGAAATTGGGTTTGTCTGCAGCATAATATCAGTTGTGTTTTGATGATACATGACTATGTAAATGAAAACATGCTTCGTCACTGAACAATATTAATCGTGGATCGATTGTTCCATCATTAACATTCCTCAAAATCCAGTCACAGAGATTTAACCGACTCTGGTGGTCAGGTGGGAGCAATTCCTGGACAACAGTAACCTTGTATGGTTTGAGTTTTAAAAGTTTTGTTGCTTTCCATGCTGAAGCTTTCGAAATGTCAGTTTCTTGTGCAGTGCATCTAGGAGATTTTCGAGATGACCATTCTAATCTTTCTTTGGTTTCATCTAATTTCTGTTCCATAAGCACATGCCTGTTTACCTTTCGTTTCCTATCATAAATTGATCCCATTTCCCTGAATTTATATCCAAGCAAACAAACTCGGAACATGCATGCCAGGAAATTTAGTTTCCAATTCCTTACAACTTCCCTAGGAGATAATTTAAGCACATACATGTCGTACATGAACACTCTTTGTGGTACTGCATACTGCATTTTCAAAGCACTTCAAGCAAAACTAAACACTAAACATTCCTAATGTTATTCACGTGAACTGGACTAGAACAGAAGTAAGACTGTCACACATGTGATGACAGAACATAAAGACACACGCGCCGGGAAATATAGCACAAGAGCTGTGCTCCTGCAGCCAAGTTTTGTAACAAACGTACTGTAGAAGTGCTGCAATGGAAAAATCACCCCTGGTATTAATACGACCTTAGACCTCTCATGCAGGAGCCTGTGCTTTAACAAGTTTGGCTACCCATGATAGTGTAAACTCTACAAGGGCTAGTTGCTATACAGCACTTGAAAAATGTTAAAAAACTAAAATGCAAATAGTTGCCCTCCATAGTTACCATGCTTGATCCAGTACCCAAGGTTGCAGGTTCAATCCCAGGAGTTTTTCAGACATAAAAACCCTTATCATCTGATTCCATACATTTGGACATAAAAGAACCCATACCTTGAGAGAGAAGGTTCCTGGGCAAAATTCCATCAGTTTCATGTCTGCAAGTTGTTATTTAGTCCTATGGTGCCATCTTAAGGGCAACAAACTGTTCTCTCATCACGAAGTACAAAATCACACATCAGAAATTTCATCTAGGTTAGGAAAACATTGTAAGTGTCCCAATATACCAATATCACATGATGGAACATGATACAAAATGCCAATAATTATTGTTGTACGTTTGTATTGCATTTAGAGATATAATAATGTAGAAAAATACAAAAAACTGAAAATTTCAGAACCAAAAGACCAAAATTTGAAATTCAAAACCAATAAAGAAAGAGAATTAATTCATTTTAACATTGATACATACCTTAACACTCAATATTTAAAACAACAATAAACTGAGTAAAAGAGATGTAAATCTAGAGAGAAAAAGTTCAAACAAAATTTTCAGTAAAATTAGAAGAGTTAAGATGCATATACAGTTCAGTAAAATTGTCATTTCTACTGTACAAAAAATGAAACACAAATCATAACATTGCTTCAGTTTTTCAAATTTAAAAAATATTACTGCATATTTAAATGTAAAGACATCCATTTTCCCAGAGTATATAAAAATACTATTATTTGGAGATGAGCACCTTCTTTTACCTCTATTGTAAGGTATAGCTTTGTTTATTGCTAGTTTTTCATTGTGAAGAATATTTGCTTTGTAGTAGAAGCCTCCGAGGATCATCCTCATTTTACAGAGAGCTGTACTGTTTTATGATGCAACTGCGATTTGGTGAATGCTTTAGTCCTTCCTGTAAGTTCAATCTTATCTTTGTCTTCTGTTCCTTGTGTATAAGTATTAATGTTTATTTTCCAATGTTTCACACCAAATGCTACATGCAGTAAGTGTCCAAACGTTATCTTCCTTCATTTTCTGTCAGGTACAGTAGATCTGCCATCGTCTGCTCACAGATTGCCTCCTCTGCCTTCTCAAACATCTACCAAACAAAACATTCACAAATATTTCAATAAGATATGAAGTGATTTATTCAGTAAAACTTTTAAGTATTACGTAACTAATATGGACACTATAGTAAAGTTTCCCCCCCCCCCCCAGATGTATTTCAAAGAATGTTCATTTTCCTTACCAGCAGGTATTGTACTGCCTTCTGAAGGGAGGTTCCTATCGTAATTTCATCTGTGCTGCCATCTGGTTTTCTTGGGGGTAGTCTTAAAATGTCGTCTGCCGGTGGTATTTCAAAATTCATAACTGTGAGCATTTTTCTTAATGTGTATCCTTTACCAAGTTGCTAGTTCAGTTGTAGTTTTTACATGTTTAATGAGTTTGGTGTTGTGTTGTGATGTCCAGAAGTGATGTGATACTGCAGATTTGTCTGTTTGCTTGAGTTTCAGATTCCTTAATGGCATTAAAAGACACCATACTCAACAAATCAAAATCTGGCATTTACCAAATAAACTATGAGGATTGCCCCAAAATTTACATTGGACAGACTAAGAGAAACCTTCAAACAAGATTGAAAGAACACCTCAGGAACATGAAACTCAAGCAAACAGACAAATCTGCAGAATCACACAACAAACCGGATATCAAACTTATCAAACATGTAAAAACTACAACTGGACTAGCAATTTGGGAAAGGATACACATTAGGAAAAATGTACACAGTTATGAATTTTGAAATACCACCAGCAGACAACATTTTTAGATTACCCCAAAGATGGCAGCACATATGAAATTACGATAGGAACCTCCCCTTCTGAAGCCAGTCAGACAATCACTGATGTTTAAAATGCATCTGGGAAAATCTTAGTAAGTGAAACCAAATGTCCATATTGACTCAAATTAGTTAATAATAATTTCAATACTTTAATTTGGTTTGTGTCAAACCGAAACCAATTAATATCTTCCCAACAAGCTTAAGCCGATGTCCCAGAGTCAAAATTTTTTTATACATGAACATTGTGTACAATTTCTCCATTCCACTCCCACAGGAATGTCTATTGGTCCAAATATTTCTCGCATCCACATGAACAGCTGATAGAAAATTGTGGAGGTTGCAATTATAAGCTTAGTTTATGTATCCATTGCAAGAACATATTAATAAAAGAGGCGTTGGTGGACTAGACCATGGCTGGAACGTAGGAATGCAGGCAAAGGAAGAGGTGTACTACATATGCTGCAAAATGAACTCGTTTCTAACTCTCTAAATTATTTTAACTTCCTTAGAATGGACGAAAATTTGTTTGGAAAGTTGCTGTCCTTAATTGAGGCAAAAATCACTCGCCAAGACACAAAAATGAGGCAGTCCATACAAGCAGATGAACTAGCAATCTCGTTCTTTATATTTTTGTTGAGAAAAGAAGTTAGGTCAAATGTGTCCGATAAAATGCATTTGCAGGGGTTATAAATACCCAAGTCATTATTTCATAAATCTCTGCCACACAAAAACACGTGTATTTCAATCATAGCTCAGCTACTATAACCCTATTATTTAGGACAAAGTCTACAAGATACAGCCAAGTTTCACACGAACAATCATGCTGGTGGGAAGGAAGACCCAGCGCTAGCTGCCACCAGGTCGCTCATTGATTACATACTGTTGGACCAAAAATTAGAGACCGCTGTATCCTGTTGTAGCAAACTGAAATTGGACCAAAAAATAGGATGGAAATTGTATACAATGAAATTATCTGATGTACCATGATCTAATTTGTAGTTTGAAGAGTATTGGACCAAAATATTTGACTGCGGGACATCGGCTTTAGAGCTTGCAACAGGCACTAAAAACTTAAAATAGGCAGGTAAATAGCCACTACAAGTTCAAAATTACCACAATGAGCAACAATAAGCACTGAAGAAAGCACAATCATTTATTCATTTACCACTTAAAAATACATCTGATGTGTTCCATTCACATTACTTTTTCTACTTGTTCTGCAAACAACTCATCTTACAAAAGATTATTATTGTAACCATTTCATGCTAATTAAGATAAGCATTAGTAAAAATTATTTTATCACTTGCTTGCTTATAAGTATACAGGAAATAAGGGAATACACTAGTCTAAAGAGTGTAAATTCTTTTAAAAGCTGGTTGTCATGTGAAACAATTGAAATTCAGTTCTCTTATGTGGCCAGAGTAAAACAAAGAGGTACGAAACAAAAAATGACTTCTCGTTTGAGAAAAGTTTAAGTAGTTTAAAAATGAAACTAATAACATGGAATATTCCAGAAGTGGTTAACTCTACAATAACTGTAAATGACATTAATTGTGTGTTATAACAAGGTGAACAGTTAGGTCCAATGGAACCCTGACGAAAGACAGGTGCAGCCCTCTATAATATTGGGGGTTGTGTGTGGATGACATAGCAAAAAATCTGACGTCTACACTCACATGACTTTCTCAAACTGCTTTACAAACAGACTTCTTACAAAAGATTATTCTTCTTTCTACACCATGCTAATCAACATAAGCATTAACAGAATGTACTTGTTACTTAGTTCCTTATAAGTAGAAGGGAACTAAGGGAATGCGCTATGCTAAAATGATAGTCAAATGCTTTAAAAGCTATCATTATGCGACTGTCATGAAATTGGCTTCTTTACTTGGCCAGGAATAGAACAAAAGAAAAATGAACACTTCCTGTCTGAGAAAAGTATAAGTATTTTAAAATTGAAACCAATAACAAGGAATATCTTAGAAATGGCCAACTCTACAACAAAACTGCATGTAACAAATTGTGTGTTTTAATGAGATCTACATTTTTGTGTAATAAGTTTTTGCCTAGCTCTTAAGGTTTAACCGTAATGTAAAATTCTGCAAAAACCTACCAGAATAAAGTGCTCTTTAGGGACTATTCCCAGAAAAGTTTAAAATATACATTTTATTTGTGTTGAGAATAACTTTAATATACAGCACTTGAATCAAAATCATTAGAGCCATTTTTGAAAAAATTTAAAATTTTCAAAAATTCTTCCATGTAAAGGGTATTTTATGGTGGGGAGATTTTCTTGAAAATGTTTGTGTGGCATCCTTGGAAGATACTGAACTTAAATACCAAGTTTGGTAGTTAACAGACTTTTCATTTTTGAGCTATGCTGCCCACATACACACATACCCACTGACAAGACAGACACACATGAACATTTTTCTAAAAATGCCTTTTTTTGGATTAGGTCTCAAAATATATACTTCCAGTGAAATCTCGGTATTGAATTTTTGGGTGCAATATAATACCTTCTCTATAAACTATGTACATAGTACGTGTAGAGAAAGTAAAAATAGATGTCCACTTCTGCTCCAAGATGTAGCATCTCAATGCAAAATTCTTAATTCACCGAACTGCATCATGCTGTGTCAAGAAGAAGTCATTCAAAACTAGGAACATATTAGTACATGCTCTGTTCTTCAATTGTTCAACAGTCTGAGCATTAGATTAAATAAACAATTTTATGATAATTTTTTGTCTATATTTTACAGTATACCAGTTCTATAAAATTGTCCAGAACAAAGAGATCTTCAGAGACTATTACCAGAAAATTCAAGATATACATTTTGTTTGTCATGAAAGTATCTCAAACATATGGTATTTTAATAAAAATCATTAGAGCCATTTTTAAGAAAATCAATATTTTCGAAAAATGTTCCATGTAAAAGTTAGTTAGGGGTGGAGGGATTTTCCTGAAAATCTTTGTGTCGTATCCTTGGAAGAAACTGAACTTAAATACCAGGTTTAGTATTTAACTAACTTTTCGGTTTTTAATTATACTATCTACACACACAAAACATATATAGATTGGTATTGGTTTAATTGTTTTTCACACAAGCCGTGTGTAGGACAGGAGTTAGAAAGGTAGTCAGACTGAAAAATTCATGCCATAGCCGGGATTTGAGCCACGATCTCCCAAACTCTAGCTGGTTGCTCTGCCACTGAGCTACCATGGCAACATGCCAGCATAGCATTGAATTTTTCAACTGACTCGCATGTTTCCTGGTAAACCACAAGGTGTTCTCAAATTATTTTGAGATGACCACCCTAATGGCGACTTACAATGTTGCAAGTATAAATGTTGTATTAATAGTTGGCTGTACTATGAATCCTGGAACTTAAGTATTAGCAACATTATAAGTCTGGGAAACATACGAGTCAGTTGAGAAATTCAATGATATGCCGGCATGTTGCCACTGTAGCTCAGTGGCAGAACAATCAGCTAGAGATCGGGAGATCCATGGTCCAAATCCTGGCTATGGTACTGAATTGTTCAGTCTGATTCTACCTATCCAACATATGTTTACTACAAATACTATTTTTTATTCAGGGGGTCTTGAAACATATTTCCAGTAAAATCTCCATACCAAATGTTTGAGTTTAATACAATACCTACTCTACCATCTATGTACATTGTATATACTTGCTAGAGAAAGTAATACATCTTGACTTGATAAGAACAGAATAGAAGTATCAAATAGCCATGTCACACATATTAAATTATAAGGTAACCCCTCTTGCTGCCACTCTTCACTATGTGAGAAATCCAAGATGTGAAGAAAGTGGTACTGGTAAAGTTAAAGATGTTATCGCTCAGCAACAGAAATCTCTGTATAATCTACAGAAACTTAGTGATAACATCATGCTAGAAATCATCAGGATTCCTGCTACTAAGCTTAGATGAGAATATTTTCGCAAATTGTGCTGCCCACATGTGAGCAGAAGGTCAACATTTCTGAAAAGTATCCTAAGATATGTATTTTAATGCATCTTTGTTGGCACCACTTTGCCAGTAAAGATGCATAGTGGAGAGAGGTCACAACAATTGTTACCTTATAATTTAATAACCCTATGGTAAATGGAGTGTAAACTGTAAATATTAGCTTTAAATATGCACTCTTAAGTTACTCTGTATTTTTACTTTCTCTACATGTATTATATACATAGTGTATAGAGAAGGTACTGCATTCCACCCAAAAATTTGATACAGAAATTTCAGCAGAAGTTCAGCATGTTTTGGGTCCCCCTGAATCCAGAGGAAGCATTTTTGGAAAAAGGTCTGTCTGTCTCTGTCCGCGGGTGTATGTGTGTGTGTGTGTGTGTGTGCAAGTGTCAATCACATGGAAATTTCTCATCGATCGTAATGACCCTTGTAAAAATTAATTTCTTTGACTAAAATGCATATTGCACTTACCCTATCTTTATATGTATGTGGTATGTAGTTGATGTCTGCTGACTCTGGAAGAACAATAAGAAAACCAAGAATGTCTCCTTTACCATAACCAGGACTGTAATGTTTACCTCTACACTCATGAAAGCGTGTTCCTTTCCTGAAAAACAGACATTTAAACCACAAATTTGAAATGGTAAAATAAATAGGCTATAAACTAAGTTATTTGAAGTGATTTTAAACAGTGAAACTTATTTAGAACTGTGAGTGGATTGTGACACTTTACTTTCACTTGCTAAGTTTTCACTCCAAACATGTTTTAAAGATGTTAGTCTCCATCATCATGTCCAATGGCTTCTAGAAAGGAATCTCTTAATTCAGTGTCGGAAATACCATCACCTAGCTGTCTACATCAGCTCCACTCTAAAAAAAAAAAATCTCTTATACTCCATTCACATGACTTTCACTACATCTCTATAAAACAAAATATTGTTAATAAGCTTATTCTTCTACTTCATGCTAATTGAGATAAACATTAGCAGAAACAGTTTTATTACTTATTTCCTTATAAGTAGAAGGGAAATAAGGGAATACACTAGGCTAAACAGACACTCAAATGTTTTAAAATCTGGTTGCTATGGGATTGAAATCTGTTTCTCTGTGTGGCCAGGAGTTGACAAGTTCTTCTATGAGAGAAGTATAAGTATTTTAAAACTGAAACCAATAACAAGGAATATCTCAAAAACCATCTTCACAACACAAAAATGTATACAATACAAATTGTGTCTTTTAACAAGCTCTGCAGTTTTGTTAAGTTTTTGTCTATCTCTCACAGTTAACCAGTTATGCAAAATACCACAAAATTCATCCAAGATAAAGATTTCTTCAGAGGCTATTCTCAGAAAATTCAAGATATACATTTTAATTGTCATGTAAATATTTTTAACACACAATATTTTGCTCAAAATCGTTAAGAGCCATTTTGGAGAAAATCAAAACTTTTGAATATAAATTTTCCAACTAAAGAACAGTTGGGGGTGGGCAGATTTTCTTGAAAAACGTGTCCCATCCTTGGAAGTTACTAATTGGTATTTTTGAGCTATGCTGTCCACACCCACACCAACACCATGGACATGTTTCTAAAAAAAAATTTGTTGGATTTAGAGGATCTCAAAACATGTATTTCTGATAAAATCTCAGCATCAAATTTTGGGTGCATTACAATACCTTCTCTATACATTATGTACATACTATGTGTAGAGGAAGTAATATGTGGAAAGGTATAGCCAAGTGACTCACTCACCTACCCTATCTCATCCAATTTTTTATAAACACAAAATTTCACTTCCCTAGCAATATGTTTGAGTCAGGCTTCTGCATCTAACATACACTACTTGCAACAGTATTACTTATAAATGTAAAAAGAAGCTAGTAACAGTGAAGCAATACAAATATTAATATAACAATTAATAGTTGCAACAAATCGTCACTTATCTTTTGGAATCCTTGGACTAGTTTCGCAATAAATCTATTGTATTCTCAACATAAATTTCCTTTTGGTCTCAGACTAAAACTAGTCCAAGGATTCCAAAAGATAAGTGAAGATTTGTTGCTACTATTAATTGTTATATTAGCAGTATTACTTTCTGATTACTCTGATTATGATTTTTAGATAAAATACATATGAGCGTCGTTCAATAGTCGTTAGAAAAAGATAGAAAAACAAATTATTTTTGGAAGATTTTTTTACTTTCTCTAGCCCCATATGTACAATGTACATAGGGCTAGAGACAGTGTTGTAATGCACCCAAAAATTCCATACCGAGATTTCACCAGAAATATATGTTTTGGGGTCTCCTGAGTCCGAAAAAAGCATTTTTAAAAAAAGGTTCCTGTGAGTGCGTGTGGTGTGTGTGTGTGTGTGTACAGCATAACCCCAAAACGAAAAGACCGTTAAATACCAAATTTGGCATTTAGGTTTAGTATCTTCCAAGGATACGACACAAAGATTTTCAAAAAAATCCCTCCACCACAAACTACCCTTTACATGGAAAAAATTTCGAAAGTTTTGATTATCTTAACAACTCTTAACAATTTTGATTAAAATCCTATATATCAAAGCTATTTATGTCCAAAATAAAATGCATATCTCGAACTTTTTGGAAATAGCCTCTGAAGACCTCTTTATTCCGAGTGAATTTTGCTGAGTTTTACTTAACTACTAAACCGTACGAGATAGAAAAAAACACATCACACAAAAAATGTACATCATGACAAAACACACAATTTATGTCCTTTACATTTTTGTTGTGGAGGTAACCGTTTCCAAGATATTCCTTGTTATTGGTTTCAATTGTTGAAGTATTTAAACTTTTCTCAGACAGGAAGTGTCCGTTTTCCTTTTATTCTACTCCTGGCCAAGCAAAGAAGTGATTTGCAATGACAATCGCATAAGAATAACTTTTAAAACATTTGACAATCACTTTAGCATAGCCCATTTCCTTATTCCCTTCTACTTATTAGGAACTAAGTAATGACATTCTGCTATTATTTATCTCGATTAGCATTGTGCACAAAGAAGAATAATCTTTTGTAGGAGGTTTGTAGAGCAGCTAGAGAAAGTCATGTGAGTGTAACACATCAGATTTTTATTTTTATCTTTCAACATAAAAGCTAAAAAGCTTGATACACTTTTCCAAATGTTTCTCCAACTGTTTAAAGCCTTCCAAAAAGTAGGATTTTGGAAGTTCCTCAAAATAGGCATCAGATAATAATGACCTTTTCGTTAAGACATGAATCATTTTCTGCCAAGCCACTTTTTCAGATTTGGAAATAAAAAAAGTCACTGGGAGCCAAATCTGTTGTAATAAATTGAACACTAATTCTACAATTTTTTCCATCAAAACTGTTCAAGTGTGCACCCTTGCACTGTCTTGATGGAAGAGAATCTTTTTCTTTGCCAGATGAGGGTGTTTTTTTTTTATTTCTCCATTCAACCTGTGCACTGACACATAATAATCTCCATTTACTGTTCTTCAATCAATGCAGTAGCATGTCACATTCAAAATAACAATAATAATAATAATAATAATAATAATAATAATAAATTTCACTGTCATTAAGCTTGGTATAGCAACAGACAATGTCAATAGACAACTACTAGTCATGAAAGGTCGTGAGTTCAAATCTCGCTTAGGGTGAGTTACCCAAATAATTTTTCTCAGGGTTTTCCCTGATCCTGAGAAGACGAATGTAGAGTAACTTTAAGCTCCATGGACCCCAAGGTCATTTGAACATCATTTCACCAATTTCATTCATCATCCAATATGACCAACCATGTTATAAAAAAGAATTTTTGGATGGAATACACCACTTCCTCTACCTGCTATGTGAATTGTATATGATAAAGAAAGTAAAAATGTGTTAAAATTGATTCAAATGCTACTCATTTAAAGTTTCTTTGTGTATTACTTCTAGTTTACCTATGCTGCACAGTGTGTGTCTTGAAATTGACTTACCTTGATCTCCAAGAATAACCAAAATTATCATAACCAAGAGGAGCTTGTAGATTGGCATATTCCTGCGCCCAGCCGAGGCGTGTGGCAGAGCCTTCTGGCATTTCCTCTATCATTGCTTCCCAGTACCACATTCCTCTGCTCACCGCTGAAAAGCAAGGTATTGTTTCATTACAACACTAACAGTCTGTAGTTTAAGCAATTTAAAATGAATTATTTGTAGAAGTAACGTAAATTTCTCAAGTAACTGCATTGTTACTTCACTTATACAGTACATACTGTAGAAAAGTTTTTTATTTCACATCACTTTGTTCATACACTCTGCTCTTGGCTGCTTCAGCTACCTCTCTAATCCACTGCACTCTCTGGATGTGCTGTCTCAATTGACCTCCTGTAAACCTGGCTACCCTCCTTTTATAGCCCATTACCTCGCTTTTAATATCCGAGATGATTGCCTAGAAACATATTTGTATGCGGACGATTTAGCAGTAAGTATCTCTGTCAATTCTGATGCACTTACTGAAAAAATCTGATGTGTACCATTCACATGACTTCCTCTAAATTCCTGCGACAAATTATTCTTAAAAAGCTTATACTTCTATTTAGTTAATGCTAATCTAGAAAAATTAGCAGAAATAGTCTTATTACTTTCTTCCTTGTAAGTAGAAAGGAAATAAGGGAGTAGCATAGGTTAAAACGATAGTCAAAAGCTGGTTACTATGTGACTGAAGTTCCTTTGTTTGTATGGACATGAGTTGACAAATTCCTGCATGAGAAGAGTTAAGATTTTCGACCCTGAAAACAAAAACAAGGAATATCTGAAAAATGATCAACACCAAGAAAAAAATGTATACAACATAAATTGTGTGTTTTAATGTGCTCTACATTTTTTGTGTGGTAAGTTTTTGTCTATCTCTTAAGGTTTAGCAGTTATACAAAATTCCGGAAAATTCTCTCAGAATAAAGTAGTCTTCAGAGGCTATTCCCAGAAAATTCAAAATATACATTTTATTTGCCAGGTAAATATTTTTGATATACGATATTTTAATCAAATATTTACAATACAAAATATTGTTCATCAATGCTCACTACTCTCTCCTATCTTTCAGGCAGGTACAAATACCTTGTCGAAAAGAAATTATCTTTTGAGGCAATCAACGTATCGATCCAATTTTTTACTTCTTCATAAAACGAGAATGCTGGTAAGCAAGGCTGTGTGCCATTGATCGAAACAAATGATAGTCAGAGGGAGAAATGTCTGGAGGACACTGTGGATGAGGATGGACTTCCCACCTTGTTACATGGGGTCAAGCAAAATCACTTTATTGTGTCCCTTGTTGTATTGCAGCTCAGTTTTAACTCATTAACTGCTTTTGATACGGATTGCCTGTGACTCTTTCAGTCAGTTTTAGCACTGCTCTGAGCTGGTCCCACCAAATACAGAACATCACCTTGGAGCTGTGAATATTAGGTTTGGCTGTCAATGTGGGAGCAAGAAAGGAAGTTCCCATGATTTTCTGGGGGCTATCACAATAAACCCATTTTTCATCACCTGCCACAATGCGATGCAGAAATCTCTTCTATCTTTACCTTTCAAGCAGTTGTTCACAAGCAAACAAACCCTGCTCTCTCTGCTTCAACAAGTATGGCACCCAATTTCCTTGTTTCTGAAGCATTCCCTGGTGGTTTTAGGCATTTTGAAATGACTTGTGGAATCACTCCTAATGGTCCTGCAATTTCTTCTTGTATTTGACACAAATCATCAAGAACTAATGCCTCAATTCTGTATCTCTGAAAACCTTCTCTCTTCCAGTCTTCATGCCATTCACATTCCAGTCTTCAATGTCAACACCACCATTCAAATCACTCACAACACGTTCTTTCACTAATAATCATGCCATAAGTCTTTGAGAGCATTTTTCATATTGAAAAAATATGTAAATGTAAATGGTGTGTTATTTATGGATGCTCTTTAACTACTGTGGTTCTTAGCATCCCATTCTAAATTGGGGTGAAAGACCACTTAATTTTGCTCAGAGGCCTTTCTATCAAGCTTAAGGTTCTTTTACATGTCATAAATCTAAGACACGGCACCAACGGCTTTACTTCCCTTCCAAAGGAAGCCATGCTAAGGATTTTTCGGCCAAAAAAAATCCATCGTCCTATGCCAGGTTTGAACCCACGACCTTGGGTATATGAAGTTAGCATGGTAATCTTACACCACGGAGGGCAATTTTTTTTTTTTTTTCCATATTGAAGCAGAAAAACAAAACCTCCCGCAAAAGACAAGAGTTTGGCTCATACACTGACATTTTCAATCGAATATACCTTTATGTTACAGACACAAATCAACTAATTGCCCAAGCTTATTATATGAGGTCTTCATTTGTTTATTTCCACCATAATTTGCCACTAAAGTCATGTAATGGAAAATAGCAGAAGCAAAGTTGTATACCTGTATGTGTGTCAAACACGCTACCACCCATAATGGATAAACTTTGTATTATTTGTTAATTGAACATGTTATTATGAAACAAACAGATTTTAAGGTTAATTTATATGGAATTATGTGACCTGATTTAACAATTTCTTCAAGTTATACTTATGTGGCATATTAGCACTAGAAACCTTATGATTGTATTATTTGTTACATAAACATATCACGAAACATCCCAATTTTAAAGTTGATTTAATATTACTGAATTCCACGAGGTTATAGTTTAATAATTATTTTAGGTTATGCAGCACCTTGCTGCCTGTATTTGTTAATATATTACAAAACACCAGAGTTTAAGGTTAGTGTAATATTATAGAAATGTGCATGGTTATGCTTGAATAGTTATTTTGGGTCATATGGTTGCCATCTGCAACTGTGTATGAGAACTTTGTATTTACTAAATAAATGTATATTATAAAATAAATGTAGCGGTAGTTGAAATGTTTCAAAAAGACAGTAAGAAGATTGGACAATTCTTATACATAGTGAAAAATAAATGGGTATGGACAGTAAATAGACAAAATGGTGTAATAAACTAGAATTAATAAACTATTGTAAAATATGGGTATGAACGGTAAAGAGCCAGGGCTGAATAGTGGTCATTTTCACCTGTATACAGCTTAGCATAAATAAAATATTATAAAATGTAACCAGATTTTAAGGTTAATTTCAAATTGCTCAATTGTATGAGGTTATGTGGCAAATGAATTATTCATATTTCATCACTGTATAAGGAAGGCCCTCATTTATTCTCTAATACAAAATATACAGTCAGCATACCATTTCCTGAAGCCATAATCGCTGCAGGTGTGTGAGCAGCTTCCTTTGGAAGTTATACTGATCGTTACCGTGCAATGTTACATGTAAGTAAGTGGAAACATGTCTGTCAGCAAGTTCTTTTACATTGAATTCATGGATTGTTACACCTGAGTGAGATTGTGACACCTGCAGTGGTTTGCATGTGCGACTGCTTCTGGAAATTTCTTGCCGTGTTGTCAGTGAGTATAAAAAGGAGAGAACAAGCCCTGGTAAGAGTTCAACTGTAACAGTGGGTCAGTTTAGATGGGAAATTCGTAGCGAGCAGGAATAGTCATTGTAGTGAACGTCAAAAGAAAACTATATGGCAGAATTATTGCAAAAGCAACAAATAAAGGCATTTATTTGTAAACAGACTTTATTTGTAATTAGTGAAAGGAATAAAGAGTTGTTTGTTACAATATGTATATAAAATGTTGATTTCCCACCTTAATCACCCGTTACAGAATATGTTACCAACAACATACCTCTTAAACCATGGAAGCTAAAAATTTAACTAGATTTGCTTTTCATTTGCCTGCCCGATATACAAAGAATTCCACATTACCTACCATTCTTATTGACTCTGTGGCACAGCTCACTAAGAGCATTGGCCAACCGCCCAGCCGCTGCATCCCCCATCTCAGTCCATTACAGATGTCATGGATGGGGTGCAGTATTCGGGAGGGGGGGTTGATGTGGTTAGCGCTTCGATCCCCCCAGCCAGTTAATGTGGTCTTCACGACATGGAGCTGCTACTTCTCCATCAAGTAGCTCCTCATTGGTCCACCAGGGACCTCACGAGGCTGAGTGCACCCTGGTCCAGGTCTCCCAGTAGGGGAAAAATCCCCATGCCGGTACTAGGAATCAAACCTAAGTCTCCCGCTTGACCATTCTTACAGTATGCTTTAATTGCAAACGCAGGTTGAACACCAGTCCAGTTCTCCATCATCATAAAACGCTACACACTTGACATCACAAGAACAATGTCAAATGTAGCCTATAATAAGCCTATGACAAATAATCGAGATTTAAAAATCATCTGTTTCTTGGTCACTCTACCTAGGTATAGCACTATGAAATACTCATTGCTGATTTTAATATTACTTTTACTGCCACCTTAAAAACATTTAAATACCTGGGCTACTTAAATTTCTTAAACAGTGTGACATAAGATTAATTTAAAAACTGCACAAATGACATTCTTATCATGTGTTGCACGCACCATGCAGTAACCCTTTTCTCCAGTAACTGCCAAACGATCCTCAGAAATACGCAGCAGAGGAGCTCTGTCATGTAGAGCTAACAGTACCGAACTTGGACTAAGCGTGCGATAGAGCCAACCAGGGATGGGTTTGCCTGCCCAGTCGCTGCTTTCATCAAATTCCTTACAAATGTAAAATTATACTATTAATAATTTAGTTTATCAACATGACTTTCATATATAAGTCTTCACACTCTCATATTTTACATTTGAAAATGATTATACTAATGCTATAAAGAGAGATAATATATACCAGTTAGCCTCAAGAACCTTACATTCTACCTATAAAGGCCTTGTCAGCAATGATGGTAGATGGCATGCTTAATCAGTAAGGCTCGGATTTTTAGGTAAATACACATTTTGTTTGCACTCTACTTGAAACTGAGTTTAATGTTCTGGTTATGTCCACTAGACCAAACAATTTAGGTTTTATTGCACATAAAAATGTATATTTTGTGATTTTTATGTAAATAAAAATCACAA
This sequence comes from Hymenopus coronatus, assembly GCA_030762935.1. Taxonomy (NCBI): domain Eukaryota; kingdom Metazoa; phylum Arthropoda; class Insecta; order Mantodea; family Hymenopodidae; genus Hymenopus; species Hymenopus coronatus. The sequence continues at coordinate 532,924,187 of CM060900.1, read as the reverse complement.
AAGCAGCAGCAGAATTATTTTTAACAAGTCACTATCCCATTCTGTAATGCTCAATTATACATACCAGATGATGCAATTTGTTGTCAATTATTAGAACTGATATGTTAGGTATATTATCCCTACAATTTGAAGAATGCATTTCTTAGTTACATGAGCTCACAAGATAAGAATGGGAATTTCTCCACTACCATATGCTCAAAATAAATAAACACCTGCTATTGCTTCACAGCCCGGCTAGTATATACACTGATACTTGTTTGTATAGTCAATTAGTCACTCATTTGTCATTTGTGAATCCGCAAAGTTTAGATAACCTTCTAGTTGTGTTGGGAAGTTACATATCCACAGTTTTGACTTCACAGTGGAATAAACATGCCCAGAGTGAAAAGCAGTGCAATATGCTGCGGAATTTAAGGATATTTTCAGTTCTGATGATAAAATCCTGAAATTATTGATATGAGTGTGAATAACATCCTGTGTTATAATTTACTTCTTGTGATGTGGAGCAATCATTTTCGAAATTTAAGGCACTTCATCACAATTGTGGAAAATTTGAGGAAGTATGTGTCGTATACTGTAACTCTATAGTATTTGGTGATCCCTCCTACGAATGATGATTGGTGAGTACCACATACATTTCTATTAGATCAGCCATTCAGATCTTTAAAATAAATATTTATTTTGGCACATATTTTTACTTTCTCTATACACACTATGTACATAGTATATAGAGAAGGTATTGCACTCCACCCAAAAATTTGATACCGAGATTTCACTGGAAATAAATGTTTTAGGGTCCCTAATATCCAAAAACAGCATTTTCACAAAAAGGTCTGTGTGTGCGTGTGTGTCCATGTGTCCATGTGTGTGTCCGTGTGTCTGTGAACACGATAACTCAAAAACTAAAAGTCGGTAAAATACCAAACTAGGTATTTAAGTTTAATATCTTCCAGGGATGCGACACAATGATTTTGAGAAAAATCCCCCCACCCCAAACTACCCTTTATATGGAATTTTTTTTTTAAAATTTTTATTTTCTAGAAAATAGCTCAAACAATTTTGATTAAAATATCATATATTAAAAATACTTACATGACAAATAAAGTGTATATTTTGAATTTTCTGGGAATAGCCTCAGAAGACTACTTTATTCTGGGTAAATTTTACGGAATTTTGCATAACTGTTAAACCGTAAGAGATGGACAAAAACTTACCGCACAACAAACGTAGAGCACCTTAAAACACACAATTTATGTTATATACATTTTTTTCGTGGAGCTGATTGTTTTTGAGATATTCCTTGTTTGTTTTCTTTTCAGCTATAAAGACACTTTTCTCATACAGGACTTTGTAAACTCGTGTCCATACAAACAAAGGAACTTCAGTCGCAGAGCAACCAGCTTTTGACTATCTCTTTAACCTATGGTACCATCTTATTTCACTTCTACTAACAAGGAAGCAAGTAATAAGACTATTTCTGCTAATTTTTGCTCCATTAGATGAAGTAAATAGAATAATTTGTTGCAGTGATATAGAGAAAGTCATGTGAATGGAACACATCAGATTTTTACTTTTTAGCACATATTTTTAACATTTTTAGTGCATAAAAAAATAAATATTTCCCAAGTTTTTAGCATTTATAATCCAGGCCCTTATCATCAGTATACCTCAGATTTTAGTTTTATACCCATTTTTTTCCCTGAAGAAATAAACATACCTAAATTATATATGTTGACATTTGATGTAAAATTTATACCTTCTGTAGAAATGTTATTATACCTAACTTTGCCTATTATACCCACCTATACAATTTCATGGTTTTGAGCATAAAATGCCTAAATATAATACAAATACTCCTGGTTATTCATGTACAGATTAGCTGGTTTACAGATAATCTTGCATCCAAAAAACACACATTTTTTTTCTCTAGGAAACAGCAATAAATGACCTGCCGCTTGACAAAAGCACCGCTGCACGACAACAGAGTGCCATTTTCACTGTTATCAGTCAGCCTCTTCCATATAAATTCAACACAAGCTCAGTTTACTGAAGTTAATCAGCCATCAAGTGTCGACAAAGTAAGTTAAAAGAAAGTTAGTACAATAATTAATAATTGTAACAAATATTCACTTATCTTTTGGAATCCAAGGACTAGTTTCGCAATAGATTGGTCTATTGCATCATCAGCTCAGTTTCTTTTTGATCTTATTTATTTACATTGTTATAGTTACTGCTACTGGGTGGATTGTGTACTATAGCATTGCTAACTACTGGAATCAAAACAAATTTGGTGAGAGTGTCAATTGGTGGTACATCAAAATTCATTGCATGATTTTTATATTTTAATATAAATATTTTCTCCCAAACCATTGAATCTATGGGTCCTTTTAAGTGTTTTAATAATTTAACATCAGGATTTATTTCATGATTAAATTTCCAAAAATGTTCTGCCACACCTGATTTATCAATTTGTTTGTATTTAATATTCCTAAAGTGTACTTTTACTCTGGTTTCCAAATGACTTTTAGTCTTAACAATATAAACAAGGTCACAATTTAAACAATTTAATTGATAAATGCCAAATTTTTCATATTTTGAAATTTCATCCTTTTGTAGAAAAGCCTAAGAAATTTTTATACTGTATATTTTTACTGTAAATTTTTTAGATTTTATACGATGCAATAGACCAATTTATTGCAAAACTAGTCCTTGGATTCCAAAAGCTAAGTGAAGATTTGTTACAATTTTTAATTAATATATTAATATTTGTGTTACTTCACTGTTACTAGCTCCTTTTTACATTTAAAAGAAAGTTGTAAAAGTGATGGTGGAGAAATGAAAAAAATTTGTATTGACATTAAAAAAAATTAGGATTAACTGAAAGATTTGAGAAGGGGAAAACTGCTGCAAAACTAAGTGCTGATTATGCTACTGGAATGCAAATTGTTTGGGACATTAAAAAGAATAAGCAGAACATACAAAGTTCTGTCAGGAACTGTAATTCAATTCTGGACCATCTGCACAGCACAGCATGAAAAGAGTCATGTCTAATTCGTGAATTAGATACTGTTCTTTTGCAATAGTTCAGTCAAAAACAAGGAGAAGGAACAATTTCCATTTTATTACATATGCATATTGTGCCTTAAAATCTTTAAATTACAGGCTTCTTGATTAATCCTGTTATTGACCATTCATGCATCTTCTCCCCTACATTATCTCAATTATTGGTAGTAAACTGTAAATAGAAGTTATGAAACAGTAATGCTCAATTTTTATTTTGGAAAATGTGTGTGAAGTACTAAATGGCGAAGAGGTAGCCTAGCAACACAAAAAGTCATGTCAAAATTGACAAAATTTACCCTTTATTGCACAAATAATTTTTCTATAAATAACGCTCATCCTCTAATTTGCAAACTGGTAGTATATCCCTTTCACCGCCACAACTAAAGCAACTTGAATAGCTGTGATTGTTTGTATGAAACATAATGGCCTGTCCATCCATTCAAAGCTAAACATCATAAGTTTGAGTCCCTTCGACTGCAGTCAAATGTACCTGTGGTACAGGATGGGAAGGGCCCAAGTAAAATAATCAGTGTGACGGCACACTCGGATACTCATGGGGTTATTTGACTGCAGTTGCATGGATTTTGCTTTAGTTTATTTAAAAAAAAAACAAGAATTTTATTGCAAAAATATTAATAATTTTACAACATAAAACAACTATAATTAGTAAATGTAAAAAGAACCTCGTAATTAATAATTGTAACAATTCTTCACTTATCTTTTGCAATCCAAGGAATAGTTTTGCAATAGACCAAATTATTGCAAAACTAGTCCTTGGATTCCAAAAGATAAGTGAAGAATTGTTACAATTATTAATTATTATATTAATAAAACTATAACTAGCCTAATGTTACTGCTGAAGGTTAGTGTAATACAAAATTAGAAATAAGTCCAATAAAAATACTAAAACCTTTGATTAATCATCTTTGTTGTATATGTGCCACGCTATGCAATAAAGGGTTAAATACCCTCCCATCACTTCAGTGACTGTTGAAAGCTTTTTCAATGTATAAAATAGTTCCCTCTGATAAAAAAATGCAGTTTGACACCAGAAAATTTAAAAAAAAAAGTATTGTATTGCCAATTATCAATAAGGCACATTTATTAATTGTGGTAAAAGACAAAACAAAAGCTGAAATAAAATGCAGAAGATTGCATTGGTGTAGTAAAATGTGGTTGGTTGGTTAGCTGCTAATGCTCAGCATATTGGAGTTCTTCCATTTGTCTTCTTGCTTCCCAGTAACGCTATGAGAGATCTGTAGCTGTTAGATTTTGACATTTCATAAGATGAGCCATATTCATTGTACAATCCTCTTAAATGTTATGCCATTTATTTCTTTGAAATTCACTGATCACCCATTGTTGCTTTAATTTGGATCTCACTTATAGTGAATAAAAAGCATTAAATTGTATTTCATAGGTGAAATGAATTGGGAGTTTTATTTATGGATGCTCTTTAATTTGTGGTTCTCAGCATCCCATACTGGGCATGAAAGATCAGTTAGTTTTGCTCAGAGGCCTCTTTATCAGGCTGAGGTTCTTTTACATGCCTAAATCTATGACACGGTGCCAATGGCTTTACTTCCCTTCTGAAGGAACCCATGCCATGGATTTTTACACCCAAAAAAATCCATCGTCCTCCACCGGGTTTGAACCTGTGACCTTGGGTATATGAACTCAGCATGGTAACCATTACACCACAGAGGGCACACAGAGGTGAGTCTCTTTTAAGGCCAATAAACACATACTGGTGGTAATAAGTATTGTTATCCTTATTGTTATACTATTGCAATAGTTAAAAGTTCTGGTTGGTGACATTGTTATTTAAATAGCAGGCAACTTCATAGTGGGATATCCCCATCTGATACAGTTAATATTACCAAGATTTCTATAGTAGACGAGAGACGGCAGAAGCTGTCTAAAAACAAACAAAAAACTCATTTTTTTACAATGTGTGGGACAGCTCCCTCTGGCACTGAGCCCCTCAATTGGTGGTATATCAAAATTCATTGCATGATTTTTATACTTTAATATAAATATTTTCTCCCAACCATTAAATCTGTGGGTCCATTTAAGTTTTTTAATAGTTTAACATCTGGATTTACTTCATGATGAATTTTCCAAAAAATGTTCTGCCTCAGCTGATTTATCTATCTGTTTGTATTTAATATTCCTACAGTGTCACAATTTAAACAATTTAATTGATAAATGCCAAAATTTTATTTTTTGAAATTTCAAAATTGTTTAAATTGTGACCTTGTCACTAAACGTCATTTAGAAACCAGAGTAAAAGAACACTTTAGGAATGTTAAATACAAACAAATTGATAAATCAGCTGTGGCAGAACATTTTTGGAAATTTAATCATGAAATAAATCCCGATGTTAAATTATTAAAACACATAAATGGGCCCATATATTTAATGGTTTGGGAGAAAATATTTATATTAAAGAATAAAAATCATACAATGAATTTTGATATACCACCAATTGTCTCTCTCACCAAATTTGTTTTGATTCCAGTAGTTAGCAATGCCTCAGTACACAATCCACCCAGTAGCAGTAATCATAACAGTGTAAATAAACATCAAAAAGAATCTGAGTCCAAAAAGAAACTAAGCTGATGATGCAATAGACCAATTTAATGCAAAATAGTCCTTGGATTCCAAGATAAGTGAAGAATTGTTACAATTATCATTATATTAACAAGATGCATTGTTATAAGGGAACACGTTAGTCACAACTATCTGGAGCATTTGAATGAAAATCTTCTGTACTCATATCACCTGGATATAAGGATTAAATGTGACAGACTCTGAGTCAAGAAGAACTTTTTATCATCGCATGTTTTAGAATTGTGCCATGTTCATGAATTTCTGGCATGCACCTTGTTGACTACTAGGGCTGGATTTACTCATGTTGTCTTAAATTTTTATTGCATTTATAACTGAACCTATGAAAGTCTGCTTGACATCCACAGAGGTTCTGTATTGACTCATTGATGGTCACCTTATTCAGGGTTCAGACAGAAATTATTATATCTATTTCCTGGCTATTCTTGAATTTTTATATTTCCCTGACTTAGTTAAAAAACAAGAATAAATTTAAAAGATAAAAAGAATGAATAGTCAAATTAGCAAAATGAAAAATATTAGAATGCCACTCTTTAAGGCCACAACTACCAATGAACAAAACAATATACAATCCAACAATGACTTGTGGCAAGTATTAGAACATTAATTCACATTATTTACATGCATAAATTTTTTAAACACTACATCAAAATCCTCAATTTTAGTGCCAACCATAATTGATTTCCCTGAACTTTATCATACTATAAATAATTTCCCTGCCGTTTCCCAAGGAATGTTGATTTCCTGACTTTTCAGTTCTACATGAATCATGTTATTGGTCCCTATTTCTTTCCTCTGCACCTGAATGCAAAGACATATAAAGGATGACAGGCAAATAAGTGCAAATAACTTGATATTTAGTAGAGAACAATATAAATGTATCTCAGTTTGTCCGCTTACTAATAGCATTGTCATAAATGAAGCACAAATTTCAGGGTCTAATGTTTTTGAACGGCCCTGAGCTGTCTCTGTTGTGTTTACATACATCACTCAACCTGCAGTCAGGCAGGACAAAGGGCAGAGGATAGCCAACTGTGGTACCTGAACGTCTGAGATAGGAATAATAGCCAACCTAAAACCACCGTAAAATTTTCCTCATGGAGATAACTTTAGAAAATCATGAAAAAAACTGCAAATTTGGATCATCACATCATCCTGAAATGCTGTACTTTAGAACATTTAATGAAAGGGTGTTTTGGAACAGTGATACATATGAATAGAATATTTTTGAGTTGGGTTTGTAACACTTAAGTATCACTTACTTATAATTTTTCCAGACCGGTTTCGAAGCCATGTGGGACTTGCCCCCCCCCCCCCCCCAAGAATCAGTTCAGCCTATAAAAAATGCTCTGCAAAAACCAAAAAGACCAAATCCCAGAAGATAAAAAATCAGGAATCTACAGAATAAACTGTGCAGATTGCAACGAATTTTACATTGGTAAAACAAAGACACCTTGAAACAAGACTTAAAGAACACATGAGAGCAGTAAAATACAAACAAACCAACAAATCAGCCGTTGCACACCTCTTTTGGTCTACTAACAATGAAATAGTATTCAAAACTTGCAAATATGCATAGAAGCTTGTGACAGTGATGTGATTAAATAAAAGATAAAAGAATTTGAGTAGATTTTTGTAACACAAACATCACTTATTTTTACTTACTGGGGACCGGTTTCGGGTAACAGTTGTTCCCATTTTCAACCCTTAATTCCGCCTAAATCTTTCTTCGTTGGCGACAACGATGGGGGTGGTAGTGTATTACTTGTGGAGGCATCTGTTGCTGGATCTATGAACTTCCAGAGGTTGTATATCGGAAGGACAAAGAGAAGTTTGGAGACCAGATTAAAGGAACACATGAGAAACCTAAAATACAAACAGTTGCCTATCATTTTTGGACATCAGGACACGAAATCACACCAAATATAGAACTATTAAAACCAGCTTATAAACCCACAGAATTAGATGTCTGGGAGAAGATCTACATGAAGAAAAAGAGCCATATCATGAATTTTGATTTGCCACCTTACAGCAACCTCTGGAAGTTCATAGATCCAGCAACAGATGCCTCCACAAGTAATACACCACCACCCCCATCGTTGTCACCAACGAAGAAAGATTTAGTCGGAATTAAGGGTTGAAAATGGGAACAACTGTTACCCGAAACCGGTCCCCAGTAAGTAAAAATAAGTGATGTTTGTGTTACAAAAATCTACTCAAATTCTTTTATTTTTTTTAATGAAATAGTACCTAACATACACCTTATAAAACCTGCCAGATATGCGTTAGAGCTGACATCTGGGAAAAAATCCATATCATTAAAAACCAAAACCATGTATTCCACTTTGAATTGCAGTCACAAAATATATTGTGGAGGTTCATCACTCAGCCACCAGGGACCATCACACCTCAACACAGAACACCCTGTGGAAATTCAGTTGGAAACCATCGACAATGATGCCCACATGGCTTCAAAACCAGTCTGGAAAAATTATATGCAAGTGATACTTAAGTGTTACAAACCCAACTCAAAAATATTCTATATCTGTACTTATTCATCACCCACTCTGTAATATTGTTTCACAGAAACGAGCTACATAACTTAATTGATGATGTACCTCCAAAGAATGTAGTTTTTTTATGATGGTGTACTAGCTCATTTAAGACGGATAGTATGTAATTTCTTGAATGATAAATTTCCATAAGCATAGATTGTCATGCTTGATCTACTGATTTGAATCCAATAGATTTCTTTATCTGAGGACTTAAAGTCCCTGGTTTATGCAACTCCTGTATCAAATATTGACAATCTGAGAGAGCATATCCACTCTAGATTTGACCGAATATTATGCGCACACTTTGGTGCTAGTTTTACAGGGTAGCAAGAGCTGGGATGAAGAAGGACCTCACTTGCCTGTCTTATCGCAGTGTTGATCTTTGAGCCATTAGGTGAATAGGTTATCTAATTTACCACAAACTAGCTTAATTATTAAATAAAACACAGTGCACATACATGTGCGTAAACTCTGGGATCTAGACAGAATGAAACCTCAGCATTGAAGCTACTATAAGTCAAGGTGTAAAGTGTACTTCAATGTTGATGTTCTGATCTGCTTCCAAAATTATGCAACACCTATCAAAAGAAGACCAGGGAGCCGAGCGCCCAACATAAGGTGCGTGCATAGAACAAAACACTCTAGGTATTTCCAAAAGTGTACACATAGCATGCAACAAAGGCTTAGGGTATGCATTAAAGTAGAAGAAAGCCACTTCGAGCAATTTTTATAACCTTCAACATTGTCTTGTAACTCAGCAATAAATGATTTTCAGCACCCATATTCAAATCAACATTTTTACTGTTTTGACTATGAGAGAGTGTTCTCAAAATATTTTACTCCAATAAACACACACTCTGTATACCCATAAACACATTATTCTTCTCTCTTTATAATATCAGCATGCATTAACAAGCAGCTTTAGTTTCAATATTTACTCAAACAATCTCAGCATGCAATGATGTTTTAAAATAAGAAAAAATTAAAAACAACTTGCCTGTCTGAAGGGGGCATGAGGATCAGGCTCTGCAAGGATATATCGATACCCATCTTTATTGTAGGGATGCCCCAGAGGATAACCGTGTGCAGGTAACTTTGGTGCTGCCATCTCCCCTCCACCTCGGCCCTTCTTTCCTGTCCCTTGACCCTGGTCTCCACCAGGCAGCTTTCTCTTGGTGCTTCTACCTTTAACTCCACCTGACAAGGGCACTGCCAAATCAGAAACATAGCGCCTTTCATCCTCTGATGTCAACCAAGCACAGAATGTCCCGGTGCATCATGAGTGTTCTTGGTTTGCTCTACTCCACAATTTAAATAATCTTCCAAGGAACCCTTACAGTTACAAGCGTGAATCAAATACACAATGGGACAGAAACAATAAGCAGGTTTCCAAATGAAAAATATTTATATTTGTAATATTAATTCTTTGCAACACGTGTCCAATGTGAGCGGAATATGTTTTCGGAAATTAAGAGCCGCTTTGTAATTACTGGTCTGTTATAAATGTTTAGGGCCCTAAGCTGCAAAGCGTAGCCCAAGATGGAGGGCTCTAAGCCACAAAGTGTAGCCGAGGGATCTTTTTATAAGTAGAGGAGTGTAACAGTTGTGGCCAAAGGCCACTACTGCAGAACAATGACAGAGCATAGCCAAGGCATCTATGAAGCTAAAACCTCAACAATCCAAGAAAATATCATAACTTTGGCAATCTGTAGACTTTCACATCTAATCAACACTTTCAATTTGGATCTCCAGTAGAAGTCACTTATCGCATTCTAAAAGTTAGGGAAAATTGTATATGTTCAAGAAGCCATAAATCAGATGTTATCAGTCAGATCTTTTTCAAATTTTTTGTGCTGTGTTAGTAAATTCTTGAGTTTAAAATAAGCCTATAGGGGCTGTTGTATTACTCACTATTTGCTATAAAATGACTTTTAAAGATGCAATAGATATTTTAGTTTTGTCATTGTTTATCTTGATATATGTACCCTTTATTCCAGTTTTATTGCTTAGATTTCTGTGAAACTTTGGGAATTTACTAAAAAGGGATACCTAAACCTACCCTACCACAATTATTGAAATATATTCAGTATTACTGGGTAAAGTTGCATAAAAACTTTATTACTAAAAAAAACCAATTTATTTTTACCATGAAAAATACAGCAATTTCCTCAAATTCCTAAGTAATTCTATAATACTGGCAAGGGAGTTTTATCATACATTCATACAGTAATCCTGAAAGTTTCAGGCTGTTAGCTTGAATGGTTTGAGAGGAAATGGTACAAGAAGTGTAAAAAATGTGATTTTTCAGGAGAGCAAAAAGAAAATAGCATACATTCTCTAACCTTACTTTTTTAATTTTAGAATGCTCCAGGACTGTAACTGTCTCCCTCCTGGGCTTCCTTATCTTCTCTCTTCCTTTTTAGCCCTCTCTTCTTCACTCTGGCTTCTTTGGACATCTCCTCCATAGCTTTATCAGCCTTAGCAACACGGTCCAGGTCTAATGCTCGCAGTGCTTTCTTCATGTTTTCTCCTGGTTCAATGTCCATTGCTTTCATTACATGGATTCTCTTGTAGCACCCATCATTAAAACATATTACTGAGTCGAAAACACCAATTTTAATTGTTTTTGCTCCAACAAATACATTTTTTGGTATCCTTTGCCAGATGCAGCTGTTGAAAGACTCGTTCTGGTTTTGAGTCTTGCCATGTAGACATTTTCTTAGTAGTTCTTCATCTGAAAGCTTCCTGTAAATGGGCTTGATTTTTTCAATCACAGCATTTGGCAAGGAATGTTTATGTACATATTCAGCTCCAGTTATAAGTGATCGCTGATAACCACACCATGATTCAACTCCTGGTGGACAGAGACCATGGGAAGGGTTCTCATCAGTAGAGCATTTGTGAAAAAAAGAAGCCCATACAGCTTTCTGCATTTCTTTTAGATTATTGCAATTATTTCTAATTGCCATTCCATAGTAGTTTTGTAACTGATCAATTTCTGATTTGGTAAGCCGACCTCGTCCACCAATTGGCTTACCATCATCTAATTTCTGCCCTTTCAAAGATTTGCATAATTCCAGTAGAAATCGACCCATTCTCTTTTGAACATGGCCTACACATTCAATTTTGGTAACTTCCACTTCACTACCATAGGGCTTTGCCTTAGACACTGCATGATACCCCTTGGAATCACCATCACCCAAATATTGCACATAGCGCAGGCCTCTGGTAAGCTCAGATCTTGAGCAAATTTCAACTGCACCTGCAACCTCCATCCCTCCACTGTAGCCATCAAAATTTTTGAGGCAGGCATGGTCATTATTCCTAGTGCATCCTGCACAGTACTTGCTATATGTTGCTACATCTAGCACTTTTCCTGTGAGCAGCGAGGTTCCAGTCACAACACCATGCAGTGATGAGAAACCTCTCTTCTGCCATGATCCATCTATGACAATTGTTGTGTCAGGACTACCTTCTAATTCCTTGACTTCTTTAGCAGCATTCCACATTGAACCCTCAGCAACCTCTTTTACACTGTCATATATAGCTTTGTTATACACATCAAATTTACTGGCAGGTGGTGGTAGGTCCATAAGAGCACAAAAGGTACGAGCTGCCAGTTTACCTTTTCCAATACACCTCATGGCATAAGCAAATCTAAGATTTACAGAGGAGACTTTTCTTGTATTTACTGGTGATGTCATTGTATAATTGCTGTGGTTACAATATTTACATTCTAACTTTAGTTTAGTTGACAAACCTCTTCTGCTTCGCTGTTCCTCAGTTATTTGTACACTATTTACAGCATTACAACTTGAACAAGAAACACTTTTGTTTATAAATAAAGATAATATGGACAAGTCAATAATTATATTTACACTATTTGTAGCACTTGAAGCTGGCATATCATTAACATCATCACTAACATTGAATAAATCAGACAGCTTCTTTCTTGAGGCACTTGAACTTGCAGGGGATTGGAGGTTAGGTGAAGATGTGCCACCTTTTACTGTAATGTTGTTCAGCTTCTTGTGTTGGTTACCTCTAAATTTACGTTTACGATTGAATGAGGTATTTCTTCCCATATTTAAATTTGAAAATATACTCAAAGACCTCCAAAACTAACACTGTTATACAAAATTCCTTTTCTGCACCAGCTAGTAGACAGATTTCCCTTGCTTACATACAAGAAAAGAGATCATAGTTCAGTGCTGCCACCAGCAAAAGATCACAGCAACAAAACACACATGGTATGATATTAGTTCAGTGCTGCCAACAGCAAAAGAATAAGCTTCCCAGCAACAAAACATACAAATAAAAAGCCTCTTACCCATACGGAAACATATCTTGAGCTGGAGTGGGCGTGGCATTCAAACATGGAACGCACGTAGCGATTTAAATCCAGGCATTTAAAAGTGCTTAATAATAATGCAACACATACATATCATATATCAAAATGTTCAGGAAAGTATGCTCTTTCATATAAACAAATAAAATTTTTTTTCATTTTTTGACACTGATAACGACCAACTCCCCTTAAGACTGTTGTGTGTGTATGTGCTGCAACCTGTCTCGGCGTCTCCTATCAAATGTTGTAAAGAATTCCTCTTAACGTAACATTCATGGCATGACAGCCCACAAGGGGCCTTGGTCTACTGCTACTTCCCCATCTCAGCCCAGAGGCGTTATGAATGGGCTTGCAGTGCTGGAGGATGAGACATGAATAGCGCCTCGAGTCCCTCCTGACCAGTTAATGCTGTCTTCTTGACCTGGAGCTGCTACTTCTCGATGAAGTAGCTTCTCAATTGGCCTCCCCAGGGACCTAACGAGGTCTCCCAGCAGGAGAAAAATCTCCACACTGGTACCAGGAATCAAACCCAGGTGTACACTTGACAAGCAGCTGTGCTACCACCATGTTTATTTTTTTTTTGGTAGTTAACGCCCGCTTTAACTACTAATGGCACCGCAGGCGGTAACACTGATGATACATGAATGATGATGGAGCACCGGTGGAATGTGATGGCGGGAGAAACCGGAGTACCCGGAGAAAACCCGCCCCTGCGCCGTTTTGTCCACCACAAATCTCACATGCGGTCGCTTGGGATCAAACCCTGGCCATCTAGGTGAGAGTCAAGTGGTCTAACCACTCGGCCACGGCGCGGCCCCCACCATTTTTAGGAGACCACCCTATATTCCTCTTACAGTACCTTAAAGCACAGCTCTTGAAGATTCGAGAACGCATTTCACTTTTTGAATACAATGTCTTTTAAATGCCCACCATCCTTTTTAATACACTTCGATCATCCTTCCCACAGATGCCTGTTCTCATGCTAGTTTTGTCCTATATGTACAGATCAAAATCACCTAAGTGGGATTGTTTCTGAGACTACATTTTGTAAGCCAGTGTTGCGTCCAACAATGAATAGCATCCCTAGATAGAGCGTCACATGGATTAAGTTCCTGTCGAAAAGCTGTCTGGGTTTGAATGATTGAATTGGTTCTGACGTACCAATTTACAGAATAAATATGCTGCCTCACTAATCAGGCTCCATGACTTACTGACGGAGAAAAAACAAATGCATTTACAATGTCTACTCTACAGTCCTGTCACAACAATCAACCCACCAGCGATGAATTCAAACCTGCTTTTTGTTTCTACCTCAGCCTGTATAAACAAGAATTAACAATTTTATTAAACTCACCAACAAAAACAAAACAAACACCTTGTTTTTATTTTATCTACCACATACAATACACATAGTAAATGAGAAGATATTCCTTACCACCCAAAAATTTAATACCAACAGTTCACTAGAAATAAATGTTTTGAGGAGCTCTGAATGCAGCTTACTTTTTTTGAAATTTTGAAAATATGCAAAACAGCTAGTAACAGTGATGTGATTAATATTAATCCTTGGGCATACAACAAATTTAAGAAAATCTTCAAGAATTAAAACATCACCTTAGCTCCAAAAAACAACTATAGCATTCTGCTATGCAAAAAATTAAAGAATCTATCCCAGCAAAAAAAAAAAAAGCCTGGAATTTATGAAATTAAATGCTCAGACTGTAATCTAGTATACACAGGAAGGACAGAAAGAAGTTTGGAAACCAGATTAAAGGAACATGTGAGAAACCTAAAATAGAAACAAACAGAAAAATCAGCAGTTGCCCATTATTTCTGGTCATCAGAACATGGAATCACACTTAATATAAAGCTGTTAAAACTAGCTTACAAACACACATAATTAGATATCCAAAACAAGAGCTATATCATAAACAAAAAGAACCAAATCATGAATTTTGTTTACCACCATACAACAACCTCTGGAAGTTCATAGATCCAGCAGCAGATGTCTCCTCATATGAAGCACCTCCATCTTCATCGTCGATGCCAACCAGAAGCTATTACTTAGTTCCTTTTAAGTAGAAAGAAACTAAGGGAATACACTAGACTAAACTGATAGTCAAATGTTTTAAAATGTGGTTGCTATGGATTGAAATCCATTTCAATGCATGGCCAAGAGTTGACAGGTTCCCAAATGAGAAATGTTGTAATTATTTTAACACTGAATCCAATAAGAAAGAATATCTCAAAAATGATCAACTCCATGAGAAAAAATATCTGATGTGTTCCATTCACATGACTTTCTCTACATCTCTGCAACAAATTATTCTATTTACTTCCTCTAATCGAGAAAAAATTAGCAGAAATAGTCTTATTACTTGCTTCCTTTTTTAGTAGAAGCGAAATAAGGGGGTACCATAGGTTAAAGTGATAGTCAAAACCTGGTTGCTATGTAAATGAAGTTCCTTTGTTTGTATGGACACAAGTTCACAAAGCCCTGTATGAGAAAAGCATAAGTTTTTTATAGCTGAAACCAAAAACAAGGAATATCTCCAAAACAATCAACTCCACAAAAAAAATGTATATAACATATATTGTGTGTTTTAAGGTGCTCTACATTTGTTGTGTGGTAAGTCTTTGTCCATCTCTTATGGTTTCACAGTTATGCAAAATTCCGTAAAATTGACCTAGAATAAAGTAGTCTTCAGAGGTTATTCCCAGAAAATTCAAAATATATATTTTATTTGTCAGTATATATTTATTTTTAATCAAAATCGTTAGAGCCAGTTTTAAGAAAATCAAAATTTTCTAAAAAAGTTCCATGTAAAGGGTAGTTTGGGGTGGGGGTTTTTTCTCAAAATCTACGTGTCGCATCTCTGGAAGATACTAAACTTAAATACCAAGTTTGTTATTTTACCGACTTTTCGTTTTTGAGTTATCGTGTTCACAGACACACGGATACACACACCCATACTTTTTTCTAAAAATACTGTTTTTGGATACAGGGGACCCTAAAACATATATTTCCGGTGAAATCTCGGTATCGAATTTTTTGGTGGAGTGCAAGAATATATGAAAGCAAAAATATATGACATAAATTGTGTATTTTAATGAGATTTACATTTTTTGTGTAGTAAGTCTTTGTGTATCTCTTTCGGTTTACTTGTAATCCAAAATTCAGAAAAATTTATCCAGAATAAAATGGACTTCATAGGCTATTCCCAGAAAATTCAAGATTTACATCTTATTTGTCATGTAAGTATCAATATAATAGATTTTACTCAAAATTGTTAGAGCCATTTTTGAGAAAACCAAACATTTTGAAATTTTTTCCATGTAAAGGGCAGTTGGGGTGGGAAGATTTTCTTCAATATTTTCAAATAGCATCCCTGGAAAACATTGAACTTAAACATAAAAGTTGGTTAAATAACTCAGAAGTTTGAGACAAGTGAAGTTTTAATCAATGTGGTAGTTGAAAATGAGTCGGAATAGTAACACTCACCTCACTTATATGTAATTATGTTCAAAACATATGTTTCAAGGGCAATTGCCCTCTTCTTCAGTTGAAGTCCAGCCATCAGTCAGACTTCAACTGAAGAAGAGGGCAATTGCCCTTGAAACATATGTTTTGAACATAATTACATATAAGTGAGGTGAGTGTTACTATTCCGACTCATTTTCAACTACCACATAAAAGTTGGTGTTTAACAGACTTTTCGTTTTTGAGCTATGCTGCCCACACATACACATACTCACTGACAGACTGTCACTCACACACAGGGATTTTTTCTAAAAATGCTATTCCCTAAACATATATTTCCAGCGAAATCTTGGTATCAAATTTTTGGATGCCATACAATACCTTCTAGATACACTATATACATAGTATGTGATGAGAAAGCTAAAATCTTGGTAATATCCAAAAAATGTACATGAAATAAATTGTGTTTTTAAAGAGGTCTATATATTTTTACTTTCTCTACACATAATATGTACATAGTCTATAGAGAAGGTATTGTATTGCACCCAAAAATTTGATTCTGAGATATCACTGGAAATAATGTTTTGGGTCGCCCTGAATCCAAAACAAGCATTTTTACAAAAGTGAGTGAGAGAGTTAGTGTGAGTGGGTGTGTGGGTAGGTGCGTGCGTGCGTGTGTGTAAGAGATACATAAAAACTTGACATACAAAAAATGTACAATTTTTTCGTGGAGTTGATCGTTTTTGAGATATTCCTTGTTATTGGTTTCAGCTTTGAAAAACATACTTTTCTCATACAGGTATTTGTCAACTCCTGTCCATACAAACAAAGGAACTTCAGTCACATTGCACCCAGCTTTTGACTATCACTTTAACCTATGGTACTCCCTTATTTCGCTTCTACTTACAAGGAAGCAAGTAATAAGACTATTTTTTAAAGCTGAAACCAAAAACAAGGCATAACTAAAAAATTATCAACACCACGAAAAAATGTATTTAACATAAGTTGTGTGTTTTAACGTGCTCTACATTTTTGGTGCAGTAAGTTTTTAAAAGATATGACTATTGTTTTAACCTTATTTCCCTTCTACTTATGAGGAAGTAATAAGACCAATTCTGCTAATGTTTATCATGATATCGATAAAAGAATCTTTTTTGTAAGAATAGTTTGTTCACAGAATAGTAGAGAAAGTCATTTGAATGGAGCGCATCATATTTTTTATATGAACATTTTTAATATGTGGCATTTTAATCAAATTCATTTAGCCATTTACGGTGGGAAGATTTTCTTTAAATTTGTGTGGTTATGCTGAACATGCACACACAGACAGGACCTTTACCTAAATATACCATTTTTACTTTCTCTACACGTACCATGTACATAGTGTATAGAGAAGGTATTGTAATCCACCCAAAAATTCGGTACCAAGATTTCACGGGAAATTGTGCGCATGCACGTATGTGTGAGCGTGCGTGCGTGTGTGTGGACAGCATAGCTCAACAACAAAAAGACTGTTAAATACCAAACTTGATATTTAAGTTTAGTATCTTCCAAAGATGCGACACATAGATTTTCAAGAAAATCCCCCCACCCCCAACTACCCTTTAAATGGAATTTTTTTCGAAAATTTTATTTTCTCATAAATGGCTTAACGATTTTGATTAAAATATTGTATATTAAAGATATTTACCTGACAAATAAAATGTATATATTGAATTTTCTGGGAATAGCCTCTGAAGACTACCTTATTCTGGATGAATTTTACGGAATTTTGCATAACTGCTAAACCGTAAGAGATGGACAAAAATTTACCCACAGAAAATGTAGAGCACATTAAAGCAAACAATTTACACTATATACTTTTTTTTCGTGGAGTTAATCGTTTTTATGATATTCCTTGTTTTTTGTTTCAGGTTTGAAAACTTATACTTTTCTCATACAGGAATTTGTATGAGAAAAGTATTAAGTATTTTAAAACTCAAACAACAAGGTATATTTCAAAAACGGTCAACTCCACAAAAAAAAAAAGTATATAATGTAAATTATATGTTTTAGCGTGCTCCACATTTTTTGTTATATAAATTTTTGTCTATCTTTTACAGTTTACCAGTTATGCAAAATTCTGTAAAATTCATCCAGAAAAAGATGTCTTTTCAGACTATTTCCTTAAAATTCAAGATATGCATTTTGTTTGTCATGTAAATATCTTTAATATATGATATTTTAATCAAAACCATTAGTCATCTTTGAGAAAATCAAAATTTTTGAAAATTTTTCCATATAAAGGGTAGTTGGGGTGGGGGGATTTTCTTGAAAATCTTCAAGTCGCATCCTTGGAAGATATTGAACTTAAATACTAAGTTTGGTTTTTAACAACCTTTTTCATTTTTGAGCTATGCTGTACACGTGTACGTGTACGTGTACATGCATGCACACACACATGCGTGCACACACACACGCACATGCACGCATCCGCACACACACAAGGTACATTTTTCTAAAAGTGCTTTTTTTTTTTATCCAGGGAGTTTCAAAACTTATTTCTGGTGAAATTTAAGTATTGAATTTTTGGGTGCAATATAATACTCTCTGTATACACTATGAACATAGTACATGTAGAGTTAGTAATAAATTAATTTGGAAAAAAATAGTCATAGGAGAGTAAAACATCAGATTCTTTTTATAGCTTGCTAAGGTTCAGGAAAAAAGCATTTGTCTTCTTGCATTTGGAATTGTATGTGTTTGGAGAAATATATTTATTTAGTATTAGATTTGACTGGTTATACATACCATGCTGGATACCCATATCTGTGACCTTCAGATGACCTCCACGGATCATAGCCTCATAGTTTGGCTTAATCTGTGTCAGATCAGGTGCAAGTAACCCATATAACAAATGGCTTTCATTCTCTTCACAGACAAACAATGTTCCCACATCCTTCTGCAGTGCTCTGTGAATCTACATAAAAAAAAAAGAAAATCAACATTAGTACTTTCACTCAAACTTTGATTTTACAAAGCCTATTTTATGCATTTCCACATTTTATATGAGGTTTCCAAAACTGCACCTTTTATTTCATTTGACAAGTACATTATAAAATGCAATTTAATTTCCATTTCTGTCTTAGAAAACTCCAATTTAGGGCAGTATGCACCATGTTGGAGCAATTTACTTTAGAAGTAATGTTTACTGAATAAGTCCATACTATGGAAGTCAGTTATTATAGGAGTAACTGACTCTGGAAGTAACATTGCAGAGCTTAACCCATTGACGTATCATTTATTGTAAAATCTGTGCCCTGAAGTACCATTTTTAAGCAAAAATTAATCCTTCAAGTATTTGCTAACACGTGCTGATTTTCACCATATGTTGTGATTTAGTTCACCTCCAGATAAGCATTGTGCTTAAGATGGAACATTAAACATCACATCCCAAATCCAGGCCTTCCAAATTTATAAGTTATTGTGATGGTAAATTCTAACACTAATGTCTAGAGTAGGCACCCACATTCTCCTCTTTCTCACTAACATCAAATTCTGATGATTCATCAGCAAACATAATATTAGAAGGCACATCTATCCTCAAAAGATTGCAAAAGCCTTGTATTTTTCCCTTCGTATGGATCAGGCTTATTACTGTTCCGCCACTCAAGGAATGATGGTTTAGCAATTCTCTCAGGGTTTTTTTTTAATGAATATTGAACATAAAATCACACTTGCCCCCCAGAATAAGTTCAGCCTACAAAAATGCTCTACAACAACCAAAAAGATCAAATCCTAGAACATAAAAAGTCAGGAATCTACAGAATAAAATGCGCAGATTGCAACAAATTTTACATTGGTAAAACAAAAAGACACCTTGAAACAAGACTTAAAGAACACATGAGAGCAGTAAAATACAAACAAACTAACAAATCAGCCGTCGCACACCACTTTTGGTCTACTAACCATGAAATAGTATATAACATACACCTTACAAAACCTGCCAGATATGCAGCAGAGCTCAACGTCTGGGAAAAAATCCCTATCATTAAAAACCAATACCATGTTCAACTTTGAATTGCCACCACAAAATATAATGTGGAGGTTCGTCACTCAGCCACCAGGGACCTTCACATTTCAACATAGAACACCCTGTGGAAATTCAGTTGGAAACCATCGACAATGATGCCCACATGGCTTTGAAACTGTTCTGGAAAAATTATACGTAAGTGTTTGAGGCAATATTTATATATTATTCACAAAATCTGCCGACATTTTATGAGTTTTATGTCATGTTTATAATATTTTATGTTCTATTATTTTTATTCCTTTGCTTCCGAAGTTGGAATCGCTGGATGCAAATTTTTATTACTCCTTGTGCTTTCACTTCATTTAAGTGTTTTGATTTTCTCGATGCGATTTTGTTTTTCAACAGTATCCATAGTTAAGTGTTGATTTTTGTGGCTGGTGATGCCAAGTTATCATGAAGAAGGAGGCTTCTTCACGCGTAATAATGGAAAAGGCTGTTTAGAGATAACGCGTAAAAATGCATTTGTGTTGAATTATACACGCCCATGGATTCACAGCGTTCAACAAAGTAAAGAATTGCATCGAGCGAATACAGTTTTTCTTTGGAATTGTAAAATAATAACTATAAAAATAAACTGCGATTCTACAAAAATGCTAGCAACTTATTATTTAAGAAGCCACCAGGTAGTCTGATCTGTGAAGCCCAACAAGCCCGATAAAAAATGCCCTGAGAAGAGTCAAACGCTACACAAAGTCAAACATAAGCGTGAGTAGACTTACAATCCAACATTTGACGAGCACTTATAGAAGCTTTATATTTAATGCTTCATGTTACAAACCCAACTCAAAATTATTCTACATTAAATTTTGTTTAAAAATTAAGTTATGCCTTACTTTTATATAGATGATATGCTAAATTCTAAAAAAAGGCCATCTTGCATTTCTTGTATTTGGATAACTATGATATTCTGTTATGAAGTCTGATTCATTATAAGAAACCTTTTTTTACATTTAATTGATAAAACCAAATATGTCAGTTTGTTTACTTACAGTAGAATGCCAGGACTGTGTCACTCTTCGAGGCATAGTGGTCATTCCTTCCCAATGAGAATCAATGAATGGTATGATCTCTCGATCCTTGAAAAACATTGTGCGAGGATTGCCCTCTTTGACTGCAGCTTGCATTAGGTTGCCAAGTGCAGTAACACACATCTGTGGAAAAGCTGTCAATAAATACAAATATTATTAGAGAGGGCCACTCTATTCTATGAGTTTGTGTTATGTTTCCTCTATGGAAAGGGAACTGAGCCAATAAGTGGTACAGTTCATTAAAACTAATGATTCAGCACCAACACAAACAACAAAATTCAGTGCGAAAAACTTCTAATATTTATGAAATTGGATATACAGATTGCATGAAAGTATACATACAGAAGAAAAGGTGAACATAGACACAGGGTTTAAACAACACGTGAGAAAATGTGAGACACATTATACTCTCAATTATACAGGGTAATGCGAGGGAGAAGAAGCACAAATAATCCAGAAACCCATAATTTAATGCTTTTAAGGTACAACATACATATGTAAATAGGAAATTACGTTTAAAACATTTTTTCAGCATGTATTCTTTATTCAAAAATTTATTCTACTTCTGTGCAGAGTATTGCTTTTCTTTAGGAAACTACAATAAAGTACCTGCCGCAAGACATTAAGTGTCATTTCCATTGTTTAAATGATCAAAGCCTGCCAGTTCCATGTAAATTAAAAACAAATTCCTTTTTCTGATTGTAATCAGCGTGTAAGTGTATATGAAGCAAGTTAAAAGAAATGAGATGGCACAGAAATGAAAAATAAAAATCTGATGTGTTCCATTCACATGATTTTCTCTACATCTCTGCAACAAATTATTGTTAAAAATCTAATGCTTCTATTTACTTCATGCCAATCAAGAAAAAATTAGCAGAAATAATCTTATTACTTGCTTCCTTGTAAGTAGAAGTGAAATAAAAGAGTACTATAAATTAAAATGACAGTCAAAAGGTGGTTGCTATGTGACTGAAGTTCCTTTGTTTGTATGGACAGGAGTTGACAAATTTTATTATGAGAAAAGTATAAGTTTTTCAAGGCAGAAACTAATAAGGAATATCTTAAAAATTATCAATTCCATGAAAAAAATGTATATAAAGTATATTGTGAATTTTAATGTGCTCTACATTTTCTGTATGGTAAGTTTTTGTCCATCTCTTATGGTTTAGCAGTTATGCAAAATTCGGCAAAATTCTTCCAGAATAAAGAAGTCTTCGGAAGCTATTCCCAGAAAATTTAAGATATACATTTTATTTGGGGTGCAAATAGCTTTAATATGTCATTTTAATCAAAATCATTATAGCCATTTTTAAGAAACCCAAAATTTTCGAAAGTTTTTCCAATGAAAAGGGTAATTTGTGTCACATCCTTGGAAGATACTATACCTAAATACCAAATTTGGTATTTAATGCTCTTTTCAATTTTGAGCTAAGTTGCACGCCCACCCGCCCGCATGCACCCACCCACCCAATGAACAAAATGTTCGGCCAATCAAATTTTATAGGCAAATAATACAAGTGTATGATGATAATGCAATGAACAAATCTTCAGTGAGGAAATGACGCATATTTATGACCAATCAAGAAAGAACTAGTGTGTACAATAAAGATCGGAGTGGAAGTTCATCAATCGTTATAGAGGAGTTGAAAGCAAATGTTGATAAAAGAATTCAGTAAAACTGAAGTTTCACTTTGGACACTGTACATGACTTTTTGGATGGAAAAGATTTCCCAGCTAGGAAGACCTCAAAGTGACAGTGACATCTTGGCTCATATTTTTAGCGGTGGAAGAGTATAACATCTGCATTGAAAAACCAGTACCATGTGGCAATAAATACCTTGACAGCAATGACGATTACTTGAAAAATAGAATAAGGAACTACAACTTTGTAAATAAAGTTTTGTGTTGATAACTTTCTTTATTGTTTAGTTATACCAAAGTGGCATTCCGGATGGTCGTCATATTTTATAGTGTATACGTTTCTGGAAGCAAGAGATTTTTGCATTAAGACAATAGATATTTCCCTTTTGCCTGGTGTTAAAATGAAGTATTTCCATGCTTATTATAAAGTTATATCGGTTATTGGCATAAAATTTTATGTAATGTTAAAATACCCAGTTTACGAAAGAGTTCTTTGCATGACTGTTTACTATGAGTGTTGCACATTATTTGTATTAATTTTCATTTGTGTTATCATAAAAAAATGTCACCCTCTGAGGTGTAATGGCTACCATGCTAACTTCATAACCAAGGTTGAGGGTTCAAACCCAGTGGAGGACAGTGGATTATTTTGAGCATAAAAATCCTTAGCATGGCTTCCTTCAGAGGGGAAGTACAGCAATTGGCCCAATGTCATAATTTACAGCACATAGAAGAACCTCAAGCCCTGAAAAAAAAGGCCTCTGAGCAAAATTAAATGGTCTTTAATGTTCAGTATAGAATGGGACGCTGAGAACCACAGCACTTAAACGAGTATCCATAAATAAAACTCAATTTCATTTCATTTTCATTTCACAAAATAAATTATATAAGTAATTTATAATTTGTACATTTCCTTCACAGTTACTACCTGTAACTATTAAATATTACTTGCACTCTTTGTTGTAATAATTTGATGCAACTGCAATAAACTACTGAAGTTATAATTTAGTGGACTAGCATACCTGCTTGGTTTTTCTTGAAGTTTTCGAGTCGCAGTTCTTGCACACAAAGAAATAGTTCATCATGAAGGGAACCAGTTTTCCTAGTTGATAGCCAATACATGAGTCATGAAACCAGCGCAGACAGTTGGCACACAGCAGTTCTACTATATTCAGGTTGCGATCTTTCCCACTGCAGAACAACAACATTAATTTTGTTTAATACTTTACACTTAGGTTAGATTAAACTTCCTAACTGTTAGTGCATTTAAAACCTTTTCATTTAATATGCTTCTGATTGAACAAATAGCATAAGTAATATGCACAAACTGGGTCCCCAATAAATCAAAATTTTAAATCCCAGTAAAAAAAAAAAAAAGAAAAGCTATACGAGAGTACTATCCTATAAATATATCTTTAGGAATTGAAATTAACCTCATAATCCACTTCAGAGCATCAAGGAGCTAATATGTTTTCATCTAGAATTGGAATTCCGTTCCCACCCTGTAAATACACTTTCCTAAATAGCATAATTCACGAAAATTTTCATGGTGGGAGAAGATTTAATAGATGCTGCTAGGCGGGAAGCAAGTATTTATGGTCTAGAAACAATGAACTGTGTATGCTACAACGTAGATAAAGTCACCAAACAAGAAAGAAAAAGAAAGTGAAGCTCAAAAGTCACCAACACTCACACATTAACAATGGAGTGCTAAGGCTGTAGCTGGAACATAATACAGTTGGTGAAACCGGCGGAAATTGTTAAAACCAAAGTACAGGAAAACTCAATTTATTGACACACACTAACCTAAACCTAACATACCTAATGCTTGCTTCGCTCGCATGCTTTGGTGGACACAATCAAAATTATTAACACCAAAGTAAACGAAAATTAAGTAGTTTATTTAATAAATTGACCTAAACCTAGGACAGCGCATGCTCACTTTGCTCGCAGCTTTGGTGACACCAGTGACGATTATTAAAACCGAAGTACATGAAAATCAGTA
Organism: Hymenopus coronatus; assembly: GCA_030762935.1. Classification (NCBI taxonomy): domain Eukaryota; kingdom Metazoa; phylum Arthropoda; class Insecta; order Mantodea; family Hymenopodidae; genus Hymenopus; species Hymenopus coronatus. The sequence goes on along the minus strand of CM060900.1, from coordinate 532,899,363 downwards.
TATTTACACACACACACACTACCCTAAACCTAATACAACACATGCTCGCTTTGCTCGCATGGTTTGGTTAAATTAGTTGAAATTATTGAAACCAAAGTACAGGAAAATCAGTTTCTTTACACACTAATCTAAACCTACCACAGTGTATGTTTGCTTCACTTGTGTGCTTTGGCGAAACCACTGAAAAGTACTAAAAATAAATTACACGAAAATCACGTATTTACACAATAATGGATTCAGAACTCTAAAAACACAGAATCACTTTTAGAATCGAAAGGATGGTATATTGTGGTATTTTTTTGTATCAATGTGGCAAACCATCGTCATTATGTAAAGGGCAACTCATGCCTCAAAATCAACTATAAAGCAACTCTAGTGATCTAATAACAAACCACCAATGATGGTTCCACAACCTTTTAATGGTTAGTGATAAGCAGTTTTCAAATATTGGTAGTTCTGAATTTTGCAACATGAACGTCAACTATGAACGCTGTAGATGCCACCTGTCTGATAGCTAGTGAAATAATAGAAATTGTTGTAAAAAACCTAAGCAAACAAATACTTTTGGTATATTTTAATGTAAATTGCATACTTTGTTGAAACTTAAAGGCCAAAAATAGAAAAGATATATTTTTAAAATTTTGTAATAGGATATTACGGTAAGTAAAAGTGAAAAAAACTAATGCCTAAATAGTTTTAGTGGTAGTTTAGGCAGTGGAACCAACATATAGTAATTATAAAAAAATCTTGTGCGTTCCATTCAAATAATTTTCTCTAGGTATTCCAAAAACAAACTATCCTTATAAACGATTATTCTTTTATCCACACCATGCTAATCAAAATAAACATTAGCAGAATTGGTCCTATTGCTTGCTTCATAGTAAGACGAAGGGAAATAAGGAAATACATTACTAAAGTGAGTCACAATCTTTTAAAATCTTTTTTTTAATGGTGTTTAACGTCCGCTTTTACTACATATAGCACTACAGACTATGACATTAATGATACATAGAATGAAGATGGAGCACCGGTGGAATGCAATTCTTTTCCCAAGACAAAATGTATAGGTTCATTAAATTATAAGGTAATCTCTCTCTACTGTGCGATAGAACCAAGAATCACTGCCAAAGTTCTCACATTTTAAACCTCTTCACGCTTATTATTCCGTGTCTCTGTGCATCTTGTTGGACGAGTTACATACTTTTTCCTTTCTTGTTCCCATCCTGTCTTTCCTTCAGCTTTTATCTGGCCGTTCTATACAACCAGTTCTGCATTCAGCACGCTCAGTTCCCAAGATCTCCCGCAAGGCACTTCCCTTAGTCCTCTTCTTTTCCCCCTCTACATTCGCTCATTGAGTACCTTTTCCTTCCGTGATAGCCACCTGCTATCTGCCGTGCAAACGATTTGGTTCTTTAATCCCGTTCTTCTCTGGACAACATGCGGTATACCCAGTGGAACTACAGACTGACCTGGACATCTTGCTTGATGAATTTCGCTAGCTGGGCTTGTCCGTCAATCGGCAGGTGTGTTTCTGTTTATTTTAAATGAGGCCAGTCCCAACTTCAGACCCCTCTTTGCCTTGCAGAGGCGCGGAACATTTTGGTTCGGTACGTTAAGTTTCTTGGCTTGCAGTTGGATTATAATTTCAGCTGGAAGTTGCATGCTCGCGCCTTATATTCGACCTTTCAATCGGCAGTACATGTATTTCGCTATCTTAGTCACAGGAACTGGGTACCGAGACTCTTTCTTTACATAATATATACTGCCGTTTGACGGGTCAAACTGGATTATGGTCTCATCATCATTCTCCCTACTGTGTGGTACCGGAAACTTACTTCCCTACTTTACTCTATCGATAAGTGTATTCTTAATGTGCGTGGCAAGCCGTCAACGGTGGATGTACCGAGTAAAATACATTTTCCTTCGCCCTTGAATTGCCAACTCCGGCTGACGGTGACATTTGAGTCTAATCTCCTTCGTTGCCGTGAAACCTTGATTATTCAGCACCTACTCCTCAACAACGAATTGGGGCTCCAAGCGGACTTGGGCACTCATACCGATATACGGACAACCTATTGGTATTCCAACGATTCCAAGACGTGGTAGGTATCCCGCTCTTCCCCCGACCTCCCCTGTATTTGGACTACACGGTTCACTAACCTTATATTACCATGCTTGCGTGGATCCTCAGACATCCCAAATATTCGCACAACCTTTGTTACCTTTAAAGGGGGAGGGGCACCCCTCCTTCACCTTCCTCTTCATTGATGGCTCCCGTACTCCGATTGTTGCTTGTGCTGCCTATGTTAACCTGACCACACACGAGTAGCGACGTTTCCCCATCTCTCCGTCCTTCTCCAATTACTGTGTAGAAACTTGCATTCCCTACCAGGTTTTACGTTCCGCTTTATGGAGTACTTCGGCCTCAAGTTTGGTTTGTTCCGATTCTCTATCTACCTTGCAATCCGTGGAATACCCCAGTCTTGATATCGGAATGGACTGGTGGACTGTCCTTGTCGGCAGGAACTATCGGGTCAAGCCCATAACTACAGTGATGCTCATTTTCTGTGGTTGCCTGGCATTCATGTATTTCGGGTAACGAAGTCGCAGATCGGCTAGTGAGTGTCCTCCCTCCTCCCGCAACCTCCGCTGATCGATCGTTGGTTGATTCTGTCCGCCTTGTATTTCACGCTGTCTCCTGTTCTCTTTCTGGTCAACACCTTCTTCCTGATCACTTTCCGTCTGCTCTTCAGTTTAATCGTTTCCGTAGCAAAGAGCGGCGGTCTCTTATTTCTATGATGAAACTCAGAGAGGGGGTGACAGCGACATATCTTTTCCTTATCCGTCGTCAACACTGTCCTCTTTATGACGGTGGCCTGCATGAGGATCTCAATCACCTTCTTTTTAATTGTGCTCTATATTCGCCGCATATCGATAATTTCGTTTCGAGTTATCCTCGCGTAAAGGCTTCCGACCTTGGTTTCTTCCCTCTCTCTTACCAGACAGTGAATCAGGTCGTTCTAAAATCTTCCATCGCATCTCTAATATTCAGAGATGCAATTATGATACTCCTCCGGATAGTTTTGCAACGTTAGCCCTACTTGCTGAGCGGGGTCTATTTCTGCTGGAGTGGACGTTTATCACAACCTCACTTGGACGTTAGAACCATTCGTCGCACTGTGCCTTAGCATACACGTGTTTTCGAGTAGCGTTGCTTTGTGTGATAGTGTTAGGAGGTGGTGCGGGTTTTGTATTTATATCCGCTTTTCTTTCCTGTTCTTGTTTTTTCTTCTGCTTTATTCTCGTTGGAGTGAGTAAGGCATGAGGATATTTTAATTATTTTTTCGTGCGATCACCCCATATGGGTGGGTGTATAGGTCGAAAATGGCTACGGACATTAATTTATAGTTAGGTGAGGGTTGCTGTTCCTCTACTGATACTTCTACGGAAATGGATACCGGATTGCCGGATGAATTTGTTGGAATGCCTTTAAAACTACCATCGGTAGCAATCGATTTCCATGGTGATATATTTGGTACGTCTAACGGGCAAGTGAAGACAACCACGAGGTCCGCAAACTGTGGAGTGTAAAACTGCCTTTGCGCTATGTTGATCGTGATGCTGGTCCATATGTTGTTACTGTTCAGTTTCCTTCGAGTGATGCGAATAAATTCCATCCCATGAAGATTGGGCGCTGATTATTTAATAGTCAATCTCAGGTTAAGCACATGCATAAAAGTGGATACAATCTGCTGGAGGTGCATTTTCAAACGTCACACCAGGCGAATAATTTTCAAACTCAAATTCTGATTCGCTGCGTAGTTCTCATTCCTCCTTTCCTCATTACAATCTCCATGTGTCGAGGGTGACTCGAGGTGTTGACCTCAATGAGTCGGAGGATGAGATTAACAAGCATTATACTGTAATGGAGGTTAATTATGTGCATTGTTTCAATAGAAAGATGCTAGCTCAATGCAAAACGGAATACGGGCCTAGTAAGACCATAAAGCTTAAGTTTCGTGCACAGCAATTACCTCTCCGCGCGTACCTCTATTATCAACGGTTCCTGTGACTAAATATATATAACGGATTCTACTTTGTCGCAACTGTGGGAAGTTTAATCATCGGGGAAATATTTGTGGAAAGACCTGTTTGAAATGTGGGCAGGCATACTTTGCCAGCGGAAATGTTTTTCGGACGCACTGAATGATGCTAACTATGGGCAGGCACACTCTGCACTTAAAACTAAAGATTGCCCGGCTCATGCTTTGGAAATCAGCATCAACATGAAGTTTCAGGAATTGCCAGAATCTCGTTATGAGGCCAGGCAATTGTTGACGGGTCGATAGTCATATATGGAGATAGTCAGTGCTAGTCATACACAGCAATCAGGGTTGGCTGGGATGATTCTGGCGGTGACGGGTCTGAATCCCCCGTTGAAATTATGCATAGGCACCAGGAGGAGTCATCTCCGCATGTAAGAGAGAGAGAGAGAGAGAGAGAGAGAGAGAGAGAGAGAGAGAGAGAGATGTTCCAAGTGACCATGAACAGATACCAGCATCTCTACGTATTGCTCCTTCGGCAAGGTGGCCGGGTGGCCAGAAGGTAGCGGTTAGACAAGCTCCACTCAGGGGTCACAAACTATGGGAGGCAGATGTGGTGGCTGCCTGTAACGGTAGGGAAATTATAGGGACCGTCCCTTGGTAGCACCTGCTCATTTGAACAAATTATGTCCTCATGGTACTCCTTTGGCGCTGGCTTTGGCCACCTCAGACTCGGGGACCCTATTTGATGGCCGGGGGCCTGTTGATATTTTTTTCAGATAACACGTGTGGCGCCAGATTACCTGCGCACACTTTTAAAAATCTGTAAGAGAAATCTCTTAGATTGTGAAGGGATACACCTGACTCATAAACACCTTCATTTATTGTATTACAATGCTCGTAGCATTTCTCCGAAACGAGCGGAGCTAGGATTCATGTCTTTATCTTAGTTGAAATCTAGTTGGGCCAGCGCTTGCACCTTTTGGTTACTGATTATTACATATTCCGCAATTATCGTAAGCAGGGAGGGGGTATGCATATTGGAGTACATCACGATATCAAAGTACATAACTGGATTACACATTTGCGCAGTCCTCCGTCCTTAGAGGCGATACTTTTGTAGATTAACGTGGGGGTGTGTGTATACTACCGGTGGTGATATGTTTAAGCGGTATGGCAGGCTGAATTAAGATCTAATGCCAACAATTATATTAATTGTGGAGGCTTCAACAGTTCAAATTTCTGCAACTCGTCTCCTTGGCACAGATACCGTTACCCGGTATAGGGATATGGTGCGTGTCTAATTTATATTGACTCTTCTGGGTGATCGGTACCACGGGCTACTTCCCTGAAGTTCTTATTTGTGACCTTTGACTTAGCTTCAGAGACGTTACTTACGCCACACAGGGACACATTGGGCAGTGGTCATTTTCCTTTTTACCTTTCTGTTAATCGTACAGCATTTCTGCAGTGGCGGCCTCCTGCGCAAATCCGTCCGCGACGAGAGATTCTGACTGATTTTAATTCAAAGTCTTCTCGGGCTTCTAGCCAGGTAAAAACTTGGCTTGACACTAACGTTTCGAAGAAGTGCATCTTCCTCGACTTCAGTGTGAACTGATGGATTGAGCTTGCGGAGACTGAGTATTATAAGAGTATTTTTATTCAGTTCTTACTTTGACTGAATTTATTCACACTCGCTTCGACCCATTCGCAAAAGCCGACATAACATACTAAACGCTGGAGGCCGTAGTCCATGAGGCTGTTGGTGTGGGTTCCCGAGAGCGATAGTTGTGCAAGAAAGATCACAGCACCTGTTTTTGGTACCTCGGCGTAGTGATGACATGTCAAGGTACCTAAAGCTCTCGAGGTGCTCCTACGTCCTCGTCGTCCACTCCGGGCAACGTCACTATTTTAGTAGACGGCAAAAAGGAGCACACCAGTAGAAACATTTCATATAGTATACAGACGGAAAAATCAAGGCAGGGAACTAGTAATCCAACTAGCAGTTCCAAGGTGGCTACCAGGCTGACCTCTAAACACAAAGACCCTGAGCCAGTCGGTATTCAGGCGTCCACTAGGCAGAAAAAGGCAAACACCGATATGTCACCTGAGATGAAGAAGAAAGCATAAAAAGGTGACTCAATTGGCAGCAGACAAAACCAAGGAAGTTGAGGCTGATATATAAAAAACGCAGCGTATGCAGATCGGAGCTAATGTCGGATTTAAGGCTACAGGTGGCTTAGTTCAACGGACGAGAAAGAGTAAGACGCTCAACTTCATTTGCTGAAGAATGAAGAGGTTCTACACTCGTGCGATTGGTTACCAAAAGCCCAGAGATCCCAAATTCGGACACGTTTTTACGAGTTAACTAGTATGTTACAATTTGCAAGAGGCAGAATTCAGGAACTCCAAAAGGAAAACCTACGGATTCGCAACGAGATCCAGTCATCTCAATCAAGGAAACGATTATGCAAAATGTAACATACGATTCTATGGCAAAGATGCCACAGAAGTCTCAGAAAGAAGAAAGGATAGAGCGAACCACAGTGGTTCAGTCCGGGATGGTTTTTTGCTGTTCCAAATCGGGCGAGAATGCGGAGTTACTGCAGAGGAAAATAACTGAAGTTATCAACCCCGCACGTGATAAAATTCGAATTAAACTGATTAAACAATCTGGACAAAACCAGGTACTTATCAGAACTGCTGAAGAGGAGGATGTACATAAGCTACTATCCCATCAAAGACTTAATGAGTTGATGACGGTTAAATGGCCCAGAAGATGGAGACCAAGGCTCATCTTATACGGTGTTCCGCGATGAATAAAGCCGGATAAGTTGCAATAGTAAGCGTGAGACCAAATTTTGAGGACTACCATCTTGACAAGTTTAAAAAGGAGTTTGATCCTAGATTCCTGACTGGCCCGAGAGAAAAGGAGACGGCATATTACTTAGTGAAAACCACACCAGAGCTACGAAAGAGGATATTCAGTAAAGGTAGACTGTACATGGATTTTGGATCTTACTCAGTGAAAGATTACTTAGTGGTTCCAAGATGCCATCGTTACCAGGATCTAGGACACGTGGTGAAATATTGTCGATATGATAAGCAAGCATGCGGTCATTGCGGAGAAGAAGATCATTTTAGAAAAGACTGCAAAAAGCGGAACCAATCGGCAATTTGTATTGCTTGTACGCGGAAACAAAAAAAACTAATTGTAGTAATCCGAATGGCTCCAATTGTGGCACATATAAAGCTTTGTTAAACCGTGTAATACAGAGAACACATTATGGCTCATAATATTCAAGTAAATAATATGAGGAATTCCGCTTTGAGGAAACTCAATATTATTCAAAGCAATACCGCAAGGAACAGGCTTGTAAAGTAGGAGCTACGACGCTAGATGAGAAGAATACGGATATCATGCACACAGGAGCCTTATACCATTAATGGGAAGATTCCGTGTATGCCGTCTTCTGCTAGGACCTTGGTAAATGGAGATAACCCGATGGCATGTATTGTCATTTTTCAGTATGCTATTCATGTTACAAACTTGACACAATTCGGCAGTAGTCATTTGAATTGAACAGAACTTCGCCATGGGAATCTTCAGGTTGGGATGGTAAACGGCTACTTTCAACCTAGCCAGGAAATCGAACCGCATCTTCAGCGATTACAATCCATCCACTCACCTGTCACCGTCACCGATAATTTATTCTTTGCACGATAACGCAAAGTCACCCTTATGGCATAGCCGTAACCAGGAGGAGCCAGGAGCATGAACTAGTCACCCGAGTGTACTCGGGCGGGGGCAAATCACCACGGTACCTATCCGCCTTTCTTGCGAATTTACCCGTGCGATATAAAAGATGCAGTCTTATGCAAGCGTTTATGTCTGTGTCGAAGTAGTGTGGGCAGGGTGTTTCTCTTTGTGCTGCCGTCGCGGGCTGGCTTACCTACCGGAGTGGTCGCCCACCCAGGAAGGGACCTGGCCCGATGCTGCTTAACTTAGACAGCTGCTTGCGGGCTGTCAAGGAAAGCAGTGGTAGCAAGCGGGGAGGACTGAAAGGATGTAGGTAGGGGGTGGGGGAAAGCCAGTGTTGCAGAATCTGTCCGGAGAACAACTTGACGGTCACCCAGCCGAGTTGTGTCCGAGCGCGATGCTGCTTAGCTTGGCGGGTGATACTGTAAAGAAGGGAGAGGCGGCCGAAAACTACCATCCCAGGGCGTCTTTGGGAAGTCGGTAGCTTACTCGTTTCCTAGGTAGCGTGTCGTCGTAGAGACCGAGAATGTGCACCTGGGGATTTGGGTGAGGAGCAAGTTTAGTGTAGATTGATCGAGCTCTTTCTCGCATAACGTCCACTATGTAAGGGATTCCCGAGTGGGAATGGAGAATGTGGGACGGGAATCTACGGTCTGTGCCATATATCATTCTCAGTGCTCTGTTCTGCACGGTTTGCAGTCTGCGGATGGTGGAACGAGCATCCGAACCCCAGACCTCGCAGCCGTACAGCGTAAGGGGCGGGATGACCGCGCGGTACAGCCGTAGTTTTAGGTGTGAAGGCATGGTGGAGCGGAAAATGGGAAACAACTGCCGTAAGGCAGCGTGTCCCATACCGACCTTCTCCCTGACATGCGGAGTGAAAGTAAGGCCGCGGTCGAGGAGGACTCCGAAGTATTTGGCCTAGCGGACCCAGGGGATCCGCCGCCGCCGCAACCTCAGGGACCTCTTCGGCTCCAGCCACGGATTTTTGCCAGCAGCAGAGCGGAGCTATGGCCTGGAGCTGTCTCTGTAACGGGGGGAAGCAGTAACGGGCGTTCTATTTACGTGCCATTATGAGGACATCAACGGCATAGTGGCACGTAACAGTAGCGGGTTCCATGGGGAAGTCGGACATGTAGGTGGCAAAGAGTAACGGTGACAGCACGCTGCCTTCCGGCATTCCCGCCGCTTTTGGTCTGATTGTGGAATGCCTCCCCTCCTCCCTCACACTGAAAGTGCGGTCCCGAAGGAAGCTACTAAGCAGGTGAAAGTAGAGGGTAGGGATCTCTGCGTACTTGAGTTTATACAAAAGTCCCTGATGCCACGTGGTGGCGAAGGCCTTTTCCACGTCCAAGAGTACCGCGACACATTTGAAGTTGTCCTGGAAGCCCAGGGCAGCCTTCTCAGCCAGTCGTAGCAACTGTAGGGTCGTGGAATGTCCATTACGGAAACCAAACTGATGATCCGGGAGTAGGAGTCTCTACTCAAAGAAAGGAGTGAGGCGAGGTAGGAGTAATCGCTCGAATACTTTCGAGACAATCGGGAGTAAGCTGATAGATCTATAGCTTGACGGGAAGAACGGCTCCTTACCAGGTTTCAAAATGCATACCACCCACCCCTCCTTCGAACACGTTGGGAAGTGACGGAGGTGTATGCATGCATTGTAAATCCGAGACAGGTGGATTACGGCCTTTCGAGGTAGGTGCTGGAGCATAGGCGCCGTGACGCCGTCATGTCCAGGGGCTTTGCTGGGATTTAGGTTTTTGAGTTGGGAGGCCACCTCTTTCGGGGTGACTAAAGGAATACGGATCTTCTCGTGTGGCGGCGGTGTCTCCTCATAGAGGTAGTCTACAGTCGCTTTCACGAGTTCAGTAAAGTCCTCTTCCTGGGGTTCTTCTCGGGGTTCGAATTCAGACTCCAGATAGTCTGCGAAATCCGTGGCTTTATCCTGGGGCTCAAAAGAGAGTCTCCCTGGGGAGCCATGGATGGGATGCTGGAATTGACTTTTATCTTTCCTGAGGGATCGGATGATCCTCCAGGGTTGTTTCTCTTCCAGGTTTAGTTTGCCATTGCGTGTTCCCAGGCCGCTTTGCGGTGCGCACGAAGCAGGCGCCTTGCCAGGGATTTGAACCGTTGGCACACTGCTTGGATCCTGGGATGGCGGAAGCGCTGCCATAGCTTCCGTACGGTTGTCTTGGCTTTTAGCAACTTTCGAAGATCGTTAAGTATGGTTCTCGGGTTAGGTTTGTCAGATGGGATGCGGTAGGTTTGCGCGCGTACCACATTCAGTATTTGTCTGGAAAAAGCCGTGGCTGCCGCTCCCAGCGCCTCGATGGAATCGATGGGAGGTCGCGGGTCTACGGTTTGGCTTAGCTCTAGGACGGCTGCGTCCTAGTCGATCTCATTTATCCGTTCTGGTTTGCCAGAGCTTATACGGTCTCAGTTGTATCCACCACGACAGGGTCATGGTCGGAGTCCAACTCGTTTACCGCCGAGAGGTAAAATGGTATGTTCTTTGTGATTATGATGTCAAGAGCATCCGGTCTGCCGCAAGACGGATGACAAGTAGGACCTCTTGGTCCGTGCGTGACGAGAGCGGTAGAGCCCGCGGATTTGGGGGGTTGTAGGTGCGGCTATGCCAATGGGCATGTTTCGCGTTGAGATCTCCTGCGATGCATACCATTGGGTGAAGGTTCAGTAGAGTGGTATATTCCGCATCGTGGAAGCGGTGGTTTGGTGGGTGATATGCAGCTATTAGCAGCGCGTCGAGCCCGGCAACGGCAAGCCGGATTGCGCTGGCCTCCACGTGCTATAGTGCTGGGAGTTGCACAGGTGTATGGGTTATGTGGTTCTTTATGAAGATAGATGTACCGTTACCCGATCAGTACGATGGGTGACGTAACTAGGCAGCGAGAAGTCAGTAACAGCATCCAGATGGGTTTCGGAGACCGTCTGGATGTCAATTCCATAGGTTTGTCCGAACTCAAGAACACCTGGGCGATGACCCCGGATGCCGTTCACGTTCCAGTATGCGAGTCGCAATGGTCTCCGAACGAATCTAGAGCCCATCACTTAGCGGAACCCGGGTACAACTGCTCCAACGTTTGGAGGAACAGGGTGTGTTTCTGGAGGGGGGAGAGTCGGGGGTCGCTGTATTGCAACTGAAAGTTGCGCAATACAGGTAGGACCTTACTTAAGAGCTCACCGAACCACAGGGCTAGGTCCTGAAGTTCATCCAGGTCCGCCTGTGGGATGGCCACAGTAAAAGCCGAGGGAGTCGCTGCAGTAGTAGGTGTAGCGGGAGCTACCGGCTGGAGTCACCGCCGTCGGTACTGTTGCAGGAGCTACTGGAGCCTCCGCGACTGGTAGGTGCTGGTGTGCGGGGGCCTGGCCTCGGGTCTCTCAGAGGTGGGAGCCTCTGATTGGCTCGGCTGGCGGGACGCCCAACGGTTCTTCTTCCCTCTCATCTTGGACTTCTTTTTTGAAGAAGTCCGGCGTGGCCCCTCTCCAAGGGTGTTGTGGCAGCTTCCTCCGTCGATGTACGCGGAGCAGGTTAAGAGGTTGGGGTCTCCGTCGAGGACGGAGCTGGCAATGTCTCTGCAGTGACTTCGGGGGTGGGAGTTACTGCTGCCTCTGCGGTGCGCAGCGTTCCCTTAGTGCGTTTGATTGCCGACGAAAAGGACACCCCAGGGCGCACATTAGCTGGCTCATGGGGGCCTCCACGGCGGCTCTCAACGAGGCGCTTCCGCGCCTTACAGCCTTTGTATGTGCCCACATGCGCCTCTTCACAGTTCGCACAGTGGCGAGTTTCATAGGGCTTTGAGCAGCCCTTAATAGATGGGCGTCAGCACACCGCAGGCATGCGAGCTCGCTCGCACACACTGCTAGAGTGATTGAAACCCATGCACCTATGGCACTGCACAGGTCTTTCTTTGCCGTGGTATCTCTCGATACGCACGACGGTGAAGATAAACCGACGGACAGCGTCTATCAGCTGGACTGTCTGGGCGCGTTCCTTTGGTACCACGACCAGGAATAAGGTCATAGGCACTCTCTGAGTGCCGTCGTCTGTTGCCACCGTCTTACTGAGACGTGCCACGGAGGTAGGGGTTATATTGTACACATCCTGAAGGGCAGCCGTAACATCATCAGGGGTACAAGGCCCCGTATTATCCTGCGCTTCACGTAGGGCCGCTGCAGCGAGTAACTGTAGAACGGGATTTGTTCGTCCCGTAATACAGATTTCGCCGCCTCGAAATCCCTTTCCGAGGAGATATGGAGGTGGACTTTCTTGGTTTTCCGCCGGATCTCGAAGGGGCCCCTAAGTTTCGTTGTCAGCTTTCTCATTACCACAACGTGGATGCGGTAAGCGTCGGCAACTATAGGTGGGATTTTGCGCCCGCCTTGGGTTGGGGGTTGGTTGTTTCCCTGTGGTGGTGTGGTTGGGTTGGGGGAGGAACGGCCGCCTCTGCGGCCCCCTGCATGGACAGTTATCCAAGGCCCGTCAGGTTCGACGACGTAGTCGGAGACGGGCAAAGGGATTGTGTAAGGACTGGTAGGGTCTTGACTGGTGGGGTCACTTTCAACCGCAACCAGGCGGTGAGGCGCATTTGGCTTTCGCCTGTTGCTGCCGCCAGTAGACGTCCTGCTTCGCTTACGCGAAGGTACCGCCGTCTCTGGAGAGGGAGTATGTTGGCTGGTACTGGGCTTTTGCCCATCAATACTTGTCATAGTAGGCGCGGTTACCCTACGGCTGTCCGCAGAGGACTGGACCTCCTTAGAGAAGGCGCCTGTGCGAGCCATATCGGCTCGAGGTTTCAGGCCAGCGGCCTTCACCCTTGGCTCTGGCCTTACAAACCCGCTGTATCAGTTGTCTGTAGGTCTTGTCAGGTCAATGAAAAGAAAGATGACAGTAGACGAGAAGTAAGAACGTAGGGGTTGTTCCTGCTCTTTACGAAGTGACTGCAAGCTGTCTGTGGGGGCCGCTCGCACACTGGCGGCGGAACGGCAAGCTAGAAGAGTGTCAGAGCCCACTGCGTTGCCGCTGTATATAAGCCGAACACTCGCAGACGTCGGAGTTGCAAGCTAGAAGAGAAACGAGTGTCCACTGCGTTGCCGCTGGGAGGAGTGCTGCCGTGACTCCTGCCGCTGCTGCTGCTGCCAGGTCCGCCGGTAGGTGGTGCGCCCTAGCTGCTGCGCAGAAGAGATGTCAGCCCTCTCGAGTCTCGGGAGGGAGTGGGCGAGGGCGCGCAACCAGGATGATCGAGGCAAGAAACTGGAGGAAGTAATCATGGCCCTCCAGTTAGGTATCTAAAATCGGCAAGATAATCCGCCGACATATGTGGGTAGAATTGGGGTTGAGGCTTACATTTTTGTGGCCCTTCACAATCTACAGGCCAAACATTTATTGAGTGGCTGGCATGCTTTGCATAAACAAACGAGTGATCATAATGTTATCGCGTTTCAGCTACATAGAGAAAGCATAGAAAACTAAAAGATGGTTACATTTAACTTCAATTGGGATATCTTAAGACAAACTTTTGTAACACCACCCATAATAGAGCCTAATTCGGATCTTGAAAATGTTGCAATGAGCCTCGAAAGTACAATAATACAGTATGCGAGCTGCAATCAGAATATCGGCTACATAATAGCCCATGGAACGAAAAATTGCAACGCTTTAGACGTAACGCAAGAAGGGCGAGACATAGGCACCAAACTGCAAATTCACCGCAAGCCAAGGAAAATTTGTTAACCATTTGCAGACGTAGGGAGGAGGCATATGCAAACATACTCAAGGGAACTCGAGAGAGTTGCTGTCGGTCTTTACAGAGGATTGCCTGCAAAAAGATTCCCGGCGGATACCATATCGTATAGTCAGACATAGGTATTCAAAAGAAGTTGGCACCACTTTGATCAGGCCAGATGGAACGCAAACGGGAACTTGCAAAGAAACAGTGGATCTTCCTTTAGAAACACTCGTTCCAAAAGATAATATTGAGATCAATACGTCTAATCAAAGAGAATTGCGATGCCAAATGTTGTGCGACTACGTAACAGAGGAAATGAGCGATCCCATTATAAAGGACGAAATTCTCGTGGCTATAAACAAATTGAAAATAGGAAAGCACCTGGCTCAGGTGGCATTGGCACTGAAGCTCTAAAGGCATTAGGTTCCCATTTTTCTCCGTATCTTCTGAGTCTTTTCGATGAGATACGAAGATAGGGAAAGCTACCGCGCAGATGGCAAGCTGCAAACTTTGTGATTCTTAGGAAGGCCCCGGATAATTACCCTCGGAAACCGAATTCCTACCGACCGATAGCTCTGATAAACGGAGTCGGGAAGTTGCTAGAGAAATTACTGTGCAGCAGACTTCAACAGTCAAGAGAGAATGTTGGTCTAGTCAACACACAGTGTTGTCACAGAAAAGCCAAATCCTGTCAAGATGCTATTTACTTTACCTTGGCATCGATTGCGGTGGCAAACACAAAATATGTAATGGGGATCTTTATAGATATTGAAGGGGCCTTTAATAATTTATGGTGGCCATCCTTATTTGAGGAGATTCCCAGTTTTAATTGTCCACTGGACCTCTATAATCTTCTGAGGGACTATTGTACAGACCGGGAAGTATATTTTCGGTATGGTGCAACGATCAAAACAAGATCAGTTACTAAAGGATGCACGCAGGTTTCGGTTTGTGGACCATTCCTCTGGGATATTGAGTTGGAACCTGTTTTACGCCTTATAGATCAGTGCGAAATCATTGAAAGTCACACAGCGTATGCGAATGATGTAGTTATACTCATCACTGGAAATTCAAGAGCGGAAATAGAATGCCGAGCGAAGGACGTGCTACGGCTTGTAGATATTGAATGCACTCGTAGAAATTAAAAATATCTGGAGCAAAAACAAAATAGGTTTTGTTCAAAGGAACTCTTCAGAAATATCCGGCGATCACATTAAATGGTCAAAGGGTTCAACGAACAAAGGACATTCGATACTTAGGAGTGGCATTAGAAGAGGGTCTTCTTTTTTAGGAAACACATTTCGAAAACTGCAAATAATTATGGGCAAGATAGGACGCTTGGCGCGAAATTTTGGAACCATCCCATATGCGAGTATAAAATTATACAACAATGCAGTTTTGGGTCCGGTAGTAGGTCATGCGGCAAGTGCATGGGCGAATAGGGTACATCTAGTCACGGCTAAGAGGGATATAAGGAGTGTACAAAGGAAGATACTATTAAATTTCACTGGAACATTTTCCACTACACCAACTGACGCACTATTGGTTACGCTTGGTTTACTGCCATTATATCTGGAAGTTAGGAGGCGCGCTGCATGCTATTGCTTAAGGAAGGACTCTCCGGATCGAGCTGCACAAATTGTTGGCAGACCTATTGAGGATGAAGTACAAATTAAGGAAGTATTATTGCAGGAATGGCAAAGTGAGTGGGACGAGAGCACGATAGGACGTAGACATACAAAATATTCCCAAACGTGGATTAGAGAATCCGTATGAGATATATGAAACCTTCACGAGGTTTTATACACTATGTAACTGGGCACGGTCCTTATGGGATATATCTAAAGAGGTTTAACTTGCGACAGATAGACACCTGCAAATGTGGAGACACAGACAAGCCGGAACATGCGGTTTCGGAGTGCCCATTCCACGAAAGAGAGACATCAACAGCTCTCTCCTACATCCAAAATAGAACAACATATTCCATCATTAGCAGAAGAACATTATGGAAATGGATTGATCATGCTACAAATATAGCTCCAATTATGGCAGCATTAGACTTCAAAAATGAAATAAGTCACCTGTGACGACCACAAATAATTATATTAACACAAATAGGTAATTAAAATTAATAATTTATATAAGAATATTTAGTTAAGTGTTTAATTAATTATTTTAGGAACACTTGTAAGAAATCAGGTTTATGTATTATTCCGTGGAAGATAAAGAATTATTAGAATCAAATATTAAAGGTATAATTAATATGGTTTAAATAAATAAAGATGTTAATATAGTTAGGAATGTAAATAAGGATCCGGATTAATAGAGACATAGGAGCCCTCTAGCCTTTGCTACCACAGGCTAGGGGCTTTTTTTTGTTGTCCATGATTATCGCAACGCATAAAATAAATCAGCGGTCGCTCATATTCGCGAACGTGCTTGGTGGAATGCCGAATGGGTTAAGGTTGTGGCTGAAAGACCTCTCGCCTATACCCGCTACCGAAGGCATACCAACGAGCCAAGAAAACGGAAGCGTGGACGAAACGGCAACTTATTAAACAGCGGCGTCTATCGAGGTCGGGTTACGGTAAATGTAAATGGCGTGTTATTTATGGACGCCCTTTAACTGCTATGGTTATCGGCGTCCCATTCTATATTGGGTGTGAAAGACCGCTTAATTTAACTCAGAGACCTCTCTATCAGGCTTGAGGTGCTTTTACATGCCGTAACGGCTTTACTTTCCTCCCCATGCTAAGGATTTTTACACCCGAAAAAATTCATCGTCTTCCTCTGGGTTTGAACCTACGACCTTGGCTGTATGAAGTTAGCATGTAACCATTACACCACGGAGGGCGACTCGGTTTACGGTGCCACAATAACCGTGAACACCCCGGTGTGTGAAGTATGGCAAAAACTACCTTGGTATAAGAATTCTCAGCGATCCAGTGCATCACCACATCTGTAAGACAATCAGGAACTGCCGAATGACTACCTGCGACATTTGACACCGTGAGAGGTGCAGATGGTGCCTCCACCGGGAATATCAGACACATTATCTTCAGGTATGACCATTAGTTAATATGAATAGTGGAATGACGGTTTGTGTCCAACCGCCATCTTGTGGTTATACTCACCACCATGTAAATCTATTAAATTAATTGTTTTTCAAAGTTTTTGAAGTAAAGTACGAAGGTCAATGGAAGGGGAGAGATCTCGAGTTGAAGGAATGTTTAATACTATCACATTTTTTGGCCTGGCAGAAGTTATTATTGAAAAATGGTATTCTCGCAGTAAACATTCTGACATAGGCATTACTTTCTTCTTCTTCTTCTTCTTCTTCTTCTTCTTCTTCTTCTAATTTCTTAATCCAGAACCACTCTGAAAAACAGTACATATGTATAAGATGTATGTAGGTAAAGACGCACACACAGGCATGTTTGGGAAAGGCTTGGTATAATTTTTAAGTTGATAGCAAAAAAAAAAAAAAAAAAAAGGGGGGGGGGAAGGGTGACAGTATGAGAGATTATCCGAGGGATTATGATGACTTTTACTGTGGACTGTATGTATTGCATTCCAAGTGCGAGGAACACGCCCCCCATTCTCACGATTCTGATATCATAAGCACATAATTTGATTGTAATTATTTCTGGAGATAGCTGCTAAAAGGACGAATTAGTAAGAAGATTCTTATAAACCGAAGTAGGTGGCCAATGCTATTTGCGAATTTCCTCCTCCTTTGTTTTTGCTTCTGTTATTTGAGAAACTACAACAAAACACCACACACGTATTCAGGGGCAGCTCTTCCATTTGCGCACAGTCGCACGTGAACCCCCTAGTCAAACAAGATCTTTTAACAAATTACTTTTTGATAAAATGCATAAAAACTTAAGAATTCATTACAAGATACCTACAAACAATATAGTCATTAATGACGCAAAAAAAAAAAAAAAAAAAAAAAACCATACATGCCAATGGAATCTTGGAATGAGTCCCGCATACTTTGCGTGTCAGGCTTGATTCCATTTCCTACATTTCACCTGCTTGATTCCATTTCCGCCGCTCGCACGTGCGAGTGAACAAGCATTGAAACTGCTGGTATGGACAGTAAGAAGTGCGGTGGTGGGGGTGGCTTCCTCATAAGAACTGGTATCGCACAATTTTGTTGTGCTCCAAGCGAGCTCTGAAACGTGTGTGAGTTGCGTTTCTTTGTTGCATTTTTGTTCTGCTTTACATGTTTGTAAACGTCTTACGCCTTATGTTATTTCAGTAAACATTGTCGCTGTGTTGTGACATAAGAAATGGCTTTAATTGAATTAAAAGTCACGGAACTAAAGAAATTGGCCTTCTCTACCTTACCGTTGGAAAAGAAAGTGGAAATAAAAGGAAGCAGACCAACACCTCTCTGAACATACAACAAATAACTAAATCCAAAAACAGGGATTATAGAAGAGAATTTAAAGTAGAGCTGCATGTAAAGATTAAATGGATTTGTGGCTGTGAGGTAACAAATAGATTCTTTTGCTTTCCTTGTCTGTTATTTGCAAAACATGATGGCGAGACTTCTTGGGTAAGCAATGGTGTGGCTGATTTGTCACACCTAACACAGAAGATTTAAGAAACATGAAACTGCAACATCCCACATAAATTCTATAGTTGAATTTAATCTTCTAGGGAAAGTTGATATTCGGCAACAATTAGACAGCTCCTATCGCCTGAATATCAGAAAACATAATGACATTGGGACAAAAGTCGATATGTACTTTCAAAAATTATCGATTGTATTAAATTTTGCGGTGCTTTTGATTTAGCACTCAGAGATAACAATGAAAGTGAAGAATCGTCGACTCCTGGAATTTTTAGGGGCCTCAAAAATTACTCGGCGCAGCTTGACGCATCTCTGAAAGATCATCGACTACTGCAACGGTTTCTAAAAGAACATCCAAAGAAATCCAAAATGATTTGTTGGACTGTGTGCCAGCAGCATATAAGACAAGAAGTAGCTACTGCAAGTTTCGTGTCAGTGATTGCGGATGAAACTAGTGATATGTCATCTGCATTTCAATTGGTGTTTGTTTTTCGTTACGTTTTGCCTAATGGACAGCCTGTTGAAAGACTCTGGCACTTTGTCAATCCCTCCGGCCATGACGTGACATCTATTGCTGCGTGAATTCAACAAGCATTTCAGAATTCTGATAAATTGATTTCCCAGAGCTACGATGGGGCCAGCGTGATGAGTGGAGATATAAGTGGCGTTCAGCAAATTATTCGGTAACAATATAGATACGCTAGTTTTCTACACTGTTATGCGCACCAACTTAACTTGGTTGTAGCGCAGGCCGCAAGTCAAAACCAACAAGTTCGACTACCCCAATTTGACTAACATAACCAACTTCTTCAGCAATTCCCCCCAAAGTATTTCTGTTCTGGATAAAGTTGTTGGCAAAAGAATACCTCATGCTTCTACCACAAGGTGAAACTTCATGAGCCGAACAATGAATACCGTATATGAATATCGAGCACAACTAATTAAATGCATGGGGGAAATAGAATCATCAGCCAAGCAGTCGTCAACAATTAACCAAGCCAGGGACGAATGCTAAGAGATCCAGTGTTTGTCATTTGGCTAAGAGTCTTCCAGAATATTATGCCTCATGTTGAATTTTTATATAGTCAACTACAGAAAAGGACTGTGGATGTAATGCAGTCTAAAAGGCTGATTGAGACTTTTCGGACATCCATTGAAATGGAAAGGTCTACCATGGTCAACATATGGAAGCAGGCAGAGACTTCGGTTCCAGAACCAACTTTGAAGAAAAGCAGAGTTGCAAACGTGCACTTAAACAGGACTGTAGCAGCAAAAGGGTGTGTGTTGTGATAATTAATTAAATAAGCACATGATTTTCTTTCACAATATACTACTCTGCTGCATCTCTGTTTGATGCAAGATAATTTGAGCAGCATGACCGGAAATTTCCAGTTCATTTGCTTGACCACACCGTGGAGTGTACAACTTTTTGGAGAAAGAACGCATAAGAACTAAATTGGGTGTAATTTACAGACGAAAAGACTTCCGAGTTATGAGGGATGCTACATGTTTCCTGCAGTTCATTATAGAAATCAACCTGGAGACTGCGTTTTCTGAGACTTACAAATTATTATTGGCGGTGTACCATACCCATGACCACCTCAGAAGCTTAAAGATGCTTCTCAACTTTGAAGCGAATAAAGACATTTTTGAGAAGCACAATGGTAGAGGACAGATTGCGTGCATTGGCAATGTTATCAATAGAAAAGAACATGATAAGTGACATGCCAAATTTCAACGAAAAAGTGATTGATCTGTGTGCATCAAAAAAGGAAAAACGAATGAATTTTGTTTATAAGAACTGAGCATAATTATCTGTAGGTTCCTCATTATCATTGTGATTGGCATCATTATGTAATTATCATTGCATTTATGACTATACAGCTACTGTTTCATTGCTATTAATTTAATTGCTTATTTAACTAATAATTATAATTTCTTTTATAAACTCTGATTAAGGATTCCAGCAATTCGATTTTATATATGCATTTTACAAAATAAAAAACTTCCAGAAGTAATTGAAACCAAATATTATTTTATGTATTAATTAGTAGCATCCCTTTATATTAAATATGCTTTCGATACTTATGAATTGCTATATGTAAAATGCTATTATCATTCAATACTTAAATTCTTCTCATTTTTTTTTTTTTTTTTTTGCGGGGGGTAATGCAAGTGTAAACCCCCATATTCACGACTGACGAGACGCCACTGCACGTATTCACTATTATACTGGTTTAAACCTTACACTCTATATTTACTGCTTAAAAGAACATGGAACACCACAAAATCACTTAAATAGATACCCTAATCTATGTATAGAACATTTCCCTTTCCTTTTTCTTCTTCTTCATTTGCT
Source organism: Hymenopus coronatus (assembly GCA_030762935.1). NCBI lineage: Eukaryota > Metazoa > Arthropoda > Insecta > Mantodea > Hymenopodidae > Hymenopus > Hymenopus coronatus. The sequence goes on along the minus strand of CM060900.1, from coordinate 532,878,866 downwards.
ATACGAAAAACCGGGCTGCGCCGTGGTTAGACCGCTCGTTTCTCACCTAGACGGCCGGGGTTCGAACCCAAGCGGCGCATCTGAGATTTTTGGTGGACAAATCGGCGCTGGGGCGGGTTTCCTCTGGGTACTCCGGTTTCCCCCGCCATCGCATTCCACCGGAGCTCCATCATTCATGTATCATCAGTGTCACCGCCTGCGGTGCCATAAGTAGTTAAAATAAAATATACGAAATACCACAACCAAACACCGCACACGTATTCACCATGAAACTGGTTTAAAAGCTATAGACTAAATGAACTGCCGAATTGACATTTAACACCACAAAATCTTATTTTTGCTTACACATTTAATCCACAATTGCCGTACCTTTCTCAAATGTTTATCACCACAATATATCGGTTTGACTAAAACGTGTTTCTTCAACCACAATATTATTTTCTGTCTACACTCTCTGGTTAGTTTCCGGAAAGTGCGTTATGACATAACCCACTACAACAACTACAACAACAGGAATGCCGGAAGGTTCGAGGCTCGTTAATATATTGCGGAGGTGCAGGTAAACAAATTGTGATTTGACTGTAAGTTTGGTTTATACTTGTTACATTTTCACCATTTTTTTTTATCGGAAAAGCTCCGTAATTAAGTTAAACGCTAATTTATTACGTTCGCGTAGCGATCCTTTTTTGTGAATATTTATTAAGTATGCTGCCTAGGAGTAGAATATAAATAAAGAAGTATTGTAGTACTTTTGCAATGTAAATATATAATAATACTACACACTAAAGTGCCTAAAACCTGAGTTTCATTGTCGGCGGCAGGCGAACAGTGTTGTGGAATGCAACACCGGCATATGTCGCTAGACGCTGTGCTGATGTATGACCAGTAAGTTTCACGCAGATACTGCAGTTCAGTGAATTTTATTATGTGGAACTTCGGCCACTCTAAAATCGAATGAAACTAAGTGCGATTGATTGACTTTGTATTTATGAAGACAATTTCAAGGCCTGTGGATTTCAAATTTATCGCTAGGTTAGGTTCCAATCCGTTTAGGTTAATGTGTGTATATAAATTTATGTTTCTAATTTTATATCGTGGTAGTACCTCATTATCGACATTTCCAACAACTCCTAACAGTGCAATGGATACAACAATAATTTTTTAAACCACCTCCCCACCCATAATCCCTCTCTAACCACACCGGTCCTGTTGGAGTGCAAAACTGGCATAAGTCGCAGCGGAGAGAGCTAGTGGCCCAACTTGTAAATAATTACCATTTTGTTTTATTATATTATAAAATTTTATAAGTCAACTCGGTCAAATCGCTTGATTTTTTATCGGTGTTGGTGATGATTTGTAACTATTTTGTGCTCGTTTTATTCTGAATCTTTTAGTTTATTAGGTGTTGTAAATTGAGCTGCTGCTTCATCTTCTCCTCGTGATTTTTTTACGATCGTCTTGATGTGTGATAACTCTGTGATGGTTTTGGGCGTTTCTTTTGTAGCCAGTTTCAGATTCCAGGAGTTTTGTCATTGTAGATAGCTTTTCTCATATCTATCTAAGCAAAATGAACCTGTACCACCATTGGACATCGATCGTATCATCTACAACCCTACCGATATCCAGCTAGACGAACCTACCACCTCGGTTCTAGCTAAAGGGCTCAACTTCGCTCCCACGCCTAAGCAAATATCAGTGGCAGACACCATCAGTTCTATTGAAGCCGCCATTTGTCAACTTCCATCAGCAAGTGCAGAAGAAATACGCCGTGAGGTAGCAAGAGCTTATAAAAAGGCAACCCTACCTACTTCAAACATCAGCCGAGAAGAAAGTAAAGCCTTACATTCCCTTCGAAAAAACGACAACTTGGTTGTTTTACCAGCTGACAAAGGGAACGCCATGGTACTCCTCTCTTCCGTGCAATACCAAGAAAAGGTTCAACAACTGCTGGACGATCCTGCATACAAAACCATTAAAAAGGATCCTACCAACTCTGTAGAAAGACGCACCATCCAGCTAATTAAGAAATCCAGCCTTCCTCCTGATGTTCAGAAGACGGTCTCGCCATCTGCCTCCATACCTCCCAGATTATATGGTCTCCCGAAGATCCATAAGCCTGGGATACCTCTAAGGCCCATAGTGGACGCTATTGGCAGCCCTACCTATCGCCTAGCTCGTCATCTGGCACATCTGCTGCAACCAATAGTAGGTAAGTGTGTACACCATGTGAAGAACTCTATACAATTCGCTGAAGTTCTTGACAGCATCAAAGTGAAGCCATCGGATCTATTAGTTAGTTTCGATGTGGTATCTCTCTTCACCAGAGTTCCCCTGGCGGAAACAATACAACTATTGTCAGAACACTTTCCACCTGGTATTACTGCACTGTTTAGTCACACACTTACTTCCACTTATTTTCTGTATGGCAACACCTACTACGAGCAGACAGACGGTGTTGCCATGGGCTCTCCTCTGTCACCAGCTATTGCCAACTTCTATATGGAGTTTCTGGAGCATGAAATACTGAACACAGCCCCATTAAAATCTACACATTTTTACAGATATGTAGATGATACATTTGTAATTTGGCCACATGGACTGCACACTCTTCCAGATTTTCTTGCACACCTAAATAGCCTTAGATCACAAATACAGTTCACAATGGAAGTTGAGAAAAATGCTTCCCTCCCATTTCTGGACATTCTGGTTACCAGAAAAGTGGACGGAACTCTTGGTCATGCCGTCTACCGAAAACCTACACACACGGATCTTTATCTCAACGCAAACAGCTTCCACCATAAGTCACAACGAATGGGCATTCTAAACACAGTGGCACATAGAGCAGTCTCTGTATCAGACCCAGATAATCTGCAAACAGAATTTCAACACCTAAAATTCACACTCCAACAAAATGGATATTCAGCCAAGGACATCACATCAGCGCTGAAAAGAGCCGGACAAAAAAGAAACCCCAGCAAGAACACTCAACAAAAAGACAAGCCAGCCGCCATAGCCTATATACCGTTTACCGGCAATTTTTCGGGAAAGATTAGTAGACTACTGTACAAATATAATGTCAAAACCATCCATAAGCCACCACCTAAAATCAAAAATTTGGTCAGGCCAGTTAAAGATAATTTAGCTCTCAGAGTACCTGGTGTCTACCACATTCCTTGCGAATGCAGCGCAGCGCACATTGGCCAAACAGGACGCACTATTGCCACATGCGTTTCTGAACACCAAAGATCAATAAGGCTTATGCAACCCGAAAAATCTGGACTGGCTGAACACTGTATAGAACAGAGCCATAGAGCTAACTTTACTAACACCAAGATAGTGGCAAAGTATTCGAACTACTGGGAAAGGAGAGTAAAAGAAGCTTTAGCCATCTCATCTGAAACAAATAATCTAAATCGCGATTCTGGCCTACAATTAAGTTCAGCATGGACACCGATGTTAAAGAGCCTTAACACCTAATCCTGTACCTGCAGTCTTCCAAGACTTATTTTCTAGCAGGTGCGTGCTCAAACACAAAACATTAGCCGAATAACTGCTATAAATAGTTTTCTACGAAGTCCGTGCCCATGTCTCAGTCATTATAAATACCAGGCCATAATATCTCGTGAACCAATCAGATGTTAGCTTCATCCCAGCTCTTATAAATACCAGTCTCCGCAAGCTCAAACCATCAGTTCACCCTGAAGACGAGGAAGATGCACTTCTTCGAAACATTGGTGTCAAGCCAAGTTTTTACCTGGTTAGAAGCCCGAGAAGAGTTTGAATTAACACGTCGCCAGGAAAGCTTCAGTTCTTATTTTAATATACATATTGCACAAACATATAACATCCATGCCCAAGGGGGGACTCAAAGCCACGATCCCCTGCCCACGAAGCACCAAAGCAAGACGCTTTAGCGAGCGTGGCCATGGGGACCGGCTGCATTAATATGTTGCCTTAAATTATCAACCAATTTGTGTAATTTCTGAGGTGAACATTTTTATGACCATGAATAACATGGTATCTGTATAATAAGACCATGAATAACACCCTGTTTATTGAGTCAATGTTTCACATTCTTATTTGTAACTGAAAAAAAAAATTGTTTCATATTTTAACATTATCAGTGTATTCCTTAATGTTTAAATAATTATTAAAAATCTTGAATAAACAATGAAGCAATGTTAATGTATAGTTATATTTTTATAAATCTTTATATAACTAATAACTTCAAAACGCCAACATGTCACCATGTGTTACGCCCAAAGTCCCCCTCATTTCATTTCATAAATGAATGAATAAATGTGTGTGTGTGTCATAATTCTTAATGTTTTTAATCATTCTTTACAACTGACAATTTTTTTCAGATTCATCGTAGTTCTAATTGGCCCTTTTTGCATTTTAAAGCTCTAATACTGTGATCATACCACTACTGTTTCCTCATACTGTTATCCCATAACATTTTAAAAGTATACTGTCCTTGAATTTATAGTGTGATTTAAGATATATATTTGGAAGCAAATTTTAACTAGCATCTTAATTAAAGTTTCGGTATGAATATTCCAGTTTAGTTTATTCTCCATCCAAACTCGTAGATAGTTTGTATTTACTGCATAATTAATTTCATAGTTATCTAATTTAATTTTTGGGAAATTAATCATTTTGTTCATTTTATGATGGAATCCTAATGGCTGACTCTTGTCCTTATTAACAACTAGTTCATTAGATTTAAACCAAGTAAATAATTGTTTCAGATTATTTGTATTTCCTTTTATCTCATTTTTATTTGGACCAGAGATCAAAATGCCAATGTTTGCCAATAGCAACAATTTTGTTGAATTATTTGATTGAGTTGCAAGATTATTAATATCTAAAATAAACAATAATGGACCTAGAACTGTACGTTGAGGGACTTCACATTCATTATTGGTATTCATATTCAATATGGGTGGCTTTCTATTTCGTAATCTTTATTTTGTTTGTATTTTCATTAAGAAAATCTATTACTGTTATTTGCCTTCACTCCCTTAGATAAGACTCAAACCAATTACAAGCAATTCCCCTAATTCCTATTGCATCCAAACTTCGATACTGAGATTTTACTGGAAAAACATGTTTTGATACTGCCTGAATAAAATAAAAATAAATGAACAAAATAATAAATAAAAAAGGATTTTTATTAAAAAGTCCATGTGTCTTTTAGTGTTTAACGCCCACTTTAACTATTTATGGCACTGCAAGCGGTGACACTGATGATACATGAATGAAGGTGGAGCACCGGTGGAATGTGATGGCAGCGGAAACTGGAGAACCCGGCGAAAACCTGCCCCAGCGCCGCTTTGTCCACCACAAAATCTTGCATGTGGTCGCTTGGAATCAAATCCAGGCCGTCTATGTGAGAGGCGTGTGCACTAATCACTCGGCTATGGCGCAGCCTGTCTATCTGTGCATTCAAAAATTAAAAATTGGCAAAATACCAAATTTTCTATTAGGTCCAAAATTTAATTTGGTATTTAGGCTGAACAACTTTCAAAGAATTATTAGTTGGAATTTTCAAATACTTATACTTACTACATCAAGTGAAATTTTTTCTTTTTCTTTCTTTTTTCTTGTCATACAAAGACAACAAAGTTTAAGACATCACATACTAGCTAATTTTAAAAGATTTGACTATTGCTTAAGCCTACTGTATTCTATTGTTCCTGTTGTACCTACAAGGAAACAGGTAAGAAGATTACTTCTATAAAATGTTACACATATTAACACTAATGCACAATTAATTTCAGTTTTTGAAGCTGCAGTTTGAACAAGTATTGGTCAGCAATGAATAATCAAAACCTTTGGCCCAGGAAACGTAAGCAGCTTTCAAATATAGACCAGAACAAAGAAAAAGCAAATGATTGCACTTCAAGAGAGACAGATACAAACAAAAAGGACAATTTTGGCCCCAAGGAAGATGTCTCTTGTGAGCCTAATCACCCTGCTCAGTTGACAGTACCTGAGGTATATGAAAGACAAGGGAAGAAAAGAGTACCAGCACCTGCACAAGAGAAACATTCAGATAAGAGGGAGAATGTAAGTTTTAGCAGTAACTACCTTACTTTGCATGAAATATACAAATGAAGGGACTTGAACATAATTTTCAAAGAGAAAATGTAACTCGCAGAGAATTCATTCCAGATCCAGCTAACAAGGATTTTTTTTTTTCAGTTAAGAAATAACAAAAATAATCAGATGGAGAAAGTACCAGATTAGTGAGCATATTTTGAAACATTAATAAAATGAACTTTTAAGTTGTATTCAGAAGTATGGGTGTACATAGGTGGAGAAGGTATTGCATTCCATCCAAATAATCAGCATCAAAGTTTCATTGAAAATAAATGGTGTTGGCCCCCTTGAATCCAAAACAACAATTTTAGGTAAAGGTTGATCCACGTGTGTTTCTTAATAATTAACAGCATAACTCAAAAATCAAAAGTCAGATAAATACAAATCTTAGTACTTAATTTCAGTATTTTCCAAACAATGGCCAAATATTTTAAAAGCCATCACTCCCAGCTATCCTTTACATGGAAATTTTTTTGTAATTTTTTATTTTCTAAAAGTTTCTTTAATGCTTTTAATTACATTACCATATACTAAAAGATATTTATCCGAAATAAAATGTATATCTGAATTTTCTAGGAATAACCTGTGAAGTTGTCATTATTTGGAAGGAATTTTATATACCCTTGTATAACTGGTAACTGTTTAGCAATGGATGAAAACATACTGCACAGAAAATGTATAGAAGCTTTTAAAAGCAAATTCAAATATTAAACCACTGTAAAAAAAAAACACACAGTGTTGGGCAAACAATGGGATTTACTACACATTAGGAAGATGTTCACTGTTCTCTTTATCAATGTATAGCATTATGCACAGCATTTTGCTTATAATTTTTGGAAATATTGGCTTCTGTTACAAATACATCTTGGAAGATGGCATCTTTCATTTGCAATGGGATTATTAAATGTGACAGGAAAACTTATTCTTTAACCATTTAATGCTGTAGTTATTTTTATAGAAATGGTGAAAATACTTCATATTTTTTTCTTTGCATTTTGTAATACTTGATTATTTCTTGGGCATTATTTGTAGGAATCATAGTCAAAAACAGATAACAATGAGTAGAACAACAATGGGTTTTAATGCATTTATATTATTCCAAGTATTCTCAGATTCCTTACAATTTACTTTGTTGTGTTAGAATATAAAAATATACAGCTTGTGGTACTTCCAGAAAGGTGTCTCATAAACAAAATTAGAATTTCACTTAAATATTTGCTACAGTGTGATAGACACAAAAGCAAGGTGTCACACAAAGTGGAATGTAGAAGTTTGGACAATAATAGGGGCTGTCTTTTCTAATTTTCTTTCCTCTTGCACCCTCACACAGCTACACATAAGAATATTGCTTCTCTTCTGGGTTCCAGATTATACTTTGCAAAATAGTTACTGCCAGGAAAATGTGTATTTTATCACTTGTAGAGGAGCTCCACCCCCTGTTTCACTTCCATTATTTACTGCCCAGTGAAATGATTTGTCCCTCTTTTTATATCAATTAACTCCTCATCAAAAAAGAGGCTGAAAACCGCAGTGATATTATCAGCATCCACTGCAAAATTCAGGCTAGAAGCGGAAGTAATCTGGATATCTCAGTGGAGCTGGAGTTACATTGTCACCTACATGTGGTAGCACCCACGTGACAGGAGCAGTTAGCAATTATCTTGCTGCACTTAGATCCACAAAATTACTTGTATCTGAGTCAGAATTGCTTTCTTGTAACTCTTCTGAACTATAGCTGCCAGATTCCTCAAGAGAAACACTATTAGAATCACTGCTACTTGATTTTTTTTTTTTTTTTTTTTTTTAGTTTCGAGTGGAGGGGAAAATCCACCTTAAAGACTAAACCGGGCTGGCTAGCCCGGAGTGTTGGTGGTTCCCAGAGTGTGCATACTGACTAAAAAATCCTCCATCGGTAGTGAATGGTAAGGATACTGCAGTACCGCAAGTTGCACCAGCACAGTCTAAGGTGAAGGTGAACTGGCCTGCTGTGTGGCCGCCAGGGGAGAGGGTACTGCTAGCAGACCGGCTTGACCGAGACCCAGCCAGCCCCCATAGCAAAGTATAGGTGAAGAATTGATAGGAAATTGTAGGTTGTGGTGGTTAGGATTTAATGGTGATAATGGAATTGGGAGCGCAGGGAGAGCTGCCACTGCCTCTGTGGTGATGATGTCTGTCCTACCGGTGCTTCCTTCCCCTGGAGGATGGAGCCGATGTGATGGTAGTGAGAAGATCTGTCCTGAATCCTTCCTGAAGGTTGTGGAGTTGTTTGGAGATGGATTGCTGAAGTTGGTGCTCTTTGGTGATGTCTGGAGAATGCTGTGGTGATGCCGTCATGGTTGGGTGATGTCCCTCGGCTATGCCCTAGCAAGGGCAGGCGCGACGCTAAGACAGCTTCAATGTCCGAACCGGAACCGAGGTGCAGCCGGACCAACGATGTCGGACCCCGGGTTGATGTGATGTGATTTGCATTCATTGCTGAAGACCAAATCTGTCCAGTGGCTTCAAGAACAAAGCAAACTGGCAGGTCCTGGGGCACGCCGCAGATGACCACCGTGTGATGGCCATTTAGTGTCGTGTCGTTGCTTGGCTCCAGTGGAGCAGTGGTGTTGAAGGTCAGACCCATTACAAGTGTGGTTCCGGTGTGGCGGTGGCTGTCGGTGGAGAAAGCCGTGCCGGTTACCGGTTGGGTTCCGGTGCGGCGACGGCAGCTGTTGGCGGAGCAGGTGGCCTGGTAGTCAGCGGTGAAGGAGGGGTTGGGTGTGTTTCCACACTGCGCGGGGAGGTGGCACCATAGTACCCCTGCGCATGCCTAACGCGGTTCCAGCGAGCCGTCTCTGCTGCAGGTGCGGTAGTGGCAGAAGCCTGCGTCGAATGCTGCCTTCTGCACTGGATCCATAATCCACCCCACAATTTGACATTGTGAATGCTACAATATGAACACAGTTCACAAATAGAAATTGAGAGTATAGAACACAACGTTTCTACAAAAGGAGCAAAATTGTTCCTTGTACTCCCATCTGGTGTAATGGTAGCACACTACTTAGTTCGGAACACAAAGCTAGCCATTCTACCTGGAGGTGTGCACTAATTAAAGTCGTTCTGAGTGAGAATTCTTGGAATAAAAGCACAGGGAAGGAAGATTCAAATGTACCTGAGACAACTCGGGCTAAAAAATTTTCAACTATTTCACGATTCCGAGTTTTCTCAGAACAGTAGGGAAGTGGTTAAGGTAATCTGAGCCTCTGGCACGTGTTAGAGTGCAGACCCTGAGACCACCTTGGACTTGCCGTACCAGGGCATAAAGGAAAACAGAATAACCAGAGAATTTGGATTATTACCAATGATGTGCTAAGTACAAGTAACAAAGCAGCAAAACTTTCATAGCTCTTGCCTAAAAGAAAGGCAAACACCTCAATGATGTAGTTTACATACTCAGCAAACATTAATACTGTGTCAGATTTGGCAAAACATATGCTAAAAGTGTGATTTAGATTATCGCAGGCTGAAATAATCCCTCCCAAAAACACACAAAATACATGAAAATTGCAACACATAATTGTTTACTCAGGCATGATGCTTCACACTAGTAGCAAGCACTAATTGCATATAATCAAGAGTGACAATGCATTCTGACATTGATCACAAGGAAATGCTGGAAGTTCTATAGCATTCCAGCAAGCCTTTATAACAATAACTTAACTAATAGTTGGATGGAAGTCATTCACTGAATTATTCAAAAGGTCAGCTGTATTATTTCCTGCCAATAACTTTAATGGGCTCAAATGTCCCTCAAAATTATTATCATTTACTGAACGGCATATATTAAACATGAGCAAAGGTTGCCTGGCCTGGTTACATCACCCAGTAAGAAATACTACATAGTCATCAACAAGCTTGTATAGCAGCATATGAAACTAGTTAACATAACCTAAATAATTAGTAATAACTACTCCATCACATACCATAGTAAAATTGAGTGTGGGGTTATCTAGAGTAATGGGCTAACTGAAGCAGGTATTGATGGCTGGTCACCATCAATGGCAGAAATTCCCTGAACTTAAGATATTCTCATCTCAGTAACTGAAACTAGCATGAAAATAATGTCAAAATGTAGAGAAGTCACACAGAGGATCTATGCAAGCTTTCACCAGAAACCCACAAAATACAAAATGATCAGTAAAGGAATGCACCAGAATGTTGCCCCCCAAAGCACTTTAAGCTAATATGTCACTCTTACCCAGGAACAAACCCACTGTAGCTCCAAGTTGACACACTACACCAGCCCTGCCTGACAACTCGCTCTCTTCTCCAGAGCTGGTCAGGCAGTCACCAGTCACATCAGCCATAGAGATAGAATTTAAATGAAGTTCAAGGCTAGCAGCAACCAAATTAGAATGCTATCAAAAGCAAATGGCACAAAGACCACAACCAAAAGTCAGTTAAATTGAGATTTGGAGATTGGAGGCCACATTGTTGGAAAGTGCTTATTGATAACACGATGCCAAACATCTGTTTAATTGTTTTGCAGGGGTGCAGATGTGGGGTGGAGCACCGTTTTGCATGAAGGTTATGTTTTCCAATCTATGATTTCTCATTCTAGGGATGATTAAATTACATAACATGCTGTAGTGGCGTTCCCCATTTACTGTAACAGTCTTGTCTTATTCCATTATTGCTTTCTGCAAAGAAACATGGGACAATGAAGAATTGTGAAGTGAAGCCACATCATGCAGTAACTTTTAAATCATGAAAAAATTGTTGAATTAAAGTCTGTGCATAATTTTCAACCCAAAGACTCTAATTGCATGCATTAGCCTGACTGAAGAATCACAAAATGGAAAACAAAAGTCTTTGTGCAAGATGGTACTTTCTCACAACTGCAAAGCAATTAATTATGCAGAAGTTGGGCGATACTTTCATTGGTAGCCACTTCACAAATATGCAGCCTCTGATCTCCAGATCCCAATCTTGCTGACTTTTGGTTGTGAAGTTACCTTAAGCAGAATTTTCCTGATACATCCAACAACTCCCTGCGATTGACAGATATCTTGCAAGAAATTGCCAAAATTTCAAAGCATTATTTGCAAAATGTTGTGTATGATGTCACAAACAGAATGCTCTACATTAAACGAGAGAAAATTGGACAGCTTCCCTATCTCAAGTATAATAAAGCAAGTATTATAGCAGTTTAATGTTTTAACTGACCTTGAAGGATCCTAACACCCAATTTATTCCAAATAACATTTTTTTGGGACCATTTTACGGATGAAGACTAACTAAGCCCCATTTCTATTTTAATTAAATTCTTAAATGTTTTAACTGTTTGGCTTTTTTCATCTATTTCTTTTTTACTTTGAATCTTCCCTTCATAATGTTTTTCCTTAATTTCAGGTTGAGACCATTAGTCGGCTTTTCTATAATAACTATTGTCAGTTTTAATAATTGTTTATCAGTTTATATTTAAACAGGCTAATACTCAATTATTTCATGTATTTAAGAGTTTAAAAAATTAGCTTTTAGCAAGAGTAGTTTGGAGTTGTTTACTGCAAACTCTGAAAGTGGAAAAAGAAAATTTCTTTGTTAGAAGTTACTCTATTGTTAGGGCATGTACGAGTAGCGTTGAGTGCAATAGAGAACCAAGTGATGGTAAAGACCCTTTTAGTTTACAGAAGAGTTTTTTCCACTGTGTAATACTTGTCACGATGCATCCTGGGAAGAAAATAATGCATTTTGGGTAATATCAAATCCAGGTTCGCGGTCTTTCCAACCAATCGTTAAGAAGCCGCCATGTCAGTAATTTTGCTATATAAGTAGAAGATTACAGCATGTCGGGGTGGTCTTTCAGCTACATCGGGGCATTAAGGTGGTTACATTGCTGCTGTATTTTAGTTACATCGAGTTTCATATTGGCAGTCAAGTTAAACATCGCAACACTCAGCAATACTTAGTTAATTATCGGCGTTCTTAGTTATGAATAGTTAACGTCAGTTAAGCACGTCTAGACTTAGTTAAATACCGCTAAGTTAAAGAAACAAGGTTATTAACTAAAATATGTGTGCATCATCGATGAAGGAATTTTCTAGTGATTATTTGATTTAGCAGGTTGTACAACAAAGTGCTTGTCTCACATCTTCTAGTTGGCAATACATTGAAATAAAAGTAACGTGTGTTTACATAATATTATAAGATCATTCCCAAGCTACCCTCATTTGCTACCACCCCAAGAGAGTCAAACCAGCATGCAGGCTGAATTTAGCTGAGGCACCTCAATGGTAGAAGGTCTGCACAACAAAAGATACGTAGGTCTACTCATCTGGTAGTGGAGTGAATCTTGAAGCACTGCCAATGTCATCATACATCTGAGCACGTGGGGCCAATAAAAAACGTTTCATACTTGGCACCATAACCTGGAGTAATAAAGCATCTTCAAAGTTCAGCAACTCTTTATTCACTCTATCTCTTGCCCATTTCTGTATACTTACTTTTTCTCATTCCTTTTGTTTCTTCACATTCAAGAATTGTATGGCAATAATTAACATTTGTCTACTATTTCAGCAATGTCATCTGCTAGACTTAGGAGCAAAATTTCTCAAATTCTGTGTTCATAAGCTGCTTTGTTTATAAATAGCTTATTCTTGTTGTATTTCATATATTTAAGAGAGTAAGCATTGATACAAGTTTTTATGTTATTTATTTTTACAGTGGATAATAGCACTGGAGGAGGACAACCAAAGATGTAAGAAATCAATTATTAAATAGCATTCATTAAGGTGTAAAAATTTAAGCTAGTATTAGTGAAGCAGGACAAATACTAGTATTTATTTATTTATTTATGCTAAGCTGTATATAGGTGAGTGTGGCCAGTGTTCAGTCCTGGCTCAAATGCTAATATAGTATTGAAGATTTGAAGCTTTCTCAGTATTGGTTATTACAGATGATTTCATGGTTAGCAACCAAGTTAAATTGAATCTGAGAAAACCAAGCTTTCGGCCATCTTGACTCTGTGGTCTTTGTCAGGGAGCTGGCAAAACTGGCGTAAATAACAAATATTTATAGCTTGGAGGTGTACCTGTAGCTGTGTTCAGCCCCAACCAATCAGACATGGCTTTTTGGCACAAGATCTGTATAAGTTAACATGTGCTCATTTTCTCCAAGGTCCGTTCTTGGTGTCGTGTAGTGGTCTTCCATCTAAGTGCAGACCATGCCCAATACTACTTAACTATCTTGATCAGGTAACAGGTCTATATGCAGCTAACAGCATGGTTTCCTCTGCAATCTGCTTCTGGTATAGTACTGCAGTAATCCATCCACATACTGTCCATGCCCAATGCTGCTTAACTTCTCTTAGTACATATCTATTGACAGGTCTTCCTGTGATCCACCCTTGGTCTCTCAATGCTGCATCCACCCACTCACGTGTTGATCACATCTAGTGCTGCTTAACTTCAGAGACCTGTTGAGAATCCTTAGATGGAGAGCAGGATTTCTTACTTTTGTTTTTAATTATGTTGAGGATAGGTTGCCAGGCCTCACTTAGCTGTTTGCCCCGGGCCCTGTTACACAAATTATCAGGGATCCTAATTTCAGTGCTCTCCTTGATGACATGGTCCCAGTAATTGTTAGCTTTTATAACTATTGCTGTTTGATTGAAGAGGATCCTATGGCCATTTTTGATGGAATGTTCTGTCACCAAGGGTAGATCACAGAAAGATTTCTGCTGATAAAGCAGTCTAATGTAATATTGATGTTCTTGACATCTCTGTTCGATAGTTGGCCCGTCTGACCTATGTATGAGAGACACATCAGCACAGAATCATATACATCCCTGGTGTCTTGAGTCCTAGGTCATCCTTAATGGAGCGTATCATGGTTTTGATCTTACAGGGCGGTGTATGTATGGTACATATGTTATAACCATGTAGAATTCTGGCAATTTGATTGGAAAGATTGCTGCAGTAAGGAATGTAGGGCTTGGTTTTGTTTTCTTTCTCCACAACAGATACATCTTCCTTCCCGTATTTTTTTTTTAACCGTATTTAGTGCTCTGCGATTATCCACTACATGGTTAACATTCTCCCTTAATGTAGTGAAAGGATGGTTGATTTCTGGCTGGAGACTATCAGATTCAGAAACATAGGCTCTTTGAAATAATGTTTGTAAGAACCCTTGTTTTTGGGCAGGATGATGCTAGCTCTGGTTGTTGAGGTACAGATCTGTTAGCGTGGGCTTCCTGTATATACTATGTCCTAAGGATCCATCAGTGTTCCTGTAAGTCAAAATATCCAGGAAAGGAAAGGTTCCATTGGATTAAACCTCCATGGTGAACTGGATATTTGGATGGATGCTATTTAGGTGTTCCAGGTAGTGGTGCAATTCTACTGTCCCATGTGGCTAAACAATAAAGGTATCATCAACATATCTGAATAAATGTTTTGGTTTCTTCGGAGCAGTGTCTGTAGCCATGTGTTCAAAGGTCTCCATGCAGAAGTTGGCTATTGCAGATGACAGGGGTGATTCCATGGCTACTCCATCAGTCTGTTTATAATATTTACCATTGTAACTGAAATAGGTTGAGGTTAGGGTATGTTGAAAAAGTTGTAACTATTTCAGGTGGGAAGTTACCTTGAAGGAGTTACATAATTTCTTGGAGTGGAACTCGTATAAACAAGGATTGTACGTCAAAACTCACAAATAGATCAGTTGGCTGCAATTTCATGGTCTTAAGTTTTTCAACAAAAATTTTAGAACTCTCCACGCAATGTTCACCCTCCCCAGCTAGCGGTTGAAGGAGCATAGTGAGGTATTTTGCCAAATTATATGTTGGTGGCCCAATAGTATTGACTATAGGTCTTAAGAGGACTCCTTCGAGTATCTTTGGAAGACCATATATTCTTGGTGGTATTGCAGCTTGCGGCATCAATGATTTGATTGCTTCAATCAGTATAACGGAAGACTTGATGAGCTTATTAGTTTTCCTCACTACACGGCTCTGTCAGTGATCTTATATGCTGCATCCTTTAGATGATCTTCCATCTTATTATTATAGAGAGAGCATTACTACTGTAGCCAGGGTCATATTTACGGCAGGGCAAACTGGGCAACTGCCCAGGGTGGCACATTTTAGGAGGCGGCAAAATTACTGGAAAGCTGCACAAAAAAAAAAAAAGCATAGACATGAAACGTCAAGTTCATTTGAATTTGCCGCTTGCAGAGGAATATTAATTGATGTATATTGGCTATGCTGATTGGTTCGCATGTAGTGCAGACAAAAGCAAAATGCATTCCAATAGTGAGAATCTATTAACACACGCAAAAAATTGTTAGATCAAGAAGTTAAGGTTAATTTTCTAATGTTAATGGACTATGACAAACTCATAAACTTGTTAGCAAATGACAGGGCAAGGAGGAAGGCTCTTGTTATTTAAACAGTATATGTTGTGACATCTAATATGGGGTGATGCCTCTTTAGTGTAATTTCTTTCTATTAAGATGTTTCTACTTAAATTTTAATAAACTCACTTATGGTGTTTGCCACTCATACTAAAGTATCCAAACTAGTGAAACCATTCTCTATGTTGTGAGGATTTAAGCAATATATGTATTGCAAGTTGGGGGTGGCAGCAAATTTTTTTTTTTTTTGTTTTTTTGTTTTTTTTTCCCCCAGGGATGTTAGAGGCCCTAAATTCAGGCCTGATTGTAGCACTACCTTTGTTAGCTGGAAGTATGACTATGTCAGGATCTTGCCTTAGTTCATGCAGGGCTCTATGCTCAACTGTAGAGACATTAAGACTTAAGTGTACGTGCACGTTTGAGTGAATGACAAAATTTTCAGTGATCTTCTTCTGCTCTACTCCACTGATAATGTCTTTAAAGGGTATAGGTTTGGGTGACAGAGCAAAATTCAGACCTCGAGACAACCCTGTTAGGGTTTCATCCATTTCTTTGTTAGTGAGGTTGAGGGATTCCAGTATGAGTACCAATTGTTATTGTTGCACACATTCTGAAGGTGCAAGTGTGCTGAACTTTTTAATATTTCGCAATGTGATCTTGGCTGTGAAGGTCATGCCAGCATGTTGTAAAATCTTTTTCGCAGTCTGAATATTAAGATGATGTTTAACTAATGCAAAATGAGGAATTATATCCTTGTCACAACATCTACGTAAAAAGGTGAGTCGGCACAGCAGAGTTAAACATTGATTTTGTAAGTGTTCCAACGTTTTAATATTTTTGTGTCTCCTCCCCGTAGAGGTGTGTAATAAAAGATTTGAAGCTTTCTTGGTGTCGGCTGTAACATATGATTTGATGGGATAGCAACTGAGTTAGATTGGAATCAGAGAAATCTAAGTTTTTGACCATCTTGACTCTGTGGTCTTCGTCAGAGAACTGGCAAAACTGCCATAAAAACTAATATTTATAGCTTCTAGGTGTACCCATAGTTGTGTTCGCCCCAACCAATCAGACGTGGCTTCTTGGCACGAGATCTGTGATAGGTTAACATGCACTCATTTCTCTGAGGTCCGCTCTTGGTGTCGTATAGCAGTTTTCCATGGAAGCGCAGACTATGCCCAATCCTGCTTAACTTTCTTGATGTGGTAACAGGCCTATATGCAGTTTCCAGCATGATTTCCTCTGCAATTTACTTCTGGTATTGTGTTCGGTCATCCACTCACATACTGTCCTTGCCAATGCTGCTTAACTTCTCTTAGTACATGTCTACTACATCTCTTGACAGATTTTCACCAGTTTCAGCTTAGGTCTTTCTGTGGTCTACCCTTGGTGACAAACATTCCATCGAAAATGGCCATAGGATCCTCTTCAATCAAACAGCAATAGTTATAAAAGCTAACAATTACTGGGAACATATCATCAAGGAGAGCACTGAAATTAGGATCTGTGATAATTTGTGTAACAGGGACCGGGGCATGCAGCTAAGTGAGGCCTGGCAGCCTTTCCCCAACGTAATTAAAAACAAATTGAAGAAATCCTGCTCTCCATCTAAGCATTCTCAAGAGGTCTCTGAAGTTAAGCAGCACTAGATGTGATCAACACGTGAGTGGGTGGATCACAGGAAGACCTGTCAATAGATATGTACTAAGAGAAGTTAAGCAGCATTGGGCATGAACAGTATGTGGATGGATTACTGCAGTACTATACCAAAAGCAGATTACAGAGGAAATCATGCTGGAAGCTGCATATAGACCTGTTACCTGATCAAGATAGTTAAGTAGTATTGGGCATGGTCTGCACTTAGATGGAAGACTGCTACACGACACCAAGAACGGACCTTGGAGAAAATGAGTACTTGTTAACCTACTGCAGATCCTGTGCCAAAAAGCCATGTCTGATTGGTTGGGGCTGAACACAACTACAGGTACACCTCCAAGCTATAAATATTTGTTATTTACGCCAGTTTTGCCAGCTCCCTGACAAAGACCACAGAGTCAAGATGGTCAAAAGCTTGGATTTATCAGATTCCAATTTGACTCGGTTGCTGTCCCATGAAATCATCTGTTTGTAATATAGCAGCTAATAATTTGTAATAGAATTTCACTTATCTTTTTCAAATTCAAAGGACTAGTTGCACATTTACAGTTTTATTATATTGTTAGCTTCTTGTTATTTATTTACATCATTATGGTTACTGTCACTATGTGAAGCATTATGCACTAGGTATTGCTTACTGCTGGAATCAAAACAAATTTGGTGAGAGAATCAAATAATTGTATATCAAAATTCATTGCGTAATTTTTATTCTTTAAAATAAATATTAATTGAAGATCCGATCTTAGATCATGTTTAGTATTTCAACTATTTAGGAAGCTGTATCACTTTTAACCTGGATAAGAACATAGACATTAAATTACAGAAATATCAGAGTTTATTATAAGCAAAAAATTAAAAAATACAAAAAGAGATAATAAAATGAAATTGTATAAGGTAATGGCTATACCTGTTTTACTGCATGGTAGCGAATCCTGGGTAATGAAGATAAAGGATTGTAGTGATGTACAGGCTGCAGAAATGAAATTTTTACGATCAGCTAAAGGTTCTACGTAATTGGATAGGACTCTTAATGAAGTAATTAGACAAGAATTGAGTATTTTTGCAGTAAAGGATAAACTTAAAAAAGTGGAAGCAATAAGGATTCTAAAGATGGCTTTACAATATAAACCTATAAGAAAGGGAGATAAGAAGGCCAGTTAAAAGATGGAATTGAGGCCGGAACAGGTCAAAAAGGCCTAATCCTTGAAAGGTAGAACAAGAAGAAAATAAATGTTTTCTTCCACTAACCATTAAATTGATGCATCCGTTTAAGTGTTTAGTAATTTAACTTCTGGATGTATTTCATGCTTAAATTTCTGAAAAAGATCTGCCACAACTGACTTTGCAATCTGTTTGCATTTAGTATTTCTTAAGTGCTCCTTAACTTTGGTTCCAAATGATATTTTGTGTTACAGTGTAAATAAGGTCACAATTTAAAAAGCTTAAATGATAAATGCCACATTTTTTATTTTTGAGATTTCATCTTTTTACGAAAAGCCAAACAAATTTTTTGTATTGTATTCATTTTGGGGGACCAATATTATACCTGTAAATTTATGTGAAATCAGGTTAAAGCTGTATTTTTTATGTAATTATCAGTATGAGTTGATTTTCTGTAAATTTCAAAATTCAATTTATTTTACGTTTTATTAATTTTAAATCCAGAAAAGGGAGATTTGGATTTTAGTGTCAACTTTTCAGCTTTATCTTTTAAATTTCAAGGTTTTAAGGCATCATTTACATCTTTATCAGGAATAATGGCACAAATATCATCTACATATTTATACCAAGTTTTACAAATTACAGGGAATACTTAAATGTATTTCAAAATAGATCTTAAAAAATCAGCAAGAAAAAGGTAAAAGTGGATTATTCCTTGCTAAACCAGAAGTTTATTCATAGAATTTGTCATTAAAATGGAAAAACTGTTGATCCAGACAAAGATTAGTAAGATTAAGAAAATCGTTATTAAATCTTCATTCAGATCTATAGTACTTAAACTATTTTTCTAAAAATGTTAAGTTTTTCTATAAGTATGCTTGGACACAGAGTAGTTACATCGAAAGAAATAAGTTCATCATTAGCAGCTAATACAGTATTTTTTATCTTTTCCACCAGCTCAAAAGAATTTTTAATACTTAAACTCAAATTTTTCAAACTTACTGAATTTTATTTAACCAGTTAGCTATATTGTAAGAAGCTAATTTATGCAATTTACAGTATGTCTCACTTTATTTCTAGGTTTATGAATTTTAGGAAGAGAATAAATTTTAGGTAAAATTGGATTACTAACTTGTGTTATTTGAAATAACTGAGAAGTTTGACACAAGTGAGGTAGTTCAAGTATATTAGTATGTCGAGATAGTGACACTCACCTCATTTAAAGTGAAATTACACAAGACTTATGTTTCAGGGGCGTTTGACTAAGGAGGAAGGCAAATGCCCTTGAAACATATCTTGTGTAAAATAGGAGTAAAAACATAGATTACACTCAAACTTTACTCTTGAAATAAGGTAACTTATTTCGGACATGTCTCGGTAGCTGTTGCCACCATTTTCAATGGAGATTCACTAATGAACTCCTGATAGCGGCCTGTGGAGGTCTCTCTTCCATATAGATGAATTTTGAGATGAGTCCATTTGTTTGTGGTAAGTCAAAATTTATGACTTTGCTTTTGTTTTTTTAAAATTAATAGATTTTTCCCAAACTGTTAATCCAACTGGATTCTGCACTAATTTTAATAACTTGGGCTCACTGTGATAATTATGGTTTTGAATCCAAAAATGATGTGCTACAGCTGAATTATCTGCCTGTTTATATTTTAAATATCTCATGTGTTCTTTAAAATGTTGTCTTATGTTTTCATTTTGTTTTTCCTATATATACCTTTCCACATTCCTTACAGCTGATTTCATATATCCTTGATTGTTTCAATGGGGAGATTTTATCTTTCATATGGAGGAGGTTCTTTAAACTTGCTTATTAACTGGGGCTAAGTTGATGTTCCATTTTTTTAAAATCTTTTGAATTTTTTGTAAGTGAATTTTTTGTAACTGGTTTCTGCTTTTATTCTTTCTAAGAGTGCTAATTTCTTTTACTTTCTTCTGTTCCATGAATGTATTAATCTTCTTCTTTACCAAATGTTCTGTGTAGCCATTCTTTTGTGCAACTTCTAAGATCCTATTAAGTTCTAATTTGTATTGCAGCTGTATTAATGGTAGGTTTACCAGTCTGAATGCAAGGCTGTTGATCATGGCATGTTTGTGTGAAATTGGGTTGTAGCTGTCGTTAATTATGTAGTTAATTATGTGTTAGCTTAAGTAAATCTTCTGCTATTTCACCAGAAATGTCTGTGGTAGTCAGCCATTTTTTCAGTACTGAAAGTAGTTTTTCTATTGGAATCTGGGGAAAAGTGATACGACATCAAACGAAACCAACTTGTCATCATCACTTAGATTTTTTGCTTCATTTGTTCTATTAATTGAACAGAATTTTTTATACTTAAACTGTTGTACTGCAGTAGAGTTTGGAACTGTTTTGTGAGCCAATTGGTATGTGGGGGAGTTGATGGTGTTTACAATAGGTCACATTTTATTTCTCTGTTTATGTATTTAAGGTAGTCCATATATTCTTGGTGTGCAGGGGTTACATGGAATTAGTTTCTTTTTGTTGGCATCACCGATTAATTTTACAGTGTCTAAGGTTTCATGTAAAGGTTTTGTATATTTTGCGGTGGGATCTTTTGGAATTTCCACATACTCTTCTGACTGCAAAAGTTTTTCCATGCTGTATTCACAATCTGATTTGTCCATCACTACTATTTTATTTCCTTTGTCGGCTTTTGTGTACAAAATCCTCCTTTTTGTTTAACGATTTTAGTACTCTCTGAAGAGGATTGTGAGGCCTCTGGGATGTTTTTAATTGTTTTAAATTTTTTTGCATTCTGCTCTGATTTGGAGCTTATGGCTTTCTGGTTGGTCAAAGATTGCCATTTCTATGTGTGCAACATTATTGTCAACATTGCGGGAAAAACTTATGGATGTATTTAGGCCCTTGCTCAACACTTCTTTTTCTTTCTAGGGTTATCCACTTTTGCTTTATGCATATGTTCATAACCTCAAATAACTGTTCTGAATTCTGAACTGTTCATAGGTGGGATACTTTTTAGACATACCTCATACATAAAAAATTAAGCTAGTAACAGGTGAAGCAACACAAATACTAATATAACAATTAAACAGCTTGTGGTTATTTATTCTAGCAAATAATCTTCTTATCAATGACATTCAGTAATACTTCTCTATCATTAATGTGAGCATACACTTTCGTTTCAGTGGTAATTGTGGATGATGATGATGATGATGATGATTTACCACTCTCGGTACTCCGTAGCAGGCAACATGACAATTTGAGAGATAAATCTTTTAGGAGCCATGAAAACCAGCTGGGGAAAAAGTCAATATTATATTCCACCTCAGATAATAATGAACCACAACTGCATTATAAAGAGCAATTCCCCAAGGAACAAATTGTAGACAGAGAAACACACAGGATTAGAAATGAAAGCCTTGGAGATCAGATTACTGAAGCTGCTGCATCTGTTGATAAAGGGAGATCTCTTTCTGAACGTGTAAGTATTCCTGTTCTGAAATTAGCACTAAATGTTTGAATGAATGAAAACAAATCAAATTTATTCACCATAAGATTTCATCACAGAAATATTGGCTTCATGAAATATAAACAACTGAAAATTACAAAATGCTGTTTGAAATTACATTATATGAAAAGTTTAACACAATTAGGAAATAGATTAACAAGATAAGGTATAAGGTTAAGAATAAAAACTTAGATTACACTCAAACTTCCTTCCTGAAATAAAATAACTTACTTCAGACATGTTTTGGCAGCTGATGCCACCATTTTCAATGGAAATTCACTGATGAATATGTCCGAAGTAAGTTGCTTTATTTCAAGAGTGAAGTTTGAGTGTAATCTGTGTTTTTACTCTTACTTCACTGCGCATTCCCATTAATGTTTTAATAAAGTATAAGGTGTTACTATTTATAACAAGTTACAATTGAAATGCAGGATACATTATTGGAAAATATATATATTATATACATCATTATACACTAACTGAATTATAAGCAATAAATTAATATAAATGAGTTATCTTGAAATGACTGTAGGATTAAGTCTTCTTTTTCATAGCTGGTAGTGCATCTTTCTTCCTGCTTATTCACTCACTGTGGTAGTTCTCGTACATGTAACAGAACCCCAATAAAAGTAATGTATAATTATAAGAGTTATTAAGTGATACAGATTACACAGTTCACAGAATTTCAAATTACTTATTCCGTGGTCCTTAAATTCAACAATTGAATAAAGCTGGTTATTAAGTAGGAACTTTTGGATTTCATTTTTGAATTGTGTTTTGCAACTTTTGTTTTTCAAATATATAGGAAGATTACTGTAAAGTTTAATTCCAGTATGTTTAAATGATTTCTCAAAGAGACTGGTTTTAACATGCATATTATTTTTATTTCTAGTATTATATGTATGTATCCCACAGTATGTTCATGTTAAACATATAATAATATAAAGTGTAATAACTAAAGTACTTGAGATATTTTTCACATTTTGTTTCTACAAGTTTGGTAACTCAAAATGTTTTGTGCTTGCTTGTGGCAATTGGTACCATGTGCATATGTGTGTAACTGCTGTAACTGCCTTGTTCATGAAAATGTGCATCATTAGCCACGTAGGGCTGCGCCATGGCCGAGTGGTTAGACCACTCGCCTCTCACCTAGACGGTCCGGGTTCCATCTCAAACGACCGCATGTGAGATATGTGGTGGGCAAAGCTGTGATGGGGGGGGGGGTTTCTCCGGGTTCTCCAATTTCCCCCGCTAATGCATTCCACCGGTGCTCCATCTTCATTCATGTATCATCAGTGTCACCGCCTGCAGTACCATAAGTAGTTAAAGGGGCGTTAAACACTACCCAAAAATAAAAAAAGTAGCCACAAGAACTTCACAGTAGAAGGTGTTCTGTGTGCTTTCTTTTGTGGAGCTAAAATCTGTTGCACTGGTACAACACTGTTTTCGGTGAGAGTAGGACTGTGACCAACTGAAGATGTTCTCAATCACATAACATTCAAAAAATGGGACAGGCGACTTTTGGAAAATGGAAGTGTACTTTCGATGTTAGGCTGCCACACCAAGCACACAGTTCAAGTCACAGATATAGAGAGAGATTAGATTGGAAATGCCCTATCTTTATGCATTATGATTGCTGAAGCAGGATTTTCACGCAGCTGCCATAGTTAACCACTACACTTTTCTGAGCATGCCTTATGTGGGTTAAATGGGCACACAAAAATAAGATTTTATGGGGTTAAATGTTCAAGCAGTAAATTTAGACTATATTTTAAACCAGTATAATTATCAATACACATTGTAGTTTCTTGAATAGCGGAAGCAAAAACAAGGAAAGGGAAATGTGTTTCAATACATAGGTTGGTGTACTTATTTAAGAGTTTTTTTTGGTGGTATACTTGGTGAAATATTTATATACACAGGTTAGTGTATTGAAGTGATTTTTTGGTGTTACACTTAGTGGAATATGTTATATATTATGAACAGAACCATTCTGTATTGTTTCTTAGATTTAGATTTCCAACTCGGAAAGACTGTTGAGAAGCGTGGATAAAAGCAATTGGCAGACAAAATTGGCAACCTACTCTGGTTTATAAGAAATCTCTTGCTAAATCGCCCATATAGCAGATATCATGAGAAATAATTACCATCAAGTTATGTGCTTAAGATACCAGAATTACGAGTAGAATGTATGACATTAATCAAGGAATATTGTGATAACTGTCATTGCATTCTGAATCCAAGGAATACAGCCCTGCATTCCTTGGATTCAGAATGCAATGGTAATTGTCACAATATTCCTTGACTAAAATCCTTGATTAATATAACATTTTCTACTAAAGCTTTAAACTAATGCTGTAATAACAGCTTTTTGTTATACTAACAGTAGTTTTAGAACAGAAATTAGAACAAAATTAAGTTATGGCCTTGCCACGATGTTTACTGCAATAATACCAATTTATCAATAATCAGTTCTGATGCGCCAAAAAATGTTATGGATTTAAATATTCCTTCAACTAGGGATCTCTCCCCTTCCATTATCCTTTGTTTTTTACTTCAAAACATTAGAAAAACAATTAATTTGACAGATGTTGCATATGGTGTTATGGTAGTGTATAGTACCACAAAATGGCAGCGCATGTTTCAGCAGAACAGTAGCATCTGCCCTGTGGTTCCTGTAGCTACCATTCAATTAATCTGTATGGCCTTCCAGCAGAGACCTCGTAAGTTGTGACAATTTTAAGGCCACAAGCCATAACATGTAAGGTTTTTATTTTATAATTTTATTATTGTTCACTTGGCTATTTATTTGGCTAAATAACTTAAAGCGTACATCTGTTAATTTTTTGTGCAAATTGTTATTGCTGGATTGTTTTATTTGTGTTATTAATATATTTGTAAGATGTGTGTTCATTCTAATGCAAAAAGATTTAAGTAAAAGAGTTTATAATGAATTGGCTGGAGACGTGACCAACAATCACAACGATGATAGAAAGAGAGGGAAAGACTTTTACACGTATGTGCATTGCTAAAAACTTACATATGTCACACAGCCTTGGAATGAACACACGGCAACACAAATATTTTTAAAATAAGAACTATAGCTTTCCTGGCGACGTGTTAATTCAAAATCTTCTCGGGCTTCTAGCCAGGTGTTAACTTGGCTTGACACCAACGTTTTGAATTACAAATATTTTTATTTATAATTGCTGTAAAGAAAAAGTAAGATCATTTTGGTTAACAACGAAACAAGAAGGGAGTAAAAGATGTATTCTTGTGAAAAAGAAGCACTATAACTTGATTCTGTGTATGTTTATATATCGGCAAGATTTACAATAAATTCAGAAAGAATAACAACAATATTTATTGATGATAGGTGAAACCAAAATCCAGAATGCGTCTCGTATACCACTAACGTGAGAAGAGAGAAGAGTCTACATGTCAAAAGTATAAAAAATTAAGAAAATTAAATACACACGAACCACCTTTTTTCATTAGAAAGTCAATCTGACAAGGAAGCAGGCAGTTCATTATTTTGATTGAAAATAAAAATGTAAATGGCGTGTTATTTATGGACACGCTTTAACTGCTATGGTTCTCTGCATCCCATTCTAAATTGGACATGAAAGACCGCTTAACTTTGCTCAGAGGCCTCTCTATCAGACTTGAGGTTCTTTTTCGTGCCGTAAATCTACGACACAGGGCCAACAACTTTACTTCCATTCCAAGGAAGCCATGCTAAGGATTTTTACACCCGAAAAAAATCCATTGTACTCCGCCAGGTTTGAACCCGTGACCTTGGGTATATGAAGTCAGTATGTTACCCATTACACCAGGGAGGGAGATGTTATTTTGTTTGACAGTATACAATGCCGTTCATAAAAGGTTGTGCCTATGAGTATAAAATTACGGCTCGATTTGGCGCGTTTCACAGACTAGGCAGCATTCTAAATGAAATGGCCTGTTATTTATGGACGCTCTTTAACTGCTTTGGTTCTCAGCGTCCCATTCTATATTGGGCGTGAAAGATCGCTTAATTTTGCTCAGAGGCCTCTCTTATTAGGCTTGAGGTTCTTTTACGTGCCGTAAATCTACGACACGGGACCCACAGCTTTACTTCCCTTCCAAAGGAAGCCATGCTGAGGATTTTTACGCCCGAAAAAATCCATCGTCCTACACCGGGTTTGAACCCACGACCTTGGGTGTATGAAGTTAGCATGGTAACCATTACACCACGGAGGGCGACGGCAGCATTCTACCTTTCTGTAATGGTAAAAAGCATAATTGCCACATATAGGAACTGAACACCTTTGTGGAATGATGGAGTATGAACGGGACTCTCCGAAAGGGGACGTGTGTTGTGGATTGTTGGAGTACAGGGTTACAGGTTCATTCTTCTTTGAGGTACCTATACTTAATGCAACAAGATAACTAGATATGGATTTAGTTGTATGCTATGCTACAATTGTGATGCCATCTTTAAAAAGGATGGCATTCCATGCCATTATGTGGAAATTGTGGGATTTCTTGAATCATGAGTTTTGAGATCACTGGATTAGGAGAGGCAGTCCATCGATTGCTTTGCCCCTTACAACCCCAGACATTACACCACTTTATTTTCTTCTATGTGGGTGTATAAAGAATCAGGTACACCAGACACCGTGCATGATCTACCAGATATGCCCATCGCATTCGTACTGCTATTGCAAATGTTGCAAAACACTAGGAGAGAAGTAGAATAGAGATTAGATGTCTGTCATGCCATTAATGGTGCACATATCAAGGTATATTAAGTGTGTACAAAAACATTTTGAGTTACCCCACATGTAGAAACAAACCAACAATGAATTTCTGAATTACTTCTCAAGTTATTAAATTTTATATTATTTATACTTAACCCATACATGCTGTTACTTATAAAAATATTTAATTTTTCAAACACCTCCTTCGGTAAAAACGGAAGCATTTTGACTTTGTCATATGTTCTTAAAGTAGGTAACAATAATTAAGCATTCATGTGGTTTTGGAATTAATTATTTTATAAGAAATAAGATTTTGAATCTTTCCATGTTCTGAAATGTTTGTTTTAAAAGTAAGTTTGTTACAAGGCTTTTTGTGTTACATTAAAATTGCAATAAAAGTCTTATAGTAAGAAAATGGTAAAAGATATGTTGCATCATGTTTCATCATATAGATTTATTTATTAATACGTATCAAATTTGAGCACTTTTAATTTTCATAATTTATACAATTTATTTTGATTGTTATGTAATGTTGCAGAGATAGAAGTATTTTCACAGTTTACAAAGCTCTAAATTTTCTGAGAAATTTGGGCAGGAGGCAGGCTGGTGGGCGGAAAGAAAAAGGGATTATATATCATATTTAAACACCTGATGTGTTCCCTCATATGACATTCTCTATATCTCTGTAACAAATTATTCTTAAAATGCTTATTCTTCTATCTACATACTTCATGATAATCAAGAATAAATGTTAATAGAAATGGTCTTACTACTTGCTTTCTTGTAAGTGACGAGAAATAAAGGAACACACTGGGCTAAAGCAATAGTCAAATCTTTTAAAACCTGTTTGCTATGTGATTGAAATCCATTTTATTGCATGGCCTGGAGTTGAATGAGATAAGTTATTAGTATTTTAAAACTGAAACCAATATCAAGGATTATCGTGGTACGGTCAACTCCATTAAAAAAATTATATATATGATATAAATTTTGTGTCTTAGCAGGATTACATTTTTTGTGGAGTGAGTTTTTGTCTATCTCTTATAGTTTACTGTATATGCAAAGTTCATCCACAATAAAGAGGTCTTCAGGCAATTACCCATAAATTCAAGATATGCATTTTATTTGTCATGTAAATATCTTTAATATTCAATATTTTAGGTTGTCTCCTTACCGTGGTGGTAGTGCAGCTGCTTACCAACTGGGAGACCTGGGTTCGATTCCCAGTATCGGTATGGGGATTTTTCCCTTGCTGGGAGACCTGGTCTGGGGTGCACTCAGCCTCGTGAGGTCCCTGGGGAGCCAATTAAGGAGCTACTTGATGGAGAAATAGTGGCTCCGGGAAATGAGGACTGCATTAACTGGCCGAGGGGTTCGAGGCACTGACCACGTACACCCTCCAATACTGTATCCCATCCATGACATCTGTCATGGACTGAGATGGGGATGCAGCAGCCGTGCAGTAGGCCAAGGTCCCTTGTGAGCTGTCGTGCCATGGCGTTATTTAAGTAATGTTATACAATATTCTAATCAAAATCATTAGCCATTTTTGAGAAAATTAAATTCAAAATTTTTTTCCATGTAAAGGGTAGTTTAGTGTAGGGCATTTACCTCAAAATTTTCTTGTCACATCCTTGGAAGATACAAAACTTCAGTACCAAGTTTGGTGTTTTACCAAATTTTGGTTTTTGAATTATGCGCACACACACATGCACGCACAGATGCACGCACACACCCCCCCTCTCTCTCTCTCTCTTTTTCTAAAACTGCTATTTTTGATTAAAGGGAATTCCAAATGTATATTTCCATGAAATCTTAGTATCAAATTTTTGGGTGAAGTGCAATACCTTTTCTACCTACACCATGTACTTTGCAGAAAGTAAAAATAGAATTAATTCCTAAATGATTGTGTGTTTATATGACATTATGCTGGTGTTTGTAAGCAACCATTTACAACATCAGTGCTGTTTCATGTATGTTATTTAGTAATCTATATATATATATATAACATTATAAAGATAGAAACTTTTTGTTTGTATAAATATAGGTATGTAGGTTTTGATAATTCTTCATTGAAAAGTTAAAGTATTTCTGATGAACATGGGGCTACAAAACACCAATTGATTTAATGTCATATATTACTAAGATATTAAAACATACTTAAAAAATATGAAAAATTTGAATACCTACACATTGGAGTTATAGAAGAGCATTCTTGTGAAGAAAGTGTTGCCTTTTAGTTGAAAATGCCATGTTGTAAGAAGTAGTTATTAGTTCACAGAATATGCATGCAAAATGTTAAATAAGACAAATGCTGCAAATTTTTTCATTCCAAGAAATATACAATATACTCCTGATATTTGTGTGGGGGTTATCCTTGCATTAAAAAAAAAAAAAAAAAAAAAAAAAAAATGAGGAGGATAGGGAGGAGGGAGGAGGACATTGTTATTCTTTGAGAAACAGCAGTAAGCAACCTGTGTATGATAATAAGTGCCATTTCCATTGTTTAAAATAACATTTCATGATAATAGTATACTGTTTCCATTGTTATCCGCCAGCCTGTTTTGTGTAAATTGAAAACAAGCTATTATATATAATGTTTATTGCTGCTCCAACAACAAGGTCATATGTGACACCATTAGATTGCAACTATTAAAATTTTAAAACAAGTACTTGTAACTGAAACAGTATATAATGCTTATAATATTACAAAAGATCAATGAATTCCATTAACAACAGAACTTATTAGTAAGTAATTACAACAATACACAGTCACAAAGAGGTAAACCATATAACATTAGCAATGAAAGTCTAACAAAGTTAACTAATTACAAGCCATTAATCAGTTTAAATTAGATTTTCTCAAGAAGTCTTATGTCTCTTATGTACTTCTTGGTATGTAGACATGATTGAATGTCTTCTATAGCTCTGTGGAGTTCCTTTGGGATGTTGTTGAATTTTCCTGAAGTGGGCATTGTGTTTGCAGTGACAGATGAACTGTTCAACTGTTAAAGTGGTGTACACTAAGAACACTCACAGGTTAGGGCTTGCTTTCTTACAATCGAAAACTGAACTGAACTAGAACTTAAAACTGGAAAGTTATATTCAGTTCAGTTTTCATTTCAGTTCAGTTGTGCTTTCCTAGAAAACTGAACTGAATACTGCACATGATTAAGTGACAGTGAAGAAAGTGAGTTGGAGGTGGATACTTACATTTTTTTTTTTTTATGCTCGATGAATTAACAGATAGTACTGATAAAGAGCAAAGATGTAGAAAACACTGTGAGGTGCATCCCATGTTTGCTAATCACAGTTCAGAGGGTGCCTATGAAGTTTTGGTTGGGAGGCACCTGAAGGACAATGACACTAAGGTGATGCTGAAATACTAGATGATGAAGCCTTTGCTCTACACAGTCACTGCATGGCAAGAAATATGCTATATATGATTACAGACATAGCAGAGCATGCAGGACTTGATTTCCCAAATCCTCTCCCAACTCCTTCCAAAGCCTCTAATTCTTCTCTATATTTCTATCCTCTGCATGTTGTGCATTGTATAAAGTTTTGTTATGGCAAAGAAAGTCAATTATTCTCTTCCTCAGTTTTTGAAAACTTTCATTTTCCACTCATTATGTACAAATATTTAAACCAAATAACAAAATAATTCTGCAACTATATTCTCACATATGCTGTCTCATCATTCAAAGCTCAACTGAACTGAAATGAAAAAATGACTTCCACCGTAATTTTCGCCGCCTAGATTTCTAGTGGAAAACTTGAAATTTCTAGTAACAAATGAGAAAGGGGAGATTCAGTTATCAGTTCAGTTCAGTTCCATTAAGTTCTCGTCTGGAGGAAAGCACTTCCATAATAAACAATGGCACAGTTCATGATCATGTAATCCAAACTAAAAAATATTCAGTTCAGTTCAGTTTTGAGGAAAGCAAAGCTTTAGTCATTTCTTAAGAGGTGTACGTGTGTAACACTTATATGTCCAATACAGAGTTTTGCAATAAGAACCTGATTTGTCCTGGTAAGGGAAGTATACGGAAATAGGATATTGGAATTATTCAACCATATGAAGTTTCCATTGGCTTTTTATGCAGTGCTTCATAAGCATGACCATGTCTGAATGGGGGACTTCCAAGTTAGCTTTTTGGCTGCACTGGGGCAGAGTGGTTGCACCACTTGCCTCTCGCCTAGACAGCCCAGGTTTGATCCCAAGTGACTGCATGTGAGATTTGTGGTGGACAAAGCGGTGCAGGGGGGGTTTTCTCCAGGTTCTCTGGTTTCTCCTGCCATTATGTTCCACTGATGCTCCATCTTCATTCCATGTATCATCAGTATCATCCCCTGTGGTGCCATATTATTAAAAGCGGGTATTAACACTATTAAAAAAAAATTAGCTTTGACTGTAGGATCACAAGCCCAGTTTTCTGATGTTAATCAGCTTGTAACTTAGTGGTATCACCATGTAGCACAAACTAACAATAAACAGGATATTGAGTCAACATAAATGCTCTTAAACTTCACAGAAATGCTCTTAAACTTCACAGATTGTTTTCAACTACCTTAAATATGTTTCACCCACACCTAAAGACATCATTAGCAATATGACAGCTGATAGGTTTTCACGTTGCTTCCTGTGGTGAACCTATTGCAGACATATTGTGGCATTTTCACTGTTTTTCAAATGGGAAGAGTTCTATGCTGCAGCAAATGAGCTGTATTATCATCTGTGCATTGCTACCCCCATTCTTTTCATATTTCCCTCTCGCTCACACACAGAGCATCTAAATCTGCCTGGCGAGATAATGGTCAATATAAGGAAACTATAACTTATTTTTCTAAACCTGTATAAGTTTGCAGTTTTTAAATTTAAGACTTAAACATGCAATATTTGTATGCTATGTACACATTTTATTAAATACTATATCATTATAGTTTAGGAACTACCTGCTCTTTTAATCCAATGGAACTGTCAGTAGCGCCTCTGTATGGCTGTCATCAGTTACAATAGAAGACAATAATTCATCATTGCTGCATTTTTTAAAAAAAACGTGTAGACCCTAAAAATAATACTCTGAGCCTGGCTGTATAATATCAGCCTCTTAGATTTGCCACAAAACTAACCAAAAGCCATTGCACTTGCTCTGCTCCTGACTATACTGTAATTGAAAACTGACTTGAACTGAACTGTGTAGGGACTAGGGTTAAGTTTTTCACAGTTGGAGCAACTAATTTTGCAAATACCTACTTTCCTTTCCAGGGGTACTTGATCTGCTTGTAGATGTTTAAGGAGGTTTCTAATGCAGTGTTTGTTCAATGCTGCTAATTTATTCTGAAGTCTTTGAAAATTTTCTGGAATTTTTGTGTGGCCTATGCATTTTTTGAAACTTCTTTTTCTTTAATCTGTGATAGTGTGGTTATTTCTTTTACTTCCTGTTGTCGTTTGAGTCTTTTTGAACCAATTGTTTGTTGCTATTGTGACTATTTTCTTGTGTTCTTTTTTATGCTCCTTTACCACACAGATATTTTCCAATCTGTGGTGGGTCAAACTGTTGATTTATTGCATGTTTGTGTGATCTGCTTGATATAGTTTTCTGTGCACGAACTTTTTCTAAAGATTCCAAATTTTAATTTTCCAATTTGTTTCCAAATTGTTAAGTCCAAGAGGGGTAGCATGTTATTAATATTTATTGTTAGCATTTAAATGTCAACTGAGCAAGTTTAAAGGTAAATGAAAAGAAAAAAAAAATGTTGACATAAAATAAAATTAGAGAAAGGGGGAACTACTGCTAAACTAAGTGCTGATTATGGTACTGGAATGCAGATTGTTTGGGACATTAAACAGAATAAGCAGAAAATACAGGATTTTGTCAGGAACTGCAATTCTAAATCTGGACCTTATGCATTCAATGAATTAGATGCTCATCTTTTGCAATGGTTTAGTCAAAAACGAGGAGAAATTGCCATTTTTTCAGGCATGATTTGTGCCAAAATGGCTACATTTGTTCATGAATTCTAGGGTGAGAAGGAAAAATTGCCTATTTACATATATATTGTACCTTTAAGGCATTAAAGTACAGGTTTCTTAATTATTCATGTATCTTCTCCCCCAGATTACCCTCAA
This sequence comes from Hymenopus coronatus, assembly GCA_030762935.1. Lineage (NCBI taxonomy): Eukaryota > Metazoa > Arthropoda > Insecta > Mantodea > Hymenopodidae > Hymenopus > Hymenopus coronatus. Next base: position 532,846,185 of record CM060900.1, on the reverse strand, counting down.
AAATCATAAGTAATACCACGAGGGTTTTCATCTTGTTGATAATTCACAAGCAAAATAACATCCTAAGAGATGAAAACACAAGTTGTATTTGATAAGACAATTCAGCAAAATAAACTACTAATATAGGAAAGGAGATTTTACCAGGTTAAGTTTGTAGCTAGTTTTCAAATTGTAGATGACATATTCGACCATGTTTATTTACCAACTTCTTTTTTTTTTTTATTCTCTACCTCTTAAATTACACAAACATCATGTGCGACAAGATTTCAAAGAAATGAACATCAGCTGTGTTAAGATGTGTTGACAATATTGCTCCAGTCAGATGACCACAACTGGTTGAAATTGCCTAATCTCGGCCATTGCATTGGCGCTTTAACAGTTGAACTAAATGATCAGGAGTGCACTTTATATATAGCTAAAAATGATTTAACAACTAAGATACAGCAGAATAAAAGAGAATGAATCTGCTTATAACAGTATGAGAGGTTTGAAATTCCAAATCCAATATATTTTAATAACTAGGGCTGTACAGTTGTCTATTTTTTTTTTTCCTTTGTTCAAAATCATAAACTTTGTTTATATAAATATGTCTCAGTTTACTGATATAAGATAGTGTGTATAATTGCCTATTTTCGTAGTATCTTTTTGTTTCTTAAGGGTCTATTATGGCTTTTTATTTTTGAAATGATAATATTAATCAAGATTTTTGCCCATAATTTCTTTATTTTTGTTATTGGTGGTGATTTACGATTGTTATTATTGTAATTATTTATTACTGAGACGATAGCCTTAGTATTGCAATAAATAATTCACTCTGAGTCAATGAGCAATAGTAATACCAGCAGTATTAAATTATTGTATAAAGAGAAAATTGTGTCCCACTAACATTAGAAATCTATCAGCCAGTAACCCATAATTAACAACTCGGAATAATATTTTTCTCAATGGATGGAGACTATATCTCTTCTATTATGGTTAACTTTTGGATTGTGGATGGGAAATCTTTATATTCACCAGCTTCATCTCTGTTTTGTTGTACAGCTAAGGTTGATGTTTTACATAAAAACTAAGTTATTTATAGACAACAGATTTTTAAGCCATACGAACCATTTTTGGCACCTAAAACACACTTTTCAAGCTAAAGAAGTGATTTTATAATGAGTGAGTCAAAAAAGTACAAACCGGCTGCACAGTGTTTTGCCTGTCTGCGACCTCGCCCTCGTTGCCATCTGCCCCAATCATAGAAAGGCGCAGATGAAACCATACAACATCTTTAAAACTAATTTTAATGGCTTTACTTACCAACTTTATGAAAGGAGATGCTGACACCATTGTCCATACATTTTAGTCACCTCTTTAGGAAACTATCCAGCATTTAGCATAGTTCACCTTTAGAAATGTTGGCAATTTCCTGGCGGATATTTTGTTTTAATTATTCTAGGATGGTGGGCTTGTCTTGTACACTTTGTTTTAAGTTACCCCAGAGATAGAAATCACAGGGGGTTAGATCGGGGGCCCAAGGGGGTCACAAATCTCTGCTGATAATTGAAGGGCTTGTTTCCAAAGTGGCTTTTCTCCATGAAATCACATTTTTCACAAACGACAAATTTCATATAATTCCTTGTATTAAGGTAAAAGCCTAATTTTTAGCATGTGCAATTTTGTAATACTTGCAAATGTATCTATATATGTGAAAAAAATCACAGTCATAGGAATGGTGGAACTGAGATCACATGACATGGACTTGAGTCATTTTGGTAGTAAACTAAAGTTTTATATAGATGTCCACTGTAATATGAAGATGTTGATATGTATTATTGATGAAATGAAAGTGTTATGGCTGTCACTCTTATGATTATTTATATTTAAACACCATAACATCTAAATAGTAAACCAAAAGATTTCAAAATGTTAGTTTAATACCATACCAGATGAGATAATTGATTAAGTTTTTAAACTTCATACACTATAAAGATAGCCAATACCAAACTTTTTTTATCCAACTGGAAATAATATTGCTTGCTAATAATTAATTATAACCTGACTTTGTGTACTTAAATTATTCAAGTTTTCAGTTTATAAACCTTAAAAACAAACAAAATTAATATAACAGCCAATGTCAATCATTTTACTATCACCAGAAATAATAACCTGAGCATCACTTTTATCACTGACTTCCACATGACTGCATGAAAATACCTGCTTATAAAATGACATTGCAGGATGATCATCAGTGATACCTAGTTTTTTTTTTTTATAAGTAACTTGAAGCGTTCCTATCGGCTATGAGGAAATAAGACATTTTCGAAATAAACACAGCTGGGAGATGCGTCACATTTAACATCAACTTTCAAAGGCTCCTGATGCTGGCATTTACATCGTTTTGAACATTTTATACAAGTTACACCTTCACAAAAGGTATTCTTAATGCTCTGGTATGCTTAGCTCCAAATCTTTTAAAATTGGAGATACGTCACTTTGGAAATTAGCCCGTCAATTCTGCCCTGAAACACCCTTTCAATTGTTCTCATCAAAAGACTGGCCATATGAGCTGTTTTAGAGTCTTGTTGATGGGCAAAATCACGCTCCCTGTCTGTTAATTCTCTAAAAAAAAGGGGGGGGGCTCAAAATTGTATTCATGTAAGCATGGGCATCAACAGTTGACTAAAAAAAAATTGGCACTATAACTCTCTCCCTGCTAATGGTGCACCATACATAAACTTTCTATTCATGAAGGAGTAGTACAGGAACAATATTAGGTTTCTCAGAGAACCAATAATGATTGTTTTGTATACACACATATCCATGAAGGTGGAACCAAGCCTGGCCCATGAAAAATATTAAATATGGGTCTATTTTGCCATTGTATACACCATTGAGAGTCCACTCACAAAATGTGCTCCAAATTACAGGTTCACCTGGTTGAAGAGTATGTACTACAGTTATGTTATATGGTTTTAACTTCAGAAATTTAATACCTCTTTACACAGAGCTGTAAGAAATGCCTATCAATTGTGAAAGATTCCTATGCGATTTTTAGGGAGAATTCTCCAAATGATTACAGATGTCTTCTAATGTTTCTTCAATAAGAACTGTATGCCCTCGTTTAGATTTATTTGCCTGAAAACTTCCTGCAACCTGAAATTTATTATAAAGTTCATGGATTGTTGTATGACCTAGAACTTTTAAACTTGTAAATCTTTCTGTAAATTGTACTTTCACTTGGCGAGCTGACTGAGTTAATACATACCACAAATCATAAATAAATACATGCTGTGCAGTAGAAAACATGTGCTAAGCCATAATGCACTTTGTGACTAAGTACAGTGTCACTCGTAATAACTCAACTACACCATATCACTGTCATCTCCAGAACAGAGCAAAACTGTATTCAGAAGCGTGACCTTATTTACAGCGGCAGTGCAGAATCATGTGTCCACGTATCTACGTTATGTAGCCAGTTCAGAGAGTTTTTACTCACTCTGTACATCTATACATATTTCCACTTTCGAAATGTTTAAAAGTGCAATCAAGGAGTATTAAATGTTGCACAGTAACAGAAACAGCACCTTTACTAAATTATTGTGGCTAGAAACACCATGACTGTAATTAAAATTTATGATTACCAAAACTTTCCCTTTATTTCCTGTTCTTCCTAGCTCAAGCAATGTTATTGTATTCCATGAACTCTTGGCAAACCCAATATTAATTTGCAAAATTCTGTATGAATCTTATCAATATTAACAAAACTTAAGCATTATGGTCAAAATATTCCTATATATAATAATTTGTTTAGCTCAAGCTATATGTTCAATGAAGTTCTTGGCGAACCCAATATTAATTTGCAAAATTCTCTATGAACCTTATCAATATTAACAAAATTTATGCTTTAGTTTTCAATATATCTTATATTAAATATTTAGGTTTGGCAACTTGCCAGTCTAGTTCTGGTAATTATGCTAAATCTAATGGTAAAGTGCTATACAATCTTCTGGGTATCACTGCAAAGTACTCAATGATTAGAAAGTCTGTGTTATGGTATGTTAATAAGTTATTATTCCTAGTATTGTATTTGTATTGCTGCTTGAATAAAATATTTTACATAAATTAGTACAGTTTACCTGTATAGGTTTATTATGCTATTACTCTTAATTTCATAAACAGTGACTTGCAGTAATAAAAGTTTGAATATGAGACAAGAGTTTTCTTACATTCAAGAGTTTGGGCAAATAATGGAGATGATTTTTTATTTATATATATATATATATACATATAACTCAAACATGTCATCAAGAACTTCCTCTGCACCTTTCTGCTGGCCACTGCTTGATAAAAGATTGGCATCCCTAGGTTTATTACATTCGATTCCGACGGGATGTTATGGTTATCAGTATTATCAGCAGCTGTGAGCAGGTGAGTTGTTTATTGTACTGGTTAGTATGGTCTACTATGCTGTGAGTTCTGATGTGTGCCTGAAACAAAATCAATGTATTCTTCAGAGGAGCGTGTGTTTCTAGTGGAAAACTTTTGTAACGAACCTGGAAATTATACTGAGCAAGTGAAACAAAATTTTGATGTCAGGTTCCCTAACTCAAAACTACCACACCAAGATACTGTGATTTAATTAATAAATTTCAGGAGTCAGGTTCTGTGCATGATGCTGTTAGAAGTGGAAGACCCAGTGTGCTAACAGAAGAAAAAATATTGGATATATCGGATAGAATGCTTAAAGGTCCACAGAAATCAATAAATAAATTGGCCCAACAATGTGATGTTTCTTACAGTTCTGCATACAAGGCAGTCAAAAAAGAACTAGGTTTGTATCCATGTACAAAAATCCACAAATTAAAACCCACAGATCACAAGAAATGAGTTCAGTACTGTGAATGGTTTCAGAGGTTTATTTTGCACCATGGAATAGATGTGTTAGATACAACATTTTTTACTGATGAAGCTTGGTTCCACTTGTCAGGATGCATAAATTCACAAACTACATGAGTATGGTCTACTGAAAATCCTAATGCAATTCAGGAAACCCCTTTACATTCAGAGAAAATTGGTGTATGGTGTGTGATCTCTCACTCTCAAATTATTGGGCCAATTTTTTCCCATAACACAGTCAGTTCAGATGTTTATTGCTGGGATATTCTTTTTTCACTTATTTCAAGCTAAATGAAGATGAAGTGAATGGTGCATTTTTTCAACAAGATAACACCACTTCTCATACATCACATAAATCCATGCGACTGTTGGTGGAATTTTTTGGAGAAAGACTAATTTCTAAAGGTCTGTGGCCTCCGTGGTTTCCTATTCTTACCCCTCTGGATTATTTTCTTTGGGGAGCCGCTAAAGCTTATGTCTATAAGGACAATCCAAAAACAATTGAGCTGAAAATGGCAATAAAGATTATGTAACATCTGTAACAAAGGGGACATTAATTACAGTGTTCGAAAATAAATTAAAATGAGTGAATTTGTGTCTTCAAGAAAATGGTAAACTTTTTGAACATCTTCTTTAAACAGTTTAGTTGTATGTTATTTTTCTACGTTACCTTTCATGCATGATTATAGTGAACCTAGCTGTTCCCTTAACCAGCAAAATGTTTTCACCTAGACACGTGCCAGCCAGTGCTGCTACCAGAATTCCTGACTCTAATGGAATCTTAGTTACTTGGGAGGTGCAGAGCAACTTCTCAATGACCCATTATATTTCTGTGTGTGGTTGTGGGGGTGGGTGGGGGGTGCGCGGGGGGATATGGGGGTGGGGGTGGGTGGGTGTGTGTATTTAAGAGTTTTAAAATATTTTGTTGATACATTTCAGATTTAAGTGAAACTGGTAAAAAAATTACAGGCCTTTGATAATGGAAGCCTCCCAGGAATGTACTTGTTTTTAGGCAGTCAAGTCCTTGAAGAAATTTGTGCAACTATTTCAAATTTAATTGAAACTGATACCAAATTAAAAGCGGTTTGTATGTATACTGTCCTAAAATCTCAATTTTTGGGATTATTTCTCAAAATATCCATGTAAATATTACCATTGATCTTGCTGTGCGTCTATCATAAAACAAATGCACCTAAATGTAATGGAAAATATACATTTACTGTTGCATAGTCCTTAGTCAATTTTAAAGTTTGGCCAGTTTCAGAACTTGTGCAAAATGCAATTACTTGATAATTCCAGAAATCTACATATTGTAACCCACATATGGTAGGGGATTCATTCAGGCTTTCCTCAAACTACTATGTTGAATGATTACTTTAGTTTTACAGGATTCTAGAAATGTCCTGAAACTGCTGATTTAAGGCTCTTCTTGGTAGCACGTTTTTTGAAAGTAAAGAGATGAGCTTCTGGGATTGACTGAATAGCAATAGAGAATAATGATAATGAATAAAAATGTATACTATTTTCATTGTAATTTCCAAATACTTAAATATCACTCTTAATTTATTTACAGATGGATCAGGAAGATCCTAAAAAAAAAAAATGGAAAGGCTGGTCACTAAAGTTGTTAGAGGATGGAGAGCCTTGTATTACAGGAACTTTGGTTGCGTAAGTAGCTAGATACAAATAATTAGCACCAGTTAATAACAAACTACAGATTTCATTTGTCACAGCACAAATAATCAACTTCAAATGAATGTACATATGCAGATGCTAAATGCTTGAAAAATAACCGATGAATACTGGAAGAATATAAAAAGTCACATTTTGCAGTCTCTATGCTAAAAATGCATATAATAATCTGTTATTTATGTAGGCTAAAATTAGTCATTTTTCTTATTTTCACACCCTAATTTCTTGCTAAGTATTGCATGGGATTCATGTGATCTCCATTATGTATATATTGCACAAAATATTAAATTCATGGTAAATTTATTCATTGAAACACTTAAGCTGTTCTTTCTGTACCTGCAATGAGGAAGAGGAAGAGCTTGTGGTATATTTGTGACTGACCTGATTACTTGTGCTTTGACTGAAGTATAAAGTGAAAGATTGGATGCTATGGTTAGAATTTGAACCAAGGATCTTACAGCTTTGTTTAGTTGTTCTTACCTGAGCTATCGTGGCGGCATGCTGTCACTACTTCAATTCCTCAACTGACTTGTATTTTTCATGTTAAACAACACCCCAATGATGATTTACAATGCTATAAGTATAAAGTCACATGCTTCATAGTTCAACCAACTTTTAGATCAACCCAACATTGAATTTTTAGTCTGTACCTTTCCAACCTTGTCCCACATACAGCTTGTATGAAGGATCAATAAAGAACTATACAAGGGCAATTCAATAAATATCTGTGTTTCAAAATAGATGTCGTTGCTAAGGAAAATTAGAGTTACCCTCTTGTACTACCAGGTGATCCAAACATCCGAGCTGGCTGCACAGTGTTTTGCCTGTCCGCACCCTCAGCACTTGCTGTCTGTGCTATCATGCAATGATTTTGAAACTACTTTTAAGGGCTTTACTTACCAATGTTATCAAAGGAGATGTTGAAACTGCCAACTGCCATTGTGTATAAAATTTGGACCTCTTTAGTAAACTACCCATCACTCGCCCTAGTTCACATTGGGAAATGGAATGCAATGCAATTTCATGATGGATATTTTTTTTAATTCTTAAAGAGTGTGTGGGTTTGTCTTGCATACTTTGTTTTAAGTTACCCCAGAGATAGAAATTGCAGGGGTTTAGGTTGGCGGACCAATGGGGGGCCACAAGTCTCTATTAATAATTCTGTCCTGAAACACACTTTCATTTCTCATCAAAAGATTGGCTGTATGAGTTGTTGCAGATTCTTGTTGAAAAAAGGCAAAATCAAGCTCCCTGTCTGTTAATTCTCTAAAAAGAAAACGTAGCCAAGTCATGTTCACTTATGTATGAGCATCAACTGTTGACTCAAAAAAATTTAGACCCAAAAATATTGGAACCGCTGTGCAGTGTTTTTCATTGTGCACACGGAAACATAACACAAAGCTGCTGTACTAACACACCCTGTAAGAATTAAAACAAAATATTCACCAGGAAATTGCCAGCATTTCTCAATGTGAATACGGTGAGTGATGGATAGTAAAGAGGTGCCAAAAATGCATGTGCAACAGCGGTGGTCAGTTTCAGCATCTCCTTTAATAACATTGGTAAGTAAAGCCTTTAAAAGTAGTTTTGAAAATGTTGCATAGTTTCATCCATGCCTTCCTATGATCGCAGCAGAGAGTAACGAGTGCCAAAGACGCTGACAGGCAAAATACTGCGCAGCCAGTTTGAATGTTTTTGGATCACTCCATAGCATTTATTACATGTTGACAAAACAAATTACGTTAAGTTTGATTGACAGGCTTTTATTAAGTCCAACACTTTTTCTATATAAAATGGAAAATGTGCAGTATAGCTTGGTAATTCCTTTTATACCTTTGGATGGGAAAGTTTGTGAGGAGATAAAAGCAAAATTGTATGCTGTATATGGGGAGCTTTTGCCGTTTATGATAATTAGATATTGGATCAATGGCTCTCTTTTTTACACCTTATGTATTTTTCCTTGCCCATTTCATCTTAACATTCCATAAGAATTCCCATAGACTTCTTAATTGTCCTTTATCCTTAAAAACCCTATTATCCCTAGCTCATTATCTCTCCCCATACACTTCCGTTTAATCAACTCCACTCTCCATTCATTTGTCCCTTTATATTTAAGCATGAGAAGTTCATCCTCCTGCTCCCCATAAATTGGACTTAGTCCCTGTCTCATACCTCCTCTCAACCCCTTCAATTTTCATACCCCTGGTAGGAACCATGCCAGCGCCGATCTCTCATTTCTACTGCACACTTTAAGATATTCCTCCTTTCCTGCATTTTCCTTCACCTCATTATACCATTGCAACAATTTTTTCCCTCTCATTTGTGCCCATAGATTCTGCCTGTCCATATCCTCCAATCTTACCCTCACTTCTTTCCAAAACCCCCTATTTGGATTGTCCATAGTGACCCACAAATCTGCCAACCCATTCTTGATCAAATGCTCTTTAATCTTACCCAGCCATGTACTACTTTCCATCCTATTGTCCTGAAACTTTCAACATATCTGATTCTGGCAGTTGCTGGATATGATATAAGTACTTGATTACCCTCTAACACTAACTCTCCCTAATTCTGCCATCACTCCTGCATTAACTGTATACTGTGGAACTTGCAAAATGATTTCATTCACTAAATCCAGTCTTTGCCACCCCTCCCCAATCCCCTATATTTCTACTCCTTATAGGCACAATATATTCTCTGAAACCACTACATGCTCATTGTTGGTGCCATATACAAGAATCTTCTTATGGCACTCATAGCCAATCTTCCCTTTGCCATGATACTTCTTACCTGTGTGTCCAACTTTCCTGTGCTGGATAACTTCACCCTTAAGTATGAGAATTTCCTAACAATTTGAATTTCTCCACCTTCCCCAAACAGGTTTTCTTCTTTATGTAATTTTGATCCTTTCTTGAACATCATAACTTTTGTTTTCCTCTGGTTCATTTTCAGCCTCCATTTAATACAGAATTGTTCTAATACACTAATGGCCAATTCTAGGCCCCTTACTGTTATTGATCCCACCATTAAGTTATCTGCAAATAGTAGACCTGGAATTTCTATGTTATTAACTACTGGCATGTAGCAATTTGCTAACTTTACCTATTCCAGGATGTCATGGATAAATAAATTAAACAAAGCTTACTGGCTTTATATCGCTTCAGACTGAAGCCATGCCCAAAAAGATGCATCATCCTCTGGCAAGTTTGAACCTGTGATGGAACTAAAGGACAGTATTTTACCACTAAACCACAGAGGATGATGATAATTTTTCCAGGCTGTACTTCCTATGTGAATGGGGTTTGTTTCCATTGGATGTTTTCTCATTTTTTCTTTCTTTAACACTGGACTCTAGTTCTCAGCTTCTTTGTATTTATTTTGCTCATGTTGTTTCACCTTAAAATTTGATGTTTATTTAAATTGCTGGTTTTATTTGTGATACCATTTTCTTGCCTCATAGCCTGAATTTCTTTTCCACTTAAGCATTCGCTGCATCTAAATCTTATGGGAATTCAATGTTCACAAGCAGCAAGGCAATGCTTTGTTCATTATCATATGTTCACAGCTGGAGTTTTTGTATGATGAATCCTTTTTATACTACTTTATGCTTTTATTTAACCATTTAGATTGATTGTTTCTCTCTTCATTGGACAAATAATGGATCGATAAGAGTGAGTATCATCACATACTGGTTCTCAGCAATGGCGTTCACTATTTCCAACTTCTACATAAGCTGCAGTCTTATTTTGATCCCAAATGACAGATCATATACATAGATACCAGGGTGATCCAAAAATGTCCAAACCGGCTGCACAGTGTTCTGCCGGTCCACACCCTTGGCACTTGTTGCCGTCTGCTGCTATCATAGAAAGGCATGGATGAAACCATGCAACATTTTTAAAACTACTTTTAAAGGCTTTACTTGGTAATGTTATTAAAGGAGATGCTGAAACTGGCCACCACCATTGTCCATACATTTTTGGCACATCTTTAGGAAACTATCCATCACTCGCTGTAGTTCACGTTGAGAAATGCTAGAAATTTCCTGGCAGATATTTTGTTTTAATTCTTCCAGGGTATGCGAGTTTGTCTTGTACACTTTATGCTTTAAATTACCCGGGCCTACAATGCTTTCTCTGCTAATAGCACACCATACACCAATTTTTTCATCATGAAGGGGTGTTTCATGAACAATATTAGGTTTCTCAGCTCCAATAATGATTATTTTGTGTACACACATATCCCTGAAGGTGGAACCAAGCCTCATATATGAAAAATATTAAATTGGGTCAATTTCACCATTGTATACACTTGAGAGTCCACTCACAAAATGTGTTACCACATAGGAATCATAAATAAATACACGCTGAGCAGTGTAAAACAAATGCTGAACCATAATACACTTTGTGACTAAGTACAGAAGAAAATAATAAAACACACTGGTAATAACTCAACCACCATCAGCTCAATATTACACTTTCAGAGCAGAGAAAAGCAAGTCGGCACCATGACCTTGTGTACAGCAGCTGTGTGTTATGTCTCCATGAGCGCAATGGAAAAACACAGCACAGCGGTTTGGATGGTTTTGTGTTGCATGGTATCTATGTAAATGATTTGTCATTTGGGATCAAAATAAGATTGTAGTTTATGTAGAAGTCTGAAATAGTGAAAGCCATTGCTGAGAACCAGTATGTGATGGTACTCACTCTTATCGATCCATTATTTGTCAAATGAAGTGATAACATTGAAAGTACACATGTTTTCTCAGAGATGAAGTTAAGTGGGAAAATTTTACACCTTAGTTGAAGTTGAGTTTATATATTTTGGTCAGAGTCTTAGGAGACAGTGAAATGGGCAGATAAGGTATTATAAATGTATAATTTTGAAGCTGCTTACAATGAAGGCATAATCAATTAAATTAATTAAAGTGGTATTGTTAACACACACTTGACTTACTTTTAATGAGTAGGACAATTGTTTCGCGGACCGTTGCCCGCATCCTCAGCTGTTGAACCACTACTGCTTGGGTTAGGGTTCCAAGTTGTGGTTGTGGTTGTGGATGTGTTGGTTGTGGTGACATCTGTTGGGTGGATGATGAAACTTGTTAAGCAATCCCTAGGGGGGAACTCCATGTTCATCAGTGTGTGGCGGTATTTATGAATATAGATTTTTTCCCAAGCTGTTAGTTGAAACGGATTCGAAAGTTCTTTCAATAGTTTGATGTTCGGATTTATTTCATGGTGAGTTTCCCAAAAGTGATGTGCTACTGCAGATTTGTCTGGCTGTTTTGATTTGATGTGTCTTCTGTGTTCTTTATTGCGTGTTTCAAGGTTTCTTATTGTCTTTCCAATGTATTTCTTGTTGCAGTCATGACAATCAATGGCATATACTCCTGATTTTTTCTCCGTGGGTATTTTGTCCTTCAGGGAGGAGCCCAGGAGGTTTTATATGCTGTATTTGTTAATCGGTGCTAGTTTGATATTGAATTTCTTGAATACTTTCTTGAACTTGTTGTAGAGTTGTGGGTTTTATGTGATTTTGTGAAATTTGGGAGGTTTTTCTTTATGGGTTAAGGTGGTAATTTCTTTGACGTGTTTCATTCTTTTGTATCTATTTATCTTTTTGATGATGGTGGATGTATTGAAACCATTGTCTACTGCTGTGTTCAGAATGTGTTTATATTCTTTTTTATATTCAGAGGGATTAAGTGGGATATTAACTAGTCTGAAAGCTAGACTATAGAACACTGCAAATTGTTGTGGAATGGGGTTGAAGCTATTTCTTTTTATGTAGTTGTTGGTGTGTGTAGCCTTCCTGTGTATACCAAATTCTATTTTGTTATTCATCACCATAGAAAGAGAAAACGATAACTACATCCCATTTCTAGATCTCAAGATTTTCAAAAAGAATAACAAAATAATTAATTCAATAGATGAGATATTGCATGAAGAACCTAAGTCTTTAGTAATAGTCAGGTTCCATATATATGTGCTGCTACTGCTATGAGCTTTCAAGCAAGTTAGACCCTAATAAGATAGTTTTTTGTTATTTAAAATGTAAAATGTATACTTTCTGGTGCTACTCTATGAGGTTAAAAATGAGTTAAAACATACAATGTTCTTTTTCCTCAGGATATCATCTTATGAAGATGTTTCCCACTGCATAAGAATTTCAGCACATAGTTTATTAAATCCCAAGGACAACACTGTACACAAGCTGGTTGGCAAGTTAAATGGCATTGGAGCAGGTAAATGCACGATATTGAGCTTTTTATTTTTTAATTTCTAAATGAATCCATTTATATGTGTATACCTATTATCTTGTGAATTGATTATTTTGTGAAATATTTAGAAAAATAACATCTTTGGGAATTGTAGAATAAAGCTGAAATGATGAATAGAGTAAATTTTGTAACTGTGAAGCTTGCAAGGTTCAAGCTTTTAACCCTTTCCAGCCCAATGTTACCATATGGCAACATTATAGGCGTTTGTGTTAGAGATAGGTAAAGGTAAACGTCCAATAATCATCTATTTTCATTGTATAGATATCAGTATTTTCTTTAAGTATTGATATTAACACAGCTTAGAACAAGTAAAAGTGAAAATAAATATACCTTTTTTCTAACAAATACAGAACTTTAATCTATTACATTGCTGCTGAGGTCCAGTCAACTCTTAAATATGCCAACCAGCATTTGTAACGAGGATTGCAATCTAGGTTAACCTATAACATTGAAACCTAGATCAGTGTTTTAGAAGTTCAGACAACTGAGCTGCCAATAGAAGATCAAGTAATAACAACTTTTTGTATCAGTTAGTAAAAAGCAATTTCATCAAAAATAAATTGGGCAGGAGAGGGTTAATTCTATGTCTAGGTCAACATAAGAAACTAATCAATCAGAAAGTAATTACTCATCATGTGGCCATTTACCATCTTGCTTCAGCTGTTGACTCACCATGTGTAAGATAGCAACCAGGAATCTTTGGAATATGTATAAGAATAAAATAAAATACATTTAAATGGTAGATGATGCTTTGTTTCCTAATTTTCCTTTAAATGGGCAGCTAGCTTTTGTTCATTTTGATATGTAACAAACCAGTATATACATATATACCATTGCAATCCTATTTTGAGATTAGAATCTATGCCCAAATCTAAGATGTATATCATGTCAAGAATTAAATTTATTCATACTTATTAATACATTTATTTACAAATAATAACTCTTAACAATGAATTTTCAGAGTTGTCAGTTTTGCATAATTTACAATTACATGACTATTTCCAAAAACGTGCTCGTATGCATGCATTCTTAGAATATTCATGATTATTATATTTACAATGTTACATTATTACCCGTATTTTTTGATTGAATGAAATCCTCCTTTGTATAGAAGGTGTGAGTAATAAGGTATCTTTTTAATTGTGATCTAAACTTGTTTTTGTTCTGATTAATTGGTATCAGTTTATTTCTTTTTTCACACAAGCCGTGTGTAGGACAGGAGTTATATAGGTAGAGTCAGACTGAAAAATTCAATGCCATAACCAGGATTTGAATAATAGTTGGCTATACTGTGAATCCTGGGACTTAAGTACTTACAACACTGTAAGTCGCCATTGGGGTTGTCATCTCAAAATAATTTGAGAAGACCTTCTGTTTTATCAGGAAACATACGAGTCTTATAATAGTTGGCTTTACTATGAATCCTGGGACTTAAGTATATACAACATTGTAGGTCGCCATTGAGGTTGTCATCTCAAAATAATTTTAGAACACCTTGTGGTTTACTGGGAAGCATACGAGTCAATCAAGAAACTTAATGCCATGCCGGGATGTTGCCATGGTAACTCAATGGTAGGGTAACCAGCTAGAAACCAGGAGATCCATGGTTCAAATCCTGGCTATGGGATTGAATTTTTCATCCAACTCTTGTTTTTGTTCATTTGCAATGCTTTTATAGGAGAGGGAAGTGAATTAAATAAAACTATTCCTTTGTAGTAAACCCCTTTTTTGAGTGACTGCAAATTGTTTGTTGGTCTATGTAAGTACTATATATGTCTGGTCTCTTTGTTATGAATATCTGCAATTTTTTGTAAATTTTTCTGAATTATTACAAATGACAATATGGCTAGAATATATTCACAGGCTAACGGTCAAATTCCAAACACTTTGAAAAGTGGTCTACAGTGAGTTCATCATCTTGCCCCTGCCATCATTCTTATTACCATTATTTTTTTTGTTTTTTTTTCGCATAATGAACGCTTTTTAGCATCTACTGAATTTCCCCAATAATTTACTGTGAATCCCACATTGTCTGTTTAGAATTTAGGAACTTTGCAAAGCAGATTATGGAAGTTCCCCTAGTTATTTCTTTGATTTTCAGGTTTAAGATTAATTTAATATTGTCAAATTGTATAAGGTTATACTTTACTAGTTATTTTGGATTATTGGCTGACTACCATCTGCAACTCTGTAACAGAGCTTAGTATTTATTAAATAAACATACAAAACACATCCAGATCTTAAGGTTAACTTAATATGCATTATTTCAAGTTATGTGGCAAATTAATTAGTCATATTTCACAAGGGCAGAACTAGGATTTGTGTGAGAGGAGATGACAACCTGGCTAATTCAAGGAGCTCCCCCAGACAATTTTTAAAAGTTTTGCATTGAAAATTTAAACTTTGAGGTAGAAAACAATTGGAGAAACATATTCTAAAAGGGGAAAGATAAATAATACTGTATTTTTTACTTTCTCCAGCATATGTATACAACATAGTAGATAGAGAGGGTATTGTATTCCACCCAAAAGTGTGATACCAAGAAATCACCAGAAATACATGTTTTCAGACCCCCCATATCCACAAAAAGCATTTTAAAAAAGAGTCTGTGTGTCTTTGGGCGGCATTGTTCAAAAACAAGACTTAAAATACCAAGATTTTGAAGAAAATCCCCTCAACCCAACTACCTTTACATGGAACAGATTTAAAAAATGTTGATTTTCTCAAAAAGGGTCAAATGATTTTGAGTAAAATGCCATTTGTTTAAGATATTTTCATGACAAACTAAATGTATATCTTGAATTTTCTGAGAATAGCCTCTGAAAATCTCTTCATTCTGGACGACTTTAGTATATATATAAAACTCGTAAACCACAAGAGATGGGCAAAGGCCTACCACACCAAAAACATAGATCTCATTAAAACAGACAATTTATGTTGTACACTTTTTTTTTCTTTTTTTCTTTCTTTCTTTCTTTCTTTCTTTCTTTCTTTGAATTAACATTTCTGAGATATTCCTGGTTATTGGTTTCAACTTTAAACTACTTAAACTTTCATCTCTTTTGTTTTAATTCCCAGGAATGCAAAACTAAATGTCAATTGTTTCACAAAGCGATGGTTTTTAAAGATTTGACTATTACTTTAGCCTAGTGTATTCCCTTACTTCCCTTCTGCTTACAAGGAAACAAGTAATAAGACCAATCCTGCTAATGTTTATCTCAGCATGATGTAGATAAAGGGATAATGCTTTGTAGGGAAGGTTTGTTGTGGAACAGCTAGAGAATGTCATATGAATGGAACACGTCCATTTTTATTTAAAATGTTTTATTACATTTTGAACCACTAAAAGTAGAGAAAAACATGTTAAAAAGTTTATAATTAAATAATTAATAGTAAAAACTTATGAGTGAAAAAATTCAACTTCTACTCTACATACAGTTTTACTTAAATGCTAAACACATCTTTCTGTTTTTTCTAGAGGCGATCAAGTCTGCTTTCAATCTCATTTGTTTCTCCTTGTTGCTAAGCATGCCTCTTGCAGCCAGTAGATGCAGTTCAATGCATAGCTGGCATGAGAGACCATGACCAACGAGCATACGAGAGTCTCAATTACTCACAAGACTCATAAGTCTTGTTAATAGCAAAACTGCATTGTAATGAATGGAAACTTGCACAATAGTCCTGTAAGTTGTATTATTTCACCTGTGTAAATGATGTAAGATTTAAATAGCCTGCCAGGATAAGGATGGTATTTAAATAACCCATGCTAGGTAAAGAGTTAAAAACGAAATGTTGTATCACAGAATCTGTAGATATGTGAACATGATCTCTACTTTTATAACAAATAAATGTATATATATGTTATTATTCCTAATTCATTTATGCTGCAAGAAGTAATTCTTTTTTCGGTTGTAATCTGAATATGTTTGTACATAGCAACCCAAAGTGTGTATTGCTGGTGCAAAACTTCTGGAATCGTGACCCTGACCACCAACCCAGATACCGAGCCTAGCTTAGCGAGTTTGTGATATGATACTTGGCTTACTTAAAGTCACAGCAAGAAAACTTTGTACAGTCTGTATCAAAAGTTTTCCGCCTTTTTTTGTATTCAAAGTGGGCAGTAAATAGTGTTTATTTTATTTATTTTATTTTTTTATCCATGGCTCCTACGTTTTCAAAGTTAAGTGGCAAGGTATTACTTAGAGCAGAGAAATAATTGCAAATGTCCTTGACTTCATGAAACAAGAGGCAGAGCTGAAGGAAGAAAATGTATGTTCCCAGAGTTCTTCAAAAGCCTGTAGAAAGTGAAAGAAAGAATAGCCAAGGCAACTGATATTTCACTGAGTTCCGTTTCCAGGTTTCTCAAAGATAAGAAAGGAAGAAAAATAAAACTCAATATATCACTTGTAAATTAAAAGATGTGGAACAATTGTATTGCCAATAGTAGGCTTGTTTATCAGTGCAGCGCTGTATAGTGCAGGTGCATAAGAGGTGACAGATATTTGACATTGACTATGACAGGCACTCTTCCAGCATGCATGAATCGACTGCTTATCTGAAAGTGCAACTCGCTTCCTAGCTCTCATTAAGATTTTCACATGTCCAGATCTGTTGCGCCAGTTATATGTCATTAATGACTAATATCACTGATTCAAACCATTAATTGTGAACGTGTTTGGATATATGTACTTGTTAAATGATAGTCATCTTGAGTTATTACTAGGGCTCAGAATTTTAGCATTTTATAAATGCAGTTTTAGCCTTTTACCATCTTCTATTAGCCTCTTTAAGTTTTTAAACACTTTTCCTAACAATATTCCCTAGACTTTTTTAAGGGTTTTAACAACTTTCCTACCTATTTAAGGAAGTCAACAACAAATGCCTTTTATAACATAATACAGATAAAAATATGAAAACTATTTTACTTCACAGAAGCATGCTATTAATCTGTACTGTGATTTAAGGAAATTTGTTACACAGTATATTCTGCTGGAACATTTTAGCTAAAACATTCAGCATGTATTTTTAGTGTATAGCACTCACATAAAATAAACTTCATGTTTCACTGAACACAACCATCCACATTTCCAAATTTTCTGTTGCTTTTTATATATTCCTATAGGCAGAAAAAGATTTTTCAACATTGCAAAAATTTCAGAAATTATTCTCCAAACAAAACATCATTCTAGCACTCCAGAACAGATATAACCTCTGAAATTCATTAAGAGTACTTCCAAAGGATCCAGTCCCCCAAAAAAGAAAAACCAGGAATCTATCAGATCAACTGTAATAAAGTATACATTGGATAAACCAAAAGAAATATCAGCTTCAGGGCCAAAGAACATATATGCAATATAAAAAACAAACAAACAGACAAGTCAGCAGTTCCAGTACATTTTTAGAATTCCAACCATGAAATAAACAAAAACACAGAGTTAATAATGCATGTGTATCACACCATAAACCTATATATTTGGGGAAAAAAGTTTATCAAAAAGAAGTTGCTCTGGGTCATGAATTTGAAATACCTCCACTAGACGTATTCAACAAGTACATTACGACATCTACAAGCCATAAATATGGAGAAGACAATGCCATGCATGCCAGTTGAGAAACCACAGCTGAGGATAAAGGCGATGGCTTTTGAATCATGTACTGTTAAAAAAAACAGTAAGTGAAGCAATAAGTATCTACACCTCGACTCATAAAATTAATTTAATCAAATATTAAAAATTTAGATTTGCAATATTTCAAAATATTCTCCATTGCTTCCATTACACCATCTTATCCTTTCAAACCATTTTCAAATGTGAAAAGCCATTCTTCTTTGGATAGAGTGCATATACATTATTCGTAACCAGCTGCTGTGGTTTCAGCTGACTCAAATCATTGAACTGAAAATTTCTTTCATTTTGGGGAGCATAAAAAAGTGTTGTAAGGGGCCAGATCTGGACTTTAGGGAGGATAGGACAAATATCGGGCACCTAATTTCTGCAGAAATTGGATTGTTTATTGTGCAGTGTGAGCAGAAGCAAATCATGGTGCAGAATTATCACAATGTGGCCACTTGCCAAAAAGAAGGAACAGATCTTCTGCCGACACTTTTCTTTAGCTTCAATTTTATTGGGGGATGTTCTCCTGGGAAGACCCCGACCAATGACTGTCATTTAGTTTCTGGATCATATGGGTAAATCCAACTTCCATCATCTGTTACAATGTTAAATATGTTTTTGGATCTTCCTCCATTGAGTTTTTCAGTAATTATTGGCACCACTGCACACAAGCTTGTTTCTTCTCATTTGTGAGGTGGTGGGGAATCAAGCAACTGTAGAGCCTCTTGATGTCAAGCTTTTCTTTCAGGATTGTTTCACTTGTGCTGATGTCACATTTAGGGCGTCTTGAATCTGAATGATCTTCCCGTAACATGTGCCCTGCTTTCACCACATTTAATATATCATCTAAACCAGTGTTTCCCAACCTTTTGAAGTTCACGGCACCCTTGGGAAGAACATTAAACGCCAGGGGCACCCTTCCTTGAATTAAAAGAAAGTTAAGCTGAATATGTTAATTTATTGAAATATTATATAATAATAACGTACACCATAACATAATACAGTAAACTTTACTACAATCACTGAGTAAAAATACATCAATAAATTTTGTTCGATTAATGATTAATGTGAAACTTGTGATTGATGCTTAGAGCACAGATATGTGATGTCGGGTCTTACAGTTGACAGTGAAACACGCAAATCATCCTCAAGGTTATTCAGTCTATTTCTTGCTTTGCATTTTATTGTCACCATAGCAGAGAAGGATTGCTCGCATAGGTAGGATGTTGAAAAGGGCAAAAGTGCATTAATTGCTTTCTTCATTAGGTTAGGGTACTCCTCTCTCCGTTGAAGCCAAAAACTAGCCACCGATGCCTCACTCTTGGTGAGCTTACCTTTGAGTGTGGAATCAGCGCAAAGATCAATAAATTCATCTCGTTTGCAAGCAGTGAAATCTATTTCCTTTGCACTGTCTACGAAATCAAATGGTGAGACAACCCAGTCGAGTTTCGTAGTGGAATTAGATGGAAAGTATGCATCTATTGCATCTTACAATCTTGATAAGTGATCACAAATGCGGTCCTTCAGTTTACCCAGATCTTTATCTCCTGCCACATTAAGAAGATATGGAAAGTTCGACAAATCTCCTTTTTGAACTGCAGACTTCCAAGAACTAAATTTTCTTTTAAAACCTTTCATTTTATTGGTTGAGGAGATTATTGTTTCATGTCGACCCTGCATCAAAACATTCAGTTCATTCAGCTTATGAAAAATATCTGCCAGATACGACAGTTCAAAACACCAAGAATCACTTAGTAAGAGCTCATGAAATGTGTCTTGATTTTCATCCTTAAAAAAAGATTTTAGCTGTTCTTTAAGTTCGAGAAACCGGTTCAATACACGACCCCACGACAACCACCTTACTTCTGAGTGAAGTAACAAAGAGGTATGAGGTGCATCCGTTGCGCGACATAATTGTTCAGAAATTCTGCACTTTAAAGGTCGAGACATCATATAGTTCACCATTTTCACAACTTGGTTAAACACTTCAGCAAAATCTTCATTACACGCTTTCACAACTAATGCCTCTCTATGCAGAAAACAGTGAGTTATAATAATGGATGGATTTTCATTGAGAGCTCTGGCAGTAAAACCTTTAATTTTCCCAGACATAGATGGTGCACCATCTGTACATATACCACAACAGTCTTTCCATGAAAGATCATGGTCATTGAGATAGGAATTAATAGAAACGAAAATATCATGGCCTGTGGTTGTAGTCTCCAGCGGTCTACAGAACAGAAACTGTTCACTAATATCTTTTTCATCAATATATCTGTTAAAACCAAGGAGTTGCGGTTTGTCACCAATATCGAGACTCTCATCTACTTGCAAAGCAAATGTTCTATAAGTTTTTATTTTCTCCGTGACTTGTTCGTTGATATTGCATGACATCTCAGATATCCTGCGGCTGATTGTGTTGTTGGACAGAGGAACTTTCGAAATTTGATTAGCTGCTCCTTCGCCAAGTATTGTTGAAACTATAACTTGACATGCAAGGCCAATGATTTCCTCTCCAAGAGTATGAGGTTTCTTTTTTTAGCTATCAGTTCTGCTACTTTAAATGAGGCTTCAAGAGCAGTATCACCTATGGTCATTCTCTTTACCATTCGCACAGCTGTTTTCTTCTCCCCTTCTAATATATGTGAAAAATACATTACACTTTTCTGTGACACACTAGGATGCTTTGTTGTAAGATGCCGCTTCAGTTTGTTAGGTACCGTGGCCTCGTTGCTAAGTGTTTCGCCACAAACTAAACACACAGGGATAGGGTGTTCCTCGTTGTTATTCCACTTAAATCCATACGCTAAGTAACTGTCCTGGTATGTTCTTTTCTTACGTTTGTCTTCTTTATGTGGTGAATTCGACGGTCCGGGAGAAACTGTAAGATTTGGCTTCTTAAAGCAAGCAGTAGGAGCCGACTGTTCACTTTCACTGTCCTGGCGTTTATGTTTAACAATGAACTTATCCATAGCTAAACACTGTGAATCAATGCGAGGAAGACAACTGAAAGTGCCAAGCGTCGTACACTTTTATATATTCATCTGTCGAAGTCTCGGGAATGTTCGTGAGGAAGCGAGTAGTCTAGGGAATGTTTGGCAGGGTATAGCTGTAATGCCATCTGTGGGATACTAGTATAACTGAATTATTGAAATGAATCGACCACTATCACCATCTGCCGTGCATGATAGTAATTGATTTGACTTATTTTATTTCAAGGCCTTACAAGACTTAAGGCTTCAGTAGAAGGTATTTTTTTGTTTTGTTTATCTCAATATCTCGCGGCACCCCTTAGCCAATCACACGACACCCTAGGGTGCCGGGGCACACTGGTTGGGAACTGTTGATCTAAACTATAAGGATTCATATAGACAATACTTCAGGGAAAAGCAAATCTTTACAGTGTTTTCACTATATATATGTATACATATACACAGGGTGTTAATGAACTATACACCAAAATAATTTGTGAGATTGACTGATATAAGTAATTTGAGATCGGCGATGCATGGTCCCCAGTTAACATAACACAGCTACATAGCATTAAACGTGTGAGTATCAGATGCTAATAAGTTGGTGTTAAAGCAAAGAAGGTTGGAAAAATGGCTTAAAATGTCTTTAAAACTGCTGCTTGGGTATAGAAATATCGATTTTTAGTAGCTCCTTACCAGCATTCTCAAGAGTTATTGTCACAAAAATCTGTAAAATCTCGAACTAATCACTTGACAGTGTAACACTGAGCATTCATTAACAATTTTCTTGAGGTAGCTTCTCTGGAGGTGTTTTTACAACTGCTTTGGTGGCTTAATGCGTAATGAGGGAAGTTGCTATCCCAAACATCATGAGTTCGATTCCTGTTATAGATCCCAAACGTCATGAGTTCGATTCCTGTTATAGAGTAAATATTTTTTATTATTACTTTTTTCATGCCAGACGAAGTGCCATGATACGTGAACGAGACCCGAACTCAGAAACTATCTTTCACTTGAAAGCTAGTATTATAACCACTATGCTAGAGAGGTATGCTGTAATACGTTCCTTCGTTTTTCGTGTTATGCTCTCGAATAGTTGATAAATTAGCCAGTGGCATACTGGCACTTCAGAAACTTATAGCTGTTACTTCAGCATTTCAATAAATAAATTGTGGGTTGCAAAGGGCAAAGATCCCCAAATGCATGATGCAGTCTTTCCAGGCATTTTCTCTTCCCTAAACCAACTTTAAGTCATAGAAAATCAGCATGGAAATGCTCTCACTTGAGATTGCGACAAGCTTCCAGTGTGCTGCATTTGTCTTCCTTGGGCCTCAGCTGGTCTCAGGTTCAAATCTCGCTTTCTGCAGAAGGCCAGAACTGGTAGAGCATGGGTTTGGATCCTGTAAGGATGTTAACACAGATCTCAGTGATGGAATGAGAAGCGCGGTACTCAGCTTTCTTTATTTACTTTACCAGTGAATCACTATGTCACACCTCCCATCACCAAAGTTTCTACAAGTCCTGTTTGCAGCTATGAACTGGCTAGTTGATTCCCTAACAGTTGGCCTTTGTCACTATGCAGTCTCACAATGCCCAACAGAATCATCTCACTATTCTGGAGGTAACTTGGGCAATCACAACAATAGAATTTTCTCACTCCACACTAATTAACTGTCCACTGCACTTAACTATTTTGACTTATGAAAATTTAAACTTAAGTTGCACACATATTCCTGTCCTGTCTGGATATAGCTTCACTGTCGCTGGCTTCCAGAAAGTGTGAGCTGCTCTAATTTTCCCTCCCTTTTTATACAAATTTGAGATTCATGACATTTATGGCTTTGCTCTGGTGAGATTGGTAGATTTTTCACACTACTATTGGTGTCTATCACAGCGGCACCTTTATAGTGACCACCATGACTCTCTGGTAGATGGCAGACAGATTAGGTAATTGCTAGAGATAGGATAATTATTAATTGGTATTTGTAATTAGTTCATGACATCATGTCACTTTTTAGCATTGCAAGTCTGTTAAATTTTACAATGAATACATTGCTTAATTCATGCAAATACTAGGCTTGTAACAGGATGTGGTGAAGATAACCCACTGGGAGGCTTTGCAGAAGCTTGTACACACAATTGCGCAGATGTGCGTCATAGAGACTTTGCAGCTTTTCTTGCACCATATTTTGTAACAAATACATATTTGTTCATGGATATATAGTAAGGTCTTTTGCCAGAAGCATTGGAATACTTTTGGTTGTGTTGTTGAAAGGAGCCTGTGCTACAAGCAATCATGTTGGGCATGGTCTTGATGGCAACCACTACTATATGTGAGTAAAAGCAATTAGCCTAAGATACTGCCAGAGAGTGGGGGAGAAAAATCTGTCTTAATATATTTTATATTTGTTTTCCAAGATATATTTGAAAGTGTATCAAGTAGAAATATTCAGTAATAATATTTACTTATTTGTATGAATAATTATTCCAACTTCTAACGAAAGTAATTTCTCTAAACAGGAGAGGGGAACAACCCAATTTGTATTAATTCATGTTATATGAGAATATTTGTTCATTATAGTTAACCCATAGAAAGAGGTTTATGCAAATGCTACAAAGGGGAGAGCTAAGACTCAACCTAGATATATAAATATTGTTGTTTTAATTGAATTAATTAAAGTGGTATTTTTAACACACACTTCACTTACTTTTATTGAGTAGGACAATTGTTGCTTTAGCTTGATTTAACCTCTAGTAAGCAATATTTCAATTAAGGATGGATTTACGACGACCAGCAATGTTTAATAATTCAATTCATATTAACTTCATATTTTGTTAAATACATAGTATTTTAAAGTTACTCTTTTGTGTTATTTCATGTTAAACCTTTTCACATCCTGAATAAGAAAACTTACACATTTCCTCTGAAACGAGGAGCATGTTATCATCCTGAGAGCAGTGCGCATTATACCTTATTCTCATCACTCAATTTGTCCATTTAATTTTGTTATGTGATCATTCTCCTTTACTTCACATGAGTTCCTTGGCCTACATGACTCTAGTTCACCCTGCAGTATCGGGACCTGATTTAACAAAAGATCTTTCCATTTTTCACCCTCACCGAAACACAAAGGACTGGGTGCCTACCTGTCAGCAACATGCACGATTCTGAGTGACATTGCCACTTTCCAGCCAATTCTTAACTGCAACATTTTTCAGTCACTTATAAAGTTACACAAAATTTTCTCAAATTATTTACATGCCCTTGATTATTTTATTTCCCTGATTTATATTTCTATGATTACCTAATCAGCTATCACTAATTTAATATACAGGGATGTTTTGTCTTAAGATCTGGCCTAGCATATGGTGTAGCAACAGTGCTATACTTACACATTCAGTGCTGATGATGCACATTGTTGGAGCACACCTAAACTTGCACATGTTGCTAACTGAACTTCAGTCTTAAGACAGGAAAAGCTGTTATAGCTTACCATAACTCATTGTAGTCAACTCCCAAAACTTTTGCAGTCTCGTATACTCAGCCTGTATTTTTTTTTATGAATGTAGTCCTTGATCAATGTAAACACTAATAGATTTAAGGGTAAAATATATAAATGGGTAATAAAAACTCCATTCTATAACATACAAGAATTCCTAGATATAAGTAAATATGACATGTAAAACATATGTGATATTACCATTTCTTCACTGTACATATATGTATATATAAGCTATGACTAAGCCTATTGCAATTATTTTAATTACTAAATGGTGAATAAATTTATTATTATTATTGTTGTTGTTATTGTTATTAGTAGTATTATCGTCGTTGTCGTCATCATCAGGAGGGGGGACACTCAACCACCCTCTGGATGTGCCCTCAGACCCTCATCTATTTTGTAATATAAACATGGCCAGCTCATTAAATGTGTAGAAGTTCTAGTACACTACCTTGTTATCTATTTCTGTGGTACTTATATCAATTGATTTTATTCACCTCTTCTAACAGCATCAGTTCCTTATCTCACTACCTAATCATAAATTCAAAACATTTCTGGACAATTGGCTGAAAGATAAAGCTTTTTACTCAGTAGAAGAGTGCTTTGAATATAATAACTTTCACATAGATGCGTAATATGTAGCTAACTTTGTAAAATGTAATCATTATACAAATTTATCATAAATGGTTCATTATATAAATAGTAGTAAATATATTCAACTATGTTTTAAACGGTGCAAATTTTTGAATAAAGATCCAGTTTTGTAATGCAATAAATTATGTACTTGACGAGACCAATTGCAATGCTGTAAAACAGCTTAATGATCAATAAAATTTATTCTTATCTTGGTCCAGAGTTTCCGGTGTAGACCGCGTCTTAAGGCTAAAATCTGCCGACGTTTCGCCCATCTTATGATAAGGCTTCCTCAGGGCTAACTGCGTCTGGTCCGGCTGGCGTACCTTCTTTTATACTGTAGTTGGGACATGCCAAGTACCGCCCTCCTGTGTTGCCATTGGTTATCGTTTGGCCAATGGCTGGGGTCGCTGCTTTCTGTATTCCTATTGGCTCGCTGGCCGCAAGGTGGGATGCTTTTCTTAGCAGAGGTCTCCAGATGGTGTTCAAACTTTTTCCATTGTCTCTGTTAACTTTATGTTCTTCTTTAATTATTTCTATGCTTTCGCGTATAATGCGATGTTTGTAGTCTTCACATGGTACCAATAATTTCATGTTATCAAAATCAATGTGATGGCCAGTTTCAATAGCATGTTCGGAGAGAGCGGACTTTTCAGGCTGATTAAGTTTGAGGCTTCTGATGTGCTCTTTTCGACGTGTGATTGCCGAAAAGAGCACATCAGAAGCCTCAAACTTAATCAGCCTGAAAAGTCCGCTCTCTCCGAACATGCTATTGAAACTGGCCATCACATTGATTTTGATAACATGAAATTATTGGTACCATGTGAAGACTACAAACATCGCATTATACGCGAAAGCATAGAAATAATTAAAGAAGAACATAAAGTTAACAGAGACAATGGAAAAAGTTTGAACACCATCTGGAGACCTCTGCTAAGAAAAGCATCCCACCTTGCGGCCAGCGAGCCAATAGGAATACAGAAAGCAGCGACCCCAGCCATTGGCCAAACGATAACCAATGGCAACACAGGAGGGCGGTACTTGGCATGTCCCAACTACAGTATAAAAGAAGGTACGCCAGCCGGACCAGACGCAGTTAGCCCTGAGGAAGCCTTATCATAAGATGGGCGAAACGTCGGCAGATTTTAGCCTTAAGACGCGGTCTACACCGGAAACTCTGGACCAAGATAATTTTAATATTGGCCGTGGAAGTTTACGAAAACATATAAAATTTATTCTTATTCTTACCATTTTTGGAGTTAGTCTTCAGAGGCTGATACATTCAGATTTGTAATTAATGCAGTGCCTTATTTTTGGCTTGTGGCTTTTTTGGCTGAGTGCACACAGTGCTTCTAAAATGTCCTGGTTCTCGCTTTTCTCCGTGTCAGTATGCTTACAGGGGAAAAACTCGAGATAGGTCAAAAGTTAGAATATGCCCCAAGAAATTCTCTGAGAAGGATTATCACAGAAAACAGGAGTTTTGCAGTTCTCACCTTGGAAAGCCACTAAACTTGTAAAATTAAACCTAAAAGATAACCATAGTTCAGGAACTGCAACTATGTGATACTGTGTAGATCATTTGGGTGTCAAGTAGTGTTAATGATGGCACTTTGGACCCAAAGTTAATTTTGTTTTCACAAACAAAGCCTGGTTTTATTTAAATGGCCATGTATTGACACAAAACAACAAATATTGGAGTTTAGAAAAACCCGATATGTACACAAAATGCCATTAGCATGACCAGAAAATTGATGTTTGGTGTGCTGTGAATGTGTGCCAAATTATAGGGCCTATGTTCTTTGGAGATACACTTAATGGACAGAGGTACAGGGATACAAATTTTCCTGGAATATTTGTGTGATATTCAGTGCACACAGGCATATTTTTAATAAGACTGCTACAACACATCAGCTGATCTCTCAGTGAAATTAATTGAGAAATTCTTTTAGGATAGTCATCCGTAAGGACTAGGGCCACAGCGCTCTCCAGATCTTGTGGTATGCGACTTTTATTTATGGAGGAGCTAAAAAAATAAAGAGTAATGGAATAACCAGTATACATTGGAAGAGTTGAGTAACAATATCAGAAATTTCAGAAGAATTAAAGCA
The DNA here is from genome assembly GCA_030762935.1 of Hymenopus coronatus. Classification (NCBI taxonomy): domain Eukaryota; kingdom Metazoa; phylum Arthropoda; class Insecta; order Mantodea; family Hymenopodidae; genus Hymenopus; species Hymenopus coronatus. Next base: position 532,818,501 of record CM060900.1, on the reverse strand, counting down.
TGTTAATAGAAATTTTCTTATAAGGTGTGACAGGTGCTGGTACTACAAGGATATCATTTCCAACACCTTCTGTGATAAAGGTATGTGGTATTGCATGTAAATCTAAGCACTTGAATTGTCCGCACGTTCTATGCTTGAGTTCAGGGTTTGTGAATATTCAACTCGGCATGCGTCCTGCAGCAACTACCTTCTGCCAGCCATGAGTCAAAAATAAAGTACTGCAGAAAAGTTACACACTTAGAAAACTATATTAAAAAGAATACTTGTAACCCATTAACATAGCAGCATGCAATGTTCAGAAGCTTAATTTAACTTAACAGCATTCCATCGAAAAAGTTTATATTGAAAGAGATTTACCACAAGCTCATGACAACAAACTTAAATAGTTTCAACTATGCTTCCAAATCCAATATGTTGCTTTAGATTATAAATGATATTTTGTTTAAGCTTGATAAGAATTGAGAACGATTCTATCACTACTTCAAAGGGTAATCTGCTTTAAAGAAAATAGAGGATAAAATTGAAAATATAAGGAATTGGAAAGCATTTTAAAAAATTAGAATATCTTATAGGGCTCACAAAATAGAGCAGATTGTTAAATAAACCACTAAGAATGTTATTAACATATGATCAGAATATTTGGTAAGTGTCAACTTGAATGTGATGATTGTAAGGAATCTTGTATAGAAATGACCTAGAGAAACTTAAATGTCAGAGAGCATAAAAGGAACATCAAATTTAGATAAATTGACAAATCAGAACTAGCATGTCATTTTTGAATAAACGATCATAATACTAGAAATGAAGTTAGATTATCAAGACCATTGGCAATCATACCAGAGCTCATACATGGGAAAAGATCTTCATTTTGAAAAATTCCAAGAGTTTGCTAAATTTTTAAATCCTGCCAGTCAGCAGTACTGTAAATTTTACCACCAGATGGCACAAGTTAGATGCCTATACTGTATAAATAGGAATAGATAATAACCATCTGTTGTCACCATGCTGAGGATGGAGGCAGAGGTTTCCAAAAGCATTCCAAGATTTTATAACTTAGCATAATTGAAGTTTGAATATTATCTCACTGATATTTTAAGTTTAAAACTAAATTAAAATTACATACTGTGTTGCAGTGGAAGGGAGGTTTGGCTTCTTCTTGTTTTGCCCTTGTCTAATCTGCTCATTTATGATTTAAAATACACATCTCTTGCTGCTTTAGATAAAACTATCATATAAGAAATGAGCAGAATGTGGTGTATTGAGCTTCTTTTATAAACAAATTAATTGTAAGCATGATTGTATACATTTCTTTTCAGATATTCCAAAATTTATACGAGTGGGCTTTAGAAAAGGTTTTCCTAAAGATTGGCGTATGTTGCTAAAACAGTGGATTAAAATGCATAAAGGTATGTAATGCTTTAGTATTGCAATATCTATCTTATAACATTACTATTCTTTTACTATAGTAGATATGTGAACCTGATATCCAAGGTAATTGCTGCTATTCGAAGAGTTCTGTCTCTTGTATCAGTGTAGCCTATGGGATCATATTATGGGGTGCAGCAGGAAAAAAGCAGAGGTTTTTAGGTCACAGAAAAGAGCAATAAGAATAATTGAAAAGATGCAAAGAAGCAATTCATGCAAAAATAGTTTTAGAAAACACAGAATTCTCACAGTACCCACCCTGCTTTTATATTTATGAATGCCTTAAGCATTTAATAAGAACTCACAATGTGGGGAAAAATATAAATATTCATAAACATATCACAAGAACAAAATTGAACTATTTTAGGGACAGACTAAGAAGCTCACTAGGTACAAAATGCATTTTAAACATTGCAGAATATTTATACAATCATTTACCTCACCAGATCAAGGAAATGAAAGAAGAAACAAGGAAAACTAAGGCTGTAAAGACATACCTAATAAATAATGCTTTATACTCACTTCAAGGATACAAAAAATATAAATAGCAAAACAAAAAGAAAAAAAAAAACTGGGCGAGATCTGGGGCATGGCGGCAGACTCCAGTCTGCTGTTGCTTCAGCGGGTACAGAATAGGTGTCTTCGGGCTATCTATTCTGTGCCTCGAGGCTTTCCAACGAGACTCCTGCACGAAGCCTCTGGTCTACCATACCTGGAGGACGAGATTAGGCGTCGGGCAACAAAATTCAACGAAGGGTTACCATTCCATCGGAGCGCCCTTGTTATGTCTCTTGGGGATTACGATCCCACGAACCGCCGCTTCAGGCGATACCGGCTTCCCTGCATGGCTTGCGGGCATCCCCGGTAACGAAGGAGCACCACCAACAGCTGCTACGGCTAAGCTCCTTATAATCCTTCAAGAGTTGCTTGGATTCAAAATTATAATCTCAAAAGAAACATTTTGATAAAAACACACCAGCGGTGCACAAGGGCCGTTGCACCATCAAGGCAACCGTCGAGGAGCAATATTCGCCTCCTCCTGTCACTCCACAACCCCAAAACACACCCGCCATCCTACAAAACCCACAATCCCATCAGAACGTGGTTAAGTTCTCTCTGAGAACAGGGACACGTCTAACACACCTCGGGCTGCCCTCAGCCTGCCAATCACACTGGACTGGACTGGACTGGACTGGAAAAAAAAAAAAAATGTATGTAACTCATCCTAAAGTGTGTACAAGCTGAGTTTTCAGTTATTTTTAGTTATTTTCAATGATAAAGTCTTGTAAATTTATTACTACAAGTGTGAATAAAATCAAAATGTGAATCTGAGTCTGCTACATATTTTGTATACTGGATGCAGCAGATCAATATGCTGCAAATATGTTGCCCTACATGGTTACCATGGTAGCTTCATATACCCAAGGTTGTGGGTTCAAACCTGGTGGAGTACGATGGATTTTTCGAGGTGTAAAAATCCTTAGTAGGCCTTGTGTCCCATGTCTTAGATTTACAGCCTGTAAAAGAACCTCAATCCTGATAAAAAGGCCTCTGAGCAAAATTAAGTGGTCTTTTAAGCCCAGTATAAAAGTGGGATACTGAGAACCACAGTAATTAAATAAAACTCCATTTCCTGCAAAAGACTAAAAGTTTTTTATGATTAATAGGTCATAAAAATTCATGGAGTAAACAGTCTTTAAAACATTGTTTGTAGCTTTGTACATGGAATAGTCAAAGTAGGTCTGAATAAAAAGGATTTATAATAAAACATATACAAATTATCAGTATTGTGGTATTTATAAATAACGTATATCTCAAGAGTCTCCGCAGTATACTCGGATGCTTGTGGCTGTGGTTAAGTTGGGAAGAGAGCTATGGAGGAGGAGCATTATTTATGTATGAATAATATTTTGAGAACTGTTTGCTTCAAGTCAGTACTGTCTGGTTGTGCTTGTGAAGTGAAGTCAAAATGTTAACCATTGAAAAGAGAGTATTTTAGTTGATATATTCCTTAATGGTGATAATATTTCAGAAGATGTAATTTCTTGAATGTTTTGCACACTCTGCATGTCATCATGACTCTGTGTGAGATTTAATTACTAAATTCCAAATTCCCTGAAACAGCAATATGCTCCGAAAAGCAGTAGGTCTAAGCTTTTAACAGGTTAAACTGGACAAAATTTCAGATGTAATGCTAAATGAATGCAGAAATTAGCACAGGAAACAATTGCAGAGCCGTTAGGAAATGAAACTGCATCCCTATAAATGTACATTTGTCCCGAAATAAAAATTATGAACTAAAGTAAAATCACAAATTTTGGAAACCTACACAAAGTATCCAGAATAAGGGCAAAACAATCAAACTCTGCCTACAGGAATGAGGACAGTATTTCCAACATATTCTGTGACACTGGTAAGTAAGTAATGTCAGTTTCAGTTTACCTTCATTTCCAGTAATAACTAGCCTGATCCGTCACCAACCAAACTGTGAAGAGTGAGCATGCTAGTGCATTCACCTCACATTTAAGACACCTGTTAATTTACTAGAGATTATTTTAATGTAAAATAAACATGTAAGATTATGGATAGGTAGAGTCAGACTGAAAAATACAATGCCATAGTCAGAATTTGAACCACAGACCTCCTGGTCTCTAGCCAGTAGCTATTAAGCTAAGATGGGGTATGTAATGTCAAAATAATATGAGATCACCTTTGGTTTACTGGGAAGCATGTGAGTCAGTTGATAAATTTAATGCCCTGCTGGCATGTTGCCATGGTAACTTAGTGGTAGAGCAGCTGGCTAGAGACCGGGAGATCCATGATTCAAATCCCGGCCATGGCATTACATTTTTCAGCCTGACTCTAACTATCCAACTCCTCTCCTACATATGACTTGTGTGCAAAAACAATTAAATCAATACAAATTGACCATAATAATTAGCTATGCTATGAATCCTGGGATTTAAGGTACTTACAACATTGTAAGATGCCATTGGGATATATCATCTCAAAATAATTTGAGATCACCTTGTGGTTTACTGGGGGAAACACGTGAGTCAGTTGAGAAATTTAATGCCGTGCCAGTATGTTGCCATGGTAGCTTAGTGGTAGAGCAACTGACTAGAGACCGGCATCTTTGTGATTCAAATCCTGGCTATGGCATTGAATTTTTCAGTCTGATTCTATCTATATATGGTTTGTGTGAAAATGCAATTAAATGAATGTAAGATAATTACTGTTCACTTATGATAATTTTTACACCCAACAACTTAAATATTTATCTTTAGATAGCCCACCCATTGATTTTTTTTTTTTTTAACAGAAGGCTTTGCATTATTAAATATGATACTGGTACATGGTATTGTTCCCATGTGAAAATCTTTGTCTAAAGGTGATCTCAATAGACAAGAAGTCATACAGTCAGTACTCCTTCTGTCTTCTTAGAAGACAGTACATGTTAAATGTAATTGAATTAATTAAAGTGGTACTGTTAACACACACTTCACTTACTTTTATTGAGTTGGACAATTGTTTTGCGGACCGTTGCCCTCATCCTCAGCTGTTGAACCACTACTGCTTGGGTTTGGATTCCTAGTTGTGGTTGTGGATGTGTTGGTTGTGGTGACATCTTGGGCGGGCGATGAGACTTGTTAAGCAATTCTTAGGGGGGAACTCCATGTTCATCAATGTGTGGCGGTATTTACGAATGTAGATTTTTTCCCATGCTGATAATTGAAATGGATTCGAAAGTACTTTCAATAGTTTGATGTTCGGATTGATTTCATGGTGTGTTTCCCAAAAATGATGTGCTACTGCAGATTTGTCCGGCTGTTTTTACTTAATGTGTCTTTTGTGTTCTTTATTGCATGTTTCAAGGTATCTTGTTGTCTTTCCAATGTATTTCCTGCTGCAGTCTTGACAATCAATAGCATATATTCCTGATTTTTTCTCCATGGGTATTTTGTCTTTCAGGGTGGAGCCCAGGAGGTTTTCTAAACTGTATTTGTTAATCAGTGCTAGTTTGATGTTGAATTTCTTGAATACTTTCTTGAAATTGTTGTAGAGTTGTGGGTTGTATGTGATTTTGTGAAATTTGGGAGGTTTTTCTTTATGGGTTAAGGTGGTAAGTTCTTTGACGTGTTTCATTCTTTTGTATCTATTGATCATTTTGATGATGGTGGAGGTATTGAAACCATTGCCTACTGCTGTGCTCAGAATATGTTTATATTCTTTCTTATATTCAGAGGGATTGAGTGGGATATTAACTAGTCTGAAAGCTAGACTATTGAACACTGCAAATTGTTGTGGAATGGGGTTGAAGCTATTTCTTTTTATGTAGTTGTTGGTGTGTGTAGTTTTCCTGTGTATTCCAAATTCTATTTTGTTATTCTTTTTGAAAATGTTGAGATCTAGAAATGGGATGCAGTCTTCATTTTCTCTTTCTATGGTAAATTTCATTTTGGGTTCCTGTAGGTTGAGGAGTTTTAAGGCGTCTTGTGCTAGTTATTCTGGGATTATGGCGAAAATGTCGTCTACGTATCTGTACCAAATTTTGAAAATTTGTGGAAAGGCTTTGGTAATGTGAGTTTCAAATACACCCATAAACAGTTCTGCCAAGAATGGGGAAAGTGGGTTTCTCATAGCTAGGCCTGTGACTTGTTGGTATATGTGGTTATTAAAACTGAAAGCTGACTGTTTTTGCTTAGGTTGGCGAGTTTGATTAAGTATTCTATTTCTGTAATATGTAGGTCTGTGGTGTGTAGCCATTTTCTGAGAAGATCTGGGAGATTTTCTGTGGGAATGCTGGGAAATAATGATTTACATCAAAAGATACTAGTTCGTCTCCTTTAGATATAGTGATGTCTTTTATTTTTCCTATTAGTTGTAGTGAATTTCTTAGACTAAGGTTGTTGAACTTGGGTGGTGAATTGAATTTATTGTTTAGCCATTTTGCTAGTTCATATGTGGGAGAGCTAATATTGTTGACGGGTCTCATGCTGTTGTCTGCTTTGTGAATTTTGGGGAGGGCATACAGTCTTGGAAGTGTTGGGTTCTTTGGGTTTATTTTTCATTTTTGGTTGTTTGTAATTGTGGTAATTTATTTGAGAGTTTTCTTGAGGTCATCAGTGTATGTTTTTAGTTGATTCTTATGTAAAGGTGAATAATCTGGGAAGTTTAACATGGTTTCTACTTGTTGTATGTAGTCGTTTTTGTCCAATATGGCTATGGTATTATCCGATTTTGTGTATATAACCGGTTTGGATTTCAATTGGTTGATTAATTGTGTGGGGATGGTGTTCTGTTTGTTTTTGCTATATTTATTTTCTTTAAAGTTTCTTTGCATTCGGTTTTAACTATTGTCTGTTTGGTGTCCTTAAGTTGTTGGGATGCTATATCTATGTCTGCAATGTAGTCATCAATGTTTCTAGAGAAACTTGTGCATGCCTTTAATCCTTCGTTTAGGAAATCAATTTCTTTTTTGTTAAAAGTTTGTTTGGACAAGTTTCAAGACGTAATTCTGTGGTGGTGATGTGTCGATTTTTGTTTTGGTTTTGTGTTGCTGTTTCTTCAGCTTGAACATTTTGTTCTTGAGTTTCCGGTGTTTTGTTTTCATACGGAAGTGCAAAATCCTATGGAGGTGGTCATTTAAATATTCTCACGCTGCGGAGCCTAAACTGTTAGATAGCTCTAAAAGAAAGTTATATATCTCTAAATCTGTGTCGTGTAACTTTTTGTATTGTAGGCAGATCTCTTTTGTATTACTTTCTTCCCTGTGGCTAGTTGGTGCGCACTATTGTTGGTCTTTACAGTTTTCCTAACAAATTTTGGGGACAATTTTGTCGCGTCTGCAAAGTTTTAAAAATTCCAAATCTGCTGCTATGCTTTGGTTTCTGGTGTGGAGGTTAATAAATGCTTTAACTTTCTTGTTGGATTGTCCAAAATCAGTGTTGTAAGATATTGAATTGCTTACCTCTTGGATCGCCATTTTAGTTGTTATTGTTGTTACCACATGTTCGAATTGGTTTTAAAGACCTGTTTGTCTATTATTATAAATGTATAATTTTGAAGCTGTTTACAGTGAAGGCATAATCAAATTGAATTAATTAAATTGGTGCTGTTAACACACACTTCACTTACTTTTATTGAGTAGGACAATTGTTTTGCGGACCGTTCCGCATCTTCAGCATTTCAAACACTACTGCTTGGGTTTGGATTCCAAGTTGTGGTTGTGGATGTGTTGGTTGTGTTGACATCTGTTGGGCAGGCGATGAGACTTGTTAAGCAATCCTTAGGGGGAACTCCATGTTCATCAATGTGAGGTAGTTGTTATGAATGTAGATTTTTTCCCACGCTGATAATTGAAACGGATTCGTAAGTTCTTTCTTTCGGATTGACTTCATGGTGTGTTTCCCAAAAATGATGTGCTACTGCAAATTTGTCCGGCTGTTTTGACTTGATGTGCCTTCTGTGTTCTTTATTGCGTGTCTTTCCAATGTATTTCCTGTTGCAGTCTTGACAATCAATGGCACATATTCCTGATTTTTTCTCCGTGGGTATTTTGTCCTTCAGGGAGGAGCCCAGGAGGTTTTTTATACTGTATTTGTTAATCGGTGCTAGTTTGATGTTGAATTTATTGAATACTTTCTTGAACTTGTTGTAGAGTTGTGGGTTGTGTGTGATTTTGTGAAATTTGGGAGGTTTTTCTTTATGGATTAAGGTGATAATTTCTTTGACGTGTTTCATTCCTTTGTATTTATTGATCTTTTTGATGATGGTGGAGGTATTGAAACCATTGTCTACTACTGTGCTCAGAATGTGTTTTTATTTATGTTAAATGTAGCACACTGTTGCCACATGTACTATACATACATTAGAACATTGACACTCATCTAACTAGGGGCCTATCAATTCACTGTCATCTTATACGTCTCCAAATAGTGAAGTATCTGCACTGCTATTTGGGGCTTTTGTAAGACATTTATTTTTCACTCCTTCCAGCAGGAACGTTCTTGTACTTCCTTCACCATAGAGAAAGGTATTCTGATGCATTTTAGGACCTTATCTTCACTCCTAAGCACTAAATTATCTCCAAATTTAATTTCTCTAGTCAGTGTTTGTGTATGTTGATTGAAACATGGCATCATCTAGCCGAAAGTTATGAACCAAAGAGGAAATAAGAGCTGTAGTTCATGATGTGTTAGAAGAAAGCGAGTGATTTTGAATTTTCAGACCTAGATGAAACAGTTTCTGACATTGACGATAGAAAAGGATATATGTTCTAGCTTCAGCGATGAAAATGCATCATATGCATACAAATAACTTATCAAAATGAATTTACGGAGGTGTAACCAGATGACGAATATAATGTGATTTAATCATTCAGCTATGCAATAACACAAGCGCTAAATTGTACAGTAATCTGCATTACATTTTTATCCTATTGCTTTATGCTGTTTTCATTAATAGTGGTACCATGCTTGTGTGTGACTTGGTGTTTTTTTTCAGCCTTCTTTCTGACCCGACCCGACCCGACCCGACCCGACCCGACCCGACCCGACCCGACCCGACCCGACCCGACCCGACCCGACCCGACCCGACCCGACCCGACCCGACCCGACCCGACCCGACCCGACCCGACCCGACCCGACCCGACCCGACCCGACCCGACCCGACCCGACCCGACCCGACCCGACCCGACCCGACCCGACCCGACCCGACCCGACCCGACCCGACCCGACCCGACCCGACCCGACCCGACCCGACCCGACCCGACCCGACCCGACCCGACCCGACCCGACCCGACCCGACCCGACCCGACCCGACCCGACCCGACCCGACCCGACCCGACCCGACCCGACCCGACCCGACCCGACCCGACCCGACCCGACCCGACCCGACCCGACCCGACCCGACCCGACCCGACCCGACCCGACCCGACCCGACCCGACCCGACCCGACCCGACCCGACCCGACCCGACCCGACCCGACCCGACCCGACCCGACCCGACCCGACCCGACCCGACCCGACCCGACCCGACCCGACCCGACCCGACCCGACCCGACCCGACCCGACCCGACCCGACCCGACCCGACCCGACCCGACCCGACCCGACCCGACCCGACCCGACCCGACCCGACCCGACCCGACCCGACCCGACCCGACCCGACCCGACCCGACCCGACCCGACCCGACCCGACCCGACCCGACCCGACCCGACCCGACCCGACCCGACCCGACCCGACCCGACCCGACCCGACCCGACCCGACCCGACCCGACCCGACCCGACCCGACCCGACCCGACCCGACCCGACCCGACCCGACCCGACCCGACCCGACCCGACCCGACCCGACCCGACCCGACCCGACCCGACCCGACCCGACCCGACCCGACCCGACCCGACCCGACCCGACCCGACCCGACCCGACCCGACCCGACCCGACCCGACCCGACCCGACCCGACCCGACCCGACCCGACCCGACCCGACCCGACCCGACCCGACCCGACCCGACCCGACCCGACCCGACCCGACCCGACCCGACCCGACCCGACCCGACCCGACCCGACCCGACCCGACCCGACCCGACCCGACCCGACCCGACCCGACCCGACCCGACCCGACCCGACCCGACCCGACCCGACCCGACCCGACCCGACCCGACCCGACCCGACCCGACCCGACCCGACCCGACCCGACCCGACCCGACCCGACCCGACCCGACCCGACCCGACCCGACCCGACCCGACCCGACCCGACCCGACCCGACCCGACCCGACCCGACCCGACCCGACCCGACCCGACCCGACCCGACCCGACCCGACCCGACCCGACCCGACCCGACCCGACCCGACCCGACCCGACCCGACCCGACCCGACCCGACCCGACCCGACCCGACCCGACCCGACCCGACCCGACCCGACCCGACCCGACCCGACCCGACCCGACCCGACCCGACCCGACCCGACCCGACCCGACCCGACCCGACCCGATTCCTCTTGTTCCTTCCTGGACCATAGGGCATCCATGAAACGTCTCCATTGTGTTCTTCGGCTTGCCAGTACCTTAACTTCCTTCCAACCTTTCCCCACTTCTAGTGCCTCCTCTTCTATGTCTTTCTAGGAAGACCACTTTTCCATGCCCCTTGTGGGTTCCATTCTAATTCTGTGTGTTCTATGGATCCTGATGGCTTCTTCCATGTGTGTGTCCTATCCATTTCCATTTCCGTCTCTTGATTTCAACTTCTACCTGGAGTTGATCTGTGGCTTTCCAAAGCTCTTCATTGGATATAATTTCAGGCCATCTGATGTTTAAGATGCAATGCAGGCAACTGTTTATGAAGGTCTGCAAGGAATTGGTGATACTTTGGCTAATTTTCCATGTTTCACATGCATATAGGAGAATGGATTTTACATTTGTATTAAAGATTTTGATTTTTGTCTTCCTAGAAATGTTCTATTTCTCCATACTGCATATAGGCCCCATTTGCTTTTTTAATTCTGGCTTTCACATCTTCTGCTCCTCCTCTTCTTGTCAGTACACTTCCCAAATAAATAAATGTGTTGATCTCCTCTATCTCTTCTCCAGCCACAACTGGCTTTTCATTAATCTTGGAGTTATTCTCATTTCCTTGGTCTTGGCAACCTTTATTTTTAGTCCTGCAACCTCTGCTAGCCCTTGTAATTTGCTCCTCATATCACTAACTCTCGAAGCCAGTAAACAGATAACGTCTGCGAACTCCAGGTCTTCTGGTCTCTCCCCCATTCCCCATTGTATTCCTCTCTTTCTTCTACCCAGCACTTTCCTCATCACATTATCAAGCACCACTAAGAGAATCATTGGTGAGAGAATGCATCCTTGTCAAACTCCATTTGTGACATCCACATAGTCCGCTAGCTTTCCCTCACATACTGCTTTACACCAATAATCTTTATACATTTCCAGCATAAGGTTCACAATCTTACAAAGTATACCATTTTTCATCAGAGTCCCCCACATCACCATTCTGTATACTGAATCAAATGCTCTTTTGAAATCTATGAATGTCAAGTACAATGTGACTTGCCATTCACTACTTTGCTCAAGGATTATTCTTAAGGTATTTATTAGATCTATACAGCTTCAGGATCTGCGAAACCCTTGTTCTTTTCGGAACTACCTCTCTGTTTCATCCTTCACTCTGTTTAAGATAATTCTGGATAAAGTTTTACTTGGTATACTCAAAAGTGTTATTCCTCTCCAATTTTTGCACACAGTGGAATCTCCTTTTTTGGGAATTTTGATAATCAGCCCTTCCTTCCAATCTGCTAGCGTTTCCTCCTCTCTCCACACTTTTTTCAATAGCGGTAACAGCAAACTAATACTGACTTCATCCACTTTTAATATCTCTGGATCAATGTTGTGAACTCCTGGTGCTTTTTCATTTTTTGTTTTTTCTGCCTTCAGGTTACGCAAATCAATTTTAAAAAATAAAACACCAGACAAAAACAGGATGCTGTTTTAGTAAAGAAATATCTGTCCTTTCATTTAATTAGCCATAACTTTCTATATAGAAAGGTTTTGTGTGCCTAATTATCAATTATTTTGGGATTTTTAATTCCATCTTTAAATATTTCTTTTGTTTTTAATTTTTTAAAAATATTGAAGAGACTTCTCATCCATATAATGCAACTCATTTGGTAGATAAAAGGGTCTACTAAAAATGAAATAAAGATTTAGTGCTCTGTCATTTGGTACTCATTTTATTACTAAAAATTTGTAACCCTGCATTCTCTAAAACTGCTTGGCACTTTTCAGACAGCTTTTGCTATTTGGGCTGGCACGAAAAGAGTTAATATTCCAAAAATGTGTTTTTACAGACTGTTTACATTTTTATGTAGATATAAAATAATAAATATTTTAATTTTTTAGGCAGCATCATTGTTTACTCTTCAACAATATTTCATTCAGTTCGATGGAATGCTTTGTAACAGCAAAGAATGAATGATGGGCCATACTGTTTTGTGCTATTCCATTGTAATGAGGTATTTGCTCTAATCTAGCATAATTTGCTCCCCTATTTAATGGTGCCCTTAGAGGCACTTTCATTCATTTCTTTTTTATCATCTACACTACTGTTTCTGTACACCCAATGGCATTAGCTGTTTCATTTATTCCTTTACTAACACCCATTTTACTTGACTACTCCAACCATTCATTATTTTTTGTTCTTAGTGTACAAATATCTTATTTTGTCTCTTCCAAGATTCTCCTTCCATAGATATGAATATATATGTAAAATACAAAATAAATAAAGCTGCATTAACACTTTACAGTGTTCCACATGATATTTCCTGACAACTTCACCGTAGCATGCTATCTACTTGCCTCCTGGCTGCTGTGTGCTGAATGGTTAGATAATTATTTATTTTTATAGACAATGATTGTTAGAAGTTACAGGATTCTGGCTTGTTTTTAAAAATTTTTGCCAACTCTTGTTAATATATCAAATAAAAAGAAGTATTTTTTGACATTGGAGCACTATAATTAAATTTAAATGTAATGAGTCACCTTTTAACACTTTTTGCTCCAACTTTGCCTTTGTTTGGGAAGACCTGTTTCCGGGAACTTTAACCCATCTTCAGTTCTGGGGATGACTGACGCTACATGCAACAGGTAGTTGTGTGCAGCCTGGTGTTGTGTTGCCCTCTCCTCTTGTCTACAGGATGACATCATCAACAGCGGGGACCTCAATATTCATAAGAGAGTCTTCTTCTTTGGTGATAAAGATATTTTCTCAAATTTGTAGTTCCAAAGGTTTCTTTACACATTTAATTAACTCTATTTCTTCCTTTATGTTATGATTTTCAGACCAGAAATGATGAGCTGCTGCAGATTTGTCTACATGCTTGTACCTAGTGCTTCTCAAGTGTTCTTTCATCCTAGTTTGCAAATTTCGTTTTGTTTTTCCAATATAAATCTTATTGCAATCTCGGCAGCTCATTTTATAAATTTCTGATTTTTTTTTTTTTTTTTTTTTTTTTTTTTTTTTAAGTGTTTAACGCCCGCTTTAACTCTAATGGCACCGCAGGTGGTGACACTGATGATATATGAGTGATGATGAAGCACCGGTGGAATGCAATGGCGGGGGAAACCAGAGTACCTGGAGAAAACCTGCCCCAGCAAGTCTCACATGTGGTTGCTTGGGATCGAACCCCGGCCGTCTAGGTGAGAGGCTAGTGGTCTAACCTCAGTCACTGCACGGCCTGTCCTGATTTTGTAGTGTTCAGTGTGGTATCTTTCAAAGGGTGATTCAATAAATTCCGGATATTATGTCTATTTTGAGGGGCCAGTTTTATATTAAAGTCTTTAAAAATCCTTAGGAATTTCCAGAACAGCTTTGGGTGAAAAGTAAAATTGCATAATTTCACTAATGATTTATCCAATTTTTCCAGAGTGGTGAGTTCTTGTAGTTTTTTATCTCTTTTGTGTCTGTAGATCAATCTGTCTATGATGTTAGTATTGTAATTGTTCAGTTTGACAACCTGATGAGTGTGTGTGTATTCTTTTTGGTATTCTATTTTATTCAAAGGGACATTGATAAACCTATGAACTAGACTATGAAAGATGGCAAGTTGGTGTTGTACTGGGTTGAACTGGTTCTGGTTTATGTAACTGTCAACAGGTGTTGCTTTTCTGTATATGCCAAATTCTAAGTTTGTTTCAGTTCATGATTGTTGTCTTGTCTTGTTAACATTTTCTCCTTTTTATCAAATCTAATAACAAGACAGATTTTTCCTCTTTCGAGATTTGAGAATCATGAGAACAGAAACAAATTTGGCATAAACAGAAAAGCAACACATGTTGACAGTTGCATAAAAAGTTTCTCCTTGCTTGACTTTTATACTGCCTAGGAATAGAACTATTCTGTTAATTGAAAAAGATGAATGGAATGAATTCAGAGAGTTGTTAAGAAATTTCTGGGTGAGCTGTAAGATCCTTAATAATAATAAATTGTGGAATATTTCAGACTGCTCAGCTGTAATATGAGTTTGAAGCTTAATTTCCTCAAGACACTTGGACTACGAGGGTGGTTCGAAAAGTTTCTGACCTCAACATGAAGATGGCAGCACTCATAAATAAAAGCTAGTTAATTTTGTTTTTCATCTGTTGACAGTTACTCACCAAAGTTCCAGCCATTTTGGACAATCAGTTGTTATGTAACAGTCTTTGAGTAAGGTGAAGTGAGTGTTTTTATGAAAATGGACAAAATTGAGTATCGAGCTGTCATTAAATCTTTATTTTTGAAAGGCAATACGCCTACGCAAATCAAAGATGAGTTGGATTCTGTGTATGGGGACTCTGCACCATCAGTTACCACAGTGAAATTTTGGGCAGCTGAATTTAAATGAAGCCATAAGAGCTTGGGAGACAAATTTTCGGGATGTTCAAAAACTGCAGCTACCGACGAAACCATCGCCAAATTTCACCAAATGGTGCTAGATGACTGCCAAATCAAAGTGAGAGAGATAGCAGAGGCTATGAACATGTCGAAAGAACATGTTTGTCACATTAAATCAACATTTAGACATGAGAAAGCTGTCCGAACATTGGGGGCCACGTTTGCTCATGTTTGACCAAAACCAATACTCTGTTCACACAGTTTAGGCATAATAAATCCGAGTTTTGGTGCCGATTAATTACTGTAGATGAAGCTTGGATACTCCATTATATGTCCGAAACAAAAATACAGTCCAAACAGTGGCCTGCAAAGGGGGAACTGGCTCCAAAAAAAAAGAAGCAAAAACTGTTTTTTGGCTGGGAAAGTAATGGCGACAGTTTTTTTTGGGATAGTCATGGAGTTATTTTAATCGATTAGCTTCAAAAAGGAAAAACCATTACAGGAGCACACTACGCATCATTACTTGACAAGCTGAAGTCAGAATTTGCGAAGAAATGGCCACATTTGCAGAAGAAGAAAATCCTGTTTCACCAAGACAATGCACCGTCTCGCACCTCAGCAGTTGCAGTGGCAAAAATCCACGAATTAACGGTTTGAACTGCTTGACCATCCGCCTTACTTGCCAGATCTAGCTCCAAGCGATTTCTTTTTGTTCCCTCATCTGAAAATTGCACTCGAAAGACAGAGATTTTCGTCAAATGAAGAAGCACTCACCTTCATGAACAATTATTTTGGAGAGAAAAACGCAGAGTAGTATTTGGACGGGTTACAAGAGATGGGAGCATTTCTGGGAGAAGTGTGTAGAGGAGACTATGTCAAAAAATAAAAAAAATATTTCTGAAAAATGTCTTGTATCTTTATTAGGTCGGAAACTTTTCAGACCACCCTCGTACTTCCTGTTGAATTTAAGAATAACTGACAGTGAAGAGCAAGTGAATGGTTTCACCAGAATGTGAATCATCATTATCAGGGATGTTGGGATGTACATATGATGGGCGATTACTGCTGGTGTCTTGCATGTGACAAATCAACCAGAGAACATGCGAGAAAATCATGTACAGTTCCCTGGGAGTGAAAAGAGGGTACAGAAGATAACTTACATACATATTCATTGGAATCATTTAAAAATAAGTCAACAGTTTAAACATTTTGAAATTCTCCACTTACATGTTAATCTTTTTTAAGACTAGTTTCAGTGAGTGTCCTGCCTATCTTCAGTCGATAAATCAACTGAAGATAGCTGCTTCCTGTAAATAGCCTTAACAAAGATCAACATATATGTGGAGAATTTTAAATGTTTAAAATGTTGTTATATATTCAAATTCATGTATTCTTTCATGTTGTTCTTTATTCTCTTTAAAAGTTGTATATGAGTGTGTAATATTCTTGCAAATTTTACAATTGTTGTGTTGCCAAAATGAGATGTTCTACAGAAAAATTTAATGCATTTTTTAACTCTGCGAACCAAAATTAGTAAAAGAGATCTATTTTTAATTGCACCACAGAAAAAAAGTTTTCATTTGTAACCTAGTGTTACTTTGGGCATGTTTCAGAAGTCCTACATTTTCTCCTTTTATAAGTACTTAATTTATAGTGTACATCACCATCCTAAAATCCTGATAATATTAAATGGATACAAATTGACTGCAGTATCCTCAGAATGAACATTGCTATAGTCACCGTCAGAAATGAAGGCAGTAATTGACAATATGAGCACAGGTATGGGATGGTAGGGGAAGTGCTGCATTGAACATTTTTCTAAAGACAGAGAAAGGAGGGAAATATTTGCAACTATGTTGCAGTTGACTCAAACTCTTGTGGCTAAAATGTCACTACGTTCTATTATCACTTTTCTTCCATCTCAGCATTTCTTGTAAAAAAATCCCAATTTCTTCAAAATGTGAGGTATGAAAGATTCACTGCCCTCAAAGCCCATGTCTTGTTTCAATTCGATCATAAGTTTTCTGCTGTAGGAATCTTTCTATTCTCATATATAGAGAAACATTTTTAACATAACAAATTTGATATTGGTTTCTTCCTTTTATGCATTTTTTCAGCAGAATAAAATTTAGCGCTTTCTTCTGCATTAACACAAGCTTTTGCTTCACTTACAGTTCTTTCTATGGTGTGCATACCAACCTGACAAGCATCAGCTGTTCTCCTACAACAATCAGTAACTCTGTTTAGAGCACTCCCCACATCTTTCATCTTCCTTAGGAAGTATTTAATCACATTTATATACCATTTCTCTGGCTTGATTGTGAAGAACATGTTCTTTGCTTTGGCTATAGTTGAAACTGTTAATGAGCTGTCAACTTCCTTACTATTATGCGATGTAATTGATATATAGCTCAGAATTATTATGCAGCTCTCTCAAACTGGCTCTGAAACAGACTGCACCTAATTGACTGTAAACCATATGACTGACATTGTTTGTATTTATCTACTGCCCACCCACCTTCATTCATGATGGAGACACTAAATCAGGCATCCCCAAGTCGAGTCAATGTCGCTTGAGGGCACACGGGGCTGAACGTTACACTCACTACTGGCCGCACAGCTAACACAGTCCAGTATATCTGTGCAGTGTTTATGGAAGAAAATGACAGGAAAAAATGTTCTAAACAAAATAACTAAATATAATTTGCAACGAAATTACACGCAGTGACAGTACATTTTCCAACCATAACCTCAGTGATTCAGTGTGTAGAAACCTTGGACTTTGATGAATATACCTATACTGTGATAATTGTGCAAAGAATTTGAATGTAGATTCCAGGACATTATAGCACTTGAGAAACAATTTAAGTTATTTGCAACACCATTTTCAGGGGATATTCTTGATAGTCCTGTTAAACTGCAGTTGAAAGTAATAGATATGCAAAAGAATATTGAATTAAAAGACAAATATTAAAATAGAAAAAGTATAAAACATTTCTACACCTCTGTAAGACACGAACGATTTTCTAAACTCCACAATCTAGCAGGAAGAATTTTGTGCATGTTCGGGACAACCCATGTTTTTCTTAATGAAGTGTACAAAGTCACAGAAGCCAATTAAATGATGAACACTTGAAAGCATGTTTGCGATTGGGTAGCTCGCAAACAATAGTCCCACATATTTAAAGAGCTGGTTGAAAGCAGACAACTGCAAACATCATGGAGGATGTCGGATGGCTAATAAAGAGCAGGTTTCATAGAGACATTTATTTGAAGAATATTATGTTTATTTGTATTGTTTACTTCATTGAATTGCATAGTACCAACAAGGTCTGTCATATTACATTATTTATTTAGTTTATTAATTTTATACAAATGTTTGTAATTTGACAATTGAATTTCCTGCCAATTAGATTTTATTTTGTATTATATTAGATATCAGTATTAAAGTGTATAAAATAATGCTCTCATTATGTAATTGACAGTGAAAGTGTAAGTTGGTTTACACAATCTAGCTCCGCCACTGTAGCACCTCCATTTCATGCCCGCAACCGGATAGTCAGGTCTTGAGGGCTTTTACTGCCGCCCAAGCATGCGGGAATGCCTGCTCTAAATGATCATTATGCACTCTCTGCAAGAGTGCTATTGTATTATTTACAGTACTTGTGAATAACACTATTTTTACTTAATTTTTACAGTCATTTTCTTCGTTAGTCAGAAGGCCCTCTGCCCCAAAAAATCCATTTCTAAGAATGTTTTACAGAATAGTTTTAAGTCTTCTTTCAACTGTGATAAAACGGCTGAAGAATAATATACTTCTTAGCACTTCACCTAGGCTAACTCACATTTTCTTTTTGTGCAGAAGAAAAGGATAAAAAATTGGAACAATGGCAAGAAAACAACAGTGGTGGCACAAGTGATGCTAGTACAACATCAGAGGTAAGTGTTTCATTATTTATAATTGAATGATATAATTTTAGATTGAATAGCTTAGTTTAAGTTTACTGAAGCACTAAGAAATACATATATTGTACAATATGGAGGGTGGTCCACGCTCTATGGTAGCAAATTCAAGGCAGTGTTACCGTAACTGATGTCCGGGTTCGATTCCAAGCAACCGCATATATGATTTATGGTGGACAAAGCGGGGCAGGAGCGAGCTTTCTCCGGGTTCTCTGGTTTCCCCTGCCATCGCGTTCCACTGGTGCTCCATCTTCATTCAGGTATCATCAGTGTCATCGCCTGCAGTGTCACAAGTAGTTAAAGCAGGCATTAAACACTACCAAAAAAAAAATAAAAAATAAAAAAAAAATAAATAAAAAAACCTTAACTGATGCCATCAACAGTGACGCTCGACCTGTCTACCTTGGGTTTGTTGCGGTCAGTTAGATAAACATATCCTTCATCTAATGTGACCACAAACATCCACTTGTCACCCACCAAGTAGCATTCATACAACTTTCTGCAGTTAGTGGCACGTTCTGTAATGTGCCGGCGCAACAGCTGATGGACTCTACTTTTATGCCACTTTTTTAGGTTTAAATTCCAGTTGATAATGGTGTTCACAGTTGTCCTGGAAATTCCCAACTTCAATGCAATCGCTCTCTGCATTGCCAGATTCATGACCTTTTGAACTACCTCTGTAGTACAGCTGGTCAGCAGTCATGGATTTGCATGTTTCTTGCCCTCTAGAACTAACTACTTCTAGTATTGCCTTTTTTATTTAGCTCATTTAAGATGCCTTTCTTTGAAATGATCTCGCCTCTTATGTTGTTTAACACATTGAAGCCCAGGCGTTTCTTAAGTTGAAGGGCCAAGAAACCGAGGGTTTTTACAACTACTTTTGAGTTATTGTTTACAGTACATCAATCAAATCTGACAAAAAGTACTTGGACAATCTAAAAGTATGGTATTCAAGGATTTCTCAACAAGCAAGAAAATAGTCATAACTTCTGTATTAATATTTTATTTTAAATCTACAAGTGTCAAATATGAGTTTGAAAAAATCTGCATAAAGCAACTTACACTCCATTTATGGAAAGTTTGAAAAACTCTACCTCAGAATCAGAATTTTTCAGAGCTTCATTTGTATACTGAATTTCATCTTCAGTTCACGGAAGTAGAGGAAAATGCAGCATTTTAACATTTAAGAACACAAAACGTAACAAATAGATCACTACCTTCAAGGAAAATGGTGGGACTACCCGTGAGCAACCAATATTACTAACTCTCCTAAATTTCCTTATAGTTGACTAAAGCAAGGACAGATGGTGGCACAAATCAGACAACCAAACGATAACTGATGTATATTCTTTGCTGCATAGCTCAAGACCAAGTTAAGGTCGTAGAATTGCATTAAAAGTGTTAGAAATGTCTGCCTGAGCTATACTAGGGCGTGGGCTTCAATGTGTTAATCTCGGAATACGAATATTTTGTATCATAAAGGGCAGTAATGTACCCCTCCCAGAATGGTTCTATTTTTGGCCCCATTTTATGCGTCAGGAATGAGTCCACCGGTCCACATGCTACTCAATAATCGCTGATACTGCTGTAGTTCGCTCACATCCAGAAGCTTGTTTAAGGAGCCACTGTGCACATCTAAAGTCGTTAACATAGACTACGGACAACCCTCCACACATATCTTGTACTGCAACTAGAATTTGGTCCAGGCCACTTTTTCAGTGGGCAGTCCAGTTTGTTATACAAAAAAAAGAGCATATTACTGTAACTACCACTACTACTAATAATACCTTGTGAACTTATAGTTCTTCTCTGTTGATGGTCCATTTCCATTTATATTTGACTTTTTCTAAATACTGTCGCAATGTTTTACAGTTTTTTTTATCTGTAATTTTATTTATATTTACTTTCCTATTCATTTTTGACTGCATATTTTCTTTTCTCCATTTATCAGTTTTCTTACAATCAAAAGTTATATGTTGAACATGTTCCTCTTCCCCACATAATGGACATTCATCTTGTGGGTAGGTACATTTTTTTTATTGTCCTTTTAGTTTCCATATTCCTGCTCTTAACCAGATTATTCCCCTCCTTTCTTCCTGGCTAGTGTTATCTATATATCTTCTTCTATTTTTTATGGTTTATAAAGTAGAAGCGACCTCTTCTCTGATAGCTGACTAAACAAATTTTTAATTTCTATATCTTAAAATATTTTTCTTGCTCCCTTCTAAAACCATTATAATTTGTTTCTCTTTTCCTCCAAATATCGCCTTAACCATTATTTTCTAGGTTGTTTCTTAAATTACTTACTCAACTTGTACTTTGTAAACCTGTTTCAAAATTGTTTGAGGAAATTACCATTTTCCAAATTTAGCATCATATACTATTATTTTAAGGCCCTCTCCGTAACCAATCTTTTTCTTGCCACTCTCCCTGATTGTATAGTGGATTCTGAAGAGAGAAATTAGGATAAAAGAAATGTTTGGTTTGCCAAGAGAAGATATAAGGAAAATGATTATGAATGTAAAATAAAGACAAAACATAATTTAAGTATGAAATAATTTAGGCAAACATGAACTGATGAGTTGAGAAAGAATGCATTATGATTAAGGGAATTGGGGCAGATTATTAATTTCAGTAAGCATGAGAGACTGTACTGTCACCAATCTACTCATAATTCAGCTATATTAAAAAGTTTCATCACCCGTTTTCTTTCTTTGCTTTTTTTACTGTTTGTTTGTTCTTGCACTTCTTACTTTTCTCCCCCTCCCCCGCCAGGAGGAGGTAGTATGAGTGCGACTATGACTTGGCCACTGTATGTTTACCCACAGCTACCTTTTTAAGCACGAACCTGCTCCTGTCTGTGCTCCCTGAGGGAAGGTACAGGCAGTTCATCATGTGTTGCTGGAGTGTGGTTACCTGGCACACATTCGATCATCTTTGGGAATGCTGGCCTCTTTTGACGAGGTCCTGGCAGATGATCCTAGAGCAGTGGACAGAGTTTTTAATTTTTTAGCACAAGTTTTTTTTACTTTGAGGTTTTAGTGTGGTAGCTGTATGTCGGGTAATAAAGCGCATTTTTAACTTTGAATTTTTTTTTTTTTTTTTTTTTTAATCATTTAGTCTTAATGTTACAGTTTTAGCGAGTTTCAGCCAGCTCTGGCTTCAGGGCTGATAGTTATTTTACTTTAGTTATATACCTACTGCTTTTACCTTTACTTTTACCTGCGTTTTAATTTTCAAAGATGTTTTATTACTGGTTATTGCCAGGATTTTATCTCAAGGTGCCAATGTCCTAGGCAGTTGAACACCCTTAACATCATCATCCCTGCTTTTAGCCTGGGTTTTTAGTTTTTCTCAGGTATTGTTTTAGTTTTGCTTTTAAACTGTTTTCTCTATAGTTTTAATTGTTTTAATTCCAAGTATTTTAGATTGCTTTTATCGATATGCTTTGACTTGTTTTAATTTATTGGCACTAATAACCTAGCAGTTGAACGCCCTTATACCCAATAATCATCATCATCCCCTCCGCCCCATGTTCCACCCATTGGCGTATCTGTTGCCTTTTCTATTGCTATTATCCCATGTCCTCTTGGTTTTATTTTTTCTGCTTCTCTCATAAGTTCATATGTAATATCTCATACCTGCCTGCCTTCCTCTTTTCCATATTAATCTGCTGACATACCAATTCCAGCTCCTCCATTGAAATTTCCAACACCTCCCTGTCACTGTCACTATAGTTAACTGCATTTCCACCTTTAGTAATTTTCCCCCAAAATTCACTGAATTCTTTCTGGTGCAAATGACCTCTCCTGCTTTCCTCTTATCTCCCTCTCCATTGTAGTGTCTCCTTCCCCTGGCCCTACTGTGCTGTTTTCTGCTGCCTGGTCTTCGTTCCCCTCTCGTCAATCTCTTCACTACACCCAGATGCATTCATCGCTTTTTGCTCAGTTAACCCTTCCTGACCATTTACCCCAAAGACCAAAGCTCCTTCTTGAGTTCTTGCTTTCATCTTCGATTTTGCTTCTTCCTGCCATTCTTGTATGTGTTCCTTCTGCCATTTTATCTCCAATCCATAATTTGAAGTTTCTAATATAGGTGATTCTTGGGTTGTTGTTCCCTTTGCTCATAAGTCAGGACTTTAATATCCATTCCTTTCAATTTTCTTGACTGGTTTGTCAAGTCTCTCACCATTCATGTACTTGAGCATTTTGCCAATATCTTTCTCTTCCCTCTTCTTTTTCCAATTCTAAAAGCATTGCATATTTCAAGTTTGTTCATGTGTGTTCACTTCCATAGTTTTCCCATTTTTCTTCTCACAAGTAGATCTCACATCTCTTCCCAATTTTTCTTCTATCCCTGATATTGTCTAGCTCTGCCTCCTACTCATATCCTCCATTTTTTCAACTCCTCTTCTAATATTCCGCATCTCCATGATTTCTTCCTGTTTCTCCAATTCCTTATTTCCTCCCTCTCCTTTCTTGTACTTACTTCATTCTTGTCTAAATCTCTTTGGTAGTTCCTCACCTCTTTCATCTACCATTTCTTTTACTGCCATGCCACTTAACTCTTTCCTCCATTCAGCGAGCTTCTCTGCCCTACAAATGTATGTGATTAGTACGAATCAGTATTAAACATACAACAAGTAATAAATCGGAAGAACATGCAAAAGAGTAAATAGACAGATAGGCAAAGAGAGTGCATTAATACAATTCAATAATAATGGTGATTTTGTTAAAAGTACTTATTTGAATGCTGATCAGATAATGTCTCACTGGCAAGCATAACAGATATGAGGTTATTATTGTCACTGGTTAGTAAAAGTTCATCAGAGGAAAAACTTTAAATATAAATTTTAT
Organism: Hymenopus coronatus; assembly: GCA_030762935.1. Lineage (NCBI taxonomy): Eukaryota > Metazoa > Arthropoda > Insecta > Mantodea > Hymenopodidae > Hymenopus > Hymenopus coronatus. The sequence goes on along the minus strand of CM060900.1, from coordinate 532,794,876 downwards.
CCAAGAAATGAGGGTTACGTTTTTCAATATAAGATTGTCTCTTAAACAAGGCATGTCCATAAAATAAGCTTTTTGGAGCAAATTCAGAAATAAAACACAATTTAATGAAAAGATTTTTCGAAACCATTAAGGAAGTATTGAGCTATTTTTCAATATATTTACCATCTGTATTCAGATAATTGTCCTACCTTGATAGCAACTTTTGTTTCCTTGTGCCATAGAAGATTGTTGCCTTGAATTGGAACCACTGTGTAACAACCATCTCCACCACTCTGTCATTCTGAAAATGTTGATGCTGATGGTAAAGAAATTTCTTGAGGTATAAGAAAAGATGGAAGTGAGGTCAGGGCTATAAGGTGGATGATTAAACACCTTCCAGATGAGCTTCTGCATTAGATCTGTTGTCTATCGAGCCCTGTGTGGCCAAGCATTATCATACAGCAAGACAACACTGGCACTAAGCATCCCGTATGGTTGGTTCTGAATGGTCCATCACAATATCTATAGTATTTCACAGTAATGCTTAACATTCACTCTCTTGCTTGCTCATGATATTAGGCCCATAGATCTAGCATTACTGATCAACGCTAAGCTCTGTGCATTAAAAATTTTAATCATAGATCACACTTCACAAATTTATTTTCAGTTGGTTCATCAAATGTCATAAATTTATCATTTAACTGATTAAGAACCTCTATAGCTTCATCTTAATTCTAACTCAACTGCTACAATGGTGCTATTGTAGGAATTTGGGAACTATTGCTAGTGCATGTTTCATGCCATGTCATTACTCTATCATGTTTATCGGTAACTTTCTTTAGTATAATAATAATATTATAATAATAATAATAATAATAACAGTAAAGTTAACGGTAACAAATTTTACTGTCATTGAGCTCAAACAGGAATAGACAAGGTCTGAGTGATACAATCAAATAATTACAAATAATATTACATTTACAATACAGAATATATACAGGAATGAAAGTTAAGTATTTATAAAGTAGTACATGATAAAAAAATTAATAACTATACTGATTAAAACAGTCACACACACACAGACAGACAGACAGGCAGACGGACAGATGGACGGATGGGCTTGGCAGGCAGGGTATAGCAGATGTACTTATATTTCAAGAAATTCTTGAAGAGAATAAAAAGGTGTTGCAACAAGCCAGTCATACAGTTTTATGCTTATAAGTTGCTGCAGGGCCTTATCTTAATTCAAAAGATAGCTTACTATACATTTTAGAACCTAGTGCTTCAAAACTCTTCTGAGTTGCAGTCAAGTCTACAATATGGAATATCAGTGTGTTGGCATGATCTTGTATTATAGAAATGTCTATTTTGTGGTTCTGTTGTTCGGCTTTTTATATGCAATAAAACAGTACATATATATATATATATATATATATATATATATATATATATATATATATATATATAGATTTATTACTGTTATTCTTAATTTAATAAATAATAGTTTGCAGTGAGCTATCTTTGATTTATCAGACATTCTTAGAACCTTTTGCTGGAGTAAAAGTATTTTGGAAACATGTGAGCTGTTACCCCAAAGTAAAATGCCATACATGTAATGCTTTTGAAAAAAGCGAAATATGCTGATGAATATTACCTCAGGCACTTGCTTTTTAAAATTTCTAATCAGATATACAACTCTGGAGAGTTTAGATATTACATGATCAATGTGTAGTGCCCAGGATAATTAGTCTATTATAACACCTAAGAGTTTTGCATTTTTAGAGTTACTAGCTATAGGGGTATCCCTGCAACTAAAATCTGATTTTGAACCTGTTAGCTCTGAGCCATGTAGTGGCTTGATCAGTGTGTTTTGTACTGTAGATTTAAATGACTGAAAATCTTTACTCATATTAAAAAAGGTAGTATCGTCAGCAGTATATATGATTTGCTAGCTTTGGGGTGAGTGAGAAACATTCTATGGATGCATTTAACTGGCGTACCTGTCATTGAATGGTTAGCTTTTTAAACTGAAATGATCGAACTACACATGCCTATCTTTCACTTGCAATAAAATGAGCGTGGTTCAGCTAAGTTAACAGCAAAATTGCTTCTAGACAAAATAAAAAGGTTCTTGATTAGCATGGAGTAGAAGAAATTTCTTCATAGAGCAGATAGAGAAAATCAAGTAAATGTAGCGGGTCAGATTTTTACTTTCTCTAGTATGTACTATAATATACATAGTAGATAGAGAAAACAGAGATGGTCTGATAAACAGAGATGGTCAATTTGACAGCCCAGGATTTTCAGTAAACTACAAAATATACACAGTCTTAGACATTAGCATTGATAAGATAATTTATTCTGTTTTACTCCAAAAGAAAAGATTACTGGGGATTTGGAAAATGCGAAACATGTATTTATAATATTCAGAATACTTGAAAATGCAGATATTGAAATTTATCTTTCCGATCCCATTGAGGGACTTGTTAGTTACAAAAATCAAAATATGCAAATAATGAATCAATTTAACACTTGACACTTTCCAAAGGCATTATTGAGGATCAACTTTTGATTCTATATAAATTCTCTGAGCAGGTCAGCAATAACTGGCTTTTGTTTCTATATAATTCTCTGTGAGCAACTGCTTTCTACTCCATGGCATTCACAACAAAGGTTTTGTTAATGCTTTATAGCACTTTATGAATTGCAATTAGCTTACCAAATTATTTATGAAAGGGTGTTTTGCAACAGTGATAGATATGAATAGCTGAGTTGAATTTGTAATACTTTAAGTATCACCTATGTATTGTTTTACTAGATGCTTCGAAGCCATGTGGGCTTCGTTGTCAATAGTTTCCAATTGAATCTCTACAGGATGTTCCATGTTGAGATGTGTTGGTCCCTGGTGACTGAGTTCCACAATGTGTTTTATGGCAGCACTTCAAAGTCAAATGAGTGCTGTTGGTTTTTATCAATGTGGATTTTCTCCCAGATGTCAAACTCTGCTGCATATCTGGTGGGTTTTATAAGGATTTTGTTTGGTGATGTTTCATGGTAAGTAGTCTAGATGTTGTGTGTGACAGCTGATTTGTCTGCTTGTTTATATTTTACTGCTTGTAGGTGTTCTTTTAGTCCAGTTTCAAGATGTCTTTTTGTTCTTCCTATGTAACATTTGTTGCAATCTGTGCAATCTATTCTGCAGATTCCTCATTTTTTAAGTTCTGGGATTTGGTCTTTTAAGTTGTTGTGGAGCATGTATTGTATGCTGAACTTGTTTTGGGGAACAGGTTGATTTTATGTTTTTTTGTAAATATTAGCTGTTGCAAACAGGTGTTTTAAAGCCCATGTCTATCAGCAAGAATAGAGCTTTTGAATAATGAAAAAAATCAATCACTTGAGTGGTGGTTGTGATTACTCTATATGCACACTTGCATTTATACACATATAAAAAAAATTGTCTCTTTATAATGTTAATATAGATTTAGCTGCTGGTAAATTGCACATAAATAACTAACTTTTCATAAGAGCTTCATTCTGCTAATGGGTACATTAAGTTCAGAGTTCTAAAAGATATCTATTATTTAAATGATCTTATATCTGCTAAATATTCACTTATATATTACTACGGTGAATGAATATAAAGGGGAATTATTTTTTATAATTCTATTGAATCCGCTAACAAAAACACAACAAATACCTCATTTTTCAACATAATCTGGCGAATTTGCCACACATTTTGGCCATCAAATGGACAGCTTTTTGGTGCCATGCTCAAAGAAGGAAGAGGAACTTGTACATAGCCAGCTGCACATGTGCTCTTCTACTGCTGCATCATCAAATTGCTTTCTTCCCAGTTCTTCTATCGGTGACCCAAACAATGATAATCACAGGGTGACAAATCTGGACTGTAACGTAGATGTTGTTGAAGTTTCTAATGCATTTCCTCCATTTTTCCCATGTTAAGACAGTAACAGAATGTCATGCAGCACAGTCACATCTCGGATTGGTTGCCGGCATCTTTGCAATATGTAGCTTTTGTCTTGAAAAAAGACTGCAGTAATAGACAGCATTCACAGTCCTTCCTTCATGAAGAAAATCCACCAGAAAAATGCCCTTCAAGTCCCAAAAGACAGTTGTAAGCACCTTTCCAGCAGAAAGACATTTTTTGCCTTCACTGACCCAACTGCACCTTGCTCCCACCACTGCTTCCCATTCTGCCTATTATTTTTTGTGCCACTCACACATCTGAGTCTTTAAAAGGGTTTCTTCCCCAAGCTGTGCATGAAGCCTTCTCCAAAGGCTTTGGTGCCTTCTTTTGCCCAAAAACTTGATAATGATGCATTGTGCAACAGATGCATGCACCTCTTGCTCTCTCTTGGTGTACTGAAGCGAGCGGCCACTCTGCAATGTGTGATGCAACAATGCCACAATTCCAGACATACCCACCAACATTCTCTGAGCCCCACTTATTTCTGTTCACTAAAAGAGGCATTAATTTAAAATTCTGTTTTATATTTGATTCACCCTCGTATATCTAGCTGAAATACTAGGTTTTGCATGGTGGTTTCATAGCTTAGAAAAGGAAATAATATTTCCTATTCTGTGTTTATAAAGATTTGTGTGTGGAAAAAAATGGAGTTTTACCTATGGACGCTCTTTAACTGCAGTGGTTCTCAGCGTCCCATTCTATACTGGGCATGAAAGGCCGCTAAATTTTGCTCAGAGATCTCTCCATCAGGCTTGAGGTTTTTTTACGTGCCGTAAATCTATGATGCGGGACCAACGGCTTTACTTCCCTTCCGAAGGAAGCCATGTTAAGTATTTTTACGCTCGAAAAAACTCCATCGTCCTACACTGGGTTTGAACCCGCGACCTTGCTATAGGAAGTTAGCATGGTAACCATTATATCACGGAAGGTGACAGGATTGTGAGGGTGCGTTTGTTGGTGTGTTTGTTGTGTGGTTTGCTTAGGCTACTACACTGTAGCTCCATTTCAACCAAGACTTTTAAATATAAATGAGGCTGCTTTATCAATACTTGTCAAAAATGGTAAGCACAGGCTGTTTTATTATTTCTTTCGGGAGTTATGGAGATAGTTCACAAACTGCTTATATAACATAATACAGATAAAAATATGAAAAGAATTTTACTTCCCAGAAGCTAGCCATTAATATGTACTGTAATTTAAGACAATTAGTTGCACAGTATACTCATGCTAGAACATTTTAACAGAAAAATAAAATCAGGATGTATTTTTAAATATAGCACTCGCATAAAACAAACTTCACTCTTCAGCACTGTTGCTGAACACAACCACCCACATTTTCAAATTTTCTGTTTTTTAATATATATATGGGCAGAAAAAGATATTTCAACATCACAAGATATCGCTGGTGTATGTAGCAAGTTTTAAGTCTTAATGTCCCATTTAGCTTTTTTTTTTTTTTTTTTTTTTTTTTTTTTTTTTTTTTTTTTTTTTTTTTTTAAGGTTGAATAAGATTCACACATTAGTATCCAAACGGCTTAAAACATAAAAGTACTTATACCTTTCTAACTTACTTATAAGGGAAAAAATAGGTTAAAACTTAAACACCCAGTCCCCTAATTATTATATAATCAGTTTATATTATGGATCATACACAAACCTACTTCAGGCGTAGATACAAGAATACCCAAGTCGCCTCGCTCATGAGCACTATTTCTCGATACTGAGATTCTCGTTACCACACTCTCATGAAGTGGCGTGGCTTAAGAGTAACAGGTGAGAATGCCAAGGATTTTGACCACTTCCACTTTGGGTCCATAGACCCATCATTAGCTTTACCTGAAGCTCAATTGCACTTATCTTATAAGGTCTTAATTCTACAAGTTTAGTGGCTTTCCAGGCCAAGAATTGTGAATTTCCCATTTTCTACGATTACCCTACATATAGATTTTCTTGGGCCATGTATCTTTTGTCTTATCTCAATGAGTTTTTCCTCTGTAAGCACACTGACACAGGGAAAATCAGGAGCCAAACTGGTTAGAAGTAAATGTGCACACAGTTACCTCCTGCTGGTCGGCCACGAGTCAAAAAAAGGCTCTGTAGTAGTTGTCCATCTAAAGGGTAGTTTACAATAAGGGAATATTCCTGAAATCTTTACATTGCGTCCTTGGAAGATAGAGAATTTAAATAATAAATTTTGTATGTAACAGACTTTTTGTTTTCAAGATGTGCCGTTTATGGATGCATGCACATGTGGCACAAACCTTTTTCCAAAAATGTTAATTCTTTTTTCAGGTGATACCAAAACTTATTCCAGAGATATTTCGAGCTGTGTTGGATCCAGACGACATATATCTGCCTAGGGATATCAACTCACAGGTAACTTAAACTATGTACTTAAAATAATCTTTACCAAAGCAGAAATATGTAAAACAAAGACATTTAAAGCCAAATAGAGTATCATGTATCAGTGAATGTTCTTAATTTCCAATTAAGTAATTGTATTCTTTTTTCCGTATTCCATGCTAAATGCCAGAGAGAAAATAATGAATAATATGTTAGCTTACATTCCTGTGTTATTTTGTGTGGCCGTGAACACCTTAAGTAGCTGCTATTCTAAGTTGAATGTTTCATATATTATGAATATTTTAGAAAGAGAGAGAGAGAGAGAGTGGGTGGGTGGGGGTGCATGTGTGTGTGCGTGCGAGTGAGCGAGTGCGTGCATGCTCTTTTTTTTCTCTCAGCAATTGGGTGCTGCCCGGTGAAAGAGTTAGTGTACGAAATTCATTTACAATAATAATCCTACAGTTAATAATAGTAATATAAATTAATAATAATTAATATAAATTAATGATAGCAATGTAACTAACATCCTATATGAAATATTGTAACTTATGTCAATTACCAGCATGTTTATAAACAGTTACTACAAAGCCACAGCATTAATCGTTACAGAAATACTTTTTGCGATCCTTAATTACCTCACAATATTTACTTTAATTATCCCCGAACTTCCTTAAGGTCAGAGGGCAACTCTGAGAGGCTGCTACCGGCAATTCATTCCATTCCTCGATGCTCCTATTAACAAAAGAAAAAACATTAAATAATTACTGTAAAGAGTGGAGTTTAAAAGTGAACCAGGACAAGACGCAGATTGTAGTGTTCAAAAAAGGGGGAAAATTGAGCAAATATGAAAAATGGAAGAATGAGAATGAAAAGGAGTACAGGGTAGTGAGAGAATGTATTTATCTAGGAGTTAAAATTGATAGTGGTGGCAATTGGGAAAAGCAAAAGAAATTTGCATTGGCAAAAGGAAAAGGAGCTTTATCAGCTATTAGAAGTTGCAAATACAAAGCACCTAATATAAATATTAGATGGTTAGAAAAAGTGTACAATATGGTGGTTGAGGCAAAAGTGCTATATGGGATAGAAGTATGGGGATTAGAAGGAGGATGGGAAGGCATAGATGAGGTGCATAGGAAATTTTGCAAAGAAATACTGGGGTTACCAAATGCAACTGTTAGGCAGGTAGCACAAATAGAGCTGGGTAGAGTGGCAAGTAAGGGAAAGATTATGGAAAGGGCATTGAAATTTTGGCATAGGATATTGAAATTGGAAGAAAGGAATTTGTTAAAACAGTGTTTAGTATATCAAGAGAAAAGTTTAAAGAACAAGGGATGGGTAGACTGTCTTCGAAATAACCTGGAAAGTAGTGGGTTAGGGGAAATGTGGAGAAGAAGAGAAAATAATGTGAATAACTTCTGGAAGTTGGCAAGGAAAAGATTTGAGGATATAGAAATACAAAAAATATTTAGTGAAATAACTGAAAAGAGATCTTTAGTTTTCTATATACCAATGAAAGTCTCATGGGGAAGGGAAAAGTACATTGATGTGACAAATAAAGAGGAGCGAGAAGGTATTGCATGGCTGAAAGCAGGAGTATGGAGATTAAAAGGTCTAAGGAAAGGTATTCCACAAAATCAATGTCCTATATGTGGCGGAAATGAAGATATAGAACACATTTTATTTAAATGTAAAGGAACTGAAATTTGGAGAAAAAAGTATATTAATAAGAAATGGTTTAAAATAGATGGAAATGTAGTAGTAGTTGAAATGTTTCAAAAAGATAGTAAGAAGATTGGACAATTCTTATGCAAAGTGAAAAATAAATGGATATGGACAGTAAATAGACAAAATGGTGTAATAAACTAGAATTAATAAACTATTGTAAAATATGAGTATGACCGGTAAAGAGCCAGGGCTGAACACCGGTCATATTCACCTGTATAAAGCTTAGCATAAATAAATAAATAAATAAATTTAACCATAACAAAAGAAAACATTGTTTTGCACCTTCTATCCTTAATTTTTTACAAATGATTGTTTCGTCCATAGTACGCCAGGTTTTCTAACCTATTTCTAATGTCCACCCATGCATTTATAAGCTTTAAATAGTGCAACTAACCTATATCTTTTATGCCTAACTTTTAGCGGCTCCCATTTATTCTCTGCCTGTTGTAAGCCAAAAATCTTTACCTCTCTTTATGAATGTTATAGCCCTTCTCTGTATGCTTTCCAGTGAGTCTATTTGATTAATCCTGTACGGGTTCCAGCATGTTACTCAATATTCCATAGCTGGCCGCACTAAGGACTAGTGGTTGCCCTCCATAGTGTATTGGTTACCATAGTAAATTCATATACCCAAGGTTGCTGATTCAAACCCGGCAGAGGACGCTGGATTTTTTTCAGGCGTAAAAATCCTTAGCCTGGCTTCCTTTGGAAGGAAAGTAGAGGCGTTGGTCCTGTGTCTTAGATTTTTCGGCATGTAAAAGAAACTCAAGTCTGATAGAAAGGCCTCTGAGCAAAATTAAATGGTCTATCACACACAGTATAGAATGGGACATTTAGAACCACAGCAGTTTAGGCGTGTCTATAAATAAAACACCATTATATTTCTATGGACTTGTAGGCAATTTCCCTGGATAATCTTGTTAGCTTTTAGTAGGCATCACATAAAATGAAATACTTATTCTGTGAAATGGGCTGGAATTTAAAATTCTAAGCTACACAACAATTTTTGCCTTGTCAAAAGTTTATCTGTGCCAGGTTTGGTCAAAATCAATGTACAGTATAGAAATCTGTAACACACATAATAATTTCCTTCGTGAAGAACAAATTTATGAAACAAAATTATTAATAATCTTCATGAAAAACGAAACTTGTTATTCTAAAGAAAAAATTAATAAGTGTTTATTGATAACTTTATTATGATTAGAATTTGCTGCTTTAAATTTTTCATTTTTATTTTGTGATATTATATATGACAGGTTTTGTAAGGAATTTCTTTGGTGATGTTTCATGGTAAGTAGTGTAGATGTTGTGTGTGATGGCTGATTTGTGCATTTGTTTATATTTTTCTGCTTGTAAGTTTTCTTTTAGTCCAGTTTCAAAATATCTTTTTGTTTTTCCTATGTAAAATTTGTTACAATCTGTGCAATCTCTTCTGGAGATTCCTGATTTTTGAGTTCTGGGATTTGGTATTTTAAGTTGTTGTGAAGCAAATTTTGTAGGCTGAACTTATTTTGGGGAGCAGTTTGATTTTATGTTTTTGGACATATTAGCTGTTGCACTTAGGTGTTTTAAAGCCCATGTTTATCAGCAAAAATAGAGCTTTTCAATAGTGAGAAAATCTGATAAGTTGAGTGGTGGTTTAGATTACTCTGTATGCACACTTGCATTTATATACGTATAAAAAAATTGTCTCTTTATAATGTCAATATAGATTTAGCTGCCGCTGAATTGCACATAAATAACATTTTATAAGATCTTCATTCTGCTAATGGTTATAATAAGTTCAGAGTTCTATAAAATATCCATAATATAAATCATTTTATATGTGCTATATATTCCCTTATATGTTATTAGGGTGAATCAGTATAAAGGGGAATTATTTTTTATAATTCTATTGAATCTGCTAACAAAAACTCAACAGATACCTCATTTTTCTACATAATCTCCCAAATATGACGCACATTATGCCATCAAATGGACAGCTGTTTACTGCCATCATCAAAGAAAGAAGAGGAATATGTGCACAGCCAGTTGCATACCTACTCCTCAACTTCTGCATTATCATCAATCCCAGTTCTTCTTTCAGTGACCCAATCAATATTCAAAGAATGGTAGTCATTGGGTGACAAATCTGGACTGTAAGGTAGATGTTCTAGAAGTTTCTAATGCTAGTCCTCCATTTTTTCCTATGTTACGACAGTAACAAAATGTCATGCAGCACAGTCACATCTTGGATTGGTTGCCAGCATCTTTGCGATATTTAGCTTTTGTCTAGACCAAAAGACTGCAGTAATAGACCGCATTCACAGTCCTTCATTCACGAAGAAAATTCACCAGGAAAATGCCCTTCAAGTCCCAAAAGACAGTTGTAAGCACCTTTCCAGCAGAAAGGAATGTTTTGTCTTCACTGGCCCATCTGCACCTTGCTCCCACCACTGCTTCCCATTCTGCCTATTATTTTTTGTGCCACTCATACATCTGAGTCTTTAAAAGGGTTTCTTCCCCAAGCTGTGCATGAAGCCTTCTCCAAAGGCTTTGGTGCCTTCTTTTGCCAAAAACTTGATAGTGATGCATTGTGCAACAGATGCATGCACCGCTTGCTTGCTCTTGGCGTACTGAAGCATGTGGCCACTCTGCAGTGTGTGATGCAACAATGCCACAATTCCAGACATACCCACCAACATTCTCTCAGAGCACCACTTATTTCTGTTCAAGAGGCATTAATTTAAAATTCTGTTTTATATTTGATTTACCCTCGTATAAACTAGCTGAAATACTAGGTTTTGCATGGTGGTTTCATAGCTTAGAAAAGGATATAATACTTCATATTCTGTGTTTATAAAGGTTTGTGGGTGGGGGTGGGTGTGGATATGGGTGTGTGTTTGTGAGCGTGTGCATGCATTTTCCTTAGGCTTCTACACTGTAGCTCCATTTCAACTAAGACTGTTAAGTATAAATGAGGCTGCTTTATTATTACCTTTCCTAAATAGTGATCAGAGGTTGTTTCATTATTTCATTCGGGAGTTGTGAAGATAGTCCTACCCAACTGGAACAGAAAATTGAAAGATCTTTCAACATCACAAGATGTAGCTGGCGTATATTTCTCATACACACAATTTCTATACCAACATAAAATCATGAAAAATTATTTCACTGGCTAACCCACATGTATCCTCAAAACAAAACTAAACAAATTTTTAAAAAAACATTATTATTCAAATGAATTGAAAAAAACAATGATACATTCTCTACCTATGTTTGACAAATAAATTAGAGATAAAACTTAATGGTAGCAAGTTTTAAGTCCTAATGTCCCATTTAGCATTTTTTTATGTTGAATAAGATTCACACATTAGCATCCAAACGGCTTGAAACATAAAAGTACTTTAAACCTTTCTAACTTATTTATAAGAGAAAACATAGGTTAAAATCTAAACATCCAGGCCCCTAATTATTATATAACCAGTTTGTATACTATGGAACATATGCGAACCTACTTCATGTGTAGATACGAGAATGCTCAAGTCGCCTGGCTCGTGAGCACTAGCTCTCGATACTGAGATACTCATTGCCACTCTCTCGATAAGTGGCATGGCTTAAGAGTATCAGGTGAGAATGCCATGGGTTTCGACCACTTCTACTTTGGGTCCATAGACCCAACATTAGCTTTACCTGAAGCTCAATTGCAAAAATGTATTCTTCTGACAATAAACTTGGTTGCACTTCCTGACCTGCAGTTATCTTATAAGGTTTTAATTCCACAAGTTTAGTGTCTTTCCAGGCCAAGAATTGTGAATCTCCTGTTTTCTGTGATAACCTACTCAGAGATTTTCTTGGGTTATGTTGTATATTTTGTCCTATCTGATGGAGTTTTTCCTCTGTAACCACACTGACACGGGGAAAAGCAGGAGTCAGACTGGTTAGAAGTACTGCGTGCACACAGTTACCTCCTGCTGGTCGGCCACAAGTCAAAAATAAGGATGTGTAGTAGTTGGCCATCTAAAGGATAGTTTACAATAAGGGGATCTTCTTGAAATCTTTATGTTGCGCCCTTGGAAGATAGAGAATTTAAATCCTAAATTTTGTATTTAACAGACTTTTTATTTTCAAGTTATGTGGTTCATGGATGCATGCACATGCAGCACAAACCTTTTTCCAAAATTTTTTTTCTTTTTTCAGGGGGGATCAAAACCTAGCCCAGAGAAAGTTCGACCTGTGTTGGATGTAGATGACATATATCTGCCTAAGGATGTCCACTCACAGGTAACTTTACTATGTACTTAAAATGATGTTCATCAAAGAAGAAATTTGTAAAACAAAGACATTTAAAACACAATAGAGTATCATGTAGCAGGATGTTGTTAAGTTCCCATTATGTAATTGTACTCTCTTGTCCATATACCATGATGAATGCCAGAGAGAAAATAATGAATAATATGTTAACATACATTCTTGTGTTATTATGTGTGGCTGTGAACACCTTAAGTAGTTACTATTCTATGTTGGATGTTTCATACATTATGAATATTTTAGAAAGATGTGTGTGTGTATATATATATTTTCTCAGCAATTGGGTGCTGCCCGGTGGAAGATTAATGTACAAAATTCATTTACAATAATAATCTTACACTTAATAATAGTAATACAAATTAATAAGAGTAAATACAAGTTAATGATAGTAATGCAACTAACATACTATATGAAATACCCAAACTATATCCTAACTTATGTCAATTACCAACATGTCTATAAACAGTTAATACAAAGCCTCAACATTAATAGTTACAGACAACTTTTTGTGATCCTTTATTATCTCACAATATTTACTTTAATTATCCCTGAACTTCTTCAAGGTCAGAGGGCAACTCTGAAAGGCTGCTACCGGCAACTCAATCCTTTTCTCGATGGTCCTATTAACAAAGAAAAAGTTCCTACATTGTTTTGCACCTTCTATCCTTAATTTTACACAAATAATTGTTTCGTCCATACTACGCCAGGTTTTCTAACCTCTTTCTAACGTCCAACCATGAATTTAAACAAGCATAAGCTTTAAATAATGCAACTAACCTATGTCTTTTATACCTAACTTTTAGCGGCTCCCATTTATTCTCGTTGCCATTTGTAAGCCGAATATCTTTACCTCTCTTTATGAATGTTACAGCCCATCTCTGTATCTTTTCCAGTGAGACTGTTTGTGTAATCTTGTATGAGTCCCAGCATATTACTCCATATTCCATAGCCGGCCACACTAAGGACTAGTATTCGCCCTCCATAGTGTAATGGTTACCATGGTAACTTCATATACTCAAGGTTGCTGGTTCAAACACAGCAGAGGGCACTGGATTTTTTCAGGTAAAAAATCCTTAGCCTGGTTTCCTTCGGAAGGAAAGTAATGTCGTTGGTCCCGTGTTATTGATTTTTCGGCATGTAAAAGAACCTCAAGTCTGATAGAGAGACCTTTGAGCACAATATAATGGTCTATCACACCCAGAATAGAATGGGACACTGAGAACCACAGCAGTTAAAGCGTGTCCATAAATAAAACATTTCATTTCTATGGACTTGTAGGCTATTTCCCTGGATGATCTTGTTAGCTTTTAGTAGGCATCACATAAAATGAAATACTACTTCTGTGAAATGGGCTGGAATTTAAAATTCTAAGCTACACAACAATTTTTACCTTCTCAAAATTTATCTGTGCCAGATTTGGTCAAAATCAGTGTACAGTATAGAAATCTATAAAAAAAGCTCACACACACACGCACACACATATGTATGCATATACGCAGGCACCCAAAAAAGAACAATTTTATAAAACTTAATTATCAATAAACTTCATGAAAAACGTAAACTTCGTATTGTAAAGAAAAAATTAATAAGCATTTATCGTCAACTTTATTAAGAAATAGAATTAGTTTTTTAATTCTTTTTATTATATTGTGATACTATTATATCTGTCGGGTTTAATAAGGAATTTCTTTTTTGATGTTTTTTGTTAAGTATGTCAGATGTGGTGAGTGATAGCTGATTTGTGTATATTTTACTGCATGTAAGTGTTCTTTTTGTCCAGGTTCAAGATGTCTTTTTGTTCTTCCTATGTAAAATTTGTTGCAATCTATTCTGCAGATTCCTCATTTTTTGAATTATGGGATTTGGAATTTTAAGTTGTTGTGAAGCGTGTTTTGTAAGCTGAATTAATTTTGGGGAGCAGGTTGATTTTATGTTTTATGAACATATCTGCTGTTGCAATTAGGTGTTTTAAAGCCCATGTCTATCAGCAAGAATAGAACTTTTCAATGGTAAAAAAAATTCATTAGTTGAGTGGTGGTGGAGATTACTTTATATGCACACCTGCATTTATATACATATAAAAAAATTGATTCTTTATAATGTTAGTATAGATTTAGCTGCCGGTGAATTGCACATAAATAACTTTTCATAAGAGCTTCATTCTGCTAATGGGTATAATAATTTAAGTGTTCTAAAAGATATCCATAATTTAAATGTTTTTGTATCTGCTAAATATTCAGTTATATATTACTAGGATGTATCAATATAAAGGGGAATTATTTTTTATAATTCCATTGAATGCGCTAACAAAAACCCAACAAATACCTAATTTTTATACATAATCTGGCAAAATTGTCACACATTTTTGCCATCAAATGGACAACTTTTTGGTGCCATGCTCAAAGAAGGAAGCGGAACTTGTGCACAGCCAGTTGCACACGTGCTCCTCTACTGCTGCATCATCAAATTGCTTTCTTCCCAGTTCTTCTATCAGTGACCCTAACAGTATCCAAACAATGGTAGTCACAGGGTGACAAATCTGGACTGTAAGGTAGATGTTCTAGAAGTTTCTAATGCATTTCCTCCATTTTTCCCATGTTAAGACAGTAACAGAAAGTCATGCAACACAGTCACATCTTGCAAAGATGCCGGCAACAAATTCAATATGTAGCTTTTGTCTTGACAAAAAGACTGCAGTAATAGACAGCATTCACAGTCCTTCGTTCACGAAAATAATCCACCTGGAAAATGCCCTTCAAGTCCCAAAAGACAGTTGTTAGCATCTTGCCAGCAGAAAGACATGTTTTGCTTCACTGGCCCAACTGCACCTTGCTCCCATTAACACTTCCCATTCTGCCTAATATTTTTTGTGCCACTCATACATCTGAGTCTTTAAAAGGGTTTCTTCCCCAAGCTGTGCATGAAGCCTACTCCAAAGGCTTTGGTGCCTTCTTTTGCCAAAAACTTGATAATGATGCATTGTGCAATAGAAGCATGCACCTCTTGCTCTCTCTTGGCGTACTGAAGCGAGCATCCACTTTGCAGTGTGTGACACAACAATGCCACAATTCCAGACATCCACACCAACATTCTCTCAGAGCCCCACTTATTTCTGTTCATTACAAGAGGCGCCAATTTAAAATTTGGTTTTATATTTGATTCACTCTCATATAAACTAGCTGAAATACTGGGTTTGCATGGTGGTTTCATAGCTTAGAAAAGGAAATAATATTTCATATTCTGCATTTTTCTGTGTTTGTAAAGGGTTTTGTGTGGTGAGTGTGAGAGTGTGTGAGAGTGAGAGTGTGAGTGTGAGTGTGTGAGAGTGAGAGTGTGAGTGAGAGTGTGTGAGAGTGTGAGTGTGTGAGAGAGTGTTAGTGTGTGAGAGAGTGTGGGAGTGAGAGTGTGAGTGTGTGAGAGTGAGAGTGTGAGTGTGAGAGAGTGTGAGAGTGAGAGTGTGAGTGTGTGAGAGAGTGTGGGAGTGAGAGTGAGAGTGTGTGAGAGAGTGTGAGTGTGTGAGAGTGAGAGAGTGTGAGAGTGAGAGTGTGAGTGTGTGAGAGAGTGTGGGAGTGAGAGTGAGAGTGTGAGTGTGAGTGTGATTTTTTTTTTTTTTTTCCTTTTTTTTTTTCCTTAGACTTCTACACTGTAGCTCCATTTCAACCAAGACTTTTAATTATATATGAGGCTGCTTTGTCAATACCTTTCCTAAATAGTAATCAGAGGTTTTTTTATTATTTCTTTCAGGGGGTTGTGAAAATAGTCCTGCCCAAATGGAATAGAAAATTTAAAATTAAAGTCAATCTAAGGACACTTCTGCATGAACAGACTTGTTTTATAAATATTGTTCTCTTTATTATTTAAGAAATAGAAACATTCGAAACCTTCTCATTGGAAAAAGGGCAGAAAAATATTTTAATTGGAGGCAATTTTGACACCTTTTAGCATGAATGGCCCTATTTCGTGAATTCTTTTTCTAAATAGCACAATGTTGTAGGTATAAACTGTCAAACTATGGACAGCACTGGTTATTTCAAGTATGGTGCCTTATTTTTGACTCGTGGCTGGCAGACATGCGTGAGGTAGCTGCTGCAGGATGCATACTGCTGCCGGCCGAATTGAATATTCACAGAACCTGAACTCAAACATATAGTGTGCGGAGAAATCAAGCACATAGATTTACTTACATTCATACAATAACCACGTACCGTTATCACAGAAAATGTTAGAAATAAAGTCATTGTGCTGGCATGCATCCCTCACACTTTATCAGAAAATTTCCATTAACATGCATTAATTCTTCTGAAATTACAGTAATTTCTCTTTTGATACTATCTTTCAGTTTTTCCAATGTATGCGGGTTGTTCCAATACACTCTATTTTTTAAGCTCCCGCAAAAATAAAAGTCACATACCGTAAGATCTGGGGAACATGGAGGCCATAGTCCTCTACTGATGACCCTATTTCAAAAATTGCCTTAATTAATTTCAACGAGGGATCAGCTGCATGTGCTGTTGCAGAGTGTTTTGAAATTATGCTTGTGTGCACTCAATGTCACACAAATATTCTAGGAATAGTTTTGATATTGTATCCCTGTACCTCTATCCACTAACTGTATCCCTGAGGAATAGAGGCCCTATAATTTGGTACGCATTCAGAGCATTGCAAACACCAATTTTCTGGTCATTCAATGGGATTTCAAGTACAATATCTGGTTTTTCTGCACTCCAATTTATGTTGTTTTGTGTTGATACATGACCATTTAAATAAAACCATGCTTCGTCTGTTAAAAATTAACTTTGGGTTAGAGCTTCCAATCTCGCTAATTTCTCGCCGCAATGAGGGCACCTCAAGCTGCAAGTAGATAAACAGAACACACAAATATGGCACGAGGGAGGTTGACTAACGAGAATATGGGAGTCTCGATACTCGCAAGACTCGTAAGTCCCGTTAATGGCAAGAGTGCAGTGTAATGAATGGAAACTGCCATAATCAGTCCTATAAGTTATATTATTTCAGCTTTTTAAATGATTGAAGATTTAAATAGCCTGCCAGGATAAGGAAGACATTTAAATAACACAGGCCAGGCAAAGGATTAAAAACGAAATGTGTTATCAGCAGATATGTGTATGTGGTCTCCACTTTTGTTACTAATAAGTGTGTATATATTATATTACTCCTAAGACATTTATGCTGGAAGAAGTAATTGTATATTGGGTTGTAAATGAACATGTTTGTACATTGCAACAAAAAGTATAAAGTGTCATTAATGATTAATATCAATGATTTAAACCGTTTACTCTGAGCTCCTTTGTATATATGTACTGTTAAATGATGACTGATCTGGTGTTATTACTAGGGCCCGGATTTTTAGCTCTTTATAAATGCAATTTTAACCTTTTGTTATCTTCTATTAACCTCTTTAGGTTTTCAAACAAATGTCCCAGCTTTCTAGCAATATTCCTAGCCCTTTTTAAGAGTTTTAACTGTTTTCCTAACTATTTTAGGAAGTTGACAACAAACTGCTTTTATAACATATTATAGATAAAAATATGAAAAGAATTTTACTTCCCAGAAGCATGCCATTAATATGTACTGTAATTTAAGACGATTAGTTGCTCAGTATACTCATGGTAGAAAATTTTAACTAAAAATTTCAGCATGTATTTTTAAATATAGCACTCACATAAAACAAACTCCACACTTCAGAACTGTTGCTAATCACATCCATCCACATTTCCAAATTTTCTGTTTTTTTTGTTTTTTTAATATATTCATATAGGCAGAGAAAGATCTTTCTACTTCACAAGATGTCGCTAGCATAAATTTCATACATGCAATTTCTATACCAAGATAAATATCGTGATAAAGTCTTTCACTAGCTGTACCCTCAAAGCAAAACTAAACTAATTGTTAAACAAACATTGTAATTCAAATGAATTTTATATCATTTATACATTTTCTACCGAGGTTAAAAAAATAAATAAATACAAAGTAAAACTTGATTGTAGCAAGTTTTAGGTCTTAATATCCCATTTAGCTTTTTTTTTTAGGTTGAATAAGATTCACTCATTAGCATCCAAATGGCTTAAAACATAAAAGTACTTTAAACCTTTGTAATTTACTTATTAGGGAAAAAGTAGGTGAAAATCTGAACATCCAGGCCCCTAATTATTACATAACCACTTTATACTATGGATAATATGTGATCTTACTTTATGTGTAGATAGATAGACAGATTTATTATCAGCCTGAAGAAATACAGATTCTATAACATCGTCAAAATATAATGAAATTTTGTTACATTTGAGTTTAAATACATACAGAAATTGTAAAAAGAATAATTCAAAATTAAAAAGAATAATGCAAAATAGTTTTCTGCCAGTGCCAGGCTCCTTCCTACTGCTGCAGAATGGGACCTGTAATGACAAACAAAAAGCAGCAGTATCTGCACAAGAGAAATATGGCTGCAAAGATGATAATAATATAATAAATAATAATGATTTATAGTTATTTAATTTGCATTCTGTGGAACAAGTTAGAGTTTCTGTAGTTATGAGAATACTCAAGTCGCCTCGCTCGTAGGCACTACTTCTCGATATTGAGATTCTCATTGCCATACTCTCGAGAAGTGGTGTGGCTTACGAGTGATGGGTGAGAATGACACAGGTTTTGACCACTTCTACTTTGTGTCCATAGACCCATCATTTGCTTTACTGGACACTCAATTGCAGAAATTTATTCTTGTGACAGTAACACATGGTTCCTCTTCCTGAACTGCAATTATCTTCCACAAGTTTAGTGGCTTTCCAGGCCGAGAATTGTGAAACTCTCATTTTCTATGATAACCTACTCAGAGATTTTCCTGGGCTACATTGTATCTTTTGTCCTATCTCATTGAGCTTTTCCTCTGTAAGCACACTGACAAGGGGGAAAAGCAGGAGCCAGACTGGTTAGAAGTATTATGCGTACACAGTTACCTCCTGCGGGTCGACCACGAGTCAAAAATAAGGCTCTGTTAACCATCTAAAGGGTAGTTTACAATAAGGGGCTATTCTTCAAATGTTTATGTTGGAGCCTGGGAAGGTAGAGAATTTAAATCCTTTATTTCGTATTTAACAGCCTTTTTCTTTTCAAGTTGTGCTGTTCATGGATGCATGCACATGTGGCACAAACCTTTTTCCAAAAATGTTTTTCTTTTTTCGGGGGAGAATAAAATTTAGCCCAGAGAAAGATCAACCTCTGATTGATCCAAACATTACTGCACGTCTGGCTAAGTCAGTCCACCTGCAGGTAACTGAACCTATGTACTTCAAATAATCTTCACCAAAGGAGAAATTTGTAAAACAAAGGAATTTAAAACAAAATAGAGAATCATGTATCAGTTAATGTTGTTAATTTGCAATTAAGTAATTGTAGAGTCTTTTTTCCGTATTCCATGACTAATATCAGAGAGAATATCATGAATAATATATTAACTTACATTCCTGTGTTACTTTGTGTGGCTGTGAAAACCTTAAATAGTTATTATTCTTATGTTGGATGTTTTATATATTATGATTATTTGAGAAAGAAGTGTATATATATGTATGTATGTTTTTTCTCAGCAATTGGGTGCTGCCTGTTGGAAGAGGTAATGTACAAAATTCATTTTCAATAATAATCTTACAGTTAATAATAGTAATACAAAGTAATAATACTAAATATAAATTAATGATAGTAATGCAACTAGCATACTATATGAAATACCCTAACTATGTCCTAACTTACATCAATTACAAGCATGTTTATTAACAGTTACTACAATGCCTCAACATTAACAATTTTGTGATCCTTAAATACCTCATTATATTTACTTTAAAAATTCCTGAACTTCTTTAAGGTCAGAGGGCATCTCTGAAGGGCTCCTACTGCTTACTCAATCCATTTCTCAACGGTCCTATTAGCAAAAGAAAACTGTCCTACATTGTTTTGTACCTTCTATCTTTAATTTTATACAAATGATTGTTTCGTCCGTAGTATGCCAGGTTTTCTAACCTCTTTCTAATGTCCACCCAAGCATTTAGACAAGCATAAGCTTTAAATAGTGCAACTAACCTCTATCTTTTATGCCTAACTTTTAGCTGCTCCCATTTATTCTCTTTGCCTTTTGTAAGCCAAAAAACTTTACCTCTCTTTATGAATGTTACAGCCTTTCTCTGTATCTTTTCCAGTGAGTCTGTTTGATTAATCCTGTATGGGTCCCAGCATTTTACTCCATATTCCCTAGCCAGCTGCACAAAGGACTTGTAGTTGCCCCATTCGTAGAGTAATGGTTACCATGCTAACTTCATATACCCAAGGTTGAGTGTGCAATCCCAGCAGAGGACGGTGGATTTTTTCAAGCATAAGAATCCTTAGCCTGGCTGCCTTCAGAAGGAAAGTAAAGTTGTTGGTCCCATGTTGTAGATTTACGGCATGTAAAAGAACCTCAAGTCTGATAGAGAGGCCTCTGAGCAAAATTAAATGGTCTATCACACCCAGTATAGAATCAGACACTGAGAACCACAGCAGTTAAAGAGAGTTCATAAAAAAAACACCATTTCATTTCTAAGGACTTGTAGGCAATTTCCCTCGATCTTGTAAGCTTTTAGTAGCCATCACATAAAATTAAATGCTTATTCTGTGAAATGGGCTGGAATTTAAAATTCTAAGCTACACAACGATTTTTGCCTTGTCAAAAGTTTATCTGTGCCAGTTTTGGTCAAAATCAGTGCACAGTATAGAAATCTATAACACACACATAATAATTTCCTTCGAGAAGAACAATTTTATAAAACTAAATTATCAATAAACTCCATGAAAAACGAATCTTGTTATTCTAAAGAAAAAATTAATAAGTGTTTATTGTTAACTTTATTAGATTAGAATCTGTTGTTTGAATTTTTTTTTTATTATTTTGTGATATTAATATATGTAGCAGGTTTTATAATGAATTTGTTTGGTGATGTTTCATGGTAAGTAGTGTAGATGTTGTGTGTGATGGTTGATTTGTCCAATTGTTTCTATTTTACTGCTTGTAAGTGTTCTTTTAGTCCAGTTTCAAAATGTCTTTTTGTTTTTCCTATGTAAAATTTGTTACAATCTGTGCAATCTATTTTGTAGATTCATTATTTTTGAGTTCTGGGATTTGGTATTTTAAGTTGTTGTGGAGCATATTTTGTAGGCTGAACTTATTTTGTGGAGCAGGTTGATTTTATGTTTTTTGAAAATATTAGCTGTTGCACTTAGGTGTTTTAAAGCCCATGTTTATCAGCAAGAATAGAGCTTTTCAATAGTGAAAAAAACCGATCAGTTGAGTGGTGGTTTAGATTATTCTATATGCACACTTGTATTTATATACATATAAAAAAATTGTCTCTTTATAATGTTAATATAGATTTAGCTGCCAGTGAATTGCACATAAATAACGTTTTATAAGATCTTCATTCTGCTAATGGGTATAATAGGTTCAAAGTTTTATAAGATATCCATAATATAAATCATTTTATATCTGCTATATATTCACTTATATATTACTAGGGTGAATCAATATAAAGGGGAATTATTTTTTATAATTCTATTGAATCTGCTAACAAAAACTCAACAAATACCTCATTTTTCTACATAATCTCCCAAATTTGACACACATTTTGCCATCAAATGGACAGCTTTTTGCTGCCATCATCAAAGAAAGAGAGGATATGTGCATAGCCAGTTGCACATGCGCTCCTCAACTTCTGCATTATCATCAATCCCAGTTCTTCTTCCAGTTACCCAATCAATATCCAAACAATGGTAGTCACAGGGTGACAAATCTGGACTGTAAGGTAGATGTTCTAGAAGTTTCTAATGCATTTCCTCCATTTTTTCCCATGTTAAGACAGTAACAGAATGTCATGCAGCACAGTCACATCTTGGATTGGTTGTCGGCCTCTTTGCAATATTTAGCTTTTGTCTAGACCAAAAAACTGCAGTAATAGACCACAATCACAGTCCTTCATTCACGAAGAAAATCCACCAGGAAAATGCCCTTCAAGTCCCAAAAGACAGTTGTAAGCACCTTTCCAGCAGAAAGACATGTTTTGCCTTCACTGGCCCATCTGCACCTTGCTCCCACCACTGCTTACCATTCTGCCTATTATTTTTTGTGCCACTCATACATCTGAGTCTTTATAAGGGTTTCTTCCCCAAGCTGTGTATGAAGCCTTCTCCAAAGGCTTTGGTGCCTTCTTTTGCCAAAAACTTGATAATGATGGATTGTGCAACAGATGCCTGCACCTCATGCTCGCTCTTGGCATACTGAAGCATGTGGCCACTCTGCAGTGTGTGACGCAACAATGCCACAATTCCAGACATCCCCATCAACATACTCTCAGAACCCCACTTATTTCTGTTCAAGAGGCGTTAATTTAAAATTGTATATTATATTTGATTCACCCTCGTATAAGCTAGCTGAAATACTAGGTTTTGCATGGTGGTTTCATAGCTTAGAAAAGAATATAATACTTCATCTTCTGTGTTTATAAAAGTTTGTGGGGGTGGGTGTGGGTGGGTTTGGGTGTGGGCATGGGGGTGTGTGCGCGCGTGGTTTCCTTAGGCTTCTACACTGTAGCTCCATTTCAGCCAAGACTTTTAAGTTTAAATGAGGCTGCTTTATCATTACCTTTCCTAAATAGTATTCAGAGATTGTTTTATTATTTCTTTTGGGAGTTGTGAAGAGAGTCCTGCCCAACTAGAACAGAAAATTGAAAATTGAAGGTAATCTGAATACTTTTCTACATGAACAGGCTTGTTTTATAAATAATATTTGCTAAATTATGATACAAGTTCTCTTTATTATTTAAGAAATAGAAGCACTCGAAAACTTCTCAAAGGAAAAAGGTCAGGAAAATGTTTTTAATTGGAGGCAATTTTGACACCTTTTGGCATGAATGGGCCTATTTCATAAATTCTTTTACTAAATGGCACTCTGTTGTAGGTATAAACTGTCTAACTATGGACAGTGTTGGTTAGCTCCTCTACAGAGTCTTATTTTTTACTCATGGCCGGCAGACATACGTGAGGTAGCTGCTGCAGGATGCTTATGTCCGCCGGCCGAATTGCAGAGCTGAACTCAAACATAGAGCATGCGGACAAATCAAGCACATAGATTTACTTGCATACATACAATAACCACATACCATTATCACAGAAAGTGTTGGAAATCAGGTCCTTGTGCTATCATGCATATCTCACACTTTATCAGAAAATTTCCATTAACATGCATTAATTCTTTTGAAATTACAGTAATTTCTCTTCTGATACTGTCTTTCTGTTCTTCCAATGTAGGCGGGTTGTTCCAATACACTTTATTTTTTAAGCTCCCCTATAAATAAAACTCGCATACCATAAGATCTGGGCCACACGGTGCCCA
Organism: Hymenopus coronatus; assembly: GCA_030762935.1. Classification (NCBI taxonomy): domain Eukaryota; kingdom Metazoa; phylum Arthropoda; class Insecta; order Mantodea; family Hymenopodidae; genus Hymenopus; species Hymenopus coronatus. The sequence goes on along the minus strand of CM060900.1, from coordinate 532,771,120 downwards.
TAGTCCTTTACTGATGACCCTATCCCAAAAAATTGCCATAATTAATTTCAACGAGTGATCAGCTGCACGTGCTGTAGCAGAGTTTTTTGAAAATATGCCTGTGTGTACTCAGTGTTGCACAAACATTCGAGGAATGGTTTTATATTGTATCCCTGTACCTCTGTCCACCAAATGTATCCTCAAGGAATAGAGGCCCTATAATTTGGTACCCATTCAGGGCATTACAAACACCAAATTTCTGATCATTCAATGGCATTTCAGCTACAATATCGGGTTTTTCTGCACTCCAATATATGTTGTTTTGTGTTGATACATGGCCATTTAAATAAAACCATGCTTCTTCAGTGAAAAAAATTAACTTTGGCTTAGAGCCGGACAAGTCAGCTTTCAATCTCGCTCATTTCTCACTGCCAATCAGGGCACCTCTTTCTGCCTGTAGATGCAACTGAACACACAGCTGGCATGAGAGAGTTTGACCAACGAACATATGGGAGTCTCTATACTCGCAAGACTCATAAGTCCTGTTAATAGCAAGAGTGCAGTGTAAAGAACGGAAACTGGCATAATAAGTCCTGTAAGTTATATTATTTCATCTGTTTAAGTGATTGAAGATTTAAATAGTCTACCAGGCTAACAATGATATTTAAATAACCCAGGCCAGACAAAGGATTAAAAACGAACTGTGTTATCACAGCATCAGCAGATATGTGTATTGGTCTCCATTTTTCTAACAAATCAGTGTGTATATTTTATTACTCCTCAGTATTTTATATTGAGAGAAGTAATTGTATTTTGGGTTGTAATCTGAACATGTTTGTACATTGCAACACAAAGTATAGAGTGTCATTAATGATTAATATCACTTATTTAAACCGTTTACTGTGAATGCATTTGGATATATGTACTGCTAAATGATGAGTCATCTTGTGTTATGACTAGGGACCGAATTTTTAGTTTTTTATAAATGCAGTTTTAACCTTTTATCATCTTTTATTAACCTCTTTAGGTTTTCAAACAAATGTCCCAGCTTTCTAGCAATATTCCTAGCCCTTTTTAAGGGTTTGAACTGTTTTCCTAACTATTTTAGGAAGTTGACAACAAACTGCTTTTATAACATAATAGATAAAAATATGAAAAGAATTTTAGTTCCAAGAAGCATGCCATTAATATATACTGTAATTTAAGACAATTAGTTGCACAGTATACTCATGCTAGAAGATTTTAACAGAAGATCAGGATGTATTTTTAATTATAGCAGTCACATAAAACAAACTTCACACTTCACTGTTGCTGAACACAACCATCCAAGTTTCCAAATTTTCCATTTTTTTTTTTTTTTTTTAATATTTGTTTATGCAGGAAAAAAAAAATCTTTCAACATCACAAGATGTCGCTGACATATATTTTTCATACACATAATTTCTATACTAAGATAAAAATCGTGAAAAAATTTTTTCACAGGCTAACCACAAATGTACCCTCAAAACAAAACTAAACAAATTGTTAAACAAACATTATTCAAATGAATTGAAGAAAACATTGATACATTTTCTACCCATGTTAAAAAAATAAATAAATAAAAAATAAAACTTAATTGTAGCAAGCTTTAAGCCCTAATGTCCCATTTAGCTTTTTTTTTTTTGTTGAATAAGATTCACACATTAGCATCCAAACGGGTTGAAACTGAAAAGTACTTTAAACCTTTCTAACTTACTTATAAGGGGAAAAAAAAAGGTTAAAATCTAAACATACTGGCCCCTAATTATTATGTAACCAGTTTATATTATGGATCATACATGAACCTATTTCATGTGTAGATATGAGAATACTCACGTTGTGAGCACTAGCTCTCAATACTGAGATTCTCGTTGCCAACCTCTCGAGAAGTTGTGTAGCTTAAGAGTAATAGGTGAGAATGCTACAGGTTTTGACCACTTCTACTTTGGGTCCATAGACCCATCATTAGCTTTACCTGAAGCTCAATTGCAGAAATTTATTCTTCTCACAGTAAACTTGGTTGCACTTCCTGACCTTGCAGTTATCTTATAAGATTTTTATTCCACAATTTTAGTGCCTTTCCAGGCCGAGAATTGTGAATCTCATGTTTTCTGTGATAACCTACTCAGAGATTTTCTTGGGCCATGTTGTATCTTTTGTCTTATCTCAATGAGTTTTTCCTCTGTAAGCACACTGACACAGGGAAAAGCAGGAGCCAGACTGGTTAGAAGTACTGTGTGCACACAGTTACCTCCTGCTGGTCTGCCACGAGTCAAAAATAAGGCTCTGTAGTAGTTGTCCATCTAAAGGGTAGTTCACAATAAGGGGATATTCTTGAAATCTTTATATTGTGCCCTTGGAAGATAGAGAATTTAAATCCTAAATTTTGTATTTGACAGACTTTTTATTTTCAAGTTATGTTGTTCATGGATGCATGCACATGCAACACAAACCTTTTTCCAAAAATGTTTTTCTTTTCTCAGGGGAGATCAAAACCTAGCCCAGAGAAAGATCGACCTGTGTTGGAACCAGATGACATATATCTGCCTAAGGATGTCCACTCGCAGGTAACTTAAACTATGTACTTAAAATGATCTTCACCAAAGAAGAAATATGTAAAACAAAGACATTTAAAACAAAATAGAGCATTATGTATCATTGGATGTTGTTAATTTGCAATTAGGTAATTGTAGTCTTGTTTCCATACACCATGATGAATGCCAGAGAGAAAATAATGAATAATGTGTTAACATATATTCCTGTGTTATTTTGTGTGGCTGTGAACACCTTAAGTAGTTGCTATTCCATGTTGGATGTTTCATACATTATGAATATTTTAGAAAAATGTGTGTCTGTGTATGTGTGTGTGTCTTTGTGGATGTGGCTGTGGCTGTGTCTGTGTCTCAGCAATTGGGTGCTGCCCGGTGGAAGAGTTAATGTACAAAATTCATTTACGATAATAATCTTACAGTTAATAATAGTAATACAAATTAATAATAGTAAATATAAGTTAATGATAGTAATGCAACAAACATACTATATGAAATACCCTAACTATATCCTAACTTATGTCAATTACCAGCATGTTTATAAACAGTTACTACAAAACTCAACATTAATAGTTACAGAACACTCTCTGCGATCCTTAATTACCTCACAATATCTACTTTAATTATCCCTGAACTGCTTTAAGGTCAGAGGGCAACTCTGAAAGGCTGCTACTGGCAACTAAATCCATTTCTTGATGGTCCTATTAACAAAAGAAAATGTTCCTACATTGTTTTGCACCTTCAATCCTTAATTTTATACAAATAATTGTTACGTCCATAGTACGCCAGGTGTTCTAACCTCTTCCTTAAGTTCACCCATGCATTTAAACAAGCATAAGCTTTAAATAATGCAAATAACCTATGTCTTTTATACCTAAATTTTAGCGGCTCCCATTTATTCTCTTTGCCTTTTGTAAGCTGAAAATCATTACCTCTCTTTATGAATGTTACAGCCCTTCTTGGTATCTCTTCCAGTGAGTCTGTTTGATTAATCTGTATTGGTCCCAGCATGTTACGCGTATTCCATAGCCGGCCGCACTAAGGACTTGTAATCACCCTCCATAGTGTAATGGTTACCATGCTAACTTCATATACCCTAAATATATCCTAACTTACGTCAATTACCAGCACGTTTATGAACCAGCACGTTCTAAAATGTCGTTGGACAACAGTTGCTGATTGCGTTCTAGCAAATTCCAACACGCAATATGCCTTTTCCACAGGATTTTCCGCCATTTCAGCTTCTGCAACAACAAACAAATCACTACAGCATTACCAATAGTAACAAACGAAACTTTGAGAGTTTCTCAACATACCTCCAAAATAATTAGGTTGCTATCTCTAATAGTTTTTGTTTTACAGGCAGTTGAAGTTGTCTATTTCTTTTGTAGTAACCATGTATATTAAAATATACAACAAATGCAATTTGCCTTTCAGAGAATCCCATCTCCTCAGTTTCGTGCTTCAAAAGAAGAGAGCGAGGACGTATTTGAGAGTACTGATTGCAGAATTCGCCAACTAGGAGATTCATCTTTCAGGACCACTGAGGAAAGGTAATTATTGGTGTGCCAGATATTAATCTTCTATATGAAAATATATTACAGGTAAAGGTATGTGTTAGTGAGATTGAGATGTGTGAAGTTTACATAGATTTGCTTGCATTTTTGCAACTTAGAAATGATTCCTTTAGCTCTTCTTTTGAACATAGAATGCACAAATCTTTATCTAATACACATTTAAAATCAATTTTAAGTATGCTTTTATGCCAGAGAATGTTTTTTTAATACAAAGTTTACTGTCCTTTGTTTATTTTCTGCTCATGAAGTCGTACTTAAAAAGTAGTGCAGCCAAATTATACATTTTGTATCACTTAACACAATGCTGCAAACAGTATTTTTTCTCATCAAAGAATTACACTAACTATGTAACTATATGTACATCACTAAATTATGATGACTAGCTATGTACACTACGTTAACTAAGCATAGCCGTAACTTAACCACTTTGTCTTCCACAAGATCATGGAAAGAATCTGCTGAAGGATTTTTGGTGTCACTATGCCACAAATATTCACAAATATTCCCATTCTACACTATTTTATATTATTATTGTTGTTTACTTCACAGTGGTGACTGAACCAATCAAATACTATCTCGCACATTGGTCTTCAACAAGTACATTCCTTTACTTCATATCACTGCTTGTAAACAAAGCAATAGATGAGAAAAAGAAAATGTTGAGGCTATAGCCTTGCTTGCTCAAACCTTAGGACACAAACTGTGTGAGTTTCTCATGTGCAGTACTAAAAAGAATAATAAATATAGTTAATTAGCAGATAATGATTCATACCAAAAGTCATAAGAGTAGGGCTTTTATTCTGACATTTTGCTACTGGCACCAAAACTCAGGAAATGTGAGGTCTCTTAATGTGATGCAGGTTGCATTACATTCCAAACATAACATTCTTTTTCTCAACAGACCCTCAGCAAATAATAGTTAAAGGCAGACCACTATATCATTGAGCTGTACTGACAGACCTGTCTTAAGGAGGATACCCATTGTAAACAGACAGCATGGCTCGGCACAGTATGGTGCAACACAGCACATGGCATGGTAGAGTCCAATGTCATTTCTAGTAAAGCAATGCAAGATAACCCATTATGAGCACCCGGCACAGCATGGCATGGCATGGCACAGCACGGAAATGGTAAAAGAAGAATGCCTCCAAGAGAATTGAAACTAATCAGGCCATTTGACCTGAATGGCCAGATAGTGCAATCACTCAAGTAGTTTGTTACTGTATTGCTATATGGTGTATATTCAGCGTGAGAACATGCACAGAGAAGAGATTTTTACAGAAACTGTGAGAGAATATCCTTTTCTCTATGATGCATCTGATCCAGCTTACCACAGTAACAGGAAAAAGGACAATCCATGGAAACAAATTTCTGAAAAGTTTCCAAAATAGACAGGTAATTTATATGTACATATATAAAAACAAAATTCTTTTGATAAAATCGGCAAAAAAGTAAATAAAAGCGTTTTGTGTCAGGAAAAGAAAGTCCAAAATCTAAGCCCGACGCCACACAGAATCAAAACAGACAAACATAAATCCCAAAATGTGATTAATCTTTCGGACAAAACATTCAAAATAGAAGAATTGGACTTTCTTAATAAAGGACAGATAACATGCGTGCAACACCTTAGGAATGTAGAAAAAATTTGTAGTTGATATCGAGGTTGCAATAGAAGGAAAAGCCGCTGCCGAGAAAAATGCGATAAGGATTAAATGCGACAAACCATTAAGTAACATTCAGAAACAGAAACCAATGAGCAAACCTTTCAAACACATCATAAAATCCTTGAACGAAAAAGACGTCATTTACACAAAAGCTGACAAAGGAATCAAAATGGTCATACTAGATATAGAAGACTACATAAGTCGCATAGAAGTATCTTTGGCGAGTGACGAGTTCACTACGATAAAATTTGATCCTTTATGCAAATGCACAACCACCATAAACAATACTATAAAAACCAGCAACATTATCCCAAAATCACATTGGAGAATGAAAGTAGACAATCCATCTATTCCTACTATGTACAGACTGCCCAAAACCCACAAGCCAGGAAACAAAATGAGATTAATAGTAAACAACATCAATGCACCTACCTATAACCTAGCCCAATGGCTAAACAAAACATTACTCAAAATTTGAAACCCGAAGCATAAATAATTCCATAGAACTAATCAACAACATAAAAGACCTAGAATTATCACCTAATGATAGACTTGTCTCCTTTGACGTCAGCTCCTTATTCCCAAGCATGCCCATTGCCACCCTATTGCAATACTACCAGCAATGGTTTCAATCCATAAACTTAATGAAAGAAGAAATTGTTGAATACACCAAGCTCATCCACATCTGCATTGAAAAATCTTTCTTCATCTTCAATGACAAATATTATAAAGAGAAATCAGGCCTCACAATGGGAAGTCCCCTGTCATCATTCCTGGAAAATTTATTCATGAGCTTTTTCAAAACAAAAATCATCAATGGATTCCCTCACATTTTCAAAACTTGGTTCAGGTATGACGATGATGCATTTGCCATAGTAAATGCTAAACTAATAGAAGATGCACTGTTGCTGCTAAATTTACAAATCCCAGAGATAACATTTACCATGGAAACAGAGAAAGACCACACTCTTTGGATCTAAAAATTATCAGAAACTATAAAAAAACTGGAATTTGGAATCTTCAGGAAGGACACTCATACGGACAACCACATAAAATTTACCAGCTTCAACCCAACTAGCCACAAACATGCAATCATCCACAGTTTGCTAAATAGATTACTTAACGTCCCTATGGAGAAGATAGAATATGAAAAAGAGCTTAACCAAATAATAACTGCCGAGAGCAATGGTTTTAACAAAACACTTGTCCTGAAAAAACTAAAAGCAATAGAGAGAAAGACAAAAATAGCAGCTACAACCACCCTCATGCCAGATGAAAACCAGAATATTTTCAAAAAATTCACATTCCACCCTCAGGCCTTCAACAAATTTAAAAGGATCTTCAAGGAACTCAACATCTTCTAAGCCCCACAAAACAAACATAGCTTAAAAAATCTTCTAAAGAACAAGTTGGACAAAACACCTGCATCCAAGAAATCAGGAATTTACAGAATCAACCATAAAAACTGTGATAGAGATACATAGGACAAACCAGAAGAAACATAGGAACCAGGTTGAAGGAACATCTGGCACACTTAAGAAACAGCCAAATGGAGAAATCAGCAGCAGCCTCGCATGCTTGGGACGATAGCCATAGAATCGAAGATAATGACCACTTGTTAAAATCAGTACAGCGACCGCTAGAATTAAACATATGGGAGAAGAGCTTTATTTTAAAACAGAAACCTAACCTGATGAATTTTGGAGTTCCCGCCGATGACAACCCACTCTTCAAGTTCATCTATCAGCCACCAGAGAAAGGAGAAGAGTCCTCAAAAATACCAACAACAGGCCGGCCAGTCGAAATCTGTTGATGATGTAGGCAACATATGCCTTCGAAATATGTCCAGGTAATTAATTACTTAGTGAAGCAATTCAAGTGTAAATTAGACTCATTTTTCCAATGTGTAATTATGCTTCATTGTGTACCACTTCCAGTATTTTGATTCTTTTGAAAAATATTAAGATTTTACAAGTAACATTATCCAATTGCAAAACCATAACAGAAAAAGAGAAATCCAAATTAAAGCCAGATTTACCAACCTTACCCAGATTGTATGCCCTACCAAAAATACACAAACCTGGCGACAAAATGAGACCCATCATAGATAATACCAGTGCACCCACATATAGACTCTCCAAATGGCTCACACAAAAATTCAATAGCAAAAGTGTATCAAATTCATTGGACCTGATTAACCACTTGAAAGGTTTCAGTATTTCACCTAAAGACAAGATAGTATCCTTTGCTGTCACCTCCCTATTCCCCAGCATACCCATAGACGAACTCCAAAAACCTCTGAAAACCTGGTTACAAAGCATAAACATACCAACAGAGGAAATAGAAGATCTTGTCCAGTTAACCAGTTTATGTGTAAAACAGAACTACTTCACATTCAAGAATAAATGCTACCAACAAACAACAGGACTAGCAATGGGGAATCTTCTATCACCATTCCTAGCCGACCTATACATGAGTAATTTTGAAATACACATCACTGAGGCATTCCCACATATTATCAAAAAATGGTATAAGTATGTAGATGACGTCATCGCCATAGTTCCAGAAAAACTCATAAACGATGCACTCAAACTTCTTAACTTTCAAAACAAGTTCATTCATTTCACTATTGAGACCGAACAGGAAGGAGTCCTACCATTCCTAGACATCAGAATAATAAGAACAGAAAAACATAGCCTGACATTTGGAATATATAGAAAATCCACCAATACAGATAACCACATAAAGTTTGATAGCTACAACCCTACAACACACAAGTATGCAGTCCTGAACAGTTTAAGGTATAGATTAGTACACATTCCCATGGAGAAGAATGAATACCAAAAAGAATACCAACAGATACTCCAAACAGCTACCAACAACGGTTTCCAAAAAAGTGCAGTAGGCAAGAGAACACATACATACAAAAAACTGAACTGCATAACACACACAACCACCCTACAGAACCTTGGTGACCAACCTCAATTCAGAAAATTCACTTATCATCCTTGGGCACACAACAAACTTCAGAAAATCTTTAGGAATTATAACATCACCTTAGCTCCAAAAAACAACTACAGCAATCATAAACTGCTGTGCAGACAAAAAACTGGCAATTTATGAAATTAAATGCTCAGACTGTAATTTGGTGTACATAGGAAGGACAAAGAGAAGTTTGGAGACCAGATTAAAGGAACACATGAGAAACCTAAAATACAAACAAATAGAAAAATCAGCAGTTGCCTATCATTTTTGGACATCAGGACACGAAGTCACACAGAATATAAAACTGTCAAAACCAGCATATAAACCCACAGAATTAGATGTCTGGTAGGAGATCTACACCATGAAGAAAAAGAGCCATATCATGAATTTTGATTTGCCACCATACAGCAACCTCTGGAAATTCATAGATCCAGCAACAAATGCCTCCACAATTTATTCACCACCACCCCGATCATTGATGCCAATGAAGAAAGATTTAGTCAGAATTAAGGGTTGCAAATGGGAACAAATGTTTCCCGAAACCGGTCACAGTAAGTAAAAATAAGTGATGTTTGTGTTACAAAAACAGACTCGAATTCTTTTCAAAAGAATCAAAATACACAGTGAACCATAATTACACATTGGAAAAATTTCCAATGTCGAATTCTTTTCAAAATCTTCTCGGGCCTCTAGCCAGGTAAAAACTTGGCTTGGCTTGGGTGTCAAGCCAAGTTTTTACCTGGCTAGAAGCCCGAGAAGATTTTGAATTAACACGTTGCCAGGAAAGCTTTAGTTCTTATTTTGAATTCTTTTATTTTTTACTCTTCCATATTATTTGCTATGTAGATATCTGGGGATTATTTGCAAAGATTGGCTACAATTGTGACAAATGAAGTGCATGTTGGCTGCTATGCAAAAAGCAATAGGGCTCAAAGTCATCTGCTGTTTCTGTCTGCTTGCACATGTGCATTGGAGAACCTTCAGACTTAGAAAAATTGCTTGCTTCCTCACATCACATGTAGTATAGTATCCTCGATTCCTTTTCTTTCAGCCCATTTTATAATAATGATAATAATGATGATGACAACGATGACAGCAGCCGTCACCTTCATTCATCATTAAGCATACAACAAGCAATAGGTTTCATCAGTCAGTTTTAAACAAATACTTACTAAATACTCTGTGAATTTCCATTGAAAATGGTGGCAAAAGCCACCGAAACATGTCCGAAGTAAGTTACTTTATTTCAAGAGTGAAGTTTGAGTGTAATCTATGTTTTTACTCCTATTTACTTACTAATGTATTTACAGGTACAGAATGTTTACAAATTTATGTACAAAAAGTAATCTAAGAAGCTGAATCAATTTAAGTTTTACAAACATTTAACATTAGTATTGTAATCACAGTAAGTTGAAAATTATTTGCTAATTAGATTTCCAAGTAATGCTTACTACTATATTTGCTTATATAAGATCTGCAATGCTGACAAGATTTTAAATGGAGAACACCTACTGGAATGCACAGTATTAAGGAAAGCTCTACCAGATGGAAAGATACACAATTTATATTGGCTGTCTAGAGAAAAATTGATGGATCAAAATCCTGTACATTAGATCAGCAACAACATATTTGCTTATTTATGGTCTAAGACATAAGGTACAGTATACTTAAACGATGATGATGATGGTGGTCATAGTGATGGTTGATGGTGATGGTGGTGGTGTTGATGATGATGACGACAGAATAAAATGCCTTTTGTTTAAACCAGTTTTTTACCTTTTTAACAAATCTGATTTGTGGAAGCTCTTTTACTTCTGAAGGAAGCTTATTAAATAATTTTAACTGTTGATAGCAGTGACTTTTATGGTCTTGCTCAGTCGGTGTGGGGTGTATCCAAATCATGTTTGCATCTAGTATCGTGACTGTGTACTGAAGAGTGATCTATAATATATTTTTATTTTCATTAACATGCATGATATTGGTGTATAGAGGGTGCTAATGAAACTACACTGAAATTATTTGCGACATTGTGCACGGGACTGATATAAGTAATTTGAGATCGGCGATGCATGGTCCCTGGATAAACATACCTGGATAAACATAATGCAGCTACATAACGTTAAACGTGTGGGTATCAGATGCTGATAAGTCAGTGTTAAAGCAAAGCAGGTTAAAAAAATGGCTTAGAATGTCTTTAAAACTGCTGACTGAGAATAGAAATATCGATTTTCAGCAGATAATTACTAGCATTCTCAAGATTTAATGTCGCAAAAATCTGTAAAATCATGAACTAATCACTTGTCAGTGCGACACAGAGCATTCATTAACTACGCTATTGAGTTATGTAGCCTACTCTAGCATTTTTTCAACTGCTCTGGTGGCTTAATGCCTAACGCGGAAAGCTGCTATCCCAAAGATCATAAGTTCAATTCCTGTCATAGAGTAAATGAATTTTATTATTATCTTTTTCATTCCAGAGAAAGTGCCACGATACATAGTGTACTGGCACCTAAGAAACTTATGGGCGTTACTCTGAAATTTCAATAAACAGGCCATAAGTCTCCTATCTCAAATTACTTATTTGAGTAATTTGCATATTCTGTGAAAATATGTTGGTATAGTTCATTAACACCTATATATACATTGAGGGTAGTGTCATTATGCTAAGGTCTATAAATCTAGGCCTAGGTGTATCCTGTTGTCCTAATCCTAACATTAGTCTGAGTTTTTTTGCCATATAAATACATTTTTCGAGGTAACGCATTTACCACGAAGTCTAACCCCAAAGTAATATATATCAAGGTGTATAACAAATTCTTGGGCAAACATTATCAGAGCAAAGCAAGCAAAACTAGTCATGAAAACTAATATCTGGTAACAGTTATAAGTTATTATGAAGGTTTATGTTCAGTGTGTTTCAAGGTAAATCCAGCATCTTAAGTTGATAACAAATTATTCATTGTGTCAGATAATTGAGTTGTATAAATGCTAGGCAATTATCTGTTGCACTTACGATATTCTAGATGGCACATTTACATACTTGTTTATATTTCCATAGGTACGGCCAGGCTCGAATTTAGGACCTCTGTTGCCCCTGGGCAAAAAAAAAAAAAAAAAAAACATTTCCGGTCCTCCCAACTTGCAATACATATTTTACTTAAATTTTCACAACATAGAGAATGGTTTGACTAGTTTGGATGCTTAAGTATGGGTGGCAAACTCCATAAGTGAGTTTATTAAAATTTAAGTAGAAACATCTTAATAGAAAGACCTTACACTAAAGAAGCATCACCCCATATTAGATATCAAAACATATACTGTTTAAATAACAAGAGGCTTCCTCCTTGCCCTGTCATTTGCAAACAAGTTTATGATTTCTTCATAGTCGTTTTCACTGTTAAGTCAGATTCAATTGCAAGAACACCAAGATAACTAAGGCAGTCCTTTATTTGTAATGTTCTTAATTATTTATGCGTCTTAGAGCAGAAAATGAGCTCTCAGTTGAGCAGTTTGAAAGCAGGAGTGCTCAAGTATATTTGTAGAGCACTCTCTAGATAGTTACCTTTTAACATCTTGCACAGCTGTGTAAGAGAGTGCGACGCATTTTCATTCCTTTTCTATGTAGCTTTTAAAGTGTAAGCACATTCAAGTACAAATGCGGAATCTTCAAGATCCAAACTGTAACTTTCTGAAGTCTGGATGATGCTTCCTGAATTTCAAGTGGGCTAAGCATCTCCAGATTTGTCAAAAACATAAATGGTTCACTGAATTCCTTGTAGGAAGAAACTTTGTCGTTCTGTCCTTCAATTAATTTATCCAGAATCAAAAGGAAAGACATCTGCAAGTCATCTGAATCATCATTTCCTTCAGAGTCTGAATCAGATTCATCAAAGAATCTTTCTTTTTCTTACTGCATTTCTTATCCTGATCAATTGTAAGGTTGCAAAGAGATTCAAATTTCTTCTGTCCTAGATTCTTGAAATCTTCATATCCCATTTTCATTTCTTCCAAGAAACCAACCAAAGAACTATACAAATTACAAACAGTAGCTACATCCATGTCTGCTGTTTGTAACTGCTTACTTACAACATTGAAACTTTCAAGAATGGAATTCCAAACTACTGTCATAAAAGATGTCTCAAGACTACACAATTTCTTCATTATGTCTTTAGCTTCAGATTTCACCGAAGACTTCTCACTTTCATTCCCTATTGTTGACAACAGTGCTCTAACGATGCCTCGCCATCTTTGTTCAAGTTTCTGCAAGCTTCTTCTCTAGCAGACCATCGGGTTATGCAGAGGGACTTGACACTCAAGTTCTCTGAACTGAAATATGTGCTTAAGTGATTCCATCAATGACTAGAAGCACTGAAAAAATTAATTATTTCTTGCAAAATGTCAAAAAAATAGGTTGCTTGGTTACATCTTGGCGCACTTGAACCCACTAAATTCAGAGTGTACGCTGAACAAGGAATATAGAAAGCATAAGGAGAGAGAGAGCTTTGATTCTAGCTTGCAAGCCTGAATAAATACCTGATATATGTGGTGCATTGTCATAACTCTGTCGCCTGCAGTTACCTATGTCCAATCCATGTCTCTCACTGCATTTATCACTGCATTTGACAGATCCTGGCCACCATGTCACAGAATAGAGGGTGTACAGACAGGAAACTCAAGGAAATGGAAATGGCGTGTCATTTATGGACGCTCTTTAACTACTGTGGTTCTCAGCGTCCCATTCTAAATTGGGCGTGAAACACCTTTTTTAATTTTGCTCAGAGGCCTCTCTCTCAGGCTTGAGGTTCTATTATGTGCCGTAAATCTACAACACAGGACCAATGGCTTTACTTCCCTTCTGAAGGAAGCCATGCTAAGGATTTTTACACCTGAAAAAAATCCATTGTCCTCTGCCGCGTTTGAACCCGCAACCTTGGGTATATGAAGTTAGCATGGTAACCATTACACCACAGAGGGCGACTCCTTTGATGTGCATGAAACCAAGCACTGCACTGGATGCCATATTGGGACCTAGTAAACACAAACCGAAAGCTGTCTATAACATACCATTTTAAGCAGATTACAACGTTAAAAAAAAATAGAAAACCATTAACATACACAATAACAATACACATGATTGTTATCATGTAAGCACTTTCTGTGCTTACTCTCCTACAAACTATTTATATGGCTGCTTATTCTTCAGTTTCTTGTTAATAAAGATACATTTTAATTGTGCATTTCATTATAGGTATAAAGATAGTCAAATCTTATCGATGCCAGCAGCTATTAATGCTTTGAAATCCCATTCTATTTGCAAGAACTTGAAAAAAGAAAAGAAAAAACCTGGATGGTAATTTCCACGAAAGAAAATGTGTATGTATTTGAAACATATTAATTAATAACAAGGGGTATTTCAAAAATGTTAACTCCATTAAAAAGTGTACCTGAAAAATTGTGGGGTTTAACAGAATCTACATTTTCTGAGTGGTAAAATTTGATCTATCTCTTATGGTTTTGATGAGGATAACAGTTTTTATGACAAACAAAATGTATAGCTTGAATTTTGTGGGAATATCCTCTGAAGACCTCTTTATTCTAGATTACTTGTATATAACTTTTGTATAACTGGTAAACCATAAGAGATAGACAAAATTGTACTACATAAATTCTGATGTGTTCCATTCACATAACTTTTCTCTAGCTGTTCCACAAACAAATTTTTCTTATAAAAGATTATTCTTTTATCTATGCATTGCTAATCAAGATAAATATTAGCAGAAATGTTCTTATTACTTGCTTGCTTGTAAGTAGAATGGAATAAAGGAAAACATTAGGCCAAAGTGATGGTCAAATCTTTTAAAAGCTGGTCATTATGTGACATAATTGATGTTCGGTTTGCTTTTATGCCCCATTGGAGAAAAGTTAATCAGTTTAAAACTGAAACCAATAACAAGGAATATTTTAGAAACCATCAGCTCTACATAAAAAAATGTATATGACATAAATTATGTGCTTTAACGAGATCTACACCTTTTGTCTATCTCTTATGGTTTAACTGTTATGCAAAATTCTGTAAACCCCAACCAGAATAAAGAGCTGTTCAGAGGCCATTACCAGAAAATGACAATATACATTTTATTTATATAAAATAACTTATACAGTATTGTAATCAAAATCGTTAACAGCCATTTTTGAGAAAATTAAATTTTTTTAAAAATGTTCCATGTAAAGGGTAGACTGTGGGGGAGGAGATTTTCTTGAAAATCGTGTCTCATCCATCCATGTAAGATACTAAACTTAAATACCAATGGTGGTATTGAAAGGACTTTTCGTTTTTGAGATATGCAGTACACGTACGCATGCACCCACCCACACACACACAAGGACCTTTATCTGAAACTGCCTTTTTTCGGACTCAGGGTACCTCAAAACTTATATTTCCGGTGGTATCTCGACATTGAATTTTTGGGTAGAATACAATACCTTCTCTATCACTATATACACTGTACATACGCACTAGAGAAAGTAAAAATATATCTATATCTCATTAAAACACACAATTTATATCATTTACATTTTTTTGTGGAGTTGACCATTTTAAAGATATTCCAAGTTGTTAGTTTCAGTTTATGATAACATTTTTCCAAACAGGAAGTCATTCCCAGCAAGCAAAGAGAACCAAATTTCAATTGTTTCAAATAACGACTGGCTTTTAAAAGATTTGACTTGCGCTTTAGTCTATGTATCTCTTATTTCTCTTCCACTTACAAAGAAGTAAGTAATAAGACCAATTCTGGGAACTTTTATTTGATTAGTATAATGTATATAAAATAATAATCTTATGTAAGAAAATTTTGTTTGTGTAACAGCTAGAGAAAGTCATGTGAATGGAACACTCCCGATTTTTGAGTCTGTTTTGTTTGTTACTCATATATCTACAAAACAAATCCTGGCAACATGAAATTATGATCAGGAAAATATGTAGGTAAGAGTAAGTAACCAAGTGATTCAATGGGCTGCCAAATTTCATTTAATAAAAGAATAGAAAAGCACAAGACTTTGCATCTGAACGAGAGGTATATGATTAGACAGAATGAACCAGTCCTATCATAGGAAAAAAAAAACAAAACTCAAACCTGAAGCTTGATGTAAACACATGATAAACCACATTACTAAGTTTATAGGAGATATTCCATGTTTCTATACCATAATAACTGCATTTGAATTATTTTCTTTTAAGAGTTGAGCAACACTGGCTGCCTTTTCTCTTTCTACTGCTCATTGTAAGAGCAGTAAAGCTTCAAGAATCAACAAATATTCTAAGTTGTACAGTGTATAATATAACTTTTGAGTAGAATATAACCCCAGCAGCTAAAATATATGATTGACAGCATTAACAAAATGTATATTACGAAGTGTGTAACTTCAACACCATAGCTGTTTACTCGGTCCCAGTATGTCAGAATTTGCGCATGCGCACCGAATTTAGGTACACGGATTACAGTCGAGTTTCCTTTCTGTATACTCTATTCTGTGACCATGTCCTGGATGCGGCACAAATTCAACAAACCGCCCTTCAGCCAGCCCCTCTTTGTTTACATAACGCAAGACAAAACTTAATTAGTTTATATGCAATATCAGGGCTGAAGTCAACAATTACAGAGTAGTATTTTGCCGCAGTAACTTCTGCCACTATTTCTTCGACAACTCTCTTCCCCATGATTTTGATTATTTGCCCATATATAGCAAAAGACAGAAGTTTATCCATTTTCAGAATCCTTATATAGTAACATGTGGCTAGCAAGAAATGGATCAAATTTGGCAATAAGTTCCATGCACATTAAAAAGTTACAATTATGAACACTTCCAAGAATTTCATCATTGCCATGGAAAGGCAGTCCTCAAGAGGAAAGTTTCTTCACAACAGCAACAGCCTTTGTAAGACTTTACGCCAGTACTGAACTTCATTTTCAAGTTGTGAGAATAATTTTCAATCTATCCTTGTCAAAATGGAACTTCTGTTTTTTAAACTAAGAACACAGTCTCGGTGCCTTGAACTGTTTTCATGAGTTGCAATTAGCTCTGGATGTTTCCAGTTTGAGAAACCACGAGATCCTGTCAAGTCTGATGTTCCTCCAAAAAGAGTACATGGTGCACAAAATAATGTTCCCTGACTTTCAGAATATACTAAATAATCTCTGATAATTTGATTGTTTGCCAGCTTTTTCTGAAAAAAATGCACTAGTACAACATCTTGTGGCACCATCTGTAAACTGATGTTTCGACCTAGAATAGTCACCTTCTTTATTTTGTTTTACCCTGTTCATTGCAATACAGTCCCATCTTTTATCAGGTTTTTCCCAAAGAAAAGGATCAATACTAATTGTAAAGGGTTAGTCAGCAACGATGGAAGTTCCGCCTCCACTTTCGTTTGATAAAAGTATTTTTTCATCTTTAGATTTGTTTGGGGTTCTTGTTTCCCATAATCTTCAACAGCTTCACTTGGTGAGGGCGTTTCTTCTGGACATGAACTCCTTGAGGTTGATTTTATAAATACATCAAGGTATGGAACTTTTCTCAATGCGTCTTCTTCTCTTTTTTTTTTTTTATCTTTCGCCAATGAACGATACTGAGCCCCACTAAGTCCCTTTCTTCCTGTCATTTTATTCACTGACAATTGACACTGAAACTGAGAAAATGAAATAAAATATGATAAACAGTTGAAAAACTTAAAAGATTCAAACATAACCTACTACTTCATTATGCCGAAATGCGGCTCTTTAGATATAAAAGAACTCAATATAATTAAAATAATAATAATAAGAATAATAATAATTACTGTTCATTACCTCAGCTAACAATAAATAGAAAATTAGTGTTAAAGAATAAGTACACACACCTCTTGATGTTACAATTTTTTGCTTGTGTTAATTGATTCTCACTATTGGAATGCTTTTCGCTTTGTCTCCACTTAGCATAGCATACAAACTAATCAGCATAGCCAACATGTATCAATTAATATTCCTCTGCGAGCGGGAAATTTAAATGAACTTGATGTTTCATGTCTATGCTTTTTTTTTCCCCCCCCCAGTAATTTTGCCACCCTGGGCAGTTGCCTGGTTTACGCTGCTATAAATACAGCCCTGGATAAGGCTTTTGTTGAATAAATATAAATGAATCAAAGATCTTGAACATTGAGATTACTCCAACCTTCTGCAATAGCAGAAGAAACGGGGGCCCTAAATTTAGCACTAGGTTCATTAAGGATCTTAGGAGAGATTAAAAACTGAAACCCACATATCATAGACGCATTACATTTTAGCCAGAGGGCATCACTGGGGAACGTAAATATAGGTTCTACATAGGAAGGACCAAGGAGTTCCTTCAGGGAGAACCGTGGGGCAAGATTCAAAGTTACAGTAGAATCTCATTAATCCGGTCTAATTGGGGCTCTAGCTTGTCCGAATTAAACAAAATAACCTATGAAATGAGCCAAGGTAGATATTTAAACACACTGTTAAGTAAAAAGAACCAGTACTTTAAATTTAAGAAACATAGAGATTATTAATATACAAGATATTTTCGTCATGTAGTACAGAATTAGAACATGGCAATCAAAGGCACACTGTTTTGATCACACTTGACATGCTTAATTCTTAATTCAAATTTTCAGAACATGTAGATATGTTTTCATTGTCATCTTCAACCTTGGGATGGTCAACAACCTGCCACCAGCTGTAGTACAAACAGGTGACTGACCAACTGAGAATGATGGGAGGCAGTGCGAATGAAGTTTATCCTGTCTGGACTAAATAAGGAATAAAGAAAACCTAGATATGTGGGTGATTTTTTCATACATGCTCTAGTCAGATCCAGTTGCTCTCTTTGACTGAGAGGAGGGTAGTAAATGTCACTGGAACTCTATTTGGACAACATGCAAAACCATTTTAAGGATTGTAGAGACAAATAAAATGGGATAATTATGCTTTAGCCATAGGACAGTTAAGCTTTTGTCCACAGGCTTTATAAGATAGCCTTCAAGGAAGGTTATCAGAAGTTCTTTGAGGATTAAATGATAATGCTTCTCTCTTTTATATATATTGAAAGGTACACAGGGGTAACAGTATGATTAGAACCAGTTGAAAAATTCAACTAGTGGTTCTCTGAAGTGAGACATACTAGTTGGTTGAACCAGGTAAAACACCCAAGTAATCACTTGGAAAATTGAATGCCATACCGAAAAGTTGTCACAGTAGCTCAATGGTTAGAGCAACCGCATGGAGAGCAGGAGAACCGTGTTCAAATGCTGGCTGTGGCATTGAATTTTTCAACTGGTTCTAATCATACTAACAACAACCCCTGTGTACCTTTCAATAGATATAAAAGAGTGGAGCATTATCATTTAATAAAAAATAGCATATATGTTGCCCTGAACATAGTTAATATATCCCGGATACTAAATATTTACAATGGTAAGTCGCCATTCTGGTGATTCTCTTAAGTGAGACATACTGGTTGGTTGAACTGGGTAAAATGCATAAATAATCAGTTGGAAAATTGAATGCCATACCGGTAAGTTGTCACAGTAGCTCACTGGTTAGAGCAACCGCATGGAGAGCAGCAGAACTGTGTTCAAATACCGGTTGTGGTATTGAATTTTTCAACTGGTTCTATAGATTCTTTGAGAATGATTTGTAGTTCCATAGAGAAAATACCGGAGATAGCTACTGCAACAATTGCTGAGTCTGTCAGAAGTATATCCTGGGGGGTATCTCTGGAGACTCATTGGTGGTGTTATGACCAAAGGAAACCCTGAGGCTACTGGTTATGTCCCTCTTTCCTAGCTTAAAGATCATTGATATCCAGGTGAACTTGACAACCACCTGCCAACCTGTCAAAGTGACTGGCAAGAGGTTGCAAATAATGACACAGTAGTGTATAAGTTGAGCAATTTGCACATTTTTTCCTTACAAAGCCAAGAAGTGAGTGGAATATTTCTGGAGAGCAGAAGTTTACTTGTTCTGGTCTTGCCAAGCATACTTATAGCATGCATGGCTATAAGGTGTGAGACTCCCTTAGAAAGATTGCCAAGGTAGTATTAATACCAAAGGTGTTCCCTCACCAAACAAAGAGACTTACACTCCATAAGTTCTTTCTTTTGAAGACATTGTAAAGCTACATAAAAGACTGCATATTGGTCTATCGACCTGTAAACAAGTCAATTCATGTGTCAGTCAGGTGTTCTGAGATGCTGCTATACCAGCTTGTAGTTCAGCTGGAGAAGGTGCCAGATGAGCAACAATTGGCCTTGCCATTTTCTTGGTCACAGGAGGACCTTCAATCATGTGAATATTGACCCTTGTCAGAGATTGGTTAAAGAAAAGAGAGGTGAGTGATATGACCACTGAGTGGATGTCTCCTGAGGGACATCTGGCTTTGGTTGCCATTTGATGCCCGCTGTGAGGCATGGGATATGGATGATCTGGGAGACATACCTTTGGTGCTGGGCTGCCAGCAACGACTGGTCCTCTCTCTGGCGTTGCAGCTGGTAAAGTCGATTCTCGACGCTCCTTAGCTATTTGCGGACTCAGTGACAAGCAATTGAGACTTATTTATATTTAGCTCAGGTATTGAGCAGTGGTGATCTCAAGGAATCGTACGGGAAATTTGCTCAAAATGAACGTTGGCACTTTCATTTAATCAAAGGTTTATTTCCCTTTATAAGCATTCTCGAGATAGTTCCTGGTGCGATTCTATTTCCATAATTTCACTCGCATTAGAGTATAATGCGCACAAAGGAAACTCAAAACTTACGCAGCGATAATTGCAACTGTTATGTGCAGGATTATTGTAGACACTTAACTTTCTAGCATGAATATCTTATCACAAGTGTCACAGGTTCTGCGTGAAGTTACATTTAAACTGTGTGAATCACAATAATAAACTTTGCTGGCACTTTACTATTTTGTGTGGTTCCTTATTCTGGGTGTCTAGGTTCCGCATAAACTTACATTTCAACTGCCTGCAATTTAGGGTGAATACTCTACATTTATAGCAAATCCTACCCATGCACAGAGCTCTCAACTTGCAATCTCATTGGCCCATTTTGGCGCCAAAAATAGCTTGTGGCGCACTTCTAACATGACATGATTATTTTCGATTGGTCAACACGTCTTTCACGATTCTTGACCCTAATTTTCTCATGGTTCCCCTATTTGTATGTCACATCCACTTTCTCTTTCCAAGACGTGACTATAAATATTAGCAACTTTTCTCCCTCTCGTAATACAAAAACAAGTATCGTAAACACTGAAATAGCCGCTTGAGAACTGTGGGTTTAAAGTTAGAAGTGCTTTCCAGGAACAGTCTCTCTAAACTTGTGAGGGTAAATAAATGATATTTTACTTAATAATTACCTTAAACAATCTAATTAACTAAAACATATGCTGATGCATTCACTGAGCTTGGCGACATACCTTTTCAGGTGATTAGAGGATCTATGAGGGTTATCCAGAAGGTGACAGATGATTAGGCATAACTAAATAATAACTAAAGTTGTCAACATAAAAGTTTATTTACAAAGTTACAGTACCTTATTCTATTTCTCAATGTAAATGCCATTCTGTCAAGATATTGATTGTCATATTGTACCAATTTTTCAATGGTGATGTTATACTCTTCTACCTTCAAAGAGCTTACTTGTTTTTTTTTAATGCATAAAATGTTCGACCAACCTAATTTGTAGACAAATAATGCAAGTGTATAGTGATAAAGCAATGAATGAGTCTTCAGTGAGGAAATGGTGCATAATTTACGAGTAATCAAGGATGAACCAGTGTGTACGAAAAAGACCAGAGTAGAAGTTCATTAATCATTATGGAGGAGTTGAAAGTAAATGATGATAAAAGAATTCAGAAAAACTGGTGTTTCACTTTGGACACCGTACATGACTTTTTGGATGGAAAACATTTCCCAGCCATGAAGATCTTAAAGTGGCAGTGACACCATGACTCAGATCTTTAGCGGTGAAAGAGTACAGCTGCATTGAAAAACCAGCACCATGTGACAATAAATACCTTGATAGCAATGACGATTATGTTGAAAAATAGAGTAAGGTACTGTACTTTAATTTTTGTGGAAGTATGTAAACAGTGTTGTTATATTCATTTATTTTTCAAGGAGTTGATTAATTACACTAAACAACTCTTACTTGGGATTTTTGCCAGATTATGTTTCAAAGGACTAGTTTCCTTCATTTTCAACCGGACATGGACTAATTCCTTGTGGTGAAGCTCTTGTTGTTGTGAGTGCTGTCTCCTCTGGTGGTGGTTCAATGAACTTGCTAAACACATCCTGATGTGGGACGTCGAAATTGAAAACCCTATTTCTATTTTTCACAATGAAGATGTGTTCCCATGTGGCCAGCTCTTGTTTTCCTGCTATGTGTTTTAGAAGTTAATTGAATCTCCACCAGAGGAGACAGCACTCACAAATAAGGTTTTGTGTTAACTTTTGTTATTATTTAGTTATGCCAAATTGTCTGTCACTTTCTGGGTGGCCCTCGTGTTAAACAGGCTCAATGGAAGTGGTGAATAGATATGATGATGTATACCTTGTAACCACTGGTTAACTCTCCTAGTAAGGTTTGCTAGATCATTGAGGACTCATTACATAAGTTGTAAAGATGGTGCTCAAGATAAACACTGATAAGACCCAGCTTGTGCTCTTTTCCTAGTAAAAGGAGGCTCATAGCAGTTGCATATGCTGGGATTATGATCTGGGTTATCACTAGACTACCAGCAATGTAAGGGATTGTTCATTAAATGTTATTTTATATGTGTTGTTGATCTCTTATGTTCATCCAGAGCATTGAACAAGTATGCTAGATTTGCAAAATCTGTCTATTCCAGAGAATTTTCTGTATTGCAAACAACAAGCATGGCCTGATATAGTTTATGTAGTTCAAAAGACAGCCACGCATACTTACTGTAATTGTTTAGATGAAAATACTTTTTATAAGCATTCTTATTTGTTTTTCCTTCTGTTCACTCTGCAAGTGCAAAAAAGCTGGTCTATACATACCCTAGAATATTTTTCAGTTAGGTTTGTAACACTTAAGTATCACTTACATATAATTTTTCCAGACCGGTTTTGATGCCATGTGGGCATCATTGTCGATGGTTTCCAACTGAATTTGCACAGGGTGTTCTATGTTGAGGTGTGATAGTCCCTAGTGGCTGGGTGAGGAACTTCCACAATATATTTTGTGGCGACAATTCAAAGTTGAATACATGGTGTTGGTTTTTAATGATACAGATTTTTTCCCAGACGTCGAGCTCTGCCGCATATCTGGCGGGCTTTACAAGGCATATGTTATGTACTATTTCATGGTTAGTAGACCAAAAGTGGTGTGCAATGGCTGATTGTATTTTGTTTGTATTTTACTGCTCTCATGTTTTCCCATGTTATTAGTTCCCAAGGTTGTTTTAACTGTTTGACCAATATTGTTTCTGGTTCTTTATTATGATTCTCTGTCCAAAAATGATGAGCAATGGCAGACTTTTCTATGTATTTGAATCTGATGTTTCTCATGTGTTCCTTCTTTAAATGTCCCAATTTCTTCTCATTTTGTCCAATGCATCCATTGCTCCAATCTAGAAAATTCATTTGGTAAATGCCAGACAATTTAGTTTCTGGTATGCTATCTTTCAAAGGGTGGATTAGTAGATTTCTGATGTTATATTTATTTTGTGGTATCAAGTTTAATTTGTGGACTCCAAATAATTTCTTAAATTTCCAGAAGTATCTTAGATAGAAAGTAAATTTACAGTGATTGTGTGTGGAATTTTTTTTAGTTTTACCAAAGTAGTAGTTTCATTTAACATTTTCTGCAGTTTATGTTTATGAACTGTCTTATAAGTGGAGTTCAAACTTGAAATTATTAAAATAAAGACCAACATGTAAGAGAAGAAATTTATTGTGTAAATATAAATTGTTTTAATGAGATCTACAGTTTTTAATGGTAGCATTTTGCCTATCTCTTATGGTTTATCGTTTATGCAAAAACCATTCAGAATGAAGAGAATTTCAGAGACTATTCCCATGAAATTCAGGATGTACGTTTTATTTGCCATGTAAATATTTTTAATATACAGTATTTTTTATCAAAGTATTTGAGCTATTTTTGAGAATATAAAACATTTTAAAAAATATTTCATATAAAAGGTACATTGGGTTGGAGGGATTTTCCTGAAAGCTTTTGTGCCGCAACCTTGGAAGATGTTGAACTAAAGTACCAAGTTTGGTATTAACCTGAACCCTCTCTCTTTCTCTGTCTCTCTCTCTCTCTCTCTCTCTCTCTCTCTCTCTCTGTCCCTCCCTCAGTACCTTCTCTACCTATGTATCAAGTAGAGAAAGTAAAAAGATGGGCTAAGGTCTTTGTTTAAAATCAGCTATTTTCAGAAACAAGGTTTGCAGGTATCATTACAATTTCAAAGTGCTCAAAATTGTTAAAATAAGAATTTTGCACAGGATTGAAAGCTCTTTGTGAACTTCAGAATACATTCTAAAGTCCTGAAACAACACTGTTTAATTCCTTCAAATATTTCTGCCACATTTTACCTAATAAACTGAATTTATGGCAGCAGTAATTGGAACAACGTTTTCCTGCTTGGTACTTTATTTTAGTGGCTTGTAATTATTACAACTGCTAAATTTTTGGTTGAAATTCTAAGCATGGACTCATAACTTCTAGCTTCATGGTAGAAGACATAAATGTCAATTTAAGTTGTATTTTGTGACTTGAAATAAATGCTCATTTTTTATGCAAGGTAAAAGCTATATATATATTTTTTTTTTCTGAAATAAGTTGGTGTCGGACAGGAGTGGGATAGGTAGAGTTAGGTTGGAAAATTCAATGCCATAGCCAAGATTTGAACGACTGATCTCCCTGCTGCTCTACCACTGAGGTAGTATGGCATTAAATTCCTCAACTGACTTGCATGTTTCCTGGTAGACCACAAGTTGATCTCAAATTATTTTGAGATGAGATACCCTTATGGTGACTTACAATGTCATAAGTACTTTAAGTGCCAGGCTTCATAGTTTGGCCAACTATTATGGTCAGTTAGTGTTAATTTAAGTGTTCTTCTTTTCAAACAAGCCATGTGTAGGACAGGAGTTGGATAGGTAGAGTCAGACTGAAAAACTCCATGCCATAACTGGGATTTGAACCACGGATCTCCCAGTCTCTAGCTGCTTGCTCTACCACTGAGCTACCATGGCAACATGCCAGCAGGGCATTAACCCTTGTGGTTTACCAGGAAATGTGAGGAATTTAATGCCATGATAGCTCAGTGGTAGAGCAACTAGCTAGTTACTGGGATATCTGTGGCTCAAATCATGGTTATGTCATTGAATTTTTCAGTCTGACTCTACCTATATATTTCTTATTTATCACCAATAAACATATTACTCTCAAATATATGAAAAATTCTCATAACTGTAAGAAAAAACAAGCCTATACATCATTTTGATATTATGTCAAATGCATAAAAAAAAACTTTTTGTTATTAATTCAGTAACTTTCTCAATTTTATTACGTAACTAATTTGAGTTAAATGTGGACACTATAGTTTCACTCACTTAGTTTTTTCCCAGATGCATTTCAAAGATGTTCATCCTCATCGTCAGCAGGTGTTTGACTAGCTTCAGAAGAGGAGATTACATTCATAATTACCTCTGTGCTGCCATCTGGTTTTTTTGGAGGTAATATTAAGATGTTGCCTACCGATGGTATTTCAAAATTCATAACTCTGTGTGCGTTTTTCCTTATGTGTATCCTTTCCCAAATTGCTAGTTCAGTTGTGGTTTTTACATGTTTAATAAGCTCAATGTCTGGTTTGATGTTCTGCTGTGATGTCCAAAAGTGATGTGTTACTGCAGATTTGTCTGTTCCTTTGAGTTTCAAGTTCCTGAGATGCTCCTTCAATCTAGTTTGAAGGTTCCTCTTAGTCTGTCCAATGTAAATTTTAGGGCAATCCTCACAGTTTATTTGGTATATTCCAGATTTTTATTTGTTTAGTATGGTGTCTTTTAATGGATGGTTTAAAAGCTTCCTGAGGTTGTATTTGTTTTGAGGTGCTAGCTCTATATTATGATCTTAGAGTGTTATGAATTTTGAAATACCACCAGGAGACAACACCTTAATATTACCTCCAAAAAAAAAAAAAGAGATGGCACCACAGAGGTAATTACAAATGTAATCTCCCCTTCTGAAGCTAGTCAAACACCCACCAACAGTGAAGATGAACATCTTTGAAATGCATCCAGGAAAAAACTAAGTGAGTGAAACTTTAGTGTCCACATTTGACTCAAATTAGTTACATAATAATTTTAAAGTTTCAGTGCATATATCACTTCACAGCATACTTTGTTGATAACTTTCTCAATTATCGTTAAAACTAAAAACCTATGCCCATTCTCTTATAAAGTTTGGTTTAAGCAAGATAAAATATTTTCATTCCTAGCTGACAGTACACCATTTTGTAAAACTTGTTTGATTTTGTCTGTTTTCCAGTGGTAGGACAGGACATGACTTACAGCAGCAGAAGCAACCGCTAAAATTGATTATTAAGAGAGATCGAATAAGAGGAACAACTTTTACACAGAAAGTCAAGACATCTACAAGATATACATTACCATTATCCAAAGTTCCTGATATGTCTTCATCTGATGACTCTGACTCAAGCGTATATCCCAATGACTCTGACTCAAGCATATCTTCCTAAGAACATACCTTAAATGTTAAGCTTTTAAAGTAATCTTATGCTAAATGCATTTGTATACTTTAATAATATATATGTTATTAAATGGCAGCTATGTGCTACATAAAGTATTATTTTGAAATAAACTTATAATATGGGTATTTTGAAATAAACTTATAATACGGGTTTATGATGGTGCATTGATATGCAATTGAGACATTACAGAATATATTAATTTCCATTGTTAACACTATGTAGAGTTAAATTCATCTAAAATTACAATGTACTCTTGATTATTTGTGTGCGGATTATTCGGTTTACAGATTATTCATGCATCCCCGCCCAAAAATGATTTTGTTTTAATGTCAATGCACTTTCTTCGTTTCTCAGCTATCTCTTTTACAAATTTCTTTTAACTTGCTTTGTGATATTTAGACACTGATTATCATCAGAAAGCTAATTTTTTTTTTCTTCTTTTCATATTGGTCAGTGACATTTGTCTTCTCAGGATAAGGTAAAACCTGGAAAAACAACCTTATCCGGGTAGCTCACCCTAAGCAAGATTTGAACTCGCAACCTGTTGAATGTGAGGCAGACATGCTACCATCACACTACCCAGGCGGGCAAAACTAAATTTGTTTTTAATTCACACAGAAAAGGCAGGCCAATAACAATGGCAATGGTACTCAGTTGTCACGCGGTGATCTTTAAAACTTTTGCAAATGTCACGTGGCGGTTTCTTCATTGCTGTTTCCTAAAGAAAAACAATACCTATGCAAAACAGTAGAGTTAACTTTTGAAAATGTTCAAAACAACTTTTAAGCGTAATTTCCTATTTTACACATGTATGTTGCACCTTAAAATCACTAAATTATGCGTTTCCAGATTATTAGTGTTTTTTTATTATTCGTGCTTCTTCTCCCCCACATTACCCCGGATAATCAAGAGTATATAGTATATTACAATTCCTTTATAGATTGGTTTTCCTTTTTAGGAGCAAAATAGTTATAAAGATAATACAGTATAGTTATATAGCAGAATTATGGTTTTTGTTATTTTTTTGGATTGTGAATCTCTATGAGAAAGTCAACACAAAATAGTGTTATCCTTTGTAACTAAGAAATGATGCATACACTGGATCAACCTCCATTTCATCTTGTATCCCCTTCTGAGCTGTTTTGCCCTCCACTCCACTGCTCTGAAAGCTTTATTAAAGGCCTTTATCTTTTCTTTGTCCAATTTGGACATTGGTTTTATTTTACTGTAGACAATTGAAATTCCCACATTTTCACTTCCTCTATCACCTTATTACAATTTATATTGTGAATACAGAAGGTTATTGCACCCAAAAATTTGAATGTTGAGATTTCACTGAAAATATATGTTTTGGGGTGCCCTGAGCCTGAAAAGAAGCATCTTTATAAAAAGCATGCGTGCGTGCGTGCGTGCGCATGTGTGTGTGGCGAGCGCGCGCATGCACATGCTTGCATGTGTCAGCATAGCCCAAAAACAAAAAGGCCATTAAATACCAATTAAATTTGTTACCTTCCAAGGATGCGACACAAAGATTTTCAAAATATCCCCATTCACAACTACCCTTTACATGGAAAACATTTCGAAGGTTTTGATTTTCGAAAAAAATGGCTTTAATGATTTTGCTTAAAATCTCTTATAAATGATATTTAAATGATAAATAAAATATGTATCTTCAATTTTCTGGGAATAGCCTTTGAAAACCTGTTTATTCGGGATGAACCTTTTTGGAATTTTGCATAACTGGTAAATCATGAGAGAGAGAAATAAATCTCCCACACAAAAATTATAGAGCACATTAAAACACACAATTTATTATATACTTTTTTTTGTGGAATGGAGCATTTTTTATATTTTCCTAATAAGTTTCAGCTTTAAAATACTTATACCTTTCTCAAACAGGAATTTGTCAACTCCTGTCTATACAAACAAAGGTAACACAATCACAGAGCAATCAGCTTTTAAAAGATTTTACTATTGATTTAGCCTTTGGTACTCCATTATTCCTTTCTGCTTACAAGGAAGGAAGTAATAAGACACTTTCTGCTAATTTTTTCTAGATTGGTATTAAGTTAATAGAAGAATAAGGTTTTTAACAATAATTTGTTGCAGAGATGTAGAGAAAGTCATGAATTGAACACATCATATTTTTGTAATTAATACAGATAAGCAACTAAGGTATAACTGTGTGCAGAAATTAAAGAAGCAAAGAAATACTGTAACCTTTTCTTGCGTCTGCAATCGCCGAATATGTGTTCACTGCTTGCTTTGTAAGCCACAGCACATTGTTGTCATGCATTGTTACACATATGTATTAGTGAACACCTGTGGTGCAGTAAGTTCTTTTGACATCACAGCTATGTTTGTTACCTCTGTATAAGTTGAGGTGACACAAATGTGCTGGATGGTTAGTGGTGAACAGCTTTTTGGTTCTCGGAGATTCAGAATTAGGCGACGTCAGGGCCGAATCTTGTGGATGTCCCGTCCTCTGGCTAGCTATCTGTATGCACATGTGAACTTGAGGATGTTGTTAGATGAAAATTAAATAATACAAAATTGACTGGTTCGCAGTGATAATTAATTTAAAATGAATTTAATTTTCACTTTACTTTACATGAATCTTACAATTCCTTAATCTTTGGTCTATTTGTAGTTAACACTTATTTGCGCCTGACTTCAGTATAATAAAGCATCACATTCGTAACGGTGCAAAATCGATTAGGAACAACATGGAGTCCGCATGTGTTATGATGAACCAGAGCCCAAACTTGCATGAGAACTCTTTTTATATTTGCTGCAACCCAAGCTAATCTCACCAGGTAGAAAAACTGATACTTGACAATTGCCAGACATTTTTGTTTAAATTTAAATATTATTTTCTCATTGGCTCAAGAGTAGCATTAGGAAGCCTTCTCCGATGATCCTTAAGCATGCTGGGATGAGAAAGGTGCTTCTCTATTGGTCAGCCAGATGTCCCAGAGTTACACTCTCTGAAAAAATTAAATTTTGCCTATCTTTACACCTTTACCCGAGAAACACATCTTAAATTATGTCCCTATTTATTCCTCAATATAACTCAAAATTAAAACAGATATTCAGTATTGCACTGGTTTTTTAATTGTATGCTTACTCTACTTCCATTCTAAAAATTACTGATTTATATTAATTTGATTGATAGTTGTTCATTAATTATTGCTTAATTATTATTTGACTATTTCTTTTTAGTCAGTATGATATATCGCCTCAGAGTGGACATGTGCACTATCAAAAAGTTCTTTGATGTCAAAGCCACAAGGCAAAAATGAAACGCATTTTGCTGAAGCACAGTTTGTGTACAGCTGCAATCTCCTGATTCTACAAACAACTATATACACCATACGCAAAATCTGTGAAATTAATTGCTTTTGCTAAGTTTTTGAAGTAAAGAACAAAAAACAATGGAAGAGGAGAGATCTCTTGTTGAATTAATACAATCACATTTTTTCGCCTGTCAGTAGTTATTAATAATATTGCAATAAACATTGCGGCAGAGTCATAACTTAATTTTGTTCTCATTTTTTGGTCTAAATCTGAAAATATGTATGAGGCAATCATATATAGGATGCGTGTCTGTTAACACACACACATATGTTAGGGAAAGTCTTGGAATCATTTTTAAGTGCACACAAAAAAAAGGGGGGGGGGAGACAAGTATCAGAGACTATCCCAAAGATTGTGACTTCTTCAATTACTACCCGACATAAGAACAAGTTTACACGCCTTTCGGCGGGAAACAAGCCAACTACTACTTCCGAAACCAGCGTACGACAGTTCCGTACAGTGGTGAATTTATCTGATCACCAACTGTCACCAGCAGAAACCTCTTTGCTTGCCAAAGGGGGCAATTTCGCGGTAGTCACACTGTCTCTACCAGTTGAGGACATCATTTCTAACATTGAATCGGGAATACGGGGCTTACCGGGAGTAGCTGCCGACGAGATACGCCAGGAATCCGCTAGGATTCTCCAGTATGCCAAGACCCTGCGCAGTAATCTAACTTTCAAAGAAAGAACTGCCTTGAAGAACCTGAACACCAACAAAGACATCATTGTGTGCTGATCAAAAATTCTTCCCTGCCAACAGAGGAAAAACGCCGAATCATAAAATCAGAAGCTCATCCTCCTAGACTTTACGGCCTTCCTAAAATTCACAAACCGGAAGTTCCTTTAAGACCTATTGTTAGTGCCATTGGTTCTACAACTTACACCATAGCTAAATATTTGGCGGATCTATTACAACCCCACGTCGGCTCAACGGACTCTTACATCAAAGACTCTACTCATTTCATCCAAAAACTACAAAGTATCACTTTACAGCCCCAAGACCTTCTTATCAGCTTCGACGTCGTCTCACTATTCACTATGGTACCAGTACAAGAAGCCCTCACACATCTGAAACAATTTTTCACGGACGATATAGTAGCACTCTTTCACCACGTTCTCACCACTACTTATTTCCAGTGGAATAACTCATTCTACGAACAAATAGACGGTGTTGCCATGGGGAGCCCTCTGAGCCCGGTGGTGGCAAACTTCTTCATGGAATTGTTTGAGTCTACAGCCTTGAACACAGCTGCACATAAACCCACGGTCTGGTTCCGCTATGTAGATGACACATTCGTGATATGGCCCCATGGACTAGAAGCCCTTCAAGATTTCTACCTACACCTCAACAGTATTAATCACCGCATCCAGTTCACCATGGAAAAAGAAAAAGACGGACAGTTAGCTTTCCTGGACGTCTTGGTCAAGAGAAATACCGACGGGTCTCTTGGGCATACGGTATACCGGAAGCCCACCCACACTGACCGCTACCTAAACAAGGACTCGAACCATCATCCCAGACAAAAACGAGCAATGATCCAGACACTTAAACATCGGGCTACCCGCATCTGTGAACCGGAACAGCTACAAGATGAACTCAAGCACCTAAGACAGGCATTACATTCAAATGGTTATTCCGTCCAAGAAATCAATAGAGCTTTCCGTCCTGCCAAGTTTCAGTCCACATCTCAAAAGCCAGACCAACCAAAAAGTAAGGGGACGGTGTTTCTGCCATACTTCAATAATATCACCGACCGGATCGAGCACATATTGCGACGTCACAATGTCAAAACGGTTTTCAAGCCCACGAGGCAATTAAATAATTTACTACGCTCATCCAAAGATCCCCGGGAGCCGCTGTCATCAGCCGGTGTGTACCGCATTCCCTGTTCCTGCGGCTCGGTATACATCAGAACCACACAACGCAGTGTTATTACTAGAATCAAGGAACACAAAGCAAACTGTCGACTAGGCCACACAGAAAAGTCCGCGGTCGCCCTGCACGCTATTGAGGCAGAGGGCGAGCATATTATAAATTTCCAAGACACCTCTATCCTCTCATCTACAACACACTACCATGCACGACTACAGCGGGAGGCTATAGAGATTTACAAGCATCTGAACAATTTTAATAAAAAAGAAGAGGCACTAAAACTCAATAGGAATTGGCATCCCGTCATTGAAAGCAGGAAACGTCATCAAACGAGAAGCAACGAAGTGGTCCAATCAGAAGCCACGTTCGCCGGAGAGCCCAAGCCCTGCCTCCCACTTGCCAGTATAAAAGTAGCGATCCCGACAGTCAACGCTTCAGACACAGCGAAACCTTTTCCTAGAAAACTTCGACCGCGCCACTGAAGATGTCCACCGTAGTTGTGGACGAAACGTCTGGTACTCCTAACACCAGCAGACCACAGCAAAACAGCCCGGAAACATTTCTTAGTTACAATGACTCCGGCCGTGAAAGCCTACGTTCTCTCATAGTGTTATCCTTTGTCTTTTGTAGTTACAGGATACTGCTTAAACAATGCATGAGTCAGAAAACATAAAAGTGAATTTTCTTATGGACCTGAAACTGCTTTATTAGATTATTTCTCAAACTAATTATTAGTGATGAGTCCTTACATGATATCAGTTTTGCTTTACACTAGTTTAAAAATTGTTTGGTATTGTAATAAAATATTTTTCTTAAATCAACAAACATCTCTTTATTTTCCATAAAGTGATTATAATCTGCTTACAAATAACTGTCTTTCATAACAATTCTGCTGTATAGTCTCTTTTTGACATTTGTTGCAGCAACAATACAGCTCTGTACAAAACTACTATCAAGTTACTCACTGTTGTGTGCAATGATTACCAGTGAAAACTGCATACCGGACAGGGCTTCATTGCCCCGTTTTATATCTGTTGGTCACATGACTGGAAATTCCCAGAAGTCGTCACACATGCAGACCACTGTAGGTGTTCACAAAACTCACCGAGGCTTAACAATGCATGGCTTTGACCACAGATATCCTTATGCACTGTGGTTGGTGAAGTACATTTTTGTCAAGCCTCCATATTTTGGTTCTACACTTTTGAGATGAGTATGACTTTTCTGGGTTAAATGTGCAACCAAAAATAAGATTTTGTAGTGTTAAATGTCAATTAAGCAGTACATTTGTACTGTAGGTTTTAAACCAGTATAATGGTGAATATGTGTGTGGTCTTATGTTGTGGTTTCTTGTATAGCAAAAGAAAACCAAAACAAGGAAAAGAAAATGTCTCAATACGCAGGTTAGGATATTTATTTAAGTGATTTTTTGGAATTAAATGTTCATTTTAGCAGTAAATTTAGAGCATAAGTTTTAAAACAATGGTAAATATATGTGTAGTGTTTGGTTATAGTTTCTCAAATAGCAGAAGCAAAAACATATAATGGGAAATTCTCAGACAAAATTGGCAACCTACTCCGGTTTATAAGAAACCTCTTGCTCATTCGCCCATCTAGCAGCTATCGCGAGAAATACTTACTATCAAATTATGTGTTTATGATACCAGAACTGTGTTCCTCGGACTTGGAATGTACTACATACAGACCATGGTGAAAGTCACAATCTTTGGGATAATCTCTGATACTTGTTTCCCCCCCCCCTTTTTTTTTGTGTGCTCTTAAAAATGATTCCAAGACTTTCCCTAACATATGTGTGTGTGTTAACAGACATGCATCCTATATATGATTGCCTCATACATATTTTCAGATTTAGACCAAAAAATGAGAACAAAATTAAGTTTATTTGCGAAACTACAACCAAACACACACGTATTCAGGGGCAGCTCTTCCATTTGCGCACAGTCGCACGTGAACCCCCCTAGTCAAACAAGATTTTTTAACAATTTACTTTTTGATAAAATGCATAAAAACTAAAGAATTCATTACAAAATACTTACAAACAATATATTCATTATTGACGCAAAAATAAAACCATACATTCCAACGGAATCTTGGAATGAGTCCCGCATACTTTGCGTGTCTGACTTGATTCCATTTCCTGCATTTCACCTGCTTGATTCCATTTCCGCTGCTCGCACGTGCGAGTGAACAAGCATTGAAACTGCTGGTATGGACAATATGAAGTGCGGTGGTGGGGGTGCCTTCCTCTTAAGAACTGGTATCGCACAATTTTGTTGTCCTCCAAGTGAGCTCTGAAACGTGTGTGAGTTGTGTTTCTTTGTTGCATTTTTTTCTCTGCTCTCTTTACACGTTTGTACACGTCTTACGCCTTATGTTATTTTAGTAAACATTTTCGCTGTGTTGTGACATAAGGAATGGCTTTAATTGAGTTAAAAGTCACGGAACTAAAGAAATTGGCCTTCTCTGCCTTACCATTGGAAAAGAAAGTGGAAATAAAAGGAAGCAGACCAACACCTCTCTGAACATACAACAAATAACTAAATCCAAAAAAAAGGGATTATAGAAGAGAATTTAAAGTAGAGCTGTATGAAAAGAACAAATGGATTTGTGGCTGTGAGGTAACAAATAGATTGTTTTGCCTTCCTTGTCTGTTATTTGCAAAACATGATGGCGAGACTTCTTGGGTAAGCAACGGTGTGGCTGATTTGTCACACCTAAGACAGAAGATTAAGAAACATGAAACTGCAAAATTCCACATAAATTCTATAATTGAATTTAAACTTCTAGGGAAAATTGATATTCGGCAACGATTAGACCACGTCTATCGCCTGAATATCAGAAAACATAATGACATTGTGACAAAAATCGATATGTACTTTCAAAAAATTATCGATTGTATTACATTTTGCGGTGCTTTTGAATTAATACTCAGAGGTAACAATAAAAGTGAAGAATCGTCGAATCCGGGAATTTTTAGGGGCCTCATAAATTTCTCGGCGGAGGTTGACGCATCTCTGAAAGATCATCTTGCTACAGCAACGGTTTCTAAAGGAACATCCAAAGAAATCCAAAATGATTTGTTGGATTGTATGCTCACTTTGTGCCAGGAGCATGTAAGACAAGAAGTAGCTACTGCAAGTTTCGTGTCAGTTTTTTGCGGATGAAACTAGTGATACGTCATCTGCATTTCAATTGGTGGTTGTTTTTCGTTATGTTTTGCCTAATGGACAGCCTGTTGAAAGATTCTGGCACTTTGTCAATCCCTCCGGCCATGACTCGACATCTATTGCTGTGTGTATTCAACAAGCATTAGCAAAAGTAGTTCAGAATTGTGACAAATTGATTTCCCAGAGCTACGATGGGGCCAGTGTGATGAGTGGAGATATAAGTGGCGTTCAGCAAATTATTCGGTAACAATATAGATACGCTAGTTTTCTACACTGCTATGGGCACCAATTTAACTTGGTTGTAGCGCAGGCCGCAAGTCTAAACCGTCAAGTTCGAGTGGTTTCCCACCCCTCCCTAACCCAATTTGACTGACATTACCAACTTCTTCAGCAATTCCCCCCAAAGGATTGCTGCTCTGGTTGAAGTTGTTGGCAAAAGAATACCTCATGCTTCTACCACAAGTTGAAACATCAAGAGCCGAACAATGAATACCATATATGAGTATCGAAGTGCATGAGGGGAATAGAATCATCAGCCAAGCAGTCGTCAACAATTAACCAAGCGGGAGCCATTCGACGAATGTTAAGAGATCCAGTGTTTGTCTTTTGGCTAAGAGTCTTCCAGAATCTTATGCCTCATGTTGAAATTTTATATAGTGAACTACAGAAAAGGACTGTGGATGTAATGCAGTCTAAAAGGCTGATTGAGACTTTTCGGACACCCATTGAAAAGGAAAGGGCATCCATGGACAACATAAGGCAGCAGGCAGAGACTTCGGTTCCAGAACCAACTTTGAAGAAAAGGAGAGTTGAAAACGTGCACTTAAACAGGACTGTAGCAGCATAAGGTGTGTGTTGTGATAATTAATCATATAAGCACGCGATTTTCGTTCACAACATACTACTACAATTTGAGCAGCATGACAGGAAATTTCCAGTTCATTTGCTTGACCAGACCGTGGAAGTGTACAACTTTTTGGAGAAAGAACGCCTAAGAACTAAATTGGGTGTAATTTACAGGCGACAAGACTTCCAAGTTATGAGTGATGCTACAATTTTCGTGCAGTTCATTATAAAAATCAACCTGGAGACTACGTTTTCTGAGACTTACAAATTATTGGCAGTGTGTACCATACCCATGAGCACCTCAGAAGCTGAAAGATGCTTCTCAACTTTGAAGCGAATAAAGACATTTTTGAGAAGCACAATGGTAGAGGACAGATTGCGTGCATTGGCAATGTTATCAATAGAAAAGAACATGATAAGTGACATACCAAATTTCAACGAAAAATTGATTGATCTGTGTGCATCAAAAAAGGAATGACGAATGAATTTTGTTTATAAGAACTGCACATAATCTGTAGGTTCCTCATTATCACTGTAATTAGCATCATTATGTAATTATCATTGCATTTATGACTATACAGCTACTGTTTCATTGCTACTAATTTAATTACTTATTTAACTTATAATTAATTTCTCTTATAAACTCTGATTTACGATTCCAGCAATTCGATTTTATATATGCATTTTACAAAATAAAAAAACTTCGAGAAGTAATTGAAATCAAATGTTATTTTATGTGTTAATTAGTAGCATCCCTTGATATTAAATATGCTTTCGATACTTATGAATTGCTATATGTAAAATGCTATTATCATTCAATACTTAAA
The DNA here is from genome assembly GCA_030762935.1 of Hymenopus coronatus. Classification (NCBI taxonomy): domain Eukaryota; kingdom Metazoa; phylum Arthropoda; class Insecta; order Mantodea; family Hymenopodidae; genus Hymenopus; species Hymenopus coronatus. The sequence continues at coordinate 532,734,454 of CM060900.1, read as the reverse complement.
TTCTTCTGACTTTTTTTTTTTTTGTGTGTGTAAAGTGTGCAAGTGTGAACCCCCATATTCACGACTGACGAGACGCCACTGCACGTATTCACCATTATACTGGTTTAAAACTTACACTCCATATTTACTGCTTAAAAGAACATGCAACACCCATCACCACAAAATCACTTAAAGAGATACCCTAATCTATGTATAAAACATTTCCCCTTCCTTTTTCTTCTTCATTTGCTATACGAAAAACCGGGCCGCGCCGTGGGCGAGTGGTTAGACCTCTCACCTAGATGGCCGGGGTTCGATCTCAAGCGACCGCATCTGAGATTTGTGGTTTCCACGGGTACTCCGGTTTCCCCCGCCATCGCATTCCACCGGAGCTCCATCATTGTTCATGTATCATCAGTGTCACCGCCTGCGGTGCCATAAGTAGTTAAAAAAAATATACGAAAAACCACAACCAAACACCGCACACGTATTCACCATGAAACTGGTTTAAAAGCCATAGACTAAATGAACTGCCGAATTGACATTAACACCACAAAATCTAATTTTTGGTTACACATTTAATCCACAAATGCCGTACCCTTCTCAAATGTTTATAGCCACAATATGGCGGTTTTACTAAAACGTGTTTCATCAACCACAATACAATCTATTCTGTGAATTATACTCTCTGGTTAGTCCACGGACAGTGCTTTATTACATAGCCCATTAAACAACAACAGCAGCAGCAACAGCAAAGTCGGAAGGATAGAGGCTATACACATAATATTTTGTGCCGGTAAGTACTCGTGTTTCAATGTAAAAATAAGGCATCTTGATGCGTGCTAAACATTATACATGAATACTCTTGAATTTACGAACAAGATTGAGTTACAATAATTCTGAGATAGCAAATCATCCCTTTGTTGCCATGGCTGGGGAATTCACCAGACATGAACCCGATTGAAAATGTCTGGAAGCTAGTGAAGAAAGAAGTGGCAAAGGAAGTGATGACTATGAAAACTAGGCTTATTGAAAAGATCATAGAAGTGTGGAATCATCATCCACATATACAAGAGACAGTTCATGCATGTATAAATAGCATGTCAAGGTGAATTACAGAATTGATAGCTGCCAAAGGTGGCTCAACTAAGTACTAAGAGTTTAATAATTATTAGTATACAATGGTTCCATCACTTGGCATTACTTCTATCTGCAGAATCTAAACTGTGACCCACTATTAAGAATATATGCTCTTTCTTATTGAACACATTCCCATGGCAATCAAATAAAAGTATAGAAAGATCATCAGAGTGACCTATATTCCATTTTTAACACCACCGAAGGATGCTGAAAGGTTATGCAGTTAATGGAGATATCACAAATGTTGTCTTTGTTATAATCAGAGTTGATACTATTATAATTGTTAACCAATTTAGATGTACTACATTTTACTGTTACCAAAGTTCAAATAGTTAAGTTGTAATATATTTGTATTACATTTTGCATATACATTGGTCTTGATACGTAAGAATATTGTGGTCGCTGATGACCTTTGTTGTTATAAAAAATAAAATAAAAAAAAGATGATCATACAGTTTTGAAGCTGACCGCAACAGTTATGATCCAAAATTACCATTTTCCTCTTTGATGTGATGTCCTCATTGATTGCATGCAGTAAACATGAAGCCATTCCATAGTATCTATCTACTTCATACTAATTTGAGATAAACATTAACAGAAATGCTCTTATTAAGTGGTTGCTGTGCAATTGTCATATGAAGCAGATGAAGCCTTCCATATGAGAAAAGCTATCTACAATGACAAACTCCTGATTAAATTTTTTGGCATACCTATATGAACTCCACTATAAACTTTGGACAGTTAAAATATTCCATACTCCGAACTCTTGATTTTTTTTAATGTTGTGGCAAGTGTTGCAAATGATCTCATGTGTACACCATGAGTGCACACCATAATATAATAATACATACCCTGACTTGTTATTAAAGAGGCGTTTAATGCTCTTTCAACCTCATTAGAACTGTCATTTTGAGATAAAAATAAATATGTCTGCTACAGAAATTTTCCTAGCAAAGTCTATTACTTTAAACTAGAATTTACAGATGAACAACATGAAGTTATTTTGAATTCACTGGGACAATGTATAGTGCCTGGCCATATTGGTAAAGCTATACGACGGTTCCACCACCCCATATAATGACATGCGCTAAGTTGTTCAGATGTGAAAGTTGCCAGATTGCCAAAATTTTGACTTCTTCTTGGGAACACTGGGGTTTTAGCTTAACAGATTCATCGTCTACACCCTGTGGCCTTCGGCCACAACCGCTACACTCCTCAACTTATAAAAAATATCCCTCGGCTACGCATTGCGACTTAGGGCCCTCCACGTTGGGCTACGCTTTACAGCTTAGGGCACTAAATGTTTATAACAGACCAGTAAGTAATTACAATGCGGCTCTGATGACGAAATAACAAAAGTACCCGCGTATAGAAGTAATGCCAAGTGGTGGAACCATTGTATACTAATAATAAAATGTGCACCCATAAATAAGGTTTTATGGTGCTAGATTCAATTAAACAGTACATTTGGACTATAAGTTTTAAGCCAGTATAATGGTGAATACATGTGTGGTGTTTGTTTGTGGTTTCTCTAATAGCAGGAAGCAAGAAGCAAGGAAATGGACATGTTTCAATACACAGCTTAGTGTACTTATTTAAGTAATTTTTCAGTGGTATTTTTAGTGAAATAAGTTATACGTTATCATCAGAATGATTCAGTATTGTTTGTGAATTGTAGATTACTAACTTACAGAAGCACGAGTGAAGGCAATTTACAGACAAATTTGGCAACCTACTCCAGCTTCTGCTTTGTGCTCACAACGCTTTACATTTGACAATTTGGACTTAGCAGGGCAAACCAGGAGACTAATAGAGGGAGCTAATCCTTCTTTATTCCTGCTTATCCCTTTTAGTTTCAGAAATGTGCTACAGTTCGACATAGACCGCAAAATAGACCCCCAAATAGCAGAAGTACCCCAATTATTTGTGAAACAGTAAATGAAAAGGGTACCCAGCAAACATACTGACAATAGTGTTGTATTGCAAAGACAGAGAAAGAGAAAATTAATGTTGAAATTTAAGAACAAAGCTGCTAATTTGTGTAAAGCACATAAAGGAATAAAATTGCTAAAGCAGAGGGTTAGGAGACAAGAAAGACATATTAGCAGTAATAGGGAAATATTTGCTTCTTCAGCAAAAAAAGAATTAACATTCTACTAATGCTTTAAACCAATGCTGTAATATATGGTACAGTCTTTTGTTACATTAACAGTAGTTTTAGACCAAGAAATTAGAACAAAATTAAGTTATGACCTTGTCACAATGTTTACTCCAATAATACCAATTTATCAATAATAACTTCTAAAAGGCCAAAAATTGTGATTGTATTAAATATTCCAACTAGAGACCTCATGGTATATATGGTAGTGTGTAGTGCCACAAAATGGCAGCTGGGCACGACATTTGCTTCAGCAAACAGTTAGCATTTCTGCCCTGTGCTGCCAGCAGGCAAATGGCATGTGTCTGATACTCAAGTGCCATTAAGAGCTTGGCCGCTTAGTCTGAAGGCACTGTCCATATCATTAGTTTTAGCAGTCAAATTTTCCTCTACTAAATAACTTTTTAATAACATATTTTCAGGCTATTTTTAAATTTTTTGAGAAAATAAAGTGTTCTATCTTAGTAAGAAGTTTATTGTAAATAATGATTCCATTGTATTTGAAACTGCACTCATTCATCTTTTTTCAATGGTAACCAACATGCAGGTGTGCATTTTTGCTAGTAGTATTATAGTCATGTATTTCACTTCTATTGAATGTATCTAAATTAGTTTTCACTTGCACAATTATTTGAGGGGCTTAGGCGTAAAATATGGTAACTGACTTTCTAGGACAAAGTGACTTTAGCAGTATTTAATGTAGTATTTTACATCCAGAGTGCAATGTATTAGTTAATATTCAAAAATCTTAACAGATGTCAGAAGAATACAGATTTTTCTTTCCTGGTATCTACAAAGTGTTGCATTTACAACATGGTATGTGTGACAAAATGGCAGCTAGGAGGAAGTTGAAATTTGGAGGGAACATGAATGTGAGCAATATTGCAATATTAGAACAGCTGTTAGTGATTATGAATGTGATGACTCTGATTAAGATCCAGATTACCAAGAGGTGGAAAATGAAAGTGATGACACGAATGGTAGTGAAGAAAATAAGGTAAGAAGTGTTACTAACCTCAAATTTGCTTTTGCATGTACACAATGGTGTCTGCTGTAGTTAACATGTTTTACATGCTAATGGATAAGTGCAGATGGTGATTGATGTAGTTACCATGTTATATATGCTATGCACAAATGCAGTGAACTAGAATTGAAGAATATGTACTTTAATATTCTGTTATTTTATTTGTATGCATGTACAATTTGTATTGTAAGTTACCATATTGTGTCTAAAGGAATAACTTTAAAATAGCATTTTGTATAAGACCAATTTTCTGTTAAGAAAAATTGTGACCAGAATTACAGTTATAACCAAGATTTAATACAGGGTATAGAAGCATAACATTTATTTTTGCTGTGTATTAAAATGCTATTACCATTGGCCTATAGATTTCTCTATTCTTTTTTTCTAGAAAAATGCAGATCTTGAGAAAAAAAAACATAGAATCATGGAAGAAATAGGCAGAGGGGTATGAACCAACAACAGGAATGTCGAAAAGGTTGGAACAGAGGTTTAATTTATATTCAGAAGCGAGGAAAAGGGAAACAGAGTAAAATCTGTGATCATGGTTCTAACTGTAACTGCAGAAAAAGATATGTTCAGTTATTCAGTAGGCAAGAAAGAATGGAACTATTTCAAAAATTTTGGAACATGGGAAAACACAATTTGCAGAATGCCTACCTTCATGGTTGCATACAAGCAACCCAGACAGAGACGAAAGCAAAGAAAACTGACAGTCCATCAAGCAGGAGTACAACTATAAAGTATTCTATTATATCCTCTAGTGCAAAATTTACTGAAATTTGTAAGACTACTATACTGAATTTTCATGGACTACAAAACAGTAGAGGTCATTTGGAATACTTAACATGCAAGATAAAAGAAGACTGTAACACTCCCACAGGAGATAGAAGGGTAAAACACCAGCATCATCCAAAAAGGTATTAAAATGCAGACATTGAATGTGTGAATGCTTTTATAGATACACTGCTAACACATACCAGCTACTACAAAAGAGTTGACAGTCCAAACAGAAAATTCATGAACATGAAGTATACAATAAAAACCTGTTATGAAAAATACAAGGAAGAATGTCTACAACTGCAGAAATTACTGTATCCAGAGACAAATTTCAATGGATTTTTATAGGAGAGCACAACATATCATATAAAAATAAAAAATCAGACACTTGCAGCACGTGATAGCCTTAATATAAAATTTGACAGGGCAGAAAAAGACAGAGATCAAAACTTATTGAAAACTTTATCTGATCAAATTGAATTTCTTTATGTAAAGCTAAAGCAGGACAGGGTGCCATTATGCTTGCTACAGAAGAGTCGGAGAAAAAGGTATTTGTGTCATTACATTCGACTTTCAACAGACTCTATGTACACCTAACTTTCAACTGGTCCTGCTTTCTATAAAAAGAAACCATTGTTACAATATCAGCATACATTCCGGTTCAGAAAAACAAGGATATTTCTATCTTTAGGATGAAGGAACTGCTGGCAGAGGAGCAAAATGAAATTGGCAGTTGTTTACTGAAGCACTTTGAGCAACATAACATTCAGGGAGAGAAGTTGATAGGTGTGTCTGACAACTTTGGAGGACAAACAGGAAGTGGACCGTTGTGTCAATATGTTTGAAACTAATTGCAGATAATAGATTTCCACAAGTACAGCATACAATGTTGCCTTCTGATCTTGATTTTGGTGTAGTCAAGAAATATGTTCGGAAACACTGTCAGCATGTATTCTTGCCTAAAGAATGGGAAGAGGACTTATGCAAGAGCCAGAAGAAGAGACCTATAATTGTGTATTGTATGACCATTGATAATTTTGTGAAGGTTTCTTACTTGTGGGACAACTTCAATCAGAATTGTACATGTTCTGGTGAAAAGTTTGGAGTTAGAAATGTTGTTCAAGTCAGGAACCTGATAAAATGAATGTAATTCACACCATAGTGAAATGGAACCTGTACCACTAACACGAAGAGGTCATCCAGTACAGTTCCTCGAAGGCTTTAAATATTCTCTTCCACTTCTATGTAGAGGTCCACAACCCATCGAGGCAACCAAATTTTTTTTTTTGGTAGTGTTTAACGCCCGCTTTAACTACTAATGGCATCGCAGGCGGTAAGCAACCAAATTGAAAGATGTTCTACCTTGTTTCCAGTACATAACAGAAGTTCATCATGCTTCTTATAAGGCATTAAAAGTAAATGAGAAAAGCCAACCAAATGACAACAGCAGTGATAGTGAATTTGAATATTAGTATTTTCATTTTGAAACTTAGTAAATTCAATTAAATTGTGTCGTTGCATTAATATGTTGCCTTAAATTATCAACCAATTTGTATAATTTCAGAGGTGAACATTTTTATGACCATGAATGACATGGTATCGATATAATAAGGCAGTGAATAACACTCTGTTTATGGTGGTATGCATAAAGTCAAGCATAAGCTTTGCCTTGCTAATTTTCAAGTGTAATCTTGGTTTCTAATGCATAAAACAGCTTCGACTTGACTTAAGTCTAGCGTTTGCTTTGGAGCCAACTAGCTGCCTAGCTTGGGTTGCTTTCTCCATCAAGAAGTTGAAGAAATTATTCTTCCCGCCTTTTTAAGTTTATTTTTTGATTTCCCGTGGCTTTACGGTCAGTTTTTCTTTTTAGTTCAGTCTTCATATTCCGAATCTTTTTTTGCACTTGCTGTGGAGTTACTTTTCTGCCTAAAGTTTCTTCCAGCTTGACGCAGACAGTTCGCAAAGCGTTAATTTTTTCTTCTTTGATGCTTGGGATCTGAGATTTATTCAACAGTATTGGAAACTGCTTAAGAATTGCTACAAACGTATTCTGAATATTCACTTCGTCTGCCATACTTGCCATTACACATATAACTTTAAGGTTAGGTATCGTATTCGCAAAACACTTCTGTGCAGTACACATGAGTGGCAGCACTTGGCAGACGACAGCTGCGCGCGCAACATATTTCAAGCGTTTGCTGGGAAAACATCTAGCGAAAGCTTGTTAGATTAAGATTTTTTTTATGCATGAGTTGAACAAGCCAAAGCTTAATCTTGTAGACTAATCTTAAAGCTTTCGCCTTAACTTAAACTATAATCTTCAAGACAAAGCTTGGATTTTATACATTTATATTTTATACATTTGACCCATTGGGACTGAACTAAAAAGAAAAACTGACCACGGGAAATCAAAAAATAAAGTTAAAAAGGTGGGAAGAAGAATTTCTTCAACTTCTTGATGGAGAAAGCAACCCAACCATTAGTAGGATTCCAGGTAAGAATAAAAATAGATCTCAGGAGCCAAATTTAAAAGTGTGTAATATCCTTTGGTTTGTACTATCAAGTGCAATTTCAAACGTATTCTGTAGTGTGATACATGTTACATGTATCTGCTATAAAATATAAATATATTGGAAAATTACAGTGTATATTAAAGTACATAACAAAATAATACTACTTTGGGGGAAAAAAGGGACTGTTTCAAATGCACTTTTTGCTTCATAATTAATTCTATTAGGTTCTTAAAGACTCTTTTCAAAGGGGTTTACACATGACTTTCCTGTAAACAGCACTAAAATTGATGATTTTATTTGCCTTTATTTCTGCATAAAGATTGCACCTGGATGCTGCTGAGTTTACCATTTATATACGTTTTATTGGAAAACTTTTGTTTTCATTGTGACGTCTCTGGTTTGAATAGTTACAAAATGTAACTGTCTATAGCTCTTGTTTGCTGGTGCTAGTTTTACCAGCTCATAATTTCTCCTAAGAAATGTAACATTTCATGGGATTTGAAGTTATTTCTGAGCAAAAATATTCGCAGCATTTATATGTAAGATGTTAGTTATTGAAAGCACAATGGTAATTGACATCATCCTTGTGCTACTGAAGAAATTTCACACTGGATCATCTCTGAAAAAGCAGAGGCCTGTGACACTACTATCACTTGGAGGTCAGCTAACCTGTAAACACGACCTTGTATGTACTGACAGAAGAGCATTGTTAGCAATAAATCAGGTCACAGCTGGACGACAATGCATTTCCAGTAAAGTAATGTGATATACTTACAGCGTCATAAACTCCAAACAAGTATATGCCACTAAGTAAATAAACCAAGTTGTTCTTTTAACTCCCTTGCGGCTAGTTTATTTAGTTTTTTGTGCTGTTTACTGTTTAGGTGGATGTGCTGTGGGCGGGGAAGGTTTGCAAGAACAGCCACCAAAGGATGTAATTGAGCAGGTTGAAGTTGAATCTACAAATAATGAGAGCATTGCCCCAAATTCCAATAACATTGCTAATGAAACAGGTACACAATCGAATAAATGTAAATTACCTGAGACCCCAGAAACAAAACACCTGACTACGTATGAACTGCAACTGTACTCCTAGAACAACTAAAACTGATACGCATGCAGCAGGAGGAGATATTAAACAAACAGAGCTTGCTTCCAGTAATAGAAGTACAAGGGTCAAATTTTCAGAACTTGTAACAACGGATGAAATTTTAAGCATGTTAAACACGTTCCATATACAGATGACATTTATATTTCATTCGAGCTGCATAACCATTTGCATTTGTGTGTATAAAGTTTAAGATTGCCATCAAACTTGAAATGTATAGTTTCTATTCATAACAATATGTAATTTAATCATTTGCAACAACTGTGAAATTTCGTTTCTTCTTTGCATTCCACGTCGTCTCCAATCTTCATTTTCATTCCAATCTTCATTTTCATTCCTATCTTCCCCTTCTCCATATTCCTCTTCATTTTTATTGTTATCATCAACTTCTTCCTCTACATCATCGTCTCTCAGCTGTTTTGCGAAATTATGCAACACAAAGCAACATACAACAATACGCGGTACCTTCTCCGTAGGAATTCTGATGGTGTTCATAGGAAATCGTCTCTTTAATTGCCCGAAACATCTCTCTATTGTAACTCTACTTCGGGCATGTTGACGATTATAGTATTCTTCCACAGCATTCACAGGGTTTCTGTATGGAGTTAGTAACCAAGGAGCAATCCCATACCCGGAGTCGCCCAGCAGTATCGCCGTTCCGTCTTGTTCTCGCAATCTTTCAAAAATATTTGAATTTCAGAATATGCGGCTGTCATGCACACTGCCAGACCACGTTGCATCCACACTTGTAAACACTTCATCGGAACTGCATGTCGCTTGAACATTAATAGAACAAAACGTTTTTCTATTTATGTACTCGTCGCCGTGTACTCATGGCTTCAGAATTGGCACATGTGTGCAATCTATTGCTCCTATTACACTTGGGAAATTAAATTTATTTTGCCAGTCTTGCTTTACAGTATTAACTTCTTGCAGTCGTGATGGAAATTTTATCCACTGATTAGCTTTTTCAAAAATTCTTTCACTCACATAATCGATGGTTCTACTTACAGTTGATTGATGAACTCCAGCATCTCTGAAATCCTGGGTCGCCGACGAAACGTAGAAATATTTGCATCCTTTGCTTCGATGTCAGTGCACCTCCTCGTGTTTCTGCGTTTTCTCCCAAGAAATGATGTGAAATTAACTCGACATTGTCCTCATTGAATCTATAAAATGATTTATATACACACTCTCTACACTGTCGCTTTACTTGATACACTTTTCTTCGACGGATAGTCATGAACCGTGCCATTTTGTGGGATAAAACAACTCTTTAACACTTCTCTAGTACGAATCAAGTCACCTACTGAGGTAACTTGAAAAAAGTCAAGATTAAGCTACAAGAAGTGAAGCTTTCGCTTGCTTTATGCATTGGATTTGCACTCAAAGTCAAGTCATTGCTGGAAAATTCAAGCTAAAGCTAGGCAGCTAGTTGGCTCCAAAGCAAACGCTAGACTTAAGTCAAGCCGAAGCTGTTTTATGCATTAGAAACTAAGATTACACTTGAAAATTAGCAAGGCAAAGCTTATGCTTGACTTTATGCATACCAGCAAATGTTTCACATTCTTATTTGTAACTGAAAAAAAAATTGTTTCATATTTTAACATTATCAGTGTATTCCTTAATGTTTAAATAATTATTAAAAATCTTGAATAAACAATGAAGCATTGTTAATGTATAGTTATATTTTTATAAATCTTTATATATCTAATAACTTCAAAATGCCAACATGTCACCATGTTTTACGCCCAAAGTCCTCCCTCATTTCATAAATGCATGAATAAATGTGTGTGTGTGTGTGTCATAATTCTTAATGTTATTAATCATTCTTTACAACTGACAATTTTTTTCAGATTCATCGTAATTCTAATTGGCCCTTTTTGCATTTTAAAGCTCTAATAATGTGATCATACCACTACTGTTTCCTCATACTGTTATCCCATAAAATTTAAAAAAAAAAAGGTATACTGTCCTTGAATTTATAGTGTGATTTAAGATAGATATTTGGAAGCAAATTTTAACTAGCATCTTAATTAAAGTTTAGGCATGAATATTCCAGTTTAGTTTATTCTCCATCCAAATTCATAGATAGTTTGTATTTACTGCATAATTAATGTCATAGTTATCTAATTTAATTTTAGGGAAATTAATCATTTTGTTCATTTTATGATGGAATCCTAATGTCTGACTCTTGTCCTTGTTAATAACTAGTTCATTAGATTTAAACCAAGTAAATAATTGTTTCAGATTATTTGTATTTCCTTTTATCTCATATTTATTTGGACCAGAGATCAAAATGCCAATGTTTGCAAATAGCAACAGTTTTGTTGAATTATTTGAGTTGCAAGATTATTAATATCTAAAATAAACAATAATAGACCTAGAACTGTGGATTGAGGGACTTCACATTCATTATTGGTATTCATATTCAATATTGGTGGCTTTCTATTTTGTAATATTTATTTTGTTTGTATTTTCATTGAGAAAATCTATTACTATTATTTGCCTTCATTCCCTTAGATAAGACTCAAACCAATTACAAGCAACTCCCCTAATTCCTATTGCATCCAAAAGTTTGATACTGAGATTTTACTGGAAAAACATGTTTTGATACTGCCTGAATAAAATAAAAATAAATAAATAAACAAACAAAATAATAAATGAAAAAGGATTTTTATTAAAAAGTCCATGTGTCTTATTACTTTTTTGTTGTTGTAGTGTTTAACGCACACCATAGCTATTTATGGCACTGCAGGCGGTGACACTGATGATACATAAATGAAGGTGGAGCACCGATGGAATGCGATGGCGGGGGAAACTGGAAAACCTGGAGAAAACCTGCCCCAGCGCCGCTTTGTCCACCACATATCTTGCATGCCGTCGCTTGGGATCAAACCCAGGTGAGAGGCGTGTGGACTAATCACTTGGCCATGACGCAGCCTGTCTATCTGTGCATTCAAAAATTAAAAATTGGCAAAATACCAAATTTTCTATTAGGTCCAAAATTTAATTTGGTATTTAGGCTGAACAACTTTCAAAGACATACACGCACACACACCAGCACACCTCCACAGACTCCAACACTCACACATACTCAGACACCTACACACACTCAGACACTTACACACACTCAGACACTTACACACACTCAGACTCTTACACTCGCTCAGACACCTACACACACTCAGACCCCTACACACACTCAGACACCTACACACACTCAGACCCCTACACACACTCAGACACCTACACACACTCAGACACTTACACACACTCAGACTCTTACACAAACTCAGACTCTTACACTCGCTCAGACACCTACACACACTCAGACCCCTACACATACTCAGACACCTACACACACTCAGACTATTACACTCGCTCAGACAACTACACATGCTCAGACACCTACACACACTCAGACACCTACACATACTCAGACACCTACAACCACTCATACTCCTACATGCACTCAGACTCCTACACACAATCTGACACCCACGCTCACACACACACTGACACCTACCCCCACACACACCAACACATCCACTCAGGCATCACCACCACACACTCCAACACACACACAGACTATCACAGGCACAAGCGATCACAACACACATGTCATACCCACTTCACCTCATGTCGCCGACCTCATCGACCTGTCAGACATAAGACCATCACCCACACCACAAGCACACTCACCATTACCTGAGAGCTACGCGCAGGCGGCACAGGCAAAATCAAACACACACACAAACACTTTCACGGAGTTTAGGTCCGATCTGGCACCTATTTTCGTGAAAAACAGCCAGACAACACACATACACGCTCTTGCACTCAACTTTGATAGGAAACACAAACCTCTACACAAATACACCATACGAATCGCGCAACGATCCGGAGACTATGCGGTGTAACTGTTCTGCAGGAGGGACTACAATGCTTTTGTAGATCACCTCAAGCGGGAATGCATACAGTTCCACCTCATGCCCGAACCCTCGCTTAGGACCATAAGATTTGTTATTAAAGGGCTGTATGCGGAGGTCTCCGGTGAACACATAAGACAGGAACTGGCATCACACAACCTTGAGGTCCTTAGGGCTGTGCAGATGCACAGAAGGAATAGGTTTAGAGCCCCCCTCCCCATGTTCCAGGTGGAACTGGCGGACACACCAGCCAATAGAAAGATAGTGGGCCTCAAGTACGTAGCTCATTTTAGGGTTAGGATTAAAGAATACAGGACCGATCCAGCGCCAAAACAGTGCAGAAAATGCCAAATGCTTTATCACACGCACTTAGAATGTCAGGCTCCACAAGACACCTGCGCCAAATGTAAAGGCCCCCACCCCTCTTACACCTGTAGAGTTCCCCCAGGGGAACGACAGTGCGCGCTGTGCAATGGTACGGGACATGGGGCAACTTGGCGCGGTTGCCCGAAGTACCAGGCGGCACTAAAATCAAGGCCAAGGGAGCAGACATCTAGGGCCCCCCGACCACAACCAGCAGAACAGAATCAGAGAAATATGACTGCTCCCACTAACACCGAGGGGCAGTGGTACACACAGGACCGTCGTGGCAGAAACCGGCCAGTACCCGAACCCTGCCCCTCAAGAGCTGATGGAGACCTGGTCGCGCACAGTCTGCCACCAGCACAGCACGAGCGCATCCCCAACGCGACACAAAACAAACACACACAAGTTACAACACAAACACATACACAGAAACCACAGTCACCGTTGGGAGATTCAATCTTCAGCCCAACTGCGCTCACCACTCGGGAAGCATTTGAAAATGGCTTGGCCTTGAGGGGACTCCTAACACACCTAGGATGCCCTCCAGATGTAGCTTATAATAAATTCATAGAACACAGCAAATGGCTCCTGGAACTAATATCAGATGAAGACACAGACCCACTGTACCTGTATAATTACCTCTCCAGATATCTCACAGTACTTTCGGACTCTCGTTATGGCTAGTACACCAATTGTAAACATAATATACTGGAACTGCAACAACCTCCGACGCAAGCGTAAAGCACTGTCAGACTTTTTAGTCAGGAACTCTGTTCAGATTGCACTGCTGAACGAGACACATTTAGGACCAGAAGACCGCTTCACGGTACCTGGGTACAAAATCTACAGAAACGATAGAAACCAGAGAGGCGGAGGAGCAGCGGTGGCCGTCCAAAACTCGCTAACTCACCATCAAAAACACGTGCCACAACTAAACCGTCTGGAAGCAACAGCGGTAAATGTGCAATTGCATAACGCCGCAGTAACGATTATAGCAGTATACAATCCTCCAGGCGATATCGACGTGGAGGATGTAGATAAAATTATGCGCCTCGACCATAAGGTGATTGCAGCTGGTGACTTAAACGCCAATACCTTTGGAATTGTAGAATGACAAACACTTCAGGCACCAAACTGCTAACGTACGTTAATAGGTCAAACATCCTACTAACGGGACCTGACGAACCCACGTTTATACCAAGACAGGTCAACCAAAGGCCAGATATTTTAGACATTGCTCTATTGAAAGATATACCATATGACACCAAAACAACGGTAATAAACGATCTCACATCAGATCACTTGGGTACTAATGGAGATCGCAGCGCCTCTAATGTTCAAACCAGCGCCAGCCAGACGCAATTATAATCAAGCAAACTGGCCGGCGTTTGAGGCGCTAATAGAAACCGAACTTGGACAAATGGAAATCAATGTCAACTCCCACGAAACACAAGACCAAGCGGTAGAAACAATAACGAAAGTCATTCAGACATGTACCACTAACACGCCCAAAAAGCTACACGACGACACCATTTCCTCTGGCAGTAAGACGGGCGATATAAGACCGCAACCGCGCCAGACGTCAGTGGCAGCGCACGCGTAACATTATCCACAAAAACGAATACGAAAACCTTAGAATTGCTGCCAACATTCTTATGACAGAACACATAAGAGAACAATGGAACGCCACGCTAGATACACTAGATCCACAAAACCGGGCAGTGTGGCGAATTGCGAAATGCCTAACGCGCACTCGCTTCAACATCCCGCCCCTACATTCGGGAGGCCAAATAGCGGAAACCGACGAACAAAAGGCTGAGGCCTTCGCGGATGCATTAGAAGAAACATTCAAACCGAATGCTGACCCGTGCGACAGAAATTTTGCAGCAGCAACGGAAGACCAAATTGCTAGCATTGGAAACATTGCAACTCACAATAAAATGAGAAAAACAAATTCTGGCGAAATTAAATGGCTAATCATGCATATACCCAATAGAAAAGCTCCGGGCCCGGATAAGATTCCCAATCTAGTGCTCAAACATCTTCCACCAAGCGCTTTAAAACTACTAGCGGACATATTTAATCATGCCCTCCAGAATGGAAAATTCCCAACTCGGAAGGAAGCTCAAATATTGATGTTCCCCAAACAACAAAAAGACCCCTCAATTCCAACAAATCATAGGCCAATTAGCCTCCTTAACACACTGAGCAAACTCCTAGAAAAAGTTTGTTTTGAAACGCCTAAACTCATTTCTCGCTAAGAATAACATTTTAACTAGTGAACAGTTCGGTTTTCGAGCTAATCATTCTACAACGCTGCAACTACTCAGAATAACAGAGAAAATAACTGCAGGTTTTAATAACAAGCGATCCACAGGCGTGGTCCTATTGGACATTGAATGCGCCTTCGACAAAGTTTGGCATGCAGGCCTACTAAGAAAATTAATCTCCATAGGCGTGCAAGACTCAATGATATCCCTAGTCAAAGACTACCTCAGCGGAAGGAGCTTTCGCATCTCCGTAGGTGAAGCTAAATCTACTGCTCGCTCAATCAGCGCTGGAGTACCCCAAGGAAGTTTACTGGGACCCACGCTGTTTAACATCTACATCAACGACCTTCCCCAATTAGTCAGAGTAGATAAATGCATATACGCTGATGACACGGCCTTAGCTACACAATCAACCCAGCCGCGCATTATACATCTAAGGCTACAGAACGCTCTTAATGCCATGGAACCGTGGTTCACCAAATGGTGGGTTAAAGTAAATTCAAGAAAATGCCAAGCCATCATTTTTAGCAGAAGAAATCTGCACAGACACAGGAGGCGAACTCTTCCACCCCTCACCTATAGACAGGAACCAATCGGGTGGGAAACTAATGTTACATACTTAGGTGTTAAAATGGATGAATACCTCAGTTGGAAACACCACATAAACACAGAGCAAAGGCCAATGGCCAACTTAACAGACTCTACCCGCTCATAAATCTTAACAGCAGCCTTAAACTTCAGTTGGGACTTACGTTATATAAGACGCTGATCCGTCCCATATTAACTTACGCTGCCCCCGTATGGGGATATGCGGCACAAACGCACATGAAGCGCCTCCAAACGATGCAAAACAGAATACTGCGAATAATTGCCAAACTACCCGAAGAAGCTCCCGCGTTTGAAATGCACGAAGAGCTGAAAATGCTGACAATTGAGCAATTTATCAAGCACCTAAGCTACAACCTGTATGCGAAAAAGAACAAAAACTACAACGATCACATTAGAATGCTAGGAGAATACGATACGGCACACGACAAGCACCTCCGCCCTCTGTCACTATTTGATCGCACTATTGGCATTGGCGAACCAGAAATTAACATAGAAGAGTATCTAAACACCTTAATGCACTAGCCATGATGCAGGTCGCGTGAACTCACACACACATACCAAAATTACGCTGCCCTCAAGTCCTTGTGTTACACAACCAAGGCGGCCCCGGGGGTTGAGGGTCCCCCCGCAAGTGGCACAGGCTCGCTCCTGCACTAAGGCAGACAGCCCGCCATGTGCGCACTTTATACAACCTTGCTACACACTGGTTAACGAGACACAATTGACAGAGCCGACAGGCGGTAAAAATTTCACTGTATATACAAATAAGATACTAGCAGTAAGCACACATATATGTATATATATGTATATATAATCAAGATGAAGCCGACAGGCGGAAATACACTTCAACTATTTAGAGATAAGCAAGCATAAAAAAAAAAAAAAATAACCATAGAAATTAAGGCACATGGATGAAGCCCTCGGCGGATCATTCTATACAAGTAAATACTAGAAAATTAGTACCACAAGAATCCAACTGTTAAGATAAGTCATGACTCAAGAATACATGTAAGCAAAAACACTTGTTAAAGCCACTAGGCGAACTTATACACCTTCTTTTAGGTAACCCATTCCTGACGAGGCCAGAAGGCTGATATGTATATAACATCATTTACAACATAAATACACCTCCAATTACAACCTGTCACCTCCAACACCCCCCCCCCCAGGGAGCACTCAGGGCGCAAGTCATGTGTGTCCCCTGGCACTTCAGTCTTCACTCGCTGTTACTGCCACTGGCATGCAGCTTCCATTTTCTCCAGAAATGCGCAGGTGCTTAATGCGGTACTGCACAAGCGAGGCATGGGCCTCCTACTTCCGGTGGGGGTTTTTCGTGGGTAGTGCCGCACTGGTTCGAGCCCAGGGCGGGGAGTCTCACACTCCCAGGCTTGCCTGGGGCTAGGGCGTCAGTAGCCTTTTCCCCCACCACTAACAAAAAAAAAAAAAAAAAAGAATGCAAAGAATTATTAGTTGGAATTTTCAAATACTTATACTTATATCTAGTGGGAATTTTTTTTTTTTTTTTCTTTTTTCTTGTCATACAAAGACAACAAAATTTAAGACATGACATACTAGCTAATTTTAAAAGATTTGACTCTTGCATAAGCCTACTGTATTCTATTGTTCTTGTTGTACCTACAAGGAAATAGGTAATAATATTACTTCTATAAAATTTATCTCAATTAACATGAAGTAAATAAAAAATACTGTTTTATAAAAGGAGTAGTTTTTGAAGAGTGGGTAGAGAGTCGTGTGTAAGTAACATGTCAGATGCTTTGGTCAACTGTAAATCTTTCTTCATCTATAATAACTAAATTTTAGAGAACCTGAAAGCAAAAAGCAAATACATATCTGCCTGACCTGCTACTTTTCCAGTCCTTACACATATTAACACTAATGCAGGTATATTTTTAATTTCAGTTTTTGAAGCTGAAGTTTGAAGAAGTACTGGTCAGCAATGAATAATCAAAACCTTTGGCCTAGGAAACGTAAGCAGCTTTCAAATATAGGCCAGAACAAAGAAAAAGCAAATGATTGCACTTCAAGAGAGACAGATAGTGCTTCATGTTCCAAAAAGTCTAAAAATGACACCTCTATTGCTAGCATGTCTTTTTCTGGTCATCAAAAGTTTACTTTAGTAAAAAAAAAATCAAAGCGGTCTCGACACACAAACAAAAAGGACAATTTTGGCCCCAAGGAAGATGTCTCTTGTGAGCCTAATCACCCTGCTCAGTTGACAGTACCTGAGGTATATGAAAGACAAGGGAAGAAAAGAGTACCAGCACCTGCACAAGAGAAGCATTCAAATAACAGGGAGAATGTAAGTTTTAGCAGTAACTATCTTACTTTGCATGAAATATACAAATGAAGGGACTTGAACATAGTTTTCAAAGAGAAAATGTAACTCGCAGAGAATTCATTCCAGATCCAGCTAACAAGGATTTTTTTTTTTCAGTTAACAAATAACAAAAATAATCAGATGGAGAAAGTACCAATTAGTGAGCATATTTTGAAACATTAATAAAATAAACTTTTAAGTTGTATTCAGAAGTATAGGTGTATATAGGTGGAGAAGGTATTGCATTCCATCCAAATAATCAGCATCAAGGTTTCGTTGAAAATAAATGGTGTTGGCCCCCTTGAATCCTAAACAACAATTTTAGGTAAAAGTTGATCCATGTGTGTTTCTTAATAATTAACAGCATAACTCAAAAATCAAAAGTCAGATAAATACAAATCTTAGTACTTAATTTCAGTATTTTCCAAACAATGGCCAAATGTTTTAAAAAACGTCACTCCCAGCTATCATTTACATGGACATTTTTTTGTAATTTTTTATTTTCTAAAAGTTGCTTTAATGCTTTTAATTACATTACCATATACTACAAGATATTTATCCGAAATAAAATGTATATCTGAATTTTCTAGGAATAACCTGTGAAGTTGTCTTTATTTGGAAGGAATTTTATATACCCTTGTATAACTGGTAACTGTTTAGCAATGGATGAAAACATACTGCACAGAAAATGTATAGAAACTTTTAAAAGCAAATTCAAATATTAAACCACTGTAAAAAAAAAAACACACAGTGTTGGGCAAACAATGGGATTTACTAAACATTAGGAAGATGTTCACTGTTCTCTTTATCAATGTATAGCATTATGCACAGCATTTTGCTTATAATTTTTGGAAATGTTGGCATCTGTTACAAATACATCTTGCAAGATGGCATCTTTCATTTGCAATGGGATTATTAAATGTGACAGGAAAACCTATTCTTTAACCACTTAATGCTATAGTTATTTTTATAGAAATGGTGAAAATATTTCATATTTTTTTCTTTGCATTTTGTAATACGTGATGATTTCTTGGGCATTATTTGTAGGAATCATAGTCAAAAACAGATAACAATGAGTAGAAACAACAATGGGTTTTAATGCATTTATATTATTCCAAGATGTGATAGACACAAAAGCAAGGTGTCACACAAAGTGGAATGTAGAAGTCTGGACAATAATAGAGGCTGTCTTTTCTAGTTTTCTTTCCTCTTACACACTCACACAGCTACACATAAGAATATTGCTTCTCTTCTGGGTTCCAGATTATACTCTGCAAAATAGTTACTGCCAGGAGAATGTGTATTTTTTCACTTGTAGAGGAGCTGGACTCCCTGTTTCATTTTTATTGTTTACTGCCCAGTGAAATGATTTGTCTCTCTTGTTATATCAGTTAACTCCTCATCAAAAAAGGGGCTGAAAAATGCAGTGATATTATCAGCATCCACTGCAAAATTCAGGCTAGAAGCAGAAGTAATCTGGATATCTCAGTGGAGCTGGAGTTGCATTGTCACCTACATGTAGTAGCACCCACGTGACAGGAGCAGTTAGCAATTGTCTTGCTGCACTTAGATCCACAAAATTACTTGTATCTGAGACAGAATTGCTTTCTTGTAACTCTTCTGAACTATAGCTGCCAGATTCCTCAAGAGAAACACTATTAGAATCACTGCTACTTGACTTTTTTTAGTTTTGAGTGGGTTCCAGTTTGAGTACCAATTGTTATTGTTGCACACATTCTGAAGGTGCGAGTGTGCTGAACTTTTTAATATTTTGCAATGTGATCTTGGCTGTGAAGGTCATGCCAGCATGTTGTAAAATCTTTTTTGCAGTCTGAATATTAAGGTGATGTTTAACTAATGGAAAATGAGGAATTATATCCTTGTCACAACATCTACGTAAAAAGGTGAGTCAGCACAGCAGAGTAACTGATTTTGTAAGTGTTCCAACGTTTTAATATTTTTGTGTCTCCTCCCCGTAGAGGTGTGTAATAAAAGATTTGAAGCTTTCTTGGTGTCGGCTGTAACATATGATTTGATGGGATAGCAACTGAGTTAGATTGGAATCAGAGAAATCTAAGTTTTTGACCATCTTGACTCTGTGGTCTTCGTCAGAGAACTGGCAAAACTGCCATAAAAACTAATATTTATAGCTTGTAGGTGTACCCATAGTTGTGTTCGCCCCAACCAATCAGACATGGCTTCTTGGCATGAGATCTGTGATAGGTTAACATGCACTCATTTCTCTGAGGTCCGCTCTTGGTGTCGTATAGCAGTTTTCCATCAAAGCGCAGACTATGCCCAATCCTGCTTAACTTTCTTGATGTGGTAACAGGCCTATATGCAGTTTCCAGCATGATTTCCTCTGCAATTTGCTTCTGGTATTGTGTTCGGTCATCCATTCACTTACTGTCCTTGCCAATGCTGCTTAACTTCTCTTAGTACATGTCTACTACATCTCTTGACAGATTTTCACCAGTTTCAGCTTAGGTCTTTCTGTGATCTACCCTTGGTGACAAACATTCCATCGAAAATGGCCATAGGATCCTCTTCAATCAAACAGCAATAGTTATAAAAGCTAACAATTACTGGGACCATGTCATCAAGGAGAGCATTGAAATTAGGATCTGTGATAATTTGTGTAACAGGGACCGGGGCATGCAGCTAAGTGAGGCCTGGCAGCCTATCCCCAACGTGATTAAAAACAAATTGAAGAAATCCTGCTCTCCATCTAAGCATTCTCAAGAGGTCTCTGAAGTTAAGCAGCACTAGATGTGATCAACACGTGAGTGGGTGGATGCAGCATTGAGAGACCAAGGGTGGATCACAGAAAGACCTGTCAATAGATATGTACTAAGAGAAGTTAAGCAGCATTGGGCATGGACAGTATGTGGATGGATTACTGCAATACTACACCAGAAGCAGATTGCAGAGGAAATCATGCTGGAAGCTGCATATAGACCTGTTACCTGATCAAGATAGTTAAGTAGTATTGGGCATGGTCTGCACTTAGATGGAAGACTGCTACACGACTGAATCTTGGAGAAAATGAGTACTTGTTAACCTACTGCAGATCCTGTGCCAAAAAGCCATGTCTGATTGGTTGGGGCTGAACACAACTACAGGTACACCTCCAAGCTATAAATATTTGTTATTTATGCCAGTTTTGCCAGCTCCCTGACAAAGACCACAGAGTCAAGATGGTCAAAAGCTTGGATTTATCAGATTCCAATTTGACTCGGTTGCTGTCCCATGAAATCATCTGTTTGTAATATAGCAGCTAATAATTTGTAATAGAATTTCACTTATCTTTTTCAAATTCAAAGGACTAGTTGCACATTTACAGTTTTATTATATTGTTAGCTTCTTGTTATTTATTTACATCATTATGGTTACTGTCACTATGTGAAGCATTATGCACTAGGTATTGCTTACTGCTGGAATCAAAACAAATTTGGTGAGAGAATCAATTAATTGTATATCAAAATTCATTGCGTAATTTTTATTCTTTAAAATAAATATTAATTGAAGATCCGATCTTAGATCATGTTTAGTATTTCAACTATTTAGGAAGCTGTATCACTTTTAACCTGGATAAGAACATAGACATTAAATTACAGAAATATCAGAGTGTATTATAAGCAAAAAATTAAAAAATACAAAAAGAGATAATAAAATGAAATTGTATAAGGTAATGTCTATACTTGTTTTACTGCATGGTAGCGAATCCTGGGTAATGAAGATAAAGGATTGTAGTCATGTACAGGCTGCAGAAATGAAATTTTTACGATCAGCTAAAGGTTCTACTTAATTGGATAGGACTCTTAATGAAGTAATTAGACAGGAATTGAATATTTTTGCAGTAAAGGATAAACTTAAAAAAGTGGAAGCAATAAGGATTCTAAAGATGGCTTTACAATATAAACCTATAAGAAAGGGAGATAAGAAGGCCAGTTAAAAGATGGAATTGAGGCCGGAACAGGTCAAAAAGGCCTAATCCTTGAAAGGTAGAACAAGAAGAAAATAAATGTTTTCTTCCACTAACCATTAAATTGATGCATCCGTTTAAGTGTTTAGTAATTTAACTTCTGGATGTATTTCATGATTAAATTTCTGAAAAAGATCTGCCACAACTGACTTTGCAATCTGTTTGCATTTAGTATTTCTTAAGTGCTCCTTAACTTCGGTTCCAAATGATATTTTGTGTTACAGTGTAAATAAGGTCACAATTTAAAAAGCTTAAATGATAAATGCCACATTTTTTATTTTTGAGATTTCATCTTTTTACGAAAAGCCAAACAAATTTTTTGTATTGTATTCATTTTGGGGGACCAATATTATATCTGTAAATTTATGTGAAATCAGGTTAAAGCTGTATTTTTTATGTAATTATCAGTATGAGTTGATTTTCTGTAAATTTCAAAATTCAATTTATTGTACGTTTTATTAATTTTAAATCCAGAAAAGGGAGATTTGGATTTTAGTGTCAACTTTTCAGCTTTATCTTTTAAATTTCAAGGTTTTAAGGCATCATTTACATCTTTATCAGGAATAATGGCACAAATATCATCTACATATCTATACCAAGTTTTACAAATTACAGGGAATACTTAAATGTATTTCAAAATAGATCTCAAAAAATCAGCAAGAAAAAGGTAAAAGTGGATTATTCCTTGCTAAACCAGAAGTTTATTCATAGAATTTGTCATTAAAATGGAAAAACTGTTGATCCAGACAAAGATTAGTAAGATTAAGAAAATCGTTATTAAATCTTCATTCAGATCTATAGTACTTAAACTATTTTTCTAAAAATGTTAAGTTTTTCTTTAAGTATGCTTGGACACAGAGTAGTTACATCGAAAGAAATAAGTTCATCATTAGCAGCCAATACAGTATTTTTTATCTTTTCCACCAGCTCAAAAGAATTTTTAATACTTAAACTCAAATTTTTCAAACTTACTGAATTTTATTTAACCAGTTAGCTATATTGTAAGAAGCTAATTTATGCAATTTACAGTATGTCTGATTTTATTTATAGGTTTATGAACTTTAGGAAGAGCATAAATTTTAGGTAAAATTGGATTACTAACTTGTGTTATTTGAAATAACTGAGAAGTTTGACACAAGTGAGGTAGTTCAAGTATATTAGTATGTCAAGATAGTGACACTCACCTCATTTAAAGTGAAATTACACAAGACTTATGTTTCAGGGGCGTTTGACTAAGGAGGAAGGCAAATGCCCTTGAAACATATCTTGTGTAAAATAGGAGTAAAAACATAGATTACACTCAAACTTTACTCTTGAAATAAGGTAACTTATTTCGGACATGTCTCGGTAGCTGTTGCCACCATTTTCAATGGAGATTCACTAATGAACTCCTGATAGCGGCCTGTGGAGGTCTCTCTTCCATATAGATGAATTTTGAGATGAGTCCATTTGTTTGTGGTAAGTCAAAATTTATGACCTTGCTTTTGTTTTTTTAAAATTAATAGATTTTTCCCAAACTGTTAATCCAACTGGATTCTGCACTAATTTTAATAACTTGGGCTCACTGTGATAATTATGGTTTTGAATCCAAAAATGATGTGCTACAGCTGAATTATCTGTCTGTTTATATTTTAAATATCTCATGTGTTCTTTAAAATGTTGTCCAATGTTTTCATTTTGTTTTTCCTATATATACCTTTCCACATTCCTTACAGCTGATTTCATATATCCTTGATTGTTTCGATGGGGAGATTTTATCTTTCATATGGAGGAGGTTCTTTAAACTTGCTTATTAACTGGGGCTAAGTTGATGTTCCATTTTTTTTTAAAATCTTTTGAAATTTTTGTAAGTGAATTTTTTGTAACTGGTTTCTGCTTTTATTCTTTGTAAGAGTGCTAATTTCTTTTACTTTCTTCTGTTCCATGAATGTATTAATCTTCTTCTTTACCAAATGTTCTGTGTAGCCATTCTTTTGTGCAACTTCTAAGATCCTATTAAGTTCTAATTTGTATTGCAGCTGGCTTAATGGTAGGTTTACCAGTCTGAATGCAAGGCTGTTGATCATGGTGTGTTTGTGTGAAATTGGGTTGTAGCTGTCGTTAATTATGTAGTTTTCCGTCTGTGTTTCTTTCCTATAGATTCCAAATTTTAGTTTGCTGTCATTCCTGATTATTTTAGGTCCAAGAAGGGAAGCATGCCATTTGATTCTTTTTCTATTGTGAATGTTATGGAGCTGTCCTCAACTACTTTTTTAGTTTACTATTGTCACTATGTTGTCTACATATCTATACCAAGTTTTGTATATTTGTGGGAAGGCTGTGGTTATGTGGATTTCTAAATTACTCTTGTATATGTCTGCAAGTATTGGGGATAATGGATTTCCCGTGGCTAAATCATGCTTTTGAGTATAAAATTTGCCTCTAAATGTAAAGTAGGTTTGTTCAATACATAATTGTGTTAGCTTAAGTAAGTCTTCTGCTATTTTACCAGAAATGTCTGTGGTAGTCAGCCATTTTTTCAGTACTGAAAGTAGTTTTTCTATTGGAATCTGGGGAAAAGTGATACGACATCAAACGAAACCAACATGTCATCATCACTTAGATTTTTTGTTTCATTTGTTCTATTAATTGAACAGAATTTTTTATACTTAAACTGTTGTACTACAGTAGGGTTTGGAACTGTTTTGTGAGCCAATTGGTATGTGGGGGAGTTGATGGTGTTTACAATAGGTCACATTTTATTTCTCTGTTTATGTATTTAAGGTAGTCCATATATTCTTGGTGTGCAGGGGTTACATGGAATTAGTTTCTTTTTGTTGGCATCACCGATTAATTTTACAGTGTCTAAGGTTTCATGTAAAGGTTTTGTATATTTTGGGGTGGGATCTTTTGGAATTTGCACATATTCTTCTGACTGCAAAAGTTTTTCCATGCTGTATTCACAACCTGATTTGTCCATCACTACTATTTTATTTCCTTTGTCGGCTTTTGTGTACAAAATCCTCCTTTTTGTTTAACGATTTTAGTACTCTCTGAAGAGGATTGTGAGGCCTCTAGGATTTTTTTAATTATTTTAAATTTTTTCGCATTCTGCTCTGATTAAGAGCTTATGGCTTTCTGGTTGGTCAAAGATTGCCATTTCTATGTGTGCAACATTATTGTCAACATCGCGGGATAAACTTATGGATGTATTTAGGCCCTTGCTCAACACTTCTTTTTCTTTCTAGGGTTATCCACTTTTGCTTTATGCATATGTTCATAACCTCAAATAACTGTTCTGAATTCTGAACTGTTCATAGGTTGGATACTTTTTAGACATACCTCATACATAAAAAATTAAGCTAGTAACAGGTGAAGCAACACAAATACCAATATAATAATTAATAATTTGTAATAAAATTAACTTATCTTTTTCAAATTGAAAGGATTAGTTTCATAATGACAATTCTATTGCATCGACAGCTTGTGGTTATTTATTCTAGCAAATAATCTTCTTGTTAATGACATTCAGTAATACTTCTCTATCATTAATGTGAGCATACACTTTCGTTTCAGTGGTAATTGTGGATGATGATGATGATGAACCACTCTCGGGACTCCATAGCAGGCAACATGACAATTTGAGAGATAAATCTTTTAGGAGCCATGAAAACCAGCTGGGGAAAAAGTCAATATTATATTCCACCTCAGATAATAATGAACCACAACTGCATTATAAAGAGCAATTCCCCAAGGAACAAATTCTACACGGAGAAACACACAGGATTAGAAATGAAAGCCTTGGAGATCAGATTACTGAAGCTGCTGCATCTTTTGATAAAGAGAGATCTCTTTCTGAACGTGTAAGTATTCTTATTCTGAAATTAGCACTAAATGTTTGAATGAATGAAACACGAATCAAATTTATTCACCTTAAGATTTCATCACAGAAATATTGGCTTCATGAAATATAAACAACTGAAAATTACAAAATGCTGCTTGAAATTACATTATATGAAAAGTTTAACACAATTAGGAAATAGATTAACAAGATAAGGTATAAAGTTAAGAATAAAAACTTAGATTACACTCAAACTTCCTTCCTGAAATAAAATAACTTACTTCAGACATGTTTTGGCAGCTGATGCCACCATTTTCAATGGAAATTCACTGATGAACATGTCCGAAGTAAGTTGCTTTATTTCAAGAGTGAAGTTTGAGTGTAATCTGTGTTTTTACTCTTACTTCACTGCGCATTCCCATTAATGTTTTAATAAAGTATAAGGTGTTACTATTTATAACAAGTTACAATTGAAATGCAGGATACATTATTGGAAAATATATATTATATACATCATTATACACTAACTGAATTATAAGCAATAAATTAATATAAATGAGTTATCTTGAAATGACTGTAGGATTAAGTCTTCTTTTTCATAGCTGGTAGTGCATCTTTCTTCCTGCTTATTCACTCACTGTGGTAGTTCTCGTACATGTAACAGAACCCCAATAAAAGTAATGTATAATTATAAGAGTTATTAAGTGATACAGATTACACAGTTCACAGAATTTCAAATTACTCATTCCGTGGCCCTTAAATTCAACAATTGAATAAAGCTGATTATTAAGTAGGAACTTTTGGATTTCATTTTTGAATTGTGTTTTGCAACTTTTGTTTTTCAAATATATAGGAAGATTACTGTAAAGTTTAATTCCAGTATGTTTAAATGATTTCTCAAAGAGACTGGTTTTCACATGCATATTATTTTTATTTCTAGTATTATATGTATGTATCCCACAGTATGTTCATGTTAAACATATAATAATATAAAGTGTAATAACTAAAGTTCTTGAGATATTTTTTGCATTTTGTTTCTACAAGTTTGGTAACTCAAAATGTTTTGTGCTTGCTTGTGGCAATTGGTACCATGTGCATATGTGTGTAACTGCTGTAACTGCCTTGTTCATGAAAATGTGCATCATTAGCCATGTAGGGCTGCACCATGGCCGAGTGGTTAGACCACTCGCCTCTCACCTAGACGGTCCGGGTTCCATCTCAAACGACCGCATGTGAGATATGTGGTGGGCAAAGCCGCGATGGGGTGGGTTTTCTCCGGGTTCTCCAGTTTCCCCTGCCATCGCATTCCACCGGTGCTCCATCTTCATTCATGTATCATCAGTGTCACCGCCTGCGGTACCATAAGTAGTTAAAGCGGGCGTTAAACACTACCCAAAAATAAAAAAAATAGCCACGAGAACTTCACAGTAGAAGGTGTTCTGTGTGCTTTCTTTTGTGGAGCTAAAATCTGTACACTGGTACAACACTGTTTTCGGTGAGAGTAGGACTGTGACCAACTGAAGATGTTCTCAATTACATAACATTCAAAAAATGGGACAGGCGACTTCTGGAAAATGGAAGTGTACTTTCGATGTTAGGCTGCCACACCAAGCACACAGTTCCAGTCACAGATATAGAGAGAGATTAGATTGGAAATGCCCTATCTTTATGCATTATGATTGCTGAAGCAGGATTTTCACGCAGCTGCCATAGTTAACCACTACACTTTTCTGAGCATGCCTTATGTGGGTTAAATGGGCACACAAAAATAAGATTTTATGGGGTTAAATGTTCAAGCAGTAAATTTAGACTATGTTTTAAACCAGTATAATTATCAATACACATTGTAGTTTCTTGAATAGCGGAAGCAAAAACAAGGAAAGGGAAATGTGTTTCAATACATAGGTTGGTGTACTTATTTAAGAGTTTTTTTTGGTGGTATACTTGGTGAAATATTTATATACACAGGTTAGTGTATTGAAGTGATTTTTTGGTGTTACACTTAGTGGAATATGTTATATATTATGAACAGAACCATTCTGTATTGTTTGTTAGATTTTAGATTTCCAACTCGGAAAGATTGTTGAGAAGCTTGGATAAAAGCAATTGGCAACCTACTCTGGTTTATAAGAAACCTCTTGCTAAATCGCCCATATAGCAGATATCATGAGAAATAATTACCATCAAGTTATGTGCTTAAGATACCAGAATTACGAGTAGAATGTATGACATTAATCAAGGAATATATATGATAACTGTCATTGCATTCTGAATTCAAGGAATACAGCCCTGCATTCCTTGGATTCAGAATGCAAAGGTAATTGTCACAATATTCCTTGACTAAAATCCTTGATTAATACAACATTTTCTACTAAAGCTTTAAACTAATGCTGTAATAACAGCTTTTTGTTATACTAACAGTAGTTTTAGAACAGAAATTAGAACAAAATTAAGTTATGGCCTTGCCACGATGTTTACTGCAATAATACCAATTTATCAATAATCAGTTCTGATGTGCCAAAAAATGTTATTGTTTTAAATATTCCTTCAACTAGAGATCTCTCCCCTTCCATTATCCTTTGTTTTTTACTTCAAAACATTAGAAAAACAATTAATTTGACAGATGTTGCATATGATGTTATGGTAGTGTATAGTACCACAAAATGGCAGCACTTGTTTCAGCAGAACAGTAGCATCTGCCCTGTGGTTCCTGTAGCTACCATTCAATTAATCTGTATAGCCTTCCAGCAGAGACCTCATAAGTTGTGACAATATTAAGGCCACAAGCCATAACATGTAAGGTTTTTATTTTATAATTTTATTATTGTTCACTTGGCTATTTATTTGGCTAAATAACTTAAAGCGTACATCTGTTAATTTGTTGTGCAAATTGTTATTGCTGGATTGTTTTATTTGTGTTATTAATATATTTGTAAGATGTGTGTTCATTCTAATGCAAAAAGATTTAAGTAAAAGAGTTTATAATGAATTGGCTGGAGACGTGACCAACAATCACAACGATGATAGAAAGAGAGGGAAAGACTTTTACATGTATGTGCATTGCTAAAAACTTACATACATTACACAGCCTTGGAATGAACACACGGCAACACAAATAATTTTATTTATAATTGCTGTAAAGAAAAAGGAAGATCGTTTTGCTTAACAACGAAACAAGAAGGGAGTAAAAGATGTATTCTTGTGAAAAAGAAGCGTTATAACTTGATTCTGCATATGTTTATGTATCATCAAGATTTACAGTAAATTCAGAAAGAATAACAACAATATTTATTGATGGTAGTTGAAACCAAAATCCAGAATGCGTCTCGTATACCACTAACCTGAGAAGAGAGAAGAGTTTACATGTCAAAAGTGTAAAAAATTAAGAAAATTAAATATACACAAACCACCTTTTTTCATTAGAAATTCAATCTGACAAGGAAACAGTCAGTTCATTATTTTGTTAGAAAATAAAAATGTAAATGGCGTGTTATTTATGAATACTCTTTAACTGCTGTGGTTCTCAGCATCCCATTCTAAATTGGACATGAAAGACCATTTAACTTTGCTCAGAGGCCTTTCTATCAGACTTGAGGTTCTTTTACATGCCGTATATGTACAACACGGGGCCAACAGCTTTACTTCCAGCCATGCTAAGGATTTTTACACCCGAAAAAATCCATCGTCCTCCACCAGGTTTGAACCCGTGACCTTGGGTATATGAAGTCAGTTTGTTACCCATTACACCACGGAGGGAGACGTTATTTTGTTTGACAGTATACAATGACGTTCATAAAAGGTTGTGCCTATGAGTATAAAATTACGGCTCGATTTGGCGCGTTTCACAAGCTAGGTGGCATTTTACCTTTCTGTAATGGTAAAAAGCATAATTGCCACATATGGGAACTGAACACCTTCGTGTAATGACAGAGTGTGAATGGGACACTCCGAAAGTGGACGAGTATTGTGGATTTTTGGAGGACAGGGTTATAGGTCCATTCTTCTTTGCGGCACCTACACTTAATGCAACAAGACATCTAGATATGGATTTAGTTGTATGCTATGCTACAATTGTGATGCCATCTTTAGAAAGGATGGCATTCCATGCCATTATGTGGAAATTGTGGGATTTCTTGA
Source organism: Hymenopus coronatus (assembly GCA_030762935.1). Lineage (NCBI taxonomy): Eukaryota > Metazoa > Arthropoda > Insecta > Mantodea > Hymenopodidae > Hymenopus > Hymenopus coronatus. The sequence goes on along the minus strand of CM060900.1, from coordinate 532,704,301 downwards.
ATCATAAGTTTTGAAATCACTGGATTAGGAGAGGCAGTCCATCGATTGCTTTGCCCCTTAGAACCCCAGACATTACACCACCTTATTTTCTTCTATTGGGGTGTATAAAGGATCAGGTGCACCAGACACCATGCATGATCTACCAGATAGGCCCATCGCATTCGTGCAGCTATTTTTTTTTTTTTTTTTGTAGTGTTTAACACCTGCTTTAACTACTAATGGCACTGCAGGCGGTGACACTGATGATACATGAATGATGATGGAGCACCGGTGGAATGCGATGGCAAGGGATACCGGAGTACCCGGAGAAAACCCGCCCCAGCGCCGCTTTGTCCACCACAAATCTCACATGTGGTCGCTTGGGTCAAGCCCCGGTCGTCTAGGTGAAAGGCTAGTGGTCTAACCACTGGGCCACGGCATGGCCATGTGCAGCTATTGCAAATGTTGCAAAACACTAGGAGAGAAGTAGAATAGAGATTAGATGTCTGTCTTGCCATTAATGGTGCACATATCAAGGTATATTAAGTGTGTCCAAAAACATTTTGAGTTGCCCTATGTGTAGAAACAAACCAACAATGAATTTCTGAATTACTTCTCAAGTTATTAAATTTTATATTATTTATACTTAACCCATACATACTGTTACTTATAAAAATATTTCATTTTTCAAACACCTCCTTAGGTAAAAACAGAAGCATTTTGACTTTGTCATATGTTCTTAAAGTAGGTAACAATAATTAAGCATTTATGTGGTTTTGGAATTAATTATTTTGTAAGAAAAAAGATTTTGAATCCTTCCATGTTCTGAAATGTTTGTTTTAAAAGTAAGTTTGTTTCAAGGCTTTTTGTGTTACATTAAAATTGCAATAAAAGTCTTATAGTAAGAAAATGGTAAAAGATATGTTGCAACATGCTTCATCATATAGATTTATTAATATGTATCAAATTTCAGCACTTCTAATTTTTATAATTTATACAATTTATTTTGATTGATATGTAATGTTGCAGAGATAGAAGTATTTTCACAGTTTACAAAGCTCTAAATTTTCTGAGAAATTTGGGCAGGAGGCAGGCTGGCGGGCAGAGAGAAAAAGGGATTATATATCATATTTAAACACCTGATGTGTTCCCTCATATGACATTCTCTATATCTCTGTAACAAACTATTCTTAAAATGCTTATTCTTCTATCTACATACTTCGTGATAATCAAGATAAATGTTAATAGAAATGGTCTTACTACTTGCTTTCTTGTAAGTGACGAGAAATAAAGGAACACACTAGGCTGAAGCAATAGTCAAATCTTTTAAAACCTGTTTGCTATGTGATTGAAATCCATTTTATCGCATGGCCTGGAGTTGAAAAAGTCCCATATGAGATAAGTTATTAGTATTTTAAAACTGAAACCAATATCAAGGATTTTCGTGGTACGGTCAACTCCATTAAAAAAATATATATATGATATAAATTTTGTGTCTTAACAGGATTACATTTTTTGTGGGGTAAGTTTTTGTCTATCTCTTATAGTTTACTGGTTATGCAAAGTTCATCCACAATAAAGAGGTCTTCAGGCTATTACCCAAAAATTCAAGATATGCATTTTATTTGTCATGTAAATATCTTTAATATTCAATATTTTAGGTCGTCTCCTTACCGTGGTGGTAGTGCAGCTGCTTACCAACTGGGAGACCTGGGTTCGATTCCCAGTATCGGTATGGGGATTTTTCCCTTGCTGGGAGACCTGGTCCGGGGTGCACTCAGCCTCATGAGGTCCCTGGGGAGCCAATTGAGGAGCTGCTTGATGGAGAAGTAGCGGCTCCGGGAAATGAGGACTGCATTAACTGGCCGAGGGGTTCGAGGCACTGACCACGTATCACCCTCCAATACTGTATCCCATCCATGACATCTGTGGATGCAGCAGCCGTGCAGTAGGTCAAGGTCCCTTGTGAGTTGTCGTGCCATGGTGTTATTTAAGTTATGTTATACAATATTCTAATCAAAATCATTAGCCATTTTTGAGAAAATGAAATTCAAAATTTTTTCCATGTAAAGAGTAGTTTAGTGTAGTGTATTTTCCTCAAAATTTTCTTGTCACATCCTTTGAAGATACAAAACTTAAGTACCAAGTTTGGTGTTTTACCAACTTTTGGTTTTTGAATTATGCACACATGCACACACACATGCACGCACACACGCAAATACACACTCACCCTCTCTCTCTCTCTCTCTCTCTCTCTTTTTCTAAAACTGCTTTTTTTATTACAGGATATTCCAAATGTATATTTCCATGAAATCTTAGTATCAAATTTTTGGGCGAAGTGCAATATCTTTTCTGCCTACACACCATGTACTTTGCAGAAAGTAAAAATAGAATTAATTCCTTAATGATTTGTGTGTTTACATGACATTATGCCGGTATTTTCTTTAGTTTGTAAGCAACCATTTACGACATCAGTGCTGTTTTATGTATGTTGTTTAGTAATCTATATATAACATTATAAAAATAGAAACTTTTTGTTTGTGTAGATATAGGTATGTAGGTTTTGATAATTCTTCATTGAAAAGTCAAAGTATTTCTGATGAACACCACATGATTTAATTTCATATATTACTAGAATATTAAAACATACTTACAAAATTTGAAAAATTTGAATACCTACACATTGGAGTTATAGAAGAGCATGCTTGTGAAGAAAGTGTTGCCTTTTAGTTGAAAATGCCATGTTGTAAGAAGTAGTTATTAGTTCACAGAATATGCATGCAAAATGTTAAATAAGACAAATGCTGCAGACTTTTTCATTCCAAAAAATATACAATATACTCCTGATATTTGTGTGTGAGTTATCCTTGCATCCAAAAAAAAAAAAAAATGAGGAGGAGGAGGACATTGTTATTCTTTGAGAAACAGCAGTAAGCAGCCTGTGTATGATAATAAGTGCCATTTTAAGTGTTTAAAAAAACATTTCATGATAATAGTATACTGTTTCCATTGTTATCCGCCAGCCTGTTTTGTGTAAATTGAAAACAAGCTATTATATATAATGTTTATTGCTGCTCCAACAACAAGGTCATATGTGACACCATTAGATTGCAACTATTAAAATCTTAAAACAAGTACTTGTAACTGAAACAGTATATAATGCCTATAATATTACAAAAGATCAATGAATTCCATTAACAACAGAACTTAATAGTAAGTAATTGCAACAATACACAGTCACAAAGAGGTAAACCAGATAACATTAGCAATGAAATTCTAAGAAACTTAACTAAATACAAGCCATTAATCAGTTTAAATTAAATTTTCTCAAGCAGTCTAATGTCTCTTATGTACTTCTTGGTATGTAGACATGATTGAATGTCTTCTACAGCTCTGTGGAATTCCTTGGCGATGTTGTGGAATTTTCCTGAAGTGGGCATTGTGCTTGCAGTGACAGATGAACTGTTCAACTGTTAAGGTGGTGTTCACTAAGAGCACTCACAGGTTAAGGCTTGCTTTCCTCCAATCGAAAACTGAACTGAACTAGAACTTAAAACTGAAAAGTTATATTCAGTTCAGTTGTGCTTTCCTAGAAAACTGAACTGAAAACTGCACATCATTAAAATGGCTGAAGAATGGTTGAGAAGGTTGCATGGCAGTGAAGGAAGTGAGTTGGAGTTGGATACTTAGATATTTTTTGTTTTCTTTTATGCTCGATGAATTAACAGATAGTTCTGATAATGAGCAAAGATGTAGAAAACACTGTGAGGTGCATCCCATGTTTGCTAATCACAGTTCAGGGGTGCCTATGATGTTTTGGTTGGGAGGCACCTGAAGGACATGACACTAAGGTGATGCCGAAATTCTAGATGATGAAGCCTTTGCTCTACACAGTCACTTCATGTCAAGAAATATACTGTGTATAATTACAGACACAACAGAGCACGCAGGACTTGATTTCCCAATTCCTCTCCCAACTCCTTCCAAAGCCTCTGTTTCTTCTCTATATTTCTATCCTCTGCATGTTGTGCATTGTATAAAAGTTCTGTTATGACGAACAAAGTCAATTATTCTCTTCCTCAATTTTTGAAAACTTTCATTTTCCACTCATGTACAAATATTTAAACCAAATTACAAAAAACTACTGCAACTAACTGAAACTGAAAAAACGACTTCCACCGTAATTTTCGCCACCTAGATTTCTAGTGGAAAACTTGAAATTTCTAGTGACAAATGAGAAAGGAGAGATTCAGTTATCAGTTCAGTTCAGTTTCATTAAGTTCTCTGCTGGAGGAAAGCACTTCCATAATAAACAATGGCACAGTTCATGATCATGTGATCCAAATTAAAAAATATTCAGTTCAGTTTTGAGGAAATCAAGGCTTTAGTCATTTCTGAAGATGTGTATGTGTGTAACACTTGTATGTCCAATACAGAGTTTTGCAATAAGAACCTGATTTTTCCTGGTAAGGGAAGTATACGGATATTGGAATTATTCAACCCTATGAAGTTTCCATTGGCTTTTTATGCAGTGCTTCATAAACATGACCATGTCTGAATGGGGGACTTCCAAGTTAGCTTTTTGGCTGCACCGGGGCAGAGTGGTTACACCGCTTGCCTCTCACCTAGACAGCCCAGGTTTGATCGCAAGTGACTGCATGTGAGATTTGTGGCGGACAAAGCGGTGCAGGGGGGGGGTTTTCTCCAGGTTCTCTGGTTTCTCCTGCCATTATGTTCCACTGATGCTCCATCTTCATTCCATGTATCATCAGTATCATCCCCTGTGGTGCCATATTATTAAAAGCGGGTATTAACACTATTAAAAAAAAAAATTAGCTTTGACTGTAGGATCACAAGCTCAGTTTTCTGATGTTAATCAGCTTGTAGCTTAGTGGTAGCACCATGTAGCACAAACTAACAATAAACAGGATATTGAGTCAACATAAATGCTCTTAAGCTTCACAGATTGTTTTCAACTACCTTAAATATGTTTCACCCACACCTAAAGACATCATTAGCAATATGACAGCTGATAGGTTTTCACATTGCTTCCTGTGGTGAACCTATTGCAGACATATTGTGGCATTTTCACTGTTTTTCAAATGGGAAGAGTTCTATGCTGCAGCAAATGAGCTGTATTATCATCTGTGCATTGCTAGGTTGCTACCCCCATTCTATTCATATTTCCCTCTCGCTCACACACAGAGCATCCAAATCTGCCTGGCGAGATAATGGTCAATATAAGGAAACTATAACTGATTTTTCTAAACCTGTATAAGTTTGCAGTTCTTAAATTTAAGACTTAGACATGCAATATTTGTGTGCTATGTACACATTTTCTTAAATACTATATCATTATAGTTTAGGAATTACCTGCTCTTTTAATTCAATGAAACTGTCAGTAGCGCCTCTGTATGGCTGTCATCAGTTACAATAGAAGACAATAATTCATCTTTGCTGCATTTTTTAAAAAAAACATGAGGACCCTAAAAATAATACTCTGAGCCTGGCTGTGTAATATCAGCCTCTTAGATTTGCCACAAAACTAACCAAAAGTCATTGCACTTGCTCTGCTCCTGACTATACTGTAATTGAAAACTGACTTGAACTGAACTGTGTAGGGACTAGGGTTAAATAAACATGAGTCCTGATTTTGAGACAAAAACATAAAAATGCGATAGCTGATACAGCATTCTACATCTAACAAGAGTGTGTTCGCTCTCTGTCTTTTGACTTGAACAGCTTACTAAGCATAATAAATGTAATAATTCTTTTAATACCATCATGTCAGTTTACATTCCATTTCTGCGTAATGCATGTATGTACATATATAGTAGAACATAAATACCATGGGTGCACAAACAGTTCTCTTTGAGCATGAACGCTCGGTAGGAGCTGTTGAGCCACAATGACAGCTCCCAGAGCGCTGACTGTGTGATACTAGAGCGCTGAATGACGTAGGGCAGTTTTAAAGCAGCTGTCTGGTGGACTGTGTGTTGTCTGCAGCCAATTGCTAACACTCCCTGCTTATGTATACTTCTATAGTGGAGGAATCTAAAAGGCGGAAAAGTGACTATCAGACAAATACTTTCAACATTGCTTGGGAAAGCGATTACTTTCTCATAGCCAATGTTGCACTTCTTGTGGATATTATTTGACACCTCAAGAAATTAAATATTTCTCTTCATAGAAAGAACCAGCTCATTCCTGATATGATGAATGAATTACAGGCTTTTCATCGCAAACTTATACTTTTCATAAATCAGTTATGGTGTGGCAACATGGCTCACTTTCCAACCTTACAAAGTGCTTGTGATGGAGCAGTGTTCAGTGATTACGTTGAAGTATTAATTGAAATTCAAAATGAATTTGATTCTAAATTTCAAAACCTTGATTCACTTGAGAAGGAATTTCAAATTCTCGCAATTCATTTCTCAACATCAGTTGAAATGGTGTGTCATGATTTGCAGCTTGAACTTATTGATCTTCAGTATAATATAAGAGCTAAAGAATGTTTCAACAATACCACTAACCTGAATAATTTTTACTAGACTGTACCTCAACAAAAATATCCATGACTACACAGGTTAGCTGCGAAAATGATCTCAATGTTTGGTTCAACATACGCCTGTGAACAACTGTTTTCTGTCATGAACTTTAAATAGAAACAGGTATTGAATATCTATGACTGACGTTTCATTATGGTCAGTACTTTTTCTTTCAGCTGCCAATCACATAAAACCATGTATTGATGTATTTTTAAAGAGACATAACATATAACTAGTTTGTATGCAGATTTAATCTGCTATAGAAGGCAATAATTTGTTTAAAATAAATATTTTGCCTAACCATAAATTAATAAACTAACATTTTGAGAAATCATTTATGAAAGCTTGAACTTCTTTTCGTGTACGTACTGTATAATGCCCTTCCTCTCTGTCTACTCATAAACAAGAGTGCTGCCAGTACCTGTACTCCACTGCGAACTGCGAGCCAGCTTCGAGAGCATAAACCCTGTGCAGGGCTGATATATACATACAAATAGTAATGCTCATGTAATTCTGATGATGATATAATACATGTGTAGGTTTATTCATGTGTATTATGAATACTATTTGAGTTAAAAGTCTGTGATTTTTACAGTTCTGATACAAGCATTGCTCACTATCTTCCTTGTGAATTATTTTTTCTAAAATTTGACTATTTTGTCTTAGCGCAAGTTGTATTTATGAGAGACAGAATCACTTAGCATGTTACTCCCCAGTTGAGCAGGAATGCAATATGTCAACACAGAAGTACTCCGACTGGCTGCTAGCCTGGTGGTGCTCAAGGACAAACCTCATCCATTTGAAAGTCATTGTGGTTTAAGTAATATGTTGTCTTCATTTGGTACGTAAAAATGCATTAAATGGGACTCAGATTTCTTCATGTAAGTTGGGTTTGTTTTCTGATCTGAAGGTCATTATACCAAAACTGTGCTGCTACTGCAGACTTGTCCATTTCCTTGTTGTTTATGTTTCTGAGATGTTCATTTAGTCTTTTTGTGATGTTCCATTGGTTTCTTCAAAGTAAACTTTTTCACAGTTGGAGCAACTAATTTTGTAAATACCTGCTTTCCTTTCCAGGGGTACTTGATCTGCTTATAGATGATTAAGGAGGTTTCTAATGCTGTGCTTGTTCATTGCTGCTAGATTTATTCTGAAGTCTTTGAAAATTTTCTGGAATTTTTGTGTGGCCCATGGATGATATGTAAATTTTTTTGAAACTTCTTTTTCTTTAATCTGTGATAGTGTGGTTATTTCTTTTACTTCCTGTTGTCGTTTGAGTCTTGTTGAACCCATTGTTTGTTGTATTGTGACTATTTTCTTGTGTTCTTTTTTATGCTCCTTTTGCACACAGATATTTTTCAATCTGTGGATTTATTGCATGTTTGTGTGATCTGCTTGATATACTTTTCTGTGCATGAACTTTTTCTTAAGATTCCAAATTTTAATTTTCCAATTTGTCTACAAATTGTTAAGTCCAAGAGGGGTAGCATGTTGTTAATATTTATTGTTAGCATTTAAATGTCAACTAAGCAAGTTAAAAGAAATTTGTAAAAGAGATGGCGGAGAAATGAAAAAAAAAAAAAAATGTTGACATAAAATAAAAACTTAGAATTATTAAAAGATTCCAGAAGGGGGGAAACTACTGCTAAACTAAGTGCTGATTTTGGTACTGGAATGCAGACTGTTCGGGACATTAAAAAGAATAAGCAGAAAATACAGGATTTTGTCAGGAACTGCAATTCTAAATCTGGACCCTATGCATTCAATGAATTAGATGCTCATCTTTTGTAATGGTTTAGTCAAAAACGAGTAGAAATTGCCTTTTTTCCAGGCATGATTTGTGCCAAAATGGCTACATTTGTTCATGAGTTCTAGTGTGAGAGGGAGAAATTGCCTATTTACATATATATTGTACCTTTAAGGCATTAAATTACAGGTTTCTTAATTATTCATGTATCTTCTCCCCCAGATTACCCTGAAAAATCATAAGTAATACCACGAGTGTTTTCACCTTGTTGATAATTCACGAGCAAAGCGACATCCTAAGAGATGAAAACACAAGTTGTATTTGATAAGACAATTCAGTAAAATAAACTACTAATATAGGAAAGGAGAATTTATCAGGTTAAGTTTGTAGCTAGTTTTCAAATTGTAGATGACACATTCGACCATGTTTATTTACCAATTTCTTTTTTTCTTTATTCTCGACCTCCTAAATTACACAAACATCAGGTGCGACAAGAGTTCAAAGAAATGAACATCAGCTGTGTTAAGACGTGTTGACAATATCGCTCCAGTCAGATGACCACATTTGGTTGAAATTGCCTAATCTCGGCCATTGCATTGGTGCTTTAACAGTTGAACTAAATGATCAGGAGTACACTTTATATATAGCTAGAAATGATTTAACAACTAAGATACAGCAGAATAAAAGAGAATGAATCTGCTTATAACAGTAATGAGAGGTTTGAAATTCCAATTCCAATATATTTTAATAACTAGGGCTGTACAGCTGCCTATTTTTTTTTTTCCTTTGTTTAAAATCATAAGCTTTGTTTATATAAATATGTCTCATTTTACTGATATAAAATAGTGTGTATAATTGCCTATTTTCGTAGTATCTTATTCTTCCTTAAGGGCTTATTATGGCTTTTTATTTTTGTAATGATAATATTTATCAAGATTTTTGCCCATCATAATTTCTTTATTTTTGTTATTGATGGTGATTTACTATTGTTATTATTGTCATCATTAATTACTGTGATGATAGCCTTAGTATTGCAATAAATAATTCACTCTGAGTCAATGAGCCATTGTAATACCAGCAGTATTAAGTTATTATATAAAGAGAAAATTGTGTTCCACTAACGTTAGAAATCTATCAGCCAGTAACCCATAATTAATAACTCAGAATAATATTTTTCTCAATGGATGGAGACTGTATCTCTTCTATTATGGTTAACTTTTGGATTGTGGATAGGGAAGCTTCATATTCATCAGATTCATCTCTGTTTTGTTGTACAGCTAAGGTTGATGTTTTACATAAAAACTAAGTTATTTATAGACAACAGATTTTTAAGCCTTACGAACCATTTTTGGCACCTAAAACACACTTTTCAAGCTAAAGAAGTGATTTTATAATGAGCGAGTCAAAAAAGTACAAACCGGCTGCACAGTGTTTTGCCTGTCTGCGACCTCGCCCTCGTTGCCATCTGCCCCAATCAAAGAAAGGCGCAGATGAAACCATACAACATTTTTAAAACTACTTTTAAAGGCTTTACCTACCAACTTTATGAAAGGAGATGCTGAAACCATTGTCCATACATTTTAGTCACCTCTTTAGGAAACTATCCAGCATTTAGCATAGTTCACCTTTAGAAATGTTGACAATTTCCTGGCGGATATTTTGTTTTAATTATTCTTGGATGGTGGGCTTGTCTTGTACACTTTGTTTTAAGTTACCCCAGAGATAGAAATCACAGGGGGTTAGGTCGGGGGCCAAGGGGGTCACAAATCTCTACTGATAATTGAAGGGCTTGTTTCCAAAGTAGCTTTTCTCCGTGAAATCACATTTTTCACAAAAGACAAATTTCATGTAATTCCTTGTATTAAGGTAAAAGTCTAATTTTTGGCATGTGCAATTTTGTAATACTTGCAAATGTATCTATATATGTGAAAAAAATCATAGAGTCATAGGAATGGTGGAACTGAGATCACATGACATGGACTTAAGTCATTTTGGCAGTAAACTAAAGTTTTACATAGATGTCCACTGTAATATAAAGATGTTGATATGTATTATTGATGTAATGAAAGTGTTATAGCTGTCAGTCTTATGTTTATTAATAGTTAAACACCATAACATCTAAATAATAAACAAAAAGACTTCAAAATGTTAGTTTAATACCATACCAGATGAGATAATTGATTAAGTTTTTAAACTTCACACACTATAAAGATAGCCAATACCAAACTTTTTTATCCAACTGGAAATAATATTGCTTGCTAATAATTAATTGTAACCTGACTTTGTATACTTAAATTATTCAAGTTTTCAGTTTATAAACCTTAAAAACAAACAAAATTAATATAACAGCCAATGTCAATCATTTTACTATCACCAGAAATAATAGCCTGAGCATCACTGTTATCACTGACTTCCACATGACTGCAAGAAAATACCTGCTTATAAAATGACATTGCAGGATGATCATCAGTGATACCTAGTTTTTTTTTGTATAAGTAACTTGAAGCGTTCCTATCGGCTATGAGGAAATAAGACGTTTTCGAAATAAACACAGCTGGGAGATGCGTCACATTGGAAATAACATCAACTTTCAAAGGCTCCTGATGCTGGCATTTACATAGTTTTGAACATTTTATACAAGTTACACCTTCACAGAAGGTATTCTTAATGCTCTGGTATGCTTAGCTCCAAATCTTTTAAAATTGGAGATACGTCACTTTGGAAATTAGCCCATCAATTCTGCCCTGAAACACCCTTTCAATTGTTCTCATCAAAAGACTGGCCATATGAGCTGTTTTAGAGTCTTGTTGATGGGCAAAATCACGCTCCCTGTCTGTTAATTCTCTAAAAAAAAGGGGGGGGCTCAAAATTGTATTCATGTAAGCATGGGCATCAACAGTTGACTAAAAAAAAATTGGCACTATAACTCTCTCCCTGCTAATGGTGCACCATACATAAACTTTCTAGTCATGAAGGACTAGTACAGGAACAATATTAGGTTTCTCAGAGAACCAATAATGATTGTTTTTTATACACACATATCCATGAAGGTGGAACCAAGCCTGGCCCATGAAAAATATTAAATATGGGTCTATTTTGCCATTGTATACACCATAGAGAGTCCACTCACAAAATGTGCTCCAAATTACAGGTTCACCTGGTTGAAGAGCATGTGCTACAGTTATGTTATATGGTTTTAACTTCAGAAATTTAATACCTCTTTACACAGAGCTGTAAGAAATGCCTATCAATTGTGAAAGATTCCTATGCGATTTTTAGGGAGAATTCTCCAAATGATTACCGATGTCTTCTAATGTTTCTTCAATAAGAACTGTATGCCCTCGTTTAGATTTATTTGCCTGAAAACTTCCTGCAACCTGAAATTTATTATAAAGTTCATGGATTGTTGTATGACCTAGAACTTTTAAACTTGTAAATCTTTCTGTAAATTGTACTTCCACTTGGCGAGCTGACTTGAGTTAACACATATCACAAATCATAAATACATTCTGTGCAGTAGAAAACATATGCTAAGCCATAATGCACTTTGTGACTAAGTACAGTATCACTTGTAATAACTGAACTACACCATATCACTGTCAGCTCGAGAACAGAGCAAAACTGTATTCAGAAGCGTGACCTTATTTACAGTGGCAGTGCAGAATCATGTGTCCACGTATCTATGTTATGTAGCCAGTTCAGAGAGTTTTTACTCACTCTGTACATCTATATATATTTCCACTTTCAAAATGTTTAAAAGTGCAATCAAGGAGTATCAAATGTTGTACAGTAATAGAAACAGCACCTTTACTAAATTATTGTGGCTAGAAACACTATGACTGTAATTATGACTTATGATTACCAAAACTTTCCCTTTATTTCCTGTTCTTCCCAGCTCAAGCAATGTTATTGTATTCCATGAACTCTTGGCAAACCCAATATTAATTTGCAAAATTCTGTATGAATCTTATCAATGTTAACAAAATTTAAGCATTATGGTCAAAATATTCCTATATTAAATAATTTGTTTAGCTCAAGCAATATGTTCAATGAAGTTCTTGGCGAACCCAATATTAATTTGCAAAATTCTCTATGAACCTTATCAATATTAACAAATTTTAGCTTTAGTTTCCCATTAATCTTATATAAAATATTTAGGCTTGGCAACTTACCAGTCTAGTTCTGGTAATTATATTAAATCTAATGGTAAAGTGCTATACAATCTTTTGGGTGTTACTGCAAAGTACTCAGTGATTAGAAAGTCTGTGTTATGGTATGTTAATAAGTTATTATTCCTAGTATTGTATTTGTATTGCTGCTTGAATAAAATATTTTACATAAATGAGTACAGTATACCTGTATAGGTTTGTTATGCTATTACTCTTAATTTCATAAACAGTGACTTGCAGTATAAAAGTTTGAATATGAGACAATAGTTTTCTTACATCTAAGAGTTTGGGCAAACAATGGAGATGATTTTTTATATATATATATATATTGATAAAAGGTTGGCAACCCTAGGTTTATTACATTCAATTCCGACAGGATGTTATGATTAATATATATATATATATATATATATATATATATATATATATATATATATATTGATAAAAGGTTGGCAACCCTAGGTTTATTACATTCAATTCCGACAGGATGTTATGATTAATATATATATATATATATATATATATATATATATATATATTGATAAAAGGTTGGCAACCCTAGGTTTATTACATTCAATTCCGACAGGATGTTATGATTATCGGCATTATCAGCAGCTGCGCGCGCATGAGTTATTTATTGCACTGGTTAGAATGGTCTGCTATGCTGTGAGGTCTGATGTGTGCCTGAAGCAAAATCAATGTATTCTACAGAGGAGCATGTGTTTCTAGTGGAAAACTTTTTTAATGAACGTGGAAATTATACTGAGAAAGTGAAGCAAAATTTTGTTGTCAGGTTCCTTAACTCAAAACTACCACACCAAGATACTGTGATTTAATTAATAAATTTCAGGAGTCAGGTTCTGTGCATGATGATGTTAGAAGTGGAAGACCCAGTGTGCTAACAGAAGAAAAACTATCGAACATATCGGATAGAATGCTTAAAAGTCCACAGAAATCAATAAAAAAATTGCCCCAACAATGTGATATTTCTTACAGTTCTGCATACAAGGCAGTCAAAAAAGAACTAGGTTTGTATCCATATACAAAAATCCACAAATTAAAACCCACAGATCACGGGAAACAAGTTCAGAACTGTGAATGGTTTCAGAGGTTTATTTTGCACCATGGAATAAATGTGTTAGATACAACATTTTTTTCCTGATGAAGTTTGGTTCCACTTGTCAGGATGCATAAATTCACAAACTACACAATTATGGTCTACTGAAATTCCTAATGCAATTCAGGAAACCCCTTTACATTCAGAGAAAATTGGTGTATGATGTGATCTCTCACTTTCAAATTATTGGGCCAATTTTTTTCCATAACTCAATCAGTTCAGATGTTTATTGCTGGGATGTTCTTTTTTCACTTATTTCAAGCTAAATGAAGATGAAGTGAATGGTGCATATTTTCAACAAGATAACACCACTGCTCATACATCACATAAATCCATGGGACTGTTGGTGGAATTTTTTGGAGAAAGACTAATTTCTAAAGATCGGCCTCCGCAGTTTCCTAATCTTACCCCTCTGGATTATTTTATTTGGGGAGCCGCTAAAGCTTCTGTCTATAAGGACAATCCAAAAACAATTGATGAGCTGAAAATGGCAATAGAAGATTACGTAACATCTGCAAGCTAGTAGACATTAATTACAGTGTTCGAAAATAAATTAAAATGAGTGAATTTGTGTCTTCAAGAAAATGGTAAACTTTTTTAACATCTTCTTTAAACAGTTTAGTTGTATATTATTTTTCTTCATTACCTTTTGTGCATGAATATAGTGAACCTAGCAGTTCCCTTAACCAGCGAAATGTTTTCACCATAGACACGTGCCAGCCAGTGCTGCCACCAGAATTCCCGACTCTAATGGAATCTTGGTTACATGGGAGGTGCAGAGCAACTTCTCAGTGACCCATTATATATCTCTGTGTGCATGTGTGCGTTCGTGCATGCGTGCATGCGTGGGTGTGTGTGAGTTTAAGAGTTTTAAAACATTTTGTTGATACATTCCAGATTTAAGTGAAACTGATAAAAAAATTACAGGCTTTTGGAAATTGAAGCCTCCCAGGAATGTACTTGAAGAAATTTGTGCACCCATTTCAAATTTAATTGAAACTGATACCAGATTAAAAGTGGTTTGTATCGATACCGTCCTAAAATCTCAGTTTTTAGGATTATTTCTCAAAATATCCATGTAAATATTACCATTGATCTTGCTATACGTCCATCATAAAACAAATGCACCTAAATGTAATGGAAAATATACATTTACTGTTGTATAGTCCTTAATCAATTTTAAAGTTTGGCCAGTTTCAGAACTTGTACAAAATGCAATTACTTGATAATTCCAGAAATCTACATATTCTAACCCACATATGGTAGGAGATTCATTCAAGCTTTCCTCAAACTACTATGTTGAATGATTACTTTAGTTTCACAGGCTTCTAGAAATCTCCTGAAACTGCTGATTTAAGACTCTTCTAGGTAGCACGTTTTTTGAAAGTAAAGAGATCAGCTTCTGGGATTTACTGAATAGCAATTGAGAATATTGATAATGAATAAAAATGTATATTATTTGCATTGTAATTTCCAAATACTTAAATATCACTCTTAATATATTTACAGATGGATCAGGAAGATCCTAAAAAAAAAAAAAATGGAAAGACTGGCCACTAAAGTTGTTAAAAAATGGAGAGCCTTGTGTTACAGGAAAATTTGTTACGTAAGTAGCTAGATACAAATAATTAGCATCAGTTGTTAATAACAAACTACAGATGTCATTTGTCACAGCAAAAATAATCAACTTCAAATGAATGTACATATGCAGATGCTAAATGCTTGAAAAATAACCAATGAATACTGGAAGAATATAAAAAGATGCAAAAGTCACATATTGCAATCTCTATGCTAAAAATGCATATAATAATCTGTTATTTATGTAGGCTAAAATTATTTCATTTTTCTTATCTTCACACCATAATTTCTTGCTGAGTATTGTATGGGATTCATGTGATCTTCATTATGTATATATTGCAGAAAATATTAAACTCATGGTAAATTTATTCATTGAAACACTAAAGCTGTTCTTTCTGTACCTGCAATGAGGAGGAGGAGCTGATTGCTTGTCCTTTGACTGAAGTAATTGGAAAGGTAGAATTAAAGTGAAAGATTGGATGCTATGGTTAGAATTTGAACCAAGGATCTTACACTTTTTGCTTAGTTGTTCTAACCTGAGCTATCATGGCGGCATGCTGTCAATACTTCAATTCCTCAACTGACTTGTATTTTTCCTGTTAAGTGCCACCCCAATGATGATTTACAATGCTATAAGTATAAAGTCACAAGCTTCATAGTTCAACCAACTTTTAGATCAACCCAACATTGAATTTTTAGTCTGTACCTTTCCAACCTTGTCCCACATACAGCTTGTATGAAGGAACAATAAAGAACCATACAAGGGCAATTCAATAAATATCTGTGTTTCAAAATAGACATCGTTGCTCAGGAAAATTAGAGTTACCCTCGTGTACTACCAGGTTATCCAAACATCCGAACTGGCTGCGCAGTGTTTTGCCTGTCTGCGCCCTCAGCACTTGCTGTCTGTGCTATCATGCAATGATTTTGAAACTACTTTTAAGGGCTTTACTTACCAATGTTATCAAAGGAGATGTTGAAACTGCCAACTGCCATTGTGTATAAAATTTGGACCTCTTTAGTAAACTACCCATCACTGGCCCTAGTTCACATTGGGAAATGCAATGCAATGCAATTTCATGATGGATATTTTTTTTAATTTTTAAAGAGTGTGAGGGTTTGTCTTGCACACTTTGTTTTAAGTTACCCCAGAGATAGAAATTGCAGGGGTTTAGGTTGGCGGACCAATGGGGGGCCACAAGTCTCTATTAACAATTCTGTCCTGAAACACACTTTCATTTCTCATCAAAAGATTGGCTGTATGAGTTGTTGCAGATTCTTGTTGAAAAAAGGCAAAATCAAGCTCCCTGTCTGTTAATTCTCTAAAAAGAAAACGTAGCAAAGTCATGTTCACTTATGTATGAGCATCAACTGTTGACTCAAAAAAATTTAGACTCAAAAATATTGGAACCGCTGTGCAGTGTTTTTCATTGTGCACACGGAAACATAACACAAAGCTGCTGTACTAACACACCCTGTAAGAATTAAAACAAAATATTCACCAGGAAATTGCCAGCATTTCTCAATGTGAATACGGTGAGTGATGGATAGTAAAGAGGTGCCAAAAATGTATGTGCAACAGTGGTGGTCAGTTTCAGCATCTCCTTTAATAACATTGGTAAGTAAAGCCTTTAAAAGTTGTTTTGAAAATGTTGCATGGTTTCATCCATGCCTTGCTATGATGGCAGCAGAGAGCAACGAGCACCAAAGGTCCTGACAGGCAAAACACTACGCACCCAGTTCGAATGTTTTTGGATCACTCCATATCATTTATTACATGTTGCCAAAACAAATTATGTTAAGTTTGATTGACAGGCATTTATTAAGTCCAACATTTTTTCTATATAAAATGGAAAATGTGCAGTATAGTTTAGTCATTTCTTTTATACCTTTGGATGGGAAAGCTTGTGAGGAGATAAAAGCAAAATTGTATGCTGTATATGGGGACTGTTTGCCATTTATGACAATTAGATTTTGGATCAATGGCTCTCTTTTTTACACCTTATCTATTTCTCCTTGCCCATTTCATCTTAACATTCCATAAGAATTCCCCTAGACTTCTTAATTGTCCTTTATCCTTAAAAATCCTATTATCCCTAGCTCATTATCTCTCCCCATACACTTCCGTTTAATCAACTCCACTCTCCATTCATTTGTCCCTTTATATTTAAGCATGAAAAGTTCATCCTCATGCTCCCCATAAATTGGACATAGTCCCTGTCTCATACCTCCTCTCAACCCCTTCAATTTTCATACCCCTGGTAGGAACCATGCCAGCGCTGATCTCTCATTTCTACTGCACACTTTAAGATATTCCTCCTTTCCTGCATTTTCCTTCACCTCATTATACCATTGCAATGATTTTTTCCCTCTCATTTGTGCCCATAGATATTGCCTGTCCATATCCTCCAAACTTACCTACACTTCTTTCCAAAACCCCCTATTTGGATTGTCCATAGTGACCCACAAATCTGCCAACCCATTCTTGATCAAATGCTCTTTAATCTTACCCAGCCATGTACTACTTTCCATCCTATTGTCCTGAAACTTTCAACATATCTGATTCTGGCAGTTGCTGGATGTGATATAAGTACTTGATTACCCTCTAACACTAACTCTCCCTAATTCTGCCATCACTCCTGCATTAACTGTGTACTGTGGAACTTGCAAAATGATTTCATTCACTAAATCCAGTCTTTGCCACCCCTCCCCAATCCCCTATACTTCTACTCCTTATAGGCACAACATATTCTCTCAAACCACTACATGCTCATTGTTGGTGCCATATACAAGCATCTTCTTATGGCACTCATAGCCAATCTTCCCTTTGCCAAGGAACTTCTTACCTGTCTGCCCAACTTTCTTGTGCTGGATAACTTCACCCTTAAGTATGAGAATTCCCTAGCAATTTGAATTTCTCCACCTTCCCCAAACCGGTTTTCTTCTTTATGTAATTTTGATCCTTTCTTGAACATCATAACTTTTGTTTTCCTCTGGTTCATTTTCAGCCTCCATTTAATACAGAATTGTTCTAATACACTAATGGCCAATTCTAGGCCCCTTACTGTTATTGATCCCACCATTAAGTTATCTGCAAATAGTAGACTTGGAATTTCTATGTTATTAACTACTGGCATGTAGCAATTTGCTAACTTTACCTCTTCCAGGATGTCATTGATAAATAATTTAAACAAAGCTTACTGGCTTTATATCGCTTCAGACCGAAGCCATGCCCAAAAAGATGCATCATCCTCTGGCAAGTTTGAACCTGTGATGGAACTAAAGGACAGTATTTTGCCTTTAAACCACAGAGGATGATGATAATTTTTCCAGGCTGAACCTCCTATGTGAATGGGGTTTGTTTCCATTGGATGTTTTCTCTTTTTTTCTTTCTTTAACACTGGAGTCTAGTTCTCAGCTTCTTTGTATTTATTTTGCTCATGTTGTTTCACCTTAAAATTTGATGTTTATTTAAATTGCTGGTTTTATTTGTGATACCATTTTCTTGCCTCATAGCCTGAATTTCTTTTCCACTTAAGCATTCGCTGCATCTAAATCTTATGGGAATTCAATGTTCACAAGCAGCAAGGCAATGCTTTGTTCATTATCATATGTTCACAGCTGGAGTTTTTGTATGATGAATCCTTTTTATACTACTTTATGCCTTTATTTAACCATTTAGATTGATTGTTTCTCTCTTCATTGGACAAATAATGGATCGATAAGAGTGAGTATCATCACATACTGGTTCTCCGCAATGGCGTTCACTATTTCCAACTTCTACATAAGCTGCAGTCTTATTTTGATTCCAAATGACAGATTATATACATAGATACCAGGGTGATCCAAAAATGTCCAAACCGGCTGCACAGTGGTTTGCCGGTCCACACCCTTGGCACTTGTTGCCGTCTGCTGCTATCATAGAAAGGCACGGATGAAACCATGCAACATTTTTAAAACTACTTTTAAAGGCTTTACTTGCTAATGTTATTAAAGGAGATGCTGAAACTGGCCACCACCATTGTCCATACATTTTTGGCACATCTTTAGGAAACTATCCATCACTCGCTGTAGTTCACGTTGAGAAATGCTAGAAATTTCCTGGCAGATATTTTGTTTTAATTCTTCCAGGGTATGCGAGTTTGTCTTGTACACTTTATGCTTTAAATTACCCGGGCCTACAATGCTTTCTCTGCTAATAGCACACCATACACCAATTTTTTCATCATGAAGGGGTGTTTCATGAACAATATTAGGTTTCTCAGCTCCAATAATGATTATTTTGTGTACACACATATCCCTGAAGGTGGAACCAAGCCTCATATATGAAAAATATTAAATTGGGTCAATTTCACCATTGTATACACTTGAGAGTCCACTCACAAAATGTGTTACCACATAGGAATCATAAATAAATACACGCTGAGCAGTGTAAAACAAATGCTTAACCATAATACACTTTGTGACTAAGTACAGAACAAAATAATAAAACACACTGGTAATAACTCAACCACTGTCAGCTCAATATTACACTTTCAGAGCAGAGAAAAGCAAGTCGGCACCATGACCTTGTGTACAGCAGCTGTGTGTTATGTCTCCATGTGCGCAATGGAAAAACACAGCACAGCGGTTTGGATGGTTTTGTGTTGCATGGTATCTATGTAAATGATTTGTCATTTGAGATTAAAATAAGATTGAAGTTTATGTAGAAGTCAGAAATAATGAAAGCCATTGCTGAGAACCAGTATGTGATGGTACTCACTCTTATCGATCCATTATTTGTCAAATGAAGTGATAACATTGAAAGTACACATGTTTTCTCAGAGATGAAGTTAAGTGGGAAAATTTTACACCTTAGTTGAAGTTGAGTTTATATATTTTGGTCAGAGTCTTAGGAGAAATGGGCAGATAAGATATTGCATGAAGAACCTAAGTCTTTAGTAATAATCAGGTTCCATTTGAGGTCCATATTATATGTGCTGCTACTGCTATCAGCTTTCAAGCAAGTTAGACCGTAATAAGATGTAAAATGTATACCTTCTGGTGCTACTCTATGAGGTTAAAAATGAGTTAAAACATACAATGTTCTTTTTCCTCAGGATATCACCTTATGAAGCTGTTTCACACTGCATAAGAATTGATCATTGTACTTTATTTAAGCTTGTTGGCAAGTTAAATGGCCATGGAGCAGGTAAATGCAAGATATTGAGCTATGTATTTTTTAATTTCTAAATGAAACCACTTATATGTGTATACCTATTATCTTGTGAATTAATTATTTTGTGAAATATTTAGAAAAATAACATCTTTGTGATTTGTAGAATAAAGCTGAAATGATGAATAGAGTAAATTGTGTAACTGCGAAGCTTGCAAGGTTCAAGCTTTTAACCCTTTCCAGCCCAATGGTACCATATGGCAACATTATATGCATTTGTGTTTGAGATAGGTAAAGGTAAACGTCCAATAATCATCTATTTTCATTATGTATATATCAGTATTTTCTTTAAGTATTGATATTAACACAGCTTAGAACAAGTAAAAGTGAAAATAAATATACCTTTTTTCTAACAAATACAGAACTTTAATCTATTACATTGCTGCTGAGGTCCAATCAACTCTTAAATATGCCAACCAGCATTTGTAACGAGGATTGCAATCTAGGTTAACCTATGACATTGAAACCTAGATCAGTGTTTTAGAAGTTCAGACAACTGAGCTGCCAATAAAAGATCAAGTAATAACAACTTTTTGTATCAGTTTATAAAAAGCAATTTCATCAAAAATAAATTGGGCTGGAGAGGGTTAATTTTATGTCTAGGTCAACATAAGAAACTAATCAATCAGAAAGTAATTACTCATCATGTGGCCATTTGCCATCTTGCTTCAGCTGTTGAGTCACCATGTGTAAGATAGCAACCAGGAATCTTTGGAATATGTATAAGAATAAAATAAAATACATTTAAATGGTAGATGATGCTTTGTTTCCTAATTTTCCTTTAAATGGGCAGCTAGCTTTTGTTCATTTTGATATGTAACAAACCAGTATATACATATATACCATTGCAATCCTATTTTGAGATTAGAATCTATGCCCAAATCTAAGATGTATATCATGTCAAGAATTAAATTTAGTCATACTTATTAAT
Organism: Hymenopus coronatus; assembly: GCA_030762935.1. NCBI lineage: Eukaryota > Metazoa > Arthropoda > Insecta > Mantodea > Hymenopodidae > Hymenopus > Hymenopus coronatus. The sequence continues at coordinate 532,683,017 of CM060900.1, read as the reverse complement.
ACATTTATTTACAAATAATAACTCTTAACAATGAAGTTTCAGAGTTGTCAGTTTTGCATAATTTACAATTACATTAATTACTATAAACAGAAGCACTATTAACAGTGAAGTATTCTTCATGTTGGAGTTGTATTGAGTCACACTTATTTACACTTAAAAATCTCCACTTAATATGTTAAAAAAACACTGAAATGTTTTCCAGGACATTTGCCCTCTTCTTACATGTTTATTTCCAAAATCGTACTCGTGCGCATGCATTCTTAGAATATTCATGTTTATTATATTTACAATGTTACATTATTACCCGTATTTTTTTATTGAATGAAATCCTCCTCTGTATAGAAGGCGTGAGTAATAAGGTATCTTTTTAATTGTGATCTAAACTTGTTTTTGTTCTGATTAATTGGTATCGGTTTATTTCTTTTGTCACACAAGCCGTGTGTAGGACAGGAGTTATATAGGTAGAGTCAGACTGAAAAATTCAATGCCATAACCAGGATTTGAATAATAGTTGGCTATACTGTGAATCCTGGGACTTAAGTACTTACAACACTGTAAGTCGCCATTGGGGTTGTCATCTCAGAATAATTTGAGAAGACCTTCTGTTTTATCAGGAAACATACGAGTCTTATAATAGTTGGCTTTACTATGAATCCTGGGACTTAAGTATATACAACATTGTAGGTCGCCATTGAGGTTGTCATCTCAAAATAATTTTAGAACACCTTGTGGTTTACTGGGAAGCATACGAGTCAATCAAGAAACTTAATGCCATGCCGGGATGTTGCCATGGTAACTCAATGGTAGGGTAACCAGCTAGAAACCAGGAGATCCATGGTTCAAATCCTGGCTATGGGATTGAATTTTTCATCCAACTCTTGTTTTTGTTCATTTGCAATGCTTTTATAGGAGAGGGAAGTGAATTAAATAAAACTATTCCTTTGTAGTAAACCCCTTTTTGGAGTGACTGCAAATTGTTTGTTGGTCTATGTAAGTCCTATATATGTCTGGTCTCTTTGTTATGAATATCTGCATTTTTTGTAAATTTTTCTGAATTATTACAAATGACAATATGGCTAGAATATATTCACAGGCTAACCGTTAAATTCCAAACACTTTGAAAAGTGGTCTGCAGTGAGTTCATCATCTTGCCCCTGCCATTATTCTTATTACCGTTTTTCTTTTTGCATAATGAACGCTTTTTAGCATCTACTGAATTTTCCCAATAATTTACTGTGAATCCCACATTGTCTGTTTAGAATTTAGGAACTTTGCAAAGCAGATTATGGAAGTTCCCCTGGTTATTTCTTTGATTTTCAGGTTTAAGATTAATTTAATATTGTCAAATTGTATAAGGTTATACTTTACTAGTTATTTTGGATTATTGGCTGCCTACCATTTGCAACTCTGTAACAGAGCTTAGTATTTATTAAATAAACATACAAAACACATCCAGATCTTAAGGTTAACTTAATATGCATTATTTCAAGTTATGTGGCAAATTAATTAGTCATGTTTTACAAGGGCAGAACTAGGATTTGTGTGAGAGGAGATGACAACCTGGCTAATTCAATGAGCTTCCTCAGACAATTTTTAAAAGTTTTGCATTGAAAATTTAAACTTTGAGGTAGAAAACAATTGGAGAAACGTATTCTAAAAGGGGAAAAATAAATAATACTTTTTAAATAATATATATTACTTTCTCTAGCATATGTATACAACATAGTAGATAGAGAGGGTATTGTATTCCACCAAAAAGTGTGATACCAAGATATCACCAGAAATACATGTTTTCAGACCCCCCCATATCAACAAAAAGCATTTTACAAAAGAGTCTGTGTGTCTTTGGGCAGCATTGTTCAAAAACAAGACTTAAAATACCAAGATTTTCAAGAAAATCCCCTCAAACCAACTACCTTTACATGGAACATTTTTAAAAAATGTTGATTTTCTTAAAAAGGGTCAAATGATTTTGAGTAAAATGCCATTTGTTTAAGATATTTTCATGACAAACTAAATGTATATCTTGAATTTTCTGAGAATAGCCTCAGAAAACCTCTTCATTCTGGACGGCTTTGGTGTATATATATATATATATATATAACTCGTAAACCACAAGAGATGGGCAAAAGCCTACCACACCAAAAATATAGATCTCATTAAAACAGACAATTTATGTTATACACATTTTTTTTTTTTTTTTGAATCAACAATTCTGAGATATTCCTTGTTACTGGTTTCAACTTTAAACTACTTAAACTTTTATCAAGCAGGAAGTCACTTTCATCTCTTTTGTTCTAATACCCAGGAATGCAAAACTAAATGTCAATTGTTTCACAAAGCGATGGTTTTTAAAAATTTGACTATCACTTTAGCCTAGTGTATTCCCTTACTTCCCTTCTGCTTACAAGGAAACAAGTAATAAGACCAATCCTGCTAATGTTTATCTCAGCATGATGTAGATAAAGGAATAATGCTTTGTAGGGAAAGTTTGTTGTGGAACAGCTCGAGAATGTCATATGAATGGAACACATCCATTTTTATTTAAAATGTTTATTACATTTTGAACCACTAAAAGTAGAGAAAAATATGCTAAAAAGTTTATAATTAAACAATTAATAGTAAAAACTTATGAGTGAAAAAAATCAACTTCTGCTCTACATACAGTTTTACTTAAATGCTAAATGCATCTTTCTGTTTTTTCTAGAGGCGATCAAGTCTGCGTTCAATCTCATTTGTTTCTCCTTGTTGCTAAGCATGCTTCTTGCAGCCAGTAGATGCAGTTCAATGCATAGCTGGCATGAGAGACCATGACCAACGAGCATACGAGAGTCTCAATTACTCACAAGACTCATAAGTCTTGTTAATAGCAAGACTGCATTGTAATGAATGGAAACTTGCACAATAGTCCTGTAAGTTGTATTATTTCACCTGTGTAAATGATGTAAGATTTAAATAGCCTGCCAGGATAAGGATGGTATTTAAATAACCCATGCTAGGTAAAGAGTTAAAAACGAAATGTTGTATCACAGAATCTGTAGATATGTGAACATGATCTCTACTTTTATAACAAATAAATGTATATATATATTATTACTCCTAATACATTTATGTTGCAAGAAGTAATTCTTTTTTCGGTTCTAATCTGAACATGTTTGTACATAGAAACCCAAAGTGTGTATTGCTGGTGCAAAACTTCTGGAATCGTGACCCTGACCACCAACCCAGATACCGAGCCTAGCTTAGCGAGTTTGTGATATGATACTTGGCTTACTTAAAGTCACAGTGAGCTAACTTTGTACAGTCTGTATCAAAAGTTTTCCGCATATGTTTGTATTCAAAGTGGGCAGTAAATAGTGTTTATTTTATTTATTTTAATGGCTCCTATGTTTTCAAAGTTAAGTGGCAAGGTATTACTTAGAGCAGAGAAATAATTGCAAATGTCCTTGACTTCATGAAACAAGAGGCAGAGCTGAAGGAAGAAAATGTATGTTCCCAGAGCTCTTCAAAAGCCTGTAGAAAGTGAATGAAAGAATAGCCAAGGCAACTGATATTTCACTGAGTTCCGTTTCCAGGTTTCTCAAAGATAAGAAAGGAAGAAAAATAAAACTCAATATATCACTTGTAAATTAAAAGATGTGGAACAATTGTATTGCCAATAGTAGGCTTGTTTATCAGTGCAGCGCCATATAGTGCAGGTGCATAAGAGGTGACAGATATTTGACATTGACTATGACACGCACTCTTCCAGCATGCATGAATCGACTGGTGAACTGCTTATCTGAAAGTGCAACTCGCTTCCTAGCTCTCATTAAGATTTTCACATGTCCAGATCTGTTGCGCCAGTTATGTGTCATTAATGACTAATATCACTGATTCAAACCATTAATTGTGAACGTGTTTGGATATACATACTTGTTAAATGATGAGTCATCTTGAGTTTTTACTAGGGCTCAGAATTTTAGGATTTTATAAATGCAGTTTTAGCATTTTACTATCTTCTATTAGCCTCTTTAAGTTTTTAAACACTTTTCCTAGCTTTTTAACAATATTCCCTAGCCTTTTTTAAGGGTTTTAACAACTTTCCTACCTGTTTAAGGAAGTCAACAACAAATGCCTTTTATGACATAATACAGATAAAAATATGAAAACTATTTTGCTTCACAGAAGCATGCTATTAATATGTACTGTGATTTAAGGAAATTTGTTACACAGTATACTCTGCTAGAACATTTTAGCTAAAACATACAGCATGTATTTTTAGTGTATAGCACTCACATAAAATAAACTTCATGTTTCACTGAACACAACCATCCACATTTCCAAATTTTCTGTTGCTTTTTATATATTTCTATAGGCAGAAAAAGATTTTTCAACATTGCAAGATGTCATTGGCGTATATATCATACACGTATATTTCATACACGCAATTTCTATACCAAGATAAAAATGTTGATAAATTAATTCCCGGGCTAACATCACATGCACACTCAAAACAAAACTAAACGAATTGTTAAACTTGAAGAAAAAATTGGTACATTTTCTACTGAGGTTAAGAAAAAACAAACTTAAGTTTAGCCATTTTTAGGTCTTAGTGTCCCATTTAGCTTTTCTTTTTTTTTAATAAGATTCACCAATTAAGGTAATTTGAAACTTTTTAACTCACTTATAAATTTCGGGCCCTAGGTTTTGCGTAACCACTTAATGCTATGGATCATATGTGAACTTACTTCACCTGTAGTTACGAGAATACTCCAGTTACCTTGCTCATGAGTACTAGTTCTCGATATACAAGATTCTCTTGCTATACTCAAGAAGTGGTGTGGCTTACAAGTAACAAGTGAGAGTGGCATAGGTTTCAACTACCTCTAGTTTTTGCCACCAAATCTGTTCTTGTGTGTAGGCTCTTGTACCGAAGTCAAAGATGAGATTGTTTAGTTTCATGTGTGGAGAAAAATCGTTGATGAATCTCTTCTTCTTAATTTTGAAATGACCAATTTAGTAAGCTCAAACAATACAAAAAGCAAACATAATAGTCTCATAATGTTGGAATAATGTAACACTCAGGATCATAACATTGTTTTAACTGTTACCATCACTACTGTACATGCATCGCTTCCCATACACCCCTCTCAACTCAACAAACCCAAGAGAGCCAGCAAACGTAAAGATACAGGTATTGATTTGGAAGCAGACAACCTATTCGTATTTTATTTACTTAAGTTTAAATTTATTTTTGTAATATTGTGAACAGTTTCTAAACTTTATTTGAGACTTAATTAGAAGGGTCATTTGACTTCTCAAAAGCTTTGAGAATAAATGCAATAAAATTTTCATACTATTTTTCCACAAAAATTTCAGAAATTATTCTCCAAACATAACATCATTCTAGCACCCCAGAACAGATATAACCTCTGAAATTCATTAAGAGTACTTCCAAAGGATCCAGTCCCCCAAAAAAGAAAAACCAGGAATCTATCAGATCAACTGTAATAAAGTTTACATTGGATAAACCAAAAGAAATATCAGCATCAGGACCAAAGAACATATATGCTGTATAAAAAACAAACAAACGGACAAGTCAGCAGTGTCAGCACATTTTTGGAGTTCCAACCATGAAATAAACAAAAACACAGAGTTGATGCATGTGTATCATACCATAGACCTATATATTTGGGAAAAAGTGTTTATCAAAACGAGCTTGCTCTGGGTCATGAATTTTGAAATACCACCACCAGACGTATTCAACAAGTGCATTACGGCATCTACAAGCCATAGATATGGATAAGACAATGCCATGCATGCCAGTTGAGAAACCACAGCTGAGGATAAAAGTGATGGCTTTTGAAACATGTACTGTTAAAAAAAAAAAAAAACAGTAAGTGAAGCAATAAGTGTCTACACCTCGACTCATAAATTTAATTTAATCAAATATTAAGAATTTAGATTTCCAATTTTTCAAAATATTCTCCATTGCTTCCATTATACCATCTTATCCTTTCAAACCATTTTCAAACGTGAAAAGCCATTCCTCTTTGGATAGAGTGCATATACATTATTCGTAACCAGCTGCTGTGGTTTCAGCTGACTCAAATCATTGACATGAAAATTTCTTTCATTTTGGGGAGCATAAAAATAAGTTGTATGGGGCCAGATCTGGACTATAGGGAGGATAGTACAAATATCTGGCACCTAATTTCTGCAGAAATTGGATTGTTTATTGTGCAGTGTGAGCAGAAGCAAATCATGGTGCAGAATTATCACAATGTGGCCACTTGCCAAAAAGAAGGAACAGATCTTCTGCCAACACTTTTCTTTAGCTTCAATTTTATTGGGGGATGTTCTCCTGGGAAGACCCCGACCAATGACTGTCATTTAGTTTCTGGATCATATGGGTAAATCCAACTTCCATCATCTGTTACAATGTTAAATATGTTTTTGGATCTTCCTCCATTGAGTTTTTCAGTAATTATTGGCACCATTGCACACAAGCTTGTTTCTTCTCATTTGTGAGGTGGTGGGGAATCAAGCAACTGTAGAGCTTCCTGATGTCAAGCTTTTCTTTCAGGATTGTTTCACTTATGCTGATTTCACATTTAGGGCATCTTGAATCTGACCACCATATGTACAACAATGATCTTCCCATAACATGTGCGCTGCTTTCACCACATTTAATATATAATCTAAACTATAGGGATTCATCTAGACAATACTTTAGGGAAAAGCAAATCTTTACAGTGTTTTCACTATATATATATGTATACCTATACACAGGGTGTTAATGAACTGCACCAAAATAATTTGTGAGATTGACTGATATAAGTAATTTGAGATCGGCGATGCATGGTCCCCAGTTAATATAACACAGCTACATAGCATTAAACGCTTGGGTATCAGGTGCTAATAGTTGGTGTTAAAGCAAAGAAGGTTGGAAAAATGGCTTAGAATTTCTTTAAAACTGCTGCTTGAGTATAGAAATATAGATTTTTAGCAGCTCCTTACCAGCATTCTCAAGAGTTATTGTCGCAAAAATCTGTAAAATCTCGAACTAATCATTTGACAGTCTAACACTGAGCATTCATTAACAATTTTCTTGAGGTAGCTTACTCTGGAGGTGTTTTTACAACTGCTTTGGTGGCTTAATGCGTAATGCGGGAAGTTGCTATCCCAAACGTCATGAGTTCGATTCCTGTTATAGATCCCAAACATCATGAGTTCAATTCCTGTTATAGAGTAAATGTTTTTTATTATTACTTTTTTCATTCCAGACGAAGTGCCATGATACGTGAACGAGACCCGAACTCAGAAACTATCTTTCACTTGAAAGTCAGTATTATAACCACTATGCTAGAGAGGTACGCTGTAATACGTTCCTTCGTTTTTCATGTTATGCTCTCGAATAGTTGGTAAATTAGCCAGTGGCATACTGGCACTTCAGAAACTTATAACTGTTACTTCAGCATTTCAATAAATAAATTGTGGGTTGCAAAGGGCAAAGATCCCCAAATGCTTGATGCAGTCTTTCCAGGCATTTTCTCTTCCCTAAACCAACTTTAAGTCATAGAAAATCAGCATGGAAATGCTCTCACTTGAGATTGCGACAGGCTCCCAGTGTGCTGCATTTGTCTTCCTAGGGCCTCAGCTGGTCTCAGGTTCAAAGCTCGCTTTCTGCAGAAGGGTAGAACTGGTAGAGCATGGGTTTGGATCCTGTAAGGACGTTAACACAAATCTCAGTGGTGGAATGAGAAGCGCGGTACTCAGCTTTCTTTATTTACTTTACCAGTGAATCACTATGTCACACCTCCCATCACCAAAGTTTCTACAAGTCCTGTTTGCAGCTATGAACTGGCTAGTTGATTCCCTATCAGTTGGCCTTTGTCACTAAGCAGTCGCACAATGCCCAACAGAATCATCTCACTATTCTGGAGGTAACTTGGGCAAGCACAACAATAGAATTTTCTCACTCCACACTAATTAACTGTCCACTGCACTTAACTATTTTGTGACTTATGAAAATTTAAACTTAAGTTGCACACATATTCCTGTCCTGTCTGGATATAGCTTCACTGTCGCTGCCTTCCAGAAAGTGTGAGCTTCTCTAATTTTCCCTCCCTTTTTATACAAATTTGAGATTCATGACATTTATGGCTTTGCTCTTGTGAGATTGGTAGATTTTTCACACTACTATTGGTGTCTATCACAGCGGCACCTTTATAGTGACCACCATGACTCTCTGGTAGATGTCAAACAGATTAGGTTATTGCTAGAGATAGGATAATTATTGTATATTTATTCTCAGCAATTGGCTGCTGCCCGGTGGAAGTTTTAATGTACAAAATTCATTTACTAAAATAATCTTACAATAATAGTAATACAAATTAATAATACTAAATATAAATTAATGATAGTAATGCAACTAACATACTATATGACATACCCTAACTATATCCTAACTTATGTCAATTACCAGCACGTTTATAAAGAGTTACTACAAAGTCTCAACATTAATAGTTACAGAACAGTATTTGTGATCCTTAATTACTTCACAATATTTTCTTTTATTATCCCTGAACTTCTTTAAGGTCAGAGGGCAACTCTGAAAGGCTGCTACCGGCAACTCAATCCATTTCTTGATGGTTCCTTTAACAAAAGAAAATTTTCTTACATTGTTTTGTACCTTCTATCCTTAGTTTTATACAAATGATTGTTTCGTCCGTAGTACGCCAGGTTTTCTAACCTCTTTCTAACGTCCACCCATGCATTTAGACAAGCATAAGCTTTAAATAGTGCAACTAACCTATATTAGTGGCTCCCATTTATTCTCTTTGCTGTTTGTAAGCCAAAAATCTTTACCTCTCTTTGTGAATGTAACAGCCCTTCTCCGTATCTTTTCCAGTGAGTCTGTTTGATTAATCTGTATTGGTCCCAGCATGTTACGCGTATTCCATAGCCAGCCGCACTAAGGACTTGTAGTCGCCCTCCATTGTGTAATGGTTACCATGCTAACTTCATATACCCAAGGTTGCTGGTTCAAATCTGGCGGAGGACAATGGATTTTTTCAGCCATAAAAATCCATAGCTTGGCTTCCTTCGGAAGGAAAGTAAGGTCATTAGTGCCATGACGTAGATTTATGGCATATAAAAGAACCTCAAGCCTGATAAGAGTGGTCTGTGAGCAAAATTAAACGGTCTATTACACCCAGTATAGAATGTGACACAGAACCACAGCAATTAAAGAGTGTCCATAAAATAAAACATCATTTCATTTCTAAGGATTTGTAGGCAATTTCCCTGTATGATCTTGTTAGCTTTTAGTAGGCATCACATAAAATTAAATAATTATGTGAAATGGTCTGGAATTTAAAATTCTAAGCTACACAACAATTTTTGCCTTGTCAAAAGTTTATCTGTGCCAGGTTTGTTCAAAATCAGTGTACAGTAAACAAATCTATAACATATAAACACACACACACACACATACACATAATAATACATTCCTTCACGAAGAACAATTTTATGAAACTTAATTATCAATAAACTTCATGAAAAACGTAAACTTCTTATTGGAAAGAAAAAATTAATAAATGTTTATCGATAACTTTATTTGTTTTAATTTTTTTTATTATTTTGTGATATTATTATAATACTTTGACTTTTATATATATTAAAATATACAACAAATGCAATTTGCCTTGCAGACACTGCAGGTACCTCAGTTTAGTGCTTCAGAAAAAGAGAGCCAGAAAGTAGTTGAGAGTACTGATTGCAGAATTCGCCAACTAGGAGGTTCATCTTTCAGGACCACTGAAGAAAGGTAATTATTGGTGTGCCAGATATTAATCTTCTATATGAAAATATATTACAGGTAAAGGTATGTGTGCAATTTACATAGATTTGCTTGCATTTTTGCAACTTAGAAATGATTCCTTAGCTCTTCTTTTGAACATATAATGCACAAATGTTTATCTAATACACATTTAAAATCAATTTTAACTATGCTTTTATGCCAGAGAATGTTTTTTTTAATATAAGGTTTACTGTCCTTTGTTTATTTTCTGCTCATGAAGTCATACTTAAAAATGTAGTGCAGCCAAATTATACATTTTGTATCACTTAACACAATGCTGCAAACAGTATTTTTTCTCATCAAAGAATTACACTAACTATGTAACTATATGTACATCACTAAATTATGATGACTAGCTATGTACACTACGTTAACTAAGCATAGATGGATGGATGGATGGATGGATGGATGGATGGATGGATGGATGGATGGATGGATGGATGGATGGATGGACGGACGGACGGACGGACGGACGGACGGACGGACGGACGGACGGACGGATGGATGGATGGACGGACGGACGGACGGATAGACGGATAGATGGATATATTATCAGCCTGAAGAAATACAGATTCTATGGCATCGTCAAAATATAATGAAATTTTGTTACATTTGAGTTTAAATATATATAGAAATTGTAAAAAGAATAATCCAAAATAGTTTTCTGCCAGCGCCAGGCTCCTTCCTACTGCTGCAGAATGGGACCTGTAATGACAAACAAAAAGCAGCAGTATCTGCACAAGAGAAATATGGTTGCAAAGATGATAAATAATAATGATTTATAGTTATTTAATTTGCATTCTGTGGAACAAGTTAGAGTTTCTGTTTGAAATATGCATTAATAGTGAGTGGTAAATGACTTTTGAGATGGTTCTTAACAGCTGTTCTAAATTTTTTGTGATTAAGCTCTTTAACACTGTTTGGAAGATGGTTGTATAAATTTATACCCTGATGTGATATAGACTTAAGACACCTAGTGAGCCTATGTGTGTTGAGATGTATATTACCGCAGGCTCTTGTATTGTGGTCATGTAGGGCTGAGTTTCTATTGAAGAGATCCAAATTTTGATGTAGAAAAGAGACCGACTCTAAGATATGTATACAAGGTAAGGGTAATATTGATAATTCTTTGAATACTATGTTACTATCTGATCGTATTGGTACCTGTTTTATGATTTTTACTAATCTTTTCTGAAGCTTAAGTATCTGCAAACTTTTTGAGGATGCCCCCCATGCTATTATTCCATATGTGAGCAGTGAATGGACATATCCATAGTACGCTGACTTTAAGCCCTCCAAGAGCAATACTTTTGAGAGGACTCTTACTGCATAGCATAGACAGCTGAGTTTCCTGCTTAGATGATGTAAGTGAGTTTCCCATGTCAGGTTTGCTTCTACCCATATGCCCAAGAATTTTGTGGATTCTACTTCGGTGATTTGTACATCATTGAAAGAAACTTGCATTGGGTCTTGTTCATAATTATGGAACTGTATTTACACAGTTTTTTCGATGTTAAGTTTGAGCTTATTGGTTAATAGCCAGTTTTCTATTTGTTTTAACACCTTGCTGGTTTTATCCTGCAACTTATTTTTGGCAGGGTCACTAATTGTAATACTTGTGTCATCTGCAAATAACACACTTTTTGCTTGAGTAATATTGGGAGGGAGATCGTTTATGTATATAAGAAAGAGCAGTGGACCTAATACTGAGCCTTGTGGGACTCCATGCTTTATAATAACATCATTTGATATAGCTGAAAGTACTTCAACGGACTGACATCTGTTACTTAAATATGAACTAAACCATTCTTCAGCTAGTCCCCTCACTCCACATTTGTTAAGTTTGTGAATCAATATTTTATGATTAACCATGTCAAAAGCTTTGCTTAGATCTAGAAAGAGCCCAACAGTCTTTTTTTTGTCATCCTGAACTTTGAATATTGATTCTAAGAATGAAAATATAGCATTGCTAATGTTTTTACCTTTACGAAATCCAAACTGAAACTTACTTAAAATGCTGCATGCCTCTAGGAAAGACATTAACCTGTTGTACATAATTCTTTCAAGTATTTTTGCATATTTAGGAGAGATATTGCGTGATAATTATGTACACAGTCTTTTTTACCCTTTTTAAAAATTGGGCGAACCTTTGCTGTTTTTTAGAAGTTCTGGAAATATCCCCACAGCCAATGATGAATTTGCAATATCCACCAAGGGAGTTAGTAGGTAGAATGCTGTTTGTTTTACAATATTATCTTGGATGTCATCATTTCCACTCGAGTGCTTGTTTTTTAAGCCTTTAGTTATTCTGATCATTTCTTCTGGTGTTACTGGAGTTAGAAATATAGTTTGGCTGTTTGTCATTTGTGGAAGTAATGGAGGATAAGTATTTGTTGCTGTTTGAAAGCTCTCAGTGACCTGACTAAAGTATTCATTAAACATCTCAGCTATTTCTTTGGGATTTTCAATGTTTTCCCCATTTTTGTTTAGTATGATTTTTTCCTTAGCATTTGTCTTATTTTTTCCAGCTTCATTTTTTACTATCTTCCATATAGCTTTTGCTTTGTTTTTAGCATTTGCAATATAGCCCTCATTTGATTTCAACTTTGCTATGAGTATGACCTGGTTTAGGATCCTGCAGTAAGATTCATAGTATTTTCGGAGTTGCTCATCATTATTCATTTTACACAGGTTGTATAACTGCCTCTTTCTTTTGCAAGAAATTATTATACCTTTTGTGAGCCATTTTGGTTCTTTCCTGTTTTGATTATTTGAAATGATCTTTTTGAGTGGGAATGCTACATTAAAATAGTGCTTGATAGTAGTTAGAAAAACTGATGCTTTGTCATTTGTATCAGTTTTGGTAATTACATCTGTCCAGGTTTCTTTTTCTAGCAAATATTCAAAGTAATGTATGTTGTCTTCGTTGAAAGATCTTTTATAGCTAATTGATTTAGCAGATTTTGAAGGTATATTTCCATTTATTTGCATATGTAGGGACACAGCATTGTGATCGGAAATTCCTAAGTTTGCATTTTCTACTGTGAATGGGGGAGAGTTACGATTAATTATAATTTGATCCAAACAAGTTTGAGAACAGGAGGTTATAGGCGTTGGAGTATTCATAGTCTCCATTAGATTGTATGAAAGAAGTAGCGATCTAAATTCACTTACGCTGCTTTCAGCGGATAGGAAGTTTATATTGAGGTCCCCACACAAAATCAGCTGCCTATTTTTGCTCACTAGATCATTTAACAAAATTTCAAAATGTTCAAAAAAGGTTTTTATGCAACCACTAGGGGATCTGTAGATGCAAACAACTGTGAATTTAAAATTTGTGTCAAATATGTCAGTGACTGCATGTTCAAAGGTCTTTTCTATATTTAGGTAGTACGTTTCTTTATTTTATTACATTTCAATTGGTCTGTTGCATAGATTGCTACACCACCATTTCTGAGAGCTGATCGACAGAAAGAACCTGCAAGTTTATAGTTAATAATGTGATGGGATGTTATTTCATCAGATTTGAGCCAGTGTTCTGTACAGCAAAATATATCTATATCATGCATTTTATCATTTAATAATACTTCTATTTCATGCTTTTTATTTCTAAGGCATTAAACATTTTGGTGCATTAATGCAAACTTTCTATATTTTGTTGCTTTACCAGGTGTCTTAGTTTTAAAATGTATAGAATTTGCTGAACTACTCACCCGGTTGACTGTATTGGGCCATCCTTGGTCACTAGTTTGTCCCTGTGCTGGTTCTACAACGTCATGCTCCTTGGAGGGATTTGTCCTGAGTCTGATTCCTGTTGAAGCCCCTATTTCTCTGTATGACTTGTTGCATTCATATTTAATCTGGTCACTATTTTCAGGCACACAGTGTTCTGGATTTGAGAATCCTGTCATTCCTACAGTTACGTCATCCACCACATAGCTTATTAGTTTCCCCATCCCTGGCATTTGCTGATTCCCTCACACAAGAACTGTCCGAATTTAATAGCTCCCCTTCTATTTAGATGAACACCATCTCTGGCTCGATCCTTGTCCCGTATGCACCAGTTTCCATCCAACATCACACACTTCCGAACCTTACACAACCAGTCAAGCTCTGCATTTATTCTTCTTACATTTTGTTTACTGACATCTCACCTGCATAATACTCCGCTGATTACAATTTTAGTATGAGGGCTTTGTGTTTTGATCTGACTTATTAAGTCCATGGTGTCACCCATAATTTCCTCGGCTATTATTCCCCTCTGGATATTGTTTGTTCCCACGTGAATGTCAACAACGTCAGGCTTTACTTCATTTAGCTTGGCATTTTCTACTTTGCGGCTTAATTCTTCCACTCGGATCCCTGGGTAGCAGCGTATGTCGTAGCCCGCATCTCTGCATTCATTCCCGGAAAATTTTAGAAGCGAGTCTCCGAATACCATTACCTTTGTTCCTTTTTTTCCTTTATTATTACTCATTTCTTGTTGATCCGACTGTTTCTTCCATTGTTCAAAGGTGGTTTCATTCCTTTTATTCATCACGCTATATCAGTTTGTGGTAGTTATATTACCACATGTATCACCTGGTAGCTCAGTTGCTCTGTTTGTTTTCCTTTTTACGACTGTAGTGAAAGATTCCTTTTCCATCTGATGATGAACTTCACTCGATAACTTTGCATTCTCTTCATTCAATGATGAGATTTCTTCTTGTGCTAATTTTCTCTCTTGTTTCAGTGTTATAATTTCTTCTTGTGCTTGTTTCAAGTCTTTATTTAACATATCAACTATTTTTTGAAGAGACGCTATTACCTCCGACTCGCGTGATGTTGCACACGTTTTCCGTGTCGTAAGAATTTCTGCCGCAGGCCTTCCATTTTCTTTATCTTCATTTACACAGCTTCCTGCATTACAAATTGATGAACTACTCACTCTATTTATCACTTTTTCACTGTTATTTCCACTATATTCACACTTTCTCTGTACCATGCTGCGGGTTATTACCTTACAGGCCGCCACATCAAAATCATTGGAGAAGCAAATTTACTTAGCATGTTTTTGAGTAACATTACCTATTAAAGTATTCCTGTACTGAGTAATAAGGTTTAGCCACTAACCATTCATGGAGCTTATTCTTATAGCTTGATCCTGATAATTGTTTTATTTCTATGGGTAAATTATTGTAAAGTTTTATACCTAATATTTCAAAACTCTTCTGGGATGTGGTTAACCTGTGGTATGGCATATTAATATGTTGACCCCCTCTAGTATTGTATGTATGTATATCTTGGAATTCAGGTAAGTGACTCTTTATTTACAGTAATACAGTGAAAATGTATACATTTATTAAAGTCATTACTTTTAGTTTAATGAATAAAGGTTTGCAGTGTGCAAGTTTCGGTACCTCAGAAATGATTCGAATGACTTTTTTTTGTAATAGAAGTATCTCATTAACATGTGAGCTGTTTCCCCAGAGTAAAATTCCATATGTTATTATGCTTTGGAAAAATGCAAAATAGGCTGATCTAATATATGCTTCAGGTATATGTATGTTTAAAGCTTTCCTAATAGTTGACTAAAGCAAGGAATGATAGCAGCACAAATCAGACAACTAAACAATAACTGATGCATGACATTTGCAGCATAGCCCAAGTCCGAGTTACAGTTGTGGAATTGCATTAAAAGCATTGGAAATACCTGCCCTAGCTATGTTCGGGCACGGGCTGCATGAACATTTCGCCCGGCCCAAGCTATACTCGGGCTTGGGCTTCAATGTGTTAAGCATGCAACTTTAGGGACATAGGGAGTGAAATTTCAAATTTCTTTAGTTCTGTTTAAGTTTTTCTTAACATTTCACTGTGATTGCACTGTAATATTAATATGAATACCAAATTTCATTCAAATTGGATAAATATTTTGGAACATATTAATTATTTTACAAATGTTATTTTATGTAAATATGTTGCATAATTAAAATGCCCCACACCCCCCAAAAGTTGAAAATGCATTTTCTGAATTGGAAATGATGACCATATACAATTTTAAAAGGGATATTTCAATAACTTTTATTACAGAATTAACATAATCTTTAAAGGAAAAATTTTAATCTTTAAAATTGATGATTTTTTCATACAAATATACAGGGTGTTTCTAAATGAATGGGTTCAAAAAGAAAAACTAGCTATGCTTGTTGTGATAAATTTATTCACAAAATTGAGATGTAACATGGAAGAGTAACTCGCCAAGTTGTGTTTAGAATTCACATTTGACACCATAATCTAATTCTTGTAACATCTTTGCCAGCATACCCTAATAAATAATGTTGACTGTGACACTAATCCACTGATTTTATTGTTGTAAGCCTATAGGAAGTGAAGGTATGAACACCTTGTCCTTCACATAACCCCAAAAGAAGAAATCACAGAATGTTAGGTGACCTGGGAGGCCAGAGCATCAATGGAACATCATTGATACCAGAATGACCAATCCTACATAGTGGAATCATAGAGGTGATCTCGTACTCATCCATAGCAATGAGGTTCCTGAAGGGGGGGAGGTTCTGACCCCTTCAGCTGCTCCGGTGTAAGAGCTGTGGACCCCGAGCACCTGTGGTACTTCTGACGTTACTAGAAGTAGTCGGGCTGAACATCTGAGCCCCTCACAAAAGGGAACTGTCTGGATTAAGTTGGACTCGACATGGCAGTGGCCCGATACCTGTGGGAGATTGGGTACACCTGGGCAGGAATGTAAGACACTTCAATGTCCTTCGGCACTAACCTGGAAAGTTAGTAGACCTAAGCTGGTAAAGGTTGGCCCTAGCATGGTTTTCGGTAGTCTTCCCCTTGGGATTGACGCGCATAAGTGACGTATCCACTTCCATCCCTGTATGCAAGTACTTTAGTCAGTGTATAAAATAGGTACTGACCTATCGGAAAAAACCCACAGACTTGTCCCTGGGTCGCATGCATACCTGAGTTGCAGGGTCCCTGCAAGTTTATTTCAGATACCAATGAGGTGGGGCAAGATGTTGCTACAAAATGAATTTGGTACTCTTCTGTCAGCTGGGGTAACAGCGATTCAGAGAGCATGTCAAGGTAAAATACGTTCCCTGTAACTGTCCCCATAAAGAAGAAAGGCCAGAACACTCTGTTGTTGGTTATGGTGTTTGACAGATGTCATTATCGATAGATGACTGACCTGTACTTTTTCCTTTCAATAACCCTCTCCAGCCCAATTTATTTTTGATGAAATTGCTTTTTGTAAACTGATATAAAAAGTTGTTATTACTTGACCTTTTATTGGCAGCTCAGTTGTCTGAACTTCTAAAACACTGATCTAGGTTTCAATGTCATAGGTTAACCTAGATTGCAGTCCTCTTCACAAATGCTGGTTGGCATATTTAAAAGTTAATTGGACCTCAGCAGCAATGTAGTAGATTAAAGTTCTGTATTTGTTAGAAAAAAGGTATATTTATTTTCGCTTTTACCTGTTCTAAGCTGTGTTAATATCAATATTTAAAGAAAATAATGAAATATACACAATGAAAGTAGTTAATTATTGGATGTTTACCTCTACCCATCTTAAACACAAACACACATGATTTTGCCATTTGGTACCTTTGGACTGGAGGGGTTTAAGCTGCCTGTCTCTGCAAACTTGTTTGAACTACCTTGTTAAATGATGAGGTGCTTCTTTTGCAAATTTGGTCCAGAAGCACATTTAAACCAGAATTAACAACAAAGTCTATGCATATTCCAAAACACAATAAATCTTTTCTCTTAGTTTTGCTTTCATTTTGAAATCAGTGTCTTCTCTAGTGACAATATTCATATCTAATTGCCAGTGTTGCAAGAAACCAAACTTGGAGAGTTCCCCTTTCATGCACATCTGTATTTACTGAAAAATTCATCACAACCATGCACAGCTAGTCCTTTTTGTCACATTCATCTAGAAACAACCTGTACTTTTTGAAAAATTACTTTTGGTGTTAGTATAATTTTGTCCTTTGTAATATTACAATAGATACTTCTGCATGTTATGGGAAATTTTAGTTGCAGTTAAACAAGTGAGATGTTTGGAAAATTTGAAAAATGCAAAAATGTAATTTTGAGGAAAACATTGTTTAATGAAATAGCGTGCCAGGAAAGAAGTGTATTGAATGATTTTTAGATGGCTGTAGAGGCTGAAGCATGGAGAGGACAGCTAAATGTTGATTTGCTAAAGATGCCAAAATATCACTCCCAGAGTCCCTTAACAACAGAGAAGCTTCAGAACAATAAAATAAAACTCACAAAGTTATCCACTAAAATAGTCAAATTTTTTTGGTTTGGTGTCTTATTTAAAATAGAAAAAGGTAAAACTTCCACATGTAGTCCAGATTTGAAAATGTTGAAAACATGAATATGTTCAGATTTGAAATCTGTTAGATTCCCAAGGCGGATCAATGGGAACTTCAGCTTACCAGATTTCTCAGGTATGCCTTGCCATCACTACACAGTTGCAGCCTTGGCTGCAATTGCTATACTCCCCTACTTATAAAAAAACATCACTCGGCTAAGGCAGCTTAGGTGCCTTAAAGTTTATAACAGACTAGTAAGTAGCTACAAAGCAGCTCTAATGGCAGAATAACCAAGGTACCAAATCTGGATCACTTATGGAAGTATGCCTAGAAAATATTATTCATTTTATTCTTCTGCAAACTAACAGAAAACTCGAAATCACATTACATGGTTTTTCAGTTAGCATGACATGTGGTAGCTGCATAACCTGTATATACAGTGCCATAAGATATAGTGGTACCTTATACCAAAATGTAGAAAAGTAAGCTAATGGGTTCATATACCATCTAAATACTCCAGCTTGCACTATTCCACTGCTTCCTGCTTGAGTCTAAATAATGAGATATTATTGCGCTTAACTCACAAAATAATCATCTACCACTACACGATTCTCAAGTTGATGTTTGGTTTGCTTTGACTTGGACAAGAGTAGCTGGCCATATTTTCTTTCACAAAACAATTGACACATTGAAGCCCAGGCATTTCAGTAGTTGAGGTGCCAAGAAACCCACGGGTTTTATGCCTACTTTGAGTTATTATTTACGGTACATCAATAAATTTGTCAAAAAGTATTGGGACAAACTAAAAGTACATCATTTAAGGATTTCTCAACAAGTAAGAAAATAGTCATCACTTCCATATTAATATTTGATTTTAAATTTACAACAAGTATCAATTATGAGTTTGAAAAAATAGGCATAAAGCTGCTTACACTCCTTATATTCAAAGTTCGAAAAACTCTCCCTCGGAATCAGAATTTTCCACAGCTTCATTTGTATCCTGAATTTCAGCTTCAGTTCACAGAGATCGAGGAAAATGCAGCATTTTAATATTTAAGAGCACAAACGTAACAAACAGATCACCACCTTCAAAGAAAATGGCGCGACTACATGAGATAAGCCAATATTACTAAATCTCCTTAAATTCCTAATAGTTGACCAAAGCAAGGATAGATGGCAGCACAAATCAGACAACTAAATGATAACCGATACATGTTCTTTGTCGCATAGCCCAAGACTGAGTTAAGGTCATGGAATTGCATTAAACGCGTTAGAAATACCTCCCCGAGCTATGCTCAGGGGTGGGTCTCATGAACATTTTGCACGGCCCGAGCTATACTCCGGCTTGGGGTCCAATGTGTTAATGTTGTAGGTAGTAACCCTTAATATTGAAGCAGTTATTCCCTCAGCTTACAGATGAAGAACGAATGTGCAGCAAATTTCAATACCCAGCAGCTGCTTGTACTTCTTAGGATGCAATTACTGACATATGGTGACAAGAGTGATCAGTGTAGGGATGCGGTCTGCTCAACTCCCAGACCACAAGTCTGGAATAAATATGGTATAATACTGTATATATTGTAACAAATATCTTTGACTCAAAATGTGGTTACAAACTTAAGTCTTAAATTTACTGTTGTAATTAATTCACTCAATGTTTTGATGGGTAGACAGTTTAAAGCTGCATGCCATCCATGGCTTGTGCACCATTGTGGGCTAACATTCCAGTCACTCACAACTCAGTACAATTCACAACATACACAACAACTGTAATC
The DNA here is from genome assembly GCA_030762935.1 of Hymenopus coronatus. Lineage (NCBI taxonomy): Eukaryota > Metazoa > Arthropoda > Insecta > Mantodea > Hymenopodidae > Hymenopus > Hymenopus coronatus. The sequence goes on along the minus strand of CM060900.1, from coordinate 532,663,062 downwards.
CTTCTTCCTTTTATAGCTAGAACATGTAAGTGAAGTTTCTGGAAACTTGGCGAAGATACTGGACCCTTCTACACAAATCCGAGTTTACCAGATTTTGATGCATCACATTCTGAAGCCTCCTGTTGCATTGCACCATTCTTCCATGTTGTTTATGTTTCCCAAGGAGTTTCAGTGCAATGACTCGCATACCAAAGCAACGTGAGAATCACTTCAGAAGACAGAACTGTTATACTGCTCCCTCCTCTCAGGGCTGGTCATCCCAACCAGCACGATCATAGTGGGCTAGACAATGCAAATGTACTACCAGTTTCTTCCCTTGAGGTAGTCTCTGGATGTGGAAGACTTATTTACCCTCTTCACCAAAAGGTACAGCACTTGTCATGGTTGAAGCTTGGGGCAGTGTCCCTTGGTCTGGGTATGATGATATAGCCACACAGATCACCTTACAGGAAACCTCAGCTGTAGGCTCGCCAGTTGTAATGGATCTTTATCTGGTTGCTCCCTACCTGGAAGTTTTGGCGGGCCATTTCACGCATATCATGAAGTTGGTCTACATGATGCTCCGCATAGACAACTGCTGGCTGTACGGGTCCAGGAGGACTCTCAAACATCAGGTAACATGGCAGTGGCAGCTCTCTGCCAAAGACCAAACTGGCCAATGCCAACATGCTGATGTCGCGGGCTGAGAGCGGTAGGTCAACAAGAAAGGTGGCACCCTCACATCCCAGGCTCTATGCTGAATGGTCGCCATCTTCCTCAAATGTTCTTCTAGGATCTTGTTGTACCACTCAACCATGCCTTACCAATGTGATGCAGAGGTGTTGTGGGCATATTGTGCACTTCGAGTCGCTCCAGTGTTTCCCTCATGAGGTTGGACTCAAATTTGTGCCCTCATCACTGTGTAGCTTTACTGGTACCCCTTAGTGACAAAACAGTTCTCAATGGTTTTGAACTCTTGGTTAAGGATGGTGAAGTAATCCATGGTGACCAACAGATACCTGTTGCCTTTCTCAGACACAGGGAATTGCCCAGTTATGTCAATGGCTATGCCCTTGAAGGGTACTCACACATTTACTGCTGCATGTGACCCCAGATCCTGGACTGTGGGCTGCGACTGCACACACACATGACATTGGTGGCACCATCTCTCAGTATCTACTCTAGTCTCAACCAGTAGCACCATTGTCGGAGCTTGTTGATGGTTCAGTTGGGTCCTAAGTGTCCACCTAAAGGCCCTGCATGAACTTCCTCCAGTACTTCCATGATCTTACTCTGAGAGAGGCCAGCTGCTCTCTCTGGGTCTTCCCATCTAGTGACTCTGATACTCTAAACAGCACCTCGTCCTTGATCTTCAATGAGTCCCATTGGGTGCAGAAGGACTTGTACACAGTACTGCTAGGTGCGATGTCCTTCCAGCTCAGCCTAGTCCCTGCCTCCACTTCTCCCAGGAGTGGCACCAAGTCGGTGTCCACCAGCTGCTCGCTCCTCAACCCTGTGCTATCCCATCCAGCTGCAGGCCCCACTGAAATAACACAGACAGCTGCAGCACATTCCTTCTCTTAAGTCTTAAGGCGGTGGCTTCACTTCACTGGGCATGGCATCTGCCTTGTGGCTCCTTCCTTTCTGAAGTTCTGATGTAAAGTTGTACTCTTACAGCCTCCAGACCCAACTTAAGAGTCAGGTGAGCGCAGAATGATCAGTCATCAGCTGGAATGACTGACCATTATGGAAGCACTCCAGTGCCTTCACTTCTCCCAGGAGCTCTCAGTGTGTCCAGCATGCCATTAATCTGTGATAAGGTGTAACAGTCTATTCTCGTGACAGTATTTAGCTTCCTGTAATCCCCACAGAAGTGCAGTTCACCATTTTTCTTCTTCACCAAGACTACAGGGGAGCATCAAGGCTGTAAGACTCTTCTATGATTCCCCTAAATGTCAGGTCTTCCAGCCTGTCTCGTACCTCCACCTGTTTTGCCAAAGGAACACATCTTGGGGTTGCTGGATAGATCGGGCATCTCCAGTGTCAATTTTATGGTGTACCTGGTTAGTGCGGCAATAATCATTGTTCCCTTTGCTGAAGACAATTGGTATTGACTAAGTAGATGCCGGACACTTTCCAGCTGTGAAACAATACAATGGTCGCTCACCCTTTTCAGCAAGTGTCTCAGCCAGAGCCCCAGATCCTGCAAGGGTACTTTTTGGTCGGATCTGTCGCTGGCAATATAACTGCTGCTGGCTTGCACTACCCTAACTCTGAGTGCTCTGTCCCAATGGGGCCTCCTTCTCTATAGGTAAGATGTTGCCAATGCCATCACTAGTTGTTAGAGCCAACTGGGTTTGAGCCTGCAAGACTTTTGCCAAGTCAGCTCTGATTACAGTAATGGCTAAACCTGTGTCCTATAGGATCTGGTACAGCATACCTCATACCCAGCAGTCTGTGATGAGGTTGTCATCCACTCTTCTTGCCTTTGGTGTGTAGCGTCATTTGAGGTGTTGTCAATCATGACCCTGATGTAATACTCCATTGTTTTCTACCTGCTGGTCAGCTTTGTTGTGGACAGCCTCTTGCTAGTTGTCCTGGTTGGCTACACCCCCAGCATACACCACTGAAATGGTCATCTCTGTGTTATCTCTCTGCCTCTGTCGCAGTGATTACTCATGTTTGAGGTCAGCACACTTATTCACTTTTGGGTAGAAAGTCAGTAGATAAAATTCAATATGACCAGGATTTTTTTTAAACTGTGATTTAAGAGAGATAAGTAGGCACAGAAGATGAGACATATAAAATATTTTAAATTCCCTTGGCAGGTAAGATATCAAGAACATGAATAATGTAATTGGCTGACCCACCTGAACACAACAATGCAGTCTGGCTTCAATTAATACAACCAGAGACAAGCTCAGGTAAGCAAGCATAGAATGCAATCAATTTGTGATTTTATTTTATTTAAATGTGTAATCTTACATCAATTGTCTCAGCAGAGTAATATGACAGTGCAGCCTTCTGGCTGGATGGTTGGCTTACTAGTTCCTTGTTGCTGAGGAATCAGTTATTTGATCAAAATTTCCGCACTCTGGTAGCATTGATATAACCTTCAATATTAAAAGTACCATTTTAGATTGTCATTAGTAAATGCAACCTCTAAGATATTTTACACAATGGCTGTTGTTGTTCACAAGTCTTGAGCAGAAATTCCATTGGGTAATAGCTGCTCTGGATATTTTTACTTACTCTACCGAGTACAGTATATGTATTTACTTAACAGGTAGAGAAGATATTGTATTCCACCCCAAAATTACACAATTGTTAACACAGGATTGCTTGTTAAGCATACAGGGCAGAAGTGCCTAGAATTTTGCTGAAGCAAGTTTTGTGACCAGTCACCATCTTGTGATTTTACATACTACCATTTACACCACATGCAACACCTGTCAAAGTTTTGCAAGTTTTTGAAGTAAAAAAAAAAAACAAATGACATTGGAAGGGGAGAGATCTTTAGTTGAAGGAATATTTAATACAATCACATTTTTTGGACTGTCAGAAGTTATTATTGTTAAATTGGCATTATTACAGTAAACATCGCAGCAAGGTCATAACTTAATTTTTTTCTAATTTCTTGGTCTAAAATGAAAGGAGGGCAAAATTCAGATTTTGACCAAACCTTATTGTTTGTCTCATGCACACAGCCATTAATTCCACTACATGAACATATAAATAAGTGTACACAAAAAAAGGGTGACAAGTATCAGAGAATATCTGAAAGATTATAAGGATTTTCATTTTGGACTGTATGTATTGCATTCAGAGTCCGAGGAACTCGCCCACTATTCTCATGGTTCTGGTATTATAAGCACATAATCTGATAGCAATTATTTCTCGTGATAGCTGCTAAATGGACAAATTAGTAAGAGGTTTCTTATAAACCAGAGTAGGTTGCCAATTTTGGCTGCTTCTCAATGATCTTCCCAAGTTGCAAATCTAAAATTTAACAAACAATAATGAATCCTTCTGTTGATAAGGTATAACATATTTCACTAAGTGTACCACTGAAAAATCACTTAAATGAGAAAACTAACCTGCTTATTGAAATATTTTGCTAAGTATGCCACCGAAAAATCATCTTTCCTTGTTTATGCTTCTGCTATTCAGGAAACTACAACCAAATACCACACACATATTGACCATTATACTGATTAGAAACTTAATACTCTAAACTTGCTGCTTAATTGAACATTTAATACCACAAAATCACTTGAATAAGTATCCTAACCTATATATTGAAACATAATTTCCCTTTCCTTGTTTTTGCTTCTGCTATTTAAGAAACTACAACCAAATGCCACACATATTCACCATTATACTGGTTTAAAACCTACAGTCCAAATCTATTGCTTAATTGAAATTTAACACCAAAAAATCTTATTTTTGTGTGCACATTTAACCTACAAAAGCTGAATTCATCTCAAAAGTATAGAAACAAAATATGGCGGCTTGACAAAAATGTGCTTCACCAACTACAATGCATAAGAATGGGGCATTTTCCATTTATTCTTTCTATATATGTGGTTAGGTAGGCACAAGAACCCACCAATTTAAATATTTGGGAGAAAATATTTCTTTGGAAATTTCATCCAAGTTTAATGTACACCTCAATGGACTAAAATCTGATAACTAAATTCGTACAGCCACCAGCAGAGGGACTAAGAGATAAACTAGTTCTGAGTTAATTAGCCTAAATTAGTGAAATTGTATATTTGCAACCACTTCTAAACTAAAACATGTTTTAGGGTTCCCAAATTCTAAAAAAAAAAAAAGGACTTTTAGAAAAAATGTCTGTATGATTACATGTGATCAGCATAACTCAAAAATCAGCAGTCGGTTAAATACCAAATTTGGCATTTAAGTTCAATATTTTTCAAGGATGCAACATGAAGATTTTCAGGAAAATCCCCCCAATCCCTGACTACGTTTACATGGAATGTTTCTCAAAAATTTTGACTTTCTCAAACATGGCTTTTACCATTTATGTTAAAATTTACATTTAGGATGTTTCTATGACAAACAGATATATATATCTGGAATTTACTGGGAATAGTCATTCTGTATGACATTTTAATAACTGGCAAACCCTTAGAGGTAGACAAAAACTTGGTACAGAAAAAATGTAGATTTCCTTAAAACACCTAATTTATTTTGTAGCAATTTTTTTTTATTCTTTTTATTTTTTATTTTTGGTACAGTTAAAATTTTCCAAGATATTTTTTGTTATTCGTTTCAATTTTAAGTTACTTAAACGGGAGGTCATCTTTCATTTGAGCACTCTGGTTTTATACTCATGCAAAGAGAACTGGGTTTCAATTATTTCAAATAGTGATTAGCTTTTAGAAGATTTGACTATTGCTCTAGCCCAGTGAATTTACTTATTTCCCTTCTACTTAAAAAGAGCAAGTAATACGATGTACTCTGCTAATGCATATCTCAATTAGCATGATGTAGATAAAAGAATATTCCTTTAAACAACTCAGAAGTTTGAGATAAGGAAGTAGTTCAAGTGTGATAGTTAAACATGAGTCAGAATAGAGACACCCACTTCAGTTAAAATGAAATTTTCAAGTCTTTCAAGGGCATTTGCCCTCTTCTTCAATTGAGGTCTGACTAATGGCTGGAAATTGTGCTTTGATGTCCGTTACAGTGGAGACATCTGGTGTTGTCAGCAGAAGTTCCCACCTATTAAAACGCATAGCTTCAGCCAATGGTTTCAACTCAGACATCATTGACCAATATATTGAAAAACATAAGGAGAAATTAAGATTAAAACAAATCACCACTTTGTCCACACAAAAACCAAAAGTTGCATATAAAAAATTCACTAACCACCCAACAGCAGATAAAAAATTACAAAAAATCTTCAAGAAATATAATATAAGTTTAGAATCAAGTAACCAATTCAACATAAAAAATGCACTGAAAACAGACATTAAAGACCCCATACCTATGAACCAGAGATCAGGCAACTTCAAAATTCATTGCAAGGACTGCATATTATGCAGTGATGCCAACTGTAGTGGAATTCCGCTACGCGTAGGGAAATTTGAGCCTTCGGGAGACATTGTGGAAAAAAACCAAAAAGTGGGAAAATGTAGTGAAATTTGTCAATTAAAAAAAAAATCAACTAACTTATAGTAAATGCCAATACCTTATGTTAGGCAACTATGCTGAGGGAAGCAGGCTCAAGGAATCTCCCATGTGAAAGATAAGTTGATAACTCATGTTAATATTTATTTAATGCAAGCGCCGGGCCTGATAGTATTTATAAACATATTCAATAATCAGTATACAGATAGATGATGCTTTTCAAAAAGTTTATGGAAGCCGTGGCAACATCGCAAGAGATTCCTGCATATGTTGAAGTATTGTTGCAAAATGTGTCCAGTTATTTTTCCTATTCCCCTAAAAGGCAGAGTATCTTAGAAGAATTCCAAAACTTAATGCATGCTTCTGCATTTAAGATGTTAAGTCCCAGTCAAACAAGGTGGCTGGCATTATCAAATTGTGTTAATCGTGTTCTTCAACAATGGGGTGTTCTTTTTGAGCTGTTTAGAGTGGCAGCTATTGAAGACAAAAATCCAGTGGGCAGTATGAAATATTCTGAACTTCAGAATCCCATTCTGAAGGCATATCTTTATTTTTTAATCATGTTTTGCCAATTTTTAATCAGTTCAATGCAATGTTGCAGTCTCAGAATGTTCTCGTGCAAGTTTTGTACCCCGAAAGTATGAGATTTGTTAGAATGCTGGCAATGAATTTTGTAAAATCTTCCTGTTTCTCAACTGATGAAAAGTTGGACACATTAAATGTTTTTGATCCTCATGCCTTGCTTCCAATAAAAGAGGTAAATGTTGGTCAGGATACTGTGGAAATGCTTACGGAAAGCCATGAGAGGGACAAAGAACAATTCAAACTTGTCTGTGTTAAATTTTATCAGAAGTATGTGAGTGAATCGTACACAAGGTTCCTGGGCAACAAAAAGCTTTTTAGGAATATGTCATTCCTTATTCCAAGCAATGCTTTAGCCCAAGGCGCACAGAAAAGTTATGCTGTTTCGGGACTTGCAAATAAATATGATAGGAAAATTAATAATAGAGAAACACTACAAGAATTTCACAAGCTAAGTTCTTACTTTTCTGAAGAAGCAGAAGAAGAAGAACAAGAAGAAGAAGAAGAAAAAGAAAGGTTAATTTAATCAAGCAGTACTCTTGCTTTCTGGTCGTCTCCTTAGCGCGGTGGTAGCGCAGCTGCTTACCAAGCGGGAGACCTGGGTTCGATTCCCAGTACCGGCGTGGGGATTTTTCCCCCGCTGGGAGACCTGGACCGGGGTGCACTCAGCCTCGTGAGGTCTCTGGGGGGCCAATTGAGGAGCTACTTGATGGAGAAGTAGCGGCTCCAGGTCGTGAGGACCGCATTAACCGGCCGGGAGGGGCTCGAGGCGCTGACCACGTCTCACCCTCCAATACTGCACCCCATCCATGACGTCTGTAGTGGACCGAGATGGGGGACGCAGCGGCCGGGCGGTAGGCCAAGGTTCCCCGTGAGCCGTCGTGCCATGGAGTTAGTTATGTTACTCTTGCTTTCTGTTGCAGAGTAGGAGAAATAAAAAAAAAATTGAAGGACAGTATGTCTTCTCAAATATTTCAAATTGGCTAAATTTGTACTTGTGTTGCCACATGGAAACACTGACGTGGAAAGAGTGTTTTCCATGATGACTGACATCAAATCCAAAAAAAGTAACAAACCAAAGCCTCAAACTCTGAGTGACCTACTAAGAGTAAAAATGGATCTTCAAAACAAAGGCAATTGTTGTATCTCATACCCAATAACCGACGAACATGTAAATAAATTTGGAAAATCCATTTACAATTTTTTGAGAAGTGCTACAGTGAAAACAGAATCGTCCAACAGTGATGACTCTTAAAATACTTTACACAGCCTGTGCAGTTCCCCCTTCAGTTATTTGAAGTAATAGTTATTATTTATTTTATTATATTACGCCCCTAATAGACTTGACCCAACTACCTACTACATGATTATCATAATCATTTAATCCATCATCTTGGTCATTTGGAACGTCATAGAAAAGATATGTTGTAACCATTTTTATGGTAATTTAATGTGTGAATTTTTGTAGCAGAATTTTGCTCGGCCTGTAGTGATATTCAATGGTTTTGGTTGACAACATTGGTCAAATAAAAAGAAGACTGGAAACAAGGTTAAATGAACATTACAGACACATCAAACAGAAACAAACGGATAAATCAGCAGTAGCACACCATTTTCGGACATCACATCATGAAATAGAAAATGACATAAAGCTGCTAAAACCTGTAAACAACCTGGCAGCACTCACAATTTTGGAGAATATTCTCATTACACAACACAAAAACCAACTCATGAATTTTGAAATACTGCCACATGATTACGATCTTCTGCTGACAATACCAGATGTTTCCACTGTAATGGAGCACAGAGCACAATTCCCAGCCATTAGTCTGACCTCAACTGAAGAAGAAGGCAAACGCCCTTGAAACATATGTCTTGAAAATTTCATTTTAAGTGAGGTGAGTGTCACTATTCCAATTCATGTTTGAATAGTTTGTAAAACAGGTAGAGAAATTTTTTTCTTTATACTCACAGATTCCATTTTTTTTCCTGCTCTCTATAACAGACTCTGCGAGTATAAAAAATACTTTAATTGATAACCAAAAGACATTAATTAATATACCAATTCCTATTAATTATTCAAATGCCAGTTTCAGGGTTTAACGTTTGAATATAGAAGAGGTGGATTTGCATTAATTTTTTTAACAGAATGGAACACATTTGATTTTTTTCTCTATGAACCAATTAAGCACACAGTTCTTTTCGATGATGTTGAAAAAAATGAGGCTAACCCAGATAATGTTTCAAAATATGTGACAGTCCTTAATTGCTGTAATACTAAACTTAAAACATAGTTGTTACAATAGATAAATGTAGCTGAAGGATATATCTCGTATACCAGAGTTTGTAAGTCATTTGCCCTGCCAAGACTGCAGCTCCATCATAGGTCTGTCCAACATATATTGCTTCAAGATCAAAGTCTTTGGCAATTCTGATAACATGTTGACATAACACTTCAGCAGATTGCTCTGCACTTACACCATAAAAACAAATCTTTCATGGGGTTCCCCTTTATCTCAGGCATGTAGACAATTTGGGACTATAATCTGTTGTCTCAACAAGGAGAAATGTAATAAATTTAAATTCAGCTATTTCATGTTTGATAGCATCCACATTCACTTTCAAAGTATAATTTATTAGGTAATTTTGAACCTAGGTGATATCCCACAAAAAACTGTGCTTTCCTTTAGGTGATTTTCAAGTTTAACATCATATTCACTATGAAGGTTTAATAATTCCATGTAATTTCCCCTATTTAAGGACTCAGCAGACTCATGGTGACCCTTAAATGGGAGCTATTGTATAGCAGAAAAGCACATGCAATCTACAAATCTTTTTAAAATTTGTGTTTTTTGCCACAGCCTGCTTATGAAGTTTATTAACTTCAGATCTATTCTTGTTTGTCCAAACATCGAGAGCTGTAAACTGGTTTTAATATCAGCAAGAAATTTTTCATGCCTTGCAAAGAAGGGCAAGGTCAATAATTTCCAATATTTCTTGTTTTTTTTTGTAATGATTGAAAGTTGAACGGTTTTTTTAATCAGGTCTCCATAATGTTTTCCTAGTAATTTTTTGCCATTTTTCTGTTTAGGCTTAATTTTTCATATCATGCAACTATACTTGTGTTTAATAGCAAATAATAAGACAAAAGAAAATATAAACGAAACAGCAATTAAATAAATACTTGCAAAGTGGTATCATGCACAATACTGAATCAAACACAATAAAATATTTTAACAAAGCTGCAGACATTTAAGAGAAATGCCAACAAACACTTCGCATTCTGCAATTATGTAGCTGCAACACTATTGCATGCAGCTCGAGTCCCTGAGTTTGTTAAAAAAAAATATGGGGGAATCGAGAATCATTAAGTTATCATGTCTTCTTTTTATATAGATGATATGCCAATTCCAAAATGAAGTTCTGAAAAAAAAGTTCTCTTTGTAATTTCAATACAGTAGGTACAGTTTCTGAAAGGAAGATGAAGTGATAAACAAGTTGCTACTGGACCTACCTGTTTGCATCTTCAGCACCTGACAAGTCACTGTCATCCAATACAATTACTTCAGCTTCATCAGAGTCCAGCTTTCTCTTTTTGGCTCCATTCTTTGTAGTGCTGTAACATGATGTCACATATGATTTAATGCATCAAAAAGCTTTACCAATTCATAAGAGTATTAAAAATCTATTGAGCTATTCCTTTGTGAAGACTTGTGCTTCAATACTCAAATCTAAGCATCTATTCTTTGTTCACTGTAAGCTGAAAGTAATGTGTCTAGCACTGAGATCTGCATCACAATCATTACGTGAACCAAATCTGCACCTCTGTGATTTGGTTCACACAAACTGTACAGGCTATCAGCAATAACAACAATAATGCCATCTCTTCCTCTTTCAGATAAATGGAATTCAGTCTATGCATTTTGCTGATAAACAATTAACCAGTATAAAATAATTCAGAAGTGGAATTGTTCAAGTATAATACCGTAAGTTGGGATTGTGACACTCACCTCACTTAAAATGAAATTTACAAAAAAATGTTTCAAGGGTGTTCACCTTCTTCTTCAGTTGAAATCTGACTGATGGCTGGGAGTGGTGCTCTGTGATCCTTTATGGCGGAGACATCTGATGTTCTCAATAGAAGCTCATACTCATGTGGCAATATTTCAAAATTCGTTAGCCGGTCTTTGTGTTGTGTAATGAAAATATTCTCCCAAACTGTGAGTGATGCCAGGTTGTTTACAGGTTTAGCAACTTTTTGTCATTTACTATTTCATGGTGTGTGTGTGGGTGTGGGGGTGGTGTGTGTGTGTGTGCGTGTGTGCGCATGTGTGCATAAAATACATAAAAATTCAGCTTCAAGTAACCAATCCAACATAAAATGCATTAAAAATGCACTGAAAACAGACCTCAAAGACCGCATACCTAGGAACCAGAGATCTGGATCTACAACATTGCTTTTATGGACCGTAAATTATGTTACATTGGTCAAACAAACAGAAGACTGGAAACAAGGTAAAAGAACATTTCAGGCACATCAAACAAAAACAGTTGGATAAATTGGCAGTGGCACACCATTTTTGGGCACCACAGCATGTTATAGAAAATGACAAAAGGTTGCTTAAACCTTTAAACAACCTGGCAGCACTCACAGTTTGGGAGAATATTTTCATCACACAACAGAAAGACCGGCTTATGAATTTTGAAATACTGCCGCATGAGTACAAACTACTTTTGAGAACATCAGATGTATTCATCATAATGGACCACAGAGCACAACTATCAGCCGTTAGTCAGACTTACACTGAAAAAGAGAGCAAACGCCCTTGAAACGTGTGGTTTGTAAATTTCATTTTAAAAGAGGTGACTTACGTTGTTATAACTAACCAGTACATTATAGTCATATCTCAAAGATGAAGGCACTTAATGTTAAAGAAAATATTATGGTTTCATTCTTGCTCCCATGATGCTTGTTAAGATGATGGCAAAGCAAGCTCTGCATCTGATCATATTTTGATAATGTTTCTCAAAAATTTATGTTAAACACACATAATGTTGCAATTATATTAATAATACATAGTGTAACATCTTAAGTTTTTAACAGAATGGAAGGAAACCAGGATATTTAATACAGTGGAATACATTATGGAAGAATAGCAAAGTGCTACATAGTGCAGTAAATTATGTGCATATCTACCATGAGCTTCTGTTTTTACCTACTTTCAGATTACAGTGAACAAGATTTGGCAACTTAAATAGCAGCATTTCTCAACTCAGTCTGCAAATCCCTCACCCTGTATGGTTATTATAAACTAGAAGAATCTGCAGCTCTGTTCGAGTTATGATTCCACATGCAAAGGTTCTTCTAAGTCTTTCTCTCCCACTCCCCTATCTTGTCTTTCTCTACCTCTCTTTCACCTCTGCACGAGATATCTTAAAAAATGATTGAACATTATTCTTCTTGCATAAATCAATAAGCACAGGAGACATCCTTGGAGGGGACATTAATGTGCGATCATGAATTATTTTCCCACCTACAAGAAGCATCGGTGACTAGCAGCTGGTCTGTAAGTGAAAATGTGTAGTGAGTGGTCATTGTATCTCAGTTTTTGTAAAATGACTCAACATAAGCAGCGATCTTGCATTAAATTTTGCCTAAAGCTTGGCGGCACCAAAGTAGAAACCAATCACAAGATTCAATGGCTTCTAGAGACAATGCCATGAGCACTTCACAGTTAAAAGAGTGGTAAAACTACTTCAATCATGAACACATATCAGCAGACCGCAAACCAGTTCAGGTAAGTCCTCAACAAGCTGAAATTACAATGTCATTGAAATAGCTTGGATGCAGTCTTGCAGGACCGCTGTATCTCAGTTCAAGAACTTGTGAAGGAGACAGGGTATAGTTAGCATTGGATCGTTACATTCAATTTTGAACAAGGTTTTGGGCATGAAACAAGTGTCTCATAATTCATGCCAAGCTGTTAACAAAGGAGCAGAAGCAATGGCATCTGTACATTGCACAGGACATTCTGGACAATGCAAACAGTCACACCAACTTTTTGAACATGATCACAGGCAATGTGACATGGGTTTATGGGTACAACCCAGAAATCATCATAGTGGCAATATTCATCATCCCCGAGGCCAAAAACAGCATGGTAGGTCCACAGCAAAGTCAAGGTCATGTTGACTATTTTCTTAGACTCCCATGGTAGGACTCATCATGAGTACATGCCACAAGACCAAACCATAAATATGGATTACTGCCTGGAGGTCCTTTGTTACCTTCCTGATGCTGTACATGCATGCAAACGACCAGATCTGTGGGCAGCAAAAACTTGGCAACTCCATCATAACAACACCCCCAAACCCCATTCTGTACACTTGATTCAGGCTTTCATTGCCAAGCACATACCAGTGGTTCGTTAGGCGCTCTACTCACCCAACATGGCTCCATGTGATATTTGGCTATTTCCCAAGCTGAAAATGCCACGGAAAAGGACCTGATTTGATTCGAGAGAAAATATCCAGAATGCAACAGGCTGGCATTTCTCCTTGCCCCAGTCTTTCTTAACATTTCTGCAGTATATCAGACTGCCCTTATGCCTTAAGCTCTCATGTACCAAGCAGGTCAAAACCTCTGAACTGGTTGCACTGTGTTTTTCCATTGGCATGTGGACACTTGATTCCATACTGCTGCTGTAAACAAGGTTATGCTTCTGACACAGTTTTGCTCTGTTCTGAAAGTGAAGTAATGAGTTGGCAGTGATATGGTGTAGTTCAGTAGTTTATTATTTTAGCCTGTACTTAGTTAAAGCATATTATGGCTCAGCATTTGTTTTCTACTATACCCCTGCCGCTGAATCCTTACACTTGACAGTTCGGTTGGTTTCGCATAAGGTTGGCTATGCTGACTTTGCGGCATTGCCAGAGTAACTAGTAAGGAACAGCTCTATCATGTGTATGTACATAGCGAATGAATGCCAATGGATAATGAAACTAATTCGTTATTGTTGATGTTAATTCAAAATAACAGTGATACTCTAACGTATGTAGCACACATTACGTATTTACGACAATATAGAACAAATTAATGCAAAATAGCTTGTTACAATGAGAGAAAGATATAACAAAGTGATTTTCACCAGCCAGCTCAATCCCATTCAAGTGCCCGTTATCATTCTTGGAAGTATCATCGTCATTGTCATCATCAACATTGCCACCGACACCATGACATATCAACAGTCGCTTATGATTCCATCTAATTCCTGTGTTTTTCGAATTATTTTGTGCACATGTTTCACTTTCTTCTTCTTCTTCCATAAAGACACGTCCACCCCCACCACACTTTCCCGCAAAAGTCTATCCACCTCTATAATTGTGAAAGTCTTGTTATGTTCCCTCAGGTACAAACAAGCAATAACAACAAATAATACGTAGCCTGCACAGAACCGCTCAACGCTTGTGTTAGGAGTTTGCAAACTGAGCACGTGATTGGAAATAGCCAGATATTGCAACAGTGCAGCATGTAGATTTGTTTCTGTTGTCTGACCGACCAACCGACTGACCGGAATGCTGTTTTGTGATTGGTTCAGAAAGTCAAACGCGTAAAGCTTTTCATCTGTTTTTAGCTGTTGTACCAACTTAACTCCCAACTGTCAGGTGCAAGGATTCAGCAGCGGGGATATACACAGTGTTTGTTTATTTATGATTCATATGTGTTAACTAAGCCAGCTCACCAAGTTAGAGTATGATTTGCAGGTGTAAAAATTCCAGGCCATACAACAATCTATTAATTTCACAATAAATTTCAGGCCAGGAAGCATTCAGGCTAAGAAATCTAAAAGGTGGCCTATGCTAACATTAGACAGCATCGGTCATGTTTGGAGATTCCCCCAACAAATCAGTTAGTCACCTTTCACAAAAGGTAGGCATTTCTTATGGCTCTGTGTGAAGAGGTACTAAATTGCTGAAGTTTAAACCATATAAAATAACTGTCACATATGATCATCAACCAGATGATCCTGTAAATTGGTGCACATTTTATGAGTGGACCCTCAATAGTGTATACATTGGCGAAATAGGCCCAAATTTAATATTTTTCATACCTTCATGGATATGTGTGTACACAAAATAATCATTATTGGAGTTCTGAGAAACTTAATATTGTTCATGAAGTGCCCCTTCACGATGAAAAATTTGGTGTATAGTGTGCAATTAGAGGAGAAAGAGTTATAGGTGCAATTTTTTTTGAGTCAACACTTGACACCCATAAATATGCGCATACAATTCTGTGGGCCCCCCATTTTTTTTTTACAGAATTAATAGACTGGGAGCGTGATTTTGCCTTTTTTCAACAAGATTCTACAACAGCTAATATGGCCAAATTTCCAATGAGTACAACTGAAAGTGTGTTTCGGGACAGACTTATTAGTAGAGATTTGTGGCCCCTTGTTCATCAAAACTAACCCCCTGCAATATCTATCTCTGGGGTAGCTTAAAACAAAGTGTGCAAGACAAACCCACACATCTTGGAAGGATTAAAACAAAGTATCCGCCAGGAAATTGGCAGTATTTCTCAACATGACTACGGCAAGTGATGGATAGCTTTCTAAAGAGGTGCCAAAAATGTATGGCCAGTTTCAACTTCTCCTTTCATAAATTTGGTAAGTAAAATCCTTAAAAATAGTTTTATAAATGTTTTATGGTTTCAACCGCACCTTTCTATGATAGCAGCAGATGGCAACGAGCACCGAGGATGGTTTGTCTATCAGTTCTCTAGCTCTCCCATTTTGAATTCTTCAATCGAGATAAACAAGTTCTATACCAGTTTGCTCTTTCTTGTACAGGGTGTATATAAATGAATATCGGGGTTTTAACTCTTTATAATATTTATTACATTCAACTTACAGCTATGAATGATATGTCAAATGAAAAAGCAACTCAAACAGTTTTACCAAGAAGCTTATATATGTTCAATGTGACTACCCTTTGTCACACGGCACACATCAAGTCTATAGCTGAGTTCTTCCCAAATGTTGATAAGTGTGTATTCAGTAATTGTAGCAAAAGCTGCTTCAATCCGGTTTCTTTATTCAGGGAGGTCAGCTGATAGCGGAGGCATGTACACACGATCCTTGATGAAGCCCCAAAGGTAAAAATTGCATGGCATTAGGTCAGGAGAACATGGTGGCCATGCATAGCAAGCCCTGTCATTGGGGCCCTTGCGGCCTATCCAGTGCTCGGGTACAGTGACGTTCAACCAATCACGTACTTCGTTATGCCAGTGAGGTGGTGCACCATCCTGCTGGAAACTGAAGTTCTCTGGCTCATTTTCTTCCAACTGAGTGAAGAGCCATTGCTCTAGTGTATCAAGGTAAGAAGTGCCAGTTACAGTAGGTTCACCAAAAACTAAAGGCCCATAAACTTTTCGCCGGGATACGGCACAAAAAACATTCACTTTAGGGGAATCTCGTTGCATTTGTACCATCTCGTGAGGATTTTCTGAGCCCCAGATGCGCACATTATGAGTGTTAGCATGTCCACTAAGGTGAAAGGTCGATTCATCACTGAAGACATGGTCCACAAAATCGTCATGAAACAACATGTTGTTTGCGAATTTGGCACGTAATCAGTGGTCTGTCGGCTTTAGAGCCTGTAATAACTGTAAACGGTAAGGAAGTAGCTGTAAGCATTTTCTTACAACTTTCCAAACAGTCAACACAGGAACTTGTAATTCATGACTTCCTTCCGGACTGATTTCTTTGGGCTACGAGTAAATGACTCTCTCACTCACTCAACAGTCTCTTCACTTACTCCTGGTCATCCCGTGTTCTTCCCTTTACAAATGCAGCCGGTATCTTCAAACTGATATACCATCTACGACTGTTTTTATCACTAGGAGGATCACAACCGAACTTACTACGGAACGCACGTTGCACAGTAACTACAGATTCGGTCTTTGCAAACTGCAAAACACAAAATGCTTTCTGTTTACTAGTCACCATCTTTGCTACTACCGCCGTCTAGCAGATTGCGGCAGAAACATTGCACGCACATGCGCACTTAACCAATAAACAAAACTGTTTGAGTTGCTTTTTCATTTGACATCATTTATAACTGTAAGTTGAATGTAATAAATATTATAAAAAGTTAAAACCCTGATACTCATTTATATACAGACTGTACAATCAGACAATATTTAACAACATTTGATCTTTCCAATGCTTGGATTTTATGCTGCTATATGTTTTACAACTAGGTCTTTCCTGCCTGCCCATCCCAGTTCAGCTAAGGCTACTCCATTCAGAGCTGCTCTTGGTAATCTCGGCATCATTTTGCAAATTATCCTGTGGAGCTGATCTATACATCCCCAGCCTTTTTATGATCCCATATTTCTTATCCATCCACATTCTTGATTCAACAGTAGTCAAACATGTTCTCTACAACCAGTTCATGCGCATATGTAGAATTTATGTTCACACTGTTTGTTATGCTATAAGTAGTGAGGTTGACATTAGCCCCACACAACCGAAATGGGCCAATAGCTCATCCTAACCAGCTAACAGCTTGAGGCCTCTTGATAGCAAGGTAGTTATGTTACTCCACACAACAAGATGGGCCAATAACTCATCCTAACCTAGCTAGCAACTTGGGGATGCTTGATAATGAGACAGAATTGTTACCCCCCACTCCACCAAGATGGGCCAATAACTCATTCCAACCTAGCTAACAGCTTGGGGCCTCTTGATAGGTAAACATGTTAGCCTAACACAGCTAATGTGGTGCAAAAACTAGTCCCAATCTAGCTCTTGAAAGTTAGGCAGATATGGTAGACTGACATCACTGAGGTGGGCCAATAACTCATCCTAATCTAGCGAATAACTCAGGGCCTCTTGAAAGTGAGGCAAACATGTCAGCCCCAAACCACCGAGGTGGATCAGTAATTCACTCTAACCTAGCTTAGATCTCAGAGACTCTTAAAAGTGAGGCAGGCATGCTAGCCTCACACCACTAGGTGGGCCTGTAACTCACTCTAACCCAATTTAGAATGCAGGGCCTCTTGAAAATAAGAAAGATATATTAGCCTTACATCACTGAGGTGGGCCAATAACTCCTCCTAACCCAGATTAGAACTTGGGGCCTGTTGAAAGTGAGGTAGAAATGTTATCCGCATTACCACTGAGGTGAGCCAATAGCTCACTCTTACCTACCCTAGAACTCTAGACTTCTTGAAAATGAGGCAGACATTTAAGCCCCACAGCACTGAGGTGGGTCAATAATTCACTCTTACCTAGCTTAGAACTCTAGACCTCTTGAAAATGAGGCAGACATTTAAGCCCCACAGCTCTGAGGTGAGTCAATAATTCACTCTAACCTAGCTTAGAACTCTAGACCTCTTGAAAATGAGGCAGACATTTAAGCCCCACAGCTCTGAGGTGGGTCAATAACGCACTCTTACCTAGCTTAGAACTCTAGACCTCTTGAAAATGAGGCAGACATTTAAGCCCCACAGCTCTGAGGTGGGTCAATAATGCACCCTTACCTAGCTTAGACCTCTAGACCTCTTGAAAATGATTCAGACATTTAAGCCCCACAGCTCAGAGGTGGGTCAATAACGCACTCTTACCTAGCTTAGAACTCTAGACCTCTTGAAAATGAGGCAGACCTTTAAGCCCCACAGCACTGAGGTGGGCCAATAATTCACTTTAACCTAGCTTAGAACTCTAGACCTCTTGAAAATGAGGCAGACATTTAAGCCCCACAGCACTGAGGTGGGTCAATAATTCACTCTAACCTAGCTTAGACCTCTAGACCTCTTGAAAATGATTCAGACATTTAAGCCCCACAGCTCAGAGGTGGGTCAATAACGCACTCTTACCTAGCTTAGAACTCTAGACCTCTTGAAAATGAGGCAGACCTTTAAGCCCCACAGCACTGAGGTGGGCCAATAATTCACTCTAACCTAGCTTAGAACTCTAGACCTCTTGAAAATGAGGTAGACATTTAAGCCCCACAGCACTGAGGTGGGTCAATAACACACTCTTACCTACCCTAGAACTCTAGACCTCTTGAAAATGAGGCAGACATTTAAGCCCCACAGCACTGAGGTGGGCCAATAATTTACTCTAACCTAGCTTAGAACTCTAGACCTCTTGAAAATGATTCAGACATTTAAGCCCCACAGCACTGAGGTGGGTCAATAACGCACTCTAACCTAGCTTAGAACTCTAGACCTCTTGAAAATGAGGCAGATATTTAAGCCCCACAGCTCGGAGGTGGGTCAGTAACGCACTCTTACCTAGCTTAGAACTCTAGACCTCTTGAAAATGAGGCAGACCTTTAAGCCCCACAGCACTGAGGTGGGCCAATAATTCACTCTAACCTAGCTTAGAACTCTAGACCTCTTGAAAATGAGGTAGACATTTAAGCCCCACAGCACTGAGGTAGGTCAATAATTTACTCTAACCTAGCTTAGAACTCTAGACCTCTTGAAAATGAGGCAGACATTTAAGCCCCACAGCACTGAGGTGGGTCAATAATTCACTCTAACCTAGCTTAGAACTCTAGACCTCTTGAAAATAAGGCAGATATTTAAGCCCCATCGCTCTGAGGTGGGTCAATAACGCACTCTTACCTAGCTTAGAACTCTAGACCTCTTGAAAATGAGGCAGACCTTTAAGCCCCACAGCTCTGAGGTGGGTCAATAATTCACTCTAACCTAGCTTAGAACTCTAGACCTCTTGAAAATGAGGCAGACATTTAAGCCCGACAGCTCTGAGGTGGGTCAATAACGCACTCTTACCTAGCTTAGAACTCTAGACCTTTTGAAAATGAGGCAGACCTTTAAGCCCCACAGCTCTGAGGTGGGCTATTAATTCACTCTAACCTAGCTTAGAACTCTAGATCTCTTGAAAATGAGGCAGACATTTAAGCCCCACAGCACTGAGGTGGGTCAATAATGCACTCTAACCTAGCTTAGAACTCTAGACCCCCTTGAAAATGAGGTAGACATTTGAGCCCCACAGTACTGAGGTGGGCCAATAATTCACCCTAACCTAGCTTCGAACTCTAGACCTCTTTAAAATGAGGTAGACATTTGAGTCCCACAGCTCTGAGGTGGGTCAATATAATTCACCCTAACCTACATTAGAACCCTGGTCCTCTTGAATATGATGTAGATATGTTACCTCTGCATTACTGAGGCGGGCTAATAAGCAAGCTTATTAGATTACAGTAGATCAGTAAACTTAGAAATTACGCATCTGCAGTCTATAAAAATCCAAGTCTGACATCTTATATAGTTTGAGATAATGAGTCACTAACTTAGCAGGTTTAACTTTGGAGAGGCAGGATATTTAATCTCCCCTCAAACATGATTCATGTCTCAGCTTGCTGAAGATATGTTCCCTGCTCTTTACCAGAATCGGTATGTAAATGGATGGTGAAGATCATGTTCTCTGCACTTTACCAGAATCATTTGTAAATGGATGTTGAAGATCATGTTCCCTGCTCTTTACCAGAAATGGTATGTAAATGGATAGTGAAGATCATGTTCCCTGCACTTTACCAGAATCGATATGTAAATGGATGGTGAAGATCATGTTCCCTGCTCTTTACCAGAATCGGTATGTAAATGGATGGTGAAGATCACATTCCCTGCACTTTACCAGAATCGATATTTAATGGATGGTGAAGATCATGTTCCCTGGTCTTTACCAGAATCGGTATGTAAATGGATAGTGATGATCACATTCCCTGCACTTTACCAGAATGAGTATGTAAATTGATGGTGAAGATCATGTTCCCTGCTCTTTACCAGAATGTGTATGTAAATGGATGGTGAAGATCATGTTCCCTGCTCTTTACTAGAGCTGATATGTAAATGGATAAGAGAAGATCATGAGCACTACAGGCCAGAACCTATGCTCAGGAATGTAAGGATTAATAAACCTGGACCTAAATATAGCTGTAATTTTGATTCAAATAAAAAGCTTATGAAAGAATGCTAATCAAACTGTCACACGCACACACATAACATTGCAATCTGTAGATCCTCTTATGAGATTAGACTCTATGCCCAAACTCTAAAATGTCGATCAAGTCAAGAATTACATTTATTCATATTTATTAATACACTTATTTACAAATAATAATCATGACAATGAATTTTCAGAGGTGTCAGTTTTGCATAATTTACAATTACATCTCTGTTTCCAAAAACCTACTCGTATGCATGCATTCTTAGTATATTCATATTCATTATATTTATAATGTTACTTTATTACCAGTATATTTTGATTAAATGAAATCTCCCTCTGTATAGGTGTGAGTAATAAGATATCTTTTTAATTCTGACCTAAACTTGTTTTTATTCATTTGCAATTCTTTTATAGAAGAGCGAAGTGCATTAATTATAAGTATTCCTTTGTAGTAAACCGCTTTTTGAAATGACTGCAAATTATTTGTTGGCCACGTAAGTCCTGCCTATGTCTGGTTTGTTTGTTATGAATATCTGCATTTTTTGTAAACTTTTCTGGGTTATTTATTACTAATGACAATATGACTAGAATATATTCACAGTTAATAGTAAAATTCCGAACATTTTTAAAAGTGGTGTACAGTGAGTTGATTATCTTCTTATTACTTTTTTTTGCATAATGAATACTTTTTTAGCATTTACTGAATTTCCCCAAAATGTTATTCCATAGGTCATCAATGAATGAAAATATGCCTAATAAGCTGTTTTTAGTACACTGTTATTTATAAGCTAATTTAAAGATCGGACTGCAAAACATGCAGAGTTCAGCTTGGGTAAGATATAGTCAATATGGTGTTTCCAATTCATGTTATGAATGATATTAAGACCTAGGAGTTTTGTATTACAAGCTTTTGCAATACAATTATTTTCATATTCTATCTGCGGTGCCACAAGTAGTAAAAGTGGGTGTTAAACACTACTACAACAACAAAATCTGCCATGTTTTTATGCTCTGTGCAAAAATTAATGCAGTTGGTTTTTTTCAAAGTTTATGTGAATTTTGTTACCTCCAAACCAATTATGCACAAAGTGAGGGACTTAAAATCTTACCTAATATCAAAAACTTCTTTTTCCTTGCTTCCAGAAGTTGGTTCAAAAATGGTGTTGGTCACAATATTTGGTATAAATACTGTACTGATTCCAGTTTGTGTTTCCAACAGTTGCTCCCCTTCAATAGCATCACCCAAAACTGTGTCATCATCCTCATCTTCCTTATGTACAAGTGTGTCTTCATTCACCACATCCATACATTTATTATTTTCCTCACTTGTTGCTTCTCTCCTGATTGTGAAGTTCTGTGACAGACCTTCAAAGTCCTTTTCAGACTCAAATATGCCATCTCCATCAGTGTCCTCTTCCTCATAATTCTCTGTTCTTCCTTCATTCTCTCTAACAAATTCTGCAGTTTTCTTCACCACATTCCCTGACAACTGGTTATCAACCAGCTTTCTGCCACTGCTTAATTCTGAAAACAAAGTAAACAGTACATTATTAACCATTGAAGCCAAATTTTTTTTCCCCAAAAAAACATAAAAACATAAATTTATAAATTATATCTACATACACTACCGCTCAAAAATTTTTGAACAGCCTGTTTTGCTGCAATTAACAAGTGTATAACGCCAAACAAAGCCAATGTCATATTATAAATGGTAGAAATCCATGGAGACATAATAGAAATTTACTATGCTACCTTTTGTTTGTTAATTATGTGCATTTTGAAAATGTAGCATTTGTTGGCCCTTATAGCAACAATTACCCTAATGTTGTTTTGGATGTCATAGTATGTCTGTGATTCCCTAGATGTCATTCACAGACATCTGTACATAGGTATTGGCTGCGAACAGCACTTCAGTGCTTCATAAATAGGTGAATGGTACACATTGTTATTGTGCAGTTGAAAAGTCTAAAATGGGTAAAAGAAGGGAGCTTTCAGCAGAAAAACATGCTGCATTAGTCAGCTTACTTAAAGCAGGCCACAACATGCGCCAAATTGCCACACAAGAACACGTTTCCTTGGGATATGTCCATTACACTGTAAAGAGGTATGTAACCTCAAATAGCAATAAGGATTGTTATCGAAAGGGGGGGCTTAGGATGAGCTCAAAAAGTGAGGATAAACATTTAATAGTAACCAGCAAACGTGATCGTTTCAAAACAGCACCCATGCTGACAGCAGAACTGAACCAGTTGAGGGATGAATCTATGAGTGTTTCTACAGTGAAGAGACGACTTCAGGATGCACATCTGAACAGTTGCATTGCGGCAAAGAAACCCCTTTTGAGAGCGGTCAATAAACAGAAAAGATTACAATGGGCCAAACGACATGCAAGCTGGACTTTTGATCAGTGGAAAAAGCTATTATTTACTGATGAATCTAAGTTTGAGCTATTTGGCTCAAAACATCGCCAGTGTGTTCGACGTGCAAAAGGTGAACATATGGCACCTCAGTGCATATCCTATACAGTCAGGCATGGAGGTAGTTCAGTGCTGGTATGGGGTTGATTTGGTGGCAATAGGACAGGTGATATTGTGAAAATAGAAGGAATGATGAAGAAGGAGCATTATCAAACCATCTGGGATGCGATTAATTGGCAAGGGGTTCATTCTGCAGCAAGACAATGATCCCAAGCATACATCTATACTCTGTAGAAGATACGCTGAATGATTGGAAGAGACACACGTCTTGAAGAACATGGTTTGGCCCCCTCAAAGTCCTGACTGCAATCCTACTGAACTACTTTGGGATCATGTTGACAAGGAGTTAAGAAAGAAACAACCCACTAATGTAAATGTTGTGGAGTCATGTGCACAACATATGGAGGGATATTTCTATAGATACACCGGCGCACTTAGTAGAAAAATGCTCAGCTGTAATTAAAGCAAGGGTAGGTTACTTTGAAGAAAGCAAAATCTAACATGTATTGCTGATTTTCATTAAATATACTGTTGTGACTACAATCTATGTATTTTTTATTCCATTGTTTCAATAAATCTTAAAAATGAGGAGTGTTCAAAAACTTTTGAGTAGTAGTGTAGGTTAACGATATATTTTGTTCTCACCAGGCACAGTAGCCCAAATTCATCCAATATTTAACTAGACTGTTGGGTGCTAATGTTGTAAAACATATGATGGTAATAAACAAATGCATATCTGACTATTCAAATGAATGAATAAGTGTACTTATTGAAATAACAGTATGCATAAGTTGATCTTCATCAATCGCACAGGTACACAGACGTACATGCTTTTGCAATATACAAAAATAAAGGGACAAACATATTCAAATACAGCAACTTAAATTTAAAACACAGAATAAACTGTATGCAGATGCATTAATGTACCCTATTATAATAGAAAAACACATTTAAATCTGACTATTCAATGCACTCATGCTTGTGTTATTCCTTAAAAAAGTATGAGCATTTAAGTCAGTACATATTAATATTAAAACACATTTGGTTGTCAGAAGTTTTTCATCAACTCTAGTAAGGTTTATAATTTATTTGGCAGTGTGTTGCATCACTCTTTTTGCAGAATGCCTTTGCAGCTTTCCATCTGACAATGGTTCTGTGAAGAAAGATAATCAGGAAGATCTTACAGCTTCTAACCAAATAAGATAGGTTTTCTTCAAATGCAGTTATTATTCAAAAGTATTGTGACTAAATTTTACGATTATCTCATCTTTGGCAAGGCGTTCTGAGAATACTTCCAATTGCTTAAAGGAAGCATATAGCATAAGTATAAGTGGCCTCGCCCTGAATCCTTTGTATCACTTCTGATCATTAGCAAGAGCTGTTAAAATGAATAAGATTATTAGATTTTAGGTACTGATTTCAAGATAAGCATTTTTTACAATGTGTAATCCAAAATCTGGCTCTTCTGACCAGCAGCGCCTCCTAGAAGGAAATCTATGATATAGAAATTGAAATTTGCTTAGAAAGCTAAGAGCTCATCAAGATCAAAAGTGAAGTAAAAGATATTTCCATATGAGGCTGTATTTTTTTTGGTAGCTTTTAATCCCCGCTTTTACTGCAATAGCACCGCAGGCGATGACACTGATGATACATGAAGATGGAGTCCTGGTGGAATGTGATGGCAGGGGAAACCGGAGAACCCGGAAAAACCTGCCCCTGCACTGCTTTGTCCACCACAAACCTCAGATGCTGTCACTTGGAATCGAACCCAGGATGTCTAGGTGAGAGGCGAGGCTGTATGTGATAAGTTCTTTAATAATAAATTCAAACATACTATAAATTAGAGTTTTCTCTCCAATTACAAATTCGAGCATTTCATCAATCCTTATTACTTTCTCTACATATACTTTATTAATAATAGTGTAAGTGTGTATTCTGCCAAAAAATGTGGTGTCAAGATTTGATTGGAAATATGTTTTGAGGTCCCATGTGTCCAAAAAGCATTTTTTGAAAAAGGTCTGTGTATAAATGGATAGCATAACTCAAAAACGAAAATTTGGTTAAATACCAATCTTCCTATTTATGTTTAGTATCTTCCAAGGATGTAACACAGAGATTTTCAGAAAAATCTACCCACACCAAACTACCCTTTAACTGGAAAACACTTTTCAAAATTATAAATTTTCTAAAAATGAGCTATAATGATTTTGAATAAAATACTACATATTAATAGATATTTATGCAATGATCCTATAATGGTACTTATTGGGATGTGAGTGAGAGGTAAGTTTCAATGTGAGCAAAGTGAGCATCAAAAAACCTCACGAGTATTCTAATTACCATTATATAAGAGTTGCATACATACTTTTTTTACGACATGTAGCTGTATAATAAATATTTAATATTTAGATATCCTACATATGGAAGATGAACTCTGCCGACCGCTATGCATACTGTGCACATGTGTCGATAACAAATGAAATTTGATTCATGGTGATAGTTGATTTGCAAGATGGAGACAGGTATTTTGGCCTAATGATAATGATATGGAATTTAGTTCCATGCCTCCTGATATATAAGAGAGGATGCATATAGTGTTATTAACAATTTACATCCACAGGAATAAAAAAAGATCTATGAAAAGTTATATGATAAATTCATGGCATGGAGAATAACAAAAAAATGTAACTTCATTCTCAGAAAATGTCCTCATTGTTTACTTTGAAGAAATGTCAAAAACAATGAAATCCCCAACCTTGTGGACAAATTATTCAGTATTGAAAACTACTCTAAGTGTGAAACATGGAATTGATATATCCTAATATAGGAAATTTTTTTCCCTGTTAAAACAGAAATCACTAAGGTACAGTGGGGGAAAAAAAGGCGAAAATATTTTCCACAGATGAAATTAAAACCTTCATTGATGAAGCACTGACAATACATATCTGCTAGTAAAGGTAAAATAAATATTTTGGTTGGAAGTAAAGCTAATGTGCATGCCCTGGGCTATTAATTGCTTTGTCTCTGTGATGCCAATGGCATGACCTACTTTGTTTTGCTCTTGTAATACTATGAGTTTAGATTCAGGAAATAATTATATATTCTTATAATTTATACAGGGTGTTAATGAACTTCACTGAAATAATTTAAGAGATTGTGCACGTGACTGATATAAGTAATTTGAGATCGGCGATGCATGGTCCCCGGATAAACATAACGTAGCCGCATAGCATTAAACGTGTGGGTATCAGGTGTTGATAAGTCGGTGTTAAAGCAAAGCAGGTTGAAAAAATGGCTTAGAATGTCTTTAAAACCACTGCCTGAGTATAGAAATGTTGATTTTTAGCAGCTCGTTACTAGCATTCTCAAGATTCAATGTCGCAAAAATCTGTAAAATTTCAAACTAATCACTTCACAGTGCGACATTGAGCATTCATTAACTACGTTCTTGAGTTATATGCCTACTCTGGGGGAATTTTTCCAACTCCTCTGGTGGCTTAATGTGTGACATGGGAAGCTGCTATCCCAAAGGTTATAAGCTCGATAAATAGGCCATATGTCTCCTATCTCAAATTACTTATTTAAGTAATTACATATTCTGTGAAAATATTTCAGTATAGTTCATTAAAATCTGTATATATATATATATATTAAATTAAATATTCTTGGAGATTATTGTACATGTAAGATGTTTCAGTAATTTTATGCAGTTTAGAAGCAAGGGAACAGCCATCGGTAGAGCAGTGCTCAGGCATGAAAATCTACATTGAAATGAAAATCTGTATGGAAATGGTTTTCATTTCAATATAGAGTTTTAACAGTAAATGAACACATTTCAGTTATAAGTATAAAAAGATATTTATATGGAAAATAAAATGTATATTCTGAATTTCTTGGGAACACGCCTGTAGTTCTGAATGACTTTTGCATAATTGGTAAACATAGACAAAAACTTATACACAAAAAATGTAGAAATGATTAAAACACACAATTTATGACATTTCTATTTCTTCATTTTCTCCATTTGTAATACATAATTTACAAGGATACCATACAGTTATACAACATAACTTATTTAACTTTTCTATTTAACATTTTATACTCCTCTATAAAGCAAAATACATTTTCTGAGAGATACTTTTTAGTTGCTTTAAGTTTACATTATTCTTCAGTTATCTGTTTTATTTGTACAATTAAACACTTGGTTGTTGCATAACTGAATGGTTGATTCATATTGTCTGCATTGTCTGGTTAGACCTTCGTAAACTCATTTTGATAAGTACATCAATTATTTGCATGCGCATGAGGGCTGTTGCTATCGGATGCATTTTCATCGCTGAAGCTAGAATATATATCTTCCTCTCTTACATGGATATACACCCTAACAATACTGCCACTGTTGTCAATGTTGATGATACTGCAGCTATTTGCTGTGAAAAACAGATGAACTCCTCAGAAATATAAAGAACTCTACATCTTCACTTCTCAATTATTTTGATACTTTGAATATGAATTGCAATGTCCAAAAAGCAATGATAATGAGATTCAATAGGTCAAATAAAAATTTAAACAAAGTCAGTTTGCAGGTTCAGAACATGGTAATTCAAAACGTTAACACACACACATTTTTAGGCATTTAAGTAGACAACTGTTTAAATGGACAGAACATATAGACTATATTATATGCAGTGTTATTAGTAAATCAATATATTTACTGAGGCATTTTTAAATTTATGATGTTCAAATTTTAAAATCAATATATTTTGTATGCATCTATCCTCACCTAACATATGATGTGGAAATATGGGGAGGTGCTGCTAAAACTAGTTGAATCAACTTCTTATTTGGCAAAAGAAAAGTGTCAGAGTAATGTATAAGATGAAATCAAGGGGAATCATGTGATACTGCATTTATCAACAATAAGCTATTAACCATTTATTCTCCATATGTTTATAGAACTACACTATATATAACAGATGCATAACCATTAATAAGAAACAATCAAGTGCACAACCATTATACAAGAAAGAACTGCAATCTCTTTAGACACACAATTAAAAGTTTCACTGAAAGTTGGTACAAGAGGGGCAATTTTATTCAATAGGTTACCAGTAGCACAAAAAACTTTAGTCATCGCCCAAAAAACACAATCAAATATCAGCTGAAAGAATATCTCATTAATAAGTGTCTGTATATTTTAGATGAATTGTATACAGCACATTGTAAGCAGTGGTATGTATATATGTATATTATTTATGTTATGTAACAAATGACCTGTGCAATGTCAACTATACAATGCACAAAAGATTTACTGGATCAATAACGTTGTTGTTGTTCTTATTGTTGTTATTATTATTATTATTATTATTATTATTATTGTTATTGTTGTCTGAAAATCCAAAAGCACTCTCTTTCTTCTATTACATTGCAAACTATAGCTATTACCTGATTCATAACCTTTGGCTAGACGATGCCATGTTTCAACCTACATAGACATTGGCTAGAGATATTAAATTTGGAGCTAATTTAGCACTTTGGAGTCTAAATATAAAGTCTTGAAATGCTCCTGAAAAAACCTATCTCTATGGCTATGACGTAGTAAGTACACAGACTTCCTGCTGGAAAGAGTTAAGACGTGTGAAAATGGCATCATGATTAGATTGTGATTGGCACTAAAAGGGTTCACAGGTATTTATTTTATGACATCAATGTCAAGTATGGCTTGAGTTGCACTGGAGACGCTTGGATATATGTGTGTGTATGTTTTATTCACCAATCGGAAATTAATTACAATTCCAAGGCTTCATCAAGTACAATTATCTGAAATTTATCTAATCCTGTACACAGTAATCACGATTATATTAACAATTATTTACAACATAATGACCCTATTTACATTGTTCATGAATTGTGGCCTAAGAACTTGTAAAACTCTTGTACGTTGTAAAAATATTGTTCAATTAAAAACTTCTTAAGACACTTCCTGAACTTCGGTGGATGCTTGTCATTTATCTTTTTTGAGATTAAAATATATATCAGGTTTCCTGTATGTGGCATGGAGTTAATCTTTTTTATTGTTCTGGCAGTTTGCAAGTGAAGATTATTCTGATTACTAGTGGCATGATTATTTGAATTAAAGTGATGGATGTTGTTATTTAGGAAGTAAACTGTTTCTAATTTAAACACACAAGGTAAGGTAAGTATTTTGTTTTGTACAAAATGTGCTTTGCAGTGTTTAGTTCTCTTTAAGTTATGCATGTTTCTAATTATTTTCTTTTGTGCTATAAACAGCTTATTTACATCAGTTGGATTTCCCCATAAGCAAGTACTGACTGCACATTGGAAAAGTATATCATTCTTATTGTTTGAGGAGTACATAGACATTTTAGCATTGATATTACATAGTGTGCTCTATTAATTTTAAATGTAATGCATGTACGAGCACCCTGAAGCACTCCAGAAAACATTTCTCAATGACTATGACGTAGAAAGTACACAGACTTTCCCGCTGCAAAGAGTTAAAACATATGAAAATGGCATCACAATTAGATCATGATTGGCAATTCTCGTAGAATTTTTAGATCATGATTAGATCTTGATTGGCCTAAAAGGGTTTATAAACTTCAATGCCCAATAACTGGCATAACTAGGTGAATATTACCAAAATACAAAGTACTTATGAGATGTAAGAAGCCATTAAGATGTTTTCTAAGTTATGAGACATACCATTTGGTTGACCAGGGAAGAAACACAAACAGTTGGAGAATTGAATGTCATACCGGTATGTTGTCATAATATCTCAATGGCTAAAGTAACCTCATGGAAAGGAGCAGAACCATGTTCAAATCGCAGCTCTGGCATTGAATTTTTCAGCTGCTTCTAACTTTAAATTATGATTTTAACAGTATTTATCTTTAAATGGTTTTTTCTTAAAACTACATTTTTTTAGTTTTACCTACCTTTTCCTCAGGATCTACTGGAGCAATTTAAATGAAACTTGGTATAAATATCCTTTGATATTGTATGATTATTTTAATACACAATTATCACGTATTATATGTTGTGTGGTAGTGACTGAAATTTGTATATGAACATTTTTTATGAAAGCCCTGAATATAGTTTTTATTTTTCATCAATTGTAACATGATAGTGTTGCTAGCTTCCACAAACATTTTCATTCAGTTAGTGCCAGCTTTCTTAAGATAAAAAGGTACATAAAGTTTCAACCAGGCATTGGACTGATCAACCATCCTGGCTCTCTGTGATCCAGAGCTCATCTGCTCAACAGACATCTGACCCAAGAAACTGACTTGTAAGTCCTGGGTAAGTCCATATGAGGGTAAACAGTGCTTTTTGCAAAACACACAGTAAGAGAATCCATAAAAGAATTTCTATGACATTTTTCTGTAAACTAGCTACTTTCCTGACTTTGACTAATTTGAAACAGTTTCCCCAAATTTCCAAAGCTGGGAAAATGAAACCAGAAGAAATTCCAACAAAAATATGTCCTGCCTCCAAAGATCTTTCAGCTTTGGTTCTTCTAGCAAAGGCATCATCTGTTGTTTGTTTATATGCAACTCAAAATTGGCTACAGCTTAAAACAAATACTGGTAGAAATTAAAAAAGATAACTTCTAACTTCGGTGTAGCCTACTAATAAAGGACTGTTTGATATTACTGGAGGAATTGGAAATAACATTACATCAAAATTTGTAAAATGCTTTAGACTTTTGATTATGACTAAGCTCCATCATGTTGGATGAATTTGAAGCATATGGAAAAAATTTGTGTGTTGCACTCACATAATTATCTCTATTCCTGTCAACTACAATCAATTCTGAAAAAAATTCATTAACCTTTTTCTTGTTAATCCAGATAAATTTTCAGTTCACATTTATACATTTTGTTATGTAATACACTATTCAAAGATTATGTCACCATGTGATTGATGGCTTTAAATTCCATGCTCCTTGCTTGAACCAGAAAATGGAAAGAAACAAAAATGCAATAATGACGACTTGCAATTTGGGAGATGTAACTCATTAAAAAACAAAACAAAAACAGGAAAAAAGTTATATGTTTTAACAACATATTTTTTGTGTAGTAAGATTTTGTGTCTCTCTAATGACTTACCAATTATGCGAAAGTTATTGAGAATAAAGAGGACTTCACAGCCTAATGGGAGAAAATTCAAAATGTGCATTTCATTTATCATGAAAATACCTTAAACATAAGTATTTTAATCCAAATCTTAGAGCAATTTTTGAGATCAAAATTTTTGAAAAATTGTCCATGTAAAGTGAAATTTGAGATGAGTAAATTTTCTTGGAAATCTTTGTATCGTATACTTGGAAGATGCTGAACTTGATAGCAAGTTATTTAATAAGCATTTTGTTTTGAGTTATTCTGTTCAGTCACTTGGAGTTTTTTCTAAAAATCCTTTTTGGTGGGGAGTCAATGTGTATTTCTGGTGAAATATTGATATATTTTTTTATTGGAATACAGCACTTCCTGCCAGTAGTAGAGAAAGCAAAAACATCATTGTTCATTACAAACAAATGACATTCTAAAGCAGATTAACTTCAAAATTTGGTATAGGGTCTTAGTTTCCCCCTTCTTTCTTTTCTCTGTTTATTGTGCACCAACCTTTATAGTAAGTATAAGACAGTTGCACACTCAAATTATTCTTGAAGGAGGATGAAGGGGGGGGGGGGGGCAGCAGATACAAGAAGGGGGGGGGGAGGCATTCACATGAACTTCAGAATGTGTGAAAAATAAATCTGATTTGCTACTTTAGTATTTTTAAGCAGCAAATATAATCTTATTAACAATTCCACTAGGATCATCTGAAGCATTTTAGACTACTACACTCTGAATGTCAAAGAATATGCTATCACAGGTACACTATTAAAAGCATTATATCATTTCCATAAAGAAAACTATTTTTGCACATTTTAAATGAATTGTATTAGTGCTATTTATTTATTGTTACTATATATATTACTTTGGTATGATATTCTTTCTTCTCTTTAAAACTTGAATGTTACTAAAGAATTTGTACACTAAAATTAGTGTTTATAACTTTTAGTTGCAGTAATTTATACAAATACATTGGCACAAAAAATCTTATGGACTCCATTCACATGACTTTCTGTACCTATTCAGTAACACATTCTACAAAAGTTTATTCTTCTATCTACTCCATGCTAATCAAGATAAACATGAACAGATTTTTTTTTTTTTTGGGTAGTGTTTAACGCCCGCTTTAACTACTTATGGCACCGGTGGCATGCGATGGCGGGGGAAACCAGAGTACCCGGAGAAAACCCACCCCAGCACAATTTGTCCACCACAAATCTCACATGCGGTCGCTTGGGATTGAACCCCGGCCATCTAGGTGAGAGTCAAGTGGTCTAACCACTCGGCCATGGTACGGCCATGTTTCCTTTGTTAATCCAACTTTCAAAGTAGAAGTATATTGTGACTATGTCCTGCTTCATAATCGTTCATCACGTGTGTACAGTTTTCTTTGTAAGTCATAGCTTATTGTTGGCATCCATTATTATACATGTGTGTTAGTGAACACATGTGCTAGAGTAAAATCTTTCAACATTGCAGCAGTGATTGTTATTACCATGCTACTGAAAAGGTTAAAATGCACCGTATCTTTGTTAATAGAAAGCTCTCAGATAGCACACTGATTATTCTGGGAAGTTATCGACATTTTGAAGAGCACTAATGAGCACATCACTTCGGCCAATGAATTGCAATAGTATATTAGCCCGCTGTGTATTTTATTAGTTTAATTAATATTTTTGGATAGGGTTCATATAGAGAATATCTGCTTCAGCAGCCAAGTCAGGAGCTTGGGAATTCTTCATTATAATGAGCGGTCACATGAGTTGAATACAAAGAACTTACCAAGTTAGTCACGTGACAATGCTATTTTCGTGCTTCTTTTCAGCCAATCAGGAAGGAGCTCAATATTGGAGATTTTAGGTATTTAAGCCATGTGCTTACAAGGAATCAGGTTACTGTGATTCTTACTGTTATTGTGATTATTGTTTCTGTTGCAGCTTATTCTGCGTTGATAGACGTGCAATGCTGTACGTGGTATGCTTTAGTCTGTATGTTATACGTATGTGAATGCAGAGGTGTGAGTGCCTAAGTATGTATTTTTATTATGCGAGATATTGTAGTTATTGCATCAGTTAATTTGTTGCATAACAGAAAATTACGCAGTAATTACCAATGACCGTCGACAACAAGAACTTAGCAACAGCAGAAAATAGCACTAATTATTATTTCTATGTCTTCAAGAATTCTTATGTTGGGAGTCGCTCGTAGGGTTAGTGCCTCAATAAGCATCAAAGAAGAATAAAAAAACCTTCATTTAGTGGAATCCAAATTGAAATACTTTTATTTTTGAGTTTACCTCATGTCACACACCTTAGTCATTCTTTCTCCCCCTGAGTGAGAGTGAACTTGTGTTCTACACGGATGAGTAGAGCTGGTGCAGCAAGGGACTTTTCATGGGTATGTACACGTTTGTTTATAGAGTATTTCATGAGTGCTAATCCTGACCGACTCCAAGGTAGACAAATGAATGGCGACATATTATTGTATACACACGACAGCAACAGAATACGTAGAAATTACAAATAACAGAAAGTCATTAACTACATGTGGAGTAAAAACTGAGTTGCAACATCTTCATTGTTTTTTTCTCATTTATCTCATTCACATAGTTTTCTTGTGGACTTCATAGGTGCAAGTGTGTTTATTGTGCATTCTTGAATATATGAATGCATTGGGACATAACTACCTTTGATGCTAGAAATAACAGTAATAGCCAATAATCCAGCTAGTTCTCCTTACACAGTTGTTACTGAAGTTAGGTTTCTGCTCTCGTGTGTTAAATAAAGAGGCATCTGATTATAGAATCAGCAAGGATTATAGCATGGAGAATTCAGTACTTGAGTAGGCTAAACTATGTCAGGCAGGAAGGATATCATATGGTTTATTTACATGAATCTTGGTACAATACTCATAAAGTTGTAAGAAAAGTTTGGGCTGATGGCAGTTCCTCTTGCTGCCTTCCAGCCCTTGTCACATGGAAAAAGAATCATGCTCTTGCATGCAGGCAGTAGTGATAAACAGGAAAGCTTTATCATGCAAATTAAGGAGAAAGGGTTTAAAAATATATAAAATATATAAAAGAAGTGGAAAAAAATATAGCAAGGTAAAGTTCTACAAGATGGGGAGAAAATGAGATCACGAAAATTGCGGAACAAACAATTGGTGTGAAATATGGATGTAAACTGAGTCCAATATTATTTAATATATTGATAGATGATATAATAGAAAAAATCCAAAAAGGAAACCAACATTATCTAGTAATAGTGAATAAGAAAATTACAGGATTGCTATATACTGATGATTTAAAGGTAGGATCCATATCAATTGTCAGATTACAAAAGGCAATAAACGAGGTTAAAAACATATGTGAGGAATGGGGAATAAAAATAAATATAAGCAAGTTTAAAGTTATGGTTTTCAAAAAAGGACCTAAATTGAGAAAAGAGGAAAGGTGGGTATTAAATGGGAAAAGATTATAAGTGGGCAAGGAATTTGAATACTTGGGAGTGAGGTTGAATGACAGAGAAGAATGGCAGGCACATGGGAGAAAAATAGAAGCAAAAAGGTGGGTTGATGTGTCAGGATTAGAATTTTCAAATATAAGTTACAGACGAGAAACAAGTGGCTGGAAAGAATGTATGAGGCATTAGTGAAATCAAGGATGCTTTATGCAATGGAGATCTGGGGAGCCAAAGACCAAAGTAAGAATTTGATTCAATTCAATTTATTTATTGCTCATGAAACTTTTACAAGCATGGAGAATTGTCAAAATTTAAACCCCCTCATGCTTACATGCATGCACTCACGCACACATGCGCGCACACACTAAATTATTCAATTGTACACAAGCACAGTTACAAATCTAAAGTTGACATCTAGTAATAAATAACTTGTTTTACAAAATGTACATACAGCTTAAGAAAGATTTTCAATTCTATACCTTTACAAAACAGTGACTGATAATAAATAATTAAAAAATAGTTTGCGAGTGCAAGTTAAAAATCAAAGTCTATTTGTTATTTACACATTTTTACATAGAATTATATTACATTATAATTTAATTCCTTATCTCTCTTGTTAATCAATCTCACCATGAATCAGCATAGGTTTTCTTGAATCTACTTTGTCAATTTTTACAATGTTTACTATTTTAATGTAATAGGTCCTACAGTGTGTATGGACACTTCTCAATTAGATGTTTTTTTAATTCTTTTACAAAGGTATTTTTCCCTGAGCAATTCCTAATTTTTTTTTTTTTTTTTTTTTTTGGTAGAGCATTATACAGCATCATTCCCATAATTATAGGATCCATTTTTGTTATTAGGTGTACTCTGCAATAGTTTGCCTTTCCTTGAGTGCCACAGGAATGAATGTCTGTATTTTTGAGGAGTGGTTTGCTTGAGCCACTATTATTATTCTATATGCATAAATGTCAATAATGGTTAAGATTTTATCATTTCTAAAGAATGGCTTACATTTATCAGTAATTTTATGTGATAAAGATAACGTATGCATCTTTACAGCAGCATTAACCTATTGGATCATTTGTATAGAATGTTTTGCAAAGAATTTTTGGGGTTACCAAGATCAGTACCAAGAGAAGTTGCCTTGGTAGAACTTGGAAAACAAGAAGGAATGGAATAATAATGGAGAGAATAATAAAATGTTGGTATAAATGTTTGGTAAAAGAAAATGGAGAAATCTACTGCAAAAAGCTTTAGATAACAAACAAATTGCAGGTGGACTTTTCATTGACCTAAATAAGCATTTGATACTATCAATCATGAACTCCTAAAAAAATTAGCACAGTCAGGAATAAGAGGAATTGCCTTGACTGGTATAGAAGCTATCTCCTTAGAGTTCAATATGTCAGCCTAAACAATTATTCCAGCCCAATATCAACAGTAAAGCATGGAGTTCCACAAGGTACAGTGGTAGGTCCAATTTTATTTCTTACCTTCATTAACGATAAAGGAAATGTAGAACTAATAGGTAAAATATTTCTATTTGCAGATGATATTTTTTATTTTATGAAAATAAATCTGAATTATAGGTAATGAAAGATAGGCAAACTGACCTTACAACACTACAGACATGGTTCACAACTAACAACTTAATCCTTAATGCCAAAAAAACTAAATATATGCTTTTTCATAAACCTTCTAGATCAATTACAAGTACTATGTCAATTAAGATGAAAGATAATGTTATAGAAAGAGTAAACAGACTAATGCTAGACTCATCTTTGACATGGACATACCATATTGAACATATTATCAGCTAAACAAACTCTATTATTCACATATTGTACAGACTAAAAGATCTAGACTTAGATAACAGCTGTAAAAGAAGTCTTTATTTTGCACTTTTGCACCCCAATTTTCTGTATTTAAATGCAGTATGGTCCAAAAGCAATAAAGAGCAGCTAAACTGTTTAGAAATCCTACAAAAGAGAGCTATTAAAATACTTTATGGATTTAATATTTTAAAGCCTTCCGTAGAAGTATTTAAGGAAACAAATATACTGCCATTTTCCTATCTCTATAAATATAGCGAATCTTTATTCATTACAAAACTGAAAATAGCCTCCTATGTACCAACTTGGTAATCAAACACAAAAGAGATATTCACTCCTACAAAATAAGATCAGCCAATCACATATGTATAGAGTCAGTTAACTCTTCCAAATAAAGAATAAAAAGTGTATTACATAGTGCCACTAAAACATACAACAGTCTCCCATTTAACATCCAAGAATCGCTCAACTTATCCCAATTTAAAAGCAACCTCTTTTTTTTGGGTAGTGTTTAATGCCCACTTTTACTGCAATGGCACTGCAGGCGATGACAACTGATGATACATGAAGATGGAGCCCCGGTGGAATGTGATGGCAGAGGAAATTGGAGAACCCAGAGAAAACCCACCCCTGCACCGCTTTGTCCACCACAAATCTCACATGCGGTCCCTTGGGATCGAACCCAGTCTATCTAGGTGAGAGGCGAATGGTCTGACCACTCGGCTACAGCGCGACCAATGCCCTCTTTAAATACCTACTTGAGCAATACTGTAATTCCTAAAAATTTGACAACAGAAACTCCCTATGGTGTTTTTTGAAATATTGCATTAAGTTTAATCACACACCTATGCAAATTAGATTAAAAAAATGTGTGTATGTATAAAATTCATACTAATATACTCTTTTCTACGTGGTAATGTGTTTATTTTATCCTTTGTATTTTGCTTACTGCCTCACTAAAGGTCAGTCCCTAAATAGAGCAATATGCTCATTGGTTTTTTTTTTTTTTTTTATTTTTTTGGTAGTGTTTAATGCCCACTTTAACTACTTATGGCACTGCAGGCGGTGACACTGATGATACTGATGATACATGAATGAAGATGGAAAACCTGTGAAATGCGATGGTGGGGGAAACTGGAGAAAACCCGCCCCAGCACCACTTTGTCCACCATAAATCTCACATGCGGGGATCAAACCCAAGCCGTCTAGGTGAGAGGTCAAACCACTCGGCCACGGCGCGGCCAATATGTTCATTGAGACATACTATGTAAATAAATAAATAAAATGAATAAAATCTTAAAGCTTTGTATAATGCAACAAAAAATCTAGATAACACAAATAGTTGGTGGGCAGGGGTTGAAAAAAATTATGGCGAAAATAGGAATGAGAGATATATGGAGGTTTGAAGATAGAAATGAAAGTGGTGTATGTAAAGTAGTAACACTGAAAGGCAGGAGATATGGTGAAGTTAGAAAACAAGAAATCGGTACAATTTTACAAACAAATAAAAAGAGACTGGGGACAAGAACCATATGTAGATTGCTGTAATAGGCAAGAAGAAGAGGGAATAGCTTGGATGAGAACAGGAACAATATTTCTAAGAGGGATAAAAGGCAGTGGAAAAGGAATATGTAAAATGTATGTTGAGAAAGAAAGCATAAAACATTATTTGATAGAATGCAAGGAACTAGCAATATGGAGAAACAAGGTTTGGGAGAAAAATTGGGAAAAAGTAGAGGGGAAAATTATAGCTATAAGAATATTAACAGGGAAGCAGGAAAAGAAATTGACAAGCATAGGTGGGTGCTTGCAGAAAGCAAGAAAAAAGGGCCAGAAAAGTAAGGAGTGCAAAAGAAGAAGACAGAGTGCAGGAGAGGGATAACTAAGATAAAGACGGAAGGGCTGACAAGAACTACTCAGGAGGTTAATGTCCTGGGTGCCTTACAAACAGAGGTACCAAGAAGGCAATTCAAATTTGTACATACCTAGCTTAGGTTAGATTAAGAAAAATGTAAAAGATGGTTGAAGAGAACTTTTTGGTGCTCAAAATTTATATTAAGTTTTGATGAAGATAAGAGGATTTAATCAATGGTTTCAAATTAATAATTTAAAATCTTCTTTGATTATTTTTATAATCACATTCATTTTAATAATGTTTATAATTTATTCAAATAACTAGTAAATATTCCAGTAAATTATCTAGTAAAAGAAGTTGTACAAATAAATATTCATTCATTCATGCAGGCAGTAGCCAGGTTGAATTGAGAGCTGTTTATATTTTCTTCTACAAATATTTGTGAATCCTTGACTGATTCACATATGAGATGAGTGCAGACTTTTCAGAGCTGTAATAATGAAAACTTTGTGTACAAGATATGAATGAGAAGGCATTGCATTCCACCCACAAATTTGATACAGATTTTCCACCACAAATACATGTTTTGAGGATCCTTCTTTTCAAAAAAAAAATATTAAAAAAGGGTTCACTTGTAGGTCTGTGAACAGCATAACTCAAAAACAAAATGTTGGATAAATACCAAAATGGTATTTGTATTTAATATCTTCCAAAAATAAGGCACAAAGATATATTGAAAAAAAAAAAAAAAAAAGACCCTGGCTCACAAATACCCATTACATAGATAAATTTTCAAATTTAATTTTCCCAAAAATGGCTCAATGATTTTTATGAAAATACTACATTAACACATTGAAGCTCGAATAGCTTGGGCCGTGCAAAAGCCCATGCTCGAGCATTAGCTTGGGCAGGTACTTCAAATGCTTTTAATGCAATTCCACGACCATAACTCAGTCTTTTTTTTTTTAAAATACGGTAACGGAGTCTGTCGGGACTCCGGTACTGTATACCCTACTTTTTATTTACCTTTTTTTTTTCTTTTTTTTTTTTTTTCTTTTACCTTGTTTACTATTATTACTGGATTGCTATTTTCTGACTTTCACAACACACACACACACACACACATAAACACAAACATATAACACCCATGCCCAAAGCGCGACTCGAACCCACGATCATCAGCGCTACCAAAGCGGGACGCCTTGGCGAGCGCAGCCATGGGTACCGGCAGTCTTGGGCTATTCGGCAACGAACATACTTCAGTTATCATTCAGTTGTCTGATTTGTGCTGCTTCTGTAATTGCTTTAGTCAACTATTAGGCATTTTAGGAGAGCTAATATTATTGGCTGCTCTCGGGTAGTCTGCCATTTTCCTTGAAGGTGGTGATCTGTTTCTTATGTTTTAGTTTTCTTAAATTTTAAAACGCTGGATTTTCCTAGATTTCTGTGAACTGGAGCAGAAATTCAATATAGAAATGAAGGTCTGGAAAATTCTGATTCCGAGGGAGAGTTTTTCAAACTTTCAATAAGTATAGTGTAAGCAGCTTCACACAGATTTTTTCAAACTCATATTTGATACTTGTTGCAAATTTAAAATAAAGTATTAATATGGAAGTTATGACTATTTTCTTACTTGTTGAGAAATCCTCCAACTAAAGAAACGCCTGGGCTTCAATTTGTTAAAGACATCTACATGACAAAATAAATGTATATCCTGAATTTTTCAGGAACAGCCTGTGAGGTCTTCGTTCAGAAGGAATTTTGTATATTCTTGTATAAAAGGAAAACAATATGTGATAGAAAAGAAATGTACTGCAGAAACAATGTGATCTCTTTAAAACACACAATTTATTTCAAATAACTTTTTTGTGACATAAGCCATTTTTAAACTACCCATTGTAAGTTATTCAATACTTTGTTGTTCTTTTAAATTGCTCTTGATTTTCAGTTGTTTTTCATGTTTGCATTACAGCCAGCATACAGCATCTTGTAGTTAAGCATCAACTTTCAACATTCCCTTTGTATATACAAGAGCAATCCGGAAAGTAACAGACAATTGGCATAACTAAATAATAATAAAGGATATCAACATAAAACTTTGAAGTTACAGAACCTTACTCTATTTCTCAACGTAATTGTCATTGCTATCAAGGTATTTATTGTCATGCAGTACCAGCTTTTCAATGCAGATGTTATACTCTTCTGCTGCCAAAGATCTGAGCCAAGATGTACTGCCACTTTGAGGTTGGAAAATTTTTTTACCCAAAAAGTAATGTATTGTATCCAAAGTGAAACACTAGTTTTTCCAAAATCTTTTATCAACATTTACTTTCAATTGCTCCATAATGATGAACTTTCACTCCAGTCTTTGTCGTGCATACTGCTTCTTCCTTGATTACTCTAAATTATGTGCCACTCCCTAACTGAAGACTCATTAATTGCATTATCACCATACACTTATGCTATCTGGCTATAACATTTGATTGACCAAACATTTTAAACATTCAAAAAAAAAAAATAAGTAAAAAAAAAAAAATATATATATAGAAAAGTATAACATCGGCATTGAAAAACTGGTACCACGTGACAATAAATGTCTTGAGAGAATGAAGATTACATTGAGAAATGGAGTAAGGTACTGTTACTTTGTAAATAAAGTTTTGTGTTGATATCTTTCATTATTATTAAGTTATGCCAAAGTGTCTGTTACTTTCTGGATGGCCCTTGTATAATGAAATGTATTTTTGCAAAAGTTTACCTCAATTACAATGAAGTAGATAGAAAAACAGTTTTTTTAAGAACTATTTTTAAGCCATCAATAAATGATATATTTTCTTTAAAATAGTGCTTAATGTATATGCTTATTACATTGTCTATAGGTAGTGGACATTGATGACATAGAAAAGAACTTTGGGAAGGAAGTGTTCCAGGCCTAAATTTAGGATACCACTGCCATTTGCCAATTATGAGACCTGAGGAAAACGTATAAAAAAAAAACCTAATGTGCTACATTCACATAACTTTATCTGTTCCATATACAATCTATTCTTATTGAAGATTTTTATTTTATCTACATCATGCTAATCAAGATTAACATCGGCAGAATTGGTTATCACTTGCTTCCTTGTAAGACCATGCTAAAGCTAGTCATATCTTTTAAAAGCTGGTCGCTATGTGAAACAATTAAGGTTTGGCTCACTTTGCATGGTCCCATTTAAGAAAACTTAGGTAGTTTAAAATTGAAACCAATAACAAACAATATCTCAAATTGGTCAACTCTACAAGAAAACATATGTATATGATATAAGTTATGTGTTTTAATGAGATCTACATTTTTTTTGTAGTAAGTTTCTGTCTTATCTCTTATAGTTTAACCGTTATGCAAAATTCTGCAAAACTCGCTCAGAACAAAGAGATCTTCAGAGGTTATTCCCAAAAACTTCAAGATAAACATTTTAGTTGCTATGTAAATGTCTTTAATATAAAGTATTTTAAATAAAATTGTTTAACTTATTTTTGAGAAAAACAAAATGTTCAAAAATGTTTCCATGTAAAGTGTTGTTTTGATGGGAGATTTTGTTGAAAATCATCCTGTTGCATCCTTGAGAAATACTAAACATAAATACAAAGTTTGGAATTTCACAACCTTCTGTTTTTGAGCTATGCTGTCCACAGGCACACTTACATATACATTGACTTTTTCTAAAATTGCCTTTTTTGGACTCAATAGTACCTCAAAAACACAGTTCCCATGAAATCTCTACATCAAATTTTTGGGTGGAATACAATACCTTCTCTATCCACTATGTGCATTATACATATGGGTTAGAGAAAGTAAAAATTAGCAAAAAATGCCTTATTACTTGCTTCTTTGTAAGTAGAATGGAAATAAGGAAATATACAAAGCTAAAAGCAATGACAAAATCATTTAAAGGCTGGTTCCTATGTGATTGAAATTCCTTTTTTTGTATGGCCAGGAGTTGGCAAATTCCCGTATGAGAACAGTATTTTAGAGCTCAAACCGATAACAAGGAATATTTCAACAACGGGCGGGTTTATGAAAAAAAATGTGTATTACAAAATATGTATCTTAACAAGATCTATATTTTTTTTGTAGTAAGTTTTTGCCTATCTCTTATGGTTTATCAGTTTTGTAAAATTTAGGAAAATTCATCAAGAATAAAGAGGTCTTAAGGGACTATTCACAGAAAATTCAAGATATACATTTCTTTTGCTATAAAAATATCTCAAACTCATGGTATTTTAATCAAAATAGTTAGAGCCATTTTTTGCAAAAAACAAAATTTTCAAAAACTTTTCCATGTAAAGAAAGGGTAGTTCGTAGTAGGAGGGCTCTTTTGAAAATCATTGTGTCACATCTTTGGAATATACTTAAATTAAATACCAAGTTTGGTGTTTAACAGACCTTTTGTTTTCGAGCTATGCTGTCCACAGACACACACACACCTTTTTCTAAAAACCTTAAGTGTTACACTCACATGACTTTCTCTAGCTGTTCTACAAACAAATGATCTTATTACTTACTTCCTTATAAGTAGAAAGGAAATAAGGGAATACACTAGGCTAAAATGATAGTCCAATGTTTTAAAAGCTATCATTATGCAATTGGCATTGCAAATTGCTTCTTTGATTGGCCAGAAGTACAACAAAAGAAAAATGGACTCTTTTTGTCTGAGAAAAGTATAGTATTTTACAACTAAAACCAACAAAAAGGAATATCTCGGAAATGGTTACCTCCAAAATGTGAAGGAAGGAAGATTTATCTTTCCTAACTCATAATAACTCAGATCTACACAGTCAAACATCATCAAAGAAGGAAGGGTGGGAGGGAGGAAGGAAGATTTATCTTTCCTAACTCATAATAACTCAGATTTACACAGTTGAGCAAAACCAGTGGAGCTGCACATTAAAAATTTCCGAAATGTGCTTCATTATAATTTGAATTTTCAAATATTTTATATTTCTCTCAATTGTAAATTTAATTACAATTGTAAGCATTCATCTTTCCTTTTTTTCTTTTTCATGTTCATGAAAATAGTTTCAAAACCATAATTTAACACCTCACTTTATAAATAGTTAGCCATTGCCTTGGCCTACTTGATTTTCTGATTTTATTGCCTATTTCAGCATTTTCCTCGCCTTCCTTGGCATTGCTGCCTGAGATTCCTAACACATATCATTGCATACTTCTGTGTTTCCCCACATTCTAATGGCTGCACTCCCTAATGCAGATAATTGCATATTTAAATGTTTCCCTACCTTCCTAGGGCTGAACTACCAGCACTCCTTCCCCCCACCTTCTAGTAGCTGTATTAACTATGTTTCAATACTTGTTCCCTAATGCATATCATTGCATATTTCAGCATTTCTCCACCTTCCCATGGGTGTGATGACTCCTCTTCTTTTCCTGCCTTCCTATAACTGTGGAATAAGATTCCTAAGGAATATCATTGCATATTTCAGCATTTCCCCACCTTCCCATGGGTGCGATGCCTTCTCTTCTTTTCCTGGCTTCTTATGGCTGTTGAATAAGATTCCCAAGGAATATCATTGCATATTTAAGCATTTCCCTGCCTGTATTTTAGTGTGCCTTTGCTGGCACCACTTTCCCAGCAACTTTCGGATCTCTCACACAGTGGAGTTGAGCCGTGACCTTATAATTTAACAACCCTATATATGTTTTGAGGTTTTCTGTATATAAAATAAAAAAATAAAAAATTCCTCTTTAAAAAAGGTGTGTGTATGAACTGCATAACTCAAAACCAAAAAACCTGTTAAATACTAATATTTTCAAGGATCTGAAACAAAGATTTAAGAACCCCCCCCCCCCACAAAAAAACTTCCCTTTACACTTAATTGATGCTTAGAG
Organism: Hymenopus coronatus; assembly: GCA_030762935.1. Classification (NCBI taxonomy): domain Eukaryota; kingdom Metazoa; phylum Arthropoda; class Insecta; order Mantodea; family Hymenopodidae; genus Hymenopus; species Hymenopus coronatus. The sequence goes on along the minus strand of CM060900.1, from coordinate 532,618,704 downwards.
GAATTGAGAGCTGATTTAACAAAACTCAACAAACAGCATTTAAAAATGTTACAGGAGAAGTATTGCATAGTTGTTCTAAATATCATTGATTCAAAAGATTTGAAAAAAAATTAGTACTGGTCATCCTTGTAGATAGGAAATAATGAATTTATTTTTTTTTAAGCCAAGTGTTACAAATATATATTCTAAGCATTTAAATTCAGTGGAATCTTAAATGCATTACATTTTAAAATTAATATCAGAAGAAGTTAACAAATTATTACAAAATTGAAACTTTTCTTGCAATTTAACACATGAACAGAGCTCCACTTTTCTTTTTATAGAAATTTTCTAAACAGTGTTGTTATATTCATTTATCTGACGAGTTTATTAATTACACTAAACAACACTTACTTGGGATATTTGCCATAACATGTTTCGAAGGACTAGTTTCCTTTCTTTGAAACATGTTCTGGCAAAAATCCCAAGTAAGTGTTGCTTAGTGTAATTAACTGACTCGTCAAATACGTGGACAGAAGTTTCTACAGCAAGAAAATATGTTTCCTATATCTTCAACCTATTATTAAACACACAGTCACATTTCTTAATGAAGACTAAAGCAAGAGTGCATATTTTAATACATTTGTAGGTTTAATACTATGTGAAATCCAAAATAAAACTGAAATGTAGTTTTCTTTAATGCAAAGGTTCTTCATAATGCAGAATTTTGTCTTCAGTGTCATAAGGATTCCCTTGTACAACTTTTGAATAGAACTCTTTACATTCCTCTGAATGATTTGCAAGACAATACTTCAACTTCTTCACGTCATTAGATATACTTTTGCTTACATGATTCACTGATAAAGTTGAGGTGTTTCAAACATTACCGAAATACTTCTCTTTGCATGTTTCAGCACCTCAACTTCTATCAGTGAAGCCAAATATGTATTTTGAGTAAGGCATTGTGTCTTGGTGTTATATCTTCTTACATAATGAAGTACTTTTGCCTCGGATATCTTAAAAGACAATTTGGCTTTCATTACAGTTATGGAGATTGATTTTGTATCATAACTGTACCAGTCTTTACCCCAAACCTTAACTTTCCCAAAATATCATAATATTCTGAAAGTACAGTGATATTTCAGGTTTTCTTGGTTCTTTACCAATGAGGCCAAAAACCCTGTCAGGAAGCAAATAGCAATGCCCACATATTGGAAAATAATGTTGAATTTCTTTAAACACTTTTGAGCTTTCAGTCTTAACTCATAAGTATTGCCATCACTGTACAGTCATAATAAACAGAATGCAATCCGAGACTAACATTTTCTGCATCTTCTTTCATTAAATCTTTTTCTAAAGAACTTAAATAGTCTCTCAGAGCAGATGCAACTTCATTTGCTCCCCGTCCTAAGTCAGTCTCAAGCCACATATAGTTATCTACTTGGACTGCTTTCAGGGATACTTTACAACACATGATGCAAGGAGGCGAGAATTTTTCCAAGTCCAAAGGTTCATCAATGTGCATGCACGAGCATAAAGGAATGGCAGATGATTGAAAGCACTATTGCTTCTTGCCTTCATTTGTAACATTCATAGCCAACCTACTGAGGTGGTTTGCCCCACTTCTGGATTCCTCGTTGTCAGAGTTTTAGCATGCGTCTTCTGGTTTTGGGTTATTGTGTCTCAGGGTTGGGAGATAAACGGTGGTTCCGGCAATTGTGGAGGTGTAGCGAATGAATACTAAAGAGAATGCAGCAAGTCTGCCTTTTCATGAATTAGTGTTTTATTAGTATTTCAAGAAATTGAGGATTAATACTTTGTTGCCACGTTAAAGCTTTCACTTATTAGTTAATGATACTTTTATGTCCCCATAATGCAAATGGATAAATAAACCATGCTTGAACTTCTAAATCCCCACTGCACATGTGGCTACTCTTATGATTATAGCATCAACTTCTATAAATACTTCTAGTCTCGCAGCAGCCCTCCATCAGAATAAAAGAGCTTCACCCAGCAATCTCCCAACGAACCTGATTTCACTCCCACTAAACTGTCACGAGACTGTGTGATGTAGGAGTAGCCTATTGGTCACATACTCATCAGCCATACTTGGCTTTTCGCTGATTGGCTGAGCGAATGACCACGTGACCCGTGTATGAATGCTACTTCCGGCATCAAGCTTCTAGAGCATTCAAAAATTCGAAAATTGCGTGGCTTCGCCAAAATCTAACCATGTGAAAGTCTTTAACAGACACAAAGCTTTTCCCCAACAGTCAAACACGTTTAAACATGAACTTACAATATATGAAATAAAATTGAATATTTTCCAAAACACTCGGTTACAATGTTATCATTTCCTTTTGCCAAATTCAATGCACAATTTACTATCTAAGAATCTGACAATGATATTAAAATGAGTAATATATAAGAAAAATGTTAACTAATATTATTATTAGATAATTAATATTGAAGAAATTGCTTAGACATGGAATTTCAGTCTCACTACGTATAATCCCCACATATTTACACAGCAAATAATATGGAAAAGATTAAAGCCAGTCATTTTTAAGAAGTCCTGATCATGCTTTTTCTTGGGTTTTATTTCTTTACAGACATGCAGATGTAATCGAGCAGAATTTACTGTACTGTGGGAAGCAAAGGTTGCATGTCCTTGGCAATATTCTTACTTGTTATAACAGGTATAGACATATTTCAGAATCTGTCAGTTTGGCTCAGCGATTCAGAAACCAGTCAACTATTATTTGCTGAGAACAAGAATATTATGTTAAATGTGAGGTGCATTCAGAAAGTAAGCCCTAATGACCGATAAAGACAACAAAAACATCACTAAGCAAGAAATATTTATTGGTATAATTACATAGGCTCACTGGCTACTTTTCAACATAGTCACCACCAGTGTTGAGGCATTTATCATAAATTGCCCCATTAACTGTATTCCCAAGTCATAGGATTCTGCTACCAATGTCTGTAGCCACGAAGTCACTTCATTCTGCGCCTCAGCGTCACTGTGAAAATGTTTTCCTGCCAGAAAATGCTTCATGAGACGGAAGAGATGAAAGTCACTTGGGGCGAGGTCGGGGCTGCAGGGTGGATGTTCAAACTTATTCAACACATTTCATGTGGCGTTGTCTGTATGGGGTTTTACATTGCCATGCACAAGCATAATGTCTCTTGGCAACATTCCACGTCTCTTGTTCTGGATTGCCCACTTGAGTTTATGCAATGTCTGGCAATATCGATCAGCATTAACGGTCTCATAATGCCTCTTGGCAACATTCCACGTCTCTTGTTCTGGATTGCCCACTTGAGTTTATGCAATGTCTGGCAATATCGATCAGCATTTACGGTCTCCCCTCGTGGTAAAAATTCCCAAAAGAGGACACCACGTCGATCCCAGAAGACAGTGCAGATGATTTTTTTGACAGAGATTGTCTGCTTGAATTTGGTCTTCACAGATGAACCACTATGCCGCCAATGTATTGATTGTTGTTTTGGGACACCCATGTTTCATCCCCAGTGACAATATTGAGAAACTTGTCAATTTCCACTGCATATCGCTGTAGGAATATCAACGCTGCTGCCGGACGTTAGGTTTTGTGTTCATCTGTCACTTGTCTAGGCATCCATCTTGCACACACTTTGTGAAAACCAAGTCACCGGGAGACAATTTCATGCACAAGCAAGCGAGACATCTGGGTAAACTGACAAGAGAGTTCTGAAATTGTGAAGCGCCAGTTCTGCACAATTGCTTGCCGCACACTTTCCAACATTTCTGGCGTCACCACAGACGGTCGACCATTACAGTCTTTGTTGAGAATATTGGTTTTTCTTTCTGTGAAGGAAGAAAGAACCTGTCCTGTCTATACATGTGACACAATTGATGATGATCTCTGCTAGAGATTGCTTTTGAGCATGCAAAAATCGGATGACTGCATGAACCTCACATGTGGCAGGACACAATATCGGAGCAGCCATTTTCCTAGCACAGAGTGTAACCACTGCCATCAAAAAACTGAAACTTTACTACAATGTTATTATATATTTCCTCTCTTCTCCTGCACACGTGCATTCCTACTGGTGGTGCCATCTTAAAACGTGATCGGGACTTACTTTCTGGATGTACCTCGTATCAAAACAGAAGGAAACAGTGAAGTGTTCATCATCTTGGAGTTATGATGAATCACACTTATTTACACTCATCTCCATTTAATTAGCTGAAAAACATTGAAAGGTTTTCAAGAACATTCGTCCTTCTCTTCAGCAGTAACTGATTAATGTTCTTGAAAACTCCAAGTAGAATGTTATGTTCTGAATGTAATGCCATGCTGTATTCCATTAAGAGAAGGGACTGCACAGTTCTCGAGTTTTGCTGCAGATAGCATAGTGTTAAAAACAGAACCCTACCTTTATGACACTTTGTATGAATTAGTAATTAACAATATTTATTATTCTTTCTGGAACTGGACATGAAAATGTCACAGTCTGTGTGCAAAGGTTAGAGCAGATAATGCTATTGCCAGGACATTTTCTTTTCCTCATCCACTGCTTTGTTTGCAAGCAGTCTGAGGTAATGGAGTGTTTGGTTGGAGACCAATGTGTGAATAGTATTTGACTGGTTCAGTTACTGTTGCAAAGTTTAATAATAATAATAATAATAATAATAATAATAATAATAATAATAAAAATAATAATGATAATAATATCAAGAGGTCACTAGTTCAAATCATGCTTAGAGTGAATTACCTAGAGTTTTTTTTTTTTTTTTCCTGAGAAGATAAATGAAGTGTTATCTTAAGATCCATGTACTGCAAATTTATTTGAGCATCATTTCACTCATTTCATTCATCGTCCAATGACATTCCAGGTTGTAGTAGTAGTCGTCGTCGCGGTGGCAGCGGCGGCCGTGGTGGTCACTATTAGTTTAGAATACATTTCAAAATAAATGGTTAGTTTGGAATGATAGTTTTAATAACATTCTAAATGGCAGTTTTCAATAAAAATGTTGTAAGACTACTTGCGGATACTCAGTGCTAAGTCTCCACGTTTGATCAAGTAAAATAATATCTAGAAACAAGATGATATAAAGTCATCATGGCAATATTTCATCGCTCACTTTGTTGTGGGTACATGTTTACAGGAAGTGAACCAGGCCTAGGGTTGTCTGAATTACAAACCTTTCAAGGTCCAGTCCCGAGGAAGACCACGTTACTCGGAACTAAACTCATAATTTTTCATGCGTCTTAGAGCCTAAGCAAGCCATAACTCTTGAAACGTGTACTGCAGGCATACTTGTCTTTACTTACTGCTATAGCTCTAAAAGAAAGAGATCACTAAGGAGCTCCTCCCCCCCCCCTCACCCTCCCCTTCTGTAGCTTAACGTCCTTTAAATGGTTGGTCATAGCGAACTGTGAATGAAATTGCTTTAATGATCTCGGGGTCCATGGAGCTAAAGTTACTCGCCAGGCTCAGGATAAGGAAATTCCCGAAAAAAACCTTATCCTCGTAATTCACCCTAAGCGAGATTCGAACTCGCGACCTGTTGAGTGTGAGGCAGACGTGCTACCTTCACACTACCCAGGCGGGCGAGCTGTAAATTGTTCACTTTTTTGACAGATTTCGAACCAAAATACCAACTTTCGTATTTTTACTATTCTCCATTAATACTATGCACATGGTGTATAGAGAAGGTATTGTATTCCACTTAAAAATTCAATACCAAGATTTCACCGGAAATACATGTTTTGAGAACCCCTGAATGAAACTTAGAAAATTGTGTGTGTAAGTGCGTGCAGCATAGCTCGATGGGACACGAAGATTTGGAAGAAAATTCCCCCACCCAATTACCCTTCATATGTACAAATTGTAGACAGTTTTGATTTTCTGAATAATGGTTCTAACGATGTTGATTAAAATATCCTAGGTACATTAAAGATATTTTATGACAAATAATATGTATATCTTAAATTTTCTGACGACAGCCTCTGAATACCTCTTTATTCCGGATGAATATTATTGATTTTGTATAACTGGTAGTCCATAAGAGACAAAAGCTTACCACACATAAATGTAGATCCTGTCAACACATATATTGTATCTCATGTTCCTTTTTATATATGTAGAACTGACAGTTTCTCAGATTTTCCTTATTGGTGTTGGTTTCAGTTTTAAAATACATTTACTGTTATCATAGAGGAATTTGTCAACTCCTGGTCATACAAACAGAGGAACTTTAATCACATAAATAGCAGCTTTTAAAAGATCTGACTATCGGTTTAGCATAGTGAATTCCCTTATTTCCCTTCCACTTACAAAGAATCAGTAATAAGACCAATTCTGGCAACGTTTATCTTGATTAGCATGACGTGGATAAAATAAATGTTTGTGGAATAGCTAGGGAGAGGCATGTGAATGGAACACATCAGATTTTTTATCCAATTATCATTGGTAGGATTTCGAAGCCTCTATTTTTGGTGACATTTCGATGTCTTGTTGTGAAAAGAAAGGTATGGAGTCGCAAAAGTAAATATCGTAACTTTCAGCAACACAGGTATATTAGGTTTAAAATTGCGAAATATGCAAGGCAATTTCTTATTATATGATCTGCACTTTTTTTCTATACCCACAAAGTTTACTATTTTTATTTCATGTTACCACAAGTTCAGTACAGAAATAGAATAGATATATGGCGTTTTAATTACTTTTCTAAAAAATTGAACTGTTTCAGCCGCATTGCAGGAGTTTACCTAATTATAAGAAAACTTTTCAGTTTTGTGTTTTATTACATAATGCGCGCATGTTAGTGGCTTACACTCGTGCTTTTTACATTTATGTTTTGTAATACAACCCATGCGTAATCGTGTGAGTAATTTTTATTTTGTTTAGTATTCTTATATTTGACAAGTTTCCCTACACAAAACGCACTTTATTAAATTTTCCTGTACTAAAACAAATTTGTTAATTTCTCTGCAATGTCCTTTGCTTAAGTAGAAGTAGTAATGTATTTCATCCTAAAATTCGATGCCCAGATTTCACAAAAATTGCATATTTTTGAACTCCTGTTCCGGGGAAACAGGAAAAAAAAAAAAAAAAAAGCCTGTTTTAAAAACGGACTGTGTGCGTCTGCATATGCCTGTGAACGGCATACTTCAGAATGAAAAAATCTGATGCACTCCATTCACATGACTTTTTCTACATCTCTGCAACAAATTATTGTTAATAAGCTTATTCTTCTATCTACTTCATGCTAGTCGAGATAAACATTATAGAAACGGTGTTATTACTTAGTTTCTTATAAGTATGGGAAAAAAGGGAATAAACTAGCCTTAGCCGACAGTCAAGTGTTTTAAAATGTGGTTGCTATGGGACTGAAATCCGTTTCTTTGTGTGGCCAGGTGTTGACAAGTTCCCGTATGAGAAAAATTAGTATAACTCAAACCAATAACAAGGAATATCTCAGAAACGGCCAAATACATGAAAAAATGTATATATCATAAATTTTGTGTTTTAATTACATGTATGTATGTTGTATATATTGTTAATTATGTAAATTTTTGTATATTTATTCAGCAAAATTCTCCAGAATTCAGAGGCTACTCTCAGAAAATTCAAGATATATATTTTATTTCTTATGCAAATATCTTTGATATACGATTATTTTATTCGAAATCGTTAGAGCCACTTTTTAGAAAATCAAAATTTTCTAAAATATTTCCACGTAAAGGGTAGTTAGGGGGTGGGGATTTTCATGAAAATCTTCGTGTCGCATCCTTGGATGATACTGAACTTAAATAGATACCAAGCTTGGTATTTGACGGACACACACACACACACACACATGCACTCACACACACACACGCGCGCGCGCAGGGATAATTTTCTAAATATGATTTTTTTTTTTTTTTTTTTTTTTTTTTTTTTTTTTTTTTTTTTTTTTTTGTATTCAGGGAGTCTCACGACATATATTTGAAAGCTCGGTATCGAATTTTTGGGTGTAATACAATAAATACCTTCTTTATACACTATACGCACATAGTGAGTGTTGAGAATGTGAACATTTGACGTGTTCCATTCGCTCTCTGTAATACATTTTTGTTTAAAAGCTTATTCTTCTATCTACTTCATGCTAATCGAGATAAAATTAGCAGAAATGGCCTGATTACTTGCTACCTTGTAAGTAGAGGGGAAATAAGGGAATATTCCAAAGTGATAGTCAAATCTTTTAAAATCTGGTTTCTAAGCGATTAAAATTCCTTTGTTTGTATGGCCACGAGTTGATAAATTCTTCTAAAGTATAAGTATTTTAAAGCTGATACCAATAATAAGGAGAATTTCAGAAACTGTCAACTCTACAAGGAAAGAGAATAAAAAGAAGAATCATATATCAGATAAATTATTGTTTTAACGAGATCTACATTATATATGCAGTACCTTTTTGTCTATCTCTTACAGTTTACCAGTTATGCAAAATTCATCAAAATTCTTCCACAATAAAGAGGTCTTCAGAAGTTATCGTCAGAAAATTACAGATATACATATTATTTGTCATAAAATATCTTTAATGTACCGAGGATACTTTGATCAACATTAGAACCATTTTTAAGAAAATCAAAATTGACGACCATTTATCCATATGAAGGGTAGTTGGGGTGGAGGAATTTTCTTGAAAATCTTCGTGTTGTATCGAGCTATTTTCTAAGTTTTATTCAGGGGTTCTCAAAACCTTTATTTCCAGTGAAATCTCGGTATTGAATTTTATGTGTAAATACAACACCTTCTCTATACACAATGTGCATAGTACGTTTAGAGAAAAGTAAAAATACTACAAATACGAAAGTTGGTATTTTGGCTCGAAATCTGTCAAACATGTGAACAATTTACAGCTCGCCCGCCTGGGTAGTGTGAAGGTATCACGTCTATCTCACATTCAACAGGTTGCGAGTTCGAATCTCGCTTAGGGTGAATTACGAGGATAAGGCTTTTTTCGGGAATTTCCTTATCCTGAGCCTGGCGAGTAACTTTAGCTCCATGGACCCCGAGATCATTTGAGCATCATTAAAGCAATTTCATTCACATCGATATGACCAACTGTTTAAAGGACTTTAAGCTACAGAAGGGGGGGAGCTCCTTAGTAATCTCATTCTTTTAGAGCTATAGCAGTAAGTAAAGACAAGTATGCCTGCAGTACACGTCTCAAGAGTTATGACTTGCTTAGGCTCTAAGACGCATGAAAAATTATGAGTTTAGTTCCGAGTAACGTGATCTTCCTAGGGACTGGGCCTTGAAAGGTTTGTAATTCAGAAAGAATAGGCAACCCTAGGCCTGATCTCCCGGGTAGTCGCGGTTACGGGGCCGCTTGGGTAGGTTGTGACGGCCCGAGTAACCTTACAACGCAGTGTAGGTGAGGTTATTAAGTCGTAATTGATGCTTTTTTCCCCCGAGTGTGTGTGTGTTTATATATATATATATATATATATATATATATATATATATATATATATATATATATATATATATACTGTATCTGGTACCTTTTGTGTACACGATGGCAACTAGATATGTACGTCAAAATACGTTAAAGGCTACACTTAAAAAGGACGACCAACGCTCATCTGCAATGGATATTCATCGCTGGATTGATGCAGTATTGCATGTAAAGGCTTCTGACTTACTACCTATTCAATTGGTAGGGAAACAAAATGCAGTTTACATTAAATTTACGACCGAAGCAGTTTACAACGTCTACCTCCAACGTCACATGGGTGAGTCTCAAATTGAATTGTCAAATGGGACAACTTCAATTGTAAACATTACACTCGCAGAAGAACTAACTACTGTACGTGTTCTAAATATTCCACTTCAAATACCCAAGGACTGTTTACTCGCGCACTATGGGAAAGTGAGGTCAGTGGAAAGGGAGAATTGGGCAAATCGGTACCGTTTTCTTGTGGAAACTGGAATCAGGATTGCTTACACGCAGATACACAAAACGATTCCCGCCAATATATATGTTGTTGGTCACGAGGCTTATGTGACTTACCCCGGGCAAGAACAGGTGTGCTACTCGTGTGGCAGTTCTCATCTCCGGCACGCGTGTCCTAATAGAGGTATTCGGCGGCCCGTAAATGTGCAACCCCGGCAGCGTCTCCTGCTTAGTGACCTGTTTAAGCAGTCCAGGTCTTCGCCTGCTCTGTCTGTCGACACTGTTCCAGTAGAACAACCTGCTACCTTGCCTATTGTGGACATCGCACTCGTTCATTCCGCGGATGATGCGACACAAATGGACATCGAGTCTCCTGTGGCTGTATCTTCATTGCGCTTTTCCGGCGAGTCGTTGGTACAGGAGCAGCGTGCTGTACTGCACAGTCTACTGGAGTTATGGAAGATATCTGCAGCCTTACCACAGTAGAACAGCACATGGCTCTTTCGGACTCGGAAACCAACTCTTCTGACGAACACGCTGAAGAATATTCTAAGCTGCCTGGTCAATCTGCCCGAGTGCCACATCCTGCTGGTGATGCTACTGTGGTTGCTGGAACGAGTGGTTTGCTGGTACATAAGGGCAACAACACTGCCCCTCTTGGTGCTGCAGGGACAGACGCCGCAAATTCCTCCAGCTCAGATGTCCCTTTGAGTGATGGCAATTGGATTGATGCAATGGAAGCAGAATCCCCTTTAGCAAACGGATCTGTGGGACTACCACGGGAAGAGTCATGTACCGAAATCCCGGTGGTTGGTTCTGCGAATAGGCGTCGGAAAAAGCATCAGGAAAGTAAACTTAGTTATCCTCTCCTTCGTAAGCAGGAGTAGATGTAACGCTGTTGCGCTCTATCAGTTACGAAGATCAAAAAGTTAACTGTCAATTTCATTGTATGAGTCGTACCCTACTTGTTGCCACAGCAAACTTCACTGGCAGTTCTTCACCGACCAAACTATATGCATTACAGCGCTTTCTTTATGACTATGACGTTGACATTTTGTTCCTGCAAGAAGTTACCTTCACCGATTTTTCTTCCTTACGTCATTATGCAGTACATGTTAACGTGGGGACAACGCCGGGGTACGGCACTTCTCACAAAACCTGGAATTACTCTTCGGTCCTTTGAAAGTCTTCCCTCGGGACGTGGAATCAGCGGTGTCTATCAGGACTATGGATTCATTAATATCTATGCACCTTCGGGCAGTAACAAACGAAAGGAAAGGGAAGAATTTTTTCGCCTTGACTTACCCTATTTATTTCGTAGACTGCCTCATCACTACATTTTAGGTGAAGACTTCAACTGCGTCCTTCTACCGGAAGATTGTACTTGGGCCTACCAACCTAGTGCCAATTTGCAACAGTTGACGACTAATCTCCGTATCACCGCCTGCGGTGCCATAAGTAGTTAAAGCGGGCGTTAAACACTACCAAAAAAAAAAATCTCCGTATGAAGGATGCATGGGTGTTGAGACAAAAACTGGCTGCGCCTACCTATGTCACTGCTAACTCTGCCTCTCGTCTGGATCGTTTCTATCTACCTGAGGAACTTGCTGGAAATGCTAGTTCCATTGCTCATGTGCCACTATCCTTCTCAACCTTTTAGCAGTCCTACTCAGCATTGACTTACGTCTCTCCTTTTTACCTCTTGGATGCTCCTACTGGAAACTTAACACCACTTCTCGTATGCTCAATGCTCTGACGGAAGAAGTAACAGCCTTATTGAAGTGCTGGACCCGAAAGAAGTCTCACTACAGCGATATCGCCGATTGGTGGGACCTGTACGTCAAGCCTTGTTTGCGACGTTTCTTTAAAAGTAACTCTTATGTAAATGTGAGGGATAAAGAACACACCTTGCAGTTTTTCTTCTGGTGTCTGCGAGATCTTCAGGAAATGCCCATAGACGGCGGTGGCTTTCGTGCGCGCTCCAACTTCTACAAGGCCAAAATCTTAAGCATTTATAGGAAGCGCTTACAAGTTAGAGGTCGTCTCAATAACTCGGTGGATGAGGAACATGTCAATCTTTACCATCTTATACAGACGTACAAACAACGTCGTTCATGTCTCATACTCAAGGTGCAGGATGAAGATGGACAACTGTACACGACGCAGCCATCAATTAGTCGTACCTTTCGCTCTCATTTTGAAAGGCTTTTCCAGCGGGAGACAACTGAAACCCACTCACTCACTCTCTTCGATGCCTGTAAACCTACACCCCTCTCTCCCGGTGAGTTGCAGGCCTTTGAACGGCCCCTCTGCAAAACTGAAGGGTATAGTGCACTTCTGCAGGGAAAGACCTCAAAAGGCTGGCCAATATGGTTTATCCATGGAGTTTTACCGTCAATTTTGGGGTCTGTTGGGTGACGACTTAACTGCAGTCTTTAACATCTTCATCTATTGATGACTTTCGACCCATTACACTGCTTAATTATGATTACAACATTTTGGCTCGCGTTCTGGCAAACAGAATTCACCCTCTATTGGGGAAGCTCGTTCATCCTTCCGAGCATTGTGGTATTCCGGAACGCAACATTTTCGACGTTTTGTGTGCATTACGTGACTCCATTGCCCACAGTACTCAGGGCAACAAACACATATTGTTGTCTTTGGATTTCAGACGACCTTTTGATGTCAGTCATAACTATTTATTCAAATGTTTAGCATGGCATGGCTTCAGTGATGTCTTTATCTCCTACACCCAATGTTTATATACGGATATCTCTAGCTGTGTGCAGGTTAATGGCTTTCTCTCTCGTGAGTTCCCTATTGGTCGTTCTGTTCGGCAAGGATGTCCAGCATCTATGCTATTATTTGTGCTGGCCTTATATCCATTTCTTTGTCATCTACACGCTAAGATTGTTGGAATGTCCTTACATACTCAAAGAATGAGTGCCCTGATATATGCTGATGATGTAAGCGTTGTCTTTGCTGATGAGCTCGATCTTCGCTCCTTATGTGGTATCTTGCAAAGCTATAGTTCTATTTCTGGTCTCGAGATCAATGAGCAGAAGTTCAAGACGCTTATCTTCGGACGATGAGCTACGCCTCCACGTTTAGCGCCACTGCAGATTGTTTTCCAACTCAAAGTATTAGGTGTTATCTCCACAGCTTCCTTGGGAGCAATGCAGCATCTGAATTGGAAACCCATTGTTGGCAGGATAAAGAACTCTGCCAAGGACCTGTACCATCGAAATCTGTGTCTATATCAGCGAGGATGGGTGGTACATATGTAGTTACTTTCCCATTTTGTCGCTCAGGTTTTGCCGCTGCCTTAGCTCTATGCAAGACAAATCATATGTGCAGTTTCTTCGTTCATGTGGTAGGGCCCATGTCTACATTGTATTTATTTCCGCAAAAAGGTGGCATTGGGCTGATAAATGTTGGCTTTAAGTGCCTGGCATTGTTTCTTAGTCGTGGGCGGCATATACAAGAAACAAATGTCAGTTTTTCTGCCGCATGGTTGCAGTCTTGGTCCACTACTGTTGACCTACGTCGATCTGTGGATCTTCGCTCTATCCCAGCTACATTACGATACCTACAAACATATTTCTTAGAATGATGTTATCTAAGTCTCTCTTGTTCACAACCCGGAAGGCATCTGGCATGACGCATCTATCAGGAACTGCTTGAAGTATGCGGAGGTCCGTCAGTGCATCTTTGAACGAGTCGTACCACTGCATCTGAATTACCAACTCTGGAAGAATTTCAGCGGCGCTGTCCTTCCGTACACAGTTCGCTCCCTTTGATATCAAGCAATTCATATCATACCGACACGACAGCTTCTGGCAGCTATTCACCTGAGTGACTCCCCGACATGCCCTCATTGTCATCAAATGGATAATGTATTACATCGTGTTGTTACTTGCTCCACTGTGTCTGCTATGTATACCATCGCTATTAGCTTTTTGGGAAAGTTAGGTGTACCATATTGTGCTCCAGAAACCTTTCTTCGTCCGGATTTTTCCCACCCGCAAAGGCGGCAGAAAACCTTGCTATGGATCACTGGGCACACGATCTTTTATGTACCTTCGTATTTCCAGAGTGGTGTGAATCCGATGCAGTACATGGACTACATGAGGAGGGCGAGGTGGAAGATTAGCGCGAGGAGCAATTCTCGACAGCACTTCGGCAGTTGCTTGCGAGTTCTTGATAATTAATATAAATATATATAATAAATAACCAAGAAAAACAAGCAGAATAAGTAAAAAAAAGAAAAGAAAAGTTATTGGCTGGGCCTAGTAAATGTGGAAGAATTGTCTTTGCATTTAAGAAAAAAAAAAAGGTTCACTTCCTGTAAACATGTACTCACAATTAAAGTGAGCGTTGAAATATTGCCATTTCAACAAGTTTCAGGACTTTATATCATCCTGTTTATAGATATTATTTTCCTTGACTAAACCGTGAAGACTTTACACTGAGTATCCGCAAGTAGTCTTACAAAATTCTTATTGCAAACTGCTATTTAGACTGTTTTTTAAACTATCATTCCAAATTAACCATTTATTTTGAAAGGTATTCTAAACTGATTATAATAATCACAACATTAATAATCATAGCTACAACAACTGCGATGATGATAATGATAATAGCCATAATAATATTAACAAGAACAATAACAACAGTGATAATAACAATAATAATAGTTCTGATGATAATATTCATGATGGTAATAATAATAATAACAACCTTAATAATAACAAAACAAAAATAGTAATAATAATGTTAATACCACTAGTGGTGATAATAATAATAATAATAATGTTTGTGATGATAATACCATTGATAATAACCATAACCATAATAATAAGAATTACAACCAGAATGATAATAACAATGATAATAATAATAATAACCATAACCATAGCAATAAGAATTACAACAAGAATAATAATACTAATAGTGATAATATTAATAACAATAATAATAACAACAATAATAATTGTGATGATGATGATGATAATAATAATAATAGTAATAATAATAATGACAATAAAAGTAACAAGAAGCACAAGAAGAAGAAGAAGAAGAAAAAGAAGAAGAAGAGTGTGCCTTTACCACAATCCGCACATTTCACTTTCCTTTCCCACTAGAGACCATGACGTACATTCATAAGTAGCGATGTATTAAAATATACCGTTGGTAACGGCTGGTACCAAGTGGATACAGTTTTCGATGTTGGTACTCCGCCTAGCAGACAGAATAATATTTAGTCAGAACGCAGATTTACCCTATTTTCATATGAACCCTAAGACCTCCATGACCCTTTAGATTTTACTGCGTTAGCTTTACTTTGTACTTTTGTTTGCAATTACTAGGTTTTGATCGTACGCCTACTTCTTTGCTTAGTTTTGCCCAGGTTCATTAACGAAAAAGCTCTTCACGCAGATACGTGGATCCAAACATGGTTAAAATATTAGCATAATGGGTTCCTTGAGGTTACTTGTTCAAAACAAAACAAAAAACTATGGATCTGATCAGCATGAACAAAATCAGCCGCATCATTAAAACGTACTGGACTTATGCTAACAAACTTTGTATATTTTTGTAGTTTCATTTAAGCTGATGTTTCTTCCCCTTGGTATTTAGCATATTGATTGACTTGGCAATATGAATATCATGATGCCGAGGATTACACTTCATGGTTTAACATCTTTAGTATACACATTCAACAATACCGTGCACCATGCAAGTCCAGATGGGTTGAATTCAAAATCTGACACAGTGAAGTCACAAGAACAATGCATGTGGAGTGCAAACAGCTAAGCCTCTTTTTTGCTTCACTAACCTGTTTTTCATTCAGAAATATGTTTCCCCGTTTCGTTCCCGGCATCTTTGCCTGCACCAAATTCAAAATTAGTTGTTGTTGATTATTTACTGATGCACCGTCAGAGGCTTAACTGGTTCAGTGATTGTGGTGATCTTCCACCGCATCGGGAATACATCCCGTGGAACAATTAGTGCCAACACAACAAAACCACTCGGAGCACCACAGCAAATACACTTCATACCAATACAGGAAACAACCTGAATTTAACATGGGAACAGCTGGTGACATGCGATGGTGCTACCATTTAGTCTAGCGGTCTACAGCACACAGTCAGATGATCTAAATCAATGAATTTATGCAGTTAAACACGTCGCGATTTCTATTAAAATCGGAATAAATACACAAATTTATGCATTTTCCTTTCAATGTAGGTCACAATCAAAGAGAAAGCTTTAGTATAGTTCAAGTGTGGGTTGAAGTAACCTTTACAGACCAGATGATAAAATTGTTTATTTAGCCTTCAATTAGACGCACATTACCGGGAAGAATATGAACGGTAATAGTTTATAATATTTGCTCTGAAGTTAATTTTTAAATTAGTTATATATTTCGGTGCTCTCGAATGAAATCTAATTCTAACACAATTGTTTTGTAATGAAAATACAAATACCCGGAACTCCCAAGGCATATCTTAGAGAGAAGCCGATTTCCACCTAGAGAATCGGTCAAAGTTTAGAAACCCGGTTCGTACGTGCGAACCATTCAAATCGTGCTTAAACCTATTGGATTAATATTACTTTACTCCTCGGTAGTCTGAACAGTTTATAAATTAAATGTTAGGTTTTCAGCCTATAGTCATTTTGGAATATGGCACTGAAAGTGGAAGAGAGAGAGAGAGAGAGAGAGAGAGAGAGAGATAGAGAGAGAGAGAGAGAGAGAGAGAGAGGGACAGAGACAGAGAAAAGTTGTAATTTGCATTTTATAGTTCCCTCTAAGCTAAAACAAACATTGCAAGCAAACACATACTTTGACTATACTCAAAAATTTAATGGAACAAACGGCTGCAATTTTCCATATAGTGGATACTTCATTAGTTTCAATTGGAAAGTTATATTAAAGATGCACTATGCTGTAGTATATTCAAGTGTCTCAAACACTATTTGAGTTTGTGGTGTAAAACTTGTTTTCCGTTTTATGAATGATGGTTTCCAACTGCTTGAGATAATAATATTTAAGGAAACATGTTTTAAAGAATCTGATGATAATTCAAATGACTTTCTTTACCTATTATGCAACAACTATGTTTACAAAATAATCTTCTATCCTATCGGTATAAACAATAGGAGAAATTGTTCTATTATATGCTTTCTTGTGCACTAAGTTGAAGTGAGACAGATCTTCTCAAGCTGATTGCTATGTTTTGCGGTTGAAATTCTGCATATTTGAACGACCAAGATGGGAGAAAATAAAATCTGATGTGTTCATTCACATGACTTTCTTTAGACGTTCCACAAACTTTCATTACAAAATATTCTTCTTCTATATCATGCTAATCGAGATAAACAATAGCAGAAATGATCTTACTAATTTGGTTCCTTGTAAGCAAAAGGGAAATATATTAGACTAAAGCGAGTCAAATCTTTTAAAAGCTTTTGCTATATGAAATAATTTATACTCAGTTCTCTCTTGCATTCCGGGTCGTAAAACAAAAGAGATGAAATGAAAGTTGATTTCCTGCTTGAGAAAATTTCAAGTACCTAATTTAAAATTGAAAACAACAACAAATATCTCGGAAACAGTTAACTCTTACAAAAATAAGTAGAAGACATATTGTGTTTTAATGAGATCTGCTTTTTTTGTGTAGTAAGTTTTTGTCTGTCTCACAGTCTATTTTAACCTTGAGAGGCTATCCCCAGAAAATTAAATATAATACACTTTATTTGTCATGAAAATGTCTTATATTTATGGCCTTTTATTTTAAATTGTCAGCCATTTTTTAAATAATTAAAATGTTCAAAAAGTGTTTCATGTAAATGGTAGTTGAGGGTGGGGAAATTTTCTTAAAAGTCTTTACGCGACATCCTTGGAAGATACTGAACTCAAATACCAAGTTTGGTATTTAACCAATTTTTTTTTTTTGTTTTTGAGCCATGCTGACCAGACATACATTTGTCTAAAAATGCTTTTTTTGGATTCAAGATGTCTCAAAACATGTATTACTGGTGAAATCTTGGTATCAAGATTTTGGGTGGAATATAATACCTTCTCTATCTACTATGTACTAGGGAAAATAAAAACGGTTATTGATTTTAAAAAAGAAAAAATTACAATTTCCCATTTGAGAAAAGCATAGTATGGAAATTTTAAATCCATAAAAAAGGATATCTCAGCAATGGTTAACTACATAAAAAATCTATAAATTGTGTGCCTTAACAAGATGTACAATCTTTTGTGTGGTTATACTTGGTCTATTGCTCAGAGATTACCAGCTATGTAAAAGTCATCCAAACGAAGAGGACTTCAGAGGCTATTTCCAGATACATATTTCATTTGTTATGAGAATATCTCTAAATATATATGGTATGATTCAAACCATTAAAAGGCAAATTTGAGAAAACTGAAAAATGTTACATCTAAAAGGTAGTTTGGAGTGGGGGAGATTTTGTTCAAAATCTTAAATGCAAATAATCAATCCAAAATATTAAAATAAATTAAAATAATAATTTAAACTATATTTAAATATAATTGTTAAAAACCTTTTGTTTTATTTAAGCTGTTTACAGAGACCGTTTTCTAAAAATGATGTTATTTAGGGGTTCTGAAAACAAATATTTTTGTTGAAATCTTTGTGTACAATGTCAGGGTGGAATGCAATATTTTCTTCTCTACCTACTATACACATTGTACATGACAGAGAAAGTAAAAAATAGGGTGGATTAATTAATAAAGGCCTAAAGCACAATTTCTTAACCTTTTTTTTTTTTTTTTTTTTTGCCATAAATAACAGATACTATGTTTCACGTGTTCTAATATTTTACACATTACAAGTTATATGGAACTCTCTTTTTTGTTTTATTTGTAAAGCCCGCTTTAGCTTCTATGATATCAGGGGCTTTGACTTGTGAAACAACTTATCTGATCACACTCACTCTCGCATACAGACTTCCAGACTATGTGGGGATAGGGAATAATTCTGATTAAAGAATAATTCACCACCCCAACTGGGTAACGAACCTGGGAACTCCAGGTGAGAAGTCAGTTTGCTGACCACTCAACCACGGAGGCATCTACAAAGAATTGTTTTCCTGCATAGAGTACATTTTGACAATCAAGAAAAGGACCAAAATAACTAATGTATCTCCAAGTGTGTTCTCTCCGAACTAAAAAAAAAAGTGTTTCATTCACATGACTCTCTACATCTCTGTAACAAACTGTTGTTAAAAAGCTTATTCTTCTATCTACATCATGATAAACATTAGCAGAATTAGTCTTACTACTAGCTTTCTTGTAAGTAGAAGGTAAATAAGAAAATGCACAGGCTAAAGCGATAGTCTCCTCCTTTAAAAGTCAGTCACTATGTGAAACAATTTAAATTCCAATCTCTTTGCTTGCCAGCAGTAAACAAACAAGAAGAAAGATGTCTTCCTGCTTAAGAAAAGTTTAAGTGGCTTAAAATTTAAACCAATAATCTGGAATATCTCGAAAACGGTTAAGTATATAACATAAATTGTGTGTGTTTTTTAACGAGATCTACATTTTTTGTGAAGTGAGTTTTTGTATATCCCTTATGGTTTGCCAATTATAGAAGTCATCCTGAATGAAGAGGTTTACAAAGGCTATTCCCAGAAAATTAAATATATACATTTTGTTTTTGTCATAAAAATATCTTAAACATTAGGTATTTTAATCAAAATCATTAGAACATTTTTGAGAACTCAAAATTTTCGAAAACTGTTCCATGGGTAGTTGGGGATGGAGGGATTTTCTTGAAAATCTTCGCGTCACATCCTTGGAAGATGCTCAATTTAATACCAAGTTTGGTATTTAACCGACTTCATTTTTGGGCCATACTGCCCAAAGTCACGCACATGGATCTTTTTCTAAAAAAATGTTTTGACTTGGGGGACCTCAAAACAAATTTCTGGTGAAATCTTGGTATGGAACTTTTGGGTGCAATACAATACCTTCTCTATACACTATATACATAGTATGTATAGAGAAAGTAAAAAGTAATTCAAATTACTCTAGGAATGGATTGATGGAGAATAGAAGTTAAATAAGCAAACCCTAGTGGGCTGAAAGATTGAAGAAGTCGATGTATAACTTACCAGGTATTGGATTTCAGTTGAAAAATTAAAGTTTTATTTACTTTACTGTTCATTACCTGTTATATATATATTGTCCCCAGGTGACTATGGCACCAAAATAAAATTCTCTGGCCGAGAAGTAGAATACACATTGTCTGAATATGCAAAAATAATTAAACATAAAGCCTCAATAAAACAAGGTTTTACATGATATTGCTGTACATGTAATAAAAATTGAGAAGTAACATTCTCTGAGCATAATTATCTTTACTCCTTCCTGAAAAAAGTGGTTTATGGATTAATCACAATATGTTTGCATATGATTTTTCATATTTAGATTGAAAGAAAATTGAAAATGTCATTTTGCACACATTTTACAATTGTCATTGTAAAATGACTTAACCTTGAGATAAGCCATTACTAATGCTAACACCAAGTAATGTATGCTGATAAAAATATAATTTTCTTTAAAACTTCATTTCTACTGATATTAAATAATGTAAAAGGTTAAATGGAATTGTCACTGGAGTTTAAAAAGCTAATTATATGTTGGGTAAGCCATATAGCTTAAAACAAAGAAATCCTCTTCTAGGGAAGGATAGAGGTTAAAACAAAGAGGAAGGGATCAATTGCAAATTATGAAAGTACATCATTTTGTGTTATAAATAAGGTAACCATTTTATAAAATAAATTGGAGCAATGTAGAACAGCACCAAAAGTAGACTACTATCATGTTGTTTTTCTCTGAATGAAATGCCATGTTGATCAGCTAATGAATTAAACATGAGAGCATTTTTGAGAATAACAATGATATAGTCATGATGCAGCAAAATATATATTTGCCCATTGACCAAATTATAAAGTAAAAGACAAAGTTCAAAAATTAAATTTCCCAGAAAATATGAGGATATATTGTTACCTTATTTGCAATGTGAGATGCTATAATCTTATGATAGGAAGTAAAGGTCAGAGCATAAAACAAAATATTCTGATTGTTGTCAGGAACATTTTAATGTGAATTTATTTTGTATTCCCATTACAAAGCTGCTCAAAGAATGAAAAAAAATTTACAAAATTTGAAGGTATTATTTGAGGAATAAAGAAGTATTAATTTATTACTAATTTTAACAGGTATAGGATTTTATGGTCTACACATAATTATTGTAACTAAATTCTCTGTTACATGTTTATACTGAATATTACTTTACATCAAATTACCATTTTGGTTTTGAGGCAACAGCTCCTGGGTTAAAGAAGTAATAAACATAGTAGAACTTACATTCTGGATAATGTTAATTTTTAAAGATTGGGTGATTCAGGTTAAACCTGACAAATGTATCTTTTTTTTGTAGCAATTGCAGATAACAGTTTTATCTTTCGCTAATATTTAAGATTTGAATTTACCTAATGACTTCCACAAGGTAGTGGAAGGAACACCACACACTGTGGCTGAAGGCAGATCTTTTGTGCTTACCAACCCCAGGAAGAATGAATGGATGAGGTGAAGGAGGTTATAGATTGCAGGCATACAGATTACAGAGAGGCACAGAGGTCCCTAACAACTCCAAGTTTGAAGATCTGATCACACCAGGTCTGTTCTGAGAAGACTGCCTTCTGACAGAATGGGAATGTTGCTCAAAGAAGGCTAACATATGTCAGGACAGAGAAGAGCACCTTTCCACTGCCCCAACATTGAGTGACACTGCACAGCCCTGAAACACGAAAGGGGAAGTAAAATTATAGAAAATGAAGGAAAGGAAGTCACAGTACAAGAAACAAACCCAACATTCACCTGCTGACCAGATAAAAACCCATGGTCCACATCTCTGCAAAAAATTATTGTTAAAAACCTTATGCTTCTATTTACTTCATTCAAATTGATAAAAAAATTAGCAGAAATAGTTATATTACTTGCTTCCTTGTAAGTAGAAACAAAATAAGGGAGTACCATAGGTTAAAGTAATGGTCAAAAGCTGTTTGCTATGTGACTGCAGCTCCTTTGTATGGACAGGAGTTGACAAACTCTGATGAGAAAAATATGTTTTATAAAGCTGAAACCAATAACAAAGAATATCATAAAAACAACCAATTCCATGAAAAAAAATATATATGACATAAATGGTGTATTTTAATGTGCTCTACATTGTTTTGTGTGGTAGGTTTTTGTCCATCTCTAATGGTTTAGCAGTTATGAAAAATTGCATAAAATTCATCCAGAATAAATCTTCAGAGGCTATTCACAGGAAATTCAAATTTGTCAGGTAAATACTTTTAATATACAATATTTTAATCAAAATCGTTAGAGCCATTTTTGAGAAAATCAAAATGTTTATAAAAAGTTCCAGGTAAAGGGTAGGTGGGGGAGATTTTCTTGAAAATCTTTGTGTCACATCCTTGGAAGATGCCAAACTTAAATACCAAGTTTGGTATTTAACGTTCTTTTCATTTTTAGCTATGCTGTCCATAAACACACACACACCTTTTTGCAAAAATGCTTTTTTTTTTTTTTTTTTTGTTTTTTTTTTTTGTTTTGATTCAGGGGGACCCAAAACATATTTCCAGTGAAATCTCGGTAGTGAATTTTTGGGTGCATTACAATACCTTCTCTATACACTATGTACATAGTACGGGTAGAGAAAGTAAAAATACATTTCAGTAAGTTTATGGAACTATACAGAAAACTTTTAAATACAAAACAACAAAAGAAACTAGAATAACATTCTAACAAGAGTTGTGGCAATCCCCACTTTATTGGACAGCTGTGAAACTTGGGTTCCAACAAGAAACCAAAAAGGTAGAATTCAGACATTGGAGATGAGGTTTCATAGGAAAGCAAAGGGTAGCACCAAACTCTATAGAATTGAAAGTCAAGAAATAAGAAAGGATCTAAAAGTAGAATCTTTATGTATCAAAGTAATCAACCAAAAACAACATGGACTGAGCACATGAATGGAATTAGTGAAGAGAAATCCCCACCACTAGCGAGAAAATACCAAGCAAGAGGACGAGATGTTGGACGTCCTCGAAAACATTGGGCTGATGTTTCCTAAAGCTTGAAAGGATAATTGCCTAATCCATGTAGTGATGATGCTTACAAATGGTTTAAAAAAGTTGACCCGTATACATAATCCCCCGATTAATGTTTTTTCTTGCTATGCCACTGCTTTGAGGATTGGAGTCTTGTAGTACTTATGTTTCAACTATTGGAAAGAGGAAGAGGGGGAAAAAATCAGGTTTTCTGACAAGAAAAATTCATTCAAAAGTAGCTAGCATACTTTATGTATTCAAGAAAAACATTATTGTGCATGTACAAATTTTGGGATCAGAAGGTAATTAGTTACAAGTTAGGCTGCTGTCTCCGCTGCGACTTATGCAGTTTTGCACTCTAAAGGGACCGGTGTGGTTAGAGGCGGATTATGGGTGGGGAGATGATTTATAAAACTAATGTTGTTACCTTCTTTCTATTATCCCGTTACAGCTATCACCCCTTTCTCTTCTCTGTATTTCCTTTCTTTTATTTTCGTTCTTATTCTGTATACTATCCTGATTTTCATATACCCCATCACTCAATTTCACAAATTACCTTTAGTTGACGGAGACTCAATCCAGGTACCTTTGATGTTGCAGTCTATCATGCTATCCAATGCGTTGTTAGGAGTTGTTGGAAATATTGATAATGAAGTACTACAATAGAAAATTAGAAACATAAACTTATATTCACACTAACCTAAACGGATTGGAACCTAACCTCCGCTACATTTGAAAACCACAGGCTTTGAAATTGGAATGCAAAAGGCATTACACTGTTTCATTTTAATATCTAACAAGAATTCTTAACATTGTAGTGCCTTCACTGAACAGCTATATCTGCGGAAACATACTCGTCATACATCAACACAGCGTCTAGCGGCATATGCCGGTGTTGCATACCACAACACTGATCGCCTTCCGCCGACAATGAAACTCAGGTTTTAGGTACTTTAGCGTGTAGTATTATTATATATTTACATTGCAAAAGTTCTACAAGACTTCTTTATTCATATTCTACACCTTCTAGGCAGCATACTTCATAAATATTCACAATTAAGGATCGCTACGCGCACATAATAAATTAGCGTCTAACTTAATTACTGAGCTTTTCCGATAAAAAAAATGATGAAAGCGTAACAAGTATAAACCAAACTATCAGTCAAACCATAATTTGTTTAATTTCTAGAGTGGCCGAAGTTCTCTATGATAATCGATCAGAATAATACAATGTACCATATCATTTCAAGACTATTGTACTTTTAGCACTAACAGAATAATAAAATAAATTCCAAACAGCAATGCCAGATGGTAATATTTGTGCTGCATTTGGGATAAATGGAAAGAACTCGGGAATAAGTAGTCGAGCCACATATGATAAAACAATAATTTTTATTATACCTTGTACTTGCTTCAGGATTTTTTATCTGTCTTCTGGTTTGTCATCCTGCCTTAACCGCTTACATGGACTTTGCCTAGTAGGTGCCTCTACTTCATTGGGTGGAGACAGAAAGAGAAAAGGAACCACATTTTTCTTTAACCTATAAAGTATACAAATTATTAAAGAAATTATAATCAGGCACAATAGCATAGCAATATTATTAGTGTTTCTAACATAGTAAAGGTTAATTTCATAGTATGTCACTATGAGATCCATTTGTGAAGGTAGGCAATTCGGTTGGTATTCGTTAATTTTTAATCACAGTAGTAGAGGTATTTATCATCATCATCATCATCATCATTATTATTATTATTATTATTATTTATTATACAAATTGAGAGCAAACTTAAGTTAATATTTCCTTTAGTTACCAGTTTTGGAAGTAAGAGGGGTTAATACACATGAACATATGATCCGGATTTGGTTTATTCTGCTACTACAGTACTGGCCTATTACAAACTTTTAGTCTCCTGGTAACTATTTACAAGTTGGGCCGCTAACTCTCTCCGCTGCAACTTATACCAGTTTATCACTCTAACGGGACCGGTGTGGTTAGAGGGGGATTAGGGGTGGGGAGATGGTTTAAAAAACTAATGTTGCTACCTGTTTCTATACACACACTAACCTAAACGGATTGGAACCTAACCTCGCGCTTAAAATCCACAGGCATTGCAATTGTCATCATAAATACAAAGTCAATCAATCGCACTTAGTTTCATTCGATTTTAGAGTGGTCGAAGTTCTGCATAATAAAATTCACTGAACAACTGTAGGTTAAAATATTCTTGGTAGCAGATAAAAGAATTAGTAGAGTTATATCGCAGAATTACCATATATTTAACTCACTTTAGGGAGAAACGTTATAAAAGAATTTAACATCGTATAGCTTTACCAAGAATTTTACTTCCTGACTAGTACGGTTTGGAGTTCGGAAATCAAAAATCTTTAAATGCTTAGCGCAGATCCTATGAGAGCTGTATAACTTAGTCGGTCCATTCATTTTAAAAACCTGGTCCAAGTCGGCTCTTCGGCAAGTTCTTACTCATTCAGCACAGCTGCAAATTGAATTAAAAATAAGCCTCAACCAACGCACTTAGCCACAAATATTGCACATTCTGTACCTAATATTGTTCCAAGAACATTTGTGAATGTGTACTTTGGATTATTTTCTTAATATGCCTTTATATTTATAACTTTAACGATATCTCGGGGATAATCACTGATCTTCTGCATTAAAACAGTACTTACATGGCTTTATCTCGAGGAAATCTAAAGAAAGAGACGGCACTTTTTGTCGGGTTTAGTTATGGCAATAAAATACTGCACACACTTTCCCATCCTAGTAGGTTCGCATCGCTTAAAATTATAAAAAGTAAATCTTCAACACCTCTTACACTATACTGCTTATACAACTTCCAAATATAGTCCAGACCGCTAAACTAGGATCGCTGGTGTTCCTTGTCGCCGCTCTTTTGGCGGACTTTCCTATATTAATATTCAAGGGTATCTGACCACAGTTTCATCTTGCAGTTAGAAAGATATCCGAGGAAGATCTTTGAAAGATGAGATCCATTGTCGATTATGAGACAGGGAAGGAACCAAGGGCCGAAGCCATAATATGAGGCTAACCAGCTTAATAATATGAGATGAATATAGGGCGCAATTGAAAAGGAGATGATGAAGATCCCCATGTAAGCTACAATCGCAAAGAGGGGAGTCGCGACGACGTATAATGAACACTACGCAGGATGTCCCCGCCACTCGGAGTTTGATCTTGGAGATAAGTGAAACCCCATCTCTAGGGTTACGAAAACGATGAACCAAGAAGTAGACGGGGGAAGGTCAGGAAGATGTCAAGCACAAAGAGGAGTCAGCGTGGAAAACAAGGTGGGCTGCATCCGCCAACGGCAGAGCAGCGGGGTCACAGGAGGAGGAAGAACACTAGCCTCTCTTGCTAGTCGATCCGTAATTTCGTTACCATAAAGACAGGAATGCCCGGGCACCCACAGGAAACGAACGTTACGTTGTTGCGAGCTAAAGCTGAAAGTTGTCGATGAAATAGGACAGTCCACCAGTCCATACCGGAAACAAGATTGCAAGGGTGAGAGAGAAGCGGAAAAACACAAATTGAAATATGAATGAGAGGACGAAAAGGATCGTAAAGCCTGATAGAGAGCATGTGTTTCTGAGGAGAAATTAGAGAAGCAAGGAGTTAGTGGGAAGCGTCCTTGCTCGTGGGTAGTCATATTAACATAGGCAGCTCAAGCACCACTCGGAGCACGGGAGCCATCAGTGAAGAGCAAGTTGAAGGTGGCGTGCCCCTCCCACTATAAATGTGTCAAAAGCAGCGCAAGTTTTGGGGGTGCTTGGGGATCCGCGCGACATAGATCAGAGGCTATCATAGCAACACGAGGTTGATGAACCAGGTAGCCCACCAAATATAGGGGTGTAGGGAGAATGGGGAGATGTCATTCAATTCCCGGCATTGTTGGAACAGCTGTAGATATATGGCACGTCAATATGGGTGCCCAGGTCCACTGGTAATTCACTGCCGAGCAGTAGGTGTTGAAAAAGCGGGGTTTCACGGAAACGAAAGGTTTAGATACTAAGGTTACCGTCAGCCCGAGTTAATGGTGCCGAAACGAAGGAAAGCCTAATTCATGCAGTACACTCACCATTGACGGCTTGCCACTCACCTCGAGGATACATTTTCCAATAGAGTAAAGGAGAGAAGTAATTTTCCGGTACTATACAGGCGGGAAAGTGGGAATAATGATGACTCCTTAACCCAGTTTGGCCCAGCAAACAGCAAGATATATGTGGTAGAGACTGCGAGATTGGCCCCCCCCTCTCAGCTCCTCCTACTAAGATAGTGAAATAAATACACTGTCGATTGAAAGGACGAAATTAGGGTGGAAGTATGTGATTTCCAGCTCAATTTATAATCCAACTGCAAACCGAGAAACTTAACGTAGAGTTCCCAAGGCAAAAAAGGGGCCTGGAATAGGGGGCGGGCTTTCTTAAAATAAACAAAAACACACTTACCGTAATTGACGGACAAGCCCAGGTCGCAATGTCTATCAAACAGACAGTCTAGGTCAGTCTATAGGTGTTCCGGCGTATACCGCACGTTGTCCAGATTAGAACGGGAGTAGAGAACTAAATTTTCGGCGTAAAGAAGCAAGTGGCTATTACAGAAGGAAAGGGTGCTCTAAAAAGGAATGTAAAGGAGAAAAGAAGTGGGTTGAGGGAAGTACATTGCTGGAAACCCTGGAGGACTAAGCCTACTATGGGGGATGCAAAACGGGGATAGATTTGAATAGAACGATGAGATAAAAGCTGGAGGATGACAGACAAGGGGAGCAGGAAAAGAAAGACTACTTAATTCGTTCAACAAAATGATAGCGATACGCCATCATAAGCGTGAGAGACACCTAAAATGAGCTAATAGGCCATGAGGATGGTTCATGCCAAACGTACCGCGTGAACTAAATGAAGCTAATTATGCGCGATGGAAAAGAGCTTACGGAAACCGTATGTCTGGAAGGCCAACGGTCTTATCGGTCCAAAAAGAAAGACACTTGCATGGCTAAAATGCGCTCAAAAAACTTCCGTAGCACAGAGGCCAGGACGATGGGCCTATAGTGGGCCGGCAACCCATATTTATCCGGTTTCAGAATTGGCAACACCTAAAAGCATGTCCACTCCTCAGGGATGGTCCCGGAGTGGAGAGTTGCAGAATAACCGCGGATGAATTGCATAAGTAAAGAGTGTGGGAAATGCTATACCATCTCATATGTTATCCGGTCGGGACCAGGAGCAGTCGTAAGAGAATGGCCAGTTACAGCTATCTGTAGCTCGGATAGCCTAACCGGGGCCACAAACTCTTGAGTGCCATCCACCAGAGCGGGACAGACACCAGTGAGGAGAGAATCCGTCAACGGCTTCCCAACCGAATCAAGGGCAAATCGTGTTGCAAATGCTGGTCGTAATTGATCGGTGTAAAGGAAAAAGTCCGGTGAGACGTAAACCGCCGAAGCTCGCGTCTGGTTCCGAGGCTGGACAACGTCAGTTAAGTCCTGTACAATAGTCCAGCCATTTATTCAGAATTGTTTCAGAATTAAAGAGTCACTTTGAGTGGAGTAGCACCCTGCTAGCCGTTGGATGAAGCTAAAATACAGGTTTTCCTGTCCAACAAATCAAGATGTATTACGTTTTCCTTGAATTTCTTAATATATATGTTCTTAGGTTTTTTTAAACATCTATGTCCTGTGGATTTGTACCAGTTTAATGAGACAAATTTTATGTTCTATTTCATGGTTTGTATGCCAGAAGTGTGCCGCCACTTAAGGGATTTCCCATGGCTAAACCTGTTTTTGATGATAGAATTCCCCGTTGAAACGTGCAAAAGGATTGGTCTATGCATATTTGCGTAAGAACATGAGATTTTTAATTTCTTCAGCAATGGTTTTTGTGGAATCCAACCACCTTTTTAACTGTACGAGGAATATAGAAAAAAGAACTTTTACGTCAAAGATACTTGGGTATCGATAGGTTTAAGTGGGTATTTTTAGTTTTCTCAACTAGCTCAAACGAGTTTCGCAAGCTGTATGTTTCAAAACCTGGTAATGATTGGAAATGTTTTTTAGAGCCAAATCGCTAGATTGTATGCCGGGGTGTTGATGTTGTTGATGATGAGTGTCGTGCTGTCGCGGTGTTTGTTTACTTTCATTAGGCCGTAAAGTCGTGCTAATGTGGGATTATTCATTTTGGTTCTGTGTTGTTTTTTGATGGGTATTATTATACTGTTTATAAAATATTCATTTACTGATTTAATGCACTTTTTTTGGATAGTGTCTGCTGGGATTTTAGTATATTCTCCCTCTGTTAGTAATACTTCCATTCTATGGATGTATTCTGATCTGATCATTATGGCAATTTTATTTCCTTGTACGCCTTGGCCGCGCCGTGGCTGAGTGGTTAGACCACTCGCCTCTCATCTAGACATCTCGGGTTCGATTCCAAGCGACCGCATGGGAGATTTGTGGTGGACAAAGGGGCGCTGGGGCGGGTTTTCTGCGGGTTCTCCGGTTTCCCCCGCCATCGCATTCCACCGGTGCTCCATCTTCATTCGTGTATCATCAATGTCACCGCCTGCGTTAAACACTACCAAAAAAATTGGACGCCGTGGTGTATAACGCATCTTTTCCATTGAGGGATTTAATCATCTTGTTCAATGGCCTGTTTTGTTGGCTGGTTCGGATATTCTGTAATATATTGGCACATTCTTTTCCGAATTGCGAATAATTCGTCCTCGCTTAATCCTTGTATGGCTTATTCGGTATCTGCAATATATTCAGTTCTTTCTTCAAAGACAATAGCAAAAATCTAAGTTACGAGTCATCGGAAAAATTAGCGGCGGCACACTTCTGGAGTACCAACCATGAAATAAAACAAAAGAATAGACTCATAAAACCGGTACAGATTCCAAAGGACTTAGAGGTTTTTGGAAAGTATATATATTTATTATGCTTTCCAAAACCTGGGCGCAACTCCACTCGAAGCTACTTTTTAATTCTGAAGTAAATGTAAACTACCGAACAGGAATGAAATATTATATTATTACCAAATATGAATTTAATTTTTGTTTTGTTTTTTTATTTGAATTTATTAACATTTTATTCTGACCTGTCACTGAACTGAGGGAGCGTGTGCATTTTAACATTTTCACCTTCGCTCCTGTTTTAAGTTGCACCTAGACACTTGCCTATCTAAATAGTAAAACCACTGCGTATGTCACTCCAAGTTATTAATACTTTAATGAATTATTTTACTGTTTCGCAGCTATTTTGCATCCATTTACTATTTTGGGCTTTTCTATTGTCACAGCATATAGCATTTTGCAACTATGCAAACTTCTTCAATATTGAGTGCCTTTTGTGGCTAACAGTTGTATCTGACATTGCGCATTAACAGCATCCCCTTGACATATCAAGCTATGAGGCAATATTACATAATTGTTCTATCATGATAAGTGTTTGCTCAAACATTGGTGGCCCTTCAGACTGAACTACATGCATTATCATTGTCACAAACACCCATTACTGGCAAAACCGTAAACTAGTCAGTGAAAGTAATAAAGGAACTAAGCTGATAATTTTAGCTTGATGCTTACTACAGATCTCCCTTCAAACACTGGATAAGTATGCTCTATTCTTTCAAGCTTGAGAACAGGAGTGGTTTCGGCCAAAACTGGCAATGGTTCCAGTATATTCAGCTTCCTAGAAGATTAAAGTCTGGACGTTTTGACTTTCATAACATGTAGGTACTGCTGAAAATTAAAAGTATCACATAACAATCAGCATATTCCTAAGCATAAATCGCACTGGACTAAGGTATTATAACTCATAATTTCTAATTTTACAGCAGAATGCATTTATTTATAGTTAAGAAGTGGAGGTATTAATGTTTTGACAAAAATATTATCTTCATGAAAGATATCCTAAACTCCCCCCAAAATGGTGTAAAGACAATAAGTTGTAACTGTGATAGAGCAAATCATTTGACTTTTACTCAGCAGTTTTAAATGTATACGTTTAGAGTACACACAAAAAATGGACTAACTTCAGAACTACAATAAGTAATGATGTTTGGCCACGTTGTGGATTAATTTGGTATATTTGTAAAAATTACAAATTAGAATCACCCGGACGTCAACTAATGTGTCTTTACACATTAAGTGCCTGTTATGATTAGACCTCGAATTTTCAGACAAATGTCTAATTAATTCCTTTAATAAAAGCAGCAAAATAATTGCAGATGTTTCCAGTTTATGGAAAATCACGCTCATTGGGAGCAGTTTTATAGTGCCTAAAATTACAATATAGCGGTGGTGCCCATTTCTTTCTTTTTGTGCGAGAAAGAAGAAAGTCTTTACAAAAGGATTACCCAGCGGAAGGCAAAAACGCTCTCCAACCGCTTAATTAACAGGACTTGAATGGAAAGACTAAGGGTGTAAGATTTTTAATATCCCTAAAATACAACCTTAAGGCTTTCTTCGTTAAGGAGACAATAAGAAATGCGAAATTGTAGTCTTCAAGTTTCCTTACGTCTAGCTTACTGAAGGAAAGAACAAAGGCCTGGCATAGATGGCATCCAAATGAAGGGTGCAGGGGAAGAAGGGGAATGTCAAAAACAAAAACAAACAAAAAAAAACAAAAATCGAAATTGAGATTATTGCCCCATTTATTGCTCATATTGGTAAGCTTCCAGATACACAATTCAAACAGGCAATGAATGTGCATAGTTCCAAGAAAATCGCATTCTAAGTTTTATCATACTGGCTAAGAAGGGGGAATGTCAATCAACAAAGGGAGTTTGTCATGGTAGCATCTGTTAGGTAACAGAATCTGGTATGTTGAGTATCGAGTTCTTGCACTAATTTTGTGTGTCATTTAAGTGGTGATAGGAATTTTAATTACATTCTAAGTAATAAAAAATCGAGGCCTCTGATGAAAACAGTGGCTGTAAAGGACATAGTGGATTCAAAAGTGAAAATGGCAGTAGGAAAAAAAAAATCTGGTAGAAGTCTGACGTAGGGCCACGGAGGGAAATGAATTCCAGCTACCTGACCATTTATATAAAGGTGAGCAATAATGAAAATAATAATCTCAAAAAAATAAGTTGTTTTAGGCAATAAAAAGGTAACCTAATAAAGTTATTTTCTTTCCTTTATAGATTTTCTTCCTGTATCAAAGGAAAAGTATTTTGGTGTGAATCACTTGAAGAAATTTTGTGGTAAAGAGGCCCAATTAATCTTTTCGTCTCTAATAGAGATTTTACTTTTCCATTCTCAATCTGTATGTAGGTTAGTAGCAATATCTTAGGGGGGAAAAGTACATAATTTACACAACTGCTAGTAGTAGTAGTAGTAGTAGTAGTAGTAGTAGTAGTAGTAGCAGTAGTAGTAGTAGCAGTAGTAGTAGTAGTAGTAGTAGTAGTAGTAGTAGTAGTAGTAGTAGTAGTAGTAGTAGTAGTAGTAGTAGTAGTGATAATAATAATATTATTAATAATATTAATAATAAGAACAACGAGAAGAAGAACGAGAAGGAGAACGAGAGGGAGAATGAGAACGAGAACGAGGAGGAGGAGGACCTAACAAACTTATTTCTTTTCTTTCTACAGGCTATTCCTGTTTCAAAGGAAAAACATATTGCAGGAAATCACTTGAAGACATATTTTATGTTAAAAAGGCAGAATTATACATGCCCCATAATGAGTGAACTTATAGACGTTACTTCTCACATTTTTAATAGTGTTTGAATAAGTGCTTGTTAATTGATGCTTGAATAACATTATAAAAAGGTCGGCATTCCCCCTTCTTGCTCAAAATACTTGAACACTATTTTGTAATTTCACTTTTAAATTATATCTCTGTGTTCGGTACTTACTGTTGCATGTTCTTATTTCATAGAAAACACAATGATTTAATATTATTTGTAATAATGTGTTCATATAATTGCAATAAACCAACAAACCAACATTTGGAGTACTTAATCTTTGAAAATCGTCTCCTGTAAAATGTACCTTTTGTGACATTCCCCCTTCATTTCTTGTGCTCTTCAAATAGGAATAACCATGCTAGGACTAGAATGGGTCGTCGTCTTAGCTGCTTGCCAAGCGGGAGAATTGGGTTCGATTTCCGGTAACAGCGTGGGGAATTTCCACCCGCAGGGAGACCTGGTGCACTCAGCCTCTTGAGGCCCCTGGGGGGTAGCGGCAATTGAGGAGCTACTTAGTTGGAAAGTAGTGGCTCCAGATCGGGAAGAAGCATCAACTCGAGTCGCTGATCACGTCTCACACTCCAGCATTGCACCCCATTCTTGACGTCTTTGGGTCGAGATGGGTGATGCTGCGGCCGGGCAGTTATCATGTGGTGTTTTGCAAAAAAGAAAAAAAAAAACAAAACATGAACCACTGGCAAAACAGTGATGGAGAAAACAATTTAAAAAAACAACAAACAAACGTATTCACATTGTGCGCTCTTCCTGAACAATAATATTCCCCTATAAACAAACACTTTTATATAATAAATATATTCATAGTTTGATGCCATTATGGATTCTAATTAAATTTATTCCTGATTGCATACAGTATTTGTGTAAATTAAGCAAGGAAGTTTAAAGGAAAATTAATTTATGTTGGCAACAAAAGCAAATTGCCTACAAAGTCACGCGCTTATCAATCTCGTGTGTGTTAATAGCTGTGTCGTATAAGTATTGGAAAAGACGTGGTTTTGAGAATAAGAAATGAATTTTTGTTGGCTCTTATAGACAGTTATATGACTTTAATAGAAAATAAAAACATGTGGTGCATCTCTTCAAGGGAAACGCAAAGCCTGGTCCGAGATACAAGACTAGTTAAATAGGGAATCGCACTATTTGAAGGTTAGATTTACACGTCTAATGTTGAATATTACTATTATTACTGTTAATTATTTGTTTGAATTCTTTGTTAATGTAAATTCAATTATTGTCTTCTGTTGCAGAGAACCGTCACCCAACTTAAAAAAGTTAGGACAAATTCAAAACTAAAATACAAATTTCAAAAGAGAATGACAACTAACGGATGTTATCCTAAATATTGCAAATATAGAGCTGGAGGATGCCGTGGATAGACACTATCATTCTGCTTTCATGTAAGTTGCAATAAAGAAAATCCATTTTTATCGGTTTTTCGTTCGATTTTCATTCCGATTTGTAATTCTCAAAATGCATGAAGTAGTAGCACAGAGGTAAGTTATTTAAGTATTTCATTCTTATTTAAAACGACAATGTAATATGTGTTCTAGCCCTCAAGGATTGGGTAGCTGGGTTCCGCACGAATTATTTATTTATTTTTTGTAGCTTAACATCTTTAACCTGGTTGGTCATATCGGACGATGAATGAAATTGGTGAAATGATGCTCAAATGATCTCGGAGTCCACGGACTTAAAGTACTCGACATTCGTCTTCTCAGGATAAGGGAAAATCCCAAACAAACCTTATCTGTGTAACTCGCTCTAAGCGAGATTCGAACTCGCCACCTGTTGAATGTGAGGCAAGACATGCTACCACCACTCTACCCAGACGGGCGAATTTTAAATTCTTTTACATGCATACTGCCTAATAACATCCACTCTGCCAGTTGTAAAGGGGTGAAATTGATATTCATTGTGGAGGGGGGGGGGGAGAAAAGTGAGAATCAGGATTATCTTACACATTGAGTTACCAGAAAAAAAAAATCATACTGCTGGGTTGGTATAGTGCAGTCACACTAACAATGTAGGTTTTTTATACACATTTATTGCTATGTTTCTCATGCCCCTTTTAGTTTTCTAAGGGCGCTGATAACCCTAGTAGTTGAACGCCCTTTAACCCCAATCATCATCATCATCATTGCTACATTACATTCACTTTGTTATCAAACTTGTTTATGAACTACTACAGTCATGGTTATCAAATGTGTTTTTATAATTTTTTTAATCAAATGAGATATGTTATCGTGCTCTGCATTGCCAGGTCATTACCATCACTCTTTTCATATTTCCCTCTCTCTTGCACGCTGAGCATGTAAATATCCCTGGCGACATAATGATTTACATAAGGAAACCCTAACTGATTTTTTAAACTTCAATTTTGCAGTTTTTAAGTTTAAAACTTGAACATGAATATTTGCATATTATGTATACATTTTCTTAAATGCTGTATTACATATTATAGTTTATGAATTACCTGCTCTTTTAATCCAATGGAACTAAATGTATGCTACTGAAAGCCATTGCACTTGTTCTATTCCTGACTAAACAGCAACTAAAAACAAACTTGAACTCTGTAGGAACTAGGGTTAAATAAACACAAGCCCTGATTTTGAGACATAAACATAAACACGCGATAGCTGATACAACATTCTACATCTAACAAGAGTGTGTTCGCTCTTTGTCTCTTGACTTTAACAGCTTGCTAAGCGTAATAAATGTAATTGTTCTATTAATACCGTCATGTTAATGGTTTACATTCCATTTCTGCATAATTAAGAATGTATTTACATATATAGTAGAACATACATACAAATGGTCATTGCAGTGCTTATGTGATTCTGATTATGACATAATATATGGGTATGTTTATTCATGTGTATTGTGAATACTATTTGAGCTAAAAATCTGTGGTCTTTATGGTTCTCCCTACCTTCCTTGGGAATATTTTTTTTGCAAAATTTGAGTATTTTGTTTTAGCACAAGTAGTATTTATGAGATGATGATAAAATAAATAAAAATATTTTATTGTCATTAAGCTTCACAATGCAATAGACGACATCAACAAACTGGCCAGTTTGTATGCGATGGGATATTCTAGCTTATCCAGATATTTATCATAAACAATAATAATAAATTAATATGATACACTTCACATACAATATGGATGTCAAGGTGATAAGTACAATTGCATAGTTGCAGACAAAAATGATACACTTCATGTAATATGGATGTCAAGTGATAAGTGGCTAAGTACAATTACAATAATTTTGTGAATAACAATAATATAATATAAAGCTATTATAAATACAATATATAAAGATAAAATGGCACAGTTCACATATGAGAGACAGAATCACTTAGTGCATTACTCCCCAGTTAAGTGGGAATGTAGAACGTCAACACAACAGCAATCTGGTTGGTTGCCGGTCTAGTGGCGCTCAAGGACTAACATCATCCCATTTGAAAGTCACTATAAACTATTATTACTACTGCTAATGATTTACTTAACCTATAAATCAACAATGAAAACTATTGCAACAATTAGACTCTCAACAACATTGCGCAGTGAAACTTGCATTCAAAGTTGCCAAATGAGATTTAGACACAATTAGAATGATGGTCACAGATGGTATGAATTCAGAGCAGTATACACACTTGGAAATGAGAGTTGTATTTTTTTATTTCGAATTTTTAAAATTTTAACCAAATAAATGTACAGTATAGTACTTTATAAGGGGGAAGACCAATAGAAAAGGACTCTTAAATATAGAAGGGTGTTTGTTATTAGTTTTAATAAAAGAAAAATGTGAGAACAACTTTAATCAGTGTTTGATAGTTCTAGGGCTATAAAAGTTAGCACTCTGTCACATGACATATGTTTTTTATATATGTTTATTTGTCCACTTAATATAATGTGTAACAGTTAACCAATATGTGTTTTTAACAGTAGTCATACAGTTATATAGATGTTGACAAAGCCATGACACTGTTATGCAATCATTACCATCAGCCTCACCATCATTCGAAAGGGCGACTTGTAATTTGCTGCAAATTGGAAGTACAGAATACTCTTGATTATACAGGGTAATGTGGGGGAGAAGAAGCACAAATGAAAAATCGAGAAACCCTAATTTAATGCCTTTAATGTACAACATACATATGTAAATATGAAACTACGATTAAAAGCTTTTTTTCAACATGTATTCTTTGTTCAAAAGTTTATTCTACTTTTGTGCAAAGGTATTGTTTTTCTTTATGAAACAGCAATAAAGGATCTGCCACATGTGAGAATAAGGGCCATTTCCATTGTTTAAATGATCACCACGTGACAATAGAGTACCGTTTCCATTGTTATCAGTCTGCCTGTTCCATGCAAATTAAAAACAAATTCTGTTTTTCTGATTGTTAATCAGCATGTGTCAAAAAATTTGTAAAAGAAACTTGAGAGAAATTAAAAAAAAAAAAAAAAAAACGGGTGTTGACAGTAAAACAAAATAATTTTTGAGGGGATGCACGCATAATCTGCAAACTGGATTATTGACTCACAAATAATCGGAATATTCACAGTGGAATAATGTAAACATCTGGTGTTACATTCACACTACTCTCCCTACATATTCTGCAACAAGTTACTGCTTCAGTAATTCATGGTATTCAAGATAAACATATAGTGTAATGAGATAGATGCAGGGGGAGGGAGGAGAGAGGGACATATTGGGTGAGAGAGTGCGAGTTTGTGAGGGATAGAAGAAGGGAGTGGGTGAGAGAGAGTCAGAGGGGGACTGAGTAGGAGAGAGAAAGAGGGTGAGAGGGATTGAGTGAGAGAGAGAGAGAAAGAGGGTGAGAGCGAGGGAGTGAATGAGAGAAGGAGTGGGAGAAATAAGGAATGGATGAGGGAGTGAGTGAGAGAGAGGTAGTGGGTGAGAGAGAGGGAGGCAGAGAGGGATTGAGTCTGAGAGAGCTATAGAGTGGGAGAGAGAAAGAAGGAGAGAGGGAGGAAGTGGGTGAGAGAGAGGAAATGGGTGAGAGTCAGGGAGAGAGAGTGGGTGATAGAGAAGGGTGGTGGGAGAGAGAGGGGGTGGGTGAGGCAAATGGAGAGAGAGGGAGTGGCTGAGAGAGAAGAAGAGAAAGAGAGTGGGTGACAGAGAGAGCGGGAGTGGATGAGAGAGGGACTGGGAGGGAGGGAGAGCGAGTGGGTGACAGAGAGCAGGTGGGTGAGAGAGAATGTGAGAGATGGAGTGTATAAGAGAGGGAGTAGCTGAGATAGGGAGAGAAAGGGAAGGAGGGAGAGAGAGGGAAGGAGAGAGAGGGTGGGATTTGGTTTTATAGGGAGAGTGTGAGAGAGAGAGAGAGAAAGGGAGTGGGTGAGAGTGAGAGGGAGTGCATGGGAGACAAAATGGGTGAGAGAGAGAAAGGGAGTAGATGAGAGAGAGGGGGTGGGTGAGAGAGATAGTGGGTGAGGTAGGAAGTGTGTGAGAGAGAGGGATTGGTGTGAGAAAGGGAGCGAATGAGAGAGAGGCAGAGGGAGATTGAGTGGGAGAGAGAGAAAGAGTGAAAGACAAGGAGTGCGAGAGAGTGAGAGAGAGAAGGAAGGAGAGAAAGAGAGGAAAGGAGGGAGGGAGAGAGTGTGAGAGTGAACCAGAAAGAGAGAGAGCAAGAGTGAGAGAGACAGAGAGGGAGGGTGGGATTCGGTGTTACAGGGAGAGTGTGAGAGAGAGAGAAAGGGAGTGCATGGGAGACAGAATGGGTGAGATAGATAGTGGGTGAGAGAGAATGAGAGAGTGGGTTTGGGTGTGAGAGAGGGAGAGAATGAGAGAGGCAGAGGCAGATTGAGTAGGAGAGAGAAAGAGAGTGAGAGACAAGGAGTGCGAGAGAGAGAGAGAGAGAGAGAGAGAGAGAGGGGGAGTGGGTGAGAGATTGTGAGAGAGGGATTGATTGGGAGAGAGAAGGAGGGAGAGAGTGTGTGGGTGAGAGAGAGGGAGTGGGTGAGGGAGGGGAAGGATGGAAGTAGGAGAGAGTGGGAAAGAGTGCGGAGAGAGGAAGGAGGGAGAGAGGGGGAGAGAGCAAGAGAGAGAGTGAGCGAGAGAGAGATATTGATTGATTTTATGTTAAAATCCTGGTTGACATTGAATTTTTTTAACTGGTTCTACTAATTAACTCAATTGCCCAGTGGTACCCTCGATTGAGGTAACTCGACTCCAGCATGATGGAGATGTTTTTCAGCGATCGAGTTATCTTGACCGTATGGGTATGGATAAAATTATTTGTTTAATATGAACTTTATATGGGTATTGGTAGGAACTATATGTATGTAATATGGACTTTATATGGGTATGGATAGAATTATATGCATTTAATTTGGATTTTATGTGGGGGATGGAGGGGAATTTTGAGTGTTTAATACTGATTTTATAAGAGAATGTAGAGGAATTGTATGTTTAATATGGATTTTATATAGGGTATGGGTAGATACTATATGTATTTCATATAGACTTTATATGGGTATGGATAGAATTATATGCATTTAATTTGGATTTTATATGTTTTTAGTTTTTTCAAAATTTATAAAAATTGTGTTACCTTCAAACCAATTATTTGGGTGAGAGACAGAGGGAGTGGGTGAGAGATGGAATTGGTGAGAGAGAGGAAATGGGTGAGAGAGAGTGTGTGTGAGAGATAGAGAGCAAATGGGTTAGAGGGAGAGGGTGAGAGGGATTGTGTGAGAGAGTGGGAGAGAGGAGTGGGTGAGCGAGAGGGAGTGGGACAGAGAGAGGCAGAGAGTGAATGAGGGAGTGGGATAGAGAGAGACGGAGTGGTTGAGAGAGAGAGGGCATGATAGAGGGAGTGGGTGAGAGGGAAGGAGGGAGAGAGGGAAGGAGGGAGGGAGAGTGGGAGAGAGAGAGAGGGAAGATTGAGAGCGAGTGAGAAAGGGAGAGAGGGAGGGAGTGAGTGCGAGAGGGAGAGAGATTTAATGTTAAAATCCTGGCTGACATTGAATTTTTTAACTGGTTCTAATAATTAAATAAATTTCCCAGTGTTACCTCCGATTGAGGTAACTCGACTGTAGCATGACTGGGATGCTTTTCTGCGATCGAGTTATCTTGACCGTAAACCTTTAATATAGAATTTATATGGGTATGGATAGAATTATATGCATTTAATTTGATTTTATATGGGGGATTGATGGGAATTTTGCATGCTTAATACTGATTTTATAACAGAATGGAGAGGAATTGGTTGTTTAATTTGGATTTTATGTGGGGTTTGGGTAGGCACTATTTGTATTTAATATGGACTTTATGTGGGTATGGATAGAGTTATATGCATTTAATTTGGGTTTTATATGGGGGATGGAGGGGAATTTTGTGTGTTTAATACTGATTTTATAAGAGAATGGAGAGGAATTGTGTGTTTAATATGGATTTTATATAGGAATAGAGAGGAATTACATATTTAATATGGATTTTATATGGGGATGGTAAGGAATTATATGTTTTTAATATGGATTTTTTATGAAGAGGAGATGAATTGTGTGTGTTTAATATGGATTTTTGATGGGGATGAGAGGAGTTATGTGCATTTAATATGGATTTTATATGAGGATGGAGAGGAATTTTGTGAGTTTAATGTGGATTTTAGTTGGGGATGTAGAGGTATTGTGTATTTAGTAATGGACTTTATATGAGTATGAAGAGGAATTATGAAAATTTAATATGGATTTTGTATGGGGAGAGGAATTGTATGTTTATTAGTGTGACAGTGCTGTGCTGTACATGATCACTCTCTTGTTTGCTCTGATATGTTGCAGTGAAGCCGGAATGTGAGACATCAAGTTTGATGCTAGAAAACTGCACAATGAAGCAGGATGCTTTGGAACACAATCCTTCTCATGACATCATGATTCCTCTGATATTCAAGATGTTTCTCCAAGCTTTGGATTCTACTACCTTTGACAAGTTGCCAAAAAATGAGAAATTTCATTTGAATACTCTTGATAATTATTAATACATTTATTTACAAATATTATCTGTGATATTGAATTTTTCAGAGATGTCAGTTTTGTGTAATTTACAATTACATGTCTGTTTTCAAAAACCAATTCGTTCAGTAAGCATTCTTAGAATATTCATGTATATAATATTTGCAACCCTGGATTAACTATTACTGGAGTTTTTGATTGAATGTAATCATCTTCTGTATTAAAAGTGTGAGAAATGTGATATCTTCTAATTCTGACCTAAATTTGTTTCTGTTCATATGCAGTTCCTTTATAGGATTTGGAAGTGAATGAAATAAAACTATGCCGTGGTAGTAAACCCCGTTTTGGAATGTCTGCAAATTATTTGTTGGTCTATGTTTGTATTTATCCCTTTGTTATGTATATCTGCACTTTTGTAGACTTTGCTGGGTTATTTATTACAAATAACATTACAGCTGAAATATAAATTCACAGGCTAGTGGAAAAATTCCAAATATTTTGAATAGTGGTTTACAGTGAGTTGATTGTCTTCTTCGTGCCAATATTCTTATTACCTTTTTTTGCATAATAAAAACTTGATTCGCAACTACCGAATTTGTCCAGAATATTATTGCATAGGTCATCTGCATGATAAGCTGCTTTTATAATGCTCTTATTTATAAAGTGATATATCAAACTCTATATTTCTGCCACAAACTGATTACAATCAGAATCCTCTCAAATATTAGTGTCTTTCTTCAGTGTTGTTGTAACAGTTTTGCCATATATTGTATAGTTTCCTTTTTAAGTTCCTTGCAGCGCCGATTACTACTGATCACTACAAATTTCCCATTGAAACGTATGCATTTCCAGTTGAAACTGAACCCTGGGCAGGGTGTCATTCCCCTTTTTATACCCATGTTGATCTCATGGCAGGAAACTTCTAGAATTAGTCGCACATGCAAACCACCGCAGGTATCACAAACTCTTAACTTTCCAGGTTAGTGCCGGAGGATATTAAGGTGCCCCACAACCCAGCCCAGGCATCACCGCCCAGACGTACCCAATCTTCTATAGGCATCAGGCCACAGCCAATCGAGTCCAACCCAATCCAAACAGCTTCCTTTCGGAGGGACTCAGATGTTCGGCCTGATTACTTCTAGTAATGCCAGAAGTACCACAGGTGCTCGGGGTTCACAGCGCTCACACCGGAACAGCTGGTCACAGTATGCTGCACTATAGGGCCAGGCATAGTCATGCAGGAATACCACTCCAGAGCTCAACACATTGTGATGTTTGTTTTGAATAGCCCTTCTCAAGTTTGCTAATGTGTTACTGTGTGGCCATGAGCAAGAACAATGTGCTGTATAAACATTTTCAGCCCTGGTACTAAAGTTCTTGAACTCTAACCAGTAAACATAACCATTGTTAGAAATTACTAAGTTGGAATAGTAATACTAGAAACATCACAAAAGATAGTTTTACTTGGATGTGTTTTGAAGCATGTGTGCTTCATCTTGCGATGCTTCCTCACAATAGGTGGATAGACAGGGAAACAGGTTTAGGGCTGGTTCTACAATCTACTGATAACTTGCCGATACAGCTATGTGCCTGATTTCTAGGCGATTGGCATTCTATGATCTCTGGATAGCATTAATCAGAAGATATCTTTGTTGATAGGTTCTTGGCTAGTTGGAGTAGCTGATACATTATTATCCTAAAAATAAGTTTTTACATTCATGTCTGACAATTATCACTAGTAATAGTGATCATAAAAAAATTCCCTTTATCGGATGCCACCATAGAAATAATGATAAAGAGGAGAATGGCTAAGGTCATGAGGAAGAGGGGGAGGGGGGAGAGAGACGGAGCGTGTTTGTGTGTGAGAGTTTTACCTGTCATGTGTGTGATTGGGGTTTTAGATGGGCTGATACCCCAGCTGCGCTTATTGGCTTATAATTAGGACCATCAACATAAAACAATACTTATGTTCAAGCCAAAAAAAAAAAAAAAAAAAGTGTTTCAAGTATGGGAGACTGCCCAGTGTCTTAATTTCATATACCTTCTGCTGATGTTTATGAAAATCTAGCAAATGCTTGATTCATCCTACCCTGTTATCCCTTACAGTTGAAATTTCAAACAGTCCTGGAATTCCTAATAAGGGAGAAAAATACCGATATTAACGTAAGCGGAACGTCTTATTTCTTAATCTCTACCCTGACAGTCTTTGCAGTATGTTCTTTTATAAATTCAGTTTGTATTCTGTTACACTGGCTTTCCAAGCCTTCATCAGTATTTTATGAATTAAAATTATAAGGCATTTTATAGCCCATGCTGGTTACAAATTTTGGACTTATCAATGTTGAAAGAATTATCAAAATCAGTTAAGTGTTTCTTAAAATTCACACGCGCACGCGCACACACACACACACACACACACACACAACTTCTCTCTCTCCTCTCCCTCTCTAGTATCAGTATGCATAAATTTTGGCATAGGAGAAGCATAAGGAAATGAGAAGAACATCTTTCATTCTATTTTAAAACATGGCAAAAGCATTCTCCTGATATGGACTATCTTTCATTTTGTTTGTTGTGGCCTGCTTCACAAGGCAATTCTCCATTGTTTTCTGGTTTACAAATTCCCTAACTGTAGTGCTTCAATCGAATTCAGAATGGCAAACTTAACACTCTACAAGTTTTTTATAGGATTGCTATCCAGAGGAAGGTGTGTGATTGTAGAACAAAAGCGTTGCTTATTGGGCAGATGGAATTGTTTGGCGAATAACTATAGGCAAGCTTATCGGGCTGTTGTAGAACTGGCCCTACATTGTAGTGAATAACCTGTATCATGATGA
Source organism: Hymenopus coronatus (assembly GCA_030762935.1). Lineage (NCBI taxonomy): Eukaryota > Metazoa > Arthropoda > Insecta > Mantodea > Hymenopodidae > Hymenopus > Hymenopus coronatus. Next base: position 532,575,074 of record CM060900.1, on the reverse strand, counting down.
TTGGATATTATGTAAACAAACAAAAAGACTGTTAACAAGTCACATCCTATTCTAACTATATTAAGGCACCAACAAAAAGGCAATTTTAGGATTATAAAGCTTATGTTTATAAGAGGGATGATTACATAATGTTATCTCAAACATGGCCCAACGAAGTGCCAAATAATATACTACAATAACTGCTCTAGGAAAAATAAAATGATATAACAGTAAAATAAAATAGGAGAGTAAACACACAGATTACTGTCAAACTTCACTCTTGAAATAAAGTAACTTACTTCGGACATGTTTCGGTGGCTTTTGCCACCATTTTCAATGGAGATTCACTGATGATTCATAGTAAGTTACTTTATTTCCAGAGTGAAGTTTGAGTGTAATCTATGTGTTTACTCTTATTTGATTAGTTACTTCGCTGTGCATTCCCATTAATGTTTTAACAGTAAAATAATACAAGTTATTTACTATTGCACTAAGCAAAGGCTAGTAATTAGTAGGAAATAATAACCTTAGTGATCTGTTGTATCCAGCATCCAGCTAAGTTAGCCTGGGCACACAGATAAGTATTAGCTATGGAATCGCAGTACCACAGTACAAGTTACTGAAAAATCCATAAAACTAACCCCTGAAAACTAGTAAAAATTACTCTCAATGAATTGTTATATGCTGAGTTAAAGTAACAATGCAATATGAGAATATGGAATATTTGACAAATTATAGCACTACTACTGTGCAAGGTACTGTAGATTGCACAAAATGAACATCTAACAACTGGTAAAAATTATCAATGAACCTGTTACAAGCTGAGTTAAACTAGCTGAAATCAGTGTATGAATATGTGATGCTTGCAACATTATTGTAGTACTATAGTATCAAATACTGCAAATTGCACAAAGCCAATAAGTAGTAAAGATTACTATTAATGAACTGTTGCAGTTAAACTGGTTGAGTGAAATAAACTTGATAAATGATTGCAGAAATAGGGCAGAAATTACTATAAATTGCACTAAGCAAAAACCTGATTACTGTTATAAATTATTGTCAATGAGCTGCTATTAAGTATGTAATGCTTCAATATGTAATGCTTACAAAAGATACAGCTGAACTATAATAGAAGTCACAGCAAATTGCATAAAGCTAACTTAATAACTAGTAAAAATTATTAGTGAACTGTTATAAGTTAAGCTGACTGAATTCAATATATGAATGTGTAATAAATGCAGAAGAGCATAGCAGTACTTTATTAGAGGTCCACCAAATTGCATAAAGCTAACTTAATAACTAGTAAAAATTATCATTAGTGAACTGTTATAAGTTAAGCTGGCTAAATTCAATATATGAATGTGTAATACATATGGAAGAACATAACAGTACTGTATACGCTACAGCAAATCACACAAAGCTACCTAATAACTAGTAAAGATTATAATCAATGAACTGTTATAAGTTGGCTGGATATTTGGATAAGCTCGAGAAATTTAAATTCAACAGACATCAATTTTCGCCATGGACAATCCACTTTCACCTCTCCTTGCTGATTTTTTTTGAGCAGCTTGGGAACAAACATATTTGACCACCTCCTTTCCATGCATGTACAAAGTTTGGCACGGATTTGTGGATGACATTTTTGTTATAGTACTTGAAATATTCATCCAAGACACTATCAAGTTACTTAATTTAAAAAACAGAGCTATTCAAATTATGATGGAAATCGAAAAATGCAGGCACATTACCATTACTAGATATAAAAGTCATTAGATCAGGAGGCAAAATTAAATTTGGCAGCTACAGGAAACCAACACAATCAAAAAACTACATATAGAAACAATAGTTTCAACCCAGTTCCACACAAACATACTGTTCTAAATATTTTAACTCACAGATTGGTATACACTCCATCAATAGAAAAAGAATACAGCAAAGAACACCAAAACATAGTCAACATAACAATAAACAATGGCTTCCACAAACACATGAAGAAAACCAAAAAATCATTCATCAAAAATCTAAATGAGCTTCAAAAAAATGTATTTTCGACTCTAAATTCACTACAAATTCTATAACATCTTCAAAAAACACATCTATCTGCTTAGCTCCACAAGATAGTCTTAAAAAATTACTGTTTCATAAGTTTGAAGAACCCAATACTGCAGAACATAAGAGCAGGAGTTTACCAAATCAATTGCTCAGAATGTGACAAAATCTTTATAGGAAAAACAAAAAGAAATTTATAGACCAGATTTAAGGAACACATGAAACACATCAAATAATAACAGATGGAGAAATCTGCACTTCATAACACTTTGGACCACCAATTACATTACACCGAACATTACATTCTTAAATCCTGCAAAATACACGATAGTGTTGGATACTTGGAAAAGATTTTAATCATGAAGCATAAACACTGCTTAGTGAATTTTGAATTGCCTCCACTGAATCAATTATGAAAGTACTTCTCTCCATCACTAGATGTCAACACAAATGACCAATATACAATGTATGCTAACAGAAGCTAGTCGGTCCTTGAAGATGAGAACAGAATATAGTTCTGGAAACCTGTCAGACAAAAAAACAATGTAAGTGATGAAATATTTTTTATTCTCACTCAAACCTTCTCTTAAATTTAAGCTGACTGAATTCAATATATAAATAATACCAAAGAATATAGCTGTACTATAGTATAAGTCACAACAGATTGTACAAGCTAACTTAATAACTAGTAAAAATGATCATCAATGAACTGTTATAAGTGAAGCTGACTGAATTAATTACATGAATGCACAATATATGTGGAAGAGCATTGTAATACTTTATTAGAGGTCACACCAAATTGTAGAAATCCAACCTGGTAATTAGTAAGATTATTAATAATGAACTGCTGTAAGATGAGTTAAAGTGACAATGAAATATCTCTCCCTCCACTCCTTGACATGACAGTACACAAGGGACCTTGGCCTACCGCCCAGCCATGGCATCTCCCATCTCAGATCAAAGACATCATGAATGGTGTGCAGTGCTAAAGGGCAAGACATGATGAGCGCCTCGAGTCCCTCCTGGCCGGCTGATGCAGTCTTCTCGATCTGGAGTCACTAATTCTCAATCAAGTAGCTCCTTAACTGGCCCCCCATGCTGGTACCGGGAATTGAACCCAGATCTCCTGTTTGGCAAGCAGCCACACTACTATCATGCTAAGGAGATGACTAAATTAGGTAGGTAAGGAAAAAACAGTTGGTAGAGAAGAAACAAAATTATATAAAACTGGGCATGTAGGCTGGTCCACTGGACTTCTCCCCTTGTTCCCCAGATGTTTCACCTGTGTTTGTGGCGAGCATCTTCAATGGCATATACATCTCCATGGCCTCTGAATAGCGAGTGGGTTTGTTTTCTATAAGTGATTTAACACCGGCTGTGAAAGCCTTCAAATTTTAATAAAGTTATACAAATTTGTATTAGAAATCCAACAAATTCTGGATTCTGTGCTGTGACTATTAACTGCTTGAGCGATGGCCATTTAAACGCTGCATGGCCAGTAATGGATACCCAATAAACAATACAAGTCATTCAAATTGTTAAATGTAGGTAAATATGCTTTGTACACAAACATTCGTATGTTGGGTATTTATTAAAATATTTTAATGAAACAAAAACTGCCTCATTAAAAGCATTAAACATCTATCGTAGAAACAAGAGAGAGACTATATTAACAAAAGTTTAAATATCACTAATTTCTTCTCCGTAGTAAAAGTCATTCTGTACGTCAAACACATCTAATTTGTGAGTCAGGCTTGTATTATGCACATACAAACGTACATACGTAGAGCTAGCTAAGCACAATGTTCTCGGCTTCAAGGTTTCATCATTCTGTTTATTGCTACGAAGATATTATGTGTGTGTGTTTGTGAGGATACACCCAAGCTGCAAAGAAATCAAACCTCTCTGTCACCGTTTCTATTTACGCCTTAGAATAAATACACAGCGGGGATTTATGGTAGAGCCATGTATCTACGGGGATCAGTTTTTTGTTTTAGCTATCAGAAAAGCACATTTGAAAATGTTATATCTCAGTTCTAACCATGGCTTCGACTAGCAATGTAGCTAACAAATTAGCTTGTGTAGGTAGTGTACTGGCTTCAGAAATAACTTCAGATAATGTGGAGGGCTTTTTGCTATATGACAGTAACTTTGATATTGACAGCGAGTTTTCAGATTTCGAGGGGCGGGCGTCGAGGATATAGGTAGCAGTGAGGAAGAAAGTGACTCTCTTCCTTCAGGTGTTTGTGAAGAAGCAACATTGCGGGGTAGTCAAAATGACTCCAAAACAACTAGACGTATGTTCTTGAGCACAGCTTCTGGTGTACAACCCCAAGCTCTGCTGACTTCTGACAGCCAACCAATTGACATTTTCACAAAAAATTTTTTACTGCTGACTTAGTGTCTCTCATTGTTACAGAAACAAATGCATATGCGAGTAAGGTGAGGGAAGACCTGAATTCTAAAGGCAATTTAGGGCCTAAGAGTAGAATTCAGAAGTGAACAGAAGTAACACTGAATGAGATTTACAGGCTAATTGGTCTAATTATGCTCATGGGTGTTATTCATAAACCAACTTTAGACATGTACTGGTCTACAGATGACATGCTAGCTACTCAATTTTTTTGGGAAATGTATGTCAAATAACAGGTTTACTTCCATTTTGCGGTTCCTTCATTTCACCGGTACAGAAAATGTAAACGATAAACTACACAAAATTAGGTCAGTTTTGGAATATATCATTTCAAAATTCAAAGAAAATTATGTGCCTGGTGATAAGGTTACTGTAGATGAAAGCTTGATGCTTTGGAAGGGCCGCTTAGGCTGGAAGCAATACATCAAAACAAAGAGGGCCAGATTTGGCATAAAGAGTCTTGATCTTTGTGAATGTAAAATGGGATATCTTTACAATAGCTGCATTTACACTGGTCAAGGAACTGATAATACTGGAGACAAAGATTTAGGATTATCTGCCTCCATAGTAATGCACCTGATGGTACCTATACTTGACCAGGGTAGGATTGTATATTTAGATAATTGGTACAGCTCCCCTAAATTATACATGGCCTTATACAAAAGGAACACAAATGCAATTGGAACAGTACATTCAAATCGTATTGGTTTGCCGAAGACTGTGAATACAAAGACTCTTAAGGAGAGGAGAAATGCAGGTGCGTCAGCTCCCACCCTTGACCTACATTACTTGGCAAGATAGGAGGGTTGTTACAGCATTGTCCAATTGTAGCTCTAAGATTTTGATGATTGACACTGGAAAAATAGATGCCCACACCAAAATGTCAATTTTTAAGCCTCAAGTTATCCAGGAATACAATATGCATATGGGTGGCGTGGATCTAGTAGATCAGGTATTGCAATCATATCCTTCTTTATGAAAAACAGTTAAATGGTAAAAAAAGGTATTTTTGCACCAGATGGATATCACCATATACAATTGTTTAGTAATTTGGAGAACTCTAAACCCACGCAAGATGACGACCTACCTGGACTTCCGCATATCAATAGCTCGTTGCCTAATTGAGCACTATAGCATTCAGAGGCCTCTTCATACAGGGGGTAAGAAATCTACAACCCCTTCACCCTTCAGACTTGAAGGAAAACACTTTCCTAAAAGGATACCACCGACAGCAAAAAAATCGTGCCCATTTCAAAGTTGTTTGGTGTGCCATAAAAAAGGAGTTCATAAAGAGAATAACATGATATGCCGTGAATGTGGAGATGTGCCTTTATGTGTGTATCCATGTTTTGAGATGTACCATTCAAAAAGGAACCTTTGAAGGTAAGACTTTATTTATTCTAGAATTTATTTAAATTTATTATAAAAGATAAAAATTAAAATTATTAGGGTTAAATGCATTCATGCATTGGACATTATATGACGTCCATATCGGTTCTCCTACATTTTAAAATGTACATCATATGACGTCCATATCCGCGAAAAGGTTAATGGACGACTGCTTATAGCCTAAAGGAACTATCAATATCAGAATAGTGTCTTTGTTGGATGCCAGCTACCATGTAGTATAGCTATCATCAAACAGGTGCGTGTCCTCTACATGGGAAAATAAAAGTGAAATGTTCACAAATATGCACAGATTGTGTGTAAAAGCACAGAAATGAATATCGTGAAACAAAGCGCGTAGATCTGACACAAACAATATTTAAAACGTAACATCTCTCACTGCACCAGAACATTACAAGGACTGTGATAAGCAATTTCCTAAACCCACTCTCTACACACCTTGTACTGTTTATTTGTGGAGCCTTTGTTAACACTTTGTCACTTACACTAATTTATAAGAGAGTAGGTTCGGGAGCCATTGCTTTCATTTTCAACCTCAGGTTCATGATAATTATTTTTATAGTGTTTAATGCCCGCTTTTACTACTTGTGGCATTCCAGACGATGACCTGATGATACATGAAATGGAGATGGAGCACTGATGGAATGCAATGGTGGGGAAAACCAGAGAAACAGGAGAAAACCTGCCCCTGTGCCCCCTTTGACCACCACAAATCTCACATGCGGTCACTTGGGATCAAACCCAGGCCATCAAGGAGAGGGGCGAGTGGTATAATCATTCAGCCATGTGATAACTGTACCATAGCCTCCTCTGAGATTGATGCATCAGAAACCATTTGGCTTTCTATGGTATTCATGGCATCATTAAAATCCATGGAAACATTTTGAAGTCCAGGTCTTCTTTGTCCTGTCTTTGATTCCCATATCGTTAGCACATGGCACCATCCGTTGAGTGTGTCCCACCCATCTCCATTTTTGGTAATTGCTGTTCCATTTTCAGAGGCTACAGGGTAACCTGACTAGCAAACCTGTTTAATGAAGTAATAGTGACAGAGATGATACCTAAACAGTGGACCATTAACATCATACTGTTACACAAAATAGGCAGCAAGGCAGATATAAACAACTACCACCCAATTGCACTGATATCAAACAATAATGATGTCTGCTAGTCACCAGAAGGTTGAGTGGGAATATTGAAGGAAACCAATCAGTGGAACAAGCAGACTTCAGAATAGAAACTGGAACTACAGTAACTCAAATTGAAGCTTGGTTGAACTGCATCCCTTATCTACTATAAACAGAAGCACTATTAACAGTGAAGTATTCTTCATGTTGGAGCTGTATTGAGTCACACTTATTTACACTTAAAAATCTCCACTTAATATGTTAAAAAACACTGAAACATTTTCCAGGACATTCGTCCTCTTCTTCAGCAGTTTGGTGACTAGTGTTCCTTTCCCTTTCTCTCTTCCTCTTCTTGTATCGGATCTTGTTGCCATCTGGTGTTGGGAGTGCAAAGTTTTAACACTTCATCCAGTGGTGGGATTTCAAAATTTAAAACGTTATTGCTGTTTTTTATAATGTGAATTTTTTCTCAGATGTCTAATTCTGTAGGTGACTCTAATGGTTTCAACAATTTTATATTTTGCCCAATGTTGTGGTTTTCTTCCCAAAAATGATATGAAACAGCAGATTTGTCTATTTGTTTTAGTTTTATTTTTCTCTGATGTTCTTTTAGTCTAATTTCCAAGTTTCTCTTTGTTTTTCCTATATAGAATTTTTCAAAATCTTCACAGCTGATCTGGTAGATTCCGGATTTCAGAGTATTTTGAATTGTATTCTTAAGGGGCCATTTTTAAAAACAAGTATTCCGACTGAAAAATACCAAATCTTCTCAGAAAATGGCTGAACTTAATCACAATAGACTCCACAGAAATAGACGACATTATAAACCTGACAGAGTTATGCTGTCGACACAATGTTTTCATGTTCAACAAAAAATTCTACAAACAGTCTATGTCAAACAGTCAATGGGCAGCCCACTTTCACCCTTGTTGGCAGAGTTGTACATGAGCTATCTCGAGGTCCATATAGGAAAAGTCTTCCCCCAAATATATAAGTTTTGGCGAAGATATGTAGATGACATTTTTGCTATCATCCCCCAAAAATTAAAAGAAGATTCCCTAAAACTTTTGAACCTACAGGATAGCAACATTAAATTTACAATGGAAGTAGAAGTGAACAACACCCTACCCTTTCTAGACCTCAAAATCATTAGAAAACAAAATGACTTTAAATTTGGGATACACAAAAGACCCACACATGTGGACAATAACATAAATAAGAATAGTTGCAACCCAACCTCACACCAACTGGCTGCCTTCAGAAGCTTGATCCAACGGTTATACAGTGTCCCGTTGAGCAAGGAGGAATTTCAAAAGGAACAAGTGTATATTTTCGAAGTAGCAATGGAAAATGGATTCAACCCTGACCTCATTAGGAACATGATCAAAAAGAAAGAAAAACTCAAAGAAATTGCGTTAAATACAACTCGAACACCTCTTTCAAACAATGATTGGAAATACAAAAATTCACTTACCACCCCTGGGCTTATAAAAATTCGAAAAAGTCTTCAAAAAAACTCAAAATAAAACTAGCTCCACAAAACAAATTCAACCTGAAGAACATTATGAATAAGCCCCTTAATAATACAATTCAAAACACACTGAAATCCGGAATCTACCAGATCAGCTGTGAAGATTGTGAAAAATTCTATATAGGAAAAACAAAGAGAAACTTGGAAATTAGACTAAAAGAACATCAGAGAAACATAAAACTAAAACAAATAGACAAATCTGCTGTTACACATCATTTTTGGGAAGAAAACCACAACATTGGGCAAAATATAAAATTGTTGAAACCATTAGAGTCACCAATAGAATTAGACATCTGAGAAAAAATTCACATTATAAAAAACAGCAATAACGTTTTAAATTTTGAAATCCCACCACTGGATGAAGTGTTAAAACTTTGCACTCCCAACACCAGATGGCAACAAGATCCGATACAAGAAGAGGAAGAGAGAAAGGGAAAGGAATGCCAGTCACCAAACTGCTGAAGAAGAGGGCGAATGTCCTGGAAAACATTTCAGTGTTTTTTAACATATTAAGTGAAGATTTTTAATTGTAAATAAGTGTGACTCAATACAACTCCAACATGCATCCCTTATCTTCCTTATCTGATGTTCCTAACAATGTTTCAGTCCTCACCTTAGGTCATTTTCTCATTGGTGAACCATTCAACACCTTACCTGATATAACATCTTGTAAGTTAACTTTGTTGACCAGATCCCATGTTCTTCAACAGCAACTTCAGGTATTCTGTAACAGGAGCTGTGGTACGCAGGAAGGACAACAACACATCTTCTCATCAGTGGCCACTAAGGTCATGCACAGGACACAAGTGCGTAGTGTTTTGCTGAAGCATGTTTTGTGACCAGCCACCATCTTGCAATTTTAAGCACTACCATATACACCATACGCAACATCTGTCAAATTAATTGTTTTTCCAAGTTTTTGAAGTACAGAACAAAGGGCAATGGAAAGGGCGAGGTTTCTAGTTGAAGGAATATTTAATACAATCACATTTTTTGGCCTGTGAGGAGATATAATTGGTAGATTGGTATTATTGCAGTAAACATCACATCCAGGTCATAACTTAATTTTGTTCTAATTTCTTGCTCTAAAACTGCTGTTGATGTAACAAAAGGCTGTACCACATATTACAGCATTGGTTTAAAGCTTTAGTATGTTAATTAATTATTTTTTTTGCTAAAGAAGCAATTACTTCCCTACACTGCAAATATGTCTTTCCTGTCTCCTAATCGTCTGCTTAAGCAATTTTATTTTATGTGCTTTATACATCTTGGCAATTTTGTTCTTCAACTTCAACATTCATTTTCTCTTTCTTGGGCCTTGCAGTAAAACACTAATGTCAGTATCAGTTTGCTGGGTGGCATTTTCATTTACTGTTTCACAAACAATTGGGGTGCTTCCACTATTTGGTGGTCTATTTTGAGATAGAGGATATTTCTGCAATAAGAGGGATAAGCAGGAAACAAAGAAGGAATAGCTAATTCTCTTAGTCTCCTGGTTTGCCCTGTTAAGTTCAAATTGTTGGATGTAAAGTGTTGTGAACATACACCAGAAGCAGGAGTAGGTTGCCAATTTTGCATAAAGGAAAGCAGCTAGAACTGAGGATGTAAGTTGGAGAGTGCAGTTGGGTCAGATAGACAGTCGACACAAATTTGATAAATTACCCCCCCCCTGCAATGTACTGTACATTACTGTACAATGAATCTCAACTTTTAGCAGTTAAATGTTATGACTATGCCTTGCTGACTGTAATCACTGCACATGTGTAAGTAGCTTATTTCCAAAGTCATAGCTGATTGTTATTGTTCCCATTGGGTTCTTTTATTAGCTAATGCATTATTAGACCTGTGTGAGTAAACATGTGCACATTCAACAAGCATTTTACATTAAAGTTGCAATTGTTACACATCTGTGTGATTTGTAACACCTGTCTCAAAGAGGGTTCAGCAAGTCGGGTGTTGACAAGAAGTTAAGAGTATGTGGATGTAGCCATAGCTACAGCAAGTGTCAAAAGAAAATTGTACAGCAGAATTGTTGTGAAAGCATCGAATACAAATATATTTATAAAATATGCTTATTGCATTTCAAATCATGGTTTTTCATACCCAACCTGGAGTACCTCAGACCAGATCATTCACATGGAATTTTGGAGCAATCAAAGCTTGAAAAAATGCATTTTTCCCAGTAAGCACACAGGCTGCAAAATTTAAGTATGCTCTGTGTCTTATCAATGTAACATCACTAATCTGAAGTTTTTCTGAATAATATGGTATAGCTACCATGACATAAATTTAAATTTTGGAAATTTACAGTTTGAATCCGTGTAGGAGATGCATTCGATACTCCAGAACTCCTATTATGCAAAGTGAAGTATTCACTCTTGAAGAGAGGCAATTTTCTTCAATATTCCCACTACACCTAGCTGGCCATAAGCATCTGTGTTAGTTGCTTGTTTGGAAAGTCATAGCTAATCGTTGCCATTCACCTGTTGACATCCTTTCCTTAGTTAATGCATTTTTACAACTGTGAGACTGAACACTTGCACCTTCAGTGAGCGTTTTACATTGAAGCTTTGATTGTCACACCTATATGTGAGTTTGACACCTGCGGCAGTTCTGGGTACAACAATAAGCACTATTTCTGGAGGATTATTGCCATGTCATTGACGGATACATAAAGGACAGAACGACTCCTGGAAATGGGGACTTCTGCTCGAGATGCCGAGGAAGAGACACCTGCACAGAACACTGCCTCTTCAGCTGTCACTGCTCCCCCAGCATCTGTTGGTAGGGAAGCCTCACTATCCCAATTGCTGCCCGCCATTGCTAGCAGTGAGCGCTGCAAATAAAGCCACATACAGTGTCCTGGTACAATGTCATAGCTTGGGGGGGGGCCCGGGGGGGCCCTCAGGACTTCATCATAGCTTGGGGGGGGGCCCTCAGGACTTCCGTCCCAACTTGTCTCCACCACTTCATATCCATAGTGGCCTTCTTGTGTGAGGGGCACCTACATCTACTGCGACCGGGGACCCATGCTGCTGGTAAGACTGGAGCTTATGGACCGGGCAGACCTGGTAGTTGCCTTGTTAGTGCAACACTTGATTATTGAGGTTAGCAGACAGGAATGCAACTGGCCCTGCCATCACTGCTGTGCCTACATACTCAGCCAGGAGGTCTGCTCTGCATAGCCATGGGACTAGAACTGTGGCACAGCTACCACCACTGTAGAATGCACTGGGCATGACCTTCACAGACGTTGCTGGTTCTGTGCCACTTGTGGTGGTATGGGACACTATACTGGGCAAGCCTCCAACCTGAGCAGCCGCTGCAGAACGCATCAGAGCTTGACATGATCCATGACATCCTAAAAGAGACTGTAGACACCAACACCAGTATTCAGGAAGCAATTCAGTACCTCAATGCATAGGTACTGAATCTGCCAACAAGATTCGCTGATCTGGAAGAACAAATAAAAGCCAAATTCTCCGAATCTGTCAAGGAAGGCAACGGTTGTCAGGACCTCACACTAAGGGCCCTCAAAGTGACGATAGAGTCAGTGAATGCATCTCTGACAGCCAAGACAAATCATGGAACACTTAGACATACCAACACGACAATAACAGCCTTCAGCTTCGACACGTAGCCAAGACAGGAGACAATACATAGGGCTACATCTGGGCATTTGCCAAGGCAGGAGTTTTGCACCCCATGTCGGACTGGTCCAATGTTAACAAAGTAGCCATCTATGAATACTCGGTTTGGTATGGCAGTACCAGGCACCACACCACCATAGGCATAAAATTCTTTCTCGTCTCATACTTCATCCTCATCCGCACACCCCAAATGCTTGTTATCCTTAGAATCTTTATTCCGGTTCTCCCTCCCCCAAAAAAAAAACCGCTGGCAGTCAGTTTCGGCAAGAAGTTTAGAGCATACAGTTGTAGCTGCCTCCATAGAGTGTGTCACAAATAACCTGTATGACAGAACTGTTGTGAAACCATTGAATAAAGACATTTATTTGGAAACAGACTTTTTATTGTAATCAGTTGAATGAAATAGTGAGTTGATGTTTAAGTAATAAAAAGCAATTTTGTTACATTGGCATCAGGAGTGGGAATTTAAAGTCACAATGGAGGCGAAAATGAACTCTGCTATGGAAAACATAGTGGAGAAAAACATGGAAGAGCTTGAGAAAGTGGAAAATCTTGGGGAAATGGTGGGAGAGCTTTGTAGAACGATCAAAGAACACATCCAACAGCTTAATGCCCTGAAAGAAAGAGCCGATGACAGCACCAAGGAACTGAATACCATGACGCAAAAGATGCTCAACAAAAAGGCTTAAGGAGTTGAAGGTCTAGATGCCAGGACATGAAACATCTGCATGCGTCAACCTGCCCAAGTACAATGAAACATCAGATTTTGAAACCTTCTGTTAAAAGTTCCTGTAGTGGTCACTCACAACAGATGGTCAGAAGAGGAGGAAGCCGCACAACTGATAGCATGCTGCCAGGGATAGATGGCAGAAGTACTGAATGCGATCACGTCAGCGATGCCTGGAGACATTTGGGAGGACTTGCTTTGGGGACCGTTGCCTACTGCAGTTAGCTGAAATTGGGGTTGCAACAGCCAGGGGAGATGATGCTGAATATCACCATGGGGATTGAACACTGGTGAACAAAAGGGTGTGCTATGCCCAGTAGGGCAGTGGCTGATACTCATCAAATACAAGACAGTCCACAAAGCATTCATTATAGGTAGCAGTAAAGATGAAAGTGACCAAGATAAGAACTTCACCAAGCAAGTAATTAAAAACTTTCAAAATGTGTGACTTTTGGTGATAATTACTCAGGCTTCATTGAAAATTGCATTTTAATTGGTAATAATAATAGTAGTAATAATAGTAATAATAATAATAGTAATAATAATTATAATAATAATCATTTTATTGTCATTAAGCATGGTACAGCAAAAGAATGCCAAAAAATAACTACAGTGTTATACACAGTGAATAACAAATAATAGCCTAGATACATCTTAGTATTGAAAAATATCTACAAATACATGGTATATACAGTGAAAAATTTTAAATGAGATATTACATTGATGACTCTTTTAGTCATTGATGCTATAACAAAGGCATAATGCGATCATTGAGTTACAATTGAAAACTACATTTTGTATGTACCATAAATAATACCCAATGATAAAAATGCAATAAAATACAGCAATGAAGCAATTATTTAAATTAAAAAGAAAACATCAGTAATGGTTAGGATATGTTTTGAAAGTAGTCCTGTATGGAATAATAGGGGTTGTTAAGTAATTTGTCATAAGGTCTAGATTTAAAGCTTATGTACAGTAACTGAATTAAATCACTTTTCAAAGTATTGTACAATATCATACATAGCATTTTAAAGCTATTGTGGGATTTAGACAGTCTATTTGTTTATTTATTTTTATTTATTGCCCATAGACATAATATTTTTCAAGCATTGTCAAGCTACAGTACATTTATTACAAAACTTGGCTGCTGGCACCACAGCCCATGTGACCTTCACTGCCTTTCCCTGCACATGCATCCTATATCAGTTCTTTCAGCACCCGTGCACCAGTCTTACTTCTGTTCTAGTCCAGTTCACACATGAATAACATTAAAGTTTTGCTTCTGCTTTCAAAATGCAGTATACACTACTACAAAAAATATTTATGTATGATATGTATATGCTTACATCGTCTTGTAGGGAAGTTGTAAGGCAATTTAAAACTAAATTTCCGGGCATGTTGTTCCTAGTAGAGGGGCCATTCATTTGCTTATAAATAAATTCTGGGAGTCAGGATCAATTTGTGATAGGAAAAGAAAGGTAAACAGGCATATGCTTATGGAGCCGAAATTAGATGAGTTGGAGAAAGTTTAGAACGATCATCTCGAAATCCTCTTAGGTACCTTGAACAAGAAACTGACATTTTGAAAGCTTCAGCATGGAAAGCAACAAAACTTTTAAAACTCAAACCATACAAGGTTAATGTCCAGGAATTGCTACCACGTGATCACCAGAGTTTGGTAAATATCTGTAGCTGGATTTTGAGGAATGTTAATGAAACAATTGATCCATGATTAATACTGTCCAGTGAAGAAGCATTGTTTCATATACATGTTTTTGTGTTATAACACAACCAATATTTTGCTACAAACTCAATTTTGTTTCTCGAAACTCCCATACATGATCAAAAAATCGGGAAATGGTGCACAATAAATGGGTGAAATCCTGTGATAAGGTATGTTTTGTGTTTATACTGATAATTGTTAATGTGATTGGAAATTTTATTTGACGTCCATGCATGTGTGACATGATGACGGGTCTTGCAACTGCCAGCCAAGTGTACATGCATGACTGAGTGATGGACCATGTGCCTGACAGGTAAGTTTTGTAGCAAACTTACTGTAAAAGTATGATAAAAAAAAATAGCGGAAATTGACATGATCAGTCTTAAGTCATAACAATAATTATATATAATATTACAAATTTACAATTCGTCTATACAACATAAATATTTTTCTATTAGGTATTTCCTTAGTTCTTTTATAGAGTTTTTATCTTGATTAACTCTTGTAGTATGTGGCAATTTGTTGTAAAGGTTCACTCTACTTATAAATGGGTCACCTTTACTTGTTCTTTTGTTAACATTAATTGTATGTATATTATTAATACCATATGTGTTATAATTATAATGTTGATTATCACAATTTTTATATGTACATTTTTATTTCCAATATATAATATTACTCTATACACATAATATAGAGATTACAGTAAACAAGCTTTTTCTCTAAGAACACTATAACATGAATTCCTATTACTTAGCTTATATACAGTTTTTATACAATTCTTCTGTAAAATTAATAACCTATTTAAATTGTGTGAACTAGTACTTCCCTAGAACTCAATTCCATATTGAAAGTAATGATATGTTATACCAAAGTATATACTTCTTAACACATTGAAGCCCAGGCATTTCTTTAGTTGAAGGGCCAAGAAACTCAGGGTTTTTACGCCTACTTTGAGTTATTATTTACAGTATATCAATCAAATCTGCCAAAATGTATTGGGATAATCTAAATGTATGGTATTTAAGGATTTCTCAACAAGTAAGGAAATAGTCATAACTTCCGTATTAATATTTTATTTTAAATTTACAAGAAGTATCAAATATGAGTTTGAAAAAATCTGCGTAAAGCTGCTTACACTATATTTACCGAAAGTTCGAAAAACTCTCCCTTGGAATCAGATTTTTCCAGACCTTCATTTGTATATTGAATTTCAACTTCAATTCAGAGAAATCGAGGAAAAGGCAGCATTTTAACATTGAAGAGCACAAAACATTTCAAACAGATCACCACCATCATGTAAAATGGCGTGACTACCCGAGAGAAACCAATACTACTAACTCTCCTAAAGTTCCCAATAGTTGACTAAAGCGAGGACAGATGGTAGCACAAATCAGACAACCAAACGATAACTGACGTATGTTCTTTGCTGCATAGCCCAAGACCGAGTTAAGGTCTTGGAATTGCATTAAAAGCATTACAAATTTCTGCCCGAGCTATGCTCGAGCATGAGCCACATGAACATTTTGCACGGCTCGAGCTATACTTGGGCTTCAAAATGTTAAGTGGCAGTATCTAGATATTAACAGTGTCTCCTTAAAGGATATAACCCTGGGCTTACTCTACTACACACAAAGTCAATATGGCTGTCAAAAGACAAATTTTTGTCTAACATTAGTCCCAGAAACTTAATCTGCTGTACATGTTCGATTATTGTATTTTGTACACTTACAATTAGAGAATTATTTGTTTTTGATTATGATACTGAAAATTAAGAAGCTTTGTCTTTCCTATATTCATATTCAAATTGTTATCCTCTAAATATTTCAATATAACCTTTAATGAATCCATCATTGAGTTTTCTAAGGTGTTAAGTGATTTATTCCAATATGGAAATGTGGTATCATCAGCATAAGATACATTTTTGCAATTAAAAACTTGGCATGTCATTTATACAGGCTGCTTCAAAATGACACCAATCGAAGATGTGGGCCTTGTTGATCATACCGTACGTAATACATGAACATAATTTTCAGCTGTAAATTTGGCACATACAAAAATTACCATAAAATCACCGTGGATTAGGCAGTCATATATAACCAAATGGCATGTACCTGGCCCACTTCAAGAGAGATGCTGGTTGGTATCAAAGGTCCCAGTCACATGGTGTAGGCGTGGTTTGACAGACACGCTGGTGCGGCACAGGTCACCTTAGTAATGGAAAACGTAGCATGTAGGTTTTGCTATGTGTTTTGTATAACACATTCTGAGATTGTTTTCATGGCATATGACAACCGTTGTTCCTTCACTGCCTAATCCCAAATGTATGTGATTTTTAAACACACATACAACTTTAAATAGAAGAGTTTAAAAGCTGTGACATCAAGTTTCAGACAAGTCAAAGTGTAAGCTAATCGGCTGCTATCTTCGTTTGGTGTTGTTTTGAAACGGCCTGTATATAATAAAACAAGAGGGGCCCAGTACTGATCCTTGTGGCACTCCAAACTTTACAGTGTCATATGTTGATATACAAGGTTTAATTGAACCATTGAATTTACTTGTTATCGCTGTATATTGCTTTCGATTTGTTAGGTAAGATCTTGCTAAATTATGCATTTTGCCCCTTATCCCATAACTTTCAGTTTATCCAATAACGCATTTAGAAAGGTCAAGGAAAAGCGCTACAGCATGATTGCCTTTGTCTAATTGTGATATATTTCATACAATAGTTCCACAATTGCACTGCTTGTAGAATAGTTTCTCCTAAATCCATGTTGAGTATTAATGAGAATGTTGTGTTTATTTAGTAAGGCGACCAATCTTGAATTTCAAACTTTTTCAAATATCTTGCTAAAACAGAAGTAAGAGTTATGGGTCTATAATGTTCTATAACACATTCATCACCCTTTTTAAATACTGATCTAATTATACTATTCGTTAAGCACTCTGGGAAAATATTTTGTTTGATGCATTTATTAAATGTACAATTATATCAACCAGTTTGTTTTTAACTTTTAGAACTCCAGAGGAGTTACCATCCTTATTTCTTATTCTAGTTTGACACTTATTACATTATATAAGTTAAAGCTAGCAGCCTATAATCATGAAGGTTACCATTCAAATTTATGTTATCACCCATTATCAGAATTTTTTGTGCCTTACCAGTTAGCATAGCTAAAAGGTTACTTAAGATTTTTAAAAAACACATTTAAATTAGAATTAGCTGATTTATAAATATCAATTACAATGGTATTATCAGCATCAGTTGAAACTCTAATTACACAACATTCAAGATCCATTTCCTTACTATAGTTTTGTATATTTGGAAGTTCATTTTAAATTAAAATTTCCTTTACATATATCACTACAACACCACTTTTATGTTTTCCCCTAAAAAAAAAAGCATGGCTAAACTGTAGTCTTGCAACTTGGAAAACACTATTTCATTATTGTTTAGAAGTGGTTGCAAATATACAATTGCATTTGACTAGGTTAATAACCTCAGAACTAGTTTCAAGGAATCACGTCCTCATTGACAGTTGGTTGCAACTGTTTGGCTCTCCTCAGATGAATATTGTCTCTTAGTCCCTCTGGCAATGGTTCTAAGAATTTGGTGATCAGATTTTTATCCATTGGGATTTCGAAGTTCATTAATCTTGGACGAAATTTCCAATGAATTATTTTCTCCCGAATACCTAAATTGGCACGTTTTTCTGCCCTGCTAACAACTTATGCAGAATTGACAATTTCCTGTCCTTGTGTCCGAAAGTGTGCTAGCCTGCTGATTTTTTTTGTTCCCTAGGTATGAAGTTTCCAAAGTGATCCTTAGGCCTCATTTCTGTTTTGCTGAGTTTGAGGTATATAGATTTGATCACATTCTTAACAATCTATAAATCCCAGATTTTTTATGTGCTGAAATTTTTTCTTTTTGGTTCGCATTTATGAGGAATTTTATGCTGAATTTATTTTTGGGAATGAGGGCTATTTTTCTGTCTTTGAAAATGTAAAGTTTTTTATGTGCCCATGCATTGAATTTGACCTTTCTGTGGACCAGATTTTTTTTATGGTGTTTGATGTTGGTATTCACTTTTTTCACTTCTTGTTATTTGAACTCCCTGCCTAACCTATCTGACTTTTCTTTTATGTAACAGTTTATTTTCACTGTTATAATATTCTCAGCTGTATTTTTGTAAGTAGGAGGAATGTTCACCAGTCTGTAGGTCTTCTTCTCTTCCTCAACTTCCCTAGGCTACCACTATCGTGGTGTTTGGGGAGTGCCTCAGATCCATTTCCTGAACTCCATTCTAGCCTCTGCTAATCTATTAAGCTGATCCCAAGTATTTCCTGTATTTGCTGCCTCTCTTTTGATCCCTTCTTCTCAGGTTTTTCTTGGTCTTCCAATCCGATTTCTTCCCAGTGGTCTTGCTCTCATAAGCTGATGTATCTTCCAGTCTATACCCATCCTTTTTACATGCCCAGACCATGCAAATTGTCTATCTTCAATCCTGTTGCTTATAGATGGTACTTTTAGTTCCTCTTTTATCCTTTAATTCCTGTTTCTCGCCCTCTCTTTCTTACTACACTTCCTAGGCTTTTCATTTGCATTGCATTTACCATGCTCATCTCAATTTTTTGTTACTACCCGGCTTTCACTTTCATAATCAAGCACTGGTTCTATCACTACCTTGTGTGCTCTGGTTTCTGTTCCCTCCATATTGTTTTAAACATTTCTTTCAGCTGATCAATCATAAATTTACCTCCAGCTTTAATCATCTCTGGGACTATTGCACCTACTCCTGCTGCCTTTTCATTGGTCCCACAGCTATCTGTACATCCCAGTAATCAATATCCAAATCTGCCTCCTCTTCTTCCTGTCCATTCCTGTCCATCCCTATCATTCCTGTCACTATTGTTGTTGGTCTCTACTTCCATCCTATCCCCTTCGTTCCTAAAATTTTCTTCATAATAATGTGTCCATACTTCTAATACCTCATGTGCTTCTATTTTCAGTTTGTTTTCTTTGTCCTTATACTATACACCCTATTGCCATTTTTTCCTCTTATGTGTGTCATTGTCCTCCAAAAGGTCCTGTTATCATACTGGAAAATATCTTCTATGTTCTCTCCAAATTCTTTTCAAACTTGTCTTTTGTCTATTTTCATCTCCATTTTACACTCCTTTTTCTTTTTATCACATTCTTCTGTATGTCTAGTATCCTTGGTGCTCAAATACTGTTTCCATGTTTTTTCTTCTCCTTCACAGCTTTTTGTACATCTTCACTCCACTAATTTGTTGCCTTCACCCCTTCCCTCACTTTTTTCATTCAAAATACTTCACTAGCCATCAACATATCTTCTTTGAAGGAGCTCCATTTATCCTTTACTGTATCCTCTACAGTACCTCTCTCCCCAATTATTTGTTCCAGTGTCTTTCTATATTCTTCCCTTTTGGTTTTTTCTTGGAGGTCTTGCCATCTTATCCTTTGGTAGCCAGTCCACTTCCTGCATCTCTCACCTGCAAGAGTCATATCTGCTACGATAGGAAGTGGTCTGTAGATAATTCTGCTCATCTTATAACTTTTACATCTCTGCAAGAATTATACACTTCTTTCGGTAGTAAGAAATAATCTATTATACTTTCATATTGGGTGGACTTCAACTTAAATTGGTGTGTACGTTTATGTTTGTAGTTTGAATTAGCTATGATCATTCTGTTGCTTATACATAAATCAATTATTCTGTTTCCATTTCCATTTAATGTCATTTCTCCGCCATAAGGGCCAAGAGCCTTTCTGCTAATCCTCCTTTCGTTTCCTACACATCCATTTAAGTCCCGCATTATGATTAATTTTCTCCTACTCCTTTCTGCATTATCTATTAGGTTTTGTAGTTCTTCGAAAAATACTTTCTTTTCTTCTAATTGGGAATCATCTATAGGTGCATAAGCCTGGATGAGAGTCAAAGACATTTCTAATTCCATATCTATAGACATGAATCTCGAGTTATATGGTTCCCATGATGTCACTTTCTTGTTTAATTCCTCAGTTACAATTATGGCCACTCCTTCCTTGGCCCTTTCTTTCCATGGTACTCCTACATATCTCATTACATAATTACCTTGTAACCTTTGGGTACTACGTCTCTTTTCCTTACCTCACCAACCCCCAATACTCCAATCTTATGTTTCTTCATTTCCTCTACCATCTCTACTTCTTTCCCAACTTTTGTTTTTATGTTGCAAGTTCCAATTCTTAATCCCTAGTACTTGTGCAGTCTTTATCTATTTATACATCCAATTCCGAGGCTTTTATTATTCTTTTGAATCACACTTTACTTAAAAGTGGGGGATTAGCCCAGCTTTTAAGGTCCCAATTTATCCCTGGGAATACATGTAATCCTCAGCTCTTGAGGAAGGGTTTTGGCATTTCCTACCAAATCCAAAAGGTCTAGTTTTCCCGCCATTACTCTGTTTTCCCACTGGGCGATGGGGTTGCCACGTCCCTACGCCAAGTCTGTAGGTCAAAATGTTAAAAACAGCAACTTTGTGTGATGGGGAGGTTGTAGCTATTGTTCTTTATATAGTTGTCAGCATAGGTGTTCTTTCTATATGTTCCAAATGTTGGGCTATTGTTATTCTTCATTATTTGTATATATTTCCACGTAGGGTATTTGATTATCCATTTCTGTTTCCTTGGTGAATTCAATATTGCTGGATAGTAGATTCAAGCATTTCAGAGCATCTTGTACATGTTCACTATTTACTATTGTGATTACATGATCTGACATATGTGGTCCAACTTTTGAATAACCAAGGGAAAGGTTTCACTACACCGGTCTCGGAAGAACTTATTTATAAGTCAGCCAAAAGCCTGACATTGGATTTTGCTTGGCTAGGTCTGCGTTTTTTTCAAAATTATTTATCGTAAAACTTAAGAAACTTTGCTCAAAGAACAGTTTCGTCAATCTACAGAGGTGTTTGATTTCCATTGCATTCCTGTTGATGGCAGTTAACTAAATCTTTAAGGTTTCCATTACCCTATCTTAAGGGAGGCTTTGAAAAAGTGAAATAACATCAGGAGACACAAGTGTATCCCGATCTTCAATTTGAATACGCTTTTTCTTTCTATTTAATTCAGGTGAATTCCCGAAGCCTAAAGAATCAAATTTCTGCAATTCTTGAAATTTCGAGTCAACCATTTTGCCAGATTATAAGTTGGATTTCCAATACATGAGATTTCCTTTCTGAGGTTGTGAATTCTTGATAAACTATAGATTTTGGAGGTTTAAGGATTAGCTGCTTTTAATCTTTTTATATGCAGAATTTTATGCTGAATTTATTTTCGGGGATGAGTGTTATGTGCTGTCTTTGAAAATCTTCTGAAAGTTTTTATGTGCCTAAGGATGGAATGTGACGTTTTTGAACTCAGGATTTGTTTTTGGTGGTTTGAGAATTGTATTTGCTGTTATCAGTTTTTGTTGCATGAATTTCCTGAATAACCGATCCATCATTGCTTTTGTTTACCATGTATTTCCACATTTTTAAACATTTTCTAGGTTATTTTCCTTGTCAGTAGGGGGAATGCTCATATTTTGTAGGTCAAAGTGTTAAAACCTCCTACTGTGTGTGATGGGGGATTGTTGCTGGTTTTTTTTATATAGTTATCAGTATAGGTGTTCTTTCTATTTATTCCAAAAGTTATGCTTTTCTTCTTCATAAATTAATAATCCACTTCAGATATGCAATCGTTTTAATGATTACTTTTTATAAATGTTGCTAGCAATCAAAATACCCCTGATGTTGCAGGTTTTAAAACTAATAAGGGTATAGGAAATTCGCTTTATTCGTATGATACTACGGCAGATGAAGTTATAAGATTAATTAATGGATTTAAAAATAAAAATTCCACTGGATGGGATGGAATTAGCTCTAAATTGTTAAAAAGATGTAAACATGTTTTGAGCACCCCCTTGGTTCATCTAATAAATACATCACTAAACCTAGGAATTTTCCCAGATTGTTTAAAAATTAGTGCTGTGATTCCGATACATAAAAAGGGAGACAAAAGTAACATGCAAAACTATAGACCTATAACCCTTACCTCGGTAATAGCTAAGTTGTTTGAAAAAATACTATTGAAGAGAATTATGAATTTCTTTGAAAAATATGATATTTTAAATGATTTTCAGCATGGCTTTCGGGCTAAAAGATCAACCACCACAGCCCTAATAGACTTTACTCACAACATCTTAAGTAATCTAAATGAAAGAAAGAAAACTGTAGGCATACTTTTTTATCTATCTAAGGCGTTTGACTGTGTCCAACATGATACATTACTATTAATCTTAGAAAAGTACGGTATTAGAGGGGTTACCAATAGATTAATTTCGTCGTATCTAAAAGGTCGTGTACAATACACAGAAATAAGTTTCAAACAAGGAAAAAAAAGAACAAAATTTAAATCAAGTGCTGAAATAGTTAAATATGGTGTACCCCAAGGCTCAGTACTTGGACCATTATTCTTTATTTTATATTTAAATGATATGTATTCGACACCTAATTGTAAAATTATAAGCTATGCAGATGACACCACTATTATATGTAAAGCAAACAATGATCTTGACTTGAAATCATTAGCCACCAATGAATCGCTAAGAATAAACACATTTTTTAAATCTCTCAACCTCAATAATAACCCTGACAAGAAAAATATAATTAAATTTGAGTTAAGCAAGAAGAAAAAAGATATATTATTTCATATTAACTTTGGAAATGCTGCAATACAGGAATCTGATTCTCACAAATTTTTAGGAATGCAAGTAGATAAACTCATGTCCTGGACTAATCATATCGATGACCTATGTAAAAAAATAAGTAAAGGTTTGTATTTAATGAGGGAATTTGCAAAAACTTGTAATGTTGAGGTTCTAAAACTTATATACTATGGGTTAATTTATTCACATATCCAATATGGTATTGAATTATGGGGGGGTTGTAATAAAATGCATATGCAAAGGGTTCTAGTGCTACAAAAGAAATGTATCAGAACTATGTTTAAAATGGGGTGTCGAGAATCATGCAGGGAAGTTTTTAAAAGAGAAAAGATGTTTACTGTAGTATCTCTATACATATACACAGTAACTTACTTAATTAACCAGAAGAAACCAAAACTAAATAGTGAAATACATAACCATGATACTAGATGCAAACTTGACTTACATTATACCAGCTACAATGTAAAATCTGTAAATAAAGATCCCTATATAATAGGATTACACATGTATAATTGACTCCCTGCATATGTAAAAAATGAAAATGCTGTTAAATTTAAACAATGTCTCAAGACATATTTACTGAACAATCCTGTGTATGATATCAATGAATTTTTAAAATAATTTATGTAGACTATATTAATACTTTGTTAAACCAAACATCCTGTGTATATTAATGTATTTTTATAATTTATGTAGACTAAGTTTATTTAATGCTAATTTTGTTTAATGTAAACTGACAATGCCCGATACTCGAAAAGAGTCTATAGGCTGCCAATAAATTACAATTACAATTCTTAGGTCCAGGTAGGGTAGTTAATTTTCCACTTTTGTTTCCTTGGTGAATTTAATGTTGCTGTATTGCAGATTCAATAATTTTGAATAACCAAGGGAAGAGTTTCATACCCCTGTCACTAAAGAACTCATAAATAAGTAGGCCTAGGTTGACATTGTGTTTCCCATGGCAAAACCTGCATTTTGTTCAATATAATTTGCACCAAAACTGAAGAAACTTTTCTCAATACACAGTTTTGTCAATTTATTGAACTCTTTGGTTTTCATTGGATTCCTGTTGTTAATAGTTAACCAACTTTTTAATACCTGTAACACCCTAACTTGGAAAAAGAGAAATAACAGCAAAAGACACTGTGCATCCCCATCTTCAAGTTGAAAGTTCTTTATCTTTGTAATTAACTGGGAAGAATTCCTGATGCCTAAGAAATCAAAATTCGTGAGTTCTTGAAATTTTTAATGACCTTTTTGCCAGATTGTAATTTGGGGTTCCACTACATGAGATGTTAGGTCTGATTTTGTTTCCGGGTTTCTATGTTGTTGGTAAAGCATCCATTTTAGGTATTGAAGAGTTACCTACTTTTAATTATTTTGTATTCTTGTTACAAAGAATGCATTGGACAGCTGTCAGGCTTGCATTTATGTTTTGGATGCATTTGCTCAAAGAGTCCATCTTTACTGGGGCATATTCAGGGCCTTTTAAAAGATTTTCCATTCTTTGTATGTAATCTTGCATGCCCAAAATTAACAATTTTTTGCCTTTTTCTGCTTTTTGGAATGCCACTGCTTTTGAATTTAGTTTTTTATAATTTTTTTGAAAGCGTTTGTGTGGCGTGTATCTTTTATGTTGGCCAGAATAGGTTCAGATTTATTTCTGGTATGTTAGTGTTTGCAGTTTCAATGACAGTGACACATTCTTTAGAGTGTGTGCTGTTGCTAATGCAAGTCTTTAAACATTGACTTTAGAGATTTATATCTGATGCTGAGAAAATTTCTTGCAATAAGTTCACAACTTTATTCTCACCTTTTTCATTTAATGAACTCTAGTGATTATATTTTTCTTTTGCTTTAACCAAATTAGTTTGTTCCTTAGCACATAGCGCTTTTTGTTAACTTGGAAGTTAAGTCGATCGAACATAGTTTGTTCTAAACATGCCCAAGTTTAGAACCCAAGGAGCTTTAAAAGTTTTAAATGCATAACATATAATGGTTAATATAATTGATTCATTTTTTTCTAACGGTGATTCTCTTCCATTCTTGGTATGTTGTTTTTCTTGGCCCTTTGCAGTGCGTTCTTTTTGTTTTGTTTGACATATTTCATAATGCAATTAATAATCAATTTTTTGGAGATGCATGCATTAATGAATTTTATATCTTGAAAATTTTCTTTGTCTTTAACTTCAGCTTCAGAACTTCTTAAATGTCTTTGTTACAACAGTCCACATAGAACCATAATTCCAATTATTGATGCCATATCTTACCACCATCTTGTTTCTTCAGTTGCTTTTTTCTTTCATTAGACTTGTTGGCCAATGATTCATCATTTTTTAATGGGAAGGCATAATGAAAAGATTAGCAGCTATAGTTGTAAGCTTTCACGGCCGGAGTCCAAATTATAACTAGAAGAATTTTCTGGAAGCAATAGAAATTTATAAACATCCCAATAACTTTAATGGGAAAGAAAAGACTCAAAAACTAAGCAAAAATTGGCATCCACTACTTGAGAACATCAAACAGGCACAAACCCAACGAGATCATCCAAACCAATCAGGAATCAAAAGCACCATAGTGGCTAACCGTCTCCCTCCACCACCCCTGCACATGCAGCTCCAGCCAGACCAATCATATGAAAGCAGCCTGAGTATAAATACTGCCGCTATTTCAGCTGAGTCAGTTGCGACCAAACCTTCACCGAGAAGACTTAGACCATGCCACTGAAGATGTTCACCGCAGTTGTGAACAAAACGTCTGGACCTGAAAATTCCAGCTGACCACGGCTTCTCAGCCCTGCTAATTCTTCTAGTTATAATTAGCAGCTGTAGTTTAGAAGTGGCTGCAAGTATACAGTTTCATGGAATTTCTTCATCATCAGCTGATTGCAACTGTTTGTCTCTCCTCTGATGGTTATGTTTGTCTCTTATTCCTTCTGGCAATGGTTCTATGAATTTGGTGATCAGATTATTGTTCATTGGGATCTCAATGTTCATTAATCTTGGACAAAATTTCCAACAAAATATTTTCTCCCAAGCATTTAAATTGGTGGATTTTTGTGCTTGCCTAACAAGTGATGCATGGTTGACAATTTTGTGTCCTTGTATCTTAAAATGCACTGCAACTGCTGATTTTTCTTCTTCCCTGGATTTGATGTTTCATTAGTTTTCCATAAGCCTTGTTTCTATGTTTCCTTAGTTTGACCTATATAGATTTGATCACATTCTGTACAACCTATTGTATAAATCCCGGACTTTTTATGAGCTAGTATTTGTAATTTTTGGTTCGCTTTTATGCAGGGCTTTTAGAAGATTTTCCATTCTTTGTATTCAATCTTGTGTGTCAAAAATTGTGAATATGTTGCCTTTGTCTGCTTTTTGGAATGTTACTGCTTTTTAATTAGGTTTTGTTTAATATTTTGAAAGGGATGTTTGTGTGGCATCTATTTTTTAATTTCGCCAGAATAGGTTAATATTTATTTCTAATTGTCCACTTCTCACCTTCGGGTATATTAGTGATCACAATTTCAAGGTCAGCAAAATATTCATTATTGTTTGTGCTTTAACATGCAAGTTTTTAAGCATTAATTTTTTTTTTTTTTTTTTTATACTAAGCACCCATACTAGGAATATGGCTATACATAAGCTGAGGATTTTGCCTAACCAAGTTTTACTTATAAACTAGCACATTTATTTTAATCGTAAGGATGATGATGATAATAATAATAAAAGCTTACAACAGGCATGCTCTACATTTCTTAAAATAAACTGTAAACTTATGATTCATCTACTTCTCTTTTTGCTTACCACATGCATTTCTTTTCACCTTAGCCAAATACTCACCTACTTTTTTGCTATCTTAAACAGTTTGGTTAAGGCTATCTTTCTGTCCATTTTCAGCCATTTGCCATTTATACACTGTTTCCTCCAAAGCTCTGTCCTTTTACAGCCAAACTAAATGTTCTACATCTTCTTTTCCACCACATATTGGGCATTGATTCTGTGGAGTCATTTTTAAATAAGCTTTACTCTCCTCACACCAGCTCATGCCCAAGCAATGGCCTGACAACTGTCAAACAACTTCTTTGTGACAAGGATATAAAAAGATTAAAAGCAGCTAATCCTTCAACCCCCAAAATGTACAGCTTACCAAGAATACACAATATCAGAAAGGAAATCAGACCCATCATCTCATGTATTGGAGCCCCAACTTACGAGGGGCATACTGAAAATCATGAGCAACACTGTTTTACAATCTTAATATTTATTTTTAAGCCAAACCAAATACATCATCATAATCTACAGACTTTCTTTCACTTTTCGACATAGTCTCCATTGTTTTGCACACATTTTCCCCATCGTTCTACAAGTTTGAAAATGCCCTTGCGATAGAACTCCGTTCCAGCTGCCCGCAGACCCTGACGCACTGCTTTCCGAATATCCTCCAGCGTCTCATAGCGTTGGCCACACATCTGCTCTTTCACAGAACCGAAAAGATGGTTGTCGGAGGATGCCAAGTCGGGACTGTAGGGAGGATGTGGAAGAGTTTCCCACCCTAATGCCCTGATCTTCTCCATAGTGGCATGGGCAGTATGCGGACGCACATTATCCTGTTGAAGGATGATCCTCTTTCCAGGGCGTTTATCACGCAAAGCCCGACGGAGCTTCAGAAGTGTCTTGATGTAGCGGGCAGAATTTATGGTTTGTCCAGGTTTAAGAAAGTCAACCAGGATGCAACCTTGTGCATCCCAAAAGACACTTCCCATAACTTTTCCTACAGACTGCACTGTCTTCGCTTTCTTCTTCGATGGTGAGTTCAAGTGGTGCCATTCCATACTCTGACGTTTCGTTTTTGGCTCATAGTGATGGAACCAGCTCTCATCTCCAGTCACAATACACGTCAAAAATTCATCACCTTCATTATGAAATCTCTGAAGAAGGTTTTGTGCAATGGTTCTTCTCTGAAGTTTGTGGTCTTCAGTCAATAAACGGGGGACCCAACGGGCACAGACCTTTCGATAACCCAAGCTGTGGATCATTTCTTGCACTGCATTATGTCCTATTCCAAGTTTCGCAGTAATTTCATTCACAGTGAAACGCCTATCTCCTGTAATGAGCTCATCAACTCTTTCCTTGCTGCGTTCTGTAGAGGCAGTTCGAGGATGCCCGCTAGGAGGCGCATTTTGCAGACTCGTGTTTCCATCTTTGAAATGTTTCACCCATCTTCTAACACTGCTGGCACCCACGCAGGTTGAAGTCTGAGATGAATTTCAGGAGCAGATTTTCCTTCTTTCACAAGGAATTCAATGACAGCACGCTGTCGAAACAAAACATCAATGTCAGCCATTTTTCAAACACCGTCTGTGGTCACGTGATAGAAGCTAATGACGTCACAATATGTCAACATGTGGCTTAAAGTCTGTAGATTACGATCTTGCAATTCGTTTCGTTACATTGTTGACATTTAAATTTTTACAATGGGTTGCTCGTGACTTTCAGTATGCCCCTCGTATAATCTGGCAAAATGCTAAAACTCACAAAATTCAAGAATTGCCAAAATTTGATTCTTTAGGCTTCAGGAATTTTGTTGGAGTCATTTTCTAATAAGCATTACTCTCCACACGTCTGCTCATGCCCAAGCAAGGGCCTGACTTTGTTCTTTACTTAATTTATCCACATACATTAACATTTATTTAAAAGACTTATTTCTTATACTGAGAAATTTTCTTGCAATACGTGAACTATATTATTCTCACCTTTTTCATTCTTATGAAACCTAGTGCTTAATTCTTTTCTTCTACTTTAAACAAATTAGTTAGTTCCTTAGCATATTGCGCTTTTTCTTAATTTGGAGGGTAAGTCAATCGAAAATAGTTTGTTCTAAGAATGCCCAAGCTTAGAACCCAAGGATATTTGAAAGCTTTAAATGCCTAACATACAACAGTAAATCAAGGTGATTCATTCTTTTGTAATGGTGATTCTTTTCCATTCTTAGCATTCTAAATTCCATGGCATTTTGCATTGCTCTACTTCTGTTTTGTTTGACATATTTCCTGACGAAAATAGGAAGCAATTTTTTGGAGACACACTCAATGAATTTTATATCAACAAATCTATTTTTATATAATTTGAGCTTAAAAACCTTTTTAACCTCTTTCTTGCAACCAAACCCATAGAACCATCATTCAAGTCATTGATGACAGATCTTACCACCATCTTCTTTCTCCAGTTGCTTTTAATTCTGATAACCTTGTTAGCCAATTATTCTTTATTTTTTAATCTAAAGACACAATTAAAAGAGTAACTGTTATAGTTTAGAAGTGGTTTGCAATATATAATTTCATTAAATTAAGTTACTTACCTCAGAACAAGTTTCAAGGATGCACTTCCTCATTGTCAGATGATTGCAAGTGGTTGGCTCTCCTCTGATGGTTATGTTTGTGCCTTAGTCCCTCTTGCAATGATTCAATGCATTTGGTAGTGAATGCATCCAGAAAACAAGACACAAATGCAAGCCCAGCAGCTGTCAAACAACTTCTTTGTGACAAGGATATAAAAAGATTAAAAGCAGCTAATCCTTCAACCCCCAAAATGTATGGCTTACCAAGAATACACAACCTCAGAAAGGAAATCAGACCCATCATTTCATGTATTGGAGCCCTAACTTATATTCTGGCAAAATACACAAACTCACAAAATTCAAGAATTGCTGAAATTTCATTCTTTAGGCTTCAAAAATTACCAAGAATACACTACCTCAGTAAGGGAATCAGACCCATCATCTCATGTATTGGAGCCCCAAAATATAATCTGGCAAAATGGCTAACTCACACATTTCAAGAATTGCTGGAGTATTATCCTTTAGGCTTCAGGAATTCATCTGAGTTAATTAGAAAGAAACATGTAGTAAAATTTAAGATGGGGATACACTGGTGTCCTCTAATGTTATTTCACTTTTTTTCAAGCGTAACTTTAGATAGGCTTTTAGAAGCATTAGAGAATTAGTTAAGTGCCATCAACAGGAATCCATTGGAAATCAAAGAGCTCATTAAATTGAAGAAACTGTTCATTGAGCAAAGTTTCTTAAGTTTTAAGGTAAATTATTTTGAAAAAACGCTGACGTAGCCATGCAAATTGCAATGTCGGGGTTTTGGCTGACTTATTTATGAGTTCTTTAGAGACCAGGGTAGTGAAAGGTTTCCCTTGGTTATTCAAAACTTGGACCAGATATGTCTAGTCATGTATTCACAATAGTAAATAGTTAACATGTACAAGATGCTCTGAAATGATTGAATCTACCATACAGCAATACTATATTCACCAAGGAAGCAGAAGTCGATAATCAATTCCCCTACATGGAAATAAATATAAATAATAAACAAATAACAAAAAATGACAAAAGTGAATAAAACCCTGACACCACAAAAACAAAATCCAGTATTCAGAAAGGCCACAGTCCATTCTTGGGTACATAAAAAAATTCATAAGCTTTGCAAAGACAGCAACATAGCAAACAACACAAATAAAATTCAAGATTATTCCTCATAAAAGCGAACTAAAAAGGGAAAATGCCAGATCATAGAAAATCCAGACTTTATAGGATAGACTGTAAAGAATGTGATTAAATCTGTGTAGGTCAATCTAAGCAAAACATAGAAGTGAATCCTAAGGAACACTTTAGAAACATCAAATGTTAAGAGGAAATAACATAAGCAGGGTTGCACATTTTTGGATACAAAGACATGAAATTGTCAATTCTGCATCACTTGTTAGGCAGCATGACAAAGGTGCCAATTTAAGTATTCCGGAGAAAATTATTCGTTGTAAATTTCGTGAAAGGTAAATGAACTTTGAGAATGCAGTGGATATATTCCTGAAAACCAAATTCGTGCAAACATCGCCAGAGGGACAGAGAGACAAATATAACCATCAGAGGTGAACCAAACTGCTGCAATATGCTGACGATGAGGAAGAGATTTCTTGAAACTAGTTCTGAGGTAAATAACCTAATTTAAGGAAATTGTATATTTGCAACCACTTCTAAACTATAACAGTCAATATTTTCATTAGGTCTTCATATTCAAAAAAGATGAATAATTGGCCAATTTGTCTAATGGATGAAAAAAAAGCAAGTGGGGAAACAAGATGGCGGTAAAAGCTGACATCAATGATTGGAATGATGTGTGTATGGCATTTGATTGTAAGAAAGTCAATAAACAACTTAAACTGTAGTTAAAGAGAAAGGACATTTTTGAGGGTAGAAAATTCATTAATGAGTGCGTCTCCAAGAAATTGTGTCCTAATTTTGTCAGGAAATATGTCAGACAAAACAGTAATAACACATTGCAAAGAGCCGTCGAAAATGAATAATAGGAATGGAAGAGCACTACCGTTACAAATGAATGAAAGACTTTGAATTACCATTATATGGTATGTATTTAAAACTGACAAGGCTCCTTGGGTTTGAAGTTTGGGAATGCATAGAACAAACTATGTTCAGTTACCTTACCCTCTAAATTAACAAAAAGTGCAATGTGCTAATGAACACATTAACCCGTTTAGTGCAAAGGAAAATATAAACTGAGTTTATAAGAAGCAAAAAGGTTAGAATATGGTGAACTTAACGCAAGAGAATTTCACAGCATCAGAAAAAAGTCTCTTCTATAATGGGTTAGGCACATGCATTAGCTACAGCACAAACAATGACGAATATTTCGCTGTCATTCAAATATTGATCGCTAACTTACCAAACAGTGAGAAGTAGACACTTAGAAATTAAAGTGAATTTACACTTCTCAACATAAAAGATACAGGCCACACAAACAGCACTTTCCAAAAGCTATTACAAACCTAAGTTGAAAACAGAAACATTCCAAAAAGCGGATAATGGCAAGAAGTTAGTAAATTTGCACATGGTAGATTACATACAAAGAATGGGAAATCTTCTGAAAGCCCCTGAATACACCCCAGGAAAGGTGGACCCTTTGAACAAATGCTTCCAAAACACAAATGCAAGCCTCGCTGCTGTCCAAAATATTCTTTCTGATAAGAATATAAAAAGTAAAAGCAGCTAATCCTTCAATCCCCAAAATGTAGGGTTTACCAAGAATAAACAAACTCGGAAAGGAAAATGAGACCTATCATCTCATATATAAGAGCCCCAACTTATAATCTGGCAAAATGGCTAACTCAAAATTTCAAGAATTGCAGAAATTTGATTCTTTAGGCTTCGGGAATTCATCTGAATTAAATAGAAAGAAAAAGGGTATTCAAATTGAAGATCGGGATACACTTGTGTCTCCTGATGTTATTTCACTTTTTCAAAGCCCCCTTAAGATAGGGTAATGGAAACCTTAAAGATTTAGTTAACTGCCATCAGCAGGAATACAATAGAAATCAGACAGCTCTATAGATTGACAAAGCTGTTTTTTGAGCAAATTTTCTTAAGTTTTATGATAAATTATTTTGAAAAAAATGCAGACATAGGCAAGAAAAATCCAATGTCAGGCTTTTGGCTGACCTATAAGTAAGTTCTTCCGAGACCGGTGTAGTGAAACCTTTCCCTTGGTTATTCAAAAGTTGGACCACATATGTCAGATCTTGTAATCACAATAGTAAATAGTGAGCATGTACAGGATGCTCTGAAATGAATGAATCTACTGTACAGCAATATTGAATTCACCAAGGAAACAGAAATGGATAATCAATTACCCTACGTGGAAATATATATAAATAATGAAGAATAACAATAGCCCAACATTTGGAACATATAGAAAGAACACCTATACTGACAACTATATAAAGAACAATAGCTACAACCTCCCCATCACACAAATTTGCAGTTTTTAACACTTTGACCTACAGACTTGGCGTAAGGATGCGGGGACCCCATCATCCAGTGAGAAACCAGAGTAATGGCAGGAAAACCAGAGCTTTTGGGTTTTGTAGGAAATGCTAAAATCCTTCCTCAAGAGCTGATAATTACTTGTATTTCCAGCGATATATTGGGACCTTAAAAGCCTCGGAAACGGATGGATAAATAGATAAAGACTGCGCAAGAACTATGGATTAAGTACTGGTACTTGCAACATCAAAACAATAGTTGGGCAATAAGTAGAGATGGTAGTGGAAATGAAGAAACATAAGATTGGAGTATTGGGGGTAAGTGAGGTTAGGAAAAAGGGACGTGGTACCCAAAGGTTACAAGGTAATTATGAAATGAGATATGTAGGAGTACCATGGAAAGAAAGGGCCAAGGAAGGAGTGGCCATAATTGTAACTGAGGAAATAAACAAGAAAGTGACATCATGGGAACCATATAACTCGAGATTGATGTCTATAGATATGGAATTACTAATGCCCTTGACTCTCATCCAGGCTTATGCACCTATAGATGATTCCCAATTGGAAAAAAAGAAAGTATTTTTCGAAGAACTACAAAACTTAATAGATAATGTAGAAAGGAGTAGGAGAAAAGTAACCATATTGGGGGACCTAAATGGATGTAAAGGAAATGAAAGGAGGATTAGCAGAAAGGCTCTTGGCCCTTATGGCGGAGAAATGAACATTAAATGGAAATGGAAACAGAATAATTGATTTATGTATAAGCAACAGAATCATCATAGCTAATTCAAACTACAAACATAAACGTATACACCAATATAAGTTGAAGTCCACCCAATATGAAAGTATAATAGATTATTTCTTACTACCGAAAGAAGTGTATAATTTTTGCAGAGATGTAAAAGTTATAAGAGGAGCAGAATTATCTACAGACCACTTCCTATTGGTAGCGGATATGACTTTTGCAGGTGAGAGATGCAGGACGCAGACTGGCTACCGAAGGATAAGATGGCAAGACATCTAAGAAAAAAACCAAAAGAGAAGAATTTAGAAAGAAACTGGAACAAATAATTGGGGAGAGAGGTATTGTAGAGGATACAGTAAAGGATAAATGGAACTCCTTCAAAGAAGATATGTTGATGGCTAGTGAAGTATGTTGAATGAAAAAAGTGAGGGAAGGGGTGAAGGCAACAAATTAGTGGAGTGAAGATGTACAAAAAGCTGTGAAGGAGAAGAAAAAACCATGGAAACAGTATTTGAGCACCAAGGGTACTAGATATGCAGAAGAATACGATACAAAGAAAAAGGAGTGTAAAATGGAGATGAAAACAGACAAAAGACAAGTTTGAAAAGAATTTGGAGAGAACATAGAAGATATTTTCCAGTATGATAACAGGACCTTTTGGAAGACAATGAGACACCTAAGAGGAGAAAATGGCAATAGGGTGTATAGTATAAAGGACAAATAAAACAAACTAAAAATAGAAACACAGGAGGTTTTAGAAATATGGAGTCATTATTATGAAGAAAATTTTAGGAACAAAGGGGATAGGACGGAATTAGACCAACAACTATAATGACAGGAATGATAGGGATGGACAGGAAGAAGATGAGGCAGATTTGGATATTGATTACTGGGATGTACAGATAGCTGTGGGACCAATGAAAAGTGGTAAAGCAGCAGGAGTAGATGCAATAGTCCAAGAGATGGTTAAAGCTGGATGTAAAGTTATGATTGATCAGCTGAAAGAAATGTTTAAAACAATATGGAGGGAAGTATATATCCCAGTTGAGTGGAACCAAAGCATAATAATGTCCATATACAAAAAGGGAGAGCCACATAAATGTGAGAATTATAAAGCAATATGCCTAATAAATACAACTATGAAGTTATACACAAGTATTTTTGAAAGGAACTTGAGGCAGTATGTGGAAGAGGACTTAGAAGATGAACAGGCAGGATTTAGTCCTGGAAGACAGACTCAAGATCAGATATTTGCATTGAGAGTTATTACAGATAAATGAATAACTAAAGGCAAATCAGCATATCTGGTATTTTTGAATTAGCAAATGAACTTTGACTCGGTACCAAGAGAAGAGATATGGAAGGAACTACATAAGAAGCAAGCACCTTTAAAATTAATAAGGGTGATCAGTTCTACATTCAAGAATGTAGAAGGCATTGTAAGACTAAAAGGTAGGACCTCATAGCTTTTCCCAATGGAAAAAGGTGTTAAACAAGGGGATAGTTTAAGCCCATTGCTATTTACAATTTTCATGGATGAAATAATGAAGACCTATAAAATGAGAACTAGTAAGGCAGTAGTAGGAATTTGGAATTTAAGACCTATATCTTGTCAAGGTCTTAGCTTATGCTGATGACATAGTATTGTTAGCAAATTCAGAAAGAAAGCTGCAACATGCAATATTAGAATGGACAGAAACATTGAAGGAAACAGGGATGGCAGTAAATTACAAAAAGATTAAAGTAATGATGGTAGCCAGGACTGAAGATCAGATAAAAGAGATTAAGATAGAAAAGAATGGACATCAGCTAGAACAAGTTGAAAGTTTTGAATACTTAAGAACAGTGGTACACCAAACTGGTAAACTACATGAAGAAATAAGAAAGCACGTGGAGAAAGCTACCAAGTCACATTATTCATTAAGCAGATGTGATCTTGGGAAAGAAGGAGATAAAAAGACAAAAACAGGAGTATACAAGGTAGTGATAGAACCAGTGCTTGTTTACGGAAGTGAAAGCTGGGTAGTAACAAAAAATGAGTTTAGCATGGTAAATGCAATGCAAATGAAAAGCCTAAGAAGTGTAGCAAGAAAGACATGGCGAGAAACAGTTAGGAATGAAAGGATAAAAGAGGAACTAAAAGTACTATCTATAAGCAACAGGATTGAAGATAGACAACTTACATGGTCTGGGCATGTAAAAAGGATGGGTAAAGACAAGAAGATATATCAGCTTATGAGAGCAAGACCACTGGGAAGAAATCTGATTGGAAGATCAAGAAAAACCTGGGAAGAAGGGATCAAAAGAGTGGCAGCAAATACAGGAAATACTTGGGATCAGCTTAATAGATTAGCAGAGGCTAGAATTGAGTTCAGGAAATGGATCTGAGGCACTCCCCAAATACCATGATAGTGGTAGCCTAGGGAAGTTGAGGAAGAGAAGAAGACCTACAGACTGGTGAAAAGTCCCCCTACTTACAAAAAATACAGCTGAGAATATATTAATAACAGTGAAAATAAACTGCTACATAAAAGAAAAGGCAGATAGGTTAGCCAGGGAGTTCAAATAACAAAAAATGACAAAGGTGTATACCAACTCCAAACAACATAAATCAAATCTGTTCTTCAGAAAGTTTGCATTCCATCTATGGGTACATAAAAAATTTCAGGATATTTTCAGACAGCAACAAACATAGCACTCAACCGCAAAATAAAATTCAGTATAACATTCCTCATAAAAGTGAACTAAAAAGGAAAAATGCCAGATCATAGAAAATCCAGAGGTCATAGGATAGGCTGCAAAGAATGTGATTAAATCTGTGTAGGTCAATCTAAGCAAAATATAGAAGTGAATCCTAAGAAACACTTTAGAAACATCAAATGTTAAGAAGAAATAACATAAGCAGGGTTACACATTTTTGGATACAAAGACATGTAATTGTCAATTCTGCATCACTTGTTAGGCAGCATGAAAAAGGTGCCAATTT
This sequence comes from Hymenopus coronatus, assembly GCA_030762935.1. Lineage (NCBI taxonomy): Eukaryota > Metazoa > Arthropoda > Insecta > Mantodea > Hymenopodidae > Hymenopus > Hymenopus coronatus. Next base: position 532,538,118 of record CM060900.1, on the reverse strand, counting down.
AGTATTCAGGAGAAAATTATTCGTTGGAAATTTAGTGCAAGATAAATGAACTTTGAGAAACCAGTGGACAGATTCCTGAAAACCAAATTCGTGGAAACATCGCCAGAGGGACAGAGAGACAAATATAACCATCAGAGGTGAGCCAAACTGCTGCAATATGCTGACGATGAGGAAGAGATTTCTTGAAACTAGTTCTGAGGTAAATAACCTAATTTAAGGAAATTGTATATTTGCAACCACTTCTAAACTATAACAGTCAATATTTTCATTAGGTCTTCATATTCAAAAAAGATGAATAATTGGCCAATTTGTCTAATGGATGAACAACGCAAGATGGTGGTAAAAGCAGACATCAATGATTGGAATGATGTGTGTGTGGCATTTCATTGTAAGAAAGACATTAAACAACTTAAACTGAAGCTGAAAAAAAAGGAAATTTTTGAGGATAGAAAGTTCATTAATGAGTGCATCTCGAAGAAATTGTGTCCTAATTTTGTCAGGAAATATGTCAGTCAAAACAGAAATAACACATTGCAAAGGGCCGTGGAAAATGAATAATAGGAATGGAAGACTTTGAATTACCGTTATATGGTATGCATTTAAAACTGACAGGGCTCCTTGTGTGTGAAATTTGGGAATGCATAGAACTCACTATGTTCAGTTACCTTACCCTCTAAATTAACAAAAAGTGCAATGTGCTAACGAACACATTAACCCGTTTAGTGCAAAGGAAAATATAAACTCTGGGTTCATAAGAAGCAAAAAGGTTAGAATATGGTGAACTTATCGCAAGAGAATTTCATAGCATCAGAAAAAATCTCTTATATAATGATTTAGGCACATGCATTAGCTACAGCACAAACATTGACGGATATTTCGCAGTCATTCAAATATTGATCGCTAACTTACCAAACAGTGAGACGTAGACACTTAGAAATTAAAGTGAATTTACACTTCTCAACATAAAAGATACAGGCCACACAAACAGCACTTTCCAGAAGCTATTACAAACCTAAGTTGAAAACAGAAACATTCCAAAAAGCGGATAATGGCAAGAAGTTAGTAAATTTGCACATGGTAGATTACATACAAAGAATGGGAAATCTTCTGAAAGCCCCTGAATACACCCCAGGAAAGGTGGACCCTTTGAACAAATGCTTCCAAAACACAAATGCAAGCCTCGCTGCTGTCCAAAATATTCTTTCTGATAAGAATATAAAAAGTAAAAGCAGCTAATCCTTCAACCCCCAAAATGTAGGGTTTACCAAGCATTAACAAACTCGGAAAGGAAAATGAGACCTATCATCTCATATATAAGAGCCCCAACTTATAATCTGGCAAAATGGCTAACTCAAAATTTCAAGAATTGCAGAAATTTGATTCTTTAGGCTTCGGGAATTCATCTGAATTAAATAGAAAGAAAAAGGGTATTCAAATTGAAGATCGGGATACATTTGTGTCTCCTGATGTTATTTCACTTTTTCAAAGCCTCCCTTAAGATAGGGTAATGGAAACCTTAAAGATTTAGTTAACTGCCATCAGCAGGAATACAATGGAAATCAGACAGCTCTATAGATTGACAAAGCTGTTCTTTCAGCAAATTTTCTTAAGTTTTATGATAAATCATTTTGAAAAAAACGCAGACATAGCCAAGCAAAATTCAACGTCAGGCTTTTGGCTGGCTTATAAATAAGTTCTTCCGAGACCGGTGTAGTGAAACCTTTCCCTTGGTTATTCAAAAGTTGGACATCATATGTTGGATCATGTATTCACAATAGTAAATAGTTAACATGTACAAGATGCTCTTAAATGATTGAATCTACTATACAGCAATATTGAATTCACCAAGGAAACAGAAATGGATAATCAAATAACCCTACATGGAAATAAATATAAATAATGAAGAATAACAATAGCCCAACATTTGAAACATATAGAAAGAACACCTATACTGACAACTATATAAAGAACAATAGCTACAACCTCCCCATCACACAAATTTGCAGTTTTTAACACTTTGACCTACAGACTTGGCGTAGGGGTGCAGGGACCCCATCATCCAGTGGGAAACCAGAGCATTGGCGGGAAAACCAGAGCTTTTGGGTTTTGTAGGAAATGCTAAAATCCTTCGTCAAGAGCTGATGATTACTTGTATTCCCAGCGATATATTGGGACCTTAAAAGTTGGGCTAATCCCCCACTTTTAAGTAAAGTGTGATTCAAAAGAATAATAAAAGCCTCGGAAACGGATGGATAAATAGATAAAGACTGCGCAAGAACTATGGATTAAGAACTGGAACTTGCAATATAAAAACAATAGTTGGGAAATAAGTAGAGATGGTAGTGGAAATGTAGAAACATAAGATTGGAGTATTGGGGGTGAGTGAGGTTAGGAAAAAGGAAAGCAAATAGAGGAAAGACTTGGGATCAGCTTAATAGGTTAGCAGAGGCTAGAATTGAGTTCAGGAAATGGATCTGAGGCACTCCCCAAACACCATGATAGTGGTAGCCTAGGGAAGCTACAGACTGGTGAACATTCCCGCTACTTACAAAACATACAGCTGAGAATATATTAATAACAGTGAAAATATACTGTTACATAAAGGAAAAGGCAGATGGGATAGGCAGGGAGTTCAAAGAACAAAAAATGACAAAAGTGAATACCAACCTCAAACAACATAAACCAAATCTGTTCTTCATAAGGTTCATATTCCATCCAGGGGTACATAAAAATTTTCAGAAAATGTTCAAAGACATCAACAGACATAGCCCTCAACCTCAAAATAAAATTCAGTGTAACATTCCTCATAAAAGCAAACTAAAATGGGAAAATGCCATATCATAGAAAATCCAGAGTGTATATAATAGGCTGTAAAGAATGTGATTAAATCTGGTAGGTCAATCTAAGCAAAACATAGAAGTGAATTCTAAGGAACACTTTAGAAACATCAAATGAAAAGAAGAAAAAAACATAAGTAGGGTAGCACATTTTTGGATACAAAGGCATGAAACTGTCAGTTTTTAGGTTTTAAGGTAAATTATTTTTAAAAAAACACTTACGTAGCTATGCGAATTGCAATGTCGGGCTTTTGGCTTACTTATTTGTGAGTTCTGTAGAGACCAGGGTAGTGAAAGGTTTCCTTTGGTTTTTCAAATCTTGGACCAGATATGTCACATCATGTACTCTCAATAGTAAATAGTTAAAATGAATGGTGCTCTGAAATTATTGAATCTAACATACAGCAATATTATATTCACCAAGGAAACAGAAGTACATAATCAATTCCCCTACATGGATATAAATATAAATAATGAACAACTATCGCCCAACCTTTGGAACATATAGAAAGAACACTGATATTGACAAATATATAAAAAACAATAGCTATAACCCCCATTAAACAAAGTTGCAGTTTTTAACACTTTGATATACAGACTGGTTAATATACAAGGAATACAATTGAGAATATCTTAATAAGAGTGGAAATAAGCTGTTACAAAAAAGAAATGGCGGAAATGTTTGTCAGGAAGTCCAAGTAACAAAAAAAATGATAAAAGTAAATACAACCGTCAAACCACAAAAACAAAATCTGGTGTTCAGAAAGGTCACATGCCATCCATTGTCCATAAGAAATTTGAGAAGATTTTCAAGGATAGCAACATAGCGCTTATCCCTGAAAATAAATTGCGTATAAAATGCCTCATAAAAGCGAACCGAAAAGAAAAAATGCCGGCTCATAAAATATCCAGGATTTATAGAATACATTGTAAAGAATGTGATCAAATCTATATCGGTCAAATTAAGCAAAACATACTCATAGAAACAAGGCTTAAGAAACATTTTAGTAACGTCAAATCCAGGGAAGAAGAAAAATCAGCAGTGTCAACGCATTTTTGTATACAAGGACACAATATTTTTGACCATTCATTCCTTATTAGGCAGGCTCGAAAGTGTGCCGATTTGAATATTTGGAAGAAAATATTTCTTTAGGAAATTCCTCCTAGACTAATGAAGATTGACATCCCAATTTGCAAAATTCTGATCACATAATTTGTTTAACTATCACCAGAGGGATTAAGAGACAAACAACCATCAGAGGAGAGCCAACCAGTTGCAATCATCTGACAATGAGGAAGTGATTCCTTGAACCTGGTCTGAGGTAATTAACCTAATTTAATGAAATCATATATTTGCAACCACTTTTAATGTATAACAGTTTAATCTTTTCATTATGTCTTCTGTTTAAAAAATGACGTCTATCTCATAACTTATAAGTAGGCTTAGGATTTATATGCACTAAAATAGTTAAAATATGCATGTATCTATGCTGCTAAAATGTATAAAATGGTCTAAAATGTAAGTATATGTATTTAACATGTATGAATTCCAGACTTACATTTAAGTGCTTCCAATTATATGTCCTCCTCCTTGAATCTGCAGTAGAGTAAGACAATCTTCCCCAAGTGTTTCGGAGTAAATTTATGGCGTCTATTAGAAAGTATGTGTTTGCTTGCAGAGAATGACCTCTCGAAGTCCACAGATTTCATAGGACAGAATTTGTAAGAACTAACAAACTCTGGTGAAATTTTTTTTTGGGAGGTCAAAACTATCACCCTGCAGGTATTGGTTCACAGTACTTAAAATGTTAAACCCAGGATTCCTTTGTAAAACCCTATGCAGTTTTCACCCAACTTTTCCATATACTTCACAGATACCCTATTAAGCTCATTTTTCACTTTCTGAAGGATTAATAGGGCCTCGAAGGGGCCAACCACACTTTTCCAATTTCTTAATTGTTTCAGGTAGAATTTTGAAATGTGCTTTGATTAAATTTAAATCATTCCGTAATGTCTCACTTTTTAATATTTCTTGTGAATGCTGAATTGAAGCAGCATTATTTGGATTAAGTCTGCAAACAAATTCTTTAACAGCACTAAAATTATCTGCATAAAATACCAGGTCATTTATCCACGTACCTCAATGCATAAAAATGGGTTTTGGAGGTAATGATCGATCGGGAGGTAATTCTCTATAAGCAATTACATGCGTAGGAGCTTTCAGAAATATCTTTTCTGTATTATAATGGTAATGCTCCTCTCTTTTCTTTGTATTGAAAGGTACACAGGGTAATGATTAGTTATTATTGGAACCAGTTGAAAAATGTAATTTTTTGTACTTGAAATTAAAGTGTTTGCATCAGGAAACTGTTCCTGCTCTGTTTCTGCTACCCTATTAAGTGCATGTGCAATATAGGCAACATGTATTAGATTGGAAAAAAATGTTTTTAGTGCTGAAGCAGTATGCAATGTATAGAGTGCAGCATCTGAAAGTAGGACATGAAACTTGGCGTCATTACCCCGTTCTGGCCACAATAATGTTAGAGCATTCACAATGTGTGCTATAGAGGAATGATTGGTTTTTTCCAGGACCCTACAATGATCAAATAAGGCGATACTGACTCTTTATTGTTTAGTTTACCAATGAGAAAGTTCACAACATGGCAACCTAAAGTATCTGAAGTTTCATCGACTACACCCTATATATGGCAATCTTTCAATGTGTCTCTAATGTCAGTAATTGTTGAATTGTGCATTCATGTATGTAGTTTTTCCTAATATTTAATTCATTTAGGATGGAATGATTACAATATTTCTCAAAGGAATCCCAAAAATTCTGATTGCTTAGTGCATTGAAAGTTATATTTGCCAAGATTAGAGCAAGACATAAATCAGGCCGTGCCATGGCTAAGTGGTTAGACCACTCACCTGTCACCTAGACAGCCCAGGTTCGATCCCAAGCAACCGCATGTGAGGTTTGTGGTGGACAAAGCGGCACAGGGGCGGGTTTTCTCTGGGTTCTCCGATTTCCCCCACCATTGCATTCTGCCCGTGCTTCACTTCACGTATCACCAGTGTCATCGCCTGCAGTGCCAAAGTAGTTAAAACGGGCGTTAAACACTATCAAAAAAAAAAAAAAAAAAAAAAAGCATAAATCTCTGAAAAATTCATTACTTTTAGATGAAGTAGGACTTTGTTGGGTCAATAAAGTTTGTTTCGAAGTCTGTCTCTATTTTGCTACAATATGTTGGTTAGTCAAATGCTGTATTAGTGGAAATTTTTTTTCACATGTTCTACATTTGTTGCACAGTTGACAAAAAACAACTTCAGCATCTGCAGTATAATGCACCGATCCACACTCCTTAACCCACTGTTTTAAAAAGCACGTTTCTATTTGTTTTATCTTTTGGTATTTCAACACACTCCAATAATTGTCTTTCTCACAAGGAAATCAGTAACTCACTAGCAATATATAATCACTCTACACAGATCTGTTATTCCCCTAGATCATGTTACCGCTGTTTGACTTGGTGCAATCTCAGCACAATCACCAGCTTCTACTGAGGGGCTCATTAGGTGTTTTCTGACCAGTAAAGTTAGGACTCACATCTTTTTAATTTGTTAAAGCCAGTATTTGAGAATTGCATTCCCATCTTTAAAACTGTTTTATATATGCATGGTTCATACACAAATGGTTTCATATATGCATGGTGCATATGGTTCATACAAAAATAGCCAAACATGCAACAACACCAAACATATGATCTTATATGCACTATAAAACTTAATTTTCTGAAACAACAGATGACAAAACATACTTATAGCCTCTGTTCCATATCATACGGAAAAGCAGGTAGAATGTGGTTTCCATATAGATCCTAACCCTATGTATAAGACTATGCTCAATAATTAGAGTAATACTTGCATTTATTTCATTAAACAACACATTCAACATAACAATTTTATTAGATAAATATTGAACATTTTGATGAAATATTTTAAGTGTTCTTTTAGTTATGTTTGGTCCAGTTTCCTTAATACCACTAAGTTTTCCAACTGTGGCAGGTATGTCTCCCCGTTAGAGGATACAGCCATTGGTTTTTCAGGTATGTCTAATTTCTGTTTTATTATTTTACAACTCTCATGAGCTAAGTAGTTTTTACCAGTAGAATTTAAATGAAGACCATGGGTAGTGTGAAAGTTTTTTTCCAGTTTGCCTATATCAACTGCTTTCACACTGGTAAATTTTGAGCACAACATTTTCAGTTTTAGGTTAGTTTTCTTTATTTATACAGGAATACTGCATCAGATTATACACATGAGGTATACAAGCAATAACGATTTCCCTGTTGTAACCTGGTTAACATTTGTTGAGCTTCATTCTTGTATATACCATTAGCACCTGCTATTATGATATCCATTTGTACACTGGTATCTTTTTGGACATCATTTGTTGCTTGGGCAAACTTAGTATTAGGTTTCACTTAACCTGTAATGGTGCACGCATTTGTATGTTTATGCACTTTTGTTACTACATTACATGCATGACTGTCCCTGTGTATTGCTATTTTCAGATATTCTTTGTCTTGATTACTTCATTTGCTGTATCCCATTCTCTTCTTGTTCTTCTGCAATCAGTCAGTATTCACTTCCTTATTGGGTAGTATGTATACTTTGATGGTAATGAGAATTCTGCATTTGTTGCTACTCTTCTTGTCGTTTTCTGTGGTATACTCAATTATATTTCTTCTGTCCTAACAGTATTCACAGTTCTTATAGAGCTCAACTTTTTATTTTCTTCTTGTATTCGTTCTTTTTCAATTTGGAGATTTTTTAAGTCTTTATTTAAGATTTCAATTACCTTTTATGGCAAAGCTATTCTTTCATCCTTGTCTTGAGCCACCATTTTGTTTCTCATAATGGTAATTTTTTGTGCAATACTTGCATAGTTGAGCATATCTTAATTTTCATGCTGCACTTGATACGTATGAACTTATTTTATATTGCTATTTTTTGCTGAAATATCACTTTAGCTTGATTTCATTACATTTTCACTGGACATTCAACATGTGGCTACTACTGACCACCATCTGATTGTTATTCATAACTTTATAATTATGAATATACTGATTGTATTGGTAGTGAGACAGATTATTCTTTGCATACATGAGAACAACATAAATGTGCAACAGTATTCGTAAGCTTTCATGGCCAGAATCCAAATTATAAGTAGAAGAATTTTCCCGGCTGAGAAGCCAAAGTCTGCTGGAGTTTTCCAGACATTTCTTTTACGACTGTGGTGAACATCTTCAGTGGCGTGGTCTAAGTCCTCTCAGTGAAGGTTTGGTCGCAACTGACTCTTTGACTGAAATAGCGGATGGTTGGTTCAGTTGGAGCTGCATATGCGGGAGTGGTGGAGGGAGGGGGTTAGCCACTCTGGTGCTATTGATTCATGATTGGTTTGGGTGATCTTGATGGGTTTGTGCCTGTTTGAAGTTCTAAAGTGGCGAATGTCAGTTTTTGTGTAGTATTTTAGTCTCTTCTTTCCTATTAAAGTTATTGGGATGTTTATAAATTTCTATTGCTTCACGTTGTAATCTAGCATGGTAATAAGGCATAGATGAGAGAACGGCTATTTCATGCTATTGAATTAGGCGTTCCCCTTCTGCCCAAAGTGCAGGTTCAGCAACATCAGACTTCTAGATGGCAGCATCTCTTGTGTTCTGTAAGTCAGGTGTTGGCGCTACATTGTGTGGTACCTATGTATACCGCACCACAAGAGTAGGGGATATGATAGACGCCAGCCAAAATAAGTGGGTCCGTGAGGTCTTTGGCAGAGCGTAATAATGTGTTTATCTGTCTGGTCGGCTTGAGCACTGTTTTAATATTATGGTGCTTGAGTAGGCATTCTATTCTGTCAGTGACATTCTTGAAATATGGCAGGAAGGCAATGCCTTTGCTTTTGGGTAGTTCTTGTACTTGGATGATTTGCGTGGACATAGAGCTTTGTGGACTTCTTGTGTTGTATAATTATTTGCACATAAACCATGTTCTAGATGACATAACTTCTGTTGTAATGAATCCACTTCACAGATACGAGTGGGACTATCTGCAAGGGTCGGTTATCATGGCTCTTTTCTGACTTGTATGATGGTTTAAATTTTTATTCAGGTATCGGTCTGTATGAGTAGGTTAGCAGTATACTATATGTTCAAGAGTGCTGTCAGCTTTCCTGTTGATCAGGACATCTAAGAAGGGTAGCTGTCTCTCTTTCTCTTTTTCCATGGTGAACTGGATTTGCGGATTAATACTGTTAAGATTCTGAAGAAAAACATTAAGTGACAACTCCCCATGACTCCAGATAACAAAAGTGTCATCCAAATAACGGTACCACACAGATGGTTTGTGCGAGGCAGAATTCAGGGCTGCAGGTTCTAAAGACTCCATAAAGAAGTTGGCGATAACCAGGCTCAGGGGGCTGCCCATAGCCACTCCATCCATCTGTTCGTATTGGAAATAAGTGATAGTGAGAACTTGACGAAAGAGCGCCAGTATGTCCTCTGGAAACAAATGGTGTAGCAGCATAATGACCTCATTTACAGGAACCAAAGTAAAGAGAGAGACCACATCGAAGCTGACAAGAATATCAAGAGGCTGTAGTGAAATTTTCTGAATAAAATGTATAAGAGTCCTTGATGTATGTATTACTACACAAGGCTGTAGTAAGCCTGCTAGATACTTCGTGTCGGTGTAGGTAGGGGAACCAATGCCACTGACAATAGGTCATAGAGCCTAGGAGGTTGAGCTTCAGATTTCATGGTGCATTGTTTGTCCTCAGCCAACCATTTGCGACCAAACCTTCACCGAGAAGACTTAGACCACACCACTAAAGATGTTCACCACAGTCTGGACCTGAAAACTCCAGCAGACCATGGCTTCTCAGCCCTGAAAATTCTTCTAGTTATAATAAATGTACAAATTTAGTATGGTCATTATTCTTAATTTAATAAAAAGTGGCTTACAGTGTGCTAATCTGTGTGAATCCAATGCAACAGGAATAATATTTTTATGTAATAAAAGGATATTATTAATGTAACTCTAAAGTACAATACTCTATGTGATTATTAGGGCTTGGATTTATATGCACTAAACACAACTAAAATATGCTTCCAAATATGCACTAAAATGTCCAAAATATGTAAAAATTTGGAGAAAAGAAACAAAATTTTGGAATTTTATTCACTCTTTGCATAGATACAAGCAAATATTGCAAAAAATAGCATCACAGTAAGCAACTATGTTTCAATGTTTCCTGAAAAGAAACTTTGTCTAGTATCTGTCAAAATGAGTTTGTATGCTGAGAATGATCTTTGTACATCAACTGACATGATTGGACAGTATACATATTCTGGTCCTGAAGCTTTGGAGGATTCATCGGGCAAAGAAACCTTAATTCCATACAAGTACTGGCTAATTGAGTGAATGTTCTGTAGTCCAGGGTTCAAGTTCAACACACTTTCAAACGTCTGTTAAATTTAATATTCTCCCCAATTTCACCTCAAGTGGAATTCAGTGAACAAACTACTTTATGGATAATATATCTCGGAAGGGTGTACCACAGGATTCTAGGCTCTCAATGGCTTTTGTAATCTAAGAAAAAGCACTTGGATGAAATTTAGATCTTGATAAATTATTACTTTCAAACACAACTTTTGCATCACGGACACATGCAGTATTATTTTCAAGTTTTGCAACCACTTCTTTTACTTCATGGAACTGTTCCTGGTAAAACAAAACTGCAGATAACCAGTCCTCCCAGTAAGGACAGGTGCAGGAGGCAGAGTAACTTCAGGCAGGCAATCTTTGTAGAACTGGATACGAGTTGGTGCTTTCAGAAATATTCTTTTCCCACTTGCAATTAAGCCATTAACAGCTGGAAACTGTGCACGTATTTCTTATGCAACACAGTGTAGTCCATGTGCTAAGCAGGTTATGTGCATTAGATTTGGATAAAACACCTGGAGGACCTTTGCTCCTTTCAACATATATGATGCCATATCTAGGAGTAATACTAGCAACTTGCAGCAATTATTTTCAATTTTAGATGGCCACAATAGCCACGAAGAATCATTATCAAATATTGCAATTGTACTATGATTGGTTTTCTATAGTACTTTGCATGTAAGAAGATAAAGTTTGCTATGTTCGTCTGGATGTAGCTTACCAACCATGAAATTTGCTAGGTTTGTCTGGATGCAGCTTACCAACCATGAAATTTGCTATGTAGCTGCCATGTGAATTGGTTGTCTCAAGCAAATAGAATTCACTTTGATATCAAAATGGATTTATTCCAGGAAGATTCATATAGTGGAGGTAAGTAGTTTTTTCTAAGAGTTGATTTGTCTGGAATATTTTGAATTACACAATACTTTTTTAGAAATGATTGTAGAGTTGGATTATTTAATTTATTCCATGGAATGTTGCTGTGTACTAAGGGCCAGGTTCACCAACAAAGATAATTTTACTGAACTCGGGTTAAAGATGTTAAATCTGCATTTTGATAAAATAGCTGTTCCCCCCCCCCCCCCCAGGGTAGTCACCACCCTGAGATCCGATTGTGGGACTATTTTATCTCCGAAATATTTTACACTGGGAAACATGTTTTTGAGCTTTAATGTAACTGTTTTGAAATGAGCACCAGTTTTACATTTTGGCAGTTACATCACTCATTTACAACCCCCAATTCGAATGGAGAACCGCACCTACCGTTGGTCATCAGATCACTTTGACCTAGTTGGGAGGACTAAAAAAAATTTCCACTGCCCTTATCTCTCATTGCCAATGAAGAATTGCTTCACATGCCATGGTAGGTCAGCATGAATGGCTGAAGTTTCTTCATTGGTCAGGAAGGAGAAGAGAGGTGAAGGGAGAGGAATGGAAAAATAAAAACTCCCTAGCCCTCGGATACCCTATTAGCATCGGGGTCAGAAAAGAACAAGGGATGACCAAGGTAGGTCAGATAGAAAAGATTGCAGTGAAGAGCAAAACACCAGTAAGTGGAAGTAATGTTCTGCTCAGCTTGGGTACCTTGTGGTCGCCATCCACATATCCCCTGGATGGGGATCCCTGAGGCACCTTTCCAACTTCAAATTGTATACTTTGTAGAGAAGAGGATTCTACAGTGAATATGGCTCATCTTATGAAATATCAAAATCTAACAGCTACAGATCTCTCACTGCGTTACTGGGAAGCAAGAAGTCAAATGGAAGAACTCCAATATGCTGAGCATTAGCAACCAACCAACCTGTTTCCCAACCAAAGTAATGATTGCAAACTCAGTTAAAGCCTTGTTGGCTATTTTCCACTGTTTATGAATCCAAATTGAAGCAAAAGCAAAAAAAAACAGGGCACCGCAACAAATAATAGATATATTTATGAACGATGATAATAAAAGGTAGTAATGATAAATAGTATGGTACGAGAGAAATAGAAGGCAATTGGTAAAGTTCAGATAGTGAAGCAATTAATACTTCCATGTACATTATGATGTAAACCTTGTGATGTGAACCCATCTTACACACCATTATTTTAACTGCTCCCATAGCCAGTAGTTTAATGTTCACATACTGGGTGCCACACTGTTTTTTGTTCTCACCTTCTACAGAGTCCCCAAGAATGCAAGTGGAGGTGTTTCAAGGTGGAAATAAAACAATTAAAAGCTATTGTTAAAATAATAAGCTGCAATCAATGAATTGTTTTTTGACATGCTGTCTGTTTTTAATTTTTGTTGCTCTCCACCATGTGAAAATGCTGTTTTATCAATTCTAAAAGAGTACACTTTTCCATTTCAGCCATGTTTGGGCTCCCCCCTCCTCCCTAAAATTGGATAATTCACACTTTAATCCTGTGCATCCACTGTTTTATCTTCAAAAAGAGCTGACAGAAGGAAAAAAACTGGAAATGGTGGATGGTAGTACTTGCTTGTTATATATGAGAAATTGCCTGTTCATATAGTAGATGTACACCAAGTCCATGATTATATTAACAGGGTTTACAACTTCTTATTGAAACATGCTTTTTAAGATCCCCCAATAGGCACTAATATAAATTATTATATAAACTAGGATAACAGGAAAAGTATTGTTGTTGGTGAAATTGGCCCTAAAGCCTTACAAAGACTGGCTGAAAATGTGTTAACAGAGGACGTAGGTTTTTCCTGCATAAGAAGAAGCTGTGATGTGTTGTCCTTCCTACCCTTTGCTGAAATGTGTGCAGCAGATTTTGTATGTTGTTCAAGTGGAAATTTCTTGTCACACTTTATTTTTTTCAAGCAAACTTGTCATAATTACCTGACACCCACTGATTTAATAAGTCTCATTTGCTGCTCTTTTCTTTAGGATTTTCACAAACGAGAAACTAGTTGCACTCTATCAATAAAAAGTTAATGAATGAATGAACATGCATTTCTTTTGACTATTGTGCTGCGCGGTAATAAAAGGTATGCTGGAAAACCCCACCCCTCCCTCTTAACTTGGGTGCCTGCTTGTATTAAAAGCTCTGAAAGTAAGGTGCTGTTATAACTAAAGGTATGCACAAAACCTTTTTCTTAGAAATTTTTGGGAATTAAATGTTTGCATAAAACTTTCTTACAAATTGTTGGAATTGAATCTTTTATGCCAAAATAATCTGTTAGGCTTAGAATATGCTGTAATGCTTTAATACCCTTTAAATATACATTTGCATATGCACTTTCAAAAAGTCCAGGCCCTAGTGATAATATTATGAAAGAAAGCCAAAGTGAAGTAATGGAAGGTTTTAAACAATTTAAACCATTGTAAGTCTAGAAAATATCTCCACTGCCATTAGACAACTTAGTAATTCTAAAGCAGAAGATTACTATTGTTTCTCAAACTTTGTTATTAAATACATAGCTGCAGAAATTACCTATCCGCTAACTGTTCTCACCAATACTATACTAGAACAAGGTATATTCCCAGACTGCTTAAAATTAGCCATAATAATTCCTGTCTTTAAAAAAGGTGACAAAACTAACCCAGATAACTACAGGCCCATATCATTATTGCCAGTCTTTTCTAAAATAATAGAATACAAGCAACTTTATTTTGAAAATAACTCTTTACTAATACCTATCAATTTGGCTTTAGACCTAAGCTCTCAACAATATAAGCTACTGAAAACATATTAGATCATATATATAAATGCTTTGAGAAAAAATCCCAGCCAGCATAACCCTGCTAGATAAAGCGTTTGACATGGTATCACATCTAATTTTGATAAAGAACTTAAACCAGTATAAATTATCTGAAATTGTTATTAATCGAATCAAGTCATACTTAGAAAACAGACTTCAAATAGTACAAATAAAAAATGAAATGTCTGATTCAATGCCAGTAACTAAAGGAGTACCTCAAAGTTCTGTATTAGTTTCCTTCTTATTCATTATATTATATGTAAATGATTTATCCTTAATCTTCCATTTAAACAGTTTTATACGCTGACTATACTACATTAGTAATGAGCCCAAATCTAGAAGAACTTTGTAATTTAAATAAACATATGGTGGATTTAGTAACTGAATGGTTTAATGCAAACATGCTACAGATAAATACTACTAAAACTGAAGAATTTTATTTTAATTAAATCCAAAAAAATCAGATTAACACAACTTATACACAAAAGACACAATTGTGAACATCGCAAATTACAAGATGGAAAATTAGCTTGGGTTATTTGTTACATAAACTTTCTCATAGCATTAGTGAAAATTTATCTTCTCTGCTATTTGTCACCCATTTCATAACATTCACTCCTGCACTCACTTGACTCCATCTTGGCTTCTGTTTCTCATAAGGAGTTCAACACCAGGCACTGCTTCAGTCCTACATATGAGGAGGGTAAACAGAGAAAGAAACAAAAAAATGAACGTTGAAAAGTATTTTGAGAAAATTATATTTAAAATTGAAATGTGTATTACATTACTATGCTCAGATGCATTTAAATGCTGCAAAGGTTAAAATATTGCCAAAATTAGTGAAACAAAAGCACAAAATGAAAGTAGGTGTAAACATAATAAGTTAAAATAATTATTTCCAATGCTTTTTTCATAATTTTGTATATGCATTTCTTTATTAACAGTAGTAGAATGTTGAGTATATCAGAGTAATGAAAAATCCTAAAGGAAAAGGAGCTTAGAAAAGTTGACTAAAATTTTGGTATTGTATTTTACCTTAGTTATATGCAGCTATTTAAAAGGCCTGAGAAGCTTTAAAAATAATTATTGTAATAAAATTACAATCATTTAGAATCAAAGTAAGGCATTAGTGTAGTAATGTATATTGCCGGTGAAACTTTGATATAGACCTTTTATATGAATGAAAGCTTTTCCTACAAATATTCACCAACCAATTTTATTTCATTATATAAATAGGAAACAGGATCTTTAGCATGACAAATTATTGCTTTCTCTAGCACATATGTACAATGTACATGGTAGGCAGAGAAGGTATTGTATTCCACCCAAAAATTTTGTACTGAAATTTTACTGAAAATACATGTTTTAGGTCCCCTGAATAGAAAACCTTGCTTACTATGTACTTAATAGGTAGAGAAGGTATTGTGTTCCATCCAAAATAGCTTTAACTTGAAATTGGTTTAGGTCCCCTGAATCAAAAAAAAAAAAAATTAATTTCTGCACACGTATTATGTATGTAGTAGGTAGAGAAGGTATTGTATTCCACTCAAAGATTTGATACCAAGATAACTCTGGAAATATGTGTTTTAGGGTCCCCCGAATAAAAACAAAATAAAGTAAATAAATAAAAAAAAACATTTTTAATTTCTGTGCATGTACTATGTACATAGTAGGCAGAGAAGCTATTATATTCCACCCAAAATTCAATGCCAAGACTTTACAGAAAGTACATACTTGCTTTTAGGCCCCTTGAGTTAGAAAACAAAATTTAAAGAAAGGTCCAAAGGCTGTGTCATAACTCAAAAATGAAGAGCTGGTTGAATACCAAACTTGGCATTTAAGTTCAATATCTTTCAAGGATGTGACACAAAGACTTTCAGGAAAATACCACCCCCAAGCCCAACTACTCTTTACTCTTTACTTTTTTACTTTCTTTGATAATTTTGAATTTCTCAAAAATGGCTCTAACGATTTTGATTAAAATAGCACATGTTTAAGGTATTTTTATGATAAGCAAAATGTATGTCTCAAATTTCCTGGGAATAGTCTCTGAAGATCCTCTTCATTCTCAATGATTTTTTATGACTGGTAAACCATAGGAGATCTGATGAGTTTCATTCACATGACTTCTCTACAAACTATTGTTACAAAGGATATTACCACATGTGTCATTGGCGAGAGTTTAATTTATATTGTTTTAATAATGTTTTAGTAATTAAAAATTAATTAATCTGAATTAATTGGGATTTGATTCTTACATATTCTTGGGAAAATACAAGTTTTGTTATAAGCTAATTAAGTAACAGGATGAAAGTGACTAGTCTTCCGATGGCACTCCCAGTGAACTTTTGATGCCACCAACTTCCGTCAGTTTACGTGCACATTTGCACTTTGACGTCGCGCAGGATATTCTAGAACATTTAAGCATTCAGTGCTGATTGGCTAAGTCTACCCACTATCAGGGCGTTGGTTCTCCATATTAGGAGAACGGCCACCATGTTGGAATGCCCATTCGGGGACACCGCTAAATCTATTTAAGTGGCGGCAGACCCTCCTCCAGGTCTTTGTGTTTGGCTGCTCTATTTTGCTTGTGTGCGTCTTGAGGTGTCACTCTGGGCTCAACCGGCCACCACTTCATCCATTACCTCACCCAGACACGCCATCACATAATTCTAAGGTTAAGCTTTATGTTAGTAACACCATAATAAGAATGATATCGGCCAGGATTAATAGAATATTTTCCATTCCCCCCCCTCTTTGTAAACCAAACATGCGCAAGCAACACATGACATCACCTTGCTTAATATATTAGCTTAATTTAAGGCCCGTTGTTATCACTGCTCTCCCATCTGCCTTCCTTTTACCACCCTCTGATAGGTATCCCCCACGTCGTAGAATCGTGTTCGTGACAATATTCTTTCATCTACGACATGGTAACAGAAATAAACATTATCAGAAATATTTGTATTTTGAAGGGAAATAAGGTAATACACTAGGCTAAAGTAATAGTCAAATCTTTTAAAAAGCTGGTCACTCTGGATCACTATGTGAAACAATGGTTTGCTTTGAATGGCCTGGCTTAAAACAAAAGAGAGATGAAATGAAAGATTACCTCCAGTTTGAGAACAGTTTAAGTAGCTTAAAATTTAAACCAACAAAAAGGAATATCTCATAAAGGGTTAACTCTACAAAAAATAAACATGATACAAATTGTGTTTTAGAAAAATATACATTTTTTTGTATAGTAAGTTTTTTACTCTCTCTCGGTTTAACAGTTATGCAAAATTCATCCAATGAAGAATTATTCAGAGGCTATTCCTAGAAAATTCAACATATATATTTTATTTGTCATGTAAATGTCTGCAATATGCAATCAATAGATCCATTTTTGAGAAAAACAAATGTTAAAAAACATTTTCCACATAAAGGCTAGTTTGTGGTGAGGGGGTTTTCTTGAAAATTTTCATACCATATCCTTGAAATATACTTACAAATAACAAAAAAACACCCCTCATTGACAATGTTTTTATTGCTTCAGGGAACCTCAAAACATATATTTTTAGTGAAATCCTGACATCAAAATTTTGAGTGGAATACAATAAATACTTAATTCTACAAAATGTATAGCAGAATTGGATACTTGGGAAAAGATATTAAGTATAAAACATAAACATTGATGAATTTTGAATTACACCAAGTCAACTTTGGAAGTATGTCACTCTATCATCAGATGTCAATACAAACAACCACCATGATGTATACTTTGACTTGCACGAATGTGTCAAATGAATTTTTTAGTATTTAGCAATGACACAAGGTCTGTAAAAATGTTTGCATTGTAAATTCTATAACATATTTGTAAATATGTATTGTAATTTATTGATATTTATGAAGAGTACATAATACAATAATCATATTTTAGTTTATGTAATTACTAGTAGTAACTACAATGCCGATAATTAGGAAACTTTCATCTGACATTACATCAGTGTTACATATGATGAAATGATATTTATTTATACATTTTAACACTAATTTTTTATACTCTTTGCTTTTATATGCATGCAAAGAAAAAATAAATAAATAAAAATAAAAAAGAAGTACATATGTTTTTGTAGAACACATTAAGTATAGTGCAGTGGCATATAGGCCTCAAAAGCAAATTGTGTTAGTATATGTCTATTCTGCTGTTTTTGTAACCCATGCTTTTAGCACTAGAGCTTTATACATAGTGTTTTCCTTTTTTCAGTAGTATATAACCATATGTATACATGTATATGCCTTGACAAGTTCTATGTTCAGTGGCTTCCTGGCCTAAATGAACCCACAGAATGCTTTCTAATCTAATCTATGGATTCCAACGCCAGTTTCCAGTTGGGTTCCTCTGAAGATAAGAGCAACAGCTCTTGAAACCGGTCACATACAAATAGTTTAAGTGATGCATGTTTTTCAACCCTGACTCTTAAGTTTATGTTAAATTTAAATTCCACATCACTGTTGTTAGCTTTTCAAGTATACAAAATGGTGAATTTGCTTATCTCTCTTCTACTTATATTGAAGCAAGTAATAAGGCCATTTCTGCTAATGTTTATCTTGATTATCATGATATAAATAACACAACAATCTTTTAATGGAATAGTTTGTTTGCAGTACAGGTAGTGAACTGTCATGTGACTAGAACACATCAGATTTTTAGAAAAAGTCTGTGTGTATGTGTTTTTTTTTAAATAGTGTTTAACACCTGCTTTTTCTACATATGGCACTGCAGGTGATGACACTAGTGGTACATGGAATGAAGATGGAGCACCGGTGGAATGCAATGGTGGGAGAAACCCTGCCTCTGTGCTGCTTTGTGCACCACAAAATCCAACATGCGGTCGCTTGGGATCAAACCCAAACTGCCTTGGTGAGAGGCGAGTGGTTTAACCACTCGACCATGGTGCAGCTGTGTGTTTTATTTTTTCCAACCATATGATACAAAGATTTTCAGCAAAAACCTCCCTCCTCCCACACCCCTGACCAAATATTACCCTTTTTATAGAACATTTTTTGAAAATGTCTATTTTCTCAAAAATGGCTCTAACAATATGTTTAAGATATTTTTATGAAATATATGTCTTGAATTTTCTGGGAATAGCCTCTGGAGACCTGTTCATTATTCTAGATGACCTTTGTATAACTGGTAAACCATAACAGATAAATAAAAACCTACTACACAAAAATTATAGATCTCATTAAAACACACAATTTGTTACATATGGTGTCTTTCTTTCTGTATGGTTATTGTTTCTTTAACTCCTGGCCATGCAAAGAGAACCAAATTTCAATTGTTTCACATAGTGACCAGCTTCTAAAAGATTTCACTGTCACTTTAGCCTAGTCTTTTCCTTTATTTCCTATCTATCTACATGGAAGCAAGTAATAAGACCAGTTCTGCTAATGTTTATCTTGATTAGTATGATGTAAATAAATGAATAATATTTTGTAAGAATAGTCAGTTTGTGGAACAGGTAGAGAATGCCATGGTAATGGAACATATCGGTCTAATTTTAACATCATGCTTTTATATTCTAGATGGACAGTAAAGGATTGGTGGATGCTATAAAATGGCTGAAGTGGGAATGAGTAGTGGTTGCAGTGATGCCTTGCAACACACACCTCAAGAAGAACGGCTAAAGATGGAAAAAGCTATAGAAGACAGACCATATCATCCCATCAAAACTAAATTCCTATGCTAAGTTTTTTGAATGGCATGTTATTTTAGTTATTGTTGCATTTATAGTAATACCTGATTTATACATTAATGTGCTTGGTAAAAAATAAACTAAAATAAAACCAGACTTTATTATGAACTCGTTTCAAAAAATTCACAATAACACGTTATTGCTTTAAAGGTAACAGCTAAAACATTTTAAAAAACTTAACTCCATGGCACGACAGTCCACAAGGGACTATGGCATACTGCCCAACCATCTTGGCACAAAGGTGTCATGAATGGGGTGCAGTGCTGGAGGGCGAGGCATGATCAGCGCCTCGAGACCCTCCTGGCCGGTTGATGCTGTCTTCTTGATCTGGAGCCGCTACTTCTCAATCAAGTAGCTCCTCAATTTGCCCCCATGACGCTGAGTGCTGCGCTAAGGAGACAACCACTAAAACACTTATGTGGCCCATAATATTGTATGAATGATGTGGAATAGTCAAATGAGAGCTGCTTTGACCGGAATAAAATTCTGTCATACAAACTCATACAAACATACAAACAATTTTAGAAGATGTGTACAGAGCACAAAGATTACTCCTGTCACTCTCCAAAGATTAGCTATGCCTATTATTCTAAAGCTGTTTAAAGTAGAATGCAACAATTAATATATTCTCAAAGGAAATCTGAAGCAGGTTGTGTACTTTAGGTTGAAAAGATCTATCCAAATTCTTGACTACTGCAACAAATGGTAATTTTAGCATAATTCTTTTATAAATAATTTATGAGATATTCTGCATTACTATAAGAGATATTTGCTAGATTAATAAATTGTAATGTCAAGTGTCGTGGACTATCTTAATATTTTATTTTCTAGACCAGAAGTTTCCAACTTGCAAGGGGCTCTGTGGCCATATTAGCAATTATAGCCATGTGTGGGCAGCACTTGATTACGAGGGTCACTAGATGTGTATTGAGACACGGAAAATTGGCCAACCCTGGGGAAAGCATTGTTGCTTTATCAAAATACCTGACTCATCGGTAATGCAGTGGCAGCAGGCAGACCATTGTTGCGCAATTCTTTTTTGCTCAGTTTATATTTGAAGTCTGGAAAGTGCGAGCATTATTTCAAGTCCAATGAAGATTCAGAAAGAGTGTTTTCGTGCAATGATTTTGTACGATTTCAAATGTGGCTTAAATGAAACACAGTCACTTGAGCGTTTGAGGGAGAGGGGGCTTTTGGGGACTTCCCAATCACATTCCATGTATTCCACTGGTTTGCAGAATTTAAAAGGGGGCAACAGTCTTTTAAAGATGAAGAGAAGAGTGGCAGACCAGTAACAATAGCGACTGACATAAACATCACCACTGCGGAAACTGATTGGGGAAGATCCAAGACTAACCTACAAGGACATTGAGTTGGCATGGGGGTTAGTGCACCGAGTGTTTCAACCATCCTCTATGTACACCTTCATGTAAAAAATATTCTTCAAGATGGGTGCCCCATAATTTAACTGAAGCACAGAAGCTCCATAGGGTGCAATTGTGTGAAGAAATATTGAAAATACAGAGTGATTTATGTAGAACTTACACATTTCTTTCTTTAATTATTCCATTGGAAATTTATTCAATGACCCAATTTTAGCACCAAATTAAGCAGAATGTTCTGGAGTTTCGATTCCTTGTCATTAGATGCGTAGATGTGTATGTTTTACTCCTAATTGCATTGTTGGCAATTGTTTCAACATTTTGTTCTTGTAGTCAACATGAAAATGCAGTACGATGTAGAGCCGAGTCAAGGATATTTTCAGCAAGATGGCACTACATGCCATACATCAAATGAATCCATGAACCTGATTGCAAGTTTCTTTGATGACCCGATAATTTCTAGGAACCTGTGGCCACCAAGATCTCCGGATTTGGCATCACCAGACTTCTTTCTATGGGGTTACTTAAAACATAGGGTTTACGCCTCACGTTCCCAGACACTGGACAATCTGAAGCACAACATCACAAAGGAGATTCAAGTTATTGACAACAGAGTCCTCCAATGAGTAGCCAGTAACATGGAACAATGTGTTGAGTTGTGCCTTATGCAGGATGGAGGATATTTTCAACATTTGCTATAGAGGCAAATAATCTCCCAAAATTCCTCTACAATTTAGGTATAAGTTGTTGCTAGCATAACACGCTTTGAAACAATTAATGAAAGAAATGTGTCAGCTCTATATAAATCACCCTGTATTTAACTGTGGAAAGTCTCACTGTGTTTCAAATATTGTTACGGGTGATGAAACATGGATATATGGGTTTGACCCTGAAATAAAGCATCAGTCCTCCATTTGCATGTTCTAACCACCCTGAAGCAGCAGTTTCTGCTTATGAAGAGGAGTTATCTGCAGTATCAGAAACTGAGGGGCGTGGATGCTTCTAGAAGTGGTTCCGATGGAACGCTGCATACAATGCCAGAGAAAATACTTTGAGAAACTAGGATAAACAAAACATTTCTGTGAATATTCATATTTTGCAGTCTCAATATATATCTAGTGACCCTTGTATAACACCAGTATTTGTGAAATTCACCAAACAGAATAGAAGTACCCTGATGGAATAATATGCATAGTTTAATTAAAAACAATGCTTGAAGATTAAATTGTTTTAATTGTTTACAACACAATTTAGCTAATTGATGAAATATTTAAATTAAACGTATACAAAAACTAGGTATTGCAATTGAATTATTATACTTATTATATTTTTAAATTATCATGGCAAATGGGAGAAAGAGAAAAGAAAATCAAAAAGAATAATATAACTTAATCTGTAGTCAAAATTAACTTTAAAAAAGAATAGTTTAGTGAGAGTCATGTGGTAGATCAGCTCAGCTGCCAATGAGTGAATAACCATCTCCAACTGCTGCATTTAAAACCAGAACTTACAATAAAAGTAAACACAAAGTAAGTATATTAAATCATTTTCAATCAGCTATGAATTTTTTCCATACTTTCTTTATTTTTATCAAAGATGTTAAAATAGGTAGTTTTCCGAAGACTTTTCATGGACTGCAAAAACATTTCATGGACCACTTGTGTCCCATGGGCTGTCAATTGGAAACCTCTGTTCTAGAACCTTTTGAGCCCCAACATACATCCCCTAATCTCCTTTAGGCATTCATGAAATGATAATCAAATTTTGACAACTTTGCTTAACAGGTGGTCATGAGTGCTTGAAACTGATGTCACTTTTAGATTTGGTTTATTAGAATAAAGGCCAAACATATGGAAGGAATGGTTATCCTACAAGTATTTCTGAAATTACCTTAAGTGTTCAAATTTTTCACTTATTAAGATTATTCCGATACAATAAACTGTAGTATAAATGATAAGTATTTGTATGGAACTCATCAGTAAAATGTTCACATCAATAATAATACTAAAAAAATAGTAGTAATAATAGTAATAATGATGATGATAATCATAATAATGATGTTGGTGATAAACTGATAATAATAGTACCAATAACAATAATCATAGTAATAATAATAATTACGGTGGATACCCCATAACGTATTGTGAATTCAATGAATTCAGCATTCATTACTTCTAAAATCAGAGAAATAAAATCTTGCATATGTAAATAACAGAATGTTTGGAAGAGCTTAATACTCACCTCCATATAACCATTCTAATTGTGATCTAAAAGTCATGCAAGAGATTCTCTGACCTGATTAAAAGTTTTAAACAGTCTTCTTCATTCTGATTTTCTAATTTTGCATAATTGGAAAACTAATTTTAGCCTAAAGCTTACTAAAGTACAATGTAAAAGTTGTTGCAATATTTATATGATTTACATTATGCACCTTTGTTATGACCAGAGACCAACTTTTAAAGGGAAAATAATTTTCAATAAAAAAAGGACAAAATAATGCCAAAAAGGGGAAAATTTTTGCAAAAAAAAAAAAAAAAAAAGGGAAAAAGGTATACAAAAATATTAATAAGGGACACACCTACATTTCATGTTTCACTTCACTTTGGTCTGTGTTGGGAGGAATGGGTTTTCCTCTCAACAAAGCATTTAATGGCCAGCTGTAAAACATTTGTAGTCACACTAGTCAGCGACGGGCTGTCAGTTCATTACTGCATGCAGCATGCACTCTCAGTGGTAACGTTAGTGCTCAGTAAGTTACAGACAAACTGGTAACAGGAGGACCATTCCACCACTGACCCATGGAAGGCTTTATGAGTTGCCTTCAAGACCCTTAACTAAAGAGAGAGAAACTGAATCTTCATTTCTCTTTCTAAAAGTCCACCCCTTGGGAAAGGCCAGTCAGCTGTTAAAATTGTCCTTGTGCTTTTCATGCTGTCAATCATATGGGGTAGTCATTGACTTACCCTATTTGCTTTGTTCTTTACACCCTTTAAGATCTGTTAAACCAGTCTAGCTTTCATTGGAGTGAAACGTATTTTTCTTGTCAATGTGATATAGTGAAAGCAATTTTTAAAATCTTCCACTAAAATACTGGGCAATGCATTGCATTTTAAAAATATATTAATTAATTTCAAAAAGAAAAATTCACAAAAAAAAGGAACTGAGGCTAATAAAGGTGCAAAAAAGGAAATTCCCTTTAAAATCTGGTCTCTGGTTACAACATTGTCTGTGAAATATTTACCATTCTATACTTGAAGTTCAAAGGGTGAGTGAGATGAAGTCAGAATAACACTAACAAGCCATATGTTCATTGGTTTGTGCCTAGAACTCATGACTATTATTGGTGAGAAATTTCCTTGTGATTGACACTTGTGGGGTGTGTCGTCATCTGGCAGGGGCTCATCAGGTTGCTGACCAATCATAGTGTAAGAATGCATACTGTTAGAGGCATAATGTCATCGGCTTTGCAACACCTACCAGTGCAGTGGAGATTAATGTGCGCGTTCTCATGCATGACTGATCTGATTGTAGGATTTCATTCTATAAAAAGCTTGGTTGTGTTATACACAGTGATTCTCTAAGGGTTTATATTTATAATCGTTACTACCTTTTATATATCATGGACATTGTTCTTGTTCTCTCCTAGAACTATCATGAGTGACACTGTGATTTCAAAATGTCTTAAAGTTATGATAAACGAGTTGAGGTTACGATAGCCGAAATAATACAACTTCATGTTCAGTGAAGTATAGGGTCCAATATTCAAAGGAATAGATGAGGTAACTATTGAGAAATGGAGAAAGCAGCTCAACATATGAGAACTGTAATAGAAAATGCATAGAAAATGACATCTTAGAGGAAGCAGTGGCACTGCAGACAGACAGAGTAAATATGGCAACAGTTCACTGAGACAGCCCTGCATTAGCAGGAATGTCAATCACAAGGTGATTTCTCACCAATAATATATAGCTATATCATAAACAGCTGATTACTGCTTAAGGCAAATCCTTTTCATGAAGCCATTACAAAAACTGATGAATACAAACAACTAAATTAAGAGCTGAAGCTTTCCTGATGATGTATTAACTCTTAAGCGTTCTCAGTTTTCTAGCCAGGTAAGTATATGGATTGACACCATTTTGAAAATGTGCATCATTCATTTATTAGCTGCTTAAAAAAATACAACCATATTCAAAGCATCATCAGGTTAAATATGTACAAATATAACATATACAATTAACAGTGGGAAAGCAAGGATGCTCTTGGCATAATACTATGGAATAATAGCAGTAATGGCAATGATCTCGCAGTGTGGTGGGTAACTGCTGAAATATGTAATAAAACTATCACATTTTCCTCAAAAACTGGACCTACATGCTTCTGTTCTTATAAAATAACATTCATGCTTCTTTCGAATCTGTTTCTTTACTCATACTGTTTCCACTTCTTTCTTTGTTTTCTTCGATGTCAAAACAGCCTTTTTAAGGCTAACAGTGGCATAACTAAAGGGCAAGTAGATCTGGTTGGACTGGCAGTTACTCTTAAAAGCAATATTATTATAATAGTAATAATAATTATAAATAATAAATAATAATAATAATAATTATAAATTATAATAATAATAATAATGATGATATTGTTATTTTTTTATTTACTAGTAATGCTGCTATGTTTTCGGTAAAAAATACAAAG
Source organism: Hymenopus coronatus (assembly GCA_030762935.1). Classification (NCBI taxonomy): domain Eukaryota; kingdom Metazoa; phylum Arthropoda; class Insecta; order Mantodea; family Hymenopodidae; genus Hymenopus; species Hymenopus coronatus. Next base: position 532,512,251 of record CM060900.1, on the reverse strand, counting down.
CAATTGCCAAGTTTTGATTTGATAGTAGCTGTGTGTGTTAAATTTCCCCATTCAACCTAAAATATTACTTGATATAATGTATTGAGAGCACCGCAATTCCAATGTTACGGTGACAGGGATATTTTCATGTTATTAAATCACTTAGCTCATGTAGCGCATAACCTCAAATAACCAACATATGCAATAGGTATGTTAAACCAAAATAGTATACCATTCGGGTCCCGTCATTTCTTCGTCATTTTCGGAATCCAAGAAGGGTTAATGGTTAATGTGAATAGTTTATAAATTGCTCATTTTAAGGAATCACAACAATAAAAATATACTTTATACAAGAAGCAAATATGATTTTGTTTCTTTATTTAAACGATGAGATCAAGGGAATGATAGTTAATACATAAAAATATATTTTATTTTTAATGATATCTTGCGTCATCTATAACCGGGTGCATTCCCTTAACATTGAATAGGGGGGAAAAGATAGCATACTATTGTCATTATGAACGAATAACAGTGCTATTACTGCCATCTAGCAGCTATTAACCGGATGCTTTCCCTTGGCACTGGCTGCTCATTTTTACAGCGCTTTTTCAATTTCTAAAGTTGGTATGGATTTGCAATGTTGCGCCGTAAACCGACCCTTAGTCGGCAATATTAACTAACATTTTACAATTCATAATTACTGTATTATATAAATACTGCTTGTATTATATGTATATATACTATTTATTTTGTCAGATTAGTTAAGATATTCGTCAGTTGAAGAATAACATCCTTCAGTTACAAAATGTTGTTAAGTCTTTCTTGAATATCTTAAAATCATTAACAATTTTCAGATAAGCAGAGAGTTTATTATACAGTACATGAGCTGCAGCAGTAGGTTTGGCTTTATACTTTTCTAGTCTATGTGATTGTATATGAAAATTTGTATTTCTTCTGGTGTAATGTTTATGCATTTGTTTGTTTGTTTGTTTTACCTATATCTTGTTTGTTGAACAATTGTACTATTACTTTATATATGTGTAGTGAATATACTGTTAAAATGTTTAGGTCTCTGAAGGTTTGCCCACATGAATGCGTTTGTTTCATCCTCAAAATTAGTCTTATCACTTTTTTCTGGAGAAGGAATAATCGGTTAGTGTATTCTTTAGCACAATGTCGCCACACATTATCCCATATGAGATGCGGGTAGATTAATATATAATATAACATTATTTGTGTGTTAACATCCACTATATTTGTCATTTTCTTCATTATAAAGAACCCTGAACTCAATTTGTCACATACATAGTGCATTTGCCCCATGTCAGATTTTTATCCAAAGTTACTCCTAGAAAATTTGCACTGTCAACTACATTTACTTCCCTGTTTTCAATAACTATCTTTGTATTTGATGTTGACCTGTTCTTTGGAGTTTGAATCTGTATGTAATTTGTCTTATTTAAGTTTACGTGTAGTTATTAAGCCTAAAATATTGTATAACTAGTGTTGTATTACTTATTGTTGTATAATCTAGAACCTGTGGGCTAATACCTGTATTTACTATTGAAGTATCATCAGCGTACCTAAATATTTTCCCTTCTGAGATATATGGGAGGTCATTGACATAGATTATAAAAAGTAGAGGGCCAAGAACAGAACCTTGTGTACTCCACTAGTTTACTATCTGAGTAGTATTCTGTTGATTCTTAGCATGTGTAATTTTTACTTGTCGGGATCATTTGCTCAAATTATCATCATCTTTGTCTTCAGAGTAAACTGGTGATTTCAAAGTCTGGATTTGCATATTTATAGTGTATTTATGTGTTATAAAATGTTTTCAAACAGGTCTGTGCTCAAGTTCAAAACATTAGACATGTAACCATCATGTACAGTTTTCTATGAAGTCTATGCCCATGCCTCAGTCCTATTAAATATCAGTTGCTTCACAGCCAAAATATCATGTGAACCAATCAGATACTAGCTTTACTCTGACACTGTAAATCCGCGAATCCGGACTTTCAGGTCATCAGTTTACCCTGAAGAATGATGCACATCTTTGAAAACTTGGAGTCAATGAATAAACTTACCTGGCTAGAAACCCAAGAACACTTAAGAGTTAAACAACTAAACCTTTTTATCAAATAAAAAGAAGTATTTTAGACAGTGGAGCGCCATAATTAAATTTAAATGTAATGAGTCACCTTTTTACACTTTTTGCTCCAAATTTGCCTTCATTTGGGAAGACCGGTTTCAGGGTACAGGTCATCCCCGAAACTGAATATAGGGTAAAGTACCCTGAAACCGGTCTTCCCAAACAAAGGCAAAGTTGGAGCAAAAAGTGTAAAAAGGTGACTCATTACATTTAAATTTAACTAAACCTTTATTTTGCATGTTTTATTGCAAAGTTTAAAATAATGTTTAGATAAATATTAATCATGAATGCTGTAACATTCCATAATTCCAAAAGTGTAAACATCTCAGTGGTCAAACAGATTATACTTAACAAACATATTGCACTTAGGCAACAAATTATAAAAAAAAACAACTCATTACAGCATTAGTAAGTAAAATTCTGATGTGTTCCATTCACATAAATTTCTCTACCTATTCTGCAAACAGAAAATTCTTACAGAAGGCTATTCTTTTATTTACATCATGCTAATAGAGATAAAAAAATTGGCAGAAATTGTCTTATTACTTGCTTTCTTCTAAGCAGAAGGGAAATAAGGGACTCACTAAGTTACAGCAAATGTTTTAACAACTGGCTGTTCTGTGAACAATTGAAATTTGGTGGTTTTTGCATAGCCAGGAGTAAAACAAGAATGAGATGAAACAAATGATGACTTCCCATTTGAGAAAATTTTAAGTAGTTTAAAATTGAAAACAATAACAAGGAATACCTCGAAAATGGTTAACTACAAAAAAATGCATATATATTGTCATAAATATTTTTAAAATACAGTATTTTAATCAAAATCGTTAGATCCATTTTTGAGAAAAACAGAATTTTCAAACATTTTTCCATGTAAATGGTAGACAAGGGAAGTTTTATTTATATGTCACATCCTTGGAGGATACTTAACTGAAATACCAAGTGTTGTATTAACACTTTTTTTCATTTTTGAGCTATGCTATTCTCTCTCTCTCAACTCTCTCTCTCTCTCTCTCTCTCTCTCTCTCTCTCTCTCTCTCTCTCTCTCTCTCTCTCTCTCTCTCTCTCACTCACACTCACACACACACACACACTCACACTCACACTCTCTCACTCACACCCCCCCCCCTCTTCAGGTGCAATCCAATAACTTCTCTACCTACTATGTGCATAGTATGTATAGAGAAAATAACACTGAATTGAAAGGTTTAAGAGAAAATAAAATTGACATCAACTTCAACTATAAAATAATTGCTCCATGAGCAGAAGTTCAAATTTTAAGTTCCTTATAAGAAAGATATTATATAAATTAACCAGAAGGTAGAAATTTGTATGTACATGTTATGGTGAACCTGTAAACAAGTGGTGCTAAAATGTCCATTCCACTGCATGGAACATTCTATATCAGGTAAGTAATTAAAGTGAAATTTGGAGAATGGATACTAAATCTCTTTAATCAATTGATGCCAAGGAATTATTTCAGAAATCATGTAGTGAAATACTTCAATAAACTGAAACATGTGGTTTTATAATCACACTTTTGTTTATGAGTATGTTTCTTAAAGTTGTTAACATCTGAAAACTCAGATGAATCTATTAATAATTTTGCTGCAGTTTCATTCGTCATATGTATAGCCTATAATATACAGGCCGTTTCAAAACAACACCAAACGAAGATAGCAGTCGATTAGCTTACAGTTTGACTTGTCCGAAACTTGATGTCGCAACTTTCAAACTCTTCTATTTAAAGTTTTATGTGTGTTTAAACATTGCACACATTTGGGATTAGGCAGCAAAGGAACAATGGTTGTCATACGCCTCATAAACAACCTCAGAATATGTTATACGAAACATATAACAAAACCCACATGTTACGTTTTCCTTTACTAAGGTGAACTATGCAGCGCCAGCAAGTCTATCAAACCATGCCTACACCAGGTGACTGGGACCTTTGCTACCAACTGGCATCTCTCTTGGAGTGGGCACGTGCCATCTGGTTATGTACGACTGCCTAATCCATGGTGATATAATGGCAGTTTTGTATGTGCTGAATTTAGAGCTGAAAATTATACTCGCATATCACTTACAGTATGACCAACAAGGTCCACCTCTTTGTTTGGTGTCGTTTTGAAACACCCTCTACTTTGTAGTTACAATCAGACAAACATGCTTCTGATCCAAAGGTTGCAGGTTCAAACTTGGCTCAGACTGATGGTTTTTAAGTGTGCTTTAAAGCAACAGCCTTGTGTCAGTGTAGATTTACTGGCACGTAAAAGAACTCCAAAAATGAAAAGTTGGTTAAATATCAAATTTGGTAATTAAGTTCAGTATCCTCCAAAGATGCAACAAAAAGATTTCTGAAAAAATATGCTCCACCCCAAACTACCGTTAATGCAACAATACATTAAAAGCAACTTTAGATTTTATTGTATACATAAATCAGATGGGGAGCTCATGAGAATTAGAGCAGAAACTTTGTTTTGAAGATACAATGCTACAAGTTTTCACCTAGGTGACATGTAACTACCCACAAAAGTTTTGCCAACCATAACAAATTTATAATAAACTCACAGTTAACAACCTTCAGTTACCTAGAATTCGTAATATGAGGCTCTCCATTTCATCATCAGGTAGCAATACAAATAGGAGTAAAAACATAGATTACACTCAAACTTCACTCTTGAAATAAAGTAACTTACTTTGGACATGTGTTACTTTGGACCATTTTCAACAGAGATTCACTGATGAACTCGTGGTAGCTACATGTGGAGATCTCTCTTCCAGATACATGAAATTTGAGATGAGCACATTTGTTTGTGGTATGTCAAAATTTATGATCTTTTTTTGTTTTTTAAAATTAATAGATTTTCCCAAACTGTTAATCCAATTTCATTCTGCACAGGCTGCTACCACGAGTTCATCAGTGAATCTCCATTGATAATGGTGACAATAGCCATCCAAACATGTCCGAAGTAAGTTACTTTATTTCAAGAGTGAAGTTTGAGTGTAAGCTATGTTTTTACTCCTATTTGATTAGTTACTTCAATGTGCATTTCCATTAATATTTTAATCAAAATACAAGTTTGACATAGAGTATCTTTGGCAGCAAACACCTGTTAAAGTAGTCCCCTGATACTACAGGTTAGCGAGTAATGTATCTATTTTTCTTGGTATTTCTGTTCAACTTGAGGTGCCCATGCACATGAATCAGGTATGATTATATGGCTACAATTTTCGCAATTGGTACATCATGGATTGTTTGCTCACATAGACAAGGATTGCAGCTGTAGAAGCCTTCATTGTTATGTATTTTCTAACTGAAACACAACTCTGCCTGTATCAACACTGGCTCAGATGGCTGCTTAATCAACTGTCATGAAGCGAGCTGCTTCTTCAGAGAGTGAGAAAAAAAAAAAAAAAATCCTCACATAGTTTATGAGCCAGGATGTTGTGGTGTGACGTGCAATTGGAATTTATGGGATTATTAGTCAATATTTTTCCAAGGATTGTGCTTGCCACATACTAACGTAAATTTTGATCGCCATTTCGAAATATTCAAAATTTTGTCATGCCAGAACTGCAGGACTGTTAGTTCAGCAACATTTGGTTTTAGCAGCATGGTGCTATGCCACCTACTGCCCTTCAAAGCATGGTTTTTGTTCGAGTGTTCCCCAACCGACTGATTTCCCACTTTGGAGATCTAACTTGGCCATCCCAATCTCCAGATTTAACAGTTCCGGAATAACTTCTGTGGGGGATAGTTGAAAGAAAAATTATTCTCACACTGTTTGCAAACCATTAGGAGCTGAAAGATAACATCAGTCAGGAAATCAATGCCATTCCATGGGAGATGGTGTGACGTATCATGGAGGTATTTCTGCGCCATCTTCAAGAATGCATAAATGCAGATGGGGAACACTGAGTTGACATCATATTCAATTAGTGTTCACTTTTTCACAAATAAAATAGTTTCACATTTAGTCAGTAGTCCTATTTCTCAATTGGAATTGGTAAATACGTTACGCGTCATCCTGTAGTTTGTGGCCACAGCTCTTAAATGACATGCTGTCCCCTTTTATTGCCATATGACAGAATTTGCGAAGAAAATTAATATATTTGGTATCTCCTCATTAAACCTCTTCTCGTGCTGTAGTTTAACATGGAGCAAGCTCTGCCTATTCTGATGTCCTACTACATATGACTAACATCTTCTCTTCTGTTGTAAAAACCATAACTGATGAACACAGAAGTGATTTCATAATGCATAGCACGGGTTCCTTGCCCTGAGGTCCCTTGATACCAATTAAACAGACTCTTATTCACCTGGCTCGATTAGTCTACAATACCATTTATTGTGAATGCAAAACAGCACTGTACTAACTCTCATTATTTTGAGTTTTCCCCCCTCCTTAAAATGTAGATACTTTATATTGTGCTACTTGATTTTAGGCAACTTCCTTACACATGAATATAAATTAGCATGCTCATGAGAAACGTTGTACTCTTTAATATAAATAACATTTTGATTCCTATAGTTATGTAACTTACACTATGGAACTGCATTTAGTAACTTGAACTTTAAAGTTACAACTACTACTGTGTAAGTATGATCTTTCAAATCAAGTTCCACTTTTGCTAAAATGTAGTTCATCAGTTCTAATTTTGTTTGCTATATTAAAAAACAAAGCTAGGTTGCTGTCATCTGTTTGGTACATGAGTAACATTCACCCAGATTACTTCAAAAACAAGCTTGGCTAACATACATTAGGAAGAATACTGTATATGAACCTATATATAAGTAAGCCGTAAATTTCATAGATGACATAAGGAATAAGGTGATGGTAACATACTGCAACATATTGTACAACAGTAACAAACACTTAATTTTAATTTAAAATAATTTGAGTATGTTTTTGTAACACAAACATCACTTAGTAATTACTCACTGGGAATGGTTTCGGGAGCACTAGTTCCCATTTTCAGCACTTAATTCTGACTAAATCTTGCTTCGTTGGTGTCAACAGTGACGGTGCAGTTGCATAACTTGTGGAGGCATCTGGTGCTGGATCTATGAATTTCCAGAGGTTGCTGTATGGCGGTAAATCAAAATTCATTATATGGTTCTTTTATTTCAAGATATAGATCTTCTCCCAAACATATAATTATGTTAAAATAAGAACTGAAGCTTTCCTGGCGACGTGTTAATTCAAAATCTTCTCGGGCTTCTTACCTGGCTAGAAGCCCGAGAAGATTTTGAATTGATATAATTATGTGTTTATAAGCTGGTTTTAACAGCTTTATATTAGGTGTGATTTCATGTCCTGAAGGCCAGAAATGATGGGAACTGCTGATTTTTGTTTGTTTGTATTTTAGGTTTCTCATATGTTCCAGATTCATTCTCATATGCACCAGATTAAAGGACCATATGAGAAACCTAAAATACAAACAAACAAAAATCAGCAGTTGCCCATCATTTCTGGCTTCAGGACATGAAACCACACCTAATATAAAACTGTTAAAACCAGCTTATAAACACACAGAATTAGATGTTTGGGAGATGATCTATATCATTAAAAAAAAAGAACCATATCATGAATTTTGATTTACCGCATACAGCAATCTCTGGAAATTCATAGATCCAGCACTGAATGCCTTCCTCAAGTTATACTACACTTCTGCCCTCAACGTTGACACTAATGAAGCAAGATTTAGTCAGAATTAAGGGTTAAAAATGGGAACAAGTGTCCTTGAAACTGGTCCCACTAAGTAAATACTAAGTGATGTTTGTATTACAAAAACCAACTCAAATTCTTTTAAATTAATATTAATCACATCACTGTTACATGCTTCTTTGTATATTTGCAAAATTTCAAGCACTTAATTGTTTAAAAGTGCCAATAATAATGATAGTACAAGATCTTCAAAGTTTATAGTGAGATTAAGTAGGTACTTTCAAAGAATTATTTCAATGACAATGCAAAGGTCGTTTGGTGATCCATATGACACGAAAGACCAAGTGATCAAGATTATGTGAAACGTACAAAATAGTCTTCTCTCTTTACACGACGGAACTTAATTTTGAGTTTATTTTGACACACGCATACTAGACCCTCTATTCTTTGCACAGAATTAAATGGAACATAATTTTTCACAACCATTCACACATAGTAACCCTTACTGCTGTGTTGGCATATTCTCAACAAACCAAAATATAGTTTCTCAGCAAGAATTTGATCATGCTAATTCCCTTCTCTCTTACAAGGATTAAATATGCACATCTAAAGGAAATAATAGCTCCGGCAGTTTCCAACATACAGAATCTGTGATACAAACTGCATAAAACTTAGTGGAGGTTATCTAGTTTATTCCAAATTTTAAATACATGAGCCGGAACAATGATGCCCAAGAGGGCCGAAATCCGACTTCTAGTAATGAGTTTCCAACTCTTGTTTCTCGTAACGAAGCTGGCTCTATTGTACTGAGCAAACTATCTAGTATTCATGTGCAACAGCAAAATATGTATGTAGATAGTGTAGTGCAAAGAGTATAGTGTATGTGTCAACCGCTATATAACAAGAATGCTCAGAAATCTCTTCATGATATTATAGTGTCAACATTTTATACAAAATATAAATACTAACTAAAACAGATTTCAAGATAACACTTACCTCTCATATTTAGCACCAATTGATGAACTCTCCCAAATCAGATTCCTTTACACCATTTCTGATTTTATGGGCACATTGTTGTGCTACTTGTGCTGCCAAGGGTCCAAAAACTTTTAATCCCACAACCTGCTCCTGCAAAACGGAGTTATTTACAGTTACAAATTTATCATTGATTTAAAGTAATGACAACTATTGTGTGTCCAATGGATATATGCCAAGAAACAAAGCACACAGAAACCATTCCCTTACCCACATTGTTTCCCTCTCTAGGGGTGAGAGAATATATTTTTGAGAACGATTATAACTGTCACATTTACAGTGCATTAACAGCTGCATGTAGAGATTACCAATAATGATTAACTTAATTTTTTATAATTATAACATTTGCAGTCATATGTAGCAGTTATCAGTAACATTTAAGTTATTTGTTTTCATAACTATTTATTTTAAATTATTTGTTTTCATTTCATGAAATGGTTATCACTAACGATTAAGTTATTTAATTTTTTTTTCACACAAGCCATGTGTAGGAACAGCAGTTGTATAGGTAGAGTCAAAAACTGAGAAATACAATGCCTTAACTGGGATTTGAACCGTAGATCTCCTGGTCTCTAGCCATCTTTTTTTAAATAGTGTTTAGCACCTGCTTTTACGACTTGTTACACCGCAGATGATAATACTGATGATATATGGAATAAAGATGGAGCACTGGTGGAATGCAACTGTGGGGGAAATGGTAGAAAACCCACCCCTGCGCCGCTTTGTCCACCACAAATCTTGCATGTGGTTGTCTGGGATTGAACCTGGGCTGTCTAGGTGAGAGGTGAGTGGTCTAACCACTTGGCCATGCTGCAACCCTGATCTGGCTAGTTGCTCTAACCACTGAGTTACCTTGACAACATGTAATATGGCATTAAATTCCCTAATGGTGACTTGCAATGTCATTAGTACTTTAAGTCCCAGGCTTCATAGTGTAGCCAACTATTAGGTCAATTGTGTTTAATTGTTCTTTGTCTCACAAGCAATTTGTAGGACAAGAGTTGGATATATAGAGTGAGGCTTAAATTGACCTAATATCTGGTTAAACTGTGACTTAGAATACTTATGAGATTGTTAGTCGCCATTGGGGTAGGTCATCTCAAAATAATTTGAGATTACCTTGTGGTTTGCTAGGACACATGCGAGTCAGTTGAGAAATTTAATACCATTACAGTGTGTTGCCATGGTGGCCCAGTGGTTAGAGCAACCAGCTAGAGACTGGGAGATCCGTGATTCAAATCCCCACTATAGTATTGAAGGTTTCAGTCTGACTCCACCTATCCAATTAAGTTATTCATTTTCATAGTTATCACATTCACAGTTGCATGTAACAGTTACGTTATTTGTTTTCATGGTTATGCTTAACTTATTTACAGTTACATGTAAAGTTTGCCAGTAACGATTGAGATATTTATTTTCATGGCTATCTCATTTGCAGTCACATGTAATGTTTAAGCTATTTGTTTTCAAGGTTATCATGTTCGCAGCCACATGCAACGTTTAAGTTATTTGTTTTCATGGTTATCAAATTTGTAGTTACATGTAGCGCTATCAGTAATGATTAAGTTATTGGTTTTTATAACATTTAAATTATTTGTTTTCAAGGTTATCATGTTCACAGCCACATGTAACATTTAAGTTATTTGTTTTCATGGTTATCATGTTCTCAGTGATATGCAAGTTTTTACAAGTGATATGCAAGTTTAAGTTCTTTATTTTCATGCTACTCATGTTCACAGTCACATGTAACATTTAAGTTATATGTTTTCATAGTTATTATGTTCACAGTCATATGTAACATTTAATTTATCTGTTTTCATAGTTACCATGTTCACAGTCACATGTAACATTTAAGTTATTTGTTTTCATGGTTATCAAATTTGCAGTAACAGTTATTTGTTTTCATGATTATCATATTTTCAGTTACACATAACAGCTACTAGTAACAAGCTCTTTGTCTTGATGGTTATCACATTTGCAGTTAAATTACATTAATGGTTACCAGAAACGATTAGCTGTAACTATGTATCAAATTAAACAGTTTCGATATAGACTTGCTTTTTATTTGATGCAATCTAAAAATAAGTCTCTCTAGCTGTGTTAACGCTTTGATTGCTATGTTGGTTTTTAATGTTAAAATGCATTTACCCTTGTTTCCACACTGTTGCACACATGCAGTTAGTTTACGTGGACTAATATGTATATAGTTCTAACTGAAAACATTACATGATGCAGACATAGCCAAGAAAAATACATCACTAATGCCAACATCGATATGGCTGAAACTATGCGTGTAATAACTTAAACAGACTGATATATGTTAGATAGTACATGCTAATGGCATTCTGAAAGCTAATATTCCTTGAGAAGAGAAACATTAATATCCAAAAGCACATCATTGTCTAAACTCTAATCTCAAAATATACAGTTAAGGGTTTGTATGACTAAAATTTCATGAAAAGTCACAAAAAATTAAGTTTTTGTTTTTAATTCCTTAAAATAATTTAAACATTCATGAACATAAAAAAGGTATAATTGATCACCAGGCGCCATTTTTAAATACCTGAACTGCAGCTACAGCAAAGCATTAGAGTTTAAACTGCTCGAATCAGCAAAAAAAAAGTTCACTTTGACAAGATCTCATTTGCAGCATGCAAAATAAAAACAAAGTTGTGCAGAAGAAAAACAGCAATATAAGAAAAAAGGACAGAAAAGGCATTAGCAGAGGAGAGGAAAAAGAAATCTGAGGATCCAGCCTACCAACCTGTTGGATTTTAATGTGAGCCATGTATTCAAATTGCTATTGATATTCTCAGGATTTTTCTTCCTGTAAAATATTCCTTGCAGAGCAGTTTTTCTGTTACAAAAATAAAATTTGCTGTACATTTAATAAACTCAGAAGTTTGAGACAAGTGAAGTAGTTCAAGTATAACAGTTGAAAATGAGTCGGAATAGTGACACTCACCTCACTTACATGAAATGTTTTCAAAACATATGTTTCAAGGCCATTTGCCCTCTTCTTTAGTTAAGGTCCAACTAATGGCTGGAATTTGTGCTCTGTGGTCTGTTACGGTGGAGACTTCTGGTGTTCTCAGAAGAAGTTCATAATCATGTGGGAGTATTTCAAAATTCATCAGCTGGTCTTTGTGTTGTGTAATGAGAATATTCTCCTAAACTGTGAGTGCTGCCGGGTTGTTTACAGGTTTTTAGCAACTTTATGTCATTTTCTATTTCATGATGTGATGTCCAAAAATGGTGTGCTACTGCCGATTTATCTGTCTGTTTCTGTTTGATATGTCTGAAATGTTCTTTTAACCTTTTATTTTTTAATTTTCAAGAAATGCAATATAAGTTTAGCTTCAAGTAACCAATGCAACATAAAAAATACATTGAAAACAGACATTAAGGACCCCATACCTACAAATCAGCGATCAGGCATCTACTGAATTGACTGCAAGGGCTGTAAATTATGTTACATTGGACAAACAAAAAGAAGACTGGAAACAAGGTTAAAAGAACATTTCAGACATATCAAACAGAAACAGACAGATAAATCGGCAGTAGCACACCATTTTTGGACATCACATCTCGAAATAGAAAATGACATAAAGTTGCTAAAACCTGTAAATAACCCGGCAACACTCACAGTTTGGGAGAATATTCTCATTACACAACACAAAGACCAACTGATGAATTTTGAAATACCGCCACATGATTATGAACTTCTACTGAGAACACCAGATGTCTCCACTGTAACAGACCTCAGAGCACAAATTCTAGCCATTAGACGGACCTCAACTGGAGAAGAGGCCAAACGCCCTTGAAACATATGTTTTGAAAAAATTTCATTTAAGCAAGGTGAGTGTCACTATTCCGACTCATTTTCAACTGTTATATTTGCTGAACATGTTCACAGAGGTACAATGAATTTGAATTGCCCTAGGTTTTAATGTCAGATGTATTTAAGCATATGTTTTCAATTTTCAAGCACGAACATATTTTATGACAAAAAAAGCACATACATAACTTTAACATTTTTGAAGCCTAAACCACAGAGAAACCTATGGCAATTTTCAATGAAGATGTATTGTGTATTTAAGAATAAAATAACAGACCAAAATTTTAATTTTTTGTCGCACAGGACTTTTTTAGTGACATGACAAAAACAAAGTTGACCATAACCTCCAAACCATTAGAGGAAAACAGATGAGCTTTGCATTATATTACTTCTGTAGTATGAATTTCAAAAAGTTTTCTTTATTAGTTTGGAACTTGAAAATTTCAGTAATGTCCATAATCTCAGCTGGCTACATGTAACTTTGAAACAAAGCAGATAATTAGCTGGCATTTTTCTCCCTAGATGCTGTATTAGATCAGTATTACCACTAATGATCTCTTGCCCAGGAGTTTGACACTATACAACGAGTTGAGATAATTAGTTCTCGATATGCAATTCCAATGCATACGCAATTCCAATGCTAATGAGGTATCTGATAGTTACACTCTTTGTAAGTCTGTTAATCATTACTGAGCAAGAAGTCACTTTATATTTGTTACTTTTGTAACTGTTATTGGGTAACTAGCTACTTTGTGTTTGTTACTATACTAACCATCAGTGGTGTAGGATGAAACAAAAAAATGGGAACATTATAGTTTAAACACCCTACTGCTGAAAATAAAATGTGGAGGTGGACAGTTGCACATTTTATCGAATATTGCACCTATAAATTGGGTTTGAAATTGACAATGAAAACAACAAATAACAATGTTAATGTAATGGTTATATTGAAAACAATAACACTCACCTAAACTGACTTATACCCAAATCCATCCCTTGGTTCTTCTTTGTTGCGAACATGTCAATTATCTTGTCAATTAAGGTGGCATCAGAATAGTTCTCAAAGTTTCTACAGCTAAAATGTTTATGTTGCAAAAACATTGATTGGTCATTGATTTTCCTAAGTACATTTTAATTCTTGTGAGTGTACCCATTGATCTCTCACTACATGTTGTTGTAGCAGGATATGTTACAACTAAATGCAATAGATTAGTCACCTCTTCATACAACGAGTCTAAGCCATTTATAATCAAATACTTCAGTACATTTTGTGGTGATAGATGCTTTTGATCATCTGCACAAATATTGAAGAGCTCGTTTTCATGCTGGTCTGAATTAAAATAATATATAGGTTTGGAAATTTTCTTCTGAGGAAATTCTTTCTTATGTTCCATGAATTTTTTTTTTTTTTTTTCTTTTCATTTAGTGATTTTACAAACTTGAGCTGTGCAAAATCTTCAAATCTGGATTTCATTTGAACAACTTGGCAGTCAGTGATTTCATATGTCAACACTTTCAATCTAGCCTTTTGAGAGTCACTGAAACTTACATTTCTATTCAACTAGTTACTATTTTGGACACACTCTTCAATGAAAGCCTCGCATTCTTGGTTTTGTATATTTGTAATGGTGAGTTGTATTTCATTATGGCAAACATTTATATTAACAGTGACTGCAGAACACGTACTACAATTTTATTCACAAAGAAACACAACTAACATTACTTCAACAGTTCTCTGGATACAAAAATACTCCAGGGTACACAGCTGAATACTAGCGTATACATGATAGGTATGCGAGGGGTTTGCAGAAGCGAGAGGGATAGGCAGGTGGATGGTCAGGGGTTTGCGGTGAGATCCTACTAGCCATATCACATACAGGCAGTGAAACGCTGACTTGTCTCAGCGTATGCTGCTGTTTTCGAATGGAATGGTTTGACTTGTAAATCTTGTGTTTGTTACATAGGCTTATTACAGCTGCTCAACAGTATGATTTACGAAAGAAATTGCTATTAAGTGATTGCATACTATAATTGTCCTGCTTTAAAGCTGTTAGAAAACAATTAAACACAAAAATAAGGGGAACGCTCAGCATACTAGCATCCCCTAAAGCAACTCCCCTGCTAACCATACTGAGTAACTAGTTACTTCATATACATTACTTTTGTAACTGCTATTGGCTAACTATTTAGTTTGATTTGCTACTTTTATAACTATTACTGAATAACTAGTTACTCTATGTTTATTACTTTTGTAACTGGTACTGGGCAACTAGTTACTTTTTATTTGATACTTTTGTAAGCATTACTGAGAACTGGTTAGTTTGGGTTTTTACTTTCTGCAGCATGTATGTACAATGTACATAGTAAGTAGAGAAGGTATTGTATTGCACCCAAAATTTTATACCAAGATTTCACAGGAAATACTTGTTTAGAGGACCCCTGATACCAAAAATAAACATTCTTTGGAAAAGGTCAGTGTGTGTGCTGTGGACAGCATAACTCCAAAACTAAATACCAAACTTGGTATTTATGTTCAGTATCTTCCAGGGATGTGACATAAAGCTTTTCAGGAAATTCTCCCAACCCAGACTATCCTTTACATGGAAGTGTTTCGACATGTTAAATTTTATAAAAAGTGTCTCCAATGATTTTGGTTTATATGTTGTATATTAATGATGTTTACATGGAAAATAAAATGGGTATCCTGAATTTCTTGGGAATAGCCTTTGAAGTCCTCTTCATTCTGAATGACTTTTTGGATAACTGGTAAATCATAAGAGATAGACAAAAACTAACAACATGATACTGTATATCTTATTAAAAACACACAATTTACATTGTATCTAGGGTTTTTTTGTAAAGCTAACCATTTCTGAGATAGTCTCTGTTATTGGTTTCAATTTTAAACCACTTAAACTTTTCTCAAATTAGAAGACCTCATCCGTTTCTTATTCATTTTTGTTTTACTCCTGGCCATGGAAAGAAAATTGAACTTCAATGACAGTCCCTTAGTCATGTCTTTTAAAAGGTTTGACTGTTGCTTTAGTCCAGTGTGTTCTCTTATTTCCCTTCTACTCATAAGGAACTAAGTAATAAGACCTTTTCTAGTAATGTTTATCTTGATATGTAGATAAAACAATAATCTTTTGTAACTGTAGTTTGTAGAACAGATAGAGAAAATCATATGAATGGAACACATCAGATTTCTTACTTCTGTGTCTGCTGTTAGGCAACTAGTTATTCTTTATTCATTATTAAATGTTATATCATAGCTGGTTACTTTTGTAACTTTACTGAGTAGAGATTACTTTAAATTCTTTATTTTTGTAACTGTTACTTTGTATTGGTTACTTTTGTGACTCTTGCTGAGTAGCGGTTACTTTGTATTCATTATCTTTGTAACTATCATTGTGTAACTAGCTACTATCTGTTTCTGTTACTTCTGTTATGGTTACATTAAGGTAACCATTATAATGTAACTATTATGTGTTTTTCTTCCCATTTCTGTTTCTGTCCTCTCAGAAATACAGAGGGAGAGCCCTAGGTAGACCAGTTTGAATCTAATTTGTGTTGCCAAATTCACCATGAATAGCATGTCATGAAGTGGGAAAATAAATGTGATTAAAAATCTGGTGTTAGATTCACATGACTTTTCGCATCCTCTATCACTTAGTAGTGGATATAAATTGTTCTTGTGAAAGATTATTTTCCTATCTACTTCATTTTACTCTAGATAAACCTTTCCGCAAGTAGCTATATCACACTTTCCTTTGTAAATATTTTAGGATAACCAGTGTGAGGTAGGAATTACCCCTCCACTGCACATCTCTAGGGGATAACTGCTGTATTCACGCCCGTGAGAGGGAAGTAGATGGCCTCACAGTTGAAGGTGTAGGAGGGTGTACATGTGGAGAAAGATCAGGAGCTATAAATACATACACTAATAATGTGAGGAGACACAACAGGGCTTTTACTATCTAATAGATGAATTTGGTTAGGGATGAAAACTGAGAAGAAAAGA
Source organism: Hymenopus coronatus (assembly GCA_030762935.1). Classification (NCBI taxonomy): domain Eukaryota; kingdom Metazoa; phylum Arthropoda; class Insecta; order Mantodea; family Hymenopodidae; genus Hymenopus; species Hymenopus coronatus. The sequence continues at coordinate 532,495,554 of CM060900.1, read as the reverse complement.
AGAGGTTACCGAAATTCCATTTAACTCACCTGATTCACTGTGATTCATGAAGTCAACATTTTTAAATAAATACTAGTGCCATTCAGTGGATGTAGATATGTAGTATGTCCTATAGTGTCAGCATGTCAAACGTAAAGGTTTTTTGTGACCTACATATTGGAGATTTCATAGTTAAAGTCATGTTTATGCTAGTATTGCATTAAGAAGACACATTTATGTCAGCATTTCAACATCTAGCCTCCAATTTCGATTGCTAAAACTGGTGTGGCATTACCGCTTGCTAAATGAAATATAATTTATTCAAAATGGTCATATCAGGTACTCCACAATATAGAAGGAATACTGGTAGTCATGTTTTGGAACTGGATGCTACATGCTGACCTTAAAATTCCATGCTACTTCCATACAGTAGTAAGACACAACTGAATGTCAACAGGACTATAAGGAAATTACTAGTGTAGAACAATTCAAACTCATAATAATGAATATTCTGCAAATAGCTGATGTCACAATAACTTATCTGAAATAAATTATACATTTTAAAGATGTCTAAATTTTACTGTAATATGTTTTCATTTAGTACTTAACATTTAACATTTATAGAAATATGCAACACTTCTAAATGCAGAGAACTCCACAAGCTATACCAAAAATTTTCCAGATATCTCTATATATTGTATTTTAATCAAAATACGAGGGCCGTTCAGAAAGTAGCCTCCGGTTGATTGCAAGAAATTCACCAAGTTAAATAAAAATATTTTAATATATACATCTTACAACTACATCTTTGCACTATTTTTCTACATAGTTTCCATAACGATTGAGGCACTTATCGTATCTGTTCACAAGCTTTGAAATTCCTTCTGCATAAAAATCACCCGCTTGTGCCTGGATCCAGGTCACGATTCTGTTTAACAATGGTTCACCTTCGGCCTCATAACGTGACAGAAAGTCTAATGCAGAGGCCATTCTTTGAGTTTTGTGGTGGTCGGTAAGAATTTTGGGCGCCCATCGTGCACAGAACTTACGGTAACCCAATCTTGCTGTCACTATCTCGTACAAGAGAGTCTTAGAAATCTGTGGAAAATCAGTAGACAACTCCGACATTGTGAAACGTCGGTTTTCACGAACTTTTGCATCAACTGTCTGAACGAGTTCGTCCGTGACCAATGATGGTCTACCACTCCTCTCTTCATCATGAACGTTTTCTCGTCCACTTTTAAATAAACGTACCCATTCACGGACCACTCCTTCACTCATAACTCTTGGTCCGTACACGGCACAAAGCTCACGATGAATAGCTGCTGCAGAATATCCTTTGGCTGTAAAAAACCTTATAACAGCACGCACTTCACATTTGGTGGGGTTTTCTATTGCAGTACACATTTCAAACGGCCACAAACACTAAACTAGCGCAGGTACGACTTTCACTCGACCACGGCTTGATGCCGACTGACCTGCTGAGTGCGTGAATGCACAGATGGCGTCGCTACTCCCCCCACTACCCACACTGTGACCGATCGGAGGCTACTTTCTGAACGGCCCTCGTATCTATAAACATTTTCAGAAAATGAAAATGTAAGGGTTGTTGGTGACTTTCTTGAAAACTTTTGTGTCACACCTTTAAAAGATGCTGAACTAAATGTCAAGTTTGGTATTTATAAGACATTTTTGAGTATGCTGGTCCCAGAAATATGGTTTTTTTTCTAAAAAGATTTTCTTTATTCAGGGGCCTTGCAACATGTATTTCTGGTGAAACCTCTATATCAAAGTTTTTGTTTAAATGCAATCAATATCTTCTCTTCCTATTATGCAGTGGAAGAGAAAGTAAAATGTGACAGAATTCTGTAATAATGAAAGAATGTAGAGCCATTGCCTAATTTCAAAATATCATGCAACAAAAATAGCAGCCGCAGTGAAAGGTCAGACAGCTCAAAATTTGATCTCTAAAATTCTCCTTGGTACGTTTGTATCACATGGTTGAGCCGCACTGTGGTCGAGTAATTAGACCACTCGCCTCTCACCTAGATGGCCTGGGTTTGATCCCAAGTGACCATAGGAGTAAGACAAGGTAATGGACTATATATGACTATTCAACCTAGCCCTGCACAGAGCAGTAGAAAAAATAAATACTAAAGGAACAATATTTTTTAAGTCTAGCCAGATATGTGCATTTGCAGATGACATTGATTGTGGCAAGAGATAAGAAAATGTTAGTTGAGGTTCATGAAGAATTACAAAGAAGGTCTAAAGAAATAGGATTAGAAGTAAATGAAAAAAAAACAACTAAATACGTGAAAATAACAGTAGACAAAGCAAAAGAATAAGTGTAAATCTAGTAGTTGGAGACAAAAAATTTGAAGGGGTATCCAAATTTAGATATTTACGAGCACTTGTAAATAATGATAGCAATTTAAACGAGTGCATAAAAGAAAGAATTCAAAGTGGAAATGCAGCCTATTATGCAAATTTAAATCTATTAAAAAATAGGCTTATTAGTACAGGGACAAAATACAAGATCTTTAAAACACTAATAAGACCAATAGTAACGTATGCTGCAGAAACCTGGACTCTAAAATAATGTAGATGAAGAAATACTATGAAGATTTGAAAGGAAAATACTTAGACGAATCTTTGGACTTGTAAAGGATAAAGACCAATGGAAAATAAGATATAATTATGAGATAGAAGAACTAATTAATCAGCAAAAGATTGTGACATTTATAAAGGCACAGAGAATAAGATGGCTAGGACACATAGAGAGAATGACAGAAGATAGTTTGCCAAAAAGAATATTGAAAGGAAGATTGTATGCTAGAAGAAAAAAGGAAGACCAAAAACAAGATGGTTAGATGATGTGATGGAAGACTTAAGAAAGATTGGAATCAGAGGCTGGAAAAGTAAAGCAGAAGATAGAGATATGTGCAGGAGGCAAAAGCTCACCAAGGGCTGTAGAGCCAGAAGGGAAGAAGACCACATGTGGGATTTGTGGTGGACAAAGTGGCTCAGGGGTGGGTTTTCTTTAGGTCCTCTGGTTTATCCCACCACCTCATTCAACTGGTGTTGCATCTTCATTCCATGTATCATCAGTGTCATCACTTGTGGCAGGAGTTGTGGGTAGTGGAGTGGCTTGAGAGAAATTGCAAACTTGTCTTGAACAACTACAGCACTAGAGGGGCACAAATTCATTGGATAGATTATAACAGCTTAGAAACCCTCATACTTTCTAAAATAAAAATCAAACTGGTATAGAAAAATTAACAAAAGCTACAGGGACAATATTTCCAAAACCAAAAACGATTGACCTATGGCTTCTTCCTTGGTATCCCCATCATCTATATATGGAAAACTAAAGAAAATAGATGGGACAACAATGGTAAACATACAGAAATATGCATTTTGCAAGTTTTAAATTTAATGTAATGTTAGAAAACTTACGGCATCTTATGGTGCTAAAGAACTTCGTATTTGCAACCTTGTGCCCAGTTCAACAGAAGTTTACTATTCAATTGGTACATTACAAAGTAAGAACAAAACATTGCATTAATTTTTTTTTTTTACAAGCGTATCTGATTTTGATGTAGAAGAACCATTTTGAGAACTACCATTGCTTTTGCATTAAACTAATTGAGTCATTAGCGAATTTCACACAAACTCAATAATATACAGTATGTATCTATATTGCTGTCGTATATTTCTGGCCCCTGGCCCCATAGATGGGAGGTTCTGACCTCTTCAGCTGCTCCGGTGCAAGTGCTGTGGACCCCAAAAACCTGTAGTACTTCTGGCATTACTAGAAGTAGTAGGGCCAAACACCTGAGCCCCTCCTGAAACGGGGCTGTTCAGATTGGGTTGGACTCCATGAGACAGTGGCCTGATATCTGTGGAAGATACATCTGGGTGGGGTTGTGACACACCTTAATGCACTAGCTTGGAAAGTTAGTCCTAGCTGGTAAAGATCACCTGCACTAAGGTCTTTGGTAGTCTTCCCCTCAGGGTTGATGCGCGTAAGTGGTGTATCTATTTCTGAATCTGTACAAGCACTTGGGTACTACACGCAGGGGAGTTCAGGCCTAATGGAAAAAAAAAAAAAACCCATGGACTTGTCCCTGGGTTGGCATGCATCCCTGCATGTTTCAGATATATTTCTGGGGTACACTCCCAGCATCAAAACATTAAAAATAAGGTATAATGAAATGAATCTGAAAATGGTTTGTTAAAGAGGGTTGATAAAAGATTTGCCCGTGTTAACATCGACACGAATACTTAAATGGAAGTGTGTCCACAATTGTTTGTTGTAGAGCATGGAAAGCAGAAGAAACTATATTATTTGAATGAACCGGCTGATATGCATTACATGTATGGCCTTGCAGTTTAGAATGCATCATGAAACGTAGCTTGATTATGATCATTCCCACAAATTCACCATTGCATGAGTAACAGTAGCTTATTTGAGAGGAATATTTTGGATATTGGGAGACCAAGAGAGGCACAGAGTATGGACTCTATGATGTGCACTAGACACATTGCCATAAGGCATGGCATTTTTATATGACTATATGGAGAGTTTTGCCTTGAAAAGTTTCTGCACTCCTATCACTTTCAGTATGTATAAGGATTAAAAATTGATGTGAAAATTTTATTTATGGACACTGTATATTAACCGTGGTTCTCAGTGTCCCATTCTATATTGGGAATGAAAAACTGCTTAATTTTGCTCAGGGGCCTCTTTATAAGCAACAGCTTTACTTCCCTTCTGAAGGAAGCCACACTAAAGATATTTACGCCTGAAAAAATCCAACATCCTCCACCAGGTTTGAACCCACAATCTGGGGTATACAAGGCTAGCATGATAAACACTGCATCATGGAGGATGCCATTTAAGGATTAAGTGTGGTGGACTTTACATTAAGACCTTGCTGCAGCATGGTGCCAAGTTCATGAATTTCTTAGCTTTCATCTTGTTCACTGATGAGGGTTGGGTTTACTCACAACAGTATACTAATTTTTCATAATACTATTCATAATTGGGCCTAACCGCCTGCAGTGCCATAAGTAGTTAAAGCAGGCATTACCAAAAAAAAAAAAAAAATAATTGGGCCTATGAAAACCTGCATGAATATAACAGGACAGACAACAACACAGGTCCTGCCTAAACATTTTGGGTGGAATTGTCATAATCATCTTGTTCTTATTTTCTTCCTCTGTGCATGAATACTGTTTTTTCTTTTCTTTTTACTTTCTCTACATTACTATGTACAGAAGGTAGTATATTGCACCCAAAAATTTGATACTGAGATATCATGTTTTGGGACTCCAAAAAAAAAAAAAAAAAAAAAAAAAAAAAAAAACATTTTTAGCAAAGTCACTGTGTAATGTTTGAATTCTAAGATATCCACAGATTCTGACATTATGCAGCATTTACATATGTATACACTTTGTTGCCAGTGAGTAACCATTCATGTTATGCACTTAAGTTTTACGCTCAATTGAGGTGCTAATCTCTAGTTAAGCTTCAAGAAGTAGACAGCTTGTGGTAATCCAATCAAATGCACCGGTCTTGTGCTACACAAGTCAAGTCTAAATACGAAAACTAACTAATCTCCAGTTAAGCACCAAGCAGTAAACAATCTGTGCTAATCCAGTCGAATACACCTGCCTTGTGGTACACAAGTTAAATCCAAATACGAAAACTAATCTCCAGTTAAGCACCAAGCAGTAAACAATTTGTGCCAATCCAATCAAATGCACTTGCCTTGTGCTACCAAAGTCAAATCTAAATACGAAAACTAATTAATCTCCAGTTAAGCACCAAGCAGTAAACAAGCTGTGCTAATCCAATCGAATATACCTGCCTTGTGCTACACAAGTCAAATCTAAATACGAAAACTAATTAATCTCCAGCTAAGCACCAAGTAGTAAACAACCTGTGCTAATCCAATCAAATGTACCTGCCTTGTGCTACATGAGTCAAGTCTTAAGATTTTTAATTTAGGAAAACAGTATCAAGAAAAACAGGAACTATTCACATTCCAATAAACATTCTCAGGACACACAAGTAATAGAGAGGGACCATCTTGCAAAAAATGGCAGATTTATTGATAGCGCCAGACACAACATTGTTACCACTAATTATTGAATGACCCATTTATTACCTATATTTAATAATACTTTAGAAATGCAAGCTTTTGCTACTTCATTTACATAAGTGCACATAGATACGATTCAGTTGTAGTTATAACGTTTGATGGTCCCCCAATCTTCATGTGTTAGGAAATGCTCAGTTTATGGTGCAAAGCCAGACAGGCTTATTTAGGAGTGAACTTGTTATATTAGAGTTAGAATGGAATTTATTCCAATGTTTCATTACATATAACAGTTTATAATGTAAGCATTGCTTACAGTTAAGCCTGACAAACTTTCTCAGCATGTTATGACTCTGGTGGTTTGCATGCATTCAAGACCTAATTACATTCCCTCCCTTCTCTTAAATATTCACCTAAGCTCCTACTTCTTTCCTAAACTCTGACAACATTCTTATCACCATTATGTTATTATGCCATGTATCCCATTTTGTATCCCAAATATCCTTCCTTCACTTATTTATTTGCACTGCATGAAATAATGACGTATACCCTCTGTTTCTGTACAGATATCATATACTTCCATGTATCCTGAAACCTTTAAATTACAATATACCTGCTGGCATCCATATAAATCTCTCTGGACCTTGTTGGTCACAACCATAAACATACTCATCCCTTCCCCAGACTTTCTTTATTATCTTGGACAACCTCAAGAAACATTTGTTCTCAAAGCTTGGCCATATCCCTTGTCTGCCAATATCTTCTTATCTTTTCCTTATTTTCTTCTAAGTTTAATTTGAATGTTTTCACCCTTCTACCATAAATCGCCCATACCAATGTCTTCCAGAGTTTCTTTCAACTTATTCTCTCAATTATTGTGCCCGGCTGCATTGTGGTATCTTTTGCAAGTTTAAATCTAAATCATCATCATCATCATACAATTTCAGATCCTTGTACCAATATTTCAGAACTTTATTTATCACTATTCTTTTTCTTCCTGCTCTACTTTAATTCTACCTATCTTTCTCCTATTGGCAAAGTTTTTGGAAAGTCCAATAACTCTTTACAAAGCAATTTATGTACTGTCTGAATTGTATTCAGTTTCTGATAAGCCCTAACTGTCCTCTCCATATAACATCTTTGATTCTACCATTTTTTGACACAACCTTTCCAACCTACCCTATTGTTAATTACACAGAACAGATTTCAGAAGTCTTTGCTTACATCTTCAGCTAAAATAATAGGTTTTAAATATAAATAACAAGAAACATTATACGATTGTAATATAGTGTACATCATAATAGTTTATGTTGGAATGAGTCAACAACTTCTTAAGCCTTTTTTCTCTCCACTTGCATCTATTTATTAAGACTAGTTTCTGGGAACATCTTTCCCATCATCATCTTTGGTTGTAATGTAACTGTTATGCTGGGGAAGACCTTTCCAGACAATAGTCTTAATGAATAGTCATAAGTGGAGAGAAAAAGTGTTGAACCTCTAGCACCTATAAGTAAAATATATGATAGCTCAGGTTTTGGGTTTGTTTTCTGCTCACTAAATGAGTCAAAATAATGACAGCTGGTAGTATCATCTTTGATACATTTGGCACTGTATGCTAATATTTTCTATCTCTGTCTGTTGTGTAGCAATGGTTGAATTAAAGGACCATATAAAATCTTGAAATACCCCAAGGTATCATATATACTACCCCTAAAACCCCTTAAAAATAAAATCAAGGTTTGATGTCTTAAACTTCATTGTTTTGGCCATTAATCAGACATGTCAATCCATTAAATAAAAATTATAACTATCTAAAACTCGTCTTTGACCCCCCTCCTAAAATGTTTTAGCAAATTTATTATATTTTGACCCATGTAAACTCAGGTACAAAAATATGAGAACAATTGTTCTAATTTGATCCAACCCTAGAGGCTAAAAAATTTATTGACTTTCTTCAACACAAGGTTTGGATTGTTTGAAAATCTGAGATGCTGCTTACCTCAAGGTTCTTGATACACACAAGTATTGCATAACACTTCTCAAGCTCTATGTCTGGGAGAACATATTTGCAAGGCTTATACCATTTTTTTTTCAGTTCTACATTTTCTGGTCCATATATTTCTGCAGCATCATTTTCAGAATAGCCCACACTTTTGTATACCACTGGAGAAGATATGGTGACAGGTAAACCCTTAGGATGTTTGAGAGATTTAGTGCCACACAGTCTCTGTAACATGATAATTACATTTTAGTCTAATTATAGGAAAATTTGTTTAGTACTGTGCAATATAATGAGAAAGTTTAACACTTTTATGCTCCACATAACATTTTCCTTTATCTTCTTCTGATAAAAGAATAGGTTTCATGTAGTGCAGGCAGTTACATTTAACTATACGACTTCAACCATCAAACCTATGAGACAGTGAGTAAATTACATTAGAGGCCATTCACAATTTAACCTAGTCATAAGTATAACATCAGCATAGAAGCTTTTTCATCTTAATACATGTATTCATATTAGTTGACACAAACATGATCATAAACTTATATAAACATAGAAGTCTTTATCTTCTGTGGTCTAGGGTAATGTGATAGCCTCTGGTTTCCAAGGTTGTGGGTTCAAACCAGCAGAGGACATAAAAATCCTGAGCATGGCTTCCATCGGAAGGGAAGTAAAGGCTTTGGCCATGTGTTGTACATTTATGGCACATTAGAGAGCCTGAAGACTGATAAAGGGTCCCCTAAAAAAGTTAAGTAGTATTTCATATCCGATATGGTATAAGGTGCTGAAAAACTGCTACAGTTAAATACAACTGAAGCTTTAAGCTATCATATTTACATAACTAGTGTACAGAAGTTACTAACACTGATGTGCGAAATAGAAAGTGTTCTGAGTTGGAATTACTAAAACTAAAACATCACTAATAGCTAATAATATCTTGACATATTTCAAGGCATTATGATTTGGAGAATGCTGACGATGAGGTTAACATGCTTCAAAAGCCGGGCAAAAATTATGTGTTACTGATATTTTATTGTTAATAATTGTAACTCAGAAAATGGCCTATTTCATGTTTATGTCCACGTCAAACATAACAAATTAGCCAAGCGAGAGCGATTCTCCCTACTCATGACCATTTTGATATCATATAACATTTTCTGTTGCCTTGTGTTAACTGCCTTTCTGTTGAAGATGATATACCATGAATTGGAATAAGATGAAAAATTGAGAAATTGTGATGGTTGGTGATGCTTTTATGTGCATTTATTATTCTTTAACCTGGAAGCTGGCGCTTGTTCATTATGATATACATGTATAAACTCTGTGTCCTGGGCAAAACATTAAAGTACATTCACCAGCTTGAGTAGTCCTCCACTACCAATTGCCAATGGCCGCCTGAGTGGGCATATGAGCAGGTAGTGGTCTATTGCCCTTGTGCTGAGTAGTTATCCATAGAGGCGGATGAGGCATTTGATGGGCAAGGGCTTAGAATGGAGCAGGCAACGAGAAACTACCCCATTAAAGAACCATGGATATCCCACTATCCAACAGCTCATGGGGAAAGTATGGATGCCGCAGCTAAATATCCCGGAGGTAAAACAGTTCCACATTTGGATTTCTGGATGGGGATAGCTCGAGAAGTCACTTCAGGAAAATTCAATTGGCCGATTGGATCCATGTTCTGCATATTAGTCACAGACATAGAGAGAATAAATAGAAATGCATTGTGCTTGATGAAGCACGTTTTTGTCAAGCCGCCATATTTTGATCTACGTATCTGAGATGAGTACGGCTTTTGTGGATTAAATGTTCACCCAAAAATAAGATCTTGTGATGTTAAATGTCAATTAACCAGTACATATGGACTGTAGCTATTAAACTAGTACAATGGTGAATACTTGTTTGGTACTAGTTTCTCAAATAGAAGTAAAACCAAGCAAAGGAAAATGAGTTTTAATATATAGGTTAGCGTACTTATTTAAGCGATTTTGTCGTGTTAAATGTTCAATTAAGCAGTACATTTAGAGGTAAGTTTTAAACCAGTAGAATGGTTAATACGTGTGTGGTGCTTGGTTGTAGTTCCTCGGATAGCAGAAGCATAAATAAGGAAAGGGAAATATCTTTTAATACATTGGTTAGTGTACTTATTTAAGTGAGTTTTCGGTGGTATATTTAGTGAAATATCTTATACATTATTATTTTTTGTAGTGTTTAACACCCTCTTTTACTACTTGTGGCCCCACAGGCGATGACACTGGTGATACACCTAATGAAGATGGAGCACCAGTGGAATGTGATGGCGGGGAAACCGGAGAACCCAGAGAAAACCGCCCCTGCACCGCTTTATCCACCACAAATCTCATATGCGGTCGCTTGGGATTGAACTAGGGCCGTCTAGGTGAGAGGCGAGTGGTGTAAACACTCGGCCACGGTGTGGCCTGTTATACATTATCAACAGAACGATTCTGTATTGTTTGTTAGATTTTAGATCTCCAACTCGGAAAGACCGTTGAGAAACTTGGGTAACTCGCAGACAAAATTGGCAACCAATTCTGTTTTATAAGAAATCTCTTGCTAATTCACTCATTTAGCAGCTGCCGCGAGAAATAAGTAGTATCAAAGTATGTGCTTATGATAACAAAACCGTGAGTATAGAAGGCGTGTTCCCGGGACTCGGAATGTAATACAGTCCACAGTGAAAGTCATTAAAATCTTTGGGATAATCTCCCTTATTTTGCTTCTACGTACAAGGAAGCAAGTAATGAGACTATTTCTGCTATTTTTTTCTCGATTAGCATGAAGTAAATAGAAGCATAAGGTTTTTAACAATATTTTGTTGCAGAGATGCAGAGAAAGTCATGCGAATGGAGCACATCAGGTTTTTTGAGACCTTATGTCCATTAAAAAAAAAACATGGAAACAAAATACACTCCTTTACTCATGATGGGTTATGATAGTGGAGATTTTATCTTAATTAAAAAAAAAAACTGTGGACAGAAAAAAGCATCTTGATCCATGACAGGTTAGTATGTCCATCAGCAGACAAAATTAAAGATACATTTTAGTAATTCATCAAACATAATGCGCTCACTAGCAGACCCGCAATTTTGTACATTTGCATTTTGGTACCACATAAACAGATTTATATCACATTTTACAAGTTCAAAAAATAACTTTTGCAGAAATGGGATTATTTTTCAATCAAATTTACTTTGTCTGCTACAAATTATACTCTTAAATGTTTCTGAATTATGATTTATAATTCTTTACATTTTAAATGGTTATTTTTCAAAGCAACCAACGACTTGGGAATCTTCCATCTCAAACTTGTTTATTATTTGGAAAAAAAAAAAAGTTTCTCTTTCAGTAGAGCTGAATCTTTCGACTCTAAGATATTGCTTTCTATGTCACTGGTAGAAAAAAAAAAACTGGCAAAAACTCTCAAAATTTCTTTCCGCAACTTCGGGGAACAATTATGCCACATGGTATTCAAATGCTAAACCTTAAAATTGCAGTTTTTGCCAGGTTCACTTAGGAGCTTGATGTGCTTTAAACCCTTCTGAGCATAGCACCATCTAGACATGATTTAAACAATACAAAGATAGACAAAATTTAGATAACACTTAACATGTATGCTTTGATAATTGCCACATTGACATTTTGAATGTAACTGGTTGTGGAAAGATTAAATTAAAATTCTTATTATAAAGCTCCAAAGGCTGCAGCAGTCAGTAGGGGACGAACAAAGCTAATTTACATATTTCTGTCATACGAATTAACTGTTGCTAAGTATTTTCAAAATTTCTGGGATAAGCGCCTTACCAGCTATCACTTAATTGATGTATTCGTAACATATAACTTCAGTAACTTTTACTATATGAATATAACTGTCGTCCCATTTGACGTCTGTTAATAATTATTTCGCTCATTAAAACTAATTATAATAAAATCACTATTATTTTATCGAATGAATTTGCATTTTATGTAATACACTTATCATCAAAGACAGCAATTAGCAATCACTCTGTACAATCAAGGGTAGTTAAACATGTTTTGAATTATAGCCGTGGTTTATTCTGTTCAACTTACCTTAGATTTTTTATCAATAGGAGTATCAGTGCCGCTCTCTGCCAGAGAATATGCACCCTCAAATCGTAAACCTGAAATTTCTTTATCTTCATTTTGAATGTCAATTGCCATTCCAATCTGTCCTGCAGCTTCATAACACCTTTCTTCTCCAATGACATTATTGATTTCTGCTGGTGTTTTAATCTGTAGAAAATACAATATATAACTTAAAAATAATATAATTGTAACATATAAAGAAACCCTGCTATGTGAACAAATAAGAAAATAATCAGAAATTATGACACAATACAATTTACAAGTTTCCCTCAAGTATTCATCCAATTTCCCGCAAAACTGGGATTTTTCCACAATTTCAGCGGTTTTAAAATTCATTAAGACAATGTAGAAATTAAGGCCCTTAGAGTTATAAAAGTATGAGACTTTTAGGCGTTCTAACTTTGGTATATCCTCTCACATGAATCAACCACACATTCCCAGCACTATACGCACATCTCCGGAATAGCCAGCAAACTTCACATCGCTTCTGTTTCACAACCAGTAGCCAAGCCGCCAAGCCGTTACGTATGTCCCACTGGCAGTAGCCACCCTTACAGCCTCCTGCCTTACTGGAGGGTGATCTATTCCACACTGTTACGTGTTTCCTGGTCCCCTTGTTAAAATAACAAACGATTGCTGGCGCCTAGCTATTGTAAACCATTGGAGAATAACCTCTCTCGTATAGGATATTGTAATTAGTCTGCTTCAACACCTTCATTTGAATTCATTTTTTGGAAGTTGCTCTTTGTCATTTTGTGCTGAAATGTTTTCTTGCTTGAAACTTTCTCGGTTACTTCTTTCGGCGCTAACCTTCCCCGAATTTTCTCTTTTACTTTTAGGAGTATATTTTTTTCCCTTGTTTTATGCACTAACACTTACTACTTTAATTACACTATATACGGATACATTTGTCCTCACAAGTATGCTGTGTAAGTACGCTTTACTGTATGGAAAAGGAAACGCATTATTCTGCATTGCTACACGTAATGGTAAAGCCAATGTAAACATGATGATGATGATGATGATGATGATGATGATGATGATGATAAGGAGGAGGAGCATTCAATCCGAAGGTCTATTAATTGGTCGTGACGGAAATGTGGGAGACGAAAACGCTACCTCGAGTTCAGGCAAGGAAAATAACGTGGTAGTTTTGCCATTTCATTTCCGCGGAATGATAGGACAGTCCCAGGGCTCCCAGCAGGGAAAAAGTATCCCTACGGTGGTACCGGGTATCGAACACGTGTCCTCCGCGCCAGAGACAAATACCCTATCTCTGCGCTATCATGATGGACAACGTAAATATACTATTCTAAAGCTACTCTTTTTGGAAGTTGATCAAGTGTTGGCATTTAGAAGTATACAAAGAGTGGAAACCCGCAGCAGAAAATTAAATTAAATATTTGTTTTTTAACGACCTCGTCAACTGCTAGCATCATATCAGCATCGCCGGTGTCCATAAGGATTCCTAATATATTTCAGTAAATCTACTGAAATGGGTCTGTCACTTATAAGCACACTTAGAATTCATTGGTCTGGGCCAGGTATGAACCTGCAACTTGGGTTCAGAAGGCTATTGTTTGCCCAACTGAACCACCGAGACCGACCCTACAGCAGGGGATGAGCCTGGACATGGGGAAACAACGTTGTATCATGTGATATGTGCTTTCTTAGACTTAGTCCGAGAAACATTTGCATTTGTATGTGTGCACTATACATGTTTGAATATTTTCTTTCAGAGCACTCCTATGTGATGAATCGTTTATAAATTTCCCACCATTTTTATAGTTCTTTGCTACGTTTCCCCTTTTCCCACAAAATTAAGTTTTTAGGTATTTGTCCCTCGTCTGTGAGAAATTTCCCTCAATCTGACAACATATCGGCGACGTCTGAAAATATCTGGAAGCTCCTCGAAAACCGTTGTGGAAACCCATGCCTTGCTGCAGCCTACCGCAGTCAGGGCCAGCACAGCCAGGGAAGAGGGACACAGTATCCATTACTTAGACTCTGGGGGCCAATAAAGCAATTGTCCGTTTTATGTATAGCCTAGCAGTTCCGGCTGTACACACAGTAACAGCAGCACCAAAACAATACAAACTGATAAATGTTCCGAGTAATAACAAAGATTCATCTTTTAAGGTGCTCTGCTACGCATTAACTGGCTTTGTGGCACTACCTGCTCCTATGTGATTCTCACCAAAATGGATTCGATATAATTAGCTATTCAAATCTTACCCTGTTAAAATAATGAAATAAAGCCTAAGTAAGCCATAGTTTCTTTTATGATCTACTTTCGGTTAGAATCCAGATAGCGTTTACCTGCTCCAAGCCTTAATATCGCATTTTAACCGGGGTTTCATTGGGCTGCAAAGGAAAGCATATATTTATTAAATGCACTCATACGTTTTTCTCTATTGGATTAAATTCACACTACATACATTGCAGGATTCATTTAAGCAGCGATGCTTCTATCCGCGTTATTATTCATGAGACCTAAAATGAATAGGAATATAGTAAGCAATACGTGGAAAATATTCTGTCATATTTATCCAAAGTATATTTCTGAAGCGTCGCGGATTAAACTGTTGTAAAAAAGCGGATTTCCATATGTTGCATGGCTCGTAATTTTAATGACCTTTATTTGATATCACCAAACATATAAGGTAACTGTAACTCAGTGGTTGCAATATGTGTAACAATTGAAAAATTTAAAGCAAAAGCATCATATCTATATTTCTTAAACGGTTGATGGTGCTAATACATTTTATAAAGACATAAATTCTGCGGTGTGGTGCATGAGCCTAACATTGAGTTGGATGCCGATTAATGCTTCTCCTGCCATCTACTGTCTAACTACCTTCATTGCTGCTTTTGTTTGTGTACATCAGGGGGAAATTTCTTATGTTCAGTTTCAGAACTCTAGATTGTTTCAGGCATGAACTTGATAACCAACAAAATGGCTGGTGAGAAAGACAAACGCTTTTCTGCTTCCAAAAAGTTAGATTTTTTCAATTTCTAAACACTAATACAGGTAAAATATACACCCTAAAATTGATTCATTTTGATTTATAAATGATTTATGTTATAAATACGCTTATGAATGAAAAGAACAATTAATATGATTGCAGCATGTTGTGTTCATCCTATTAGAATGTTTCAAACTAAATTTTTATTTTTACAGAAGCTGAAAATGAGAGTGTGTTTTCATTGTCATCTGAATACTACGAAAATGAAACAAGAAACATTATGGTGAAGTAGCCTGAAGTTTTAGAGGTTAGTAAGTCTACTACATTTTCAGGGTCTGAGAAGCGAGTATCAAAATTTATCTTCAAAGGATTTAAAGTTTAGTTTGCAAAATCGACAAAAAGCTCAATAAGGAGTTGAAAGGTAAAAAATATTATAAATTCTCTACTGCTTATTCTTTGACCTAAGTTTTTTTAATCATTCCATTTCTTCCCCGCCTTTAACAGCATGCTCCTATCGGCGGCGTTTCTTTGGGTTACATATTGCCTTGGCAATAATGTTAACTCGTGTACCGTTTGTTGTTGTTTGTTTCTTTGTCAGATTGCAAACACACATTCACACTTTTAGACATGGGAAAGATATAATGCACTATCTTCAAAGACAGCAATTAGCAATTACTCTGAATACTCAAGAATAATTACAAATGTCTTAAATTGTAACCGTATTTTATTCTGAATAACTTACCTTGATTCTCTTCGGAGTCATTGTTTTCTCAGAAAAATTTTTGTCTTCAATTGTTTTGCCAATACGAATATCACTACCGCTCACTGCGAGAGAAAGCGCACCCTCAATAGGTAAACCTGACACTTCCTCCATCTCATCATTCTGGGTATCAATATCCATTTTGGCATGTACTGAATCGTTATAACACCTTTCTTCTTTTTTGGTATAATAGGTTTCTTTCGATTCCACATTCTGTAGAAAAATACAAAGGATCTAGTGCTATTTTTGTTATAAATAATAAACTTATTCGTAAAAAGAACTACTTCTTTAAGAGTAAATAAACAATTAATTAACAAAGATGACTCAATTCAATTTACCAAAAGTTCTATCTCAAGTTTCCCTCAAGTATTTATCTAACTTCCCACAAAACTGGGACTTTCCACACATTCAGTTTTCTTAAAAAATCATTAAGACAACTTCGAAGTTGAGGTTCATAGACGTATCAAAATATGGGAATTTTAGGTGTGTTAAGATTGGTGTATTCCCCTCACACGAATCAATTGTACATTCCCAACACTTAACATACAACACCATATACAGAGCGACAAACTTCACATCGCTTCTGTTTCACAACCAGTAGCCAAGCCGCCAAGCCGTTACGTATGTCCCACTGGCAGTAGCCACCCTTACAGCCTCCTGCCTTACTGGAGTGTGATCGGTTCCACTCTGTCACATGCTCCCTGCTCCTTTGTTAAATTACCAAACGGTTCCTGGCGCCTAGCTTATGCAAACCTTTTAGGTACTACTTCCTGTCTCGTCTAAGAATTTGCTCCTCTGTTATCATTCAGATGCACCACTTACATTTGAATTCGTTTTTTGAAAGTTGTTCTTAGTCACTGGTCTTGAAATTGTTTCTCGCTTACTTCTTCCGGCGCTAACGATCCACGAATCCCCGACAGCTAGTGATCTGTGTGATCAATCCGTTCCGCGACAGCTAATGACCAGTGTGATTAATCCGGCCCGCGACAGCTAATGACCAGTGTGATCAATCTGGCCCGCGACAGCTAATGACCAGTGTGATCAATCCGTCCCGCGACAGCTAATGACCAGTGTGATCAATCCGGCCCACGACAGCTAATGACCAGTGTGATCAATCCGTCCCGCGACAGCTAATTACCAGTGTGATCAATCCGGCCCGCGACAGCTAATGGCCAGTGTGATCAATCCGGCCCGCATCAGCTAATTACAACTATGACAAAGCTGGCCCGCAACAGCTAATTACCACTATGACCAATCTGGCCCGCGACAGCTAATGACCAGTGTGATCAATCCGGCCCGCGACAGCTAATGACCAATGTGATCAATCTGGCCCGCGACAGCTAATCCAGTGTGATCAATCCGGCCCGCGTCAGCTAATCCAGTGTGATCAATCTGGCCCGCGACATCTAATGACCAGTGTGACCAATCCGGCCCGCGACAGATAATAATCTGTGTGACCAATCCGTCCCACGATAGCTAATGATCAGTGTGAAAAATCCGGCCCGCGACAGCTAAAGACCAGTGTGAACAATCCGACCCGCGAAAGCAAATGACCAGTGTGAACAAGCCCGCCCGCGACAGCTAATGACCAGTGTGAACATTCCGGCCCGCGACAGCTAATGACCAGTGTGAACAATCCGGCCCGTGACGGATAATGACCGGTTAGACCAATCCGGCCTGCGACAGTTAAAGACCAGTGTGAACAATCCGACCCGCGAAAGCTAATGACCAGTGTGAACAAGCCCGCCCGCGACAGCTAATGACCAGTGTGAACATTCCGGCCCGCGACAGCTAATGACCAGTGTGAACAATCCGGCCCGTGACGGATAATGACCAGTGTGACCAATCCGGCCTGCGATAGCTAATGACCAGTGTGACCAATCCGGGCCGCGACAGCTAATGACCTGTGTAAACAATCCGCCCCGCGACAACTACTAATCTGTGTGACCAATACGTCCCGCGAGAGCTAATGACCAGTGTAAAAAATTCGGCCAGCGGCAGATAGTAAACTGTGTGACCAATCCGTCCCGGAACAGCTAATGATCAGTGTGACCAATCCGAACCCGCGACAGCTAATTACTAAAATGACCAATATAGCCCGCGACAGCTAATGACCAGTGTGATCAATCCGGCCCGCAACAGCTAATCACTTCTATGACCAATCCGTTTTGCGACTGTTAATCCATGGTGACCAATCCTGCCCGCAGCAGCTAATATACTGTGACCAAACAGGCCCACGAAAGCTAATCCAGTGTGACCAATCCGGCCCGGGACAACTAATCCAGTGTGACCGATCCGGCCCGCGACAGCTAATGACCAGTGAGAACAATCCGGTCCACATCAGCTAATTCAGTGTGACCAATCCAACCCACTACAGCTAATGACCAGTGTGAACAATCCGGCCCGCGACAACTAATGACCAGTGTGACCAATCTTGCCCACGACAGCTAATCCAGTGTGACCAATCTTGCCCGCGACAGCTAATCCAGTGTGACCAATCTTGCCCGCGACAGCTAATGACCAGTTTGAAAATCCGGCCCGCGAAAGCTAATCCAGTGTGTCCAATCTTGCCCGCGACAGCTAATCCAGTGTGACCAATGTTGCCCGCGACAGCTAATCCAGTGTGACCAATGTTTCCCGCGACAGCTAATGACCAGTGTGAACAATCTCACCCGCAACAGCAAATCAAAACTGACCAATCTGGCCCGCGACAGCTAATCCAGTGTGACCAATCCGGTCCCAGATAGCTAATCTAGTGTGATCAATCCTGCCCACGACAGCTAATTCAATGTGACCAATCCGGCCCGCGACAGCTTATGTCCAGTGTGAACAATTCGGCCCGCTACAGCTAATCCAGTATGACCAATCTGGCACGCGACAGCTAATGACCAGTGTGAACAATCCGGCCCGCGACAGCTAATGACCAGTGTGAACAATCCGGCCCGCGACAGCTAATGACCAGTGTGAACAATCCGGCCCGCGACAGCTAATGACCAGTGTGAACAATCCGGCCCGCAACAGCTATTGACCAGTGTGAACAATCCGGCCCGCGTCAGCTAATGACCAGTGTGAACAATCCGGCCCGCGACAGCTAGTCCAGTATGAACAATCCTGCCCCCGACAGTTAATCCAGTGTGAGCAATCCGGCCCGCGGCAGCTAATGACCAGTGCAAACAATCCGGCCTGCGACAGCTAATGGCCAGTGTGAACAATCCGGCTCGCGACAGCTAATGACCAGTGCGAATAATCCGGCCCGCGAACGCTAATCCAGTGAAAACAATCCGGCCCGCGACAGCTAATGACCAGTATGACCAATTTGACCTGCGACAGCTAATTATCAGTGTGACTCATCCTGTCCGCGGTAGCTATGGACCAGTGAGAACAATCCAGGCCGCACAGCTAATGATGAGTGTGACCAATCCGTCCCGCGAGAACTAATGACCAGTGTGAGAAATCCGGCCCGCGAACGATAATGATCAGTGTGACCAATCCGGTCCGCGACAGCTAATGATCAATGTGGCCAGTCCGAACACGCAACAGCTAATTACTGCTATGACCATTCTCGACCGCGACAGCAAATGACCAGTGTGATCAATCCGGCCCGCAACAGTTAATTACTACTATGACCATTCCCGCCCACGACTGCTATTCCAGTGTGACCAATCCGGCCCGCAGCAGCTAATGTACTGTGTGACCAATAAGGCCCGCGAGAGCTAATCCAGTGTGACCAATCCGGCCCGCGTCAACTATTCCAGTGTGACCAATCCGGCCCGCGACAGCTAATGACCAGTGTGAAAAATCCGGCCCGCCAAACTAATCCAGTGTGACCAATCCGGCTCGCCACAGCTAATGACCAGTGTGAACAATCCGGCCCGCGACACATAATGATCAGTGTGATCAATCCGGCCCGCGACAGCTAATCCAGTGTGACCAATCGCGCCCGCGACAGCTAATGATCAGTGTGATTAATCCGGACCGCGACTGCTAATGACCAGTGTGAACAATTTGGCCAGAGACGAATAATGACCAGTGTGACCAATCCGGCCTGCGACAGTTAATGACCCGTGTGACCAATCGCGCCCGTGACAGATAATGACCAGTTTGACCAATCCGGCCCGACACACAAAGATCTGTGTGAAAAATCTGGCTCGCGACAGCTAATCCAGTGTTACCAATCCAGCCTGCGACAGCTAATGATCAGTGTGACCCATCCGGTCAACGGCAGCTAATGACCAGTGTGAACTATCCGAGCCCCGGCAGCTAATCACCAGTGTGAACAATCAAACCCACGACAGCTAATGACCAGGTTGAACAATCCGGCCCGCGACAGCTAATGACCAGTGTGAATAATCCGGCCCACGACAGCTAATCCAGTGTGACCAATCTTGCCCGCGACAGCTAATCCAGTGTGGCCAATGTTGCCCGCGACTGCTAATGACCAGTGTGAACAATCTGGCCCGCAACAGCTAATCCAAAGTGACCAATCGGGTCCAGACAGCTAATTCAATGTGACCAATTCCGCCTGCGACAGCTAATGCCCAGTGTGAACAACTCGGCCCGCGACAGCTAATCCAGTGTAACCAATCTGGCACGGGACAGCTAATGACCAGTGTGACCAATCCAGCCCGCGACATCTAATTACCACTGAGAACAATCCGCCCCGCAACAGTTAATGACCAGTGTGCACAATCCGGCTCGCGACAGCTAATGACCAGTTTTAATAATCCGGCCCGCGATACATAATGATTAGTGTGACCAATCCGGCCCGCGACAGCTAATCCAGTGTGTCCAATCCGAAACGCGACAGCTAATTCAATGTGACCAATCCCGCCCGCGACAGCTAACAACCAGAGTGAACAATTCGGCCTGCGACACCTAATGACCAGTGTGACCAATCCGGCCCGAGACTACTAATGACCAGTATAACCGATCCGGCCCGCGACGGATATGATCACTGTGATCTATCCAGCCCGCGACAGTTTTGACCTGTTTGACTCATCCGGCCCAAGCCGGATACTGACCAGTGTGACCCATTCAGCCCGCGAACGCTAACTACCTATGTGACCCTACCGGCCCGCGACAGCTATTGACCTGTGTGACCAATCCGTCCTTCGAGAGCTAATGACCAGTAGGAACAATCCGGCCCGCGACAGCTAATGTCCTGTGTGAACAATTCGGCCCGCGACAGCTAATGACCAGTGTGAACAATCCGGCCAGCGACAGCTAATAATCTGTGTCACCAATCCGTCGTGCGAGAGCTAATGACCTGTGTGAACAATACGTGCCGCGACGGATAATTATCTGTGTGACAATCCGTCCCGCGACAGCTGATGACCAGTGTGACCAATCCGTCCCGACACAGCTAATAACCAGTGTGACCAATCCAGACGAAGATAGCTAAAGATCAGTGTGACCAATCCGTCGCGCGACAGCTAATGATCAGTGTGACCAATCCGAACCCGCAACAGCTAATTACTGCTATGACCAATCTGGCCCGCGACAGCAAATAACCAGTGTGATCAATCCGGCACGATACAGCTTATTACTACTTGACCAATCCTGCCCGTGAAAGCTAATCCAATGTGACCGATCCGGCCCGCGACATCTAATGACCAGTGAGAACAATCCGGCCCGTGACAGCTAATGACCAGTGTGAAAAATCGGGTCAGCGACAGCTAATCCAGTGTGACCAATTCGGACCCGACAGCTAAAGACCAGTGTGAACAATCCAGCCCGCGACAGCTAATGAAGAGTGTGACCAATCCGGCCCGCGACAGCTAATGACCTGTGTGATCAATCCGGCCCGTAACAGCTAATTACTACTATGACCAATCTGGCGCCCAACAGCTAATGGCCAGTGTGATCAAACCGGCCCGCAACAGCTAATGACCAGTGTGATAAATCCGGCCTGCAACAGCTAATTATTACT
This sequence comes from Hymenopus coronatus, assembly GCA_030762935.1. Lineage (NCBI taxonomy): Eukaryota > Metazoa > Arthropoda > Insecta > Mantodea > Hymenopodidae > Hymenopus > Hymenopus coronatus. The sequence continues at coordinate 532,473,686 of CM060900.1, read as the reverse complement.
ATGACCAATCCGGCCCGCGACAGCTAAACCAGTGTGACCAATCCGGCCCGCGACAGCTAATGACCAGTGCCAATAATCCGGCCCGCGACAGTTAATGTCCAGTGTGAACAATCCGGCCGCGACACATAATGACCAGTGTCACTAATCCGGCCCGCGACAGCTAATCCAGTTTGACCAATCCGCTCCGCGAATATTTATGCCCAGTGTGATCAATTCGGCCCGCGACAGCTAATCCAATGCGACCAATCTGGCCCGCGACAACTAATGACCAGTGTGCAATATCTGGTCCGCGACATCTAATCCAGTGAACAATCCGGCCCGCGACAGCTAAGCCAATATAAACATTCCGGCCCGCGACAGCTAATGACCAGTGTGAACTATCCAGCACGCGACAGCTAATCCACAGTGAACAATCCGGCCCGCGACAGCTAATAACCAGTGTTACCAATCCGGCCCGCGACAGCTAATGACCAGTGTGAACAATCCGGCCTACGACATCTAATGACCAGTGTGAACAATCAGTCCCGCGACAGCTAATAACCAGTGTGACAAATCTGGCCCGCTACTGCTAATCCAGTGTGACCAATCGGGCCCGCGACAGCTAATCCAGTATGAACAATCCGGCACGCGACATCTTGTAACCAGTGTGGCCAATCCGGCCCGCGACAGCTAATGACCAGTATGACAAGTCCGGCCTGCGACAATTGATGGCCAGTGTGACCAATATGGCCTGCGACAGCTAATTATCAGTGTGACCCATCCGGTCCGCGGCTGCTAATAACCAGTGAGAACAATCCGGGCCACGACAGCTAATGACCAGTGTGAACAATCCGGTCCGCGGCAGCTAATGACCAGTGAGAACAATCCGGGCAACGACAGCTAATGTCCAGTGAGAACAATCCCGCCACGACAGCTAATGACCAGTGAGTACAATCCGGTCCGCGTCAGCTAATGACTAGTGAGAACAAACCGGTCCGCGGCAGCTAATGACCAGTGAGAACAATCCGGGCCACGACACCTAATGACCAGTGAGAACAATCCGGTCCGCTGCAGCAAATGACCAGTGAGAACAATCGGGGCGACGACAGCTAATGACCAGTGAGAACAATCCGGGCCACGACATCTAATGACCAGTGAGAACAATCCGGTCAGCGAATGCTAATCCAGTTTGACCAATCTGGCCCACGACAGCTAATGACCAGTGTGAAGAATCAGGCCCGCGACAGCTAATGAACAGTGTGAACAATCCTTCCCGCGACAGCTAGTGACCAGTGTGAACTATCCGGCCCGCGACAGAATATCCAGCGTGACCGATCTTGCCCGCGACAGCTAATCCAGCGTGACCAATCTTGTCCGTGACAGCTAATCCAGTGCGACCAATCTTGCCCGCGACAGCTAATGACCAGTGTGAACAATCTGGCCCGCGACAGCTAGTGACCAGTGTGACCAATCTGGCCCGCGACAGCTAAAAACCAGTGTGAATAATCTGGCCCGCGACAGCTAATGACCAGTGTGACCAATCTGGCCCGCGACAGCTAATGACCAGTGTGACCAATCTGGCCCGCGACAGCTAATGAACAGTGTGAACAATCAGTCATGCGACAGCTAATGACAAGTGTGACCAATCTGGCCCGCTACTGCTAATCCAGTGAGACCAATCTTGCCCGCGACAGAATATAGAGTGTGCCCAATCTTTCCCGCGACCTCTAATGACCAGTGTGAACAATCTGGCCCGCAACAGCTAATCCAAAGTGACCGATCTGGCTCTCGACAGCTAATCCATGTGACCAATCCGGCACGCGACATCTAATTTAATGTGACCAACCGGCCCGCGACAACTAATGCCCAGTGTCAACAACTCGGCGCGCGACAGCTAATCCAGTGTGCACAACCTGGAACGCGACAGCTAATGACCAGTGTGACCAATCAAGCCCGCGATAGCTAATGGCCGGTGAGAGCAATCCGGCCCGCGACAGTTAATGACCAGTGCGAACAATCCAGCTCGCGACACATAATGATCAGTGTGACCAATACGGCCCGCGACAGCTAATCCAGTGTGACCAATTCGGCGCGCGACAGCTATTCCAATGTGACCAATCTGGCCCACGACAGTCAATGACCAATGTGAACAATCTGGTCCGTTACAGCGAATCCTGTGACCAATTCGGCCCGCGACAGCTAATCCAGCGTAAACTATCTGGCCCGCGACAGCTAATCCAGTGTGAACAATCAGGCCCCCGACAGCTAATAAGCAGTGTGACCAATCCGGCCGGCGTCAGCTAATGACCAGTGTGAACAATTCGGCCTCCGAGAGCTAATGACCTGTGTGACCAATCCGGCCCGAGACAGTAAATGACCAGTGTGAACAATCCGTCCCGCGAGAGCTAATGACCTGTGTGAGCAATCCGGCCCGCGATAGCTAATGACCTGTGTTAACAATCCGGCCAGCGACAGATAACAATCTGTGTGACCAATCCGTCCCGCGATAGCTAATGACCAGTGTGAACAATTCGGCCCGCGACAGTTAATGACCAGTGTGAACAATCCGGCTCACGACAGCTAATAATCTGTGTGACCATCACGTCGTGCGAGAGCTAATGACCAGTGTGAACAATCCGTGCCGCGACAGATAATAATCTGTGAGACCAATCCGTCACGCGACACCTAATGACCAATGTGACCAATCTGTCCCACCAAAGCTAATGACCAGTGTGACCAATCCGGACGACGACAGCTAATGATCAGTGTGACCAATCCGTCCCGCGACAACTAATCCAATGTGACCGATCCGGCCCGCGACATCTAATGTCCAGTGAGAACATTCCGGCCAGCGACACCTAATGACCAGTGTGAAAAATCGGGTCCGCGACGGCTAATCCAGTGTGAACTATCCGGCCCGCGACAGCTAACCCAGTGTGACCAATCAGGCCCGCGACAGCTAATGACCAGTGTGATCAATCCGGCCCGCGACAGCTAATGACCAGTGTGATCAATCCGGCCCACCAAAGCTAATGACCAGTGTGACCAATCCGGACGACGACAGCTAATGATCAGTGTGACCAATCCGTCCCGCGACAACTAATCCAATGTGACCGATCCGGCCCGCGACATCTAATGTCCAGTGAGAACATTCCGGCCAGCGACACCTAATGACCAGTGTGAAAAATCGGGTCCGCGACGGCTAATCCAGTGTGAACTATCCGGCCCGCGACAGCTAACCCAGTGTGACCAATCAGGCCCGCGACAGCTAATGACCAGTGTGATCAATCCGGCCCGCGACAGCTAATGACCAGTGTGATCAATCCGGCCCGTAACAGCTAATGACTACTATGACCAATCTGGCGCCCAACAGCTGATGACCGGTGTGATCAATCCGGCCCGCAACAGCTAATGACCAGTATGATCAATCCGGCCCGCAACAGCTAATTACTACTATGCCCAATCCTGCCCGCGACTGCTAATCCAGTGTGACCAATCCCGCCCGCAGCAGCTAATGTACTGTGTGACCAATAAGGCCCGTGAGAGATAATCTAGTGTGACGAAATCGGCCAGCGACAACTAATCCAGTGTGACCGATCCGGCCCGGGACAGCTAATGACCAGTGAGAACAATCCGGCCCGCGACAGCTAATGATCAGTGTGAACAATCCGGCCTGCGAATCTAATCCAGTGTGACCAATCCGGCTCGCCACAGCTAATGACCAGTGTGAACAATCCGGCCCGCGACACATAATGATCAGTGTGATCAATCCGGCCCGAGACAGCTAATCCAGTGTGACCAATCGCACCCGCGACAGCTAACGAACAGTGTGATTAATCCGGACCGCGACAGCTAATGACCAGTGTGAACAAACCGACCCCCGAAGCCTTATCACCAGTGTGAAAAATCCGGTCCGCAACAGCTAATCCAGTGTGACCAATCCGACCTACGCCAGTTAATGACCAGCATGAACAATCCGGCCCGCAAAAGCTAATCACCAGTGTGAGTTATCCATCCCGAGACAGCTAATCCAGTGTGAGCAATCTTGCCCGCGACAGCATATCCAGTGTGGCCAATCTTTCCCGCGACCTCTAATGATTACTGTGAACAATCTGCCCGCAACAGCTAATGCAAAGTGACCAATCTGGCCCTCGACAGCCAATCCAGTGTGACAAATCCGGCCCCTGACAGCTAATCCAGTGTGACCAATCCGGCACTCGACAGCTAATTCAATGTGACCAATCCGGCCCGCGACAGCGAATGCATAGTGTCAAAAAATCGGCCCGCGACAGCTAATCCAGTGTGCACAATCTGGAACGTGACAGCTAATGACCAGTGTGACCAATCAAGCCCTCGACAGTAAATGACCAGTGAGACCAATCCGTCCCGCGACAGCTAATGAGCAGTGTGAACAATCCGGCCCCCTCCAGTCAAGGTTATTTAAATTTACTCGCTAGGATACCAAAAAATATTACACAAAATTCCCCTAAACAATCGCACATAATAATGAGTTAAAAAGGTAAAAAAAAGGATATATACATTCTCTACTCTTCAAGTACAGCCTGTTACTACAAGCACTTATTCTTCGACCTACTTTGTCTATATTGTTCCATGTCTACCCCGCCTTTAATTTTATGTCTCTACCTGCGGCGTTTCGCTATGGAACATATTGCTTTGACAATGGTGTTAACTGGTGTTCCGTTTGTTGTGGTTGGTTTCTATTTACTTTAATTTTCTTTGTCAGAACACACACGCACACATACACACACACACAAACACACGCGCGCGCGCTTGCAGACAATGAGATGGTATGCACTATCTTCAAAGACAGCAATTAGCAATTACTCTGTATAATGCAGAGTAATTGCAAATGTTTTAAATTGTAGCCGTGTTTTATTGTGGTCAACTTACCTTGATTTCATTCTGATCCGTTGTTTTCTCAGCACAGCCTTTTCCCCAAGATTCTTGAGTAGTGAGCATATCAGTATCTGCGAGAGAATACGCAGTTTGAATTCGTAAAGGGGATATTTCTTCTATTTCGTCATCCTCAATTTCGTATTTTACTTCTACTACATCTTCATAGTAGTTTTCTGTTTTTATAATATCCAGGGTTGCTTCGGTTTGATTACTCTGTAGAAAAAATATAAGGGATTTGTTGTTATTTTTATGTGTAATATAATTTAAACATATAAAGAACCACTGCTTTATGGATAAATAAACAATTAGCAAAGATGACTAAATTCTATTTACCAGATATTCTATTTCAAGTTTCCCTCAAGCATTCATCTAATTTACCAAAAAACCGGGATTTCGCCACACATTCAAACATTGGTATATCGCCCTCACATGAATCAAGCGCACGTTCCCAGTACTACACATACAACGTACTATACAGCTCGCGTATTGTACATCGCTTCCGTTTCAAAACCAGCAGCCAAACAGTTACGTATGTGTCACATGTAGTAGCCAAGCCATGTCCCTTACAGCCTCCTGCCTTACTGGAGGGTGACCTGTTCCTCTCTATTAAAAGTTTCCAGGTCCTTTTGTTAAAATACCAAACGATTCCTAGCGCTAGATATTGCAAAACATTTGGCTACCTGTTCCCGTCTCGTATAGGATTTAGTTCCTCTATTATTATTGCGTTTCAGCACCTACATTTGAATTCGTTTTTTGAAAGTTGTTCTTAAGTCACTGGTCTTGAAATAGTTTCTTGCTTAAAACTTTCTCGCTTACCTCTTCCGGGGCTAGCCCACCACGAACCAACTCTTTTCTTTTTAGTAGTAGGGTGGTTTAGGGTCCGATGGACACTCAGTTCCAACGGACACTATTAACTTTGGAACCTGTTGCACCCTAACGGCAGTATGAAGAATCACTCTGAAGCTGTTATGGTGGCTTGTTGATCTTTATGTTACACGTTGACTGCATTCGTTGCCCTTATTTGTGCATTTAAAAAGTGATTCGGAACGTCTTAAGACATCAAGGTGAGTGGCTGTAATCATTATAAGCATGTTGATGTAAAAATTGCGCTGGATTTGCTAAGCACCAGTTGCCTAGTGTACGAAATAATGAATTGTTCACATGAGGCTAGAGCAGCAAGTTGATTGCTAACACCACCTGTACACTACAGTCTTTACTTTGAGAACCAGCTAGTTGGGTCCAACGGACACTCTCCTTTGGGGGCTGACGGATATGAGCTATTTTATAGCTATAACTTTTTTAAATTACATTCCAAACCATTTCAATCTTTCATATACAGTTGATTCATTAAAAGGGAGTTACAAATAAGGAATTATAGGTACACGCTTGTATATTTTCACATTTTAATTTAGGTGCTTTGTTACAGATGCCTAGAACTAAAGAGCGCAAATCACAAAAGTGTTCTTGGAAAAAGGAGGATATGGATGCTGCAGTTAAGCATGACAAAACCAAATTGAAAACAACAGCTGTCATGTATAACGCGCCTCGGCGACGTGTTATGAACACAGTAAATAAGCAATTTGGAGAAAGAACGTGGTTTACTCCCGTTCTCGAGACTGCACTGGCGGAGCACTTGGTAAAGCTTCATTCAATTAGTTATGGGTTGAACCTATCTGAATTGAGGAAATTGGGGTATGAGTATGCTGAAAAGAACAACATTCCTAATAAATTCAGCAGGGATAAGAAAATTGCAGGGTACGATTGGGTCTACGGATTCTTGAGCCGTCATCCTCATCTTAGTGTAAGAAAAGCAGAGGGTCTTTCTTATGCAAGAGCTAGGGGTCTTGTAAGAGCAGAAGTAGATTTATTTTACGACAGGATGGAAAAACTTATGACTGAATTTGAACTTTTTCAACATCCGGAATCAATTTACAATGCGGATTAAAGTGGACTATAGCTTATTTACAAACCTGGGAAAGTGATAAGTGTCAAAGGGAAAGCTAGTGTTTTCTCTAAAAGTAACGCAGAGAAAGGACAAACAATTACAGTGATGGCATGTACAAATTCAGCAGGAATCTTTATTCCTCCCTTTATAATAATGAAAGAGCAAAGGAATAAGGACGAATTCACACATGGCACACCACTGGGTACACGTGTTGTGGTGTCTGAAACAGGGTACAATAAAAGTGAGCAATTTGATCAATTTGTTGACCATTTCATACGCTTTAAAGGAACAGAGAATGTTTTGCTTATCCTGGATGGGCATGGTGCTCACTGCTCAAGTCCAGAAACCTTGACTAAAGCAGTCAACAATAACATCTCTCTTCTTTGCCTGCCTCCTCACAGCACGCATCGTCTACAGCCATTAGATGTTGCATTCTTTGGACCTTTGAAAATTGCGTACAGCAATGCGGCTCGTAATTGGTTCCGTCAGAACCCTGGACAATCAATCAGAAATATTGTGTTTGGCGGTTTGCTATCACAGGCTTGGTTCAAATCTACTACAGTGGGAAACGCCGTAAGCGGCTTCGAAGCCTGTGGTATTTACCCTTTCAATCGACTTAGACTTCCAGACCAGGTATTTGAACCATCCAGTGACCACTATGTTCCAGATAGCCCAATGGAAGAAACTATCCAACACCAAAATGATTTAAACTCTACTGCCGCAGGATTTCCTTCCAAGAGTATCACTTCATCTTTGAATGAATTATCTCCCCTGCCAAAAGTGCAAACTGTTAACATTCGAAAGAGGAGGTCTCAGGGGTGCAAAGAAATCACGTCACCCGATTACATAAAAGCTCTCAAGGAAAAAAGCAAGAGCAAGGACGCATCAAAAAGCAGCAAGAACATAAGAAACGGCATAGAATCAGAACCAGGGCCTAGTGGTATACAACAGTATCAAAAGAAGGTCAGCGACTCTTCAAATATCTGTCAAGGCTGTTAAAAGGACTTTTCCTTCGACAAAGGGGGTGAAAGTTGGGTGCAGTGTTTAGATTGCAACATGTGGTATAATGTAAACTGCACCAAAAATGGTGAAAATCCCTTTTTTACATGTTACAATTGTTTAGATACTGAAAGTGACTAAAACTCTCATACTGTAATCTGTGTCCACGAGACACAAATAAAGTGTCCATCGGCCCCCACTATTAGGCCCAACGGACACAGGACAACTGATAAACTAATACTGATTCTCTTAAATGTATGGTGTGGTATATTCTATACATTCTTTGTGTATTTTGTCATAAACAAACTTACCTCTATTTTGTATAAGTTGCAAGTAGCTATCATAGCAATAAAATTTGATTTTAAGATGTCTATCCCGAGGCATTTGTTCCTACAAGTGTGCCACATAAGTAAACTTTTACTGCAAGAAAAAGCATACACAATATTCTGCAATTCTACACGTAATGGTAAAGCCAATATAAACATGATGATGACGTCGAAGAGTATTCAAAGCCCGGGGCGGAATTTTGGGAGACCAAAATGCAACCTCGATGCTCAGGCAAGGATGACACCGCTGTAGTTTTGCCCTATCCTTTCCGAGGGGTGAATGGACACGCTCAGGTCTCCCAACAGGGGATAACATCCCCATGCTGGTACTTGGTAACAAACACGGGTCCCCCGCTCCAGAGACAGATGCGCTATCTCTGCGCTAACAGGTCGGACAAGGCAAACTTACTAGTTCTAAAGTTACTCTCTTTGGAAATTGAATCAAATGCTGGCGCTGAGAGGCATGTAAAGACTGGAAAGCCGGAGTAGGATATTAAATTAAATATTTGTTTGTTAACGACCTTGTCAATTGCCAGGATTATATCAGCATCACCGGTGTCTCGATGAACTTCTTCACCCTTACATTGCATGCAAGAGGTAGAGATGGTATTGTACTCCACCCAAAAATTCTATGTCGAGATTTCACTGCAAATATATATTATCAGGTCCCTTTAATCCAATGAAATCATATTAAGAAAAAGGTGCACTTGTGTGTTGGGTTATATGTCTGTGGAAGACCACAGCTTAAAAACGAAGATTTCGTTAAATATCCAATTTTGTATTTAAGTTTCATATTTTCCATGAACCCTATTGAAAGATTTTCAAGGAAATCGCCTCACACAAAAGTAACCGTTATATGGAAAACTACTTGCAATGATTGATTTGCTCAAAAATGGATCTAATGTTTTAGATTAACTACGGTATATTAAAGAAATTTAACTGAAAAATAAACTGTATATATTTAATTTTCTGGGAATAGCCTTTGAAGAACTCTTCATTCTGGATGGATTTGCCATAACTGGTAGGTAAACCATGAGACAAAAAAAAAAAAAAAAACTTACTGCGCCAAAAATATAAATCTGGTTAAAAATCCCATTTTACGTCATACACAGTTTTGTTCTAGAATTAATCGTTTCCAAGATATTCCTTGTTATTGACTTCCATTTTAAGTGAATTAAACTTTTCTCAAACGGGAGGTGATCTTTCGTTCCATCTCTTTTTTTACCTTACTCTTGGCCGTGCAAGGCGAAACGAAGTTCAACTGTTTCCCTGTGTTTTGACAATCACTCTAACCCAGTGCCATAGTCTTTAAATTACGGACCGCCGGTGTCTCAATCCGGCCCCGACAGCTAGTGATCAGTGTGACTAATACGGCCCGCGACAGCTAATGACCAGTGTGATCAATCTGGCCCGCAAAAGCTAATGACTGGTGTGACCAATCCGGCCCACGACAGCTAATAACAGGTGTGACCAATCCGGCCCGCGACAGCTAATGACTGGTGTGATCAATCCGGCCCGCAAAAGCTAATGACTGGTGTGACCAATCCGGCCCACGACAGCTAATGACAGGTTTGACCAGTCCGGCCAGCGACAGCTAATGACTGGTGTGACCAATCCGGCCCACGACAGCTAATGACTGGTGTGACCAATCCGGCCCGCGACAGCTAATGACTAGTGTGACCAATCCGGCCCACGACAGCTAATGACCAGTGTGATCAATCCGGCCCGCAAAAGCTAATGACTAGTGTGACCAATCCGGCCCACGACAGCTAATGACAGGTTTGACCAGTCCGGCCAGCGACAGCTAATGACAGGTTTGACCAGTCCGGCCAGCGACAGGTAATGACTAGTGTGACCAATCCGGCTCGCGACAGCTAATGACTGGTGTGACCAATCCGGCCCGCGACAGTTAATGACAGGTTTGACCAGTCCGGCCAGCGACAGCTAATGACAGGTTTGACCAGTCCGGCCAGCGACAAGTAATGACTAGTGTGACCAATCCGGCCCGCAAAATCTAATGACTGGTGTGACCAATCCGGCCCACGACAGGTAATGACAGGTTTGACCAGTCCGGCCAGCGACAGGTAATGACTGGTGTGACCAATCCGGCCCACGACAGCTAATGACAGGTTTGACCAGTCCGGCCAGCGACAGGTAATGACTAGTGTGACCAATCCGGCTCGCGACAGCTAATGACTGGTGTGTCCAATCCGGCCCGCGACAGCTAATGACAGGTTTGACCAGTCCGGCCAGCAACAGGTAATGACTAGTGTGACCAATCCGGCTCGCGACAGCTAATGACAGGGTTGACCAGTCCGGCCAGCGACAGCTAATGACTGATGTGACCAATCCGGCCCGCGACAGCTAAAGCCTGGTGTGATCAATCCGGCCCGCGACAGCTAATGACTGGTGTCACCAACCGGCGCGCGAAAGCTAGTGATCAGTGTGACTAATACGGCCAGCGACAGATAATGACTGGTGTCACCAACCGGCACGCGACAGCTAATTACTACTATGACTAATCTGCCCCGCGACAGCTAATGACTGGTGTGACCAATCCAGTCCGTGACAGCTAATGACTGGTGTGACCAATCCGGCCCGCGACAGCTAATGACCAGTGTGAACAATCCGGCCCACGACAGCTAATGACCAGTGTGAACAATCCGGCCCGTGACGGATAATGACCAGTGTGACCAATCCGGCCTGCGACAGCTAATGACCAGTGTGAACAATCCGGCACGCGACAGCTAGTGACCAGTATAACCCATCCGACCCGCGACAGCTAATGACCAGTATAACCAATCCGGTCCGCGACAGCTAATGACCAGTGTGAACAATACGGCCCGCGATAGCTAATGACCAGTGCGTACAATCCAGCCCGCGACAGCTTATAACCAGTGTGACCAATCCGGCCCGCGACAGCTAATGACCAGTATGACTAATCCGGCCCGCAACAGATAATGACCAGTGTGAACACTCCGGTCCGCGACAGCTAATAACCAGTGTGACCAATCCGGCCCGCGACAGCTAATGACCAGTATGACTAATCCGGCCCGCAACAGATAATGACCAGTGTGAACACTCCGGCCCGCGACAGCTAGTGACTAGTGTGACCAATCCTGTTCGCGACAGCTAATCACCAGTGCGAACAATCCGGCCCGCGACGGATAATGACCAGTGTAACCAATCCGGCCCGCGACAGATAATGACCAGTATAACCAATCCGGCCCATGACAGCTCGTGATCAGTATAACCAATCCGGCCCGCGACAGATAATGACCATTGTGACCAATCCGGCCCGCGACAGATAATGATCAGTGTAACCAATCCGGCCCGCGACAGATAATGACCAGTATAACCAATCCGGCCCGCGACAGCTAGTGATCAGTATAACCAATCCGGCCCGCGACAGCTAGTGACCAGTGTGACCAATCCGACCCGCGACAGATAATGGCCAGTGCGAACAATCCGGCCCGCGACAGATAATGATCAGTGTAACCAATCCGGCCCGCGACAGATAATGACCAGTGTGACCAATCCGGCCCGCGACAGCTAGTGACCAGTGTGACCAATCCGGCCCGCGACAGCTAATGACAAGTGCGAACAATCCGGCTAGCGACGGATAGTGACCAGTGTAACCAATCCGGCCCGCGACAGATAATGACCAGTGTGACCAATCCGGCCCGCGACAGATAATGACCAGTGTGACCAATCCGGCCCGCGACAGCTAATGACCAGTGCGAACAATCCGGCTCGCGACGGATAGTGACCAGTGTAACCAATCCGGCCCGCGACAGCTAATGACCAGTGTGACCAATCCGGCCCGCGACAGCTAGTGACCAGTGTGACCAATCCGGCCCGCGACAGCTAATGACCAGTGCGAACAATCCGGCTCACGACAGATAATGACCGGTGCGAACAATCCGGCCCGCGACAGATAATGATCAGTGTGACCAATCCGGCCCGCGACCGATAATGACCAGTGCGAACAATCCGGCTCGCGACGGATAGTGACCAGTGTAACCAATCCGGCCCGCGACAGATAAAGATCAGTGTAACCAATCCGGCCCGCGACAGATAATGATCAGTGTGACCAATTCGGCCCGCGACAGCTAGTGACCAGTGCTAACAATCCGGCCCGCGACAGCTAATGACCAGTGCGAACAATCCGGCTCGCGACGGATAGTGACCAGTGCGAACAATCCGGCCCGCGACAACTAATGACCAGTGCGAACAATCCGGCTCGCGACGGATAGTGTCCAGTGCGAACAATCCGGCTCGCGACGGATAGTGACCAGTGTAACCAATCCGGCCCGCGACAGATAATGATCAGTGTGACCCATCCGGCCCGCGACAGTCAATATCCTATTGATGTTATTGTGTCTGTCTTAAGTTGCATAAAAACGCAGAATGATGATATCTCGGTGTTATTTAGTTGCAAGTTAAAGGCTAATGACAAGTATAATTCTCAGAAATATTAACTTAAACATAATAACTAATAAATAATTGAAATGAATCCCACTGACATAAACTAGAGAACATCGCTCGGCTTCATCCTCAGTAGTTATGTTGTGGTAAAGAGTATCGTCTATGTACCCTTAAATATGTTTCGAATGTATATATCCTAAATTACATTTATGATTTTTATCCTGAAAATCCCTGAGGACCGGAAAAGACAACTTAACACAAATGAAACCATGGGAAGTCCACCAGTAAAAAATACTAATGAGATACCAATATGTTATTGTGATTTTCCAACGACAATAATATGTAGCTTTGGACCAATTTTACTTGTACCAATTATTAAAATAAATTTAAGATGCTCATCGGTAAATTGAGATCTGTAAACATACTTTGTGTACTTCATGTTGGGGAATGTTTTCTACCACAAGTAATTAGTGGGTAGCAAATACAGAAAACAGCCCCACGAGAAAATGCATGCAAAGGATCAAAGTATACATGTGGAAGACTCTCATAAAATTCCATAATATATGCGTTTTGATATTCGTTCTTAATTATATCGATGCACTTTAATTTAATAATTTCCTTTGAAGTTCTGGGGCTAGGGTTTCTGTGTCAGTATCAAAAGGATAATGGAACATTGTAATTATGAATGACATCAGAGTCGGATAAACGATTACCAAAATTTATCTTCAAACACTCAAAAATTCGTTTGCAAAATCGACGAAAACTCAGTCTCTGAAGTGTGGCTGAATATTTCACATGTTTTAAAATGTGTGACACGGTTTTACATAATTATGATTGAAACGACGTTATTCCCTGATGGAACGATTTGATAACAGTGCATAAATCCGGGAGAAGATTGTTAACCAGAGGAATTTGCAATCTCTTTGCATAAAAGTTGTAGGAGGGAATGGATTTGATTGCAGTAAAATGCTAAAAAATGAAATGGGAGAACACTAAGGATAAAGTTTTGAATGAGAAAAGCATTTAAATGGTAAAAAGCATTAACACAGTGTATCTCATTAAGTTACAAACGTCTTACAAGCACTGAACTTCAGAAAACAAAAAATAAATCTTACCGAAGACGGAATATTGCCGCCATTTGCCCTCTTAATGTTAATTGTCTTAGCCAAACAATTGCCTAGTTGCATTTGTTGAAATTGTAACAGGGCTCTAGTGACCAAAGAAGATTAAGAAAGTGACAAATGCTCTGCCACACACTCCAGTCAAGGTTATTTAAATTTACTCGCTAGGATACCAACAAATATTACACTAAATTCCCCTAAACAATCGCACATAATAATGAGTAAAAAGGTAAAATAAAATTATACATTCTCTACTCTTCCAGTACAGCCTGTTACTACAAGCACTTATTCTTCGACCTACTTTGTCTATATTGTTCCATGTCTACCCCGCCTTTAATTTTATGTCTCTACCTGCGGCGTTTCGCTATGGAACATATTGCTTTGATAATGGTGTTAACTGGTGTTCCGTTTGTTGTGGTTGGTTTCTATTTACTTTAATTTTCTTTGTCAGAACACACACTCACACACACACACACACACACGCGCGCTTGCAGACAATGAGATGGTATGCACTATCTTCAAAGACAGCAATTAGCAATTACTCTGTATAATGCAGAGTAATTGCAAATTTTTTAGATTGTAGCCGTGTTTTATTGTGGTCAACTTACCTTGATTTCATTCTGATCCGTTGTTTTCTCAGCACAGCCTTTTCCCCAAGATTCTTGAGTAGTGAGCATATCAGTATCTGCGAGAGAATACGCAGTTTGAATTCGTAAAGGGGATATTTCTTCTATTTCGTCATCCTCAATTTCGTATTTTACTTCTACTACATCTTCATAGTAGTTTTCTGTTTTTATAATATCCAGGGTTGCTTCGGTTTGATTACTCTGTAGAAAAAATATAAGGGATTTGTTGTTATTTTTATGTGTAATATAATTTAAACATATAAAGAACCACTGCTTTATGGATAAATAAACAATTAGCAAAGATGACTAAATTCTATTTACCAGATATTCTACTTCAAGTTTCCCTCAAGCATTCATCTAATTTACCAAAAAACCGGGATTTCGCCACACATTCAAACATTGGTATATCGCCCTCACATGAATCAAGCGCACGTTCCCAGTACTACACATACAACGTACTATACAGCTCGCGTATTGTACATCGCTTCCGTTTCAAAACCAGCAGCCAAACAGTTACGTATGTGTCACATGTAGTAGCCAAGCCATGTCCCTTACAGCCTCCTGCCTTACTGGAGGGTGACCTGTTTCCCTCTATTAAAAGTTTCCAGGTCCTTTTGTTAAAATACCAAACGATTCCTAGCGCTAGATATTGCAAAACATTTGGCTACCTGTTCCCGTCTCGTATAGGATTTAGTTCCTCTATTATTATTGCGTTTCAGCACCTACATTTGAATTCGTTTTTTGAAAGTTGTTCTTAAGTCACTGGTCTTGAAATAGTTTCTTGCTTAAAACTTTCTCGCTTACCTCTTCCGGGGCTAGCCCACCACGAACCAACTCTTTTCTTTTTAGTAGTAGGGTGGTTTAGGGTCCGATGGACACTCAGTTCCAACGGACACTATTAACTTTGGAACCTGTTGCACCCTAACGGCAGTATGAAGAATCACTCTGAAGCTGTTATGGTGGCTTGTTGATCTTTATGTTACACGTTGGCTGCATTCGTTGCCCTTATTTGTGCATTTAAAAAGTGATTCGGAACGTCTTAAGACATCAAGGTGAGTGGCTGTAATCATTATAAGCATGTTGATGTAAAAATTGCGCTGGATTTGCTAAGCACCAGTTGCCTAGTGTACGAAATAATGAATTGTTCACATGAGGCTAGAGCAGCAAGTTGATTGCTAACACCACCTGTACACTACAGTCTTTACTTTGAGAACCAGCTAGTTGGGTCCAACGGACACTCTCCTTTGGGGGCTGACGGATATGAGCTATTTTATAGCTATAACTTTTTTAAATTACATTCCAAACCATTTCAATCTTTCATATACAGTTGATTCATTAAAAGGGAGTTACAAATAAGGAATTATAGGTACACGCTTGTATATTTTCACATTTTAATTTAGGTGCTTTGTTACAGATGCCTAGAACTAAAGAGCGCAAATCACAAAAGTGTTCTTGGAAAAAGGAGGATATGGATGCTGCAGTTAAGCATGACAAAACCAAATTGAAAACAACAGCTGTCATGTATAACGCGCCTCGGCGACGTGTTATGAACACAGTAAATAAGCAATTTGGAGAAAGAACGTGGTTTACTCCCGTTCTCGAGACTGCACTGGCGGAGCACTTGGTAAAGCTTCATTCAATTAGTTATGGGTTGAACCTATCTGAATTGAGGAAATTGGGGTATGAGTATGCTGAAAAGAACAACATTCCTAATAAATTCAGCAGGGATAAGAAAATTGCAGGGTACGATTGGGTCTACGGATTCTTGAGCCGTCATCCTCATCTTAGTGTAAGAAAAGCAGAGGGTCTTTCTTATGCAAGAGCTAGGGGTCTTGTAAGAGCAGAAGTAGATTTATTTTACGACAGGATGGAAAAACTTATGACTGAATTTGAACTTTTTCAACATCCGGAATCAATTTACAATGCGGATTAAAGTGGACTATAGCTTATTTACAAACCTGGGAAAGTGATAAGTGTCAAAGGGAAAGCTAGTGTTTTCTCTAAAAGTAACGCAGAGAAAGGACAAACAATTACAGTGATGGCATGTACAAATTCAGCAGGAATCTTTATTCCTCCCTTTATAATAATGAAAGAGCAAAGGAATAAGGACGAATTCACACATGGCACACCACTGGGTACACGTGTTGTGGTGTCTGAAACAGGGTACAATAAAAGTGAGCAATTTGATCAATTTGTTGACCATTTCATACGCTTTAAAGGAACAGAGAATGTTTTGCTTATCCTGGATGGGCATGGTGCTCACTGCTCAAGTCCAGAAACCTTGGCTAAAGCAGTCAACAATAACATCTCTCTTCTTTGCCTGCCTCCTCACAGCACGCATCGTCTACAGCCATTAGATGTTGCATTCTTTGGACCTTTGAAAATTGCGTACAGCAATGCGGCTCGTAATTGGTTCCGTCAGAACCCTGGACAATCAATCAGAAATATTGTGTTTGGCGGTTTGCTATCACAGGCTTGGTTCAAATCTACTACAGTGGGAAACGCCGTAAGCGGCTTCGAAGCCTGTGGTATTTACCCTTTCAATCGACTTAGACTTCCAGACCAGGTATTTGAACCATCCAGTGACCACTATGTTCCAGATAGCCCAATGGAAGAAACTATCCAACACCAAAATGATTTAAACTCTACTGCCGCAGGATTTCCTTCCAAGAGTATCACTTCATCTTTGAATGAATTATCTCCCCTGCCAAAAGTGCAAACTGTTAACATTCGAAAGAGGAGGTCTCAGGGGTGCAAAGAAATCACGTCACCCGATTACATAAAAGCTCTCAAGGAAAAAAGCAAGAGCAAGGACGCATCAAAAAGCAGCAAGAACATAAGAAACGGCATAGAATCAGAACCAGGGCCTAGTGGTATACAACAGTATCAAAAGAAGGTCAGCGACTCTTCAAATATCTGTCAAGGCTGTTAAAAGGACTTTTCCTTCGACAAAGGGGGTGAAAGTTGGGTGCAGTGTTTAGATTGCAACATGTGGTATAATGTAAACTGCACCAAAAATGGTGAAAATCCCTTTTTTACATGTTACAATTGTTTAGATACTGAAAGTGACTAAAACTCTCATACTGTAATCTGTGTCCACGAGACACAAATAAAGTGTCCATCGGCCCCCACTATTAGGCCCAACGGACACAGGACAACTGATAAACTAATACTGATTCTCTTAAATGTATGGTGTGGTATATTCTATACATTCTTTGTGTATTTTGTCATAAACAAACTTACCTCTATTTTGTATAAGTTGCAAGTAGCTATCATAGCAATAAAATTTGATTTTAAGATGTCTATCCCGAGGCATTTGTTCCTACAAGTGTGCCACATAAGTAAACTTTTACTGCAAGAAAAAGCATACACAATATTCTGCAATTCTACACGTAATGGTAAAGCCAATATAAACATGATGATGACGTCGAAGAGTATTCAAAGCCCGGGGCGGAATTTTGGGAGACCAAAATGCAACCTCGATGCTCAGGCAAGGATGACACCGCTGTAGTTTTGCCCTATCCTTTCCGAGGGGTGAATGGACACGCTCAGGTCTCCCAACAGGGGATAACATCCCCATGCTGGTACTTGGTAACAAACACGGGTCCCCCGCTCCAGAGACAGATGCGCTATCTCTGCGCTAACAGGTCGGACAAGGCAAACTTACTAGTTCTAAAGTTACTCTCTTTGGAAATTGAATCAAATGCTGGCGCTGAGAGGCATGTAAAGACTGGAAAGCCGGAGTAGGATATTAAATTAAATATTTGTTTGTTAACGACCTTGTCAATTGCCAGGATTATATCAGCATCACCGGTGTCTCGATGAACTTCTTCACCCTTACATTGCATGCAAGAGGTAGAGATGGTATTGTACTCCACCCAAAAATTCTATGTCGAGATTTCACTGCAAATATATATTATCAGGTCCCTTTAATCCAATGAAATCATATTAAGAAAAAGGTGCACTTGTGTGTTGGGTTATATGTCTGTGGAAGACCACAGCTTAAAAACGAAGATTTCGTTAAATATCCAATTTTGTATTTAAGTTTCATATTTTCCATGAACCCTATTGAAAGATTTTCAAGGAAATCGCCTCACACAAAAGTAACCGTTATATGGAAAACTACTTGCAATGATTGATTTGCTCAAAAATGGATCTAATGTTTTAGATTAACTACGGTATGTTAAAGAAATTTAACTGAAAAATAAACTGTATATATTTAATTTTCTGGGAATAGCCTTTGAAGAACTCTTCATTCTGGATGGATTTGCCATAACTGGTAGGTAAACCATGAGACAAAAAAAAAAAAAACTTACTGCGCCAAAAATATAAATCTGGTTAAAAATCCCATTTTACGTCATACACAGTTTTGTTCTAGAATTAATCGTTTCCAAGATATTCCTTGTTATTGACTTCCATTTTAAGTGAATTAAACTTTTCTCAAACGGGAGGTGATCTTTCGTTCCATCTCTTTTTTTACCTTACTCTTGGCCGTGCAAGGCGAAACGAAGTTCAACTGTTTCCCTGTGTTTTGACAATCACTCTAACCCAGTGCCATAGTCTTTAAATTACGGACCGCCGGTGTCTCAATCCGGCCCCGACAGCTAGTGATCAGTGTGACTAATACGGCCCGCGACAGCTAATGACCAGTGTGATCAATCTGGCCCGCAAAAGCTAATGACTGGTGTGACCAATCCGGCCCACGACAGCTAATAACAGGTGTGACCAATCCGGCCCGCGACAGCTAATGACTGGTGTGACCAATCCGGCCCGCGACAGCTAATGACCAGTGTGAACAATCCGGCCCACGACAGCTAATGACCAGTGTGAACAATCCGGCCCACGACAGCTAATGACCAGTGTGAACAATCCGGCCCACGACAGCTAATGACCAGTGTGAACAATCCGGCCCGTGACGGATAATGACAAGTGTGACCAATCCGGCCCGCGACAGCTAGTGATCAGTGTGACGAATCCGGCCCGCGACAGCTAATGACCAGTGTAAACAATCCGGCCCGCGACTGCTAATGACCAGTGTAAACAATCCGGCCCGCGACAGCTAATGACCAGTGTGAACAATCCGCCCCGCGACAGCTAATGACCAGTGTGAACAATCCTTCCCGCGACAGCTAGTGACCAGTATAACCAATCCGGCCCGCGACAGCAAATGACCAGTGTGACCAAACCGGCCCGCGACAGCTAATGACCAGTGTTAACAATCCGGCCCGCGACAGCTAGTGACCAGTATAACCCATCCGGTCCGCGACAGCTAATGACCAGTATAACCCATCCGGTCCGCGACAGCTAATGACCAGTATAACCAATCCGGTCCGCGACAGCTAATGACCAGTGTGAACAATACGGCCCGGGACAGCTAATGAATGACCAGTATAACCAATCCGGCCCGCGACAGCTAATGACCAGTATAACCAATCCGGCCCGCGACAGCTAATGACCAGTGTGAACAATACGGCCCGCTCCAGCTAATGACCAGTGCGAACAAACCGGTCCGCGACAGCTAATGACTAGTGTGACCAATCCGGCCCGCGACAGCTAATGACCAGTGTGACTAATCCGGCCCGCAACAGCTAATGACCAGTGCGGACAATCCGGCCTGCGACGGATAAAGACCAGTGTAACCAATCCGGCCCGCGACAGATAATGAATGACCAGTATAACCAATCCGGCCCGCGACAGCTAATGACCAGTGTGAACAATACGGCCCGCGATAGCTAATGACCAGTGCGAACCTTCCAGCCCGCGACAGCTAATAACCAGTGTGACCAATCCGGCCCGCGACAGCTAATGACCAGTATGACTAATCCGGCCCGCAACAGATAATGACCAGTATGAACACTCCGGCCCGCGACAGCTAGTGACTAGTGTGACCAATCCGGCCCGCGACAGCTAATGACCAGTGCGAACAATCCGGCTCGCGACGGATAGTGACCAGTGCGAACAATCCGGCCCGCGACAGCTAATGACCAGTGCGAACAATCCGGCTCGCGACGGATAGTGACCAGTGCGAACAATCCGGCTCGCGACAGTTAATGACCAGTGCGAACAATCCGGCCCGCGACAGCTAGTGACCAGTGTGACCAATCCGGCCCGCGACAGCTAATGACCAGTGCGAACAATCCGGCCCGCGACGGATAGTGACCAGTGTAACCAATCCGGCCCGCGACAGCTAATGACCAGTGCGAACCATCCGGCTCGCGGCGGATAGTGACCAGTGTAACCAATCAGGCCCGCGACAGCTAATGACCAGTGCGAACAATCCGGCTCGCGACGGATAGTGACCAGTGTAACCAATCCGGCCCGCGACAGCTAATGACCAGTGCGAACAATCCTGCTCGCGACGGATAGTGACCAGCGTAACCAATCCGGCCCGCGACAGATAATGATGAGTGTGAACAATCCGGCCCGCGACAGCTAGTGACCAGTGTGACCAATCCGGCCCGCGACAGATAATGATGAGTGTGACCAATCCGGCCCGCGACAGCTAGTGACCAGTGTGACCAATCCGGCCCGCGACAGATAATGAGTGTGACCAATCCGGCCCGCGACAGCTAGTGACCAGTGTGACCAATCCGGCCCGCGACAGCTAATGATGAGTGTGACCTATCCGGCCCGCGACAGCTAGTGACCAGTGTGACCAATCCGGCCCGCGACAGCTAATGACCAGTGCGAACAATCCGGCTCGCGACGGATAGTGACCAGTGTAACCAATCCGGCCCGCGACAGCTAATGACCAGTGCGACCAATCCGGCTCGCGACGTATAGTGACCAGTGTAACCAATCCGGCCCGCGACAGATAATGATGAGTGTGAACAATCCGGCCCGCGACAGATAATGACCAGTGTGACCAATCCGGCCCGCGACAGCTAGTGACCAGTGAGACCAATCCGGCCCGCGACAGTTAATGACCAGTGCGAACAATCCGGCTCGCGACGGATAGTGACCAGTGTAACCAATCCGGCCCGCGACAGATAATGATCAGTGTGAACAATCCGGCCCGCGACAGATAATGATCAGTGTGACCAATCCGGCGCGCGACAGCTAATGACCAGTGCGAACAATCCGGCTCACGACAGATAATGACCAGTGCGAACAATCCGGCCCGCGACAGATAATGATCAGTGTGACCAATCCGGCCCGCGACCGATAATGACCAGTGCGAACAATCCGGCTCGCGACGGATAGTGACCAGTGTAACCAATCCGGCCCGCGACAGATAAAGATCAGTGTAACCAATCCGGCCCGCGACAGATAATGATCAGTGTGACCAATTCGGCCCGCGACAGCTAGTGACCAGTGCGAACAATCCGGCCCGCGACAGCTAATGACCAGTGCGAACAATCCGGCTCGCGACGGATAGTGACCAGTGCGAACAATCCGGCCCGCGACAACTAATGACCAGTGCGAACAATCCGGCTCGCGACGGATAGTGTCCAGTGCGAACAATCCGGCTCGCGACGGATAGTGACCAGTGTAACCAATCCGGCCCGCGACAGATAATGATCAGTGTGACCCATCCGGCCCGCGACAGTCAATATCCTATTGATGTTATTGTGTCTGTCTTAAGTTGCATAAAAACGCAGAATGATGATATCTCGGTGTTATTTAGTTGCAAGTTAAAGGCTAATGACAAGTATAATTCTCAGAAATATTAACTTAAACATAATAACTAATAAATAATTGAAATGAATCCCACTGACATAAACTAGAGAACATCGCTCGGCTTCATCCTCAGTAGTTATGTTGTGGTAAAGAGTATCGTCTATGTACCCTTAAATATGTTTCGAATGTATATATCCTAAATTACATTTATGATTTTTATCCTGAAAATCCCTGAGGACCGGAAAAGACAACTTAACACAAATGAAACCATGGGAAGTCCACCAGTAAAAAATACTAATGAGATACCAATATGTTATTGTGATTTTCCAACGACAATAATATGTAGCTTTGGACCAATTTTACTTGTACCAATTATTAAAATAAATTTAAGATGCTCATCGGTAAATTTAGATCTGTAAACATACTTTGTGTACTTCATGTTGGGGAATGTTTTCTACCACAAGTAATTAGTGGGTAGCAAATACAGAAAACAGCCCCACGAGAAAATGCATGCAAAGGATCAAAGTATACAAGTGGAAGACTCTCATAAAATTCCATAATATATGCGTTTTGATATTCGTTCTTAATTATATCGCTGCACTTTAACTTAATAATTTCCTTTGAAGTTCCGGGGCTAGGGTTTCTGTGTCAGTATCAAAAGGATAGTGGAACATTGTAATTATGAATGAAATCAGAGTCGGATAAACGATTACTAATATTTATCTTCAAACACTCAAAGATTCGTTTGCAAAATCGACGAAAACTCTGAAGTGTGGCTGAATATTTCACATGTTTTAAAATGTGTGACACGGTTTTACATAATTATGATTGAAACGACGTTATTCCCTGATGGAACGATTTGATAACAGTGCATAAATCCGGGAGAACATTGTTAACCAGAGGAATTTGCAATCTCTTTGCATAAAAGTTGTAGGAGGGAATGGATTTGATTGCAGTAAAATGCTAAAAACTGAAATGGGAGAACACTAAGGATAAAGTTTTGAATGAGAAGAGCATTTAAATGGTAAAAAGCATTAACACAGTGTATCTCATTAAGTTACAAACGTCTTACAAGCACTGAACTTCAGA
The DNA here is from genome assembly GCA_030762935.1 of Hymenopus coronatus. Taxonomy (NCBI): domain Eukaryota; kingdom Metazoa; phylum Arthropoda; class Insecta; order Mantodea; family Hymenopodidae; genus Hymenopus; species Hymenopus coronatus. The sequence goes on along the minus strand of CM060900.1, from coordinate 532,450,636 downwards.
AAACAAAAAATAAATCTTACCGAAGACGGAATATTGCCGCCATTTGCCCTCTTAATGTTAATTGTCTTAGCCAAACAATTGCCTAGTTGCATTTGTTGAAATTGTAACAGGGCTCTAGTGACCAAAGAAGATTAAGAAAGTGACAAATGCTCTGCCACACACTCCAGTCAAGGTTATTTAAATTTACTCGCTAGGATACCAACAAATATTACACAAAATTCCCCCGGGATTTCGCCACACATTCAAACATTGGTATATCGCCCTCACATGAATCAAGCGCACGTTCCCAGTACTACACATACAACGTACTATACAGCTCGCGTATTGTACATCGCTTCCGTTTCAAAACCAGCAGCCAAACAGTTACGTATGTGTCACATGTAGTAGCCAAGCCATGTCCCTTACAGCCTCCTGCCTTACTGGAGGGTGACCTGTTTCCCTCTATTAAAAGTTTCCAGGTCCTTTCGTTAAAATACCAAACGATTCCTAGCGCTAGATATTGCAAAACATTTGGCTACCTGTTCCCGTCTCGTATAGGATTTAGTTCCTCTATTATTATTGCGTTTCAGCACCTACATTTGAATTCGTGTTTTGGAAGTTGTTCTTAGCAACTAGTCTTGAAATATTTTCTTCCTTGAATTATTCTCGCTTACTTCTTTCGGCGCTAACCCTCCTGGAATTTGCTCTTCTTTTTTTTAGTAATATATTATTTGTCGCTCATTTTGCACATAAACACTTACCTACTTGAATTACACTGTAAACTGGGATACCTTTTTTCACAGGTAAACTGTGTAAGTACACTTTCACTGTAAGAAAATGAAAATGGAATATTTTGCAATTCTACACGTTATGGGACAACCAATACTAGCCTGAATAGGATGAATGGTGGTGACTATTCAACCCGCAGGTCGATTAAAGGCCGGGACGGAATTTTGGGAGACCAACACGCGGCCTCGACGTTCAGGCAAGGATGATAACACGGTAGTTTTTCCGTTTCCCTTCATTGGGATGAAAGAACACTTCCAGTCCTCCCTGCAGCGGAGAACATCCCTGCGCTGGTGTTGCGTATCGAACACGGGTCCTCCGTGACAGATACAGATGCACTATCTCTGCGCTAACAGGACGGACAGCGTAAACGTACTAGTTCTAAAGTTACTCTCTTTGCAAACTGAGAATAATGCTGGCGCTTAGAAGTATGTAAAGAGTGGCAATCCGCAACAGCAAATTAAATTAAATATTTATTTGTTAACGACCTTGTCAGTTGCCAGGATCATATCAGCATCGACGGTGTCCCGAAGGAGTTCTCTTAATAGCTGCTGCTATGCGCATACTATCAATATCAGGAAGGTTTTCATACACTTCATTGTTTTCTGTAGCTCATAAAAATCAACACTTGAGCACTGTTTTATAAATCCGCTGACTCATACAAGGCCAGAGAAAGTCACTCACGATATCCATTTTTGTCACTCAGTTGAGATGATGTATTTTCTGCGATATCTTGCACCACCGAGCCACGGCGTTTGCTGCCAAACTAACAGTTTTAAATAAATTTACCTTTTCGAGGCACATTTCTTCGGCTACTGCATTTATGCATTCTTTGATCATTCCTCCATCGCTAAATGGTTTTCCTGTTTTGCGATTTTAAGAGCTACACGAAAGCTGGCATGAGTTACAGCCTCTTGTTCAGTATTGACTTTCGTTAACAAAGTTCTGCCACAGAACAAAAAACAACAAAGAAACAAGATTGATGGATTTGATTTATCAAAAAACCTAACCGAAAGTAAAAGCTTGATGCCATTTGCCCTCTTAATGTTAGTTGTGTTAGCCAAACAATTGCCTTGTTGCTTTCGTTCGGGATTATAACAGTAAAATAATGATTGGAGTATTTCCGGACTATAGTGCCCAACGGAAGATTAAGAAAGTGGCAAATGCTCTGCCACACATTCCATTGAAAGTTATTTAAATTCACTCGCTAGGATACCAACAAATATTGCACGAAATTCCCCATAACAATCGTATATAATAATGATTAAAAGGTAAAAAATATTCTAAATTCTCCACTCCTCCTGTACCACCTGTTCCATTTCTCCCCACCTTTAAGTGCATGTTCCTATCAGCGGCATTTCTCTGTGGAACATATTGCCTTTGTACTGGTGTTAATTCGTGTACCGTTGTGGTCGTTGGTTTCTAATTACTTTATTTCTCTTTGTCAGATCACTCACACATTCACACTTTTGGACGATGAGAAGTAATGCACATCTTCAAAGAGAGCAATTAGTAATCACTCTGTATAATGAAGAGTAATTAAATATATTTTAAATTGTACCCTATTTTATTCTGACTACTTACCCTGATTTCATTTTGATCCGTTGTTTTCTCAGCACAGCCATTTTCCTGATATTCCGGAGCAGTGTGAATATCAGTACCACTTTCTGCAAGAGAATACGCAGTATCATATACTAAACTTGACATGTCTTGCATTTGGTCATGATCAATGTCAATTTCGGTTTTTACATATAGGGCATCTCCATAGTAGCTTTCTGTTCCTATGATATCCAAGGTAGCTGCCGATTCATGAGTCTGTAGGAAAATACAAGTTATTTGATGTTATTCTTTATATATAATAAAATGTAAAACATAAAGAACTATTATTTTATTCATAAATAAACAATTAATAAGAAAAGACGGTTCAATACATTTTATCATATGTTCTGTCTCAAGTTTGCCTTAAGTATTTAACTAATTTTCCACAAACCTGGGATATTTCCATACACTCAGCTTTTTAAATAAATCATTAAGACTATGTAGGAATCGAGACCCAGAGAGGTACTAAAATTCTAACATTGATACATCCCCTCACATGAATCAACCGCACATTTCCAACATTTCACATACAACGCACCATACAACTCGGGAATAATGAACAAATTTGACATCACTTCTGTTTCATAACCAGTAAGTAGCCAAGCCGCCAAGCAGTGACATATGGCTCTCTGGCAATAGGAAAGCCGCCAAGCAGTTACGCATGTCTCACTGACAGTAGCCAAGCCGCCAGCAGTTACGTATGTGTCACTGGCGGTATCAAAGGCATGATCCCCAACAGCGTCTTGCCTTACTGGAGGATGATCTGTTCCACCTGTCATATGTTTCCTGGTCCCTTGCTAAAATAACAAGATGATGATGAGTATTCAACCCGAAGGTCCGTCAATGGCCTGTACGGAGTTGTGAAAGACCAAAACGTGACCTTGATTTCAGCATGAGTAATACCGCGGTAGTTTTGCGATTTCCCTTCCACGGGATGAAAGGACACTGTCAGTTTTCCGAGCAGTGGAGAACATCCCCATGCTGCTACTGGGTATCGAAAACGGATCCCCGCGACAGTATCAGTGCACTAACGTGGCAGACAACGCAAACATCCTAAGTCTAAAGCTACTTTCTTTGCAATTTAAGGCAAATGATGGCACTTAGAACAACGTAAAGAGCAGCAACCCCCAGCAGGAAGTTAAATTAAATGTTTATGTCAATTGCCAGGATCATATCAGCATCGCCGGTGTCCCTAAGGATTTCTCTTACATTCCAGTAAATCTACTTTTAAGTGCACTTAAAATCCATGGGTCTGGCAGGTATGAACCCGCAACTTGGGTTCAGACGGTCATTACCTAAACAAATGAACCACCGAGACCGACCCTGCAGCAGGGTATGAGGAGCCTGGACATGGGGAAACAACATTCTATCATGTGATATGTGCTTTCTTAGGCTTAGTGCGAGAAACATTTGCATTGGTGTGTGTGCACTATACATGTTTGAACATTTTCTTTCAGAGCACTCCTATGTGATAGCTCGTAAATACATGTCCCACCATTTTTACAATTGTCTGTTACGTTTCTTTTTATCTCACAAGACTAAGTTTTTGCCTCGTCCATGAGACATTTCTGAGAGTGTAGCCACACTGATCGACACAGTATCTATTGTTAGGCTCTAGCAATTATCCGTTTTGTTTGGAGTCCGACTAACAGCAGCACCAAACCAATTCCTCAGAATAACAACAAATATTCATCTTATTAAAGTGCTCTTCTGCACAGTAACTGGTTTTTGCGGCACCACTTGCTCCTGTATGATTCTCAACAAAATGGATTCGACATAATCAGCTGTTGGGGTCCTACCCTGGTAAAATAAGTAGATAAACAAATAAAAACCCAGCTAAGCCACAGTTTGTTTTATTATCTACTATCGGATAAAAATCAGATAACGTGTATCTGCACCAAGCTTTAATGTAGCTTTTTAACTGGTGTTTCATTGGAGTGCAATGGAAACCAATTCTGATATAATGCACCTGTACTTGTTTCTCCTCCCGATTAAATTCACATTAAATACACTACAGGATTCATTTAGGCAGCTATTCTTCCACCCGCATTATTAGTAAAATACATAAGCATGTAATTAGCTGTCAGAGGAATATATTTGCCCTATTTATTCAAAGTGTATTTCTAAAGCATCGCGGAATATACTCCTCTAAAGAAGAAGATTTTCGTATGTTGGATGGCTCAGAATGTTGATGAGTTTTCTTTGCATATCACCAAAAAAAAAAAAAAATAAAGGGTAAGTGTAACTCAGAGGTTGCAAAACTGTATAACAATTGAGAAATGTAAACAAAAAATGTCATCTTTATATTTCTTAAACGGTTGATTCTACTAATAAATTTTATAAAGACAGAAATATTTAATTTAACCCCATCTGCATTTAAACTTTCCTAAGTTTCTATTTATGTACATATACATTTAACGGTGTACAAGTTACACAAAGTTTAAACAGAATAAACAGGAATTCACAGGCAGTTTTCATAGTATTCAAAAATAACTAGATGTTTTATACCCACTTCCTGTGCAGAAAATTAAACATTTAGTGTACCGATGACAAAATGTTTGCGTCTTTTGCCCTCATGTCATATACTTTATATTTTATTTCATAAAAAGACGGTATATCAGAAATCAAATATTTAGTTGTATTAGCCGTAGATATCCTTTGGAATTTGCAACCTCTTTGCTTAGAAGTTGAGAGAGGAGATGGCGTTTGTTTTCTAAAAATGAAATGGGAGGATAAAGTTTAAATGTGACAGTTATGTGAAGGGTGTAACATTTTAAAAATGATGTATTTGATCAAGGTATAAACGTCTTATGCCACAGAACTAAAAAAAAAACCTGACCAAAAGTAAAAGCTTGATGCCATTTCCCTCTTAATGTTAGTTGTGTTAGCCATAAAATTGCCTAGTTCGGGATTATAACTTTTAAGTTGTGATTGGAGTGTCTTCGGCCTCTACCGACAAACGGGAGATTAAGAAAGTGGCAAATGCTCTGCAATGCCCTCCAGTCAAGGTTATTTAAATTGACTCACTAGGACAGCAGCAGATATTACATGAAATTACGGTAAATAATCACACATAACAATGAGTTAAAAAGTAAAAAAATTTGTATATTCTCTACTCCTCCTGTACAACCTGTTACTACAAAGGCTTATTCTTCGACCCACTTCCTTTTTTTGTTCCATTTCTGCCCCGTATTTAACTGCATGTTCCTATCGGCGGCATTTCTCTGGGGAACATATTGCCTTTGCACTGGTGTTAACTCTTGTACTGTTGTTGTTTTGGGTTTCTATTTACTTTAATTATGTTTGTCAGATCACACACACTGTCACTTTTAGACGATGGGGAGGATATAATGCATTATCTTCTAAGACAGCAGTTAGCAATCCCTCTGTATAATGAACAGCAATTAAAAATGTTTTAAATTGTAGCCCTTTGTTATTTTGATCAACTTACCTTGGTTGCATTCGGATCCGTTTTTTTCTCGGCAGATCCTTTTTCCTGAGATGTTTGTACAGTGCAAATATTCTCTGCGGGAGAATACGCATTATCAATTCCTAAACCTACCTGTTCTGTCATTTCCTCTTCTGGGAGTTCCACTTCCATTTTTATATCTATGGCGTCTTCATAAATGTTGTCTGTTCTTGTGCCATAGCAGGTTTCTTCCTGTTCATCAAGCTGTAGAAAAATACAACGGATTTGGTGTTATTTGTTAACACATAAAAACTACTGCTTTATGGATAAATAAACAACTAATTAGAAAAGACGACTCAATATAATATACCAGATGCTATATTACAAGTCTACCTCAAGTATTCATCTAATTTCGCACAAAACTGGAATATTTCCACACACTCAGCTTTTTAAAAAAATCATTAAGACAATGTAGGAATCTAGGCTCATAGAGGTACGAAGATATGGCATCTTAAGACGTTCTAACATTGATATATCCCCTCATCTGTATCAAGCGCACATTCCCAGCACTACACATACAACGCACTATACAACTCGCGAATAACCTGAAAACTTCACATCGCTTCTGTTCCACAACCAGTAGCCAAGCCGCTAATTAGTTACATATGACTCAGTGGCAGCCTAGCAGTTACGTATGAGCCACTGGCAGTAGCCAGGCCGCCTAGCAGTTACGTATGAGCCACTGGCAGTAGCCAAGCTGCTTAGCAGTTACGTATGAGCCACTGGCAGTAGCCAGGCCGCCAGCAGTTACGTATGTGTCACTGGCGGTATCAAAGACATGATCTCCAACAGCGTCTTGCCTTACTGGAGGATGATCTGTTCCACCTGTCATATGTTTCCTGGTCCCTTGCTAAAATAACAAGATGATGATGAGTATTCAACCCGAAGGTCCGTCAATGGCCTGTACGGAGTTGTGAAAGACCAAAACGTGACCTTGATTTCAGCATGAGTAATACCGCGGTAGTTTTGCGATTTCCCTTCCACGGGATGAAAGGACACTGTCAGTTTTCCGAGCAGTGGAGAACATCCCCATGCTGCTACTGGGTATCGAAAACGGATCCCCGCGACAGTATCAGTGCACTAACGTGGCAGACAACGCAAACATCCTAAGTCTAAAGCTACTTTCTTTGCAATTTAAGGCAAATGATGGCACTTAGAACAACGTAAAGAGCAGCAACCCCCAGCAGGAAGTTAAATTAAATGTTTATGTCAATTGCCAGGATCATATCAGCATCGCCGGTGTCCCTAAGGATTTCTCTTACATTCCAGTAAATCTACTTTTAAGTGCACTTAAAATCCATGGGTCTGGCAGGTATGAACCCGCAACTTGGGTTCAGACGGTCATTACCTAAACAAATGAACCACCGAGACCGACCCTGCAGCAGGGTATGAGGAGCCTGGACATGGGGAAACAACATTCTATCATGTGATATGTGCTTTCTTAGGCTTAGTGCGAGAAACATTTGCATTGGTGTGTGTGCACTATACATGTTTGAACATTTTCTTTCAGAGCACTCCTATGTGATAGCTCGTAAATACATGTCCCACCATTTTTACAATTGTCTGTTACGTTTCTCTTTATCTCACAAGACTAAGTTTTTGCCTCGTCCATGAGACATTTCTGAGAGTGTAGCCACACTGATCGACACAGTATCTATTGTTAGGCTCTAGCAATTATCCGTTTTGTTTGGAGTCCGACTAACAGCAGCACCAAACCAATTCCTCAGAATAACAACAAATATTCATCTTATTAAAGTGCTCTTCTGCACAGTAACTGGTTTTTGCGGCACCATTTGCTCCTGTATGATTCTCAACAAAATGGATTCGACATAATCAGCTGTTGGGGTCCTACCCTGGTAAAATAAGTAGATAAACAAATAAAAACCCAGCTAAGCCACAGTTTGTTTTATTATCTACTATCGGATAAAAATCAGATAACGTGTATCTGCACCAAGCTTTAATGTAGCTTTTTAACTGGTGTTTCATTGGAGTGCAATGGAAACCAATTCTGATATAATGCACCTGTACTTGTTTCTCCTCCCGATTAAATTCACATTAAATACACTACAGGATTCATTTAGGCAGCTATTCTTCCACCCGCATTATTAGTAAAATACATAAGCATATAATTAGCTGTCAGAGGAATATATTCGCCCTATTTATTCAAAGTGTATTTCTAAAGCATCGCGGAATATACTCCTCTAAAGAAGAAGATTTTCGTATGTTGGATGGCTCAGAATGTTGATGAGTTTTCTTTGCATATCACCAAAAAAAAAAAAAAAAAAAAAAAAAAAAAAAAAAAAAAAAAAAAAAGGGTAAGTGTAACTCAGAGGTTGCAAAACTGTATAACAATTGAGAAATGTAAACCAAAAATGTCATCTTTATATTTCTTAAACGGTTGATTCTACTAATAAATTTTATAAAGACAGAAATATTTAATTTAACCCCATCTGCATTTAAACTTTCCTAAGTTTCTATTTATGTACATATACATTTAACGGTGTACAAGTTACACAAAGTTTAAACAGAATAAACAGGAATTCACAGGCAGTTTTCATAGTATTCAAAAATAACTAGATGTTTTATACCCACTTCCTGTGCAGAAAATTAAACATTTAGTGTACCGATGACAAAGTGTTTGCGTCTTTTGCCCTCATGTCATATACTTTATATTTTATTTCATAAAAAGACGGTATATCAGAAATCAAATATTTAGTTTTATTAGCCGTAGATATCCTTTGGAATTTGCAACCTCTTTGCTTAGAAGTTGAGAGAGGAGATGGCGTTTGTTTTCTAAAAATGAAATGGGAGGATAAAGTTTAAATGTGACAGTTATGTGAAGGGTGTAACATTTTAAAAACGATGTATTTGATCAAGGTATAAACGTCTTATGCCACAGAACTAAAAAAAAAACCTGACCAAAAGTAAAAGCTTGATGCCATTTCCCTCTTAATGTTAGTTGTGTTAGCCATAAAATTGCCTAGTTCGGGATTATAACTTTTAAGTTGTGATTGGAGTGTCTTCGGCCTCTACCGACAAACGGGAGATTAAGAAAGTGGCAAATGCTCTGCAATGCCCTCCAGTCAAGGTTATTTAAATTGACTCACTAGGACAGCAGCAGATATTACATGAAATTACGGTAAATAATCACACATAACAATGAGTTAAAAAGTAAAAAAATTTGTATATTCTCTACTCCTCCTGTACAACCTGTTACTACAAAGGCTTATTCTTCGACCCACTTCCTTTTTTTGTTCCATTTCTGCCCCGTATTTAACTGCATGTTCCTATCGGCGGCATTTCTCTGGGGAACATATTGCCTTTGCACTGGTGTTAACTCTTGTACTGTTGTTGTTTTGGGTTTCTATTTACTTTAATTATGTTTGTCAGATCACACACACTGTCACTTTTAGACGATGGGGAGGATATAATGCATTATCTTCTAAGACAGCAGTTAGCAATCCCTCTGTATAATGAACAGCAATTAAAAATGTTTTAAATTGTAGCCCTTTGTTATTTTGATCAACTTACCTTGGTTGCATTCGGATCCGTTTTTTTCTCGGCAGATCCTTTTTCCTGAGATGTTTGTACAGTGCAAATATTCTCTGCGGGAGAATACGCATTATCAATTCCTAAACCTACCTGTTCTGTCATTTCCTCTTCTGGGAGTTCCACTTCCATTTTTATATCTATGGCGTCTTCATAAATGTTGTCTGTTCTTGTGCCATAGCAGGTTTCTTCCTGTTCATCAAGCTGTAGAAAAATACAACGGATTTGGTGTTATTTGTTAACACATAAAAACTACTGCTTTATGGATAAATAAACAACTAATTAGAAAAGACGACTCAATATAATATACCAGATGCTATATTACAAGTCTACCTCAAGTATTCATCTAATTTCGCACAAAACTGGAATATTTCCACACACTCAGCTTTTTAAAAAAATCATTAAGACAATGTAGGAATCTAGGCTCATAGAGGTACGAAGCTATGGCATCTTAAGACGTTCTAACATTGATATATCCCCTCATCTGTATCAAGCGCACATTCCCAGCACTACACATACAACGCACTATACAACTCGCGAATAACCTGAAAACTTCACATCGCTTCTGTTCCACAACCAGTAGCCAAGCCGCTAATTAGTTACATATGACTCAGTGGCAGCCTAGCAGTTACGTATGAGCCACTGGCAGTAGCCAGGCCGCCTAGCAGTTACGTATGAGCCACTGGCAGTAGCCAAGCTGCCTAGCAGTTACATATGTCTCACTGGCAGTAGCCAAGCTGCCTAGAAGTACATATGTCTCATTGACAGTAGCCAAGCTGCCCAGCAGTTACATATATCTCACTGGCAGTGGCAAGCCCCAAGCGGTTACATATGTTACACTTGCAGTATCCAAGTCGCCCAGCAGTTACATATGTCTCACTGGCAGTAGCCAAGCTGCCTAGCAGTTACAAATGTCTCACTGACAGTATCCAAGTCGCCCTGAAGTTACATATGTCTCACTGGCAGTAGCCAAGCTGCCTAGCAGATTCATATGTCTTAGTGGCAGTAGCCAAGCTGCCTAGCAGTTACATATGTCTCACTGGCAGTAGCCAAGCTGCCTAGCAGTTACATATGTCTCACTGGCAGTAGACAAGTTGCCTAGCAGTTACATGTCTCACTGGTAGTAGCCATGCCCCAAGCGGTTACATATGTCACCTTGCAGTATCCAAGTCGCCCAGCAGTTACGTATGTCGCACTGGGAGTAGCCAAGTCGCCCAGCAGTTAAATATGTCTCACTGGCAGGAGCCAAGCTGCCTAGCAGTTACATATGTCTCACTGGCAGTAGCCAAGCATCAAACGGTTACAAATGTCACACTTGCAGTATCCAAGTCGCCCAGCAGTTACGTATGTCTCACTGTCAGTGTTACATATGTCTCACTGGCAGGAGCCAAGCTGCCTAGGATTTACATATGTCTCACTGACAGTAGCCAAGCTGCCTAGCAGTTACATATGTCTCACTGGCAGTAGCCAAGCTGTCTAGCAGTTACATATGTCTCACTGGCAGTAGCCAAGCTGCCTAGCAGTTACTTAAGTCTCACTGGCAGGAGCCAAGCTGCCTAGCAGTTACATATGTCTCACTGGTAGTAGCCAAGCTGCCTAGCAGTTACATTGTCACACTTGCAGTATCCAAGTCGCCCAGCAGTTACATATGTCTCACTGGCAGAGTTACATATGTCTCACTGGCAGGAGCCAAGCTGCCTAGCAGTTACATTGTCACACTTGCAGTATCCAAGTCGCCCAGCAGTTACATATGTCTCACTGGCAGTAGCCAAGCTGCCTAGCAGTTACATATGTCTCACTAGCAGTAGCCAAGCTGCCTAGCAGCTACATATGTCTCACTGGCAGGTGCCAAGCTGCCTAGCAGTTACATATGTCTCACTGACAGTAGCCAAGCTGCCTAGCAGTTACATATGTCTCACTGGCAGGCGCCAAGCTGCCTAGCAGTTACATATGTCTCACTGACAGTAGCCAAGCTGCCTAGCAGTTACATATGTCTCATTGCAGTAGCCAATCCGCCTAGCAGATACATATGTCTCACTGGAAGGAGCCAAGCTGCCTAGCAGTTACATATGTCTCACTGGCAGGAGGCAAGCTGCCTCACAGTTACATATGTCTCACTGGCAGGAGCCAAGCTGCCTAGCAGTTATATATGTCTCACTGGCAGTAGCCAAGCTGCCTAGCAGTTACGTATGTCTCACTGGCAGTAGCCAAGCTGCCTAGCAGTTTCATTTGTCTCACTGGCAGTAGCCAAGGTGCCTAGCAGTTACATATGTCTCACTGGCAGAGGCCAAGCTGCCTAGTAGTTACATATGTCTCAAGGCAGTAGCCAAACTCCAAGCAGTATCATATGTCTCAGTTGCAGTATCGAAGTCGTTTAGTAGTTACTTATGTGTCACTGGTAGTAGCCAAACCCCAAGCAGTTACATATGTCCTACTGGCAGTAGCCAATCCGCCTAGCAGTTACATATGTCTCACTGGCAGTAGCCAATTGCCTAGCAGTTACATATGTCTCACTGGCAGTAGCCAAGCTGCCTAGAAGTTACATATGTCTCACTGACAGTAGCCAAGCTGCCTAGCAGTTACATATGTCTCACTGGCAGTAGCCTAGCTGCCTAGCAGTTACATATGTCTCACTGACAGTATCCAAGTCGCTCAGCAGTTACATATGTCTCACTGGCAGTAGCCAAGCTGCCTAGCAGTTACATATGTGACACTTGCAGTATAAAAGTTGCCCAGCACTGACATATGTCTCACTGGCAGTATCCAAACTGCCTAGCAGTTACATATGTCTCACTGACGGTATCCAAGTCGCCCAGCAGTTACATATGTCTCACTGGCAGTAGCCAAGCTGCCTAGCAGTTACATATGTCTCACTGGCAGTAGCCAAGCTGCCTAACAGTTACGTATGTCTCTATGGCAGTAGCCAAGCTGCCTAGCAGTTACATGCGTCTCCCTGGCAGGAGCCAAGCCCCAAGCGGTTACATATGTCACACTTGCAGTATCCAAGACGCCCAGCAGTTACATATGTCTTACTGGCAGTAGCCAAGCTGCCTAGCAGTTTCATATGTCTCACTGGCAGTAGCCAAGCTGCCTAGCACTTACATATGTCTCACTGGCAGTAGCCAAGCTGCCTAACAGTTACATATGTCTCACTGGCAGTAGCCAAACTCCAAGCTGTATCATATGTCTCAGTTGCAGTATCGAAGTCGTTTAGTAGTTACTTATGTGTCACTGTTAGTAGCCAAACCCCAAGCAGTTACATTTGTCCTACTGGCAGTAGCCAATCCGAGTAGCAGTTACATATGTCACACTTGCAGTATCCAAGTCGCCCAGCAGTTACCTATGTCTCACTGGCAGGAGCCAAGCTGCCTAGTAGTTACATATGTCTCACTGACAGTAGCCAAGCTGCCTAGCAGTTACATATGTCTCACTGGCAGTAGCCAAGCTGCCTAGCAGTTACATATGTCTCACTGGCAGTAGCGGAGCTGCCTAGCAGTCGCATATGTCTCACTGACAGTATTCAAGTCGCCCAGCAGTTACATATGTCTCACTGGCAGTACCCAAGCTGCCTAGCAGTTACATATGTCACACTTGCAGTATCCAAGTCACCCAGCAGTTACATATGTCTCACTGGCAGTAGCCAAGCTGTCTAGCAGTTACATATTTCTCACTGGCAGTATCCAGGTCGCCCAGCAGTTACATATGTCTCACTGGCAGTAGCCAAGCTGCCTAGCAGTTACATATGTCTCACTGGCAGTAGCCAAGCTCCCTAGAAGTTACATATGTCTCACGGACAGTAGCCAAACTGCCCAGCAGTTACATATATCTCACTGGCAGTGCCAAGTCCCAAGCGGTTACATATGTTACACTTGCAGTATCCAAGTCGCCCAGCAGTTACATATGTCTCACTGGCAGTAGCCAAGCTGCCTAGCAGTTACATATGTCTCACTGACAGTATCCAAGTCGCCCTGCAGTTACATATGTCACACTGGCAGTAGCCAAGCTGCCTAGCAGATTCATATGTCTTAGTGGCAGTAGCCAAGCTGCCTAACAGTTACATATGTCTCACTGGCAGTATCCAAGCTGCCTAGCAGTTACATATGTCTCACTGGCAGTAGCCAAGCTGCCTAGCAGTTACATATGTCTCACTGGCAGTAGCCAAGCTGCCTAGCAGTTACATATGTCTCACTGGCAGTAGCGGAGCTGCCTAGCAGTTGCATATGTCTCACTGACAGTATTCAAGTCGCCCAGCAGTAACATGTCTCACTGGCAGTACCCAAGCTGCCTATCTGTTACATATGTCACACTTGCAGTATCCAAGTCACCCAGCAGTTACATATGTCTCACTGGTAGTAGCCAAGCTGTCTAGCAGTTACATATTTCTCACTGGCAGTATCCAGGTCGCCCAGCAGTTACATATGTCTCACTGGCAGTAGCCAAGCTGCCTAGCAGTTACCTATGTCTCACTGGCAGTAGCCAAGCTGCCTAGCAGTTACGTATGTCTCACTGGCAGTATCCAAGCTGCCTAGCAGTTACGTATGTCTCACTGGCAGTAGCCAAGCAGCCCAGCAGTTACATATATCTCACTGGCAGTGCCAAGCCCCAAGCGGTTACATATGTTACACTTGCAGTATCCAAGTCGCCCAGCAGTTACATATGTCTCACTGGCAGTAGCCAAGCTGCCTAGCAGTTACATATGTCTCACTGACAGTATCCAAGTCGCCCTGCAGTTACATATGTCTCACTGGCAGTAGCCAAGCTGCCTAGCAGATTCATATGTCTTAGTGGCAGTAGCCAAGCTGCCTAGCAGTTACATATGTCTCACTGGTAGTAGCCAAGCTGCCTAGCAGTTACATATGTCTGACTGGCAGTAGACAATTTGCCTAGCAGTTACATATGTCTCACTGGTAGTAGCCATGCCCCAAGCGGTTACATATGTCACACTTGCAGTATCCAAGTCGCCCAGCAGTTACGTATGTCGCACTGGGAGTAGCCAAGTCGCCCAGCAGTTACATATGTCTCACTGGCAGGAGCCAAGCTGCCTAGCAGTTACATATGTCTCACTGGCAGTAGCCAAGCATCAAACGGTTACATATGTCACACTTGCAGTATCCAAGTCGCCCAGCAGTTACGTATGTCTCACTGGCAGAGTTACATATGTCTCACTGGCAGGAGCCAAGCTGCCTAGGAGTTACATATGTCTCACTGACAGTAGCCAAGCTGCCTAGCAGTTACATATGTCTCACTGGCAGTAGCCAAGCTGTCTAGCAGTTACATAAGTCTCACTGGCAGTAGCCAAGCTGCCTAGCAGTTACATATGTCTCACTGGCAGGAGCCAAGCTGCCTAGCAGTTACATATGTCTCACTGGTAGTAGCCAAGCTGCCTAGCAGTTACATTGTCACATTTGCAGTATCCAAGTCGCCCAGCAGTTACATATGTCTCACTGGCAGTAGCCAAGCTGCCTAGCAGTTACATATGTCTCACTAGCAGTAGCCAAGCTGCCTAGCAGCTTAATATGTCTCACTGGCAGGTGCCAAGCTGCCTAGCAGTTACATATGTCTCACTGACAGTAGCCAAGCTGTCTAGCAGTTACATATGTCTCACTGGCAGGAGCCAAGCTGCCTAGCAGTTACATATGTCTCACTGGCAGGAGCCAAGCTGCCTAGCAGTTACGTATGTGTCACTGGCAGTAGCCAGGCTGCCTAGCAGTTACATATGTGTCACTGGCAGTAACCAAGCTGTCTAGCAGTTACGTATGTCTCACTGGCAGTAACCAAGATGCCTAGCAGTTACATATGTCTCACTGGCCGTAGCCAAGCTGCCTAGAAGTTACATATGTCTCACTGGCAGTGCCAAGCCCCAAGCGGTTACATGTGTCACACTTGCAGTATTCAAGTCGCCCAGCAGTTACATTTGTCTCACTGAAAGTAGCCAAGCTGCCTAGCAGTTACATATGTCTCACTGACAGTATCCAAGTCACCCAGTAGTTACATAAGTCTCACTGACAGTATCCAAGTCGCCCAGCAGTTACATATGTCTCACTGACAGTATCCAAGTCACCCAGGAGTAACATAAGTCTCACTGGCAGTAGCCAAGCAGTCTAACAGTTACATATGTCTCACTGGCAGGAGCCAAGCTACCTAGCAGTTACATATGTCTCCCTGGCAGTAGCCAAGCTGCCTAGCAATTACATATGAGTCACTGGCAGGAGCCAAGCTGCCTAGCAGTTACATATGTCTCACTGGCAGTAGCCAAGGTGCCTAGCAGTTACATATTCTCACTGGTAGTAGCCAAACCCCAAGCATTTACATATGTCACACTTGCAGTATCCAAGTCGCCCAGCAGTTATTTATGTCGCACTGGGAGTAGCCAAGTCGCCCAGCAGTTACATATGTCTCACTGGCAGGAGCCAAGCTACCTAGCTGTTACATATGTCTCACTGGCAGCAGCCAAGCTGCCTAGCAGTTACATAAGTCCCACTGGCAGGAGCCAAGCTGCCTAGCAGTTACATATGTCTCACTCGCAGGAGCCAAGCCCCAAGTGGTTACATATGTCACACTTGCAGTATCCAAGTCGCCCAGCAGTTAAGTATGTCACACTGGGAGTAGTCAAGTCGCCCAGCAGTTACATATGTCTCACTGGCAGGAGCCAAGCTACCTAGAAGTTACATATGTCTCGCTGGCAGTAGCCAAGGTGCCTAGCAATTACATATGTGTAGCCAAGCCCCAAGCGGTTACATATGTCACACTTGCAGTATCCAAATCGCCCAGCAGTTACGTATGTCACAATGGGAGTAGCCAAGTCGCCCAGCAGTTACATATGCCTCACTGGCAGGAGCCAAGCTGCCTAGCGGTTACATATGTCTCACTGGCAGTAGACAAGCTGCCTAGCAGTTACATATGTCTCACTGGCAGTAGCCAAGCTGCCTAGCAGTTACATATGTCACACCTGCAGTATCCAAGTAGCCCAGCAGATACATATGTCTCACTGGCAGTAGCCAAGCTGCCTAGCAGTTACGTATGTCTCACTTGCAGTATCCAAGCTGCCTAGCAGTTACGTATGTCGCACTGGCAGTAGCCAAGCTGCCTAGCAGTTACGTATGTCTCACTGGCAGTAGCCAAGCTGCCTAGCAGTTACATATGTCTCACTGGAAGTAGATAAGCTGCCTAGCAGTAACATATGTCTCACTGGCAGTATCCAAGCTGCCTAGCAGTTACATATGTCTCACTGGCAGTAGCCAAGTTGCCTAGCAGTTACATATGTCTCACTGGCAGGAGCCAAGCTGCCTAGCAGTTACGTACGTCTCACTGGCAGGAGCCAAGCTGCCTAGCAGTTACATATGTCTCACTGGCAGGAGCCAAGCTGCCTAGCAGTTACGTATGTCGCACCTGCAGTATCCAAGCTGCCTAGCAGTTACATATGTCGCACTAGCAGTAGCCTAGCTGCCTAGCAGTTACGTATGTCTCACTGGCAGTAGCCAAGCTGCCTAGCAGTTACCTATGTCTCACTGGCAGTAGCCAAGCTGCCTAGCAGTTACATATGTCTCACTGGCAGTAGCCAAGCTGCCTAGCAGTTACGTATGTCTCACTGGCAGTAGCCAAGCTGCCTAGCAGTTACATATGTCTCACTGGAAGTAGCCAAGCTGCCTAGCAGTTACGTATGTGTCACTGGCAATAGCCAGGCTGCCTAGCAGTTACATATGTGTCACTGGCAGTAGCCAAGCTGCCTAGCAGTTACGTATGTCTCACTGGCAGTGGCCAAGATGCCTAGCAGTTACATATGTCTCACTGGCCGTAGCCAAGCTGCCTAGAAGTTACATATGTATCACTGACAGTAGCCAAGGTGCCTAGAAGTTACATATGTGTCACTGGCAGTAGCCAAGCTGCCTAGCAGTTACATATGTCTAACTGGCAGTAGCCTAGCTGCCTAGCAGTTACATATGTCTCACTGACAGTATCCAAGTCGCTCAGCTGTTACATATGTCTCACTGGCAGTAGCCAAGCTGCCTAGCAGTTACATATGTGACACTTGCAGAATAAAAGTTGCCCAGCACTGACATATGTCTCACTGGCAGTATCCAAACTGCCTAGCAGTTACATATGTCTCACTGACGGTATCCAAGTCGCCCAGCAGTTACATATGTCTCATTGGCAGTAGCCATGCTGCCTAGCAGTTACATATGTCTCACTGGCAGTAGCCAAGCTGCCTAACAGTTACGTATGTCTCTATGGCAGTAGCCAAGCTGCCTAGCAGTTACATATGTCTCACTGGCAGGAGCCAAGCCCCAAGCGGTTACATATGTCACACTTGCAGTATCCAAGACGCCCAGCAGTTACATATGTCTTACTGGCAGTAGCCAAGCTGCCTAGCAGTTTCATATGTCTCACTGGCAGTAGCCAAGCTGCCTAGCAGTTACATATGTCTCACTGGCAGTAGCCAAGCTGCCTAACAGTTACATATGTCTCACTGGCAGTAGCCAAACTCCAAGCAGTATCATATGTCTCAGTTGCAGTATCGAATTCGTTTAGTAGTTACTTATGTGTCACTGTTAGTAGCCAAACCCCAAGCAGTTACATTTGTCCTACTGGCAGTAGCCAATCCGAGTAGCAGTTACATATGTCACACTTGCAGTATCCAAGTCGCCCAGCAGTTACCTATGACTCACTGGCAGAGCCAAGCTGCCTAGTAGTTACATATGTCTCACTGACAGTAGCCAAGCTGCCTAGCAGTTACATATGTCTCACTGGCAGTAGCCAAGCTGTCTAGCAGTTACATATGTCTCACTGGCAGTAGCGGAGCTGCCTAGCAGTTGCATATGTCTCACTGACAGTATTCAAGTCGCCCAGCAGTTACATATGTCTCACTGGCAGTACCCAAGCTGCCTAGCAGTTACATATTTCTCACTGACAGTATCCAGGTCGCCCAGCAGTTACATATGTCTCACTGGCAGTAGCCAAGCTGCCTAGCAGTTACATATGTCTCACTGGCAGTAGCCAAGCTGCCTAGAAGTACATATGTCTCACTGACAGTAGCCAAGCTGCCCAGCAGTTACATATATCTCACTGGCAGTGGCAAGCCCCAAGCGGTTACATATGTTACACTTGCAGTATCCAAGTCGCCCAGCAGTTACATGTCTCACTGGCAGTAGCCAAGCTGCCTAGCAGTTACAAATGTCTCACTGACAGTATCCAAGTCGCCCTGAAGTTACATATGTCTCACTGGCAGTAGCCAAGCTGCCTAGCAGATTCATATGTCTTAGTGGCAGTAGCCAAGCTGCCTAGCAGTTACATATGTCTCACTGGCAGTAGCCAAGCTGCCTAGCAGTTACATATGTCTCACTGGCAGTAGACAAGTTGCCTAGCAGTTACATGTCTCACTGGTAGTAGCCATGCCTCAAGCGGTTACATATGTCACCTTGCAGTATCCAAGTCGCCCAGCAGTTACGTATGTCGCACTGGGAGTAGCCAAGTCGCCCAGCAGTTACATATGTCTCACTGGCAGGAGCCAAGCTGCCTAGTAGTTACATATGTCTCACTGACAGTAGCCAAGCTGCCTAGCAGTTACATATGTCTCACTGGCAGTAGCCAAGTCGCCCAGCAGTTACGTATGTCTCACTGTCAGTGTTACATATGTCTCACTGGCAGGAGCCAAGCTGCCTAGGAGTTACATATGTCTCACTGACAGTAGCCAAGCTGCCTAGCAGTTACATAAGTCTCACTGGCAGGAGCCAAGCTGCCTAGCAGTTACATATGTCTCACTGGTAGTAGCCAAGCTGCCTAGCAGTTACATATGTCTCACTGGCAGTAGCCAAGCAGCGTAGAAGTACATATGTCTCACTGACAGTAGCCAAGCTGCCCAGCAGTTACATATATCTCACTGGCAGTGGCAAGCCCCAAGCGGTTACATATGTTACACTTGCAGTATCCAAGTCGCCCTGAAGTTACATATGTCTCACTGGCAGTAGCCAAGCTGCCTAGCAGATTCATATGTCTTAGTGGCAGTAGCCAAGCTGCCTAGCAGTTACATATGTCTCACTGGCAGTAGCCAAGCTGCCTAGCAGTTACATATGTCTCACTGGCAGTAGACAAGTTGCCTAGCAGTTACATGTCTCACTGGTAGTAGCCATGCCTCAAGCGGTTACATATGTCACCTTGCAGTATCCAAGTCGCCCAGCAGTTACGTATGTCGCACTGGGAGTAGCCAAGTCGCCCAGCAGTTACATATGTCTCACTGGCAGGAGCCAAGCTGCCTAGCAGTTACATATGTCTCACTGGCAGTAGCCAAGCATCAAACGGTTACAAATGTCACACTTGCAGTATCCAAGTCGCCCAGCAGTTACGTATGTCTCACTGTCAGTGTTACATATGTCTCACTGGCAGGAGCCAAGCTGCCTAGGAGTTACATATGTCTCACTGACAGTAGCCAAGCTGCCTAGCAGTTACATATGTCTCACTGGCAGTAGCCAAGCTGTCTAGCAGTTACATATGTCTCACTGGCAGTAGCCAAGCTGCCTAGCTGTTACATAAGTCTCACTGGCAGGAGCCAAGCTGCCTAGCAGTTACATATGTCTCACTGGTAGTAGCCAAGCTGCCTAGCAGTTACATTGTCACACTTGCAGTATCCAAGTCGCCCAGCAGTTACATATGTCTCACTGGCAGTAGCCAAGCTGCCTAGCAGCTACATATGTCTCACTGGTAGTAGCCAAGCTGCCTAACAGTTACGTATGTCTCTATGGCAGTAGCCAAGCTGCCTAGCAGTTACATGCGTCTCCCTGGCAGGAGCGAAGCCCCAAGCGGTTACATATGTGACACTTGCAGTATCCAAGACGCCCAGCAGTTACATATGTCTTACTGGCAGTAGCCAAGCTGCCTAGCAGTTTCATATGTCTCACTGGCAGTAGCCAAGCTGCCTAGCAGTTACATATGTCTCACTGGCAGTAGCCACGCTGCCTAACAGTTACATATGTCTCACTGGCAGTAGCCAAACTCCAAGCAGTATCATATGTCTCAGTTGCAGTATCGAAGTCGTTTAGTAGTTACTTATGTGTCACTGTTAGTAGCCAAACCCCAAGCAGTTACATTTGTCCTACTGGCAGTAGCCAATCCGAGTAGCAGTTACATATGTCACACTTGCAGTATCCAAGTCGCCCAGCAGTTACCTATATCTCACTGGCAGGAGCCAAGCTGCCTAGTAGTTACATATGTCTCACTGACAGTAGCCAAGCTGCCTAGCAGTTACATATGTCTCACTGGCAGTAGCCAAGCTGCCTAACAGTTACATATGTCTCACTGGCAGTAGCGGAGCTGCCTAGCAGTTGCATATGTCTCACTGACAGTATTCAAGTCGCCCAGCAGTTACATATGTCTCACTGGCAGTACCCAAGCTGCCTAGCAGTTACATATGTCACACTTGCAGTATCCAAGTCACCCAGCAGTTACATATGTCTCACTGGCAGTAGCCAAGCTGTCTAGCAGTTACATATTTGTCACTGGCAATATCCAGGTCGCCCAGCAGTTAATATGTCTCACTGGCAGTAGCCAAGCTGCCTAGCAGTTACATATGTCTCACTGGCAGTATCCAAGCTCCCTAGAAGTTACATATGTCTCACTGACAGTAGCCAAGCTGCCCAGCAGTTATATATATCTCACTGGCAGTGCCAAGTCCCAAGCGGTTACATATGTTACACTTGCAGTATCCAAGTCGCCCAGCAGTTACATATGTCTCACTGGCAGTAGCCAAGCTGGCTAGCAGTTACATATGTCTCACTGACAGTATCCAAGTCGCCCTGCAGTTACATATGTCACACTGGCAGTAGCCAAGCTGCCTAGCAGATTCATATGTCTTAGTGGCAGTAGCCAAGCTGCCTAACAGTTACATATGTCTCACTGGCAGTATCCAAGCTGCCTAGCAGTTACATATGTCTCACTGGCTGTAGCCAAGCTGCCTAGCAGTTACATATGTCTCACTGGCAGTAGCCAAGCTGCCTAGCAGTTACATATGTCTCACTGGCAGTAGCGGAGCTGTCTAGCAGTTGCATATGTCTCACTGACAGTATTCAAGTCGCCCAGCAGTTACATGTCTCACTGGCAGTACCCAAGCTGCCTAGCAGTTACATATGTAACACTTGCAGTATCCAAGTCACCCAGCAGTTACATATGTCTCACTGGCAGTAGCCAAGCTGTCTAGCAGTTACATATTTCTCACTGGCAGTATCCAGGTCGCCCAGCAGTTACATATGTCTCACTGGCAGTAGCCACGCTGCCTAGCAGTTACCTATGTCTCACTGGCAGTAGCCAAGCTACCTAGCAGTTACGTATGTCTCACTGGCAGTATCCAAGCTGCCTAGCAGTTACGTATGTCTCACTGGCAGTAGCCAAGCTGCCCAGCAGTTACATATATCTCACTGGCAGTGCCAAGCCCCAAGCGGTTACATATGTTACACTTGCAGTATCCACGTCGCCCAGCAGTTACATATGTCTCACTGGCAGTAGCCAAGCTGCCTAGCAGATTCATATGACTTAGTGGCAGTAGCCAAGCTGCCTAGCAGTTACATATGTCTCACTGGCAGTAGCCAAGCTGCCTAGCAGTTACATATGTCTCACTGGCAGTAGACAAGTTGCCTAGCAGTTACATGTCTCACTGGTAGTAGCCATGCCTCAAGCGGTTACATATGTCACCTTGCAGTATCCAAGTCGCCCAGCAGTTACGTATGTCGCACTGGGAGTAGCCAAGTCGCCCAGCAGTTATATATGTCTCACTGGCAGGAGCCAAGCTGCCTAGCAGTTACATATGTCTCACTGGCAGTAGCCAAGCATCAAACGGTTACAAATGTCACACTTGCAGTATCCAAGTCGCCCAGCAGTTACGTATGTCTCACTGTCAGTGTTACATATGTCTCACTGGCAGGAGCCAAGCTGCCTAGGAGTTACATATGTCTCACTGAGAGTAGCCAAGCTGCCTAGCAGTTACATATGTCTCACTGGCAGTAGCCAAGCTGTCTAGCAGTTACATATCCAAGCTGCCTAGCAGTTACATAAGTCTCACTGCCAGGAGCCAAGCTGCCTAGCAGTTACATATGTCTCACTGGTAGTAGCCAAGCTGCCTAGCAGTGACATTGTCACACTTGCAGTATCCAAGTCGCCCAGCAGTTACATATGTCTCACTGGCAGTAGCCAAGCTGCCTAGCAGTTACATGTCTCACTAGCAGTAGCCAAGCTGCCTAGCAGCTACATATGTCTCACTGGCAGGAGCCAAGCTGCCTAGCAGTTACATATGTCTCACTGACAGTAGCCAAGCTGCCTAGCAGTTACATATGTCTCACTGGCAGGAGCCAAGCTGCCTAGCAGTTACATATGTCTCACTGACAGTAGCCAAGCTGCCTAGCAGTTACATATGTCTCATTGCAGTAGCCAATCCGCCTAGCAGATACATATGTCTCACTGGAAGGAGCCAAGCTGCCTAGCAGTTACATATGTCTCACTGGCAGGAGGCAAGCTGCCTCACAGTTACATATGTCTCATTGGCAGGAGCAAGCTGCCTAGCAGTTACGTATGTCTCACTGGCAGGAGCAAAGCCCCAAGCGGTTACATATGTCACACTTGCAGTATCCAAGTCGCCCAGCAGTTACCTATGTCTTACTGGCAGTAGCCAAGCTGCCTAGCAGTTTCATTTGTCTCACTGGCAGTAGCCAAGGTGCCTAGCAGTTACATATGTCTCACTGGCAGAGGCCAAGCTGCCTAGCAGTTACATATGTCTCAAGGCAGTAGCCAAACTCCAAGCAGTATCATAAGTCTCAGTTGCAGTATCGAAGTCGTTTGGTAGTTACTTATGTGTCACTGGTAGTAGCCAAACCCCAAGCAGTTACATATGTCCTACTGGCAGTAGCCAATCCGCCTAGCAGTTACATATGTCTCACTGGCACTAGCTAATTGCCTAGCAGTTACATATGTCTCACTGGCCGTAGCCAAGCTGCCTAGAAGTTACATATGTCTCACTGACAGTAGCCAAGCTGCCTAGCAGTTACATATGTCTCACTGGCAGTAGCCTAGCTGCCTAGCAGTTACATATGTCTCACTGACAGTATCCAAGTCGCTCAGCAGTTACATATGTCTCACTGGCAGTAGCCAAGCTGCCTAGCAGTTACATATGTGACACTTGCAGTATAAAAGTTGCCCAGCACTGACATATGTCTCACTGGCAGTATCCAAACTGCCTAGCAGTTACATATGTCTCACTGACGGTATCCAAGTCGCCCAGCAGTTACATATGTCTCACTGGCAGTAGCCAAGCTGCCTAACAGTTACGTATGTCTCTATGGCAGTAGCCAAGCTGCCTAGCAGTTACATGCGTCTCCCTGGCAGGAGCCAAGCCCCAAGCGGTTACATATGTCACACTTGCAGTATCCAAGACGCCCAGCAGTTACATATGTCTTACTGGCAGTAGCCAAGCTGCCTAGCAGTTTCATATGTCTCACTGGCAGTAGCCAAGCTGCCTAGCAGTTACATATGTCTCACTGGCAGTAGCCAAGCTGCCTAACAGTTACATATGTCTCACTGGCAGTAGCCAAACTCCAAGCAGTATCATATGTCTCAGTTGCAGTATCGAAGTCGTTTAGTAGTTACTTATGTGTCACTGTTAGTAGCCAAACCCCAAGCAGTTACATTTGTCCTACTGGCAGTAGCCAAGCTGCCTAGCAGTTTCATATGTCTCACTGGCAGTAGCCAAGCTGCCTAGCAGTTACATATGTCTCACTAGTAGTAGCCAAGCTGCCTAGCAGTTACATATGTCTCACTGGCAGTAGCCAAGCTGCCTAGAAGTACATATGTCTCACTGACAGTAGCCAAGCTGCCCAGCAGTTACATATATCTCACTGGCAGTGGCAAGCCCCAAGCGGTTACATATGTTACACTTGCAGTATCCAAGTCGCCCTGAAGTTACATATGTCTCACTGGCAGTAGCCAAGCTGCCTAGCAGATTCATATGTCTTAGTGGCAGTAGCCAAGCTGCCTAGCAGTTACATATGTCTCACTGGCAGTAGCCAAGCTGCCTAGCAGTTACATATGTCTCACTGGCAGTAGACAAGTTGCCTAGCAGTTACATGTCTCACTGGTAGTAGCCATGCCTCAAGCGGTTACATATGTCACCTTGCAGTATCCAAGTCGCCCAGCAGTTACGTATGTCGCACTGGGAGTAGCCAAGTCGCCCAGCAGTTACATATGTCTCACTGGCAGGAGCCAAGCTGCCTAGCAGTTACATATGTCTCACTGGCAGTAGCCAAGCATCAAACGGTTACAAATGTCACACTTGCAGTATCCAAGTCGCCCAGCAGTTACGTATGTCTCACTGTCAGTGTTACATATGTCTCACTGGCAGGAGCCAAGCTGCCTAGGAGTTACATATGTCTCCCTGACAGTAGCCAAGCTGCCTAGCAGTTACATATGTCTCACTGGCAGTAGCCAAGCTGTCTAGCAGTTACATATGTCTCACTGGCAGTAGCCAAGCTGCCTAGCAGTTAATAAGTCTCACTGGCAGGAGCCAAGCTGCCTAGCAGTTACATATGTCTCACTGGTAGTAGCCAAGCTGCCTAGCAGTTACATTGTCACACTTGCAGTATCCAAGTCGCCCAGCAGTTACATATGTCTCACTGGCAGTAGCCAAGCTGCCTAGCAGTTACATATGTCTCACTAGCAGTAGCCAAGCTGCCTAGCAGCTACATATGTCTCACTGGCAGGAGCCAAGCTGCCTAGCAGTTACATATGTCTCACTGGCAGGAGCCAAGCTGCCTAGCAGTTACATATGTCTCACTGGCAGGAGCCAAGCTGCCTAGCAGTTACATATGTCTCACTGACAGTAGCCAAGCTGCCTAGCAGTTACATATGTCTCATTGCAGTAGCCAATCCGCCTAGCAGATACATATGTCTCACTGGAAGGAGCCAAGCTGCCTAGCAGTTACATATGTCTCACTGGCAGGAGGCAAGCTGCCTCACAGTTACATATGTCTCACTGGCAGGAGCAAGCTGCCTAGCAGTTATATATGTCTCACTGGCAGTAGCCAAGCTGCCTAGCAGTTACGTATGTCTCACTGGCAGTAGCCAAGCTGCCTAGCAGTTACATATGTCTCACTGGCAGGAGCAAAGCCCCAAGCGGTTACATATGTCACACTTGCAGTATCCAAGTCGCCCATCAGTTACCTATGTCTTACTGGCAGTAGCCAAGCTTCCTAGCAGTTTCATTTGTCTCACTGGCAGTAGCCAAGGTGCCTAGCAGTTACATATGTCTCACTGGCAGAGGCCAAGCTGCCTAGCAGTTACATATGTCTCAAGGCAGTAGCCAAACTCCAAGCAGTATCATATGTCTCAGTTGCAGTATCGAAGTCGTTTAATAGTTACTTATGTGTCACTGGTAGTAGCCAAACCCCAAGCAGTTACATATGTCCTACTGGCAGTAGCCAATCCGCCTAGCAGTTACATATGTCTCACTGGCAGTAGCCAATTGCCTAGCAGTTACATATGTCTCACTGGCCGTAGCCAAGCTGCCTAGAAGTTACATATGTCTCACTGACAGTAGCCAAGCTGCCTAGCAGTTACATATGTCTCACTGGCAGTAGCCTAGCTGCCTAGCAGTTACATATGTCTCACTGACAGTATCCAAGTCGCTCAGCAGTTACATATGTCTCACTGGCAGTAGCCAAGCTGCCTAGTAGTTACATATGTGACACTTGCAGTATAAAAGTTGCCCAGCACTGACATATGTCTCACTGGCAGTATCCAAACTGCCTAGCAGTTACATATGTCTCACTGACGGTATCCAAGTCGCCCAGCAGTTACATATGTCTCACTGGCAGTAGCCAAGCTGCCTAGCAGTTACATATGTCTCACTGGCAGTAGCCAAGCTGCCTAACAGTTACATGTGTCTCCCTGGCAGGAGCCAAGCTGCCTAACAGTTACATGTGTCTCCCTGGCAGGAGCCAAGCTGCCTAGCAGTTACATATGTCTCACTGGCAGTAGCCAAGCTGCCTAGTAGTAACATGTGTCTCCCTGGCAGGAGCCAAGCTGCCTAGCAGTTACATATGTCTCACTGGCAGTAGCCAAGCTGCCTAGTAGTTACATGTGTCTCCCTGGCAGGAGCCAAGCTGCCTAGCAGTTACATGTGTCTCCCTGGCAGGAGCCAAGCTGCCTAGCAGTTACATGTGTCTCCCTGGCAGGAGCCAAGCTGCCTAACAGTTACGTATGTCTCACTGGCAGTAGCCAAGCTGCCTAACAGTTACGTATGTCTCTATGGCAGTAGCCAAGCTGCCTAGCAGTTACATGCGTCTCCCTGGCAGGAGCGAAGCCCCAAGCGGTTACATATGTGACACTTGCAGTATCCAAGACGCCCAGCAGTTACATATGTCTTACTGGCAGTAGCCAAGCTGCCTAGCAGTTTCATATGTCTCACTGGCAGTAGCCAAGCTGCCTAGCACTTACATATGTCTCACTGGCAGTAGCCAAGCTGCCTAACAGTTACATATGTCTTACTGGCAGTAGCCAAGCTGCCTAGCAGTTTCATATGTCTCACTGGCAGTAGCCAAGCTGCCTAGCAGTTACATATGTCTCACTGGCAGTAGCCACGCTGCCTAACAGTTACATATGTCTCACTGGCAGTAGCCAAGCTGCCTAACAGTTACGTATGTCTCACTGGCAGTAGCCACGCTGCCTAACAGTTACATATGTCTCACTGGCAGTAGCCAAGCTGCCTAACAGTTACGTATGTCTCTATGGCAGTAGCCAAGCTGCCTAGCAGTTACATGCGTCTCCCTGGCAGGAGCGAAGCCCCAAGCGGTTACATATGTCACACTTGCAGTATCCAAGACGCCCAGCAGTTACATATGTCTTACTGGCAGTAGCCAAGCTGCCTAGCAGTTTCATATGTCTCACTGGCAGTAGCCAAGCTGCCTAGCAGTTACATATGTCTCACTGGCAGTAGCCACGCTGCCTAACAGTTACATATGTCTCACTGGCAGTAGCCAAACTCCAAGCAGTATCATATGTCTCAGTTGCAGTATCGAAGTCGTTTAGTAGTTACTTATGTGTCACTGTTAGTAGCCAAACCCCAAGCAGTTACATTTGTCCTACTGGCAGTAGCCAATCCGAGTAGCAGTTACATATGTCACACTTGCAGTATCCAAGTCGCCCAGCAGTTACCTATGTCTCACTGGCAGGAGCCAAGCTGCCTAGTAGTTACATATGTCTCACTGACAGTAGCCAAGCTGCCTAGCAGTTACATATGTCTCACTGGCAGTAGCCAAGCTGTCTATCAGTTACATATGTCTCACTGACTGTAGCCAAGCTGCCTAGCAGTTACATATGTCTCACTGGCAGTAGCCAAGCTGCCTAGCAGTTACATATGTCTCACTGGCAGTAGCGGAGCTGCCTAGCAGTTGCATATGTCTCACTGACAGTATTCAAGTCGCCCAGCAGTTACATATGTCTCACTGGCAGTACCCAAGCTGCCTAGCAGTTACATATGTCACACTTGCAGTATCCAAGTCACCCAGCAGTTACATATGTCTCACTGGCAGTAGCCAAGCTGTCTAGCAGTTACATATTTCTCACTGGCAATATCCAGGTCGCCCAGCAGTTAATATGTCTCACTGGCAGTAGCCAAGCTGCCTAGCAGTTACATATGTCTCACTGGCAGTAGCCAAGCTCCCTAGAAGTTACATATGTCTCACTGACAGTAGCCAAGCTGCCCAGCAGTTACATATATCTCACTGGCAGTGCCAAGTCCCAAGCGGTTACATATGTTACACTTGCAGTATCCAAGTCGCCCATTAGTTACATATGTCTCACTGGCAGTAGCCAAGCTGCCTAGCAGTTACATATGTCTCACTGGCAGTGTCCAAGTCGCCCAGCAGTTACATATGTCTCACTGGCAGTAGCCAAGCTGCCTAGCAGATTCATATGTCTTAGTGGCAGTAGCCAAGCTGCCTAGCAGTTACATATGTCTCACTGGCAGTAGCCAAGCTGCCTAGCAGTTACATATGTCTGACTGGCAGTAGACAAGTTGCCTAGCAGTTACATATGTCTCACTGGTAGTAGCCATGCCCCAAGCGGTTACATATGTCACACTTGCAGTATCCAAGTCGCCCAGCAGTTACGTATGTCGCACTGGGAGTAGCCAAGTCGCCCAGCAGTTACATATGTCTCACTGGCAGGAGCCAAGCTGCCTAGCAGTTACATATGTCTCACTGGCAGTAGCCAAGCATCAAACGGTTACATATGTCACACTTGCAGTATCCAAGTCGCCCAGCAGTTACGTATGTCTCACTGGCAGAGTTACATATGTCTCACTGGCAGGAGCCAAGCTGCCTAGGAGTTACATATGTCTCACTGACAGTAGCCAAGCTGCCTAGCAGTTACATATGTCTCACTGGCAGTAGCCAAGCTGCCTAGCAGTTACATTGTCACACTTGCAGTATCCAAGTCGCCCAGCAGTTACATATGTCTCACTGGCAGTAGCCAAGCTGCCTAGCAGCTACATATGTCTCACTGGCAGGAGCCAAGCTGCCTAGCAGTTACATATGTCTCACTGACAGTAGCCAAGCTGCCTAGCAGTTACATATGTCTCACTGGCAGGAGCCAAGCTGCCTAGCAGTTACATATGTCTCACTGGCAGGAGCCAAGCTGCCTAGCAGTTACATATGTCTCACTGACAGTAGCCAAGCTGCCTAGCAGTTACATATGTCTCATTGCAGTAGCCAATCCGCCTAGCAGATACATATGTCTCACTGGCAGGAGCCAAGCTGCCTAGCAATTACATATGTCTAACTGGTAGGAGCCAAGCCCCAAGCGGTTACATATGTCACACTTGCAGTATCCAAGTCGCCCAGCAGTTTTATATGTCTCACTGGAAGTAGCCAAGGTGCCTAGCAATTACATATGTCTAACTGGTAGTAGCCAAGCCCCAAGCGGTTACATATGTCACACTTGCAGTATCCAAGACAGATCTCTCTTCGAGAATGTGCCCTATCGGCCTCTTGCCTTAGTGGAGTGTGTTCTGTGCAACTGTGTCACACGTATTCTGGTCCGTTACTAAAATAACAAACGGATTTTTGGCGCCTAGCTATTGCAAAGCACTGGGTATCCTGTATAGTATGGGATTTATTTGCTTTGTTATTATTTTTTTTTTTTTTTTTTTTTTTTTTTTTTTTGGCTTTGAGATATTTTCTTGCTAGAAACTTTATCCCTTATTTCTTTCGGCGCTGACCCTCCATGAATTTTCTCTCTTCTTTTCTGGATTATATTGTTTTTCGCTATTTTTGCGCACTTACATTTACTTTCTTTACGTACACTGCATACTGAGATAATTGTCTGTACAAGTATGCTTTGTAAGTGCACTTTTACTGTAAGAAAAAAGAAACACAATATTGTGCACTTCTGCGCGTAATAGTAAAGGCAATGTAAACATGATGATAATGATGATGACGAATACTGAACCCCAAGGTCGATTAATGGCTGGGACGGAATTTGGGAGACCAAAACGTGACCTTCAGGCAAGGATGATACCGCCGTAGTTTTGTCATTTCCCTTCCCGGGATGAAAGGCACTCCCGGTCCTCCCAGCAGGGGAGAATATACCCTCGCTGCTACTGGGGGTCGAACACGGATCCCCGCGACAGAGACAGATGTGCTATTGGTGCACTAACAGGACGGATAACGCAAGCTGCTCTCTTTGGAAACTTAAGCAAATGCTGGCACTTAGAAGCACACAAAGAGCGGAAAGCCGCAGCTGAAATTAAATTATATATTTGTTTGTTAACGACCTTTGCAATTACCAGGATTATATCAGCATCACCGGTGTCCCGAAGGATTTCTCGGACATTCCACTAAATCTACTGAAATGGGTCTGTCACCTTTAAGCACACTTAAAATCCATGGGTCTGGGTCAGTATGAACCCACAACTTGGGTTCAGAAGGCCATTACCTAAACAGCTGAACCACCAAGACCGATCCTGCAGCAGGGTATGAGCCTGGACATGGGGAAACAACATTGTATCATGTGATATGTGCTTTCTTAGGCTTAGTCCTTGAAACATTTGCATTTGTATGTGTGCACTATACATGTTTGAACATTTTCTTTCAGGGCACTCCTATGTGATGAATCGTTTTTACATTTCCCACCATTTTTACAGTTCTAAGTTCCGTTTCCATTTTTCCCACGAGACTAATTTTTTGCGTATTTAACTCTCGCCCGTGAAAAATTTCCCACTATCTGGCAACACATCAGCGACGTCCGAAAAGTTCTGTTGGAATTAATGCCTTGCTGCAGCCTACCGCAGTCAGGGCCATCAGACAGGGAAGAGGGACACAGTTTCTATTAGGCTTGGGGGCCAATAAAGCAATTTTATTGTCCGTTTTTATATAGCCTAGCAGGTCCGGCTGTACACACAGTAACAGCAGCACCAAACCAATACAAACTGATAAATGCTCCGAGTAATAACAAAGATTCATCTTTTAAAGTACTCTGCTACGCATTAACTGGCTTTGTGGTACTACCTGCACCTATATGATTATCACTAAAATGGATTCGATATATTCAGCTATTCAAGTCTTGCCCTGATAAAATAAACAAATAAATAAAAAAATCCTAAGTAAGCCACAGTTTCTTTTATAATCTATCTTCGATTAAAATTCAGATACCGTATACCTGCTCCAGGCGTTCATATCGTATTTTAACTGGGGTTCTATTGGAGTGCAAAGAAATGAAAATGAAATGAAATTTTATTTATGGACGCTCTCTAGCTGCTGTGTTTCTCTTCATCCCAGTCTATACTGGGCGTGAAAGACCACTTAATTTTGCTCAGAGGCCTCTTTTATCACTATTGAGACGCTTTTTCGTGCCGTAAATCTACGAAATGGGACCAACGGCTTTACTTCTCTTCCGAAGGAAGTCATGCAAAGGATTTTTACGCCCATAATAATGCATCGTCCTCTGCCGGCTTTGAACCTGCGGGGTTGCACAGAAAAATAAATGCATTATAATACACCCATACGTCTTCTTTACCCGATTAAATTCACACTACATGCATTACAGCAGGACTGGCCGGCATAGCGCAAGAGGTGTAAATTTACCCTCCTTTTCGTCTCCACTACTCTCTTTCAACATTCACGTAGAACCAAAGAAACCGGTTCATTCCGGTATTAGCCCCGTGGCAGCCTTATCGGTGCAGTGGTGGCTTACAGGTGCAATATAGTTGAACGGCGAATCTTTAATCGGGACTCGGAGAACAAATATTTTGTTGTTCACGTAACCCCTTCGCTTCTCTGCCAGGTGGAAAGGAAAAGGAGGAAAGTATTGTAGGGGTAGAGCATTTCACACTGCGGGTGCTTATCTTACCGGCCCTGCATTACAGGATTTATTTAAGCAGCAATTCTTCCATCCGCTATATTAACCATAAGACCTAAAAATGTATAGCTATATATTAAGCAATAAGTGCAAAACATTCTGTCGTATTTATTCAAAGTTTGTTTCCGAAGCATCACGGTATAAACTGTTGTAAAGCAGCAGATTTACTTTTGATGAACTTTCTTTGCATATCATTAAAGAAAAGGGTAGGTGGTAGCTCAGAAGTTGTGGAACTGCAAAGCTAAATGATCTAAGCACCGAAATATGGAACTTTTAGTTTCTTCCATCAAACTGATCTATGTTACAACGCCAATGTAGTGCTATGATCTAAGTTCCAATCAGCTTTCTTGTAGTTTTAGTAAGTGACAACAAATGGCACATTCTGTAAGTCTAAGGGCGCGCTGTGCTAGTTGATCTACGAAGGGCGTTCAATAAGTCCTTAGAAAGACCAGGGAATTACACTCGTATTATCGAAAAAAGTTTCTATTTAGTAACTGTCATCTCTTACTAGATGATAGTTAAAGTTTTAGCTATATCCATCTCGTGGTTTCATTGCCATAGGCGATTGAATCAGCAATCTTCTACATCTTTAGAAAGATGAAAAAAAGGAGTTTCTTGCGGTGATTAAACACTTTTATCAAAAAGACTTAACACCGAAAGAGATAAAAGCCGAATTGGAAGAAGTTCATGGCACATCTCCTGCGTTTGCAACAATTTAAAACTTAATAAATGAATTTAAGCGTGGCCTTACATCCACAAATGATCAGCATCGTTCCGGATGTCCAGTAGAAGTGACTTCCTCCGATTCACAAAACCCAGGATACAGCTTTGAGTGATCGGCAAATAACATTTTGCGAAATAGCAGAGGCTACACGCATACCACAAAGCACAGTGTTCTCAATTTTGCACAAAAAATTAGGTCTGGCAAAGGTTTCGGCAAGATGGGTGCCGCGTTTTCTCTCAGTGGAGAATAAACGCAATCGTGTGATCGACTCGGAAGCTGGTTTAGCACTTTTCCATCGCAATCCTGGAGAGTTTCTGCGTCGATACAGAACTGTGGATGACACATGGATACACTCCAAAAACAAAAGTACAGTCAAAACATGGGTTTTTAAAGGTGAACTGGCTCCAAGGAAGGCAAAGGGGGTGAAATCTACAGACAAGGTGATGGCCTCGGTTTTTTGGGATGCATGCGGAATCATCTACTTTGATTACTTACAAAGCCAGAACGATAAGTGGGGAGTATTATGCATCGTTATTGCACCGGTTGAACGGATAAATCAAGAAAAAACACCCTCATCTGTCAAAGAAAACGGATTCTCTTCCATCAATACAATGCTGCTCACCTGAATACTTTCCATGGCAAAACTGTGGAATTAAGGCTTAAATTACTACAACATCCCTGTATTCACCAGATTTGGCTGCATTGACTTTTTTTTATTTCCAAACTTGAAAAAATGGCTCGCCGGAAAACGATTCAGGTTATTTCCAAACAGATGCCTATTTTGAGAACCTTCCAATATCCTGATTTTTGGAAGGCTTAAAACAGTTGGAGAAACGCTGGGAAAGGTGCATGGAGCTAAAAGGAGATTATGTTGAAAAATTAAAAAAAAAAAAAAAAAAACTGCCAAAAATAATTTGTTTTTCCATCTTTTTCTAAGGACTTATTGAACGCTCCTTATGTGCCACAAAGAAGACGAGCTAAGAATTATTCATTCTGAGACCATTGTTCTTCATTAATGGTGCTCTTTTTTGTATAGCAGAATGGATACAAATGAAAATGGGACTTTAGATTCTACTTCACATTTTCTTTGCGATGATAAAAAGCCTAAATCAAATAGGACTCTAGAACGTGAGGCAGCGCTTAATGAAAAACCATACTTTACTCAGAAAAGTAGCAGGAATTAGTTCGCCAAACAAATGCCAGCAAATGAGTTTGTTAGAGGTTAGAGCAAGCTAACTTCGGGGGTCACCTCGGCAACTGTGACGAAGTGCGTATTTGTTGCGGGCCCCCTCCCTCCCGGGGGAAGGAATTAGAGGAGGGGAAACCACAGGCCAGCACACAGGGAACGATGGAGCTAAGCGCAGAGACGCACAGAAGTCCCTAAGAGTCACTAGATGGCAGCCCCGGCGCGCCACGGAGGCTATACAGGTGCCGGGAGGCCGAAAGGATGCCTTTACAACGGCACCTAGACTTAACTAGCGTGGTAGATATACAGCACCCCAGCATTCGCCTAAGCGGCCCCAGGAAAACCACGGAAAAACCTAAAGCCAGAGGGCGTGGGCAATGGGGATCGAACCTGGACGTCCTGAATGCCAATCCCAGACAAAACGTCTAAACCACCAGGCTTGGTAATGAAGTTTGTATCCTTGTATGTATGTGAATGTTATTAGTATTATAAATAGGCCTACAAGAATTTTGTTTATATTGCGGATAACTGTAAATTCAAGAACAACTGTAATGAGATAACAAATATGAAGGATCAGCTATTTGAATCGTTTCATAAACTGGGCCATAATGCACAAGAAATATATTTTCTGGGGATGATGCACATTCTCCCTGTTTTTAATGGTGTTTAACGCCCGCTTTACTATTTATGGCACCGCAGGGGATGGCACTGATGATACGTGGAATCAAAATGTAGTAACAAAGAAATGCGATGGCGAGGAGAACCGGAGAAAACCCGCCCTGCGCCGCTATGTCAACCACAAGTCCCACATGCGAATCCAGGGCACCTTGGTGAGAGGCGATGGTCTAACCACGACGCAGTCAATCTTCCAATGCAGAGAATTCATGGCACCTGTGAAAATGCGGTGGAAAGCAGGAGACAGTGTACAATAGTTTTTCGTTCCTGATTGGAAATTTTAAGAAAACATGTAAAAATACTTTTATGTAAGTATTTTCAGCCACTCCACAGAAGATTACTGCACTTACATGGAGAAACAAAGCAGGTGACACAGTGTTTAAAGTTAAGCATGAGGGGTCTTGAAAAGTTCAAAAACACTATTTATGACAGGGAGATGGTTAAAATCAACACCGTGTATGCTTCCCAGAGTTTATTGCAGTTGTCGCTATTTGACAAGATGGAGGCTTCATTGTTGAACAAGTATCAAAAGCATACAGCATTTCGCTAGATTAGATGTGAAGAATTTGTGATTTAAGCTAAAATGAAGTTTAACCAGTTTGTATCTGTTTGTATAAAATGAGTCATTATCGTTGTTTTCCTGGATGTAAATTCAGTTATGGTGTTTCAGAAACTTCAGCATTTAGGTTTCCTAAAGTAAAGCTTTTGAGGGAAAAAATGGACAAGATTATCCATCATGACAATTTTGTAGTGACAGTAATTCTTTGGTTTGCATACAACACTTCGAGGATAAGTTTATAACAAAAGAGCATATATTTTTAGTACTGTACGGTGAACCAATTATTTATTTATTTATTTAATGTAATGTTCAGGCTGTTGAACAATTGTTATTAGCCTTCTGGTTTCCCAATACAGTTTTTCATTTGATTTGTCCCAAAATTGCTGAAGAGCAGAATGGCATCTTCTTGACAAAGCATGCAGATGTGATTCATACAATGCATAGATAAGAACTGAAACAGGCATATTTCTGAAATGTATACACAAATTTATGGCCCCCAGTAAGCCCACTAGAACATATAAGCAGTAATCTTAACCTAACACAAGAAATAAAGAAAACAGAAATAACTAAGGAAGTTTTAAAACAAATTTCCTTAGAGACGATTAATACAGAATATCCATAGGAAAAATCTGATGTGTACCATTCACATGACTTTCTCTATATCTCTGCTACAAAATATTTTTAAAAAGCTTATACTAGTATTTACTTCCTGCTAATCAGAGAAAAATTAGCAGAAATAGTCTTATTACTTGTTTCCTTGTAAGTGGAACCAAAATACGGGAGTATCATAGGTTAAGGTGATAGTCAAAAGCTGGTTGCTATGTTACTGAAGTTCCTTTGTTTGTATGGACAGCAGTTGACAAATTCCTGTATGAGAAAATTATACATTTTTCATAGCAGAAGCCAAAAACAAGGAATGTCTCAAAAACGATGAACTCCATGAAAAAATGGATATAAAAATAACTTGTGTGTTTTAACGTGCTCTACATTTTTTGTGTAGTAAGTTTTGTCCATCTCGTTCGGTTTAGCAGCTATTCAAAATTCCGTAAAATTCGTCCAGAATAAAGTACTCTTCAGAGGCTATTACCAGAAAATTCAAGATATACATTTTATTTGTCAGGTAAATTGCTTTAATATTCGATATTTTAATCAAAATCGTTAGAGCCATTTTTAAGAAAATCAAAAATTTTGAAAAAAGTTCCATGTAAAGGGTAGTTGGGGGTGGGGGGATTTTTCTCAAAATCTTCGTGTCGCATCCCTGGAGGATACTAAACTTAAATACGAAGTTTGGTACTTTACCGACTTTTCGTTTTTGAGTTATCGTGTTCACAGTCACACGGACACACACACACACACACACACACACGGACCTTTTTCCGAAAATGTTTTTTTTTGGATACAGGGGACCCTAAAACATATATTTCCGGTGAAATCTCGGTATCGAATTTTTGAGTGGAGTGCAATACCTTCTCTATACACTATGTACATATTGCGTATAGAGAAAGTAAAAATGGCTTCATGTATATACCGATGATTCCCTGTATAACGAATATTAGGTTCTGATGCTTACTGTTAAGCTTTTTACATTCTATGCTTTGTGTGTGAAACTGAAAACCAACTTTTATGATGAGATAGAAGCATTATACCGGGTGGGAGGGAACTTAATACATTTCTTCTAATATGTGCTTCATAGAAGCATTACAAACAAAAAATTCTAATGTTCTTTGTTCTTTGTTATAGGTCTGAACTTTCAGGTACTTATATTTTTCTCAGTTCGGGAGTTGTTATTTGACGTTTCTCGTGGCCTCAGAAAAGAACCAAGTATCAAATCATTCACATAGCGACCAGCTATTAAAGGATCTGAATATACTTTAAACGTACTGTATCTCCCTGTTTTACATATTTTCACAACAATGGAAATACACTCACACATACACACGCTCGCGCGCTACGACAATAGAACTACAGAGCAACAAAAGAAAAAACATTCTGATCACACACACACACACACACTTTCACTCATCACTACACTCACGTATTCATACCGATAAATTACTCAAACACCAAATATGTCTATACAATATTTACACAAACATTTTATCTCTTAGTGCACGTACTTCCATTAAGTACGCACTCAGGCTTGGCCAGTTTTGGCTGTTTAGAATCTAGTCCAAACATGCTGTCGTCCGTCTGCTTGAAGCTAAAAATATTTCCGGCAATATGTAGGTTATATTTTAACCCTTAGTTGCCTGCATTAGTATACTACATTTGCCGTTTTTCCTTTAATTCAAGTTTAAAACTGGATTTCCAGTAAAAATATAGGGGAATAAACCTATAAAATTATTATAAATAAATAGAGAAAATAGAAACGAAAATAAATGTAGATCCGTTATTAATCTTTTTCTTCCCAATTAAAAGTTTAGATTCTTCTAAACCAGTTTTCATAATCCTGCCAAAGGCACCACCAAAAAAGTGATTCAAATGATCATGAGTGTTGGGTGATAGGTAATGGTATGACCATCCATTCAAATCCAAATGCCCAGTGGCTGTGGCAAAAGATGGGGAGAGCCCAAGTACAATAATCGGTGTGATAGTTGGAAGCTAATGGGGTTACATTTGACTGTAGTTATGTGGATTTTACTCTTTTGTTTATTTCAAAAAATTACTGCAATTTTAGGGCAAAAAGTGCATATAAACAGTCTTGATTACTTGTCGTTTATGGTTGAAGGTTAGTATAATATGAAATTAATCATAGAGTACAACCCTATTTGTATAATTACGCTTAAAACAAGCAAATTAGTAAAATTAGTAAAAATGGCATCTTATGGGGTGTTTTGAGTACAAAAACTTGAAAAAACGTTTGAAAGGAAGGTTTAAATTTGGGTGTGCCTATTAACATCCATGCGCCTGTCTACGTATATCTTTAATTAATTGATGACTCAAATGCACTATGTGAAAAACCTTTTTTCTTAGGGTTTGGAATTCATATTATTTTTATGAATACAAAGGATACGTCGTCGTACGATGTATACTTCAGGTAGTGTGTGTGTGTTTTAAAACTAAAACAAATAGCAACTAGAATCACAAAGTAAAATCCGGATATACCCTTACCTGAAACCTTACCCTTTTCTTGCATTTTTTATCAGTAGGCAAGGGCGTTTTTCTTAACATGACTGAATTATCTGAAACAAAATAAAAGCATATGCTGTGTGAGAAATGTTTTGAGTTTCACAAATATACCACTATACATTGTAGGAGCACATACCACATGCTCACAAATTATATAAAAAGAGAAAATGTACATAATATTATTAGCTTATAGAAAGCCAGGGAAAATAATTGTAAATATTCCGGAGTTGAAGTATGCATAAATGTAAGTTGTAACTGAGGTAATTAGGTGAGGCGGGCTAGCTTAATTCCAGGTAAAAGTTCACCAAACACCACCTGCTAATGAGCACAGGATTTAGGCTAAAGGATGCATGATAGAAAAGAACACACATATAAAAAAGTGAGACAGGAACAGTGACTTGTCTTGCAAGTAACACAGGGAGTTGGAAAAACAAAGAAAGCATAATGTTAAAGTGAGAAGAAACTACTAGGTATTTCCAAACGCGTTATGTGCACGCTATGACGTCGGAACTTGGCACCATTTATTCTCATAACTTGTGAGGTGATGCTAACTCAGAACCAATAAGAGATGCTGTTACATTTTATGGCGCCAAAGTAGCGTCATCCA
Organism: Hymenopus coronatus; assembly: GCA_030762935.1. NCBI lineage: Eukaryota > Metazoa > Arthropoda > Insecta > Mantodea > Hymenopodidae > Hymenopus > Hymenopus coronatus. The sequence goes on along the minus strand of CM060900.1, from coordinate 532,411,988 downwards.
GGTTTACTATTTAAGGCGAGGCAGATCTCTTATGTGGTTGCTCTTACTCTGAATTACTTACTCTTACACTGAAAGTGATATTGTGTTCACGTCACGTTGAGCTGTGTGCACGTGGTGGGGGAGCGATATGCAGAGGGTTAGATTAGGCTCCTCATTAATAATTACTGGTGGGATTGCATTTATTTATAACACATTTGTAAGGAACAAGCTAGCCGCGCGTTTAACTATATAATACATATAAATTCATGTCGTTATGGATTATGCAGTGATTTTAATATATTAGCCTCACCCACATACCCCTGAGATAAGTGTAATTAGGACATTAGGAGTGGAACCTACATCAACGCCGGAGCCGAGGACACTGCAGCTACGAGACACCGATCCCGCGACAACATACAACACTTTATAAATAGTAGTAGTAGTAGTAGTGTTTATTAAGTTTACAATAATACAATATTTGCGTCGCATGGGTCGTATGACCATACATGCTGTCTAAAAATACTTGGATTTAAAATATTACCTACATATATATTTTACATACATGCACAATACTGGAAGTACACACACACAGACACATATACACACACTCGCACTCACAACCACACCCATATATTCACACACATAGATAACTTAAACACCAAATATGCCTATTATATTTACACAAATATCACATCTACTAGTGCACGTACTTCCATTAAGTATGTGCCCAGGCTTGGTCAGATTTGGCTGTTTAGAATCAAGTCCCAGCGTGCTGTCCTCCGTCTGTTTGAAGCTAAACATCCTTCCGGAAATAATGTTTTGCTAACATCCTCCATCTGTACGAAATCTGCCAAATTATACATCCGATCTTCCTGATCCCCGCATAATGGGCGAATCCTCCTACCAGCTTCAACTACCTTACGAATTTACCACTCTCCCAACCTGAGCCACGCTATTCTCGCCCTGTATTTTATATTCAATTCTAAAATATCTGTTTCTTTACCCCACCCAATTTTTATTTATTTTGCAGCTCCAATGACAATTTTGTCTACATTCAAACTCTATTTCCTACCTGTTTACATCGCATAGTCGTCTTTTTACTTTTTTCACGACGTTATATCTATTTTTCTCACCCCTTTGCCAAATATTGTTTAAGCCAATTTTTGATAGTTACCGTTGTAGCACTTTATAAATATTTGTGCACATTTCTAAAGTAGTTCAGTTTTGAAATTTATTTTTCTGGATGTTTTCATCTAACCGTATTAAGGGGGCACAGAAGGGCTTTGTGTGTGTGCGCGTGTGTGGGAGTGTGTAGGTGTGTGTATGTGTGTGGACGTGTATAGGTGTGTGTATGTGTGTGTGCATGTGTGCGGGAGTGTATAGGTGTGTATTGTGTGCGTGTAGGAGTGTGTACGTGTTTGTATGTGTGTACGTGTGTGTGGGAGTGTGTAGGTGTGTGTATGTGCGTGGCTATGTGTGTATGTGTGTGTCTGTGTGTGTCTTGTGTATGTGTGTATGTGCGTGTGGGTATTGTGTATATGTGTGTGAGTATGTGTGTATGTGTGTGTCTGTGTGTGTGGGTATGTGTGCGCGTGTATGTGGGTGTGTGTGGATATGTGTGTATGTGTGTGTGGGTGTGTATGGGTGTGTATGTGTGCGTAGGTAAGTGTGTGTATGTGTGTGTCTGTATGTGTGTGGTGTGTGTGGGTATGTGTGTGTAGGTGAGAGTATGTATGTGTGTGTGTATGTGTGTGTGTATGTATGTATGTATGTATGTATGTATGTATGTATGTATGTATGTATGTATGTATGTATGTATGTATGTATGTATGAATGAATGAGTGTATGTGTGTGAGTATGTGTGACTGTGTGTGTGGATATGTGTGTGAGTATATGAGTGTGACTGTGTGCGTGTGGGGTGTGAGGTGAGTATGTGAGTGTGTCTGTGTGTGTGGGTATGTGGGTCTGTGTGTGAGAATGTGTGTATATATGTGTATGTAGGTGGGTGTTTGTGTATGAATGAGTGTATGTGTGTGAGTATGTGAGTGTGACTGTGTGTGTGTGGGGGTATGAGTGTGAGTATGTGAGTGTGTCTGTGTGTGTGTGGGTATGTGTGTCTGTGTGTGAGAATGTGTGTATATATGTGTGTGTAGGTGGGTGTTTGTGTATGAATGAGTGTATGTGTGTGAGTATGTGAGTGTGACTGTGTGTGTGGGTATGTGTGTATGTGAGTGTGACTGTGTGTGTGGGGGTATGAGTGTGAGTATGTGAGTGTATCTGTGTGTGTGGGTATGTGTGTCTGTGTGTGAGAATGTGTGTGTAGGTGGGTGTTTGTGTATGTGTGGACAGCATAACTCAAATGGAAAAGACTGTGAAATACCAAACATGGTGTTTAAGCTCAGTATCTTTCAAGGATGAGACCCGAATAATTGTAACTGTCCAGTTAACCACATTAAGGGGGCATTAACGTGTTTTTTTTGTGTGTGTATGGGTGTGTGTGTGTGTGTGTGTGTGTGTGTGTGTGTGTGTGGGTCTGGACACCATAACTCAAAAACGCAAGGTCGGTTAAATACCTAACTTAATATTTAAGTCAGAAATTTACAAGGATGCACCCGAAGATTTGCAGGAATATCCTCCCACCCCTAACTACCCTTAACATGGAAAATTTTTCGAATTTATTTGATTTTGAGGAAAATCCTCCCATCCCTAACTACCCTCAACATGAAAAATTTATCGAAACTTTTGAGTTTTTCAAAAATGGCTATAACGATTTTTATTAAAGGACCACACGTTTAAGATATTATTATTTATATAATTAAAAATCATAAATTGCATCTCCTGATATATTTGTAACAAATTGTTTGGTTGAAGTTTTTTTAGTCAATAATCATTTTTACAATTGTTTTATAACACAAAGGGGGAAAGCTGTGTAAAAAAATACAAAACAAAAAAAAAAAAAAAAAAAACAAAAACAGTGAAATCTATACTAATTAATGTTTTAAAATAAATATATGACCAATATTAGAATTCCAACCAGATGTTTTATTGCGCACATTACGGAATTTATTACGCTTTGTGGAATATTTTCAGACCTCTAGCTGTATTTTCTTGGGAGAAGATAGATTTTGCATATGAGAAAATAACGAATAAATGAAACCTGAGAAAGTGGCTTTAAAGTATAACATAGAGAGCCATTTAACCAGCGCAACGTTTTAAAATGTTCGCTCAAAGGATGTGCTTTATCTGTCCTAGGAGAATAAAACATTGCAAATATGTACTTTAATGTATGGAACACCTTTTGCAGAGAATCCAAATATCGACATTTGTGAACAAAATAGCTAAACATTACTTTAGGTATCCCCTTAGTAGGTATTAATTACTCTCTGTTCAGCGGTGATATAGCTAGTGGGTTGGGGTGGCTTATCTCTCAAGCACCACTTTAACATTTGGGAGGGGTACAAGTACCTGAGCTCGTTCTGCGCGTGGCAAAACAGTCTTCAGTGTTGCAATACTTCACTTAGAGTCGGGTGACGGGTAATCAAAATCTACAGGAATCAGATAGAACAGCCGCGCCGTGGCCGAGTGGTCAGACCATAGACGGCCCGGGTTCGATTCCAAGCGACCGCTTGTGAGATTTGCGGCGCAGGGGCGGGTTTTCTCCGGGTTCTCCGGCTTCCCCTGCCATCACATTCCTCTGCGGCTCCATCTTCATGTATAATCAGTGTCATCGCCTGCGGTGCCATTGCTGTAAAAGTGGGCGTTAAACACTACCAAAATAAAAATCACACAGAACACGGTGAAAAAGCAAATATTATCGGCAACAGTGCTTCCTTCTACTTTGTCACGCCACTTTACCGCTCGTTTGCTTGAGACTATGAAAACACTACCCCCTTCCAATTGCTAAACCCCTACTTGCTTAGAAGTGCGCCCCATCCCACTTGCTAAAACACCGCCGAACACACAGTATCATTTTTCGAATCATGTTTGCAATCATCACCTTCTTCAAATTCTTTTTGTTTATGTATCATTTAACTGCTTTTGTTTAGAAATAACTGCTGGTGCTTTCTCACTGAACTGTGGGGTGTATTTATGTTAGTTTTTCTTTCTCTACACATACTTACATAGTGTATAGAGAAGGAATTGCACTCTACCCAAATATTCGATACAGAGATTTCACTGGAAATAAACGTTTTAGGGTAACCTGATTCCAAAAAAAAATCATTTTCAAAAAAATGTCCTTGTGTGTGCATGTGTGTCCGTGTGTCCGTATGCCTATGAACACGATTTCTTAAAAACGAAAATTCGGTAAAATACCAAACTTGGTATTTAAGTTAAGTAACTTCCAGGATTGTGACACGAAGATTTTGAGAAAAATCCCCCCCCACCACAAACATACCATTCAGATGACACTTTTTTGAAAATTTTGATATTCTCAAAAATGGCTCTAACGATTTTGATTAAAATATCGTATATTAAATATATTTACCTGACAAATAAAATGTATATATTGAATTTTCCGGGAATAACCCATGAAAACTACTTTATTCTGGATGAATTTTACAGAATTTTGCATAACTTCTAAACCGTAAGAGATGGACAAAAGCTTACCACACAAAAAATGTAGAGCGTGTTAAAACACACAATTTATGTCATATACATTTTTTTCGTGGAGTTGCTTATTTATGATATTATCCTTATTTTTGAATTGTCAAATCCTGTCCGTACTCCGTCGGGCCGCTCTACCTCTCACTTGCTTCAGAGTAACAAAACAAGACCTCCATCCAATTGCTAAACCCCTACCTGCTTGGAAAGGCGCCCCATCCCACTAGCTAAAACACCGCCGAACTGACACTATCAGTTCTATTTCCTTATTAATAATTTTTCGAATCATATTGGCCATCATCGGCTTCTTCATTTTCTTTTTTGTTTATGTATCATTTAACTACCATAACCATGCCGGGAGCTTTTCCTTAGAAATAACTCCTGGTGCATTTTTACTGACATGTGGGGTTTTCTACGTTAGTTTTTCAGTATTTTACTTAGTGTTATTAATTCCTGACAACTTGCTAGCTAAATTAATTTTCAAATTTTAATATTCCATTCAATCCCTTCATGATCATTCTTATTTTGTAAATTCTAGCCAGGAAGTGTTAGCATTATAATGCATTGAACCATTTACCATAACCTGGAGATATTTGAGCCATAATATGTTACTAAAGCGAAACTCTGGAAAATGTATTATTTTATAAAAATATACATATATTTTATTACTTTCTGTAGCACACATGTACATACAGTGTACATAGGAGCTAGAGATCGCATAGTATTGTATCGCACCCAAAATTTCCAAACCAAAATTTCAACAGAAATACATTTAGGGTTCCCTGATATCACTTGGTATTTAAGTTCAGTATTTTTCAAGGAAAAATTATGGGAAAATTCCCAACACTCAACTATCCTTTACATGTGCCACATTGAGAAAATTTTTATTTGCCCTTAAAATGGTTCTAACGATGTTATTAAAGTGGCAAGTATTTAAGATACGTAATTAATGACAAGCGATTTGTGTAACTTCATTTCTTATCTGGGAATGACTTCTGAAGTCCTCTTCATTCTGGATAACTTTTATTAAACTGTTAAAACGTAAGAGATGGTCAAAAATTTACTACACAAAAAGTCTAACATAATACGACCCTTTATTTGACTACGAATCCTCCACAGTAACACAGTCGTTGCTGAAAATGTGAATCTTCAAAGAGAAAAGACAAAATTAAGAGATATGGCAAATAGGTTATAAGGAGGCGCTTCCAAGTTCAAGTGAACTAGAAAAAGATTTTCGACTGTTATGAGATTTGAAAATGATAGTAAGGGACCTCAAAGAAACCATATGTGCTCAAAACAGAGTAAGGGGTAATACGCAATTTTTGTTTTAATTTTATCTGCTGTATTTTTGTTGTTTTTCCTGTCTGTTTCGACATACACAAAGTTAGAAGCAAGCACGCATACACCCATTCCCGAGACGGGACTTGAACCCACGTTCCCGTATGCCGCGAAGCACTAGCGGCCATGTGGACCGGCAAAGCTGAACCGTATAGTGCGTTCAGTAGCATACACGCTGTAAAAAGAACCTACTTACATGCTTTCAGTGTAAGTAATTGCATTACTTTTCTCAAGTCAATACCAGAAGCTAGATGTCAGTTGTTGTGCATCAGAGAGAAGCTCACATGAAGGTGAGGAAGTGGATGACTGGGAGCAAATTACTAAGAAAAATAACGCCTCTGACAAAGACTGCAGTTGCACTTCCGGATAGTTTCAACTAAATCTCAAACATACCAGCACCTCCCGCTGATAAACAGAACCCTGGAGGTGTTGTGCAAGGTCGCACTGTTCTCATCTCTGACTGTAAAATTCCAAGTTGGTTTGTTGTTCGCGCAAGCGCAGAGCTACTAAACGTTAGTAATACGCTAGCACACGAGGCCTGTGCTACAAGCGTTGTTGCCACATGCTCAGGTTCTCGGATGTGTTGAATCTGAAGAGCGGAGCGGTGTATTTAAACAAGTGGCACCGGATAGCGCATTTTATTAAATGTTTCCTGAAAGAGAAAAAGGAGATCCACTAAGAAATGTTGGAGGTTCACGTGCTCTTGTGCTCCTACACAGCAGCCGCCGCTGGTGAAAACGCTGCCTCGTCTAACAAAAATTCAGTATTGAATTGAAATCCTAATCGCCTACGTGAGAGACAAATCATATGTTCATTCCGCCACAGCGCTGCGATAATTAATTTAGCATTTAATATTATTGTCTTGTGTGCTGAATAATTATAACTGCACTGTTAACCGGATTAAGGAGACATAAACGTGCTTTTGTGGGGGGGGGGGGTCGTTAAAATACCAAACTTGGTATTTAAGTCAGAATCTTACAAGAATGCGACAGTAAGATTTTCAGGAAAATTCTCCCACCCCTAACTACCCTTAACATGCAACATTCCTCGTAATTTTTTGATTTTCTCAAAAATGGCTCTAACGATTTTAATTAAAATAGCATACGTTTTAGGTGGATGGATTTTATGGATCTTCTGGGAATAACGTCTGAAGACCTCTTCATTCTCGGTGACAGTCGTACAACTGGTAAGCCGTAATTTTTTTGTAGTGTTTAACGCCCGCTTTAACTACTTATGGCACCGCAGGCGGTGACACTGATGATACATGAATGATGATGGAGTACCGGTGGAATGCAATGGCGGGGGAAACCGGAGTACCTGGAGAAAACCCGCTTTGTTCACCACAAATCTCACATGCGGTCGCTTGGGATCGAACCCCGGCCGTCTGGGTGAGAGGCAAGTGGTCTAACCACTCGGCCACGGCGTGGCCCTAAGTCGCAAAGGATAGACATAAACTTACTACACAAAACACGTAGAACTCGTTAAAAACACAATTTATGTCACATATTTTTAGAGTTAATCGGTTCCATGATACTCCTTGTTATTGGTTAGGGGATGTTATGTTTCGTCTCTTTAGTTTTACTCCTGGCCTTGGAAAGAGAACCGAATTTCAATGACGAACACATAGCGATAGCTTATATAACTGTTGACTCTTGGTTTATTTTAATATATTCCGTTATTTCCCTTTTAATTACAAGCAACTAAGAATAAGTCAATTTCTGGTAACGCACTTATCTTTTGTAAAACTAGTAGGTTTGTTTTTAAACAAATGTATCATCAGTATCACAAATTGAGACAGTACATGTCCTGTCACGGGGCTAACAGTTATTCAGAACGGAAAGATAAATCATAGCTAATGGTATAAATTATACCAGGAAGGGAAATATAAATGTACATTGAAATTGGAATGAAGACTTCTTCATTCTGAGTGATGGTGTATTACTGGTAAACCGTTAAAGATAAAAGACAGAGTAAGAGATAAGGCAAATTTCGTGTCTAATGGGTTATAACATGCTTACAAGTCAAATAAGAGAGCTTTTGGAGTGTTATGAGATTTAGAAAGTGATAGTAAGAGCCCTTAAAGGAAACCACATGTGCTCAAAACAGAGAGGAGAAGAACTTGGAAGATTTTTCTTCTCTATTCTTTTCCCTTCGCTTCTGTTGTTTTTCCTATTGCTTTCGCAATTTTTACTCGCAAATACACATGCACAAAGTCAAAAGAGCACACACACACACACACACACATTCCAGAGGCGGCAATCGAACCTACGATCCCGTACGCCACGTAGCACCAAAGATGCCGGTCCCCATGGCCGCGCTCGCCAAGGCGTCCCACTTTGGTGCTTCGTAGCACTGGGGACCGTGGGTTCGAGTCCCGCCTTGGGCATGGGTGCTATATGTTTGTGTTTATGTGTGTGTTGTAACAGTAAGAAAACAGCAATCCAGTAATAATACAGAAAAACAAGGTTAAAAATAAAGGTAAATAAAAAAAAAACAAAAAAAAAAAAAAAAAGGCTCTTTGGCGAGCATGGCCATGTAGACCGGCTGAGATGACCCGTGTAGCGCGTGATGTCTAACGCTGCGTTGAGTAGCATACACCCCGTTAAGGTACCTACTTACATGCTTTCAGTGTAAGTTTTTAAAAGTAATTACATTATTTTGCTTTCTTTCCTTATATTTTTTTTTTCTATGTTTGCCCTACTGTGATTAGGACCAACGCCATTCAAATCTTACAATTCAGCGCCGGGGTTCACATGTCTGTTACGGAACGAGGCTGTGGATCAGAGAGAAGCTGATATGAAGATGAGAAAGTGGATGAAATGAAATTAAAGTAATGTGGATGACAGGAAATATTACTATGGAGCAAATTTTATAATGAATATCTAGGAAAACCGGAGAAACGCCACTTCGTCCATCACAAATTCAACATGCGGTCCTCTAGGATCAAGGTGAGAAACAAGCCATTTCTAACTCCTTACAGCGCTGCCGTAAAACTTAATATTGTTGTCTAGTGTGCTGAATATTTGTATCTGTTATGTCAAGACATTAAACGGATACAGAAGGCTTTGTGTGTTTGTGTGTGTGTTTGGACAGTGTAACTCAAAAAGGAAAAATTAGTGAAATCTTTCAAGGATTCAATAGAAGATTTTCAGGAAAATCCTTCCACCCCTAACTACCCTTAACATGGAATATTTTTCAAAACTTTTGATTTTCTTGGAAATGGATCTAATGACTTTAATTACAATATCACACGTTTAGAAATTTTGTTACAAGTAATGGATATCTTGAATCTTTTAGGAATAGCCTCTGATGACCCCTTCATTCTGGGTGAAAGTTGTATAATCCTTAAACCGTAAGAGATATACATAACATACTACATAAAATGTACTTCTTGTTAAAACACACCATTTATGTCACATAGTTTTTTGTAGAATTAACCATTTCCGTGATATTCCTTGTTAATGGTTTTAACTTTAAACTACTTAAACCTTCAGCAAGCGGGCAGTTATATTTCGTTTCATGTATCTTTAGTTTTACTCGTAGGCTTAGAAAGCGTTTAATTCCAATATGTGTTTTCATTCGGTATATATTAATCAGTTTATTCGATTTAATTCGCTAAACTCAAAACCTATCTTCTCCTATAGATATAGAGTTATGTACACCATTTTTATAAATTGTATTTCCTAATATATTTGTAACACACTGTTTCGTTGAAATTTTTCTTCGGTGAATAACTTTTTATAATTGTTTTGTAACACAAAGAGGAAAAGCTGTAAAAAATTGAATGACTATACTAATTATTGTTTTAAAATAAATATATGACCAATATTAAAATTCCAACCAGATGTTTTATTGCGTACATTACGGAATTTATTGTGGAATTTTTTTCAGACCTCTAGCTATATTTACGTGGGAAAAGATAGATTTTGCATATGGGAAAATAAGGAGTAAATGAAATCTGAGAAAGTGGCTGTAAAGCATAACATAGAGAACAATTTAACCAGCGCAACGTTTTAAAATGTCCGCTCAAAGGATGTGTCCTAGGCGAATCAAACATTGCATATATATACTTTAAGGTACGGAACACATTTTGCAGAAAATCCAAATATCGACATTTTTGAACGAAATAGCTGAAATGTACATCAGGTGTCCCTGTAACAGGTATTAAGTACTGTCTGTTCAGCGGTGTTATAGCTAGTGGTTTGGGGTGGGTTTTCGCTCAAGTAACACTTTAATCTGTGGGTTGGCTACACGTATGCTGAAATCGTTCTGCGCATTGTAAAACAGTCAACAAAGTTGCAATACTTCATCAAGCGTCGGATGACGAGTCTTCAAAATCTACAGGAATCAGACATTATGCAGCAAACACGCAAATATTATTGCCAACAGTGCTTCCTTCTTCCACTCTGTCAAGCGGCTTTAACCATCACCTGCTTCAGACTAAGAAAACACTACCACCTTCTAATTGTTATCTAAACACCTATTATTTAGAAGGGTGCCTATCGCACTACCTAAAACAGCGCCGAACAGACAGTATCTCTTTCATTTTCTTTATTAATAATTACTCGAATCATTGTTGCCATCATCGGCTTCTTCAGTTTATTTTATTCTTATGTATCATTTAAATACTACAGCAATATCATGAGCTTTTGTTTAGAAACAACTGTTGGTAAATTCTCGCTGAACTGTGGGGTTTAATTACGTTAGTTTTTCAGTATTATACAGCACTGTTTTTAATTCTTAACAACTTTCTAGATAAATTAATTTTCAAATCTGAATATTCCATTTAACCGTTTCATGATCATTCTTATTTTGAAAATTGTAGCCACAAAGTGTTACCATTATAACGCATTGAGCCATTTACCATAAGGCTGAGATATTTCAGCCTTACTGTGTTACATTGGCGAAACTGTAGAAAATATATCATTTGATAAAGATATACATATATTTTATAACTTTCGGTAGCGCATATGTAAATAGTAGCTAGAGTCTGTGTCAAGTTAGTTCAGTCCTGATGTCAACAACAAGGCGGAGCTGGCTCAACTCGCCGCGTGTTAACGGTACATGTGCGCACAAAGTTTTGCAACACTAGCGGCATATATCAGCAATCTGTGGAGAGTACTTTGAGAAATGTGGCAATTCTGTGTCAGAATGCACTGCATGCAAAATTGTATTTAGAGTCGATGGTTCATTTCTGAAAAAACAAATCATAAACTTTACTGCGAATAGCACTTTTCGCAAAATCATCGTATTTCTCCGAACGTTTTTTACATTTATGTGATTTTCCCGGTGTTCTTAGACTTCCGGATGCTTGCTGTTCCATTCTAACACTATGCACACTAAATGCAGAAACGCCAAGATCACCCGTTTCTTTTTCGATATTCTTTATGGCCGATTCGGCGTTCGTTTCTTTAAGCACCGCGAAACAATGCGCGACCATTCGCCTCTCGACACTTTAAAGGCTTGCTTCGTTTGTATTTTATTACGACTAATCATCCATGATCAAAAGCTTACTGCTTTTAAACTGCATATAGGCATGCAGGCTTGTGAGGCATGCGAGATGTACAGGAAATACAGTCTTAAATAACACATTATCAGAGGCGACCTGCACTATAAACAATAACAGCTTAATGAGCATTCAACACGAGAATTACCGGTTGTTTAAGAGGGCTGTCTGGTACAGACTTGTAACTTATTGTGTATATAATACCAATGTTCTTCAGTAATATAAGTTAGCTGCATTTTATTTAACAGTAATAAGTTAATAAAGTCAATATATAATTTCGCCGGTCTTCTGTCTAATCTATATGGTTTTTTATAGAATGTGTACGTCTGTTGTAAATATTCCTTTCAGAATTCACGAACCCAGAGCCATCTGCTTGCTATGTGTCGGATATGGATAAAATGTCGGGCTATTACCTTTTATAAGAATCGAAGCATTTGCATACTTTTCTCTCCGAAACTAACTCGCGCAGAGCAGTGATCTGAAAACTATTACAGTACTGTACTTTTAGGAGGCTGTTACAATATGCATCCACGTAAAAGTTAACACCCATTACCTTCCCTGAACCAATCAACAGCCTAACGCTCTTTTGCTTCAGTATCTCCGTCTCTCTCTCTCTCTCTCTCTCTCTCTCTCTCTCTCTCTCTCTCTCTCTCTCTCTCTCTCTTCCCTCCCATGTGCTGACATCAGGAGTGAACTAACTTGAGACAGATAACAGATATAGTATTGCATCACACCCAAAATTTCCAAAACGAAATTTCACTGGAAATACATTTTTATGGGCCCCTGACACCACTTGGTATTTAAGTTCAGTATGTTCCAGTATCTTCTGCGACACGAAGATTTATGGGAAAATCCCCCCACCCAATTATCCTTTACATGGGGCAAATTGAGAAATTTTCTCGAAAAATGGCTGTAACGATTTTATTAGAATCTCAAGCGTTTAAAATATTTTCATGACAAGCGATGTGTATATCTTGAATTCTTATATGGGAATAGCCTCTGAAGACCTCTAACCTATGGCTAACTGGTAAACCGTAAGAGATGGACAAAAAATCTGACACATGTCTAACATAATAGACCCACCCTTTGTTTGACTACGTCTATGTGACACAATCACTACAGAAAAGGTGAATCTATAGAGAAAACATAAATCAAGAGATATGACAAACAGGATATAAGGAGGTACGCAACACGCTTCCAAGTTCAAGTGAATTAGAAAGAATTAGAATTGTTATGAGATTTGGAAAGTGTTAGTAAGAGGCGTCAAAGGAAAACATATGCCGTCAACACAGAGTGCAGAGTAACATGGTAGTTTTTTCCTTTTTTTGTTTTATTTACTACGGTTTTGTTGTTTTTCCTATTTGTTTCGCCGTCTTTACCTACAGATACACATATATACAGTTACAAGCACAAATACACTCATTCCCGAGGCGGGACTCTAAACCACTATCCCGTACGCCACGAAGCACCAAAGCTAGGTAGGCTCTTTAGCGGGCGTGGCCATGTAGATCGGCAAAGGTGAACCGTGTAGCGCGTAATACCTCACGCTGCGTTCAGTAGCATACACCCCGTTAAGGTACCTACCTACCTACATGCTTTCAGTGAAGTTTTTAAAGTTAGTTACATTGCCTTTCTTTCTTTGCTACATTCATTCTGTTTTCTATGTTACAATCAGCGCCGGCGGTCAGATGTTTGATGAGGAACACAGTGAAGCTCATATAATGGTGAGGAAGTGGATGATATATAATTAAGCTAATGCGGATGACAGGAAGGATTACTATGAGGAAAATTGTGGAATGAATGGTTGGGGAAACCGCAGGAAATGCCGCTCATTCCAACCACTAATTCAGATTGCTATCACTGAAATCGAACCCGAGCCGCCTAGGTGAGAGACAAGTCATCCATACCCTCCGCCACCGCGCTGCGGTAACTAATTTATCACTTAATATTATTGTCTTGTGTGCTGAATTAAAGTAACTGCATTAAGAGGACTCAGAAGGGATGTGTGAGTGTGTGTGTGTATGTGTGTGAGTGTGTGTATGTGTGTGTATGTGTGTGAGTGTGTGTGTATGTGTGTGAGTGTGTGTGAGTGTGTGTGTATGTGTGTGATTGTGTGTATGTGTGTGAGTGTGTGTATGTGTGTGTGAGTGTGTGTATGTGTGTATGTGTGTGAGTGTGTGTGAGTGTGTGTATGTGTGTGAGTGTGTGTATGTGTGTGAGTGTGTGTATGTGTGTATGTGTGTGAGTGTGTATGTGTGAGTGAGTGTGTGTATGTATGTGTGAGTGTGTATGTGTGAGTGTGTATGTGTGAGTGTGTGTGTGTATGTGTGTGAGTGTGTGTATGTGTGTGAGTGTGTGTATGTGTGTGAGTGTGTGTGTATGTGTGTGAGTGTGTGTGAGTGTGTGTATGTGTGTGTATGTGTGAGTGTGTGTGTGAGTGTGTGTGTATGTGTGTGAGTGTGTGTATGTGTGTGTGAGTGTGTGTATGTGTGTATGTGTGTGAGTGTGTGTGAGTGTGTGTATGTGTGTGAGTGTGTGTATGTGTGTGTGAGTGTGTATGTGTGAGTGAGTGTGTGTATGTGTGTGAGTGTGTGTATGTGTGTGAGTGTGTGTGTATGTGTGTGTGAGTGTGTGTGTGAGTGTGTGTATGTGTGTATGTGTGAGTGTGTGTATGTGTGTGTGAGTGTGTGTATGTGTGTGAGTGTCTGTATGTGTGAGTGTGTGTATGTGTGTGTGAGTGTGTGTGTATGTGTGTGTGAGTGTGTGTGTGAGTGTGTGTATGTGTGTGAGTGTGTGTGTATGTGTGTGTGAGTGTGTGTGTGAGTGTGTGTATGTGTGTGTATGTGTGAGTGTGTGTATGTGTGTGTGAGTGTGTGTATGTGTGTGAGTGTGTGTATGTGTGTGAGTGTCTGTATGTGTGAGTGTGTGTATGTGTGTGTGAGTGTGTGTGTATGTGTGTGTGAGTGTGTGTGTGAGTGTGTGTATGTGTGTGTGTGAGTGTGTGTATGTGTGTGAGTGTGTGTGAGTGTGTGTGTGAGTGTGTGTATGTGTGTGAGTGTGTGTGAGTGTGTGTATGTGTGTATGTGTGAGTGTGTGTGTGAGTGTGTGTGTGAGTGTGTGTGTATGTGTGTATGTGTGTGGGTGTGTGTATGTGTGTGTATGTGTGTGAGTGTGTGTATGTGTGTGAGTGTGTGTATGTGTGTGAGTGTGTGTGAGTGTGTGTATGTGTGTGAGTGTGTGTATGTGTGTATGTGTGTGAGTGTGTATGTGTGAGTGAGTGTGTGTATGTGTGTGAGTGTGTGTGTATGTGTGTGAGTGTGTGAGTGTGTGTATGTGTGTGAGTGTGTGTATGTGTGAGTGAGTGTGTGTATGTGTGTGAGTGTGTGTATGTGTGTGAGTGTGTGTGTATGTGTGTGAGTGTGTGTGTATGTGTGTGAGTGTGTGTGTATGTGTGTGTGAGTGTGTGTGTATGTGTGTGTGAGTGTGTGTGTGTATGAGTGTGTGTGAGTGTGTGTGTATGTGTGTGTGAGTGTGTGTATGTGTGTATGTGTGTGTGAGAGTGTGTGTGAGTGTGTGTGTGAGTGTGTGTATGTGTGTGAGTGTGTGTGTATGTGTGTGTGAGTGTGTGTATGTGTGGGAGTGTGTGTGTATGTGTGTGTGAGTGTGTGTGTGTGAGTGTGTGTGTGTGTGTGTGAGTGTATATATACACCTATAGTAAAGGTAACCGGTTTCGTGACACTCCTTGTTAATGGCTTTAACTTTAAACTACTTAAACTTTCCTCAAGCAAGCAGGTATCTTTGGTTTCATATATCTTAAGTTTTACTCGTGCCCTTGGAAAGAGAGCAGAATTTCAATGACAAAGTCAAAGTGACAGCTTTTAACTTTTGTTATTTTAGGTTTACCAATTTCCCTTCTATTTATAAGAAACTAAGAGTAAGGCCATTTATGGTAATAGAGTAATCTTTTGTAAAAATAGTTTTTTTTTTTTTTTGCAGAACAAATGGAGAAATTTATGTGAATGAAGCACATCCCAATTTTTGCACAGGTATTATAATAATAATAAGTTTAGTTTGAATAGGTGTTTTCATTCTGTATACATTAATTATCGGCGGCGTGTAGCTAAGTGGTTACACCACTCTCCTCCCATCTGGGCGGCCCGAGTTCAATCCCAAGTGCCCACATGTCCATCATCACGTGTTCTATCATCTATTTCACTTGCATTTCATATCATTCACTTCCCCATGCTCACATGCCTGGCTACCGCTCGTTCCGGGTTCTGTGATTTTGCGCTGTTTGCTCCGCGACAGGCCACTGACCACTAGCCACCCACTAGTCAATCTTACATAGGAGGAGAGTAAACCGAATACGAATAGTATAATAATTAGTTTATCGATTTAATTATCTAAAGACAAATTCTATCTTTTCCTTAACATATTGAGTTACATGCCGAAGTTTTATAAATTGCATTTGCTAATACCTTTGTAACGACTTGCCTGGTTAAACTTTTTCTTGTTCTATATAATTAATATTCCATGCCAGAAAGTGGACAAATTGCGGAGAAACAGAGAATGAGTATACTAATTAGTTTTTTAAAAGTAATTTTAGAACAGTGTCGGAAGATATTTAATAACACACGTTATGCTCTGCTTTGTGGAATGTTTTCAGACCTCTAACTGTATTTTTGTGGCAGAAGAAGTATTTTGCATATTAGAAAATTACAAATATATAAAGCATGGGAAAAATTATTTTTAACGTTTAACATAGAGCCATTTAACCAGTACAACTATTTAAAATGGCGTAATTGCAGCGCTGCCTTGATTAATTTATCGCTTAATATTATTGCTTGTGTGCTGAATAATTGTAGCTGAGCTAATAACCGGTTTAAGGGGACTTTGTGTTTGTGCGCTTGTCATGACAACATAACTCAAAAACGAAAAGTCGAGAGCCTTCCAAAGATGCGACACGAAGATTTCAGGAAAATCCACCCACCCCTTACCATCCTTAACATGGAACACTTTTCGAAACTTTTGATTTCTTAAAAATGGCTCTATTTTAATTAATATATCGTTAGTGTAAGATATGTTAATGACAAACTATATATGTACATCTTTTATTCTTATCTGGGAATAACTTCTGAAGGTATGTTTTTTCTGGATAACTTTTGGCTAACGGACAAAAATTATTACACAAAAAGTCTAACATAATGTGATCCATTATTTGACCGCAAATCGTATGTGGTGATACAATAGCTGCAAAAAATGTGAATCTCTAAAGAGGAAAGACATACAAGAATATGGCAAATGGTTGACTAACGGGTTGTAAGCAGGGAACGCAAAACGTTCCAAGTTAAAGTGAGATTTTGGAATGTGATAGTAAGAGCCCTCAAGGGAAAACATATCTGCTCAAAACAGAGTGCAGGGTAACATGGAAGGTTTTTTTATTTTATTTTCCTTGTTTATGTTGTTTTCCTATTTGTTTCGCCATTTTTACCTAGACACAGTTACAAGCACACATACACTCAACCATTTCAGAGGCGGGACTCGCACCGACATCCCTTGCGCCACGAAGTACCAAAGCTGCTGTTTCCCATGGCCGCGCTCGCTGAAGTGTCTCGCTTTGGTGCTTCGTGGCGCAGGGGATCGTAGGTACGAGGCCCGCATTGGGCATGTGTTCATATGTTTGTAAAATGTGTATATGTGTGCGTATTAAAAGCAAACGGTAATCAAACAGAAAACAAAGTAATTATAAGGAAAATTAAAAAAGAGGAAAAACGAAATTCAGTGCCGGAGTTCCAGCAAAACTCCGGAACTGTACTTATTTAAAAAAAAGAAGAAAAAGCTATATTCTTAAGCTAGTACGGCCACGGCAGAGGTGAACTGTGAGGCGCGTGATGCCAAACGCGTTAAGATGCCTACTTACATGCTTACAGTGTAAGTTTTTAAAATTAATTGCAGTACTTTTCTTTCTTTTTTACATTCTTTTTTTTTTATCCTACATTTACTCTCCTGAATTCAGGGCTTGCGCCCTCCAAAACGAAAAAGACAGCGCCAAAGGTCAGATATGTTTTTAGGAATAGAGGTTTTGGAATAAGAGAAAGCTGATATGAAAGTGAGTAAGTGGATGATAAGAAATGACGGACAAGAATATTCATATTACTATGAAGCAAATTATAGAATGAATTACAGGGTAAACCTGAAAATACGCATCTTCGTCCATCACAAATTCACCATGCGGTCCCCTGGGATCGAACCCGAGCATCCTAGGTGAGAGACAGGTCATCTATACACTCGTCTACAGCGCTGTCGTATTTAATTTATCTCTTAATATTATTGTCGTTTATGCTGAATATTTTAACCGCCTTGTTGACCGTATTAAGGGGACACAAGGGGACTGTGTGTGCGTGTGTGTGTCTGGAAAGCACGACTCAAAAATGAAAGGTCGGAAAAATACCATACTTGGTATTTAAGTTCAGAACCTTCCAAGGGTGCAACACGAAGATTTTCAGGAAAATCCGCCCACCCCAAAATACCCGTAACATGGAAAATGTTTGGAAACTTTTTATTTTCTCAAAAATTGGCTCTAAGGATTTTAATTAAATACCATACGTTTTAGATATTTTAATTAAAAAACATGGATCTTTTGAATCTTCTGGAAATAGCCCGTGAGAACCTCTTCTGGCTAACATTTGGTTAACTGGTAAACCGTAAGAACCCTCAAAGAAAACCATATGTACTCAAGGGCCGAGCCGTGGCCGAGTGGTTAGACCACTCGACTCTCACCTAGACGGCCGGGGTTCGATCCCAAGCGACCGCATGTGAGATTTGTGGTGGACAAAGCGGCGCTGGGGCGGGTTTTCTCCGGGTACTCCGGTTTCCCCCGCCATCGCATTCCACCGGTGCTCCATCATCATTCATGTATCGCCTGCGGTGCCATTAGTAGTTAAAGCGGGCGTTAAACACTACCAAAAAAAAAAATATATATATATATATATATTATGTACTCAAAGCATAGCACAGAGGAACATGGAAGGAGGTTTTTTTTCCTCCTTACGTTTCTGTTGTTTTTCTTACTTTTTTGCCGTTTTTACATGGAGATACTCATACACAGAATTACAAGCATACTTAAGCTTACTCTCGAGGGGGACTCGATCCCTGGATCCCGTACGCCACGAAGCATCAAAGATGTCTATGGAGCGCACCCGTGTAGACGGAAAAGGTGAGCCGTGCAGCGGAGTGATGCTTAACGCTGCGTTCAGTAGCATACAGCCCGTTAAGGTACCTACTTACATTACCCTCCTGTGTTTAGGGCTTACAATTCAGCGCCGAGAGTCAGATGTCTGTTGAGGAGTAGAGGCTGTGATCAGAGTGAAGATGTAGATGATATGAAGTGGATGGTAGGAAAGATTACTATGGAGGAAATTGTGGAATGAATGGCGTGGGAAATCGGAGAAAACGCCGCTTTGTCCATCTCAAATTCAGCGTGCAAACCCCTGGGATCGTATCTCAGCCGCCTAAATGACAGAAGAACCGTCTATACACTCCGCCGCAGCGCTTCCGTGATTAATTATTAACTGAATATTATTGTATGGTGAATACTGTAACTGCAGTAAGGGGACACAGAGGGCTTTGTGTGTGTGTATGTGTGTGTGTGTGTGTGTGCGCGCGCGCGCGCGTGTCTGGACAGCATAACTCAAAAAAGAAAAGCCGGTGAAATACCGACCTTGGTATTTCAGTTCAGAATCTTACAAGAATGCGACACAAAGGTTTCCGGGAAAATCCCCCAACCCCAACTCTCCTTTACATGAGACAGTTTTAGAAATCTCTTATTTTCTCAAAATTGGCTCTAACAATTTTATGAAAATGCCATGTTTAAGATATTTTCCTGACAAATGATATGTATATCTTGAATTATCTGGGAATAGCTCCTGAAGACCTCTTCATTCTGAATAACGTTTGGCTAACTGATGATCCTAAATAGATGGAGACATTTACTATAGAAAGAGTCTAACATAATATGTCCCTTTATTTGACTGCGAATCGTCTATAGTGATAAAATCGTTGCAGACAATCTGAATCTCTAAGCAGGAAAGACAAAGTTAGAGATATGGCAGATTTCGTGACTAACGAGATATGTGGAGCGAACGCAAGATGGTTCCAAGTCCAAGTGAACTAAGAGCCCTAAAAAAATGATATATGCTCAAACCAGAGTGCAACGCAACATAGAACTTTTTTTTTCTTTTTCTTTTTTTTACCCTCAACGCTTTTACTGTTTTTCTTATCTGTTTAGCCGTTTTTACTTACAGATATACATACACAGTTAAAATTTACCGAGGCGGGACTTGAACCCACGAAGCACCAAAGCTAGGCTCTTTAGCGAGCGTGGCTATGTACACCTAAGTTTCGTAGCATAAAGGTAACGTCTTGCATGCTTTCAGCATAAGTTACAATACTTTTGTTTCTTTCCCATATTTTTCCTCTGTTAGCGCTAATGTGTTTAGGTGCCGGGGTCAGATAGCAGGGTCTGTGGATCAGAGAGAAACTCATATCAACGTGAACAAGTGAAACGACGGAAATGTGGGTGAAAAGAATATTCCTTTGGAGCAAATTATACCCCCCGATCGGAGACGCCGCTTCGTCCATCACAAATTCAGCAGGCGGTCTCCAGGGATCGATCCCGAGTCGCCTAGGTGAGTGACAGTCATGTGTACACCCTGCCACCGCGCTGCCGTAATTAACTTATCACTTAATATATAATTGTCTTGTGTGCTGAATAATTGAAACTGCATTAAGGGGATTTGTGTGTGTGTGTGGGTGTTTTTTTTTTTGTAGTGTTTAATGCTCGCTTTTACTATGTTTGGCATCGCAGATGATGACAGAGGTCATGCATGGAATGAAGATGGAGCACCGGTGGAAAGTGTTGGCGGGGGAAACCGGAGAACTCGGAGGAAACCAGACCCTTCACCACATTGTCCACCACAAATCTCGCCTACGGTCGCTTGGGATTGAGAGGTGAGAGGCGAGTTGTCTAACCACTCGGCCACGGCGCAGTTGTGAGTGTATGAATGTGTATGCGAGTGTCTGGGCAGCATTACTCAAAAACGAAAAGTCGGTGAAATATCATACTTGGTATTTAACTTCTTCTAAGAATGTGACACGAAGATTTTCAGGACAATTCTGCTATCTCTAATTACCCTAAACATGTAACATTTTTGGACGCCTTTGATTTTCTCAAAAATGGCTCTAACGATTTTAATTAAAATATCATATATTTAAAATACCTATTACAAGTAATGCATAACTGGAATCTTCTGGGATTAGTCTCTGAAGACGTGTTCATTCTGGCTGTCAGTTGTATAACTGGTAAACCGTAAGAGATAGATACCATAAATGTACTATACAGAAATGAAGAACTCGTTAAAACACACAATTTATGTCATACACATTTTGTAGAGTTAACTGTTTCCGTAATACTCCTTATTAATGGCTTTAACTTTAAACTACATACACTTTCCTCAAGCGGGAAGTTATCTTTCGTTTCATATATCTTAAGTTTTACTCGTGCCTTTGGGAAGTGAACCGAATTTCAATGACGAACTCATAGCCATAACTTTTAAGAGTTTTGATTGTAGGTTTATCTTAACATATTCCGTTATTCCCTACTATTTATAAGGAACTAAGTATTAAGTACATTTATGGTAATAGAGTAATCTTTTGTAAATATAGTTAAATTGCAGAACAATTGGAAAACGCTATGTGAATGGAGTACATCAGAATTTTATTACTGGCATTATTTGTAGCAATAGAGCTTTTTATACAAAGTTTAATTCCAACATGTTTTTTTCATTCTATATGTATTAATTAGTATATTCAATTTAAAGCTAAACTCAAATCTAACTTCTGTTGTAGATATAGTCATACACACCGTGTTTATAAATTGCATTTCCTAATATATTTGTAACAAATTGTTTGGTTGAATTTTTTTTTAGTCAATTATCTTTTTTACAATTGTTTTATAACATAACGTGGTAAACGTGTAAAAAGAAAAAAAATAGTGAACGGCTATACTTATGAATGTTTTAAAACAAATATACGACCAATATCAGAAGTCCAACCAAAGATTTTATTACGCTCATAATGCGCTGCTTTGTGGAATATTTTCAGACTTCTAGCTGGTTTTTGTGGGACAACATAGATTTTGTATTTAAGAAAATAACGAATAAATGAAACCTGAGAAGGTGGCTGTAAAGCATAACATAGAGCCATTTAACCAGCGCAACGTTTTAAAATGTCCGCTCGAAGGATGTGCTATATCTGCCCTAGGAGAATCAAACATATATACTTCAATGTATGGAGCATTTTTTGCAAAATATTCAAATATCGATATTTTGATCAAAATAGCTAAAAGTACTTTAGATTTCCCCATAACAGGTTTTAAGTATGTCTGTTGAGGAGTTTTACAGCTAGTGGTTTGGGGTGCCTTATCGCTCAAGTAACGCTTTAACCTGTGAGAGTATGCTGAACTCATTCCGCGCGTGACAAACAGTCAACAGTGTTGCAATACTTCACTGAGAGGCGGATGACGAGTCTTCAAAATCTACAGGAATCAGACAGTACATAGTGAACACTCAAACATTATCGGCAACAGATCTTCCTTCTTCCACTTAGTTACTCGCCTTTACCCCTTGCTTGCTACAGATTAAGAAAACACTACCGCCTTCCAATTGCTAAACCCCTACCTGCTTAGAACGGCGCCCCATCACACTAGCTGGCACACCGCTGAACAGACAGTATCGGTTCCATTTCCTTATTACCACAATATTACCCTATAGTTTCAAATGGATGATACACAGCAATTTCACCGTAGTTTCCCAAAAGTTTTGTACTGTTCCATTTTGGAATACTTTGCTATAATCATAAATAACCTCTTATTATAGCTTACGTTCTACTTGCAAGTTCCATCCATAACAAATAATATACGAGTGCCATCCAGAAATTGACAGACGATTTGGCATAACTAAACAATAAGGAAAGTTATCTACACAAAACTTTATTTATCAGGTTACACTACCATTCTCTATTTTTCAACGTAATCGTTATTACTATCAACGTATTTATAGTCACGTGGTATCGGTTTTTCAATGCAGATGTTATGCTCTTCCACCGCTAAAGATATGAGCCACTTTGAGGTGGAACACCGGTTTTTCTTAATTCTTTTAAGCCAACATTTGCTTTAACTCCTTCATAACGATCGATAAACTTCCACTCCGGTCTTCATCTTCCTTAATTATTCGTAAAGTATGTGCCATTTTCTCACTGAAGATTCGTTCATTGCATTATCACCAAACACTTGCGTTGTTTGCCTATAAAATTCGATTGGCCGAACATTTTGTGCAATAAAAAAAAACGAACAAGTTCTTTGACGGTAGAAAAGTATAACTGGTACCACGTGTCAGTAAATATCTTGACAGAATGGAGATTACTTTTAGAAAATGAGTAAGATACTGCAAATTTTTAAATAAAATTTTGTGTTGACAACTTTCGGTATCATTTAGTTACGTCAAATCGTTTTTCACTTTCTGGATGGCCCTCGTACTATGACGTCATATTAGTAAAGTTGAACACCACAAGGCGTCGACCGTCCCATTAAATAATTCCTCAGCCAGGTTAGTTTTATTGTTACTTTATTGCTTTTTTACCCCCACAGAAGGCGTATGTAGGAGAGATGGAAAGTTGCCGGGACTTGACTTACGGACTGCTAGTCCACGTCTGGCTGCTCTAACCACTGAGCTACCATGGCAACATCCCGACACGACGCAAATGCGTCTTGGAATGTAATACCGTGTCGGCATGCTGATTTGTAGATGGTTTAAACAAATATTTTGGCTTTTAGCATCTAAATGGTGCATTTATTGTTTAATTTTGAAAAAAAGTACTATTTTGTTTTAAACTATGCTCTGCGGCTCTTTTGGCCTTGATTTTATGCAGGACAACCCTCAATTCCCTGAATGAATATCATGATAACGTATAGCATTTTAAAATATCTGTAACCGCAGCAAAACTGTAAATGCAGTAAAATACTTACGAGGCATTTAAAATGTATAATCACGTAAACATATCTAGCTAAGGATATCTCAAAGCAAATTTATTTACTTATGGCAGAGGTAAGGCCATTTGGCCTTCTCATTTTCTCGCCAAATAGAAACATAACAAGTAAAACATTCTGTACACAATCATGGTAGATGGTACCGTTAAGTTTATCCAAAAATGTAAATGTAAATGGCGTGTTATTTTTGGACGCTCTTTAACTACTGTGGTTCTCAGCGTCCCATTCTAAATTGGGCGTGAAAGACTGCTTAATTTTGCTCAGAGGCCTCTCAGTCAGGCTTGAGGTTCTTTTATGTGCCATAAATCTACGACACGGGACCCACAGCTTTACTTCCCTTTCGAAGGAAGCCATGCTAAGGATTTTTACGCCCGAAAAAATCCGTCGTCCTCCGCCGGGTTTGAACCCGCGACCTTGGGTATATGAACCCAATTACACCACGGAGGGCGACAAGTTCATCCAAAACAAACACAAAACAGAAATAACAAAACATTACGACAATAACATTTAGTTAATATAAAAGTACAGATAAATGAATTTAAAACAAATAGTTTTAAAATATTTATGCTAATCTAATCTACAGGGTAAAAAAGTATTGAATATTGCATATAAACTTTAAATGGACCAATAATATGAAGTGTGACTCTTCTTATTCCCAAGAGAGATAGAGGCTCTTCTGGCCACTTAAGTGGCAACGCCCTATAGAGCCAAATAATTTTAAAGTACACTGTGGTATAAGTTTGAGATATTCTAATAGTTCTATGTGGCTGTTGGGGTGGTAAAGGGGTTACGGGTTCGTATCCCGGGTGCAGGTTTTGAGTATTAGGAATGGTGTGGATTTTTGGGTGCCCTAGCTCAGGATTTTAACTAGCATGGAAACTCTTTTCAGGGTGTGGTACGACACAAGTGCTTTATTCAATTTTTTCGGCCGTCGAACACACACGCATTCCTCTTAATTTTCTCCTGTGAAACTATGCTTTACGCGAGCGCGACTATCTTATTAATTTTGATGCAGTGATATCGTCCGTACTCTAGTCTGTATTACAATAAATATTTCCCTCACGACTAAAGGTAGCCTGTTAGGCCCCACCACGAACCCTAAATATCACTCTTGGTTCTACCGATGTTCTACGCCAAGTGCCTCAAAATGTGTCCCCTGGCCAGCTGGAGCATTGTTTTCTCTTTTCCCGTAATGCTCCCCTCGGGTAGTGTCCTCTCACCCCCTTCAGGTCAATGCGCTACCCTAACGGTATACTGTTCTACCAGCTCGTGACAACTCGGCTACTTAGACGTGTTTGAAAACTTTCTTCACTTTCCATTTCCAATGTGCATTTATATTTCCCTTCCTGGTATAATTTATATTATTATCTATGATTTATTTTTCCCTTCTGAATAACTCTTTGTCCAGTGACAAGACATGTACTTTCTCACTGTGCAATAGTATGCACTAATAACATTTTTCCTTTAAGCTTCCAAATGACTTCTCATTATTTTCTCTAAAGGCAATGTATAGCCCGTAGACTGCAGATAAACAGATTCAAGATCTACAGATGTACACAGTAATTTGAAAACCCAAGGTAAGGAAAATGTCTTCTGGTAGCAATGAAGCTGACCAGAAAGGCAAAACTACAGCAAGGACTTAGCTTCAAACTTCTCAAATTCCTACTGCATCAGTCATGGTGACCAAATTTAAAGCAATATGGATAAATAATCTGAAGCACACATCTTACAGAAAATTATATGAAATAAGATTACTAAACAATTAGTGTTTTCCAACACAAATTGCAGAGAAAAATCAAATTAAAATATTAAGAAAAGGCCATACAAAACTAACACATGCCTATTTACTATCAAAAGAAACATCCTATTATGTTAAGTGAATAAACCCTCTTACATTTAAACACATATTTCAATGCTCAAAATACAGTCATGCCAGAATATAGTCAAATGTTTCAAACAACATTTCATTATCACTATAACCAACAAACACAAAAAATCTTATATATTCCATTCACATTACTTTCTCTACATCTCTATAATAAATTATTGTTAAGAAGCTTGTTCTTCTACCTACTTCATGATAATCAAACTTGTCCTTATTACTTGATTCCTTTTAGTAAAAGAGAAAAACTCTAATGTGTTCCATTCAGATGATGTCCTCTAGCTGTTCGATAAACAAAGCTTTTATTCCAAACATTAATTTGTTATCTACATCATGTTAATCAAGATAAACACAGGCAGAATTAGGCTTATTACTAGCTTTCTTGCAAATAGAAGGAAAATAAGGAAATGCATAGCCTCGTCCTTTAAAAGTCGGTCACTAAGTGAAAGAATTGAAATTTCAACCTCTTTGCTTGCCAGGAGTAAACAAACGAGAAAAAAGAGTCCTCCCCTTTGAGAAAAGTTTAACGGTTAAACGGTTAACTCAAAAAAAGTGTACATGACATAAATGGAGTCTTTTAATAAGATCTACATTTTTGTATAGTAAGTTTTTGTATATTTCTTACGGTTTGCCAGTTATATAAAAGTCATACAGAATGATCAGGTCTTCATAGGCTATTCCCAGAGAATTCAAGATATACATTTCGTTGTTATAAAAATATCTTACACACAAGGTATTTTAATCAAAATCTTTAGAGTCACTTTAGAGAAAATAAAAAATTTCGAAAAATGTTCCACGTAAAGGATAGTTTGGGGTCGGGGGATTCTGCTGAAAATCTTCGTGTTGCATCCTTGGAAGATACCAAATTAATACCAAGTTTGATATTTAACGGTCTTTTCGTTTTTGAGCTATGCTGCCCATAGACACACTGAATTTTTGGAGTTTAAGGGCCCTCAAAATATGTATTTCCGGTGAAATCTTGACATCGAATTTTTGGGTGGAATAGAATATAAAATGTTCTATAAAAATGACCCATTATCTCAAAACTAATTGACACAATAAATAGAATTTATTTTAACGACAAATTTTTATGTAAATGGGTTAGTTACTTTTTTAAATTTAAAAATCATCATTTTTCAATAACATTTTTAGAGCTTTATTAAAAATACTCATACCTTTCCTTCTAATGAACAGAAGCATTCTATTTTTCATCAATCAAATACAAAGATATTACTGAATATACCTTGCAAAATTTAGTTCATTATCTTAAATAGTTGCTGATATATGTAATGGGTCAAAATTTAACTTTGGCAAGATAGGGCATTTCGACTCCCTTTGAAGCTAAACAGCCTCTATATTAAACATAGCACGTCTCTAGTATTTAGCATACATTTAGATATAGCCCTGTAATTACTGCACTATTTAAAAGAGAAGGAGCATTTTCTTGAAACATTGCAAAAATTACCCAGAGCTTTATTCTCAGTTAACTGAAATAGGTTATTCCTCATATTGTCATTATTTATTACCGTTACAAAAGTTTTAAGTAAAATGTGTTTGATCAATAGTTTTTCTCCAAATATAAATCTTAATGCTTCATTACATATTTAGCAATATCTATATTTAATTCACTTTCCACTTTAGAAAGTATGTTGTTGTATAGGTGTTTAAGGGTAATCAACACTCACTTTCTATATCAACTTAAAATGATTCCCAAGATGCAATTTTATATTTTGAGTATATCTTTGAAGACAGGTGGTATCTAAGAAGCATTTTTATTGATACTATGTGTATCATGACTGATGTTTCAGAAAATTGCTTTACCTAAACTTTATTTTCTCCATATGAGGTATAACATTACGTAAAACTTATAATTTAGTTGTAAAATGCTGTATACGAGGAATAAGAGGCAAAGTTTATGTTTAAAATCGTCAAATTTTCATCACGTAAGTAAGGGCTTTCACGCCAGACTGGAAAGTTCTGCACACAATACCATGAATATTAAACATCTACTTTAATAAATTATGTTAAAACTTTTGGAGTATATACATTTCATATAAATTCATATACCTATATTTGTTGAGCGTATCAATTTCATTTCCGAGTTATCTTCATTCAAAGTGTAATATGAATCAAATCCCGTAGTTATTACTTTCTATTATCACTTGAAATGCACCGAAAGTCAAACTTATATTACGATTACCACAAATCTTCCAAAATTATAGCACAAACACATAAAAGTGTTTCAATCTTGGTACGACTGCTCCAAATTACAATATTTAGGATTATAGCAGACACTTTCCTGATGCGAAATTAACACTGTGTAAAATTATGAAATTAAATAGCACTTATCTGCAATATTTTGAGTATAGCTTATTGGAATAAGCCATAATGATATATGTTAGTGGATTTTTAGGGAGTTTTATTTTTAAAAGTCAGCCTGCCTCGCGTTTCAAGATACCCGCCATGACACGTCTACCTCTGCCGAAGAAGTAATTTGTAAAGCGAAGTCGGAGATTTGCACAAATTAACAATGCCTTTCAAAAATAAAATAAATATATTGTTAACAGGTTTATAATGACTTATTACCATGTTGTAGGTATTAAGCACATTGGGATACTTTAAAATTATTGTGAACTATGAAATAGTTTGGGTTCCATTAAGCGAGAGATGTGAAAGACAAAGGGAAATTATAAGTACCTTTAAATGATTTTGGTGTGGTTCTGAAAATAATGACTTAATTAAAAGCAAAAGAGCTTTGAAAGCCATCTCTGCATTTCCCACAAATATGGGAGACCCGTAATTTCATTGTTTGTTGCGACCGCCGGCATCTGTTTGTGCGTTCTAGGTGTAGGAAACATACGTTTCCTAACAAAGATTTCCTAAAAATCCGAGCAGAAAAATTCCAAAAATGTGAGCATGAGCATTAATCTGTGCACACAATATCACTGCACTGCTCACAACATATCACTTATCTTGATAGAGCTTCTCAATAAAGGGTATCTAGAACTGATGTGTCTGCAGCTACTGTAGTAGACGATCCAACTTCAAAGAAACTAAACTATACTGACCACAAGAAGATGAACACCGTCGCTATATTTGACCGAATATGATAACAACATAAGAGGAGATGGCTCCACCCCACCCCTATCCTCTTAAAGCTAATTTCTTGTTCTTGTTCTTCTTATAACTTCCACTTCCCCAACTAATTCGCTCAACCAAAAGCGAATCAGTGTATGCATATTTCCCCATTTTTTGCGGTAGGTGGGGGTTTGAAATGCTACCGAGAAGCAAAAGTGTGGGGGTCATTACTCAGCTTTTTGTTTAAGCAATGGAAATGGTGCGAGTCGTCTCGGAGGGGTTTAGGGCAGCACAGTAACAAACTTGGAACGCAAAAACAAATTACTGGGTTTAATTTGTTTATTTTTTCACAGAAGCCGTGTGTAGGTAAGGAATTGAATAAGTAGAGTCAGATTGAAGAATTCAATGCCATAGCCGGGATTTCATTAACTACTGGGCTATACTACGAAGCCCGGGACTTAAACTACTTACGACATTGTAAGTTGCCATTGGGGTGTGACATATCAAAATAAATTGAGATCACATTGTGCTTTACCGGGAAATATGCTAGTCAATTGATGAATTCAAGCTGTAACTGCATTTTGCCATGGTAGCTCATTGATAAAGCAATCGACCAGAGACCGGAAAATCCGTGGATCAAATCCCGGCTATGGCATTGAGTTTTCCAGTCTGACTCTACCTATCCAACTCCTGTCCCACGCACGGCTTGTGTGAAAAAAAAAAAAATTAACGCACTTCTATTTACTGCCAAAAGAGGCATCAATTTGTGTTTTGTGTATAAGCTTACCAACATTGAATAATATTATTCTTCAATACCCAAGGTACAAGCATGCCCAGGGTACAAGCATGCCCAAGGTACAAGCATGCCCAAGGTACAAGCATGCCCAGGGTACAAGCATGCCCAAGGTACAAGCATGCCCAGGGTACAAGCATGCCCAGGGTACAAGCATGCCCAGGGTACAAGCATACCCAAGGTACAAGCATGCCCAGGGTACAAGCATGCCCAGGGTACAAGCATGCCCAAGGTACAAGCATACCCAAGGTACAAGCATGCCCAAGGTACAAGCATGCCCAAGGTACAAGGATGCCCAAGGTACAAGCATGCCCAGGGTACAAGCATATCCAAGGTACAAGCATGCCCAGGGTACAAGCATTGCCCAAGGTACAAGCATGCCCAGGGTACAAGCATGCCCAGGGTACAAGCATACCCAGGGTACAAGCATGCCCAGGGTACAAGCATGCCCAAGGTACAAGCATGCCCAAGGTACAAGCATGCCCAGGGTACAAGCATGCCCAGGGTACAAGCATGCCCAGGGTACAAGCATGCCCAAGGTACAAGCATGCCCAGGGTACAAGCATACCCAAGGTACAAGCATGCCCAGGGTACAAGCATGCCCAGGGTACAAGCATGCCCAGGGTACAAGCATGCCCAGGGTACAAGCATGCCCAAGGTACAAGCATGCCCAGGGTACAAGCATGCCCAGGGTACAAGCATGCCCAGGGTACAAGCATGCCCAAGGTACAAGCATACCCAAGGTACAAGCATGCCCAAGGTACAAGCATGCCCAAGGTACAAGCATACCCAAGGTACAAGCATACCCAAGGTACAAGCATGCCCAAGGTACAAGCATGCCCAAGGTACAAGCATACCCAAGGTACAAGCATACCCAAGGTACAAGCATGCCCAAGGTACAAGCATACCCAAGGTACAAGCATGCCCAGGGTACAAGCATGTACAAGCATGCCCAGGGTACAAGCATGCCCGAATACAAGATGTTTCAGATAACATTTGATTATCACTAACATTAACAAACACTAAACAATATATTAATGTAGTTTGAAATATCTATTTATATGAATACATACAACCCCAGAGTTCAAAAAATTACTATGTTATGCCTAATTTATCTTTATTTCTCGTTTTTGTTCTAGTGTAACGGTAACATTACAATATTCCTATTTTAATACACTGTTAGTACAACTATAAATATATGGGGTACTCTGTAATACCTTTATGTAAAGATATTTGCTGGTTAATTATCTAATATGTAATTGTTGAAATATGATACATTAATTTTTTTCATGATTTTTCTTTGTTGCGCTAGAAAGTCAAAAATTAAGTATTTAATGAAAATTGTCAGCCTATAAATATTTAGCATACTTTGTAATCCCTTTATACACAGATATTTGCTGGTTCATTATCAAATATGTAATTGTTGAAATATGATACATTCTTATTTTCATGATTTTTCTTTGTTGCGTTAGATATAAATATTTAGCATACTTTGTAATCCCTTTATACACAGATATTTGCTGGTTCATTATCAAATATGTAATTGTTGAAATATGATACATTCTTATTTTCATGATTTTTCTTTGTTGCGTTAGAAAGTCAAAAATTAAGTATTTAATGAAAATTGTCAGCCCCCGTATATAATACGTATTTAGTACCCAAATATTATATTCATAGAGCCTATTATGTATGTACACATGTTTTTAAAGCGTTTTATGTAGGCGCTACAAGTCCTAGGAATTCTATCACCTAAAATAAACAGTAGGTAATAAAATTATATGTAATGGAGATTATATGTAACATATATTTAATTTATGATGATATTTATTAACTAATGAATAGTAATATTATAATTCTTGTTATATGAAATAATATAAATAATTAATAGTTAAACAATCATTTTAAAATATATTAAATATTAATATAATTATAAATAATTCATAATTATTTATAATATCTACAATTTTTAATAACATATGTAATTATATATCTAATTTAAAGGAGGATATTGTCACTAAATTAATAATAATGTTATTTAATGGTTTGCAATTATAACGAAAAGCATTTAAGGGGAATCGAAATAGATTTTCGCAATTTTTTTAAATGTTCATGTTTTAATTTCATGGAATATTTCGGATACCCTGCTCATTTTAGTATACATTTCTTGAAGACACGCTAATTGTAAGTATTTTAAATAATTGTTGAAAGTAATCCTGCGTAGTGGCTTTATAAAACAGTTAAGTACAGTCATTTGGTAAATCATCAATAACTTTGT
The DNA here is from genome assembly GCA_030762935.1 of Hymenopus coronatus. Lineage (NCBI taxonomy): Eukaryota > Metazoa > Arthropoda > Insecta > Mantodea > Hymenopodidae > Hymenopus > Hymenopus coronatus. The sequence continues at coordinate 532,380,432 of CM060900.1, read as the reverse complement.
AAATATATGTGTTAGAGAAGATATATTTTATCTATTTTAATCGGAAAGTTTTACTTCAGCTATTGGCAGCATTGGCATCCCGTCATGTTTCATTCATATGGGAGTTTCGAAGTATTGAAAATTTCTGTTGGGAAAAATAGGTTAATTTTTTAATATATTTAAAAACAATTTCTGAAGTAAAATTCTCTATACAAACGCCGCATTATCTCAGAAATTAATCGACACAAAGAGCTGAGATTTTTACCACGTTTGCAGCTAAAGGGGCTTTGTTTTAACGAAAAAGTTTTTGTGTACATTGATTAGTTTTTTTTTTAATTTGAGGATTTTCATTTTTCAATAAAAATTTTATTAAAAAAAAGCATATCTTTTCTGCTAATCAACAGAATTATTCAATTTTTTATCAATAAACAGCAAAGGAATTGCTGAATACAACTTGAAAAATTTAGTACACTATCTTAAATAGTTGTTGAGAAAATGGGTCAAACTTTAACATTGGCAAGATAGAGCATTTCGCTGTAATTCTGCCGCACGGCTCTATTAATTATACCGTCTGATAAACGGAGACTACATTGGGGTAACTATAGTAGGAATGACAGTAAAATGTGCGGATAGTGGTGAAAACAGTGAAAGTAATTAAAAATTGGTTAGTAAGTAGAAAGACTGCGATTCAGGTTCAAAAACGACCGTGAATTCGATTCCGGCCAAATTGAGAAAATATCGGCTCGAGTGAGCATTTTGCCACCTAATAAACAGAAACTATAGTAAGAACTAAAAGTGAAATGTGTAGGTTGTGGTGGAAACACAGAAAGTACCTTAAATCTGATAATAAAGAGAAAGTCTCCAATTAGATCCCACAAAGACGTGAACTCAAATCCTGCCAAATTAAACATAAACCAGGGTAATTCAGCACCTTTTATTTATTAACCAATTTTAAATAGCTTGTGTTTTCACCATAATCCGCACATTTAACTTTTATTTCTTACTATAGATACCCTGAAGTTGCCGTTTTGTAGACGGCAGAATTAATAGAGCTGTACTGCAGAATTACCTTAATCGACTCCCATTAAAGTTGAACAGCCTTTGTATTAAGTATAGCAAGGCAACGTCGGAGATTACACAAGTTAACAAAGCATTACAACAATAAATTAAGTATATTGTTAATGCATTTATAATGACTTATTACCATATTGTACTAAGCACAATGAGATAGGTATTTTTGTATTTAGGTTATGTAAACTATGAAGTGGTTGGGTTCCATTAAGCGAGAGATGTGAAAGACAAAATGGCGCCTCAAGCGAAATTAGAAGTAGATATATATTTTAGTTGATTATGGTGTGGTAGAAGAATAAACAAAACAAAAACAGCTTCGTTAAAAAGCAAAACGGTTTTGAAAGGCAACTCTGCATTTCATGCAAATGTTAGATAGTCGTAATTTCATCGTTTTTGCAACCGTTGGTGCGTTCTATAGGTGTCGGAAACATATTCTTGGTTACAAAACCGATCACTTACCTTGATAGAGGTTCTCAAGAAACAATATCTACGGCTGGTGTGTCCGCAGCTAAACTGCACGAGACGATCCAACTTCAAAGCACAAAACTATACTGACCACAACAAGATGAACACCGAAGCTATTTTAAAGCGAATAAGGTAAGAATCTAATAGGCGTTGGCTTTCCTCCCAAACATTTGTTACGCAATTTCTTCTTCTTCTTTTAATTTAGACTGCCCGAACTATGTAGCTCAACCAATATCGAACCAGTAAATGGATATTTCCCCATTTTTTGCAGTAGGTGGGGTTTTTAAAATGCCTGAGAGAAGCAAACTAGTGGGAGGGGGGGCATTACTCAGATCTTTGTTTAAGGGGAGTTGAAATGCTCTATCTTGCCAACGTTAAAGTTGCAGATAATATTTGATTATCACTTACATTAACAACACTAAAATATGTATTAATGTAGTTTGAAATACCTCTTTATATGGATACATACAACCCCAGAATTAAAAAAATTATGCCTAATTTATCTTTAATTCTCACTTTTTGTTGTAATGTAACGGTAACATTGCAATAAACCTATAAATATTTAGCATACTTTGGAATCCCTTTATACACAGATATTTGCTGGTTAATTATCAAATATGTAATTGTTGAAATATGATACATTCCTATTTTCATGATTTTTCTTTGTTGCGTTAGAAAGTCAAAAATTAAGTATTTAATGAAAATTGTCAGCCCCCGTATATAATACGTATTTAGTACCCAAATATTATATTCATAGAGCTTATTCTGTATGTACACATATTTTTTAAAGCGTTTTATGTAGGCGCTACAAGTCCTAGTAATTCTATCACCTAAGATAAACAGTAGGTAATAAAATTATATGTAATGGAGATTATATGTAACATATATTTAATTTATGATGATATTTATTAACAAATGAATAGTAATATTATAATTCTTGTTATATGAAATAAGATAAATAATTAATACGTTACACAATCATTTTAAAATATATTAAATATTAATATAATTATAAATAATTCATAATTATTTATAATATCTACAATTTTTAATAACATATGTAATTATATATGTAATTTAAAGGAGGATATTGTCACTAAATTAACAATAATGTTATTTAATGGTGTGCAATTATAACGAAAAACGTTTAAGGGGAATCGAAATGGATTTTCGCAATTTTTTAAATGTTCATGTTTTGATTTCATGGAATATTTCGGATACCCTGCTCATTTTAGTATACATTTCTTGAAGACAAGCTAATTGTAAGTATTTTAAATAATTGTTGAAAGTAATCTTGCGTAGTGACTTTATAAAACAGTTAAGTACAGTCATTTGGTAAATCATCAATAACTTTGTAAATATATGTGTTAGAGAAGAGATATTTTATCTATTTTAATCGGAAAGTTTTACTTCAGCTATTGGCAGCATTGGCATCCCGTCATGTTTCATTCATATGGGAGTTTCGAAGTATTGAAAATTTCTGTTGGGAAAAATAGGTTAATTTTGTAATATTATATTTAAAAACAATTTCTGAAGTAAAATTCTCTATACAAACGCCCCATTATCTCAGAAATTAATCGACACAAAGAGCTGAGATTTTTACCACGTTTGCAGCTAAAGGGGCTTTGTTTTAACGAAAAAGTTTTTGTGTACATTGATTAGTTTTTTTTTTTTTAATTTGAGGATTTTCATTTTTCAATAAAAATTTTATTAAAAAAAGCATATCCTTTCTGCTAATCAACAGAATTATTCAATTTTTTATCAATAAACAGCAAAGGAATTGCTGAATACAACTTGAAAAATTTAGTATACTATCTTAAATAGTTGTTGAGATAATGGGTCAAACTTTAACATTGGCAAGATAGAGCATTTCGCTGTAATTCTGCCGCACGGCTCTATTAATTATACCGTCTGATAAACGGAGACTACATTGGGGTAACTATAGTAGGAATGACAGTAAAATGTGCGGATAGTGGTGAAAACAGTGAAAGTAATTAAAAATTGGTTAGTAAGTAGAAAGACTGCGATTCAGGTTCAAAAACGACCGTGAATTCGATTCCGGCCAAATTGAGAATATATCGGCTCGAGTGAGCATTTTGCCACCTAATAAACAGAAACTATAGTAAGAACTAAAAGTGAAATGTGTAGGTTGTGGTGGAAACACAGAAAGTACCTTAAATCTGTTAATAAAGAGAAAGTCTCCAATTAGATCCCACAAAGACGTGAACTCAAATCCTGCCAAATTAAACATAAACCAGGGTAATTCAGCACCTTTTATTTATTAACTAATTTTAAATAGCTTGTGTTTTCACCATAATCCGCACATTTAACTTTTATTTCTTACTATAGATACCCTGAAGTTTCCGTTTTGCAGACGGCAGAATTAATAGAGCTGTACTGCAGAATTACCTTAATCGACTCCCATTAAAGTTAAACAACCTTTGTATTAAGTATAGCAAGCCAAAGTCGGAGATTACACAAGTTAACAAAGCATTACAACAATAAATTAAGTATATTGTTAATGCATTTATAATGACTTATTACCATATTGTACTAAGCACAATGAGATAGGTATTTTTGTATTTAGGTTATGTAAACTATGAAGTGGTTGGGTTCCATTAAGCGAGAGATGTGAAAGACAAAATGGCACCTCAAGCGAAATTAGAAGTAGATATATATTTTAGTTGATTATGGTGTGGTAGAAGAAAAAACAAAACAAAAACAGCTTCGTTAAAAGCAAAACGGTTTTGAAAGGCAACTCTGCATTTCATGCAAATGTTAGATAGTCGTAATTTCATCGTTTTTGCAACCGTTGGTGCGTTCTATAGGTGTCGGAAACATATTCTTGGTTACAAAACCGATCACTTACCTTGATAGAGGTTCTCAAGAAACAATATCTACGGCTGGTGTGTCCGCAGCTAAACTGCACGAGACGATCCAACTTCAAAGCACAAAACTATACTGACCACAACAAGATGAACACCGAAGCTATTTTAAAGCGAATAAGATAAGAATCTAATAGGCGTTGACTTTCCTCCCAAACATTTGTTACGCAATTTCTTCTTCTTCTTTTAATTTAGACTGCCCGAACTATGTAGCTCAACCAATATCGAACCAGTAAATTGATATTTCCCCATTTTTTGCAGTAGGTGGGGGTTTTAAAATGCCTAAGAGAAGCAAACTAGTGGGAGGGGGGGGGGGCGTTACTCAGATCTTTGTTTAAGGGGAGTTGAAATGCTCTATCTTGCCAACGTTAAAGTTTCAGATAATATTTGATTATCACTTACATTAACAAACACTAAAATATGTATTAATGTAGTTTGAAATACCTCTTTATATGGATACATACAACCCCAGAATTAAAAAATTATGCCTAATTTATCTTTAATTCTCACTTTTTGTTGTAATGTAACGGTAACATTGCAATAAACCTATAAATATTTAGCATACTTTGGAATCCCTTTATACACAGATATTTGCTGGTTAATTATCAAATATGTAATTGTTGAAATATGATACATTCCTATTTTCATGATTTTTCTTTGTGGCGCTAGAAAGTCAAAAATTAAGTATTTAATGAAAATTGTCAGCCCCCGTATATAATACGTATTTAGTACCCAAATATTATATTCATAGAGCTTATTCTGTATGTACACATATTTTTTAAAGCGTTTTATGTAGGCGCTACAAGTCCTAGGAATTCTATCACCTAAGATAAACAGTAGGTAATAAAATTATATGTAATGGAGATTATATGTAACATATATTTAATTTATGATGATATTTATTAACAAATGAATAGTAATATTATAATTCTTGTTATATGAAATAAGATAAACAATTAATAAGTTACACAATAATTTTAAAATATATTAAATATTAATATAATTATAAATAATTCATAATTATTTATAATATCTACAATTTTTAATAACATATGTAATATAAAGGAGGATATTGTCACTAAATTAACAATAATGTTATTTAATGGTGTGCAATTATAACGAAAAACGTTTAAGGGGAATCGAAATGGATTTTCGCAATTTTTTTAAATGTTCATGTTTTGATTTCATGGAATATTTCGGATACCCTGCTCATTTTAGTATACATTTCTTGAAGACACGCTAATTGTAAGTATTTTAAATAATTGTTGAAAGTAATCCTGCGTAGTGGCTTTATAAAACAGTTAAGTACAGTCATTTGGTAAATCATCAATAACTTTGTAAATATATGTGTTAGAGAAGAGATATTTTATCTATTTTAATCGGAAAGTTTTACTTCAGCTATTGGCAGCATTGGCATCCCGTCATGTTTCATTCATATGGGAGTTTCGAAGCATTGAAAATTTCTGTTGGGAAAGTTAGATTACATTTTATTAATGTTATGTTTAAAAATAATTTCTGAAGTAAAATTCTCTATACAAACGCCCCATTATCTCAGAAATTAATCGACACAAAGAGCTGAGATTTTTACCACGTTTGCAGCTAAAGGGGCTTTGTTTTAACGAAAAAGCTTTTGTGTACATTGATTAGTTTTCTTTTTTAATTTGAGGATTTTCATTTTTCAATAAAAATTTTATTTAAAAAATCATATCTTTTCTGCTAATCAACAGAATTGTTCAAATTTTTTATCAATAAACAGTAAAGGAATTGCTGAATACAACTTGAAAAATTTAGTACACTATCTTAAATAGTTGTTGAGATAATGGGTCATTGGCAAGATAGAGCATTTCGTTGTAATTCTGCCGCACGGTTCTATTAATTATACCGTCTGATAAACGGAGACTACATTGGGGTAACTATAGTAGGAATGACAGTAAAATGTGCGGATAGTGGTGAAAACAGTGAAAGTAATTAAAAATTGGTTAGTAAGTAGAAGGACTGCGATTCAGGTTCAAAAACGACCGTGAATTCAATTCCGGCCAAATTGAGAATATATCGGCTCGAGTGAGCATTTTGCCACCTAATAAACAGAAACTATAGTAAGAACTAAAAGTGAAATGTGTAGGTTGTGGTGGAAACACAGAAAGTACCTTAAATCGGTTAATAAATAGAAAGTCTCCAATTCAGATCCCACAAAGACGTGAACTCATATCCTGCCAAATTAAACATAAACCAGGCTTCTCACAGTCGCCAGGTGTTCTTTATTTACACGTTGTTATTGAACAGATACTCTGGCTGACTTGTGGTGTCATCTACCTTTCTATTAACTAAATACAATCATATTTTGATCATTAACTTCGCATTAGTTACAATTCAGTGTTCGAAGGAGGAGATCGTTACCGGAGCCGCGTTGCTGGAGTCTACCAGACGCCACGCGACTTTCTACGGTACTGAAGGTGAGTATTTTATTTTATACAGTAGTTTACGTATGAATACTAATAGTTGGTGCTATGTAAGTAATTTTGTTAATCTTCAGATCCAATATGACCTCAAAGAAGACCTACAAACTGGAAAATGCACGTGATCGGGAAATAGTACTCCGGCTGTTGCAGGAAGAAGATGAATTTGGGACGAGTTTGATATTTATAGTGACTTGGAAGAAGACGGACTGGAATCGAGAGAAGAAAATACGAACACTGAGCAAGAAGCGGACTCCAATGATAGTGACAGTGATAACCATGTTGAATATTTTTTGGGAAGGAATAAATCTTCAAAATGGTCAAAAGTGTGTCCAGCAAAAAATGTTCGCACACGACGACAGAATATTGTTACCCATTTACCGGGAGTGAAAGGTGGCGCGAAAAATGCGAAAACGCCAATGGAATGTTGGGAATGCTTTTGCGACAATGAGTTGTTATCTAGCATTGTTGAGTACTCAAATAAAAAGATTTCTGAAGTTCAAGGATATTATTCCAGGGAAAGGGATGCTCACTTGACAGACGTAATTGAAATAAAAGCTCTGTTAGGAATACTGTATATATGCGCGTCCAGGAAAGACAATCATACACACACCCAAGATATATGGGCTTCAAATAAAATGGGAATTGAGTTATGCCGTCTGATAATGCCTGAAAGACGATTTAGATTCCTATTATACTGTTTGAGATTTGATAACAAAGATACTAGAAAAGAAAGAAAGCTGATAATTTAGCTTCTATACGTGAAATATTTACTTCTTTTGTGGAAAACTGTAAAAATGCTTATTCAGTTGGGGAGTACTGCGCTATTGATGAAAAGCTAGAAGCTTTTAGGGGCAATTGTTTTTTCAGGCAGTACATCCCTAGCAAACCAATTAAGTATGGACTTGAAATATTTGCTTTGGTGGATGCTAGGATGTGTTACACCGTCAACCTAGAAATTTATGCTGGTAAACAACCTGCAAGGCCATTTGAAGTTAGCAACAAACCAGCAGATGTTGTGAAACGTCTCATTTCTGTGATCTCAGGAACTGGGCGTAATATAACCGTGGACAATTGGTTTAGCTCCTTAGATTTAGCTGACTATTTGCTTCAGAATAACCTTACTCTGGTAGGAACCATGAGAAAATTCAACCAGAAATTCCCCCGGAGTTTACACAAGCAAAAAACCGGGAGGTAGGAACAACATTTTTTGGGTTTCAGAAAAATGCAAGCCTAATATCCTATGCCGCCAAGAAAAACAAAGTGGTTCTGGATCTTTCAACAATGCATCATGATAATGCAATTGATGCAACGTCTGGCGATAAGAAAAAGCCGGAAATGATAACCTATAATGTAATCAAATCGGGCGTTGATACTGTGGATCAATTGTGCAGCACGTACAATGTATCCAGAAAAACCAACAGATGGCCTGTGGTAATCTTTTATAGCATGATGAACATTGCAGCTATAAATGCACAAATAATATACCATGCAAATAATTCTAATGTTAGCAGCAGGCGCAGTGAATTTTTGAAACTTCTAGGACGTAATCTAGCAGATGATTACTTGCGTTTACGTTTTCATTGTTCATCATTGCCAAGAAACCTCAAACGAGACATTCAAAGTTTTTTTTCCAGATGAACATCCAGTGCAAACTACAGAAGAGGACCGGCGTACAAAAAGACAGAGGTGCTGTGAATGTGGTCGTTCAAAGAACCGATATACCAAATATAAATGCCGCAGCTGTAACAAATTATTGTATTTAGAACATGCCCAGCAAGTATGCGCTGATTGCTAGTTGTATAAACCGCATTATGTATATTGTTAAGAGTACATGAATAGAAACATTTGTTTTTCGATAGGGGATTTTCACACATAGTTTATATTGAATGAGAAGTTTCATGCAACAAACACCTTTGTGGATTATACACACACACACACGCACACACACACACACACACATATATATATATATATATAGCTAAAAATCACAATAACAATATATATAAAATAAGAACTGAAGCTTTCCTGGCGACGTGTTAATTCAAAATCTTCTCGGGCTTCTAGCCAGGTAAAAACTTGGTTTGACACCAACGTTTCGAAGAAGTGCATCTTTCTCGTCCCTGAAGACTTCTTCGAAACGTTGGTGTCAAACCAAGTTTTTACCTGGCTAGAAGCCCGAGAAGATTTTGAATTAACTATATATATACTTGTGAGAATGTAATCTACTCTTTAACTTTATGTAAAGTAGTACGTTTACACTCATAAATTTGAACTGACTGAGTTAAAAACACATAGACAACGCAGAAACGTATTGGCGTCTGTGACACGCCGCGCAACCTTTAATGTAACTATGATCCACGCGACCACTGCAGGGTTAACCAATTTTAAATACCTTGTGTTTTCACCATAATCCGCACATTTCACTTTTATTTCTTACCATAGATACCCCGAAGTTTCCCGTTTTGCAGACGGCAGAATTAATAGAGCTGTTCTGAAGAATTACCTTATTCGACTCCCATTAAAGTTAAACAGCCTTTGTATTAAGTATAGCAAGCCAAAGTCGGAGATTACACAAGATAACAAAGCATTACAACAATAAATTAAGTATATTGTTAATGCATTTATAATGACTTATTACCATATTGTACTAAGCACAACGAGATAGGTATTTTTGTATTTAGGTTATGTGAACTATGAAGTGGTTGGGTTCCATTAAGCGAGAGATGTGAAAGACAAAATGGCGCCTCAAGCGAAATTAGAAGTAGATATATATTTTAATTGATTATGGTGTGGTAGAAGGAAAAAAAAAAAAAAAAAAAAAAAAACCAACAACAAAAACAACAACTTCGTTAAAAGCAAAACGGTTTTGAAAGGCAACTCTGCATTTCATGCAAATATGAGACAGTCGTAATTTCATCGTTTTTGCAACCGTTGGTGCGTTCTATAGGTGTCGGAAACATATGCTTCGTAACACAACCGATCACTTACCTTGATAGAGGTTCTCAAGAAACAATATCTAGGGCTGGTGTGTCCGCAGCTAAACTACAGTAGACGATCCTACTTCAAAGCACTAAACTATACTGACCACAACAAGATGAACACCGAAGCTATTTTAAACCGAATAAGGTGAGAATCTAATGGGCGTTGGCTTCCCCCCCCTCCACACACTTCTTTCGCAATTTCTTTTTCATCTTTTCATTTAGACTACCCGAACTATGTAGCTCAACCAACATCGAACCAGTAAATGGATATTTCCCCATTTTTTGTTGTAGGTGGGGGTTGAAATGCTTAAGAGAAGCAAAAGAATGGGGATGGGGGGGCATTACTCAGATCTTTGTTTAAGGGGAGTTGAAATGCCCTATCTTGCCAACGTTAAAGTTTGACCAATTATCTCAGCAACTATTTTAGATAATATGCTAAATTTTTCAAGATATATTCAGCAATACTTTTGGTACTGATTGATGAAAAACGGAATACTTCTGTTGATTAGAAGGAAAGGTGTGATTGCTTTTAAACAAAGCTCTTAAACTATTACAGAAAATTATGTTTTTTTAATTTTCAAAGAATAAGTAATCCATATAGATAGAAACTTTTTTGTTAAAATAAAGCCTATTTATGTGTAAATGTTTGGTAACATTTTCAGCCCTAAGTGTCAATTATTTTCTGGGATAATGGAGCATTTGTTTAGGCAATTTTACTTCTTCAGAAATTGCTTTCAAACATAAAATCAATAAAACATGTATCCTAACTTTCCAAACACAACTTCGCAACAGTTCGATATTGCCACATGAAGGAAATATGAGGGGGATGCCAATGCTGCGAATAGCTAAGGTAAAACTTATCGATCAAAATAAAAAGGGATCTCTTCTCTAACACTAATATTTACAAAGTTATTAATGTTTTAACAAGTGAGTGTACCAAAATGTTTTTAAAAGCTACTAAGCAGGATTATCTTCAGAAATATTTTTAACTATTTACATATAACATACTTCTATGAAATTTATACCAAAATGAGCGGGAAATTCGTAATATGCATATGCATTGAAACATGAAAATGACGAAAAATTATGAAAATCAAATTTCGAGTCTCCTTAAGTAATGGAAATGGGCTACTCGACTGTGTCTCCGAGGGGTTTATAGTAGCACAGTAACACAACTGAAACGCAAAAAAAGAGTTCAATTTCGAAACTTGATTTTAGTGTCTTAAAATGTCTCTTGTGATGCAATTTTATATTCTGAGTATATCTTTGAAGGCAGGTGGTATCTAAGAATCCTTTTTACTGATACTAGATGTATCGTGATTGATGTTTCAGAAAGTTGCTAGACCTAAGCTAAATTTTCTCCATGTGTGGTTTAACATTACTTAAAACTTATAATTTAGTTGTACAATGTTGTATACCAGGCAAAGTTTATGTCCAAAAAGGTTCGAATTTTCATCAAGTAAGAGATTTCATGCCAGACTGAAAGTTTTGCACATTATACCATGAATATTTAACATCTACTTTAATAAATTATATTAAAACTTCAGTAGTATATATTTCATAAATTCGTATACATTTAATTCAAAATCTTCTCGGGCTTCTAGCCAGGTAAAAACTTACCTGGCTAGAAGCCCGAGAAGATTTTGAATTAACACGTCGCCAGGAAAGCTTCAGTTCTTGTCGTATACATTTGTTGAACACTGACAATTTATTACTAGTTTATTTAATTGAAACTGTAATATGTATCAAATCCCGTAGTTATACTTTCTATTATCATTTGAAATGTAACGTAGGTGACACTTATATTATGATTACCACAAATCTTCCAAAAGTTATAGCACAAACCCATAAAGTACTTCGATCAAAGAAGAACTATTCCGAGTTACAATCCTTAGGATTTGCAGACGCTTTCCTGTTGTGAAGTTAACACTGTGTAAATTTATGAAATAAATAGCAAATATCTGCAAGATTTTGATATAAGACGTGATGATATAAGTTAGTGGAAAATAAAGGAGTTTTATTTCTGCAAGTCAGCCTGCCTCACGTTTCAGGGTATCCGCCATGACACGTCTGCCTCTGCTGAAGAACAAATTTGCAAACCGAAGTCGGAGATTTACGCAAATTAACAAAGTGTTTCAAACATAAAATAAATATATTGTAAACTCTTTTATAATGAGTTATTACAATGCTGTATTAAGCACAATTATAAACTTTCACATTATCGTAAACTAAAAAATAATTTGGGTTCCATTAAGCGAGAGATATGAGAGACAAAATGGCCCCTGAAGGTAACTTAGAAGTAAGTTTAAATGATTTTGGTGTGGATGAAGAATAAAATGGTTCTATTAAGACCAAAAAGGTTTTAAAAATCATCACTACATTTCAAACAAATATGATACAGTCGTAATTTCTTCGTTTGTTACGACTGCTGACACCTTTTGGTGCGTTCTAGGTTACGGAAACATGACTTTCCTAATAATCCGAGTATAGGTAAAGTTTTAAAAAAGGATGTGATCATGAGCATTAAACTGTGCACAAATTATCACTACAATGTCCACAACGGATCATTTACCTTGACAGAAATTCTCAATATCTAAAGGGTATCTAGAACTGGTGTGTCTGCAGCTAAACTGTAGGAGATGATCCAAATTCAAAGCACTAAACTATACTGACCACATGAATATGCACACCGTTGCTATATTTGACCGAATATGGTCACAACATAAGGGCAGATGGCTCCCCCCCCACCCCGATCCTCTTAAAGCTAATTTCTTGTTCTTATTCTTATTCTTATAACCCCCACTAACCCAACTAATTCGCTCAACCAATAGCGATCCAGTGTACGCATATTTCCCCATTTTTTGCGGCAGATGGGGGTTTGAAATGCTACCGAGAAGCAAAAGTGTGGGTTTAATTTAATTGTTTTTTCAGACAATCCGTGTGTAGGTAAGGAATTGAATAAGTGGAGTCAGATTGAAAAATTCAATGCCATAGCCGGGATTTGATTTACTACTTGGCTATACTATGAAGCCCGGGACTTAAGCTACTTACGACATTGTAAGTTGCCTTTGGGGTGTGTCATATCACAACAAATTGAGATCACATTGTGCTTTACCGGGAAATATGCTAGTCAATTGATGAATTCAAGCTGTACCTGCATTTTGCCATGGTAGCTCATTGATAAAGCAACCGACTAGAGACCGGAAGATCCGTGGTTCAAATCCCGGCTATGGCATTTAGTTTTCCAGTCTAACTCTACCTATCCAACTCCTGTCCCACACACGGCTTGTATGAAAAAAAAAATTAATTAACGCACTTCTATTTACTGTCAAAAGAGGCATCATTTTGTGTTTTGTGTATAAGCTTACTAACATTGAATAATATTATATTCCAATGTCCAAGGTACAAGCATGCCCGAATACAACAAGATGTTTCAGATACTATTTTATTATCACTATCACTAACACTAACAAGCACTAAAAAATGTATTGATTTAGTTTGAAATATCTCTTTATATGAATACATAATTGCCATTCTCAGTTTTTGTTTTAATACAATTGTAACTTTGCAATATTCCTTTTTTAATACATTGTTAATATACCTATAAATATGTAGTGTACTTTGTAATCCCTTTATGTACAGATATTTGCTGGCTAATTATAAAATAAATGTAATTGTTCAAATATTATATTTATATCATTCCTAGTTTTCATGATTTTTCTTCGTTGCTTTAGTTAGTCAATAATTAAATATTTAGTGAAAATTGTCAGCCCCAGTATATATTATACGTATTTAGTACCCAAATATCATATTCATAGAGATTATTCTTTATGTACACATGTTTTTTAAAGCATTTTATGTAGGCGCTACAAGACCTAGGAGCTCTGTCATCTAAAATAAACAGTAGGTAATAAAAATATATGTAATAGAAGTGATATGTAACAAATATTTAATTTATGATGGTATTTATTATCTAATTATTAATAATATTATAATTATTGTTATGTAAAATAAGAAAACTATTAAACAATAATTTTAAAATATATTAAATGGTTATATAATTATAAATAATTAATATAAAACAATGTTTAATAATGTATGTAATTTAATTGAGGATATTGCCACTAAATTAACAATAATGTTATTTAAAGGAAGACATGCTAATTGTAAATATTTTAAAATATTGTTGAAAATAGTCCTGCGTAGTGGTTTTATAGAACAGTAAAGTCAGTCACCTGTTAGAGCATCAATAACTTTGCAAATATCAGTGTTAGAGAAGAGATTTTTTTTCTATTTTAATCGGAAAGTTTTACTTCAGCTATTGGCAGCATTGGCATCCCGTCATATTTCATTCATATTAGAGTTTCAAAGTACTGATAATTTCTGTTGGCAAAGCTAGGTTACATTTTTTAATGTTATGTTTTAAAACAATTTTTGAAATAACATTTTCTATACAAACGCTCCATTATTTCAAAAATTAATTGATACCAAGGGCTGAAATTTTTACCACACATTTGCAGCTAAATGGGCTTTATTTAAAAAAAAAAAGTTTTTATGTACATTGCTTAGTCATTTTTTTCATTTAAGGATCTTATTTTTTCAATAAAACTTTTAGAGTTTTATTTAAAAAATTATACATTTTCTTCTAATAAACACTATTATTTCATTTTTTCAATACTTCTATTGATTAGATGGAAAGGTGTGATTATTTTTAAACTTGGCTCTTAAAATGTTATTGAAAATTGTGATTTTTGAATTTTCAAAGAATAAGTATTCCATATAGATAGAATTTTTTTTGTTAAAATAAAGGCTATTTAGGTGTAAATGTGTGGTAAAATTTTCAACTCTTAGTGTCAATTATTTTCTGAGATAATGGGGCATTTGTATAGAAATTTTTACTTCTTCACAAATTGCTTTCAAACATAAAATCAATAAAACATGTATCCTAACTTTCCAAACACTACTTCGCAGCAGTTCAAAATCTCACATGAAGAAAATATGAGCAGGTTGACTTGTTGGGAATGGCTAAAGTAAAACTTGTCGATCAAATTAAAAAGGGATCTCTTCTCTAACACTAATATTTACAAAGTTATTGATGTTTTACCAAGTGAGTGTACCAAAATGTTTTAAAAGCTACTAAGCAGGATTAACTTCAAAAATATTTTTAGCTATTTAAAATTAGCATACTTCTATGAAAGTTATACCAAAATGATCGGGAAATTCGAAATATGCATATACAATTAAAACATGAAAATGACGAAAACTTATGAAAATCCCATTTCGGCTCCCCTTATGCAATGAAAATGGGCGAGTCTATTGTGTGTCAGAGGTAAGGTAGCACGGTAAGAAAATTGAAACGCAAAAAAAAAATTAAAATTTCGAAACTTGATTTTACCATCTTAAAATGTTTCACATTATGCAACTTTATATTTTGAGTATATCTTTGAAGGCAGGTGGTGTCTAAGAATCCTTTTTATTGATACTAGATGCATCATGACATGTTTCAGAAAGTTGCTATACCTAAGCTAAATTTTCTCCATGTGAGGTCTAACATTACTTAAAACTTATAATTTAGTAATAAAATGTTGTATACCAGGCAAAGTTTATGTCCAAAAAGGTTCGAATTTTCATCACGTAAGGGATTTCACGCCAGACTGAAAGTTTTGAACATTATACTATGAATATTAAACATCTAGTTAAATAAATTATATTAAAACTTCGGTAGTATATATTTTATTAATTCGTATACATTTGTTGAACACAGAAAATTCATTACCGAGTTATTTTAATTTAAAGTGTAACATGTGTCAAATTCCGATTACGATTACCACAAATCTTCCAAAAGTTATAGCACAACCTCATAAAGTACTTCGATCATAATTCCGAGTTACAGTCTTTAGGATTTGCAGACGCTTTCCTGTGTCGAAGTTAACACCGTATAAATGTATGAAATAAATAGCAAGATTTTGAGCAAAGCTTATTGCAATATGACATAATGATATATATTAGTGGGTATTTAACGAGTTTTATTTCTGCAGGTCAGCCTGCCTCACGTTTCAGGGTATCCGCCATGATACGTCTGCCTCTGGCGATGAACAAATTTGCAAACCGAAGTCGGAAATTTATACGAATTAACAAAATGTTTCAATAATAAAATAAATTGTAAACACTTTTATAATGAGTTATTACAATACTGTATTAAGCACAATGGGATACTTTCACATTATCCTAAACTAAGATATAACTTGGGTTCCAAAAGCGAGAGATGTGAGAGACAAAATGGCGCCTCAAGGTAACTCGGAATTAAATTTAAATGATTTTGGTGTAGATGAAGGATAAAATAACTTCATTAAAAGCAAAAAGGTTTTGAAGGTCATTTCTTCATTTCATGCAAATATGAGACAGACGTAATTTCATCGTTTGTTGCGACCGTTGACACAGTTGGTGCGTTCTAGGTGTCGGAAACATGCCCTCCTAAAAAAACTTTCCTAATAATCCGAGCAGAAAGATTTTAGAAAAATGTAAGCATGAAGATTAAGTCCACAGCCTTACTTGATAGAAGTTCTCAAGATAGAATATCTAGGGCTGGTGTGTCCGCAGCTAAACTACAGGAGACGATCCAACTTCAAAGCACTAAACTATACTGACCACAACAAGATGAACACCTTAGCTATTTTAAACCGAATAAGGTAACAACCCTCCCACTTGTTACGCAATTTCCTCTTCTCTTTTTAACTTCCACTATTCTAAGTCGCTCAAGCAATAGCGAACTGTAAATGCATATTTCCCCATTTTTTGCGGTAGATGGGGGGTTTGAAATGCAACCGAGAAGCAGAAGTGTGCTCAGATCTTTGTTTAACTAATGGAAGTGGGCGAGACCATTGTGTCTCAGAGGGGTTTATGGTAGCACAGTAACAAAATTAACACACATAACAATTACAATTTCGAAACTTGATTTTACCGTCTTAAATGTTTCCCATGATGTAATTTTATATTTTGAGTATATCTTTGAAGACAGGTGGTATCTAAGAAGCATTTTATTGATACTATGTGTATCATGACTGATGCTTCAAAAAACTGCTATACTACCTAAGATTTATTTTCTCCATATGAGATTTAACATTACGTAAAACTTAAAATATAGTTGTAAAATGTTGTATACCAGGAGTAAAAGGCAAAGTTTATATCCAAAAAGGTTCGAATTTTCATCACGTAAGGGACTTCACGCCAGACTGTAAATTTCTGGACATCATACTAGGATGGAAAGTCGCGAAATTTGGCGACCAATATTAGAATATTAGTTCGACCAATATTAGAATATAGTGCTGCATGCTGGGATCCGTATCGGGTGGGGCAAAAACTGGCACTAGAGAGAGTTCAAAAAAGAGCAGCTAAATTTGTAGACAGAAGTAAACGATTCGAAAATCATACCAGCACTGCTACTTCCTGGGAAACACTAGAAAAACGTAGGAGACGAGCAAGGCTATGTGCAATTTTTAGAGCCTATAAGGGGGAACCTGCATGGAAAGACATATCCAAACGATTATTAAAGCCATTATACTGTGGGAGGAATGATCACTCGGAAAAAATAAGAAATAGGGAACAGAAAACAGACATAGGTAAATTCTCCTTCACAAATAGAACAATAAACGAATGGAACAAAATACCTGCAGATTTACTGGAGACTTTGCCTCAAAGTGTAAATAGTTTTAAAAAGAGACTAAAGAAGAGTGATTTATAGTCAGAATAGTAAATAAAAATATTGCGTTATTATTACTGTTGTTACAATTATGTATATATTAGTATACTATGATGTCATTGGCATTTTAACAGTGTATTATTCACATGATTGTTTATTTAATTCATTGTATTATTACATTGACAGCGCTGCCACCGGGCCACGCCCTAAGCAGTGAAATAAAGTATCTATCTATCTATCTATCTAATATTAAACATCTACTTTAATACATTTTATTAAAACTTCTGTAGTATATATTTCATAAATTCGTATATTTTTGTTGAACACGGCAAATTCATTACCGAGTTATCATAGTTTAAATGTAATATGGATGGAATTCCGTAGTTATAACTCCATGGCACGACAGCTCACGGGGAACCTTGGCCTACCGCCCGGCCGCTGCGTCCCCCATCTCGGTCCACTACAGACGTCATGGATGGGGTGCAGTATTGGAGGGTGAGACGTGGTCAGCGCCTCGAGTCCCTCCCGGCCGGTTAATGCGGTCCTCATGACCTGGAGCCGCTACTTCTCCATCAAGTAGCTCCTCAATTGGCCCCCCAAGGACCTTACGAGGCTGAGTGCACCCCGGGCCAGATCTCCCAGCGGGGGAAAAATCCCCAAGCCGGTACTGGGGATCGAACCCAGGTCTCCCGCTTGGTAAGCAGCTGCGCTACCACCGCGCTAAGGAGACGACCTATTCCATAGTTATACTTTCTATTATTACTTGAAAAACACGAAGTTGACACTTATATTCCGATTACCACCAATCTTCCAAATGTTATAGCACAAACTCATAAAGTACTTTGATCATAGAATAACTGTTCCGAATTACAATATTTAGGATTGTCTGACGCTTCCTCTGTTTTTAAGCTAACACCGTGAAAATTAAGAAATTCGATAGCACTTATATGCTAGATCTAGCAAAGCTTATTGCAATAATACATAATGATATATGTTAGTGGATTTTTAACGAGTTTTATTCCTGCAAGTCATCCTGTCTCACATTTCAGGGTATTCGCCATGACACGTCTACTTCTGCCGAAGAACAAATTTGTAAACCGAAGTCGGGAGATTTATACAAATTAACAAAGTGTTTCAATAATAAAATAAATGTATTGTAAATACGTTTAAATGACTTATATCCATACTACATTAAGTACAATGAGATAGGCACTTTAAGAATATTGTGAACTATGTAATGGTTGGCTTCCATTAAGCGAGAAATGTGAAAAACAAAATGGAGCTTCAAGGTAACTTAGAAATACACTGACATGATTTTAGTGTGGTTGTGAAAAAAATGACTTCATTAAAAGCAAAACAGTTTTGAAAGCCATCTCTGCATTTCACTCAAATATGAGACAGTCGTAGTTTCATCGTTTGTTGCGACCCTGGCACTAGTTGGTGTACTCTAGATGTCGGAAACATGCACTTCGTAACAAAACTTTCCTAGTATTCTGAGCAGAAATATTTCAAAATGTGAGCATAAGAGTAAACTGTGCACAAAATATCACAACATTGCTTAAAATCGATCACTTACCTTGTTAGAAAGTATCAGAAGTCAGGAGTATCTAGTGGTGACTCAGCAGCAAAACTGTAAGACATGATCCAGCTTCGAAGCACTAGACAGTACTGGCCACAAGGAGATGAACACCGTCGCTATGGTGACAAAATCAGGGGCGAAGATTTCCCCCCCCTCGGCCTTGTGACGCATAATGCTTCTTGTTATTCCTCTCCTAACTTCGCCTACACTAAACAATGCGCTCAACCAATAGCGAACCAGCATATGCATATTTCCACATTTTTAACATAGGTGGCAGCTTGAAATGCATCCGAGAAGCAAAAGAGAGGGCGTCACTACTCAGATATGTGATTCACCAATGGAAAAAGGGCGAGACGATTATGCCTCCGAGGGGTTTAAAGTAGCACAGTAACAAAGTCGGAACGAGAAAACAAACTTCTAAGTTTAATTTAATAGTTTTTAAACACGAGTCGAGTGTGGGATAGCCTACTATTATGGTCAATAGTGTTGATTTAATTCCTTTTTCCACACGTGCATGTATAGGACAGGAGTTGAATAAGTAGAGTCACACTGACTGCCTTAGCTAGGTTTTTATTTCATAGTTGGCTATACTATGAAGCCCGCAAACACCTTAGAATTATATTTCCTAGATTCTCAGCTGGCGCTGGTGTGCTACCGCTAACGGAAACCTTTCGCGCACCGGTAGGTGTCACAACTAAAACCCAGGCACATCACATCCCCAGGAACCGCTCGCACCCAGCCACCCTCACAGTCCCAGACACACCTCACATCTCCTGTCACCCCTCGCATCCAGCCACCCTCACTTAGCCAGTCACCCCTCACAGCCAGCCACCCTCACATCTTCAGTCACCCCTCACATCCAGCCACCCTCACAACCCCAGACACACCTCGCACACAGCCACCCTCACATCTCCGGTCACCCCTCGCATCCAGCCACCCTCCCTTAGCCAGCCGCCCTCACATCTTCAGGCACCCCTCAGATCCAGCCACCCTCACTTAGCCAGAGACCCCTCGCAGCCAGCCACCCCCACATCTTCAGTCACCCCTCGCATCCAGCCACCCTCACTTAGCCAGTCACCCCTCACAGCCAGCCACCCTCACATCTTCAGTCACCCCTCACATCCAACCACCCTCTCAACCCCAGACACACCTCGCACACAGCCACCCTCACATCTCCTGTCAACCCACGCAGCCAGCCACCCTCACATCTCCAGTCACTCCACGCATCCAGCATTCCTCACATCCACAGTCAACCCTCGCACCCAGCCACCCTCACATCTCCTGTCACCCCTCGCAACCAGCCATCCTCACATCTCCAGCCACCCTTCACAGCCAGCCACCCTCACATCACCAGTCACCCCTCTCACCCAGCCAGCCTTACATCCCCAGTAACCCCCCTCACCTCCCCAGTAACCCCTCTCACCCAGCCAGCCTCACATTCCCAGTCACCCTCACCTCCCCAGTAACTCTTCAAACCCAGCCAGCTTCAACTCTCCAGGCACCCCTCTCACCCAGCCACCCTCACCTCCCCAGTAACCCCTCTCACCCAGCCACCCTCACATCCCCAGGAACCCCTCTCACCCAGCCACTCTCACCCCATCAATAACCCCTCTCACCCAGCCAGCATTACATCCCCAGTAACACCTCTCGCCCAGCCACCCTCAACTCCGCAGTAACCCCGCTCACCCAGCCACCCTCACCTCCCCAAAAACCCCTCTCACCCAGCCCGCCTCACCTCCCCAATAACCCCTCTCACCCAGCCAGCCTCACATCCCCAGTCACCCCTCGTTGCCATCCACCCTCATATCCCCAGTCACCCCTCGCAGCCAACCTCTCATCCCCATTTACCCCTGGCAGACTGTCAGCCTCACATCCCCACTCACCCTCGCAGTCAGTCACCCTCACATCTCCAGTCACCCCTTAGAGCCAGCCAGCCGCACATCCTTAGTAACCCCCCTCACCGAGCCACCCTCACATCCCCAGTAACCCCTCACACCCAGCCACCCTCAGCTCCCCAGAAACCCTTCTCACCCAGCCACCCTCACATCCCCAGTAACCCCTCCTGCCCAGCCAGCCTCACATCCTCAGTAACCCCTCTCACCGAGCCACCCTCACATCTCCAGTAACCCCTCTCACCCAGGCACCCTCAAATCCCCTGTCGCCCCTCTCACCCAGCCAGCCTCACATCCCCAGTAACCCCTCTCACCCAGCCACCTTCACCTCCCCAGTCGCCCCTCTCACCCAGGCTGCCTCACATCCCCAGTAAACCCTCTCCCCCAGCAACCCTCACATCCCCTGTCGCCCCTCTCACCCAGCCAGCCTCAGCTGCCCAGTCACCCCTCTCACCCAGCCAGCCTCAGCTGCCCAGTCACCTCTCTCACCCGGCTAGCCTCACATTCCCAGTAACCCCTCGCACCCGGCCAGCCTCACCACCCCAGTAACCCCTCTCACACAGCCAGCCTCTGCTGCCCAGTAACCCCTCTCAGCCTGCCAGACTAAGCTGCCCAGTAACCCCTCTCACCCAGCCAGCCTCAGCTCCATAGTAACCCCTCTCACCCAGCCAGCCTCAGCTCCCCAGTTACCCCACTCACGCAGCTATCCTCACCTCCCCAGTAACCACTCTCACCCAGCCAGCCTCACCTCCCCAGTAACCTCACCCTGCCAGCCTCAGCTGCTCAGTCACCCCTCTGACCCAGCCATTCTCACATTCCCAGTAACCCCTCTCACACAGCCAGCCTCAGCTCCCCAGTAACCCCTCTCACCCAGCCTAACTCAGCTGCCCAGTCACCCCTCTCACCCGGCAAACCTCACCACCCCAGTAACCCCTCTCACCCAGCCAGCCACAGCCGCCCAGTCACCCCACTCACCCAGCCAGCCTCACATTCCCAGTAACCCATCTCACCCAGCCAGCCTCACCTCCCCATAGACCCATCTCACCCAGCCAGCCTCACATTCCCAGTATCCCCTCTCAGCCAGCCTCACATTCCCAGTAACCCCTCTCACCCAGCCAGCCTCACCTCCCCATAGACCCATCTCACCCAGCCAGCCTCACATTCCCAGTAACCCCTCTCACGCAGCCAGCCTTACCTCCCCAGTAATCCCTCTCACCCAGCCAGCCTCACCTCCCCAGTAACCCCTCTCACCCAGCCACGCTCAGCTGCCCAGTCCCCCCTCTCACCCAGCCAGCCTCACATTCCAAGTAAACCCTCTCACCCAGCCAGCCTCACCTCCCCAGTAGCCCCACTCACCCGGCCAGCCTCACCTCCCCAGTAACCCCTCTCAACCAGCCAGCTTCACCTCACCCAGTAACACCTCTCATCCAGCCAGCCTCACCTCCCCAGTAACCCCTCTCAACCAGCCAACCTCACATTCCCAGTCACCCCTCTTACCCAGCCCGCCTCACATTCCCAGTAACCCCTATCACCCAGCCAGCCTCACCTCTAAAGTAACCCCACTCACCCTGCCAACCTCAGCTGCTCAGTCACCCCTCTCATCCAGCCACCCGAACATTCCCAGTAACCCCTCTCAACCAGCCAGCCTCACCTCCCCAGTAGCCCCTCTCACCCGGCCAGCCTCACCTTCCCAGTAACCCCTCTCACCTAGCCAGCCTCACCTCCCCAGTAACTCCTCTCACCAAGCCAGCCTCAGCTGCCCAGTCACCCCTCTCACCCAGCCAGCCTCACATTCCCAGTAACCCCTCTCACCCAGCCAGCCTCACCTCTAAAGTAACCCCTCTCACCCAGCTAGTATCACATTCCCGGTATCCCCTCTCACCCAGCCAGCCTCACAATCCCAGTAACCCATCTCAACCAGCTAGCCCTAGCTCCCTAAAAACCCCTCTCACCCAGCCAGCCTCACCTCCCCAATTACCCCTCTCACCCAGCCAGCCTCACCTCCCCAGTAACCCCTCTCACCCAGCCAGCCTCACCTCCCCAGTAACCCCTCTCACCTAGCCAGCCTCAGCTGCCCAGTCACCCCTTTCACCCAGCCAGCCAGCCTCACATTCCCAGTAACCCCTCTCACCCAGCCTGCCAGCCTTAGCTCCCCAGTAATTCCTCTCACCCAGCCAGACTCACCTCCCCAGTAACCCCACTCACTCGGCCAGCCTCACCTCTCCGGTAACCCCTCTCACCCAGCCAGCCTCACCTCCCCAGTAACCCCTCTCAGCTTGCCAGCCATAGCTGCCCAATAACCCCTCTCACTCAGCTCCCTAGTAACCCCTCTCACCCAGCCAGCCTCAGCTCCCCAGTTACCCCTCTCACCCAGGTAGCCTCATCTCCCCAGTAACCCCTCTCACCCAGCCAGCCTCACATCCCAAATAACCCCACTCACCCGGCCAGCCTCACCTCCCCAGTAACCCCTCTCACCCTGCCAACCTTAGCTGCTCTGTCACCCTTCTCACCCCCAGCCTCACATTCCCAGTAACCCCTCTCACCCAGCCAGCCTCTCAGCTCCCCAGTAACCGCTCTCACCCAGCCAGCCTCACCTCCCCAGTAACCCCTCTCACCCGGCCAGCCTCACATTCCCAGTAATCCATCTCACCCAGCCAGCCTCAGCTCCCCAGTAACCCCTCTCAAGCAGCCAGCTTCACCTCCCCAGTAACCCCACTCACCCGGCCAGCCACAACTCCCCAGTAACCCCTCTCACCCAGCCGCCTCACCTCCCCAGTAACCCCTCTCATCCTGCCAACCTCTGCTGCTCAGTCACCATTCTCAACCAGCCAGCCTCACATTCCCAGTAACCCCTCTCACCCAGCCAGCCTCAGCTCCCCAGTAATCCTTCTCACCCAGCCAGCCTCACCTCCCCAGTGACCCCTCTCACCTAGCCAGCCTCACCTCCCCAGTAACCCCTCTCACCCAGCCAGCCTCACCTCCCCAGTAACCCCACTCACCCGGCCAGCCTCACCTCCCCAATAGCCCCTCTCACCCAGCCAGCCTCACCTCCCCAGTAACCCCTCTCACCCTGCCAACCTCAGCTTCTCAGTCACCTCTTTCACCCAGCTAGCCTCACATTCCCTGTAACCCCTCTCACCCAGCCAGCCTCAGCCTCCCAGTAACCCCTCTCACCCAGCCAGCCTCACCTCCCCAGTAACCCCTCTCACCCGGCCAGCCTCACTTCCCCAGTAACCCCTCTCACCCGGCCAGCCTCAGCTGCCCAGTAACCCCTCTCACCCAGCCAGCCTCACCTCCACAGTAACCCCTCTCACCCAGCCAGCCTCAGCTGCCCTGTAACCCCTCTAACCCAGCCACCCTCACCTCCCCAGTAACCCCTCTAACCCAGCAAGCCTCTCCTCCCCAGTAACCCCTCTCACCCAGCCAGCCTCAGCTCCCCAGTAACCCCTCTCACCTTGCCAGCCTCACCTCCCCAGTAACCCCTCTCACCCAGCAAGCCTCACTTCCCTAGTAACCCCTCTCAGCCTGCCAGCTGCCCAGTAACCCCTCTCAGCCAGCCAGCCTCAGCTCCCCAGTAACCCCTCTCACCCAGCCTGCCTCAGCTCCCCAGTAGCTCCTCTCACCCAGCCAGCCCCACCTCCATAGTAACCCCTCTCACCCAGCCAGCCTCTGCTGCCCAGTTACCCCTCTCACCCAGCCAGCCTCAGCTGCCCAGTAATCTCTCTCACCCGGCCAGCCTCACCTCCCTAGTAACCCCTCTCACCCAGCCAGCCTCAGCTGCCCAGTCACCCCTCTCACCCGGCTAGCCTCACATTCCCAGTAACCCCTCTCACCCGGCCAGTCTCACCTCCCCAGTAACCCCTTTCACCTGGCCAGCCTCAGCTGCCCAGTAACCCCTCTCACCCAGCCAGCCTCACCTCCCCAGTAACCCCTCTCACCCAGCCAGCCTCAGCTGCCCAGTAACCCCTCTCACCCAGCCACCCTCACCTCCCCAGTAACCCCTCTCTTCCAGCCAGCCTTAGCTCCCCAGTAACCCCTCTCACCCAGCCAGCCTCACCTCCCTAGTAACCCCTCTCAACGAGCCAGCCTCAGCTGGTTGTCGCGATTGGCGTTTTGAGTGACGTAACAAGAACATAAACAGATTTGATCATAACTTCCAAACCTTTAGAGCAAAATGAATGAAATTAGTGCTGTAACTTATTTGCAACATGTTACATCTGTGGTATACATTTCAAAAAGCTAACATTATCTGTATGGAATTTCAAGCTTTCAGTCATGCAAGAAGGTCACCTTCCTCCAGTTATAAGACTTCACCTTGTATTTTTCAGAACCTGATAACCCTCAGCCAAAGGATGAGTTTGGATTCGGGTATGCGCCTGGAAACCAACCCTCGCTGTTGTCAAATCATCCACTTAGTGGTTCCTTAACTGAAGCGCGATTCTCAACTTGCAAGCAGCGTCTCCAGGAAACAGATTTTATTACGTTGCCTCTCGCCCGTAGTACAGGATTGCCTTTTGTTTGCTAATAGTTATTGCATAGTGGTAATAGGAGCTGTCCCATTTGAGGGACATCTTGTTCTGGAGAGAAATGTCTGTTTCCTGGAGGATATTTTGTTTTAATTATTCCAGAGTGTGTGGGTTTGTCTTGTACACGTTTGCTTTAATTTACCCCAGAGATGGGAGTTAGGTCGGGGGCCAAGGGGACCACAAACCTCTACTAATATTTCTGTCCTGAAACACACTTTCAATTGTTCTCATAAAAAGATCAGCTGAATGGGCAGTTGCAGAGTCTTGTTCAAAAAATCAAAATCACGCTCCCTGTCTGATAATTCTGTTAAAAAAAGAACAAAACGTTATTCACGTACATATGGACGTGGGACGGTAACGGGGTTACGGGTTCGTCTCCCGGGTGCAGGTTTTGGCTATTTGGAATGGTGAGGATGTGTGGGTGCCCTATCTCAGGATTTTTACTAGCATGGGTGTGGTACTACACAAGTGCTTTATTCAATTAGTTCCCCGTTTCTCCGCCGTCCAACACACGCGCATTCCTCTTAATTTTTGGATACAATATAACACCTTCTCTGTACACTATGTACGTAGTATGTGCAGAGAAAGTAAAAATGGGAGTAAAAAATGAATATCCCATTTCGACTCTCCTTAAACAAAACCTGGACACTAGTACGAAGAGCTTAACAGAATTTTGCAGCCTGGGAATTCACCAGTGGCTTACACAAAGAGTGACGTGCTGGAACGGACCAGCTTCTCCTCGTCAGCCGCGGTGGCGAGCAAACCGGAAGTAACCTAACGCAAAGTCGGTACGGATAATTCCGACTGCCTAAGCGGCAACGTTCTCTGTGGCTAGTGATCATGGTTGTAGCACGAAAAGTAACGAGCATTACTCAAAAAGGTAACAAAATTCTTACTAAAGTAGCCCAAAATAGGGCGCTCTTGAAAAACTTAAGACAACTGTAAGGTATGTATGACTAAAATTTCAAGAAAAATAACTACAATTTTGTTTTAATTCCATAAAATAATTTAAACATTCCTGAGTACATAAAAGGCATAATTGGCCACCAGGCGCCATTTTTAAATGCCTTAAATATACCCATCTGTGAAAAACCTAAAATCTACAATTTTGCTTGCATTGATTTGAAACCTTAACACAGCAGTTACAGTATTAAGAATAGTTTACATGCTTATTTTCAGACTTTTGTTCAAAATAATTCCCGTGATGTTAACACATTTATAGTATTTTATTGCTATTTAATTAAATCAGTCCACACTATGCAATTTCATTTACAGAAATATAATACTTTGCAGTTATGCTGATAAATACAGTATTAGTGAATTGATGAGATTAATTTTTTATCTTACTACTGGTTTAGGAGAACAAAATTATTTAATTTTCATTTTATTAATTTTTTATTTGCTATGCAAATATGAAGTTTATTATTTATGAATGAATGAATGAATGAATAAGTGTATTTATTAACATAGCAATATCATACATAGAATTTCAACAGTCGCACGGGTCCACAGACCGTACGTGCTTTTGTAATACACATTACAAGCAATATTAAAACAACAACCACAACAAAGAATTAAAAGAGTAAACACGAAAATAAAAAGACAAAGGAAATACACAGTCAAAAGCAATATTAAACAACAATAAAATTAAGAGTGAATCCGAAAATAAAGATACAAAGATATTCAAATATAGCAATTTAAATTTACAGCACAGAGTACACCTTCATAAATGCACCCTCTTATAATAGATAATTACACTTAAAAGACATATATACACATAATATATACAACCCTAGCACAACAATGACCTAAGTATGACATAATATATATGTAGAACATTGTAGTCACTTTTGTTTAGTTGATCTTATCCCCCCCCCCCTTCTCTATTGGCAGGCTCCTCAGATCTCAGCTGTCTTGCCTTAAGTATAAATTTACCTAGCCCGTCCATGTTTTCCGTGCCTGCCAGTAGTGTCCAACATGCTTCTATCCCTACATTCGCAGTGGTAATAAATCGCGGCAAATATTTTTCCCGCCATTCCTCCGTACCCCTACATCTTGCCAAGATGTGAGTCCACGACTCTTCCTCCTCGCAAATGGGACAGATTCTCGTACCATTCTCGTCAGAAATTTTCTTGCTCCTCCATGCTCCTCGTCTAATCCACGCGAGCCCCTCTCTAATGAGTTTGGTACCTGTTTTGATGTATTACTCCATACCCCACTCCGATTTCAGCCCAGACTGCACTTCTAATGACACCTTCTCTGTGCATTGCGCAATTATTTGCTGTCTGTCAATATCACAGAGACGTTTCTTAATTCTTCTCCAAATACTTCGCCTGTTTTCCTGCCCCGCCATCCAAATGTCTCCCATCCCAATGGTTTCCAACCCTTTCTTTAATTTTGATGCCCACGTCAAATTACCTTCCATTCGCAACTGTTCACGGTAGCAGACTGCCCTAATTAGAGATTGGTTTCCGTGAACGATTCTCATCCAATATTTAACTGCTCTGATTTTGCACTCTATCGTTTCACTATGTGCCCCGAATTCCCTCATTATTCCGCAGTTTGCCGTACCCCTCCCTACACACAGAATTCCTTTCAAAAATTGGGTCCTCACTTGATCCAGGTTCCCTGTTTGTTCCCACCCCCATATTTCTCCTCCGTATGTCATCGTGGATCTAACTGTCGCTCCGTATACAGTTTCCATTAAGGTTATGGAGATATTCGGAATTCTGCAGCGTATCCGGAGAGCTTCCGCCGCTTTCACCCTTGCCTTGTGTTTCGTAATGTCAATGCGTTTTTTCCATTTTCCGTTCATTGTAAATGTGAGTCCTAAGTACACAAAAGATTTAACATTGTCCAGTATCTGTCCTGCATATGTCCAAGTCTCCTCCCTGCTATAAACACAACCCTTTTTGAAAGTCATTTGCCTTAGTCTTATTCACATTAACTGTAAGTAGCCATTCATCGCAATAGTTCTTAAGCTTGTCCAGTCCTCGTTGCAATCCGTTTACTGTCGTAGAGTTTTGAAAACGCTGAAAAATAAAAACACGAGAAAGCAGGCTTTAAGGTTTAACATCCAATTTAGCATAATTTTTTAAACATACTACTATACTCACTTTTTTAGTTATTAGAGCATATTATAGTCTATTCAACTTGAAATAGACCTATATTTCGGATTTTGAGCAATTCTTCACCATAGTGAAAAGATTAAAGCACCACACCCACTTACAGTCATCTATTTAAATCGTCACGTGATACGTTTTAAAGCGCCGCATGGTAATAAAAACAACAGAAAATTGAACTACAAGCATTACATTAGTTAATTAGGCAAAAACTGTTTTTTTTCTTTCGTTTTTTGCACTTTTTGATCAATTTTCACAAATGGGTATCCTTAACTGGAATTACAGCAAAGCATTAGAGGTGAAATTGTACGGACTCGGCAAGAAAAGCTTCAGTTCGACGAGATCTCACACGCATCATGCAATGTAAAAAACGAACTTGGGCAGAAGAAAAGAGCTCTGCAAGAAGAAAAGGACAGAAAAGACAGCAGCAGAGGATAGAAAAAGGAAAGTGGATGTTAATGCGAGCCATGCATTCAAATCTTTTTCCTTGTTTTCTTGCGGAGCAGTTTTTCTGTTACAAAAATAAAATGTTCTGTACATGTTCACACAGGTACAATAAATAAGAATTGGCCTAGATTTCACTATCAGACATAATTAGGCATATGTTTTCAATTTTCAAACATAACAATTATGTTTTTATGACGAAAAAAGCACATTCATAATTTTAACATTTAATTTTGCAGCCTAAACCAAAGGAGACAAAGAGAAACCTAGGACAATTTCAAAAAGTAAATGTATTGTTAACCTAAGGTTAACGTATTAGACCAAAATGTTAATTTTTTTTTCGCAAGGGAATTTGTTAGTGACGTAACAAAAACATAAAAAAATTGACCATAACTTCCAAACCATTAGAGCAAAATGAATGAAATTTGTGTTGTAACGTACTTGCAACGTGTTACACCTGTGGTATACATTTAAAAAACCTAGCATTATCTGTATGGGATTTCAAACTTTCAGTTATACAAGTTCTTAAATGAGGTCACCTTCCTCCAGTAACATGTTATAAGACTTCTTCTTCATCTTGTTATGTACAGTATTTTGATAACCCTCAGCCAAAGGCTGAGTTGCTATTACGGTGTGTGCGGCTGGAAACCAACCCTCGCTGTCGCTAAGTCTTCCACTTACTGGTCCCTTAACTGAGGCGCAAATCTCGACTTGCAAGCAGTGTCTCGAGTGTTTCCAGCAAACAGAGATTTTATTACGTTGCCTGTCGCCCATAATACTGTGTTGTCCTTTGTTTGCTAATGGTTATTGCCCAGTGGTAGTGGTGAGCGATCCTGGTTCTGTTTCCTGGAGACTCTGTTTGCAAGTCGAGAGTCGCGCCTCAGTTAAGGTACCAGTAAGTGGAAGACTTGCTAACAGCGAGGGTTGTTTTCCAACCGCACATATCCTAGTCCCAAACAATAAAGCCTTTAGAAGAAGAGTGGGATTGGGCGTCATGTTCTGAAAAATACTAGCTATATGTATCCTCCTGGTACGTAGGACTTACGCCCCCTCTCCCAGGACCTAGCGTCTAGCTTACTGAGGAGTAGCCGGACACTGGATCAGAGAGAATAGGTGATTGGCCCGAAACCACTAGGCCACGGCGCCGCCTAGTATAATATCGGGTGATACAAAAACGTCCAAACCGCTTGCGCGGTACTTTGCCTGTCCGCGCCCTCGGCGCTCGTCGGCGTCTGCAGCTATCGTAGAAAGGCACGGAAGAAATCGTGTAACACTTTTAAAACTATTTTTAAAGGTTTTATTTACCAATTTTATTAAAGGAGATACTGAAACTGGTTACCGCCGTTGTCCATATATTTTTGGCACCTCTTTAGGAAACTATCCATCACTCGCCGAAGTTCACGTTGAGAAATACTGGCAATTTCTTGGCGGATATTTTGTTTTAATTCTTCCAGGGTGTGTGGGTTTGTCTTATAGAGTTTATGCTTTAACTTACCCCAGAGATGGGGGTTAGGTTGGGGGACCGAGGGTGCAACAAATCTCTACTAATAATTCTGTACTGAAACACACTTTCAATTGTTTTCATAAAAAGATTGACTGAATGAGCTGTTGCAGAGTCTTGTCAAAAAAAAAAAAAAAAAAAAATCACGCTCCCTGTCTTTAATTCTCTTTAAAAATGTCAAAATTGAATTCGCATATATATGGGCGTCAACTTTGACTCACAAAAAATTGCTCTATAGCTCGTTCTCCGCTAATGGCTCACTGTACTCTAATTTTTTCGTCATGAAGGGGTATTTCATGAACAATATTAAGTTTTTCAGAGCTCCAATAACGATAATTTTGTGTACACACATATCCATGAAGGCGGAACCAAGCCACGTCCATGAAAAATATTAAATGTGGGTCAATTTCGCAACTGTATACACTACTGAGTGTCCACTCACAAATTTTCAGTTATGCTGTTCACGGATACACGTTGAGCTATTTCTAAATTTCATAATTCAGGTGACCTCAAATCATGTATTTCCGGCGAAACCTCGGAATAGAATATTTGGGTGCAATAATGTGCCTTCTCTGGCTACATACGTGCTAGAGAAAGTAAACATTGAGATAGCTTTGGAAGATTACAAGAATACAGGAGTCAGACGAGAGAAGGTCAGTGCGCTTTCGATATAATTATGAATTATGATTTTCCACATAGGGTTCTAAATTCCTGTAATAAAAATTAGTTACTTTATTTTATTCTAAATTGTCTATATTACACTTGGTAACATTGAATGCATGTGCAAAATAAAAGGTTTTAAGCCATATCAACGTGTATCAATTTCATTTTGGATTATTCAATAGTATCTAGTATGTAGCTTTTCACTTTAACATTGAGGGCAATCTATCGTTACGGCTGTATCAAGTATTGGGATACAATCTCAAGTGTGCGCTTCGACTTTCGCCCAGTGACGTATTGACTATCACCTTCCCCTCTAGCCGAGCTCCGAGGTTTGTGGTTCAGTACGCACGAGTAATCCGAATCAGGTGAGATTTGTAGTGGACAAAGTGTCACAGGGGCGGGTTTACTCCGCCATCGCATTCCACCGGTGCACCGCCTTCATTACAATATATCATCAGTGTCTTCACCTGCGGTGCCACAAGTAACAAAAGTTAAACACTATAAAACAAAAAACGACCCAGACGAGTAGAGCTGGAAAAACATGATCTAGAGCATACTTTGAATATAGGTGCGTTGCTGTTGAAGCTTTTGATGTTCCTTAACTTTAAGTTTAATACCAACATGTATACATTGCACCGGAGAGTTCCCTCCCTTTCAATAAAATCACCCACATACGATGATACTTATATGCATAACAACAATAGTAGGTATGCAATTTAACGTCGTCCTCTATGGTCTAGTGGTTACATGCTAACCTGTGGTTTCCAAGGTTCCGGTTTCAAATCAGGCGGAGGGCGATGGATTTTTTTCGGGCGTAAAAGTCCTTAGCATAGCTTCCTTTGAAAGGGAAGTAAAGCCGTTGGTCCCGTATCGTAGTTTACCTCAAGTCTGAAAAGAGGCCTCCGAACAAACTGAATTGGTCTTTCGCGACTATATGGAACGAGACTCTAATAACAACAGCAGTTTAAGAGCGTCCATAAATAGCATGTTTGTGATTCGATGCGTTTTTAATAAAAGGGACACAGGCGTGCTCATTGAGCACTTTGGCCAGAAATGTCGATTTTTGCTACAACATATACACCATACATTTAAAGTACATATTTGCAAAGTTTTATTCTCCCATGGCGAATGTAACACTATTGTGGGTGCAATTTTAAGGGGTTAAATTACTCTCTATGCCAGATTTTAAAGCCATTTTTTCTTAGGTTCAATTTTTCCCAAGTTCAGAATCTATCTAATTTCACAAACATACAACTAGGTTCTAAAAGCTTTACACAAAGTACCTAAGAATGTGTGCAATAAAATGTTCTGCTAGAATTTTTATATTTTATTAGGCTAGTGTAAAACAATTAATTAGTATAGCCATGCACTTTTTTTGCAGTTGTTCCGCTTGTGATATAACATTTTTGTTTAAAATAGCTAGCCACTATAGGCGAATTTGAACAGACAAATAGTTAAAAAGGAATTAAGGAATTAAATTTAAAAAAAAAAGTGCACCTAGTTCAATGTCTGTAGGAAAAGATAGATTTTGGTTTTAGCTAATTAAATCGAATACATTTTTTAAATATCCAGAAGGAAAAATCCATATTTAAATGGAACTTGGTATAAATACTTCTTTTGTTGCTAGTAATGTCTGCACAAAAAATTACAGCTCTAGCCTTGATAATTTAGAAAATAACCACATCTCTTCGGTGTCTCCTTAATAATACCTATATAATTAAATTCCAAGCGGGAGACCTGGGTTCGATCCCTAGTACCGCTGGGAGACATGGCCCGGGGTGTACTCAGCCTCGTAAGGTCCCTGGGGGGCCAATTGAGGAGTTACTTGCTGGAGAAGTAGCGGCTCCAGGTCATGAGGACCGCATTAACCGGCCGGGGTGGGCTCGAGGCGCTGACCACATCTCACTCTCCAATACTGTACCCCATCCATGACGTCTATAGTGGACCGAGATGGGGGAAGCAGCGGCCGGGCGGTAGGCCGAGAGCTGTCGTGCCATGGAGTTATAATTATTATATAATTAAATTGCCATTAGTCAACTGTTACATTAGACTCACACAAGTGCACACACTTACTGGACATCCTTCTATACTAGACTTCGAGTAATTTCTTCGTTAATATTGCGGCGTAAAAAGTATTTGCTTTATGAGTTGGTTTGAAATTGGATTGTTTATTTGATTTATATACAAAAAGTATAAACAAATATATTTATAAGGACTCTATTTGCACAACTTATGATGCAATTAAAAGTTCAAGGTTCAACTTATGCTGAGCAATTCTCTCGTGATAGTTTCACATAATGAGTATTTTAAGGGGAGTCGAAATGACATTTTCATTTTTTTTTTTTTTTTCCATTTTCATGTTTTAATTGTGTATGAATATTTCGAATATCCCGTTCATTTTGATACATAGAGATACGCCAATTATAAATAGTTTAAAAATATTGGTGAAAATAATCCTGTGTAGTAGTTTTATAGAACAATCTGGTACACTCACTTGGTAAAATATCAACAACTTTGTAAATATTAGTGTTAGAGAAGAGATTTTTGTTTTTGATCGGAAAGTTTAACTTTAGCTATTCCCAGCATTGGCATCCCTCTCATATTTATTCATATGAGACTTTGGAAGTACTGCGAAGTTGTGTTTGGAAAGTTGCACTTGAAAGAAATTTCTGAAGAAGTGAAATTGTCTATACAAATGCCCCATTATCTCAAAAACTGTTTGACACTAAGGGCTGGAATTTTTATCACGCACTTGCACATAAATATGCTTTATTTTAGCGAAAAAGGTTTTATGTATATAGATTAGTTATTGTTTTAAATTTAAAAACCATCGTTTTTCAATAAATTTTTAAGAGCTTCATTAAAACTATCATACCTTTCCTTCTAATAAGCAGAAGTATTCTATTTTTCATTAATCAACAGTAAGGTTATTGCTGAATATACCTTCAAAAATCTAGAAAATTATCTTAAATATTTTAACATTGACAAGATAGAGCACTTTGATTCCCCTTAAACAAGAAAAAACTTTATGGAATTTTCTTTAATATTGTATACGCTAAAGAAAAAAAAGTAATAAAAATGTGGCCAACATTTGCTTAAATTTTCTACCGGTGAAAAACATTGCTTTCTCACCATCACATTTTAGAAGAGTTTTAATAGATGAATGCTCGCTCTGATTAGAAATTAACTTGTGCAATTGTCAAAGAAAGAAACAATCTGATGTTACACTAACATGGCTTTCTCTAATTGTTGTACAAACAGACTTCTTACAAAAGAGTATTCTTCTTTCTACACCACACTAATCGAGATAAATATTAGCAGAATGTTCTTATTACTTAGTTCCTTATAAGTAGGAGGGAAGTAAGAGGCTAAAGTAAATCAAATGTTTAAAAGCTATCGTTATGCGATTTTCATTGCAAATCGCTTCTTTGCTTGGCCAGAAGTAGAACAAAAGAAAAACGGACAGTTCCTGTCAGAGCAAAGTAAAGTATTTTACAGTTGAAATCAATAACAAGGAATATCTTGGAAACGATGACCTGCACAACAAATATGTAAAGGACATAAATTGTGTATTTTGACAAGATCTAAATTTTTTGTGAATAAGGTTTTGTCTATCTCTTACGGTTTAGCAAGATTCGGCAAAATTCATCCAGAATAAAGAGGTCTTCAAAGGCTATTCCCAGAAAATTCAAAATATAAATTTTATTTGTTTTGTGAATAACTTTAATATACAGTATTTTAATCAAAACCGTAGATCCGTTTTTGGGAAAAACAAAATTTTCAAACATTTTCCATATACAGGGTAGTTTGGGGTTGGGGAATTTTCTTGAAAAACTCCGTGGTGCTTCCATGGAAGATAAACTTAAATACCAAGTCTGGTATTTAAAGGTCTTTTAGTTTTTGAGCAATGCTGTTCACAGACAAACACATGGAACTTTTTCTAAAAATCTGACGTGTTCCATTCACATGACTTTCTCTGCATCAAATTATTGTTAATTAGTTTATTCTTCTATCTACTTCATGCTAATTGAGATAAACATTAGCAGAAACGGTCTTATTACTTGCTTCCTTGTAAGTAGAAGGGAAATAAGGGAATACCATAGGCTAAACCAAATGTCAATTTTTTTAAAATGCGGTTGCTATGGGATAGATATCCGTTTCTTTGCGTAGTCAGGAGTTGAAAAATTCCCCGAAGATTTTATATGTGAAACCAATAACAAGGAATACCCCACAAACGGCCAACTCCACGAAAACATGTGTATGGTATAAACTACGTGTTTTAAGTAGATCTATATTTTTTGCGTAGTAACATTTTGTATATCTCTTACGATTTAACAGTTATGCAAAATTCAGCTACATTCATCCAGAATAAAGAGCTCTTCAGAGGCCATTCCCAGAAAATTTAAAACATATATTTTATTTGCAATGTAAATATCTTTAATATATAGCATTTTAATCAAAATCATTAAAACTGTTTTTGAAAAACATCAATATTTTCGAAAAATGTTGTATGTAAGGGTAGTTGGAGGTGGGGGGATTTTCTTGAAAGTCTTTGTGCGCATTCTTGAAAGATACTGAACTTAAATCTCAAGTTTGGGATTTCTCCTACTTTTCGTTTTGAGATATGCTGTCCAGAGGAACACATACGGACCTTTTTCTAAAAAGCCTTTTTTGGATTCATGCGATCTCAAAACATATATTTATCGGTATCGAATGTTTGGGTGCATTACAATGTCTTCTCTAAACACTGTGTACATAGTAGGTGTAGAGAAAGTAAAAACGAGTTGCAAATCACAAGGAACTTTTTCCCAACTCTGTTTCATACTTCTTTAGATTTGTGCAGACAGTTTCGTCTCATTCTTCGTGGGTTGCAGGGAAAACAAAAGTTGTGTTGTCTGCATGAGGGTCCGTTTGCTGCAGCGACTCTGTTGATGGACATCCGGTGCGACGGGCGGCGAGCTTCTTTTAAGTAAGCAGAAACTTGCCGATTTCACGGTTTGACCATTAAGCGGCGAAAAGTTACCAGCTGTTGTCTAACACAAGCCGCGCGTGACTCACACTGTCTCTCCGCTACACACAAGACGACAAACCCCCTCGTTCTGCATTTCTCAACAAGCAGCGGAATACAAAAATATTACGTGTTGCATTCACATGACTTTCTCTATCTGTTACACACACAAATCTTACTTTCTCTACACGTACTATGTACATAGTGTATAGAGAAGGTATTATATTGCACCCAAAAATTCGTTACCGAGATTTCACCGGAAATGCATGTATTGGCACCCCCTGAATCCAAGAAAACATTTTTAGAAAAATGGCAATGTGTGTGTGTGTGTGTGTGTGTGCCTGTGGGCAACGTAGCTCAAAAGCGAAAAGTCCTTTAAATACCAAACTTGACATTTAAGTTCAGTATCTTTCAAGGATGCGACACAAAGATTTTCAAGAAAATACTCCTATTCGAACTACCCTTTACATGGAAAAAATTTTTTTAAAATTGTTGGTTTTCTCAAAAATGGCTTTAAAGGATTTTGATTAATATCTTTTATATTTAATATATTTACATGTCAGATAAAATTTATGTCCTGACTTTTCTGGGAATTTTGAAGACGCCTTATCTGGATGAATTTTTCTGAATTTTGCATAACTGGTAAACCGTTAAAGTTAGTCAAAACTTGCTACACAAAGATGCAGATCTCCTTAAAACACACAATTTACATCAGATATATTTTTTCGTGGAGTTGACCGTTTTCGAGATAGTCCTTGTTACTGCTTTCAGTTTTAAAATGCAGCTTTTCTCATGCGGGAACTTGTCAACTCCTGATGACGCAAAGAAACGGATTTCAATCCCACCGAAACCACATTTTAAAACATTTGACTGTCGGAATAGCCTAGTGCATGCCCTTATTTCCTATATACTTATAAGGAACTACAGCTTCTGTTAATGTTGATGTCAATTAGCATGAAGTATACAGAATAAGCTTATTAACAATAATTTGTTATAGAGATGTAGAGAAAGTCATGTGAGTGGAGTCATCAGAGTTTTTCTTACAAAAGATTGTTCTTTTATCTACGTCATGCTAATCTAGATAAACATTAGCAGAAACGGTCTTGTATTCTGCTTGCTTGTAAGTAGAAGGGATAGTCAAGTCCTTTAAAAGCTGGTCGCTACGTGAAACAATTGAGGTTCGGTTCGCTTTATTTGGTCCCGTTTGAGGAAAGCTAATTAGTTTAAAATTGAAACCAATAACAATGCATGTGTGGAAAACAATGAACTCTACAAGAAAAGCGTATATGACATAATTTATATCTTTTAACGAGGTTTGAACCTTTATGTTGTAAGTTTTTTTTTCTATCTTTTTTGGTTTAACCGTTATTAATACATTTGTAAAACTCCACCAGTATAAAGGGTTCTTCAGAGGCTATTCCCAGAAAATTCAAAATATACATCTAATTTATTATATGAATGCCTTTACTTTAAGGCATTTTAATAAAAACCGTTAGAGTTATTTATGTGAAAATAAAAATGTTCCAAAAATGTTTCATGTAAACGGTAGTTGGGGTTTTGAAAATCTTCGTGTTGCATCCATGGAAGACACTGAACTTAAATGCCAAGTTTGATATTTAACCTACGTTTCCATTTGAGCTATGCTGTCCACAGACACACACAGACAGATAAGACACATACACGCGCACACTCACACGCACACATACACACACATCACACACACGACCTTTTCCTTAAAAATACTATTTTCCGTCTTAAGGGACCTCAAAGCATATATTTACGGTGAAATCTCGGTATTGAAATTTTGGGTGAAATACAATACCTTCTCTATCATCTATGTCATTGTACATACGGCCTAGAGAATGTAATATGATGTGTTCCATTCACTATATTTTCTCTATCTGTTCTACAAAGAAATTATTTTTATTATTTTTTTATCTGAATAATGCTAATCAATATAAACATTACCAGAAGTAGTCTTATTACTTAGTTCCTTATAAGTAGAAGGGAAATAATACTAGGCAAAAACTACAGTCAAATCTTTTAAAAGGTGTCGCTATGCGGTTGTCATGGCCAGGAGAAAAATAAGGTAGATATATGAAACAGACTAGGTCTTCCCTTTCAGAAAAGTTTAAGTATTTTAAAATTGAAACAATTAACAGCAAATGGTAAACTCTACGAAAAACAGTATGTGACACAAATTGTGTATTTGAACGAGATCTATACTTTTTGTTTGGTAAGCTTTTGTCTGTCTGTTACGGTTTAACAGTTACGCACAAGACATTCAGTGCAACGAGGACTTCAGGAATTGTTTCAAAGAAATTCGGTAAAATATTTTATTTGTCATATTAACATCTTTAATATACGACATTTTAATATAAAGAGTCATTTTTAGAAGATCGAAGATGTCGAAAAATATGGCATGAAAAGGTTAATTTCGAATTTTCCTCAAAATCTTCCTGTTGCATCATTGCAAGATGCTAAGTTAAATACCAAAATTGGTTTTTCGACTTTTAGTTTTCGGGTTTGAATGCAACATACCCACACGGAGCTTTTTTTCTAAAATGCATTGTTACTCTGCCCAAGTAACTGGGGTCACGTGAGTCGCAAAGAGCACCAAGGAACTACGTGCGTGTTCTCCCCAAGTGACTGGGGTCACGTGACTCACAAAGGGCCCCAAGGACTGCGTGCGTGTTCTCTCCAAGTGACTGGGGTCACGTGAGTCACAAAGGGCCCTAAGGAATCCGCGCGCGTTCTCCGCAGTGACTGGGGTCACGGGAGTCGCAAAGGGCCCCAAGGAATCCGTGCGTGTT
Organism: Hymenopus coronatus; assembly: GCA_030762935.1. Lineage (NCBI taxonomy): Eukaryota > Metazoa > Arthropoda > Insecta > Mantodea > Hymenopodidae > Hymenopus > Hymenopus coronatus. The sequence continues at coordinate 532,341,345 of CM060900.1, read as the reverse complement.
CTCTCCAAGTGACTGTGGTCACGGGAGTCATAAAGGGCCCCAAGGAACTGCGTGCGTGTCCTGCCCCTGTGAGTGGGAACACGGAAGCATCAAAGGTCTCAAAGAACTACGTAAATGTTCTGTCCCAATGATTGGTGCCAAGTGAGTCACAAAGGGCTACAAGACACTACTGGCGTACTCAGGCAAATTGATTGGTGTCTCGTGAGTCACAAAGGGTCACAAGAAGCCGCGTGCGCCTTCTACCCCAGTGACTAGTGTCACGTGAGTCACACAGGGTCACAAGAAACCGTGTGCGTGCTCTGCCCCAGTGACTAGTGTCACGTGAGTCACAAAGCATTACAAGGAACATTTGCGTACTCTGGCTCAGTGACTGATGTTACGTGAGTCACAATGGTTTACTAGCAACTACGTGCTTCTCTTTCCGAGTGACTGTCACGCAAGTAAGAATGGTTCACAAGAAACTGCGTGCGTGCTCAGACCCAGTGACTGATTTCACGTAAGCACCAAAGGTTCACAAGGAACTAGGAGCGTTCTCTGGCCCAGTGGCTGATGTCATGTGAGTCACAAAATGTCACATGGAACTGCGTGCATGCTCTTTCCCAGTGACTATGTCACGTGAGTTACAAAAGTTCACAAGAATCTATGCGTGAGCTCTGGCCCAGCGACTGGTATCACGTAAGTCACAATGGTTCACAAGGAACTACATGTGCTCTCTGGCCCAGTGACTGATGTCACGAGAGTCACAAAGGATCAAAAGGATCCATGTGCTTGTTCTGTCCCTATGACTGATGTCACGTGAGTCACAAAGGGTAAAAGGATCTACGTGCTAACTCTTTCCTAGTGACTGATGTCACCTGATTCACAAAGGGTCACAGCGATCTACGTGCTTGCTCTGCCGCAGTGACTGATTTCCGTGTGTCATAAAGGTAAGAAACCACTATGTGCGTGCTTTGTCTCAAAGACTTGTGTGACGTGAGCCTTAAAAGGTCTCAAGGAGCTACATGCGTGCTCTGTCCCAGTGACTGTTGTCACGTGAGTCACAAAGGGTCACTAGAACTTCCGTGCGTGCCAGCAAAGTGACTGATGTGACGCGATTCACAAATGATCACACGGAACTACGTGCGTGCTCTCATTCAGTGACTGTTGTCACGTGAGTCACAAAGGGTCACTAGAACTTCCGTGCGTGCCTGCAAAGTGACTGATGTGACGCGATTCACAAATGATCACACGGAACTACGTGCGTGCTCTCATTCAGTGACTGATGTCACATGAGTCACAAGTGGACTAAAGGAACTACTTACAAGCTGGGGTTCAGTGACTGATTATACGTGAGCTGCAAAGGATCACAAGGAATTACGTGCTTTCCCTGGCCCAGTGACTTGTTTCACGTTAGTCACAAAGGGTCACAAGGAAGTAAGTGCTTTCCCTGGCCCAGTGTCTGGTTTCGCGTTAGTCACAAAGGGCCTCTAAGATTTACGTGCGTGTTGCGGCCCAGTCACTGATGTCACGTGAGTCAATAAAGGTCACAAGGAACTACGTACTTGCTCAACCCCTAACGGCTGATGATACCCGTGAGTCACAAAGTGTCACAAGCGACCATGTAGGTGCTCTGTCTCAGTGACTAATTTCATGTGAGTCACAAGGGCCAACAAGGAGCCAGGTGTGTGCTCTAGTCCAATGACAGATATCACATGGGTCACAAATGGTTACAAGAAGCAACGTGCGTGCTGTGTCCTTGTGACTGATGTCACGTGAGTTATAAAAGAGGCACAAGGAACCACTTTAGTGCACCGCCCCAGTGACTGATCACGGGGGCCACAGAAGGTCACAAGGAAGCGTGTGCGTGCACCGCCCCAGTGACGATCACGTGAGCCACAGAAGGTCACAAGGAAGCGTGTGCGTGCACCGCCCCAGTGACTGATCACGTGAGTCACAGAAGGTCACAAGGAAGCGTGTGCGTGCTACGCCCCAGTGACTGATCACGTGAGCCACAGAAGGTCACAAGGAAGCGTGTGCGTGCTACGCCCCAGTGACGATCACGTGAGCCACAGAAGGTCACAAGGAAGCGTGTGCGTGCACCGCCCCAGTGACTGATCACGTGAGTCACACAAGGTCACAAGGAAGCGTGTGCGTGCTACGCCCCAGTGACTGATCACGTGAACCACAGAAGGTCACAAGGGAGCGTGTGCGTGCTACGCCCCAGTGACTGATCACGTGAGTCACAGGTCACAAGGAAGCGTGTGCGTGCTACGCCCCGGTGACTGATCACGTGAGCCACAGAAGGTCACAAGGAAGCGTGTGCGTGCACCGCCCCAGTGACTGATCACTTGAGCTGCAGAAGGTCACAAGGAAGCGTGTGCGTGCACCGCCCTAGTGACTGATCACGTGAGCCACAGAAGGTCACAAGGAAGCGTGTGCGTGCTACGCCCCAGTGATTGATCGCGTGAGCCACAGAAGGTCATAGCAAGCATGTGCGTGCACCGCCCCAGTGACTGATCACGTGAGCCACAGAAGGTCACAAGGAAGCATGTGCGTGCACCGCCCCAGTGACTGATCACGTGAGCCACAGAAGGTCACAAGGAAGCGTGTGCGTGCTACGCCCCAGTGACTGATCACGTGAGCCACAGAAGGTCACAAGGAAGCGTGTGCGTGCTACGCCCCAGTGACTGTTGCCACGTGAGCCACAGAGGGTCACAAGGAAGCATGTGCGTGCACCACCCCAGTGACTTAGCACGTGAGCTACAGAAATGCACAAGGATGCATGTGCGTGCACCGCCCCAGTGACTGATCACGTGAGCTACACAAAGTCTCAAGGAAGCATGTGCGTGCACCGCCCCAGTGACTGATGACGTGAGCTACAGGTCACAATGAAGCGTGTGCGTGCTACGCCCCAGTGACTGATCACGTGAGCCACAGAAGGTCACAAGGAAGCGTGTGCGTGCACCGCCCCAGTGACTGATCACGTGAGCCACAGAAGGTCACAAGGAAGCGTGTGCGTGCACCGCCCCAGTTACGATCACATGAGCCACAGAAGGTCACAAGGAAGCGTGTGCGTGCACCGCCCTAGTGACTGTTGCCACGTGAGCCACAGAAGGTCACAAGGAAGCGTGTGCGTGCACCGCTCCACTGACTGATCACGTGAGCCACAGAAGGTCACAAGGAAGCGTGTGCGTGCTACGCCCCAGTGACTGTTGCCACGTGAGCCACAGAGGGTCATAAGGAGCTACGTGCGTGCCTGCCCAGTAACTGATGTGACGTGAGTCACAAATGCTCACAAAAAATAACGTGAGTGGTCTGGCCCAGTAACTGGAGTCACGTTTGTCATAAAGGGTCATAAGGAATTACGTGCGTGCCTATTCCCAGAGACTGGTGTCAGGTAATTCATAAAGGGTCACAAGGAATTTCATTAGTGTTCTGGCCCAGTGACTTGTGTCAAGTGAGTCATAAAGGGTCACAAGCAACTACGTGCGCACTCTGCCTCTGTGACGTGTGCCATGTGAGTCAAAAAAGGTCACAAGGATCTACGGGCGTGTTCTGTCCCAGTGAGTATTTTCACGGTGGTCACAAATAGTCATAAGGAACTATGTGAGTGCTCTGTCCCATTGACTGATGGCCATGAGTCACAAATATTCATGAGGAACTTCATTCGTGCTCACGACCTTTAACTGGAGTTAGGTTAGTCACAAAATGTGAGACAGTACATATCTTGGCCCGGGGCAAAATTATATTCTTAGAAAAGAAAATATAAATGTACAATGAAAATGGGAAGGGTAGAAATACTTTTAACACGCATAAGTCACGAGCCCGGGGTACAAGATCCGTTACCTCAGAGCGTTGAACCGAGGGAAAGGATGAATATGAATGGACCCTGCCTAGGGCACTAACGGGACCAAGACAATGATCTCCGCTGGTCAAGGGGGACGCTTTCTGAGACACTTGGTGAAGGACCTCCGAACAACCAAGATGTGATATTTAGAATCCGGGATGGAGCCGAACATAATGCCATTTAATTGTGAGGCACTCGACGAAGATGCCCGCACGACCAAGATGTGATATTTGAGCGCGTGGTGTAACCCTTAGTTGTGACGGAAGTAGGTGATTTTAAGACCGATCATAGTACGAGACATAGCACTGCATCAAACGAATAAATAATCATAGTCGCGTGCGGGTAAAGTGTAACGTCACAGTAGAAAATTAAGAAGTATACATGTGTGTTCTATGGCGGAAAAAGGCCGGACTCAGTTAATAAAGCACTTGTGTCTCACCACAACCTGGCCGTGGCCGAGTGGTTAGACCACTCGACTCTCACCTAGACGGCCGGGGTTCGATCCCAAGCGACCGCATGTGAGATTTGTGGTGGACAAAACGGCGCTGGGGCGGGTTTTCTCCGGGTACTCCGGTTTCCCCCGTAATTGCATTCCACCGGTGCTCCATCATCATTCATGTATCATCAGTGTCACCGCCTGCGGTGCCATTAGTAGTTAAAGCGGGCGTTAAACACTACCAAAAAAAAAACAAAAAAAAAACCACAACCTGAAAGAGTTTCCATGCTAATAAAAACCCTGATCTAAGCCAACCACATATCCACACCATTACCACTAAACAAAACCCGTACACGGACACGAACCCGATACCGCCCCAAAGGTCACTAGAAACCACGTGCGAGCTCTGGCCCAGTGACTGCTGTCACACGGGTCACAAAGGCTCAAAAGGAATTAAGTGCATGTTGTGGTCCAGTGACTTGTATCACGTGAGTCACAACGGATTAATGGGAACTACTTTTCTGTTGTGGTCCACCTGAGTCATAAAGGGTCTCAAGGAGCTACTTGCGTGACTGGTGTCATATGAGTCACAAGAAACCGCGTGCGTGCTTCACCCGGTGTCCGCATTCAAGTGAGTAACAAAGGTCACAAGAAACCATGTTCCGTGTTATGCCCCAGTGACTGGTGAAACGTGAGACGCATAGGCTCTATCCCAGTGAGTGGTGTCAAGTGAATCTCAGATACTCCCAAGGATCTACGTGCCTGCTCTGGCCCAGTGATTGGTGTCACAAGAATCACAAAGGCTCATAAGAAGGTACGTGCCTGCTCTGGCCCAGTGATTGGTGTCACGTGAATCACAAAGGCTCATAAGGATCTACGTGCCTGCTCTGGCCCAGTGATTGGTGTCACGTGAATCACAAAGGCTCATAAGGAGGTACGTGCCTGCTCTGGCCCAGTGATTGGTGTCACGTGAATCACAAAGGCTCATAAGGAGGTACGTGCGTGCTCTGGCCCAGTGATCGGTGTCACGTGAATCACAAAGGCTCATAAGGAGGTACGTGCGTGCTCTGGGCCAGTGACTGGTATCACATGTTTCACAAAGGGTCATAAGGAGGTACGTGCGTGCTCTGGGTCAGTGACTGGTGTCAGGTGAATCACAAAGGGACATAAGAAGGTACGTGCGTGCTCTGGGTCAGTGACTGGTGTCACGTGAATCACAAACGGTCATAAGGAAGTACGTGCGTTCTGTGGGCCAGTGACTGATGTCACGTAAGTCACAAAGGGTCTCAAGGACTTGCACGCGTGCTCTGGCCAAGTGACTGATATCACGTGATTCAAAAAGTGTCATAATGTCTACCTGCTCTAGCCCAGTGACTGATATCACGAGAGTCACAAAGGATCACAAGGAACTACATGCTCTAGCCCAGTGATTGATATCTCGTGAGTCGCAAAGGGTCACAAGGACTACGTGCTATAGCACAATTACTGATGTCACGTGAGTCAAATAGGGTCACAAGGTCCACATGTTCTAGCAGAGTGACTGATATCACGTGAGACACAAAGGGTCGCAAGGACTACGTGCTCTAGAACAGTGACTGATGTCACGTGACTCACAAAGGGTCACAAGGACCACGTGCTCTAGCACAGTGACTGATAACACGTGAGACATAAAGGGTTACAAAGACTACGTGCACTAGCCCAGTGACTGATATCACGTGAGCCTCAAAAGATCACAAGGACCACAAGCTCTAGCCCAGTGTTTGATATCACGTGAGTCACAAAGTGTAACACGGACTACGTGCTCTAGCCCAGTGACTGATGTCACGTAAATCACAAACGGTCAAAAGGACTCCGTGCTCTAGCCCAGTGACTGATGTCACGTGAGTCAGGAAGACTCACAAGGACTACGTGGTCTAGCTCCGTGACTGCTGTCCCGTTAGTCACGATTGGTCACAGGACTACATTCTCTAGCCCAGTGACAGCTCTCCCGTTAGTCACAAAATATCACAAGGACCACGTGCTCTAGCCCAGTGACTGATATCACGTGAGTCACAAAGGGTCACAAGAACTAAGTGCTCTAGCCCAGGAACTGATATCACTTGGGTCACAAAGGGTCACAAGGACTATGTGCTCTAGCACAGTGACTGACATCACGTGAATCACAAACGGTCGCAAGGACTACGTGCTCTAGCCAAAGGCTGATGTCACTTGGTTCACAAAGGCACACAAGGACTACGTGCTCCAGCCCAGTGACTGATGTCACGTGAGTCACAAAGGGTCTCAAGGACTACCTGCTCTAGACCAGTGACTGATGTCACGTGAGTCACAAAGGGTCACAAGAACTAAGTGCTCTAGCCCAGGAACTGATATCACTTTGGTCACAAGGACTACGTGCTCTAGCACAGTGACTGACATCACGTGAATCACAAACGGTCGCAAGGACTACGTGCTCTAGCCAAAGGCTGATGTCACTTGGTTCACAAAGGCACACAAGGACTACGTCCTCTAGCCCAGTGACTGATATCACGTGAGTCACAAAGGGTCTCAAGGACTACCTGGTCTAGACCAGTGACTGATATCACGTGAGTCACAAAGGGTCACAAGAACTAAGTGCTCTAGCCCAGGAACTGATATCACTTTGGTCACAAGGACTACGTGCTCTAGCACAGTGACTGACATCACGTGAATCACAAACGGTCGCAAGGACTACGTGTTCTAGCCAAAGGCTGATGTCACTTGGTTCACAAAGGCACACAAGGACTACGTCCTCTAGCCCAGTGATTGATATCACGCGAGTCACAAAGGGTCACAAGAACTACTTACTCTAACCCAGTGACTGGTGTGACGTGGTTGACAAATGTTCAAAGGACTACGTGCCCTAGACCAATGACTGATGTCACGTGATCAAAAAGTGTGACAATGACTACGTGCTGTAGCCCAGTGACTGATGTCACGTGAGTCACAAAGGGTCACCAGAACTACGTGCTCTAGCCCAGTGACTGATGTCACATGTGTCATAAAGTGTCACAAGGATAAAGTGCTCTAGCCCAGTGACTGATGTCACGTGAGTCACAAAGGCTCACAACGACTACGTGCTGTATCCCAGTGACTGATATCACTTGATTCAAAAGACCTAAGTGCTCTATCCCAGAGACTGATGTCACGTCAGTCACAAAGGGTCACAAGAACTACGTGCTCAAGCACAGTGACTGATGTCACGTAAGTCACAAAGGGTCTCAAGGACTACGTGTTCTAGGCCAGTGACTGATTGCACGTGAGTCACCAAGGGTCAAACGTACTACGTGCTCTAGACCAGTGACTGATAACACGTGAGTCACAAGGGTCACAAGGACTACGTGGTCTAGCCCAGTGACTGATGTCACGTGAGTTACAAAGGGTCAAAAGGACTACGTGCTCTAGACCAGTGACCGATGTCACGTGAGGCAATAAAGGGTCAAAAGGACTACGTGGTCTAGCCCAGTGACTGATGTCACGTGAGACACAATGGGTCACAAGGACTTCGTGCTCTAGCCCAGTGACTGATGTCACATGAGTCACAATGGGTCACAAGGACTTCGTGCTCTAGCCCAGTGACTGATGTCAAGTGAGTCACAATGGGTCACAAGGACTTCGTGCTCTAGCCCAATGACTGATGTCAAGTGAGTCACAATGGGCCACAAGGACTTCGTGCTCTAGCCCAGGGACTGATGTCACGTGAGTCACAATGGGTCACAAGGACACCGTGGTCTAGCCCAGTGATTGATGTCACCTGAGTCACAATGGGTCAGAAGGACTTCGTGCTGTAGCCCAGTACTGATGTCACGTGAATCACAAAGGTTCACAAAGACTACGTGCTCTAGACCAGTGACTGATGTCACGTGAGTCACAAAGGGTCACAAGAACTATGTGCTCTAGTCCAGTGACTGATGTCACGTTAGTCACAAAGGGTCTTAAGGACTACGGGCTCTAGCCCAGTAATTGATATAACGTGGTTCACAAAGGGTAACAAGGACTACGTGCTTTAGCCCAGTAATGATGTCACGTGAATCACAAAGGTTCACAAAGACTACATGCTCTAGACCAGTGACTGATGTCACGTGAGTCACAAAGGGTCACAAGAACTACGTGCTCTAGTCCAGTAATTGATATCCCGTGGTTCACAAAGGGTAACAAGGACTATGTGCCTAAGCCCAGTGATTGATGTCACGCGAGTCACAAAGAGTCACAAGAACTACGTACTCTAACCCAGTGACTGGTGTCACGTGGTTGACACAGGGTCAAAGGACTACGTGCCCTAGCCCAATGACTGATGTCACGTGAGTCAAAAAGTATGACAATGACTACGTGCTGTAGCCCAGTGACTGATGTCACGTGAGTCACAAAGGGTCACCAGAACTACGTGCTCTAACCCAGTGACTGATGTCACATGTGTCATAAAGTGTCACAAGGATAATGTGCACTATCCCAGTGACTGATGTCACGTGTTTCACAAAGGGTCACACGGACTACCTGCCCTAGCCCAGTGACTGAGGTCACGTGAGTCACAAAGGCTCACAACGACTACGTGCTGTAGCGCAGTGACTGATATCACTTGATTCAAAAGGACTAAGTGCTCTATCGCAGTGACTGATGTTACTTGAGTCACAAAGGGTCTCAAGGACTACGTGCCCTAGCCCATTGACTAATATCACGTGAGTCACAAAGGGTCAAGGACTACGTGCTCTAGCCCAGTCGCCGATGTCGCGTTTGTTACAAAGGGTCACAAGGACTACGTGCTCCAGCACATTGACTGATATCATGTGCTTCATAAAAGGGTCTCAAAGACTACGTGCTCTAGTCCATTGACTAAAATTACGAGAGACGCAAAGTGCCACTAGCACTACATGCTCTTGCCCAGCGACTGATGTCACGTAAGTCACAAAGGGCCACAAGAATTACGTGCTCTAGCCCAGTGAACGATGTCACGTGAGTCACACAAGGTCACAAGAACTATGTGCTCTAGTCCAAGGACTGAAATCACGTGAGTCACAAAGGGTCACCAGGAACTGCGTGCCCTAGCCCAATGTCTGATATCACTTGAGCTACAAAGGGTCACAAGACCACGTACTCTAGCCCAGTGACAGATATCACGTGAGTCACAAAGCGTCACAAGGACTACGTGCTGTAGCCCAGTCTCTGATGTCACGTGAGTCACAAAGGGTCAGAAGGACTTGATATTCTAGCCCACTGACTAATATCACGGGTGTCACAAAGGGTCACAAGGACTGCGTGCAATAGGCCCAGTGATTGATGTCACGTGTGTCACAAAGTGTCACAAGGACTGCGTCCTCTAGGCCCAGTGACTGATATCACGTGAGTCACAAAGGGCCCCTTAGACTACGTGCTCCAGCTAAGTGACCGATAAAACGTGAGTCACAAAGGGTCAAAAGGACCTGGTGCTCTAGCTCAGGGACTGATATCACGTGAGTCACAAAGGGTCACAAGGACTACGTTCTCCAGCCCACTGACTGATATCACGTGATTCACAATGGGTTACAAACAACTGCGTGCTCTAGCCCAGTGACTAATGTCACGTTAGTCACAAACGCTCACAAGGAACTGCGTGCTCTAGCCCAGTGACTGATATCATGTCAGTCACAAAGACTACGTGCTCTAGACCAGTGACATATGTCACGTGTGTCACAAAGTGTTACATAGACTACGTGTTCTAACCTTGTGACTGATATCACATGAGTCACAACGTGTCACAAGCACTACGAGCTCTAGCCCAATGACTAATGTCACGTGAATCAGAAAGGGTCACAAGGACTACTTGCTCTAATACAGTGACTGATGTCACGTGAGTCACGAAGGTCACAAGAATTACGTGCCCTAGCCCAGTGACCGTTATCATGTGGTTCACAAAGGGTCACAAGGACTACAAGCTCTAGCCCAGTGACTGATTTCACGTGAGTCACAAAGGGTCAGAAGGACTACGTGCTCTGGCCCACTGATTGATGTCACGTGAAATACAATGGGTCACAAGAACTGCGTGCTCTAGCGCTGTGACTGTAATCGCGTTGTTCACACTGGGTCAAATGACTACGTGAACTAGCCCAATGACTGATGTCACGTGAGTCACAAAGACTGACAATGACTACGATCTCTAGCCCAGAGACTGATATCTCGTGAGTCACAAAGACTGACAATGACTACGTGCTCTAGCCCATTGATTAAAATCACGTGAGTGACAAAATATCCCTAGGACTACGTAGTCTAGCCCAGTGACTGATGTGACGTGAGTCACAAAGTTTCATATTGACTACTTTTACTAGCCCAGTGACTAATGTCACGTGAGTCACAAAGGGTCACAAGGACTACGTACTCGAGCCCGTTGACTGATGTCACGTGAGTCACTAACTGTCACAAGGACTACGTGCTCTATCCCAGAGACTGATGTCACGTGAGTCACAAAGGGTCACAAGGAATACGTGCCCTAGCGCAGTGACTGATGTCACGTAAGTCACAAAGGGTCACAAGGACGTGTTCTAGCCAGTGACTGATTGCACGTGAGTCACCAAGGGTCAAAAGGACTACGTGCTCTAGCCCAGTGACTAATGTCACGTGAGTCACTAAGTGTCACAAGGACTACGTGTTCTAGGTCAGTGACTGATGTCACGTGAGTTACAAAGGGTCAAAATGACTACGTGCTCTAGACCAAGGACTGATGTCACGTGAGGCACAAAGGGTCACAAGGACTACGTGCCCTAGACCAGTGACTGATGTCTCGTGAGTCAAAAAGGGTCACAAGGACAACGTGCTCTAGACCAGTGACTGATGTCACGTGTGTCATAAAGGGTCACAATGACTACGTGCTCAAACCCAAAGACTGGTGTCAAGTGGATCACAAAGGGTCACCAGGACTACGTGCTCTAGCCCAGTCACTGATGTCACGTAAGTCACAAGGGTCACAAGGACTACGCGGTCTAGCCCAGTGACTGATGTCACGTGAGGCACAAAGGGTCACAAGGACTACGTGATCTTGCCCAGTGACTGATGTCACGTGAGTCACAAGGACTTCGTGCTCTAGCCCAGTAATGATGTCACGTGAATCACAAAGGTTCACAAAGACTACGTGCTCTAGACCAGTGACTGATTTCACCTGAGTCACAAAGGGTCACCAGCACTACTTGCTCTAGCCCAGTAATTGATATCACGTGGTTTACAAAGGGTAACAAGGACTTCGTGCTGTAGCCCAGTACTGATGTCACGTGAATCACAAAGGTTCACAAAGACTACGTGCTCTAGACCAGTGACTGATTTCACCTGAGTCACAAAGGGTCACCAGCACTACTTGCTCTAGCCCAGTAATTGATATCACGTGGTTTACAAAGGGTAACAAGGACTACGTGCTTTAGCCCAGTGGTTGAAGTCACGCGAGTCACAAAGGGTAACAAGAACTACGTACTCTAACTCAGTGACTGGTGTCACGTGGATGACAAATGTTCAAAGGACTACGTGACCTAGACCAATGACTGATGTCAAGTGATTAAAAAGTGTGACAATGACTACGTGCTGTAGCCCAGTGACTGATGTCACGTGAGTCTCAAAGGGTCACCAGAACTACGTGCTCTAGCCCGGTGACTGATGTCACATGTGTCATAAAGTGTCACAAGGATAAAGTGCTCTAGCCCAGTGACTGATGTCACGTGAGTCACAAAGGCTCACAACGACTACGTGTTCTAGCGCAGTCACTGATGTCACGTAAGTAACAAAGGGTCACAAGGACTACGTGTTCTAGGCCAGTGACTGATTGCACGTGAGTCACTAAGGGTCAAAAGGACTATATGCTCTAGACCAGTGACTGATGTCACGTGAGTAACAAGGGTCACGTGGTCTAGCCCAGTGAATGATGTCACGTGAGTCACTAATTGTCACAAGAACTACGTGTTCTAGGCCAGTGACTGATGTCACGTGAGTTACAAAGGGTCAAAAGGACTACGTGCTCTAGACGAGTGACCGATGTCACGTGAGGCACAAAGGCTCACAAGGACTACGTACTCTGGCCCAGTAATGATGTCACGTGAATCACAAAGGTTCACAAAGACTACGTGCTCTAGACCAGTGACTGATGTCACATGAGTCACAAAGGGTTACAAGGACTACGCGGTCTAGCCCAGTGACTGAAGTGACGTGAGGCACAAAGGGTCACAAGGACTAAGTGGTCTAGCCCAGTGACTGTCACGTGAGTCACAATGGGTCACAAGGACTTCGTGCTCTAGCCCAGTGACTGATGTCACGTGAGTCACAAAGGGTCACAAGGTCTACGTGATCTAGCACAGTGATTGATATCTCATGAGACGCAAAGGGTCACCAAGACTATGCGCTCCAGCCCAGTGATTAATGTCACGTGAGTCACAAAGGGTTACAAGGACTGCGCGCTCTAGCCCAGTGACTGATGTCAAATGAGTCACAACGGGTCTCAAGAACTATGTGCTCTAGCACAGTGACAAATATGGAGTGGTTCACAAAGGGTCAAAGGAATAAGTGATCTAGCCCAATGACAGATGTCACCTGATTCACAAAGTTTCACAAGGACTACGTGCTCTAGCCCAGTGACTGATGACACGTGAGTCAATAAGAGTCACAATGTCTATGTGCTCTAGCCCAGAGACAGATATCACGTGACTCACAAAGGGTCTCCAGGACTATGTGCTCTAGCCCATTGACTGATGTCGCGTTAGTCACAAAGGCTCTCAAAGACTACGTGCTCTAGCCCAGTGACTGATATCACGTGACTCACAAAGGGTCACAAGGACACCGTGCTCTAGCTCAGTGACTGATATCACGTGACTCACAAAGGGTCTCAAGGACTACGTGCTCTAGCCCAGTGTCTGATATCGCGTGAAGCACAAAGGGTTAGGAGGACTACGTGCTCCACCCCAGTGACTGATATCACGTTACTCACAAAGGGTCTCAAGGAGTACGTGCTCTAGCCCATTGACTGATGTCACGTGAGTCACAAAGAGTCACAAAGACTACCTGGTCTAGCGCAGTGACTGATATCACCTGAATCACAAAGGCTCGACAGGACGTGGTCTAGCCTGGTGACTGATATTACGTGAGTCCAAAAGGGTCAAAGGGGCTACGTGCTCTAGCCCACTGACTGATATCACGTGAGTCTCAAAGGGTCAGAAGGATTGCGTGTTCTAGGCACAGTGACTGATGTCACGTGAGTCACAAAGGGTCACTGTGGCTTTGTGCTCTAGCTAAGAGACTGATATCACGTGAGTCACGAAGGGTCACAAGGACCAGGTGTTGTATTCCAGTGACTGATATCATCTGAGTCACAAAAGATCACAAGAAATACGTGCTCTAGCCCACTGACTGATATCACGTGAGTCACTAAGGGTCACTTTGACTACGTGCTCCAGCTAAGAGACTGATATCACGTGAGTCACAAAGAGTCAAACGGAACACGTGCTCTAGCCCACTGACTGATATCTCGTGAGTTACAGGGGTCACAAGGTCCGCATTCTCCAGACCACTGTCTGATATCATGTGTTCACAAAGGGTCACAAGGACTACGTGCTCCATCCCAGTGACTAATGTCACGTGAGTCACAAGGGGTCACTAGGAACTGCGTGCCCTAGCCCAGTTACTGATATCATGTGGGTCACAAAGGGTCACAAAGACTACTAGCTCTAGTCCAGTGACTGATGTCAGGTGAATAACAAAGGGTCACAAGAACTACGTGATATAGCCCAGTGACTGATATCACGTGGTTCACAAAAGGGTCACAAAGACTACGTGCTCTAACCCAGTGTCTGAAGTCACCTGAGTCACAAAGTATCACAAAGACTACCATCTCTAGCCCAGTGACTGATGTCGCGTGAGTCACAAAGAGTCACATGGACTACGTGCTCTAGCCCAGTGTTTGAAGTCACCTGATTCACAAAGGGTCACAAGGACTACGTGGTCTATCCCAGTGACTGATGTCACGTAAGTCAGAGGTGTCACAAGGACTACGTAGTCTAGCCCAGAGGCTAATGTCACGTGAGACAAAGGTGTCACAAGGACTACTTGATCTAGCCCAGTGACTGATATCATGTGGTTCACAAAGGGTCACAAGCACTACGTGCTCCAGCCTAGTGACTGGTGTCACCTGAGTCACAAAGGGTCACAAGGACTACGTGCTCCAGCCTAGTGACTGATGTCACGTGAGTTACAAAGAGTCACAAGAACTACGTGCTCTAGACCAGTGACTGAAATCGCGTGTTTCACAAAGGGTCACTAGGACTACGTGCTCTAGCCCAATGACTGATGTCACCTGAGTCACAAATTGTCACAGGGACTACCATCTCTAGACCAGTGACTGATGTCACTTGAGTCTTAAAGGGCCACAAGAACTAAGTCCTCTAGATCAGACACTAATGTCACGTGTGGTATAAAGTGTCACAGGGACTACGTGCTCTAGCCCAGTGAAAGATGTCACGTGAGTCACAAAGGGTCACAAGGACTACCTGCTCTAGCCCAGTGACTGATGTTACGTGAGTCACAAAAAGTCACAAGGACTACGTAATCTAGCCCAGCGACTGATGTCACGGGAGTCATAGAGTTTCACAAGGACTACTGCTCTAGCCCAGTGACTAATGCCACGTAAGTCACAAATGGTCACAAGGACTATGGCTGTGGCCCAGTGACTAATGTCACGTGAGTTACAAAGGGTCACAAAGACTACGTAATTTAGCCCAGTGACTGATGTCACGTGAGTCTCAAAGTGTCACAAGGTCTAGTGCTCTATCCCCGTGACTGATGTGATGTGAGTCACAAAGGGTCTCAAGATCTACGTGCTCTCGCCCATTGACTGAAATCACGTGGTTCACAAAGAGTCACAAGAACTAGGTGCTCTAATGCAGTGAATGAAATCACGTGAGTCACAAAGGATAACCAGAAACTGCGAGCTCTAGCCCAGTGACTTTTATCACGTGAGTCATAAAGGTTCACAAAGACTACGTGCTCTAGCCCAGTGACTGATGTCTTGTGTGTCACAAGAGTTACATGGACTAGGTGCTCTAGCCCAGTGACTGATATCGCGTGAGTCGCTAAGGGTCACAAGATTTACTGGCTCTAGCCCAGCGACTGATGTCACGTGAGTCACAAATGGTCACAAGGACTACGAGCTTTAGCCCAGTGACTGATGTTACGTGAATCACAAAGTCACAATTACTACGTGCTCTAGCCCAGAGACTGATATCACGTGAGTGACAAAGGGTCAAATGGACTACGTGCTCTAGCCCAGTTACTGATGTCACCTGTGTCATAAAGGGTGACATAGACTACGTGCTCTAGCCCACTGACTGATTTCACCTGAATCACAAAGGGTCACAAGGACTACGTGCTCTAGCCCAGTGACAGATATCACGTGAGTCACAAAGGGTCGCAAAGATTACGTGCTCTATCCCAGTGGCTGATGTCACTTGGTACACAAAGGGTCAAAAGGACTACGTGCTCTAGTCCAGTGACTGATATCACGTGAGTCACAAGGGTCACAAGTAATAAGTGCTCTAGCACAATGACTGATATCACCTGAATCACAAGGGGTTACAAGGACTACGTGCTCTAGCCCAGTGGCTTATGTCACTTGGTTCACAAAGGGTCACAAGTACTTCCTGCTCTAGACCAGTGACTGATGTCATGTGAGTCAAAAAACTACGTTGTCTAGCCCAGTGACTGATATCTTGTGTATACCACATGTTCACCAGGACTAATAGCTCTAGCACAGTGACTCATGTCACTTGAGTAACAAAGGGACAAAACGACTACGTACTCGAGCCCAATTACTGATGTCACGTGAGTCATAAAGGGTCACAAGGACTACGTGCTCCAGCCCAGTGACTGATATCATGTGAGTAACAAAGGGAAGTAAAGACTACGTGCTCTAGCCCGGTGACTGATGTCAAGTGCGTCACAAAGGGTCACCAAAACTACATGCTCTAGCCCAGTGACTTTTATCACGTGAGTCACAAAGGGTCACAAGAACTACATACTCTTGCCCAGTAACTGATATCACGTGAGTCACAAACGGTCACAACCAACTGCGTGCTCTAGCCCAGTGACTAATGTCAGGTGAGTCACAAGGGTCACAAGGACCACGCTCTCCAGCCCACTGACTGATATCACGTGTTCACAAAGGGTCACATTGACTAATTGCTCTAACCCTGTGACTGATATCACGTGAGTCACAAAGTGTCACAAGCACTATGAGCTCTAGCCCAGTGACTAATGTCACGTGAATCAGGAAGGGTCACAAGGACTACGTGCTCTAGTCCAGTGACTGATGTCACGAGAGTCACACTGGGTCAAATGACGACGTGATCTAGCCCAATGACTGATGTCACGTGAGTCACAAAGAGTCACATAGACTACGTGCTCTAGCCCAGTGTGTGACGTCGCGTGATTCACAAAAGGTCTCAAGGACAACGTGCTCTAGTCCAGTGACTGATGTCACGTGAGTCACAAAGGGTCACAAGGACTACGTGCTCTAGCCCAGTGACTGATGTTACGTGAGTCACAAAGGGTCACAAGGACTACGTGGTCTAGCCCAGTGACTGATGTCACGTGAGAAACAAAGGGTCACAAGGACTGCGTGGTCTAGCCCAGTGACTGATATCACTTGAGAAACAAAGGGTCACAAGGACTACGTGGTCTAGCCCAGTGACTGATATCACTTGAGAAACAAAGGGTCACAAGGACTACGTGGTCTAGCCCAGTGACTGATGTCACGTGAGACACAAAGGGTCGCAAGGACTACGTGCTCTAGCCCAGTGACTGATGTCACGTAAGTCACAAAGGGTCACAAGGACTTTCCTGGTACCTTCTTGACAGAATGTATATTACTCAAACACCAAATATGTTTATACAATATTTACAAATATATTACCTCTAGTCACGTACTTCCATTAAGTATGTGCCCAGGCGTTGCCAGTTTTGACAGTTTAGAATCAAGTCCCAGCACCAAACAACTTTACGAAGTTGAAAAATAGCAAATTAATTTCAAAATCAAATTGCAATAAAATCAAACCATACAACCCAAACATTGCATCATTATATGGACTCCCCAAGATTCACAAACCTTTTGGACTACATTTCACCTAAGGAAATAATGGTTTCTTTTGATGTGATTTTTCTTTTCCCCAGCAAACCAATTGTCAAACTCATGCAATGCCTCACCATTTAGTTAGAACCCTTCAGTATGCCACCAGAAGAAATACAGGAATACAAACAACTCACTAAAACTTGCATCGATCAATCATACTTCATATTTCAGAACAATTAATACAAACAAGAAGAAGGCTTCGCTATGGGAAATCCTTTATCTATTTTCCTAGCATACTTATTTATGAGTCAGTATGAAATCCACATCACAAAATCGTTCCCTAACATCTTCAAAGTATGGTTCAGATATGTGGACGATATTTTTACTATAGTGAATGAAAAACTATTAGATGATACACTAAAGCTACTAAACTTACAGGAACCCAAAGTAAAATTTACAATGGAGTTAGAACAACAAAGCACAGTGGCATTTTTAGATCTTAAAGTTGTTAATAAAGATGGAAAACTAAAAGTTGGTATACATAGAAAAGAAACCCATACTGACAACTACATCAAAGCGAACAGTATCAACCCAAAAGCACACCAACATGACATACTAAACAGCCTACTACAAAGAGTAACTAAAGTACCTCTGGAAAAAGCTGAATACTTAAAAGAACTAAACCATGTAGTGAAAACAGCTGAAATAGATGGTTTTATCAAGAATTTGGTATTCAAAAACTCAAGAAAATTAAACAGCAAAATAAGATTACAGAAATATCCACCCTCAAACAAATTAAAGATAGCAAGAACTTCAGAAGATTCACTTACCACCCTTGGGCAGCTACGAAATTTAAAAGAAATATTTAAACAACGTAATATAACGCTGGCACTTTACAAGTTCAGTGTGAAGAAGTTGATTCCATCTCATAGAACAAAAAAAGTCCCAATTAAAAAAAAATAGGCATCTATAGAATTAATTGCAACGAGTGTAACAAAGTATACATTGGCAGAACAAAAAGAAACATAGGTATCCGTCTTAAAGAACATATTAGAAATATTAAAAATAGGGAAACTGAAGTATCTGTAGTATCGGGTCATTTTTGGAACAATCGACATGATATTAAACAAGACATCCATCTTTTGAAAAATGTGCAACATACAGTAGAACTCGACGCATGGGAGAACATATACATGAAAATACACAGAACGCAACTCATGAATTTTAATCATCCCTTTGAAGAGAACCAGCTAATGAAGTTCATTAATCCAACACCAGAAGGAAGACAGTCATACGTCAAGGATCCTCATGTTGAATCCAACAGTCGAAAGCAGTAGACAATGCATGCAACACGTATGCAAAACTAGTTCTGCATAAGTAAGTTTTTGTAAAGCACATGTGTGCATACTCGATTCCAATTAAAATTAAAACTAATGCTGTCCTGTGTCTGTTTGAAGCTAAAAATACTTCTGGCAATAATTTTTTCCTAACATCCTCCATCTGTACGCCATGTGTCAAGATATGCATCTAGGCCAGTGATGCCAACCTTAGCGGAATTCCGCTACGTGTAGCGAAATTTGAGCCTTCGGGAGACATTGCTGAGAAAAATGAAAAAGTGGGAAAATGTAGCGACCTTTGTCAACTTAAAAAAAAATCAGCCAACCTATCGTAAACGCCAATGCCTTATGTTAGGCAACTATGCTGTAGTAAGTAGGCTCAAGAAATCCCTCATGTGAAAGATAAGTTGCTAGCTCATGTTAATATTTATTTAATGCAAGCGCCCGGCCTGACATTTTTTATAAACATATTCAATAATCAGTATACAGATAGTTGATGTTTTTAAAAAGTTTATACAAGCTATCATAACCTAATCTATACCTTGGGCAGCATGATGAAACACTCGCTCATCGCAGGCACAGGTCTCATTTCAAGTTATTATATCATACCGTCAGTTTGCCGACTAAAGTATTAGATTAAATCAAATAGTGCGGTACTTTTAATTGTTACTAATTATATTTTATGAGTGCTAAAGGGTATTTCACCCCTAAGAAAGGGAATACCGCGGAGAATTGTCGAAAGATGAGAAGAAAGCGAGAAAACAGTTGTTTTTGGACAAGTGGTTGAAAGAAAATATTTTTTCTAAATGGTTACAACCAGTTACAGAAGATACTGCAAATAATTTCACATCACCATTATCACTTAATTCATCGTGTTGGTCATCTGGAACGTCATAGAAAAGGTATGTTATAACCATCTTTATGGTAATTTAATGTGTGTATTTTTGTAGTGGAATGTAGCGGAACTTTGCTCGACCTGAAGAGATATTCAATGGTTTTTGGTTGGCCACTCTGGTCCAGGCTTCCTGATCTCTACAGAATGGGCAAATCCTCCTACCAGCTTCATCAACTACCTTAGTGAGTTTTCCACCTTCCCAACCTGAGCCACGCTCTTCCCAACCTTTGTTTTATACCCTATTCTAAAATATACGTTTCTGTAACCCACCCACTTTTTATTTCATTTTGTAGCTCCAATGAAGATTTTTTATACATTCTATTTCCTGCCTGTTTATATCACATAGTTGTGTTCTTACTTTTTTCATGACATTATGTTTATTTTCGTCACTTATTTGCAAAATATTGTTTAAGCCAATACTTGAATGTCATTTTACACTGTCAAGTTATGTGTAAATATAGTTGCCTATTGCTGCGGTATAACGCCTCACATTGTGTATGCATAGTATGCGACGGACATAATGCTGCATTCACAATGAAATGCAGGCGCAGACGCAATGTAAGCGCAAGAGTTTGTACTCATATTATTTAATGAAAACCTTCACATAGAAACACGCAAGACGCAACGCAAGCGTTTGCAAACTCCAAACTTTATGCTCGCGTTGCATGCAAAGATGATGCTTTAAGCTTCTTTTCTCTATGCATTGCCCATGAATTCAATAACAAACGATCACACTGCAAGATTTTGCAGGGCCTGCTGTACATGTATGCTCTTCTATTTGCCCGTGCCTCCCCATCTCTGATGTTTTTCAAGAGGTTATGATAGTCTCCTTGCGAATCATTCTTTAATTTAATGGATTTAACTAATCTATGAATGTAACTATCATCTGTGTCTATATTTATTGGTTCTCATAAATCGAAGACGCAAAGAGATAATTTTTAGTTCATTAAACGTGTAGCTTTATCACTTACTACAGTTTCTATGCTTGTACTTTTCGGTAATTCTGCACAACGGCTCTTTTAATTCTGCCGTCTGCAAAACGAAACTACCATCTTGGTATCTATAGTAGGAAATATAAGTGATGTGTACGGATTGTGGTGAAAACACAAGTTATTTAAACTGGTTAGTAAATAGGTGCAGAATTACCCTGATTTACGTATAATTTGGCGGGTATTGAATTTACGACCTTTGCTTGATCTGAATTGAAGACTTTCTATTTATTAACAGATTTTAAATTACTTTCTGTGCTTTCACAGAATCTACACATTTCACTTTTATTTCCTGCTATGGATACCTCGACGTATCTCCGTTTATCAGACGGTAGAATTAATAGAGCCGTTGTGCAGAATTACCTTATTTTCAATATTTTTGAAAGAGCAATTATTATGACGTCTGCCGCGTGCGTCAGTTGTTAGTATGTAATGTATTTATTTTGTAAAAGATTGAGTGAGTGAGTGAGTAGTGTTTAAGGGCCCGTCGACAACTAGGTCATTTGGGCCCGAAGTTAAGAAAAAGAAAAACACATTAAAAACAAATCTAGAGAAGAAAAGTTAAAATGTGCTAAAAACCCTTACAAAGGCACACACGAGAAAAGGCCCGGGTGATAAAACCAAGGCTAAAAAACTAAAAACACACACACAAAAAGTGGTCCCATATGGTAAAGTAAAAGATTGAGTGAAGTTTCTTATGTGGTATTGTTGGTTATGTTATTCAGTTTGTAATTTGCGGAACGCTTGAAAGATAATTCGCATGTAACGTGCGGATCTTGAAACCCGTGACAACTTCTTGCGTTGCGCTTACGACTGCATTGTGAATGGTGTTTCCTTGGGTGGTATGAATAAAAATGAGACGCGTCTTATGAGACATCACTTGCAGAAAACGTGAGACGCGTCTTATGAGGCACCGCTTGCAGAAAGCGTGAGACGCAGCTAGTCTTGAGACGCGTCTTATGAGACACCGCTTGCAGAAAGCGTGAGACGCAGATAGTCATGAGACGCGTCTTATGAGACACCGCTTGCAGAAAGCGTGAGACGCAGCTAGTCTTGAGACGCGTCTTATGAGACACCGCTTGCAGAAAACGTGAGATGCAGCTAGTCTTGAGACGCGTCTCGCTGATTTCGTATGAATAAAAATGTCCCCTGCGTCTCATTTACGTGCCGCTATTATCTGTGTGTATACAGGTCAACAAGCCGGTCCCCATGGCCGCGCTCGCCAAGGCGTCCCGCTTTGGTGCTGCGTAGCGCTGGGGATCGTGAGTTCGAGTCCCGCCTTGGGTATGGGTGTTATATGTTTGTGTTTATGTGTGTGTTGTAACAGAAAAAAGAAAGAAACAAACAAAAAAAAACAGCAATCCAGTAATAATACAGAAAAACAAGGTAAAACAGAAAAAAATAAATTAAAGTAGGGTATACAGTGCCGGAGTCCGGTACCGTATTTTTAAAAAAAAATATATTGTTGCATGAATGAAAAGGGTTTATTTCAGCACTTATGAATGCATTTCTACGATTTATACTGTCAAAATGGAGAAGGAAACATTACATTTTAATCGTGTTTCGCGGAATAAAATCGCAGTTGTCAGAAAATTAGAACTTTGCAGTGACCGAGTATAAACAAGATCTAGGAAAAATTCTTGTCAGGGATTATAATGAAATTTATTTAGGAAAATAAACAACGTGAAAAGCAGAAAAAACAAAAAATATGATGTTCCATTCAAATGACCTACTCTAGCTGTTCTCCACACACAAACCGGTTTTTTTTTATCTACATCACGCTAATCGATATAAACATTAGCAGAAGTCTTATTATGTCCTTCTTTGTGAGTAGAAGGGAAGTAAGGAATATTCCAGGCTAAAGCATAATCAATACCTTTAAAAACTGATCGTTATGTGTCACCCTCCATGGTGTAATGGTTACCATGCTGACTTCATATACCCAAGGTTGCGGGTTCAAACCCGGCGGAGGACGATGGATTTTTTCGGGCGTAAAAATCCTTAGCAAGGCTTCCTTCGGAAGGGAAGTAAAGCCGTGGGTCCCGTGTCGTAGATTTACGGCACGTAAAAGAACCTCAAGCCTGATAAGAGAGGCCTCTGAGCAAAATTAAGCGATCTTTCACGCCCAATATAGAATGGGACGCTGAGAACCAAAGCAGTTAAAGAGCGTCCAAAAATAACACGCCATTTACATTTTTTATTTTTTGATCGTTATGTGAAACAGAACTTCGGTTGGCTTTGCACGGCAAGCAGCAAAACTAGAGAGACGAGACGAAACGAAGTAGGCTTCCTGTTTTAGAACAGTTAACGTACTTCAAAATTGAAACTAATAACAAGGAATATCTGGAAAACGGCCAACTTTAAAAGAAGAACGTATATGGCATAAATTATGTATTTTAACGAGATCTACACGTTTTGTGTAGTAAGTTTTTGTCTATCTCTTTATCAGTTATGCAAAATTCATCCCGAGTAATTCTGGAGGCTGTTCCCAGAAAATACAAGATATGTATTTTATTTCTGATAGAAATACTTTTAATATGCAGTATTTTTAATCAAAATTGTTAGAGACATTTTTGAGAAAAACAAAATTTCACATATTTTTCCATGTAAACGGTAGTTTGGTGTGGGGGGATTTTCTTCGAAAACTCCGTTTCCCACCATTGGAAGATACAAAACATAAATACCAAGTATGGTATTTGCAATTTTTGCTTTAATCTATTTAGTTTAATAATAAAGGAAAAATTCATTCCAATAAATAAAAATTTCCTTTGAGCTCTTTTGCCTCCTCCCCCACACCGAAATATTTCTATTTTTTTAATCAGGGTACCTCAAAACATATTACCGGTGAAGTTTCGACATCGAATTTTTGGGTGGAATATACCTTCCCCACCTATTATATACTTTATATGTACAAACATGCTAGCGAAACTAAAAAGCAAACGCTTTACAAAGAACAAGCCTGTACACGTGCAAGAATAGAAAAGGTCCTTGAAATTGATAGGAGAAACAAATCCTCTGAACAGTGAAAGTTAAGAATAAAACATTAAAAGAGTATTATTTTACATATGTATTATTTATTTAGTTTCTTTCTAATAGACAGGCTTCTATAAAAATGTCCCTGTGTTACGGAGTGCAAAAACCTATTTTTGTAGAACATAACAAGTATCATATCTCATGTGCCATAAAAGGCAAAGATGAACGTGAGCAGTACTTTCATATGTTTTAATTTGTAACTGTGCCAATGAAACCAATAATTTAATAACACTCGTAATAACTTAATTCAAATAACTCAAAAAAGGGTACTTTTTAAAATACCTGCAGTTCCTGTTAAATATACTATTGTAATATTGATTTAATTATAAAAGCCTACTCGTGTAATCACTTTTTATTCTTGCTATTTGGGTCCTAATATATCTGTTTCCTCTCCATCACCACCATAATCAACCCCATGTTCATGATCAACATTATAAGCTGATCTTCCTGCTGTTACGCCTCTCCACAGTCTTGTACCAAGAACTCGTAATCATGTTCCTGAAAATGTTTAATATGGAGAACCATACAGTACACATAAACGAAGATACTCTGTAGAAAACGTTACTTGTTATTAAATTATTTTAAAACTCTTTTCCTGGCCAAAATATCTATGTATTATAACACGTTCCTTGCTCGCTTGCTTGCTACTACGGATATTTCTGCGGACATCGGAATTTTGCTCCTGAAACGAACCATGCCACTTATACACAACGCCTTTTTTGGTAATAATTTCGTCTACATGGAATTTCTGTTTTTTATTATTATGATAGGGTGTAATCTAAAGCTCCAATAATTGCATCACGGAACGTATTGCACCCTTGCAAAGTTGCAGCAAACTTTCCAAAAGGTAATGGATACTGAATGCAGAGAGGCCTCTGTATCTTCTGGATGTCGCACTGAATTCCAGCGTTTACTATTTGCGGTCGAATGGTCAGCATTCTAGTTTTTTTTACCCAAAGATCCCGGATTCGATTTTTGGCTGTGGCAGGGAATTCTTTTTTAACTGCAGCATCATCTATACCTACAGAGTCTCTAAGTATGCGCGCGCGTGTGTATAACTAAAACCACCGTTAAGAACCTTATAGTTCAGCGTAAAATCACCTGTTGCTTCGGGAAGAAAATGCTGTACAAGCCACTGCGCATTTTGCTTTAATCTTGAAGTTCGTTATAATTTAGTTCAGAATCCCCCGATTTTATAAAGCTTCCTTCTGCGCTCAAAAAACACCAAAAACTGGTACCAAATCTACACATAATTTGTTATAAGAAGCTGCGACTCAAGTGTTGAGACTTGTACGGAGGTGACTTAAAAAATCATAAAACGAGGCTACTTTTTATTCATTCCAAAACCTGAGAAGCGTCTCATTACATAAGCGCGTGAGACGTTTGTCGCAATCAAGGTCACATCCATCTTGAGTCGTCGAGTTTTATTCACACAAAAGTGAAACGCGTCTCAAAAATTGCAAGTTTTGAGAGGCGTCTCATCTTTATTCATACCACCCCTTGCGTCTGCGCTTGCAGTTCATTGTGAATGTAGCATAACACCCTGTTGAAGAGCCAAATATGGTGGTTTAACTCTTACGTTGACGGGTGTGTCTGAACTCACTCCACTACCAAGAGAATAGATCTCCCACGTACCTGGTTTTGAAGATCCACTACAGATGATTCTGCCTCTGGCGTAGCTCAGCCTGCATAAGGATTGACTCACTCGGGTGTTAACGATAATGAGGGTAGTTTGGGAGTGGTCTAGTGAAATAGTTAACACTTTTAGTTTATCTGTTCGTTTTATTCTTGACTAGAAGGCATGTAGACAATCACTTCGCTTTACAAGCAAACTGATTATTTCTATGGACTTTCCTTCTTTAAAGTCACTTAACTTCACTCATTGAACTGATTATTTCCTCACTTATTACTTTCACACCGTATAATAGCTTGACGAGTATGTTAATTGAACTTAGCGGTGAGTGCTCTCAACTGTAATTACGTGTACATGACCTTAAGTGACCGACTGACTGCCTGCCCAACAGCAATTATGCGTACATAGCGACTGAGTGTATCTGAGAGCGAGAGTGCCCTGACATTTGTTAATTAAATTATTATTTTTTTTTTTTTTGTGGCCCCGCCTCCGCCAGCCCTGGTGGCGATCATCCGAAAAGGATCTACGTCACCTCCCCTACCATGCACTAACTACTCTACTAGGATGGTTAGGAAGGTGGTAAAATGGTGTCAGGTACCGCCGAAGCAAACCTGATGTTAGTGGGTGATTACTAAAATAGACGCCTGTATACAAGGGAGTATACAGACAGAGTGGGGTTAGGTACAGGCCTTGGCAAATTGCCCAGACCTGGGACCTAAATGTTAGTAGTGACGTTTCATGCTGAGAGCAGGATGTCGGGTAGGTGTCATGCTTAATACGAATAAAGGTGTACATTACCTGTAATTGTGGCTGCAGTCGGAGGAGAGGGAACTGGATTGTTCTTCACAGCGTTAGCTGCCTGTCCTGAAACATATATACAATAAACAGTTCTCTATGTTATGTACAGATATGGATATAGGGAATATAGGGAGTGGGTAGTTAGACTTATTATTTTTCTTTTTTTTTCTTTTTAATGGATACATATTTACACATATATTACAGATAACTATTTACAGATTGCCTGATCAGGTCCGTGCAGTTGGCTTTGTGTCATCAACATTGGGGCTGCCCTGGTACCCCGGGCCGCCCTGGATGGGGTGTTACTAACCATCCAGGGACTTTAGGCAACAGATTATTTCAGTTTATGGGGGGGACAAGAGCCTGAAGGTGCCTGATTATATCTGCTGTGGAATCATTGCTGTGTTTGTTGAGGGGAATGGTTCTGTCAAAGAGCGCTAGGGGCCGCTTGTGCTTATTAGCAATTGTTGCATACTGTCCCAGTTGCCGAATCAGTGGATTGTGATTGGTCTTCGCGGTGTCATACATGTTTAGGGCCAGCCTTTTGATAAATTGCTCCACTGTGTGCATATGCAGGTCACTGTGTAGTAAATCTAAGGGAACTGTTCGGGGAACTTTTGCGATGGTTCCGAGTACCTTGTTTTGCAGAATTTGCAGTTACTGTATACGGCTTTTTGCGCAGTGTCCCCATACGGGCGCCTCATATGTGAAGATTGGTCGTATGAGCGTTTTGTAAAGCGTGATGCCTAGTTGTTGGCTGAGTGTTGAATTTCGGTTGAGTAGCGGATAGATTTTACTTAGTTGGGCATTGCCCTTGCGTTTAAACTAGAATCTGCTACTTATATAGTACATTTACTGTCATGGCTGTTTCTGATTGGTCAGAAAGACTGCGAACTTGGCGCCGAAGTAGCCCATAATACATCTTTATTCACCAAGAGTGCATCATAATTCCCTTGTGACCATCACCACGTAATGGAGAAAACTCATTTCTCTGCGATTCGGGTCTTCACCAGATTGCGTCTTCACTTATACCTCGATTGCACTCACATGCACCAGAGTACGTGACCAACAATAGAGTTCTTATTCACAAAGAGCCTTCCCCTCTCCAATAGCCAAGTTTGGTAAACTAAACAACGTTGAGCTATGCTTTCTAAAAACTAGCTTTGCACTTTTAAATACATTACATGCTTGATAATTAACACTTTTAAATACATTAAATGATTTACAATTGACAGAAATAATAATAATAATAATAATCATAATAGCGAAGCCGACCAACGATTTCATTATACTCGGGTATTCCTCAAGCAGGTAAATTTTACACAGGTGTAACAACTCAGGACTTAAATTCAAAACATTTTCTGAAAACTCTCTCAATTTCAACATATAGTGCTGTCAATATAATTTATAGGGATGCAATAAACAATGTGTACAAAGTAAAACCTTATTATTTTGGAAGAGAAGAAGTAAACTCCAGCGAGGTTTTAAATATTTACTTTCCAATATGTTATAAGATGCACAAATGTGTGTGTTTCATTCACGTGACTTTCTCTATGCGTTTCACAAACTATTCTTTACAAATGATTACTCTTTTATCTACATAATGCTAATCGAGATAAACCTTAGCAGAATTGGTCTTTAGAAATTAATATTGAGTCGAACTTAACGCTTTTAAAACTGGCATACTTACATAGTAGTACATATGTTTTACAGAACTTGTCTGCATTCTCAACTACCTTCGACTGCCGGAGTCATTTGTATCGATGCCTCCGGAATCTTGAGGATCGCCCACTGGACATCGGATGAACTTATGGAGTGGGTTGAATTCAGAGGGAATTTCAACGTTCATCAATGTTGTTTTTCATAAAAATCATTTCGCAAGTATCGAGTTCAGTTTGTCTTGTGGTTAAACTGCCAAAAGTGGTTTGCTACTGCTGATTTCTCTGTGTGTTTATTTTTTGCGTGGCTGAGATGTTCTTTAAGGCTGGTCATAATGTTCCGTGTGGTTTGTCCTATGTATATTTTTTCACAATCTATCTTCACATTCAATTTTGTAGATTCCTGACTTTCTTGTTGAAGGTGACTTACCGTATCTGTTGGATTTTATTATGTTCTTGTCCCATACGATAAAATACCTTCAACAAGAAAAGTATGAGTCAACATTGATGAACGCTGAAATTTCCGATGAATTCAACTCGCTACATAAGTTCATGATCCTCAAGATTCCGGAGGCATTGATACAAATGAGTCCGGCAGCTTATCTATTTTTATATTATTATCCTTGTTATTTATACAAATGAGTCCGGCAGCTCATCTATTTTTATATTATTATCCTTGTTATTTATTTATGCTAAGCTTTATACAGGTGAATATGACCGATGTTCAGCCCTGGCTCTTTACCGGTCATACTCATATTTTACAGTAGTTTATTAATTCTAGTTTATTACACCATTTTTGTCTATTTGCTGTCCATATCCATTTATTTCTCACTTTGCATAAGAATTTTCCAATCTTCTTACTATCTTTTGGAAACATTTCAACTACTGCTACATTTCTATCTATTTTAAACCATTTCTTATTAATATACTCTTCTCTCCAAATTTCAGTCCCTTTACATTTAAATAAAATGTGTTCCATATCTTCATTTCCGCCACATATAGGACATTGATTTTGTGGAATACCTTTCCTTAAACCTTTTAATCTCCATACTCCTGCCAATGTACTTTTCCCTTCCCCATGAGACTTTCATTGGTATATATAAAACTAAAGATCTAAATCCTCAAATCTTTTCCTTGCCAACTTCCAGAAGTTATTCACATTATTTTCTCTTCTTCTCCACATTTCCCCTAACCCACTACTTTCCAGGTTATTTCTGAGACAGTCTACCCATCCCTTGTTCTTTAAACTTTTCTCTTGATATACTAAACACTACTTTAACAAATTCCTTTCTTCCAATTTCAATATTCTATGCCAAAATTTTAATGCCCTTTCCATAATTTTTCCCTTACTTGCCACTCTAACCAGCTCTACTTGTGCTACCTGCCTAACAGCTGCACTTGGTAACCCAAGTATTTCTTTGCAACATTTCCTATGCACCTCATCTATGACTTCCCATCCTCCTTCTAATCCCCATACTTCTATCCCATATAGCATTTTTGCCTCGACCACCATATTGTACACTTTTTCTAACCATCTAATATTTATATTAGGTGCTTTGTATTTGCAACTTCGAATAGCTGATAAAGCTCCTTTTCCTTTTGCCAATGCAAATTTCTTTTGTTTTTCCCAATTGCCACCACTATCAATTTTAACTCATAGATAAATACATTCTCTCACTACCCTGTACTCTTTTTCATTCTCATTCTTCCATTTTTCATACTTGCTCAATTTCCCCCCTTTTTTGAACACTACAATCTGCGTCTTGTCCTGGTTCACTTTCAAACTCCACTCTTTACAGTAATTATTTAATGCTTGCAAGGATTGTTTCAAGCCATTCACTGTAATTGCACCTATAACTAGATCTGCAAACAGTAATCCTGAAATCTGAATATTATTAATTACTGGCATCGAGTCATTATTTCTCCCAATTTTTGTTAATACATCATCTATATATAAATTGAATAGGATTGGACTTAACTTACATTCCTGTCTAAGGCCTTTCTCTTGTTGGATTTCTCTTGTTACAACCCCTTCCTCCACTCTTATACAAAAAGTATTTTCCTTATATAATGCTATAAGGGTGTCCACCATTTGTTTACTCACTCCTTTAGTCAACAACTTATGCCACAGCAATTGAAGCTCTATCCTATCGTATGGTTTCTCTAAATCCACAAAAGCCATATATAACTTTCCTCTTTTGTCTTTCAAGTATTTATCTACCAGTGTTTTTATAATAAATAAATTATCAACTGTCCTCCTCCCTTTTCTAAAGCCCATCTGAAGTTCCGAGAGGATATTATATTCTTCAACCCATGTTTGTATCCTGCTTGCCATAATACCAGTAAACATTTTTCCTACATTTGATAATAATGCAATGCCTCTATAGTTGTTTGGTTTGTCAACACTACCCTTGCCTTTGTATATTGGATGTATGATTGCTTTCCTCCACTTATCTGGTATATAACCCTTCACTTTAATTGTGTTAAATAAGTCTACTAAAACCTTAACTCTGTTTATTTCAGTGCACCATTCCTTAAGGAACTCTGTCGGGATTCCATCTATTCCCATTGCTTTATTTCTCTTCATTATTTTCACCTGTTGAATTATTTCTTCACTTCTTATTATATCATCGAGTATATCTACATAGTTATTACCTATTTCCCAATTTCCTATCTCATTTTTACTCTTTTTCTCCCCATACAAATTTTTAAAATATTCCATCCATTCTCCTGGTTTTATACTTGGTTTTGTTACATATTTATTATACATTGATTTCATAACCTTCCATATCTCATTTGCATTATTTTCATTTAGGATTCGTATCAAATTACTTTCATATTTTTTCATCCAGCTTGTTTTCTTTTGTTCCAGTAATGAATTATATAAATACCTCCCTTGCATATACTCTTTTTTTAATTCTATGTATCCTAATTCCCTACACTTTATGAGCAGCTGTTTGACTTGTCTTTTAGTTACTCTACATTCTTCATCAAACCAGCCCTCATCTCTTTTGTAAACCTTCTTTCTCATTTTCATTTCCTCCCCAGCCCTTAGCATAATGATATTTAAGATATCCATAGCACTTTCAATTTCTTGTTCCTTTATCATAAAACTTATTCCACACTGACATATCCGGCCATAATTAGAGTTTAGTGTCTGCCTAAATTTATTGCAATACTCTTCCTTCCATTTGTATCTACTGTATTCTTCTATTATCCTTGTTAATATGTACCTCTTCCTTGACCACATTCCAAACCATTTTACATTTATTAGATGAATTAGTGATATTGTCAAACATGGTTCATTTTCTTTTCAGAAGGAGACATTCCTCTTTAGCCTGCCCTGTTCTTAAATTTAGGTAAACTGTGTGATAAGCCAGAACTTACTTTGGGAGATATTTGTAAAAAAAAACGTACTTTAGACAAGCTCTATTTCTTATAGGTTGAAAACAAGTAGGATAGAGATTGTAGGATCTTAGCAAGTTTGGGAAGTATGCTGCTTCATTGGTGGGCATGTTAAGGTCTATATTTAGACCTGTACCAAACATTACTCTCATTTGGATAGGTAGAGTCAGACTGAAAACTTCAATGCTATAGTCAGGATTTGAACCACGGATCTCCCAGTCCATAGGCAGTTGCTCTTCCACTGAGCTACCATGGCAACATGCCGGCATAGCATTGAATTTCTCAACTGACTCATATGTTTCCCGGTAAACCACAAGGTGATCACAAATTATTTTGAGATGACAACCTCAATGGCAACTTACAATGTTGTAGGTACTTTAGGTCCCAGGATTCATAGTATACCAACTATTATAGTCAATGGGTATTGGTTTAAGGGCCAGTTCTACAGTCTGCCGATAACTTGCTGATACAACTATGTACCCGATTTCTAGCCCATTAGCGTTCTACAACCTCTGGATAGCACTACTCGGAAGATATCATTGCTGATAAGTTTTTGGCTAGTTGGAGTTGACGATACGTCTATTATCCGACAAATACATTTTTACATTCGATATATCTGCAGACCTCCACGGCCATAGTCCGTTGAGGTTATGGTTCTGCTCATATTCACGTCTCATAGTTATCACTAGCAATAGTAATTAAGAAAAAATCTGATGTGCTCCATGCACATGTCTTTCTCTACATCTTTGTAACAAATTACTGCTAATAAACTTATTCTTAGCTTAGGGAATACACTAGGCTAAAATGATAGTCAAATCTTTTAAAAGCTGGTTGCCATGTGGATGAAATCCATTTCTTTGCATTGCAGTAGTTGACAAATCCCCGATTGTGAAACGTTTCTAGTATATTAAAACTAAAACCAATAACAAGGAATATCTCAAAAATGGTCAACTCCACGAAAAAAAAATATGACCTAAATTGTGTCCTTTGCGAGTCTAAATGTTTTGTGTAGCAAGTTTTTGTCTTTGTCCTACTGTTTACTAGTTATGCAACATCCAGCAAAATTCATCCTGAATTATGAGGTCTTCACAGACTATTCCCAGAAAATTCAAGATATACGTTTTATTTGACATATAAATATCTTTAATATATGGTATTTTAATCAAAACCGTTAAACAATTTTTTTAGAGACTTAAAATGTTGATAATTTTTTCCACATAAAGGGTAGTCTGTTAAACCTCGTAGAAGCATGCAAAATGGATGGAAACAAAGTCCGATGCCATAACCTGCTAATAATTACGTTAGGGTCCACATAACCTTACTTTTCTGTTACTTTTTGCTTATGTACTTCTCATCTCCTAATGCCAAAATTAATGCATACTGATATTAGAGAGAGAGCTGTGTGTATGCGAGTGAATGTTAAAAACCGGATATTTTGACTATTCTTGCAATATTGAAAAGTCCAATATTTTGTAACCAGAATGGGCTATAAAATGCCTTGAATTTATAAAGTACAATCCATAAAATACTATTGAAGGTGTGCAAAGTCTGTGTATTAGAATATGAACACGCTGAATCTATAAAAGAGCATACTGCGAGGACTTAGGTGGAGGTTAAGAAGTCAGACGGCTCACTGACGTTAATATCGGCATTTTTCATTCATTAATACTAGAAATCCTTGCACATTTCATCATAGAAATTATAAGGGATAATCCAGGAGGATGAACCAAACATCCGCTAGATTGTACAGTGATTTTATAAATGTCAGCAGGAGGTATATAAAAATAATTAAACCATTGGAAACTCCCATACTTGTCACGGCTTTTTGGCATTTGGAAAGTCCTACTTATGTTGAGGGTCCTAACTGTAAGCGCAGAGCTTAGCTGAGGGGCCGCCCCCATCAAAAACCCCAATCATCTGCGTAATAGGAGGAACTCCAAAACATTATTCGAGTTTTAAAAGTTACCTGTGAGAAGCATAAAATCCAGTATTATTTCCTCACCGTCATTCGATAATTACAATTTTTACTTTCTTTACACATACTATGTATATAGTTTATAGAGAAGTATTGCATTCTGCCCAGATTATCGATACCAAGATTTTACCGGAAATACATGTTTTAGATTTTTAGAATAAGATCAGCTGTCCGTGTTTCTGTAACAAAAAGGTGGTAAAATACCAAACTTGCTATTTAAATTAAGCATCTACTAAGGATGCGACGCAAAGATGTTGAGGAATATAACCTCACCCCAAACTACCCTTTATGTGGAAAAAATTATCAACATTTTAAGTCTCTAAAAAAATTGTTTAACGGTTTTGATTAAAATACCATATATTAAAGATATTTATATGTCAAATAAAACGTATATCTTGAATTTTCTGGGAATAGTCTGTGAAGACCTCATAATTCAGGATGAATTTTGCTGGATGTTGCATAACTAGTAAACAGTAGGACAAAGACAAAAACTTGCTACACAAAACATTTAGACTCGCAAAGGACACAATTTAGGTCATATTTTTTTTTCGTGGAGTTGACCATTTTTGAGATATTCCTTGTTATTGGTTTTAGTTTTAATATACTAGAAACGTTTCACAATCGGGGATTTGTCAACTACTGCAATGCAAAGAAATGGATTTCATCCACATGGCAACCAGCTTTTAAAAGATTTGACTATCATTTTAGCCTAGTGTATTCCCTAAGCTAAGAATAAGTTTATTAGCAGTAATTTGTTACAAAGATGTAGAGAAAGACATGTGCATGGAGCACATCAGATTTTTTCTTAATTACTATTGCTAGTGATAACTATGAGACGTGAATATGAGCGGAACCATAACCTCAACGGACTATGGCCGTGGAGGTCTGCAGATATATCGAATGTAAAAATGTATTTGTCGGATAATAGACATATCGTCAACTCCAACTAGCCAAAAACTTATCAGCAATGATATCTTCCGAGTAGTGCTATCCAGAGGTTGTAGAACGCTAATGGGCTAGAAATCGGGTACATAGTTGTATCAGCAAGTTATCGGCAGACTGTAGAACTGGCCCCTAAACCAATATCCATTGACTATAATAGTTGGCTATACTATGAATCCTGGGACCTAAAGTACCTACAACATTGTAAGTTGCCATTGGGGTTGTCATCTCAAAATAATTTGTGATCACCTTGTGGTTTACCGGGAAACATATGAGTCAGTTGAGAAATTCAATACTATGCCGGCATGTTGCCATGGTAGCTCAGTGGAAGAAAAACTGCCTATGGACTGGGAGATCCGTGGTTCAAATCCTGACTATAGCATTGAAGTTTTCAGTCTGACTCTACCTATCCAAATGAGAGTAATGTTTGGTACAGGTCTAAATATAGACCTTAGCATGCCCACCAATGAAGCAGCATACTTCCCAAACTTGCTAAGATCCTACAATCTCTATCCTACTTGTTTTCAACCTATAAGAAATAGAGCTTGTCTAAAGTACTTTATTTTTTTTTTTTTTTTTACTTCCTCCTTGTTTTAACCTCTATCCTTCCCTAAAAGAGGATTTCTTTGTTTTAAGCTATCTGGCTTTCCCAACATATAATTAGCTTTTTAAACTCTAGTGACAATTCCATTTAACCTTTTACATTATTTAATATCAGTAAAAATGAAGTTTTAAAGAAAATTATATTTTTAGCAGCATATATTACTTGGTGTTAGCATTAGTAATGGCTTATCTCAAGGTTAAGTCATTATACAATGACAATTGTAAAATGTGTGCCAAATGACATTTTCAATTTTCTTTCAATCTAAATACGAAAAATCATATACAAACATATTGTGATTAATCCATAAACCACTTTTTTCAGGAAGGAGTAAAGATAATTATGCTCAGAGAATGTTACTTCTCAATTTCTATTACATGTACAGCAATATAATGTAAAACCTTGTATTATTCAGGTTTTATGTTTAATTATTTTTGCATATTCGGACAATGTGTGATTCTACTTCTCTGCCAGAGAATTTTATTTGGGTGCCACAGTCACCTGGGGACAAAAATATATTTTTTTTTGTACTTGAAAGCCTATCGGAATAAATGCTGGAGCTATATATATTAAAACAGATAATGAACAGTAAAGTAAATAAAACTTTAATTTTTCAACTGAAATCCAATATCTGGTAAGTTATACATAGACTTCTTCAATCTTTCAGTCCACTAGGGTTTGCTTATTTAACTTCTATTCTCCAACAATCTATTCCTAGAGTAATTTGAATTACTTTTTATTTTCTCTACACATACTATGTATATAGTGTATAGAGAAGGTATTGTATTGCACCCATAAGTTCCATACCAAGATTTCACCAGAAATTTGTTTTGAGGTCCCCCAAGTCAAAACATTTTTTTAGAAAAAGGTCCATGTGTGTGTCTTTGGGCAGCATGGCCCAAAAATAAGTCGGTTAAATACCAAACTTAGTATTAAGTTGAGTATCTTCCAAGGATGTGATGCGAAGATTTTCAAGAAAATCCCTCCATCCACAACTACCCATGGAACAGTTTTCGAAAATTTTGAGTTCTCAAAAATGTTCTAATGATTTTGATTAAAATACCTTATGGTTAAGATATTTTTATGACAAAAACAAAATGTATATCTTTAATTTTCTGGGAATAGCCTCTGTAAACCTCTTCATTCTGGATGACTTCTATAATTGGTAAACCATAAGGGATATACAAAAACTCACTTCACAAAAAATGTAGATCTCGTTAAAAAAACACACAATTTATGTCATATACTTAACCGTTTTCGAGATATTCCAGATTATTGGTTTAAATTTTAAGCCACTTAAACTTTTCTCAAGCAGGAAGACATCTTTCTTCTCGTTTGTTTACTCCTAGCAAGCAAAGAGATTGGAATTTCAATTGTTTCACATAGTGACTGACTTTAAAGGAGGAGACTATCGCTTTAGCCTGTGCATTTTCTTATTTACCTTCTACTTACAAGAAAGCTAGTAGTAAGACTAATTCTGCTAATGTTTATCATGATGTAGATAGAAGAATAAGCTTTTTAACAACAGTTTGTTACAGAGATGTAGAGAGTCATGTGAATGAAACACTTTTTTTTAGTTCAGAGAGAACACACTTGGAGATACATTAGTTATTTTGGTCATTTTCTTGATTGTCAAAATGTACTCTATGCAGGGAAACAATTCTTTGTAGATGCCTCCGTGGTTGAGTGGTCAGCAAACTGACTTCTCACCTGGAGTTCCCAGGTTCGTTCCCCAGTTGGGGTGGTGAATTTTTCTTTAATCAGAATTATTCCCTATCCCCACATAGTCTGGAAGTCTGTATGCGAGAGTGAGTGTGATCAGATAAGTTGTTTCACAAGTCAAAGCCCCTGATATCATAGAAGCTAAAGCGAGTTTTACAAATAAAACAAAAAAGAGAATTCCATATAACTTGTAATGTGTAAAATATAAGAACACGTGAAACATAGTATCTGTTATTTATGGCAAAAAAGCTAAAAAATTGTGCTTTACACCTTTATTAAATAATCCACCCTATTTTTTACTTTCTCTGTCATGTAAAATGTATATAGTAGGTAGACAAAAAAATATTCCATTCCACCCTGAAATTGTATACAAAGATTTCAACAAAAATACTTGTTTTGAGAACCTCTAAATAAAAGCATTTTTAGAAAATGGTCTCTGTAAACAGCTTAAATAAAACAAAAAGTTGTTAACAATTATATTTAAATATAGATTAAATTATTATTTTAACTTATTTAAATATTTTGGATTGATTATTTGGCATTTAAGATTTTGAACAAAATCTCCCCCACTCCAAACTGCCTTTTTAAGATTTTTCAGTTTTCTCAAATTTGCCTTTTAATGATTTTGAATCATACCATATATATTTAGAGATATTCTCATAAAAAATGAAATATGTATCTGGAAATAGCCTCTGAAGTCCTCTTCGTTTGGATGACTTTTACATAGCTGGTAATCTCTGAGCAATAGACCAAGTATAACCACACAAAAGATTGTACATCTTGTTAAAGCAACACAATTTATAGATTTTTTATGTAGTTAACCATTGCTGAGATATCCTTTGTTATGGGTTTAAATTTTTCATACTATGCTTTTCTCAAATGGGAAATTGTAATTTTTTCTTTTTTAAACTCAATATCAGTTTTTACTTTCCCTAGTACATAGTAGATAGAGAAGGTATTGTATTCCAACCAAAAACTTGATACCAAGATTTCACCAGTAATACATGTTTTGAGACAACTTGAATCCAAAAAAAGTATTTTTAGACAAATGTATGTCTGGTCAGCATGTCTCAAAAACAAAAAAATTGGTTAAATACCAAACTTGGTATTTGAGTTCAGTATCTTCCAAGGATATCGCGTAAAGACTTTTAAGAAAATTTCCCCACCCTCAACTACCATTTACATGAAACACTTTTTGAACATTTTAATTTTTTCAAAAATGGCTGACAATTTAGAATAAAAGGCCATAATTATAAGACATTTTCATGACAAATAAAGTGTATTATATTTAATTTTCTGGGGATAGCCTCTGAAGGTTAAAATAGACTGAGACAGACAAAAACTTACTACACAAAAAAAGCAGATCTCATTAAAACACAATATGTCTTGTACTTATTTTTGTAAGAGTTAACTGTTTCCGAGATATTCGTTGTTGTTTTCAATTTTAAACTAGGTACTTGAAATTTTCTCAAGCAGGAAATCAACTTTCGTTTCATCTTTTTTGTTTTATGACCCGGAATGCAAGAGAGAACTGAGTATAAATTATTTCATATAGCAATAGCTTTTAAAAGATTTGACTCGCTTTAGTCTAATATATTTCCCTTTTGCTTACAGGCATAGAAGAATAATATTTTGTAATGAAAGTTTGTGGAACATCTAAAGAAAGTCATGAGAATGGAACACATCAGATTTTTTTTCTCCCATCTTGGTCAGTCAAATGAGCAGAATTTCAACCACAAAACATAGCAATCAGCTTGAGAAGATCTGTCTCACTTTAACTTAGTGCACAAGAAAGCATATAATAAAACAATTTCTCCTAATGTTTATACCAATAGGATAGAAGATTATTTTGTAAAAATAGTTG
The DNA here is from genome assembly GCA_030762935.1 of Hymenopus coronatus. NCBI lineage: Eukaryota > Metazoa > Arthropoda > Insecta > Mantodea > Hymenopodidae > Hymenopus > Hymenopus coronatus. Next base: position 532,303,153 of record CM060900.1, on the reverse strand, counting down.
TTGCATAATAGGTAAAGAAAATCATTTGAATTATCATCAGATTCTTTAAAAAATGTTTTCTTAAATATTATTATCTCAGGCAGTTGCAAACCATCATTCATAAAACGGAAAAAAAGTTTTGCACCAGTTTTGTTTGAGACACTTGAATATTCTAAAGCATGGTGCATCTTTAAGATAACTTTCCAATTGAAACTAATGAAGTACCTACTATATGGAAAATTGCAGCCGTTTGTTCCATTAAATTTTTGAGTATAGTCAAAGTATGTGTTTGCTTGCAATGTTTGTTTTAGCTTAGAGGGAACTATAAAATGCATATTACAACTTTCTCTCTCTCTCTCTCTCTCTCTCTCTCTCTCTCCCTCTCTCTCTCCCTCTCCCTCACTGTCAGTGCCACATTCCAAAATGACTATAGGCTGAAAACCTAACATTTAATTTATAAACTGTTCAGACTACCGAGGAGTAAAGTAATGTTAATCCAATACGTTTAAGCACGATTTAAATGGTGCGCACATACGAACCAGGTTTCTAAGCTTTGACAGATTCTCTGGGTGGAAATCGGCTTCTCTCTAAAATATGCCTTGGGAGTTCCGGGCATTTGTATTTTCATTACAAAACAATTGTGTTAGAATTAGATTTCATTCGGGAGCACTGAAATATATAACTAATTTAAAAATTAACTTCAGAGCAAATATTATAAACTATTACCGTTCATATTCTTCCCGGTAATGTGCGTCTAACTGAAGGCTAAATAAACAATTTTATCCTCTGGCCTGTAAAGGTTAATTCAACCCACACTTGAACTATACTAAAGCTTGCTCTTTGAATGTGACCTACATTGAAAGGAAAATGCGTATTTATTCCAATTTTAATAGAAATCGCGACATGTTTAACAGCATCATTTACATTGATTTAGATCAGCTGACGTGTGTACTGCAGACCGCTAGACTAGATGGTAGTACCATCGCATGTCGCCAGCTGTTCCCATGTTAAATTGAGGTAGTTTCCTGTATTAGTATGAAGTGTATTTGCTAGAGGATTACTATTCAGAAGAACATGTGTGATTGTATAACGAAAGCTTTGGTTATTTGTCAGATAAACTTATTTGGGGAACTATAGGCAGACTTAACGGGCCATTGTAGAACCAGCCCTAATTGTTTTTTTCACACAAACCGTGTGTAGGACAGGAGTTGAATAGGTAAAGTCAGACCGAAAATTCAATGCCAGGATTTGAACCGCGGAGCTTCCTGTCTCTAGCCGGTTGCTCTTCCACTTAGCTACCTTGGCAACATGCCGGCATAGCATTGAATTTCTCAAAATTGTGAGCTGACAACCCCAATGGCAACTTACAATGTTGTAAGTACTTTAAGCCCCAGGATTCATAGTATAGCCAACTATTATGGTCAATTGGTATGGGTTTAATTGTTTTTTCACACAAGTCGTATGTAGGACAGGAGTGATAAATAATTTATGTAGTTAAATAATTTGTGATCACCTTGTAGTTTACCGGGAAACATATGAGTCAGTTGACACACACACCCACACCCACCCCCCCTTTCTATAAAAATATATTTTTTACAGGGTTCTTAAAACATATTTCCAGTGAAGTTCTTGTATCAAATTTTTAGATGGAATACATTATCTTCTCTACCAAAGCACTACACATTAAGTAGAGAAAATATAAAGGAAATTGCAATATTCAAATGTTATAGAACTAGAATGTATATGCTGGCCTTAAAATTACACTGTCAATTTGTACAGCTTCAAATGGCAATAATATATAATGCCAAAAATTTCATCTGCAATGTCTGTTTAACTGCCATGGAAAGGTACCTTATAGTTCATTATTCACTGTCAGCATTTCCAACAGAAATTGTCAACCTCCCAAATTGCAGCCACCAGTATTATGACAATGGCCGTGGAAGTGTGTGAATTTACCTCCCAAATTCTTGTTCCAATACTCCATCTTTTTCTCAATAATCATGTATTAGTCTTCTCAGTTGGAAGTTATACGATGTACTTCATCTCTCGCTGGCGATGAATAAAACTTTACCTTCATATGAAAGATTGCTACTATTGTGCACACAACAGATGCTATTATATCTGCAGTGAGTATACTGCAACTGACACGGCTCTTCTTCATGTGAATAACTAAACATCATCCTGCTTTGCATATTTTCCAATGCGTTGGGTTGCTTTGTTGACTAATTCTTAAAAACCATCAACTTGGTGCATTTGAACACACAAAGTGATAAACTAGTAGTAATTAGTTGAAAATGTAAACGATAAACTACACAAGATTAGGTCAGTTTTGGAATATATTATTTCAAAATTCAAAGAAAATTACGTGCCTGGTGATAAGGTCACTGTAGATGAAAGCTAGATGCTTTGGAAGGGCTGCTTAGGCTGGAAGCAATACATCAAAACAAAGAGGGCCAGATTTGGCATAAAGAGTTTTGATCTTTGTGAAAGTAAAACGGGATATCTTTACAATAGCTGCATTTACACTGGTCAAGGAACTGATAATACTGGAGACACAGATTTGGGGTTATCTGGCTCCATAGTAATGCACCTGATGGAGCCTATACTTGACCAGGGTAGGACTGTATATTTAGATAATTGGTACAGCTCCCCTAAATTATACATGGCCTTATACAAAAGGAACACAAATGCAATTGGACTCAAAGGAGAGGAGAAATGCAGGTGCATCAGCTCCCACCCTTGACCTACATTACTTGGCAAGATAGGAGGGTGGTTACAGCATTGTCCAATTGCAGCCCTAAGATTTTGATGATTGACACTGGAAAAATAGATGCCCATACCAAAATGTCAATTTTCAAGCCTGATGTTATCCAGGAATACAATATGCATATGGGTAGTGTGGATCTAGTAGATCAGGTATTGCAATCATATCCTTCTTTACGAAAAACAGTTAAATGGTGTAAAAAGGTACTTTTGCACCAGGTGGATATCACCATATACAATTGTTTAGTAATTTGGAGAACTCTAAACCCACGCAAGACGATGACCTACCTGGACTTCCGCATATCAATAGCTCATAGCCTAATTGAGCACTAAAGCATTCAGGGGCCTCTTCATACAGGGGGTAATAAATCTACAACCCCTGCTCAGGCTTGAAGAAAACACTTTCCTAAAAGGATACCACCTAAGCGATAGGGGAGTGAGGCAACTATTGTGTTTTATCTCCCTTGCTATTTAATCCCTTTGTGGACGATATTACTGATGCAATGATAGAGAATATCCAAGCACCAATAGTAGTGACATTGCAGATCCCAGCACTTTTATATGCGGACGATTTAGTATTGTTCTCTATGACAGTTAACGGATTGCAATGAGGACTGGACAAACCTAAGAGCTATGGCGATGAATGGCTACTTATAGTTAATGTTAATAAGTCTAAGGCAATGACTTTCAAAAATGATTCTGTTTGTAGCAGGGAGGAGACTTGGACATATGCAGTACAGATACTGGATAATGTTAAATCCTTTGTATACTTAGGACTCACATTTACAATGGAAAATGGACAAAACACATTGACATTACAAAACACAAGGCAAGGGCGAAAGCGGCGGAAGCTCTCCGGATACGCTACAGAATTCTGAATATATCCATAACCTTAATGGAAACTGTATACGGAGCAACAGTTACATCCACCATGACATATGGAGGAAAAATATGGGGGTGGGAACAAACAGGGAATCTGGTCCAAGTGAGGACTCAATTTTTGAAAGGAATTCTGAGTGTAGGGAGGGGTATGGCAAACTGCAGAGTAACGAGGGAATTTGGGGCGCATAGTGTAATGATAGATTGCAACATCAGAGCAGTTAAATATTGCATGAGAATCGCTCACGGAAACCAATCTCTAATTAGGGCAGTCTGCTACCGCGAACAATTATGAATGGAAGGCAATTCGACATGGGTATGCTTCGCCAACCACGCCACGTTGAAATTGTATTGTTGTTAATAATTGTGCATGATTGTGGGGGATTGCTTGTGCCAGGGATTCTCTGCGATAACGCAAAGTCATCCAGAACCCCATGACTGTCACTATGGATGGCTATTTGATCATGACGTGACAAAACAATGACACCCACAAGAGCAATAGAGATATTTAAAGGGGCATACAAGGAATGAACAAGGTTAGCTAGGTGTAAACAATGTTGACTGATACTGCATTTGTCGAGGGTTAATTGTCTATACAGGGCATGATCTACAACACAAAGTAGTTCCACTACACATGGTACAGTATCAGCTATAGAGAGTATATTTTAATGTCAGCTAGGTGACATCGAGATCTAAAATTTACATGATTTTGCATGTGTAGCCTCGACAGTCTATTTATAAGATATGTTGCAATGCACCTCCGATTATACCGAAGAGAGGTTGGTTTCTCAAGACTGTTGATAATTAAGAACCTTTGAGTTAAGTGCGATTGATTGTTAGGCCAGAATTACTGTGGTACCTGTAAAACTCTGGTTCCATAATATATTATTCCGCATAGGTGTACACACGTCGATATTGCAGCCCACAATCCATTTATACTGCATATTCGTCCATAAAACTGGCATAGTTTAGGAGGGCTGATGATTTTAAATGCAGTATCTGGAATATGTTTTTCATAAAATGTATAGGGTATGAGGGCTTCATTCACATAGAGGTCCAAAGTATCATTTTTATGTTTCGATTGGTAGAGTAAAGTGAACGTGGCAGAGTGTGTAGTATTGGTAAGAAATGAACTGAGTTGTTTTTTGCTGGGGCTGTGTTGTGGGTAATGCAATGCGAAGCATTGTGAGGTTAACAGCCAGCATAGAAAAATCAAGGAAACTGTAACAATGGTAATGCTTATCATATTAGTGAAATTTAAGTGTAGAAAGTTTAAAATCAACCCTCACCAATGGTAAATGGAATGCAGTGTCTGCCGTAATGATAACCCAGAAATGTACTACGGAAAAAAAAAAAAAAAAAAAACAGAATACCGATAATAATGGTAACAAGATTGTAAGAATTAAAGAGGAAATGAAGTTGTAGATATGGCTGTGCCTGCACAATATATAGGTATAAATGCAGGAGATGCGGTCAGGAAATGTGTTTATCATAAACAATATATAGGCATGTGCATACCTGTCTGCTCACTTTCTGCAAGTTAGAACTCGTTTAGGAATTGGGGAAAGAAAGAAAGGGGGAAAAAAAAGAAAAATAATAAGGTAACATTATCCACACTTAAAATAGTTATCATAAAAGTAGTTATGACGTTAGCAAAATTGCATGAAATTATGTCATAGATACCCCCGGTTTTGATAAAAGTAAAACTGAGAATCTTCTTGTTTGATTGCGAGCTTGCAGGATCGGTAGGAAGAGGGGGTGGAAGAAGAGGAAGAGAAAGAGAGAAAAACAACAATAATGTATTTGATAAAAAAACATATTCAAAAAAAGAAAAGAAAATAGAGTTGTTTAAATAGCTATATAAACATAGTGCACAGCCAATTACATATCACAAATGTATTGCTAGAGCCATCCAAGCAGGGGGGGGGGGATTAGAGAGTCACTAATGTGTCGTCTCATACAATAAGGCGGCAACTTGACGGGAGGAAAAGTACTACACTAATAAATGTGGCATGGATAGAAAAAAAAAAAAATTAAGATAAGTTCATACAAAGGTATGAGAATCATGAAGGGGTTAAACAGTGCACAAAAAGATAACCATGTGTTTGTAAAATTAAAGAAGTGGTTCTCAATCTTCCCGCAATGGTAACAGCAATATTTCTTGTGAATATAATTCTGGTTATCCCAGCTTCCTGTAACTATGCCGCTGCATATGGTACAAGGTCACGGTGACCAGGGTGATAAGTACATCCGGCCTGCCTAAAGATAAGCGAGTAACAGGACAGATTCGTGTTTATTACAGTGAGGTTACATGTTATGTGTTATGACACTGGCTGTGTGTAAAGAAAACAGAAACCATATAATAATAAAATTCGCAGCTTTAATGTGGTATAGATAAAGTGACATTAGGTGCAAGACTAACCGAACACAGAGTATAATTCAGTTGTAACAAGCATATTAATATATTATAAAAGTGTGAATACTCAAGAACAGAAGAGCGTGATGGAAGAATTCACCTAAGTACCAATCTGTAGTGGAAAAAGTGTGGAAATTAGGTATTACAGATAACAGAAGCTTAAAGTAACATAAGTGTTTAAGTAACGAAAGAGAGAAAGAGGAAAAGGGAAAGAAAAAAAATAATGAGAGTAATGACACAGATATGCATATCTGTTGTGTATCTGTCTATGGTTTGTTTACTTGTTTCTATTTATCATTTTTGTTTATGTTGGTATATTTATTATTATTATTGTTATTATTATTGTTATTATTATTATTGTTATTATTATTATTGTTATTATTATTATTATTATTGTTGTTGTTATTATTATTATTGTTATTATTGTTATTATTATTATTATTATTATTATTATTATTATTATTATTATTATAAAACCAAAGACAACTGTAGGGTAAATGGTATTAGAACTGATGCTTAACTAAGGATAAAATTAATGACATGTTACTTGATTTATATTGTTGGTATTATATAGTAACTGGTATTGATGTATCACGTAAGTAATACTTGAATTAGAATGATTATATCAATGTTGCGTTGCTATAGTAGTTGTGATAGTAAAAGGTGTGAAATAAGGGTCTTTTAGGCTTCAGATTATCGTTATCATTATCACAATTGTTATGGTGAAGTGTAAATTTTACTGGTTGACTTAGAACACAAGTATAAGCACGACTTAGATAAGTGAGGCATGCCAATGCATTCATGGAAAAACAATCAAAATTAACTAACGCGTGTGTAACAAATAAAGTAATTACAAGACATAAACTTAAGTAAGTTAAGTGCAAGGTTACAGTGCAAGTATGGTATACATTGTAAGTAATACAACAGCGAAAGCATTTATAGATGCATGCACACATAGTGTTGAAAGCTTTACATTCTGTTGGAAATCTATGTTTCTATGTTAGCCACAGGTATTCTATTCTGCGCACCGCTTGACCATGTAAAGTTAGTACTTGATGAGTAGGAAGATGGTAACACGTAAATTAGCAATTTATAAATGGGGTACCATAACATAGTATAAGTGTCTTTTGCTGGGATTTAGAATTTTTACCCAAAAGAGAGAAAAAAATGGCACTAGGAAATAACTTGTCGGAATGATGAGATACTATATGAAATCAGAGTCATATCAGCTTGTGTATATATTTGTTGGTTTATTTTATTTTATAGATTGTTTATTTATTTATATAGTGTGTTTTCAAGGGGCTATGGTTTGATGTATACAGTCGTTTAATCATTGTTGGATTAACAAAGCTTTGTTTGAGTTGCATAGGACTGGGACTGGCCTTAGTGTGCAATAGCTGATAAGATTATTACCCAGCATGTTATTGTTTTGTATTTTTTTATAACTGGAGTGTCCTGACAATATGTGATGAAGATATTATAAATTCGAATTATAGCATGGAATGTAGTGCCATAGGAGCATATATGTGCTTGAATGATCAAGAGGGGGGGGGGGGAAGAATTTTTAAGAAAATGAAAGACGTTATACAAGAAAGGTCTGGGTGTGCCATAAAACAACCACATGGCAAGAGGAACATAAATTAATCAACCATTGATAATGCAATACCATTTAGTATGGAATCTTATTTTAGCTTTATGTTCGTCTTGCTTTTTACTTTATCCTAAGATGGACTTGTAGGCTTCGTTTGACTTCCTTGTTTTTTTGTTTTTTTTCCCAAATGTCCATGATTGTTATTGACTCATACACCACCATGATAAAGAGCCATACATTCATATCTCTCTATATGCGAGAATGAAAGGGTTTGTAGAGGTAGATACAGCCGTTATAATGCTTACTTCTAAAGTATATAGGAGTTACTGTAGAGTTGAGTTAATTATTTATATATATATATGTGTATACCTTTTTTTCCTTGTTTAATGGTTGTAAATGTTAAGGAGCTTAATTCAGCCCTGCTTTAATATGAAATCCTCAACATTTCGCTACCCTAACAAAAAAAATCAACATTGTTACAGTATGTTGCCATATTGACATTAACTTACCAGCAATGATGTGTTTGGTTTAAATAGTATCCTAATATCAAAACCATCATCTGTATAAAGTTAGTCTTACATATTTAATTAACTGATATATATATATTTTTTTTTCTCATAAATGGAGAAAACAGGTAACATTACAATGTACCCTGCAATACCAGTTAACAAGTTCTCTGTGTTAGTAATGCAGTAGAAATATTCGCTGCGAATCTTGCTTAGGATAATGCTAATGTTGAGGTGCAATCATGTCAAATATTATGTTTTACATATAGTCATTGTATATTTGCAACCTTGTTACATAAATATAGGTCCTATAAGCATAACATAAAAGCAAAAATATAATTAAGTATCATATACATACAATTAATGACTTTACAGGGTATTGTTTTAACGACAATACTGAATCATTTGATTATTTGTATTGCCATTGTTTTGTTTTAACAACAACATTGAATCTTTTAATTATTCAATCAATTTTGTATTGCCATAGGGTAGTGGAATTGGCAATAAGAGAATGACCCATTTATATTCCAGGGAATAACACTACATCTGATTAAAACCTTGGAACAAAACAAGAAAACCCCTAAGAAAATTGGTTTACATCATTTTTGATTTGATCGAACAGGGAGAAATAAAAATATGTTTAGCTTCTCTTGTAAGGTGCATAATAGGGGTAAAAGCGTGAGACATGTACTAACATTTCTTTGGCCTTGGGACCCCCCCCCCTTCTCCTTCACCTTGTAATTTACTGGTGATGTTTGTTTTATCACTTCATATGGTCCATGAAATCTGTGCAAAAGTTTAGTTGATTTGCCATTTTTTCTAATGGGGGTGAAAAGTTGCACTAATTGACCTGGTCTGAACTGTACATTATGTCTCTTACGGTCAAAATTACGTTTATATTTAATTTGTGATTTTTGGATATTTTCTCGTGCCAAGGCATGTGCCTGTTGAACACGTTCTTGGGTTTGCTTAACAAACGGATTATCTGATGTACTTTTCAATGTACTTCCTCTGGTAAGGTGGGATTCCTACCATTCATGAGGTAAAATGGTGTGGTTTGTGTAGATTCATGTCTATTCGTGTTGTAAGCAAAAGCTATGTGTGGAAGTGCCCTATCCCAATCTCTTTGATCCATGGAGGGGTAGTGACTTAACATATTAATTAGTTAGTTCTTTCAGTCAACCCATTACATGCAGGGTGGTAAGCTGTAGTGAATGTAGAGTGTATTCCCATCGCTTTTAGCTAATGTTGCACAATTTTGCTCAGAAAAACTGAACCTTGGTCTGATAATAATGTAGCTGGGGCACCATGATGACAAATAATGTTTTCCAAAATAAATGTTGCTACATTATACACAGCTGCATTACTTAAACTTGTAGTTTCTATCCATTTGGTATTGTACTCTGTACCTACAATTATGTATTTCTTTCCTGTTTTTGATTTATGGATTGGGCCTATGATGTCTATACCCCCATCGTTCACCTATGTAGTTTACAGATATTGGGTTCAATAAACCGGCTGGTTTTAAATTTTAAGGACCCTTCCTGGATTGACAGCTAGGACAGCCTTTCACATATTTTTCAACATCTTTTTGCATCCTATCCAATAATAACGTACATTGATTTTAGTAAATCCTTAATGATTGGATAGGGGGTCGTCATGAGAGGCAAATAGAATTTCATGTTTCAGGGATAACCATTAAATATAATGGTCTCAAGGCTCCCACATTTTTGTGGTAAAGAACACCTGATTGCCAGAGATAAGAGGCTGCTTGTCGTCTGAGCTCAGACGAACTAGCCTCGGATCCTTTTAACACCTGAATGAGAGATTCCAATTGTGGGTACTCCTTTTGTGCTTTTATTAATTCTACTGGAGATAGCAAGTAGGTAATTACATCGTCCAAGTGCTCCTGCACTTGTGGCTTGGGTTCTTCTACAGGATATCGAGACAATGCATCTGCATCTAAGTGATTCGCACCGGATTTGTACAAAATAGTATAGTCATACTCCTGTAGCTTTAATGCCCATCTCGCTAATCTACCTGTAACGTCTTTCAAATTGCAGAGGTAGCATAGCGCATAATGGTCACTAACAATTTTGACTGGGTAGCCATGAATATATCATCTAAAATGTGTTAACCCATACACTATTGCTAGTAACTCTAACTCCAAGATGCTATAATTTTCCTCGTGCTTATTCAGGGATCTGGAGCAAAAGGCTATTGGATGGAGTTCTGCACATGTTCTTTGTAAAATAACTGCACCTATTCCCATGCTACTGGCATCAGTATGTAGCTCTGTGTAGGGTCCTGGGCAGTAGTGGGCTAGCACAGGGGCTGTGGTTAATAGCCGCTTAAACGTATTGAAAGAGTCTTGGTGTGTCTGACACCATTCAAAGTCCTTATTCTTATGAATAAGCTCATGGAGGGGTTGTGCGATAGATGCAAAGTTCGAGACAAAGCGTCTATAGAAGCTAAATAGGCCTAGTGCACAGTGTACATCCCTCACTGTAGGTACTGGTAGGTTGGTAATGGCCTTAATTTTGTCTGCATCTGGTTGAATGCCTTTGGCAGATACCTCAAAGCCTAAGAGCTTTATATGAGACATACCAAAGAAACATTTAACAGCTTGAAACTATGTGCCTTCAATTTCTTAAAAACATCTTCGAGGTTACTAAACAATTCTGGAAAGGTGGATGCAAAAACCACAATGTCATCTATATACACCAAGGTTTTTTTGTATTTAAGATCCCCTAATAGGTCACTGGCTGCTTTGGGAAAGAACCTGGGGGCATTTTTATGTCCTCAAAGGCCATCTGGTTGAACTCCATCTGTGGGTCTAGGGATACGAACAATGTGTACTTTTTACACTCTTCCGCCATCGGGACCTGGAAATATGCACTCAGTAGCTCCAGTACCAGCATGACTGCCCTAGGTAGCTCAATAAGTCGTCTATCAAGGGTAAGGGGTAAGAGGAGGCAACCGTCACGGCATTCAACTTACGATAGTCAACACAAAAACGGAATGAATTGTCTTTCTTTTTAACTAATACAATTGGAGAATTGGGCTCTAGGATTTTCTGACAATTCCTGCATCTAGCATTTCCTGTACCTGAGACTGTGTAATCTCACGCTATGACTGAGACACCCTGTATGGTCTTTGTCTAATGGGTCTCTCATCTGTAAGCTCAATTCGAAATGCTCCAATGTCCGTGGTGCCCAACTCATGCAATTTGGTAGCAAAAACATGCTGGTACTGCCTTAACAGTGTGTACAGTTGGGCGCGCTGCACCTGGATGAGTTGAGAGTTGAGGCTAAATTGAGCATTGTCAATATCAATTGATTGCAAATCATTAATGGTCCAATTTTCTGACTGTACTAAAGCAACTTCATAGGCATTGGCTAGGGTTGTGCCTGCAAAGATAGTCTTCAGCTCTGCTGTATTATTATGGACAGGAATGAAATTTTCTTTTTGGGCTTCACAAAACACAGTAGTAATGTCGACCTGTTTTTTCTTTTGCATTAACCGCATACTGGGTTCCAGGAGGATTCTACCCATTTTACTAGGCAGTAGATGGACGTCAATATTTAGGGATGTGAATGGAGGTATTTTGATATCCTGAACACAAGAAGCTTTACAGGGTTGTTCCGGTTCATCCTCAGGCTCCAGGATAATTTGTGCCAATGGACAGTCAACCGTTTCTGTGCAAGATAAAGTAATTTTACATGGTTGTTGGGAAGGTGGAGGGTAGCTGATAGAGAAGCTAAGTCAATGATTGCCTGGTAGCGGTTTAAGAAGTCCATCCCCAATAGGAGATGCTGACCAAATTCTTTCACTACCAGTACATCCTCCGTAAAAGTAACACCTTCAATCTGAAATTTCAGAGTGGTGGCATAGCTAATATCTAATAGGTTGTTATTGACCATCCGAAGCATCAAATTTTTTGGTACAGGATAAGTGGGAGTATGTATAAAGCTTTGATGCACCATACTAACTGCACTTACTGTATCAAAAAGAATGTTAAGGGGGACATTACCAAAAAGGGTACCCTTGATCATTAGTATGTTTAATTAAGGAATTAATTAATTGGGAATAATTGGGATCGGGAGTGGGCTTCAAGAGATTTATTCTCGTGATGTCCATACCCCGATTGGGAGATGCTCTTTGTGTCTACAATTCAAGGCAATATGACCTCGTTGGAGGTATATAAAACATATGGGGTGGCCGTCACGTGTACGACCATCTGCATTGGGTCCCTGGCAGGGTCCACGAGTTTGGGTATTGGTACCCCCTCGAAAGTTGAGTGTAGTTTGGGGCTGGAACTTCCAAGTTTGCCGAAGTTCCTCTACCACCACCACCACGTCCTCACCAATATGATTGCTGTCCTTGATTGGGAGGCATATTAGTAGTTTGATTATGACTCATTTGCATCCTCTGATACTGTCGGAGGCCTCGAACCTCTTGAGTTAGGGTCACTTAAAGGTCAGCCTGACCCATACTGTGAATAAGGGAAACTGGTTTTGATGGTGGAGTCGACAAAAGGTTGACATGCTGCCCTGCCAAATATCCCGCCGCCTCTATGCAGTGTACATAATTAGTAAGGTCCCTGACCGTCTGAGCACAACCTGCTCCAATAGGCAGGGTTTCAGTCTGCACATAATGTGCCTTATGCGTTCTCTTTCTACTATTGCTGGATTCACCTGAACACACAATGCCAACATGTCATATATATAAAACGGTCAGTTGGTTCAGCCAGATCCTGAACTCGCTGTCTTAAGCGACATTCTAAAACATCCTTATGTACTGCAGGCACAAATGTAGCCAGAAGAGCTGTTTTCAGTTCGCCCCACCCATATGGGGAATGTGGGTGGGAATGTTTTAAACCAGTTAGCTGCTGCTTCTCTAAGGTAGCAGGGTAAGTACTGTTTCTTGCAGTTATCATCTCAGCCATTGGCTGCTGCAATGTTATCGAAATTATGGAGGTAGGTAGCTGCATCTTGTCCTGCTTTTCCCTCAAAAATACCGGGGTCTATAAATGGTCTGGCAAATGGCACAGTGGAATGGGGAATGAACTTATTGGTTTGACCGAAGTCGGAAGGCCCAGCTTGAGTAGCTGTAGTGGCCATGGTGCTGTCTTCAAGTGGGGAACTGGAGCTAGATCGCAATGGGGGGAGTGGAATCTGTGAAGTTAGAATGCCTTTCAGTTAAATCACCTACACTAAGGCGTCTTTATTTTGAAATTGGAAAGTAACGCATTGGTTATTGATTAAGAATTCTGCAACTACTTCTTTGATTGATTTTAGACATGGACTTGTATAAGTTAGCTAATTCTGATGAAATTACTTGGACACCTTTCACTGCCAGAGCATAAGTGTTAACATTACCATCTAAAGAGTTCTTGCACTCCTGAATCATTTTTCTAATTTCTGTACTAATTTCTGTCACTGGGATAGTTGTGGAATGAATCCATATAGTTAAAAAGGATGAGGATTATTGTATGAGCACCAATCCGGAGCAAACATAATATCCATCATTCTCAAAACCAGATAGCAAAGGCAACCAAGCACAAGCCAACATAAAAAAATAAGACTATTGTCACTGTATTCCATATCGTAGTTAAAGTTAACGGCTATGTTACTAGAGAGGAGAAACAATATATTGCCTTTAAAGAGTTATAGAAATTTTAAGGTTACCGGGACCAAAACCATATCTCAGGTATGGATTTCAGCAGAGACCGGTACTTCTACCATATGTCGCAACCGAAGTTACGACAGGGGGGGAGTCACTATAAAGAGGGTGTTAAAAAATCCTTTGGGTGAACTACTGACCCGTATTTACTTGGTTATAGCACCTCAAATAACAAATAGAATTAACGGAATTTGTAGTAGGATCTTACCTTCGAGGATGTGTGTAGCGTGGATGCAGCAGTGGTGTAAGTCTTTGGTTCGACCGTCATGGAGTCCCCTAGCACTGACACTAGACAAAAGAACCCCCTTTGATGATCTGAGACTGCCTATATAGGCCATCAGCGCCTACACATCTTTCAACCATACTGGCATCAATATGCCCAAAAGCGAGGCAACGTCCAAGGTTTGAATTACATTGACCAATCAGAAACTAGCTTTCTCATTGTTCTAGAACATCCTGACTGACACATCAGCTCAGGGTGCAGCTCATTACCGTGCAAGTTCTGCACATAGGCAACAGTAAACTGATGTCATGGTAAGTCCACTGGGGTTTCACAGGATGTGGCAACCCACAATATTCTTGAAATAAGTTACATGCTGCACCCATACATCAGCAAAGAAAGAGAATTTGTATAATTTAGGCAGTATGGGAATTAATCCAAACTAAAGAGTAAAACCCTGAATTACATTATGTTTCTAAGCACCTCTCAACAGCTCACATGACAATATCTCATGAAAATGTATATTTTATATTAACTTAAAACATCCAGAAAATATAATGGTCCCTAAAATATAGGGTCGTTAAATTATAAGGCCTATGACCTCGTTCCACTGTGCTAGAGAACCGAGAGTCACCAGGAAAGTGATGCCAGCAGATATGCACTAAAATCTTTGCCATTTAGTAAATGTTAGAAATGTTGACCTTCTGTTCTCAAACAGGCAGAAAAGAAGTGTTCTCGTTCATTCGTCTAAGCACAGCAGCAGGAATCCTAGCAATTTCTTGCATGATTTTTATCACTAAGTTTGTTTAGTATAGGAGGATTAGAAGAATTCACTTGTCTTTCAAAGGACCCCATAAATAAAAATCACAATCAGTAAAGTCGGAGGAACAAGGTTCCCCAAATAAACCTGTTCTGAAATGCCTCTTGTTTTTAAATTTAAAAATTCTGTGTTTTTAAATTTAAAGATTCTGCAACAGTGTGTGCATTGTAGTTGTCTCAAACAAGATTCTGCAACAAGATTACTTATATACTACAGGAACTTAATGAGTGATAATATCATGCAACAAATCACACGGATTCCTGCTGCTGAGCTTAGGCATCTCTGTTGGCACTACTTTCCCAGTGACCATTGGTCTTCTCCCACATTGGTGTGAAGCCACAAAAAGGGTTGCCTTATAATTTAATGACCCTATATGTTTCAGTTATTATTGTAGTTTTTATTTCTTCCCAACTTGGAAAGTAACTAAATACTTTATATTTCCATGAACACATACATTTTAATCACTAACTGTATCTTTAATTGATAATGCATGGGCATTTAAATCAAGCTTATATTTAAATAGCAGATATGCGCGGATACAGCCAAATTTCACAGGCAATCAATTCAAATAAAATTTTACACTTCAATTGCTTTCTATTTTTTTGAATTTCTGGGCTATTCTTGTTACTAATATCTGGGCTGTTTTTATTGCTATTTACAATTATTTCTGTATTCAAATCTTCCTTCTCTGCCATAGTTTCTATACTCAGGGCGTAGAGCAACCGGGAAAATTGGGAAACCCGGGAAAAGTCAGAGAATTTAAAATTTCTGGAAAAGTCAGGGAAAGGTCAGGGATTTAATAAAAATATCAGGACAATTGCTGATGTTTTTGTTTGCCCAATGCTTTAAATTCGGGATGGCTATTTGTGGTGCGGGTGAAAAATTGTATGAAACCATTCAGAATTTCCCTTGTGTACGTGCTGTTGTCATGGCAATGAGCCTGCCAATGGTGAACTGCACAAGTGCCGGGCTCGTAGTAGTGTCATTCGTGATTACAAGTATTGTTGGCTTGTGATAGAAGAAGAAAAACCCCAGTGAGATTCACTCCTTGAAAATCAATGCAAGAGAGAAAATTGCTGAAAGGTAAGTGGTGATTGATTATGTAAAATTATTTAGTATAGTGCATTGTTGTTTAAATTAAGTTCATCCTTTTCTGCCAGCTGCCGTTTTTCCAACAATGTGAACTAACAAGTTTTGTCCTTTGCTGCTAAAGAAATTGGGAAGTTGCTTTCATTTTGGTTAACCTTTTTATGTGTATTTTAGCACAAAACAACTAAACTCAAATATAACCCCAAACATTGCATTGTATGTGGCCGTTTATAGCCTGCATCATCTTTACTGTCCTTAGCCACTAGAGAACTAGGTATGTTCCTTTGTTTCATTATCTTGAACCTTTTTATGTGTCTTTGAGTGCTAAACAACTAAAATAATTAAGCCCGTCTGTGGTAGTGTGTCTGCCTCACATTTAACAGGTCGCGAGCTCGAATCTCACTAAGGGTGAGTTACCCAGATATGATTTTTATCAGGGTTTTCCCTTACCGCAAAAGACACATGTTGAGCAACTTTAGGCTCCGTGGACTCCGAGCTCATTCAAGAATCTTTTCACCTATTTCATTCATCGTACGATATGACCAAACCAAGCTAAAGGACTTTAAGCTAAAAAAAAAGTGTATATATATATCTTGTCAAACATAGCATTCCGTGTACCTCTTAAAGCATGCATCATATTTGCAAGCTATGGTACTCGTAATCAGCATTTACTTTTACTTTTAATCCATGTTACGTACGTACTTCTTTATTTTAGTATTATTTTTACATGCGCTTTTCACATTGTATTCTTTGTGCTTGTCCATGTAAACAGCTTGTTCATGATAATTA
Source organism: Hymenopus coronatus (assembly GCA_030762935.1). Lineage (NCBI taxonomy): Eukaryota > Metazoa > Arthropoda > Insecta > Mantodea > Hymenopodidae > Hymenopus > Hymenopus coronatus. The sequence continues at coordinate 532,286,416 of CM060900.1, read as the reverse complement.
GTATGTCCATTTCCCATGCAAGTGGTCCAGAGTTCGAATCTCAGCGGTAGCTTGCTTATGCCGGGATACGATGAACTTCGTAACGTGAACTTAGCATGACGTAACTTGAAACTCTAACATGGTGTATTAAATGGAGCTATTTAGGATTAACTTAATATGATTTAACTTAGAGCGATGTAATTTCCCAATATGTTAAGTAATGATAGATAACTGATCGCTGTGAAGCGTAGAACGAACAGTTGAAAACAACTACCACCACGAGTCATTTTTATTACGTTAAGTGCATCCTAATAGATGTTGAATTTAACAGCATTTAACTTAACGTTACATGGCCGTGCTGTGGCCGAGTGGTTAGACCACTCGCCTCTCACCTAGACGACCCAGGTTCGATTCCAAGCAACAGCCTGCGAGATTTGTGGTGGACAAAGCAGCGCAGGGACGGGTTTTCTCCGGGTTCTCCAGTTTCCCATGCCATTGCATTCCACCAATGCTCCATCTTCATTCCATGTATCACCATTGTCATCGCCTGCGGTGCCACAAGTAGTAAAATCAGGCGCTAAACACTCGTAAATAAATAAGCAATTCACGTTACATCCTTCAGGGTAAGTAAAGTTCATCCTAATCCCGGCATTATTTCCTTGTTTTTACCATAAAATGGAGTGAATATCAACGGCTTTGTATATTTCACTGTGCATAAATGCCATAGAAGTTACCCTACAGTTACCAAAATTTCAGTTATTTGCTAAACAATATGTGCCATCACTTAACATAGTAATGGGAAGGAAAAATTTGATACTAACAAAAAATTAGGTTGTCACATTAATTTAACCATAAATAGGTGTGTTTAATATAATGTTTTAGACTTTCAAGTTATGTCGCATCAAGTACATTATAGTTTCAGCGTAAGTGTTTTTTTTTTTTTTTGGCAGTGTTTAACATCCGCTTTTACTGCTCTGGCACCACAGGCGATGACTACGATACATGAAGATGGAGCACCAGTGGAATGTGATGGGAGGGGAAACCGGAGAACCCGTAGAAAACCTGCCCCTGCGCCGTTTTGTCCACCACAAATCTCACAAGCAGTCGCTTGGGATCGAACCCGGGCCGTCTAGGTGAGAGGCGAGTGGTCTGACCACTCGGCCATGGCGCGACCTGCATAAGAGTTTGCCAGTCTCAGACTTGTCATAAAATATATAGGTATGTAAAATGATTTCAGTATCACTACACAGCTTCTATTTGCTACCTTATTTTGATATTGTTTGAACATCCTAATTTGATTCTCACTTATGTTAAATCCATTGCAAGGGGGTGGGGGAGGTTTGCATTGCAAATTGCAACTCTGATATACTTCTGGGAAATATTATTACAAATAAAACGACTAATACTTAAAAACATTATGTGAAATCTTAAAGCTCATGTTTTGCGGACAATAGGTTTTTCTCAAGAGTAAGATTTTTCCCATAATTTATGGCCTTTCATTTGTACAGAGATAATTCCTCCAATCTACCATTAGCTCCATTTCCCCTATTTTTATTATCACTGCTGAAAAATGCTTGATTTTTGCAGAAGCATCATTTCAGTTTCTAATTGGGGTTGGGGGAGGTTCCTGAAAGAGATTGAGTTTAAGTGAATTTTAATGACGCGTTTATCCTGAAATAAATTTTTCTTTGGTTTAATAAATGTGACACGTTTGTATTATAAGTACATCATTAATTACAAGCCAATATCCTAATTATTTTTCTAGCTTAGGGGGAAGTTTACCCCTCTGCCCCACTTCATGATGCCCCTGATTTTTTTAAAAACTTATAAATTATTTTCAGTTATGATTTTTAAAATTGTATCAATAAACTCTTAAAAACACATTATTGATGGTCACAAGTTTTCGTTTGATGTGTTTTATTTGATTTAAATGATTTGTTCCAAAATTACTTTTACTGGTAAGATGGTTCCTTCTTGTAATTAACTATTATTTCTTCCTTCAGGCTATGACAGAGAAAGATAAGAGGGCTATGGAAAAAAGAAGAGCACTTACAGAAGTAAAAATGTTAAGAGGCCAAAAAAGCTAAGCTTCTAAAAGATGCTCTCCAAGAAGCAGGAGTTTTAACTGAAGAAATTAAAAAGCTTAGTAGTATGAGTTAACATGGAATTCTGACAATGTAAATAATGTGAATAAATGTAAATATTAGTTTACAGTGTTATGTATAATTTATGGTAGCATATGATCTCCAATTACAAGTCAGTGAGTTATTAACTTATTCATTTTAACTATTAATTGTAATTAAGTAAATATTATATTGTAAGTATACTTCATTGGGCTTGTGGGTATTCCTCTTCCAGACATTTCATCCGAAGCTTTGTTGAACATCTTTAGTGGTATGGCTGAAGTACTCTTTTGCTAATATTGGCGCAACTTAATGCAATTAGCAACAGAGTACTTCGGCTGTACCTCTGAAGATATCTAATACATATTAACAAAACATGTAGAAAAAGAATGTCCAGTAGGCCATAGGCCACAAGCCAGAGTACTTTTATGTCTAATGACACTGACATGAAATCTTACTTTTGTTTTAATTGCGTTTAGCTGGTTTTTTTTTCGGTCAGGGAAAATGTATTTCATGGTATGGAAAAGTCAGTGAATTTCTTGAGGATAGTTTGCTGGACAACCTGATACTACTTCCACATTTTTCTTATTTCTGCTTTCAAATTTTGGTGTTTATTACCCAAATTGCGTATGTCACCTGTATTATTTCTTTCTTCCACATTTCTCCATGCTAGCACATGCCTTATCCAACAATTCTAACTCTCCCTGGTGCAACTCTAGCCTTAAGCAGTCACATTTCTCACCAAGTAATTTCTTCCGTGCAGCAGTTTCTGGAGAATCTGGTGGAACTATCCCCTCTGTCATTTTGTAGTACACTATAGTAGAATCTGGAGCTTTTATTGCTAATGTTACACTAGAACAAAGAAAAGTAAATATTTATAAAATGAACAGGCAAGTTAAAAGAAACTAACCCAATATCTTGGCTTTACTTAAAAACTGTACTGTGCAAGAATTTCAATGACATACTAACAAACATTTTAGAAGATTCAACCTATTAATTCAGTTTACAGGAAAGAAGAGTGGTATTGCCCATATAGGAGGTGAAAGAGATGCTAAAATGCAAACTAGAGATGGAGTTAAAAGGTAGGAAGATTACAGAAGAATTGGGAATCTGCAAGCAAAGAGGAAGAAGGCTGATTGTTGCCAGATATCTTTATAAACAGAGATCAATTGATGCAGCACAGTCCCAGGTTCAACTCCTGGCTGGGTGGTGTTAAGTTTTCTTTAGCCAAGAATTGGCCAATTTGGCCAATTAAGTAAGTTCTTAAACATACAAGCAGAAACATTAGAAAATCTAAAGGAAATTAAAAGAATTATAAATAAAACCATATTACAAACATTGAGAGTTAACCTTGAGCAGGCAATATTCTGTAATATATTTGGAAAAACTAATATAGATTATAAATTTGAACTCTTTATGAATAACCTAATGTCATGTTTAGAGCAGTCAGCACCAGCTAACAAGGTAATAGTAACAAACAAGCAAATTGTAATTGGTCAACTCAAGGAATAGAAAAATTGAAAAAAAGAACGTAATTCTTTAATAGTCTAAAAACTTTTAAATTAGATGAAAAATCTTGCATACATAGAGAAAACTACAAAAACACACTAAATGCAGTAATAAATGAAGCAATGAAGCTTCACAACAAAACAGTGCTCTTAAATGCTGAAAATAAAATTAAGGAGACATGGAATATTATTAAAACAACACAAAGAAAACTCCTCTAAATGGGTAGAGAACTTTAAAATTGTAAAAGATGTCTACCTAATAATAGACCCAGTGATCATATGTAATACATTTAATGATTATCATATAAATATTATAGCAAATATGGGAATAAAGACAAGAGACCACAAAGTAAATGAAAACTCTATATGTAACTTGATGATAGTAGCGTGCATTTAGAGTAGGCTAGGTCAGCTGCGACTACCCAGATAATTTTATCAAAAAATATTTTTCTTCCTTATTTTTGTTTAATATGTGTTTATGGATGTATTTACAGGTTCAACAGGGTTCATTGCCTAGCAGAGCTGAGCTTTTGCTGTTCCATGTGAGGGGTAATCTCATCCTTCATCCCCCCCCACCTGCCCCATAGTTTGTATACGCTGCAAGGCAGCAGGAGTAGCAAGAGTTCAGTTGTCCAGCCCTGAAAGAGCATAAAATTCCTAATGCATCCATATACTACTGTGGTAGGCACAGTCCAGTTTGACTACCTTTGGAAGCGGATCACTTTTGTTTGTGTTAGTTTGTTCAGTGGTTCATTCGTGTTGCACTCTTTAAATCATATTCTGCGCTGAATTAAACTATATTTTAATCTGTTGTATTTCTGTGTTTATATTGATCTAGCATATGCTTACTGGAGAAAAACTGAATTAACCAAGAGCTGAAGATACATAAATAATTTAGACTGTGATACTTGTGTAATACAGAAACTTATAAAACGTCCTTTTGTTTCACTTTCTGAAAAATTGGACACAATAACACAATATGGTGCGGTAGACCAATGCCAGCGCTTCCAGATCTAAAATCTGCACATGAAGAGAAAGGACATGAATATATAAGGTAAATATTTCACAATATGAAGAGACAGTTTGGTTGACAGGAACCTGCAGTTTGCAAAAATTATATTATTGGCCATGTGTTCTTTTTTCTACTGAGTGAAGTATGTGGAATAAGGATGGTTATACAAATTTAAAAAACTTGAGCAATGCCACCATGAAACACGAATATTCACAGAGCCATTTGCATCCTTTTGTACAGTTTAGAAGTTTTGGTAGAGTGTATATAGATATGCAGCTGGTCGCACAATTACAAGACAACATAACGCGTCACAGTGAAATGGTGAAGAGAAACTGGGAGGTGTTGGAACATTTGATAGACACCACATGCTTCTTAGCAATGCAAGAGCTTTGATTTAGAAGCCACAATGATGATTGATCTTCCAACCAAGGTAACTATATTTAGAGGAACGTAAAACAGAATACAAAATGATTTGATTGCTGCTATCAGCAGTGTACTTGCGAGAGAAATAAAGATAGAAATTATGAGTTCTCTATTTATTGCAATATTGCTTGATGAAACTTGTGACATTAGCAGTACTTCACATTTACCAACAACCCGTAAGATATGTGCATGCTATAACTGTAAATGTCTATGAAAGGTTTATTTCATATGTGGACGTAAGTGCTGATAGATCAGCAAATGGTTTGTTGCAGCATATCTTGAGAGTGGTAAACGAATTCAATTTAAAAGACAAACTTGTTGCTCAAACGTATGATGGTGCAATGATATGGCTAACAGCCTTAAGGCTAAAGTACAAGAGATCTGTCCAAAGGCTGTCTTTGTACATAAGCTCAATCTAGTTTTGTCTCAGTCAGTTTCAAACATTATAACATTTTCTTTCAAAGTTTACCAGGACTGAGCTTGTTTTTCCTCAGTCTTCAGAATGAATGCATGCACTTGCTGTAATCACTTAAAAAAAAAATGCCAAAAAATGCACCAACATGTTGGAACTACTCTTCAAGACTTGTGAATACTGTGAAAGAAAACAGAATATCGGATTGATTTCTTCCACAGCATTGTTGTTGGGATAGTGAAGATCTGGCTCTTGCTTGAGTGTTTTTCATTTTTGGCTGATACTGAAACTATTTTTCTGCTTCACACATTTTCTAAAATATATGCACATACTGACATGCTTTTCGACATAAAAAAAAAAACAAAAAAAAAACAGCTGGATATCATGTACTGTGTTCAGAAGGTTAAAGAAACTAAAAGTGTTATTCTCATCTACAGGAGTAATTTCGAAGAAATATGGGCACAAGTCAAAAAATAAAATACAGGATATGAGTAGATGGCACAAATACGAAAATGCCCAGTGGTAATGCAAATGGCTTCAGAATGCTATATGTAGAGATAATTGACAATGTTACAGCATGGCTGACAGAAGGATTTGGGATCCTTGCCCAAATGAAATTTATTTCTCTAATTCATCCTTTAAAGTTCAAATCTTACTGTTCAGATTTTCCTACTGCTGCATCGAGACACTGAAAGAAAACAGGGATGATTTATTTGACATTCTGTGCTTGAAAAACAAGCTTGTTGTTCTGTATTCAATGAAGGAGTTCTCAAACAAATATCCACATGATCTGTTAGTACACATGAAAACTAATGGACTGAGTTTGGCATTTGCAGAAGTGAATAAACTTATAGTTAATTCTAGTCATACCAAGCACCACAGCTTCAGTTGAAAGATCCTTCTCGCTCTCAAGCACATAAAAGCATTTCAGAGATCAACAGAGGGACAAGAAAGGCTAAATGGCTTGGCTCTTATTTCCACAGAGAAAGAGAAGCTCCATGATATTAAAAAAAAATTGTCATTTTATAAGGATGTTGTGAATGAATTCTGTAATCAGTAGCATAGAATGGAATTCACTTCAAGTAGAAGTTGTGTAATTTGTACAGATTTTCATTATCATTTAGTATTTATAATGTTTGAACCAATGACACTTATTTTTATTCAGTCAATAATGTTGTTTTGGTAGGAATATTGTAATGAAGTATGGATAGGAGAAGGCCTTGGTGTAGGTTAGGAATTACTTCAAAGTTCACTGTTGTAGGATTATTGATGTTTCGAAAAAGAGCTAACTCTTTTTCCAGGAAGCTAGAGGTGATTTAACTCGACATCCAAAGAAGTGAAGAGAAGAATTAGAACTTTAATTGAAAAAAGAAAGGGTAACAGAGAAGATTATACCCTGGCTAAGAGCACAGAAAATAAGTTGCTTTTTTGTTTTTGGTAGTGTTTAATGCCCGCTTTAACTACTCATGGCCCCACAGGCGGTGACACTGATGATACATGAACGGAGATATAGTACCGGTGGAATGCGATGACGGGGGAAACTGGAGAACCTGGAGAAAACCCGCCCCTGCGCCGCTTTGTCTACCACAAATCTCACATGCAGTCGCTTGGGATCAAACCCAGGCCATCTAGGTGAGAGGCAAGTGATCTAACCACTCGGACAAGGCGCGACCCTGAAAATAACATGAGTTGCAAAGTTTCACTCAGTGTGATTATAAGAATGACTGCCTGGCCTTTAATTGTACAGGTTTTATACACATTATTTCATGCTTATTGGTGCACAATAAAGTTTTGAGTGCAATTTAAGTTTTGAATGTATTTTTGTACTTGAATGTTGCGTGTGGGCAGTACATGGACAGTCTCTGGAACCAGCTGTTACGTAACATGTCCACCCACTGCTTGCCCTTTTGACTTATAGATAATAACTCTACATTAGCTTCATAATATCTTATTATTCTCACACAAAATAGCCAACTTTCTTACATAAATGCATTACATTACTCATTCTTTTGCTACCTCATTACAAAACATTCTATTTATTTTCAAACAAATATCTGTTATAGTAAGAAATGCACCTGTTACTTTTAAAGTCAACTTTATTTATTTTGTGAAAAACTTTGTTTCTTTCAAGTGATCAAAGGATAATAAAACATTTAATGAGGTATTTGTATGCCCTTTAATATATAATATTGTAGCATATGCCAATATAATAAAATGATGTAATTGCCTATCATATAATAAAGTTCTGAAATGCATAGAGCCTACCCAAGCCTAACAAGCACTGCACACCACTGCTCGATGATGATGATAATAAGAGAAATTACATAAGCAGATGTCATTAAACAAATAAATACACTAAAATGTAAAAGATCTAGTGCAACAGTTCCCAACCGGTGTGCCCCGGCACCCTAGGGTGCCGTGTGATTGGCTAAGGGGTGCCGCGAGATATAGAGATAAACAAAAAAAAATACCTTCTACTGAAGCCGTAAGTCTTGTAAGATCTTCAAATAAAATAAGTCAAATCAATTACTCTCATGCATGGCAGATGGTGATAGTGCTGATTCATTTCAATAATTCAGTTATACTAGTATCCCATAGATTGCATTACAGCTATACCCTGCCGAACATTCCCGAGACTACTCGCTTCCTCACGAACATTCCCAAGTCTTCGACGGATGAATATATAAAAGTGTACGCCACTTGGCACTTTCAGTTGTCTTCCCGTGTTGATTCAAAGTGTTTAGCTATGGATAAGTTCATTGTTAAACGTAAACGCCAGGACAGTGAAAGTGAACAGTCGGCTCCTACTGCTTGCTTTAAGAAGCCAAATCTTACAGTTTCTCCCGGACCGTCGAATTCACCATATAAAGAAGACAAACGAAAGAAAAAAACATACCAGGAGTTACTTAGCGTATGAATTTAAGTGGAATAACAACGAGGAAAACCCTATCCCTGTGTGTTTAGTTTGTGGCGAAACACTTAGCAATGAGGCCATGGTACCTAGCAAAATGAAGCGGCATCTTACAACAAAGCATCCTAGTGTGTCACAGAAAAGTGTAATGTATTTTTCACATATATTAGAAGGGGAGAAGAAAACAGCTGTGCGAATGGTAAAGAAAATGACCATAGGTGATACTGCTCTTGAAGCCTCATTTAAAGTAGCAGAACTGATAGCTAAAAAAAAGAAACCTCATACTCTTGGAGAGGAAATCATTGGCCCTGCATGTCAAGTTATAGTTTCAACAATACTTGGCGAAGGAGCAGCTAATCAAATTTCGAAAGTTCCTCTGTCCAACAACACAATCAGCCGCAGGATATCTGAAATGTCATGCAATATCAATGAACAAGTCACGGAGAAAATAAAAACTTATAGAACATTTGCTTTGCAAGTAGATGAGAGTCTCGATATTGGTGACAAACCGCAACTCCTTGGTTTTATCAGATATATTGATGAAAAAGATATTAGTGAATAGTTTCTGTTCTGAAGACCGCTGGAGACTACAACCACAGGCTATGATATTTTCGTTTCTATTAATTCCTATCTCAATGACCATGATCTTTCATGGAAAGACTGTTGTGGTATATGTACAGATGGTGCACCATCTATGTCTGGGAAAATTAAAGGTTTTACTGCCAGAGCTCTCGATGAAAATCCATCCATTATTATAACTCACTGTTTTCTGCATAGAGAGGCATTAGTCGTGAAAGCGTGTAATGAAGATTTTGCTGAAGTGTTTAACCAAGTTGTGAAAATGGTGAACTATATGAAGTCTCGACCTTTAAAGTGCAGAATTTTTGAACAGTTATGTTGCGCAACGGATGCAGCTCATACCTCTTTGTTGCTTCACACAGAAGTAAGGTGGTTGTCGCGGGGTCGTGTATTGAACCAGTTTCTTGAACTTAAAGAAAACAGCTAAAATCTTTTTTTAAGGATGAAAATCAAGACACATTTCATGAGCTCTTACTAAGTGATTCTTGGTGTTTTGAACTGTCGTATCTGGCAGATATTTTTCATAAGCTGAATGAACTGAATGTTTCGATGCAGGGTCGACATGAAACAATAATCTCCTCAACCAATAAAATGAAAGGTTTTAAAAGAAAATTTAGTTCTTGGAAGTCTGCAGTTCAAAAAGGAGATTTGTCGAACTTTCCATATCTTCTTAATGTGGCAGGAGATAAAGATCTGGGTAAACTGAAGGACCGCATTTGTGATCACTTATCAAGATTGTAAGATGCAATAGATGCATACTTTCCATCTAATTCCACTACGAATCTCGACTGGGTTGTCTCACCATTTGATTTCGTAGATAGCGCAGAGGAAATAGATTTCACTGCTTGCGAACAAGATGAATTTATTGATCTTTGCGCTGATTCCACACTCAAAGGTAAGTTCACCAAGAGTGAGGCGTCGGTGGCTAGTTTTTGGCTTCAACGGAGAGAAGAGTACCCTAACCTAATGAAGAAAGCAATTAACGCACTTTTGCCCTTTTCAACATCCTATCTATGCGAGCAAGCCTTCTCTGCTATGGTGACAATAAAATGCAAAGCAGGAAATAGACTGAATAACCTTGAGGATGATTTGCGTGTTTCACTGTCAACTGTAAGACCCGACATCACATATCTGTGCTCTAAGCATCAATCACAAGTTTCACATTAATCATTAATCGAACAATTTATTGATGTATTTTTACTCAGTGATTGTAGTAAAGTTTACTGTATTATGTTATGGTGTACGTTATTATTATATAATATTTCAATAAATTAACATATTAAGCTTAATTTTCTTTTAATTCAAGGAAGGGTGCCCCTGGTGTTTAATGTTATTCCCAAGGGTGCCGTGAACTTCAAAAGGTTGGGAAACACTGATCTAGTGGTTTAAATGAATACCCAAACTCAAATGATAAAATACTGTAAATATGAAATAAACACTTTTACACATATAATAAATCAAAGCTTTAACTCATAAACATTCACAAGTAATCTGAAACAGGTGTAGTTAAGCTAATCTATAAATAGAAAGGTTCCAAAAAAATTATTGAAAATTATCATCCTATATCTCTATGCTCAGGATTCTAAAAAAATCAAAGGTCTTTTTCTAGAGCAACTCCAGAATTATTGTAATAAATTTATCATCAATTACAAAACCAGTTTGGCTTTCCAAAAAAGAAATCAATGATCCATGCAGCTAGAAAAGGAAATGATATAATTGCTCAAGCACTAGATAGACATGAGTTAGATCTAGCAATCTTTCTTGATCTTTCTAAAGCATTTGACTGGGTTAGCATTCTACACATTTGGGAAATTTGGTAAATTATGGCATAAGATGCATGCTCATACCTGCAAAACAGAGTGAAATGTATTGAAATAATATATAACATAGGAGAATGTTGGAAAAAAATTCAATCAGCACTACTTATTCAAATTAGTACAGGATGATGGTGATTTAGCCATTGGATATGTGATACAAAAATAGTGATAACAGGTAGGACGGAATCAGTAGTGCAAGATAAAGTAAATTCCTTACTAGAATGTATTACAGCCTACTTAGAAGCATTAGGAATGACACTAAATGCACACTAAGCTAAATGGATACAAATTAAACAAAAGTAATAAAACAAAAAGTAACATCACATTAGCAATACAAAATAAGAAAATTCCCCAAGCAACACATACAAATTGTCTAGGAATACTTACAGACAATAACTTAAAATGGCATAATCATATAGAAAAGATTAATAACAAAATTAATAATGCTATACACGAGGGTGGTCTAAAAGTTCCTGACCTCAACAAAAAGATGGCAGCACTCGTAAATAAAAGCTAGTGAATTTCGTTGTTCATCTGTTGACAGTTACTCACCAAAGTTTCAGCCATTTTGGACACTCAGTTGTTATGTAACAGTCGTTTGAGTGAAGTGATGTGAGTGTTTTTATGAAAATGGACAAAATCGAGTATCGAGCTGCCATTAAATATTTGTTTTTGAAGGGCAATACACCTACGCAAATCAAAGAAGAGTTAGATTCTGTGTATGGGGACTCTGCACCATCATTTACCACAGCAGCTGAAATTTTGGGCAGCTGAATTTAAACATGGCCGTAAGAGCTTGGGAGACGTTCAGGACGTCCAAAAATCTGCAACTACCACTGAAACCATCGCCAAAGTTCACCAAATGGTGCTAGACAAGTGCCGAATTAAAGTGAGAGGGATAGCAGAGGCTATGAACATGTCAAAAGAACGTGTTTGTCACATACTAAATCAACATTTGGACATGAGAAAGCTGTCCGTGTGTTGAGTGCCGCATATGCTCACATTTGATCAAAAACGTGTTTGAATGAACATTGGCGCAGTTTAGGGGCAATAAATCCGAGTTTTGGTGCCGATTAATTACTGTAGATGAAACTTGGATACACTGTTATATGTCCAAAACGTTTGACCAAAAACGTGTTCGAATGAACATTGGCGCAGTTTAGGGGCAATAAATCCAAGTTTTGGTGCCGATTAATGACTGTAGATGAAACTTGGTTACACCGTTATATGTCCAAAACAAAAATACAGTCCAAACAGTGGATTGCCAATGGGGAACCAGCTCCAAAAAAAGGAAAAACTGTTTTTTCAGCTGGGAAAGTGATGGCGACTTTTTTTGGGATAGTCATGGAGTTATTTTAATCCATTATCTTAAAAAAAGGAAAAACCATCATAGGAGCATACTATGCATCATTACTTGACAATTTGAAGGCAGAACTTGCAGAAAAACGGGCACATTTGCAGAAAAAGAAAATCCTGTTTCACCAAGACAATGCACCATCTCACACCTCAGCCAATGCAATGGTGAAAATCCACGAATAACAGATTGAACTGCTTGACCATCCGCCTTGCTCACCAGATCTAGCCCCAAGCGACTTCTTTTTGTTCCCTCATCTGAAAATTGCCCTCGGACAGAGATTTTCATCAAATTAAAAGGCAACAATGACCTTTGTGACAATTATTTTGCAGAGAAAAATGCAGAGAACTATTTGGACGGGTTACAGAGATGGGAGAAGTGTGTAGAGTTACAAGGAGACTATGCTGGAGAAAGAAAGAAAAAAAAATGTAATGTATCTTTATTAGGTGGGAAACTTTCAGACCACCCTCATATGTATTAAAACAGATAACACAAATTATGGATAAAGATAGCACCTTAAAGGTTTATTATATATTTATACAGTCTCATCTAAACTATGGGATCATTTTATGGGGAGCAGTGGGTAAAACAAGTATGCTAAGAATGTTTAGACTACAAAAAAAGGCTATAAGAATAATGTAACAAATTTAAAGAAGACAATTGTATAAAATTAGCTTGAAAAACTAAAAATTCTCCCAATACCCTGTTAATATATATTTGAATGTCTTAAACATATAATAGGAAGCCAGAGTGAAGAAAAAAAATAGGAATATTCGTGATCTTAAAGGAGAACAAAACAGAATTACTTTAGAAATAGGCTAAGGGGATCATTAATATCCAAATGTATTGAAAATGTTGCAAAAGACCTACACAATCATTTACCTCACTCAATCAAGAAATTACATGAAGTGAAGAAAATTAATGCAAGAAAGACTTACCTGATAAAAAATGCTTTTTACTCAATTGATGAATCCAAAAGGACCAAAAATGAGTGATTTATAATTTTATTTTCCATCATTTGTTTTCTATAATTTGTTAACTATTTTATGTATGTACATTTGTTTATACCTGTATTTAGTTTTACTTGTTAATGGTAATGTAATTATGTTTTCTAGCTCTTGTCAAATTGGTGATGCTAAATTTACCATTAGCTTTCCAAAATTGGTAAATAGCTATTTTATATATTAATATCAATTAAGAAAAGTATTTATATTGACTTGTTTAATTTGGTAATGTAATTATTTACTTTATCCACTGTAAAATTAATGATGCTTTGTAAAATATTACAAATGGCAGAATAAAACAAACTGAAACTGATTTCCCATCCCACCCATTGTCTGGAGGTATGAATGAGTGCATTAATGTGTGTCTGTGTGTGTGCAAAGTTAAAGATAATTCACTAAAACTAAAACACTTACTGCAGACCAGTAAACATCATGGCTATGAGCAATTGTTTCAAAGGAGAAGCTGCCATTATGACCTAGATGTTAAAGGCAGCACATACATGGAAGGGTGATTTTTTTAGTGTTTTTTATTTTTATAGTGTTTAATGCCTAATTTTAGTACAGATGGCACCACAGGCAATGACACTGATGAGCATGGAAAGAATATGGAGCACTGATGGAATATGATGGCAGGGGAAAACTGGAGAACCTGGAGAAAACCAACCACTGTGCCACTTTGTCCATCACAAATCTCACATGCGGCCGCTTGGGATCGAACCCGGGCTACGTAGGTGAGAGTGGAATGGTCTAACCACTCGGCTATAGCTCAATCATACTGGAGGGGGGGGGGGGAGATCAGAAGGAAAAATCCTATATTTACAATTTGCTTTATTCATCAATAGCCAAACAGCTGTAGAAAAAAGGAATCTAAGGAACATCTGGTAGAGAAAAACAGAAATGACTGGGTGATCTCAAGTAACAGGAAGTTCAAAGGTCATTGCCACATGCATTGATTCCGTGGAGAAGATTACTGACAGACCAGCACAAGAAGCAGTAGCAAGGTGGGTATGACAACACCACTGAAGAAGAGAACGTCACCCAAACATAGATTGAAGCAAGACAGCTAGCTGCTGGCGGAAGTGGATCAAGGCCAAAAAGCTGACATGAAGAAGTTGAATTAATGACATTGGGTGGTATGAATAAAACTTAAGTAGTTATTCATAGTTTATACTCATGAGTATGAGAACCTTTTGCGATTATATACTCAACCTGGTGAGAATATACTTATTTTCATATGAATAAAAAAATTCTACCATACACGATAATATATTCATCTCCACAGCCTTGTAATGCGAGTGTGCACTCAAGTGAGCCACTCTCTGCGCCCTCATTCTAACATCTTTGATACATGCACTTGATTCTTGCGGCTTGGCTCGAGCTTTTTCATAGCTGTTAGTGCTATATTGGTTGTTGAATTTATTCCTTACTGAGATACCTACGAATTGAAAATGGATTTGTCCTCAACGTTTGCAAATTTGCTTAGAGAATCTTTTGTGTTTGAAAATTGAATATGTACATGACTAAACTGCTTTACTTGTGCTTTTTGGAGTATAGTTAGCCAAATATATGCTTTGGGCTGTAAGCCACAAAGCATAACTGAGTTACAGTTTCTCCCCTAAAAGTGCGACAAGTATCGGAGAATACCTAATCTTGAAGCATTTTTTTATTTTATGCATGGAGTTAGGTCCTGGCATAAATAGATCATTTTTTTAGTTTCGAGACTTAGATACTGACATTTTAAGCAGGGTTCTGCAAATATGGGTAAGCTTGTTTGCCCTAATATCTCCAATCCAAAATCATATTTTTAAAAAATTACAATTTTCATTAAAAATGAAACAGGCCCTCCTGAGTTCTGTATTTTCATTTGATACATCAGTAAACCTCACTGAAATTAATATCACTATTTGTTTTATATATTCCAGGAGGATGCAGTTACGGTGTTCCGGACTCGTGCATTACAGAGTCAACAGAGAACAAAATGCAAGATGGGAGCGGGGATTTCAATTTTGAGATGCAGGAGGAACTACCATCACCAACACCACCAAAACAGAGGAGAAATTCAGTGGAGGAATATGAAACAGCTGTGACAAAGCAACTCAAACACTGTACTGCAGCGGATAGTGTTGTTAAAGCAGTAAGTAGCATTAGAATTAAAAGAACAGAAGTTGAAGAAAGAACTTGAGAAAGATTGAAATATTTATGTAGATGTGCAAATAAATTTGGTTTATTTAATGTATTATGTGTAGGCTTTCTTTCTTCAGTGAAAATATATGCCATTCAATTTCCAGTACAATGCAGGATGTAAGCACAATATAAAGATAGCATCAGTGCCTGAGGGTTGTAAATGAATTTACAAGTTATAGCTTCTAAGGTTTCCATATTTTATTTAAATTTTAAACTTGCAACTTAATTTCCCACCATTACAGGGATAACAGCCTCCACACTTGTGTATTAGTAATGATTTTAAGTTGGTTTAGGATTGCACATTTTAAGCATATTTCCCACGACAATGCCTCTGGATCAGCAATGATTTTGAAACAAATTGGAGGTTAGGCTTCCACATTTAAAGCATGCTAATTTGGTGTCAACTGTAATATACACTAATATTAACCACCTATTTCCACAATGTTACTGTCAGGATGGAGGTGTTTCTTAATTTTAACACTTGTCAAAATCATGCTAAGGTAAGTAAAATTATTCAAAACTGAATAAAGGAGGATGAAACTGCCCGAAAGTTAGAAGAGTGCAATTTCAGAACACCTATGAGATTTATCTTTTGTAAAGCTTACTAGCAAGTTTCATAGGTTAGATAAGGCAAAGTATAATGATTTTCCATGAATTCTCAACTCTGAGCTTGCATTTATCAGTAGGAGCATTGGGTTGACAGCTAGAAAAGATTGTTAAAAATGTTCCTATTTGAAAAGCAAACCATGTTTTCTTACAAACTATGTTCCTCAAATCCTTATTCCATTCTGTGTAGTGTGATTGTTTGAATGCCTGTAAACGCAATTGACCTGTGTACCTCACACATAATCCTTTCCAATTGTATGCGAGGCAGAACTTTAAATGCATTGCTATATTTTTATATTTTTGTTTTATTTATCAAGTAGCTGCACATACATTTATCTGCCTTTTTATTTTGTTCTCAGATTAACCCCAATATCAAATTTCCTTATTATTGGTTAATTTTTGCTGGACTCCAGGATTGTCAATGAAGTGTTCTTCTAAATGCTTGAATGACCACATTTTTCTATTTAGTAGAACAGTTACAATGAAACAAATTCATACTTATTTAACCACTTGCTGATTATTTGGTTAGTAAGGAGGAAGCAACCAGTTAAGGGAGTTTCTGAGCATGGATTACTTTCAGGAACCTTTTTATAAAATGAATTTAATGCTTTTGAGAAATATATGTCTAACATACTTCATTACAAATTAAATGTATATCTGAAATTTTCTTGGAATAGCCTCTGAAGTCCTCTTTATTCTGGATGACTTTTGCATAACTAGTACACCGTAGGAGATAGGCAAAATCCTACTGCACAAAATATGTAGATCTCATTACAGCACACAATTTATGAAAATTCTTTTTGGAGTTAACTATTTCTAAGATAGCCATTCATTTAAAATTTTCAAGAGTTATACTCTCAAATGGGAAGACATTCATTTTTTTTCTCTTTCTTTCCATTCTGGTCAAGCAAAGATAACAGAATTTCAAGCCTCATATAGCGACCAGCTCTTTAAAGATTTCACTATCACTTTAGCGTATTTTTCTCCCCTCAAGGAAATATATAATAAATCCATTTCTGCTTATTGGCATGAAGTACATACATAGCTAAGTTTTTACTAGAATAGTTGTTGCAGAAGAGAAAGTCATGTGAATATAACATAGATCTTTTTTTTATCCAATCAATTTATACCCATCAATATTTTAATGTACAGAAACTGTGTTAAGTTCATGGATAAATATACATGTAATTTCAAAGACACAAACATAAAACCACTTAAATGGAAAGTAGTGTTATTATGAAGAAATAATAATTAATGTAGGTATTCAGTTTTAACCACTACATCTGAAAAGGAAAACAGTTAGGTTATTTAATTTGCAATTCCAGTTCTCCAGGACTTGTAAATTAACCAACAAAGACTGAGCTTGATGAACACCATTAATCTAGTATTATAAAAGGAAAATATTCAACTTTATGAAACAGTTAACCCCTTTCTCTCTCTTGTATAACAGACACTGACCATATTAAATGTTCTCAGATAACAATGTACTAAAATCACATACATACTCTTAACAGATACTATCACAAAACAATTATTTTACATATGACATGCTAGGTAGAAGGCCTCTCTGAATGGTTTCATAAAGTTGATGTTCATTATTTTGTGATAATCAGTTATGAGAATAAACACAGGAAACCTAAAGCACAACAGCTGTCAATGCATCAAACCACTGTGTACAACTCGCTAATGTACACACAACATTCTGCTCAATAATCCACAGATATAAACATACTAATGCAGAGAGTAGATTACAACACTTAATAATATATAATTTCCTCAGGGTAACACATGCAATATTTATTTAGCGAAACCAATTCAAAAAAAAAAAAAGGGTACAGAGAAAGGAAGCACCGGAATTTATAAGGAACAGACACATCATTCCTTCCCTTCAACACCTTAATAGATTTTATGAGTTTATGCTTAATGGAATAATATTTCTGCTATCTGGTTTCCCTAACTTCACCATTTTGGCGAATTGCTACTGGTATTTCATGATCTTGATCGGCATACACATTCACTTCTTCATTGAAAACTGGCAGTTTTATACCTGGATCTTGCAAGTACTTAACAATATTGTGCAGTACAGCACAGCAAGTGATAAGCTTTGGTACATTATCTGCAGACAAACACAGAGTATTCTGGACAATTGGAAATAGTTGCTTTAGTTGTGCAAAGCACCGTTCAATGATGACCTCTCTTTACTAATGCACCTATTATAAGTGATTTCTTGAGGTGTTACTACATTTCTGTACAGTACCATAAGCCATGTTGCAATGCTATAGCCACTGTCTGACAGAAGCAGTGCATTCACTCCATTTTGGCTCAAAGTAGCCTGCATGTTAGATTCCTCCAAATCCGTGCCTCATGCACAGACCCTGGCCATGAAGCACCAATACTCATGAAGCTTTTTTGGCATTGCAAGTAGCCTGTACATTGATGCTCGTATAGGCTTTTCTGTTTACATATTCATCTCCAAAATCGTTTGGCTTTTTAATTTGAACATGTGTACAGTCTAGTGCTCCTATTGCTGCTGGGAAAATATTTTTTTCTACCTATTGTAGTTTTGCAGCATCAAAATCTTTATCAGTTTGGGGAAACTTTATCTAAACTGGTGCTTTTTCAGTTATGTCATCCATAACCTCAACTACAGTTTTGGATACAGTGGTCTGATGCATACCAAGATCCTCTTCAATGCCAACTTGGAAACCAGGATCACCCACTAATCTTAAAAATATTTTCAGTTCAATCACATTCTTCAGTGCTCCTCCTCTTGTTTCCATTTTCTCTGGCCCAAATAAGCATGTGTTCAACCAGTCCACATTAATTTTAGTAAACTGATAAAAGGTTTTTGAAGTTCTTAGAGTTCACTTGTTCTTGTCTCTGTTTTTATACTTTGCCATGTGGTGCATAGTTCATAAACCCTGTCATTTTTCTGGAAATCACTTAACATTTGACACAACACAAAACATGTATAGGTTATTACAACATCTGAGCCTTTTTCTAACCATGCTCAACATGAAATGAGTATAAACTAGTAAAAGTGAGAATATGGTAGGTTTTATTCTTATCAAACTGAGTTCATACTCTATATAAGATGGCTGCCTTAGAATATACTACTCTACTTTCATATTTTGAGTAAATACTCATAAACAAGTAAATATTCAGAAACCTTTATTCTTATCAATAAGAGTATATTCTAAAAAAATTAAGCATTTACTGTATACTCATTTTTATTCATACCACCCATTGAATGGTTTGTCAACACTGCGATGGAGTATAATGTGAACTTTAGGGAACTGACAGTGACAAAATTCAGCAGGCAGAAGAAATTACTCTATTGCAGAACAGAGAAAGTTTAGAAGTGCAGGTAGACTTCAAGTCTTTAAATATAGGGCTGGCTCCCAATGGTACAGAGTGAATAGGAAGAGGTTTTGGAACTGTGAGGGTTGGATCAAGCTCTGAGCTGTTAATGAAATATTGTGAAGTTTCCAGTAGCTACATAGTAATAGCTGAAACATGGGTTGATGGTTAACAGACAAATAGTGTTTAGGGTTTTGAGATTTTAAGTAAACTTGTGAAAGAAAAAATAAAAGGAGAATATCTGGAAGCACAGGTTGTTGGCAAAAAATAAAATAAAGGAGATGAGACCAAAAGCTAGAGGCTTAACTCAAATCTCATTAAGAAGTAAGGAATATATATGTCTAAGAATTATTCAAAGCCTCCACAAAGAGTTATAAAATACAGAGTTGTTACACTGACTAGATGAGGAATTAAACAGAATTAAACTTTTTAAACTACAATAACTGAGGGTATGTAAACAGGATATTTTAATGCAAGAATTAGAGAGAAAGGAAATGGGCAGATTAAATGTACGGGCAGCATGGACAGAGAAGAAAATAGTGAAGGTTGATCAAGATAGAGGATCAAATTGTACATAAAGAAGGTTTAAAGTTGCTGGAGTTTAACAATGAGCTAAGAATTCTGAATGAATATTGTAGGGATGATGTGGCAAGGGACTTTTTCAAGTATTATGGGTCAAAGTGCAACAGATTATGTACTTTGTAGTAGAGAAGTGTTGTCTTAAGTTTAAAACGTTGAAAATGGGTGGCACTAGCATGCATTTTCCATTAGTATTATATTGGATGGTACAAAAAGAAGTTAGTGAAGTGAATGTAAGGAGGAATAAATGTAAAACAGAATAGAAAGCTACAAAGGAGCCCTGAGAGAGGTGACGAATTTTGTGATAAGCTGGATTCAACAGTGTTTTTTTAATAATGTTTAATGCCCACTTTTACTACAAATAACATTGAAGGCGAGAACAACAGTGGTTAGATTGTGCATATATGGTATAGGGTTAATGACACTGAGGGGGAAAAGTAGGCAGCAATGAGCTAAGGAGTATGGTTTAAAATGGGCATGTAGAATTGTGAAGAAGTATAATAAAATAGGTGGCACAGAAAGCCATGATTGGAGGAAGGGTAAGGAGCAAAGGGTATCTGAAGGAGAATTACAGGTTGTTGATTGAGCAAGAAGCAGGATTAGGGCAGAGTAAGGCTTTTCGAAACTGAGCTCAGATGTGGGGAGCGCAACAGGAATGGAATGTCACTAGAGATTGTACTAAGAGTAGACAAACTCTGTTATTAGTTCAAATGGCTGGGTTGTATTATTTCCAGATTTTGTTTGAAAGGAAGGGGAATGACAAATCTGGGAAGGATGGAATTACATAATACATATGTGGAGGAATTAGTTCCACTTGATGCACAGGAGGCATTTAAGCTAGTTTAGAATTTCCAGAGAAAGAAAGCAACAGGAAGGAGTTGCCCATAGAATATTTTGAAAATTTGGTGTGAGGATCACAAAAGATTGGGTATTTAAGTTATTTAATTTACCAAAGGATAGGGGAAGGATGCCTAAGGAAAGGAGGACAGCAAATACAAGCAACTACAGAAGGATGTTATTGTCCAATGTGGGTCAACTATTTACTAACATGTTGGCAGAAAGAATACAGAAACACTTTCACCATTTCCTGGTTTTAAAAAGGGTGCAAAGATAATCAATACATATTAATGATTGACATACTCATAGTTATATATATTTTTAGCATGGAAAAGGGGTAAATTGTGTGCAAAATTTGTCATTTTGGAGAAAGCTTATGACAAGACAATTAGGGGCAGTGCCCTGGCCAAATGGTTGGATGACTCAACTCTCACTTGTTCCCAAGTGACTGCATGTGGGATTAGTAGTGGACAAAGCAGCACAGGGATGGGTTTTCTCTGGATTTTCCAGTTTCCCCTGCCATTGCCTTCCACTGGTGCTCCATCTTTGTTCTATGCATCATCAGTGTCATTGCCTGCATTGCCATAGTAGTAAAAGCGGGCATTAAAACACTACAGTGGCGACAATGGAAATCTTTATATGTTAAGTGCAAGGAAAATCTTTATACAGACAATGTGCTCTTCTCCCACCACTATACAAAAAAGGTGGGTGGAGCTGCAAATCACATGATTCTCTAGTGCACAGCAGCAACTTGCTTATATTAGCAGTTCAGGTCTCAGTCTGCCTCTGGTATTTGCTGTACAGTGATTTGTTTACTGTGTGTTGTTTTCATCTGATTTTTAATCTGAGTGCTGTTTTTGAAGGTGTGAATTTGTGCATCAAAATGGGATGCAATAAGCTCACTTCTGAAGAGAAGACTCGTGCTTTAACTCTGTTAAAGGTAGATACTTCTGTAATTCGTGTGGCTGCTGATCTAAAGGTTTCAAGATGCTATTTACAACCTAGACAAAGCAGCAGCGCCTTTGCCACGTGGCACCACACCAAATCAAAAAAACAGGCTCAGGTGGTAATAGAAAGACTTTATCAAGGACTGATGACTTTCTAAAATGTGAAGTGATGACTAATCCATGGATTACAGCAGCCGGGTTAAAGAAGAATCATCCAAACCTGCTCAACAGCGTTGCAATCCGGACTATTCAGCATCGGCTTCAAAAATACCTAGGTTTACCAATTCGGTATGCTGCCAAGAAGCCTCTTCTAACTAAAGCTATGATGAAGAAAAGAGTAAATTTCTGCATAGCATATCAGCACTGGAGATCAGAGGACTGGTGCAAAGTAATGTTTTCTAATGAAAGCACTTTCAAATTGGTCAGAGGAAATTCTAAAAAGGTGAGAAGGCCAAAAAGATGTGTCACAGTATGATCGAAAGTTTACGGTCAAAACTGTTAAACATCCAGAAAATGTGATGTTATGGGGTGCTTTTAGTAGTAATTATGGTAGAGGTGGCTTGTACTTTCTCACTAAGAACATAACAATGAAGGGAAGTGTTGCAACAGCATTTGGTCACATTTTGGCCAATTCATCAGTGTCAGTACTTTATGCATGATGGTGCCCCTGCGCATAGAACAAAGATGGTTCAGAAGTTCCTAAAAGGCAATAATATACCAGTATTTAACTGGCCTGGTAACTCTCCTGACCTAAATCCAATAGAAAATGCTTGGGATCAAATGAAAGATAAAATAGAAGAGCTGCAACCATCAAATATTAAGGAGCTGCAGGAGGTGTTGAAGAAGATATGGGACTCGGAAAGGGTGGAAAAAATTGGAACTAATGTTGCAAAATAATTTTAGGAGTCCCACTATGTGCAGTTACTGCAGAAAGGATTAGCAGAATTAAGGAAGCTTAGTATTAGAGGTCAGATAATGGATGGGATGTTCAAATACTTATTTTGTACTATAAAATTACCAAGGATAGAAATTCTGAGAGTATGTTTAAGGTTTCAAGGGAATAGAGTGGAAAGTAATTTATTTTTTGGTAACATAAGGAACAATTGATCACATATGGGAAAAGGAAAATGTTAACCCTTAGAGAGCATAGCCATCAGCTTAGCTAGGCCATTTCCCGAGACAGACAGGCATAAGAAGTATATGTTGGTTATCATGAATTATTTCACAAAATGACCAGAGGTGATGCCATTACTAACCAGCAGCAGAAGACCATCACCAACTGCCTAGAAGAACTGTTCTACTTTTTTGGGTACCTTGGAGCCACACAGTGAATAGGGCACCAACTTCGAGTCAAACCTGATGAGGAAAGCACTGGAACAATTTGGATCGCAAAAGACACGCGCGACGCCTCTCCACCCACAATCAGACCACTCCAGGCCGAGTAATTAGACCACTCTCCTCTTATCTAGATGGTCTGGGTTTGATCCCAAGTGACTGCATGTGAAATTTGTGGTAGACAAAGCGGCGCAGGTGTGGGTTTTCTGATTTCCCCACCATTTCATTCCACCAGTGTACCATCTTCATTACATGCATCGTCCGTGTCATCATCTGTGGTGCCATTTGTAGTAAAAGCAGGCTTTAAACACTGTCGTGGCTGATAACCAGAGAGATTGGGAAGTTTGAGTGCCACTTTTTATGCTGGCTGACTTCTCTTCAACACATGACTCCACCAAGTTGACTTCAGCCAGCTTTTCTTTGATAGGGAGCTGCGTGCACCATGCAACCTAATATATGGGAGTCTCCCTATGTAGAACAGCCAGCAGTTGACTATGTGGAGCATCTTGTAGACTGAGTTCAAGAAATACATGAGACGGTTTGTCAACCGATCAAGGTAGCGAGCAAGTGCATGAAAATCCATACAACCAGCAGCCAATAGGCATAGTTACCATTAGACTAATTTGTGAGGCTGTATCACTCTACTTGGACCAAGGGGGGCTGCCCTGTGCTTCATTAATCATGGCAAAGACAGAACTTCATGGTGAAGAGGATTAATGCTATTATCTACTGCATCCAGAGCCTGGTGGTGCACTTAAATCATTACCCACTATCCTCCCTAGAGGAGGGAGCAGCTGTACTACATGCCCAAGTACATGAATTTCTACCTTGCCACCCTGAATTGTTGCAGGTGCATGAAGAGTGCTTACATGGTCACAGCAATGTTGGAGAGGTAAACATGTGAGTGGGTGGCTACTTTACATATGAGGTACTTCAATAAGTACCCACGTTTCAAAATAGATGGTGCTGCTTAGGCTAGGAGTCATTTTATATACCTACTGTAATTTGTTACATACTTCCAAAACAAATTTGGTCTGATGATTTGGTTAGTTTAGGTCTGACAAACATTTCAGTTAATCGTTTAACATATTTTCATTAAAATGGAAAAAGTCCTGTATTATTCAGTGAATCGGTTTTTATTTTTGTGGTGATAATGATGATAGATGGGGTTTAAGGGTGCCAAACTTCAAGGTTATTAGCGCCCTGCTAAAACCTGTGGCCAAAACCAAGAGTTAAAAGCAAACTAAAACCAGTAGCAGTAAAACAATAGCTAAAATGATGTGCAAAATAGTGTGTAAAAAGCCAACTAAAGTAACAACCAAAGACAAGTAATAAAACCAAATGGGGCTAAAATAGACATAAAAGGCTGCTAAAACAATGCATTCAATATAGAAGATAAAAGTGATATATTTTAAAAAAGCAAAACTATATGTGGCCTCCAAATGTATAAAAACAACTACAACTGCAGTGTGAAAGTTACATTTGCTAAAAAGTTAAAAACCTGATCTACCACTCTATCATTGTCTGCCAAAACCTCTGATAGACTTGTCTGCAGTTGCAGGGATGTGCGAATGTGTGCTAGAGGAACACACACTAACAACACACGATGGATGATCAATGACTCTCCACAGAGCGGACAGATAGGTGGAGGCCCCTTCACAAAAAGATATCTATGTGTAAAATAACAGTGGCCAAAGCACAATCGAGCCAAACATAACCTCTTCCTGTTGAGATTTGTGTGAGGAGGTTGCCCAGTGTACAGGGAGCTCCTTTACCTCCCTAAGTTTTTTCCCAGGGAGCGCTGACCATCGCATGCTAGGATGAAAAAAACTGCTCTCCGGACAACAAGCTTAAAATCATCAGATGTTACCCGAGTAATTGTTACACTAGGTTTGGTGGCCATGCTCTTTGCTGCCAAATCTGCAAGTTCATTCCCCGGCAAGCCAGCGTGTCCAGGAACCCATGCACACTCCACATTAATGCCAGAAAAGTATAAAAATTGGAGGGTATCCTGGATGTGATGTATGAGAGGATGGTAGGTGTACAGTGCACAAATGCTCTGAAGGGCACCAAGGGAATCGTTGAGTAGAAAAATAGAAAGCAGTCACTCCAATTTCGACAGCGAACATAGAGAAGGGCATGGTATATGGCATACAGCTCTGCACAGTAAATAGATGTGTTGCTAGGTAAACCGAAAAGAGGGTGCACCATTTCCACCTTGGGAAACATGCTAGGAATTCTGAAATCATGTATCCAAAGCAGCTCTTGGAAACGGAAACCTGCCAGCCTTGGACTAAGGGAGAGGTTCCGATAATGGTCGCCTAGTTCGGTGGAGAAAAAACTGGTAAACGTTGGATGCGCAGGCAAGCACTTCAGCCCACAGCCATAATTGGCTAATAGTACATCCGGCTGACATCGCAGAGGGGGAGAAACGAAAGCCACTTTTTGAGCTCCAATCTTAAAGATTTTCCTAACACCACTGGAGACGGCGTTCCAAAAAAGACGTGCGCTAAGAAGTACAAAAGATGGCAAAGTCATCTACGAATAAGCAGGATGAGACACCTGGTGGAACACACTAGATATAGAATTAATCGCTATAGCAAACAGCACCACGTTCAGAACTGATCCCTGTGGCACACCATTCTCTTGAACAAAAAGGCTAGCGAATATCGAGCTGGCCCTTAATCAGAAAACGCAGCCTGTCATAAACTCCTGAACAAACAATGGTAGGCATCCACATATATCCCGGTTGAGAAGGGAACATAAGATCCCTGCTCACCAACACCTTCTCGAAGTCAAAAAATATCCTGACTGTTTGGCTATTCTTAAAAAAGCAATTTATGATCTATGCCGACAGTGATACAAGATGGTCTGTTGCTAACCAACGTCTGCAAAAACCGCACTGGGTTTGTTATTAAATAGTGGGATTCCATCCACCCCACCAAACATCCATTTATCATGCATTCCATCACCTTGCAAATGCAACTGGTGAGGGAAATAGGACAGTAGCTGGATGGAAGATCATGGTCCTTTCCAGGTTTAAGTATAGGTGGCTCTCAACCCAGACACAATTGTAGACCTCGAGGAGGAAAGCCTTACCCGTAGCTGAGAGATGTTGCAGCATTTGGACGTGAATGCCATCTGGACCTGGCGCAGCTGGTCGCAAAGATGAAAGTACATGGTCTAACTCAGTTATGGTGAAGAGTCGATTGTAATCCTCATGGTTTCCAGAACTAAAGGAGAATCCTTGTGCTTCCACCAGAGCCTTAACAGCAAGAAACACAGGGGAATAACGGTCTGAGCTGGACATCTGAGCAAAAGCACTGCCTAAAGCGTTCAACAACAGCTCCAGCAGGTGTTTTGAGGTCAGCGATTGGTAGATGGGTTGATTTAACGGCCACATGCCCTAACTTATCCCATACAACAGAGAAGGGTGTATGTCTATTAAAGGAGCTTACAAACTCATTCCACGATTGCTTTTTACTGTCCTTAATAACTTGTCTGGATTTAGCACTCATCTTCTTATAATGTATTAAGGCATAGGGCAACGTTGGAAATTCCGAAGAGCAAATCTGCAGGCATGAATGGCATCCCGACATTCTTCTGTCCACCAGGGAACAGGAAATCGAAGAGGTTGACCAGTCAACCGCGGGATAGACTGCTCATCAGCAGAAAAAAATGGTTGCTTCGAGGCGTTCAATTAATGAATCCACAGAGTCGTGCTTGCTGCAGTTAAAAAGAGCCAAGCAGGAAAAAAGGTTCCAGTTTGCTTTATCTAGGTGCCATCGAGGCAAATGTGGGGAACATACCATAGGTGATAAGAGTCTAATAAGAATGGTAAAGTGGTCACTAAAATGTAAGTCAGAGATGATATTCCAGTGCAAGGAAACTGCCAACAGCGGAGAACAAACAGCTATGTCCAGGTGCGAGAAACTGTGAAAGGCATCAGATAGAAATGTAGGCTCTCCGGTGTTCAAGAGAGAGGTGATAACTGTCCAAGAAATTGGCAATAAGATGACCTCTAGCACAAGCTCGAGGGGATCCCCACAATGGATGGAGGGCATTCACATCACCGACTAGTAGGAATGATGGAGGTATCTGAGAAACTAGGTCTTCTAAATCAGTGTGTGAGAGGTCAAAGGAGGATGCAAGATATATACAAATGGTGAATTTGGTAGAGGGCAACATGATTTGTACAGTGACCGACCAGCTATTAGACTGTAAAGACATAAAGGTCACCTCTGACAAGCATCATAGCACCCCCAAGTGCAGGTGCTTCCTCTGCCAGAGATAAACCACACAGTACAGCGAAGTTCCTGAAGGTAAACGTCATGTGGTCGGAGCTTATTCTCTTGTAAGCAAACAACCAGAGGCTGAAGATGGTGCTGCAACAGCTCACGCTCTTGTCGATGTGGTCAAAGACCGCATTTGCTCCACTGTAAGACAGTCATGGTGGATAGTATGAGATAAGATTTAAATCGAAAGACATTTCTGTATATTCGGCAGTGCTGATTGGTTCAATTTATTCTTTTTGGGTGTAGGACTGACATTGTTTTCAGGAGCACAATCCTGCCGCTTCCGCAATGTCCGTCTGACAGTGGGGGCAGAATCCTCTTGGTCCATTTCCTTCATGGGGGAGGACCTCTGTCCAATAGAGAATTTTGGTTCGAGAACCTCAAAGCGATTAGAGATGCTGATCGACACAGATGGCCATCGTCGATCAGTACTCCCCACTGAAGATTCCTCCGAAGAGGATCAGCATGGAGATTTGCATGGATTATTTCGTCCCTTAGTTGTTTTAGGATGGGATTTAACACTCTCTTTCAGGAAATCGGTCCTAACATAGCTTGCCTTAAATGTTTTCGCTGGAGCAGAATACGCAATGGATGAGCCAGTCTTGGTGACCGAGCTCCAAGGTTTGAGAGATACTTTATCTGGACTCTGCTGAACAGTGGCAGTGCTAGCAGATGTTATTGCTGATGTAAGCTTAGAAGTGGAGGACTTTGGGTGTTGCCTGGCAGTGAGAACCCCGTCAGAAATTATTGCCCCATTTATATTGAAAGTTTGTGTAGCAATTTCCCTACGCGGTACCGACTTAACTGATTTGGAACTGTAGGTACCAAAGAGCAGGACAGAGGGTTGGGGAAGATGCAGGAGCCTATGGGCTTCTGAGAAGGACACCTCCCGTACCCGTATCTCCTGGATCACTCTTTCCTCCAGAAAATGGGGGCAATCTCGGGAACTAGATGGGTGTTCCCCACTGCAATTCACACAAGATGGAGTGGCAGAACAAGCTCCATCATGCGATGCCTCTCCACATAGAGCACATGTAGGATGACCAGTACAAAACTCTGACACTTGTAACATCTAAGTGGGTTGGGAATATAGGGTCTAACCTCGATGGTTTCATAGCCTGCTTAATCCTTTGAGGGAGATCCACCCGATCAAAGGTAAGGAACAGGGTACGGGTAGGAACAAATTCAGCATTAACCTTCCGATGAACTATATAAACAGATGTTATGCCCTGGTCTGTCAGATCCTCTTGAAGCTCCTCATTGGACAGACTGTCCAATGCGCAGGTGGTGATAACGCCGCGCAAGAAATTCAAGGTCTTATGCTGCTCAACCTTAATCAGGTGACTGCCTATCATTTTGGTTTTGAGTAGCTTTCCTGCCTGGGATGCCATAAATGTTTCTACTAGAAGGGTGCCCTTGCGTGTCTTAACACAAGAGTGTGCCGGTCCAGCAATTTTGTCGAGACCTTCTGTACAGCAAAAGGGCTAACAAAAGTAAATGTCTGACCTTCCTCTGTCCTTGTTATTACTAAGCAGCGAGAACAACGGCGCTCGACTACTTCTTTTCCACTATTTTAGTTGTAGGTTTTTGGTTTGCCATAAAATTAGTATTAAATTTCATCCCCCAGTGCTCCCCACCCATCATGGAGCCCAACAAGGGGTCAGCTCACTGGGGTGACAGGGCTACACAGGGGATATAGCTGGCTCACTGCCCCACTCACCCTGGAGTTCGGTACAATACCTAGTCCTGGCCAATTGACTAGGGGTGGGTTAGTCCCTAGCCTCCCGTTTAGGCGAAGCAGAATCTAAAGCGGTGTATTAGGCTGTGCACCCTCCCAAGTTACTGAAAAACAGAAGCCCTCAACCAACCAGGATATTCCTTTCCACCGACACGGGTCTCCACGCATGGCCTACACGTGGGCGGGCATTTTGAGAGACTGACTCCCTCACCACTCAGAGGTTGCCCACATGTGGGAGTCAGGGGTGGCTCGGGAACCCCCAGGTGCGCCAAGCCCATACCTACCATAGTAGGCCCCTGGGAGGTTTTATACTTTTGGATGGGAAAACTTACATGGAGATAAACACAAAACTTGTTGCTGTTTATGATATTAGTTCTATGACTTTATACATGTTCTAACATCCATTTTTAATGAAAAGAGCCCAGGATGCCTGGCAAATGCTGTTACTGAGGAAATCACCTGAAAAAGTCCACAATATGTCTCTTGCGAACATAAGTTTGCAAAGTAGCAGGGAACATAGTTGTGTCAATGGGAATAGCAATATGTATTTTGCATAAGCTGGAGATAAAGTTTTTGGTATTGCAACTGCTCACAGATGACAACAAATGGGTGCAGCTTTCAACTTTGAAGCTGTGTTTAGAACTACTTGAGCAAAATCCAAAGGACTTTTTGTATCAAGTTGTTACCATATAAGTAATCCAGATTATTTCTTTGGAAACCATGCAACAATCATTACAATGGGCTGCCTTTGGTGAATCTCCTCCAAAGAACCAAAGATGGACTCATCAGTCAGAAAAGTGATGGTGGTGGGAAACGAAGGGTGTCACGCTCAACTTCTTAGAAACAGGAAAAATTATTACTGGAAAATACTACAATGAGTTATTGGCCTGATTGGACAAGAAGTTAAAGGAGATATAGCCCCATTTGGAAAAGTGCTGTTTACCATGACAATGCACCAGCATATTCATCCAGAATTGTTGCTGTCAAACTGCATAAAATATATAATTGCTGCCATGCCCCCATATTTACCTGACATGGCAATCTGTGATTTCTTCTTATTCCGAAATTTGAAGAAATGGCTTGCTAGAAGAAAATTATTTCATATAAGGCCATTGTCAAAAAAGAGGCAATTTTGCAGAGCTTGACAATTTTTCTATTTTAGAAGAGTTAAAACAAATGTTAGGAAATTGGGAGAAATGTATATCACTACAAGGGGACTGTGGACTGTGTTGAAAAAAATAATTTTTGTTTGAAGAAAGTGGCAACTTCTTTCATAACACAGATATTTTTTAAGAGTGTTTCACGCCCACTTTTACAACCATGGCACAGCAGGCAATGACACTTGTGATACATGGAATAAAAATGAAGCACTGGTGGAATGTGATGGTGGAGACATTGATTTCCATCGTTGCATGGTGGCGAATAATGGTTATTACAAGGTAGTCCAGAAAGTAAGTTCCATTTCAATTTATCTCCGCTGCAGCGCTGCGATCGCAGTTCCGCACATGCGCGGTAGACGCTCTGTATCAAGGAGAAGAAACGTGCACCATTTTGAGATCGCTGTCAGCCACATACGCTTTGTTGTGCCTGTTTACAATGTCGGTGTTGATTGAAAATCCTGCCGCTTGTGAAATCATATCTGTGATTCGTTTTCTGAATGCTAGGAAAGTGAAACCAATTGAAATTTATCGGCAAATTTGCGAAGTTTACGGACAAAATGCGATGAGTGATTCAATGGTGAGAAGATGGGTCCGACAGTTCAATGAAGGACATAGTGAAGTCCACGATGAAGAATGAATTGGGCGTCCATATTTGGTTACAGAAGAACTGGTTCACGCGATTGATGACAAGATCCAGGAAAACCGCAAGTTTAGAATTAGTGCTCTCGCTATGGAATTTCCCCAAAGCTCATGATCACTAATTCATGAAATTGTTACCAAAAAACTGAAATTTCGTAAACTTTGCTCACGTTGGTTACCAAAGATTCTTACTGAGCAACACAAAACAAAACGGAGGGGTAGTGCACTTTAGTTTTTAACCCGTTATGATGAAGACTGCGAAGAATTTCTGACATAGATAGTCACAGGAGATGAGACTTGAGTTTCTTACGACACCCCTGAAAGTAAGATGCAATGGAGGCACACTTCATCCCCAGCAAAGGTTAAGCCGAAACAAATCTTGACATCTCGAAAAATGATGTGCACAGTGTTCTGGGACTGGAAAGGCATCTTACTCATTGATTTCTTACCATGTGGTCAAACAATCAAAGCAGATGTTTATTGCGAGACACTTAGGAAATTGCGCCGCACAATACAGAATAAGTGCCGAGGATTGCTGTCAAAAGGTGTTTTTCTTCATGACAACGCATGACCACACACTGCAAATGTGACGGAAAACCTCCTACAGGGATTTGGCTGGGACGTGTTTGACCATCCTCCATACAGTCCTGACCTCGCTCCTAGCAACTTTCATCTGTTCTTACATCTCAAGTCTTTCCTTGGCAGTTAACACTTCAACAATGACGAAGAGCTGAAAGAAAATGTTTCCAACTTTTTGAAGATGCAGGTGGCAAACTTCTATGAAGAAGGTATACAAAAACTTGTGCCACGCTATGACAAATGCCTGCAAACTTTCGGCAGTTATGTGGAAAAGTAGTTTTAAGAGTTGTAGAATTTTGTGCAATAAATAATTATTCCGTATCTGAACACAATTTAATTTTATTACAAAACGGAACTTACTTTCTGGACGTACCTCGTATTTCTTCCTCCACTTTCCTTAGCCTGAACATTCAACTTTAGACTGAGGAAAGAGAAATTAAAACATTTGATAATGATGCAGTCAATTGCCAGGATCATATCAGTACCACTGGTGTGCCAGAATTTTGTCCTGTAGGCATTATTTTACATGCTTGTAAACTACTAACCAGGGTTTTAAAGCAAAATAAAAACTAACAGTTTGGGCTGGGTATAACATGCAGCCTTAGAATCACAAGGCTAGAACCTAACTAACTGAACCATCCAGGCCAACACAGGTGAAAGAGGAGGAAGAGCTGATAACCAGTTTTGAGTTTTAACAAATATATTTTTACCTACAGACAATGAGTTGTTTCAAGTGGAAAACCCCGATATAAGACTTTAGATATTAAAGGGGGGCTATATAAATGGAAAAAAAAAAAAAAAAATATATATATATATATTTCTTCCTTTCCTTCTTTATAATCTGCATGGCTTCATGAAATGCTATTACATTTTATATTAATTGCTGTATGCGCATCATTGTTTGATCCAATTAAAAATTGGAAAAAGAAATCAAAAGCAGTACCTTTTTTTGTCCTGGCCAGAAGAAAGTGTATTTTGAGCAGTTCTAATCCATGATAAATTCACTGTGGATGTTGAAGACAGTGGTATGTATATTTCTTGGTTTTCCGATGAAAGCCTCTCCCTTCCTTTTAGGTATATTGAATCAATTTCTTTGTTGTATGCAAATTCAACATCTCTCAGGACTTGAACTACACAGAGAAAAGAAATCAATTTTACTTTTTAGCATTAGAAAGTTTAAGCCGTCTAAATGTCTGTATTATGTACATTTAGGTGTGATGTTGAAAATGAGTCGGAATAGTAACACTCACCTCACTTATATGTAATTATGTTCAAAACATATGCTTCAAGGGCAATTGCCCTCTTCTTCAGTTGAAGTCCGACTGATGGCTGGTATTTGTGCTCTGTGGTCTATTACGGTGGAGCCATCTGGTGTTCTCAGTATAAGTTCAAAATCATGTGGCGGTATTTCAAAATTCATCAGTTGGTCTTTTTGTTGTGTAATGAGAATATTCTCCCAAACTGTAAGTTCTGCCGGGTTGTTTACAGGTTTTAGCAATTTTATGTCATTTTGTATTTCATGATGTGATGTCCAAAAATGGTATGCTACTGCCGATTTATCTGTTTGTTTCTGTTTGATATGTCTGAAATGTTCCTTTAGCCTTGTTTCCAGTCTTCTTTTTGTTTGGCCAATGTAACATGATTTGCAGTCCTTGCAATCAATTCTGTAGATGCCTGATCTCTGGTTTGTAGGTATGGGGTCTTTAATGTCTGTTTTCAATGCATTTTTTATGTTGAATTGGTTGCTTGAAGCTAAACTTATATTGTATTTCTTGAAAATTTTTTTGAATTTCCTATCTGCTGTTGGGTGATAGGTGAATTTTTTATATATAACTTTCGGTTTTTGTATGGACAAAGTGGTGATTTGTTTTAAAGTTAATTTCTCCTTATGTTTTTTAATTTTTTGGTCAATGATGTCTGGGTTAAAACCATTGGCTGAGGCTATATGTCTTAGTTGGAGGTATTCTGTGTTGTACCCTTCTGGGTCAAGTGGGATGCTGAGGAGTCTGTGTACTGAACTGTTGAAGACTGCCTGTTTATGAGGTTCTGGGTTGAAACTATTCTGTTTTATGTAATTGTCTGTATGTGTGGTCTTCCTGTAGATGCCATAAGTGATCTTTTGTTCTTTCCGTGTTAGTTTTAGGTCCAGGTATGGTAGCATTTGGTCTTTTTCTGTTTCCATTGTGAATTGTATGTACCTGTCCTGTAGGTTTAGTAATTTTAGAGAGTCTTCTGCTAATTTTTTGGGGACTACCGCAAAAACATCATCAACATATCTAAACCATTTTTTGAATATATTCGGAAAACTGGAGGTTATATGTACTTCAAGTCGTCCCATGTACAGATTTGCTAAAAAGGGCGAAAGTGGGTTACCCATCGCTAAGCCTGATGATTGTCTGTAAAATCTACCATTGAATTGGAAATAATTCTGGTTGATGCAAAGTTCTGTTAAAGTATGGAAGTCTTCTATTTCTTTCTGGTTTAAGCCTATGTCCCTGAGCCATGCTTTGAAGGTTTCAAGTAACTTGTCGACTGGGATGCTGGTGAATAATGATTTCACATCAAACGAAACCAACAACTCATTGTTTGAAACTTTGTACTCTTCTAGATGTTTTATTAGTTCTATGGAGTGCTTAATGGAAAGGTGGTTGTGTTCGGGGAAGCTATTGAATTTGTTAACTAACCACTTAGATAATTTGTAGGTTGGAGAGTTTATGCAATTGACTATTGGTCTCATGGGTTTGTTTGATTAAAACTTCACTTGTCTCAAACTTCTGAGTTATTTAATTTACATTTAGGTGCTTTCATCAGACACAAATAATAAGTTTATACCTTACCTTTTTAACTGAAACTAACCAGCAGGAGCTTAATTGTATATAACATACAAAACAACATTAATTTATTAAGGTAA
This sequence comes from Hymenopus coronatus, assembly GCA_030762935.1. Classification (NCBI taxonomy): domain Eukaryota; kingdom Metazoa; phylum Arthropoda; class Insecta; order Mantodea; family Hymenopodidae; genus Hymenopus; species Hymenopus coronatus. The sequence continues at coordinate 532,252,124 of CM060900.1, read as the reverse complement.
TAAATAACACTATTAAAAGCAAAGGTTCTATAGTCTTTAACTGTGTGAGACAGCCATGTTTACATCTCTCTGCTAGACCTTCAGCTACTATGACTGTGGAAGCATTTCAGAAGGGATCCCTTCCATCTCCAGATGGGCAGCCTGCTTGAACAATGTCCAATGGAGAAGTGTTAATATTGACTGTTTCACATAGTTAAAAACCACATTCATATGTTTATATGACAATTTTCTGTGCCAAAGGAAAAGAAAAGGGAGTGGCAAACTTTTCAGGTGCTTCCATCATATGGTACACTAATATTAGTACAACTAAAGATAAAATGTGGAAAAAGACTAATGCCGCTAAAAATATTTTTGACTCGCATTGCTTATTTTGATGTATCCACAATTTTCCTGTAATAGGTTTCTCTTATAGTTTCCCAACTATACAAAATATATAATAACAAATCAGAATGAAGAGGACTTCTCAGGATATACACAGCATTCAATACATACACTTCATTCTGCAAGTCAGTATCTCAAACACACGCTATTGATTAAACATTTAAATAATGCATATTCACTTATTTAAATTACTAACTCATGTCATTTTTTGAGAAGAGGTAATTAAAATTTTGTCATGTAAAGGGTAGTTTGGAGATTCTTTTAAAATTCTCCATGTGCTCTCTGCCCCTTAAACATAGTGTGTGAGGTTAAGAGAAACTAAAAACCTTGATTTCAGTGAAATCTAGAAAAATAATTTTAGTATGGCATATAGTACTTCTATCTACAAGGCCATGGAGAAAGTGAATCAAATGCAACAAGTCGGTAAACAAAAAAATTAATATTTAGCTATCATATTTTTCTCCATTCATTATTTTCTTTAAAATTTCCATGGTTTTTACTACCACATTGCTGATATTATCACAGAGAAAACTGCATATTTGCATTTTTTGCAGCTAACATGCAAAACATATCCTTCACTCCCTCTAAATTTTATATAAATCCTAAAAAAATTCACAGAAGGTAATTACGAGGCAAATGTAGAACTCATTAAAAACCTTTTAATAACATTAGCTATTTTGGAAAAATTCAATTTTATCTGTTTAAATTTTCCAGGGTTGAAATTTTTTGTATAGTATCTATAAAATCTTTTCCTTTTTCTCCTGCATGAATTTATGACTAAGAATTATCTATCCACCTACTTATAACAGACGTGAACAGATTTTTGATAAAAAAGGTTATATTTATATATAGCAAATGCTTAATTTTCTATTTGAAACTGCTTTTAAACAAATACTTATAATTAATTTAATGGATAGAAAATACAATTTGTTTACAACACCAAAAAATAATTATTTCAACCCAACATTTATACGACCACTAAATACTAAGAAAAAGCTATCCATTTTTGACTATCCGAATACTTTTCAATTCTAGTATTATATAGAAGAGCAGATGACATGCAACTTGTTGGACTAACAGAATCAACACAGGTGTTAATTAGTAAACAAATACACCACACTGTACACACTGGTAACTTGCCTAAATTTATTTTTCAGAATTATAATGCTGCCAAATTTATATGGGATTTTGTAATATTTTTTAAGTGTTAAAATATTTTTAAAACTTATCAGCACATAAATCTTTGTAAGAAATCACTGTTAAAATGTATGAGGATTATGTACTATCTTTCAAGAAAGTAAATAACACTTTTCGCAGGTCAGTATCATTAACACGTTCTGCGAGTAGGAAAGTATGAAAATTAAATTGACCATAGTTGTAGATGTATACTGTCATGGTTGCCATTTTAACCTCTTACTCACTTTGAAGATTTCCATGGCTATTTTAACCCAGAATCACAAAATATGGACTAAATATCACAAAGAAAGTTGCAATTCTCTTGCAGCTGAGCAATAGCTACATGCTGTTGGAGAATATGCAAGAAAACAGAGAACACATGGAATGATGATTTTAATATGACCAGCATCTGTGTTGTATGTAATTCACACACAAACATCTGCTTTCATAGCTCAGTGGGGTTCATGGTTCAAAAGCCAGCATACGATTGCACATTTTATTCCAACTTTTTTACTTTGCAAGATGCAGTATCAGACCAATTTACAGTTCTGTGGCAGATAAGCAATTATGACATGATTTCAAAGAGAATGCCAGGTGGTTGAATGAAAATTTTAATGAGCCAACATGTAAATTCTATTTGCAATCCTTCTGATCATAACAATAAGCTATAAACAATACATAAATTAACAAGAAACTGGAAAAACAAACAGCTGAAAATATAATTGTGTATAATCCAATGGAGTATAATCTATAAAACTGAAACTGTATATTTTGTGTAACTGCTAGTTACAATATATTTACTCCAGATTATTATAAACAAATAGAACTAAACAACTTCCATTTCATTGCTGCAGCCACATCATATATTAAGAAATAAATTAATTTCTGAAACATTTCAGGCCTATAGTAAATGTATTTTTCCTTAAACAAGTAACTTGTTGAAACAGAGAATGAAAACGAAAATTGAAATCTTGTATTTCATAGCCTGGTATAATCACCCTCAGCTCCCAAGTGACCATGTGTGTAATTTGTGGTGGACAAAGCGGCGCAGGGGCGGGTTTTCTCCGGTTCTCCAGTTTCCCCCACCATCGCATTCCACCGATGCTCCACCTTCATTCCATGTTTCATCAGTGTCATCACCTGCAATACCATTTGTAGTATAAGTGGGCATTAAACACTATTTAAAAAAAAAAAAAAAATCACTCCCAGCTTCAATTAAGGGACTTATTCTTTTGTGCATGTTTGTAACCAGTGCAGAATACCAGTTTGGGTTCTGCTAATAATGTTACCATGGCTCCATCATGTGATCATCCTATCCGTTTAATTTTCTTCCCATCCCTTTGCCATGAAGGCCCAGACAAAGTTCAGGTCAGGAGATCCTGGAGGCCAGTCTATGCAGATTATTTCTGGATGCATTTTTAACCAATCCTGGGTGAAATATATGAGGTATGCACATCACTGTCATGCATAAATATATATTCTTCTTGTTTTGGGAATCTAGCATGAAGGGATGGCAGACAAATATTTTCAAGAATATCTACATTAGAAATAAACTTAATGAATTGGAAGGATATTTACAAGATAAAAGCTATTCCATGTTATGCTTTGCGGTACATTGGCTTGTGCAAAATGAAACAGAATTTTGTAATATTAGTGGTTATACAAAAGCAACAATTTTTCGTCGTACAACTAAGAAAAATGGGGGCATAGCCATTTTTGTTAAGAAGGGACTTGAATTCACTGAAATTTGCTTCCTCGTATTGCATAGAGGGACATTTTGAGGTTGTAGCTATATATGTAAAATTGTATGACATTGTTATAATTACTGTTTATCGCCCACCAAGCGGTGATATGGAAACATTTCTTGCTGCATTTGAGCAGCTTTTGTTAAACCTTAGCAGTAAACATGTGAAATTATTAATTGATGGTGACTTTAATATAAATATGTTACTTTAAATACTAGGAATATGTGTTTTAGTAATATGCTTAATACTTTTAATTGCCATTTTACACATGCTCTACCTACAAGAGACAATGCATGTCTTGATAATTTTATTACAAATCTTGCTAAACATTTATATGAAGTCAAAGTAACTGACCCTTCTTTGTCTGATCATTCTTACCAAGTTTCTCACTATTTGGTGAACAATTTGAAACAAATGTACCAAAAAGCTCAAGATCTAAAAGAAAAACTACCCTGAATCACATGAGGCATCTTTTTATTTCACTCAGTAATATAATTTGGGAAGATATTTTATTCTGCCATTATACACGTGCTGATGAAATTTTTAAATTATTTTTTGATACTTTTTTAAATGTATTTGATATGTGTTGTCCAATTGTTGTTGTGAAACATAAGGCTAAGAAAAGTAATAAAAAACCTAATACTTGGTTTAGTGATGACCTGAAGCAAATGAGAAACAAGGTTTGGCTCTCAATACTGTATACAAAAATACAAAATTAGAAGCAGCATTAATAATGTGTAAACTATATAGAAATCAATACAAATCTGCACTACAAGCAGCAAAACTAGGGAGCAATATGGAATATTTTGAAAACGAGCAAAATAAATGTAAAGCAGTACGGAATGTTTTGAAAAGAGAAACTAATATTTCTAAGAATATGTTTACTGCACCTATTTCACCAGATATCTTTAAAAAATATTTCTCTGAATCTGTAAAAGATAATTGTGATAAAGCAAAGAAAATATCTGAGCAATTTAATGTAGCAAAAATAAGTGTATGTAATAAGTGCTATTGTAATGCAAGTTTTATGTGGCAAGAAGTAACTGAGGAGCTGGTTATCCAAGTCGTGAAAAAAATGATGAACTCTCCCAGTGAGGATATATATGGACTTAGTAATAGAATAATTAAATCTGTTATTATTTATATTATGAAACCACTAACCTATTGTATCAATTTATGTTTAAATGCTGGAGTATTTCCTGAACAGCTGAAAATAGCTAAAACAGTTCCCATATTTAAGAAAGGTGATGTGAATAAACCAGAAAATTACAGGCCAATAGCTATTGTTCCTATATTAGGTTCCTATTTGAAGGTCTTGTACTCCATCAATTAAGGTTAGAGTTCCTACTACGGAAGTAATGTTATACATCTCTTTTCAGCGACCAGCAATAGTCAGCTATTGTATCCAATTCCACTTTCCCTGGTAATGTCTTTCCATTTTCTTTATGTCCTGGTGAAATCCTTCATCCTGCTCTTCACTGACACAGCTGAGATATTTTGGAAATAAAGTCGAAATGAGAGTGTAGGAAATGTACATTCACTCTCATATTGCAGCCCAGCTTTTGAAATTTCTCAAGCATATTTTCTACAATATTTTTGTAATATGGATTCATGTTATTTCCCAGAAAGTTTTCGATCACACTCTTAAAACCAATCCATGCCCGTTTTTCAGTATCTGTCATCATTTCTTCAAATAAGGTATCAGAAATAAACAACTTCCTCATTTGTGGCCAACAAATATTCCCTCTTTAACTTATCAGATATTCCAGGGAACTTCTTGCAGATATATTTGTAAACAGTTGCCATCCTTATTTAAAACCTTTACATACTGCTTCATTAAGCCTAATTTTATGTGTAAAGCTAGTAAAAGAACATTTTTGGGATCCACAAGACACATATGAATTACATTTTTCATTCCTGGCACAAGACTATCTCTCTACTTCTAATTTTTTCTTGTCCAGTGATCATGTCCCATTCACAAATAAAACATGGCATTTTACTGTAGTCTGATTGCTAACTTAGTGGCATGCCGATAACTTCTAATCTTCACATCTGCCACATTTGTTCTGCATAATTGACTTTCTCTAGAAGAAATTTTAAGTTATGCTATGTTTCCTCGAGGTGAATTGGATGGGCTATTCGAACTGATGCATATTTATCTCCATTATACAAGAGGGCCGCACCGTGGCTGAGTGGTTAGACCATTCACCTCTCACCTAGACGGTCTGGGTTTGATCCCAAGCGACCACATGTGAGATTTGTGGTGGACAAAGCAGCGCAGGGGCAGGTTTTCTCTGGGTTCACTGGTTTCCCCCCACCATCACATTCCACTGGTGCACCATCTTCATTCCATATATCACCAGTGTCATCACCTGCAGTGCCTTGGAAGTAAAAGCAGGCATTAAACACTATTAAAAAAAAAAAAAAAAAACAATTATACAAGACTAATTTTAGAAGAATCTATAAAAAATCTCCATTCACCTGAAATGTATTCAGCAACTCCCAAGGCAATCACTAAACTAGGAATATTATGACAATATGTAAGATTTTCTTTCTGAGAGAAATATGGAAAAATTCCTCTTCACAGCATCTGTATCAAGAAAATGGTGTTTCTGGAGAGAGGAGACGTTTTCTTTTAATCTGGATCCCAATAATTCAGCAGAAATCTTAGGAAGACGTAAGTCTCAAACCATATCATTGAGTTCTGCCAGTGTGAATTGAGGTGGATGAAAATCCTGTTCTTGAATATCCAAATCACTGCTGCTGTCTCATGAATTTTTTTCACAATCTGATGACGATCCCTTTCCAGCTGCTTCTAATGGAGAAGGCACAGGAAGACCAGGACCATGTATATGGGTCTTTTTGCTGACAAATTTGGATAAGTGATTCTTTCATATTCTTTATGTTATAGCCTGTAACATCAATTACACAAAATAGCAATCATTGACATAGTTTTGAGGTTCATGCCAGATCATACGAATAGTAAAGGGCATACTAACTTTTTTCCTTTACTCCATTTCCTTAGTTCTTCTATACAAGTATGACTACCTTTTATTTTAGCCCACTTTTGTCAAGATTTTCAAGCTTCATATGAAAATTAGCATTGTAGGCCTTTTTAACAAATTTTGTAATATTTTGTCTTTATTTTGAACAAGAAACTTGCCAGAGATATGGCAAAATATATCAGGGTTATTTTTACCTTTTCTAGAAGACATATTGCTTCAAATTACACAACTGTATGACATGCAACTGCCACTCACAAAAACAGATTCACACCATTTGAAAAGCAACTACAGACTGAGCTAAATTTGGAGGGACTGAACTTATAAGGTATGTATTGTTGTCTGTTACAGCTGTTACATTCATAACTCTACCTCTGAAACTGCAATGTTTATTTTTAATGCTAAGCTTTGTAAATCTTGAAGATTTTTAGTTCACATCATCTCCATAAATAGGAGATAAACAGAATAAGACTAAACTTCTTAATATATGACTGAGGCTTTCATGGCAATGAAAATGAACTATGGCTTCATGGAAAATCACTGTCTAAATTAAGATGTCTGTGTTTTTGGCTACAATTAGCTCAATGGCCAACTTCCCACAAAGTGATGACTAACTAAAATATTTTCCATGTCTTACTGCTAGATAACATATTATAGACAGCTTACATTTTTTTGAGATATTGTTTTTCACCTACATTATTAGTAGGATAAAGCTCATGATCAGGTAAATGTGCGGCATAGGTGCCATCATCTGCCAGGAATGGCGATGGGTAGCCTGGGGTAGCTGTTGCCGACTGTGGTGCTGTAAATCCAGCACTATGCAGTGATTACTAGCACAAACACAGTGTGTAGAACGAAATACTACTATCATCATCAGGCTGGGGTGAGGCGAACTAATTAGACCACTTGCCTCTCACCTAGGCCCAGATTTGATAGTAATAAAAGCGCATTTTAATCACCATTAAAAAAAAATCATAATCACAGGGATGAGGGAATTTTTGGGAAAAGGTTTATGAAATATATAATGACAAAACACATTTCTTTACTGGCGGTTAAAATAATGCAGCTGCAATGCTTATAAGTTTTAAGTTCCTGGTGGTAGAAAAATTTAAGTAAGTGTGCAACACATACAGGTAACTTCACTGGCCACTGGTCAAAATTTTAGTATTTGCTTTGGGTAATTTCAAAGTAATTAATGTTACATTTTAGTTGCTTCTTTTAAGTTAAGTATATTTATTAGAGTTGAATTATTAAAAACACAAATTTGATGAATAATCTTAATAGATACTTGGAATTCAGTGCATAGTAGTGCACGAGGTTCAGATTTATTTCTAAAAAGGAATAATATAAAGTATAAGTATAGTATAATTTAAAACTTGATAATGGTAGCTGTAACTAATGTTACATATCACAAAAAGCTTTGAACACTATCTCAGGTTATTTTTTAACTTTCTGCTACCTTATTCAATTGCTATATATGGCAATTTTTCCCTTAATCTATTACTAAACTTGATCATATTGGTGCCTTAATTATAAACAAATATGTTCAGCTTTGAACATTACTTACTAGATATAAAAGCATGTTCTCATAACTAACGTTACCAGCATGTAATTAACATTACATGGACAGCACATAAATAAAAAACAATTCTTTGTTCATGGGGTAATTTGCAAAACTTTGTTTCTTCTCCATAAATCAAAGAAATAAATACATTTTCCCATTAAATACCTCAAAGCCTGCTTGACATAAAGCTTTGAAATGAAACAATAGCTAAATAGTTATAAAGCAAGGAATTGTGTATTAAAATGCATAAGAATGTAATTTTCATAAATCAAATTATTTAGCTTTCCAGCTATATTAAGACACAGGTTAGCTTTCAAACCTTACCGTGTCCTTAGAAGTCATGGTACAACAGTTTACTACAAAATGCATAAATAAACTTGGATTTCCTACTAATTAAAAGAATAACAACATTCAGAATTTAACATTAACTCAACATTTACAGGTTAATCAGAGAAGTAACATTTGCCACGTAAATCGCATGGCTTTGCCAATATAAATTGTACTAATTCTAAGCTTATTGTATCTGTCATTTATTTCAGAAAATATACAATAATACTGTGAACCCAAGATACCATTTTTTCAGGTACTGAACACAAAGTTGGCTCTTATCATTGATGCTCAACACATTTCCAATGTAGTGCTTGTGATTCCCCTTAATTGTAGGGTACTTTACTAATATAAAAGAATTCACAGGAGGAACTGTGATCCCATTTCCAGTTTTGACAGCAGCAACAGTCATTTTGGTTATATTTGCATAATTTGCATTGGTAACCAGGCTGTTGTCACCATAATCAGTATCTTTTAATACACATGTTCCAAGAAGAGTGGCATTTTCCCCAGTGTTTTCATACCTTTCAACAACAAATTCCTTAACTGGAACCACGCATCTTGCTGCACACATTCCTCTTGCTTCCTCAAGGTATTCAAACATTGTTTCTTGGTTATCATATGTGTAGTACTGTCCTGTAATAAAATCAATGAGGATGCAGCAAATATTTGATGACTGGCTTGCAATCTTGAAAAATTCTTTGATTTCGCTAATAGCTTTTCCTTGTAAGACCTGTTTGCAAATGGATCTGTTTAATGCACTACCAACAACATGAGGATCATTGCCATGCTATGGTTCATGATAATTCCATTACACTGAGATGTTTTCTACACTTTGTAAATGTGACAAATGTGAGATAGCCTTTCTATTTTTGAAATATTGGGATGCAACATCTGTCCAGATTTCTAGGCATTCAATGTCTTGTTCAAAAAAATCTCTTCAGTTCTCTATGCAGTATAATACCACTTCTGGAGTATTATGAGACTATGCATCTGGTATAACAGAAAAGGACTTTTCCTGGATATTTCCATCTTCAAGGAAATAAGCCACAGCAATGTATATCATCACAACTGAATCATTATAGTAATTCCAATGAGCTGCCAGTATCTCATTTTGGTATTGAATGGAAGCTAATGTTTTTGAGATCTCAGTTCTGCAGCTTGACTGGCAATGTCGTAGAAATGTGTAGAAAATTTCTGCAACTGTCTAGTAATCATGAATTTAGTTAACATATGGTCTACCAAATTTCCATTTTGCCACTGCATCATTTTTACTTGATGCTCATTGGAGACTTTGTCACTGATTTATTTAAAAGTTTGGTTATGGTAGGATTCACATCTTCTCTTCATGCAACTTTCATTATCCACTGAACACACTGTTGCTGCAATCATTTCTCATAAAGACTTGGGTCTTTCATTAGGTTGTTTCCAAGGGCAATATTTTAAAAGCAGTTTTACATTCTCACAGTATGTGCAGTATGACATGTTCAACAGAAAAAGGTGCAGTATGACATGTTCAACAGAAAAAGGTATTTTTGCTTTTTAACTTTAGTTCCAACCTCATTCTTAACAGTAATGCAATCCTTTTTGCCTGGTAGCTGTCATGATGTCATCTCTGTAGTAATAATCCTTGGCTTGTTGCAGGATATTTTGAGGAATTGGGCTTCCAGAACCATGCACTTGTATATTATCTGAAGGCAATAGTCCAAATTTTAATGACAGTTTTTTTTACCACAGAAACTTTCTTACTTGGGCTAGTTAGGAGGGCTCTCTGAATGTGTTTCATTGCCTTTCCCAGAGTGGAAATGCATTTGTAAACAGGACAAAATCCTTAGTTGGATTATGTGCTCGAGGTGTAGACTGTGATAGCTTTATGTTTTGCCTTCACCTATACCGGTAACATAGAAAGTTCAACTTGCACAAATAAAAACCCAGGTTTATACTTTGAAGCATGTTTATATATGACACACAAAATAACATACTTCTGCACTCTCAGGTTTGTTGCTTCACAAACTTTCTGCTTTTCAGGAGTGGATAACTTTTTTCTGATGACAATTTTGCATCATGCTTTTTTTTCTTTTGATTATAAGCTGCTTTTTTTTTTAATCCATTCTTGATCTGTATTCCCTCATACACTGGGCTGCTGGTTTCCCACGTTTAGAATCCTAAATGAATAATTGTATAGATAAGCAAATATAAATGGATATAAAATATAATGAAGACCATGCAGTTACTTTTAAATTCATCAAAAGGCTTTAGATTATGAAACCTTAAAACACATTAAATAAATAAAAATAATAATAATATATAGCCTTTAATAGTAAATTAAAAATTATATTAGCCCAAATGGTAGAAGCCAGTAATGTTAGTTACAGATACTGGGTGTAATGTTAGTTACCACTTATCAATTAAACAATTTTACATTAAGGACCTTTGAGCATGGAGCTCTAGGTTAGGTGTATAGAATCCTCTTTTAAGTCAATGGAATCTCAAAACTTATTCATGTTTTTTATAACTAACATTACAATGGGTCATGGATATATTTACCTTAATATTAATCTTCAGATAATGATTCTAGTAGCATAAAACATAAGTGATCATCCCCCATATGACTGTAGTAATTCAATCTAGTAGTAGATTACTGAACTCTCATTAGAAAGAAGGAAAATTCAAACTTGGAGTTTCACTTGCCATCATCATTTTCTCCTCATATAATTCTCTGTGTTTAATAATGCTTGTACCAATGTTATACATATTGTGAATGATACTCCAAATAGTTGCCTATTTTGTGACACAAATAAAACAGATATTGCAGGAAGTTCATTTCTTATAAAATATGTCCTCATTTTTATGAAATGACCGCTAAGGCTCGTTATAAAATAAGAATTGTTTATTCACCGCTTATAAAATGAAAAGATTGACTCTTTCTGAACTTCTTGCTTTGTATGTATATCTAATTATTTGAGATCAGTTAAGTACAGTTCTACAAAATTTTAGGCATCCAGAGTGACCTTTTAAACAGAAAGGGTCAATCATTCAATGTGGAAATTCTTTGGAAACTGTTAACTCAACAAAAAGAATTATTTATCTCAAATTCTCTATTTTCAGGCATATTTGAGCATGTTCAACAGTTTTCTGGTTAGAATACCAAATAATTCAGGATTCAAATGTGGAAAAGGACAATCAAATAATGTGGAAGTATTTCAGAAATTGCTATTGCAACGAAAGGAATTATTTACTTCAAGTTGTACATTTTCAGGAATATTATAGCATTTTGTTTTGTTTCCTGGTTCTCAAAAGAGTACAAAAATAATTTAGTATGAAGAAGTGGAAGGGACAATCTCATAATATAGTACTTTGAAAACCACTAACCCAATGAAAAGGATTATATTCCTCAAATTTTACATTTTCAGAAATTTTGAACATACTTTAAGTTATGGAAAAATATACGAAAATCATAGGTGATGAGGACTTCCCAGGTTATCTGCAAAAGTGTCAAATTATGAACATTTTTATTGTTACATAAATCATTCAAACATGTATTTAAGATACTAAATCATTAGATAGTTTTTTTTAGAAAAACAAATAATACATTATATATGAATAGGCGTGGCCATTTGAGAGAAAATTGAATGGCATTCTAGGTACATAGCATCTGGTTCCCAAGGTTATGCTTTCAAACCCTGCACTGTGTGGTGAATTCTTTGCAGCCTAAAAATCCTTACCATGGCTTCCTTTGGAAGGGAAGTAAAGCCTTGGTCCCATTTCATTAATTTCTGGCTCGTAAAAGAACCTTAAGTTATATAAAGAGGCCTCAGAGTTAAATTATGCAGTCTTCACACCCAATATAGAATGAAATGCTGAATTGCCACAGCACTTAGTGTCCATATATAACACTCAATTTAAACTTTTTCTTAGCATATAAACTTTAGAATAGGCCTGTCTTATACAGTTTCTATGACAGAGACCCTCCCTCACTAACACAATTATTCACTCTCTCATACTCACAGTGTCACTGTTAAACACACTCAATCTCACAGTTGCAGTGCCATTATTAAACATACTTAATCTCATAGTTAGTGTCATTGTTAACCCTTTCACTGGCTTGGATGTCGTGTATACGTCTGGAGAAATAATCATTGCTGCGCCTTGAACATAGCTTCGACGTCCATGGTTACCCTCTCTAATCGAGGCTTGTTACACATCAAATGGAACTTCTGAATCCAGTTATAACTAAAAGAACTTGTTCTGCCATGTTAGGTTTATAAAAAAACAGTTTCAAACATTTCTCTGCCTTCTAGTGGCCTTTAGAAGGGAAAGTACAAAAGCTTGCAATTGCATTTCTCTCCGCAGCAAGGAGCCTTGCGCCAGGTCACATAATTACAGGGATTTATGGTTGTAAAAAATATGGCTGGCTCAAGCAGAGAAGACTGCTCTTTATGCGATGATGAATTGCTGGCATAATTTGAAGCTTTGCTATCTGATATGTCGGATTTTGATGTCAGTGATGAAGAATGTAAAAATGAAAATGAAATTAGCGACAGTGATGCCATGGAAATAAGTGATGGTGAAGAAAGTTAAGTAAATGATCCACTTCAAGAAGCCGCGCGCCACACAAAGAGAAGAACGGTTGCCAGTCAATCGTTTCAATGGCTAAGGGGCAATTATGTCCCACAAAATCATGTTTTTGATGATCAAAATTCAGATATTTCCATCAATTTAAATGAAAACTTCAAAGTTTTGGATGCTTTCAAATTATTTTTTTCTTTTGAAATTGTGCAGTTAATAGGTGAAGAAACTAATAGATATTTCAAATTTATTTGTTAGAGGCAACCACCAACACCAAACTCTCGTTTGCAGTCCTGGACAGAAACCACACCTACAGAACTTTACATTTTCTTGGGACTTACAATGCTGATGACCAGACTAAAGAAGCTCACCTATGCAGAATACTAGACAGCAGGCCCTCGAATTTCTACCTTGCAATTTTCAGATTACATGACAAGAAACGGATACCTTTTTGCTACTCAGACTTCTTCATTTCAATGATAATGACACTAAGACTCAAGGAGACAGACTGCATAAGTTGAAACCAATTGTTGACCATATGTTCCATTCCTTTTCAAAATCTTTGCATTGACAAGAGCCTGGTATTGTTCACAGGTTGCCTTGTTTTCAAGCAATTTATTCCCTCTAAAAGGCACAGATTTGGCACAAAAGTTTTTATACTTTGCGACTGTGAAACAGGGTATGTACTTGACTTTATTTTATATACAGGGGCATCCACGGACGTTGTTGAGGACCATGAATTAGGAATTTCTGGTGCTGTAGTACAAACTCTTATAACTAAATACCTTTTAAAAGTGAAAGACTATTCTCTGTTGTGTCTTTGTATGTATATAGTGTCATTTGTCTGACAGAAATGCACAAACCAAAAACGAATAGCGAAATATTTAGTCATGACAATAAGTGTAAATTGGACCTGTACCGAAATAGACATAATATAAAATCTATAAATGAAGATCCTTTGATAATTGGGTTGTATATGCACAATAAACTGCCAATTGAAATAAAAAGTGAAAACAATAGCTTTAGATTTAAGTGTAAAAAAATATTTTCTAAACAATTCTGTATATAATATTAATGATATTTAAACAGACCTACTGTCATATTCTCTTGTGTGATTCAAACTATTGTAATTTTTAACCTTTTATTTTTGAAATTGACAATGCTTGGAACTTGTATCTGAGTCTATGGGCAATAAATCTAAATCTAAACCTAAATAAAGGAGATAACTTGTGAACTGACAATTGGTATTCCAGTCCTGTTTTTTATAACTGACTATCTACACATGGAGTAAACACATGTAGTACGGTAAGAAAGAACAGGAAGGAAATCGTAAAATGACTGATAAACTAAAAAAGGGACAAACAGAATCTAGACATACAGATAAAATGCTAGCATTGAGATGGATGGCCAGACAAGAGGTTTGTAGGTTGAGCACTGTGCATAGTGATGCAATGAGACAGACAGGGAAGACTAATAAAAAGACAAACAGAATCTAGACATACAGAAAAAATGCTAGTATTTAGGTGAATGACCAGACAAAACATTTGTATGTTGACCACTATGCATAGTAATGCAATAAGACAGACAGGGAAGACAAACACACCAATAATCAAACCTGACTGGTTGTTGACTATAATAAGAATATGGGTGCAGTTGACAGGTCTGACATGATTAGTTCTGTTGAATGTATATGCAACTTACTGAAATTGTACAATACATTTTTCTTTCATCTTTTAGATGTCACCCTGCTAAATGCATATATCTTATACAATGTGTAAACTGAGAAAAATATTTCCCTAGCCCATTTTCAATCTTCTCTCTCACAGAAATATTTCAAAACTTCCACACATCAAAAAATGTAGCAAATCTCGGGGATCTGTATCTGGTGACAAACTCCATAGTGAGAGAAAGACACTTTCGAACGTCTATACAGCAAGCAAAGCCAGGCCCAATAGAAGACGATGTGTGTGTTCAAATACAATAAAATCCAGAAAAAGGAGGAAAAGCAAAAATTGTGTGTGCAAATGCAATGTTTATGTATTACACCTTGAACTGAAATATACCACATAAAGACCAATTTCCAAATTAAACTGGAAAGTGATACTGGATATATTTACCAAACTGCTTCATAAAAATTCTCTTATATATTACTTAGGCATAGACAGCATTTCCATTTGAAATAAATTTAATAACATAATTTTGGATAGCCCTGATTATCATTACTATAATTTCTTAGTTATACTTCTACTTTTTGAAAGTATCACGAAACTAACTAGAATTAATTTATTATACTTGCACAGTAAATATTTACATCTAAATTGCTGGCCCCTTTGGACAACCCTAACTTCAGTGTGTTGCTTGTGCCTACAGTACACGTTTGAAAATTAATTGTTTTTGGGAAAGTGGGCCATATCAGTCTGCAAACCCAATGGTGAGTCTTAGATGATATTTCTATTATTTTATGCATGTTATTGTACAGTTAAGAGTGCATTTTAAAATTGAAAAATATCTTGGCACTCAAAGGGTTACACACACTCAATCTCATTATTACTCCCTCACTGCTCTCTTATACTTTCAAAGTTATTGTTACCCACACAGTCTCATATTCATTATGTCACTGTTACACATGCATCTCTCTCTCCCTCCCACCCACCCAACCACACTCATACTTTTAGTGTTCAACACACTGTCTCATATTTATTCTCTCTCTTTCTCTCTCACACACACACATGCACACGCGCATGCACACACTGTCACTGTTACAGTGACTCATATTCATTCTCTCTCTCTCGCACACAGTCTCATATTCATACTACCACACATTCAACAAACACACAGTGACTCATATTCATACTCTCCTTTTCTCTAACAGACATACACACACATTGTCACTGATAAACACTGTGACTAATGGAATTATTTAACAATGAGTCAAAATTATAAACTAAAATTCTCCACTTACATGTTGATTTTTTTCAAGACTATCTTCAGTTAATTTGTCAACTAATGCTCTTGTTTTGTGTCTGGTTCCACTACAAGTTTTGCTGCCATCTCTCGTCTTGTGATTCGGTGGTAGTAGTAGCAGTAGAGTAACAGTTTTATGGCGCATCAACTCCTGGGGTTATTAGCACCCATGAATAGAAGTTCGGTAAAAACAGATAAAAGCTACATGCACCTCCTAAGGAGACGACGAGCATTCAGGGGAAACTAAAACAGCAAGAAAGTAAAAGACGAGACAACATGAAGTCAGATAAAACTGTAAAGTCCACTTTCAGATAAGAATAAAATTAGACTTGCTATGACATCATCATCGGATGAAATTATTTTGAGACTGTGGAACAACTGGTGTTTATTACGACTTCCAGTGAAATTGTGGCAGTTGAGAAGATGTTTCACGGTGATGGGGAGCGTACAAAATGAACACAGCGATTGATCCTTACCTTGCAGAAGATGCCTGTGCGTCAAGTGTGTGTGACCAATCCAGAGACGACAAAGAGTAACTTCTTCGCGACGGTTCTTAAGGCAGGATGTTTTCCAAGGACTTATAGTGTGCTTGATTTTGCTAAGTTTATAAGATGTTGTTGCCCAATGTGATTGCCATCGCGAGTATAGCTGACATTGAAAATAATGCTGCACATCCTGAGGTGGCACCTCAGATACATCAATATGAGTTTTCGCTAATGCCTGTTTTGCGGCTCTATCTGCTGCTTCATTTCCTGACTTGCCTATGTGACCTGGTACCCAACACAGCACAACTGCTTAGCGGTTTTGTAACAGCGAATGGATTAGTAACTGCACTCGTACAAGGGGATGGGTAGAATATAAAGCAGAGATAGATTGTAGAGCAATGAGGCTATCTGTGCAGATGACATATTGAGTGTTAGCAGAGGATTGTATATACAGCAGAGCCTGGTGGATAGCTGTCAGTTCGGCCGTAAAAATACTGTTAAAAGAGTGAAGCTTATAGTTCTGTGTGTCACGGGTAGTATGAAATGAACAGCCACTGAGGTGCCATTAGAGGAACCGTCTGTGTATATAAACTGAAACTGTGGGTAAGAGGATTTAAGCTGCTCAAAAGAGAGCTGGTAGATGAAAGGAGGGGTATCATGTTTATTCAAGGCAGAGTGGTCGAAGTTTATGATTAGGCGAAGGCGTTTCCAGGGTACGGATGTGCAGCATACCATGGGTAGCGTCTTTGGCAGGGTCACAGTGAGGCTGTCCAACACAGAGCGAAAACTAACGAGCGAGGGAGGGAGGGAAGGAGGATCCACATAAGAGGCACAGAGACGTTTAAGCACGCCGCGTGTAGGATGGTCAACAAAGGCAATAAACTGTGTTGTATATTTGGCCAATATAATTTCGCGGCGTAGAGAAAGAGAAGGTTCACCAGCCTCAGCAAGCAACGCCTCTATTCGGCTAGTGCGATAAGCTCGGGTACACAGGCGAATACCTGTAAGGTGAAGAGTCCAAAGGCTTGAGCGTTGTACGAGCGGCAGAGCCATAAGCGAAACTCCCATAATCTAAAATGGAGCGAACAAGAGAGCGATGCAGGCGGAGAAGACACACTCTGCTTGCTCCCCACTGTGTCCCACTCAACACCCGAAGCAGATTCAGCGATGAAGTGCACCGTTTCCGCAGGTGAGAGACGTGAGGCTTCCAGGTAAGCGACCCAAGAAATTTGGTAGTAGGGCAAAAGGCACAAGTTACACCCAAGCGACAAAGATGGATTATCGTGTAAGGTGCGCTTCCTACAGAAGTGAACACAGTCTTCGATGGGGAAAGCCGCTGTGAGCACTCCAAGCAGAAAGTCTGGTCAAAGCTAGCTGTAACTGGCGTTTGATGACCGGAATGCTAGCGGACGAGCAGTAAATAGCGAAGTCATCAACATATAGGCAGGCGCGGACTGGTAGGTGAACGGTGTCCACAATACTGTTAATGGCAATGGAGAATAGAATTGCACTTAAAACGGAGCCCTGCGGAACACTATTTTCGAGTGTGTCTCCTCGGCAATACAGTTCCCAGTTTGACCCGAAAATACCGCTCCGAGAGGAAGGTTTTGAGAAACATGGGAAGTGCTCCCCGGAAACCCCAAGAATGTAATGTGCGCAGGATTCCATGCCTCCAAGTTGTGTCAAAAGCTTTGTCGATATCAAAGAAAACAGCCACTAGGTGCTGCCGCAACGCAAAGGCCTGGGAAATTGCAATGGCCAAGGAAACGAGATGGTCCGACGTCGAGCGCTGTGGTCGAAACCCACACTGAAGAGCGGGCAATAGTTTCCGTTGTTTTAGGAACCATAATGAGCGGTGATTTACCATGCGGTCCACCAGCTTACATAAGCAGTTCGTCAGGGAAATGGGGCGATAATTCGAAGGTAGAGAGCGATCCTTGCCTTCCTTGGGAACGGGGATTATAAAGGCCTCACGCCATGAAGTAGGAAGAGTGTGGTCAATCCAAATTTTATTATAGAGCCGTACAAGGAAAGACAAGAGTACACGGTGGCAGATGGTGCAGCATAACATTGTGAATGCCATTAGGTTCAGGAGCAGAGGCTCTAGTGGAACTGAGTTCTGCCTGAAGCTCTGGCAAAGTAAAGGCCGCATTGTAATCCTCAGTGGTACGAAAGGAAAAATCCAGCGAACGCCGTTCCTCCAATGCTTTATGAGCCAGAAATTCCGGGGTGTAATTTACAGAACTCGAGACTGTCTCATAGTGAGAGGCAAGAATTTCGGAAACAGTTGCGGGTACTGACACAATGGAGCCCTTGTGCAACAATCCACCGACAGAAAGAGGAGAGAAACGGCCTTTGATTTTGCGAACCTTTCGCCAAACTTCCGAGGAAGGGGTGCTGGACGAGATAGAGGAAATGTAAACATTCCAAGAGGTGGTTTTACTGTCCCGAATGGTTTTCCGTGCTTGAGATTTGAGTTTCTTGTACGTAATTAAATTGTCCATCGTAGGATGGCTCCTAAGGTGCTGAAGGGCAGTTTTTCGGGCACAAACGGCTTTCGCGTATGTAATATTCCACCATGGTACGGATGGCCGTTTGCTACCTCCAGAGGACTGCGGAATGGAAGAGCAGGCGGCATAGAGACAGCGTCAGTAAAACGAGTGGCCTTATTGGAAAAGCACCCGTCAGAAAGACGGAAGGACTGTTGAAACACATTCCAAGTAGCGTGCGAAAAACGTCACTTTGGAGAAGAGAGAGAAGGCTGAGGTGATGCTAGAAAATGAAGAAGTATGGGAAAGTGATCACTGCCATAAGGTTCCTGAAGGACGCTCCATTCAAAGGATGGCGCAACAGAAGGGCTGCAGAACGCTAAATCGCTGAGAAAGGCCCAGATGAGAGACAGAGGTGTGTGGAATCTCCTGTATTTAACACAACATAGTTTTGCATGTCTAAGACCCGCTCAATTAATGTCCTTCTAGGAGAGGTGCGGTGAGAACCGCAAATAGAGTTGTGGGCGTTAAAATCCCCAACTACCGCACAAGGAGTAGGGAGAGCAGACATATTGCCAAGATTAGTGTCAGAGATGGGTATACCAGGCGGCAGATACGTGTTGCATTCAGTGAAAGTTAGGTTAGGCAAGAAGACTTCAACACAAAGACTGAAGGGTGGTAGTAAGAGTCACTTGCCTAAGGAAGATGGAATTTTTCACCAATATAGCAACGCCACCGTGGGCACGGAACCCATCATTAAGGTCACTGCGATAGGTTGTGTATCCACGCAAACACAGTGGTTGTTCTAGTAGGCGCGTTTCCTGGAGACAGGTAACAAGGGGAAGGTATCGGTAGATAAGAAGTTGCAACTCTTCAATACGGGAGCGGTAGCCATTGAGATTCCAGGACAGAGAACTTATAGTCAGCGTTTTGAGTTTCGGACGGGAGTGGTATCGCAGGCAGAAAACCGGAGTCCCCAGTCACGTCCATCGACGAAGATTAAGCATCACTGTCAGAGGATGTCCGCTGGTCGACTTTGCTGATTTTAGCACTGGAAGCAGGGGAGAGCGATGTCTTCCGACCACCGCGTCCCTGAGGCCGAGAGGCACTGGTAGACCGTCAGATTTACAAGGACAGTGGAACTGGAACTTGCCACAACCTGCTTATACTTACTGGGTATGATAACCTTGACTATCAGCGAAGAAGTATCGGAAGAGGATGAGGTCAGGTGGTCACCTGTCTGACAGTGTAAGGAGTGGGTTTGGGGCCTAGTATGCTGACCGATACGAGGTTCAATAGATGGATGCTGGGCTCGCAATTCAGAAGCTGGAGTCAGGTTGGGCGGTAACTGTAGCGTAACGGTGTGTAAGCTCAACAGGATGTCGAAGTTTATACTGTTGACGGGCCTCGGAAAACGATAACTTTTCGGTGACCCGAAGAGCCTGTATCTCTTTTCGTTTTGCCACTTAGTACAGTCTTTAGAATTTGAAGCATGGGTACCGTCGCAGTTAACACAGTGGAGTGGAGCACTGCAGGCGATGGAGTAATGAGCCTTCTCACCGCATAACATGCAAGTAGCGTACTCAGCGACAATGCTGGGAGGTGTGACCGAACTTCTGACACTTGAAGCACCGCGTGGGGTTGGGGATATGCGGGCGTACACGGAGGTTAAAAAAAAACCAATGGAAATGCGCTCAGGCAAGGACGACTTATTAAACGTCAAAATGAGGGTGGAAGTAGGGACTAACTGTCCCCCCAGCTTGCGTTTTACGCGGTAAATATCAACAATACCCTCCGATTCGATGAAGAATTTCAGGTCCTCATCGGTCTCGTTGGCAAAATCCTCGTGGGTGACCTCACCTTTACACAAATTCAAGGTTGGATGTGTAGTAACGGTCACAGAAATACCAGCTATGGATTTGAGGGACATCAAGTCGATCTGCTTATCAGTCTTCGCCTCGAGAAGTAGCGTGCGGTTACGTTGTCGGGTTACCGTACGGAGTGGACCAACCAGTGTATCAAAATAGCGGGCTAATCGACATGCACTAACATTATGCATGGACTTGCCCTCCTCTGAACAACTCATTACAAGAAACCGTGGTTTTTTAGGTGTGCCAAAAACTGTGGCAAGGTCAAAACTGTCGAGGCAGCGCTTCTTATTAGAAGCGGGACGTGGGGAAGAGGCCGTTTTCATTGCAATGTCGTCAATTTGGGGCTGAGGAGCCGCGCCAGAGAGAGCCCCACTCTCTGACGACATAGAAGTGCGCGGAATAGCCATGATTAAAGGACCCCCGTCCGGAACTGTCGGCGTCAGACTGCCATCAGGGGAGGTGAAGAAAGAATGATACGCCATAACCTCCCGGTCTGTGCCGGCGCAGGGACCTCCGCTACGCCTGAGCCCTGAGAATGCATCAGAAAAGTTACCCTTCAACCATCACTACTGATTCCCAGTGTAAGTCTTCCACCATCGGCAAGTGTAACCACAGACTTAACCACCTGTGGTCCTCCGCTATACGTCCTCTGGCCTCATAGTCAGGGGGGTTCAGGAGACTTGTGGTTGATTACGTTGCTCTTCCAGTCAGCGGTAACACGTAGCAACTCCAAATCTGTTCCCTTGATGTGTAATCAAGGAGACATCTGAGAAGCGGGCCTAAATAAGGACTACGTAGGTGTACTTGACTTATGGTATGGGCTCCGTACCTGGACTTACAAAGAGGGGCTGTGAGAAGGGTTCACTCAACCTTCATTCAAGTGTCCTCCGAAGAGCACACAAGTCGGAGTCCACGCAGAAACCATGGGAAAGGACCACGGAGATAGGAAAGATCCCTGTTGGTGAAGCAGGTGTTAATAATCCTAAATAGCTAGCCTAATATACGTATATAATAAACCTAGAAGAGGAAGGTAGTTTAGGCTTCATGAAAAGGAATGGTTATGACAGTACATGAAGGAGATACCTCAGTGATTGATGTAAAGCAACAACAGATGTTACTGTGGTCCTCCGTACACTGACAGGACATACGTCAATTGGCTGAGTTGGAGGAGAGGATCAAAGAGTTGAGAAGTGCAATTGTGACAGGAGGGAACAGCAATATAGACAAAACCAACAAGAGGAAAAGGAGATACGAAAGATACGAAGGCGTTGGTAAAGAGCGTGCAGTAAACAAATGGGGATGGGAAGCGAAGATGTGGCGTGTGGCTCGGGACCCCGGGTGCACCAAACCCCGTACCTATCGAAGTAGGCCCCTGAGGGAAAGAGTGTGATAACGTGAAAAAGCAAATAAACAAAAGCAATAAAAAAGAAACGTGGCAAAAGTGGATGAAGATGGCAAAGGTGAAGTGGTAGTGAGCGGCTCGGGGACCCCCGGGTGCGCCAAACCTAGCTACTAACGTAGTAGGCCCCTGGGGGGTTTGCGAATCAGATGACATCATCTATGACAGGAATCTCAAAATTCATGAGATTTCCTTCATGCATATGAATGAATATGTTTTCCCATGTGTTTACTTCCCAAGGTTGTTTTAAGTGTTTGATCTGTTTTTTCTGGTTCTAAATTATGATTCTCTGTCCAAAAATGATGCGCAATGGCAGACTTGTCTATGTATTTGAATCTGATATTTCTTGTGTTCCTTTTTTCAGATGTTCAAAAATCTCTTCGTTTGTCCAATGTATATTTTGCTGCAATCTTGGCAATTCATTTGGTAAATGCCGGATAATTTTGTTTCTGTTTCTGGATTATAGATTTATTAACGGTAGGTAGTCTTATTTATTTTCCTAATACTCAACTAACATTTTGGCAGCCGGATCGCTATTTCTTCTCCCAACCCTGAGATCAGCGATTATATAAAATGCACCTAATATTTCATACTGTAAAAGTTGTCTGGGTTATGGATATTAGCCCCAACAGTAGGCTAGGGCGAGCTGCTTGTTCAAGAAGGAGACGCTGCCAGCCGGAGAGTGACCATGTGGCCGATCCAGCCAGCATCTCCAGAGAAGTCAACAGCCATGAGGGGTGTTATATGGCGAACAACGCCTAGCCTGAAGCCAAACATCACAGCTTCACACGGATCCGCCTCACCACCCAACCCAACTTGAATAGGGATATTTCACTGCAAACCCTCATTCTCTATAGTGTGTCTAGGAAGTATTGTATCCACCAAACCTTAAGTTTGATATTTCACTGAAAACACACATTGTTTATACTGTGTAGAGGAAGAAATGTGTCTACCCAACCCTAAGTTGGGTTTATCACTGCTAACACACATTTTCTATGCAAAGAGGAAGTATTTTATTCCACACAACACTAAAATTGAGATTTCACTGCAAGCACACGTTAGCTATTGTGGGTGGAGGACATATTTTATCCCACCGAACTCTAAGTTTGATAGGGATATGCCACTGCATAATCACTTTTTCGGTCCCTCATATATGAGCTGAATATTATAATAAAATCTCATTTATTTTTTTAAAAGACTTGATCACATATAGTTTTACTCCACCGATTTCAAAACAATTCTGCTTTACAGATTTTCTCTTGACACTTGTTCAAGCATGCTCCGCTCTTCCTATCGAAAGCCCAGTCTTCTGGCCTGTAGCTTAACAGCTGTCAATAACATGGTCAGAAAATTCCAGAAGTAGCAATCATTCTAGCACATGTCCTTTGTGCCCAGGTATGGTATTCCAAGGCTTTTAGGTGACTCCTTGCTATGCACGAGTTAAATCTGGAACTGTGAAAACAAGCCGAGCATGCACGGGCAACAATTATTCCACATTTAAAATCCAGCATCTCACACATGTGCAGCAATTACTACACATTTAAAATCCAAATGTTCATACATGTGCAACTACTACATGTATTGTCCATGCAAGAAGATGAGAGCAGTGTAAACATGATGTGCAGCAACATGATCTGATCGCTGCAGTCTGCTAGAGGCCAATATTTTCATGTATATAGCATGACTATCACTTGAAGACTCCACCTCTTCCCTCACTCCTTGAACTGTGCAAATTAACTGCTCCTGTCTATTTGCATGAACAATATTACATTTGAAAGCAAGACGCTTATATACATGCAACAATTAATAAATGTTTGGAAGCAAACTGCTCACACATATGCAACAATTATTATATGTTTGTAAGGAAGCCGCTCACACACTAAAACATAAACTACTACATGCTTGAAAGCAAACTGCTCAGACACGTGCAACAATTACTGCACATTTTAAAGCAAGTGCTAACAAAGTGTAACAATTACTACACATTTGAAAGCAGGCCGTGCATACACATGCATCAATTATGGACCAGCCGGCAAGGTATAGTCAAAATATTTAAAAATATATAGGGCAGTCTGTGAATAGCATCATTCCAAGTTGGTTAAATACTAAATGGGATAGTAAAAAGTTCAGCATTTGGATGGGACAGGTATATTTTTTGACAATTCAGCTCCACTATTAAAGCGCCACTGCAATCACTGAGATTAGGCAATTTCAACCTATCACAGTCATCTGACTAGAGCGATATTGTCACAAAATCTTATCAAAGCTGATGTTCATTTCTTTGAAATCTTGTTGCACCAGATGTTTGTTCGTATGTTAAATCTCCTGTCCTGGTTGTTGCTAACAAGGTGACAATCCAGTGAACCTGTTTTTATCAATCATTAAAACTGACAATAATTAGAACTAATGAAATCGAAGATAATAATTAATATAATTACATTAATGATAGTAAATACTATTATAATTTACGTGAAACATACAGTTATAGGGTTAGAAGGAAAAGTAAAATTGTACATTTTGGCGAGTCGAAAAGCACTGTGGAACGAAAAGATGAAAATACAGTAAACAATGAGTTTTGCAAAGGACAGGATGTGGACAAACAAAATTTTCATGCCTCGCCAGGTGCAGGTGTGATCTACCTGCATTCCTGAGTATCGTTTGACCTGTCTCAGGAGTACTCGGCAGGACAGTGCAGAGGTAAGGCAGGGGTGCTTGCTTACAATGTAGTGCAGTTTAAAACATATTCACTATGCTATGGGAACAGATTTCTAAAATGGAACTAGTATTTTTTGTGTTCGCAGAGTTTCGCCCATAAAAATAGACTTTAAAAGTGTGGCTCTGCCCTGGTCTTGGACTGCCGGTCTCAATAAGTGATCAAAATAAACATTGATTGTGGAAATTGTAAGTGTTCATAGTGTTTGTATTTGGAAAACCAGATCCCAATATCCACTTACAGCTTACATGAACGGGATGCACACAACGCTCTGAAAATACGACCTTCAAGATCTCATGCTCTAGAGCAGTGTTTCCCAACCTTTTGAAGTTCACGGCACCCTTGGGAATAACATTAGACACCGGGGGCAACCTTCTTGAATTAAAAGAAAATTAAGCTTAATGTGTTAATTTATTGAAATATTATATAATAATAATGTACACCATATCATAATACAGTAAACTTTACTACAATCACTGAGTAAAAATACATCAATAAATTTTGTTTGATTAATGATTAATGTGAAACTTGTGATTGATGCTTAGAGCACAGATACGTGATGTCGGGTCTTACAGTTGACAGTGAAACACGCAAATCATCCTCAAGGTTATTCAGTCTATTTCTGCTCTCCGTTGAAGCCAAAAACTAGCCACCGACGCCTCACTCTTGGCGAACTTACCTTTGAGTGTGGAATCAGCGCAAAGATCAATAAATTCATCTCGTTCGCAAGCAGTGAAATCTATTTCCTCTGCACTATCTACGAAATTAAATGGTGAGACAACCCAGTCGAGATTCGTAGTGGAAATAATTGGAAAGTACGCATCTTGCAATCTTGATAAGTGATCACAAATGCGGTCTTTCAATTTACCCAGATCTTTATCTCCTGCCTCATTAAGGAAAGTTTGACAAATCTCCTTTTCGAACTGCAGACTTCCAAGAACTAAGTTTTCTTTTAAAACCTTTCATTTTATTGGTTGAGGAGATTATTGTTTCATGTCGACCCTGCATCGAAACATTCAGTTTATGAAAAATATCTGCCAGATACGACAGTTCAAAACACCAAGAATCACTTAGTAAGAGCTCATAAAATGTCTTGATTTTCATCCTTAAAAAAAGTTTTTAGCTGTTCTTTAAGTTCGAGAAACCGGTTCAATATACGACCCCGCGACAACCACCTTACTTCTGTGTGAAGTAACAAAGAGGTATGAGCTGCATCCGTTGCGCGACATAACTGTTCAAAAATTCTGCACTTTAAAGGTCGAGACTTCATATAGTTCACCATTTTCACGACTTGGCTAAACACTTCAGCAAAATCTTCATTACATGCTTTCACGACTAATGCCTCTCTATGCAGAAAACAGTGAGTTATAATAATGGATGGATTTTCATTGAGAGCTCTGGCAGTAAAACCTTTAATTTTCCCAGACATAGATGGTGCACCATCTGTACATATACCACAACAGTCTTTCCATGAAAGATCATGGTCATTGAGATAGGAATTAATAGAAACGAAAATATCATGGCCTGTGGTTGTAGTCTCCAGCGGTCTACAGAACACAAACTGTTCACTAATATCTTTTTCATCAATATATCTGATAAAACCAAGGGGTTGCGGTTTGTCACCAATATCGAGACTCTCATCTACTTGCAAAGCAAATGTTCTATAAGTTTTTATTTTCTCCGTGACTTGTTCGTTGATATTGTATGACATTTCAGATATCCTGCGGCTGATTGTGTTGTTGGACAGAGGAACTTTCGAAATTTGATTAGCTGTTCCTTCGCCAAGTATTGTTGAAACTATAACTTGACATACAGGGCCAATGATTTCCTCTCCTAGAGTATGAGGTTTCTTTTTTAGCTATCAGTTCTACTACTTTAAATGAGGCTTCATGAGCAGTATCACCTATGGTCATTCTCTTTACCATTCGCACAGCTGTTTTCTTCTCCCCTTCTAATATATGTGAAAAATACATTACACTTTTCTGTGACACACTAGGATGCTTTGTTGTAAGATGCCGCTTCAGTTTGCTAGGTACCATGGCCTCGTTGCTAAGTGTTTCGCCACAAACTAAACACACAGGGATAGGGTTTTCCTCGTTGTTATTCCACTTAAATCCATACGCTAAGTAACTGTCCTGGTATGTTCTTTTCTTTCGTTTGTCTTCTTTATGTGGTGAATTCTACGGTCCGGGAGAAACTGTAAGATTTGGCTTCTTAAAGCAAGCAGTAGGAGCCGACTGTTCACTTTCACTGTCCTGGCGTTTACGTTTAACAATGAACTTATCCATAGCTAAACACTGTGAATCAACGCGAGGAAGACAACTGAAAGCGCCAAGCGGCGTACACTTTTATATATTCATCTGTCGAAGTCTCGGGAATGTTCGTAAGGAAGCGAGTAGTCTGGGGAATGTTCGGCAGGGTATAGCTGTAATGTCATCTGTGGGATACTAGTATAACTGAATTATTGAAATGAATCAACCACTATCACCATCTGCCATGCATGAGAGTAATTGATTTGACTTATTTTATTTCAAGACCTTACAAGACTTAAGGCTTCAGCAGAAGGTATTTTTTTTTTTTTGTTTATCTCAATATCTCGCGGCACCCCTTAGCCAATCACACGGCACCCTAAGGTGCCGGGGCACACCAGTTGGGAACCGTTGCTCTAGAGACCAGCAGAGGGATGAAGGTAGGGTGCAGGTAAAAGAAAGTGGACATCATTTATTCCCCAGACTCATCCACCACGATTCCGACCTAGCGGGCTCATACTTATATGGCGCCCAACCTGTCAGGCTATGGAAACATCCCCTAATTCCAAAACTCACTGGATGACCAGGACTATGGAATAAAACAACAACAGGGATAAAACTACATGACTACACCCTTCCAAGAAACAAGATTTATGTCAAGCAGCTTCCCGCAGCAAGATCAACTGTTCCCTCAAATAAGTGAAGTGTAATGAAAGTTTCTATAGCCGGATTGATACTGTAACTGATGGAGGAAGCCAACAGGAACAGCTGTAAGTTGAAATTATTGTTTAATTTTTACAACAAGGCACTTGTATATGTAATAAACATTATTTATTGTTGCTTTTTTGCAAATGTATAGATATTATTTATTGTTGCTTATTAATAAATGCATATTTTGGTAGTGAAGCATAATAAAGGATTGTTAGTATAATAGAAGTAATTAAAGGGTAATTTGATGAAATTAAGAAGTAAGAAAATCTTAGGAGACATGGAGAATTCAGTGCTGGAAAATTATATGGAGGGATCTATAGATAACGTAGAACTAGTTGACAAAATAAACACAGACACTAGGGAACCAATTTTGACCAATGTAGGACATTCTGAACATATAAATGTTAAAGATGTAGAGCAAAGTAGTGGAGTTTCTAAATTAAGACTCCTAGCATTGAAAACCGTGTTACAAAAATGTTACAAAGTATGTTCTCCCAGCTCTCTGCCAGTATAAATACTAAGTTTGAACAGCAGACAGCACTGATAAATGAAAGGTTTGATGTGAAATTTAAGCAACAGGCTGCTGTTATGAACGAGAGGTTTGACCAGTGAAAAAACAATATAATAGAAATTAGCAATAAGTTACAACTACAACAAATACAGATGCAAAGAAACAGTAATTAGGTTGGTAGAGGAAAGAATAGGGGAATTATCAAGTGAATTTTTTACATCACAGGGGTCAATACGTGGTGAGATGCTGGAGATACATGCTGATCTGTCCTCCACCTAATCATCTTTGTTGAGACTGGAACAAACGGTACAGACCGAAATCACAAAAAGTAGAAGGCAAATGAGTGTTCTAGAACATAGTGTACATGAGTTGACAAAGGCCAATTGCGACGCTCAGGAACAGAAGCATCAGGAATTAGAATTAAAAATAACAAAGGAGCTTAACTCAATGAAGGATACTTAGAACAAAGAAAACAAGTACATACAAATAAAATTGTACAGGTACAGAACCAAGTTAAGCAAATGGTCTCTGCGCAACACACAAAGCTCAGGAAATAAATAACAGGAGCCAAGATATACGAGAAATAAAGCAAACATTAGCAAGACTCCAGTTGACAAGGCCATTGGTAGGATCAGTGACCCACACAACTGATTTTATGGGGAAACTGAGGACAGGACGGAGTGCCAAATGATGGAAACACCAACCAGCCTTCATGAAGCACAGGGAACTATAGGTTTTAATTCAATAGTAAGCAGGCAGAACCAAGCAAGCTTACCTTTTCTTAGTGAGCTGCCTCTTCCACCCTTTGATGCTTTGCACGACAATGCCAAACAATTTATTTTAGATATAGAAGGGTACTTTTTACTTCAGGAGGTACTGGAAGCATAAAAAATGGTGCTAATAGCTAGGTCACTTACCGGTGTTACACTAAACTGATACTGCATAGCAATAACTCTGAGGACAAGTTAAGATGTGTTTAGAATCACGTTCTTGGACAAATTTTGGGAAGCCAGCGCCCAGTACCAGACACGCAATAAGATTAGCAATGGAAGATATCAACCTGGATGTGGCAAGGGCTTAGTGGACTATTTCCTCCAGTATGCTCTGCTAGCTAAATGCCTGGAGCCCCTCTATCGGAGCCTGAGTTCGTTACACTGATGCTGGCACACCTGCCAGATAATATAAGAAACCATGTCATTGTAGCATGCCCACAAACATTGCAAGATGCAGTGGTGCTAATGACCGACCTGCAGGGGATGATTGCTCTGAACCCGGGAACAAGACTGGGGTCACAAATCTGGGAGCGGCAGACTAATCAGATCCATACACATAGAACCTTTGGCTGAGAATGGGCACGACCGTCACAAAGTTTTAATAATTGGAAGCAGCATCAAGCAAGGGATCAATATAAAAATGCAGTGCCAAGAGGCAGCAACCATACTTATGGGCTTTGGGAACAAAATATCCCTCCCCAAGAATTTTGAATGCAGCACATGCAAGCTGAACATGGTAGACCAAGGAGAGATAGAGGCTACTGGCGAGGGAACCAGAGGCAAAGAACCAATTATAATTATGCTCAAGACCAATGAGAGCGTCCTCTTAATCTAAGAAGCCCAGTACCTCCACAAGCCAAGCGGCAATGGCCAAGGTCTTCTAGACAGACAGTGTCTTCGGCCAGCTATCAAAATGCAAATATCGCTGGACAGGGTAACATGCAGATACCTGCTCCACAAACGCATCCTATGGGAAACAAGTAATGGGTGATTTCTAGTGCCCTGAAATGACCCAGCAACATTCGGAAGTGATCGAAAAGTTTTGCATGGGTACAACGAACACAGAAAGCTGGAACACTGTGCAAGAAATAAATATCAACACAAGCAAAATATGTGTTCACGTGCACAGAACAGCATGTATGAGAAGCATTTGCAGGAGGGGAAAACACCCCAATTACAGTAGATACGGGCGCTTCAGTACCAGCCATTAACTGGAATATTCTCAAAATTATTATGTCAAAGAATTGGAATAACCAGACGTTACTGTAGGCAGGATTAGGCAGAAGATGCTACTCAAAGCAATAAATAAAGAAATGATTGAATTAGTATGATTTGTGATTCCCAAACTTGCAGCAGAGATTATAATGGGGAGTGATGTGCTCCATTCTACAAGGGCTAAAATTGACTTTAGGCAAGAAAGCATTACATTCTATGAAGGAGATAATTGTTTAACCTCGCAGTTTGCAGAGTTATATGAGACAGCTAATGTCGGGATGACAGAAGAAGAGGTTGAAATTTGGAGAGAATATTTTTATTGAGTTGTTTAGAATAGAAAGGAATGAAGATTTAATGCGGATAGTTACGACAATGGAGAACACTAAAAAGAAAGACAGTGTTGCTCCGAAGTTAATGAATCCTGTAATGAAGTGTCCTTGATGTCATATGAGGTACTTGCAGAATCAGGTGCATGCATCGGGAGAAACGAAGGTCCTTGAATCTCCATCCTGGCTGAGGAAAGGTCGTTAGTGTCCAGAAGAAAAGAGAGGTTAAACAATTGTGCTACTTTGGACATCCATCATGGAAAAAAGTTTATAATGGAACTGAATTGTGCAGGAATTAAAATCATTAATATTTCAAGTTACCATCCAAACGTTAATTTACATGAAAGAATTATAAGAGAACCGTCGATTTAACTCCGGATACTAAAAAAACATGCTCACTGGGCAGAGTACATCCCTTATATTCGATGGATAATGAATCACCCCATCAACGTAAGTACTGGCTACGCACCCATCACACTTCACATGAACCAGTCTGTGGACCCATTGGTTAATGACTTACCTAAGAGTATACCCATAATTTTGGAAGGTGACAATGAGAGAATAAAGAGAGCATTTCAAAAACTGAAAACAAAGGCAGAGAAATGAACGAAGAGACAGAAAAGTTACCAATGGAGTTGGACCCTAAAGACAGGAGAGTTAATACTGGTCAGGAACTTCAAACATTCTAACATGCTTAAGGGGAGAACTCGTGAGATGGAGCTTCTGTACAAGGGACCCTGTGTGATAGAAAGAGTTGTCGGTAATAGAACTTATGTTTTAAAGAATAGAAGATCAGGGAAGCTCCTCGGAAAATACAGTATAGACCATCAGACTGTATGTCACCAAAGTGGGGAATAACGAAGCACCATCACAACAGTAAACTACACCGCAGAACTTGTCCTTAATATTATCCACAGAGCCAAAGCTAAGGGTGAATTAAATGATTTTGGCTAAAGGGAGAATGTGATGGAATCACTTGTACCAAGGAATAAAAATAAAAAAAAATTATAACATTATAAATATTGCGAGGTGTTCATTGTATTTTAAAATTGTAAGACATTTCAAGTTTGTATATGCAAGAGCAATGGGACATTACTTGTCGGAGTTGGTAGTTGTAAGAAGTTTTTGGTATGATAGTTTGGAAATATTAAAGGATTATACATAAAGGGAGTTTTAGTGCATCATGTATTGCATATTTGGATTTTAAGGATGCTATTAGGTATTATCGAGCATAAAGTAATTGTAAGAATTGAATATAAGTGATATTTTTATGTGAAAGGGTAGCGTTGTGATTCACCTATTAAGATGTTGCATGCGGGTTACATCATAGCAGTATAGGTTTTAACAGGAAGGGAATTATAAATGCGACTCCTTAGAGGACAGTGACGAGCAATGGTTGAGTGATTAGCTAACAATAAATAATGGAGGGAAGAGAGGTAGCTCACGAAAAAGAGAGAAAAAAAAAATGATCATAGTAATAATTAATAATAATGCTAATAATAAGAAAATAAAAAGGATTGATATACACAGAAACAAGGGATCATGGATAGAAATGTCAGAGACCAAAGATATTTGTAAACAGTCAAACAGGTAAATGGCTTGAAGCATAAACTTGGTAAATATAGTGGGGAAGTGAGTACACCTGCCACACTCATTGGTTTTGAAATCAGCTGGAGATATTCTATTAGCTTAATGGTAGACTTGAGCATGCTAAGAAGCAATCATGACCAATATTGGAACACAGAGTAGGTACCAGAAATATAGTTTGTTTACATGCATTAGTATGCAATTATGTATGAAAGTGATGAATGAATAAGAGTTTCGAGGAATATCCATGAAGGACAATTTACACAAACAATAAGAGTGTATAGTGAGATTGGGAAACTCCAAAGCAGAACTGTCACAAACTTTGCATTGCATTGAGTTCAATTGTGTATGAGTGTGTATATATGTATACCAATTGATAATGAATTGTAACCTGTTTCAAACATATCGGTCGTTAGTGATAAGAGTTGATACACAGATAATGTAAGAGAAATGAATATATTGTTTGGACACATGTCAATTGTAAGAATGTTGATAAGTTAAGAGCAAAAACACAAAAGTGTATTTGTTTTAAATATATAAAAGCTATTGTGATACATAGTAAGTTCTTTGGTGAAGGAAGAAAACGAGTTTATTGTAAGAGTGATGTATGTAGACAGATCCTATAGGGCAGAGCGCAATAGCAAATAGGGAGACACAAAAGAAACCACACCAACAATGTAAAGAAAGCAGTTTGGTGGAGTAAATAACCCATTACGCAGAATGTATATGCTCAGTCTTATGTCAATTGGGCATATGAACCCATTTTTATCAATCATAAAAACTGACAATAACTAGAACTAATAATCAAAGATAATAATTAATATAATTAAATTAATATTAAATACTATTATTATTTAAGTGAAACATAGTTAGAGGGGAAAATAAAATTGTACATTTTGGCGAGTCGAAAAGCACTGTGGAACGAAAAGATGGAAATACAGTAAACAAGGAGTTTTGCAAAGGGCAGGATATAGACAAACAAAACAATTTTCATGTCTCGGCAGGTGCAAGTGTGATCTACTGTTACTAACTGGGTCGTACCTTCATACCTGAGTATTGTTTGACCTGTCCCGGGAGTTCTCAGCTGGACCGTGCAGAGGTAAGGCAGGGAGTTCTTGCTTACAAGTTATCGCAGTTTAAAACAGATTCACCACGCTACGAGAACTAATTTCTAAATGAAACTAGTGTTTTTATGTTCGCCCAGAAAAATAGACTTTAAATGCGTGGCTCTGCCCTGGCAACAGACTGCTGGTCTCAATAAGTAATAAAAATAAACATCATTGCTGGAAATTGTAAGTGTTCACAGTGTTTGTATGTAGAAAACCCACATCCCAAAAATCCACTTACAGCTTAGGTGAATGGGATGTGCACCGTGCCCAGAGACCTTCAAGATATCATATGCTAGAGACCAGCAGAGGGACGAAAGTGAGGTACAGGTAAATGAAAGTGGACATCATTTATTCCCTAGACTCACCCATCCCGATTCCAACTAGGCGGGCTCACCAGTCAGCCAACTTTCACTTTTAATGACTGTCAGCTCCATAATCGTACTTTCAATTCACTACCAATGTTTATTTAAAGTTTTATGCAGTTCATAATGTATTGAGTTAAAAAAAAAGAAAAAAAAAGGAGTGAAAATAATCATTATTTGCATTTCTTATTTATGGGATGAGTGCAATAGCCTCAAATAACATAACATTTGTTTCCATTTCATGTATTATACCTATTAAAAGCTGAACTAAAATAATGGTTCCCTATTTCTATTGTTGCTATCGATATTCATACATTGGACATACACATGGTTGGCCATATCATAATTCAGGAGGCAGTAAAGAAAAAAAACATTCAGTAAATAAACATGGTCAGATGCATATATATCATTTGAGAACTAATGTAAGTATTGCAATCATAATCTGATAAAATCTCCCTTCATATACATTATTAATTATTATTCATCGCTGAATTGTGTTACCAAATACATCTCGTGGTATTATTTATGATAATCTATAGCTAATGAAAGCTTAAACTAAAAAAGTTTCATTATTTTCTCAAAAATGGTTTAAACAGCCTTGGGGCAAATGAAAATATATTCCATGTTTTCCGGAAAAAGCCTATGAAGACCTCTGCATTCTGGATGACTTCAGCATAACTGGTAAACTGTAAGAGATAGACAAAACCTTACTACAGAGAAAACTTAAATGTGATTAAAACCTACAATTTATTTTAAATGAGACTTTCTGTGTAATTAAGGGTTTCTGAGATATCCCTTGTTATTTGTTTCAATTTTGCAATACTTAAACTTTTCTTAAATGGTAAGCCATTATTTGTTTTTCTTTATTCGAGTCAAGCAAAACAATGTAATTTCAAAACTACCACAAAGCAACCAGTTGTAAAAGATTGGACTACAGCTTTAGCTAATATTATTTCCTTATTCCACTCGCACAAGGAAATAATATGTAAGAAGACCATTTCTGCTGATGTTTAAGTTAATAAGCGTGAAGTAGAAGATTAACCTTTGTAAGAATATTTCGTTGCAGCATAGGTACAGAAAGTTATATGAATATGGTACATCAGAATTTTTCTATGTGGTTTCATTAGTAACTAAGCTGATTAACAAATGCTAGCAGTTTGTGTTTTGTTATACGTATGTTGCATGTAACCACGTTTGTTGCACTTAAATTTGAAATTATTCCCAGTTATATATTACAGCCGGTCAAGTCGGTTTTCAATCTCGCTCTTTACTCGCTGCCTCTAACTGCGCCTCTTGCAACCAGTAGAGGTGCTGAACATGTGGCTGGCTGGAAGAGAGTTGACTAACGAGCTTACGAGATTCTCGTTTACTCGCAAGACTCACAAGTCTTGTTAATAGCAAGACTACGGTGTAATGAGTGGAAACTTGCAGTCAGAATGCCAATGATCTATAGTTTTGTTATAAATCAGTTTATAAACATTTATTTGAAGCAGTAATTCTGTTACCCGCTCTAATCTAAGCACATTTGAGTATATAGAACTAAAATGTTTTCCCTGGCATTGGTTTGTTTTAAACACTTTGGTAGGCATGTATACACTTCTCCTCTGTGCTACTTGGTTACTCAGAAAGTAAAGAGATACCCGTTGTATTTATATGTTATCTCTCCGCTTGACCTTATGACTTACATTCACCTTTCAGCTATCAAATGAAGGTGAATAACCGAAAGCATTGCATATGTTTATTTTGATCTGCATTTTATTACAATAAGCATGTTCTGCTGGATCAGGTTGAGTGCATTGTTCACCAGAGTTGCCAACATATGATAATATTTTCCATCAGACCAGCTCATAAAAATCTGTCAAAATTAGTCATTTCCATTATTTCTTTCAAAAATAAACATTAAAACTCAAGGTCAGCACTTTGGAACAATTTCTTGGTCAGGTCTGAAAGATGATCAAGGGAAGTGATTAACTATAAACAACGTGAGAACAGCTTCTGCAGCTACACGTTCATACATGTCTTTAACAGGCTGAAATGGTATTTTTTACTGTGAAGTTAAAGAGGGTTCAGCTGCCTTTAGATGTTTCTTAGTTTTTCCATGAAAAAGCATATCTGACCAGTGCACATTTACATTGCATTGGCAATATTGGCACCTCTAATAACCATTCCTTTATTTGTTCATTATTTGACCATTCTTTTCTAAAATGTACATACCGCAGTCTTCTGTACAATTAGACAATTAAAAAAAAAAAGAATGCATTAGCACTGCGTTCATTAAGCTGAATTCAAAATCCACTCTGATAAACACATGTGGCCATATACCACAGTGTCATGTTTGCAGAGTTGTTCAGTCACCCGAGAAGTTTGTGGCTGTTAGCTCTAAATAAAAGATAGCTGTTACATTGCTTAACAGACATTGTCTTGTAGGTAGACAAAGATTTACATCCGTTACAGTTTTTCTAAAGAAAATCAATATAATATTACTTAATAATTGCTAATAATAGCCGTCAAAAAATCTGTCATATAACTTGGCAACCCTGTTGCTCACTAAACTTTTGTATAGAATGAAGAAGTGCTATAAATCGCAATGCCAGACAGTTTCATTTATTTCAAGATCACTGCAGCTGCAGAGATATGCGAAACTGATACGTTATGAACTGTATTGACAGGTGCAAGCCAATGCAGCATCCAGACATAACATACCAGAAGTGATGATAAATCTATAGCATTCCATCAGGTGATTCTACAGCATCGTAAAGACCAAATATGTATTTAGAAAACAGTCTATAAAAATGGGCTAAAGGTTGATAAAATTATGCACATTTATCTAAACAAGAAGAACTTATACTAAAAGCAATATTTGCCTGAGATCTGTAAGATCTATTATTTCATCTGTTTAAATGATTTGAAACTCAAATAGCCAAGACAGGAATGACATTTAAATAACTCACACTAGAGAATGGGTTAAACATGGAATGTGGTATCACAGAATCTCCAGATATTAATGTACATGGTGTGCACTTTTATTACAAATAAGTATGTAAATATTTTATTACTCCTATGAAGTTTATGTTGCATGAAGTAATTCTATTTTCGGTTTTATCTGAAGTTTGAGTATGTTATACAACTATAGCAACACAAATGATAGGTGTCATCAACATTAATATCGCTGATTCAAACGAGTAAACGCATCTGGATATACATATGTGCAGTCAAACGATGAGTCATCTTGTGTTATTTCTAGGGCCTGGATTTATAAATGCAGTTTTAGCCTTTTACTATCTTCTTTTATCCTCTTTAGGTTTATAAACAATATTCCTAGCTTTTCTAGGCTTTTAAACAATCCTCCTGCCTTTTTCCTAGCTATTGAAGCAAGTCGATGACAAAAGTCTTTTAAACATAATATAGATAAAAATATGAAAACTATTTTACTTCATGGAAGCATGCTATTAACATGTACAGTAATTTAAAACAATGTATTACACAGTACACACATGCAAGAACATTGTAATTAATATATGAAGCACATGTTTTTAATATATAGCACTCATATAAAATAAAGTTCACTTGGCAGCACTATTGCTATACACAACTAGCCACATTTGCAAATTTTCTGTTGCTTTTTAATAGGCAGAAAAAGATCTTTCAACATCACAAGATGTCATTGACGTATACTTCATTCGCGCATATTCTATAACAAGAGCATTCTTGCCCTGTATAATTCCACATGTCCACTAAAAACAAAGCTAAATAAATTGCTAACAAACATTGTTAATTTGAATGAACTGAAGAACAATTGTAACTTTTCTACTGAGGTTAAAAACAAACAAAACTTAAGCTTAGCAAGTTTTAGGTCTTAATGTCCCATTTAGCTTTTTTGGCTGAATAAGATTAGCACCCAAACCGCTTAAAACATAAAAGTACTTTGAAGCTTTCTAATTTACAAGGGGAAAATAGAGTAAAACCTAAAAATCTGATACCTAATTATTACACAAGCAATTTATTCCATGGATCATATGTCAACTACTCTGCCTGTAGTTACGAGAATTCTTGAGTCGCCTTGCTCCTGAGTGCTAGTTCTCAATACACAAGACTCTCGTTGCCACACTCTCAAGAGTGGCGTGATTTACAAGTAATGAGTGAGAGTGGCACGGGTTTTGACCAGCTCTAATATATGTTTTTACTTGGTAGGGGAATTTTGTTTAACTGTAATGCATCCTTTTGATTGCAACTGTTTAAACATAATTTGGCAAATCTGAACTACATATTGTAAACTCACTGTGTAGGAGCTTAAAGCTAGAAATACAGGATTATATTGTTAGCAATAAAGTATAAATAATAACCAAAATATTCACAAGCTATAACATTGAAACACGTAAATACATTGAGATGTAAAGTGAGGAGAGATTTATTCAGCAAGCAGTTTTGCATTACTTGTAAGCAGCTTATATTTCACCTAATTTACACGAGTTGGTCCGTTTCTTCACTACAGATTTATTGCAATGAAGCGCTTCAACATATGGCTCAAAGCAATGAAAACATGCTATAACTGTTTTTGTGTTATATGTACACAGCACACATTAACCCGAAATCATCAGTTTCTTTACTACATACTTATTTCAGTAAAGTGTGGGTAACATCTTTCCTACGTCAATACCTTGTCTTCGAATAATTTTCATATTCTCAAAATTATTTTGTGTATATTACACCTAAATATTAATTTCTTCACTCTGAAATCTAGCATAAGTTTTTCATATTAACATATAGAGTATGTTCTCTTTCATAAACAGCTGGTGTTTCTACGGTTTTGGTTTTCAATGATACATTCAGCACATGAATGTTTGTTCGGTTGCCAACACTGAAGTGATGTAGGCCATGCTCTCGCACTTACTGGCACACAAAGCACCTTTCACGCACCATTACCCATGATCAAACTATCTGTAGTATACAGCCCGGAACAAACTCTACATCAGTACCATATTTCACAAATAAGAGCAACTAGACGGCAGTATTATAAAACTAAACAGTCTTGTGCATATACCTTCACATAGATCCATGTAAACCTGAAATGCAATTGCAGGATTCCACTGATTGTTGCATCCAAGCTGAAGCATTTCCTGAAACTGAATATGAGTTCATATTTATACATATGTGTGAATAACATACATGAATTAGCAGTATAAGAGTTACGCATAAAAGGATCAGGTATCAATTCATAGTACAGCAGATTAATAACCTTAATGATTACTTTATTATAGTTCAACAAAACATGATAATATGCAGTTAACACTCTGTTCCGGTCTTAACACCAAGCCCCCAACCTATAATCAAGGAAACTTTAGAGAAATTTGCAAGTCACTTACCACTCGATGACTTCAGTAACTGTTCATTGCAGCAGCGTTTGTGTATCTTCAAAAAAAAATGTTCTGTACTATAATATTAAATTACGCCACTAGATCCGGAAGAAATAAATCGCGCCAAACGACGTCTTTGAAAGCTAAGTAACAACTTCTAAGCATTGAAAACTATTTGCTATGGACCTTAGTGATTCCTTGGTGTTTTTTGGGGCTATGTTGTCACGCGAGCTTGCCTGCCTGGCGTTGCGCGGATCCCGCCATGACAGGGTAACCTGGTACGCAAGATTAAAGTTTATTTTACAGATGTCGCTTGCATTCTTACCAGGATTATGCAAAAAATGAATTTCCTTTCTATAATGTACATTTGCAGTTCTGATATCCAACAAAGCAGAATATGTACAGTAAAAACGATATACCTTTATATTAGAAATCTTTACTCCAAATACTATTAATAAACGATTCAAATTCTCTAAGGTACTTTAAATTTAATTTAACCGCATTCGTTTCTCACTTGTCCACTGTTGCATTTTATCTAACTATGGTGAGCGAAAACATGAAAAAATCTGCCGTAAACCCGAATGTAGCCGAGTTCTGACGGTACGGAGTCACCGAGGATTCTTAAAAACAATAGCGTATACTGGAAAGCGAAAACATTTCCGCAGAAACTACAGCACGGGGTATAAGCAAAATATTAATGTTCAGTTTCTTACTGTAATACAATACAATCATATTTCGTGATTGTATATTCTAGATAGGTATAGCGTCAAAATATATTAATGAACGGAAAATGAATTAGGAACATTCAGTGTGGTTGTACATATGTATTTGCGTTTATTTATTTTATATGCAAAGGGCAAACAATACCACTGATTAGGATCATTTAGTGCGTTGTACATAATGTATGTTTCCCCTTTATATCATATTTAATAACTTCACACGTAAATTCGGAGTGTTACATTCATATGACTTTCTCTACTCGTGTGTGTGTATACAACCATACTGAATGTTCCTAACTCAGTGGTATTGTTTACGCTTTGCATATGAGCAAATAAAAGAAAAGGTTTACATAAAAACACAATTCATTCTAATAAAATTCCTACTAGAATTATGACTGAAATACACATCCTAAATTTCACACAATGTAAATAAGCTTATCAAGTTAAGTGAACTTTGGACCTTACAGTTCATTTAACAAATTGCGCTGCCAAAACAACAATGGATTGCATTGCCGACTTTCATATTATACTTTAAAGAATCTCTGTACTTCAATTGTGGCATCGGATCTTGCATTGTGCGCCCGATTATGCTCCAACACCTCAGCATCGTAATACTCCCAAATGCTGCATGATGAACCTAAGAACTGGTAGCAGATGAGTTTCCAACATTTTCAGATTGTTCTGCAGATAAGGTGTGGGAACAGTGACCGGTAAGTTAACGTATGTTTCCTTCAGCTTTGGACTTATTCATGAAAGGTAATTTTTTAAATCTCGGGTCTAATATTGCTGGTAGTGCTAAAGAAGTCATGCTTTTCACATTTTCAAATTTATTTTGCACAGCAGCTAATATTTGTGTCACAACTGACTGACTCAGTGCATCCCATTCCCTGACCGCAACATTTCGTAGTGATCTATGCATCTCGCGGTTTAGGCAAATTGTTTTTGATGCAGAAACTATGACTTCCCAGACATTTCAGTCGTAATTTCATCAAATGGCTTCAAAATTGACATGTTAAGCATCGTGACCCATTCTTCTGGCGTCAATTCTGTTATGCGTGCATCCAAAGCCAATCGAACATAACGTGTGTGCTATTCCAACGGGTCTCTACTTCTTGAATGCAATTTATGCACAGATTTTCCTAAGATATTTTCAATCCTTGTTAGGTTCTCCTTAGCCACACTACTTATTTTAAAGAAACCCTCAATTATTCGGCTCTTTTCCCTTAGAATGGCTAGTGGTCCCAATCCGCGTTTCATTATTCATTTCACCGTATGAGCAAAGCATAAAACGTAAATTACATGCTTCTGTTTCATCATACCTATTGTAGCTCTGATATTTGCTGCATTGTCTGCAAAAATACATAATACTTTCCCCTTCAGACTCCAAAATAAATCATCTTTTTCCAATTCGTTTGCAAGGTTGGATGCGGCGTGTGCCTCCAGAAACCTTACTGTCTACAGAACTATAGATTGTATCGCCAAGTCATCCAATATGAAGTGACACGTTACTGCCATGTAGGATTCCGTGCACATCAATGTCCATAAGTCGGTTGTTTAACGTACATGTTGAGCAGCTTGACTCTTGTCTTCGCTTCACACATTTACTCCTCGTATTTTTCCTCTACCATTTGTCCAAGCCGTTTACGCGAAGGCAGTTTATAGCTTAGATTCATTGCGCGTGCAAAGTCTACAAAACCTTCATTTTCAACTACGGATAATGGTTGAAAATCTTTAATTGTCCTCTTCACGAGAGCATTGTCAATAGTTTTATTTTCTGAAAGGAAGTATAGCAAAACCGTGACATCTTATAATAACTAGAACTACCCACAAATAAACACAAAAAACAGAGGATTTAAATGAAGACAAATAAAAAGCTACAGCTATTTTTGTGTACACAAAGTTAATTTAGATTTGGAAAATGTTATGAACAAACTTTTGCACATTGTCTTCTATCAGGACACATTTCTGCCAATTTTAGTCTTCTGATGGTAAATGTTTGGAATTTTGCGGTAATGCAACATTGTGGACACTTTTCGGGTGTTTCAGCATTCCAGAGATCTTTTTATTATACGCCAGGGCAACATCACAAAGTAAGCACATAACTTTATTTGGTGCAACGACCGGTACCTGAAAATGGTCCTATACCACAGATAGTTTGCCTGACATGAGCAAGATTGCGTTGACTGAGGAACTGTTTGTGTAGAGTGGGACTGTGCTAGGCATTCTAAAGCGTACAGACGAATGTGGACACTCCGGTCGGTGCGTGGAACCCTTCCTTCCCAAATATCATTTCATTTCGTATAAGGTGAGCATCCACCGCTGTGAGTGGGGGTTAGGTACCACTAACATAAAAGGAAAACAATTGGGCGGGTTTTATCCGGGTCCGCCGGATTCCCCCACCATTCATTCCACCGCCTGCTCCATAATCACCTTTCCTTTCCTCCACGTCACAATCATTTTCTTCCTCATTTCCATACCAGGCTGCTGACTACTCTCTCTGAGCCAGTGTCTGCCTGCTCCTCAGTAAGCTGCTGAACCTAGGCACAAAGTCTTGAGGGGTTTGAAAGTCCTACATACAAGAAGGATATACAGAGCAAGATGAAGTCTCATACTACTTTATTGGGAAAAATGATCTCATTTAATATTTTCTACGTTTTTCAAGCACGTTTTGGGCTGCTTTAGAAAGAACTTTGCTACCTTTTAGACTAATGTTCGCTACTTTTCGTACTACAAATCTGGCAACCCTGAACACTAGCCACAAATATAGATGAACAGATGACGTAGCTTTCAAAGAGCATTGCCGGACTTAATCGTACCGACATTGCATTAATGGACATCCGGTTTACTCACAGCTACGGCCAGCAGTAAAGATATTTCTTAAGGGCAAATTGTATGGGGAAACGTGGGGAGAGGTATACAAATAAATAATGTAAATGAAATGTTTAACTCCTTAAACACTTTCGTAAAAATCCATAGTTCTAGTTTTTCACCCCACGTAAAGAAAATGAATAACGCTTCTAAAAATGACTGCCTAACAAGGGCTATAAAAATATCTGGAGACGTAAAAGAGAACTTTACTTAGGAACTAGGGAAAGCAACTGTGACAGACGTAAACATCACCATGAAGTGTACTGCAAAATCTTGAAAGAGGTTATAAATGCAGTGAAACAGCATTGTTATGGGAAACAAATAGAGTCCTCACACACTGAGCGTAGAAGATGTGGAACATCATTAAAAGGAGACCGATAATTGTCGTCCATAAAACGATATAATCATATAATAAATCAAGTGACCACAAAATATGATCCTCAGCAGATAGCAACTACACTTAATGAGTATTTCATTCAAGTAGCAGTAAACCTATGGATAAAGAATCAATGTAAGAAACATCCAAGTCTTATCCTAAGGAATCCCGTCTGAAAAAATTCACATTTTGGAGAATGTACCCACAAGTGCAACTGACATAAAGAAAAGTAATAGAATCCCTCAAAACCAATAATTC
This sequence comes from Hymenopus coronatus, assembly GCA_030762935.1. Taxonomy (NCBI): domain Eukaryota; kingdom Metazoa; phylum Arthropoda; class Insecta; order Mantodea; family Hymenopodidae; genus Hymenopus; species Hymenopus coronatus. The sequence continues at coordinate 532,209,021 of CM060900.1, read as the reverse complement.
ATCACGATATGATGAAATAACAACAAAAATGTTCAAACTATGGGCTGATATTATTTGTAAATCTTGAAGTCATATTTTTAACATGGACGCTCCTGGATAGATTAAAATGTTCAATCGTTAAGCCATTATACAGGAAAGTGCAAAACTCACAAATGCCAAACTTTAGACCAGTATCCTTACTATACTTTTTTCTAAGATATTTGAAAAAATTATATTTAAAACAATTTATCATCCCCCAGATAATTATGATATTTCAGCAACGGAACAGTTTTGATTCAGAAAGAACATGTCAACCAACGACACGATCTACAAGTTAACTAATGAGCCACTTATATCCTTGGACGCCAACTTAGTACACTAGGAATACCCTGTGATCTATTGAAAGGTTTGACTGTGTTAATCATAAAATAATTATCACACTATGGTATTAGGGGCAAAGGACAACAATACATTTCATCTTATTAATCAAACAGAAAACAAAACATAATAAACGTGTCGAATAATAGAAATGCATACGCTGAATGTTCTGAAATAAAAAATAGGTGTGCCACAGGGTTCTATACTGGGCCCCTTATTATTTTACGACCCCACGCTTCTCTCCGATTCAGAATCTGTTCTACTCCTAAAAAGACATCTATTCCAGGATCTTCCCTGATTCAGAATTTGTCTGCTTCTAAAACGGCATTTGACCACTGTCTTCTCTCTGAATCAGAGTCTGTCTGCACCTAAACAGACATTTGACCCCAGGCTTCTCCCTGGTTGACAGTCTGTCCGCTTCTAAACAGGCATCTGACCCCAGGCTTCTCCCTGATTCAGATTCTGTAGCGCCTAAACAGTCATTTGCCTCCAGGTTTCTCCCTGATTCAGAGTCTTCCCGCTTCTAAACAGGCATCTCAACCCAGGCTCCTCCCTGATTGAGAGTCTGTACTCTCCTAATCAGGCATCTGACAACAGGCTTCTGCCTGATTCAGATTCTGTCTGCGCCGAAACAGGCATCTGAACCCAGTCTTCTCTCTGAGTCAGAGTCTGTCCGCTCCTAAAGAGACATCAGACTCAGGTTTCTCCCTGATTCAGATTCTGTCTGCGCCTAAATAGGCATCTGACCCCAGTCTTCTCTCTGATTCAGATTCTGTCTGCGCCTAAACAGACATCTGACCCCAGGCTTCTCCCCGATTCAGATTCTGTCTGCGCCTAAACAGGCATCTGACCCCAGGCTTCTCCCTGATTCAGAGCCTCTCTGCACCTAAACAGACATATGACCCCAGGCTTCTGCCTGATTCAGATTCTGTCCGCTCCTAAACAGGCATCTGACCCCAGGCTTCTCCCTGATTCAGAGTCTGTCCGCACCTAAACAGGCATCTGACCCCAGTCTTCTCCCTGATTCAGATTCTGTTGCGCCTAAACAGTCATTTGACTCCAGGTTTCTCCCTGATTCAGAGTCTGTCCGCTTCTAAACAGGCATCTAAACCCAGGCTTCTCCCTGATTGAGAGTCTGTACTCTCCTAAACAGGCATCTGACAACAGGCTTCTGCCTGATTCAGATTCTGTCTGCGCCTAAACAGGCATCTGACCCCAGTCTTCTCTCTGAGTCAGGGTCCGACCGCTCCTAAACAGACATCTGACCCCAGGCTTCTGCCTGATTCAGATTCTGTCTGCGCCTAAACAGGCATCTGACCCCAGGCTTCTCCTCGATTCAGATTCTGTCTGCGCCTAAACAGGCATCTGACTCCTGGCTTCTCCCTAATTCAGAGCCTCTCTGTGTCTAAACAGACATCTGACCCCAGGCTTCCCCCTGATTCAGATTCTGTCCACTCCTAAACAGGCATCTGACCCCAGGCTTCTCCCTGATTCAGGTTCTGTCTGCGTCTAAACAGGCATTTGACCCTAGTCTTCTCTCTCGGATTCAGAGTCGGTCTGTGCCTAAACAGGCATCTGACCCCAGGCTTCTTCCTGATTCAGATTCTGTGTTCACCTAAACAGGCATACGACCCCAGGCGCTGGCTTGTTAGTCCTGGATGTATAAGTATTATATAATATATGGGTAAATAGTGGAAAAGGGAGGAGAAGAACAAGAATTATTACTTCAAAAACGTCATAGCTATTAGAATTATGAAAACTGTAAAGCATTTACCTATAAAGTACAAACAGAAAAAATATCATAAAATCTGAAGGTATAATTTATGACTATCAGTGGACAGAACTAGGGGACATTGGGAGTGAAATTTTGACTTTAATCGGTCAAAAGTAAAAAATTGCTTCTTTTTTATATTAAGAATAGTTGTTGGAACATTTTAGCTTTTCGTCGTGACTTTGGGCTCTACAGCTATTTAAAGACCGTACAATGCATCTGTTTCATAGTATATTATTTCATTAAACAGCGTTTTTCTCAAAATTGCACTCTCACACCTTCAAAATGTTCCACGTGTCTCGGTTTTTGTTTACATACAACTTATATTATCAAGAATGTGTAGAAGCATCTATAGTAATATTACAACGCACAAACTTTTCCTAACACCAATAGTAATATTTCAAAAAATTATATTGTTTTGACAAAATGACTAATTTTAGGGATTCAAGTCTAACCTTTTAAAACATTTAATAGTTAAGTAGTACAAGTTTTTCAAATATTTAATGTATCTGTAAGTGGTTCTAAGCTCCAATTCAGAAAATGCCAAAACATTTTAAAAAAAATTGAGGGGCGTGGAACATTTTAATTATGGAATAGTTTTATATAATACAATTTTTTAAATAATTTATAACTTGCAAATATTTTTTCCGTTTTAAATTAAATTTGGTACTTGTATTAATATAGTGACAAAGCAATCCCAGTAATAATTTCAGAAACATTTATATTGAAATACAAAAGTGTGACATTTCACTCCCAGTGTCCCTTTACAAGGGACACACACATTCACGGTAAACGATGGAGGTCAAGGTATAACTTTGTTTATTAGTTTTACAGTTTAGGATAGCTAGGATAGTGACACTAGTTTTTGACTCTTTTTGCAAAATTAATTACATATTTGAATACTGCATCAACTCTCATTGAGAATCATTCTTATTATCTGATAAATAATAGCCAGGAAGTGTTAATACCGACAGCGTCAGGTGGCTCAGGCGTTTCGTCTGGGCCTGTCATTTGGAAGGTCCGGGTTCACTCCCCGTTGACCGCGTACTCTGGTCCTGGGGTTTTCCCGTGGTTTTCCCGGGGCCGCTTAGGCGAATGCTGGGGTACTGCATATCTACCCTTCATTCCTTCATTTCATTTCCCTTCATCTTTCAGGTCGGCGCAGGTGTGGCTTGAGACTTTGCACGCAGATGGCACGGTTGTTTGCCTCGAGAGAAACTATCTTCCCCCTGGTTGCGCTGGTTGAGGCTAGGTGCCGTTGCAGAAGCCTCCTTCCGGCCTCCCGGCACCTGTATAGTCTCCGTGGTATGCCAGGGCTGCTCCGTCGTTTCCTGTGTGCTGACGTGGTTTCCTCTCCTCCGGATGGGGGTGGGAGGCCGCAATAGATCAGTATCGGGTCACAGTTGCCGAGGTGTCCCCGCTGTTAAATGCTCTACCCTCTTCCCTACCATGATACGGTGTTGAACCTTTTACTATAAACTTGAGCTAACTTGACCCTTACTGGGCTACTTTGACCCAACTTTGCAAAATATATTATTTTATAAATATACATATATAGGCAGAGCCATAGCCGAGTGGGTGGAATCAACGTCTCCCATCTAGATGGACCGGGTTCGATCCCAAACACCTGGACCGGGTTTTCTTCTGGTGCTCCGGTTTTCCCGCCACTCATTCCACCAGTTGTTCTATCATCACATTTCCTTTCATTAATTTCGCTTGCATTTCATATCACCCACTTCCTCATGCTCATTTCTGGCTACGACCCGAACACTCGTTCCAGGCTCTCCATTCTATGGTTACGTGCCGTTGGCTCCCCGACAGGCATCTGAACCCTAGGGATCCGCTTGTAAGTCCTAGGAGGGTGTGAGTCCCACATAAGGGGAGGGTAAGCCGACTACAAAACGAAACATACCTATATTATTATTTTATGTTGTATCCAGTGTGAAAATTGGAATTATTACTATTCATATTACGAGGTACGTCCAGAAAGTAAGTTCTGTTTTAATTTATCTCCGCTGCAGCGCTGCTATCGCAGTTCCGCACATGCGCTGTAGACGCTCTGTACCAAGGAGAAGAAACGTGCGCCATTTTGAGATCGCTGTCAGCCACATACGCTTTAACGTGCTTGTTTACAATGTCGGTGTTGATTGAAAATCCCGCCGCTTGTGAAATCAGATCTGTGATTCGTTTTCTGAATGCTAGGAAAGTGAAACCAATTGAAATTTATCGGCAAATTTGCGAAGTTTACGGACAAAATGCAATGAGTGGTTCAATGGTGAAGAGATGGGTCCGACAGTTCAATGAAGGACGTAGTGAAGTGCACGATGAAGAACGAAGTGGGCGTCCATATTTGGTTACAGAAGAACTGGTTTACGTGATTGATGACAAGATCCAGGAAAATAGCAAGTTTACAATTAGTGCTCTCGCTATGGAATTTCCTCAAAGCTCAGATCACTAATTCATGAAAGTGTTACCGAAAAACTGAAATTTCGGAAACTTTACTCACGTTGGGTACCAAAGATTCTTACTGAGCAACACAAACAAAACGGATGGGTAGTGCACTTCAGTTTTTAACCCGTTATGATGAAGACGGCGAAGAATTTCTGACACAGATAGTCACAGGAGATGAGACTTGGGTTTCTTACGACACCCCGGAAAGTAAGCGGCAATCAATGAAATGGAGGCACACTTCATCCCCAGCAAAGGTTAAGCCGAAACAAATCTTGACACCTCGAAAAATTATGTGCTCAGTGTTCTGGGACTGGAAAGGCATTTTACGCATTGATTTCTTGCCACGTGGGCAAACAATCAAAGCAGATGTTTATTGCGAGACTCTTAGGAAATTGCGCCGCGCAATACAGAATAAGCGCCGAGGATTGCTGTCAAAAGGCGTTGTTTTTCTTCACGACAACGCTCGACCACACACTACAAATGTGACGAAAAACCTCCTACAGGGATTTGGCTGGGACGTGTTTGACCATCCTCCGCACAGCCCTGACCTCGCTCCTAGCGACTTTCATCTGTTCTTACATCTCAAGTCTTTCCTTGGCGGTCAACACTTCAACAATAACGAAGAGCTGAAAGAAAATGTTTCCAACTTTTTGAAGACACAGGCGGCAAACTTCTATGAAGAAGGTATACAAAAACTTGTGCCACGCTATGACAAATGCCTGCAAACTTTCGGTAGTTATTTGGAAAAGTAGTTTAAGAGTTGTAGAATTTTGTGCAATAAATAATTATTCTGTATCTGTACACAATTTAATTGTATTACCAAACGGAGCTTACTTTCGGACGTACCTCGTAAATAGAAGAGTTCAAATTTTGGAATGTCAAGTAATTTTATGACTATGGCATTTCAATACCATGAGCAATACCATGAACTGTAAGGTCTTCAAAACACCGCATTTTCTCAATTTTGAGTCTCCAAGAGTAATAATGTATCTTATTTCATATTGGATGCACAATAAAATGTAAAGTACATTTGGGAATTATACTTTTTATCTTATACTACATTCAATATGAAATATGGTTTATTACTCTCATATATTAGGGGGGTCCAAAATTGGGGAAATCTATTACGTTTTAGATAAAGTGATCACTGTGTTGAATCGTCATAACCCTAAAATTTATAGATTTCGTAATATGTTGAGCTCATTTATGCAACATGAGAGCAATAAATCCAATTTTTATATTGAATACAATATAAAATGAAATAATACAGGTAAGTATATCTTTAGACTTTTTATAAAGTTAGGCCAAAGTAACACACTAAGAACCAAATGAATTCCAGTTTATGGTAAAAGGTTCAATACTGTAGTGTAGTAACACTCCCTGGCTATAATTTATTAAATAAGAATGATCGTGAAAATGTTGATGCATTATTCAAATTTCAAAGTTAATTTAGTTAAAAGAATTTGAGGTGTTACACTCACACAACTTTCTTTAGTTTTTCTACAAACTTCTTCCAAAAAATTATTTTTCATTCCACACCGTGCTAATCGAGATAAACATTAGAAGAACGTACTTATTATTCAGTTCGTTATTAGAAGAAGGGAACAAACGGAACACACTAGGCTAAAGGGACAGTCAAATGTTTTAAAAGTTGTGCTTATGCGATTGTCATTGCAATTCACTTCTTTGTTTGCCCAAGAGTAGAACAAAAGAAAAACGGACACTTCCTATCTGAGAAAAGTATAAGTACTTTACTATTGAAACAAATGACAAGCAATATCCCGTCAAAGGTTACCTCTACAACAAAAATGTAAAGGACATAAATTGTGTGTTTTACGAGATCTACAGCTTTTGTGCAGTAAGGCTTTGGCTGTCTCTTACGGTTTAGCTGTTTTGCAAAATTCGGCAAAATTCAACAAAATTGCAGAGCTCTTCAGAGGCTATTCCCAGAAAAATCAAGATGAACATTTTATTTGAGATGTCAGTATCTTTAATATATGGTATTTTAATCAAAATCGTTGAGCATTTTTGAGAAAATGAAAATCTTCGAAAATTTGTCCATGTAAAGGGTAGGGGGATTTTCTTGAAAATCTTCATGTTGCATTCTTTGAAGATACTAAACATAAATACCAAGTTCGGTATTTAACGGTATTTTCTTTTTTGAGATAAACTGTCCACAAACACGCGCGGACCTCTTTCTAAAAATGCCTTTTGTTTTGTACTCAGGAGGCCTCAGAACATATATTTTAGGTGAAACCTTGACATCGAAATTTTCGGTGAAATACAGTAGGGACCTTCTCTCTCCACTATATACATATGGGCTAGAGAAAGTAAAAAGTGTCCAGAATTAATAGCACTACTGATCTTTAGCAAACAATGCAGCAATATTCATTATGCGTTGGAAATCAGAGAGTTCCACAGCTGTAGGTGTGACATATTAAGAATACAATTAAAAAGCCTTAAAAATTTTAACTAACACATTTAGACATTATTCTAAAAAGTTTAAACAAAAAACAGATAAGATTGCTATAAAGCTGAGAACGATTTGAAGTAATCGTACAAGTTAAAACTATTCGTGATATTTGAGTGTTTTTTGTTATACATAAAAGTACATATGACATACAAACCTGGAAAGTAGAATAATTGGAATGTTTTAGGCCGCGCCGTGGTTGAGTGGTTTGACCACTCACCTCAATTTTGATCCCTGGCGACGGTTTGTGGGATTTGTGGTGGACAGCGGCGCGGAGGTGAAGTTTTTTCCGGGTTTTCTGGTATCCTTCACCATCGCATTCCACCGGTGCTCCATCTTCATTCCATGTATCATCAGTGTTATCGTCTGTGGTGCCATAGTAGTAAAAGCGGGCGTTAAACGCCACCAAAATGGAATATTTACATTAATAGTTTAATAGAAAATCATTTTAGCTAATAATAACTTAGTGTGTGTGTGTGTGTGTGTTTCCTTACGAAACCTAAACATTACTTTGATCTCAAGTAAATAACACAGAAAATCTTACCTTAAGTTTTAGAAGAAGTCGTGTTACACAAACAAAAGTACACATCTTTAAGCATACTGTTTATTTCAGAATATATTTTTTTGGAATGCGTCATATCCAAAATATCTATTATTAATATTTGGAATTTTTCAATACGCTGTTATCCTTTTAAAATCCTGTTGCAATTGTACGAAGACGGTATGATATTTTAAATCCAGCACATAGCGTTCAGTATCTAAACGTTTGGCGATCGATTTTCCTTTGTATCCATAACAAAATGTGAGTTGTAAATATTTTCAAAGGTTTGCCTCGATAAAATGAAGCAGATAGAAAAATAGGTTCGTAGCATACTTTATACAATACCCGTTACCATTGGAGAAAAGAAATGCAGTTTTATTTATAGACAGTATGACTGAAAACTTGAAATTCCAAACTAATATGTTAGCCTTTTGAAATTTATACCACATGTGTAATATAAATCAAATAAGTTTTAGCACAGATTTCATCCATTTTGCTCTAATGGTTTGGAAGTTATGGTCAATTTTTCTCGTTACAAAGAAAGTCGCTTGCGACAAAACTAATTTAAATTTTGGTCCAATATTTTAACCCTAGGTTCGCAGTACATCTGCTCTTTGAAATTTCCCTAGGTTTCTCTGTTTCTACTTTGGTTTGGACACCAAAACATTTTAAAGGTATGAATCTGCTTTTTTTTTTTTTTTTGTTTTTTTTTTTTTTGTTATAGAAATACATTTTTTGTGTTTGAGAATTAAAAACAAATGCTGTAATACATCTGACAGTAAAACCTAGGGCAATTATTATTCATTGTACTTCTGTGAACATGTACAGCAACTTTTATTTGTGTAATAGAAAAACTGCTCCGCAAGGAGCATTTTACAGGAAGAAAACTGCTTAAAGTATCAACTGCGAGAAAACAGGGAAAGATACGAATGCATGGCTCACATTAAAAACCACCATGTTGGTAGGTTGGGCCCAGCTTTCCTTTTCCTCTCCTCTGCTGCTGCATTTTCTGTTCTCGTCTTCTTGCATTGCTGCTTTTCTTCTGCACAATTTTGCTTTTCATTTTGCCTGGTGCGTATGAGATCTCGTCGAACTGGGGTTTTTCTTGCCAAGTCCAGTACAGTGTAACCTTTATGCCTTAACTAAAGACATTTAAAAATGGCGCCTGGTGCCAAATTATAAATTTTTTGTATTCAGGCATGTTTAAATTATATTATGGAATTAAAATTAAAAAGGTCGACTCTTTTTTGTAATTTTTCATGAATTTCAGTCATACATACCCTTAATTACAGTGGTTCTCAGCGTCCCATTATATTTTGCACAGAGGCCTCTTTATCAGGCTTGAGGTTCTTTTACGTGCCGTAAACCTACGACACGAGACTAACGGCTTTAGTTCCCTTCCGAAGTAAGCCATGCTAAGGTTGTTTACGCCCGAAAAAAATCCATCATCCTCTGACGGGTTCAAACCCGCGACCATGGGTATATGAGGCTAGTATGGTAACCACTACACCATGGAGGGTAACAAGATTGGAGAAAAGCCATGTGAACGTAACAGATACGAGTTTTAAAATTATTACATAGGCCCTTTGTTGCAGCTGTTTTAACGACTAAACTAGATCAAATGCTTGGCTGTAATGCAATTTACTTGTACTTTAACTTTAATTGTTAGGTACTACTGATTGATTTATTGAATTACTTGGATATTCCAATCGTTCCAGGTTCTCCATTCTATGGTTTCGTGCCATAGTCTCCCCGACAGGCATCTGACCCCAGAGCATCCGCTTGTAAGTCCTAGGAGGGGGTATCAGTTCTAACTAGGGGGAGGGTAAGCCGACCACGAAACGAAACTTGGTAACTCGTTTTTGCGTTCCGATTTTGTTACTGTGCTGCCTTAAACCCCTCAAGTCCGAGACTCAATCGACTCGCCCTATTTCCATTGGTTAAATGCATATCCGAGTAATCATCCCCACGCTTTTACTTCTCGGTAGCTTTTTAGAACCCCACCTACTATAAAATGGGGAAATATGCATATACTGGTGCGCTATTGGTTGAGCGAATTAGTTAGGGGTAATTGAAATTGAAAGAAGTAGAAGCATGCGCTAGCAAGCAGAAGGAAGACACAGAGCATTTTACTGTGACTTATTCAGTTATAAGTAGAGTGGTGTTCATCTCCTTGTAGTCAGATTGCTTCAGATGTGAACTTCTATCAAGGTAAGTGATCGCGAGTGGACAGTGTGCTGATATTTTATTCACAGTTTAATGCTGATGGTCACATCTAACTTGCATAAGAAATCTTTTTGCTTGGATTATTATGAAAGTTTTGTTACGAAGCGCATGCTAAGGACCCTGGAACGCACTAACACGTGGCACTTAGCGGTCGCAATGAGCGATGATATATACTATGTTTCAATGGGCAATTGAAGTCGATTTGAGTACGTTTACCGTATTGAACACTGCATGAAAACGCGGATTCAAATCATATTGAATGTTAGATCCCATCCTCATAAAAAGATCGGATCGAAATATGGAAACACCAAGAAGACCAGATCAACAGAGGGACGATTTCGAGAAAAATCTGTAATATGTGACGTTACGAATTCGTAGTTCACGTAACCCTCGATAGATAGTGCTATGCAAGCAAATCCGATACAGTTCGGGGTCATTCGGAAATGCTCGACTATTATCACGCTCTTTCAATAAATGCTCTATGGAAACGAACCAGGCCTTTGCAGGTTCTTTATACTTATTGCTTATTTTTCACTTTCGCAACTTGTGTGTTCTCCCTTCCTATGAAAATTTATATGCATATAATCATGAATGAGCACATTGTATCTTTTACTTAAATAAAAAATTTAAAATTGTTCTTTGACAAAATTAACTGCGACTATTGAAGGGAACAAAAAACAAAACAAAAAAACTTTTTGGGTTGGTTTGTCTGTCTGTACATATGAAACAATTCAGCGATTCCTTTAAGTACAAAGTAGACTTTTAATATAGAATTTGAGGAAAATTTACCGATACATTTAATAAGTGTTTAAAATCGGTATGATAAGTAGTTTGGGGGAGAGCCTCCTGGCTAACTACTACTTGTAGGAAGTTGAAATCTTACACGAGATTTTAACATACATGTTCAAAAATTTAAAATCGATTCAAAATAAGAGTAGTTCAGATGGACAATCTCCTATTAAGATGAGCTTTTTAGAAAAAAAAATCCAAAATGTCCACCATATATCTTATGGAACGCATAACAAAATTTTTCGTTTGCATCTGAATTTTATCGGTGCGGGTGCATTTGCACTCTAACTTTTTGCTAGCTACATAGTCGGTGGTTGAATACAGATCGATAATTCAAGTCCAAGATCTGGTGACCAATAATGATTTCCCTTTGTATCTAGCCGAAACAATGAAAACATAGATGCTAAATTACTCTAGAATTTGCCATTTCAACCCGATACAACTAACAGAAGGAACATTCGATTTTAGCAACCTTAATTGGATAAGAAGGCAACAATCAAAATATGATACTCCAATGTATAGCGCACTTTCAGGAGTTACTGGAACTACAATCCCGTATAACATAGAGAGGATAGGGAATGAATCCCTCTGCCGTTCTAGTTACCTGGAAAACACTTCCTTATTCAAATCCTTTTGAGGACGGTAAACAAACTCTTCTGCTATACTTGTTGCACGGGGTAGTCGCATATTAATGCTTTTTATTTCTCTGTGTTAGATCATAACAAAACCACTCTTGTGGTTTATATAGTTTGCAATGTAAAGGTATTCTCAAATATAAATAACTTCAAAACCTGCTTATAATACACAGATAATAATTATATGTTTACCAGGTTCGCCAACGTAATTCCAAGTTGACCAACATAAATGGATGTTTACATTATTTTCGAAACTTGCGTATTCAAAACGATCTCAATTCGACTGTCTCATATTTGCGTGAAATGCAAATGGCTTTTAAAAACTTTTTCCTTTTGATGACGTCAGATTTTTACGCAACCACACCAAAACCATTCATAAATGAACTTCCAACTTATTTTATGGGGGGGGGGGAAGGAATCTATGAGTACAAAAATAAACTAAAATAATTGTAAATGGGACCAATGTTTTCATTTGTTCTTAAAAGCTTCAATTTTGGGCAATTTTTTTTTTTTTTTTTTTTTTTTTTTGGGAGGAAGGGCCTTTATTTAATTTTACTTAATTCACATCTCTCCCTGTCGGTGAGACATTTCTTTGTGATTGATACTTGTAGGGTATGTCGTCCGCTGGCAAGAGTTCGTCAGGTTGCTGACCAATCATAATGTAAGCATGCATATCATCGGCGTTGCAACTCCTACGTGGTTCCGGGGAAATATACGCGCGTTCTCATGCATGAGTGGTCAATTGTTTGTAATCTGATAGTTTGATTTCATTCTGTGAAAATTTTAGTTGTGTTACACATAGTGATTCCGTAAAGATTTACATTTATAATCGTTAGTACCTCTTATATATCGCGGACATTGCTCTTGTTCTCGTCCAAGAACTACCACAGATGACACTGTAATTTGAAAATGTCTTACAGCCGTGATATAAGAGTTGAAGTTACGTTAGCCGAAATAATACGTTTAGTGAAGTACAGGACCCAATTATGAATGGAATAGATAAAGTAACTAGTGAGAAATGGGAAAAAGTAGTTCAACATACGAGAGACGTGATAGAGAATGCATGGAAAGAAGAAAGTATTTTAGAGAAAGCAGTGGAACGTGTACCGCTGTAAACGGACAGCTAGCAAATATAACAAAGGCGTACCGAGATGGCCACGTGTCAGCAGGAATGTCAATCACAAGGTAATTCTCACAAGGTAATAGTTGAACCCAACTGTTTCTTAGTTCAAAATAATTTGAAAGTATTCCATTGTGCTTAATACAACATGATAATAGTGAGTGTTTACAATACATTTTGTTATTTAAACGCTTTGTTAATTTGCGTAAATCTGCACCTCCCAAACACACACACACGCGCGGTGGAGGGGTTTTTTAGTCGGTAGGCCCATCCTGGGAGACCCCGACACTCCGCGCATGCCAGCCCGGGTTAGTCCTTAAGGTGGATTTTTCCCCTCCACTTGAAACTAAAAAAAAAAAAAAAAAGGACAGCCACGACTCGCTAAGATGGCCAAGAAGAGACTGCGCAGACTCGCCGCTGCTAAGGCAGCACCCATCGCCTCTTCCTCGGCAGCCGCCGAGGAGGCAGCTTCTCCGTTGCTACCGGTCCCGGCAAGCCCTGCCTCGCCGCCGGCCGCCACCACACGCTCGCCGCAACTGCTGCCGCAGTTGCCGCCATCGCCGCCACCTCCGCCGCCCAGCTCCACGCCGCCGCCGCCCCGGTTCAGTGCCGTGGTACGGGGGGTCCCTAGGGACCTTTCCACCCGGCACCTCCTCGCCGCAGCGAAATCCAAGTGGCCTTCTTGTTTGAGGGCCACAAGGATAATTTGCAACCGGGGACCTACACCACTTGTGAGGCTGGAAATCCAGGATCGTTCGGACCTCGACGCTGCCTTGGCGTCAGGGTTGCCCTTGTTAGGGCAACTCCTGGTTGTCGAGGCTAGCAAGACGGAACGTAACCGGCCCTGCCGTCGCTGTTGTGCCTTCGGGCATAACGCCGACTCCTGCTCCGCGACGCCGCGGTGCCACTACTGTGGCTCCGCCAACACCACCGCTGAGTGCACTGAGCACAATCTTCGCCGTCGCCGCCGGTTCTGTGCCACCTGCCGTGGCACAGGACATTTCACAGGGCAAGCGCAGTGCCCTCTCTACCCAAGGAGCAGCACTTCCTCACCACCTCCTGCGCGCCGCACCACTCCACCGCAGACATCAACCACCGAGGCCTCACCACCTGCACTCTCAACCGACGCAGCGACGCGAGAAGCCATTCAGGACCTCCACGCGGAGATCCTGAACGTCGGCGCTCGACTAGCTGCTCTGGAAGAGACATGCAGCCTCCTCACGCAGAAGCTGCAGGAATTGCAAGCTTTTAACGCCGCAGCAGCCACCAGCCAGCAGACTACAGCCGCCGACCTGTCCACCAGGATCGACGCCCTAATGCAGCCTCTGAGGCAGGTTCTCCTGCAGCAAGCTGCATACTCTGCTGAGCTGTTCCAATCCAAACGACAGCAACCCAACACTGCTCCTCCTCCTGTACAGGCTGAGGGGCGCGCACAACGGCCACCCACACAGTGGAAGACTACCGGGAGCTTCGTGGAGCAATTCCGAAACAGGTACAAGCCATAAGATCTACGTCCTATTCTCTCCTCTATTTCCACCCCTTATTTCCTCTCAAACATCACTTCTACTCCCTAGGCTGCAGTCAGGTTTCATGGCTGTTAGCCTAGAAACAACCTTTTACCCGCTCCCGCACAACGTGCGGCAGCTTCCTATCTTTCGCCTACTAATGCGGGTGCATCAGCGGGACCGCGCAAAGCCACGAGATTCTCAACAAAATCGACTGTTATAACGTGGAGGGGTTTTTTAGTGGGTATGCCGCATGAGGAAGCGGAGAGTCCCACATATCCTCCCAGCCATTGCACTTCGGCTGGGGGTTGAATGCGTAATGCATTTTTCCCCTCCACGGTAAAAAAAAAAAAAAAAGGACAGCAGGGACTTCGACTCTTATAGATGGATCCAGCTACAAGGGCAGCATTCGACGCAGGCATGGCCTACTACAACACCGCTAGCCATGCCAGAGGTCAGTGGGCGCGGGCGCGCCGTGCCGCCTTGCTGCGGACAATGGAGACGCCTTCCGCCCCACCTACTAAGCCGCCTCCTGCCACGCCACCTACCGCCATGGAGCAGACAGCCTTCACCGCCGCCGTACCGGTATCCAGGAGGAAACCGGCCCGGCCTCATCCGCCGACAGCCTCCGCCGCCGTGCCGGCTCCCAAGCGGGAACCGACCCGGCCCAAGCCGCCGACTGCTCCAGCCGCCGTGCCGGAACCCAACCGGGAACCGGCCCGGCCCCAACCGCCGACCGCCTCCACCGCCGTACCGGAACCCACCCGGGAATCGGTGCGGCCTTCTTCGCACCATGATGGCCAACTTACAGTGGTCGTCATAGGGGTCCCGAGGGACCTCCCATCCCGCTTCGTGCTGGATGCCGCACGCCGCCTTTGGCCCTCTACAGTGAAGGCCAACCGGATCACATCACCTCGGGGACCCACATCGCTGGTCCGCCTCCACCTGGGGTCCGCGCCTGAAGCCGAAGCTGCCTCGACATCACGCCTGCCCTTGTTAGGGCAACAGCTACGTGTCGAGGCTAGCAGAAGTGAACGTCCGGTCCCCTGCCGACGCTGCTGCACCTACGGACATCGTTCGGAGGATTGCCACGCCGCACCGAAGTGCCACTACTGTGAGGCAAGCTCGCTCACAGCCGCTTGCTCCAACCATGATCTACGCCGTCGACGCCGCTACTGCGCTACCTGCTCCGGGAACTCCCACTACACAGGGCAAGCCACGTGCCCCCTGTATCCCCGGAGTAGGCCTTCACCTCCACAACCACCAGACTCGACACCGAACACTTCACCGACGGACACCTTTCTGAAGGACGACGTAGACTCCATAAAACAGAACATCGCCACCATCCAGGCGGCTACACACCACCTCGGCCTCCGTCTCGAGGAACTTCAGAGGGAAACCAAAGAACGACTCGCAGCATTGGAGGCCAAGCACCAGGACTCAGATCGAGTTGCAGGTGAAAACGGCGCGGTGCTTGCGTCCATCCAGCGCCAGCTGGACCGCACAGAGAGCCACCTCGTCCATCCACCTTCCGAGGACAACGACGACCAGTGCCCGCGGCTGGGGTCTCTTGAGGCTGCGGTCGTGGGTGTCCGAGAGCTGCAGCACCAACTTCACCAATCAATATCGAAGCAATTACACGACCTTCAGACTGGACTTACCACGGACATTCTCTCCTACATCGCTACCGGTCCAGCCCCCAGGGGAAGGAAGCACCGGTAGTGCCGTCATCATCACCACAGGGAGAGAGTGGCAGCTCTCCCTACACTTCCAATCCCATGTTTCACAAACAACTCCCAACCACCCACAATTTCCTTAACTCCTCACCAATAATTCGCTACGGGGGCCGGCTGGGCCTCGGTCAAGCCGGTCTACTAGCACAACCCTCACCCCTGGCGGCCGCACAGCGGGCCAGTTCACCTTTACCTTTTACTGCACGGGTGAAACAGCGGTACCGCAGTATCCTTACCTTCCAATACCGGTGGAGGGGTTTTTTTAGTCGGTAGGCCCATCCTGGGAGACCCCGACACTCCGGGCATGCCAGCCCGGGTTAGTCCTTAAGGTGGATTTTTCCCCTCCACTTGAAACAAAAAAAAAAAAAAAAAAAAAGGACAGCACTAAAATCAAGGCCAAGGGAGCAGACATCTAGGGCCCCCCGACCACAACCAGCAGAACAGAAGCAGAGAAACACGACTGCTCCCACTAACACCGAGGGGCAGTGGTACACACAGGATCGTCGTGGCAGAAACCGGCCAGTACCCGAACCCTGCCCCTCAAGAGCTGTTGGAGACCGGGTCGCTCCCAGTCTGCCACCAGCACAGCACGAGCGCACCCCCAACGCGACAAAACACAAACACACACACGTTACAGCACAAACACATACACAGAAACCACAGTCACCGTTGGGAGATTCAATCTTCAGCCCAACTGCGCTCACCACTCGGGAAGCATTTGAAAATGGCTTGGCCTTGAGGGGACTCCTAACACACCTAGGATGCCCTCCAGATATAGCTTTTAATAAATTCATAGAACACAGCAAATGGCTCCTGGAACTATTATCAGATAAAGACATAGAACCACTGTACCTGTATAATTACCTCGCCAGATATCTCACAGTACTTTCGGACTCTCGTCATGGCTAGTACACCCATTGTAAACATAATATACTGGAACTGCAACAACCTCCGACGCAAGCGTAAAGCACTCTCAGACTTTTTAGTCAGGAACTCTGTTCAGATTGCACTGCTGAACGAGACACATCTAGGTCCAGAAGACCGCTTCACGGTACCTGGGTACAAAATCTACAGAAACGATAGAAACCGAAGAGGCGGAGGAACAGCGGTGGCCGTCCAAAACTCGCTAACTCACCATCAAAAACACGTGCCACAACTAAACCGTCTGGAAGCCACAGCGGTAAATGTGCAATTGCATAACGCCGCAGTAACGATTATAGCAGTATACAACCCTCCAGGCGATATCGACGTGGAGGATGTAGATAAAATTATGCGCCTCGACCATAAGGTGATTGCAGCTGGTGACTTAAACGCCAACCATCACCTTTGGAATTGTAGAATGACAAACACTTCAGGCACCAAACTGCTAACGTACGTTAATAGGTCAAACATCCTACTAACGGGACCTGACGAACCCACGTTTATACCAAGACAGGTCAACCAAAGGCCAGATATTTTAGACATTGCTCTATTGAAAGATATGCCATATGACACCGAAACAACGGTAATAAACGATCTCACATCAGATCACTTGCCGGTACTAATGGAGATCGCAGCGCCTCTAATGTTCAAACCAGAGCCAGCCAGACGCAATTATAATCAAGCAAACTGGCCGGCGTTTGAGGCGCTAATAGAAACCGAACTTGGACAAATGGAAATCAACGTCAACTCCCGCGAAACACAAGACCAAGCGGTAGAAACAATAACGAAAGTCATTCACCACGCCACAGAAAGACATGTACCGCTAACACGCCCAAACAGCTACACCATTTCCACTGGCAGTAAGACGGGCGATACAAGACCGCAACCGCGCCAGACGTCAGTGGCAGCGCACGCGTAACATTATCCACAAAAACGAATACGAAAACCTTAGAATTGCTGCCAACATTGTTATGACAGAACACATAAGAGAACAATGGAACACACTAGATCCACAAAACCGGGCAGTGTGGGGAATCGCGAAATGCCTAACGCGCACTCGCTTCAACATCCCGCCCCTACATTCGGGGGGCCAAATAGCGCAAACAGACGAACAAAAGGCTGAGGCCTTCGCGGATGCATTAGAAGAAACATTCAAACCGAATGCTGACCCGTGCGACAGAAATTTTGCAGCAGCAACGGAAGACCAAATTGCTAGCATTGGAAACATCGCAACTCACAATAAAATGAGAAAAACAAATGCTGGCGAAATTAAATGGCTAATCATGCATATACCCAATAGAAAAGCTCCGGGCCCGGATAAGATTCCCAATCTAGTGCTCAAACATCTTCCACCAAGCGCTTTAAAACTACTAGCGGACATATTTAATCATGCCCTCCAGAATGGAAAATTCCCAACTCGTTGGAAAGAAGCTCAAATATTGATGTTCCCCAAACAACAAAAAGACCCCTCAATTCCAACAAATCATAGGCCAATTAGCCTCCTTAACACACTGAGCAAACTCCTAGAAAAAGTTGTTTTGAAACGCCTAAACTCATTTCTCGCTAAGAATAACATCTTAACTAGTGAACAGTTCGGTTTTCGAGCTAATCACTCTACAACGCTGCAACTACTCAGAATAACAGAGAAAATAACTGCAGGTTTTAATAACAAGCGATCCACAGGCGTGGTCCTATTGGACATTGAACGCGCCTTCGACAAAGTTTGGCATGCAGGCCTACTAAGAAAATTAATCTCCATAGGCGTGCAAGACTCAATGATATCCCTAGTCAAAGACTACCTCAGCGGAAGGAGCTTTCGCATCTCCGTAGGTGAAGCTAAATCTACTGCTCGCCCAATCAGCGCTGGAGTACCCCAAGGAAGTTTACTGGGACCCACGCTGTTTAACATCTACATCAACGACCTTCCCCAATTAGTCAGAGTAGATAAATACATATACGCTGATGACACGGCCTTAGCTACACAATCAACCCAGCCGCGCATTATACATCTAAGGCTACAGAACGCTCTTAATGCCATGGAACCATGGTTCACCAAATGGCGGGTTAAACTAAATTCAAGAAAATGCCAAGCCATCATTTTTAGCAGAAGAAATCTGCACAGACACAGGAGGCGAACTCTCCCACCCCTCACCTATAGACAGGAACCAATCGGGTGGGAAACTAATGTTACATACTTAGGTGTTAAGATGGATGACTACCTCAGTTGGAAACACCACATAAACACAGTTAGAGCAAAGGCCAATGGCCAACTTAACAGACTCTACCCGCTCATAGATCTTAACAGCAGCCTTAAACTTCAGATGGGACTTACGTTATATAAGACGCTGATCCGTCCCATATTAACTTACGCTGCCCCCGTATGGGGATACGCGGCACAAACGCACATGAAGCGCCTCCAAACGATGCAAAACAGAATACTGCGAATAATTGCCAAACTACCCGAAGAAGCTCCCGCGTTTGAAATGCACGAAGAGCTGAAAATGCTGACAATTGAGCAATTTATCAAGCACCTAAGCTACAACCTGTATGCGAAAAAGAACAAAAACTACAACGATCACATTAGAATGCTAGGAGAATACGATACGGCACACGACAAGCACCTCCGCCCTCTGTCACTATTTGATCGCACTATTGGCATTGGCGAACCAGAAATTAACATAGAAGAGTATCTAAACACCCTAATGCACTAGCCATGATGCAGGTCGCGTGAACTCACACACACATACAAAAATTTCGCTGCCCTCAAGTCCTTGTGTTACACAACCAAGGCGGCCCCGGGGGTTGAGGGTCCCCCCGCAAGTGGCACAGGCTCGCTCCTGCACTAAGGCAGACAGCCCGCCAGGTGTGCACTTTATACAACCTTGCTACGCACTGGTTAACTAGATACAATTGACAGAGCCGACAGGCGGTAATAATTTCACTGTATATACAAATAAAATACTAGCAGTAAGCACATATATATATATATATATATATATATATATATATATATATATAATCAAGATGAAGCCAACAGGCGGAAATACACTTCAACTATTTAGAGATAAGACGCAAAAAAAAAAAAAAAAAAAAAATTATTAACCATAGAAATTAAGGCACATGGATGAAGCCCTCGGCGGATCATTCTATACAAGTAAATACTAGAAAATAAGTACACCAAGAATCAAAATGTTAAGATAAGTCAAGAATACATGTAAGTAAAAACACTTATTAAAGCCACTAGGCGAACTTACACACCTTCTTTCAGGTAACCCGTTCCTGACGAGGCCAGAAAGCTGATATGTATACAACACAAATACACCGCCAACTACAACCTATGTCACCTCCAACTCCCACCCAGGAAGCACTCAGGGCGCAAGTCATGTGTGTCCCCTGGCACTTCAGTCTTCACTCGCTGTTACTGTCACTGGCACGCAGCTTCCATTTTCTCCAGAAATGCGCAGGTGCTTAATGCGGTACTGCACAAGCGAGGCATGGGCCTCCTACTTCCGGTGGGGGTTTTTCGTGGGTAGTGCCGCACTGGTTCGAGTCCAGGGCGGGGAGTCTCACACTCCCAGGCTTGCCTGGGGTTAGGGCGTCAGTAGCCTTTTCCCCCACCACTAACAAAAAAACAAACAAAAAAAAAATAGGACGGCTCCTGGACTTCGACTCTTATAGATGGATCCAGCTACAAGGGCAGCATTCGATGCAGGCATGGCCTTCTACAACACCGCTAACCATGCCAGAGGTCAGTGGGCGCTGGCGCGCCGTGCCGCCCTGCTGCGGACAATAGAGACGCCTTCCGCCCCACTTACTAAGCCGCCACCTGCCACGCCACCTACCGCTATGGAGCAGACAGCTTTCACCGCCGCCGCACCGGTATCCAGTAGGAAACCGGCCCGGCCTCATCCGCCGACAGCCTCCGCTGCCGTGCCGGCACCCAAGCGGGAACCGGCCCGGCCCAAGCCGCCGACTGCCTCCGCCGCCGTGCCGGAACCCAACCGGGAACCGGCCCGGCCCCAACCGCCGACAGCCTCCACCGCCGTACCGGAACCCACCCGGAAATCGGTCCGGCCTTCTTCGCACCATGATGGCCACCTAACAGTGGTCGTCATAGGGGTCCCGAGGGACCTCCCATCCCGCTTCGTGCTGGATGCCGCACGCCGCCTTTGGCCCTCTACAGTAAAGGCCAACCGGATCACATCACCTCGGGGACCCACATCGCTGGTCCGCCTCCACCTGGGGTCCGCGCCTGAAGCCGAAGCTGCCTTGACATCACGCCTGCCCTTGTTAGGGCAACAGCTACGTGTCGAGGCTAGCAGAAGTGAACGTCCGGTCCCCTGCCGACGCTGCTGCACCTACGGACATCGTTCGGAGGATTGCCACGCCGCACCGAAGTGCCACTACTGTGGGGCAAGCTCGCTCACAGCCGCTTGCTCCAACCATGATCTACGCCGTCGACGCCGCTACTGCGCTACCTGCTCCGGGAACTCGCACTACACAGGGCAAGCCACGTGCCCCCTGTATCCCCGGAGTAGGCCTTCACCTCCACAAAACTCACAGCAGCACCACCAACCATCACCACCACCAGACTCGACACCGAACACTTCACCGACGGACACCTTTCTGAAGGACGCCTTAGAATCCATAAAGCAGAACATCGCCACCATCCAGGCGGCTACACACCAACTCGGCCTCCGTCTCGAGGAACTTCAGAGGGAAACCAACGAACGACTCGCAGCATTGGAGGCCAAGCACCAGGACTCAGATCGAGTTGCAGGTGAAAACGGCGCGGTGCTTGCGTCCATCCAGCGCCAGCTGGACCGCACAGAGAGCCACCTCGTCCATCCACCTTCCGAGGACAGCGACGACCAGTGCCCGCGGCTGGGGTCTCTTGAGGCTTCGGTCGTGGGTATCCGAGAGCTGCAGCACCAACTTCATCAATCAATATCCAAGCAATTACACGACCTTCAGACAGGACTTAACCACGGACATTCTCTCCTACATCGCTACCGGCCCAGCCCCCAGGGGAAGGAAGAACCGGTAGTGCCGACATCATCACCACAGGGAGAGAGTGGCAGCTCTCCCTACACTTCCAATCCCATGTTTCACCAACAACTCCCAACCACCCACAATTTCCTCAACTCCTCACCTATAATTCGCTACGGGGGCCGGCTGGGCCTCGGTCAAGCCGGTCTACTAGCACAACCCTCACCCCTGGCGGCCGCACAGCGGGCCAGTTCACCTTTACCTTTTACTGCGCGGGTGCAACAGCGGTACCGCAGTATCCTTACCTTCCAATACCGGTGGAGGGGTTTTTTAGACGGTAGGCCCATCCTGGGAGACCCCGACACTCCGGGCATGCCAGCCCGGGTTAGTCCTTAAGGTGGATTTTTCCCCTCCACTTGAAACTAAAAAAAAAAAAAAAAAAAAAAAAAGCCATAATATACCACAGGTTAAGCCACGTCAACCCCCGAAGGAAGTGCCGACGAGGGAGGAGACCCTGGCTGACCCTCGGCTGGAGCACCAGCGAAATATGTTCAGATGTGCGTCCGCTGAGCACTGGAGGGACGCAGGCTTACAGGACGTCTGTATGCACATCATGGAACTACTGGCCACTTCGCGGGGATCGGAGACCCGGAGCATCCTGGCCTGCTACAGAGACTTTTTCCAACTGCTCAATGGAACTACTGGCCACTTTGCGGGGATCGGAGACCCGGAGCATCCTGGCCTGCTACAGAGACTTTTTCCAACTGCTCACCTCTCCTGGCTTCCTATGAATCACACACCCAAACTCAATTGTATGACATGGAACGCACACGGCTTAAAAAGACGAAAGACTGAACTTAGAGACTTCTTAACACGCAACAACATACACATAGCGTTAATTACAGAAACTCATTTAAGCGACAAAGACAGATTTAACATGCCAGGTTACACTACCCACCGCAACGATCGAAACAGACGCGGTGGCGGGACGGCCGTAATAATAAAACATAGCATTGCCCATGATGTTGCTCCACAGCCGCAATTTTCAACTCTAGAAGCTACTAGTATTTACATCACTATTGACAACAACAAGGTTCTAATCACGGCGGCATATGCCCCCCCCAGGCGTACTAAACATAGCGGACATTAACTCAATCTCGCAGGTAAACAACAGGGTGCTAATAGCCGGAGATCTCAACGCAAAACACCTCATTTGGGACTGCAATGAGACTAACCCTGAAGGCACGGCCCTCCTAAACCTTGAAAATAATTCTGATATAATAATTCACACTCCTACGGAACATACGTATATCCCATTCAGCCGAAACCAAAGGCCTGATATTCTAGATATTGCAGTGACGCGTAATCTCACTCGTAGGATCAACCTACAAGTTAAGAACGAACTCTCTTCCGATCACTTACCGGTGATCATAACATTAGAAGGCACTGCAGCCCCCAATCCACCAGTCGAGCGTCTAAACTACAATAAAGCAGACTGGGATAGGTTTGCAAACACTATCAACAAGCACCTACATACTACACAGCTAAATACAGCAGAAAACATGAATGAAGCTGTAACTCAACTAGAAAATGCAATAAAAACTGCAACCAAAGAAGCTGTACCAATAAACAAACCTAAGCGATACCAATCACAACTACCACCTGACATCCAAATGCTAGCAGCGGAAAGAAACCGAGCTAGACGGCGATGGCAGAAAACACGTCATATTGTAGACCAGGAATACGTTAGACACTTAAATACCCTTGTCAGAGAGAGAACAACAAACCATCTCTCTCAACAATGGCAGAATACACTGGAGAACCTCGACTACGAACGAGACTCGGTGTGGAGAATTGCACGCTGTCTAACACGCGATAAAACACAAATACCACCATTACACCACAATCAAACAATAGCATCTACAGACCAACAAAAAGCAGATATGCTCGCAGACACACTGCAAGAAATCTGCACGCCTAATCCTACTCCCTGCTGCCCTCAATTTACGGAGGCATCGGAGGAGGAAACGAAAATTTTCAAAGAACAGGCAACCCACAACTTAGTGAGAAAAACCTGCCCGAGTGAAATAAACTGGCTAATCAGGCACCTCCCAAAGAGAAAAGCCCCTGGGCCAGATAACATCCCAACAGTGGCCCTAATGCATTTGCCCGAAAGGGCAATTAAGCTACTGGCTGACATATTCAACTACGTGCTCATTAGTGGACATTACGCTAAAAGGTGGAAACTAGCCACCGTGGTCCACTTCCCCAAAAAGGGGAAAAACTTGTCCAAACCGCACAACTACAGACCAATTAGTCTACTAAGCACACTTGGAAAACTTCTCGAAAAAGTAATTCTCAAACGTCTCAACTCTCAACTAAACAAACAAAACATACTAATTCCAGAACAATTTGGATTCCGAGCCAAACACTCAACAACTCTTCAACTAATCAGGGCAACCGAATCTATAACGCACGGTTTCAACATCAACAAATCAACAGGTGCTTTATTATTAGATGTCGAACGAGCCTTCGACAGAGTATGGCATGCTGGCCTACTAAAGAAGCTCAAAACAATAAATATACACGACTCACTCATTAAACTCATAGCAAACTACCTAAGTGATCGAAAATTTCAATCCAGAGTAAACAATCACCTGTCATCCGAACGCCCAATCAAAGCCGGAGTGCCACAAGGCAGCATACTCGGGCCAACACTATTTAATATCTATATAAATGACATCCCAAAAATCGAAAATACAGAACTATACATTTATGCGGACGACACCGCCATAATGACCCAATCAGGAAAAACGAAATTCATTCACAGCAGACTCCAGAGGTCCCTTAATAACCTAGAGGACTGGCTTACCAAATGGCGAATCAAAGTAAATGCACCAAAAACTCAAGCAATCATATTCACAAAGCGTATCACTCACAGATTTCCCAGACACCGCCTGCCTCCACTTACCATATTTGGTGAAGATATTGGATGGACAGATACGGTAACTTGGCTTGGACTTAAAATGGATCAAGGTCTAACATGGAAAAAGCATATTACTCAGACTCGTGGAAAAGCCAATGCCCAATTGGGCAGGCTATACCCACTCATCAACATGGGCTCACAGCTAAGCCTTAACATGGGACTCACACTTTACAAAACATTAATCCGACCTATAATTACTTACGCATCCCAAGTATGGGGGTATGCCGCCGAAAACCACATGAAAAACTTACAAAGATTCCAAAATAAAATTCTACGCTTAGTATCTAAGGTACCATACACAGCTCCAGCTGACATACTCCACGAAGAACTCAAAATACATACAATCGAACAATTCATTAAAAAGCTAACCTACGACGCATATCAAAAATTAAGTGCACATCACAACCCTTTAATAGAAACGCTAGGGAACTACGACACACAAACAAACAAACACAACAGACCTTTATCACTTTTCGACAGAACTATAACACAAGACACCACTCCAGATGAAATACAACAGTACCATACAAACCTCCTTCCCTAAAAACCTCTCCCCTTCTAACACACAGCTATATATATGTTTATTCTTTCTCTCTTCCAATATGTTTCAGTACCAGCCCGTCGCAGAGCCCTAAAGCCCTCAGCTACAGCTGAGGCGGACCGGGGGAAGGGGCCTCCCATTGTGATCGACGCGGGCAGCGTACTTCGGGCAGCTGCAATATGGAGTCAATCACTTAGACGACCTTGGCAACTACATGGCAAAAGAGATGACGAAGGCCTATGAGCCCGGTACTGCTACTAGCGACGAGCGGCTGCGCAACCACTGACGGACGGAGAAATCTCCCGAAGCAACAGCGCAGAAGCGGAACTCATTCAAAACATATACTATAAGACTAAATTTAAGTGCATGTTAGACAACATTTTACTTAATATGACAAGCAGGCACACCCTGCAGAAATAGAACATAATCATTAACGAATAAAACACCTACAAAGTAGCGCATGATTATCCACTGGTATTGTTCAGGTTTCATGGACAATCCCAGTAAGTAGCATTAACGCGCTCGCATGCAATGCATGCCAGCTAAGTAGCTCTCACTTACTAACCGGGGTGCTATGCGGGACCCGACTAATGCATGTTTGCACGAAAGTACTCTATATATAACGATTAACACGTGGAGGGTTTTTTTTAGTGGATATACCGCACTCTGCGGGGAGCTCCACATATCCCCCAAGCCATTGCACTAAGGCTTGGGGTCGAATGCAGGAATGCATTTTTCCCCTCCACGGTAAAAAAAAAAAAAAAAAAAAAAAACATAATATGGAAGGCCGCTGATGAAGTGCCGCCGTTGTCCGACGCAGTTGATCTTCGCCATGTCTGCCACTCAGGATTTCACCCATCACCTCGAGCATATGTTTTGCCTTTTTCACAACCTTTCTCCAATCACCAGAGTGCTTATTGCGGGATCTGCCTAACTAACACCCTAACTTCCCTCTCCTAACCCCGCATCCCTGCATGGTAATACTAACAGCATGGGGAGGCGATGTAGATGCATGCCGGAGAATGACGGGCGATCGCCACCGGGGGCGGCGGGTAAGGGGCCGCCCTTTAAAAAAAAAAAAAAAAAAAAAAAACCATAATATGGCACGGAGCTTCTTCTTCGACTCGTCAAGATGGCCAAGAAGAGACAGCGCAGACTCGCCGCTGCTAAGGCAGCACCCGACGCCTCTTCCTCGGCAGCCGCCGAGGAGGCAGCTCCTCCGTTGCTACCGGTCCCGGCAAGCCCTGTTTCGCCGCCGGCCACCACTGCACCCTCGCCGCAACTGCTGCCGCAGTTGCCGTCATCACCGACACCGCCGCCGCCCCGGTACAGTGCCGTGGTCCGGGGGGTCCCTAGGGACCTTTCCACCCGGCACCTCCTCGCCGCAGCGAAATCCAAGTGGCCTTCTTGTTTGAGGGCCACAAGGATAATTTGCAACCGGGGACCTACACCACTTGTGAGGCTGGAGCTTCAGGATCGTTCGGACCTCGACGCTGCCTTGACGTCAGGGTTGCCCTTGTTAGGGCAACTACTGGTCGTCGAGGCCAGCAAGATGGAACGATACCGGCCCTGCCGTCGCTGTTGTGCCTTCGGGCATACAGCCGACGCCTGCTCCTCGTCGCCGCGGTGCCACTACTGTGGCTCCGCCAACACCACCGCTGAGTGCATTGAGCACAATCTACGCCGTCGCCGCCGGCTCTGTGCCACCTGTCGTGGCACAGGACATTTCACAGGGCAAGCGCAGTGCCCTCTCTACCCAAGGAGCAGCACTTCCTCACCACCTCCTGCGCGCCGCACCACTCCACCGCAGTCATCAACCACCGAGGCCTCAACACCTGCACTCTCAACAGACGCAGCGACGCGAGAAGCCATTCAGGACCTCCATGCGGAGATCCTGAACGTCGGCGCTCGACTAGCTGCTCTGGAAGAGACATGCAGCCTCCTCACACAGAAGCTACAGGAATTACAAGCTTCAAACGCCGCAGCAGCCACCAGCCAGCAGACTACAGCCGCCGACCTTTCCACCAGGATCGACGCCCTAATGCAGCCTCTGAGGCAGGTTCTCCTGCAGCAAGCTGCATACTCTGCTGAGCTGTTTCAATCTAAACGACAGCAACCCAACACTGCTCCTCCTCCTGTACAGGCTGAGGGGCGCGCACAACGGCCACCCACACAGTGGAAGACTACCGGGAGCTTCGTGGAGCAATTCCGAAGCAGGTATAATCCATAAGATCTACGTCCTATTCTCTCCTCTATTTCCACCCTTTATTTCCCTACCAATATCACCTCTATTCCCTAGGCTGCAGTCAGGTTCCATGGCTGTCAGCCTAGAAATAACCTTTCACCCGCTCCCGCACATTGTGCGGCAGCTTCCTACCTCTCGACTACTAACGCGGGTGCATCAGCGGGACCGCGCAAAGCCACGTGATTCTCAAGAAACTACTGTTATAACGTGGAGGGTTTTTTAGTGGGTATGCCGCATGAGGAAGCGGAGAGTCCCACATATCCTCCCAGCCATTGCACCTCGGCTGGGGGTTGAATGCGTAATGCATTTTTCCCCTCCACGGTAAAAAAAAAAAAAAAAAAAAAAAAAAAAGCCATAATATTATTGTCACCATCTTTGTGATTTAAACACTTGGATTTAGATATTCTGTGGCTTTCATTGGGCTGCGGAAGCGATAGTGTCAGGGGTACTGTGCTAGGAAGGTATGCCTTCATTGGACATCTGTACAAGTTATTTAAATCGTCGTATGCAATGTAAACATCCTTCTGATTGAAATCATAGCCTGGAACATATTTTCTGTTTGCTTATATGTATCATTTGGATACATTGCACATTCCACCTCTGATAGCTCCCTTGAAAAATTCCAACCGTTTCTGATCTGAAATGAGGTAAGCTTTACCTTCGTCATTTTTAGCATAGCATCGAAGTAGAAACCGGCCAGTACCCGAACCCTGCCCCTCAAGAGCTGATGGAGACCGGGTCGCGCCCAGTCTGCCACCAGCACAGCACGAGCGCACCCCCAACGCGACACAACACAAACACACACACGTTACAACACAAACACATACACAGAAACCACAGTCACCGTTGGGAGATTCAATCTTCAGCCCACCTGCACTCACCACTCGGGAAGCCTTGAGGGGACTCCTAACACACCTAGGATGCCCTCCAGATATAGCTTTTAATAAATTCATAGAACACAGCAAATGGCTCCTGGAACTATTATCAGATAAAGACACAGAACCACTGTACATGTATAATTACCTCGCCAGATATCTCACAGTACTTTCGGACTCTCGTTATGGCTAGTACACCAATTGTAAACATAATATACTGGAACTGCAACAACCTCCGACGCAAGCGTAAAGCACTGTCAGACTTTTTAGTCAGGAACTCTGTTCAGATTGCACTGCTGAACGAGACACATTTAGGACCAGAAACCGCTTCACGGTACCTGGGTACAAAATCTACAGAAACGATAGAAACCGGAGAGGCGGAGGAACAGCGGTGGCCGTCCAAAACTCGCTAACTTACCATCAAAAACACGTGCCACAACTAAACCGTCTGGAAGCAACAGCGGTAAATGTGCAATTGCATAACGCCGCAGTAACGATTATAGCAGTATACAATCCTCCAGGCGATATCGACGTGGAAGATGTAGATAAAATTATGCGCCTCGACCATAAGGTGATTGCAGCTGGTGACTTAAACGCCAAGCATCACCTTTGGAATTGTAAAATGACAAACACTTCAGGCACCAAACTGCTAACGTACGTTAATAGGTCAAACATCCTACTAACGGGACCGGACGAACCCACGTTTATACCAAGACAGGTCAACCAAAGGCCAGATATTTTAGACATTGCTCTATTGAAAGATATGCCATATGACACCAAAACAACGGTAATAAACGATCTCACATCAGATCACTTGCCGGTACTAATGGAGATCGCAGCGCCTCTAATGTTCAAACCAGAGCCAGCCAGACGCAATTATAATCAAGCAAACTGGCCGGCGTTTGAGGCGCTAATAGAAACCGAACTTGGACAAATGGAAATCAATGTCAACTCCCACGAAACACAAGACCAAGCGGTAGAAACAATAACGAAAGTCATTCACCACGCCACAGAAAGACATGTACCGCTAACACGCCCAAACAGCTACATCATTTCCACTGGCAGTAAGACGGGCGATACAAGACCGCAACCGCGCCAGACATCAGTGGCAGCGCACGCGTAACATTATCCACAAAAACGATTACGAAAACCTTAGAATTGCTGCCAACATTCTTATGACAAAACACATAAGAGAACAATGGAACGCCACGCTAGACACACTAGATCCACAAAACCGGGCAGTGTGGCGAATCGCGAAATGCCTAACGCGCACTCGCTTCAACATCCCGCCCCTACATTCGGGAGGCCAACAGCGGAAACCGACGAACAAAAGGCTGAGGCCTTCGCGGATGCATTAGAAGAAACGTTCAAACCGAATGCTGACCCGTGCGACAGAAATTTTGCAGCAGCAACGGAAGACCAAATTGCTAGCATTGGAAACTCACAATAAAATGAGAAAAACAAATGCTGGCGAAATTAAATGGCTAATCATGCATATACCCAATAGAAAAGCTCCGGGCCCGGATAAGATTCCCAATCTAGTGCTCAAACATCTTCCACCAAGCGCTTTAAAACTACTAGCGGACATATTTAATCATGCCCTCCAGAATGGAAAATTCCCAACTCGGAAGGAAGCTCAAATATTGATGTTCCCCAAACAACAAAAAGACCCCTCAATTCCAACAAATCATAGGCCAATTAGCCTCCTTAACACACTGAGCAAACTCCTAGAAAAAGTTGTTTTGAAACGCCTAAACTCATTTCTCGCTAAGAATAACATCTTAACTAGTGAACAGTTCGGTTTTCGAGCTAATCACTCTACAACGCTGCAACTACTCAGAATAACAGAGAAAATAACTGCAGGTTTTAATAACAAGCGATCCACAGGCGTGGTCCTATTGGACATTGAACGCGCCTTCGACAAAGTTTGGCATGCAGGCCTACTAAGAAAATTAATCTCCATAGGCGTGCAAGACTCAATGATATCCCTAGTCAAAGACTACCTCAGCGGAAGGAGCTTTCGCATCTCCGTAGGTGAAGCTAAATCTACTGCTCGCCCAATCAGCGCTGGAGTACCCCAAGGAAGTTTACTGGGACCCACGCTGTTTAACATCTACATCAACGACCTTCCCCAATTAGTCAGAGTAGATAAATACATATACGCTGATGACACGGCCTTAGCTACACAATCAACCCAGCCGCGCATTATACATCTAAGGCTACAGAACGCTCTTAATGCCATGGAACCATGGTTCACCAAATGGCGGGTTAAACTAAATTCAAGAAAATGCCAAGCCATCATTTTTAGCAGAAGAAATCTGCACAGACACAGGAGGCGAACTCTCCCACCCCTCACCTATAGACAGGAACCAATCGGGTGGGAAACTAATGTTACATACTTAGGTGTTAAGATGGATGAATACCTCAGTTGGAAACACCACATAAACACAGTTAGAGCAAAGGCCAATGGCTAACTTAACAGACTCTACCCGCTCATAAATCTTAACAGCAGCCTTAAACTTCAGTTGGGACTTACGTTATATAAGACGCTGATCCGTCCCATATTAACTTACGCTGCCCCCGTATGGGGATACGCGGCACAAACGCACATGAAGCGCCTCCAAACGATGCAAAACAGAATACTGCTAATAATTGCCAAACTACCCGAAGAAGCTCCCGCGTTTGAAATGCACGAAGAGCTGAAAATGCTGACAATTGAGCAATTTATCAAGCACCTAAGCTACAACCTGTATGCGAAAAAGAACAAAAACTACAACGATCACATTAGAATGCTAGGAGAATACGATACGGCACACGACAAGCACCTCCGCCCTCTGTCACTATTTGATCGCACTATTGGCATTGGCGAACCAGAAATTAACATAGAAGAGTATCTAAACACCTTAATGCACTAGCCATGATGCAGGTCGCGTGAACTCACACACACATACACACACATACCAAAATTACGCTGCCCTTAAGTCCTTGTGTTACACAACCAAGGCGGCCCCGGGGGTTGAGGGTCCCCCCGCAAGTGGCACAGGCTCGCTCCTGCACTAAGGCATACAGCCCGCCATGTGTGCACTTTATACAACCTTGCTACACACTGGTTAACGAGATACAATTGACAGAGCCGACAGGCGGTAATAATTTCACTGTATATACAAATAAGATACTAGCAGTAAGCACACACACACACGCACACACACACACACACATATATATATAATCAAGATGAAGCCGACAGGCGGAAATACACTTCAACTATTTAGAGATAAGCACGCATAAAAAATAATTAACCATAGAAGTTAAGGCACATGGATGAAGCCCTCGGCGGATCATTCTATACAAGGAAATACTAGAAAATAAGTACACCAAGAATCCAACTGTTAAGATAAGTCATGACTCAAGAATACATGTAAGTAAAAACACTTGTTAAAGCCACTAGGCGAACTTATACACCTTCTTTTAGGTCACCCGTTCCTGACGAGGCCAGAAGGCTGATATGTATACAACACAAATACACCTCCAATTACAACCTATGTCACCTCCAACTCCCCCCACCCCAGGGAGCACTCAGGGCGCAAGTCATGTGTGTCCCCTGGCACTTCAGTCTTCACTCGCTGTTACTGCCACTGGCACGCAGCTTCCATTTTCTCCAGAAATGCGCAGGTGCTTAATCGGTACTGCACAAGCGAGGCATGGGCCTCCTACTTCTGGTGGGGTTTTTTCGTGGGTAGTGCCGCACTGGTTCGAGTCCAGGGTGGGGAGTCTCACACTCCCAGGCTTGCCTGGGGTTAGGGCGTCAGTAGCCTTTTCCCCCACCACTAACAAAAAAAAAAAAAAAACATAATATACCGGGGTGCTATGCGGGACCCGACTAATGCATGTTTGCACGAAAGTGCTCTATATATAACGATTAACACGTGGAGGGGTTTTTTTAGTGGATATACCGCACTCTGCGGGGAGCTCCACATATCCCCCAAGCCATTGCACTAAGGCTTGGGGTCGAATGCAGGAATGCATTTTTCCCCTCCACGGTAAAAAAAAGAAAAAAAAAACCATAATATCACGCGAACCAATCAGATGTTAGCTTCATCCCAGCTCTTATAAATACCAGTCTCCGCAAGCTCAAACCATCAGTTCACCCTGAAGACGAGGAAGATGCACTTCTTCGAAACGTTGTTGTCAAGCCAAGTTTTTACCTGGCTAGAAGCCTGAGAAGATTTTGAATATATTTATTTATTTCAACCGACTGAGAAGGAAGCTTTAAATATAAGCAGGATATTTAATAACACAGCAGAAACTCTCTCTCCCTCTCTCTCTCTCTCTCTCTCTCTCTCTCTCTCTCTCTCTCTCTCTCTCTCTCTCTCTATGCGTGTGTGTAAATATGTAAACCGAAATGGCAGCTGTATACAAATTAACAAAGTCTTGCATTAATGTAGATGACGATGACGAGAACGAGAACGCGAAAAAGAACGAGGCGGCAGAGGTGATGTTTCACGGCGTGTACTGTGAAACGTGAGGCAGACTGACTTGCAAAAATAAAACTCATTAGAATCTCGTAACATATATCATTATGCCTTATTGCAATAAGCTACGCTCAAAATTTTGCAAATAGGTGCTATTTAATTTCATATTTTTACACGGTGTTAACTTGAGAAAGGAAGGCGTCAGCTAATCCTAAATATTGTAATTTGGAGTAGTTAGTCCATGATCGTAGTAGTTTTGTGTGTTTGTGCTACAACTTTAGGAAGGTTTGTGATAATCGGAATATAAGTGTGACCTTCGTTGCATTTCAAGTGATATTAGAAAGTATAACAACGGGATTTGATTCATATTACACTTTAAATTAAGATTACTCGGTAACGAAATTGCAACATTCACAAAAGGTATACACATTTATATGGAATGCATGTACTATAGAATTTTTAAATACTAATTGTTAAAGAAGAGGTTAAATATTCAAGGTATATGCGTAGCGTTCTAAGAAAACTACTTTGAAAAAAATGCAAACATTTGAAATGCCATGAAAATGCAAACATTTTCTACTAAAACATTTTGTCATGTATTCCTGGTATACAACATTTTACAGTCAAAATAAAAACTTTACGTATTATTAAACCTCATCTGAAGAAAATAAAATATAGGTATAATAAGTTTCTGAAAAATCCGTAATGATATCATATGATACACATAGTATCAATAAAATGGCTTCTTATATATCATCTGACTTCAAAGAATATATACTCAAAATTAGAAATAAAGTAAACAAGATTACAATTTGTGATTCATTTTAAGGCGGTAAAATCAAGTTTTAAAATTATATATGTCATATGCATTTAAGTGCCTGATTTGGCCATTTTAATGTGCGGAAAAGAAATATCATAGATTGTGATACTAAAATGTTTAAGAATTTAATTTCCTAGGAAAACGCTAAACAGGTGATTCCTTTCGAAATTTTTTCGAGAAATTGAATGTTGATTATCCTTAAACACCTTTATAACACCATATTTTAAAAATTAAAAAGTGAATTAAATATGCATACCTACTGCTAAATATTTAAATATATATTAATTTGATATGTTAAATAATAGAAATTTATCAAACACATTTTACCTAAAGCTTTTGTAACATTAATAAAAAATGAGCATGAGGACCAACTTATTCCAAGTGGCTCAGAAGGAAGCTTTAAGTTTAAGGAGGATCTTTGGTAGCTTTGCATTTTTCCAAGAGGAGGAATATATATATATATATCTCATTAGTGGATGCAAGATTAGGTCTATGTTTATCAAATTATAGAATTCTATACTTAACACAGAGGTTGGTTGATTGAAATGCTTTTCTTAATAGCTTGCAAATTTTAAAATAATTTAAAATTAAATAATTGTTAATTTAGAGCCAATACCTCCTCCCCTTTTACATTATACATAACTACATATATTATTATATGTTTTTTTATAAATAATTATTCAACATTTATAATTATAATATTATTTAGCATATTTTAAAATTCCTATTTATTTATTTAATAATTATTTAACATTACATAACATTAATTATAATATTTTTAATAATTAGTTGATTATTAAATTTTATCATAAATTAAATATATTTTATATATTCATTTGCATTACATATAATTTTATTACTTTTATTCTAGGTCTTATAATGGCCATAAAAATGTTTTACACACATATGTATTGGTCTTAATTTGGACACTTTTTGTTTAATTAATATTTAAATTGTATGTTGTGCTTAACTCTCATTCAGGATCATTTTTATCTGATAAATTAGTGCCAGAAGATGATAATATAATGTAGTACTGAAGCTTTTAGCATAAACTGGAGTTAATTTGTCCCTTAATAGGTTACTTTGGCCCAACTTTGGAAAATATATTATTTTAATAAATATACCATCTAATTTTACTTTATATTGTGACCAATGTGAAAATGGAAGTTACTTAACCTAAATACCAAGTTTGGTATTTAATGGGCTTTTTGTTTTTAGTTATGCTACCCACAGACACACTGGAACCCTTTAACATGTATGTCTTGTGAAATCTTAGTTTCAAGTTTTGCATGGAATACAATACGTTCTCTACCTGCTATGTATATTGTATAGACATGCTATAAAAAGTAAAATGCTTTTATTGGATTCAGTGGATCCTAAAACATGTGTTTCTGTTAAAGTCCTGGTTTTGTAATTTTTGCCTGTAATGCAATACCTACCTTCTCTACCTGCTTTGTACATTGTACATAAATGTTAAGAGAAAATAAAAAGAGGTAGTCTTGTCTGCAGAAAGTACAACGAGATTTGATCACTAATAGCATGTCCATTCCATTATGGCCCATATTTTATGTTGAATGCAAGTATGCAAACGCTTGGCTTATTTTAAAAAAATTAAATTTTGTTGAGGTAAGTTATTTGAATATTAGTGTATACACTTATTATTAGTGTGTTTTTTCAGATGAGCATGTTAAATGTGAAGTGGCTGTTTGGCGCCATGTTCCTGGCACACATGCTACATGCAGCAGCACCTCTTCATCTCCTGCGTTATCATGGTATGTTGGAAACTGTATTCTGTGATACATCTCTCAAATTTCACCAAAAATATTGTACAACTGCATCCTGGTATGTAGGTCTCAACTTCACCAAAAATGTTAAACAATTCAACAATTATTTTTTTCAGAATAAAAAAAAATATGAATTTTAAACTATAAGAAAAGACCTCATTTTTCACACTTGGCACACCAAATTAATAATGCTACCTTTTTTAAATTTATACCACAGATGTAATATAATGCAAGTAAGTGACAGTACAAATGTTATCAAATTTGCTGTAATGGTTTGGAAAGTATGGAAAAATTTGTTTGTACTTTTGTCATGTTACTAAAAAAAAGTCCCTTGGGGCAAAAAAAGGTTTAATATTTAAACCTAGATTCACAATAATCTACTTTTTGAAATTGCCCAGGTTTCTCTGTGTCTCCTTTAGTTTAGGCTCAAAACTGCTTTAAGGTTATGTATGTGCTTTTATGGTCATAAAGAATATAACTTCTGTGTTTAAAAATTGAAGACATATACTTAAATACAGTAAAATCTAGGGCAATTCTTATGCATTTTACTTCTGCGAACATGTACAGAAAATTTTATTTGCGTAACAGGAAAACTGCTCCATAAGAAATATTTTACAGGAAGAAAAATTGCTGAAAATGTTAATAGGGAGAATATTGGAAAGATTTCAATGCGTTAAAGTCCACCAGGTGGTAGGTTAGACCCTCAGCTTTCCTTTTTCTCTCCTCTGCTGCTGTGCTGTCTTTTCTGTCCTTTTTTTCTTGCATTGCTGCTTATCTTTTGCATTACTTTGTTTTTTACTTTGCATGATGTGAATTAGATCTCGTCATACTGAAGTTTCTCTTGCTGAGCCCAGTTTGACCTGTTTTGCTTTACTGTAGCTCCAGTAACTTTAGGATTTAAAAATAGTGCTTGGTGGCCAATTATACTTTTTTTGCATTCAGGAGTGTTTAAATGATTTTATGGAATTAAACTATAAACATTGAGTTTTTGTGAGCGTTCATGAAATTTTAGTCATACATACCCTTAATTACCAGTTAACTGAATCTTGGAATGTAAATATGCATGCTTATTAACAGGCAGTCCAAGATTTAAATCTTATTTTCTCACAAGCATTTTCCCAACACTTTCCATACTCAAAATGCTCCATATGATGCAAGTTTTTACTAATTTGTTTCAAAAATTGTACGCTGCCTCTTTAAAGTACATTGAAAAAAATGGTCATATAGCTTTATGAAACTGCAATGATATTGAGAAAAATTAATTATGACATTTAAAAAATCAAGAGTTTTTGAGAGTTTTAAAAGCAACAGATTTTCTATAATAATTGGGTACAATATAAAAATATAATATAAGAGATATATTTGTAAACTCATTTTTGGTAATACCTAAATTTGGTGTGAATAGTTTTAAAATGCACCACATTGTTCATCTTTATTAGAACATTGAATTTAGAGAATAAAAATTGTTATTTAAATAACCATGCAAACTATATTTTTTAAACATAGGTGAAATGACTGATATGACATATAATTGGGTGGAATGACTGATAAAAATTCAGCAACATATATTTCATGCTGTGGATTTTCCCAAATTTTACAGATGCATCACCTTAAGGGCCACTGGGAGTGA
This sequence comes from Hymenopus coronatus, assembly GCA_030762935.1. NCBI lineage: Eukaryota > Metazoa > Arthropoda > Insecta > Mantodea > Hymenopodidae > Hymenopus > Hymenopus coronatus. The sequence continues at coordinate 532,172,160 of CM060900.1, read as the reverse complement.
AATTTTGAATATAGTCAATCAAAAAATAGAAAGCTTCGCTCTTGCTTTTGGATCTACAGTCATTTAGATATCATACAATAACCTGTTTTCTACCATGCTATTTTACAAATCAGCATTTTTTTTTTCAATACTAAATTTTCAACACTTTCTAAATGTTCCACTTGTCTCATATTTTGTTTAAATACAATTCAAATTTCCCAGCATGTGCAGAAGTATATATTGTAGTATTATAAAGGACAAAATTATCCTCACACCAATAGTAAATAAAAAAAAGATAAACGTTTTTATGAAAAAATGAATAATTTTGGATATTAAAATTTGAAACTTCTTAAAAATGTATATTTACATAATAAATAGGGTTAGGATTTTTAGGCGAAAAAAATTTCTGACCAAAAAAGAAAGGGAAAAGGTACTCAAATAAGGTAAGAAAGGGGACAAAAAGGTGTTGGTTTATTCAACTAATTCAAAGATTTCCCTTTCCTCTATTCTAGTTTATTGAATTACAAACAAGTATATCAAAAGAAGGAAAAAACATGAAGCTGTTGTACTTCAAGACATTAAGCATCTCTACATTTTTAAAAGTAAGTCTGTTTCTATTAGGATATAGAATTTCTTTGTAGATGCTAAAATTTCTTTTGACATCCACAGAAACCAGTGGGGCAAACCTTTTATTCATTCGGAATGGCAACTCTACAGTTGTGGTGAATTCCTCAATGTTGGATTCTTCTGAAGACTAGACTCAAGTTTGTCTTTGGCAAAGCCTCAAACTGCTCCCTCACAGAAGTAAAATTATCCCATTGTTTTTTTCTTTTTCCAGACCTTGTTCTTCTAATCGTTTAATAGCTGCAATCAGTACTTGTAACTATAAGCACAATATAGTTCTGTCTGCAATTATGCATTTTCTCTGGCAACAGAAGTTGCTGTGCCTTGGAAATTGCACCTGCATCGGCTGGATCCAAACAAAGCACAAACTCTCTAATTTTGTCAAAATTCTCACATAGCATAGCAACACATTCAATCCAAGATCCCTAGCAAGTAATGATTGGGATATTTGGAAGGGGCAGGCTAGTGGTTTCTCTGTAGGCAACAATGAAACTCGGAGCTTTCAGTAGAAGCTTCTTCAAGGCAGAGATGAATTAATTTGCGATGTCATATTCATTCCTTATGGATTCACAAACTCTTTGTCACATGCTTCAACTTAGGAAATAATAGTTTCAATTGGTTAACAGCTGAAATCATATGTGGAGACCGGTCGGTAACCGCAAGAAGAAGCTTTTCAAACTCGATACCAGCAGGCAAGAGTTTTTGGCAGAAGTCCATAATTGATTGCATTACTGCAGTGGCATTGGCTTTCTGCAGTTTATACATTTTTAACAATATGGGCATAACTTTCACCCCTGCTAAGGGAAAAACTAAAATGTTCAAAATATATCATTCCATTGAGTCTTTGGTGTCATCCACAATGGTCCCCACAACATAATCAGACACTTTCACCTTGATTCTTTGTATCGTTCCTTGATAAACAGAACCTGTAGGTTTTTCTTAAAATGCTCTCATTGGGCATTGACACCTTTGTATACTTTTCAAGAATCCCTTGAAGGCTGGATGGTTCACCTTATTGCATCAAATTCCTGCTTGTGTAAGAGCTGCACACAAATCAATGTTTAATTCCTTCAAATTCTGCCCTTTGAAGAACTATTTCAAACACATTTCGTAATAGAGGTTGCCACAATTTGTTTGCTTGAAGAGTGTCATTCATTTGATACTTAGAGCTGAAAATGTGTTGTTTGATGCAATCTCGCTGGTGTTTTTCATCTAACAAAATTCCTGAATCGCAAATATACATTGTATAACAGTTTCATCAGTGTCTATGACATTTTTTTTGAATTCCTGAGCCAGAACAATAAATCGGGCACTGGACAACTTTGGCATGGTAAAATCTAGTAGTACACCCATATAATAATGTAACAATGAGCTAACACCAGTTCACTTGTTAACTCAATGCAACTGTCACACAACTCTCTCTTGCGCTCACACTCACACTTGTGTCCACACTCTCTTATAACACTGCAACAATGTTCTCATTTATGCTGGAATTGCAGTCTTAGTGATTTCTAGTAGCTTCGAGCAGAACTCAGTCTCAATTCTTGGAACTTCATGGGTGCATGATCAGCTTACGCCTCCAGGCTAACAGATGAAGTCTCTCACAGTAACAAACTCACATTCACAAACAGTAGGATACTGATTCTGGTGTGATAGCATCACTCATTGTATAGCGGTATAGCAAGAGAAAGTGGCTTTGATGAACACACAATTATTTTACAATGTTGCAGGTGTGCTTTAAACTTCCGGGCTGCATTTACTGAAAAAGGTAGGCTTACTATTCGCAAATACACAGCAAGCTAGGAGATGTTAATTGAAAGTTAAGCATTTTAATTGATTAGAAATCTTGTAGAATAAATTGGAATGAAACTTAAAAGAAAAAAAGGGGGAAGGTGATTATGGGCATGGTTGGGGGAAAAGGGATAAAAGTCCAAAAAAAGGGAAAAGAAATGCATGAAAAAATGCCTCTTCACAACTACAAACAAAATTTCACACTGCAATATCTTTCCGAACAGCTTTAGTTTACCCTAAGAAAAAAGGTGCGCACATAAAAATCATAACCCTGAATTAATAACATTTATGAAATAATGTACCTATGTCTTGCAAAATATTTATCAAATTTGAATGGAATATGGTATTCATATTAACATAACAACAATGCAATCACAATAAAGTTATAAGAAAAATCTTTACAGCAGTATAGATATTTGAAACTTCACTCCCAGTGTCGTTTAAAATGTGAAATTAAACATTTGAAGAACCAACACTCCCCATGAATCATTGCAAATCATAGAGGAGGTAGGAAACAAAATATTGCCTGGACAAATCTATGAGAAAGAAGTTGAAAGTTGTTTTAGAGCGCAGTTCAGATTAAAAGTTTTTAGCAATAATCGGAAGCCTTATCTGTGCAAAAAAGAATTATTGAAATCGTTGGGGAGGACATCCCTGCAGCAAAAAGGAAATAACTTTGTGTGCATATTTTTTATATGTGTTGACCTTAAATGGGGCATCAGAACTACAGGTTTTATTATATAATTATTATGTAGTTCATGATGTTGTGTTCAGTTGTTAAACTTAAGCAATTTTGGTGTGTAGTATAATGAGTTTGTATATCAGAGAGACTTCCCAAATGATAACCTAACTGGTAAGGGTGTAGGAAAGGTGCCATCATCTGCTAGGAAGGGCAATGGGCATCTATCCTCTACCATTGCCACATAACCTTTAGGCATGAACATAACAGCAACAGTGCTGTAGTTATCAGCTGTGACAATATGCAGGGTCAAAACAACACAAGTTTAGCTTCTGATCTCATGGAAATTGTAAGTACTCATAATATAAGTTCAGAATCACAAGCTTCAACTTCTAACTCAAGTTTATTTGTTAATGTAAAGATGTATAAATCAACAAATGAAATAAAGAAATATAGTAAGCAGGCTGCCAAACCTTTGAAGCTATCCATTTCCCTAGGACCCAAGAGCTAACTGTGGCTAGCATATCTAATAGTATGAATGTAACTGCATCAAATAACAGGAGATCATGCTGTGACTCATTTATCCCTGCAGTTCCTAATCAGAATCGTTTTCAATTCCTGGAAATCTAAGACAATAATGAGTAATGCTTAGAAAGCCACAACAAAAAATTTCCCCAATATGTCTTCATGTCATTGAAATTCACCAGCTTTTAGTTAAGGCTACAAAATCCAGTTTTTTACAATGAACTTAAAGGTTCTACTACTAAAGTACATACATCCACCTCAGATGAGTTTAGGTCAGCCATGGCCTATTTTACCTCAAAACAATACTTCATATACAGAAATCTGACAGAAAAGAAGTTCTCTGTAATCATAGTAACCTTCTGAGTTCCTTTGGTGACCTTGAAGTCACAGAAGCATTACATCAATTAAACTATCTGGTACACAAAGTCATGCCCATTTGGAAAACAGAAGCAACCTTTTCTTTTATGCATTGTGGAGCTAGACAACAATGATGAGGGAAAATCTATCCTCACTTTACACTGTGGTTAAAGTTAAACACGGAGGCAGTTCAGGGGTTCACCCCAGTGCAGATGGTGCCAAAATTATGGACACGCTAAAAATTATTGTCAACTACAACCAAGATGTGTACAATGTGTCAAAGTACATCACTATTTGCAATGTCCAAACCCTAAAACAATGATGTCCAAATGCGTGAATTGCCTTGAAGATTACCTGACCAGCTACAAAGGAAGCCAATACTATCTGAATATTAAGGAACGCGTTTCTCTGTGTTCTAATTTCCAAAGAAAGCAGCAGAGAGCTGCATCTGAATCACATAATAATTCTTTGGCTAACTATCCTCCTCTACAACAATCTACAGATAGAAGTATCCCATGGGTAAACCAAAACAGCAGCAATTAATATCCCCACACAAAATTGATATCAAACTGAATCAACCACACAGTCAACAGAATCCCTTTTCACTATGTTGCTTAACCAAGTTGTACCACATATTATTGCGCTTGTTAATTCACACTTGCCAACAAATGAAGAATTTCTTATATCTCTTTAGGCATCTGCTTTCCAAAATGGCAATATGTAATGATGTATTCCTTTATCACTTAGCGGTTATAAACTGGAACGCTAAAGGCCATCATTGTAAACAAAGCTCTCTTATCACTTTTCAAGCGACAACATAGATGTGGTATATATCACAGAAACCCATTTTATATCCACTGAAAAGATAGAATTTCTGCAACAGCTTCTAGTGTGATAGCTATATTAATCAAACACAACATAACACATGATGAAATTCTGCTTCCTAGCATTAAAGAACTTGAAATTATAGACATTAAAATTCAATTTAGCAACAATTTCAGTGACATCACTCTTTTTTGAGTTTACAAACCTCCACCATTTTCACTGAATGTCTCTTATTTGTCATTACTCTTTCCTGATATTGATTCAACACACTTATTAGGCAATCTAACCTGTAAATATACAGCAAGGGACTGGTGAAACAACCAATCCAAATGGACATCTTCTTTATGGCTTTATGCACACCTAAATGTATACATTCTGGCATAACTGAACCACATATTACTCCAACAATTCAACAGTTTTTGCCGACATTCTCAACATAGCATTACACAAAAACATGTGCTCACCACATCATTGACTGTACTTGACTCAGATCATTGCTCAGTTTTGGTTATTTTCAATTACAGCATATTCCAACAATGACCATGCCATGGTAAGTGGATAGACTACTCTTCTCTCACTTGGATGGCCCCAGTTTGATCTCAAGCGACCAGATCTGAGTTTTGTGGTGGACAAAGTGGTATGGGGGGAGATTTTCTCCAGGTTTTCAACTTCCCGCGCCAATGCATTCCACCGGTGCTCCATCTTCATTCCATGTATCATCAGTGTTAATGCCTGCCATGCCACAAACTGTAACAGCAGGCATTAAACACTATCCAAAAATAAATATTACAACAGCTCATAAACCATGCCTAATAACTGCATTTCTTAACTGGGAAATGTTTCAATCTAATTTGGACTCTGCATTAACTTCTGCGTACCATCTAATAACACCAAAGGAAATTGATAGCGTTGTTGAATACTTTGCAGACACCATCTGTAGAAGCATTAAGAAGGCAACAGCACCCCTACATCGTCAAGGGGAATATTTCTTTCTACCCTCATATTTATCAAACTAATATAAGAAAAACACAAGGCTAGGAGAGAATGGCAATATCACAGGCAACAATAGCAGCAAAGACGACCCAATAGATTCATATGGATAGTCAGAATTAACATCGAACAGCATCAACTTAACTCGTATCAATCACGTTAGGCTTTCTTTCCCTGTCAGATAACTCCCTCTGGCAAGTAACCAGATGGATCCCATGCGAGCCAACTGCCATTCCTGTACTCTGTGTGGACACAGCTGTATACATCAATTCTCCATCTAAGTGCAATGTTATTCCTACCTACTATGCAGAAACATTTCCTCCCAACAAAGTTGGCAATGATGGAAAATAGCAGATATTGAAAATGAACTCTACGAAAACATTCAAAAACTATCAGTCTTGAACAGGATGTCAAACACTTCTCCACCTGACTTGGCATTCTTCATTCAAAAACTTCCAAACAAAAAGACTCCAGATCATATTTAATTCCTAACATTGTTCTAAAAAATCTCACCAAAAAGTTGTATTCAAAAGGCTATCATCCCACATCTATGGAGATAATATCATTCCGACAATTCAGTTTGGTTTCCTCCGCAACACTCAACTGTTCATCAATTATCATGATTTACTGAATTCATCAGAAAAGGCTTTGAAGCAAAATAATACACACTCACTGGTTTCTTGACATAGCACAAGCTTTCAACTCTAGCATCATGGTCTACTGTTACAACTATATAGAATTGAAACTGCTAATAATTTAATTAAGATAATTCAAAGTTTTCTCACTCACCGCCAATTTCTAGTGCACATCAATTACTCCATCAATCACAGCTGAAGTACCACAAGGCTCAATTTTAACACAGCTTCTGTTTAATATATTCAACTTTGATCTCCTGAATATCCCCCACATCCCTTTTTTTTGGCGCTAGTGTTTAATGCCCATTTTTACTACCTATAGCAACTTCATTATCTCTTTTAAGTACACAACTTCATTGACTTCCTTCAGAAACTGCAGGAAGGTATCTTGGCCTATTATTTGACACAAAATTAAACTGAAATGCATAAATATCACAAAAAATAATACTTGCAAGCACCAAATTAAAACAGGTATATCCTGTATTAAGCCAAGCTTTGAATGCAAGATTCACATTCATTTGTTACAAGTCATCCAGAACAAATTCCTACAAAAAGTCACAGATGCTCCTTGGTCAACTTCATCAGGAACTTGGAGTTTTCCCTCTACATGAATACATCAAATCCCTCTCAAAATCCTTCTTCAACAAACTATCTACAGTACCTGGAGCTCGCACTTACAACTTTGGAACCAGAAGCCATCAAATAAACAGACTGAAAAGAAAATTCCCTCAAGATCTGCTCAGCGATTCCGACAGTGATTTCTCATAAGCTTTAACATCATACTTTAACCATAAAATGTTTCATACTCATGAGTTAGTACATTAACTATTACCATTGTAAATAAGTGTATGACTGTTCTTATGTTATATGTGTATGTCACCCTAACTTAGAATAAAGGAGCCAAAGGCCAAACTCAGCTTGCTCACATTATATAACTTATCAATAGCATATAAAGTAATAATAGTATGCTGATCAGTTAATGATAAATTAAAAAAAAAAAGTTATCTATTTAGAATCCTAACCAAAATGACATTCATACCTGTTGCCTCTTGTGAAGTGGAACACAGTTCTCCACTTTCAAGCGCATTTTAACACAAAACAGAGAGTTGTTCTCTGTGGTTTAGGAGTAGCCTGCTGGCCTCAGTTTGCTAGATCACAGGTTCAAACCTGGCAGAGGGCAATGGATCTTTCAGGGCATAAAAATCTTTAGCATGGCTTCCTTTGGAAGAGAAATAAAGCCATTGATCCCAAGTCATAGATTTATGGCACATAAAAGAAGTTCAAGTCTAATAAAAAGGCCTGTGAACAAATTTTAAGGAGTGTAAAATAACTAAGAAAACCTTTTGCAGATGTAATGTTTCAAATTAACTGCGTGTTTTCAACTGTCATAATGAAGCAAACTAAATATATTAAGAACTTTTGTGCATGCAAAGTTTGAAATTAAATTGTGTTTCTTTTTTATACTAATACTACATGAGTGTATTCAGAATTTTGCGCATGTAGCGATTGTAATCAGTTTGTGTTTTTCAGTGCCATACTAACTGTAGGTGTCCAAAAGTAGTTTAAAATAAATACTAAAATTACAGTTAGTTTAACTTTTCGCAATTTAAGGTTAGTGTTTTAAACATAATGATATGCCCAGTAATTTTACAAATATATATTAAAAGTTCCTAAATTGAACATATGATCATATATGATCCTATTTAATCTTAATATACTGATAACAAGAACCTAATTTTAACTTAATATAACCAATAACTCCTGGGCTTGAAAATGATGATGCGATACTCTTTTTCTATAGTTTTGTTGCATACATGAAAGCTGAGTCAGTGCTCAGCTCATGACGGCAAAGATTGTATCATTATAAATTGTGTTTTGAATATCCTCCAGAGTTAGAGTTTAATAACTCCATGTGTAGTTTCATCAAATTTGGTGCCAAAGCAGCTTTCCTTATTCATCTTTACTTTCATGTTGTGGTTACAATTTTTTTTTTTTTTTCACCCTCAGTAACTGATTTCTGCTTCTGGTATTTATTTAATTTTGTGTATCTATTTCTTATAGTTGCCTGCGAGGCCTGGGTAGTAAAAGCAGGCATTAAACACTATAAAAAAATATCTACTTCTTCAAGTTGGGTGAAAACTTATGTTGAAGTCATGATTAAAGATCTGTCTATACAAATCCTCTGACAGTGTTTTAATCTTATCTTCAACATTTTTCTTTACATAAATTGTACATAACTCTGATGTTCAATTCAGTATACAGGTAAAGTCTATCAGGCTTTTATGAACAACAATAGTGTGACGAATGGCATGGAAAACTTTTACCGTGGGAATTAATATGAGAAATTATACCTTCTGAAACTTTACTGGAAGGTTTATGATGACCTCGTAAATTGCTATCAGGCTCCTTTCCTTTCTTTTGGTGTACATGGAGCCAATCTGGTATCAGACACTTGAAAAGTTCTTTGAAAATACCACTTACAGACTTTTACTGAATAACTATTCAGAGCAGGTAAATAATATAATTATAATAATGCAACCATTCATGATCTTCTTACTGCAAGAGATTCTAAATTGATTATTCTACATATTTCAGAGTTAAAACCCCATTTTACAAAAACTATCAAAATTCCCCTTCCTTTCTTCTTCAGTTACTTTTTAAGTATATTGTAATCTACAGGCAATCAAAAATTACAAAATATTTTAGCAGGAACTGTTTTAGCTTTTCTGGTACTGTATGCTTCACCTTGATTCATTTTCAGTTTCATCTTTTGCCTTCTATTTTCTCTCAGTCATCTGCTTACAAGTGATTGCTGTTGCTCATCTTTTTCCATTAGATTCACTTTCTGATGGATGATATTCTGAAGCAGAATCCAATATTTCTTTCCCGTTTGTTCATTATTTTTCTAAGGCTTTATGAATTATTTGCAGTACCATAAACTTATGATCATATAAACATCAGTAACAGCTGCCAAATAAATAAATAAAAAAAAAACCTGCAAACAACAATAACAATAAGAATAACACTAATAATACTACTAATAATAATACTAATAATAATAATGATGGTAATGGTGATGGTGATGATGATAATAATAATAAAAAAACTTTAAACTTTCTGGTAGTGGAACAGAATATTCAATTTTGCTTCATGTTGTTGTAGTGTTTTTTTTTTTTTGGTAGTGTTTAACGCCCACTTTAAGTACTTATGGCACCGCAGGTGGTGACACTGATGATACATAAATGAAGATGGAGCACCGGTGGAATGCGATGGCAGGGGAAAGCGGAGACCCCGGAGAAAACACGCCCCAGGGCCGCTTTGTCCACCACAAATCTCACATGCGGTCACTTGGGATCGAACCCGGACCGTCTAGGTGAGAGGCGAGTAGTCTAACCACTCGCCCATGGCACGGCCCTGTTGTAGTGTGAGTCATACTTTACTTCACTTTACTATTACAGGAATCATATAAAGCATTTCACAGCAGATCTTATGATCTCATTTTTTTTTTTTTTTTTCGATAGTGTTTAAGGCCCGCTTTACTATAAATGGCACTGCAGGTGATGGCACTGATGATACATGAAATGAAAATGGAGCATCGGTGGAATGCGATGGCAGGGGAAGCCGAGAACCCAGAGAAAACTGCTCCTGTGCCACTTTGTCCATCACAAATCCTGCATGTCGTTGCTTGGGATCAAACATGGGCCATCTAGGTGATCTCATCTGTGACACTATTGTGGACACACACTGCACTATGCTATCCAATAGAGTTTAATTTCAACTATACAACAGCTTAATTCATCTCTGTCAAACTCTGGTGCACTATTATGAAATAAAGCCCTTCATATAAACTTCTGTATATTTGCGCATTTTTGAAGAAGAAATTTGGAAATATGGAAAGACTGAAAGTGAGCAAGCAGGTATTAGAACAGCAAACCTACCTCCTGTATCAGATGATGCAGTTTCCTTTTCCGAAGTGAGGGAAACCCCAGAACCTGTATTACCTGAACATGACTTGGCAGGGATCACCAGTATTCAAACAAAGCCTCCAGGCGAAGGTAGAGTATACACTGTCTCTGACTCATGCACTTACATTATTGTGTTTATCATTTTTTGTATCCAGTTCATTCCTTTGTTTATTTATTGAGGTAGTTATCTAGAAATACTCTGTGATGTGATATTAAAACATTTTAAATTCAGCAAACAAAACTTGGTTGTATAAAATTCCACCAACAGGAATATTTGTGCAGGAGCAGCAGATATGCTTAACAATCTTAGCAATGAGAATCAAAGCTGCTAAGTTTTTGATCATATAGTTGCTAAATTTTAGTAATAAGAATATTCATACAACAGAAGCAATGAAAGTACAATGAGAATAGAAGAGCATTTTAAGGAAATGTTGTACAAGGGGACTGAGAAATATAAAACAACAAAAATGTCACATGTTCTATTTTAATGTAGTTGTGTTAAATAATTCCGGGATTCTTGTGATTCATAATATATTATATGGTTTATTGGTCTCTTAAAACCAAAATTTGGTTTGTAATGACCTCAAACTGCTATCAGGCTCCACTCCTTTGTTTACTTTTTATGTACATTGTGTCATCTTGGTTTCAGAAATTTGAAAAGATCAGTCTGATATTTTAAATAATTTCAGGGATTATAATTAACGGATTAGCAATATATGGGTTTTAACCTCCCCTCGATATAAGTATTGTGTAACAAACTTGTAATTGTAGTATAGTATTTGTGTGATAAAATTTCTCCAGGTGTAATGCCAATGCTTTTTCTCCAGAAGAAGATAATGCAAACAGTTCTTCTTATTCATAGTTACAAAAATTTTAACCTCACTTAGTTCTTTGTCTTTTAAGGGAATACAAAAGTGCTTTTTCAGCCACTTTGTTAAAAAAATGTATTTTTTAAATCATTAGAGCAAAACTGTATCTTGCTTTAAACTACATAGGCACAAAATGTTAATCACATAGAGTACATGTCATAGGTTTGAATGCCATTGTAATATGCAGCACCATTCAAATTGAACTTTGTCCAGGTAAATGAAACCGCCTGTGGTGCCATTAGTAGTTAAAGCGGGCTTTAAACACTACCAAAAAAAAAAAAAAAAAAAAAAAAAAAAAAAAAAAAAAAAAAAAAAAAAAAAAAAAAAAAAAAGGTAAATGAAGAATCATTTAGTCTACTTCCATTTTTTTATTATTTTCTCACTCTGAAAACCTACGTTCACCCACACATGTATAGCCAGAAGTCCAAACCTTTTTACACACTACACCTTAGAATGTAGGTAATAAAATGCCAGGATGGAATTTTGATATTATTCATAGTTTATTTTTTAAAAAAATTATCATAATATTAATTGTTTGTCATTAGGTGTTTTTATGAATTAATCACATTCTGGAATATAAAATGTTATTTTGTTTTCCTAGGCTTCTGTAGCCAATGTCATGCATAATATGGCTGGCTTCTGGTTGCTGCTGCATCATCATACCCTTCTGCCAATGTTTCGACCTCTTGTTGTGACCGTCTTTAGGGCTACATAATGCCGTAAGTGGCTGATGAGTTTATCCTAGAGGACTTTGGGTATAAAAGGGTGACATTCAGCCACATATGACATAGCTGAAGATGGTCTCAACAAGAAGTCTAAACGTTGGCAGAAGATTACAATGATATGGCAATAACCAGAAGCCAGTCATATTATGCAAAATGTTAGTTTTAATAAAAACTATCCAACATATTAAAATTTCTACTAAAATTTGTTAATAAGTTATACACAATGTAACTGTTACAAATTACATCTCTAGTACCTATTAGGGAAAATATTTCTTTATTATAAACAATAAAATTGATGTAATCAGAAATTGAAACAAAGCTTTGTACACATCTTCTTAGGTCCTAGTAGACAATTCCTGTAAAAAGCTTATGTAGCTCTAATACATCAGTGGCCGCACCGTGGCTGAGTAGTTAGAGCACTTGCGTCTCATCTAGATAGCCTAGGTTTGATCCCAAGCGACCGCATGTGGGATTGTGGACAAAGCAGCGCAGGGGCAGGTTTCCTCCGGTATCCCCCACCATCGCATTCCACCTTTACTCCATCTTCATTCCATGTATCATTTGTATCTTCAGCATCATTTGTAGTTAAAGCGAGCATTAAACACTAACAAAAGGAAAAAAAAAAAAAATCTAATATATTAGAAAATCATCTATATCAATTTGATATCTCTTTAATGTCAACTTTTGCACCTCTGATATTGGGCTTATATAGTTTCCTTTCTATCCGGTATTATGTATCGGAGATGTTATTGCCTAATCACCCTATCACATAGCAGTATGAAACCAGGTCAATAATAGTTCTCTTGCAGTTGAAGATTTACATTAATGGAAGTATTAAACGAGTTGAACCTTAATACATTTAAGTAAGATAAATCTTGTGTCACAAGCCTATACATTATTTTCATCTATAGTGTATAGCTTATAATGTTTTCTTTTCCAGCAAAACATTCTCCCACCATTGCTATTCCAGATATAATGTCAGGCAGTGGCAGCCTGCTGGTGGAGCCAAGAAAAATTGTTACAATAAAACTCTTCAAATACCTGTTAGTTATTGCAGCAGCATCCATCAATTGTGTAATTTTCTGAATAACCAGTATATTTCATAATGTGTGGTAATAATAAAATTAATAGCGTGGAAAACAGCAAATGCAACAGCACTTTTGTATTCAAGTTGTAAACAAGATATCAGAGCTAGGCTATGCCTAATAATTTCTACATGATAAAGGGCGCTTGTGTATGATTTCACAAAATAGAAAGAAAATTGAAAAGACTAATGCTGGCGATGTAGTGATCTACTGCTGACAATTCCTAGATGTGCATAAGAATTAAAAGGAATAATTCAGAGAATCACACTATACACATGCACATACATGCTTCTGTTTTTAAAAAGACTAATATTTATAGCTAAAAACAAATATTGAAATAATGCTCAGTAATTGTAAATCTAATGATATGACTATATTCAAAACACATATATTTGTTTAGAAGGATATATTGGTGTCTATTTGTGCACTGGATTTAACTGAACATCAAAATGTGTTGGTATTAACTTGCAGCAAAATGGTAACTCTGCATTAACATGAGGACTTATAGGCTCGGACAATGCATTCCTTCTATGTCACTTACCAGGTACTATAACAGACATGTAATTGAAAATTATGCAAAACTGACACCCCTGAAAATTCATTGTCAGAGTTATTATTTGAAAATAAATGTATCAATAAGTATGTTTAAATGTAATTCTTGATATGATCTACATCCTAGATTTTCGACTTTGAGTCTAATCTCATAATAGGGTCTACAGTTTGCAATGTTATGTATGTATAGTGCCTATATTAGAGACAGAGTGAACAAGTGCTGTGTCGATTTTTATTGGTCAATGAAGTCGTGCTATTCTTTGCCATTTAATTGGTGAGGAATCATGTATTCTCATAAGTGTGTTACAGGTATGATCCGAATAGTATCAGATATCTGGCTTCATTTTAACCTAACAATGAATTAGGGACAAAAGTGACCAGGTACATTTATTTAGCATTAAATATGCCTTCTTGTGCTGCCACAGGTTGCAGCAATTTGGCCAGAATGAACATGTCAATGCGACATTTCCCATAAGACCCTGAAAGGAGGATCAAAATGAAAAGGGACAAATGAGAACCAAATGACTATTCATGTTTATGTGAGATAAGTATTATAATAGTGAACATTATGGGACTTGTATACATACACACTGCAATGTCGCTAAACTTTACAACAATATTGTGATGTGACTCTTGGGTACCTGTTCATGACTACATTATGCTGGAATTATGGCCAAGAACATATCATTCATAGGTAAACATATGCATTAGTTGCAGCAGCTACTATAATACATTTCAGAAGTGAAAAATATCTTATTTATGCACTGTAGAATCTAGAAGCCATGATCAGATATTCTTCCATACTTGTCACGCCTTATATTCGTGAAGATTTGGGTCTATATTTGCAGATCCCTCAGCTGCACCCTGTTATCACTCACTCACTACACTCCTCTCCTTCTAAAACAGCATCTCCTGGCTATATCTTATAGCTTAGAGCCTTCAACATTCTAATACACTTAAAGTGCAAACAGGAAGAGGTGATAAGTATGGGAGTTTGTCCTTAAATCACTGTTTTTTTTTTTTTTACTGAATTTTTCAGCTAAAATTATTTTAATAACACATTATGGTGTGTAAAAACGTATAAATAATACATAGGTAGATTGAAAAATGTTTCTGCACTGTTAGCAATGTAAACTAGAATATTTGAAAATTCCAGATAATTATTGCCAATGATAGTTTTTATTTTGTAAAACTGGAACTTGTTGTTGTTGTTGTAGTAAGATTTTGTCCAGCTCTTAACCAATTATACTAGGTAGAAGAGGGTAACAATCAATTTGCATCTTGCCTAATTTGTGGCCGATTGATAATTCAATGCCTTTTTAATACAAATCAAGCGTTATGCTTCACAAACTAATTGCAGAAAATTTAAGATATATGTTTTATACGTCGTGCAGAAATCTTAAAACACATCGAATTTTCACTATCACCGTAAAGAGCTATTTTTCTGAGGGTCAAAAAGAGCGAAAAGGGTAGTTTAAGTTTGGATATTTTCTTTAAAATATTTCTGCTGTTTCTTTGAAAGATGCCAAACTTATGGTATTCATCCACCATTTTATTTTGAATCATGCTGTTTGCAGGTCCTTATCTAAGAATATTTCTTTTATTCTGGGAACCTCAATGCGCGTACTTCCATTTTAATAAGTTTTTATGGCTTCAGGGTTACCCATTATTAATTTTGATATCTATTTAATCTAGTTTAAGGCTAATATAGTTTTCTACCTGTGCAGCTAGCCAGCTGACTAGGTCCGCCATATTGGTTTTGTGTTTGCGTAATTAGTGTTTACCTTAGCAGTTCATTCAACTTTTCTATTTTCATATTTTTAATATAGTAAATAATAAGTATATTATGATTAAGTGAACCCGGTGACAAAATTTTTATAAGTGAACAGTATTTAGTGTATTAGAAAGTGATGTTTATGTATTTAATAAGCGGTGTATTATGTTTGTGAGAATGAGTACGCGAGTTTGTGATGTGTCGGGTAAGCCTGGATTGGTTTGAATCGTGTCGTAGGATTGTGAAACAAGCTGTTTTTTGTGCAGAGTGTGAATTATGGTTTTACTGGGACTGTGCGAATACTAATTGTGAAAGTGTAGGTCAGGTTTGGTTGTGTGAACTGTGTAGATTTAAGACCTTAGCGATAAGCCATGAGAACAGTAATGGTGTTGGAAAGGTGACGTCGTCTGCTAGGAAGGCCATGACGTGTATGACGTCACTCGGGATGAATGGTGCCAACCGTAATGCCTTAAAACTAGCATTACTCATAGTTGTTACAATACAAACACAGTGGGTAGAACGAAATAATATAGACCTGTATATTGTTGTTAATACGTATTATTGGTGTTATTATTATCATTATTATTATGATTAGTGTTATTGTTATTTTTAATTAATTCATTAAGTAGGTTTGCAACACATTCAGGTAACTGCATTTTCCACTGGTCCAATTTCAGAAATCGTCTAAAATTGTTTATAGGTGAAGTTAAGAGTATTTTATCACCGTGTATAAAAGTAAAAGAGTGACTGTATACATAAAATATTAAATCATTAGTGTTTTATTTTCTCCACTTATTTTAGAACACCATACTAAGCCTACGTAAAGAACTGGTACTTGCTAGATCTGAAATTGAAAACCTGAGATTGGGTAGTAAATGTAGAAGTAAATCACCGGAATTTAAGATGTTTTCAGCCATAAACGTAGGCGTAGTTTTGGGTGTCATCGTGAGAAATTTCCCGAATTGGAGCTGAGTAACAGGTTCTCGGTTTTGGCGGCGGTAGAGGCGGAATCTTCCCTGGTTATGCCAGAAGAAGTGCCTACTCCGTCGTCGCTGGAGACGACGCCTGCTACCAAGTCCAAGCCAGGAAAGGGGTCCTCTGATGCCAAACGTAAGGTGTTAGTTTTAGAGAGTAGTCATGCTAGGGGCATCAGAGAAATTGGGGGAGGAATATATTGTTACCAGTATTTTCAATCTCAATACTGGTCTAAGCCATGTGGTGGGGAATGTAGAAAATTTTGTAAAGGATCTTGATACAGCAGATCATGTAGTAATAGTGGGGGGACCTGGAAATAGTCTGCATAGGAAACTCAATTGAGATATGAACCGCATTGCCAAGACCATTAGCCACACTAATGTGAATTTTGCGAATCTCTTCTGGAGATATGACAAGCCTTGGATTAACAGGAGGGTGAGGGCCGTTAATGACAGTCTTGATCAATTTCTTAGTTGAGAGGGAACAGGCCACATTATCGTTGGCGTGTCATCCATTGAAAGGTATGGTTACACTAAACATGTCTTGCATCTGAACTCTCGAGGCAAGGATGAAAGGTATGGTTACACTAAACATGTCTTGCATCTGAACTCTCGAGGCAAGGATATGCTGATGCATTCCACTGCTGAGAGTCTCTCATGCACAACCATGGATAGTCCCAGCAATATTCCTGCTCTTGTCACTAATAATGTTGCTCCTTTTTTTTTTTAGAGTAAATCAGATAAATAGAGCAGTAAATATTTTAGAAGCAAAACAGAAACCAGATAATCATTTTTCCAAGTCATTAAAAAAAGAGAACTTACTCACAGTATTTCACCAAAACATTCAAAGTTTAAGATATAAAGTAAATGAATTGTTAATTAATTTCAAATCTGAAAAGTTAAGTTCGGATATTTTATGTATTACAGTACATCATTTGGAAAAACAGGAAATATTACATTTTTCAATGGATGGTTATAAAACTGCAGCTTGGTACTGTAGACAAAACCTCTCTAAAGGAGGTGTGAGTATCTTTGTTAAGAATAATATAAGCTTCAAAGTAATTGAGTTTGAAACAAACCTTTGAATGTTGCGCTGTTCATATTAACACAGTAAACCAACTAATTATATTAGCGGTATATAGAGCACCCGCAGGAAATCTTGACAACTTTCTACGGAACTTAGACATTATTCTAAAACTGCTCTTCAAGCCAAAGATTCAATTTCTTTTGCGCGGTGACCTGAACTTAGATTTCTTGATAGACAGCAATCAAAAGATGCAAATTTGTTCACTATTAAGATCATACAATCTTATGCATACAGTCAATTTTGCAACTAGAAATCAAAATAATTCCAAAAGAATTATCGACAATATTTTTATAGATATGTCTAAAAAGGAGTACGATGAAATACAACCCTTTGTTAATGGCCTTTCAGACCATGATAGACAACTCATAAAAATTGATTATTATACACCCAATTCCAAAAGAAAAAAAAACAAATAAACATCATAACCAGCTTTAAAATTATAAATAAAGAAACCATAGAGTGTTTTAAAGCTAAACTCTCCGAGGAATTGTGGGAAGAAATGCATAAGCTAAATAATGTAAATTATAAATTTAACTCTTTCTTAAACACTTTCATAAGAATTCATAGTTCTAGTTTTCCGCTCCATGTAAAGAAAATTAATAAAAATTCTAAAAATGACTGGCTAACTCAAGGTATACAAATATCATGTAGACGTAAAAGAGAACTTTATTTAGCAACTAGAGAAAGTAAGTGTGGTAGACGTAGACAACACTATAAACTGTACTGCAGAATTCTAAAAAGGGTTATAAATGCAACTGAAAACCTTTGTTATGAAAAACAAATACAGTCCTCTCACAATAAGCCTAGCACTATATGGAACATTATTAAAGAGGCTGGTAAATATTACTTGAAAAATGATATAAAAGAATTAAAGCAAACCAAATGATCATAAATGATCCCCAGCAGATAGCAAATGCATTTAATAAATATTTCAGTCAGGTGGCAGAAAATTTACTGAAAAAGAAACAGCCTAAAAGAGATCCAAATTCGTACCCACATGAATCCTATATGGAAAATTTTACATCCTTAGAGATAGAACCCACAAATGCAACCAAAACAAAAAAAGTAATACAATCCCTGAAAACAAGAATTCATCAGGATACGATGAAATAAGCATGAAAACACTAAAGATATGTGCTGACATTTTTTGAAAACCTCTAAGTCATATATGTAACATATCCATGTTAACAGGAACATTTCCAGACAGATTAAAATATTCAGTCGTTAAGCCATTGTACAAGAAAGGGCAAATCTCAGAAATGTCAAACTATAGACCAGTATCTTTACTTACAGCGTTTTCGAAAATCTTTTAAAAAATTAGGTTTAAAAGAATTCATCACCATCTAGATAAATATAATATTTTAGTAAAAGAGCAGTTTGGATTCAGGAAGAGCATATCAACTAGTGATGCCATCTTCAATTTAACAAATGAAGTTCTCAAGTCATTGGATGGCAAACTTAACACACTAGGAATATTCTGTGATCTATCAAAGGCATTTGACTGCGTTAATCATGAAATACTTCTATCAAAATTATTACACTATGGAATTAGGGGCAAAGGGTGTCAATGGATTACATCTTAGTTATCAAAAAGAAAGCAAAAGGTTATAATAAATGCTTCAAATAACAGCAATGTATATTCTGAATGTTGTGAAATAAAGCATGGTGTCCCTCAAGGATCTATTCTGAGTCCCTTATTATTTTTAGTTTATATAAATGATCTACCTGCAGTAATAAACAACACCTATCCAGTTGTTTTTGCGGATGAAACAAGTATTATAATTAAAGAACACAATGTCAGTCAGTTCCAAAATTCATCTAATAAAATTTTTAAAACACTAAATGATTGGTTTGAAAGTAAGAAAATCCACATAAACTTTGAACAAACTAATTACATTACTTTTTGCACAAAGCATAAAAACATGACAGACCTAAGGATAGAATATGAAAATAATCAGATTGCAGAAGCCTGTAATACAAAATTCCTAGGTCTTATGATTGATCGTAACATGGATTGGAAACACCATATTGATTATATCTTACCCAAACTGAGCTTTGCATGTTTTGAAATTCGATCTTTAATTCAGCTTATAAATAAAGCATACTAAAACAGCTTATTATGCATATTTTCATTCATTGATGACCTATGGAATAATATTTTGGGGAAATTTAGTAAATGCTAAAAAATTATTCATTATTCAAAAAAAGGTAATAAGAATAATGGCAGGGGAAAGACAATCAACTCACTGTAAGCCACACTTCAAAATGTTTGGAATTTTACCAATGGCCTGTGAATATGTTCTAGCCATATTGTCATTTGTAATAAATAATCCAGAAAAGTTTACAAAAAAATACAGATATTCATAACAAAGGGACCAGTCATAGGCAGGACTTACATAGGCCAACAAATAATTTGCAATTATTCCAAAAAGGGGTTTACTACAAAGGAATAGTTTTGTTTAATTCACTTCCCTCTTCTATAAAAGAATTGCAAATGAACAAAAACAAGTTTAGATGAAAATTAAAAAGATACATTATTATTCACACCTTCTATACAGAGGAGGATTTCATTCAACCAAAAAATACTGGTAATAATGTAACAATGTAAATATAATAAATGTGATTATTCTAAGAATGCAAGTGTATGGGTAGATTTTTGGTAACACATGTAATTGAAAATTATGCAAAATTGACACCTCTGAAAATTCATTGTCAGAGTTATTATTTGTAAATGAATGTATAATAAGTATGAATAAATGTAATTGACATGATCTACATCCTAGAGTTTGGGCTTTGAGTCTTAGCTCATAATAGGATCTACAGATTGCAATGTTATGTATGTAGGTGTATGCGTGTGTGCGGGTGCGTGTTTGTGGGTGTTTTTTCATCTTTGGAGCCTGCTTTAATTTGCTTTCAACCCATTTGCGGACGTTTGGTTTTGTGCTTAATGTAAGAATATATAATAATAATGGGATATTTGCACTTAAGCATTTATCAATGCCATAATTATTTTTTCCCATGCTCATTCATAACATTTATGATGTTGATGGTTTGTGCGTAAAAAAGGATATAATATTCATTACTGGCTGATGTCTGTCTTGCATTTGCAGTGTAGGTAAAAAATATTTGAGTTCTAGAGGAGTTTAAAGCTATCAAGAAGTCTGTAAACGTTATTTATAACTATCGCGTATACCTGTCACCCTGAATTAAAGAACTAAACCTCATGTCACGTATTTTTATGGATAGAGCCATAACATACCACCTTTTGGTGGTAATAACATGGCAGATGGGTGTTGTTTATTGCCACCACTGTGTCTAATATAGACACTGTATAAGGTATTGTGCTTTACTGCACTCTGGCGGGTGGAAAAAGAGACTGTGTATCAGATCAACTTTCGTACCACTTCCAATAATAAAGAGCCACCATAAATGAATGATTTTGATTTATACATAGTGGCTTATGAACTCAGACAGTATTCACCTGGAAATGGTGCAAGCTTCAGAAAACTGCTGCATTCAGCCAGATCATGTGGTGCTTAACGTGCTGTTCAAGTGAGAGAATTGGAATGCGTGTGTAGGAACAATGCTTAATCAATAATCATGATATGTAAGCAATTTTTTTTTCTGTTAAATAGTGGTGTCTTGCCTAAACGACACTACATCTGGAGCAGTCCCTGCTATTGTATTTACCACCAGCACTTCTGATGTTGCAGAAGAAAGTAATAAAAAACTGTTTTCTCCTTCAGAGCTAAAAAACTTGAAAGAAAATTTAGTTCTTTTAATTTTTATGTCAATTTTTTCCTCCAATATTGGGGTTATATAGTTTGTTTTTAATTCAGTATTTTCTATGTGAAATGTTATTCCCTAATTCATCCAATCGCACAGCAATATGAAACCAGCCAATAATAGATCTCTTGTAACAAAGGGTTTACACTAAAAGTATTAAAAGACTTGGAGCTAAGTACCTAGTGAAGATAATTCTTGCATAGCAAAGCTTTCAAATTATTTGAACCTCTAGTATTTTAGCTCATAACTTTTTCATTTCCAACAACTTATGGACCTACCACTATACACCCAAGAGATGGACTTGTGGTCAGTGCTCATGCTAACAAGCAAGGTAATGTATACAGTTTTCTCATTAACAAGCAAATTTAGTACTTCATTGATGCGTTTAACATCAGCGTTCATGCTATCAAGGAAGGTTATGCATACAGTTTTCTAATTCGCAGCTACAAAACTTTTAAGTGGATTTAGTTCTTGTAATTCTTTTCTAAATATTTAACTTTTCAATATTGGGTATGCATAGATAACCTTTTATCCAGTGTTATATGTGCAAGATGTTAATCCCTAAATATTCCATTCAAATAGCCATATGACATAATGCATTTTTAACACTCTCATAAGATAGGGTTTACAGTAATGAAAGTATTATACAATATGAAGCTGAATAGTTAAAGATACTTTTTGTGTAAAGATTGTTATCTCTTCATCTAACTAAAGCTCCAGCACTTAAACTCATAACAATTTTGTTTTACATCAACATATGGGCTTACCACTGTACACCCAAGGGATGGATTTACTATCAGTGGTCATGCTATAGAGAAAGGTAGTGCATACAGTTTGATCACTCATGAATACAATATCCTGAAGCAGACAAATGCTTAAAGTGGATTTAGTTCTTGTACTTCCTTTCTAAATATATAGATCTTCAATATCGGGTATGCACAGCTCACCTTTTATCCAATGTTATCTGTGCAAGATATTTATCCCTAAATCATCCATTCAAATAGCCATAAAACATAAGGTATTTTTAACACTCTCATAAGAAAGGGTTTACAGTAACGAAAATGTTATATAATTTGAAGATGAGTAGTAAAGATAATTTTTGTATAACAAATGTTAGCTCCTCATTTAACTAAAGCTCTAGCGTTTTAACTCATAACAATTTTGTTTTACAGCAACACATGGGCCTACCACTGTACACCCAAGAGATGGATTGACTACCGGTGGTCATGTTATAGATAAAGGTAATTTATACAATTTCCTCATTCTCAGCTACAATATCCTTAAGCAAATTTAGTTCTCCTAATTCTTTTGCCAATTCTTAGTCCACCAATTGCAGGTTTAAAGAGTGTCATTTTTATCCGGTATTATGTGTGTGATATCTTACTGCCTATTTCAGCCCATCACACAGCAATAAATAACAAGCAATAACAGAATTCTGCTAAGTAAAGATTTACACTAATGAATGTATACAATGTTTTGATGCTAAGTACATAGTGAGGATAGTTCTTGTATAAAAAAGCTTCAATATTATTTAAACATCAAGTACTTAAGCTGATAAAATCTTTCATTTCCAGCAACACATGGACCTACAACTGTGCACCCAAGAGATGGATTTGACGCCAGTGCTCATGCTAACAAGCAAGGTAATGCATACAGATTTCTCATTAAACGGCAGATTTAATACTTCACCAACGGGTTTACAATCAACATTCATGCTATCAAGCAAGGTTGTGTATACACAGCTACAAAACTCTTAAGTGGATTTATTTTGCAATTGTTTTCTAAATATTAAACTTTTCAATATTGGGTACGCTTAGCTAACCTTTTTCCAGTGTTATGTGTGCAAGCTGTTAATCCCTAAATCAACCATTCAAATAGCCATATAATATAATGCATTAATAACACTCTCATAAGGTAGGGTTTACAGTAAAGAAGGTATTATACAATATGTGGCTGAATAGTTAATGTAATTTATGTACAACGCATACTAGCTCCTCGTTTATCTAAAGCCCCAGCAATTTAAATCATAACATATTTGTATAACCGCAACACATGGGCCTACCACTGTACACCCAAGAGATGGGTTTACTACCGTTGGTCATGCTATGGATAAAGGTAATTTATAGAATTTTCTCATTCACAGCTACAATATTCTTAAGCTTATGTAGTTCTCCTAATTCTTTTGCCAATTCTTAGTCCTCCAATTGCAGGTTTAAAGAGCGTCATTTTTATCCGGTATTATGTGTGTGATATCTTACTGCCTAATTCAGCCCATCACACAGCAATAAATAACCAGCCAATAACAGAATTCTACTAAGTAAAGATTTACACTAATGAAAGTATACAATGTTTGAAGCTAAGTACTTAGGGAGGATAGTTCTTGTATAAAGAATCTTCTAAATTATTTAAACCTCAAACAGTTTAGCTGATAACATCTTTCATTTCCAGCAACACACGGACCTACCACTGTACACCCAAGAGATGGATTTGACGCCAGTACTCATGCTAACAAGCAAGGTAATGTATACAGTTTTCTCATTAACGAGCACATTTAGTACTTCTGTGATGGGTTTACATTCAATGTGCATGATATCAAGGAAGATTATGTACATCGTTTTCTCATTCACAGCAACATATTGTTAAGCATATTTAGTTCCCCTAATTCTTTTGCCAATTCTTAGTCCTCCAATTGCAGGTTTAAAGAGCGTCATTTTTATCCGATATTATGTGTGTGATATTTTACTGCCTCATTCATCCCATCACACAGCAGTAAATAACCAGCCAATAAATGAATTCTGCTAAGTAAAGATTTACACTAATGAAAGTATACAATGTTTTGAAGCTAAGTACATAGTGAGGATAGTTCTTGGATAAAGAAACCTCTATATTATTTAAACGTCAAGCACTTTAGCGGATAACATCTTTCATTTCCAGCAACACATGGGCCTACCACTGTACATCCAAGAGATGGATTTGACGCCAGTGCTCATGCTAACAAGCAAGGTAATGTATACAATTTTCTCTTTAACAACAGATTTAGTACTTTACTGATGGGTTTACAATCAGTGTGCATGCTATCAAGGAAGGATATGAATACAGTTTTCTCATTCACAGTTACACAATTCTTAGGTGTATTTAGTTTTTGTAATTCTTTTCTAAATATTTAAATTTTCAATATTGGGTATGCATATCTAACGTTTTATCCAGTGTTATGTGTGCAAGATGTTAATCCCTAAATCATCCATTCAAATACCCATATAACATAATGCATTTTGAAAGCTCTCATAAGCAGGGATTTACAGTAATGAAAGTTAATATACAATTGGAAGCTGAATAGTAATCATAATTTTTATATAACAAATGTAAGCTCCTTTTTTTTTACTAAAGCTCTAGCACTTTAACTGATAACAATTTTGTTTTACAGCAACACATGGGTCTACCACTGTACACCCAAGAGATGGATTTACCACCGGTGGTCATGCTATAGATAAAGGTAATTTATACAATTTCCGCATTCACAGCTACATTATATTTAAGTTGATTTAGTTCTCCTAATTCTTTTGTCAACTCATAGTCCTCCAATTCCAGGTTTAAAGAGGCTCATTTTTATCGAGTATTATGTGTGTGATATCTGATTGCCTACTTGAGCCCATCACACAGCAATAAATAACCTGCCAGTAATAGAATTCTGCTAAGTAAAGATTTACACTAATGAAAGTATACAATGTTATACTTATGTTAGGGAGGATAGATTTTGTATGAAGAAGCTCTAAATTATTTAAACCTCATGCTTTTTAGCTGATAACATCTTTCATTTCCAGCAATACATGGACCTACCACTGTACACCCAAGAGATAGATTTTACGCCATAGTTCATGCTAACAAGCAAGGTAATATATACAGATTTCACATTAAAAACAGATTTAATACTTCACTGATGGGTTTACAATCAGAGTTCATGCTATTAAGGAAGGTTATGCATACCGTTTTCTCATTCATAGCTACAAAACTCTTTAGCGGATTTAGTTCTTGTAATTCTTATCTATATATTTATCTTTTCAATATTGGGTATGCATAGCTAACCTTTTAACCAGTGTTATGTGTGCAAGATGTTAATCCCTAAATCATCCATTCAAATAGCCATATAAAATAAGGCATTTATAACACTTTTATAAGAAAGTGTTTAAAATAATGAAAGTACTATACAAATCGAAGCTGAGTAGTAAAGATAATTTTTGTATAACAAATGTTAGCTCCTCGTTTAACTAAAGCTCTAGCACTTTAACTCAAACAATTTTGTTTTACAGCAACAAATGGGCCTACTACTGTTCACCCAAGAGATGGATTTACTACCGTTGGTCATGTTAAGTATCAAGATGGCGGTGGAAAGAGTCACGCGTTCCGGAGTTCATAAAATGCGTTTAAATAATAGTAATAGTGACACGGATACATTATCAGAGGGTTGGAACATGAATAGAAATGTCCAGGGAAGTAATGGGAATAATAGTAATAACATGAAAAGTATAAACAGAGTAAATTCAAAAGATGGAAATTCTCATGAGACGATGCCGGCAAACACGCAGCCAGAAAGGGATGCAGAGACAATAGCGTCACTGCACATGGTGATCAACCTACTAAACAGGGACCTAGCAAAAGCACAAAGTGAAATACAAGCTTTGAAAATAGAAAATGAGGAATTAAAGAAGAAATTTAGTGATCACAGTGATTATGCCACAATTACCAGGCGTGGTGTATCGCGACTGGGTAAATTGCAAGACCACGTGGTTAACGCTACAGGTCCAAACAGGTCCAAAGTTTTGAACAATACTAGTGATCGTGGTTTACGCAGAGAAGAAAGGATAGAGACAAGAAACCGCTTCTCGATATTACCAGTTGATGAAGATGTAGTATGCGATCCACCAAAGAAGAAAAGTGTGAAAAAAAATCTTGCAGCACAAAGTGGAACATCCAGACGAAAGCCTGAAATCAAGATTTATGGAGATAGTCATGCGAGAGGTATTGCAGCAGAGATTAAAGAAACTACGGACAAATTTCAGGTAATTGGTTATGTGAAGCCTAATGCAAAATGTAAGGAGGTTACTTCAGGTGTGAGCCTGAAAACTGAATGTGATGAAAGTGAAACTAAAGTTATTGTAGCAGGCGCAAATGATGTGTATTGCAATGAGTCAGTGAATGTAGTGGGTGAGTTAAACAAAGTGATGGAAAACCAAAAGCTTTCGAGTGTTCTTTTTGTGAATATACCTAGACGTTATGACCTACCATATGACTCATGTGTAAATGTAGCAATAAGAACAACAAACAAAAAACTAAAACTTTTGTGCTCTAGTTATGCAAATGTAACTCTTATTGATGTTGGAAATTTAAATAGGGAGTACCACACTAAACATGGCCTACATCTATACCACAAAGGTAAACGGCAAATTGCAGTAGAAATAGTACAACAGATTCAAAATAATGTAAATAAAAAAGGTAATTGCATAACTATAAATTCTGTAGGGGAAAACACAGATACTCAAAATTGACTAGTAAGTGATAAAATTGTAGATAAAGATGTAGAAAAAAAAGATAAAGATAACTCAACATTCAGAGTAATACATCAGAACACACAATATATAGCTAACAAAATAGATGTACTAGAAGTATTGCTAAATGAAGTTAATCCTCACTTGGCTATTTTTACTGAACATGCATTAAATTATGAGCAGTCACGATTAACTCAGTTTACAAATTACTAGCAGGTTGATGTGTTTTGTAGAGAAGAGCATAGAAGTGGAGGAGTAATTAATTATGTTTGCAAAAAAAAAGAAATAACATTCACTAAAATAAAAATTGTAAATAAATTTAGTAAAGAAATGACATTTGAAGTAATAGGCTCAATGGTTTGCATAAATAACAAAAAAATAATGGTAATTGGAATATATAGGTCACCAAATTCAAGTCTAGTAGACTTTTTCATTCACTTGGATGATTTTCTAACAACAATTTTTAAACAAGACTCCAAAATTATAATCATGGGTGATCTCAATGTTGAAAGTACAAACAAAGATTTTATAGACATATTAGATAGTTTTAATCTTAAAGATATTCTGATAGGCCCTACGCGAATCACAAAACAAACATGCAGAGCTATAGACCATGTAATAACAAATCTGGAGCAGTCCAAATTCACTACAATAAATAATGATTTCCACATTTCAGACCATACTGCTCAAATTATAGACATACATAATTGTTATATTGAAACTATACAACCGCAATACAAGTATGTTAGGGATACCAGTAGCTCAAAACTGATTAAGCTCAAAAATAGGTTAGAACAAGAAAGGTGGCATGAGGTATATTTGCAAACATCCACAAATGAAAAATGGCAATCATTCTTTAAAGTATTTAACAATTATTTTGATGAAGTGTGCCCTAAAATTAAAAAGCGTGAAAAGATTTTAACTCTGCAAAACACAAAACTTCCTCCAAAAATAATTGCCATTCGTGAAAAAATGAAGGATAATTATGAATTTCTAAAAGTGACTAAGCTAGACACCTACAAGACCCTCTATATTAAGTATAAAAAGCAATACAGACAGGCATTAAAGAACTTAGAAAAACAAAATAACAGAAAGAGAATAGAAAACTCATCTAATATTACTAAAGAAATGTGGTCTATAGTAAACCAAAATATGAAACCAACTAATGATGAAACAAATAATATTAACATACGGGTAAATGGACAAGAAATAGTAAATCCTAACAAAATTTCAAATTTATTTAACCAGTACTTTATTAACATGGGGAGAGATAATAACACCATAATTAATGACCAAAATAGAGATGATATCAAAGTTATAGGAACTATTGTCCTCTTTCAAACTGATGAAGCAGAGGTAGATAATATAATAAGTCCATTAAAAAATGGTGCATCTGGTTGGGATGATATTACGCCAAAAGTTCTTAAAGCCTGCAAAAAATCATTATTGAACATTCTAGTGTACCTTATAAACCACTCGATTGAATATGTAACATTCCCTGATTTGCTAAAAGACAGTATTGTTCGGCCAATATTTAAAAAAGGAAAAAAGGAATTATTATCAAATTATAGACCAATAACATTAACTTCTGTATTTGCCAAACTGATTGAAAAGATAATATACAAAAGGCTAATAGATTTTTTTGAGGCAAAGAGTGTGTTGAAAAATTATCAACATGGCTTTCGTAAAGGGTTATCAACTATTACTGCTGTATCTGAACTTATACATAATGTGCTTACAAATCTTGAACAGAGTAAAAAAACTGTCGGTATTTTCCTAGACCTATCTAAAGCATTCGATAGTGTCTCTCATGATCGCTTGTTGACTAAACTTACCCATTATGGAATTAGAGGGAAAATGCATGATTTCCTCTCTTCGTGTTTACAAAACCGAACACAATGTACAGAAATATACTGGAAAAATGGAAATTGCTTAAATAAATGCAAATCAAATTATGAAACGGTGAGAACAGGAGTACCACAAGGATCGGTCTTGGGTCCTCTTCTATTCCTAATTTATGTAAATGATATGCCTATTTCTCCAGAATATAATCTCATTTCCTATGCGGATGACACATCTTTTATATGCACGGACAAAGAATTAAAGCAACTCGAAACCAAGGCCACATCATCCCTTTTAAAACTCTCTGATTATCTGAGTGCAGCTCAACTCAAACTCAATATAGATAAAACTAAATGCATTCTTTTCCAACTTAGGGATCAGGAACAAGTGTGTAAGATAGAATACAACAATACACAAATTGAACAAGTAAACAACATAAAATTTTTGGGAATTACAGTAGACAAAAACTTAAATTTCAATGAACACATAGATGACCTTTGCAAGAAATTAAACTCCCGGCTATACTTACTACGGAAAATAGTAAATCAACTAGATACTGACATGTTAAAACCAGTTTATTATGGAATGATCCACTCACTCATAGAATATGGGATTGAAATTTGGGGTGCAACATCCATAACCAATCTAAATAGGGTATTAGTGATTAAAAAAAAATGTCTAAGATGCATGTTTGGTCTGAGACAGCGTCACTCTGTAAAAGAGGTGTTTAAAACTTCAAAAATTCTAACAGTTGTATCTCTATATGTCTATAAGATCATTTTGTTAGTTAGAAGAAATGAGATTAGAAATAATCAAAACAAAGACTATTATACATATAATACAAGGGGAATAAATAATTACCATAGGGTGTGTACAACAAAATCATCAACAAACAAAGATCCATATATCAGAGGGGCCATACTCTTCAGTAAACTTCCACAATACATAAAAACTGAGCAGGGTAACTCATTTAAAACATTGTTAAAAAAATATCTATTAAGTAAAAGTCTATACAGAATTGATGAATTTTAAATTTGAATATATATATATCAGAATATGTTACTGTATAAATGATATGACAAATTGTAAATAGTACTTTAAAGTGTATTTTGTTGAAATTGTATGCTTGTTTTTAATGATATGCAAAACTGTAAATAGTACTTTGTTATATGACATTGTAATGAATGTTTGTTCTACACACTTTTTATGACGAAGCCTGAAACATGTATACACTGTCTATAGGTGAAAATAAATTATTATTATTATTATTATTATTATTATTATTATGTTATAGATAAAGGTAATTTACACATTTTCCTCATTCTCAGCTTCAATATCCTTAAGCAGATTTAGTTCTCCTTATTCTTTTGCCAACTCTTAGTCCTCCATAGAGCATCAGTTTTATCCGGTATTATGTGTGTGATATCTTACTGCCTAATTCAGCCCATCACACGGCAATATATAACCAGCCAATAAGAGAATTCTGTTAAATAAAGATTTGCACTAATGAAAGTATACAATGTTTTCAAGCTGAGTACTTAGTAAGAATAGTTCTTGTATAAAGAAACTTCTAACTTATTTAAACCTCAAACACTAGCTGATAACGTCTTTCATTTCCAGCAAGACATGGACCTACCACAGTACACCCAAGAGATGAATTTGATGCCAGTGCTCATGCTAACAAGCAAGGTAATGTATGTAGTTTTCTCTTTAACAAGCAGATTTATTGCTTCACTGATGGGTTTACAGTGTTCTTGCTATCAAGGAAGGATATGTATACAGTTTTCTCATTCAAAGCTACAAAACTCTTAAGTGGATTTAGTTCTTGTAATTCTTTTCTAAATATTTAACTCCTTAATATTGGGTAGGCATAGCTAACTTTTTATCCAGTGTTATGTGTGCAAGATGTTAATCCATAAAGCTCCCATTTAAATAGCCATATAGCATAAGGCATTGATAACACTCTCATAAGAATGGGTTTACAGTAATGAAAGCATAATACAATTTGAAGCTGAATAGTGAAGATAATTTTTGTATAACAAATGTTAGCTCCTCGATTAACTAAAGCTCTAGCGCTCTAACTCATAACAATATTGTTTTACAGCAACACATGGGCCTACCACTGTACACACAAGAAATGGATTTACTACCGATGGTCATGCTATAGATAAAGGTAATTTATACAATTTCCTCATTCTCAGCTACAATATCCTTAAGCAGATTTAGTTCTGCTAATTTTTTGTCAACTCTTAGTCCTCCAATTTCAGGTTGAAAAAGCGTAATTTTTATCCAGTATTATTTGTGTGATATCTTACTGCCTAATTCAGCCCGGCACACAGCAATACAGAACCAGCCAATAAACAAATCCTGCTAACTAAAGATTTACACTAATGAAAGTATACAATGTTTTGAAGCTAAGTACTTAGTGAGGATTGTTCTTGTGTATAGAAACTTTTAAATTATTGAAACCTCAAGCACTTTTGCTTATAATATCGTTCAATTTTAGCAACACATGAACCTACCACTGTACACCCAAAAGATGGATTGGACCCCGGTGCTCATGCTATCAAGGAAGGTAAATATACAGTTTTTTGTTTCACAAGCGGTTTAGCCCTAATAATTATTTTGTTAGCATATATTCCCTCAAATTTTGATGCTACTCCCTAATTCATCCAAACACCTAGCTTCTCTTCTAACTTTGGGGTATTACTAGGGTAAGTATTAGAAGATGAATATTTAGTGTAAATATTTCTTGTATAACAAAGTTTCCAAATCATTTAATCTTCCAGCACTTTAGCTGATAATGATTTTCTTTACCTGTAGCACATGTGCCTACCACTGTTTACACAAAAGATGGATTTACCACAAGTGCTCATGCTATTTGGGGAGTAATATGTACACTTTTCTCATTCACAAAGGGATTTAGTTGTAGAAATTCTCAGTCAAATTATATTCCTTATGTTTGCTTTATATAGGTATTATCTTTATCCAGTATATTATGTGTTTGTGATATGGTTCCTTAATTCATCCAATTGAATCGCTTGGTGGAGAAACCCCTCATGTCCACTGCTTTGTAGAATTTGAATTTGTTGGTCATATGATACTATAAAATACACTATAGCTTAATACAGGACACTCTGTGATATTTCGCGAGACACGTGCTGCCAGCGCATTCTAGCGGGTCAGCATTGAGCGGCGATCAGCTGGTGTTGCTGTAGCTTCAGTATAGCCTAAGTAATAGCAATAATGATTAATTAAAATGTAATTTAGCTGTGTATCGGTCTACACAGTGTTATAAGGATTATCAGACAGAGAAGTACTGAACCATGTCTGCTAAGGTTTGTGGAAAATATGAGGACAGATTCAATATAAACAAAAACTTTTGTCACTGTTGGTTCAGAGAGAGGGAGCAATAGATATTTTATTCATCCTGTAGATCATACATATGTACATGCAGTAACTTTGAACTTCTGAAGCTTTCCAATTCCTGTTTCCGCTTTACACGAGATAAAACAATATAAGAAGGTTATATTATTGTGAAACGTAAATATACATAACCACTCCAGGGAAGCAATAATCTGAAAATGAGATCATTGCTGAACATCTCTGAGGAAAATCCATTTATTGAAATTTATATCAGTAGAGTGTATTTCTTCCATGATGCTCGACATCTGTTGAAATCAGTAAAGAATAATTTGAAACGGCATTCTATAATTTGTGAAGATAGAAAGGTTTCTTGGAACCATATTGTAGAATTTTATATATATATATATAAAGACAGAGCCATGAACCTCGGCTAGCTTCAAGGTTGACCAGCCAATGTATTGAACTACCACCATTTAGTCCAATGTTTGGCCAGTCGTGTTTTTTTTCTTTAAACAGTAACGGAGTCTGATCAGGACTCCGGTACTGTATCCCTATTTACATTTCCCCCCGTAGGTTTTACTGATTACTGGTTTACTGTTTCTTTTACAAACATATACACATTGCACAAACATATAACACCCATGCCCAAGGCGGGACTCGAACCCACGATCCACTGCCCCTGAAGCACCAAAGCGAGACGCTTTAGCGAGCGTGGCCATGGGGACCGGCAGTTTTAAGAGATTCTGTCTGTTGCATTAAAACGCATGTTGCGTTTAATTCAACGCCTGGTGAAACATTAGCTATTGCTAATTTCATTGAACACATCTGATGCGTTCCATTCACATGCCTTTCTCTACATCTCTATAGCAAGGCATCGTTAAAAATCTGAAACTGCTAATTGCCTCATGCTAATCAAGAAAAAAATCGTCTTATTACTTGCTTCCTTTTAGTAGAAGCGATATAAGGCAGCACCATAGGTTAAAGTGATAGTCAAAAACTGGTTGCTATGTGATTGAAGTTCCTTTGTTTGCATGGACAGGAGCTGACAAATTCATGTATAAGAAAAGTATGTTTTTCAAAGCTGAAACCAATAACAAGGAATATCTCAAAAACAACCAACTCCACGAAAAAATGTATATAACACAAATTGTGTGTTTTAAAGAGCTCTACATAGCTCTTACGGTTTACCAGATATGCAAAACTCCGCAAAATTCATCCAAAATAAAGATGTCTTCAGAGACTATTCCCAGGAAATTCAAAATATACATTTTAACCAAAATCGTTAGAGCCATTTTTGAGAAAATAAACATTTTCGAAAATTTTCCCGTGTAAAGAGTAGTTGGGGTAGGGGGATTTTCTTGAAAATCTTCGTGTCACATCCTTGGAAGATACTGTACTTAAATGCTAAGTTTGGTATTTAACGAACTTTTCGTTTTTGAGCTATGCTACACACACACGCGCGCGCACGCGGACATTTTTCTAAAAATGCATATTTTAGAATCAGGGGGTCTCAAAACATATATTTGCAGTGAAACCTGGGTAGCGAATTTTTGGATGCAATACAATACGTTCTCTATACACGATGTTCATATGTGTAGAGAAATAAAAATGGACTGTCTATTTGATATTTTCAAGTCGTCATTCTGCTAAAGAGTTTCGCTATGCAATAAATGGCGAACGTAAACACTTACTGTATTTGAATGAATTATGAAAATTCTTAGAAAACCACTGTAATTAATGGTCAGCGTAAGAAACCTGCTTGTTTTAATGCAGATATTGGCATTAAAATTATTGTGGCAGGAGCTAAAATGTCAATATGGTTTCTCATATTTATTTACAAGACGACTCACACAAGACTGTTTGGAAATTTTGTTTTCTGTTATTAGGGACAAGGGTGGGAACAATGTAACTCCAGAATCCTCAAAATTCAGACAATGTCTTAGACTTGCAATTACAAATCAGTTATTACAATCATCTGAAGACAGAAATTGTGCCTATGGATGTAAGCAAGTTTTTAGTTCTAAAGTCTGATTTACCTGAAAAATGTAAGTCATTTGTAATTCAGACTTCTGCACTAATTATACCAGAACAGCAAAAGTATGATTTTCCTGTTAATGTTCAGCAGCATGCAGATTCATGTGTATGCACGTGGATATGTGCAAAATTTCCTCATTAGAAATGTATAAAGAAATAGGTAGACATTGATGAGAGCAGAGGTAGTAAATTAAAATGTGCATTTTGCTCTGAAGCGTTATGGAAATGCTAGATTCATATTTCACAAGGAATCTGCTTATACAATGTACATCAGCAGCAATACTCTATTTAATGTAAATTTTCTTCATTATCTTTCTGACAGTGGACTTAATGTTAAACTAAGGTTAAATATGCGTGTAGATGATGTATTATACACTTGCATATGTGAAAGTTGTAAATATGTGTTTACTGATAAAGCTTTTAATGTGCTAATAAAATGTTATTTGAATGATGAAAATGGAAAAAAGAACAAGAAAAAACCCGGTAGAAACATTAAGGCAAAAAATGTCATGCAACTAAAAATAATTCCTATAGATCCAATACCTTTACATTGTTTTTCTGCATTGTTTTGTATTTTATTGACAAAATATTGTTTGAATAAATAAAACATAATGCATATTATAATATCATTATTGGGTTTGCCTTTCCTAACATTTGCCGGTCCCCATGGCCACGCTCGCTAAAGCGTCTCGCTTTGGTGCTTCGTGGGCAGGGGATCGTGGGTTCGATTCCCGCATTGGGCATGGGTGTTATTTGTTTGTGCAATGTGTATATGTTTGTAAAAGAAACAGTAAACCAGTAATCAGTAAAACCTACGGGGGGAAATGTAAATAGGGATACAGTACCGGAGTCATGATCAGACTCCGTTACTGTTTTTATATTAAAAAAAGAAAAAAAAATTTTTTAAATCTCAGCGTTTGTTTCTTAAGGCCTGGCCGCTAGGAGCGTCACTGTATACTTGTCTCTCAGCTGTAAACTATGGATGCAACAGCCTGCTAAAGTTTTCTTTTGGTGCAAAACTCATTCTCATTCAAATCGATAGGTTGGCTGCATGTCGCGCCATTTTTAGGCATTTCGTAATTGTTCCCGGCTTTCTTGTTGCCAGCTTAATGTTTATGGTTGTTATTTAGAATAATATTATTTGTATGGCATCTGTATGTGGTGAGTTGACTGCAATGAGGCGAAAGAAATGTGTAAAAAGTGTTATTTACAAACATGAGAGGAAAAAAGGAAGTAGATTGAAAAACCAAGAGTATGAAAACTACAAAAGTGAAACGGTTAAGCGGAGAGAATCAGGTTATGATTGCAGGTAAGCCATATATATTAATTTTTGATTATGAAACCCTTTTACCCTTTCATGCTAGAATAATTTTGCGTTTTCACGTTATTAATGACAGTACTCTGTTGTTGCAGATGTACCTGGAAATGCATGACAACAAAAATTAGCTCAGATATTATGATGGAACTAAATTCTAAATTCCTAATTTTCGCGACAAAAAATGGGGGTAAAGCTATACGACGGTTCCACCACCCATATTATGAGATGCCGCGGCACGCACACACGCGCTAAGTTGTTCAGATGTGAAAGTTGCCAGATTGCCAAAATTTTGACTTCTTGGGAACATTGGTTTTTTAGCTTCACAGATTCATCGTCTACACCCTGTCGCCTTCGGCCGCAACTGCTACACTCCTCAACTTATAAAAAATATCCCTCGGCTACGCATTGCGGCTTAGGGCCCTCCACGTTGGGCTACGCTTTGCAGCTTAGGGCCCTAAATGTTTATAACAGACCAGTAAGTAATTATAATGCGGCTCTAATGACGAAATAACAAAGTCTAATAGAGGTTTGTCCCATTGCAAGAAAACGTCCGCGATTGTCAGGAGATAATGAGCATCACAAGAGAAAACCCAAAGAACACTCATACAAATATTGGTTGTCCAGTTCTGCTGGTCGCATTCAAGTCTGGAAAAGGGCATTTTTATCTGTCTATGGCATTTCTGATGATAGATTACAAAGACTAAGAGACCTGCTGTGTTCCGGTAAATCGCCCCAAGATATGCGCGATAAACCCCGATCCGCCAATGCAATGCCGGCTGGGGTGACATTATTAATTGAAGACCTCATTAATAGTTTTCCAATTAATGAGGGACACTACACAAGTGGAGAATGCAAATACTTGTCACCAAATCTTAATGTGAAGAAAATGTGGGAATTGTTTCAATCAGATGACCCTGAAATTAAAGTGTCATACTGGTTTTACTGGAAAATATTCAATGACAATTTTGATTTAAAATTTGGAAGACCCCAAGTTGATACATGTTGTGTTTGTGAGGAATTAAAAGTGAAAATAAAAAGCCCCACCTTGAATGACAATGCCAGATGTGTGGCAGTGGCAGAACAGATTGTTCACAGGAGAAGAGCTGAAAAGTTTTACAAAAAATTGACTATGTGAAAAAGATGTGCCGAGAACGAGAAGATGTTGCTGGAATTTGCATTGATTACATGCAAAATCTAATGCTTCCAGTTATCCCCATTCAAGACACATTTTATCTTCGCCAGCTAACTTACAATGTCTTCAATATCCATGATTTAAAATCTGACAAAGCTGTATTTTATACATACGATGAAACAACAGCTAAAAAGAGCCCAAATGAAGTTTGTTCATTCATTCTCAATTACATCAATGAGTATGTAAGCTCAAGCATTAGGCACTCTTTTCTTTTCTCAGATGGCTGCGCAGGCCAAAACAAAAATCACTGCGTCATCCGGCTTATGTTGACATTGATAGCGAAAGGAAGATTCAATTCAATCCATCAATATTTTACCATCAGAGGTCACAGCTACCTCCCATGTGACAGAGATTTCAGTATTGTGAAGCGAACTGTAAAAAAGGAAGACCGTATGTACTTACCCATGGACTATACAAAGTTAATTACCTCTTCTAGCTCTAAAAGTGCATTCACTGTGCATATGGTCCATAAAGAAGGCATTCTTGATTTCAAATCTTGGTGGCCAGTACATTATAAGAAAAATGTACTATCTGTGGAGTCACAAGGCAGGAAACTACCGAGAGCTATGAAACAAAAATGTTCAATTTCTGAATTTATGGAATATTCCTATTGCAAACAAACTCCTGGTGTAGTCAAAGCTCGACAGTTCATTGATGGGCTGCAGGAACATACTTTCAGACTTACAGAAAAAAGCATGATTCCAGACTTTCCTTTCTGAAGTGCCAATGATAAGTGACAAGAAGATGGCAGATTTGAAAAAATTCAAGCCATACTTACCCCAGGATCCAGAAATTCAATCCTTTTACTCAGATCTGTATTCCAAACTCATTTATGTGACTCGAGAGGTGATGTAAATTGCATTGGACTAACCTCTGTATTTGTGTAATATATATTTTAAAATAAAATGTACTCTTACAAAACTTAATTCCGTTTGAAACAGAAACCCCTCATGTCCAACAAGTTTAAGTTCCAATATTTCAGAAGTAAATAATACTGGATGACTACAAACTCAGAGCAAACATGTGCTTTCCATCCAGTTGACATTGCTGAACGCGGATTCGCAATAGTAAATTTACGTGAATAGTAATTTAATTTTTTTCTTCTCCTGAAAATTTACAATTTTTGGACATGAGGGGTTTCTGCATCAAGCAATTCAATTGCAGTGTAATATAAAACTAGGTAGTAATAGTTCTCGTATAATTAAGGGTTTGCACTAATGAAAGTATTAAAAAGTTTGAAGCTAAATACTGTAAATTATTCTTTTGTAATAAAGCTTCGAAATTATTCAAACCTGTAGCATTTTAACTGATAACAAATTTCATTTCCAGCAACACATGAACCTACCACTGTAGACCCGAGGGATGGATCTGACACCAGCGGTCATGCTATCAAAGAAGGTAATGTATGCAGTTTTCTCATTCAGAACTACAAAGCACTTAGGTGGATTTAGTTGTGCTAATTCCTTTGATATGATATAAAATTTGATTTAGTTTAGCTATTTTTTTATCCAGTATTATGTTTGTGAGATATTATTCCCATAATTTTACTCATCCAATCATTTTTTTTTTTTTTTTTTTTTTTTTTTTTTTTTTTTTTTTTTTTTTTTGGTAGTGTTTAACACCCATTTTAACTACTTGTGGCACCACAGGGTATTTCATCCTATCACATTTTAAAATAAAACCAAACGATAATAGTTATTTTGTAACTAAGTTTTTGTATTAATGAAGATATTAGAAGATTTGAAGCTAAATAGTTAGTGAAGATAGTTCCTGTGTAACAAATTTTAGATTTATATTATTTACAAATCCAGTACTGTAGATGACAACAATTTTTTTTCAAACTACATATGGGCCTACCACTGTACTCCTAAGGGATGAATTTATGACCAGTGCTCATTCTGTCAAGGAAGGAAACATAAACAGGTCTCTGTTTCAACACTATAAAACTTTTAAATGGATTTAGCTCTTCTAATTTTGGCCAACTTATGCTCCTGCAATATTGGGTTTATATAGCTATATTTTTATCCAGTTTTATATGTCTGAGGTATTATTTCCAAATCTTGCAATCATTTAGCAAGCTAGTTAAATTGAAGTTATAAAAATCCAAGCTTTTGGCCATTTTTACTCAGTGGTCCTCATCATGCAACTGGCAATACAGGAGTAAATAAATATTTATGGTTTGGAGGTGTACCTGTAGTGGTGTTTAATCCCAAACAATCAGATATGGCTTTCTGGCACGAAATCTGTGATAGGTTAACATGTAGCTTTCAACTTAAATTTTCCTGAGGTCTGCTTTTGGTGTCAGCAGTCTTCCATCAACGCGCTCACCATGCCCAATGTTGCTTAACTTTCTAAGCACGTAATATGGAATTGGTCTACATGCAGCTTCCTGTGTGTTCTCTTTGCAGTTAGCTTCTGGTGTGATGTTGCTATCATCCATCCCAGTACTGTGCATGCCCAATGCTGCTTAACTTCTCCCATTACCAGATCTAGTGACAGGTCTCCTTACAGTTTATAGCTTAGGTTTTTCAGCAATATGTTTTTTTGGTTTCATGATGTGGCCACCCATTAATGTGCTGACCACATCTAATGCTGCTTAACTTTAGAGATCCGATGAGAATTCACAGATGGAAAGGAGGGTACTTTCAAGTTAAGGGCAGTTTACCAGGTTAAGTTGTAAACCCTGGTCCTGGTTAAACAAATTATCACAGATCCTAATTTCAATGCTTTCCTTGATGACATGGTCCCGGTAACTGTTGGCTTTCATAAGTATCAGTGTCTATTGAAGAGAATCCTGTGGCCATTTCTGATGAATGTTTCGCCACTGCAGATTTCTCCAGATGAAGCAGCCTAATATGGCATTGATGTTCTTGACATCTCTCTTCAATAGTGCGGCCTGTTTGATCTTTGTATGAAAGACCACATTGGCAAGAAATGTCATACACCCCTGGGTCCTGAGTTCTAAATCATCCTTAATAGGGTGCATCATGGTTCTGATTTCACTGGGTGGCATATGCATGGTCCAGATGTTGTAAGCTTGCAGAATTCTGGCAATTTTGTTGGAAAGTT
Organism: Hymenopus coronatus; assembly: GCA_030762935.1. Taxonomy (NCBI): domain Eukaryota; kingdom Metazoa; phylum Arthropoda; class Insecta; order Mantodea; family Hymenopodidae; genus Hymenopus; species Hymenopus coronatus. The sequence goes on along the minus strand of CM060900.1, from coordinate 532,132,574 downwards.
CACCACAATAAGGTATGTAGGCCTTGGGTTCTTTTCATTTTCCATGATAGATGAACCTTCCCTCCCAATTTTTCCTTTAACCTTATTCAATGCTCTTTGAACAGCCATTATATAGTAACCAATCTCTCTCAATGTGTCAAAACGATGGTTAATTTTTGACTAGAGACTATAAGAGCTAGAGATTTTAAAGGCTTTTTGAAATAGACTTCCTATAAGTTAAATTATCCAGGAAAGGCAAAGTGCCATTGGATTAAACCTCTATGGTGACCTGGATATTTGGATGGATGTTATTTAGGTTTTCCAGGATGTGCTGCAGTTCTTCTGTCCCATGTGGTCAAACAATGAGGGTATCATCAACATATCTGAAGAAATATTTTGGCTTCTATGAAACAGTTTCTAGAGCTGTGTGTTCAAAATTCTCCATGTAGACGTTGACCATTGCAGGTGATAGGGGTGATCCCATGATTACTTCATAAGTCTCCTTGTAGTATTTACCTTTATAACTGAAATGGGTTGAGGTAAGGTTATTTTGAAAAACTTTAACTTTTTCAGGTGGAAATTTATCTTGAAGGACCTGGATAGTTTCTGGAGTGGAAATCATGCAAACTCACTAATTGATCAGTTGGCTGCAATTTTATGGTCTTAAATTTTTCAATAAAATCTTTGGAATTCCTTACCCAGTGTTTACACTCCCCAGTAAGCAATTGAAGGAGCACAGTGAAGTATTTAGCCAGGTTATACATTGCTGCCTCAATAGTACAGACATATTCTTTATGTATCTTTGGAAGTCCATATATTCTTGGGATATCGCAGCATGTGGTGTTAACAATTTGATAGTTTGATTGGTTTATTAGTCTAGATGAGCTTTCTAATTTTCCTTGCTACACTGCTGGTGGGATCTCTATCAATGATCTGATATGCCACATCCCTTAAATGGTCTTCCATCTTTATCATAGTCAGTAGAGAAATGCAAGCGCAGACACAATGTATCATAAGTGCAGACGCAAGGAAACACCATTGACAATGCATGTATGCGCAACACAAGAACTTGTCACGGGTTTCTAAATCCGCAAGTTACATGCGCATATCTTCCAAGCGCTCCACGTTACAAACTGAATAACGTAACCAACAATACCACATAACTAAATTCACTCAATCTTTTACAAAATAAATACATTACATACTAACAACTGGTGCACGCGGCAGTGATGTCATAATAATTGCTCATTCAAAATTATTGAAAATAGGGTAATTCTGCACAACAGCTCTATTAATTCTACTGTCTGATAAACAGAGATACGTTGGGGTATCTATAGCAGGAAATAAAAGTGAAATGTGTAGATTCTGGTGAAAACACAGAAAGTAATTTATCGGTTAATAAATAGAAAGTCTTCAATTCAGAAAGTCTTTAAAAACCGTTAATTCAATACAATACATAGAAAGTGTGCAATTCAGACCCAGCAAAGACCATGAATTCAATACCTGCCAAATTATATGTAAATCAGGGTAATTCTGCACCTTCTATTTATTAGCCAATTTTAAATGACTTGTGTTTTCACCACAATCCGCACATGTTACTTTTATTTCGTACAATAGATACCAACATGGTAGTTTCCATTTTGCACACAGCAGAATTAATAGAGCCATTGTGCAGAATTACTGAAAATAGTACAAGCTTAGAGACTTCAGAAAGTGGTAAAGCTACACATTTAATGAACTAAGAATAATCTCTCTGTGTCTTCGATTTATGAGAGCCAATAAATCTATACACAGATGATAGTTACAACCATTAAATCAAAGAAGGATTCGCAAGGAGACTGTTATAACCTCTTGAGGGAGATTAAAGATGGGGCGGCACAGCCAAATAAAAGAGCACATATGTTCAGCAGGCCCTGTAAAATTTTGCAGTGCAATCATTTGTTATTGAATTCATAGGCAATGCATAGAGAAAAGAAGCAGAATTCTTTCTCTTTGCATGCAACACAAGGATAAAGTTTGGAGTTTACAAACTCTTGCATTGCATTGTATTGCATTGCAACTTGCGTGTTTCAATGTGAACGCTTACATTAAATAATATTAGTCCAAACACTTGCACTTACATTGCGTCTGCACTTGCATTTCATTGTGAATTGTTACTGTTGCATTGCCTTTGTCAGCTGGGAGCATGACTGTATCAGTATCTTGCCGTAGTTCACGCAGGCTTGTATGTTCAGCTGCAGAGACATTAGGCTTAGGTGAATGTGCATGTTTGAGTGAACGACAAACTTCTCAGCCAGCTTCTTCTATCAACTCAGCAGGGAATTGGCTGACACCTTGTTCTACTCCACTGATGATGTCTTTAAAGGGTACATCTTTGAAAGACGGAGCAAACTTCAGACTTCCAGACAACACCTTAAGGGAGGCTTCATCCAGTTTTTTGGAGAAACTTAAACTGAAAGCTGTGTGATAACCTTTCTCAGATCTCATGCCAGGAAGCCATGTGTACTAAAAGTAGGTGTTAAACACTGTTTAAAAAAAAAATCCAGATTTGCCAGTTCCCTTATGAAGACCACAGAGTAGAGATGGTTGAAAGCTTGGATTTTTATGACTCCAATTTAATTTGGTTGTCTCGTGAAATCATCATTAATATCTTTTTATTTCTTTTGCATATCCTTTTTGTTTGATTTATTCCACCCTTTTACTGTAATAGTCATACTGGAAGCTCATTTCTCTATTCCAGAGCGCAGAACTACAGAGAAATACCCTCCAGATGTGAAGGAACCAGGAATGACAGGTAATATAATTTTTTTTTTCATAAAACATATTTAAATTTTTTTTTTTTTTTTTTTTTTGTCACATTTATACCACAACTTTAACTATAATGGTCAACTCAGCGGGCGCTTCTTTAAAACATTTGCCAAATTGTGTCAACTTGTTTATAATTGTCATTGGATTTCTGGTTTTTACTCTGGGGTATATACCTTCACACTCCCATTCATACTTCTAGAACTCTGGGAAGTGAAGGGAAATACTCTTGGCTAGTGGGAATCAAAGTCTGGTCCCCTCGCACAGCAGAGTTTTTATTCCTCCAGTATTGGGTTTATATATTGCCCTGTTTAGTTTTTCCACTGCTTACTTATTGCAAATAGAGGAACAACAATATAAGTATTTTTTTTTAATCATAAAAATCATGGACCTGAAAGTTGCCTGGCTGTCAGTCTAAATTTATTTAGTCCGAGAGTTCTCTAAGATGAGTTTAAGAAGAATTGGTCATTCACATATATTTTCTATGGTATCACAGTTTTACTAAGGTGAATACTCAAATTATTTCTAATAGAATAATTGTATATAGAAGAATAATATTTATAATTCTGAATATTTTTCTTCATATAGCATAGACAACTGATGGCAGCATTAATATACAAAGTTAAAATGTAAAGTTGTTGGATGTGACACCTGGATGCTACACCACATAAAATATTCACTGATCCCTTGTATAATAAAAAAGCTTAAACAATAAAGTATGGTTGTTCCAGAGAATGTTCTATAAATGGTGGCTATGGATTTCAGTTTAACCCTGCTTTGCTTGCGTGGCTGGGACAAACATAGTAGCTCGCGTGGTGTCCGAGAGATGCCAATATTATTAATACCTTTCAATTTAATTTAGTGATTCATATGCAGTTACATATATTCAAAAGTGATTTGGGAATGTATTTAGCACAAAATAACAATTATTAGCTCAAAATTCACATTTGAAAAAAAGTAGGATTTCTATTGTAATTGTTCTGTTACAACTAATCAAAGAATTAAATTTACAGAGTCAGGCCAATAATGTTTAGATAAGAGTACAAAGTACATACAAAAAAAGGTATCGCATAAAATACAAATTACAGCAATAATTATGTCTCAACAATTGCAATAAATGAAAAGACAATACACAAAGAAATGGGCGGCCAACTTCAGTACCTTAGAAAATTATAAATGTAGCTGTAAGATGTTAAAGTTGTGTGCTTCTAAACAATATCATAAAACAAAGGACACTATCCAGCTAAGAAAGGAACTACAACCCATTGTTCTGCCTGATCACAGTATAAGCAACTGAATTGTTCCATAAAGTTGCTTAGTCACTTGACAGTACAATGAACTTTCAGCTATATATGCTGTAAGTTGAGCATAATTTTGTTCATTGCCATTCACCATACATTTGTTTTGGGAGCTACGGGCAAATATACTTATCATCTTATTACAATTTCGGCACTTGTATCATGTGAATCAGTTCTTAGAGTGACTGCAATCATTATGCTTTTGTCTTTTTGTACAAGGACCATCATTTGCAAATTGTGGTGTTTTCTCAGTGTCTGGAAAGATACATGCGATATTCATCTTCAGTTTCTTAGGAAGAATTTGACTCTGACACTGAAACCTCAAATAATCTTCTGCCAGCTCATGGGTTCGGTATCCGTGCTTTCTTTTCTCATCTCTACAACGTCTTCTTCCTCATCACTTTAAATCTCTAAGTCACTAACTTCTTGCTGTACTAATTCAAGAATAATCTTCAAATCTTCCGGAATACTGGAACTAAACGAAAAGAAAGAAACAAAACGAAATTACCACTACAACAATGAAGGTCACGTGGTACTTAATGGACTCCAATCACACTTGTAAGGAAACAACCTGCGTTTTTGAGCTCCAATGTGAGACTAACATGCTTGTGGCTGTGACTATATGTGCATGATTAGACAATTGAAAGGTAGATGGAGGCACTGGACAGTGGCTGTAGCCGTTTTCTTATAATAAGCAAAAATAACTCACGTGGAGTCTGCCAGACACCATGCAAGCAGAGCAGGGTCAATATACTGTCAATGAGGACTCTATATTTAGATTTTATTTAAGAATTTTCAGACTAAAAAGGCCTTTGCAAATTTTAGTACATAAATAAAATCAATGCGACTTTATCAACAACCGTAGGTTGCATAGTTATGGAAAGTTACCAGGTAGACTGTATTAGTAGATGTGATACTGATTTCTTTCCTTTTTCCCTTTTTACCTTTAAATGCTTAATAGCATGAGTACATTTAAAAAATTACAAATTGATTTGTCATTATACTCAGCATCATTCTTACCACCTTTAAAGCAATAATGTGTATAACAATATATTAAACTAAAAAATGAGTCAAACTTATTTAATGGGTGACAATTTCATTTTAGGTCAAAACATTTATTTTGGTTATTTCTTGCAAAAATCAAGTCCTTCAATCTTCCTCTACGTATTTCCTAAGTTAATTCAAAATCTTCTCGGGCTTCTAGCCAGGTAAAAACTTGGTTTGACACCAACGTTTCAAAGAAGTGCATCTTCCTCGTCTTCAGGGTGAACTGATGGTTTGAGCTTGCGGAGACTGGTATTTATAAGAGCTGGGATGAAGCTAACATCTGATTGGTTGGCGTGATATTATGGCCTGGTATTTAAGATGACTGAGACATGGGCACGGACTTCGTAGAAAACTATTTATAGCAGTTATTCGGCTAATATTTTGTGTTTGAGCACGCACCTGCTAGAAAATAAGTCTTGGAAGACTGCAGGTAGAGCATTAGGTATTAAGGCTCTTTAACATTGGTGTCCATGCTGAACTTAATTGTAGGCCAGAATCGCGATTTAGATTATTTGTTTCAGATGAGATGGCTAAAGCTTCTTTTACTCTCCTTTCCTAGTAGTTCGAACACTTTGCCACTATCTTGGTGTTGGTAAAGCTAGCTCTGTGACTTTGTTCTATACAGTGTTCAGCCAGTCCAGATTTTTCGGGTTGCATAAGCCTTATTGAACTTTGGTGTTCAGAAACGCGTGTGGCAATAGTGCATCCTGTTTGGCCAATGTATGCTGCGCTGCATTCGCAAGGAATGTGGTAGACACCAGGTACTCTGAGAGCTAGATTATCTTTAACTGGCCTGACCAAATGTTTGATTTTAGGTGGTGGCTTATGGATGGTTTTGACATATTTGTAGAGTAGTCTACTAATCTTTCCCGAAAAATTGCCGGTAAACGGTATATAGGCTATGGCGGTTGGCTTGTCTTTTTGTTGAGTGTTCTTGCTGGGGTTTCTTTTTCGTCCGGCTCTTTTCAGCGCTGATGTGATGTCCTTGGCTGAATATCCATTTTGTTGGAGTGTGAATTTTAGGTGTTGAAATTCCGTTTGCAGATTATCTGGGTCTGATACAGAAACTGCTCTATGTGCCAATGTGTTGAGAATGCCCATTCGTTGTGACTTATGGTGGAAGCTGTTTGCGTTGAGATAAAGATCCGTGTGTGTAGGTTTTCGGTAGACGGCATGACCAAGAGTTCCGTCCGCTTTTCTGGTGACCAGAATGTCCAGAAAGGGGAGGGAAGCATTTTTCTCAGCTTCCATTGTGAACTGTATTTGTGATCTGAGGCTATTTAGGTGTGCAAGAAAATCTGGAAGAGTGTGCAGTCCATGCAGCCAAATTACAAATGTATCATCTACATATCTGTAAAAATGTGTAGGTTTTAATGGGGCTGTGTTAAGTATTTCATGCTCCAGAAACTCCATATAGAAGTTGGCAATAGCTGGTGACAGAGGAGAGCCCATGGCAACACCGTCTGTCTGCTCGTAGTAGGTGTTGCCATACAGAAAATAAGTGGAAGTAAGTGTGTGGCTAAACAGTGCAGTAATACCAGGTGAAAAGTGTTTTGACAATAGTTGTATTGTTTCCGCAAGGGGAACTCTGGTGAAGAGAGATACCACATCGAAACTAACTAACAGGTCCGATGGCTTCACTTTGATGCTGTCAAGAACTTCAGCGAATTGTATAGAGTTCTTCACATGGTGAACACACTTACCTACTATTGGTTGCAGCAGATGTGCCAGATGACGAGCTAGGCGATAGGTAGGGCTGCCAATAGCGTCCACTATGGGCCTTAGAGGTATCCCAGGCTTATGGATCTTCGGGAGACCATATAATCTGGGAGGTATGGAGGCAGATGGTGAGACCGTCTTCTGAACATCAGGAGGAAGGCTGGATTTCTTAATTAGCTGGATGGTGCGTCTTTCTACAGAGTTGGTAGGATCCTTTTTAATGGTTTTGTATGCAGGATCGTCCAGCAGTTGTTGAACCTTTTCTTGGTATTGCACGGAAGAGAGGAGTACCGTGGCGTTCCCTTTGTCAGCTGGTAAAACAACCAAGTTGTCGATTTTTCTAAGGGAATGTAAGGCCTTACTTTCTTCTCGGCTGATGTTTGAAGTAGGTAGGGTTGCCTTTTTGTAAACTCTTGCTACCTCACGGCGTATTTCTTCTGCACTTGCTGATGGAAGTTGACAAATGGCGGCTTCAATAGAACTGATGGTGTCTGCCACTGATATTTGCCTAGGCGTGGGAGCGAAGTTGAGCCCTTTAGCTAGAGCGGAGGTGGTAGGTTCGTCTAGCTGGAGATTGGTAAGGTTGTAGATGATACGATCGGTGTTCAATGGTGGTACAGGTTCATTTTGCTTAGATAGACTTGCAAATTTCTTAGTTTGCCGCTTAGTGCAACGCAGTAGAGTAGCATTGCCTTGTGCAAAAGAGGAGTGGTCAACTCTGTCCCAATCTAGAGGTGAAAGCTTGCTAGAAAGAAGCCAAAAGGATTCCAGTAACTTCTGATCAACGATAGACAGTTCATGATGGGTATGCTTTATTCGTTCCCTTACCAGGGCTAAGCTGGCGCGTCTAAGTATTTTAGATGTTGCATTTTTCACTGGGTAACGAAGTCTCACAAACTTGGGCGTAATTTCTTTGTCTCGGCACCTGGATAAGAACGCCAAGGAGCTGAGTAATTTACCTTTCTTTTCGCGTAGTTCTTGATGTTTCCTAATTGCCTGGTAAATTTCTTTCCCGTAAAGGAATTTAAAATAAGAACTGAAATCTGGACTGGCTGAACACTGTATAGAACAAAGCCACAGAGCTAGCTTTACCAACACCAAGATAGTGGCAAAGTGTTCGAACTACTGGGAAAGGAGAGTAAAAGAAGCTTTAGCCATCTCATCTGAAACAAATAATCTAAATCGCGATTCTGGCCTACAATTAAGTTCAGCATGGACACCAATACTGCACCCCATCCATGACGTCTGTAGTGGACCGAGATGGGGGACGCAGCGGCCGGGCGGTAGGCCAAGGCTCCCCGTGAGCTGTCGTGCCATGGAGTAAGTATGGACACCAATGTTAAAGAGCCTTAATACCTAATGCTCTACCTGCAGTCTTCCAAGACTAATTTTCTAGCAGGTGCGTGCTCAAACACAAAATATTAGTCGAATAACTGCTATAAATAGTTTTCTACGAAGTCCGTGCCCATGTCTCAGTCATCTTAAATACCAGGCCATAATATCACGCCAACCAATCAGATGTTAGCTTCATCCCAGCTCTTATAAATACCAGTCTCCACAAGCTCAAACCATCAGTTCACCCTGAAGACGAGGAAGATGCACTTCTTCGAAACGTTGGTGTCAAACAAAGTTTTTACCTGGCTAGAAGCCCGAGAAGATTTTGAATTAATACGTCGCCAGGAAAGCTTCAGTTCTTATTTTAATTTCCTATGTTGTTTGGCCCTATCATTCTACCTTAATAAAATATCTCATTTTTAAAAGTCATTCCTTTGAATGCTGTTCGCATGTAAACTTTACACTTTAATTTCATTCCCATTTCTTTTTTCTCTTTAGTATTTGGTGTTGCAAAAAACTGTCTCCTGTTAAAAATGTTATTAAAAGAGGCTGAAAATTTTACTGGATATTCAAGACACTATGAATAATAAAAATAAGTATTAAAATTTTGAAATATTATTGGTGCATAAAAAAATAAAATATATGCAATGAGAGCAAAAAACATAGTAATTTTGTCATCAGTACACTAAATGCTTTTTTATTCTGCAAAGGAAAGAGATATAAAAAATGTGATAGTTTAGTTAATCACAGTTTTTAAAAAATTTAGTGACATCGGCCTCAAGGTAGAGTTGAAATCCATTTGCTCCCTAAAGTACTTACTTAGAACATGTTTTACAGGATATTTTCCACATGTTCAGTTACATTCAACTGTCTGAGTGTGATGAGCAATTAGGGTTGAAAGTTGCGTCCTTTTCTGGTGATGGTTTGACAAACCTATAATTTGGATTTTCTTCCACATTTACTTTGGAGTTTATTTTATCATTTTTGGAAAAATAATTACAATATTGAAGAAGAAGAAGAAGAAGAAGAAGTATATTTATTAAGAAAAATATGCCACCATATTCATTTGAAATCTAGATGAAAAAATATGAGAAGAGATTCGTGAACTTCAAAGTAAATATGGAACAAAATCCAAACCATAGGTTTGTGAAATTAGCACCAGAGAAGGATGTGACTTCTAACCCCAAATTTTCACTGGGCTCAGACAGTCTACTCTAGCTAAAGATGTAGGAAACATCATATGTAACACGTTTTAGGTAAATACTTAAATAACAAAGCTTAAGTTTGTTAACTTGCACTTACTTTTAGGTTTAACCCTTTTAGTGCCAATCTTGATCTAATTATGATTAAAAAGTTCTGTAAGAATTGCCAATCAGAATCTAATCGTGTAGCCATTTTCATGTTTTAACTCTTTCCAGCAGGAAAATCTGTGTACTTTCTATGTCATAGCCTTAGAGAGAGGCTTTCTGGAGCATTTCAAGGCATTTGCTTTACACTCCAAAGCACTAAATTTAATTTCTCTTGCTGATGTTTATGGTGGTTGAAAAATGGCGCTGGCCAGTAAAAGGTTACAAACTTAAGAGGAAATAAGAGCTGCAGTTCACGATGTGTTAGGGTGGGTGTGGGTGGGTGAGTGTGTGTGTGTGTTTTTTTTTTTTTTTTTCCAGATGCAGGTTACAAGAATTAATTTTTTGTACTTTAAAAAGTAAAACACCAGACCAAAACAGATTGGTGTTTTAATAAAGATATATCTGTACTTTTATCTCATTTGCCTGAGCTTTCTGTATAGTAAGGTTTTGTATGCGTAAGTGTTTATTATTTAGGAATTTTTTATTTTATTTTCAAAATTTTCTTATTTTTTTAGTATTTTAAAAATATCAAAGAGACTCTCATCCATAAAATGCATTTTACACAATAAACAAACAGGTTTATTAATAACAAAAAAAGATTCAGCTCTCTATGTCATTTGGTATTTATTTTATTACTATTAATTTAAAGCCGTGCATTCTGAGCCAAATTGCTTGACACTTTTCAGACAGAATTCTAACATTCATGCTGGCACTAAAAGGGTTAATTTTTCAACTGCTTTGTGTGGATTCCCATTCTTAATTTGGTTAATAACATTGACTGTTTATTTCACTGTACTAATTTAAAAATGAGTAGTTGATCTAATCTCCTAATGTAATTTTTTGTAGCTCACATTATGTTTGATGCTGTGATGTTTGTTTTCATCCAAATGGCATGGAAACTTGGTCCTGTGCTCAGCTACTGGCATTCGCAAAGGAAGACCAGAACCTTAAAGGTATTAGATATATACAGATAAATAAAGAATTTAGTGAATCTTCCATTATTTTGAACATTTAAGACAAAATCATTTTTTCACATAATTGCAAACAGGTATAACATATTTGTACTAAATAACCTTTACTTAAAAAGAACAAAGTTATAGTGATGCAGCAGTCTTTTCCTTAAATATTTGTATTTAAATTCATATCTTGTTAATAAGTAAACAAAAGATATTAGAAGGTGTTTCAATGCACAGTATGTACTATGTAGTTACTATCTTGCATAGCTACGATGCTCATATCGAATACTTAATCTATTTGTTGGTATTCTAGCAATAGGGCACGATTAAATTCAAGAAGTGTGGTTTACCTGTTGAAAATCCATAACTACATATTACTATTCAGAACATGTGAAAAGACCATCTTTGTTAAGAAGGTTCTAGAATAATTTTATAACGTAAAACCGACAAATTAAAAACCACGAGATGACGAAAGTACGTGAGCAAACAGGATGCTACACCGTATGACTATGATGTTCCTCGGACAAAGCCAGAGGACGAGTATATAAGAGCTCCCTCCGGAAGATGCCCCAGAGTTTTGTCTTTAAGGTGCTACACGACTCCACGATGCTCCGAGGTTCAAAGGGCGTGGGACCTGCAAATACTTCTCTCCTTATGTGAGTAGATTAATATCACTTTGTCTGTCTTAGATGTGTCAAGTGTCTTAAATATTGGGAAAACATTTACAAAATTATACTAAATCAGTGAGCAAGGAAAACACGATATACAAAGGGCTATCTCATTAGGAAACTTTAGATTAGTTCTTAGATAGTTAGTTAGCTAGGAATAGGAACAATCATTTTATTTGTTGATAACTTTTTATTAACTTTAAATATATTTTAGTATTAGATAAGAAATGTGAATTGTTTTATTTCAACTCATCCAGAACTCCTATCACTATAAATTGGTGGCAGCGTATTGGGATTTTTGTTTAGGTGATCTCACGAACACCGAACCCATGAGTTAAAATTCGTCTTTTTTAAAATTGTTATGTTTAGGTGCATTTTTAAGTGTGAACAGAAAGTGAAACCTGTTACCTTTACGATTGTGTTTGTCCATGTAGTTTCCTCCACCAGTGCTCAGGCGTTGCGTAGTGCAGACGAATTTGCTCTTACACTAGTAAAAGAATTTTTCAGAAAATACACTGAGATAGATTTAGGCTTACTTGAACGCCATGAGGGTAAATTTAGGGGATTAATTTGTGACTCAAGGATAGAACTGGGTTTTAAAGAAAAATTAAAGGGTTTTGCTTGTCCTTCTTATAAGATTTATACCCACCATAATGAACATGGAACCGTATTGTTTGATGTAGAAACAAGAATTTTGAAGCGTTACATAGACCCTGGTTGCACTTATGAGTTATTAGAAATCGAAAGGACAGATCTTTTGTATGACTACGCGTCAGGTGAAGTAATTTTAGAACAGAAAGTTGGTACTCCACAGGGGAAAAGTGTTTCAATCTATCCCAGTGCTTCTCCTCATTACGTTAAGCCTACAAGTGTGACAAGGGAAGTGAGATAAGGCAGCAAGTTAGAACACACAAATTGCTGAGGTAGCTGTTATATTGAATTTTTTTTCTCCATTCTTTCATTTTTTACATCCTTTGCCCTTTGAGTTTAACGGGGTGTAACCTTTCCAAGGGGGATATCCAGCATAAGAGCTGAGAGTTTGTTGTACAGAGTGAAGCTCTGCCGGTGGTGCATTATCGAAGAGATTAGAGAGCTCTTCTTCCTCTTCCGTATCGCTCACTCCACTTATACTCTCACCACTAAGCTCACTTGAGTCGTCCTGACATTCCTCTTTAAGCTTATCTTGTTTTAAGGGTAGCGTAGGTGTAGGATCCGTCCACACAACCAGGCGAACAGGCTCCTCCTAAAACAGAATTGACACTTGTGTAAAAAGTGTAAAGCAATGGCAGCCGCTGAACAAAGATTTAAGGAGCTGGAGGAAAAATTATCTCTCCTTACGACAGTTAAGGCTAAAGATGTCAGTCTTGCCTCTGTTATTAAGGAATATACAGGGGATCCTAAGGGGCGACCTGACAAAGATTTTATTGAAAATATAGAACAATTAGCAGTGGTAGGTAATTGGACTCTAGATGACCAAGTCAACATTGCAAGGGCAAAATTGGCAGGAACAGCTCGCCAATATTATAGGGGAAATTCTGACCTTGAGGGACCGGATGTAAAATGGGGAGACTTTAAGAAAGCACTCATTGCTAGATTTACGGATGAGCTACCTCCGCAGTTTCACTATACTGCATTGCAAGATGCTACGCAGAAGTCAGATGAAACTGTAGAAATGTTCGCTGACCGAACATTTATGTCATAAGACAATAAGGGTTGGTGAAAATGCCGAAGAGCAGAAAATAATTAATGATGAAGCTGAAAGGCGCTTATGCGCTGCTTTCATAAATGGTTTAAAGGGTACTGTAGGCCAGCAGGTTAGATTCCAATTGCCTGAAACATTGGGCGCTGCTATTAGGATAGCTACTACTGTAGAGAATACAGAGAAATCGCGCGGAAGTTCTAATCAGCCCGGAAATGAAAGGAAAGTGTTTGTTATGCGCAGCACTAAGATCTGTTATAAATGTAATAAGAAAGGGCATGTGGCAGCTGATTGTTACAGCAAACCATGTATCCATGAACCAACGCGGTTTAGAGAGGTAGGTCAAGGTATGCGCGTGACAACTAGGGGCGAACCTAACTCAAAACGCTATGTCGCTTTCAACTCGCATACTACCCAAGCACGTCAGCCGTCAGGAGCGGAAGCTAGACGGGTGACTTTTGCTAAAGATAACCACGCTCTTGGGTGCTTTAAATGCAACATGCCTGGACACTTAGCTAACCAGTGCAGATGGCAAAGTCCTTTGGGAAACACAAGAGGCTCGCCGAGGGGCAGGAACCCGGCAAATCAGGGCCCATCACGATTCCCGCGTTCACATTAACTTCCACCCATAAAGAACTACTGGTTACTGTAACAATTGCTGGGGAAGAACATGAAATGTTAGTTGATACTGGAGCCACATTTTCTTGCATTAAAACTTCACTTGGGGATCTGAACTGGGTATGTACTCCTAGATTCCAAGCAGGTGTTGGAGTTACGGGGCATGAACTAGAAATTGAAGGGGAACAAATTGTTGATTTTAACATTGGTCACATTGGAGAAGTTATAAGACATAATTTTTGTGTTGCGCCTATTAGATACCTTAGTGGAATTGTTGGGTTAGATCTATTAATTAAGTTGGAAGCTGTAATTGACATTAATAAGGCAAGATTAGGTACTAAGTATGGCTGGGTTGAGTTAAGAACTCCAGTGGTGCGACCACTCTCCGAACTGATCACTCCGAGAGTAGGAAGAATCCACATGATGAGGGAGGTAGATAATGCAGAAGCCGTAGAGCCAGGTTGGGCAATAATCTTAGCAGAAAATGTTAATATTCCACAGAGGTCAGAAAACCAGGTACTTGCTCGCATTCAACGAGTTAAAGGTATGCCTTTCCCTAAAGAAGTTTATATTGAGCCTGTTGAGTTAGGAATTAAGGGAATATATATGTATATATATATATACATATATATATATATATATATACATATACATATATCTAGGGTGGTGTCTGCAATCTATTGTTTACATGATAGTGGAGAAAATTGTGAAAGGGATTTACAGTGGTTATGGAGAACTGTAATACAATTACCAAGAGATTCAAAATATTGCTTGATGAAAATTTTGAATATAGATGAGAGGGATGTTTCTTTAGAAAAAGGGGTTAAATTTGGATATGCAGTAGAATTTAATGATTTAATGAGCACAAAGAGTACTCCGTATATTGAACCAAAAGAGATAGAAATTCCTATGTGCGTAAAGTGTAAAAAGTTAGTAGAGGATCCTGAAGAGATTGACAGATGTACAGACCCCCTAGAAACTTGGATGCCCACAACTCGAAGGCCGAGACATGGCGATCTTGGTGAAAATGGGGGCGCAGTTGAGCCGAGTCAGTGGAAGGGGCACAGTCGCATGCTGTGTTCGGCGGGCAGTCCCATCTCTGGAGGAGGGATGGAAGGAGGGTGGTTTGTTGGTGAAATGCCAATGGGTCAAAAAGGGCGGCAGCTCATTCCCTCAGGGGCAGAAAATCACTGGCCAGTGTCTGTTCTCATGGAGAAGTCTGGGGAGCAGGAGCCCAAAATCGCGGGTAACTATGGGGATATTTCTAACCATTTCCGGAGTGGAAAGAAACTCCAGGCCTGCGTTGTGAGCAAGTACAAGGGGAAGGTAGAGGAGGTAAGTCCCGTGAGCCCTAGAACCGATGAACAGGCCATTGGGGGTAGTAATGAATTTAAAGATAAAAATGTGTGTCCTTTATGTGAGGAAGCAGAAAGTGTGAGAAAATATGTTCATGTTATTAATGTGACAAAACCAATGTTAAAAAGAAAGAGAAGTAGTGAATATCAACGGCAAAATTATGAAATGCAACAGCTTTATGACTTAATAGAGAAAAAGTTAGCTCATTTGAGGCATAGAGATAGAGAAGTTATATCTAAGGTTCTTTATGATTATTTTCCATTATTCCTAGATGAACTTTCAGGTGAGATACCATGTACTGATGTGGTAGAACATGAAATTGATACAGGGGATGCCAAACCTATTAGATTAGGACCATATAGGGTTCCTTTTTCATTAAAGGGTGAACTAAGAAAACAAATACAAGAATTACTGGAGAAAAAGGTAATCGAACATACAAAATCTGATTGGGCTAGTCCATGTCTATTTGTACCAAAAAAGGCTTTAGACGGGGTTGTTAAGTATCGTCTTTGTGTAGATTATAGGCGTCTTAATGCAGTTACAAGGGTACCGTCATGGCCTATACCAGACATAAAGGAAAATTTGTCAGTGCTTTCCGGTAATTCATATTTTTCAGTGATTGATATAAGTTCTGCTTACCATGCTATAAGGGTGAAAGAGTCAGACAGGCCTAAGACAGCCTTCGTCAGCTCAGAGGGTGTATATCAATGGGCTAGAATGTCCTATGGACTTGTAGCCGCCCCTAAGACATGGTCAAAGGCCATTGACCTCATAATAGGTAATCTAAAGGGTGTTATTTGCTTAGTGTATATGGATGATATTTTAGTCTTTGGAAAAACAATTGAGGAGCATGCAGGCAATTAAAGCAGATTTTTCAGAAATTACTAGAAGCCAATTTAAAACCAGGTTTAGAAAAATGTCATTTTGCTCGACCGTAAGTGCTATATATCGGTCATATTGTCAGTGCACAGGGCATAAAGCCAGATCCAAGTAAAGTAGAAGCAATTAAGAAATTAATTCCTCCTACTACAGTGAAGTAAGTAAGATCGTTCCTTGGAGCTGTAGGCTACTACAGAGCGTTCATTAATAATTTTTCGGATATCAGTAAACCACTGACACAACTCACGGAAAAGAATCAGAAATTTGAGTGGAATGAAATTTCTAACAAAGCATTTCAACTTCTAAAAAATGCTTTGACTTCGACTTCAGTTCTTGCTCATCCTGATTTTTCACTACCATTCATATTGGCATGTGATGCTTCAAATGTAGGCATTTCTGCCATTTTGAGCCAAGAACAAGAGGGGCTTGATAGACCTGTTGCATATGCGAGCCGTCTACTCACAGCTCCCGAGCTTAATTACACTACAACCGAGAAAGAATTACTGAGTGTTGTATTTGGTACTAAGAAATTTAGAATTTATCTGTTTGGGCATAGATTCACTATATTTACGGATCACAAAGCTTTAACTTGGCTTCTAACCACAAAGGGACCTCTAAATGCAATAATGACTAGGTGGATGCTCACCTTAAGTGAGTATGATTATGCAATAAGCCATAGACCAGGAAAATTAAATGTTGTACCTGATGCATTATCCCGCCTGGAGACTGATGCTGTTGTGGCCAGGGTGTAGACCCTTGTAGATGAGGTAGATGCGATAGCTGCAGCAGCACCTCATGCCACGGCTGAAGGGGCGTCAGGGTGTGAAAATCTTCCGGAGGAGGGGTTGGAATGTTTACAGGGTGCTCCATCACGGGAGGTACTGAAAAAACAACTAAGTGATAAATACTGCTTACAGTTAATTCACGAGATGAAATCAGGCTTAAATGATTTACTTTTCCAAGATGGGGATGAAATCCTATATCTAAGGGATGGTGAAGCCTCTAAAATTATAATCCCGAGGGATGTGGTTCAAAAGATTATATCTATGCATCACGATTTTACTTATAGTGCTCACCAACGGATTAAGAGAACTCAATCTATTATTGAGCACAGATATTTTTGGCCTACCCTAAGGGAAGATGTCAAAACTTATATTCAAAGGTGTAGAACATGTGCCTTACGTAAAGTTATCAGAGCACAAAACGTCGAAACTGCAGAAGTAACTGGCGAAGCAGAATTTAACATTGAAAACATTGAAAATGAAATATATGATTTTGAAGGGATGAGAGAATCTCCCGAAAAAGATGACGTATTTAGAGACACAACATGGAGGGCTGGGACCCAAGTTAGAGCAACCGAAACCTCTAGAGAAATACCTTATAACTTAAGGTCCACAGTTCGATTCCAGGGGGAAAACGAAACTAGTTCTATCAGTGAGCCATCTATTGGGGATCCATCTGTTAGTGGGTCCAGAGTTTGATTCCAGGGGGAAAACGAAACTAGTTCTATCAGTGAGCCATCTATTGGGGATCCATCTGTTAGTGGGCAACCAAATAATTTTATGAGAAACAAATAAGATGAACTTATAAAGTAAGAGTAAATTCAACTTTTATTTTGTTTCCAGGTGTAACATGGGTGAAAAGGAAACCGTATTCAGACCCTCTTATGCTTCCAAATGGGACACCTATGTCGAAGGGGATTATCTTTGCATACCAGGAAACTCTCCTCATTACAGGCAGTAAGTGGATAATCGGTATTGATGTACCGCTTCACCACTACAAATCAGCTGTTTCACACATTAATCAAGCTTTTCAAGAGTTAGAACAGCAACGTGCTATTGACAAAGCAATAGTTATTGATTGGGGTGAAATTGAGAAACTAAAAAGAATATTTGGGTTACTACAAATAGAAGTAGAAAATCTGGAACAATATCTCCCTAACTCAAAAACAAATCCAAGGGAAAAACGCGGATTAGTAGATGCTGGGGGATCTGTGGTAAAATTCTTGTTTGGAACTCCTGATAGAGATGAAATTAATCACATTCATAATGAGATCGCTAAGGTGGAAACTGTTAAATCAAAACTATTACATGTGAGCGAAGAGCAGATTACCTATATCCAAAATTTAGACGACAGGGTTACACATAATACTGAGACAGTTAAGAACTTAACAACAGCTTTAGTTGATGATATTTCACACATAATTGAACGTGATGATAACATGCAAGAAAATATTATAGAGTTTAAGAAGTGGGTATTGACTGAGTTTAGAATTTCAGTAGCAATACGTGAAATTTCTTTGTTTATTCTAAATTTACAGCAACAATTAATGCAGTTGCGTGAGGGTTTAGATGTTCTTGCTACAGGGAGACTTAGTGCCACTATTCTTCCTCCTAAAAATCTTTCTGAAATTTTAAAGACGGTAGTTACTCAATTACCGATGGGGACATCATTATTAGCAGGGACAGATATGGTTAGCATGCACACTTATTATATGTGCGATGTATATGCTTACTCCATGACTGATGTAGTGAGATTATTAATTCGAGTTCCTCTAAGGGGGTAGACTGAATCCTTGACTTATACAGGGTGTTACCTTTGCCCATAGATATAGCTGAAATAGGCTATCATGTAATGATAGACACTACAGTGACACACTTGGCAGTATCTAAAGACAGGCAGAGATATTCATTGCTCACTGAATCTCTTCTTTCACGAAGTAAACATGGCCTTATTTCCATCTGTCCAGCTGAATTTGCTCTTTATTCTGCCTTCTCACCAACCTGTATTTCCTGACTCTTCTTTGGGCAAGAAAATTATGTCTACAAATTATGTAAAAGAGTCGTTGTTAGTCCAGACTTTGCACCAATCTGGTACCACGTCAGAACGAAAAAGAAAAATTACTGGGTGTATGCTGTTTCAAAGCCTTTGAAACTTGTTAAAACCTGTTCTGCTCGCAAGGTTGATTCTACAGCATTGCTGGTACTCCATGGGGCTGGTCTTCTGGTGGATGACCTGGATTGTTATTATCACTCCAACCAGATGACGCTCCTACCTGCCGTCACTGGAGAAACTCATTGGGGTTTGGAAGACGACGCGATCATCGGTCCTGACATCCCGAGTTTGGTGACGATGGAAGAGACCCAAAACTTCACGAGGGCCACCTCGAAGCCATTGGATCTGCACATTCTGTACATGGCTCATGCTGAGACACGTAATGACGACAAACCACCACAGCTGGCACTCCAGAAGCTCGTGAAGGATGTACGCGAAGCTCGTGAGTCCTACGATCAGCAAAATTCTACAACTACATCAATATGGGCAGGAATGGGTACCTGTATGCTGATTGCAGGTATGGTTGTTTCTGGTTTTGCTATTTCCAGATATTGCAACAAAGCCAGTCGAACTCAACACTCCAAGGACCCAGAGCGGAAGTTACAGTTTTCGGAAGTGGTTAGCACAACCGACGGACCGACTGAGGAACTAAACGAACTGATCGTGGGAACAGGTAGTGAACAAATTCAAAAAAGTGATATGACTAAACCAACAGTGTACTACGCATAAAAAAATTTACAGACTAACCTCTAAAAACTTAAATGAACAATTTTAAGAACATTTTAACTGATTCTGTAATTTGAAAAAAAAAGAGAGAGACAAACTTTTTATTGTAATCATAAAAAACAGAAGAAAAAAACATTCACATTGTACTCACCTTGTATAGTATGTAAGAATTTTAACATTAGAATAGGATGAGATAGCCAGGTCTAGGATTTTGAATCTGTGAAACATACAATTTGTGGTTAATTCGTATGACACACTTATCTTGTAATGCTCACAAGTCAAAATTTAAGTTATACTTACTTTTGAGTTTATTTCACATAGGGGGGTCACCCCAATGCTTCATTTAAGGCGGGGAGGATATAGTGATGCAGCAGTCTTTTCCTTAAATATTTGTATTTAAATTCATATCTTGTTATTAAGTAAATAAAAAATATTAGAAGCTGTTTCAATGCGCAGTATGTACTATGTAGTTTCTATCTGGCATAGCTACGATGCTCATATCGAATACTTAATCTATTTGTTGGTATTCTAGCAATAGGGCACGATTAAATTCAAGAAGTGTGGTTTACCTGTTGAAAATCCATAACTGCATATTACTATTCAGAACATGTGAAAAGACCATCTTTGTTAAGAAGGTTCTAGAATAATTTTATAACTTAAAACCGACAAATTAAAAACCACGAGATGACGAAAGTACGTGAGCAAACAGGATGCTACACCGCATGACTATGATGTTCCGCGGACAAAGCCAGAGGACGAGTATATAAGAGCTCCCTCCGGAAGATGCCCCAGAGTTTTGTCTTTAAGGTGCTACACGACTCCACGATGCTCCGAGGTTCAAAGGGCGTGGTCCTGCAAATACTTCTCTCCTTATGTGAGTAGACTAATATCACTTTGTCTGTCTTAGATGTGTCAATGTCTTGGGAAAACATTTACAAAATTATACTAAATCAGTGAGCAAGGAAAACATGATATACAAAGGGCTATCTCATTAGGAAACTTTAGATTAGTTCTTAGATAGGTAGTTAGCTAGGAATAGGAACAATCATTTTATTTGTTGACAACTTTTTATTAACTTTAAATATATTTTAGTATTAGATAAGAAATGTGAATTGTTTTATTTCAACTCCTCCAGAGCACCTATCATTATAAAGTAGTTATCATTTCAGGTTATGAAGAATCCATGTTTCAACTTAAAACTAAATTTGTTTTACTCTCGTTAGTTATGAAACTAATTTTGGAGTGAAAATAAACTCACTTTGATACTCTATTAAGGGAGAGGGCTTTTAATTTTAATCATGTTCCAGATTGTATAAACCTCCAGGAATGAAAGAGAAGACCAGGATATGGTTTACAGAAGCAAAGAATCCACTTTCTGATTTAATGTAAATACTTACTGTAAATATAACATTAATAACGAAAAAAAATTAGCACATATCTTCCAGTTCTTTAATCAATCAGGATTGCCATAATGTAACCATTTAAGTAAGTTATTTTTGCTCCTTGGTTACAGTTTTTACTTTTTCTGCCTGTTTGCATAGTGCATAGATAAGGTAGTTGTTTTATATATTGATATATTGTATAGCCAAGGAGAATACGATTGTATATATAGTTGTAAGTGATGAGGTCTATTGTAAATTTTTTTTCACCTTTTTGCAGATATCGCACATGTTGTGAATGCTATTTTATAGCTTTGTGCCGGTTAAATAACTCCAAGTCAAAATTTAAAGCCATTTTTCTCAGGTAAATTTGCTATTTTATCTTCCCTTATTCAGAATCTATCTTCTCCCACAAAAATACAGCTAGAGGTCAGAAACATTTTCCCAAAGCAGTACAAAATATGTGTAATGAAATGTTTGGTTGAATTTTTCATATTGGTTATAAATTAGTTAAAAAAATAACTAATATTACCATGCACAGGTTTTTGCAGTTTTTGCACTTTTGTGATGTAGAATAATTTGAAGGAAGAGACTATCCAGCATAAAAAAAAATTCAACCCAACACTTTGTTAAAGGGGTATTAAGGAATGTAATTTTTAAAAAATAGTTCATGTAGCTTAATAGCTATAGGAGAAGATAAATTTTGATTTTAGGTAATTAAATCAAACAAATGAATTAATATATCCAGAATGAAAACCATATTTGAATTAAACTTGGTATGAATATTTCTTTTGTTCCCAATAATGTCTGTACAAAAATTAGACCTCCAGCCTTAATCTTTAGAAAATCACTTTCTATCACTTCAGAGTTCCCTTAATTCTGTGTTAATTTTCCACTATAATTACTGAGTAATGCATTGACATCAAAATTAGTGGGTAACTGAAGTAACATTAATGTAAATACCCCTCTTTTCCAAATTCAGACCTTATATTTCAAGTCAATATCGTGAACAGAATCAGATATCATATACCAGGCTTTGTTTAGAGTTAGAGCAGGCTTTTTCTTGATTGGTACTTTATTTTTGTATCTTGTAAGTATTGTAAATGCTAACACCTTTTTGTTGAAATCCAAAACATTGTTTCATAGCTCAATGGTATAAACAGATAATGTTATGAAAGTTTTGTTTTTGTAATTTGAAATGAATGCAGATTTTTCTATGAACAATAAAAATTGGACATCTCCAAAGATCACCAAAAGATATTGCTCTCAAAAATATGTAAACTTCTCAAAATTTTGCAATAGGCATAAGCCTACACATCAGTTCAAAATTATGTCTAATGCATATAAAGCATTTTTTTTTTAATTCAAGTACTTTCTCATTCATCATTAAAATCTTGCCAATGGTTATTAGTTTCATCGAAGAAGTAGCAGCATTTATTACTACAAGGCCTACCCACCCTGCTTTATCCCTCCAGCAACACATTCCTCACTCTCAGGGAAAGATTGTGTGTGCTACATGTACTTGGAAGTGGTAAACATCCTAGCCTTAGTAATTAAAATTATTTATCTGCAAATGAAGTAAATTTTATGTAATATTTATTATTAGGGCACAGATGTTATGCAATATCAAATTAAGTAATATGTGCATAAATATGTAACCAAAATTAACATATGTAAATAAATAGATATTGATGCATTGTATGTAAAACCCAATATTTTATTTTGTTTTTCTACAAAGTAGAATATCACCAGAAGGCTAGTAAAACATTTATTTCTTAATCACTTCACTTCTGCCACAAGGTACTGAAGTACAAGTGTTTAGGTTACTTAGGAATGGTATGCACAATTATTCTCAGGGGGTTCTATAACTCAGCGAGACAAAATAACAAGATTTGAGTATCCAAGGTTCTAATTCAGTACAGGTTGCAGTTTAGTAGAAACTACGTCACTCACTCTACCTGGTATAATACTGAGCTTCTGAACTGCACCTTCCATTATTCTCATAACATCTTGGAGAGAGGCATACTTGAAGTCCCCAGTTTCTTCACACGATACTAATTCAGAACTGTTGAATGGTGACAAGGATTTTCTCACAGATACTGCAGGATCAGAAGAAAATTTCTCCATCACTGACTTCACAGCTTTGTAGTGCTTAATATACAAGAAAGATAAATGCTTAAAATGAGTCATTATTGTCTGCATCTGACTCATGCAGTATAGCTTTGAATGTACTGGAAATATTAGCATGAGTTGGTATAGGGTCACTCACCTCACTTAAAATGAAATTTACGAGGGGCATACTGAAAGTCACGAGCAACCCATTGTAAAAATTTAAATTTCAACAATGTAACGAAACGAATTGCAGGATCGTAATCTACAGACTTTAAGCTACATGTTGACATATTGTGACGTCATTAGCTTCTATCACGTGACCACAGACGGTGTTTGAAAAATGGCTGACATTGATGTTTCGTTTCTACAGCGTGATGTCATTGAATTCCTTGTGAAAGAAGGAAAATCTGCTCCTGAAATTCATCTCAGACTTCAACGTGCGTATGGAGGTGTCTGCATGGGTGCCAGCAGTGTTAGAAGATGGGTGAAACATTTCAAAGATGGAAACACGAGTCTGCAAAATGCGCCTCGTAGCGGGCGTCCTCGAACTGCCTCTACAGAACGCAACAAGGAAAGAGTTGATGAGCTCATTACAGGAGATAGGCATTTCACTGTGAATGAAATAGCTGTGCAACTTGGAATAGGACATAGTGCAGTGCAAGAAATGATCCACAGCTTGGGTTATCGAAAGGTCTGTGCCCGTTGGGTCCCCCGTTTACTGACTGAAGACCACAAACTTCAGAGAAGAACCATTGCACAAAACCTTCTTCAGAGATTTCATAAGGAAGGTGATGGATTTTTGACGTGTATTGTGACTGGAGATGAGAGCTGGTTCCATCACTATGAGCCAGAAACGAAACGTCAGAGTATGGAATGGCACCACTTGAACTCACCATCGAAGAAGAAAGCGAATCCAGTGCAGTCTGTAGGAAAAGTTATGGGAAGTGTCTTTTGGGATGCACAAGGTTGAATTCTGGTTGACTTTCTTGAACCTGGACGAACCATAAATTCTGCCCGCTACATCAAGACACTTCTGAAGCTCCGTCGGGCTTTGCGTGATAAACGCCCTGGAAAGAGAATCATCCTTCAACAGGATAATGCGCGTCCGCATACTGCCCGTGCCACTATGGAGAAGATCAGGGCATTAGGGTGGGAAACTCTTCCACATCCTCCCTACAGTCCCGACTTGGCACCCTCCGACTACCATCTTTTCGGTTCTGTGAAGGAGCAGATGCGTGGCCAACGCTACGAAACGCTGGAGGATATTCAGAAAGCAGTGCGTCAGAGTCTGCGGGCAGCTGGAATGGAGTTCTATCACAAGGGCATTTTCAAACTTGTAGAACGATGGGAAAAATGTGTGCAAAACAATGGAGACTATGTCGAAAAGTGAAAGAAAGTCTGTAGATTATGATGTATTTGGTTTGGTTTAAAAATAAATATTAAGATTGTAAAACAGTGTTGCTCATGACTTTCAGTATGCCCCTCGTACAAAACATGTTTCAAGTTTGTTTGCCCTCTTCTTCAGTTGAAGTCCGACTGATAGCTGGGAGTTGTGCTCTGTGGTCCATTATAGTGGAGACATCTGGTGTTCTCAATGGAAGTTTATACTCATGTGGCGGTATTTCAAAATTCTTGAGCTGGCCTTTGTGTTGTGTGATGAAAATATTCTCCCAAACTGTGAGTCGTTTACAAGTTTAAGCAACTTTATGTCATTTTCTGTTTCATGGTGATGACCACAAATGTGTGCCACTGCATATTCTTTTAGCTTTGTTTCCAACCTTCTCTTTGTTTGACCAATATAGTGTTATTTGTACTCTTGACAATCAATTTTGTAGATGCCTGATCTCTGGTCCATAGGTATGGGGTCTTTGATGTCTGTTTTCAATGCATTTTTATGTTGAATTGGGTGCTTGAAGCTAAATTTATGTAGTATTTCTTGAAAAATTTTTTGAATTTTTTTTTCTGCTCTTGGGTAGTAAGGACATTTTTATATACAACATGTGGTTTCTGTGTGGTCAGATTGGTGATTTCTTCTTATATTTTTCATTTTTTTGTCAATGATCTGGGATGAAACCGTTGACTGAGGATATGTCTTAGTTGGAAGTATTCTGTATTGTACTCTTCTGGGCCAAGTGGAATGCTGAGGAGTTGAAGATTGCTTGATTGTGAGGTTCTGGGTTGAAACTATTCCTTTTTATGTAAATTTGTGTGTGTGCATGTGTGTGAGGTCTTCCTGTAGATGCCATATTTGTGAAAATCGCACACATACATGAAATATTTACTTCCTTTGTAGAAAACTATAAAAATGGTTATTCAGTTGGGGAGTACTGCATTATTCATGAAAAGCTAGAGGCTTTTAGGTGAATAGTTTTTTCATGCAGTACATCCCTAGCAAACCAAATAAGTAAGGACTTAAAATATTTGCTTTGGTGGATGCTAGGATGTATTACACTGCCAACCTAGAAATTTATGCTGGTAATCAATCTACAGGGCCATTTGAAATTAGCAACAAACCAGCAGATGTGAAACGTCTCAATTCCATGATCTCAGGAACTGAGCATAATATAACCATGGGCAATTGGTTCAGCTCCTTTGATTTAGCTGATAACTTGCTTCAGAATAACCTTACCCTAGTTGGAAACATGAGAAAGAACCAACCTAAAATCACCCAGTTTACACAAGCAAAAAACCAGGAGCTAGGAACAACATTTTTTGGGTTTCAGAAAAACTCAGCTTTAATATCCTATGTTGGTGGTTCTGATTCTTTCCACAATGCATTATGATAATGCAATTGTTGCAACATCTGGCTTTTAGAAAAATCTGGAAATGATAACCTTCTGTAATGCAACCCAATTGGGTGTTGATACCTGGATCAATTATGCAGCACATACAATATATCCAGAAAAACCAACAGATGACTGATGGTAATGTTTTATAGCATGATGAATATTACGGCTATAAATGCCCAAATAGTATACCACACAAATAATTCTGATATTAGCAGCAGGCCTAGTGAATTTTTTAAATTTCTAGAACATAATCTAGCAGATGATTATTTGCATATACATTTTCAGTGTTCATCATTGCCAAGAAGCATCAAACAAGACATTCAGAGTCATAAATTTTGAAATATTGTCGTATAAGTATGAGCTACTGATGAGAATACCAGATGTCTCCACCATAATGGACCACAGAGCACAAACTCCCAGCCATCAGGTTGCAAATGCCCTTGAAACATATGTTCTGTAAATTTAATTTTAAGTGAGGCAAGTGCCACTATCCCGACTCATGATATTATACTTGAACTGCTTTACTTGTCTCAAACTTCTGAGTTATTTCATTTCATGTATGGGGCTGATGACAATGTATGAGAAGCATAAATATAAAACTTATAATATTTTTCCTTTCTTTCATTATGTCTCAAAATATGTAATTTAAAACTTTGGAATAAGAGTCCTTTCACTGTAATTTGTACACATTTTAGCTTCTCATATAAATACATAGATTCCAGGCTCTATATATTACGTGTCCCAAAATACCAACATAAATATTGGAATTTATGTCCCTGAAAAGCTGTGTTTAGAAACATATTTGCCACATCAGTTCGCTGTCTATAAAGTATTCTTTGATAATCAGGCAACATTTTGTGCAGGAAAGTTGGCTAAAAATGCAACTAAAATGTTCAGGCATTAAATGCTGTAAAATTCTGAATACAACACAGTGTAATGTTGTAGTTTAAGTTATAACAAAATAAATACAATATTACCAATGATAATGCACACTCTCTTTCACCAAGTATTAGTTTACATAACCTTTTCGTTATATGGTATATCTTATAATATTTTGTTACATCTTATTATGCATTCAAGGGTAATGCATGTGTGAAATTTGAAAAATCCTCAGTATGTAAAGGTCCTTGTACACGATCAAATTTTTGTTGTATTCAATACTTTACAAGACTTCTCAAGAGTTGTCGTAACTTTGCAACTTTTCTTGTCAAAGGGCTTCCATCACTTTTAAAGTCTTTGAAAGTCTTGAAAACAAATCTGAACATGTTCTAAACGGTCAAAGAAATTGATGGCTTTAGCCAATGGAATGCGAGTATTTACTATGTGTCACAAAATCTACAACATGGTCGTCACGCATATACCCAGCAACAAAAATGGCTACCTGGACAAGGGATGTTTGTAAATTAATTTCACTGTACGAAACTTGGCCATGTTTATACCCTGTGGGCTGTATAGATTACCACAACAAGATGAAGAAGGTGGCAGCATATAATGAAATTGCTAGGCAGATTTCTGAAGTATATGTTGATATATAATGCAGTTTTTATATTGTGTAGTTTAACCTAGCAATTTGTGTATTTGCATTGCTTTAAATCGTAATGTGGTTTTATTAGCTATACATACATGAAAATACTCTGTAAATACATAAAGAACAATATTTCACTGTAAATGTTTATACACTGATGCTAAAAATACTTTGCTCGTGATTAATTATTAGCATATTCTAAAAGAATTTAGTTTGACAAACAGCTACGAAATATCGTCTAGAGGCCCCAATGTTATATACTGTTGGTAACAGTCTACATTGTTTACAGCAGCTAGTAGAGAACTCATTTAATGAAACAATTATTATTAGTATACTTGGTACTACTTCTATACTGGGTATTCTTGTTATTTCGTCATTAGAGCAGCATTGTAGTTAGTTACTGGTCTGTTATAAACATTTAGGGCCTTAATCTGCAAAGCGTAGCCGAACGTGGAGGGCCATAAGCCGCAAAGCATAGCTGAACGTTGAGGGCCCTAAGCCGCAAAGAGTAGCCGAGGGATATTTTTCATAAGTAGAGGAGAGGTGCAGTTGCAGCCGAAGGCATAGCTGAGGTATCTGTGATGATAAAACTCCAATGATCCCAAGAAGAAGTCAAAGCTTCAGCAATTTGGTAACTTTCACATCTGAACAACTTAATGTTTTCAACACTTTCAAATATGGATCGCCAGTAAAAGTCACTTAAGTCACTATTTAAGACCATTTGTGTGTGTGCTGCAACCATTGTACAGCTTTACTTCTATTTGTATTAATTAGTACCACATTATAATGAGTAAAAGTATATAAAATAATATATTACATTTAAATGTAATTTTACTGGTGTTAGCAATGTAAACCAGAAATGTTACTATTTTCTTACTTTCTAAAAGCCCTAAACATTTACTTTATACTAGTTTTAACATAAGTGCTGTGCCAAGAAACTACCAGTTTACTCATGCCATCAAAATATAAAATGCTATTGCAATTTTATGGAAGGCAAAATTCTTTGGTGTAAATAACTGGACTGCCAACTTCTGGCACTTGTACTGAGCAGCACTCTCTCCATTTTTTTTTTAAAACTTATGCTATTTCTTTTGTGAATGAAAAGCTATATAAAAAATCTAAGTGCACAAAATGAGCATAAAGTTATTTATTTATTTACTTAAAAAAATGCAAGTGAAATCAGTATAGTTGTGATAAAGTACCACTCGGGTGTGCACATTTATATCTTTGCATAATGAGGATGCAGAGGATTTACTCCAATAGCAAAATATAGAAAAGTTTAACCTTAACAAATATATAGCTTGCTTAATATTGTGCAGGTGAAAGTGATTAGCATAATGAGACATACACATATCAAAATTTTGGTATACCTTGCAATTAGAGTGAAATGATGGAAGTTTCCTTCCTATCTTCAATACTAATTATGGAAAACTTACCTCAGCTGCTTGCAATGAAATAATACAATGTTCAGGCATTATTGTAAGCAACAGCAGTGGCCGCGCCATGGCCGAGTGGTTAGACCACTTGCCTCTCACCTAGACGGCCGGGGTTCGATCCCAAGCGACCGCATGTGAGATTTGTGGTGGACAAAGCGGCGCTGGGGCGGGTTTTCTCTGGGTACTCTGGTTTCCCCCACCATCGCATTCCACTGGTGCTCCATCATCATTCATGTATCACCAGTGTCACCGCCTGCGGTGCCATAAGTAGTTAAAGCGAGTGTTGAACACTACCAGAAATAAAAAAAAAAAGCAACAGCAATAATAATAATTAATAATAATTTGCATTGCAATGTACTCAAGTAATGGCTATTACTTCCATTCCATATAGCTAATTGAAACAATAAATATGCTGCCTGGGCTTCTTTCTACCATTTCATTCTTCTATTAGGTACTCAATGCAATATTTAACAGTTATCTTAGCAACACAAGTTATAGAATGTGTTAAAAAGCCTTTAACCCATTCCGCTACAATAAAAATCAACCTAATAATAATCTTTATAAAATTGCTGTAATTTAATATATATGACTTTAACATGGTTTTATTCAAACTTATGTACTACATACATCAGGTTTAGTTAATTATTAGCATAGTAATAATGCAATGCAATTTTATTTTTTGTCAGCTTACATATCTCAAGCCTTCATTTACATTTTACAGATGTGGCCTGGAACATCTGCTGATGACACAAAGTCAAAAATTAATGGATAGAGAACTCAATTTTTGGCTGAGTATGCCAAAATTAAAAAGTCGCAATTAAGTGGATGCTCTACAGATGATGTGTACGAGCCAGCATTGTGGTGTTACAAATGCATGCATCACACAAAGAAGCAGCATATCAAATATGAGCTCACAGAGCAGCATCTCCTTCTCCAATATGAGCTCACAGAGCAGCATCTCCACCTTAAGTCCTCAGCGAGACACATGTGTACCCGTAAGTACTTTTCAGTTACCTTTATGCTGATGTTGCCTCCAACCTGTCTGTGTGCTATCTTGTTATAGCTTTTGTCTGCCATACCATACTCCCAGTAGAGTTGAAGTAGTCCATAAGCACATTTCTACCATAATAGCATTATCTGTACAGCGGTTGCTCATTTGATTTATAATAGGACTAGGAAAATTCATGAATGAGTTAAGTTCACTGTTGTTTGGCATGTAGCTGCTATCTTTCTCTGTACACAAGAAATTGTGTAGAGTGCATGCTGCCAAGGTTATCAGCTCAACCTTTTCTGGGGACAATGCAATTGTGGTGAGAAAGATGCAGAAGCGGTTAGCTAAAATACCAAAGGCATTACGCTGTGCTCTGCTCATAATTGAAAATCCACTTTTCTTGGGATAAATTTTGACTTGGAAATCGTTTCATGATGTGCATGTGTAGAGGGAATGCATCATCAGCTAACATTACATATGGAATTGGTGTTCCTCCTCGTTCCAAAGCTTCATTATTTGGCAGAAAAAGTGATCCTGCTTCCAAAGCTTTAGCTAGGTCACTCTCTCTCCATCACTTACACGACCATTTACCCCAACATCGACATATATGCTATCTACCAGTCCAAGAAGTACAATGCTGTGTGTGCTCTTATAACTATAGAAAATTTAGCCAGCACTCCTTGGAGGTCGAAATTGTATATGTTTGCCGTCCAGGGCTCCAATGCAGTTGGGAAAATTCCACTTGATTTTCATTTCTGCTGCAATTTTTCTCCACTCCTCACTAGACTGAGGCATCTGAAAAGCAATTTGTAAAAGAAATTCATGTAATCATTCTTTATTTCAGAATGAAGAGCCACAGCTACTGATATTAGATGGAAATTACGAGAGCTGGGTGTTGTAGGCCCTGTTGCAGAACAGCAAACACCAAACACAAAAAGGAGGAGGAAAGAAACTGTTCCAGAGGAGCAGTTCCTAATAAAAGCAACTGAACTCCTGGAGAAATCTACCCCTGCACAAACTCAGATGGAGGAAGAGGAAGCATTTGGAATTCTTGTTTCAAAAAAACTAAAAAAGATAAAAAGTTTCCAAAGAAAATATAATGCTTCAGATACATAAAATATTACACAAAGTATTACAGGAAGAAAATTCTGAATTTTCTTGAATAAATATGAATGAAACAAACTTGTATATATTTATTCTGCTCCTCATAACCACACTTTCCTTTGAAGTTTGAACTATAAAGTGTAACTTTCAGTCATTAGCTTCAAATGGGTAGATGTCACGACACAAGTCAGGATAGGTATTTTAATTACTGAAGTAATGAATGCTGTGTACAGTGTTGTGGCTAGGATTGTTATGTAGTTATCTGCACTGATGTTTTTCAGTGGGAACTAGCAGCAAAGGAACTGTTACAAAACTAACAACAATATATACACAAAAAATCTGATGTGTTCCATTCACATGACTTTCTCTACATCTCTGCAACAAATTGTAGTTGAAAACCTTATGCTTCTATTTACCTCATGCTAATTAGCAGAAATAGTCTTATTACTTGCTTCCTTGTAAGTAGAAGCGAAATGAGGGAGTTCCATAGGTTAAAATGATAGCCAAAAGCTGGTTGCTATGTAACTGAAGTTCCTTTGTTTGTATGGACTGGAGTTAAGAAGTTCCTGTATGAGAAAAGTGTAAGTTTTTCAAAGCTAAAATGAAAAACCAGGAACATGTTAAAAATGATCAACTCCACGAAAAAAATGTATATGACATAAATTGTGTGTTTTATCGTGAGCTACATTTTCAATGCAGTAAGTTTTGGTCCATCTCTTATGGTTTAGCATTTATGCACAATTCCGTAAAATTCATCCAGAATAAAGTAGTCTGCAGAGGCTATTCCCAGAAAATTCAGATATACATTTTATTTGTCAGGTAAATATCTTAAATATACAATATTTTAATCAAAATCGGGGGGATTTTGGTAGGGGGATTTTCTTGAAAATCTTCATGACGCATCCTTGGAAGAGACCAAACTTAGATACCAAGTTTGGGCTTTAACGGTCTTTTCATTTTTGAGCTATGCTGCCCACAGACACACACATACATACAGATACACACATACATTTTTCTAAAATGCTTTTTTTATATTCAGGGAGTCTCAAAACATGTATTTCCGGTGAAATCTCAGTATCAAATTTTTGGGTGCAATGCAATGCAATACCTTCTCTATACACTATGTACATAGTTCATATAGAGAAAGTAAGAATATCATTAAAGGCTATAGAACAAAATTAGTAGTAACCATTTTTTTAAAGAAATAAAAAGCCATTATTAAGTCTGTGAGGCTCTGGGATGCATTTTGACTCCCACCCACGAGTGTGCCACTGCTGCACATCGTTGCAGCTACACTACTGAAATAAGAAAGAATCTACTTGAAGTAAATGCAATCCCATGCACATGGCCACATTGAATATTACTATTGGTCCCTGGAAAGTATAAAATATATTTAAGCTTTTCCTTGTGTTAATAATCTTAAAATGGACTAATTGCTATTTTTAATGAACTACATTTTCAGTGTTATTTCAAAATTGCAATGAGTTTACTGAAACTGAACAATTATTACATACCAAATGCATATGTTGGGCAATTGTGTGGAGTAATCCAAAAGTATGTTTTTTAAAGCAGATCTGGTATAAACCATCTCCTGATTGTCATATTTTCAAATGAAATGGATCAGGTAGGTACTTATTTGAACTGTGATTACTTCTTTGTAAAAGGTTTTAGCTTATTTTTTCTCATATTAATAAGTAACAGAGAAAGTTTTGCAAATATTTAATATCTCTTGCATTTTAAGTAATTTCAGACTTAAATGTTATTTTATTATTTACTCTTGTCGAGTTTGCCAGAACAACATAGCATTACATTTATATTAGAGTACTATAAATTAAAATCAAAAACCTCCTAATAAAACATGAACTGATATTTTTGTGTAAGTGAACCACTGGGATAGAGGTATGAAATTTCAATTTTCTGGAATAGCATGAAGTTAATGCAAATGCATGCATGTTACTTGGTCAAAAACTGGCAAAGAAAAAAAAAATTATTTTTCATCCTCATTGGTATTTGCTTCATGGTGAATTTTAATTTTTTTAATATTAAGGCATAATGCTAACTCTTCCACGATAATTTTGCCCCATGAAAATTAAAAGAAAAACAACCCATTGAGGTATTGAACTTACCTTTAAACATCTGTCTCTGAGACCATCAAATATAGCTTTGCATACTTCTGGTATGATTTTAGCTATGGTTGTAAATGGTATCCTGTTGGTGTACATCAAAATAGTGAAACTTTCTCCTGTAGAAAGAAACCTTAAGGTTAGTGCTAGTCTTATATGAGCTGGTATGCTTTCTCGCATTACAGTGTTCTGTTTGGTTATCCTATGCTCAATTAAGGATGGAAAGAATGTAAAATTAGTTTTATCCATCCTTAAAAAGAGAGGTTGGATCTTCTACTTCCAGTGCTTTGTAGGTAACTGAAACACTCCTCTGCTTGTTCTGCGTTGTATCCAAGGTCTTGTCCAACATTTCCTCTGCTTTCTCCTTTTATTTTGTAACCTATTACACACAGCCAGTCCTAGAGCAAGTCCTATTGAAAAATATTTGACAATTTTTCTTGCAAACTCTTGTAAACTCTTGAATTGAAAAAAAATTTGATTGTGTACAAGGTGCTTAAGATATTTTGAAATTTCTACCAGAATTATTAAAAAAAGCATCTAGAGTGAATGGTTATCTAAATGACACCACCACCACCACCACCAACAATAATCATAATTTAATGTCTAAGTTCAATTTTCCAATAAAATATGCCACACAATATATCACTTTCTTTGGCATGTGTGAACAAACATTCGATATCAAAATTTCACTGCAAACATATTTTTAGGTGAGCAACACCTCCTTGCAGAGTTAATTTAAAAATTTTTCCAAATTTTAAAACCCTCAGAAAATCAAAATGCAAGACTGTTGAAAATGGAATAATCATCTCACCAGGAATGATGTAGGCTGCTTTAGATGTTCTAGAAGTTCCAAATTTTAGTTTTAAAAATATTTTTATATGAGCATATGCAACACACACAACACAGTGTTGTCCAGAAGGGACCAATAATACCACCATGTTACGGTCTTGAATTTTATAATAAGAAAACACTGTGCTTCTGCTATGATTAAAAATATTAATATGCATATTTAAATTTAGTTTTTTCCAAATTAGGGTTATCCAAATAAGTTAACAAAAAAAAAGTCTATGCCTAAATGTTAACACGTTATTCTCAACACACTTTCACATCACTGTTGTTCACAGATTACGTCTGAATATCAAAAGTGTGTGATACTTTTCAAAGCAGGGGTATACACATAAGGCAATGCCTTCTGGGATTTATTTTCTTTGGGGTTGGTGACACACAGTGATGGGAAATGTCTTTTCTATCAGTACTTGTCCCGAGTCATATATTGTGAGAATTGTTGGGTTTCAAGAAGTGGATGTTTGGATCAGCTTTCTGCTATTGACAATATTTTACCCAAACCATCAACAACGTAATTCCAAAAAGGACATATAGTTCTTCCTGGGTGACACTTTTCCATTTTTGTAGACAAGATTTGGGAATTGGTGGAACTTACTTAGAAATGTGTGGTACTTATTTGTCTCATTTGCGATATGCTGCACTAAATGGAGAGGTAAAATCAATTGGAAAAAAATTGAGCACACTACAGTCATCCCTAATGACTACAGAAATACCTGACTGGTTTCTGTTGAAACTGTTCCACTGGAACAAAGATAATGCTGCTGTGACTGTGATGGTGCTGTCTGTTGCTCATTTTCATCATCATCAGATTCCTGGTTATTATCAGGAACATAAATATGACTGTTACTATCCCTAAAGTCCTATAGATCCGATGGGAAAACCTAAAAAACTTCTATTAATTCATTATCAGGAACAAAACGCCACACACTGCTTGAAGAAGTCATTATCTGTTTGCTTTTGAAATATCCTGATTACGTCATGCAGATTACATGGTTAGAAGCATATGGAGTTACAAGACAAAGTTTCGCTCCACCTGTTTCCTTTATTCCCTTTCAGATGTCGTAATCATGCAGGGACATGGTTGAGAGTTCTTTTGAATCCTAACAGGTGTACTAATATGCCTACACAGTTCAAATGCTTTTACATATGGAATTCTAAGACTTACAGTCGCTTAAACCTCCATTCAAGTTAGCAGTGTAAAGGTTAAAACCTGGGTAAGCACCATTGATCTGATCGATGCACAGCAGCAAGATGGTTAAAATGCTGGTTTCTAGTGTGCATTCCAGGCTCATTGTGCCCTTTTGATGTTATACCTAACATTGCATCCCACTGAAAGTTTAATCTTAGATTGGTCTTCTTAAATGTCTATTTGTATAGCTCTTCAGGATTCAAATTAAACCATTTTAAAGCATACATAATAAAACTGTTGTTAAAAACTGTCAAAGGTATGTTTATTGCACTGAAGAGTTAATATTTCATATCTTGAAAAGCCATTTGTAACAATTTTACACTGGAGCCTAACACTTTATAACATCATGAGTCAACTTGTGTTGTTTCAAATTATGTAAACGAGTAAATCTCTTACTGCATATTTCACATAAATGTGGCTTTATGCCTTTATGAATAAAAATATGTCTTTTCAAATTTGATGAAGATCTAAAAAATGTATTACATATGCTGCAATTATAAGGCTTCTTACCCTCGTGAATTAGATTATGTCTTTTCAAACATGACAACTGTGTGAAGTTCTGACCACATACTGAACAATTGTGTGGCTTTATGCCCAGATGAATCAAATTATGTATTTTCAAATTCTGTGAACGAGTGAATATTTTATCACAAACTGTACATTTGTGTGAGTTTTTACCACATTTGCTGTGTTGTTCTAAGCGTACATGTTGTTCTGAGGTTGATGTTCCTTCTGTGACATCCCTTTCCCTCTCCTTGGGTAATCTGAAATGTAGGAGGACTTAACATCATTAAGTACAATAATATGATAATTATAAAACTGGAATCACAATATCAGTTTACTAATAATAGGCTATACTTGTTACTTGTGCTGAGAAGAGCCTCAACTTCCAGAATGGCTCTAACAAGAATACAAGGCAGCTATGCAAGCAATTTCTGTGTCAATTGCATTTTAGATATGAGCACTACCTGTCTTGACAAAAGAATGCAGTTGTTAGGGGAGATCACTGGTGTAACATAGCATGTTTTAGAATGGTCAGAGAAGGCCAGAATATAGTGCAATACAGTCTGACCATTAAACATCAGTACAGCGTACAAAACAGGAATAAACTAAATGATCCACAACAGGTTAAACTTGTTCTTTTCTTTACACTAATGAATATTAATTGCATTTCTATTTGACTTGAACCCATCCACTGTAAGACTCAACTATTGCATTCCAGTATTGTCGAACTGTACAGGGCATAAACCGGGAGTGTTGATTTAATACCACTTATCTGTTTGTGATTATACAAGCTTCCACTTGTGGCCATCTACATTCATTCTTCAGACAGGTAACGTCATTAAAAAGTATTTACCAAACAGGCAGTGGGTGTCAGCAGCCAATACAAGGAATGGAATATTTCTAACAAAAGTATTCCTTACCTATTACGTCTTTACATCAGAGCAAACAAAGAGCAGCCTAAGACTTCTAAAACATAAATAATTGAAATTTTAAGTGAATAGCTAAAAATATCATAGGAATAGTTATAGTATATAAAGCAACCTTAAAAATGTCCACTTTTCTATAGAAAAAGACCTTTTTAAAAAATTTTGTTGGCATAAGCATGTATTTTGTCTTATAGAATACATTGGGTGCTTCTGCACATTCTGGAGAGATTTAATGGAAATAAACAAAAACTGAAATGCGTGTATCATGTTCATATTAGAGTGAAAATGTTTTGAGAAAAACAGTTTTATGAAACAGTATGCTAAGTAACAAGTATATTATATGATTTTTAATAGGATGTAAGAGATCAAATGAAGGAGAGGAAGGGAATGTAAATGTTGACATGTATGCTCAAATAATAAAAAACATTCACTACTGCTCCCCACACAAGAATGGAATTTTAAATTTTTTTACTGGTGGTGAGCAAACTTGATAGCCAGGTGAAGGCAGAGCGGTCAGTCACCAGGTGGAATGGCTGACTGCACAGGTACTTCTGGAAGTGCTCCAGCAACTTTACTACTGCCAGAAGCTCTCTCTGAGTAATGCAGTAATTCTGTTTTGCTTTGGAGGGCATGCTATCATTGTAAGCTATAACCATTCCTGGCCATTGTGGATCTGTGATAGAATGCTGCTAATGCCAGTGCTGCTGGCATCAATGTCCACAATAAAGTCTCCACCAGGCCATGGAAATCCCAAAACCAAAGCAGAGTGCTCATTTTAGTGCCTGGAACACGCTTTCTGCCTCTTCTAACCACATGAAAGGCCGGTGCTGTACTGTCAGATGGTTGAGAGGTTTTGTGATGGTAGTAGCTACATTAGCCCAGGAAATTTAGCAGCTCTTGTTTGTCTTTTGGGTAGAGCCAATTTCTCACTACCCTAACCTTCTTTGGGTCCTTGGCCTGGAGTGGCCCATGTAGTTCATTTCCTTTCAGAAGAGTTCATACTTCATGTTCAACTTCAAGTTAGTTACCTGTAGTCTTTGCAATATCATGGTCAGGTTTTCAATATGTTCTTTGAAGTTACTACCCATGATGATGATGGTGATGGTGATGGTGATGGTGATGATGATGATGAAGTAATTCAAATAAAGCAGGCAGGTGCTACAGGAGAACCCTCTCACTTCTGATTCCATGAGACATTAGAAGGTGGCTGGCACATTGTAGAGGCCAAAGGGTATTTCCAGCAGTGTCAATGTTGTGTGTACTACATCACTGCTACCATAATCACCATTCCCTTATCTGAAGATAGACTGATATTGGCTGAGTGGATACCAGACATTAATCAGCTGTGAAGCAGTCAGATAGTCAGCCACCGTCTCCATCAAATCTTCCAGCCAGGGCTCCAAGCCCTTTGATAGTGCTGGCTGTGGGAAATTGTCAAATGGCATTTCATTGACAGCTGGCTGATACTTTCCTGCACTCCATCCTGGTCACTGTCCATTGGGTGCAGGAGCTCATAGGTACTGCCTCTCAGCAGAGCAACAATGCTCAGGCAACATATAGTAGGGATGTCTTCTCATCCAATACCAAGTTCCTTGTCAATTCTTATACCTTAAACCTGACATTCATTTTATTCAAAGTCAATAAAGCAAATTTAGAGAAAATCATGAAAGGTCTAGGATGTTAAGGACTGTTAGGGGTTGCAGAATCATCTAGAAAATGTGTGGGTTACATAATTGCATGTTGCAAAGCGTATCTAATGGATTTAGTATTTATTAGATACTGTTACTGAGCTATCCACTCTCTCTCTCCCTCTCTCTCTCTCTCTCTCTCTCTCTCTCTCTCTCTCTCTTCCTCCCTGTCTCTCAGATTGTTATATATAAATGTTAAGTTTTGGTTTCAGCAGAGCTTCAAACATGCATTTCCAGGAAATCTGGAAGTTAATCTTAGTGTGGAAATTAAGATTATTTTGTAAACTACACTATGTATCTAGTAAAAAAAAAGTAAAACCTTTGTTTGGTTTCAACCACTCTTGTATAAGGGTATGCCACACTCCATATTATCTGTGGAGTTAATCATAGAGCAAATCTGAATTTTCACTTGCCTTACAAAAAGTGTAGAATATATATAGTGATAATAACATTCAATACTTTAACTATCTACTCTCCAAAGAAAATTGGTCAGATATTTATTGTCAGAGTGTAGATGAAAGTTTCAATGAATTTAGTAAGATACTTAATTTGAATATTGCCATGCCTTTAACAGTTGTAAAAAAGAAACCTAACAAAGCCAAAGAGCATTAGGATATCTAGTGAAAGGCTCCGGTATTTAAGTAAAGTAATCAAAGAAAATCAAGTCTCAGAGGACATTAAACAATATTATTCGCGTTACAAAAAAATATACAATAAAGTAGTTAGGATGGCTAAGAAGGGTTCTAACAGTAACATGGTGAAGAATTCAATAAATAAATCGAAAACCATATGGAACATCATTAAGAATGAGACTACAGGGCAAAAACGTAAAGCTGAAGATTTTAGTATAAATGTAAATGGCGAGCTAGTATCTAATCCTGAAATTATTGCTCAAGAATTTAACCAATATTTCTCTTCTGTTGCCAATACTATTAGGAGGAAAGCCAACATAGAAAGTAACCCACTGATACTTAATTTACACAATATAATTTGTGAGTCTCTATATTTTTTACCAACAACTGAAGATGAGCTTCTCGCAGTAATAAAAAATATGAAACTCAAAAGGTCTCTCGGATTGGATGAGTTCTCAAATACACTTCTCAAAAAATGCTCTATTTGTCTGGTAAAACCGTTATGCTACATAATAAACCTGTCTCTTAATGAAGGTTATTTCCCTCAGAGTTTAAAAACTTCTAAAATTAAGCCGTTGTTTAAAAAGGGTTCTAAAGTGGAGCTGGAAAACTACCGGCCTATATCTATCCTATCTGTATTTCCAAGATAATTGAAAAGGTGGTGTATAACAGGGTATTATCGTTTCTTAATAACCATAATATTATATCTAAAGATCAGTATGGGTTTCAACAAAAGAAATCAACAAATTTAGCTTTGCAGAACTTAATTGAAGAAGTGCATAAAAATCTAGATCGTGGAATTCAATGTTTGGGATTATTTCTAGATCAATCTAAGGCTTTTGACCTAGTTGATCATGATATACTTTTACATAAATTGTATAATTATGGCATAAGAGGAATTCCTTTCAACTGGTTCGAATCATATTTAAGTAACAGAAAGCACTTAACTGAGATCGAATATGTTGAAAATAGTTTAAATGAAATTAAAGTGGTCAG
The DNA here is from genome assembly GCA_030762935.1 of Hymenopus coronatus. Taxonomy (NCBI): domain Eukaryota; kingdom Metazoa; phylum Arthropoda; class Insecta; order Mantodea; family Hymenopodidae; genus Hymenopus; species Hymenopus coronatus. The sequence goes on along the minus strand of CM060900.1, from coordinate 532,093,065 downwards.
CTCTAACATAGTTGACACAAAGTTTGGGGTACCCCAGGGTTCAATTTTGGGTCCCCTATTATTTCTACTATACATTAACAACTTAGCCGAAAATAGTCACCTTAGTAATACTTAATTTACGCTCTTTGCAGATGATACTAGCCTGCTAATTTCTGGGGAAAACGAACTCGATCTTAAATCAAACTCTGATACGGCAACTGAGTATGTTGTTAATTGGTTTAAAGACAATAGGCTTGTTATTAATAAAAATAAAAGTTTAGTAGTAGGATTCCATCATAAAGTGAATAAAAATGTAAATTTTCCTGAAGTTTACTTAGATAATGAATCAGTAACTATCAGAGAAAAAATTAAATTTCTTGGGGTGTGGGTTGATAGTAATCTCAATTGGGGAATTCATGTTGAATCGTTATCAAAAAAACTAAGCCAAATTTGTTTTGCTTTATACACTCTAAGATCATCTGTGAATCTTGATGTACTTAAAATAGCCTATTTTGCTTATTTTCACTCTCACTTAACCTATGGTATAATTTTTTGGGGAAAATCAAGCCATTCTAACCGAGTCTTTCTAATCCAAAAGAAAGGCAATTAGGCTAATGCATAACCTTTCTAGTACTACTAGCTGTAAACCTTATTTTAAATCGCTAAATATCTTAACAGTTTCATCAATTTATCTTTATGAAATGCTTGTATTAACCCACAAGCAGGTAAACAGTTTTATTACTAATGCGGACATCCATGATCATAATACAAGAAGTAAATTAAACCTTCACAAAATAGGGCATAAGAGATCCCTATATGAGAAAAGTTTTTATCATAGTGGTATTCAATTGTATAATAAACTCCCTACCACCTTTAAGCAGTTATCCTCTGCGGCAATATTCAAAAGGAAATTAAAGAGATTCTTAATTCTAAAATGCTTTTATTCAGTGAATGAATATCTGGAGATGGCTTAGTTTACTAGTTTTATTTCACGTTTGTACTAGAATTCTAATATTGTAAATATCTGTAAGTAGTAACTAGTATAAGTATATTTTGTGATTATTATGTAATTCCTACTGACGAAACCGATATTTCTGTAATGAAATCATATGGTGGATAAATTGAATTGAATTGAATTGATGGACTGATTATTATATTTCCATTTGTATCAGTTCAAGAACACGATGAGACAGCTATTACAACATAAGTTAAAGATTGATATAAGAATTAAACTAAAATGTATCACAAGATGCAGAAATAATAACCAAGAATCAAGTCTTACCTTAAAGAGTCCATATCCTGTAACAGAATAATTCAAACAATCAATTATAAAGTGTTGGTTAAACAACATTTTCATCTGTTAAAGTAATAAGTTAAATCTGTTTATAAATTTGTGTAGGGTATTAGAAACATGTGGAAACAAACTTTGGACACTTCATCATGCTATAGACTGTACCAACTATGAAAGTATTTAAATATAAATAAACTTTTTGATTTACAGAACTTAGAACTGGCATAACAAATGAACAATTCAGCATATATCATTCAGTTAGTCAAGTATATAGGAAAATTAGAACACAACCAAATTATTCTTCTGCATCACTAACTTGAGTGTTGAAATGTACAAAACTTCCCACAAGTATCTAATCATTTTTAAAAACAATCATTCTGATTACTTTCAACCCTTTAAATACACCATCTTACAACACTGTAGACATTCACAAACTATGACTTTTCCTTTTAATGTTGTAATACATAATTCAAATATGTTTATTAGTGTACAATAAGTTAAGCTTCTAACTGCAGTTAGATTACTACAACATTTACCTTGTTGTCATCAAAAGCAGATAAAGTTTCACTCTGTAGCCACCAGGGTTCTTCTTTTATTTCTATTTTGATTTCCATTTCACTGTCACTTTTTGCTTCCTTCTGATTGTCTGGAAGAAATTCTCTCTGGCTCCATTCAGAGTCCATAAGGTTTTCCTCAGGTTCCTTTTTAATATCTATCTCACAGTTGTTACTTGATGTGCCTATTTCAGCTTTAATGTGCTTTATGAGGTGTTGTTCCTCTGGACAACATTGTGGAGAAATAGCCTCAGCTATAATTCTCTTTTCTGCTCTCATATTACAATCATCACCTGAAGGCACTTCCTGCATTGCGGTTGTGATATCTGAGTGAGGATCATCTCTTTTCATGTCCATTCTGTGGACAAAGAAACATATTATGTATACCCAAAATAATTTTAATTTTAGCCATTGTTCAAACATACTTCCATTGTTCTCTCACAAATAAACTTAGTTATTGGAAATCTGAACCACAGTCACATCTGAGACTAGATCTATGGATCTTTACCTCCTTATGTCAATGCTATTACCCCTCCAGAAAATAAGCATTAAATCTTTACATCTAAAGGATAACCTTCAAGGTAATCTCAATGTTTGATAGGCTTGAAATGCAGCTTGCAATATTTGCAACTAATGTAAAAAAAACCCTTTTATACATTTTAAAGGGATGAGGCAAAAAATTGTAAATGGCAGGACATGGTAAAACAAAGAAATGAATTTTAAAACATGAATTTATATACCATCAGGTTGTAATGCTACAGAGTGCATTACTTGAGACCAGAAAATAAATATATACCTATATATACTAACATCAACTATTTAAAAAGGTTTGAAATTGTTAATTGCCTTTGTTCTTGTGTATTGCATTACTTCCACCTGCCTCTTTTTTTTTGTAGTGTTTAACACCTGCTTAATTACTTATGTATCATCAGTGACACTGATCACTGATGATACATGAATGAAGATGGAGCACTGGTGGAATGCGATGGCAGGGGAAACCGGAACCTACCTGCCTCTGCACGGCATACAGAGCATCAAATGTCCCATCTTCTCCTGAGACACTTGCAAGCCTCAAAACAGCTAATGCATCCATGGCTTCTTTACTGGTGGGTATTTTGGATTTCTAGTCTTGTTGTTGTTGTTCTTCTTCTAGGTGGCTGAAAAAACTCTTCTAATGTAGGTCCGCTCTGTAGGGTGGAACTGTCAGTCCGTCAGCTGTTGCTAGAGTGTGGTCATCTAGTGCACATTCGATCATCTTTGAGTATGCCGGCCTCTCATGCAGAGGTTTTGGATAATGATCACAGAGCGGTGGATAAAGTATTTAACATTTTTAGTGGAAGTGTCTTTTACATAAAGGTTTTAGTTTGTTTTGATTTTGTGACGTAGCGAAGTGGTTGATCTGGCTTTTTACATTTTAAGTGTATCTAATACTGCTGTGTTTTGCAGATTCATTTTAGCTGTTTTTTCTGCTTGTTATTGGTATCTTAACATCATAATTTTCTTACTATCTCTAGTTATAGTAGTGGATTGTTTTTTTACCTTTGGTTTTATATATTTTTAGCTGTACTTTCATTGGTGACTAATTTTGTATACCGAGTTTTATCTTTGTCATGTTGAGCATCACAAGAACGCTAATGAGCTTAGAAGTTGAGCACCCTAAAATCCCCATTATCATCATTATCATTTAATGTAGGCAACACTGATGTTATGTTATAAATAGACATCAATGGTGACTGCTTACTTAAAGGGTTCTCACAACTTCTCTTCTACTTCAGGCGAATCTCTTCTTCAATGAACTTGAATTTTCTCTTCTAGAAACAGCTGCGGTAACAGGACTAATACTTGACCATACTTTGGCCATATAATGTATAGCATCAACAACTGCTATGGTCATTTGATTTGGGTCCATACCACTATCTTGCATAAAGACAGCTTTTTCTACTAGCATCTTCCCATTACTTAAATTTAAGGCTGTGAATGATGCCAGATCCAGTACCTAAATTCACTTGTACAATTTGCTGGGAGAAACACAAATTTTATGTTTCTTCAAAATCTTCTCGGGCTTCTAGCCAGGTAAAAACTTGGCTTGATACCAACGTTTCGAAGAAGTGCATCTTCCTTGTCTTCAGGGTGAACTGATCACTTCTTCGAAACGTTGGTGTCAAGCCAAGTTTTTACCTGGCTAGAAGCCCGAGAAGATTTTGAATTAATACGTCGCCAGGAAAGCTTCAGTTCTTATTTTGATGTTTCTTACCTGCAGAGCTTCATCTGTCCAAGAATAGCAATATTTTCCAAAGAATTGCCCCTCTTTTAGCATCCAGAGTATGCAGAATGGATGTGAAGATGTTATTACTCATCCATGCTGTGGCATTATCATTAGCCTTGTTGGAAACTTTTTCAAAACATCTGGGCCTCTTGGATTTGCCAATAATTATTATGAAGGATAACTTTTCTAATTCATCAACATTGACCATTACCAAACAGTTAACCTTTGCTTGCTGAGTTTTCCACTACACCATTTTTCCCCCTTAATACAAAAAGTTTTGTTTGGCCAAATTGTAAAACAAACCCTTCTTTGTCAACATTAAAGATATCCTTTGGTTCATAACCATGAAAAATACCCAGCAGTCCACTCCTGTACAGTTTTAACATTAACACTTTTGCTTTCACCACACAGTTGATTGAACAATGCTGTGGAGGTCCTTAAACTGATATATTCACTCATTCAAGGCAGTAAAATCTATAATTCTCAAATTTGCAGCACATTGAATGACTTAAGTTTGAATGTTACCTTCAACTGGAATTCCTGCCACTCTTGTAGAAACAAATCACTCTGCCACAAGTTTGTCCATCTCATCATATGTTGAAGTGCATGTATACCTACCTATATCTTCATGGCACCGGTTTGAATGTAGTTCAATTGCCAATCTATTTTTCATAATTGTATTTACAGTGGAGATGGATAATGCAAGCTCTTTTGCAAACAGAACATTGTTTTGACATGTGAATCAACATGATGCAGAATTTCAGAACTCTCATACATAAAAATATATTGTCTGTTAACTTACTTCACCTCTATAATACTCCTAAACAAAAACACTGGTTTTGCTATATATCACGACTAATTATGCTATTGTGTTATGTATAGCTATGACACTGCGCAGGAAATTGCAGGTTTCTGCACAAAGACCATGCGAACTAACAAAAAATATGTAGCTGCTGATGCCAATTCTGAGCACTGACAACTTAACAGAAAATGGACATAAATAAAAGTGACTCAATGAAAATCAATGATGCCAATATGAAAAATGCATAAAAGGTGAGAAATACAGTCGTTCTAAACTTGTAAATGGAAGGAACGATATGTTTTGCTGATATGGAATAAATGACAGGATATGAGAAAATTTGTGTAAATGGCAGGGGATGTAAAAATTGGTTTTACAGTTAGGATTAATTTTTGTTTTGTTAATTATTCTTCCACACTAGCTTTGTGCAGCAAATGAATTGAGACATTAACCCTAAGGCACCTGTAACATTACATCACCTTCGATGTTTGATATTTCTTTATTTGATAGCATTGATATTTCTGTACCTGAGAGCCATACAATCTTAAGTCCAAAAAATGGAAAATCGAGATTTTGGCACCATTATCGATAAAAAACAATTCTCTTTAGAGGCATACTATCATATATTTTGGATTTTTGATAGAAGGTGAGATATTGAGAACCATATGATTGTAAGTCCCTTTACTCTTTAAAGCCAAAGTATCTGAAAAGGTCTTAAGATTCGCTGGTTCTAACATCAGGGCTTCTATGAATATTGTTAGTCTACATAAGATAGTTGGTTCATTCAATGCCTACATCGATGAACCTTGGCAAGAATGCTTTTCTTCATTTATTGACTATGAAATCAACAATACCAATCATGGGGTTACATATTTAATAGTATGACATGGATAGCAGAGGAAGGAAGCTTGTTGAACTTGCTCTATTAAAAGGTAAGGAAATTATTATTTATAATGGTTTTACTCTGACTCCAATGTTTATCAAAATCTCTTTACCACTTCCTCCATACATAGCTATTCCACCTTCTTTAATATCCTGATGCGATCCGAGTATTAATATGCTTTTCGTGAACCACTTCACTTTATTAAATAGTTTTGTAAAGCAGTCCTAGGAAATACTACTCTTGATTTACAAATACTACAGATAAATTCTGTCGTCACTTCGGATTCATGTATAAATCACTAAAGACTTAGAACTAACTCTTGACATTAACAATATTATATTTAAGTAATAATCATAATAGTGTAAACATGTGCATACAAACAATTAAATAGCTGTTTGTACCTTGAAGTTTTATTTAGAACTGATTAATTCTAATGCACAAAGTGATACTAGAAATAGTCAACGCTACTGAAGGTATTGAAAATCCACTCACCACTAACGAGGAACTTCAGGAAGGTAAGACTATAATTTAACATACAAAGTTTACACATTAATTTGCCTATAATAAATTATGTTCTCAGTACTCGAAGCCTAATCATTTTTATTTTTTATTTCTTTATGTTTTTCAATTTTAGGACTCCATAATAATGTCAGCAGCTGAGAATATCACACTTAATTAATGAGTCATTAGGTAAAAAGTATTAAGGAGAAAACAATAGCCCCAACATTTTAATCGGTATTGAATGTACTTCTTTTAAGCTCATTTGTTCACTTTACCAAAATTCTATTACTGTATTTTACAGATATTCTAAATGACGCTCTGCCAGTAATAAATGAAGAATTGAATATTTCTCAGGCCTTTGGGAAGTGAATGGTAAAACATTACTGTTATGAAAAGTATAACATTGCTAATTATGACCCAGCGTCATTACAACTACTTGAAAATCCCAAACTTCGTAGCAGCGACCAACTGTGTGACATCTTACAAGGTGACACATCTACATGTTTTCTTACCAATTCCAATGAAAATGAAGAGGAAAAAAACAAAGTTCCCGCAATCACACAATCTGCATCATGCAGTAACCAACTGGTTCTCTTCTAACATCATTGCTCACTAATTCTCAAGAGTTTTTATTTGAGGAAGCTGTGGACATTAAATTATACAATACAGGACCCAGTTTCTAAGATCTCTTTCTGCCACATGTATGATGAAAGCACAGAAGGTCCGGGTGGAAATGAGATGACCTCATGTTTTTTTTGAAATGGGCAGTAGAGGAAGTAATTGAAAAGAAAGTGCAAACTTTGACAGTTTGGTGAGAACAACTGTTGTCAAAATCGAAATCATGTTGTTGGCTATAGGAGCAAATCTGAAAGAGGGAATTCATAAATTGTTGCTTAAAGGTCACTCACACATGGAGGTTGATAGTATTCACAGCCTAATAGAGAGGAAGAAAAAGAAATTAAATATGCAGAACATTTTCACTTGTAACGATTGGATAGAGCTTGTCAAACAAAGTGGGAAAACTAATGCTCTGAGGATGGAGAGCAAGAGGATTTTAAAAACTTCAGCAGCTTTATTGGCAGTATCAACTCCCTATTTGTAAACCGAAAAAGGGACTTAACTGGTGAAGATGTTCAATTTTCTAAAATCGTTCACCTTCAAATGCGAAAGGAGAACAAAGGATATCATAAAACAACTTTTGAAGGCGATAAAATTCACATAGTTGATATTCGAAGGAACAAACGATTTACGCTTCACTTACCTTCAAATAAACCGCTCGTCAGAGATCGTAATAAGTCCTAACTAAAGCAAAATATGACAGGATTCTTAAATTATTGTAGTCAATTCCAGAAGAATACACTTCAAAAACCTACCTCAGAATAACATAGCTGATTTTCCTGATTAAGAACATTGAATTTAGAATTATTTAGGATAGGATTTTTCCAAAGTCTTGTTTAAGAGCTATACACATTTTTTTTAATTTCATACTGGCATAATTGCTTCAGCAATATAATAAATATGCATGTGATAAGATTATGCAATATTATTGATTTTTTTACTCCATGTATTATGTTCGATCACCGTAAACCCCTAAAATATGTTCAAAGCTTAGAACCATACAATCTTAAGTACAATTCTCAATTTAATATTTATTTAATTTTGTATCTTGCTAAAAAAATTGTTGTTATAGTAGTACACGACTTGATAGAATAAGCTAAAATGGATCATGATAATACATTTTGAAGCAATAAATAAAAAAAATAGACCTTGAAAATAATGCTGTTTTATTAATTTTGTGATTTTTTCCTTCTCTTGTAAAATCAATAAAATGTGACTTACAATACAATGGCTCTCAGGTACAGATTTATCTATTGCAATCCCTGAAATACACATTATTTATGTTAAACATTTATTTTAAAACATTAAGTTTTCCATATTATTAGTTACATATAACAAATATAAACCATATTTGCATTTACTTTGAATTTAGTGGCTAAAAGTAGGTAAAGGAAGTAAATGACATAAAGATGTCATCACTAATAAACTCTTGTATGCCCATCCCAATCTCAGAAAAGGGTTAAAAGTTTAGAAAAAGGTCGATCTATGAGGGTGAACAGCAAAACATTTATATAAATACAAAACTACTTTAGATAGCTCACACTTAATGAATCCAAGGGCAAGATTTTCATCAAACTCCACCATCTCAAAAAAAATCCTCACATAGAAAAGATGTAGAAAGTCCTATCACCAAAAATATCATGTAGAAATAAATTAGCTTGGAAATAATGCTTACTAAAGAAGTCTATACTATGTGAATATATTACTAAAAGAGTGCATTTTTTCAGAAGCAACATCAGAGAGCTCAACTAATAACTTATTCTTTTAGTTTTACTATGGAAGTAAAATTTATTATGCAGATTATGTTGTGTTTGTACGGTTCACTTGGAGTGATAATGGATAGGATTATGAACAGATGAAAAGGAGGAAAAAGATCATCAAAAGAATGTATTTGGAAAAGAGATAAAAGAAAAATTCATATAAGAATATACATAGATATTACATAAGAAGAGAAGTGAAAATGAGGGTTACTCTGAAACTAAGAATCGACAACGAGGAATTGTAAGCCAATGCAATTCTTCCTAGCTTAAGTTTAAATTTCAAATAGCAACATGTGCAAGCTGGGCATGCTTTAACAATGGATTTGTAGTGAGAGTATTTCTGGACAATGATTTTCCATAACTTTAGTCAGTTTAGGGGAGAGAAAATGACTTGAGAGACTTCATTGTGTATTTGGGATGTTTGCCTTTTATAATCCACCATTTGCAGAATTTAGAAGAGAAGAGATTCCTTCTAAGAGGAAAATTGTGTAGGAGAGCCAGCTTCAACAACAAATTAAAATGTGGTGAAAATAGAGCACACACACACTCTCTCTCTCTCTCTCTCTCTCTCTCTCTCTCTCTCTCTCTCTCTCTCTCTCTCTTCCCCTGTTAAACACACACACACACACATACATACATAATCTCTCTCTCTCTCTCACTCTCTCTTCCCCTGTTAAACACACACACACATACACATACATAATATCTCTCTCTCTCTCTTTCTCTCTCTCTCTCTTCCCCCGTTAAACACACACACACTTACATAATCTCTCTCCATTACACACATACTCATAGCTAATATTCTGCACTCAGTTAAACACTAACACAGAAGGAAAAAAATTACTTTTATTAAAAGCACAAAAATAAAAACAATATGTGATTATATAGCGTATGTAGATGAATTCAGTTTCAAAATTAAACATAATTTTACACAGAATTGTTCTGAACATCAACTGTCTGCTACTATACAGCATTACTCTTGTATCTATGTTGGGTAGTTAATAAACAGAAATTATATACAATATGTGCACTCTTATAGCAATAATGGTAATGACCTCAATGCTCTAGCATTCCTATATGGTTGTGTAAATAAAAACAATTTACTTAGTAATTGCAAATGTTAATAGTGAATATGTATTCCATTCATGTGTAATTCCATTCCATGTGACATTTCATTACATTTAAAAAGGGTATTGAAGATATCTCTTTCACCTAAAAACTATCCATTCCTTTAAATGAATTGTTTAACTATAAAGTATCACTTTCATGTATAAACTATCTGTTCCTTTAAATGAATAATAAAATATAATATATTAGTATCAAATATAAAATATCTTTGGTTTTAAAATGAATTCAACTTTTTTTTTCATGTATGTAAATTAAATTATAATATAGTGTCTTTTTCACTCCTACCTACACCTCTGTCTCCATCCTTTTGAAATAAACTTATTAAAATATGTTGGAAAACTAAGGAAGGAAATGAGTTATCATATTCAATAAATCAATAATTCATTTCAGAACACTGAATACAATGAAACACAATAAAAACAATAAAAAAGGATGAAATTCTCTTTTGGTGTGCCTTTAAAGCTTTACTTATGGGGAAATTTATTGGACAAACTCCTGACAGCTACAAATTGATTTTTCATCTCATTGTGTACAATTTCAAGAAAATATATTCTAATGTGAAGGAGATACCCTACTAAAACTTTTACAGCACTTTCTCACTTATATTTTTCACTTTTTTGAACTCAAAAGGAATTTATATTAAATTACTGCTTCACTTTCATTACTTTTTTTTTTTTTTAACATATCATACATTAGAGCAGCAGCCAATATCTTACACACACACACACACACACACACACACACACACACACACACACACACACACACACACACACTATAATGATATGGGTCATCTCTGATGTAGTGGTGAATAATTTGAGGGATTAAGGGCTCGAAGGCCCTAAGTTGTAAAGTGTTGCCCCAGGAGTTCAGGGTCCTAAGCCGCAAAGCGTAGCCGAGTGATGTTTTTCAGAAGGAGATGAGTCATGTGGAACGACGATAGGGCGAGGGGCTTATTCGAATATTTATAGCTAATGTCATTTGGAACATTGTTGTAGGCATATTTTCATTTACTATGTTGGCAACACCTACTGACCGCTACTTCGGCGAGCGGCATTGCAGATTCTAGTTCAGTTTTAGACTGGAACTCTGCCATTGGTGACTGACCAACATGGCTGCGTATGCACAAGCAGACAACAAACGGAAGACTATGTATTCCATATTGGAAAGAACTCCATTTTCAGAAACTCCATTTTACCCCTTTTCGATCCAGGTCATTTACATACACCTAACCCAACCTAATGTAACCTAACCTCAACGTAATATCAGAACTTGTGTTCACTTGTCCCGTAGCCATATTGTCTCCGTAACCAATAGGAAAGGCTAAGTTTAACCCTCAGCTGTCTGCACTGGTATACTACATATGCCGTTATTCCTTTAATTCAAGCTTAAAACTGGAGTTCTGGTAAAAACTATTTGGGAATAAAACTCTAAAAGTATTGTATATAATAATAGAGAAAATAGAAATGAAAATAAATGTAGATCCTTTCTTAATATTTTTCTTCCCAATTAAAAGTTTAAATTCTTCTAAACCAGTTTTCATAATCCTGCCAAAGGCACTACCAAAAAGTAGTTCAAATGGCCATGAGTGTTAGATGATAGGTTATGGACTGGCCATACAGTCAAAGCCAAATGTTTAAACCCCAGTGACTGTGATAAAGGACGGGAAGAGCCCAAGCAAAATCGGTGTGATGCTTGGAAACTAATAGGGTTACATATGGCTGTAGTTATGTTGGTTTTCTCTCTTATTTATTTTAAAAACATCACTGCAATTTTAGGGCAAAAATTGTACATCCTTTTACCATATTAAGGTCTTGATTACTTGTCGTTAATGGTTGAAGGTTAGTATAATATGAAATTAATCCTAGAGAACAATCCTATTTGTATAGTTACGCTTAAAACAAGCGGAACTTATAAGTACTGACAGACAGCAAAGGGTTAAAACTGAACTAGAATCTTAAATCTGGCCCTTGGCATTCTTTTTCTACCTACGAGATGAAAATGGCGTAACGAGCTGACATATAAGGGCAGGTAAAAAGATTTCATCTGTGCAGCATCATCTGCCATATTATGTTCCTTGCTCCAAGAATTCGCTAGATATAAAATGTCTCCGGAAGCCTTAAGCTTTTAGCTAGTAAAACAGTAAACACTACGTTCGGGGGGGGGGGGAAACAATGTATTAAATAAACAGACCGTTCATTTAATACCACGTTTATAAATTACGCAGCCTTTTGTGTAGCTTTATGCTTATGCAAGAATTACACAGCTATTGTATGTACACCATAACCAAATATGAACTCAATATTATTTTCAAGGAAATTAAACTATAGAGTATTGTTATATGATAGCTGTGAAAAATCAAAACAAGAATTAATAACGCTTACCTCTTTACGGCTGCCTGAATGTTTCAAATATTAAAATAATAGGTTAGCTATTAATTCAAAATGGCTCTTTATTATTGCCTCGGAGCGCTATACTCTTTTTTTTTCTTTCTTCTTCTTCTTCTTCTTCGGCATGACTGCCAACCTTGGATGTACAAAACAAAACAAAAACTAAAAATATATTTTGTGGTGGTTCGTATTTCCGTTTTTATGCGTCAATAACATTTTAAAATAATATTTATCATGTAGCTCGCGAGATAGTTAATATTGTAACAAATAAAACAGGGAATTGAATGAAGGAATATATTTGAATGTAATGGCGAGCCTATAGGCCCTTTGGTTACTTTATTTAAACAAGTAAACATAGCAATATTATCCATTATTATAAGCAAAATAATGGAATTGAGTAAAAGTATAAGTTTCATATAGGTATGTCCCAAATATGTTTCAAAACCGTTAGATTTCATGTCGTATTCAAAATAATAATTATCAAATGTGCAGTATTGGTTTGGTCAATGAAATCATTGATTAATTGTTTATTTTGATTGTATAAATAATGCCAAATTATTAAATTTTGATTAAATACACGATGATTTGTAGACGGGCGTATGTGGGCGATGACCAGAGTTAGAATAGGCATTCACAGTACAATACATGGAAACAGTGTGACTTGTACACACAGCGAACGGTATTTCTAAGGTTCAGAGGGCATTCGTTGAAAGATTACTCAAGAAAATGTATTTTAAAACACTGTACCAAGCTGTTTCTGTGTAGGCACATAAAGTCTTATACAGCTTGAACGTAATACATAGTTTTAATAAAGAGAAAATCGTAAAGTTATTGCGTTTATATCCAAACTGAGTATTTTGCATCTGTTTCTTTTAGGGTGGATTAATTTGTGCAATTGTACTAACTGTTAACTGGCAGTATTCTCAACAGCGCCTTTCTCTGCTCCAGCTCACGAGTTCAATCGTCAATTCATTCAAATCAATTTATTTTGCTTTTGTAATAATACACTGATAGCAGACACGTCATAATAAAGTTAAGTTACATTTTACATATGTTATATAAGTATAACCATTATATACAATTACAAATTATATATGTACAACTTGATAAATTGGTTACAATTTATGACATACTCTTAACTCATACACTGAGTAAAATAAATATTGCAGTAGAAAAGATTTTACTGCCCTTTTTAAAATGTACTAGGTTCTTCATCTGTTTAATATTTCCTGGGAATCTGTTGTATAATTTTTCATAATATTGATGGTCTACTCCAAGGCGCTGATATAAGTTAAGAACATGCAGGGGCAGTTGTAGGGACTCAAACTGATATAACAGTATTTAAGAAATAACTCCCGTGGTTGCAGCCATCCTTGATGTATTTCTCATACTTTTATCCTTTATTCTTAAAACAGCAAAACTTCCAGAGGCGATCCGGATTTGAAAACCAACCGATCCTGAATATTTTGCATCTGTTTCATTTGCGCAATTGTACAGTCAAACTGGTAATTTCCAGTGTTCTCAATAGCGCCGTTCTCTGCTCCAGTTCACGAGTTCAGTCCTCAGAATATTGATGGTCCATTCCATGGCGCTGATATAAGAACATGCAGGGGGAGTTGTAGGGATTCAAACTGATATAACAGTATTTAAGACATAACTCCCGTGGTTGCAGCTATCCTTGATATATTTGTCATACTTTTATCCTTTATTTTAAAAACAGCAAAACTTCCAGGGCAATCCGGATTTGAAAGTAATGAAAAATCAACGCATCCTGATTTAAAATTCATTAAATGGGCGAAATTTTGATTTCTTCTAGGAATTATTGTGGTTTTTCCTTCACAGCTCCCTCGGTTATACTGTGTCGTAGCTCTGCAGTGACGTGCTTCGGCCTCATCTCCACTCCTCTACTTATGAAAGGCACAATTTGGCTACGCTTTGTGGTTTAGGGCCCTCCACTGGAGGCTTAGGCCCCTAAAAGCTTATAACAGATCAATAAGTAATTGCAAAACAGCTCTAATGGCAGAATAATAGAAATACCAAAATCCGGATCACGTATGGAAGTAATGTCGAAAACAAAATTAAGTGCTATTCCAACCCATTTGTGTGCTCCTCACACCCCTTTTCCCCCTTTATACCTCCCTTTACCACTCCCTCAATCACTCCCTATCAGAATATCTTTCTAATCTTAAAATCACCTAGTGTTATCTGAACGGATGGTAAAAGTATCGTCATTGATTCGTCCCCAAGCAAATTTGACTGTTTCATCATGTGTAATAAACTACCAACTGGCTTTATATACTCACGTTATTCCTCATCTATGGTTTGTTTTTCTTTCTTTCATCATCTAATTTCAAAATGAAAATTTCTCCTGGAAAATCACATCGTTTTAGATTTTTTTTGATAAATATTTAATTAAACACTAGGAAACCAATTTATTTCAAACCTATTATTTGCCAAATAATATTGTAGAAAATTAAACTTTGGGGGGCAAAAACTGGGCAAAATAAATATTTAAAAGCAGTAATATTACAACATATATGCATCATGGCAATGCCACTATAAGCATAGGAAGACACATTATTATCTTTAGTTTTTTTCTGTAAACTCCAATTTACCGTATTTATCCGAATACAAGACATGCTTTTGTCCAAAATATTGATGTTTAGAATTGGGGTCTTCTCGCTTCGCGATTTGTTTTCTGAATACCATTCGGGGAAAAAGTATGTTTCAAAGTTCGTGGGTACGGATATGGCGATGCCATTGGCATAGATTACAGCCAAAGACACAACATTTGTGGCAGATTTTGTGCCTTCCATTTCGAGCCAAAAATCAGCTGTTAACGGGTCTATGAGCATTCCCGTTGGAAAAAAAGATTAATATCCGGGACTAAAATGAAATTAGGGGCCTTCTACGTATGCTGTTTTAATAAAAGAATCTCTTGTGTTACAATCACATGTCTTCTCTACATCTCTGTAACAAACTATTGTTAAAAAACTTATTTTTGCTATCTACATCATGCATAAACATTAGCAGAAGTTGCTCTTATTACTTGGTCCCTTGTAAGTAGAAGGAAAAAAAAAAAAAAAAAAAAAAAAAAGAAAACTAATGAGTTCCATTCACATTATGTCCTCTTGCTGTTCGGCAAACAAACCTTTTATTCAAAAGGTTAATCTATTATCTACATCATACTAATCAAGATAAACATAAACATAACTAGTCTTATTACTTGTAAGTAGAAGAGAAATAAGAAATAAGAAAATGCACAGGCTAAAGCGATGGTCTCGTCATTTAAAAACCGGTCGCTCTGTGAAACAATTGAAATTCCAATCTCTTTGCTTTCCAGGAGTAAACGAACGAGAAGCGGGAAGAAAGATAACTTCCCGTTTGAGAAAAGCTTAACGGGCTAAAATTAAAACTAATAATCCGGACTATCTTGAAAACGGTTAATTCTAAAAAAAAAAAAAAAAAAAAAAAAAAAAATTGCGTATAACAAACTGTGTATTTTAATGAGCTCTACATCTTTTTTGTAGTGAGCTCTTTTGTATATCTAATACGGTTTGCTATCTATACAAGTCATCCAGAATAAAGAGGTCTTCAGTGGTTATTCCCATAAAATCCAAGACACACATTTCGTTTGTCATAAAAATATCTTAAACATACAGTATTTTAATCAAAACCGGTAGAGCCATTTTTGATAATGTCAAGATTTTCGAAAAACGTTTCATGTAAACGGTAGTTGCAGGTGGGGGGGGGGTTCTTGAAAATCTTTGTGTTGCATCCCTGGAAGATACCAAACTTAAATACCAAGTTTGTTATTTACGCTCTTGAGCTATGCTGCCCAGACACACACACAGATGATTATTCCGTGGTAGAACCTAGAGTAGGCCCTGTATCCTTGAGAGCAACAAGTCCGCTATAAAAGCAGTAGGTGTATGTGCTATAAGCAAAACCTGTATGATTTCATTCATCCAGGCAAACCTACAAAATAGTATTGATGCCTCAAGAGAGATTTGTAGCAGCATACTGAGTCAGGAGGCAGTGTTCGTCATAGTACAAGACTCTGCCTTCGACAGGGCCATACTATGGGACTAAATATAAATATTAAATATTAAAAAATAATAAATATACCAAATATTTCCTCACATTTAGTGCTTGTCAAGCGGAGTAATCCGGGCATGTTTTTGGATGAGACACCAAAATGCCTGGCTGCTCCCTGGTTTTCTATTGAGAGAGATAGTGGAGGTAATGGTAAGTTGGGTGAACGATCCCGACAGCTGGTGGTATGTTCCTCCTATTTTCCTCATGATTCCGAGGATCTTGTTAGCAGAAATTTACGGATCTTGTGGAATATTGTAATATAAAGGATCTCAGTCTGTGGATTGGCTGCGAATCCGTTCATCATAGCGTTTGGGGCAGCACGGATATCAATGGAATGGGGAATATTTGCTAAATTTTTGTTACTCTATCGATGCGGAACGTTTGACCTTTGTATGCTATCAGGGGGAGGAAGTCCGATTTAACATATTGGCATCTTATAAAATCCTAGAAGATCAAAAAAAAAAAAAAAAAAAAGGAGGGTTTATTACCTTACCTGTAGAATCATAGACATATCTGCTTCAAATTAGTGGTGTGAAGACTCGCCTCTATAGGAATCCAAAGAACACCAATTCCTGGGATTCCTTCCGTGGGGATCTGGAACATGATCTCAGAAATAGGCCCCAAACTGGGCTGAAAAGTGCGGGGGACCTGGAAAGTTACGCGGGGATTCTCACGGACATCCTGGTTTCTTCCTATATAATGAGCTGGCCCCTTATTCAAGAGGTAAGGACAAGGGATGGAATTCTTATTTAGGCGCCATCAAAAACAGCAACATGTAGTCTCTTTAATATTAAATGTATTACAAGTGTCAGGAAACCTTAAACACCTACAAGGAGGCTCAAAGGAATAACAAGGAGATTAGGAGGGCCTCAGAGGTTTCTTGGAGGCACTTCTGTAGCAATTTTCGAAAGCAATCGAGCACTTCTTGTCTCTGACGGTCCTCGTTGGAGGATCTTTCTGCTGCTTGGATGCAGCCAGAGGGGAGACCTTGAGACTGTTGCTGGAAGCTCATTTTCTGGAGGCCAGTTTAGTGAAACAAGTGATGACCTTGGAGGATGCACACATGCCATAATGAGAGGGCTGGTGTTTATCCTATGAGATTGTGACCTACAATAGATTTAAATGGAATGGTTTTGAATTTTAGCCCCGCAAAAGCGCGGGTGTGGACAAAGTCTTACTTGCTCTGCTTGACGAAAGCTGGGATATTATTGCTTTATACTTCGTGAGGGTCTTCAGGGTCTGCCTAGCTAAGAGGTGTGTTTGTTACCTATCGGGACAGGCCATGGTGGTTTTTACAACTAAGCCTAGCAGACACTTCTTCAAGGTGAAGGCTTTTGAAAGGGTGGTTGATAAATATCTGAGGGATAGGGCTTTAGCAGAAGGACCCATTAATCCTCAACAGTATGGCTATTGGCCGGGGAGTTCCACTACCCAGCACTCCACCAGCTTGTAGTAAGACTGGAGGGGGTGCTGGACTGTGAAGAACAGGCCATGGCAGACGTTTTAGACATTGACGGGGCTGTTAGTCTTAAGACATTAGGGACTATCGGAGAATGCTTGGATATTAAAGGTATCAGTCCGGTAGTTAAGGTCTGGATAATGACTTCCTTAGAAGGACAGCGGACTACCGCTGGGTTGGACATCACAGAGAGTAACTTAGGAATCTGTAAAGCTAAAACCCCAATGATTTCAAGAAGAATTCAAACTTTCAGCAATTTAGCAGATTTCAAATATGAACACTTTTAGGTTCTCAACATTTTCAAATCTGATTTGTGGGTAAAATGTTGACTTTTTCTTTCGAAAATTATGCTTTGGCACCAAAATACTGCTCCAATGCTCTACAATTTTTTGGCAAATTCCGTCAGCGCTCGTTTACAGCCGTCTAGTTTAAAACAAATCGGTCATCTGTTTTCAAAATAAATAATTATTCAATGATTTCAATAAGCAAAAAAGTATTACACACTTAGTTTAAATGCATATTAAAATCAACACATTTGAAAACCATTTGGGATATACCTATATGAGACAATGTTTACTCAAGTCCACTATTTTATTTATAATGGATAGTGTTGCCTGTATTCATTTATACAAAATAAAGATCCTAAAGTCTTACAATTAGGGACAGTAAAATATATTTTTTCATTCAATTCTCTTCTTCATTTATTACAATATTAGCTAAATCTTGAGCTACATAAGTATTATTACATTTTTGTGTATAAAACGGAAATACGTACCACCAAATAATATACTTTTAGTTGTAATTTTACTAAAGACATCTATAAGGTTGAACCACCAAGATTTGTAGTAATGTCGAAGGAGAACAACAACAAGAGCGCGTACATTGGTCATTCGCAGTACAGGGTGGTTCAAAAGTCTCTTGACATTTTGCTCATATGGTTAATTTATGCATTTGTGTCATAGATAATTGGAAACTATGTTTAAAACAGAGGAAAGGTAAGCGGATTGACTTACAAGCAGGTCCAAGAAGAACTCATTAGAAAATTCAGGAAAACAGATCCTAGCAGGCAGGTGATTAGAGATCTGGTACTGAAACAGAAACGGACGGATCTGTTGCTGATGAGGTGATTATTGTTCGTGGTCACCTCAGCAAAGTCTTCCCTGGTAAGTGGATCGGTCATGGTTCACCGAGAATTTGGGCGGCGCACCGCTAGACTTCTTTGTCTGGGGTTTCGTCAAGTCCAAAGAGTCTGCAGTGAGATAAGCACCTTACAGCAATAATTGAGAAACCGAATCGCTGCAGCTGGTAAAAGTGTTTCAATCTGCACAACAAGGTTGAAGTCTGTATCGTGACTTAGAGGGCCACCATATTGAAATGTACTGGGTTTATCATTAAGTAGTCATTCATTTCTATAAAAGTATAATAGGTTTGACATAAAACTTTGTTTTGACGAAAATGTCAAGAGGCTTTTGAATCATTATGCATTGTGTACAAAATAATTTTGGTATAAACATAATTTGAAACACTATGGCAGCCATGCACAAATAAGGGTTATTGATTCTTTGGTAAAGATAAACAATGCTTGCATCACACACACACACACACACACACACACACACAATGCTTTTAAGAATGAGGTTAAGTGTAGGGTAAAAATTCCGCTGAGATCAATATTTGAAGGTATTGAAAACATTACATTGTTCCGACGTTAAATGCATCACATAACCGAAGTTCTTACCTCTTCTTGGGATCATCACAGATCCCTTGGCTGTGCCCCATCGTCGTCCTGTAGTCGCGGCCACATTCCTCTACTTACAAATAAAGCATCCCTCAGCTACACTTTGCAGCTTAGGGCCCTACGCGATCATAACAGACCAAGAAGTAACTAAAGTGGCTCTAATGACAGAATAACAAAAATACCAGATCCAGGTCACGTTTTGAAGTAATGTAAAGTGGTGTAATCAGCTTATATAAATAATGATTCTTGTTTTACTTATTCACAGGTATGATATAGCAGTATTTTTTTTTACTTAGTTTCCTTGAAAATTGGGTTCTTACTTAGTTACAGTGTATAATAGCTGTTTAATTCTTGCAGAAACATATAACTACATTAGAGGTTACATGACTTGTAAAGGTAGTATTAAATTTGTGGTTTGTATATTTATTAAATACCCTCATAACTGAAGTTTTAAAGGAACACCAAGAGTGAATTGCATCCTTCTATGTAGAATAAGTTTTGGAGTTAAACATTTTGGATATGCTCCGCGGAGGAGAACTACTTGGAATGGCTATACGCTTAACGATATTATTTAATCCTCTGGTGAGGATCTACGCGGAGAATGGCAAGGACTTTTCCTTCCTTTAGAAGTTTGGGAGGAAAATTTGCAGTTTCCTTCAGCAAGTCTGTCCTTATATAACTGGTCTTAAACGCTTTCACTGGTGTAGAATACTCCACATTTATGCCCGATGTCAAAGGTTTCGGGGGACACTTTTGCTGGACTACTCTTCACGTTGGCGGATATAGAAGGTGTTGATGCAGGCTTAGATGTAAGTGTCAAAGACTTTGGCAGTGTTCTGGCTATGAGAATCTTTTCGGCGATTTTGGTCCCTTTTATATCGCTGGTCTGGGTTGCGATTTCCTGACTCAGTATCGGTTTAGCTGCAACAAAGTTATTGGTACAGGAATTCGGAACAGAGGTTTTGGGCTTCATAGAAGGACGCCTTCTCTCTCTCGCCCTCATTTCCTGTTTAACTCTTTCTTCTGAAAAATGGGTGCACTATCAGGTACTAGATGGATATCCGCTGCTGTAGTTAACAAAAGATAGAGTTGACGTACCCCATCATATGTGCGTCTACACGGTTGCAACATACAGACCGACAACTACAAAATTCAGTGGTGTGCCCAAGGCGCTGCCACTTGTAGTATCTGAATGGTTTAGGGATGTATGGCCTAACTTTGATGGCTTCATACCCTGCCTTAATCCATTGAGGGAGATATATCCAATAAAAGGTAAGGAACAGTGTACGAGTAGGCACAAATTTGCCTTTTACTCTCCGCTGAACCCTGTTCACAGAGTTAATCCTTGCTCTGCAGGATTCTCTTAAACCTTCTCATTGGACAGACCGTCCTATGCGCGGGTGGTGGCAATGCCACGAGAGGATTTCAAGGTATTGTGCACATCCACCTTAACCAGGTAGCTGCCCAAAATATAAACCTTCAATAATTTTGCTGCCTGGAGTACTGATATCGCTTCAACCAGGAGTGTTGTATTATGAGATTGAGTATATGACTTCACTGGACCGGCTATCTTATTTAGGACCTTTTGGATGATTTATGAGCTAAACGATGTACATTTTTTCACTTTCTCCGTTTCCACTGAATTCAACTACTTCTTTTCTAAGTATTAAGTATATTGTTTATTTTAGCCATAAGAAATGCATATAATTGATCCCCAGTACTCCCCACATGCCAGGAGCCCAAAGAGGGACCACATCACTGGGGCGACAGAACAACACAGGGGATACAGCGGGCTCACTATTCCCTTACCCTGGAGTTCGATATTGTACATAATAATCATGGCCGACTGACTAGGGTGTGTGTTAGTTCCTAGTCTCCAGTTTAAGAGATACAGAAACCAAGGCAGTGTATTAGGTTGCGCACCCTGACTGGTCATTGAGAAGACAGAAGACCTAGGGTCTGATACGCAACACTCAAACAGGATATTCCTTTACACCAACACGGGTCTCCTCGCGCGGGCTATATGCACGTGGGTATTACTGCTAACACCCTCACAACTCGGAGGGACTCATACCGAGGAAGCGAAGCGGAAATACTTTGACCTATACTTCTCACAGACACACACAGCTAGACAGACACACAATGACTGTTTTCTAAAATGCTTTCATTGGATTCAGGGGCTCTCAAAACATACATTTACGGTGAAATCCCGGTATCAAATTTTTGGGTGGGATAGAATACCTTCTCTTTTATATAGCACATAAAACGTGTTATTTCACCACTACAAAGCATCAGCACATTCATACGGAGTTGTTGCCGCCAAACAACATCAATTGCTGCCGCTCTTCCTCGTATATTCGCTCGACCTAACTCCCTGCAATTTCATCTTATTCTCAAATGGGATCATCGTCGAGACAGAAGCTTATGTGACATAGTTTGATATTTAAGCGGTCCGAGTTCGATCCCAAGTGATCGCATGTGGGATTTGTAGTGGACAAAGCGGCACAGGGGCGTGTTTTCTCCCGAATTGAAACCAATGACAAGGAATATCTTGGAAACGGTCACCTCTGCAACGAAAACACATTTGACATAAATTGTGTGTTCCAATGAGATCTACATTTTCTTTGGAGTAAATGTTTGTCTATCTCTTACGGTTTAACCGTTATGCAAAATTGTGTTCTTCAGAAGCTATTCCCAGAAAATTCAAATAAGCATTTTATTTGTGTTGTGAATATCTTTAATATACAGTATTTTTATAAAATCTTTATAACCATTATTGAGAAAAATAAAATTTTCAAAAAATGTTTCATGTAAAGGGTAGTTTGCGGTAAGGGAATTTTTCTGAAATTAATCGTATCGCATCCTTGGAAGGTAAGAAAATTAAATACCAAGTTTGGTATTTAATGATCCTTAAGTTTTTGAGCTATGCTGTTCAAAGGCACACACGAACCTTTTTCTAAATGCTTCTTTTGGATTCAGGGGGTCTCAAAACATATTTCCGGTGAAACCTGGGTATCCAATTCCAGGACAACATTATTTTACTTTTACTTATTACTGATTTATATATTTATTTGTGTTTTGTGGAAATAATAAATATAAACAAAAATAAATGCTAATACCTACTTCTAAGCTAATATAATTAAGATGTTTGTTTCCTCCACCCTACAAGCCCTACTCTATATCACAATACTATAATTGACTCTACCTCTTTTAATTTACTGTTATTTCCATTCCGTTTCTTCTATTTGTCTACGCATATTCCTTCTTCTTTTTGCTACTATTTATCTTTTTGTGGATATCCATAATTCTCTTCTTCGAGGCAGAAATACCTCGACACAACAAAAGTTCTACCATAGCTATAGTCTTTGTTATAAAGCAATGTCATTTTTCACAGTTAATTGTCTTGATATCTTCTATGACAGTGCTATTTTATAAGCAATTTTGTCAAAAAATAAAGAAATTACACTACATTGGAATTTTTAAAATACTTATGAACCTTTTTCTTAGTATCATTTTGGTGAAGTTGCAGGAAAACAATTGTAAATAAATTATTAGAAATATGCTATATTTTGGCGCAGAAGTAGTTTCTCTATCTCCCTTCAATAATTTTTAAAGTATTTTTAAAGGTTTGCAAGCTTTTTTATTTCAAATTATTATGTATTTCAAAGCACAATACCTATAGAATGTAAATAAAAAGAAAACTAACTGCGCCAAAATACTCATTGTAGACTGAAATATTTGTGTACAAAATTTCATTGCAATAGCTTAAAGAGTTTCCAAGAAAAAGGTACATAAGTGTGAACAATTATAAACTTGAGAAAACGGGAAAGGACATTTTTATTTGTTTTATTTAGGGAGTGATCTGCATACTTTAGATACAGCCAACAATTCACCATAACTGTAGTCAGCTTCTTCTATCTGGTCAGAAACTAAAGAAACATATCCTCTAAATATTTATAATTATAACTATGTTTGCCTGTATGAAATGTTGAGAAACAAGGAATCAAAGCTGATAATCAAGCAAGCAGAAAAAGTGGCCGTGGCATGACAAGTCCTAAGTTTTTAATTTATTTGGACCACAAAGAAATCGAATTAGGTTATGAAACTTTGGGAACATAAAGCTGAATGTATTAACAATTAATTACTGAAATAAAAAAAATGAAAAATTCGCCATTTTAGCCTATCCTTAATTTTCTGGTGTTTCTCGTTCTTCTTCCTCTTCTGGTTGTGTTTCCAAAACTTCTTGTTGTATTGGAATAGCTTGCGAGTGTGAATTTCTAAGTCTGAGATTTTCTTGATTCTTCACGGTCCTTTTCTTCTTCTTGTATTGCGCATTGCCTGGTGTCCATATTCTGCTGAGTATTTGTTGTTGAAGCAAGCGGTACTCTTCCATTTGTTTTGCAGATACGATTTACGCCAATCCTTCCATAACTGCGTAATCACATTTGTTACCCTGCTACGATTCTTCTTCCTACTTTAGTTCATTTTGATATCTCTTGCATTCGAATAGTTGGCGTGTCCTGGCATAAATCGCAGACATCTTCTGTTCTTCCTATTTTTTGTAATATTTTGTGTAAGGGCCATGCCCTGTGATGAACTGAATGCCTGCTCTTTTTGGTTGTATATGCTTTAAATCTAATCGTTCTTGTATTAAGCTCTTCTACCTTCGGATATTGTATCCCATTCAGTTTGCGATTTTTGGATTAATATCCTCCGTGCCTCCTTTCTTGCCGTGCACTATTCTCCCAGTGCATCCCCTACCATTTTGCAGTGTTGTCTTTTAATCCAGAAATTGGACCCTCTCTTTTTCATTATCTGGTCAAATGGTCATAACGCCACGCAACCAATAATGACACGGTTGGCGTTGTTCTAGCACCACCTATGTCTTATTACAACTTGCCTTTGTACTTTCCTTAACATTTGTACATTTTTCTGCAGCAGTGTTTGGTGTACTCATATACCTACCCCATAGGCAACTGTATCCATCATAAAGCTGGTACGATCATTTCTTATTACGTTGAGTGATCATTTAAACGTTCTGGTGGTCAGAGTTGTGAGTTTGGTTGTGACGCGTTCCAAAAACCACTGAAGCTGCTATTTTCAAAAGTTTCTAACCAATTAAGTTCAAACTTTAACTGCATAAATATTGCATGCTTATGAGTTTCAGTTCAAAATTTGAAATAGTTTTGAGGTTATTAAATATAAAATATATGTTAAAATAGCCATATGTAAAATATTTCACACAATGCAATTTTGAAAATTTATTTTTAAAAATAATTTATGCTATTTATATCAAAATTGACTACAAAATTGTCATATGATTTTGTTGTACTATTTTTATTTTAAGAGAAAAAATATTTTATTTCTGAAATTGCAAATTTCTACTTTTCAACAGAATTTATTTTTTCAACAATGTATAATATGGAAACTATATATAATTCAAAAAGATAACATGCCAATTTTTATATGGCAGTTTATAGGAAGTCTTGCAAGTTTCAAAGTGTTTGGATTAAAACTGCATCATGTGGAGCATTTCCAGTGAGCAGAAATGCTGAAAAAACAAAATACCAGAAAATCAAGTATTACATTTAAAAATAATTTATTTTGAAGTTTAATACCTTCATACGGACTAAAATACACCAGGCTCATATGTTGGACTCTCCTGCTTCTTCTTTCTCAGCTCAGCAGCGCTCTTTCTCAATGTTGCCTTACTTCTGGAATATTTTGTGCTGGTTTCTTTGTAGAAACTGAAGAATTGTGCAATCGCCTCACATCCCTCCCAAGACAAATTTTCAGTGCTGGAGGTGATATAGTAGTGTTTTCCATTGCAGATCCCAATTTCAATGAGGTAGAGCTACCAAAATTAAACTCAGCAATTGCTATGGAGACTGCTACCTGGAGTCTCTTCTTCGAAACAAATACTTCTTTAGAGCACTTTCGCCATATTACACTATGAAGAGATTCATATGCATTTTGTGTTTTTCCAAAAGTGCACATACTTAAAATATCACCAGAAGCCAATCTTTGATGTACTGGCATGATTTTTTATATAACATTCTGCCTTAAAAATGCTCCCATTGTTTTGGCATCAGATTGGGAATTTTTTCACCCTTCGCCTTTCCTCTGTTATAAAAGCATCAGGGCAATTAAAATGCTGAGTATTGGTGTCTGTTGAACTGCAGTCGTATAAAATAGCTCTCTCCATATTGGGAATATTTTCCATTATGGCATTGTGGTAGTAAATCTGAAGGTGAGCAATGACATCTTCGGTCAAGCTTCCAAGTTTCTTTTCCTCTAATGTAACATTCGTTTTCTTCCATTCATCCACTACTGCTTTCAGACCTTTTAGATATATGGTTTATGCACTCTTCCTTTTGCAGAGTCACATCAATGTAATATATCTCTACCGGTTACAACGAAACATAATATGCTAGGTGGTGTGATTTATATAGTCAGTGACAGCCTGCACATGGACATTTAAATGGTCACGTGATGACTTTTAGAGGTCCGTTAGGACAAAACTGGTAAAGGATTATAATGGATTATAGAAACCCTGAATTATTTTTTTGGTCAATAACCAAATTTCATACTTTTAAGAATTTTTGGCAAATTTAAATAGTCCAGTGGTTCATTCACGTTCTTGTGGTCAGAGTTACGAGTTTCATCATTATATTGCTGGTTTTGTTGTGACGCATTCCAAATGTGTGTGGAATAGTTTTGCTTTCATCGAGATGTATTCGAAGATATTTAAACGTTTTCTCTCCCATTATGTTGCTGTCAGTAATCTTTATAATGAGATCACGCTCAAGACCTCTTTGAACAACAAATATGATGACTCCTGAGGTGCAATCTGCATTTTAACTTGTTTACACCAATCGTCTATTTTTTTTAATTAGATTTGTTTTATCCCCTAATTGCTTACGGCTATCCTCTTCTATTAATATTAGAAAATCATTTGCATAACGTACTACTTCTAATATGGTATCCGAGACTCACTACCGAGCTGGATGTTATCACCGAGTGTGCACACACTGGTAGACCACACTGGTAAGGCGCCCACCTAGACTCACTACCCCGCGGTATGCTATCTCCCAGTGTGCACAACGGCTGTTTAGACTACACTGGCGGGTCGCCCACCGAAATTAAGTACCGCGCTGGATGTTATCACCCAGTGTGCAAACCGGCTGTTTAAGTTTCTCTGGGGGCGAGGCACCGTAACTCACTTCCGCGCTGAAATTTATCACCCAATGTGCACAACGACTGTTTACATTACACTTGAGTAGGGGCACCCATCGAAACTCACTACCGTACTGTATGTTATTTCCCAGTGTGCGTACCGGCTGTTTAGATTAAACTGGGGAGGAGTGATTACATCGGCGGGTAGTCTGCACTGAGGGGCCGCCCACCGAGACTCACTACCGCGCTAGATGTAATCACCCAGTGTGCACTCCACTTGTTTGACTACACTGGTGGATGGGGGTGGCACCCAGACGCACTATCGCGCTGGATGTTACCACCGGCTGGTAGAATACACTGGAGGGTGCGGTGTGCGCCCACCGAAACTCAATACCGCGCTGGAAGTTATCACCCAATGTGCACAACGACTGTTTACATTACACTGGAGTAGGGGCACCCACCGAAACTCACTACCGTACTGTATGTTATTTCCCAGTGTGCGTACCGGCTGTTTAGACTAAACTGGGGAGGGGTGATCACATCGGCGGTTAGTCTGCACTGAGGGGCCGCCCACCGAGACTCACTAGCGCGCTGGAAGTTATCACCTAGTGTGCACACCGCATGTTCAGGCAACACTAGGGGGACGACCATCGAAACTCGCTACAGAGCGGGATGTTAACACCGATTGATTACACCGGCTGGTAAACTACACTGGTGAAGGGGCACTCACCGAGGTTCACCACAGTGCTGGATGTTACCACTCAATAACATAAGCTTTATTAAAGCACGTTATGTTATCCACGTTATCATTAGTAACCGCGGGCATAGGGTCCATCAGGTTAAAGCATCAGGATATGTGTTCGGCGGGTTGCGTCAGCTAGGCACTCTAGGGAGAGCGGTCATGGAGACCAGTAGATGGAAGCAACAGGTGATCGTGTTCGGCTAATTGCGTCAGCTTGACAGCCTAGAGAGTGCAGCCATGAGGACCAGTAGATTGAAGTATCAGGTAAAAGCGCTCGGCGCGTTGCGTCAGCTAGGCACTCTAGAGAGCGCAGCTATGATGACCAGTAGATTGTAGCATTAGGCAACAGTGTTCGGCGGTTTGCGTCAGCTAAGCACACTAGACAGCATTGAAATGGGACCAGTATATTGAAGCAACAGGTGACAGTGGTCGCCGGGTTACGTCTGCTAGGCACTCTGGACAGCATTGCCATGGAGACCAGTATATTGAAGCAACAGGTGACAGTAGTCGCCGGGTTGCGTCAGCTAGGCACTCTAGACAGCGTTGCCATGGAGACCAGTATATTGAAGCAACACGTGACAGTAGTCGCCGGGTTGCGTCAGCTAAGCACACTAGACAGCATTGCCATGGAGACCAGTATATTGAAGCAACAGGTGACAGTAGTCGCCGGGTTACGTCTGCTAGGCACTCTAGACAGCATTGCCATGGAGACCAGTATATTGAAGCAACAGGTGGCAGTAGTCGCCGGGTTGCGTCAGCTAAGCACTCTAGCCAGCGTTGCCATGGAGACCAGTATATTGGAGCAACAGGTGACAGTAGTCGCCGGGTTGCGTCAGCTAAGCACTCTAGACACCGTTGCCATGCAGACCAGTATATTGAAGCAATAGGTGTCAGTAGTCGCCGGGTTGCGTCAGCTAGGCACTCTAGACAGCGTTGCCATGCAGACCAGTATATTGAAGCAATAGGTGTCAGTAGTCGCCGGGTTGCGTCAGCTAAGCACTCTAGACAGCGTTGCCATGCAGACCAGTATATTGAAGCAACAGGTGACAGTAATCGCCGGGTTGCGTCTGCTAGGCACTCTAGACGGCGTTGCCATGGAGACCAGTATATTGAAGCATAGGTGACAGTAGTCGCCGGGTTGCGTCAGCTAGGCACTCTAGACAGCATTGCCATGGAGACCAGTATATTGAAGCAACAGGTGACAGTAGTCGCCGGGTTGCGTCAGCTAGGCACTCTAGACATGGTTACCATGGAGACCAGTATATTGAAGCAACACGTGACAGTAGTCGCCGGGTTGCGTCAGCTAAGCACACTAGACAGCATTGACATGGGACCAGTATATTGAAGCAACAGGTGACAGTAGTCGCCGGGTTGCGTCAGCTAAGCACTCTAGACAGCGTTGCCATGCAGACCAGTATATTGAAGCAATAGGTGACAGTAGTCGCCGGGTTGCGTCAGCTAGGCACTCTGGACAGCATTGCCATGGAGACCAGTATATTGAAGCAACAGGTGACAGTAGTCGCCGGGTTGCGTCAGCTAGGCACTCTAGACAGTTTTAGCAAGAGACCAGTAGATTAACAAAATTAAAAATGAAGAAGTATGTAAAAGAGCAGAAGCGGAAAAACGAATTTGGAACCAAATTAAAAGAAGAAGAACAAAATTAATAGGCCATTTATTAAGACATCAGAGCACAGTGAATATTATAATAGAATTTATGACAGAAGGAAGAAGTGGCAAAGGAAGAGGAACATCACAATATATAAAACAAATTATGGAAGAAATTAAATGCAGTAAATATGAAGAACTCAAACGGAAAGCAGAGAGAAGATCTGAATGGAGAGTCGCTGCAAACCAATCCAAGGATTGAAGACTCCTAAAAAATAGTAAAAATAGAAAAAAAAAAAAAAAAAAAAATGTAGATTGAAGTACCAGGTAACAGCGCTCGGCGGGTTGCGTCAGCTAGGCATACTAGAGAGCGCAGCCATATGGGCCAGTAGTTTGTAGCATCAGGCAACCGTGTTGGGCGGGTTGCATCAGCTGGGCACTCTAGACAGTGTTGCCATGCAGACCAGTATATTGAAATATCAGGTGACCGTGTCCTTCGGTAGCGTCAGCTGGGCACTCTAGATAGCGTTGACATGGAGACCAGTATATTGAAGCAACAGTAGACGGTATACGCCGGGTTGCGTCAACTAGGCACTCTAGACAGCGTTGCCATGGCACCAGTATAATGAAGCAACAGGTGAGCGTATTCTCCGGTTAGAGTCAGCAACGCACTCTAGACAGCGTTGCCATGGAGACCAGTATATTGAAGCAACATTAGAGGGTAGACGCCGGGTTGCGTCAGCTAGGCACCCTAGACAACGTTGCCATAGGGAGCAGTATATTGAAGCAATAGTGACAGTAGTCACCGGGTTCCGTCAGCTAGGTACTCTAGACGGCGTTGCCATGGAAACCAGTATATTGAAGCAACAGGTGACCGCGTTCTCCGGATAGCGTCAGCTAGGCACTCTAGACAGCATTACCATGTAGACCAGTATAGTGAAGCAATAGTTGACCGCGTTCTCCGGGTAGTGTCAGCTAGGCACTCTAGACAGCTTTGCCATGGGACCAGTATAATGAAGCAACAGGTGATTGTATTCTCCGGGTAGAGTCAGCAACGCACTCGAGACAGCATTGCCATGGAGACCAGTATATTGAAGCAATAGGTGAACGCGTTCTCCGGGTAGCGTCAGCTAGGCACTCTAGACAGCGTTGCCATGGAGACCAGTATAATGAAGCAACAGGTGACCGTATTCTCCGGGTAGAGTCAGCAACGCCCTCGACACATCATTGCTATGGAGACCAGTATATTGAAGCAACAGTAGAGGGTAGTCGCCGGGTTGCGTCAGCTAGGAACTCCAGACGGCGTTGCCATGGAAACAAGTATTATGAAGAAACAGTTGACCGCGTTCTCCGGGTAGCGATAGCTAGGCACTCTAGACAGCGTTGCCATGTGACCACTATAATGGAGAAACAAGTGACTGTATTCTCCGGGTAGAGTCAGCAACGCACTCGAGACAGCATTGCTAGGAGACCAGTATATTGAAGCAACAGTAGTAGGTAGCCGCCGGGTTGCGTCAGCTAGGCACTCTAGACAGCATTACAATGGAGACTAGTATATTGAATCAAACAGGTGACAGTAGTCGCCGGGTTGCGTCAGATAGGCAATCTAGACAGCTTTGCCATGGGACCAGTATAATGAAGCAACAGGTGACCGTATTCTCCGGGTAGAGTAAGCAACGCACTCGAGACAGCATTGCCATGGAGACCAGTATATTGAAGCAATAGGTGAACGCGTTCTCCGGGTAGCGTCAGCTAGGCACTCTAGACAGCGTTGCCATGGAGACCAGTATAATGAAGCAACAGGTGACCGTATTCTCCGGGTAGAGTCAGCAACGCACTCGACACAGCATTGCCATGGAGACCAGTATATTGAAGCAACTGTAGAGGGTAGTCGCCGGGTTGCGTCAGCTAGGCACTCTAGACAGCGTTGCCATGGAGACCAGTATATTGAAGCAACACTAGAGGGTAGTCGCCGGTTTGCGTCAGCTAGGAACTCCAGACGGCGTTGCCATGGAAACCAGTACATTGAAGAAACAGGTGACCGCGTTCTCCGGGTAGCGTCAGCTAGGCACTCTAGACAGCGTTGCTATGTGACCACTATAATGGAGCAACAGGTGACTGTAATCTCCGGGTAGAGTCAGCAACGCACTCGAGACAGCATTGTCATGGACGCCAGTATATTGAAGCAACAGGTGACAGTAGTCGCCGGGTTGCGTCTGCTAGGTACTCTAGACGGCGTTGCCATGGAGACCAGTATATTGAAGCAATAGGTGACAGTAGTCGCCAGTTTGCGTAAGCTAGGCACTTTAGACCGCGTTGCAATGGAGTCCAGTATATTGAAGCAACAGTAGAGGGTAGTCGCCGGGTTGCGTGTGCTAGGCACCCTAGACAGGGTTGCCATGGAGGCCAGTATAAGGAAGCAACAGTAGACGGTAGTCGCCGGGTTGCGTCAGCTAGGCACTCTAGACAGCATTGCCATGGAGACCAGTATATTGAAGCAACAGGTGACAGTAGTCGCCGGGTTGCATCAGCTAGGCACTCTAGACAGCGATGCCATGGAGACCAGTATATTAAATCAAACAGGTGACGGTAGTCGCCGGGTTGCGTAAGCTAGGCACTTGAGACAGCGTTGCCATGGAGACCAGTATATTAAAGCAACAGTAGAGGGTAGTCGCAGGGTTGCGTCTGCTAGGCACCCTAGACAGGGTTGCCATGGAGGCCAGTATATTGAAGGAACAGTAGACGGTAGTCGCCGGGTTGCGTCAGCTAGGCACTCTAGACAGCATTGCCATGGAGACCAGTATATTGAAGTAAATTAGAGGGTAGTCGCCGAGTTGCGTCAGCTAGGCACTCTAGACAGCGTTGCCATGGAGACCAGTATATTGTAGCAACAGCAGACGGTAGTCGCCGGGTTGCGTAAGCTAGGCACTCTAGACAGCGTTGACATGGAGACCCATATATATAAGCAACAGTAGAGGGTAGTCGCCGGGTTGCGTCAGCTAGGCACTCTAGACAGCGTTGCCATTGTAACCGGTATATTGAAGCAACAGGTGACCGCGTTTTCCGGGTAGCGTCAGCAAGGCGCTCTAGACAGCGTTGCCATGGGTCCAGTATAATAGAAAAACAGGTGTCTGTATCTCCGGGTAGAGTCAGCAACGCACTTGAGACAGCATTGCCATGGAGACCAGTATATTGAAGCAACAGGTGACAGTATTCTCAGGGTTGCGTCTGCTAGGCACTCAAGACAGCGTTGCCATGAGGACCAGTATATTGAAGCAACGGTAGAGGTTAGTCGCCGGGTTGCGTCAGCTAGGCACTCTACATAGCGTTGCCATGGAGACTAGTATGTTGAAGCAACACTAGTCGGTAGTCGCCGGGTTGCGTCACCTAAGCACTCTAGACAGCGTTGCCATGGGACCAGTATAATGGAGCAACAGGTGACTGTATTCTCCGGGTAGACTCAGCAACGCACTCGGGACAACATTGCCATGGAGACCAGTATATTGAAGCAACTGGTGACAGTAGTCGCCGGGTTGCGTCTGCTAGGCACTCTAGACAGCGTTGCCATGGAGACCAGTATATTGAAGCATAGGTGACAGTAGTCGCCGGGTTGCGTCAGCTAGGCACTCTAGACAGCTTTGCCATGGAGATCAGTATATTGAATCAAATAGGTGACGGTAGTCGCTGGGTTGCGTCAGCTAGGCATTCTAGACAGCGTTGCCATGGGACCAGTATAATGAAGCAACAGGTGACCGTATTCTCCGGGTGGAGTCAGCAACGCACTCGAGACAGCATTGCCATGGAGACCAGTAAATTGAAGCAACATTAGAGTGTAGTCGCCGGGTTGCGTCAGCTAGGCACTGTAGACAACGTTGCCATGGAGACCAGTATATTGAAGCAACAGTAGACGGTAGTCGCCGGGTTGCGTCAGCTAGGAACTCAAGACAGCGTTGCCATGCAGACCAGTATACTGAAGCAATAGGTGACCGCGTTCTCCGGGAAGCGTCATCTAGGCACTCTAGACAGCGTTGCCATGGAGACCAGTATAATGAAGCAATAGGTGTCCGCGTCCTCCGTTTAGCGTCAG
The DNA here is from genome assembly GCA_030762935.1 of Hymenopus coronatus. Lineage (NCBI taxonomy): Eukaryota > Metazoa > Arthropoda > Insecta > Mantodea > Hymenopodidae > Hymenopus > Hymenopus coronatus. The sequence continues at coordinate 532,059,991 of CM060900.1, read as the reverse complement.
CTATTCACTCTAGACAGCGTTGCCATGGAGACCAGTATAATGAAGCAACAGGTGACCGTATTCTCCGGGTATAGTCAGCAACGCACTCTAGACAGCGTTGCCATGGAGATCAGTATTTTGAAGCAACAGTAGGCGGTAGTCGCCGGGTTGCGTCAGCTAGGCACTGTAGAGAGCGTTGCCATGGAGACCAGTATATTGATGCAATAGGTGTAGATTGAGGTATCAGGTAACAGCGTTCGGCGGGTTGCGTCAGCTAGGCACACTAGAGAGCGCAGCCATATGGGCCAGTAGATTGTAGCATCAGGCAACCGTGTTCGGCGGGTTGCGTCAAATGGGCACTCTAGACAGCGTTGCCATGCAGACCAGTATATTGAAATATCAGGTGACCGTGTCCTTCGGTAGCGTCAGCTGGGCACTCTAGACAGCGTTGACATGGAGACCAGTATATTGAATCAACAGTAGACGGTATACGCCGTGTTGCGTCAACTAGGCACTCTAGACAGCGTTGCCATGGGACCAGTATAATGAAGACACAGGTGACCGTATGCTCCGGTTAGAGTCAGCAACGCACTCTAGACAGCGTTGCCATGGAGACCAGTATATTGAAGCAACATTAGGGGTAGTCGCCGAGTTGCGTCACCTATTCACTCTAGACAGCGTTGCCATAGGGAGCAGGATATTGAAGCAATAGTGACAGTAGCCACCGGGATCCGTCAACTAGGTACTCAAGACGGCGTTGCCATGGAAACCAGTATATTGAAGCAACAGGTGACCGCGTTCTCCGGGCAGCGTCAGCTAGGCACTCTAGACAGCGTTGCCAAGGGACCAGTATATTGAAGCAACAGTAGTGGGTAGTCGCCGGGTTGCGTCAGCTAGGCACACTAGACAGCATTAGCATGGAGAACAGTATATTGAAGCAATAGTTGATCGCGTTCTCCGGGTAGCGTCAGCTAGGCACTCTAGAAAGCTTTGCCATGGGACCAGTATAATGAAGCAACAGGTGACCGTATTCTCCGGGTAGAGTCAGCAACGCACTCGAGACAGCATTGCCATGGAGACCAGTATATTGAAGCAATAGGTGAATGCGTTCTCCGGGTAGCGTTAGCTAGGCACTCTAGACAGCGTTGCCATGGAGACCAGTATAATGAAGCAACAGGTGACAGTATTCTCCGGGCAGAGTCAGCAACGCACTCGACACAGCATTGCCAAGGAAACCAGTATATTGAAGCAACAGGTGACCGCGTTCTCCGGGTAGCGTCAGCTAGGCACTCTAGACAGCGTTGCCAAGGGACCAGTATATTGAAGCAACAGTAGTGGGTAGTCGCCGGGTTGCGTCAGCTAGGCACACTAGACAGCATTACCATGGAGAACAGTATATTGAAGCAATAGTTGACCGCGTTCTCCGGGTAGCGTCAGCTAGTCACTCTAGAAAGCTTTGCCATGGAACCAGTATAATGAAACAACAGGTGACCGTATTCTCCGAGTAGAGTCAGCAACGCACTCGAGACAGCATTGCCATGGAAACCAGTATATTGAAGCAATAGGTGAATGCGTTCTCCGGGTAGCGTCAGCTAGGCACTCTAGACAGCGTTGCCATGGAGACCAGTATAATGAAGCAACAGGTGACCGTATTCTCCGGGCAGAGTCAGCAAAGCACTCGATACAGCATTGCCATGGAGACCAGTATATTGATGCAACAGTAGAGGGTAGTTGCCGGGTTGCGTCAGCTAAGAACTCCAGAAGGCGTTGCCATGGAAACCAGTATATTGAAGAAACAGGTGACCGCAATCTCTGGGTAGCGTCAGCTGGGAACTCTAAACAATGTTGCCATGTGACCACTATAATGGAGAAACAGGTGACTGTATTCTCCGGGTGGAGTCAGCAACGCACTCGAGACAGCATTGCATGGAGACCAGTATATTGAAGCAACAGTAGTGGGCAGTCGCCGGGTTGCGTCAGCTAGGCACTCTAGACAGCATTACAATGGAGACTAGTATATTGAATCAAACAGGTGACAGTAGTCGCCGGGTTGCGTCAGCTAGGCACTCTAGACAACTTTGCCATGGCACCAGTATAATGAAGCAACAGGTGACCGTATTCTCCGGGTAGAGTCAGCAACGCACTCGAGACAGCATTGCCATGGAGACTAGTATATTGACGCAATAGGTGAACGCGTTCTCCGGGTAGCGTCAGCTAGCCACTCCAGACAGCGTTGCCATGGATACCAGTATAATGAAGCAACAGGTGACCGTATTCTCCGGGTAGAGTCAGCAACGCACTCGACACAGCATTGCCATGGAGACCAGTATATTGAAGCAACTGTAGAGGGTAGTCGCCGGGTTGCGTCAGCTAGGCACTCTAGACAGCGTTGCCATGGAGACCAGTATATTGAAGCAACATTAGAGGGTATTCGCCGGTTTGCGTCAGCTAGGAACTCCAGACGGCGTTGCCATGGAAACCAGTATATTGAAGAAACAGGTGACCGCGTTCTCCGGGTAGCGTCAGCTCCACAATCTAGACAGCGATGCTATGTGACCACTATAATGGAGCAACTGGTGACTGTATTCTCCGGGTAGAGTCAGCAACGCACTCGAGACAGCATTGTCATGGAGGCCAGGATATTGAAGCAACAGGTGACAGTAATCGTCGGGTTGCGTCTGCTAGGCACTCTAGACTACGTTGCCATGGAGACCAGTATATTGAAGCAATAGGTGACAGTAGTCGCCGGGTTGCGTAAGCTAGGCACTTTAGACAGCGTTGACATGGAGACCAGTATATTGAAGCAACAGTAGATGGTAGTCGCCGGGTTGCGTCTGCTAGACACCCTAGACAGGGTTGCCATGGAAGCCAGTATATTGAAGCAACAGTAGACGGTAGTCGCCGGGTTGCGTCAGCTAGGCACTCTAGACAGGATTGCCATGGTGACCAGTATATTGAAGCAACAGGTGACAGTAGTCGCCGGATTGCGTCAGCTAGGCACTCTAGACAGCGTTGCCATGGAGACCAGTATATTGAAGCAATAGGCGACCGCGTCGTCCGGGTAAGGTCTGCTAGTCACTCTAGACAGCGTTGCCCTGGAGACCAATATAATGAAGCAATAGGTGACCGTATTCTTCGGGTAGAGTCAGCAACGCATTCCAGACAGCATTGCCAATAAGACCAGTATATTGAAGCAACATTAGAGGGTAGTCGCCCGGTTGCGTCAGCTAGGCACTCTAGACAGCGTTGCCATGGATACCAGTATATTGAAGCAACAGCAGACGGTAGTCGCCGGGTTGCGTCAGCTAGGCACTCTAGACAGTGTTGACATGGAGACCCGTATATTGAAGCAACAGTAGAGGGTAGTCGCCGGGTTGCGTCTGCTAGGCACTCTAGAAAGGGTTGCCATGGAGACCAGTATATTGTAGCAACACTAGACGGTAGTCGCCGGGTTGCGTCACCTAAGTACTCTAGACAGCGTTGCCATGGGACCAGTATAATGGAGCAACAGGTGACTGTATTCTCCGGGTAGACTCAGCAACGCACTCGGGACAACATTGCCATGGAGACCAGTATATTGAAGCAACAGGTGACAGTAGTCGCCGGGTTGCGTCAGCTAGGCGCTCTAGACGGCGTTGCCATGGAGACCAGTATATTGAAGCAACATTAGAGTGTAGTCGCCGGGTTGCGTCAGCTAGGCACTCTAGACAGCGTTGCCATGGAGACCAGTATATTCAAGCAACAGTAGACGGTAGTCGCCGGGTTGCGTCAGCTAGGAACTCAAGACAGCGTTGCCATGGAGACCAATATATTGAAGCAACAGTAGGCGGTAGTCGCCGGGTTGCGTCAGCTAGGCACTCTAGACAGCGTTGCCATGCGGACCAGTATATTGAAGCAATAGGTGACCGCGTTCTCCGGGTATCGTCAGCTAGGCACTCTAGACAGCGTTGCCATGGAGACCAGTATATTGAAGCAATAGGTGTAGATTGAAGTATCAGGTGGCAGCGCTCGGCGGGTTGCGTCAGCTAGGCACACTAGAGAGCGCAGCCATATGGGCCAGTAGATTGTAGCATCAGGCAACCGTGTTCGGCGGGTTGCGTCAGCTGGGCACTCTAGACAGCGTTGCCATGCAGGCCAGTATATTGAAATATCAGGTGACCGTGTCCTTCGGTAGCGTCAGCTGGGCATTCTAGACAGCGTTGATATGGAGAGCAGTATATTGAAGCAACAGTAGACGGTATACGCCGGGTTGCGTCAACTAGGCACTCTAGAAAGCGTTGCCATGGGACCAGTATAATGAAGCAACAGGTGACCGTATTCTCCGGTTAGAGTCAGCAACGCACTCTAGAGAGCGTTGCCATGGAGACCAGTATATTGAAGCAACATTAGAGGGTATTCGCCGGGTTGTGTCAGCTAGGCACTCTAGACAGCGTTGCCATAGGGAGCAGTATATTGCAGCAATAGTGACAGTAGTCACCGGGTTCCGTCAGCTAGGTACTCTAGACGGCGTTGCCATGGAAACCAGTATATTGAAGCAACAGGTGACCGCGTTCTCCGGGTAGCGTCAGCTAGGCACTCTAGACAGCATTACCATGTAGACCAGTATAGTGAAGCAATAGTTGACCGCGTTCTCCGGGTAGTGTCAGCTAGGCACTCTAGACAGCTTTGCCATGGGACCAGTATAATGAAGCAACAGGTGAAAGTATTCTCCGGGTAGAGTCAGCAACGCACTCGAGACAGCATTGCCATGGAGACCAGTATATTGAAGCAATAGGTGAACGCGTTCTCCGGGTAGCGTCAGCTAGGCACTCTAGACAGCGTTGCCATGGAGACCAGTATAATGAAGCAACAGGTGACCGTATTCTCCGGGTAGAGTCAGCAACGCACTCGACACAGCATTGCCATGGAGACCAGTAAATTGAAGCAACAGTAGAGGGTAGTCGCCGGGTTGCGTCAGCTAGGAACTCCAGACGGCGTTGCCATGGAAACCAGTATATTAAAGAAACAGGTGACCGCGTTCTCCGGGTAGCGTCAGCTAGGCACTCTGGACAGCGTTGCCATGTGACCACTATAATGGAAAAAGAGGTGACTGTATTCTCCGGGTAGAGAAACAGCAACGCACTCGAGACAGCATTGCATGGAGACCAGTACATTGAAGCAACAGTAGCGAGTAGTCGCCGGGTTGCGTCAGCTAGCCACTCTAGACAGCATTACAATGGAGACTAGTATATTGAATCAAACAGGTGACAGTAGTCGCCGGGTTGCGTAAGCTAGGCACTCTAGACAGCTTTGCCATGGGACCAGTATAATGAAGCAACAGGTGACCATATTCTCCGGGTAGAGTCAGCAACGCACTCGAGACAGCATTGCCATGGAGACCAGTATATTGAAGCAAAAGGTGACCGCGTTCTCCGGGTAGCGTGAGCTAGGCATTCTAGACAGCGTTGCCATGGAGACCAGTATATTGAAGCAATAGGTGACCGTATTCTTCGGGTAGAGTCAGCAACGCACTCGAGACAGCATTGCCATGGAGACCAGTATATTGAAGCAACAGGAGACTGTAGTCGCCGGGTTACGTCTGCTAGGCACTCTGGACAGCAGTGCAATGAAAACCAGTGGACTGAAGCGTCAAGGGATGGTGTTCTTCGGGTTGAGTCAGCTGGGCACTCTAGACAGCGTTGCCATGGAGACCAGTGGACTGAAGTTTCAGGTGATGGTGTTCAGCGGGTTGCGTCAGCTAGGCACTCTAGACAGCGTTGCCATGGAGACAGTGGACCGAAGCTCAGGGGATGGTGGTCGGCTGGATGACTGGAGGCTTATTCCTGTCGCCCTCGCGGTACATTTCATTTGGCACACGGCTTCATGTTAGGATCCTTTTGGGAATCTCAGGGACCTCAAGGATTATGGGTTTGGACCTGGCGGCATCAGGGACGTTCAATCTGTAATGGTTAGGAACACAGTTCATTGTAGCGCCCCTCTCTCCCTTCATCCCTCCTTCCTAGTGTCAAATAATTCCCAAAAGCCCCAAAGACCTACGAGAGGTTATCTGTCCCAGTGACTGAGACTGGGTCCAGCTTAAATCTGCGTCTTATAACCTCAAATGTTTTCATGGATCAGGGTGTAACAGTTTGTTAGGTGCCACCCTGTTCGAACTCGGCCCAGACCTATAGCTTTTAAGGGACACTTAATGACAAACTTCTAGTTTTTATATTTCTGTGTAGATTTTTGTGAATGTCATACTGTGATAAATTTGCTGTCTTGTAAGTATGATCACCAAATTGGGTGAATAATTTGCAAGATATACGTTATTTCATAAATGTTATCACATAAATATGTTTCATAATCAAAATACCCATGCACCTAAAGAATTGAGAGGATTGGATAGGGGAGATCCGTGGTTCAAATCCCGGCTATGGCATTGAATTTTTCATTCTGACTCTACCTATCCAACTCCTATCCTAAACACGGCTTATGTGAAAAAACAATTCAATTGAGAATATTGTTTTGTATTTTATGAATTTGAGTTTAGAACCACTTTAAACGGGGATTGTAATGTTTTAAATGTTGTTAAATGCTTATTTGGAAAATTAATATTGGTGTTAGGATAACTTGATCGTTTTTAATATTACCATATATAATTATACACATATTTTAGTTAGATTTAGGCAAAACTAGGATGTGTGGAATATTTTGAAGCTTTGAAAATCTAGTTTAGTGAAAAAGACTGGTTAATAAAATATTATGCTAGTAAACAGGTGTATGGTACAATTTTTAAATGGCTGCAGAGCCCGAAGCAAGGGGAGAACAGATAAATTTTGATTATTGTAGATACCCAAAGGTTTCAACAACTATTTCTAATAAAACAGCATCTTTTGATTTTTTGACCGATTGTAGTCGCATTGTAAAAGCGACATGCCTATGTTAGTACATTTGCTGGCATGTAAAATACTCCTGCGGGACGAAATTCCGGCACAGCAGTGACACTGATATGATCCAGAACATTGACAGTGTAGTAAGTAAATTATTTCGTATTACTTCTATATATGTACTATTTACATAGTGGATAGAGAGGATATTGTATTCCAACCAAAATTCGAAGATAGATTTTTAAGCGGAAATATACGTTTTGAGGTCTCCTGAACTCAAACAAAGCACTTTTAGAATAAGATTCGTGTATGTATGTGTGTAAAATCTGTGTGTCTTTGTGTGAACAGCATAGCTCAGAAAAGGAATGTGGTTAAATACCAAACTTGATATTTAAGTAGAGTATTTTCCAAAGTTAGACACGAAGATTTTCAGTATTCGCCCCCAAACTACACTTTACATGGAAGATTAACAATAATGTTTTATTTTGTCAAAAATGGGTTGTAATCAATTTGATTAAAATAAAATATACATAAGATATTTTCATGATAAATAAACTGTGTATCTTGGGCATAGCCTTTGAAGATCTCTTCATTCTGCATGAACTTTGTATAACTGGTAAACCGAAAGGATAGACAAGAACTTAGTCCCCCCGTATTTAGAACTGACATCCCCCTAGAACTTACAAGCGGTTGTCTAGGAATCAGAAGAATATCGGGTAGCCATCGGCACGGAACCGCAGAATGGAGAACCTGGAATAAGTGGTCGGCCCGTAGCCATACATGAGCATGAGGCAGTTGATGGTACGAAATGCAAACGAAATGGATGATAGGAAAGGTGATGATGGAGCAGTTGGTGGAATAAGTGGCGGGTAAAACTGGAGGACCCGGAGAAAACCCGTCCAGGGCGCCGCTTCTTCCACCAAGAATGCTACATGTAGATCTCATTAAAACACATAATTAATCAATTAATGTCATATTCTTTGTTCATTTAGAGTTAACCCTATCAGAGTTACTTCCTGTTATTAATTTCAGTTTTAAAATATTTCAACTTTTCTAAATCAGGAAATCATCTTTTGATTTACTTCTGGCAATGCAAAGAGAACCTTTGTAACTTTTAGTTTGAGTAGTTTATTTAAACTGCTACCAGGAATACTCACAATTAACTTACACGTATAATCCTCTGTAATTTTACCTGGAACTGTATTAAAGCGTTCGCTTACAAATATAATTTAGATGACGCGTATCACAATTAAGTAACTAACGACGGACTGCGAAGAACAAATGAATGTACTGCAACCTAAAGTCGAACTGAACTGTGCAGTAGATAATGAGAACTGAGTCAGATCTTGCGTCTCAGTGGATATATATATATATATATAGAACGCCATTGTTCTGCTTAAGCATTAAAACTGTGCTCTGATTGGCTTGATTTTCCCGCTCACAGCAGCGTCTCTTTTCATGAGCCAGAGGAGCATCGTTTCAAAACGTATTAAGTGCACGGCAGAACATTTTTCAGAAATCAAGAAAAACGTTTCACTTCCAAACAAGAAATCCTATATTCAAAATTTAGACGCGAAATTTCAGATACCAAGGTAATGTTTGAGAATTCTCAAAAACCGAAATCGTTTTTTTTATTGGCTAGCAATTTATTGTAATTTAAAAGTTTGAACCAATTTACTGAATATATTATGTTTTGAACCGTTTAGTCAGTACAAACTAAGCGGAGATAAAAAATTATATCATTTCAAAGAAATTTTCATCAGCTTTTTTACATTTATTTTTATAATTTATAATAATATACTTACAGAACAGAATAATCAGAAAAAATAATATCGATAACATCATAAAATAAGTATACTCATTTTGAGGTTAAAAATTCTGCTGTTTACATAAAAGCAAATCTTGAATTTTACGGCAGAGCTAGAACAACATATTAAAGTCTTTCAAGTCCTGTTTCCTCATGCAAACAGTCACAATTTTCAGGTGCTGCATCGAAATTTTGCGCTACTTTATGCATCTGTGGACCATCAATATCTCTACAGTTATGATCATATTTGGCTTTCAGAAGATCAGCTATATCTGTCTTACTTTCATCTGATAAAGCTCTAAATTTATCAACCACAGGAGGTTCAAACACCTGGCCCATGTTTGTCACTAGTTTCAGTAATGTTGTAAACTTTTTTAATGGGTCATCACACTATACGTTGGCTGCACCTTTACTCTGACGAGGAGTTTCCCATTTACTACACTTTTCCTCAAAGTTAGCCTCCTCTTATCCTTTATTCCATCCAATTTCCTAAATTGTGTTGAGAGCATTTTGTTATCTCTGATGACCCTATCGTTTTCAAATGATCTTGCTTTTCCCGTAGACTTATAAAATTCTCTGTATTCTGCAGGAGTGAGAATATCGGAGCATTTTCGGAGAGTCTTCTCTACAACCCCAAACAAGCGATCTGCAGGCAAATAGGAATGGCCTCTCACGGAAAGGATTACAATATTATCTCTGTGATGGGTTGGTGCCAATAAACAAGAGACTGAATTACGAGCATGTTCTTATTTTGGCCTCCGCAGCCATCGGCGAAAGGTCTAGTACTGATGACTGAATGCTTAAAATGGACTTCATCCAAATAAGAAATTGCACCTGATACCACCTCGTTTGCCCCTCCGCTACCTTTTGTCTCGTTCCAGTTAAAGAAGATTGCATCCTTATTGCTGATGTCAGTGACACACAGAGAATAAAATGATATGTGCTTCGCCAATTCATACTTTTGGAAAGTACCTGTTGCAAATCGAAGCAGAAACTTCTTGTATCGGAAGGACGCTCTCTCATTAATTTGTGGAACGTTTTGGATCGAAGTTTTTTTGTGCTCCCAGATTAGCCAGTAAGTGATTCTTTCTTTGAATTTCTGCTTCACTTTAATTTGAAATACCACGTGCGTCAGTGGGAGGTAACCCAAAGCCAATGTTAAATTGTGTGCGAAAAATACTCTGAAAAAAAAAACGCTTTTTGACCAAAAACTGTGCAGAAGCAATCGAATTGTATATTTTGAATAATCTGTTGATGCTTAAGCCAGCTGATAAATTAAGCCTGTAATATGATTCTGTTGCACTTAGTTTTGAGATAAACTCACACACACTGCTTTTCTTGGCAGTAAACAAAACCTTTTTCTTATCTCCTCCTCTCCTCTCTATAACGCCCTGGCCTCCCTTGACAGCTTGCGTTTGGTCGTTTGTTTTCACCTGAAAGGAGATAACCAATTTAACAAAATATTCTCAAGCTTTTAAAATATAATATAAAATAAATAAATAGGGTTGGCTGCACAAACATACATATTTGAAGCCAAACAATGCAAGGAGTATTGTGAGTAAGCTACAGGTACATAGGTTATTTTAGGGTAGGCTGTACTCTGCACAAAGGTATTGCATTGTTTATCGTTATAAGCGTTTGAGGGAGTATCAACTTATCAGGTAGTACGTGGGCGTGAGATGTCAACATCCTGCACATGGATCAACTTTATACACAAGCCGCACAAAAACCATAGAACGCATTCATTCTAGAACTTACCTCGTAAAATACGATTGAAGAACGACTCCGATTGCCCAGGAGAGTAACCTTTTGCTTTAATCGGCGACCTTGAATCAGCTTGTTAGGTGTTGAGTACACTAAATACTTTGTTTTCGCTAGAAAGTAAACAGGAATGCTGCGACACCTAAATCTCCCTTCTTTGGTGTTCATTGGTTGTTATAAACTGTTACGGTATGCATCAGTTTGTATCAAATTCTTTTAAAATATGCCTTATACAATGTTATATTTTATCGGTAGTTATCTATAACAATATTTTCCATTGGTTTCAACTCAAAATGAGCATATTTAAATGTAAGTCAAAAAGAATGCTATGGTATTGAATAAAAGTATTCAAATATAATAAATTTATTTCACGTATCTAGCCTCAATTTCACGCTGGCGTTTGGTGTTCTATTCTTAACTCTCTTCCAACTTCCTGTTGATCGTTCTCCGATAGGCGCACTTCCCTCCATGATGATCGCAATGAACTGACATGTAACTTCTAAGCTTAAGGACGCATGAGCAAATAGTGGGAAATATCAGTAAAAGCAAAGTGTAAAACTTTACAGAATAAAACTTGTACATAATGTTTTGAAGCGATCATTCACGTGCACATAATACGATTTGATCCGATGCATCTACATGAACAGTAAAATAATAAGGAATATAATTGGAAATGTTCCATTCTGAGTTGATAGCGTTAAAGAACACACCTGAAATCATTGCAAACTCTCTTTTGACCAGGAGTGTACTTAATACGTTTTCCAATGATGCTCCTCCAATAGAAACTACCCCATTTACGCTGTTAACTCTCAGTAACTTTCACTATCTCACCTCTCCCTCAAGTTTACTTTGTCTTTCTTGGCTCAAGGATGTTCTTTTATACATTCCACCCCAGCTCCCTGGCTATTGTCCACAAACACCTTGCAAAATATTTCTCTTTTATGGCCCATGTACAGTTTCAGCCAAATCGTCTCTCTTATATCTAAGTCTGTGCCAACCACCTCTAATAATATAATCTCATTTCTATCATTGCATATATTTATTTACATACTCTTGCCTATTCATTCGTACTGCCTCAAAGGTCAATGCATTTGAGCCAGGTAATCGTAGAATATTAAAGCTCATTTACAAATATTTTAAACCTACATACATGTTCGAACATAAATAATCGTACAAAACTTGGGTGAATTTGTAATTAAGATTTTCGTATGAGAATTATGATTTTATTTAAATTTATTTTAAATTAAACAAACAAAAAAAAAAAAAAAAAAAACACGTCAACTTAGATATTAAGTCAAAAGCTGGTCTTAATTGCATATTAGCTTTCAATTTTCATCCCCAGCTACCACACTTTGAAATTTCAACCCCCTATGACATTATACTTATATATGAAAGAGCATGAAATTACTTATTCATCTGATTGATTTATTTGACATTTTTTGTTTTAAACTTTTACCTAGCGACCTAGATTTTTGTTATTACCATTTAGAACATGTCTTATGTATTAAATGTTTGTAAACGGTTTATTCCATTCAGGAGAGAACCGAAATCAAATTCTTTTATGGAGATTAAAACCAATGTGTCTGCAGAACTGCTACTGACTTTCACAATATGCATCATGAAAAAAAAACAAAACCAAATAAACAACAAATTTAACTCACTGATGTCATAGATCCAGTACTGAAATTAGAAAAAAGTGGTTCTGTGTGCAATAAAGCATATAAACAACTTAAAAACTTGATGCAATTTAGAAGAATGAAATATTAGGTCATTTCAGTATTGGAAACACCATGGCCATTCTAAAAGTGTCTGCCTTAACAAACCTTTTGGTTGATTCATTCATTAGGTGCTAAAAATGAAGAGATTGTATCCCTACAAAACACCAATTCACTAACAGCTCAGCAAAGACGATTTTAATAAAAGATCCAAAAATAAATATGCTTTCTGCTCTCTCTTGAATGGAGTTCACAATTTGACGAACTTTTAATACATAGGAAATGTTCAACATCCTTCTTCAATAACAATAATGCAGGTTGCTAGGCAATGATTTGAAACAAAAAATGTAAAATAAACGCATGCGTTTAATAAACAATTGAATACTCTCTTTATTTAGGTATAAAAGTATGAGGAAGTCATTTGAATGCCACGGGTGAGGGTGTGAAAGCCAAAATGTAACTAACACGAGTTTTAAGCTTCCGCCCAATATAAATTGACTTATTTTGTTTAAATTGAACTAAATTTAAATAAATTGTTATTTAGACTGAGAAGTTTTGAAATGAGAGCGCTGTATATTCCTTGTAGGCGGGTCAACAAAACTAAAGAAGTTTTCATGATATCCAATACAATTTTATAGATATGGCTTTAATAATTTAATATACTGATAAGAGCATCGTAGTTTAGTCGATAAGCGCCTGCCTAATGTGTGATTGCCCGATTGGGGGTGGACATTTTTCTCTAGCCAAAATTACTCGCTATCCTTTACATAGTCTGGAAGCATGAACGAGTGTTTGTGTAGTTTAACACATTTAAAACAACCCAATGATAATAGCACTTGAGTTAACACCATAGTGGAAAGGCAGCCGCCGATATAGTCAAATACGAGAGCCATCAGGAAGGTAAGGAACGGTTTGGTATAACTAATAATATCAGCATAAACTTGTATTTACAAAGTTACAGTGCCTTGCTCTTTTTCTCAACGCAATGTCTATTTTGTCAATGTATTTATTGTTCGTGGAATCAGTTTTTCAATGCCCATGTTATACTTTACAACCGCTAAAGAACTTATTTATTTTTTTTTTTGAATGCACAAAATGTTCGGCCAATCAATTAAATAGGCAAATAACGCAAGAGTAAGGTGATAATGCAATGAACAAGTATTCAGTGAGAAAATGTCGCAAATTAACGAGCAATCGAGGAAGAACCAGTGCGTACGAAGACCGGAACGGAAGTTCATCAATCGTTATGGAGGAGTTGAAAACAAATGTTGATAAAAGAGTTCAGAAAAAACAGTGTTTCATATTGGACACCAACATGGCTTTTTGGATGGAAAAGATTTCCCAGCCATGAAGACCTCAAGCGACATCTTGGCTCAGATCTTTAGCGGTGAAAGTGTACAACATCTACGTTGAAAAACCGTTAGCATTTGAAAATAAATACCTTGATAGCAATAACAATTACGTTAAAAATAGAGCAAGATACTGTTTATTTTCAAATAAAGTCTTGTATTGATAACTTTCGTTATTATTTAGTTATGTCAAATCGTCTGTCACTTTCTGGATTTCCCTCGTATATCCGAGGCGTCAAACATGTGTATAACGTGTTCATTTTTTCTCACTATGAATGATTTATTCTTATTTGAATTTAGCTAATTAAATCCAATAAATTTATTAAAATATCCAAAAGGAAAGTCCACATTTAAATGAAACTCAATATAAATACATATTTTGTTGTTGGTAATGTCTGTAGAAAAATTATAGATCTAGATTTGATAGTTTGTAAAATAACTTTATCACTTCGGTGTCCTCTTAATTAAATATATCTATATAGTTAAATTTCCATTAGCTGACTGTTAATTGTGTGCTCACACATGTGCAAATACTTATTGGACATCATTCTTTATTAGACTTTAAGTAATAGCTCCGTTAATATTGTGGTGTAAAATGTATTTGCCTTCTAAGTTGGTTTATTTGCTTTATATACAAAAACTATAAAGATAAAGGATGTATTTGTAAGGACTATCTGCACAACGTGAGTTAAAGGTAGGGACCGTGGGTTGCAGGGAAAATAAAAATTGTGTTGTCTACATGAAAGTGCATTTGCTGCAGCGACTCTTTAATAAACATCCGGTGCGGGCGGCGAGCTTCTTTCAGCTCGCCGCGCGTGACTCACACTGTCTCTCCGCTACACTCAAGACAAGCACGCCAAACCAAATCTCCTCGTTCTGCATTTCTCAACCAGCAGCGGAACACAAAAATATAATGTGTTGCATTCACATGACTTTCTCTATCTGTTCTGCAAACAAACTATTCTAACTATTCTTTTATCTACACCATCCTAATAAACATAAATACCACCAGAGATGGTTTTATTATTTAATTTCTTATAAACAGAAGGGCTATGGCCGAGTGGTTAGACCGCTCGCCTCCCACCTCGGCGGCCCGGGTAGATCCCAAGTGTCCGCATCTAAGATTTGTGGTGAACAAAACGGCGTTTGGGCGGATTTTCTCCGGGCCCTCCGGTTTCCCCCGGCACTCATTCCACCAATTCCTGGCTGCGGGCTGACCACTCGTTCAACATACGGGGAGGGTAAGCCGACTATGCAAACGAAACAAAAATCTTCCAAGACTTTTGCATAACAAGTAAAAGCGCAAGAGATAGACATAAATTTACAACACAAGACTGTGCAGCTCGTCAAAACTCGCAGTTTATCTCCTATACATTTACGTTGAAGAGCTAACCATTTCCGAGCTATTGAATTTTAAATATTTACACATCTCACAAACAGGAAGTCACCGCGATTCTTTTGTCTTAATTCTGGTCATGCAAAGAGAAGCGAATTTCAATAGCAATCGTATAGCGACACCTTTTAAAATCTATAGCTTTAGTCCGGTATATTCCTTTAGTTACCTGCTATTACAAGTAATAAAATAATAAGACCATTTTGCTAATGTATATTTGGATTAGCATAAAGTAGAAAGACGAGTAATCTGTTGTAAGAAGTTTGTTTGTAAATTAGGTAGAGAAAGTAATGTGCTTGTTTTAAATTAAATAATTATCATGATATAAGTAGATATATATGTTCAAATTTAATGATATAGCTGTGAAAGTTTTTATTTTTTCTTGAAATTTTGATTTCAGGTGGCTGAGATGTCAACTATCAAGAGGCTTATTCATATTCACTTCTCCGAATGCTGGAATTGTGTTAGACAGCAATTAATTATCAAGATGCCTGCTCATACTCAGTGCAATAAACGTGATTTTTTTTTACAAATTCGGTCTAATACTGTTGGCATTAGATAATATAAGAAGGGCATGGATTTATTTTTTATTTATTATTGTTATTGTAATTATTATGAATTTATAAATAGTAGTAATACTAATAAAATAATAGTAATAATAGTATTAATAATAAAAATAGTAATAATAATAGTATTATTAATAATAAAAATAGTAATAATAATAGCATTATTATTAATAATAAAATAGTAATGATAATAATATTAATAGTATAATAATAATAATAATATTCGAATGAAATCTAACAGGCTCACAAAACAAGTCATTGACGTTTATGTAAATAGAAGCAAATCACATGTAGATACTATGAAATGGATTGGGGAAGTAAAGATGATTTAAAATTATCAGCAATTACACAAGAAGATATATTAAACAGAGAGCTCTTCAGAAACAAAGTTCATAAATGGCAAGTTGACCACGAGGACAGACCGAAGAAAAAAACTGGAGCAATGTGGACGGATGAGAGAAAAGAAGCCCACAGCCAAAGAATGAGAGAAATATGGGTTCAAAGGAAAACAAAGAGACGTTTCTTAGTACTTTGCGTAGTCCCTCATGTGCTCATTCGTGAAAAAAAATAATAATAATAGTAGTAATAATAGTAGTAGTAGTAATAAAATAATAGCAATAATAATAGTAATAGTAATAATAATAGTAGTAGTAATAGTAATAAAATAATAGTATTATTAATAATAATAGCAAGAATAACAATAACAATAATATTAACAAAAACAATAATAACAATAATAATGACATTAACAATAGTAAAAATAATAGTGACAATACTAATACTACTACTAATAATAATATCAATATTAATAATACTAGTAATAATTTTACCAAGATCGCGGGTTGCTGCAAACCTGGTAAAGGGGCCTTTATAGAACGGGACGCTGAGATCCGCAGCAGTTAAAGGGCGTCCATAAATACACCTCCATTTTATTTAAATAAGAATTATATTATTATCATTATTACTACTACTATTTATTCTGCGAATACCAAACGTATGAACAGTTATGTACAATATGTGTATTAAACATTTTAACAATGCGTTTGCCCAGGACGAGAGGTTAGGGTGATAGCCTTTTTCCAAGTTTCAATCTCTGTTGGAGTAGTTGACTGGTTAAAGTTTTGCAGGAATGATGTTCCAGCAGGTCGGCAAAAGTGCCCGATATCCGCGGAGCACAAAACCCGCTAAACTAGCGACTCGTTTGCTAGGCTGAGTCATAGCTATGTTGCGAGTTTATGCTAGGTGGAGTCAGCACATCCTTTGGCAGACAGACGTTCAGTGAGCGCTTCTCAACAAGAGAAGTAATAAGTAGCAGTTTGCTGTGAAATCGCTTTGTTTGTGTGTCATTAAGAACAGTGTTCGTGTGTTGTTCGCGTGTCTTTTAAGGAGGACATACTTGTGGTGAGTACGTGGCATTATCGTAATTCATATACGCGAGATGTGTAGGAAAAACGAAAGGAACAAAGAACATTAAACACAATAATCTTATATATACAGCTTTCCCCAATTTTGAACTTCCATATTATGAAAGTAACAATTCATTATATTTTATTTTGGATTCCGTAAAATTCAATGCCATAGCCGGGATTGGAATCACGGATCTCCCGATCTCTACCATGGCATGCATTTCTTAACTGACTCGTATGTTTCCCGGTAAACCACAAGATGATCTCAAATTATTTTGAGATGACAACCCCAATGGTCACTTACAATGTTGTAAGTACTTTAGGCCCAGAATTCATAGTATAGACAACTATTATGGTCAATTGGTATTGGAATAATCGTTTTGTTTTCACACAAGCCGTGTGTTGGACAGGAGTTGGATAGGTAGAGCAGCCGGCTAGAGATCGGGAGATGTTTGCATGGCAGTTTGAAAGTTAAGGTACGGTTTTAAATGGGAACGAATAGTTTTTTACTTTTGTCCCTTATTCCTTATCAAAAAATAAACAAATTTTGTTCAAACCGTTTTCTTGTAAAGGGACTCCAGATAATATGAAGGCGCGTATAATAAATGCCTGAGGCAGTGATGGAAGAGACATGCTTTTAACGACACACCCACCCACACCCACACATACCCACACCGACACACCCCACCCATCCACCCACACCCACCCCACCCCCACACACCCACACCCACTCACACATACCCACACCCACATCCGCACTAACACCCACCCCACCCCCACACACCCACACCCACTCACACATGCCCACACCCACATCCGCACTAACACCCACCCACACACCCACACACACGCACTAACACCCACACACACCCACACACACCCACACACACCCACACACAGGGTGTTAATGAACTACACCGAAATAATTTTTAAAGTAAAGCAGGTTGAAAAAATCGCTTAAAGTGTCTTTAGCACTGCTGCCCGAGTATAGAGAGAGATATCGATTTTTAGCAGCTCGATACTAGCGTTCTCTAAATTTAAATCTATAAAATCTCACTTGATAGTGCGACATTGAGCATGCATAACTACGTACTTGAATTATGTAGCCTACTCTGGAGGCTCTTTTCAATTTCTCTGGTGGCTTAATGCATAACGCGGGAAGCTGCTATCCCAAAGGTCACGAGTTCGATTTCTGTCATAGAGTAAATGTTTTGTATTATTATTTTTTTCATTCCAGACGAAGGGCCGCGATACGTATCGTACTGGCACTTCAGAAACTTATAGCCGTTACTTCGAAATTTCAATAAACAGTCTCCTATCTCAAATTACTTATTTAAGTAATCTACATATTCTGTGAAAGTATTTCGGGATAGTTCATTAACACTGTGTATATATGTGTATGTGTGTGTTATTTTATGTTGCATCCAATGACAAAATCGAAATTTTAGAGACTAATAATATATTGTAGTACATGTTGGATGCACAATAAAGTAAAAAACATATCTGGGAATTATACTTTTTATTTTATACTGGCATCCATTAATTAGGTATTAGTTTTGCTGCAAGCAACGATGCGTTGTTATGATGGAATTGGTTTTTTTTCACGAACTTTTTGAAAAGTAGGTGCTAAACAGTCACTTACGTACCAATTGGCAGTAACGGCACTTTATTTTCAAATGCTATGCTATGCTTTTTATCTTTGAAAAAAAAATACCAGGAGAAAACTTCGACAAATTTGAATAGCTTTGTTTAATTATTCGGTCTTATCGGCAGCAGTGGAAATGGAGTTTTATATGGACGCTCTTTAGCTGTTGGTTCTCAGCGTCCCATTCTATACTGGCCGTGAAAGACCCCTTAATTTTGCTCTAAGGTCTCTTTATCAGGCTTGAGGTTCTTTTACGTGTCGTAAATCTACGACACGGGACCAACGATTTTACTTCCCTTCCGAAGGGAGCCATATTAAACATTTTACGCCCGAAAAAAAATTCATCGTCCTCCGCCGGATTTGTACTCGCGACCTTGGGTATATGGAGCTAGCATGGTAACCATTACATCACGGAGGCCGACATCCATTTTTGGAACACGTGTACTGGTGTGAGTGACTTTCTATTTTACTTCATTACAGCACATACACATTTACTCTGTCATTCATATTTCCAGACACTCGAACCCAGGACTATTCGCGCAACATGCAGGTGCTTTATCTACTGATCTATGGGCCCAACCTTGTTGAATCTTTTTAGGCCTACGCAGTGTTCGAAAGACTGAGGGAACCGATTGCTTTTGCTTTTCAGGATCACAACAAGAAGTTCAAGATTCATCACCAATAGCGATATTCTAAACCAATTTTTCTGCACCAATCAGTTTTGTTGTTGTTTTTGATCGAGTATCAATTTATGTGTAATCCTAGGACAACGAATTTTTCTGCGTCTAACAGTTGATGTAAAATGTTTTGGATTTGACTCATTCCAATACTCAACGTTGCCCGGATAATTTATAAGACGTTGGATAAGTAGAGTCAGACTGCAAAATTCAGTCCCATAGTCGGATTTGAACCACGGATCTCCCGGTCTCTAAGCTACCATGCCGACATAGCATTAAATACTTCAACTGGCTTGCCTTTTCCCAGTAAACCCCAAGGTGGCCTCAAATTATTTTGAGATGACATACCCCAATGTCGTCAGTACTTCAAATCCCGGGTTTCATAGTTTAGCCAACTATTATGATCAGTTATTATTTATTTGTTTTCCGGGACTTAAACTACTTACGACATTGTAAGTCACCATTAGGATATGTCATCTCAAAATAATTTGAGTTCACAGTGTGGTAGATGAGGAATTTAATGCTATGCCGGTATGTTGCCATGATAGCTCAGTGGTAGTGGAGCCTGTTGGAGACCGGGAGATCCGTGGTTCAAATACCGGCTATGGCATTGAATTTTTCAAGCTGACTCTACTTATCCAGCTCCTGTTCTACATACGGCTTGTGTGAAAAAACAATTAGATGAACAATTTATAAGATGACATACGATCTTCTTCAAGCAGTGGGAGTATTTGCACCTGTAAGATATTTCTTGTCCGTCCTTCAGGAAATTCATCATTAAGAACAAATTGATCTTCTTCGAGTTCACTTACCAATTATAAGTTGTTGATTTAGATGCAGCTTCTTCACTACATTTCTAAGCCTACCTTCACATTGTTTGTGCATAAATGACGATCGAAACTCTTACACTAGTAATGTTCATTAGTCAAATTAAGTTTTTGGTGAACATAAAAGCTTGAAGTGATGATAATGGACAAAGCATTAGAAAAAATCTAATGTATTCCATTCACATTACTTTCTCTACATCTCTGTAACAAATTATTGTTAATAAGCTTATTCTTCTATTTACTTCATACTAATCGAGGTAAACACTAGCAGAAACGGTCTTATTAATTAGTTCCTTATAAGTAAAAGGGAAACAAGGAAATACACTAGACTAAACCGACAATCATATGTTTTAAAATGTGGTTGCTATGGAATTGAAATCGGTTTCTTTGTGTGGCCAAGAAATGACAAGTTTCTGTATGAGAAAAGTTTAATTATTTTAAAACTGAGACCAATAACAAGAAATATCTCAAAACGGTCAACCCCAAGAAAATCTAGTGTGTTCCATTCACATGACTTTCCCTACATCTCTGTAATAAATTATTGTTAAAAAGTTTATTCTTCTGTTTACTTAAACCTAATCGAGAAAAAACTAGCAGAAAGAGTCTTATTACTGCCTTGTAAGTAGAAGGGAAGTAAGAGAGTGCCATAGACTAAGTCGATAGACAAATTTTAAAAGCTGCTTGCTATCTGATTGAAGTACCTTTGATTGCATGGAGAAGAGTTGACAACCCGACAGTCATATGTTTTAAAATGTGGTTGCTATGGGATTGAAATCGGTTTTTTGTGTGGCCAGGAAATGCCCTGTTCCTGTATGAGAAAAGTTGAAGTATTTTAAAGCTGAAACCAATAACAAGCAATATCTCAAAAATGGTCAACTCCATGTAAAAATGTGTATAATATAAATTGTGTGTTTAACGAGTTCTACATTTTTTGTGCGGTAAGGTTTTGTTTATCTCTTACGGTATACCAGTTATACAAAATTCTGCAAAATTCATCCGGAATAAGCAAATCTTCAGAAGCTATTCCCAGAAAATTGAAAATATACAGTTTATTTGTCATGTAAAAATCTTAGATATAAGAGACTTGAATCAAAATCGTCAGAGCCGTTTTTGAGAAAATCAAAATTTTTGAAAAATGTTTCATGTAAATGGTAGTTGAGGGTGTGGGATTTTCTTGAAGATCTTCACGTCGCATCCTTGGAAGATACTTAACTTAAATATCAAGTTTGATAATTAACAGTATTTTCGTTTTTGAACTATGCTGCCCACAGACACACACATGCACACAGACGCACATAGACGCACGGACATTTTTCTAAAAATGCTTTTTGGATTCAGGGGTCTTAAAACAAGTATTTCCGGTGAAATCTTGGTATCGAATTTTTGGGTGCAATACAATGCCTTCTCTATGCACCATATCCATAGTACGTGTAGAGAAAGTAAACATGTATATGACATAAATTGTGTGATTTAAGAAACTCTGAGTTTTTGTGTAGTAAGTTTTTGTCTATCTCTTACGGGTTATTAGTTATGCAAAATTAAAAAAAAAATCATCCAAAATAAAGATTTCTTTAGAGGATATTCCCTGAAAATTCAAGATATACGTATTATTTTTCATGTAAATATCTTAAATATAAGAGATTTTAATCACACACAGACACACGAACGGATCATTTTCTAAAAATGGATTCAAGGGGTCTCAAAATATGTCCGGTGAAATCTTGGTATCGAATTTTTGAGTGGAATACAATAATTTCTCTATACACTTTGTATATAGTACGTGTAGAGAAAGTAAAAATCAAACTCATGGACAAAATAAAGATGGAATCGAAATATTACAAGTTCAAGACAAATGGTATATATTCACTTGGAACGACTGCTTGCTCAGCTAAGAAAGGTTGCTATTTTAGAAATGACTCATAAGAAAAGATTTCATAAACCGGGTTGAGAAGCGTTAAGATAAGATGTGGCTAGCGATAGCAAATCCAACTGCTTGGACGCAGCACCCCGCAACCGTGACAATGAACGCAATATTCTAGCAGTCTAATAAGGGTAACTTCTGATGTGCTGACAGAACTTTGAAACCCGCAGAAGTAAGTAGCGTGGTTTACTAATTCCAGCAATAACCATGGTGGCTATGATAATTTTAACAACAATACTAAACTTACATATATGTCTATATTGCAAATAGGTATTACCCGTTGTAAGCATTAAATGTATGCACAAAACATTTGATGTGTTCCATTCACATGACCTTCTCTACATCTCTCTAACAAATTATGGTTACTATGCTAACTTCATCTACTCAAGGTCGCGGGTTCTAACCCGGCGGAGGGCGATGGATTTTTTCGGGTGTAAAAATCCTTAGTATGGCTTCCTTTGGAAAGGAAGTAAAGCCGTTGGTCTCGTTTCGTAGATTTACGGCACGTAAAAGAACTTCAATCTCTGAGCAAAATTAAGTGGTCTTTCACGCTCAACTTAGAATAGGACGCTGAGAACCACAGTAGTTAAAGAGCAACCATAAAAAGCACAACATTTACATATCTTTAACAAATTATTTTTAGAAAACTTATTCTTCTATATACTTCATGCTAATTGAGATAAACGTTAGAAGAAATGGTCTTATTACTTGCTTTCTGTAATTAGAAGGGAAATAAGGGAGTACCATAGGCTAAAGCTTTAGCCAACTCTTTTAAAGCTGGTTGCTGTATGATTGAAATTCCTTTGTTTCTGTGGCCAGAAGTTGACGAGTTCCTGTATGAGAAAATTATAACTATTTTAAAACTAAAACCAATAACAAGGAATATCTTAGAAACGGTCAGCTCTACTAAAAAAATAGTATATGACGTAAGTTATGTGTTTTAATGAGATCTACATCTTTGTGTAGTAAGTTTTTGTCTATCTCTTACAGTTATCCATTATTGCAAAATTCAGAAAAATTCATCAAGCATAAAGACATCTTCAGCGTCTATTTCCATAAAATTCAAGATATACTATATATGTCATGTAAATATCTTTAATATGCAACATTTTAATAAAATATTTAGAGAGAAAGTAAAACTTTTTGAACATTTTGCCATGTAGAGGGAGTTTAGGCTGGGAGGATTTTCTCGAAAGATACTAAACTTAAATACCAAATTTGGTGTTTAACGGATTTCTCGTTTTTGAGCTATGCTATCCACACACTTGGACATTTTTCTTTAAATGCTTTTTGGATTCAGGGGTCTCAAAACATGATTTCCGGTGAAATTTTGGTATTTTAGTATGTCAATTATCAAGAACCCTGTTAATATTCACTACTCTAAATGTGAAAGAGTTTTAGACAGCAATTAGTTACTAAGATGCCTATTCATACTCACTACAATAAACGTGATTTTTACCAATTAATTCTCATATTGTAAGCGTTATAGTGGGTTACAATGTTATTGGATAATCTTCGAAGGTCGTTGATTTATACAGGATGGACCATTTAACTTGAGACTGTAGAATATCTCCAAAACTAAGCGTTGTAGAAAGAAACGGCTTGAATAAAAGTTGCTTGATATAATGGAGAAAAGTAAATGTCATTTGTTGCGTATTAATTGCAGAGGGTTTGGATGGTAATTTGAGGATCAAGGTATATTTTTTAAATGGGATTCAACATTCTTTATTATTTTTTTTTTTTAATGATTTGTTTTACATTGATGAAAGCCAGATACACAGAGCATTACCACTGCACGGGTATTGTACAGTATTATTTCACAAGAATCGTGCATTAGTGAAATAAATGTTAAAAATAATGCCCTTCCTCCTCAATGCATTTTCCAACTCTTTGAATAAACGATTGTTGTGTCGTTAAAAGCATGTCTCTTCGATTACTGGCACAGGCATTTCGTATACGCGCCTTCATATTATCTGGAGTCCCTTTACAAGAAAACGGTTATAACAAAACTTGTTTATTTTTTGATGAGGAATATGGGACAAAAGTAAAAAACTATTCGTTCCCATTTAAAATCGTTATTTAACTTTCAAATTACCATGCAAACTTTTTACAATTAAAACTCAACAAATACCATTTAATTTCCCCCAATATAACAAGCAACTTCTATTCAAGACGTTTCTTTCTTCAATGCTTAGTTTTGGAGATATTTTACAGTCTCAAGTGAAATGGTCCAAGGCTAATAATAATATTAATAATAACAACAATAATAATGATAATAATAATAATAATAATAATAATAATAATAATAATAATAATAATAATAATAATAATAATAATTATTATTCTAGGTTTAGATCTTTGAAATGGAGTTTTTATGAACGCTCTCTAACTGCTGTGGCTGTTAGCGTCCTATTCTATACTGGGCGTGAAACACCGCTTAATTTTACTCAGAGGTCTCTTTATCAAGGCTTGAGATCCTCTTACCTGCCGTAAATCTACGACACGGGACCTATGGCTTTACTTCCCTTCCGAAGGAAGCCATACTGAGGATTTTTACGCCCGAACACATCCATTATCCTCCGCAAATGGAAAATGTAAATGGCGTGTTATTTATGGACGCTCTTTAACTGCTGTGGTTCTCAGCGTCCCATTCTAAATTGGGCGTGAAAGACCGCTTAATTTTGCTCAGAGGCCTCTCTATCAGGCTCAAGATTCTCCTACGTGCCGTAAATCTACGACACGTGACCTGCGGCTTTACTTCCCTTCCGAAGGAAGCTGTCTTAAGGATTTTTACGCCCGAACACGTTCATTATCCTCCGCAGGATTTGAACCCGCAACCTTGGACATATGGTAACCACTACACCACGGAGTGCGACGTTTGGATCTCTATTGGAGTATCTGACTAGTTAAGGTCTGCAGGAATGGTGTTACAAAAAGTCGACAAAGTGGCCGATATCGGCAGAACACAAAGGCCGCCAAACTTGCTGCTTGTTTACTACACTGAGTCATAGCTATGTTGTGACTTTCTGATACTGGAGTCGGCACATCCTATGACGTTCAGTGAGCGCTAGACAGAGAAGTATGTTTGAAATTCGAATACAATTTCGTTCTGGTGTTCTCAACAGAGTGCTGTAGGTTTTCTGCCAGAATAAGTAGCAGTCTGCTGTGAAGTCGCATTGCTTGTGTATCGTCAAGAACAGTGTTCGTGTTTTGTTCGTGAGTCTTTTAAGGAAAACATACTTGTGGTGAGTACGTTGCATTATCGTAATTTATATACGCGGGATACTTGGAGGAACTCAAGCAATAAAAACGATAAGTGTATGCTATAAATACATTAATTAACGCGTGCGATTTATCAGTGAATGAATTCGACTAAGGCATGATAACAAACACTTCCAGAGATGCATATAACGGTTCTGAGCGGTATCTGTATTTGCAATAATTCTGGTCACTTTTTTACTTTCTCTACGCGTACTATGTACATAGTGTATAGAGCAAGTACTCTATTCCACCCCAAAACCGAGATTTTACCTTAAACTATGTTTTGAGGTCCACTGAGTCAAAAATGTTAGAAAAAACTCCGTGTGTGTCTGTAGACAGTTCAAAAACTAAAAGACCGTTAAATACTAAGCTTGGTATTTAAGTTTGTTATATTCCTTGGATGTGGCACGAATATTCTCAAGAAAATCCCCCTACCCCAAATTACACTTTACATGGAAAATGTTTTGAAAGTTTAATTTTCTCAAAAATGAATCTAACGATTTCGATTAAAGCACCATGTGTTACAGCTATTTACATCAGCAATAGAATGTATATCTTGAATTTTCTGGGAATAGCCTCTTAAGAGTTGTTAATCCTCGGTGAATTTTACATAACCGGTAAACCGTAAGAGACAAACAAAAACTTAACACACAGAAATGTAGATCTTGTTAAAACACACAATATATGTCATGTACATTGTTGCTGCAGAGTTGACCGTTTCCGAGATATACCTTGTTATTTGTTTTATTTTTAAACTATGCAGCTTCTCAAACGTGGTCACCTTTCGTTTTATCTCTGTTTTCTGGAAATGTCTATATTACCTACATTAAATATGTTTTTCTCGAACTAAGATTTTTCTCTAGAAATGTCCCATTTCTGGAACTATGACACCTGCTATAAGAAACTTAGAGCTTAAATTAGTTTTAAAATTGTACAAGGTTTGGAATAAGAATATTTTAATGAATTAATAGACGTGATTTTAATACTGACATTTTGGATACATTTCTGTTAAAATTTTAAAATTGTTTTCAAAATTCCACAGTGGTAACATAACAATATTTAATAGCTTGCATCTTTTCATTGTTAACGTTTCATTAAATATGAGATAGTATTTCCAACAAATTCTGATCACTAGATGCTGAGAAAATAGCTCAATTTAATACCCCTGTAACTATTTTAAGATATTACAAATATGACATACCATTTTTAATAAGTTCTTGAGCAATAGGTGCTGAGAAAATGGCTCAATTTATACACCAGTGCCTATGTCATTGTTAAGGTTTCATAAATATGAGATACAATTTTTAATAAGTTCTAACCAATAGATGACGCAAAATGGCTAATTTTAGTATCCCTGTGTCTAGATTATTATTAAGGTTTCAAAAATATGATATAGAAATTTCTTTTTTACCAACAGATGCTGAGAAAGTGTCGTATTTTAATAACTCTGAGTCTATTTCATTACTAAGGTTTCATAAACATGAGATACCATACACAGATTCTGACCAATAGATGCTAATGACATAGCTCATTTTAGTAACTCTATGTCAATTTCAATATTAAGGTTTCTTAAATATGTGGTTCTGAGCAATAGATGCTGAAAAAAAATGACTCATTAAGTTCGTAATTTTAACATTAGTAAAATAGGGCATTACCAGTTCCCTTAAGTGGATACTTTTTCAAAGTATTTCCAAGTGCTTTAAGGGATACTAGGGGTGAAATTTTGACTACAGTCAAGAATCGAAAATTTCTGTTTTTAATTACAAACAGTAACCTCGGACATGTATAGAAAATCAACATTGCCTAACCCCCCAAGCTTTGAGCTTTACAGATTCTTAAAAGTCTGCAACGAACCTGTTTCCTGGCACATTTCGTTATTAAACAGTGTTTTCTTCAAAAACAGATTTTCACACATTCAAAATGTTCGATGCGTTTCGGTTTTTGTTAAAATGCAACTTAATTTTTTTGAATGTTCATAAGTATAAATACTAATTACTAATTACAAAGTGCAAAAGTATCCTAACCCCAATAGTACCTTTCAAAGAAAAAATATATCTGTATGAAAAAATTATTAATTTTAGAGGTTAAAATGTTTATATATATATATTAGTAATCAAAGTTGGTCCACTATTCCTACACAGAAGTTGTTTTGTGTGTTTCAAAGCTCCAGTTCAGAATATGTCAATCAATTTTTCCCAAATGTTTATACCAACATGTATGTTCATGCAACATGATCATACATAATAAAATGCATGAAATACTTTATATCTTCCGAAGTATTTATTCAATTTGAACAGAGTTTCGTATTTCTATTAACACAATAAAAATGTAATCACAGTAAAAAAATCAGAAAAATCTATACAGAAATATGGAAATTTCAAATTTTGCTTCCAGCTCCCTTATATCGTTCATTATACTTTGCATATACAGGATGTTAATGAACTACACCGAAATATTTTCACAACATATGTAGATTACTTAAATAAGTAATTTCAGATAGGAGACCTATGGCCTGTTTAAAGAAATTTCGAAGTAATGGCTATAAGTTTCTGAAGCGCCAGTACGCCACGTATCGCAGCACTTCGTCTGGAATGAAAAAATAATAACAAAAATAAATTCTATGACAGGAATCGTAGTCATGACCTTTGGGATAGCAGCTTAGCGCGTTACGCATTAAGCCACCAGAGCAGTTGAAAAAACGCCTCCAGAGTAGGCTACATAATCAAGAACGTAGTTAATGAATGTTCAGTGTCGCACAGTCAAATGATCAGTTCGAGGTTTAACAGATATTTGCGACATTAAGTCTTGAGAACGCTAGTAACGAGCTGCTAAAAATTGATATTTCTATATTCGGACAGCATTTTTAAAGACATTCTAAGCCATTTTTCAACCTGCTTTGCTTTAACACCGACTTATCAGCACCTGATACCCACACGTTTTACGCTATGTTTATCTGGGGACCATGTATCGCCCATCTCAAATTACTTATATCAGTCAAGAGCACAATCTCTCAAATTATTTCGGTGTAGTTCATTAACACCCTGTATATAAAGAAGTGAAAGCGGCGTCTGAGTGGTTTTGCTTCGGGTTCTCAGACTTCCCCCACCATTTATTCCATCATCACAATTTCTGTACTTCATTTCATATCATTTACTTCCTCAATCTTATGCCTGGCTAAATTTGTATTTAAAATCATTTGCACTATAAAGGGCCTATAATTCTTTTAAAGGTCAAGTTAGGCAGTTCAAGGTCATGCATCTGTGAAATGTTATCGAAAATTAATAAATATCTCATGTTTTTCACCCAAATTATTTTCTCTATGTAATCTAAAGCACGTTATTCTCACAAAACCTTATTATTCCATCTACTGCATGCTAATCAGGACATATAATAGAAGTCTCTTTGTTTTACTCCTGGCCATGCAAACACAACCAAATTTCAATCTCATCACATATTGTCCAACGTTTATACGATTTGACTGTCATTTAGGCATTTCCTCATTTCCCTTCTATTTCAAGTAGCTAAGACCATTTCTGATAATATTTATCTCAAACAGCATGAAGTACATAGAAAAGCAACCTGATGTGTACCATTCACACAGCTTCCTGTGCCTATTGTACAAAAAAAAAAAAAAAAAAAAAAAAAAAAAAATAGAAAAAAAAAAACTTTTACAAAAGGTTATTCTTTTATCTGCTTTTTGCTAAGCGAGATAAACATAAAATGTTTTTATCAATTACTTCCTTATAAAGAGCAGCGTACTAAGGGAATAAACAAGGCTAAAGCGATAGAAAATGTTTTAAAAGCGTCACTGTTCGATTGTCCTTAAATTCGGTTCTCTTTTATGGCCAGGAGTAAAACAAAAAAAAAAAAAAATGGATTAATTCCGTTTGGAAAAGTAGAAGTATTTTAAAATGGAAACAATGGCAAGAAAATTTTCAGAAACGGTTGGCTCCACAACATAAATATATGAAACATAAATTGTGTGTTTTGACGAGATGTACATGTTTGCGTAGTAAGATTTTATCCATCTCTTACGGTTTACTGCTTATTCAAAACTCATCCTGGATGCGGAGGACCTTAGATATTATTCCCATTAAATGGAAGATTTACATTTTTTGCCATGTAAACATCTTTAGTATACGGTACTTTAATCAAAATCGTTAGTCTTTTTTTTGAGAAAATCTAAAATTACGAAAAATCTTCCATGTTACGCGTAATTTGGGATGGGGGATTTGCTTAAAAATCTTCGTATTGTAACCTAGGCATAAACTAAACTTAAATCTTAAATTTGGTATTTAACTGATTTCTTGTTTTTTGAGTTATGCTGTCCATACACACACAGTTCTTTTTTTTTTTTTTTTATTTATCGTTTTGGGAGCTCAAAACATACACTTCCGGTGAATAATCGTCATCCAATTTTTGAGTGGAATACAATACCTTCTCTATCTATATGTACTCACATAGTATGTGTAGAGCAGCCAACAAGCTTTTGCAAGCAATTGTGTGTTGCCAAATAGGTATAGAAAATCGTATGAGTGGATCACATCAGAGTTTCTCTTTCTCTAGCGCGATATAATGGACATAGTAGGTAGAGAAAGTAGTAAAACATGTTCCTTAGGATTTCCTGCACTTTAGGGCAATATTTTGAAAAGACTATAAAAAAGTAATCGGTTAAAATTTGTAAAGCATTGTGCCAAAAGGCATTTTCCCCATTTTTATTTTCTCTAGACGTACTATATGTATAGTAGCTAGAGAAGGTATTGCATTCCATCCAAAAATTTGATGTCAAGGTTTCACCGCAAATATATGTGCGCGTGCGCATGTGCGTGTGCGTGTGTGTGGGTGTATGTGTTTTGGCGTGAGTGTGAGTGTCTGTGGACAGAATAGCTCAAAAACGAAAAGACCGCTAATTACCAAATTTAAATTGTTTACATTTAATGTCCTCCAAGGATGTGACACGAAGAATTTTCAAGAAAATCCCCCACCCCAAACTATGCTTTACATGGACAATTCTTTAAAAATTGTTTTTTTCTCCAAAATGGCTCTAACTAGTTTGATTAAAATTCCGTACCTTAAATATATTTAAACGACAAATCAAAGCATATCTTGAAATTTCTGGTAATAATCCCTGCAGACCTCTTCATTTTAAATTTTTTCATTACACGTAAACCATAAGAAATAGACCAAAACTTATTTCAAAAAATATCTCTTTAAGACACACAATTTGGGTCACATACATTTTTTGTGTACAGTTAACCGTTTTCGAGATATTCCTTGTTACTTGTTTCAATTTTAAGCTACCTCAAATTTTTCCAAAACAAGAGGCCATCTTTCCTTTCATCTCTGTTTTATTTTACTCCTGGTTATGCAAAGCGAGCCGAATGTCAAATGTTGACATAGCATCCTACTTTTTAAAAAAATTGACTATCGCTTATGTGTGGTGTATTCCCTTATTTCCATTTTAGTTAGTAGAAACCCATGCAGGTAATGTTTATCTCAATTACCACAATGTAGATAATGGAATTATCTATTGTAACAATAGTTTGTGGGGAAAGTCATGTGAATGGAATACATAAGATTTGCTCTATTTTAATCCATGCACATAAATGATATTTAGGCAAGGTTTGTAACTTAGAAACAAACATGACCAAACTAACAATATTAAAATAATCATAAATAAAGATTGTGAACTTGTTTAAAAATAAGGTGCTGAAAAGCGTTAATCGAGACAAATAATTTTTTAGACAGTTAATGCCAAAAGTAGGTCTTTTACCAGATGTCAGTAGTGTTAAAAGTAGAACATTCTGTCATTCAGTGCTATAAAATTAGAGCACTCCAATGTAGCCAACTTTGGTTTATGCGTTCAAGGCCTCATTCAAGTAAGCTATGGCTCTGAAAGCTCGTATCGATCCATAAAATGGCAGATGATTTGAATATCATGAACATGGAATCTGCTGAACCACACGAAATTATGCAAGCAGCAGAGAGAGCAAAATTACAACTGCCACACTGCCTCCGTTGTGTAGAATGATTTCGTTGTGAACGAGTAAGTAATCAAGTTATCAGCACTGATGCTAAGCAAGGCAACAACTGAATATCGCAAACCATTACGCATGAACTCCTTGAAATAGGTAAAACAATCTATTTATAATTATAATATATCTATAAATATTGAGCACTCTCTAAAAATAGTGTATGAAACACGTGTTCAAATTGTTTTATATTGTTGGTAGGATTACTGTACTCGGCCTACGGCCTCGTTTCCCAAGCTTCCTACTCACAATATAAAACCGCTCGTATTCATAAATAGCTATTAATTTCTCTACACTATATAGTAGATAGACAAATTATATAGTATATTGCACCAAAAAACTCGACGTAAAGAGTTCACCAGAAAGATATGTGTCGTGGCACTCTGAGTTAAAAAAAAATCTGATGTGTTACACTCACATAACCTTCTCTAGCTGTTCCATATACGGACTATTCCTTCTAAAGATTATAATTTTATCTACACCATGCTAATCGTGATAAACATTAGCAGAATTTGTCGTATTTCTTGCTTCCTTTTAATTAGTAGACAAACAAGGAGATACACAAGGCTAAAGCAATAGCTATGTGAAACAACTGAGGTTCGGTTCGCTTTGCATGGTGCGGTTTGAGAAAAGTTAGGTGGTTTAAAAATGAAAACAATAATAAGGATTATCTCGAAAATGTTCAGCTCTAGGTGATTCAACGAGATCTACATTCTTATTTAAGTATTTGAGTATCCTTTACGATTTAGCTGTTAAGCAAAATTCTAAAAAACTCGTACAAAATAAAGATGACTTGAGAGGCTATTCCTATAATATTCAAAATATGTATTTTGTGATGTAAATATCTTTAATACACGATATTTTAAACTAAACAGTTAAAGTCATTCTTGAGAAAAACACAGTTTTAACAAAAAGTTCCATATAAAGGGTAGTTTGTGGTGGAGAGTTTTCTTGAAAATCTTCGTGTCGCATCCTTGGAACATACTAAGGATAAATACCATGTTCAGTATTTAACGGTCCTTTCGTTTTTGAGATGTACTGTCCACAGGCACACACACACACGGATATTTTTCTAAAATTCCTTTCTTCGGACTCAAGGGACCTTAAAGCATATATTTTGCGTGAAATCTCGGCATAAATTTTTTGGGTGGAATATAATACCACCTTTATCCACCATACACGTTCCACATACTGGCTAGAGCAGTTAAAAGTAATTTTTGGAAAAATCGATGTGTGTGTGTGTGTGTGAGCAGCAAAAAGCCGGTTTAATACTAAAATTTGTATTCAAATTCAGTTTCTTCCGAGAATGCGATACGAGGATTTTAAAGAAGGTCTCATACCCCAATTACCCTTTGCATGGAAAACTTGGATTTTCTCAAAAAAGCCTCTAACGATTTGGATTAAAAGATAGTTATTTCCATGACAACTGAAATGTAAATCTTGAATTTTCTGGGAATAGCCTCACTTTTGTATTACTGGTTAACCGTAAGAGATAGACAAAAAGTATGCCATTTTAATAGTTAACCGTTTCCGAGATATTCCTGGTTCTATATTTCAATTTTAAAGTACTTAAAACTTCACTCAAACAGTAAGTCATCCTTCGTCTCATCTCTCGTTTGTTTTGCTATTAACCTTGCAAAGAGAACCAAATGTAAATAGGATAAGTAGAATCAAACTGAAAATTTTAACGACATAGCCGGGGTATAATCGCGGATCTCCCGGTCTCTAGGCGGTTGCTCTACTACTGAGCTACCATAGTAACATGCCGGCATAGCACTAAATTGCATAACTGACTCGCATATTTAGTGCCATGCCGGTATGTTGCCATGGTAGCTCAGTGGTAGAGCAACTAACTAGAGACCGGGAGATCCGCGGTTTAAATCCCGGCAGCACTGTTGAATTTTCAATCTGACTCTGCCTATCCAAATGCAGTCCTACACACGGCTTGTGTGAAAAAACAAATCAATAGGAATTACAATTGTTTCACATAGCATCCAGCTTTTGAAAAGATTTGATAATCTGTTTTCTATTTTCCTTCAACTTACAAGGAAGCAAGTAATGAGATAAGTTTTGCTAATGTTTATCGTGATTAGCATTGTGCCGATAAAAGAATATTTTCTTTGCAGAACAAGTGGAGAAATGTATGAATGGAATTCACCATAGGTTTTCCATAATAAACTAACAATCGCCCTCCGTGGTGTAATGGTTACCATGCTAACTTCATGCGGAAGACGTAGGCTTTTTTCGCCCGTAAAAATCCTTAGCATGGGAAGGGAAGTTGGTCCGGTGTCGTAGATTTACGGCACGTAAAAGAACCTCAAACCTGATAGAGAGGCCCCTGAGCAAAATTAAGCGATCTTACAAGCCCAGTATAGAATGGGACGCTGAGAATCACAGCAGTTAAAGAGATTTCATAAATAACACGTCATTTTTTTAAATAAACTAATATAAATTCTAAACTTTAATAAAATGCATTATTTGTTACAATTGGTGCATTTAAATTATGAAATAACTGAAGGAATGAACTTGCCCAAATTTAAAAACAAATCTCAAAAACCTATTTTCCAATTTTTTTCATACTCAAGTGCTTGCAATTGTTTACTTATTTGTTTAAAATATTTTTGCTGCCTCTAAAATTCACATTAAAAGGACCATTTACCGTTTTCGAAATAATGTTACATTTTAAATTTTTTAAACATCAAAGGTTTTGGGGAGTACAAAAAGTAATTGTTTATGCAGTAATTGGTGTTTAATATAACAAATGTGATATGATAGATCTATTTTAAGCTCATTTACTGTAAAAGTTGATTTTTGGATGTGGAGGTTTTTAAAAATGCATCACTAGAATCATTTTATATAAGCAATAAGTATAGACAGTGTTATTTTTAAATCTAGTAATCATGCAACATAGAATTTTGAAATATGACATCATGTAATAGCTATTGTGTGTAATAAGAGGTATACATTTTAGACATCTTAAATTATGTGTAGATTCCAAATTTAACAGACACATTACCTGAAATGTCTTTTGAAAAAATTCTGCTGTATTCCATACACATGAACTATCTGTAACCTATCTACCTAATTACCTATTCTGTAACACACCCTTTTTACAAACCTTACTCGTCTAACTACTTCATGCTAATCAAAGTAAACATTGTGTTCTAATTACTTAGTTTCGTATAAGTAGAAGGAATGTAGGCTAAAGGGAAAATCAAATATTTTAAAAGCTGGTTGCAATGTGACTGATACTCGTTCTCTTTTTATGGCTAGAGCCGGCAAATTCCTTTACGAGAAAAGTTTAACAATTTTAAAATTTAAACCAATAACAAGGAATAATTCGTAAATGGTTAACTATATAAAAATGTATATGACAAAAATTGGATATTTAACGAGATTTACATTTTTGTGAGGTAAATTTCTGTCTATCTAGTACGATTAACCAGTTATACAAAAATTATTCATGTGTAGGACATGAGTTAGAATTAGACTGAATGGAAACCTGGAGATCTGTGATTCAAAACCCGGCTACAGCAAATAATTTTTCAGTCTGACATCACCTGTTAATGATATTTTTTGATTAATCAAATAATGATAATATATATAGATAGATAGAAAGAATTAAAATTTTGTATAAATACTTACTTAACTAAGTAGAAAAAAAAGGTGGTGTATCTGTGTAATTTGACCAAAAATTGTGAAAAGCTCAAAAATATTTTATTTCACATTAAAATGATATGAACTATAAACTTTAAGAGCATATACATATATATATATTTTCCCACTTTGTGCACTTTAACTACCAATGAACTGCAGCATAGAATGTGCGGGCGCATGCTTATTAAAAGTTAGTTCCAACGTTAAACCTTTGTTTTCTTGCAAATTGCTCCTCATGATGCAACTGCTTGCTAATTTGTTTTAAAACTTTTATACTATCTAATAAAAGTACATAAATGGTCATACAGTTTCCCTTGGTAATACTCCAATTTGACAAGCAAATTATTACATTTTTTAAAGATCCAAAGTTTTAGGGATTACAAAAAATAAAGCTTTGTACAAAAAATTTGTGTTATTAAAACAAATATGGTATGATAGATCTGTTTGTAAACTCATTTCCTGTAAAACTTAAATTTTTTAAAAATTTAACACATGGCTCAGTTTTATTAGGCAATA
The DNA here is from genome assembly GCA_030762935.1 of Hymenopus coronatus. Lineage (NCBI taxonomy): Eukaryota > Metazoa > Arthropoda > Insecta > Mantodea > Hymenopodidae > Hymenopus > Hymenopus coronatus. Next base: position 532,024,613 of record CM060900.1, on the reverse strand, counting down.
AAATTATCATATAAATAAACAGGCCATCCAGGATTTTGACACATGGCAAAAATATTATGTGTGACAGCTGATATACATTTCAATAAGCTTTCTTACATACTGCAGATTTTCCAAATTTCACATGTGCATTGCCTTAAATCTGTAGCTTTAAAAGTTTTGACATCACATTATCACTTAGATGTCCCCTCAATAGCAGTTAAAACTCAACGAGAAGAATTAAACTACCTAATTTTTATGAGTTCTAAGTGTAGACAGAGTATCTAATTTTTGAAGTCCAAACCCAGGACAAATGCCGGTTTTCTTTGCTACACATCTAGAACATTTGCTGCAGGACGTTAATTTTCCACTGGTAACCAGTTTTATGTTTCTCATAAATAACTAATTATGCACTTTATAGTGTTAGTTAATCATTTTTACATGACCGAATATCTTTTCGAGTAGCCAGAGTTGGATATTTCATAAAAAAGTCTGATGTGTTCCACATACAAACAAAAGATTTTGTTTTATCATACTAATCGAGGTAAACATTAACAGAATTGGTGTCATTACTTGCTTCCTTGAAAGGAGGAGGGAAATAAGGGCATACGTTAGGCTAAAGCGATACTTAAATCTTTAACAGTTAATCATATGTGCAACAGGTGAGGTTCGGTTCGCTTTGCATGGTCCTGTTTCAGAAAAGTTGAGTAGTTTAAAATTGAAACAAATAACAATATATATCTCGAAAACGGCCAAATCTACAAGAAAAACGTGTATGACATAAATTGTGTAGTTTAACGAGATCTACATTTTTGGAGTGGTAAGTTTTTGTCTATTTCTTACATTTAACCATTATGCAAAATTTTGCAAAAGTCATCTAGAACAAAGGATCTTCACAAGCTATTCCCAGAAAATTAAAAAAATACATTTTACTTGTCATGTAAAAGTCTTTAGTATACAATATTTTAATAAAAATCGTGAGAGCCATTTTTGAAAAAAATAATTTTCGAAATTTTTTCCAAGGGTAGTTGGAAGGGGTATTTTTACATATCTTCGTGTCGCATCCAAGGAGGATACCGAACTTAAATACCAAGTTTGATATTTAACGGACTTTTCGTTTTTGAGGTATGCTGTTCATAGATACACACACGGCACGTTTGCTAAAAATGCTTTTATGGACTCAGGGGAGCTCAAAACATGTATTTTTGGTGAGATCTCGGGGGCAATACAATACCTTCCCTATACACAATGTACTTAGTATGTGTAGATAAAGTAAAAATAGAACATAAAATAAAGATTCTCCTACACATAAACGGAAACAAATAATCACATATTTATGGTTTCACATAATTTAGTAATATAAGAAGCAGGGAACTTTAAAGCCTATAATCTATATGAAGCATCATGTACAGCTGCTTTGTGCTTATCTGGGTCAAGATTGTGTTCAGTATCTCATCTGAAGAACAGAACATACTCCATTTATTCCATCATCACATTTTCTGTACTTCATTTCATATCATTTACCTCCTCAATCTTATGCCTGGCTAAATTTGTATTTAAAATCATTTGCACTATAAAGGGCCTATAATTCTTTTAAAGGTCAAGTTAGGCAGTTCAAGGTCATGCATCTGTGAAATGTTATCGAAAATTAATAAATATCTCATGTTTTTCACCCAAATTATTTTCTCTATGTAATCTAAAGCACGTTATTCTCACAAAACCTTATTATTCCATCTACTGCATGCTAATCAGGACATATAATAGAAGTCTCTTTGTTTTACTCCTGGCCATGGAAACACAACCAAATTTCAATCTCATCACATATTGTCCAACGTTTATACGATTTGACTGTCATTTAGGCATTTCCTCATTTCCCTTCTATTTCAAGTAGCTAAGACCATTTCTGATAATATTTATCTCAAACAGCATGAATTACATAGAAAAGCAACCTGATGTGTACCATTCACACAGCTTCCTGTGCCTATTGTACAAAAAAAAAAAAAAAAATAGAAAAAAAAAACTTTTACAAAAGGTTATTCTTTTATCTGCTTTTTGCTAAGCGAGATAAACATAAAATGTTTTTATCAATTACTTCCTTATAAAGAGCAGCGTACTAAGGGAATAAACAAGGCTAAAGCGATAGAAAAATGTTTTAAAAGCGTCACTGTTCGATTGTCTTGAAATCGGTTCTCTTTTATGGCCAGGAGTAAAACAAAAAAAAAAATATCGATTAATTCCGTTTGGAAAAGTAGAAGTATTTTAAAATGGAAACAATGGCAAGAACATTTTCAGAAACGGTTGGCTCCACAACATAAATATATGAAACATAAATTGTGTGTTTTGACGAGATGTACATGTTTGCGTAGTAAGATTTTATCCATCTCTTACGGTTTACTGCTTATTCAAAACTCATCCTGGATGCGGAGGACCTTAGATATTATTCCCATTAAATGGAAGATTTACATTTTTTGCCATGTAAACATCTTTAGTATACGGTACTTTAATCAAAATCGTTAGTCTTTTTTTTGAGAAAATCTAAAATTACGAAAAATCTTCCATGTTACGCGTAATTTGGGATGGGGGATTTGCTTAAAAATCTTCGTATTGTAACCTAGGCATAAACTAAACTTAAATCTTAAATTTGGTATTTAACTGATTTCTTGTTTTTTGAGTTATGCTGTCCATACGCACACAGTTCTTTTTTTTTTTTTTATTTAACGTTTTGGGAGCTCAAAACATACACTTCCGGTGAATAATCGTCATCCAATTTTTGAGTGGAATACAATACCTTCTCTATCTATATGTACTCACATAGTATGTGTAGAGCAGCCAACAAGCTTTTGCAAGCAATTGTGTGTTGCCAAATAGGTATAGAAAATCGTATGAGTGGATCACATCAGAGTTTCTCTTTCTCTAGCGCGATATAATGGACATAGTAGGTAGAGAAAGTAGTAAAACATGTTCCTTAGGATTTCCTGCACTTTAGGGCAATATTTTGAAAAGACTATAAAAAAGTAACCGGTTAAAATTTATAAAGCATTGTGCCAATAGGCATTTTCCCCATTTTTATTTTCTCTACACGTTCTATTTCATTTCATTTCATTTGTCTAAAAGCACTATACAGGCATTGACATAGTCTGTTGAAAGCAGTACAATAACCTTGTCATAATAAATTACAAAACAAGATCACAAAATTTATCATTAAAATATTCATGTATAGAATAAAAAGGATGTTTGGCTAACCATGTATATATTCTGGACTTAAAATTCTGCATGTTTAAACATTTAACACTATCAGGCAAGTTATTATATAGCTTAATACCTAAGTACTGATAACTATTCTGAGATTTTGTTAGTCGATAATATGGAATGTTTACATTGGACCTATATCTAGTACTATAGCTATGAATATCCATCCTCAAAATATGTCTATGACAAGAAGCATGCATATATACTAAAGTATCTAAAATATAAAGATTATAAATAGTTAAAATGCCTAACTCAATAAATAGGGGTCTACATGGGGTTGTATAGAAACTTTTTTTAACTATCCTAATAATTTTCTTTTGAAGACAAAAAATGTCATTTACTTTGTTAGCACCACCCCAAAGAATTAGGCCATATCTGATTACAGACTCAAAGAAAGCAAAATACATACTTCTCACGTATTCAATTGGGATAGAATCTCTCAAATTACGAATTAAAAATATAATGCTAAACAGTCTCTTTTTTAAATATTCAATATGGGTGGTCCACGATAATTGGTTATCAATATATACACCTAAGAATTTAGTACTTGTCTGATACTGTAATGCTAAGTTGTCTGATATCCTTTTTAAAGTGAATAAAACAGAGATAGTCTTGGATTTATTTAAAAATAAACTATTAGCTTCAAACCATTCCGAAGCTTTAGACATTATGGCTTTATAGTGATTATTTAATTCATTTGGGTCATTTCCATTTGATATAAAAGTAGTATCGTCTGCAAATATTATGGTATCTGTAGGTATATTACTTGGTAAGTCATTAACTGCAATTAAAAATAGCAATGGGCCCAAAACAGAACCCTGCGGGACACCACTTGCTATGTGGGACATAGATGAACATTCACTATTTACATAAACCAATTGTTTTCTACCAAATAAATAAGATTTAATGAGATTCAATTGAGTATTTTGTATGCCATAATAAGAAAGCTTTTCTAATGAGATATTATGATCAATGGAATCAAAAGCCTTACTCAAGTCACAAAAATTAGCTAATACATATTCACCACTTTCAAATGAGGAATGTATTATATCGGCCAAACTTTGTATTGCTGCAGTAGTATTTCTACCTTTAGAAAAGCCATATTGATTTTTGTTAAACAAGTCAAAGTTTTTGAAAAAAGTATTTATTTGCTCAAACAGAATGTGCTCAAAATTTTTCCATTTACAGGAATGAGAGATATTGGCCTATAATTTGCAGCTTCATATGCACTTCCTTTTTTATACACAGGAATTACTTTAGCAATTTTCAGGCAATCAGGAAAAATTCCTTCTTGCAAACAAAGATTAACGCAATGTGTAAGTGGGTAATGTTTACGTCGATAATCCTCTTTAAAATTTTTTTTGACATATCATAAATATCAGTACTTCTAGAACTTTTTAAATTAGATACAATTTCTAATATTTGATTGGCAGTAATGACTTTCCAGAAAAAGACAGCATTTGTAGTTGCACAATTTTTTAAAAGTACATCATGTGTCGTCCTACATACATTAATTTTTGATTTAGTAGTTTCCACAGAATTTATAAAATGTTGGTTAAATGTCTCAGCAGATACTGGAATGACAGGTCTACTATTTCCACAATTTCTTGATTTACTAATTAGGTACCAAGCAGTTTTACTTTTATTTCTTGAATTCTGTATCAAACTAATATTTTTCATCATTTTATTCTCTTCTAGTTTTTGTTTATAGAATTTCCTGTTTAGATAATATCTTTGCTTAGCCACTTCAGAACCTGATTGTTTAAATATATCATAATAAATCCTAAGCCTGATTCTAAGCTGTTTTAATTAATCAGATAACTGAATCTTGTTTCCAGAGTAAACTTTTTTGTTCATTGTACACTTTTTATAAAAACACAAATTAAAAATGTCATAGATTATTTTAAAAAAGGCATTAAAAATATTTTCTGCGGTATAGTGCATACTACTAAAATATATATCCAAGTCGATTTGTCCAACAATATTAATAAATTTATCATAATTACTAGAAGAAAAATTTCTGTAACTTAACATTTGTTTATTACTTTTTAATATGTCATTAAAATCGCTTTTAAAGCAATGAAACCATAAAGCTAAATGGTCAGAAAAATAAAAATTCTGAAGTTCAACTGTACAGTCAATCATAGAAAAATTGCTTACTACATTGTCCAGGCAAGCTTTGTTTCTTGTGGGTTTGTCATTATGATAATTTAGCCCAAACTGGCACAATAGGTTCTTAAAGTTAACTACGGTATTTCTGTCAGCTGTAATATCAAAATCAGAGTTAAAATCACCTCCAATAATAGCTTTATAACCTGACCATTTAGTTAAATATACTAAAAGCTCATTTAATTTGGTTAAAAATATAGTCGTATCACCATTAGGTGTACGATATATATTAACAACAATAGTTTTAGCACTATCTGCTATCAAAACACAAACTTCAAAATGCTTATCACAGAAAAAGTCTGACATGTCCAGGCTCCTACAGGCAATATTGCATACTGAAAAAATTACTGTTCCCCCATGTGTTTGGCGAGATCTTGTATAAGAACAAACTCTATTGTAACCAGCAATATTAATTAACTGAATTGAGGCATCATTCAGCCAGTGTTCACAAATACAAATAAAATGGCATGTTTTATTTACCAGAAAGTCCATAAGAATATTTATTTTACCACTTAAGCCTTGAATATTCAAAAACAGCAAAGTCAAAAAAGTATTACGCTTCGATAATTGCATACTGGTTTCTTCTGAGCTTAAGTTTGAGGCGGGGATTCCTGTGTCCGCCTTCCGTATAAAAAACGACGTACACATGCACCACTTGGCCAGAATTTCGGATCAAATGCAGTATCAAGATGGTGTTCATAGATATCAACCTTAAACGATGCATATAAATCAGGATACCTTGAATTAAGGTTTTCACATTTAACTTCTGGAAAGCTTGGTTTCAAATAATTTAATAACTGCTCAGAGCACGTTTCAGGCTAGAGCCTGCATACGTGCAAGGATATAGTCTTAAGTACACCTTTCAAACTCGACTCGCTATTTTCATTTTTATTACTACCTACTATTATTGGGCGTTTGGATTTTCTTCCAATAACTCTTGACCATACCTCTTTATTGCTAGAATTAATCGAGCTATTCATTTTACCAGCATTATTTGACACTTTAGATTGGCCTTTATTCGGCAACCCATTAGAATCTGACCCCATTTCACCACTTTGTAGTTCACTGGCAATAACACATGAATCATTATCACCACTTTCAGTAATATTTTTTAATCCACCATTATCATTAGTATCACTGTTAACCTGGCATTCCTTTAACCCAGGAACCATCTTTAGCACAGACACATGATCATTTAAAACTTTTATTTTTTCTCGCAATTCCAAAATAATCTGGTCTTTCTGATTTATTATGTACTGAACAATTTTAATGTCCACCTTATTATCATTAGTAGCAATATCACTAAGAGCATCAGTTAGCTCCACGTCTTCCACAACTTTAATTTTCTTATCATTTTCACTGATAATGTCACAGCACTTATAAGTAGATTCATTTACAACATCAATGTTGCTCGTTAATTTTGCACAGCTTACATGAAATATATTAGCACAGCTTATGCACTTTATCCCATTCACTACTTTCGCTTTACAACGTTTGCACACAAGACCCGTGGCCATGTTACTCATAGCAGCAGCAAACATATATGTATAGTAGCTAGAGAAGGTATTGCATTCCATCCAAAAATTTGATGTCAAGGTTTCACCGCAAATATATGTGCGCGTGCGCATGTGCGTGTGCGTGTGTGTGGGTGTATGTGTTTTGGCGTGAGTGTGAGTGTCTGTGGACAGAATAGCTCAAAAACGAAAAGACCGCTAATTACCAAATTTAAATTGTTTACATTTAATGTCCTCCAAGGATGTGACACGAAGATTTTCAAGAAAATCCCCCACCCCAAACTATGCTTTACATGGACAATTCTTTAAACATTGTTTTTTTCTCCAAAATGGCTCTAACTAGTTTGATTAAAATTCCGTACCTTAAATATATTTAAACGACAAATCAAAGCATATCTTGAAATTTCTGGTAATAATCCCTGCAGACCTCTTCATTTTAAATTTTTTCATTACACGTAAACCATAAGAAATAGACCAAAACTTATTTCAAAAAATATCTCTTTAAGACACACAATTTGGGTCACATACATTTTTTGTGTACAGTTAACCGTTTTCGAGATATTCCTTGTTACTTGTTTCAATTTTAAGCTACCTCAAATTTTTCCAAAACAAGAGGCCATCTTTCCTTTCATCTCTGTTTTATTTTACTCCTGGTTATGCAAAGCGAGCCGAATGTCAAATGTTGACATAGCATCCTACTTTTTAAAAAAATTGACTATCGCTTATGTGTGGTGTATTCCCTTATTTCCATTTTAGTTAGTAGAAACTCATGCAGGTAATGTTTATCTCAATTACCACAATGTAGATAATGGAATTATCTATTGTAACAATAGTTTGTGGGGAAAGTCATGTGAATGGAATACATAAGATTTGCTCTATTTTAATCCATGCACATAAATGATATTTAGGCAAGGTTTGTAACTTAGAAACAAACATGACCAAACTAACAATATTAAAATAATCATAAATAAAGATTGTGAACTTGTTTAAAAATAAGGTGCTGAAAAGTGTCAATTGAGACAAATAATTTTTTAGACAGTTAATGCCAAAAGTAGGTCTTTTACCAGATGTCAGTAGTGTTAAAAGTAGAACATTCTGTCATTCAGTGCTATAAAATTAGAGCACTCCAATGTAGCCAACTTTGGTTTATGCGTTCAAGGCCTCATTCAAGTAAGCTATGGCTCTGAAAGCTCGTATCGATCCATAAAATGGCAGATGATTTGAATATCATGAACATGGAATCTGCTGAACCACACGAAATTATGCAAGCAGCAGAGAGAGCAAAATTACAACTGCCACACTGCCTCCGTTGTGTAGAATGATTTCGTTGTGAACGAGTAAGTAATCAAGTTATCAGCACTGATGCTAAGCAAGGCAACAACTAAATATCGCAAACCATTACGCATGAACTCCTTGAAATAGGTAAAACAATCTATTTATAATTATAATATATCTATAAATATTGAGCACTCTCTAAAAATAGTGTATGAAACACGTGTTCAAATTGTTTTATATTGTTGGTAGGATTACTGTACTCGGCCTACGGCCTCGTTTCCCAAGCTTCCTACTCACAATATAAAACCGCTCGTATTCATAAATAGCTATTAATTTCTCTACACTATATAGTGGATAGACAAATTATATAGTATATTGCACCAAAAAACTCGACGTAAAGTGTTCACCAGAAAGATATGTGTCGAGGCGCTCTGAGTTAAAAAAAATCTGATGTGTTACACTCACATAACCTTCTCTAGCTGTTCCATATACGGACTATTCCTTCTAAAGATTATAATTTTATCTACACCATGCTAATCGTGATAAACATTAGCAGAATTTGTCGTATTACTTGCTTCCTTTTAATTAGTAGAGAAACAAGGAGATACACAAGGCTAAAGCAATAGCTATGTGAAACAACTGAGGTTCGGTTCGCTTTGCATGGTGCGGTTTGAGAAAAGTTAGGTGGTTTAAAAATGAAAACAATAATAAGGATTATCTCGAAAATGTTCAGCTCTAGGTGATTCAACGAGATCTACATTCTTATTTAAGTATTTGAGTATCCTTTACGATTTAGCTGTTAAGCAAAATTCTAAAAAACTCGTACAAAATAAAGATGACTTGAGAGGCTATTCCTATAATATTCAAAATATGTATTTTGTGATGTAAATATCTTTAATATACGATATTTTAAACTAAACCGTTAAAGTCATTCTTGAAAAAAAAACACAGTTTTAACAAAAAGTTCCATATAAAGGGTAGTTTGTGGTGGAGAGTTTTCTTGAAAATCTTCGTGTCGCATCCTTGGAACATACTAAGGATAAATACCATGTTCAGTATTTAACGGTCCTTTCGTTTTTGAGATGTACTGTCCACAGGCACACACACACACGGATATTTTTCTAAAATTCCTTTCTTCGGACTCAAGGGACCTTAAAGCATATATTTTGCGTGAAATCTCGGCATAAATTCTTTGGGTGGAATATAATACCACCTTTATCCACCATACACGTTCCACATACTGGCTAGAGCAGTTAAAAGTAATTTTTGGAAAAATCGATGTGTGTGTGTGTGTGTGTGTGGGCAGCAAAAAGCCAGTTTAATACTAAAATGTGTATTCAAATTCAGTTTCTTCCGAGAATGCGATACGAGGATTTTAAAGAAGGTCTCATACCCCAATTACCCTTTGCATGGAAAACTTGGATTTTCTCAAAAAAGCCTCTAACGATTTGGATTAAAAGATAGATATTTCCATGACAACTGAAATGTACATCTTGAATTTTCTGGGAATAGCCTCACTTTTGTACTACTGGTTAACCGTAAGAGATAGACAAAAAGTATGCCATTTTAATAGTTAACCGTTTCCGAGATATTCCTGGTTCTATATTTCAATTTTAAAGTACTTAAAACTAAACTTCACTCAAACAGTAAGTCATCCTTCGTCTCATCTCTCGTTTGTTTTGCTATTAACCTTGCAAAGAGAACCAAATGTAAATAGGATAAGTAGAATCAAACTGAAAATTTTAACGACATAGCCGGGGTATAATCGCGGATCTCCCGGTCTCTAGGCGGTTGCTCTACCACTGAGCTACCATAGTAACATGCCGGCATAGCACTAAATTGCATAACTGACTCGCATATTTAGTGCCATGCCGGTATGTTGCCATGGTAGCTCAGTGGTAGAGCAACTAACTAGAGACCGGGAGATCCGCGGTTTAAATCCCGGCAGCACCGTTGAATTTTCAATCTGACTCTGCCTATCCAAATGCAGTCCTACACACGGCTTGTGTGAAAAAACAAATCAATAGGAATTACAATTGTTTCACATAGCATCCAGCTTTTGAAAAGATTTGATAATCTGTTTTCTATTTTCCTTCAACTTACAAGGAAGCAAGTAATAAGATAAGTTTTGCTAATGTTTATCGTGATTAGCATTGTGCCGATAAAAGAATATTTTCTTTGCAGAACAAGTGGAGAAATGTATGAATGGAATTCACCATAGGTTTTCCATAATAAACTAACAATCGCCCTCCGTGGTGTAATGGTTACCATGCTAACTTCATGCGGAGGACGATGGCTTTTTTCGGGCGTAAAAATCCTTAGCATGGGAAGGGAAGTTGGTCCGGTGTCGTAGATTTACGGCACGTAAAAGAACCTCAAACCTGATAGAGAGGCCCCTGAGCAAAATTAAGCGATCTTACAAGCCCAGTATAGAATGGGACGCTGAGAATCACAGCAGTTAAAGAGATTCCATAAATAACACGTCATTTTTTTTAAATAAACTAATATAAATTCTAAACTTTAATAAAATGCATTATTTGTTACAATTGGTGCATTTAAATTATGAAATAACTGAAGGAATGAACTTGCCCAAATTTAAAAACAAATCTCAAAAACCTATTTTCCAATTTTTTTCATACTCAAGTGCTTGCAATTGTTTACTTATTTGTTTAAAATATTTTTGCTGCCTCTAAAATTCACATAAAAATGACCATTTACCGTTTTCGAAATAATGTTACATTTTAAATTTTTTAAACATCAAAGGTTTTGGGGAGTACAAAAAGTAATTGTTTATGCAGTAATTGGTGTTTAATATAACAAATGTGATATGATAGATCTATTTTAAGCTCATTTACTGTAAAAGTTGATTTTTGGATGTGGAGGTTTTTAAAAATGCATCGCTAGAATCATTTTATATAAGCAATAAGTATAGACAGTGTTATTTTTAAATCTAGTAATCATGCAACATAGAATTTTGAAATATGACATCAGTGTAATAGCTATTGTGTGTAATAAGAGGTATACATTTTAGACATCTTAAATTATGTGTAGATTCCAAATTTAACAGACACATTACCTGAAATGTCTTTTGAAAAAATTCTGCTGTATTCCATACACATGAACTATCTGTAACCTATCTACCTAATTACCTATTCTGTAACACACCCTTTTTACAAACCTTACTCGTCTAACTACTTCATGCTAATCAAAGTAAACATTGTGTTCTAATTACTTAGTTTCGTATAAGTAGAAAGAAAGTAGGCTAAAGGGAAAATCAAATATTTTAAAAGTTGGTTGCAATGTGACTGATACTCCTTCTCTTTTTATGGCTAGAGCCGGCAAATTCCTTTACGAGAAAAGTTTAACAATTTAAACCAATAACAAGGAATAATTCGTAAATGGTTAACTATATAAAAATGTATATGACAAAAATTGGATATTTAACGAGATTTACATTTTTGTGAGGTAAATTTCTGTCTATCTAGTACGATTAACCAGTTATACAAAAATTATTCATGTGTAGGACAGGAGTTAGAATGAGACTGAACGGAAACCTGGAGATCTGTGATTCAAAACCCGGCTACAGCAAATAATTTTTAAGTCTGATATCACCTGTTAATGATATTTTTTGATTAATCAAATAATGATAATATATATATATACATATATATATATATATATATATAGATAGATAGAAAGAATTAAAATTTTGTATAAATACTTACTTAACTAAGTAGAAAAAAAGGTGGTGTATCTGTGTAATTTGACCGTAAGTTGTGAAAAACTCAAAAATATTTTATTTCACATTAAAATAATATGAACTATAAACTTTAAGAGCATATACATATATATATTTTCCCACTTTGTGCACTTTAACTACCAATGAACTGAAGCATAGAATGTGCGGGCGCATGCTTATTAAAAGTTAGTTCCAACGTTAAACCTTTGTTTTCTTGCAAATTGCTCCTCATGATGCAACTGCTTGCTAATTTGTTTTAAAACTTTTATACTATCTAATAAAAGTACATAAATGGTCATACAGTTTCCCTTGGTAATACTCCAATTTTGACAAGCAAATTATTACATTTTGTAAAGATCCAAAGTTTTAGGGAGTACAAAAAATAAAGCTTTGTACAACAAAATCTGTGTTATTAAAACTAATATGGTATGATAGATTTGTTTGTAAACTCATTTCCTGTAAAACTTAAATATTTTAAAAATTTAACACATGGCTCAGTTTTATTAGGCAATAAAATTATCATATAAATAAACATGCCATCCAGGATTTTGACACATGGCAAAAATATTATGTGTGACAGCTGATATACACTTCAATAAGCTTTCTTACATACTGCAGATTTTCCAAATTTCACATGTGCATTGCCTTATATCTGTAGCTTTAAAAGTTTTGACATCACATTATCACTTAGATGTCCCCTCAATAGCAGTTAAAACTCAACGAGAAGAATTAAACTACCTAATTTTTATGAGTTCTAAGTGTAGACAGAGTTACTAATTTTTGAAGTCCAAACCCAGGAAAAATGCCGGTTTTCTTTGCTACACATCTAGAACATTTGCTGCAGGACGTTAATTTTCCACTGGTAACCAGTTTTATGTTTCTCATAAATAACTAATTATGCACTTTATAGTGTTAGTTAATCATTTTTACATGACCGAATATCTTTTCGAGTAGCCAGAGTTGGATATTTCATAAAAAAGTCTGATGTGTTCCACATACAAACAAAAGATTTTGTTTTATCATACTAATCGAGGTAAACATTAACAGAATTGGTGTCATTACTTGCTTCCTTGAAAGGAGGAGGGAAATAAGGGCATACGTTAGGCTAAAGCGATACTTAAATCTTTAACAGTTAATCATATGTGCAACAGGTGAGGTTCGGTTCCCTTTGCATGGTCCTGTTTGAGAAAAGTTGAGTAGTTTAAAATTGAAACAAATAACTATATATATATATATATATATATATATATATATATATATATATATATATATATATATATCTCGAAAACGGCCAAATCTACAAGAAAAACATGTATGACATAAATTGTGTAGTTTAACGAGATCTACATTTTTGGAGTGGTAAGTTTTTGTCTATTTCTTACATTTAACCATTATGCAAAATTTTGCAAAAGTCATCTAGAACAAAGGATCTTCACAAGCTATTCCCAGAAAATTAAAAAAATACATTTTACTTGTCATGTATAAATCTTTAGTATACAATATTTTAATAAAAATCGTGAGAGCCATTTTTGAAAAAAATAATTTTCGAAATTTTTTCCATCTAAAGGGTAGTTGGAAGGGGTATTTTTACATATCTTCGTGTCGCATCCTTGGAGGATACCGAACTTAAATACCAAGTTTGATATTTAACGGACTTTTCGTTTTTGAGGTATGCTGTTCATAGATACACACACGGCACGTTTACTAAAAATGCTTTTATGGACTCATGGGAGCTCAAAACATGTATTTTTGGTGAAATCTCGGGTGCAATACAATACCTTCTCTATACACAATGTACTTAGTATGTGTAGATAAAGTAAAAATAGAACATAAAATAAAGATTCTCCTACACATAAACGGAAACAAATAATCACATATTTATGGTTTCACATAATTTAGTAATATAAGAAGCAGGGAACTTTAAAGCCTATAATCTATATGAAGCATCATGTACAGCTGCTTTGTGCTTATCTGGGTCAAGATTATGTTCAGTATCTCATCTGAAGAACAGAACATACTCCATTTATTCCATCATCACATTTTCTGTACTTCATTTCATATCATTTACTTCCTCAATCTTATGCCTGGCTAAATTTGTATTTAAAATCATTTGCACTATAAAGGGCCTATAATTCTTTTAAAGGTCAAGTTAGGCAGTTCAAGGTCATGCATCTGTGAAATGTTATCGAAAATTAATAAATATCTCATGTTTTTCACCCAAATTATTTTCTCTATATAATCTAAAGCACGTTATTCTCACAAAACCTTATTATTCCATCTACTGCATGCTAATCAGCACATATAATATAAGTCTCTTTGTTTTACTCCTGGCCATGCAAACACAACCAAATTTCAATCTCATCACATATTGTCCAACGTTTATACGATTTGACTGTCATTTAGGCATTTCCTCATTTCCCTTCTATTTCAAGTAGCTAAGATCATTTCTGATAATATTTATCTCAAACAGCATGAAGTACATAGAAAAGCAACCTGATGTGTACCATTCACACAGCTTCCTGTGCCTATTGTACAAAAAAAAAAATATATATATATATATATATATAAAAAAACAAACTTTTACAAAAGATTATTCTTTTATCTGCTTTTTGCTAAGCGAGATAAACATAAAATGTTTTTATCAATTACTTCCTTATAAAGAGCAGCGTACTAAGGGAATAAACAAGGCTAAAGCGATAGAAAAATGTTTTAAAAGCGTCACTGTTCGATTGTCTTGAAATCGGTTCTCTTTTATGGCCAGGAGTAAAACAAAAAAGAAATATCGATTAATTCCGTTTGGAAAAGTAGAAGTATTTTAAAATGGAAACAATGGCAAGAACATTTTCAGAAACGGTTGGCTCCACAACATAAATATATGAAACATAAATTGTGTGTTTTGACGAGATGTACATGTTTGCGTAGTAAGATTTTATCCATCTCTTACGGTTTACTGCTTATTCAAAACTCATCCTGGATGCGGAGGACCTTAGATATTATTCCCATTAAATGGAAGATTTACATTTTTTGCCATGTAAACATCTTTAGTATACGGTACTTTAATCAAAATCGTTAGTCTTTTTTTTGAGAAAATCTAAAATTACGAAAAATCTTCCATGTTACGCGTAATTTGGGATGGGGGATTTGCTTAAAAATCTTCGTATTGTAACCTAGGCATAAACTAAACTTAAATCTTAAATTTGGTATTTAACTGATTTCTTGTTTTTTGAGTTATGCTGTCCATACGCACACAGTTCTTTTTTTTTTTTTTTATTTATCGTTTTGGGAGCTCAAAACATACACTTCCGGTGAATAATCGTCATCCAATTTTTGAGTGGAATACAATACCTTCTCTATCTATATGTACTCACATAGTATGTGTAGAGCAGCCAACAAGCTTTTGCAAGCAATTGTGTGTTGCCAAATAGGTATAGAAAATCGTATGAGTGGATCACATCAGAGTTTCTCTTTCTCTAGCGCGATATAATGGACATAGTAGGTAGAGAAAGTAGTAAAACATGTTCCTTAGTATTTCCTGCACTTTAGGGAAATATTTTGAAAAGACTATAAAAAAGTGACCGGTTAAAATTTGTAAAGTATTGTGCCAATAGGCATTTTCCCCATTTTTATTTTCTCTACACGTACTATATGTATAGTAGCTAGAGAAGGTATTGCATTCCATCCAAAAATTTGATGTCAAGGTTTCACCGCAAATATATGTGCGCGTGCGCATGTGCGTGTGCGTGTGTGTGGGTGTATGTGTTTTGGCGTGAGTGTGAATGTCTGTGGACAGAATAGCTCAAAAACGAAAAGACCGCTAATTACCAAATTTAAATTGTTTACATTTAATGTCCTCCAAGGATGTGACACGAAGATTTTCAAGAAAATCCCCCACCCCAAACTATGCTTTACATGGACAATTCTTTAAAAATTGTTTTTTTCTCCAAAATGGCTCTAACTAGTTTGATTAAAATTCCGTACCTTAAATATATGTAAACGACAAATACAAAGCATATCTTGAAATTTCTGGTAATAGTCCCTGCAGACCTCTTCATTTTAAATTTTTTCATTACACGTAAACCATAAGAAATAGACCAAAACTTATTACACAAAATATCTCTTTAAGACACACAATTTGGGTCACATACATTTTTTGTGTACAGTTAACCGTTTTCGAGATATTCCTTGTTACTTGTTTCAATTTTAAGCTACCTCAAATTTTTCCAAAACAAGAGGCCATCTTTCCTTTCATCTCTGTTTTATTTTACTCCTGGTTATGCAAAGCGAGCCGAATGTCAAATGTTGACATAGCATCCTACTTTTTAAAAAAATTGACTATCGCTTATGTGTGGTGTATTCCCTTATTTCCATTTTAGTTAGTAGAAACTCATGCAGGTAATGTTTATCTCAATTACCACAATGTAGATAATGGAATTATCTATTGTAACAATAGTTTGTGGGGAAAGTCATGTGAATGGAATACATAAGATTTGCTCTATTTTAATCCATGCACATAAATGATATTTAGGCAAGGTTTGTAACTTAGAAACAAACATGACCAAACTAACAATATTAAAATAATCATAAATAAAGATTGTGAACTTGTTTAAAAATAAGGTGCTGAAAAGTGTCAATTGAGACAAATAATTTTTTAGACAGTTAATGCCAAAAGTAGGTCTTTTACCAGATGTCAGTAGTGTTAAAAGTAGAACATTCTGTCATTCAGTGCTATAAAATTAGAGCACTCCAATGTAGCCAACTTTGGTTTATGCGTTCAAGGCCTCATTCAAGTAAGCTATGGCTCTGAAAGCTCGTATCGATCCATAAAATGGCAGATGATTTGAATATCATGAACATGGAATCTGCTGAACCACACGAAATTATGCAAGCAGCAGAGAGAGCAAAATTACAACTGCCACACTGCCTCCGTTGTGTAGAATGATTTCGTTGTGAACGAGTAAGTAATCAAGTTATCAGCACTGATGCTAAGCAAGGCAACAACTAAATATCGCAAACCATTACGCATGAACTCCTTGAAATAGGTAAAACAATCTATTTATAATTATAATATATGTATAAATAGTGAGCACTCTCTAAAAATAGTGTATGAAACACGTGTTAAAATTGTCTTATATTGTTGGTAGGATTACTGTACTCGGCCTACGGCCTCGTTTCCCAAGCTTCCTACTCACAATATAAAACCGCTCGTATTCATAAATAGCTATTAATTTCTCTACACTATATAGTAGATAGACAAATTATATAGTATATTGCACCAAAAAACTCGACGTAAAGAGTTCACCAGAAAGATATGTGTCGAGGCGCTCTGAGTTAAAAAAAATCTGATGTGTTACACTCACATAACCTTCTCTAGCTGTTCCATATACGGACTATTCCTTCTAAAGATTATAATTTTATCTACACCATGCTAATCGTGATAAACATTAGCAGAATTTGTCGTATTACTTGCTTCCTTTTAATTAGTAGAGAAACAAGGAAATACACAAGGCTAAAGCAATAGCTATGTGAAACAACTGAGGTTCGGTTCGCTTTGCATGGTGCGGTTTGAGAAAAGTTAGGTGGTTTAAAAATGAAAACAATAATAAGGATTATCTCGAAAATGTTCAGCTCTAGGTGATTCAACGAGATCTACATTCTTATTTAAGTATTTGAGTATCCTTTACGATTTAGCTGTTAAGCAAAATTCTAAAAAACTCATACAAAATAAAGATGACTTGAGAGGCTATTCCTATAATATTCAAAATATGTATTTTGTGATGTAGATATCTTTAATATACGATATTTTAAGCTAAACCGTTAAAGTCATTCTTGAGAAAAACACAGTTTTAACAAAAAGTTCCATATAAAGGTTGGTTTGTGGTGGAGAGTTTTCTTGAAAATCTTCGTGTCGCATCCTTGGAACATACTAAGGATAAATACCATGTTCAGTATTTAACGGTCCTTTCGTTTTTGAGATGTACTGTCCACAGGCACACACACACGGATATTTTTCTAAAATTCCTTTCTTCGGACTCAAGGGACCTTAAAGCATATATTTTGCGTGAAATCTCGGCTAAAATTTTTTGGGTGGAATATAATACCATCTTTATCCACCATACACGTTCCACATACTGGCTAGAGCAGTTAAAAGTAATTTTTGGAAAAATCGATGTGTGTGTGTGTGTGTGTGTGGGCAGCAAAAAGCCGGTTTAATACTATAATTTGTATACAAATTCAGTTTCTTCCGGGAATGCGATACGAGGATTTTAAAGAAGGTCTCATACCCCAATTACCCTTTGCATGGAAAACTTGGATTTTCTCAAAAATGCCTCTAACGATTTGGATTAAAGGATAGATATTTCCATGACAACTGAAATGTATATCTTGAATTTTCTGGGGATAGCCTCACTTTTGTATTACTGGTTAACCGTAAGAGATAGACAAAAAGTATGCCATTTTAATAGTTAACCGTTTACGAGATAATCCTGGTTCTATATTTCAATTTTAAAGTACTTAAAACTTCACTCAGAGAGTAAGTCATCCTTCGTCTCATCTCTCGTTTGTTTTGCTATTAACCTTGCAAAGAGAACCAAATTTAAAAAGGATACGTAGAGTCAAACTGAAAAATTTAACGACATAGCCGGGGTATAATCGCGGATCTCCCGGTCTCTAGGCGGTTGCTCTACCACTGAGCTACCATAGTAACATGCCGGCATAGCACTAAATTGCATAACTGACTCGCATATTTAGTGCCATGCCGGTATGTTGCCATGGTAGCTCAGTGGTAGAGCAACTAACTAGAGACCGGGAGATCCGCGGTTTAAATCCCGGCTGCACCGTTGAATTTTCAATCTGACTCTGCTTATCCAAATGCAGTCCTGCACACGGCTTGTGTGAAAAAACAAATCAATAGGAATTACAATTGTTTCACATAGCATCCAGCTTTTGAAAAGATTTGATAATCTGTTTTCTATTTTCCTTCAACTTACAAGGAAGCAAGTAATGAGATAAGTTTTGCTAATGTTTATCGTGATTAGCATTGTGCCGATAAAAGAATATTTTCTTTGCAGAACAAGTGGAGAAATGTATGAATGGTATTCACCATAGGTTTTCCATAATAAACTAACAATCGCCCTCCGTGGTGTAATGGTTACCATGCTAACTTCTTGCGGAGGACGATGGCTTTTTTCGGGCGTAAATATCCTTAGCATGGGAAGGGAAGTTGGTCCGGTGTCGTAGATTTACGGCACGTAAAAGAACCTCAAACCTGATAGAGAGGCCCCTGAGCAAAATTAAGCGATCTTACAAGCCCAGTATAGAATGGGACGCTGAGAACCACAGCAGTTAAAGAGCTTCCATAAATAACACGTCATATTTTTTTAATGAACTAATATAAATTCTAAACTTCAATAAAATGCATTATTTGTTACAATTGGTGCATTTAAATTATGAAATAACTGAAGGAATGAATGGACACATCGTATTTTTTAATAGAACTTGCCCAAATTTAAAAAAAAAATCTCAAAAACCTATTTTCCAATTTTTTTCATACTCAAGTGCTTGCAATTGTTTACTTATTTGTTTAAAATATTTTTGCTGCCTCTAAAATTCACATTAAAATGACCATTTACCGTTTTCGAAATAATGTTACATTTTAAATTTTTTAAACATCAAAGGTTTTGGGGAGTACAAAAAGTAATTGTTTATGCAGTAATTGGTGTTTAATATAACAAATGTGATATGATAGATCTATTTTAAGCTCATTTACTGTAAAAGTTGAATTTTGGATGTGCAGGTTTTTAAAAAAGCATCGCTAGAATCATTTTTTATAAGCAATAAGTATAGACAGTGTTATTTTTAAATCTAGTAATCATGCAACATAGAATTTTGAAATATGACATCAATGTAATAGCTATTGTGTGTAATAAGAGGTATACATTTTAGACATCTTAAATTATGTGTAGATTCCAAATTTAACAGACACATTACCTGAAATGTCTTTTGAAAACATTCTGCTGTATTCCATACACATGAGCTATCTGTAACCTATCTACCTAATTACCTATTCTGTAACACACCCTTTTTACAAACCTTACTCGTCTAACTACTTCATGCTAATCAAGGTAAACATTGTGTTGTAATTACTTAGTTTCGTATAAGTAGAAAGAAAGTAGGCTAAAGGGAAAATCAAATATTTTAAAAGCTGGTTACAATGTGACTGATACTCGTTCTTTTTTATGGCTAGAGCCGGCAAATTCCTTTACGAGAAAAGTTTAACAATTTTAAAATTTAAACCAATAACAAGGAATAATTCGTAAATGGTTAACTATATAAAATGTATAGGACAAAAATTGGATATTTAACGAGATTTACATTTTTGTGAGGTAAATTTTTGTCTATCTATTACGATTAACCAGTTATACAAAAATTATTCATGTGTAGGACAGGAGTTAGAATTAAACTGAACGGAAACCAGGAGATCTGTGATTCAAAACACGGCTACAGCAAATAATTTTTCAGTCTGACATCACCTGTTAATCATAATTTTTGATTAATCAAATAATGATAATATATATACATATATATAGATAGATAGAAAGAATTAAAATTTTGTAAAAATATTTACTTAACTAAGTAGAAAAAAAGGTGGTGTATCTGTGTAATTTGACCAAAAATTGTGAAAAACTCAAAAATATTTTATTTCACATTAAAATAATATGAACTATAAACTTTAAGAGCATATACATATATATATTTTTTCCCACTTTGGGCACTTTAACTACCAACGAACTGCAGCATAGAATGTGCAGGCGCATGCTTATTAAAAGTTAGTTCCAACGTTAAACCTATGTTTTCTTGCAAGTTGCTCCTCATGATGCAACTGCTTGCTAATTTGTTTTAAAACTTTTATACTATCTAATAAAAGTACATAAATGGTCATACAGTTTCCCTTGGTAATACTCCAATTTTGACAAGCAAATTATTACATTTTTTAAAGATCCAAAGTTTTAGGGAGTACAAAAAATAAAGCTTTGTACAACAAAATTTGTGTTATTAAAACAAATATGGTATGATAGATCTGTTTGTAAACTCATTTCCTGTAAAACTTACAGTTTTTAATAATTTAACACATGGCTCAATTTTATTAGGCAATAAAATTATCATATAAATAAACATGCCATCCAGGATTTTGACACATGGCAAAAATATTATGTGTGACAGCTGATATACATTTCAATAAGCTTTCTTACATACTGCAGATTTTCCAAATTTCACATGTGCATTGCCTTATATCTGTAGCATTAAAAGTTTTGACATCACATTATCACTTAGATGTTCCCTCAATAGCAGTTAAAACTCAACGAGAAGAATGAAACTACCTAATTTTTATGAGTTATAAGTGTAGACAGAGTTACTAATTTTTGAAGTCCAAACCCAGGACAAATGCCGGTTTTCATTTGCTACACATCTAGAACATTTGCTGCAGGACGTTAATTTTCCACTGGTCACCAATTTTATGTTTCTCATAAATAACTAATTATGCACTTTATAGTGTTAGTTAATCATTTTTACATGACCGAATATCTTTTCGAGTAGCCAGAGTTGGATATTTCATAAAAAAGTCTGATGTGTTGCACATACAAACAAAAGATTTTGTTTTATCATACTAATCGAGGTAAACATTAACAGAATTGGTGTCATTACTTGCTTCCTTGAAAGGAGGAGGGAAATAAGGGCATACGTTAGGCTAAAGCGATACTTAAATCTTTAACAGTTAATCATATGTGCAACAGGTGAGGTTCGTTTCGCTTTGCATGGTCCTGTTTGAGAAAAGTTGAGTAGTTTAAAATTGAAACAAATAACAATATATATCTCGAAAACGGCCAAATCTACAAGAAAAACGTGTATGACATAAATTGTGTAGTTTTAACGAGATCTACATTTTTGGAGTGGTAAGTTTTTGTCTATTTCTTACATTTAACCATTATGCAAAATTTTGCAAAAGTCATCTAGAACAAAGGATCTTCACAAGCTATTCCCAGAAAATTAAAAAAATACATTTTAATTGTCATGTAAAAATCTTTAGTATACAATATTTTAATAAAAATCGTGAGAGCCATTTTTGAAAAAAATAATTTTCGAAATTTTTTCCATGTAAAGGGTAGTTGGAAGGGGTATTTTTACATATCTTCGTGTCGCATCCTTGGAGGATACCGAACTTAAATACCAAGTTTGGTATTTTACGGACTTTTCGTTTTTGAGTTATGCTGTTCATAGATACACACACGGCACGTTTACTAAAAATGCTTTTATGGACTCAGGGGAGCTCAAAACATGTATTTTTGGTGAAATCTCGGGTGCAATACAATACCTTCTCTATACACAATGTACTTAGTATGTGTAGATAAAGTAAAAATGGAACATAAAATAAAGATTCTCCTACACATAAACGGAAACAAATAATCACATATTTATGGTTTCACATAATTTAGTAATATAAGAAGCAGGGAACTTTAAATCCTATAATCTATATGAAGCATCATGTACAGCTGCTTTGTGCTTATCTGGGTCAAGATTATGTTCAGTATCTCATCTGAAGAACAGAACATACTCCATTAGCACTGTGAACGCTGCACACGTTTAGGAGTTTCTCGTTAAATGTACATTTTTTTTCCATGACGATTTCACAAACACAAAGTAAAATATCCTTGCATCTAGTAAAACACAACACTCTGAACGACACCTACTAAATACTGATCATGCTTATCGCAAGCAATAGTACTTGGATAAAAATTCGCGGAAAACAAAAACCAAACACGGCGTCATTGGTCTAAACAAACAAACTGCGCCATTTAGTCGTCATATTGAGCAATATTTACAACAGAAAATTCTACCCAACTTTTTTCGCCAAATACAAAGAAAATTGTTAAATTTACCATAATTGCAATACTATGTTTTATGTTTGAAAACCCGGCAATGTAAGGAAACCAGGACAGTCGGGTCCAATTCCGCCTGCCAATGTTAAAAATGGAACTAATGCTGATCAGTCTGTCTGTTGTTTCCTGGCAGCTACTTCTTATTCTCTTCTCTCCTTCTTCTCCACCCCCCTCTCCTCCGCATCCTCCTCCTTGTTATTCTCTTCTCACCTTCTTCTTCTCCACTCCCTTCTCCTTCTCCTCCACCTCCTTTTTATTCTCTTCTCACCTTCTTCTCCACACCCCTCTCCTTCTCCTCCACCTCCTTCTTATTCTCTTCTCTCCTTCTTCTTCTCCACCCCCGCTCTCATTCTCCTCCACCTCCTCCTTGTTCTTCTCCACCTTATTCTTCTCCACCTCCCTCTCCTTCTCCTCCACCTCCTCCTTGTTATTCTCTTCTCACCTTCTTCTCCACTTTCTTCTTCTCCACCTTCTTCTTCTCCACCCCTTCTCCTTCTCCACCACTTCCTCCTTGTTATTCTCTTCTCACCCTCCTCTTCTCCACCTCCCTCTCCTTCTCCGCCACCTCCTCCTTGTTATTCTATTCTCACCTTCTTCTTCTCCACCTTCTTCTTCTCCACCTTCTTCTTCTTCTTCTTCTTCTTCTCCACCCCCTCTCCTTCTCCTCCTGATTTTCTTCTCTCCTTCTCCTCCACCTCCTCCTTTTTATTCTTTTCTCACCTTCTTCTTCTCCACCCCCTCTCTTTCTCCTCCACCTCCTCATTCTTATTCTCTTCTCACCTTCTTCTTCTCCACCCCCTCTCCTATTCCGCCACCTCCTCCTTGTTTTTCTCTTCTCCACCTCCTCTCCTTCTCCTACACCTCCTGCTTCTTATTCTCTTCTCACCTTCTTCTTCTCCACCCTCTCTCCTTCTCCTCCACCTCCTCCTTATTCTCTTCTCACCTTCTTCTCCACCTTCTTCTTTTCCATCCCATCCTGCTTCTCCTGTACCTCCTCCTTCTTATTCTCTTCTCCACCTTCTTCTTCTCCACCTCCTCTCCTTCTCCTCCACCTCCTCCTTCTTATTCTCTTCTCACCTTCTTCTTCTCCACCCACTCTCTTTCTCCTCCACCTTCTCATTCTTATTCTCTTCTCACCTTCTTCTTCTCCACCCCTCTCCTTCTCCGCCACCTCCTCCTTCTTATTCTCTTCTCACCTTCTTCTTCTCCACCCCCTCTCCTTCTTCTCCACCTCCTCCTTCTTATGCTCTTCTCACCTTCTTCTCCACCTTCTTCTTTTCCATCCCATCCTGCTTCTCCTGTACCTCCTCCTTCTTATTCTCTTCTCTCCTTCTTCTCCATCTTCTTCTGTTCCACCCCCATCTCCTTCTCCTCCACCTCCTCCTTCTTATTCTCTTCTGTCCTTTTTTCTCCACCCTTTTCTTTTGTTCCACCCCATCTTCTTCTCCTCCACCTCCTGCTTCTTCCGCCGGTTCTTCTTCTTTTCCTCGTCCTCCTTCTACCTCTCATTCTCCTTCTGCTCCTCCTCCTTCATCGTCTTGTTCTTCCTCTTCCTCCGTTTCCTTCTCGTTCTTCTGCTCTACCTGCCTAACCTTATACTTACAAAAGCCTATTCTACTATTTAAGCCATGCTAATCAACACAAACATTAAAAAAATAGTATTATTATGTATTTCCTTGTAGTTAAGGGAATGTATTAAGCTAAAGCCGCAGTAAATCTTTTAAAAACTGGTTCATGAATCCCAAAGCTGGTCCCATTGAAACTCAGTTCTGTCAACATTGTCAGAAGTAAACAATGAAAGCGAATGACAACTTTCCATTTGAGAAATATATGAATATTGGAAAACTTTTACCAATAACAAGGAACATCTCGAAATGGTAAATCCTACAAAAAATCTGTAATGTGTTTATTTGTACATTTAACATTTTATTCATCTCTTACGGCTTACCAGTTCTACAAAAGCAATCAAGCATGAAGAGGGCTTCAGAGGTTATTTCCAGAACTATCAAGATATAAATTTTATTTAGATTTTTTTTAATATATGACATTTTAACCAAAACCATTGCACCATTTTTGAAAAAATCGAATGTTTCGAAAAATCTTCCATATAAAGGGTAAATTAGTGTTGGGGATTTTGTTGATAGTCTTCGTGCGCATCCTTGGAAGATACTGAAAAAAGTACCAAGTTTTGCATTTAACCGAATATTCGTTTTTTATTTAAGTTCTTCACACTTGGTACACGTAACTTTTTCTAAAAATGTTTCTTCGGGATTCGGGAGATCTCAAAATATGTATTTTCGGCGAAATCTCAGTATACATTTAGGATGGTTACAATATCTTCCGCACCTATATGAACAGTGTACATAGTAGGGAATGTAAAATGCTTTGTTTCTGGATTCAGGTGGTCTCAAAACATGCATTTCCGGTGAATCCTCGGTATTGTTTGGGTGGGATACAATATTTTCTCTATGCACAACATATATTGTACGTAGTAGAGAAACAAAAAAACTGACGCGTTAAATTTACATGACTTTCTCTACTTATTCTCAAACAAATTATTCTTATAAAAGCTTATGCTATTTAGTTCATGCTAATCGAGATAAAAATTAACAGAAATAGCCTTATTACTTATTTTCTTGTAGTCGCAAACGAAATAAGTGATTACACTAGGAAAAAACGATAGTCATCTTTTCTGTCATCCATTTTATTGTCACTTCATATCACCCATTCCTCACTTTCATATCAGGGTTCTCTCTGATCCAAAGACCCTCCTCCTCAACAGACATCTCACCACGACTTGTAAGTCCTAAAAGTAGGAGGGTAAACAAATAAAAGGGAAGGAATAATGGAAAAGAATAATAATAATGTAATTACTTGTAAAAACTTGCACTGAATGTAAGTATGCAACTGAAGGCAGCGTTAGGCATCACGTGCTACACGGTTCGGATGGATACAGCCTTCCTTAGCCATTCCCCATGGGCGCACTCGCTAAGTGCCTAGCTTTGGTGCTTCGTGACGCAGGGGATCGTATGTTCAAACCCTGCCTCGTGTGTGTGTGTGTGTGTGTGTGTAGGACAATGAATGCATTATTAGGCATCACGTGCTACCCGTTTGCGATGGATACAACCTTCCTTTGCTGCTCCCGATGGGCGCTTTCGCTAAGTTCTTAGCTTTGGTGCTTCGTGGCACAGAGGATCGTGAGTTCAAGTCCCGCCTCGGTTACGGGTGTAAAAAATAAAATAAAAAATCTGTATGAAAACCCTGAAATCTAATTTCTACAACCAGGGCTAATATGCCAGACTTTTAAACATTTATTTATATTCATACAGCACACACATTAGCGTGTGTGTATGTGTGCAACTGAACGCAGTGTTAGGCATCACGTGCTTCTCGTTTGGGAAGGATACAGCTTTCTTTGCCGTTCCCTGGCCACGCTCACTAAGTGCCTAGCTTTGGTGCTTCGTGGTGCAGGGGATCGTGGGTTCAAGTCTCGCCTCGGTCACGGGTGTTTGTGTTTGTGCTCGTAACTGTGTATATGTGTACCTGTAAGTAACATGAAGAAAACAAATAGGAAACAAACAGAAACGTAAGGAAAATGAAGAGTGAAAAGAAAAGGAAATGTGGTGTGTTACATTCACATGACTTCCTCTACCTAGCCTTTTACAAACTATTGCAACAAAACCTTATCCTGCTATCTACAACATGCTACACGAGATAAACATTAACACAATTACTACTTAGTTCCTAATAAACAGAAGGGAGATAAAGGTATACACTAGGCTAAAGCGATAGTCAGACCTTTATAAAACCGATTGAAAAATTCCCACAACACGAAATCTCAAAAGTACTTTGGAAATGTGCCAACATATTTATAAAGTATTATAAGTATGCTTGTGGAATTGAAAACATTTCTCATACAGCTTTTATTTGCTTTCAGATAATTCAGCCATGAAAAGATTAAGAGTCAGATCTGCTGCGAAAAAGTACAGAAAACGTGTACGTTTTCAGGTAAGGACATGTCTGCATTTATTTTGTGATTTTGGATGCTATTTCTGCTTCACTTTTATAACACACACACACACAACTCGACGTGTCCACCAGAACCAGTAAGAATTCTAACCTATTTGGATAAAATGTTAGAGATATTTGTTTAGTTATGTAATAAGATTGTCTCTTATACCTCAATGAGCTAACAAGTACGCGATCCATCGTTAATGTGGCTCCTTGAGGTGACGCATCTATGAAATTGAATAGATAATTGTGAAACATTGCTTTGTTTTCGTAAAAATAATATGAATTCCAAACATTAAGAAAAGATATAACCTTTTACACATAGCGCATTTGAACCATCAATTAACTGAAGATATAAATGGACAGGCGCATGGATGTTAAATAGGCACACTCAAATTTAAAGCTACTTTTCAAATCCTTTTGTAACAGCTTTTCATACTCAAAACGCTCCATAGAATGCCATTTTTATCAATATGTTTCAATCTATTTTTACTCCTTCTCAAAAGCATGTTAAAGGATATGACCATGTAGCCAAATTTATACCATTATTTAAAAAAAATTGCCAAAACTTTTCGTACCCATAACGCTCCTTACGATGCCATTTGTTACCAATTTGTTTTGTTTTACTGCCTCTCAAAAGCACATTAAAAATTATATTTTTTCGTACATATGCTCAAATTTTCAAAACTAAATTATGAGATTATAAAACATATAGAGTTTCCAAGAGTACAAAAGTAATCTTTCTGCCGCAATTATGGATTATTTTGAAACAAAAATAATACAAAGTGGTTCACCTGTCCCTTATTATTTTTGGAGATAGGCAACACTTTATACTCTGAAAGCAATCAGGTCGAAATTACAGTGCTTATGGCCTTTCATTAACCATGTAAATCTAGCCTGCTCTTCATCGGAAAATAGACCTTAGCAGCAATAGTTACGTCCATTCCAAAAACATGCGCTTAATAACTTTGTTATAGTATATGTCATATCAATAGGATCGTTGTCATACGTTCTACAACGTAAATTATAATAGATAAAGGCTAAATGAACGGCTTAAGCTACAAAAAGGAGTCAACAACAGTTATAAAGAGATCAGGAGCGGAGAGGGAGACATGTGTGACACTATACCTACAAGTTTTGAAGGGGCAAGCGAGCGTAATGATTGTAGCTCAACTGGTTAATTTCATGTACCCGTATCCTTTCCAGCGTGTCAGCTGTTCAAGTCCCACAGTCTGCGTGCACTTATTTTCTCCATTATGTATTATCCATCGAGGTGCAAAGTAGTTCAATGTTTGTCTCTCTAATAATTTTAGGAGCAAACAAACATGTATACGAATGAAGAACAAACGACTGTTTATTTTACGTATTCTTCAGTCTTCGATCCTTAATTTTTTTTGTAATTATTTTGAAAAAGTAACTTCACTAAGACTTTAAATAATAAAGGAAAATTTCAAAACGTATAACATTAATAAAAACAATTTCAAAATATTAGAACACGTAACATGTTATCGATTGTTCATTGTAGTTAGAGAATATTTTGATCAACATTTTGGTGGCTGCTACCCTCGGTGGGTTAGCGAATACTACCTGTAGATACTTAGCTCTAGACATGCCCCATCAGATAAAAATGCACGAAGGAAAATATGCATTGATAGTTTTGTTAAGGTATGGGCATTAAACCTAATTTTCCTTTCAGCTGAAAGCATTGCTGACTACCTATGTTATTTCTAAAACATTGTAATAATACCTGCACATTTAGAGGAACTGGATGCTCAGAATACTCATTTTCATTTGTGTTTCCTGTAACTGGACCGATTAAGTTAGAATAAACGTAAATAAAGAGAACAACAAAAAAGAAACAAATAAGCAAGTTAAAAAAATGTTCCGATATCCCATCCAGCTTTGTGTCAAAATCAAGAAGAAATAAAGCGGGGAAAAACCTGTTCATGTTTTGACAAGATTCAAACCTGAATTGAGCAGCTTGAAACTCACATTAACTGACACGTTAATTAAATACGCTACTGTACAGCTATAGCTTACAGAGCCAAAGTCTATAGTGTTGGTGTGCAGAAGATGAGTCTCGGGAACGATGTTTTCTGGTTAAGCTGTAACTGTGGGTTGCATAAAACCAGAGAATAAGGGACCTTGTATAGTAGATGCATTAGCAAACTTATTTACAACAGAACTTGAATTTTTGAAGTGATTATTTTTAAACATGTGTAGATCGTTGCATTTCTATTACAACAGTATATTTAGACAGTAAATTATTTTTATTTAAATAATCATTCAAGTTAGAATTTTGAAGCATGCAAAAATATCTCTGTTATTATGGGTAACAACTGATATAAATTTCATTAAGGTCTCTTCCACATTGTGAACTTCCTAAATTTCACAGAAGGGTTGTTCTAAGGGGACAGATCAGTGAACAGTGCAGAGAAATAATTAAAAACAAACAAACTAATGTGATAAACATTTGTAGAATTGGTTCATACATATTTACTTATTGGTACATGGATATAGGGGAATGCAGCATGTTTAATGGATATTCAAATCCTTTATCAGGCGATCACTATGTTATGACTTTGAAACTTGGTTCTTTTCCACGATTACGAAAAGAATCAAATAACGACTTCCGAGCTGAGAAAATATAAGTACTGAAAGTTCAAACCAATAATAATTAATTTGTTGGAAATGGTTAAAACCACAGAAAATTATATTGCAACGACAGCCAAAGTCCGCCTCGCTCAAAGGTACTGCTGCTTAAAGTACTCTAAAATAGTGTACGGACACAATATCAGGGAAAACAAAGACCCTTGTGCGCTTCCTTCAACGTTATTTATCCTACTTCCAGAGAAACCAACTCTGATGGATGAAAGCTGATTTCCCGTAATGTCTATTACTGGAGTTTCAGCAGCCCCACTACGAAGCTATATGAGTGAGACCGTCATTGTCGAGAGTGAGATGAAAGTCAATATAATGAATGACGAATGTTAAGGTAGTGAAGTAAACACACTAACTCAGTTATTTAATGTATCAGGAATGTAACGTGTTGTATTACATTGAATGCCTTGTTGACATACAGAGTAAGTTTACCAGAAACTGTTGCTCTCATTTGTTACAATATACATTTTGAGATTTTGCTATATGCATTTTTAATTTCTTTACACCTACTATATATAGTGTATAGAGAAGGTATTGTTTTTTTTTTGGTAGTGTTTAACGCCCGCTTTAACTACTAATGGCACCGCAGGCGGTGACACTGATGATACATGAATGATGATGGAGCAACAGTGGAATGCGATGATGGGGAAAACTGGAGTACCCGGAGAAAACCCGCCCCAGCGCCGCTTTGTCCACCACAGATCTCACATGCGGTCGCTTGGGGTCGAACCCCGGCCGTCTAGGTGAGAGGCTAGTGGTCTAACCACTCGGCCACGGCGCGGCCAGAAGGTATTGTGTTGCACCCAAAGTTCGATACCGAGATTTCACCGAAATACGTATGTATGTATTCTCTGCAATTGGGTACTGCCCGGAGGCAGAGTTAAATGTACAAAATTCACTTACAATAATAATGTTAAGTTAAATTAAGAATAGTAATCTAACATATTATATATACATGTTTTTTTTTTTTTAAATGTCTAACTACTTATGTCAATTACCAGCTAGTTTATAAACAGTTATTATGAAGACTCAACATTAATAGTATTATATACATTAATAATAATATACACTAATACAGTTTTTGAGATCCTTAATTACTTCACAATATTTACTCATATTAACTAACATTTACTATCTTAAAATTAACCCTAAGCTTCTTTAAGGTCAGAGGGCAGCCCTGCAAGGCTGCGACAGGGAATTCATTCCATTCTTCAATGGTCCTAATAACAAAAGAAAATATTCCTAAGGCGGTTCTGTACCTTCTACCCTTAATTTTATACAAATGATCGTTTCGTCCGTAGTATGCTGGGTTTTCTAACCTCTTTCTAACGTCCACCCATGCATTTAAACCAGTATAAGCTTTAAATAGTGCGACTAACCTATGAGTTTTACGCCTAACCTTTAGCGGCTCCCATTTATTCTCTTCGCCTTTCGTAAGTCCGAAATCTTTACCTCTCTTTATGAATTTAACCGTCGTCGCTGTATCTTTTCCAGCGAATCAGTTTGATTAGCCCTGTATGGGTCCCAGCGTGATACTCCATATTCCATAACCGGCCGCACTAAGGCCTTGTAGGAAATTTCCCTGGACTTTGCGCTCCCCTTCTTCAGTGTTCTCATTACGAAATGCAATGTCTTCCACGCTTTCTTAGATGTAGAATATATCTGATATTTCCATCTGGCATTACTTGACAAGCACACTCCCAAATATTTGCAGCTGTCCACCTGTGGAATTTGTTCCCTGCCCATATGCTTATAGCTATAAAGAACGTTCCCCTTAGTACGACTAAAAACAATTGAATTACTTTTCTTAGAATCAAATGCCATTTTGTTTGCGGCGGCCCACCTAGTTATTTTATTTAGGTCATCCTGAAGAGCCGTTCTTGCATAGTATGTCAAATCTTATT
The DNA here is from genome assembly GCA_030762935.1 of Hymenopus coronatus. NCBI lineage: Eukaryota > Metazoa > Arthropoda > Insecta > Mantodea > Hymenopodidae > Hymenopus > Hymenopus coronatus. The sequence continues at coordinate 531,993,181 of CM060900.1, read as the reverse complement.
GTAAATAACACAATCGTCTGCGAACATTCTAATCTGACATTTAATGTTTATAGTTATATCATTAACAAAGATAAGAAAAAGTAACGGACCCAACATCGAGCCTTGGGGCACGCCCGAAATTACAAATCCCTTTTCAAGTAGTTCTTTACCTACTCTTACTCTTTGTGTCCTTCCTTTCAAAAAATGTTCTATCCACGATATTACGCGATTATCGATTTCTGTTTTTACTAGCTTTGGGATGAGTAAATTATGCGGCACCTCAAAATTTTAGAAAAGTCTATCACCACTGTATAATTCCTTCCCCCTGCATCCACCTCCTCTGCCAAATTCTGAAATAATGAGGTTATTTGACTTTCACACGAGAGTTTTCCGGTAGAGCACAGCTATCAATTGACATATTAAACAAGAGCATTAGATAGGGCATTATAGCTTCTCCCCCTATTTTTAAAATTTCTGTAAGTATACTATCCGGTCTACTCGATTTTCCATTCTGTAGCAGCTTGATTATTTTCCGTAATTTGGATGTCATTATTTGAAAAAGCGGTTCTCCACCATTCCCAATTTCCTGTTCAAAATTATAATTCAATTTATGAAAAACCAATACAAAATGCGAATTTAATATGTTGGCTTTGTCCTTATCATTTGCGCCAGCAATTCCATTAGCTTTAAAGACCGGTATGTCCTCTATATTACCTCTGCGTCTCACGTAATTGTCAAACGTTTTCCAGACATTATTCTTCCCGTTAAGGATTTTTCTAAGAAGGTTCCTGTGCTTGCAACTTTTCGTCTTGTAATTGCTTGGTTAGGTGTTTAAATGTGTTAAAATTCCATTATGATTTTCTCCTTTTGTGATACGCGTGGCTTGTCTCCCTTTTAAGTGACCTTATACGTTTTGTACAAAACCCTGGATCGGCGTTACTTTTTAAAACTTTAAAGAGTACTTGTTTAATTATTGCTTCCGAGGTGAGAGTTTTGAAATTAGCCCAGGCTTTATTGACACTCATGGCAGATTGTACAAATTCCCCATATCGTTGGTGCAGAAAGGTTTGGATATCAGCCCCGTCCGCTCTCTGGAATTTCCAGGTAATTGTCCATTGTTCTGTTTCAAACCGGTTTGTTCGTCCCTTCTAGTTTACTTCTAATTGCACACAATGATGGTCACTGATACCTGGTAAAGCCTTGCATGCAGAAAACAAAGGCTCAGGCCTGTTTTGAGATCTCCTGAATAACATAAAGCATTTTTAGAAACATGCCCGTGTGCGTGTCTGTCTGTCTGTCTGTCTGTGACTGTGCATAGCTCAAAAACAAAAATTTGGTTAAACACCAAACTTGGTAATTAAGTTTGGTATCTTCCAAGGATACAACATGAACATTTTCAAGAAATTTCCCCATCCCAAGATACCCTTTACATGGGAAATTTTTCGAAAATTTTGATTTTCTCAAAGCTGGCTGAAACGATTTTAATTAAAATACCACATATTAAAGCATTTCCCCCCTCAAATAAAATGTATGTCTTAAACTTTCTGGGAATGGCTTCCGAAGACCTATTTGTTCTGGATGGATTTTGCTGAATTTTGCATAATTAGTAAGCCTTAAGATGTAGACAAAAACTGGTTACAAAAATGTAGATGTCGTTTAAACACACAACTTTTGTCATATACATTTTTTTCGTGGAGCTGACCGTTTTCGAGGTATTCCTTGTTATTAGTTTTAGTGTTAAAATACTTAAACTTTTGTGATGCAGGAACCTGTCAACTCCTGGCCACGCAAAAATGGATTCTAATCATACTGCAACCACATTTTAAAACACATGACTGTCGCTTTAGCCTAGTGTGTTCCCTTATTTCCATTCTACTTATAAGGAACTAAGTAATAGGATAATTTATGTTAGTGTTTATCTCGATTAGCATGATTTGGATAGGAGAATAAGCTTACTACAAATAATTTGTTACATTGATGTAGAGAAAATCATATGGATGGAACACATCTGATTTTTTTGTAGTAGGATGTCAGCTATCTCGTACGGCTTATCAGTTCTTGAAAAAAATCACTGAAAATGAAGAAGACTTCAAACGCTATTTACAAAGAGTTCAATATGTCTTTCACTTACATGAAAATAACTAAAAAAATATTATATTTAAGAAAATCGTTTGAGTGATTTTTGATATATCAAAGTTTCCAAATGGTTTATATTAAAAAAAAAAAAAAAAAAAAACACCATACTTTGTCTTAAAAGAATTTTCTTGAAAACTTTCGTGTAGCAACCTTGGAAGATGCAGAAGCTAAATTCCAAGTTTGGTATTTAACCAAATTTTCGTTTTTCGTTCACACACATACACACACAATCACTCACACATTCACACACACACACAAAACGCGCGTGGAAGTTCATCTAAATATGCTTTTGTTTTAATTCAGGGAATATAAAAGCGCTAGACTGAAAGGACCAGAAGTTGATTTTGTGGTGCACAAAGCAGGAGCGGGTTTTCTCCGGGTTCTCCGGTTTCCCCGTCAACATATTCTACAGGTGCTTCAACTTCATTCAATGTACCATCAGTGCCATCGCCTGCGGTGTTATTGTAGTAAAAGCGGGCGTTAAACCGAAGGTGGTTCCCGATACGACGGTCTCTCAAAGACAAGAGTTGTAAACCTCAATAGAACCTAAACCACTATACTGCCGAAGACTGGCGGTTGGTCCTTCAAGTTTGAAGCAGATGACAAGCAAGTGAGGTGAACAGGAAATGATAAACAAGAAATTTTGGGGATGTAATGTACTTTCCCAGGGTTCTCCTGGTGACCTGGGGAAACCCCGTAAAAACTTGTGGGTCAGGAACACCGGCTACGGGAATCAAACTTGCGAGCTATCAAATACGCGACTCACATTTTATCGGGGGGCCGTCATTCTTGCTGCCACCTATAGAAAAAGTAAAGGGTAAAGTGCCATAACCCTGCGGGACACCTCACGCACTGCGACTTATGTGGCTCTGCTGTGCGCTAACACCCCCCAAGAGAAAGGAATGAAGTGAGAATACAACTGGAGGTCGCGGGGCACCGGCACACAGTACACAGAAACGCGCGCCAGTCTCTAAAACAGTGGCAAAGTGTTATTCATTTCGGCGCCAGGTTCCACTGTCCAGCCGCCAACACCAAGGGGACGCCGACTGACAGGCCACAAAGACGCGTGGAAGTCCCTAACACAGTGGCAGAGGTTATTCATCTCGGCGACAGATTCCGCTGTGTGTTGCCGCCACACAAAGGAACGCCGGCACCGGACTGGCCACAGAGACGCGCAGAAGATCCGCTGTGCAGTCGCCAAAAACACAGGGCGCAGGCAAACAGACCACGGAGACGTGCGGAAGTCCCTAACACAGTAGCAGAGGGTTATTCATCTCGGCGCCAAGATCCGCCGTGCAGTCGCCTCACCATGGGACGCCGGCGGAGAACTGGACACAGAGACGTGCGGAAGTCCTTAACACAGTAGCAGAGGGTTATTCATCTGGGCAAAAGGTTACGCCCTGCTGCCGCCAACATTGCGAGGCGCAGGCAGACAGGTCACAGAGGGACGCGGAATTCCTTAACACAGTAGCAGAGGGTTATTCATCTAGGCAAAAATTTACGCCCTGTTGCCGCCAACATCGCGAGGCGCAGGCAGACAGGTCACAGAGAGACGCGGAAGTCCTTAACACAGTGGCAGAAGGTTATTCATCTCGAAGTCAGGATCCGCCCTACAGCCGCCAACATCAAGGGGCGCTGGCAGACAGACCACAGAAACGCATGGAAGTCCCTAAGGCTTTGGCAGAGGGTTATTCATCTCGGTGCTAGGTTCCACTGTCCAGCCGCCAACATCACGGGGCGCCGACAGACAGGCCATAGAGACGCGCAGAAGTTCCTAACACAGTGACAGAAGGTTATTCATCTCGGCGACAGGTTCCACTGTCCAGCCGACAACACCAAGGGGACGCTGGCAGACAGGCCACAGAGACGCGCGGAACTTCCAAATTTATGGTTACGGTTTATGCTACGAGCACAAGTCTGGCATAACTGGAGGAGTGTTATAACCCTATTGCAACAAGGGAGACGTCACACCTTCGGTTGCGAGATGTGCTGAAAATATGTTTGGGCGAGATAGGCTATCAAGTGCACAGATGGCTCTCTCTCTCTCTGATAGTATAACAGTGTTGCCATATTCTTGGAAATTTGTCACGGACGAAGGAAATATATGCAAAAATTTAGTCTTGTGAGAAAAACGGAAACTTAGCGTATAATTTTAAAAATGGTGGGGGAATATGTTAAGGATTTCTCAGATAGGTGAGCTCTGAAAGAAGATATTCAAACATGTATAGTGCACACTAACAGAGGCAAATGTATCTCGGACTAAGCTTAAGAAAGCACATATCACATGATACAACGTTATTTCCCCATGTCCAGTCTCACCAACCCCTGCTGTAGGGTCGGTCTCGGTGGTTCAGTTGGGCAGGCAATGGCCTTCTGTGCCCAAGTTGCAGGTTCAAACCTGGCCCAGAGATCAATTTTAAGTGAGCTTAAAAGTGACTGACCATTTCAGTAGATTTACTGGAATATAAGACAACTCTTTCGGAACACCGGCGTTGTTGATATAATCCTGGTAATTAACAAGATGGTTAACAAACAAATATTTAATTAATTTCCAGCTGTGGCTTTCCACTCTTTACAAGCTTCTATGTGCCAGCATCTGCTTCAATTTGCAAAGAGAGCAGCTTTAGAAATAGGATGTTTGTGTTATCCGTCCTGTTTGCGCAGCGATAGCGCGTGTGCCTCTGGAGGGGTGATCCGTGTTCGATATCCGGTACCAGCTTTGGGATGTTCTCACTGATGGGAGGACTAGCAGTGTCCTTTAATTCCGCGGAAGGGTAAAGGAGGGTTGGCGCCGAAAGAAGTAAGCGAGAAAGTTTCAAACAAGAAAATATTCAAGACCAGTGGCTAACAACAGTTTCCGAAAAACGAATTCAAATGTTCACGCGGAATAATAACACAGGAACCAAACCCTATATGAAACAGAAAAAATAGCTAAACGGTTTGCAAAAGCTAGCCGCCAGGAATCGTTTGTTGTTTCAACAAGGTGGTCAGGAAACGTAACAAAGTGGAACAGATCACAGTCCAGTAAGGAAAGAGGCTGTTGGGTTACATGCCCTGGCTACTGCTAGTGAGACATACGTAACTGCTTGGAGGCTTGGCTACTGCTAGTGAGACATACGTAACTGCTTGGCGGCTTGGCTACTGCTAGTGAGACATACGAAACTGCTTGGCGGCTTGACTACTGCTAGTGAGACATACGTAACTGCTTGGCGGCTTGGCTACTGCTAGTGAGACAAACGTAACTGCTTGGCGGCTTGGCTACCACCAGTGAGACAAACGTAACTGCTTGGCGGCTTGACTACTGCCAGTGAGACATACGTAACTGCTTGGCGGCTTGGCTACTGCTAGTGAGACAAACGTAACTGCTTGGCGGCTTGGCTACCACCAGTGAGACAAACGTAACTGCTTGGCGGCTTGACTACTGCTAGTGAGACATACGTAACTGCTTGGCGGCTTGGCTACTGCTAGTGAGACAAACGTAACTGCTTGGCGGCTTGGCTACCACCAGTGAGACAAACGTAACTGCTTGGCCGCTGACTACTGCCAGTGAGACATACGTAACTGCTTGGCGGCTTGGCTACTGCTAGTGAAATGTACGTAACTACTTGGTGGCTTGACTACTGCTAGTGAGACATACGTAACTGCTTGGCGGCTTAGCTACTGCTAGTGAAACATACGTAACTACTTGGTGGATTGACTACTGCTAGTGAGACATACGTAACTGCTTGGCGGCTTGACTACTGCCAGTGAGACATACGTAACTGTTTGGCGGCTTGACTATTGCCAGTGAGTCATACGTAAATGCTTGGCGGCTTGACTACTGTTAGTGAGACATACGTAACTGCTTGGTGGCTTGACTACTGCTAGTGAGACATACGTAACTTCTTGGCGGCTTGGCTACTGCCAGTGTGACATACATAACTGCCTGGCGGCTTGGCTACTGCCAGTGTGACTCACGTAACTTCTTGGCGGCTTGGCTACTGCCAGTGTGACATACATAACTGCCTGGCGGCTTGGCTACTGCCAGTGTGACTCACGTAACTGCTTGGTGGCTTGGCAACTGCCAGTGAGACATACATAACTGCCTGGCGGCTTGGCTACTGCCAGTGTGACTCACGTAACTGTTCACCGGCTTGACTACTGCCAGTGTGAGTCACGTAACTGCTTGGCGGCTTGGCTACTGCCAGTGAGGCATTCGTAACTGCCTGGTGGCTTGGCTACTGGTTGCGAAACAGAAGCGATATGGATTTAGCTGGCTATTCTCGAGCTGTATATTGCGTTTTATGTGTAGTGCTGGTAATGTGTGACTGATTCATGTGAGAGAATATACAAATGTTAGAATACCTAAAAGTTTAATATTTTGTTACCTTTAAGGGTCTTAATTATTATATTGTCTTCATAATTTTTTGAGAAAGCTGAATGTATTGAAAATCCCAGTTTTGTGGAAAAATAGATGAATAGTTGAGGAAAACCTGTGAAAGAAGATCTGGTTATTTGTATTGAGTAATTTTTTTATGATTAACTGCTTATTTATCTATATATCAGTGGTTATTTCTGTTTAAGTTATATTTTTTCTACAAATAAACCAAATCCTTTGTATTGTTCTACAACCTCCGAAACATAGAGAAGTTCTTGATCTCATTGGAATGCAGAGATGTTATACACCTGGAGCACATACCGAAACGGCAATTTACGTCCTCGATGACGAGATAGAATAAGAGTCAGATTTAAAAATTGAGAGAGTGTGTTCCCTCGCAGAGAAGGATACTGATATGCACAAGGGTAAAAAATCTGAGGAAAAAGGATCTGTTGAGAAAACAACGGATCAGAAGCAGAATGAAACATTTGTAATTACTGTTCATTATACGGAGTGATTGCTATGTACTTCTTTGAAGATCAATGAATTATATGAATTATGGAAATTCATTCCATACAATAACACCAAATGTATTATGATTAATTTTAATGAAAGAAATAATTGTTCCCGTTCAAATATTACAATGGTTACCTTTATATATATTAGGTAACCATTGTTGAAGATATATGCCGAGAGGACATCAATTAAATGATAGCTGGTAAGGCGAATATCACAGAAAATTTTAGAAGTCTTAGTAACAGTTAATTCATGCGAGAGAACTGAATAAATTAACTGTGTTTTTCTCTTACAGTCTCCTGCAACATTTGTGATTTTAAAATAAGATTTTAAATGTAATCTTCCCACAACCAGTTACTCTCAAAATGTTAATATGCTAATTTTCAAAGCATGCATACTAATTTAAGCATTATATAGATTTTGCATTGTTTAAACCACGTCTAGATGGTGCTTAGCTAAGCAGGCTTTAAAGCATATTAACCTCCTAAGTGAACGTGGAAAAACTACATTTTAAAAGTTTCGTTTTCGAATAACATGTGGCGCAGTTGCTTCCCGAAGTTGCGGAAGAAACTTTTGGTAGGTTTTACAGATTCGTTCTATCAGTGACACTGAAAGCAATACGCTATAGTCGAAAAATTCGGCGATACTGAAAGATACTTTTCATTGGAAATATTAAACAAATTTGAGATGGAAGATTACTAAGCTCGCTATAAAAATATACTTTAAAAATTTAAAGAATTATAAATCATAATTCAAAACATTTAGAACTATAATTTGCAGCAGATAGTAAAATTTGGTTGAAAAAGTAGGTCTCATTACTGCAGAGGTTGTTTTTCTGAACTTGAAAAACTGTGATATGAATGTGTTAATGTGGTACCAAAATGAAAATGTAAAAAATGTCGGGCCTCCAGTGAGCACATCCTGTTTGATGAGCTGGTAAAATGTATCTTCAGTATTTTCTGCTCATGGACATATCTAGTAACCTGTCGTGGGTCAAGCATTTACTTTGTGTCCACTGTTTTTTAAAATAAACTGAAGGCCTCAGAAAATATCTTCGAAGCACATATTCCATAACTGTATCAAAAATTCTTAATTTAATGAAGCAATAAGTTTTGAATCTTATATTTATATTGCGCATTATTTAGAAATATGTCCTATCCGGATACAAATCACTTCGTAGCCATTTTCAGGTTCCCCAACTTAAGTACACTTTACAGTCCTCTAACCCCATCAACCACGTCAGATCCTTCAACAACATGGTTGCTTGCACCATCGGATACCACTACCATATTTTGCTTGTGTGGGCGGTGCAACAATGTGATTAACTTATCCTAAATAATACCACGAGTGTTTTCATTTTATCGATAATTCGCTCCGAAGTGACGGGAATGAATTGCCTAAGAGATGAAAGCACGAGTTGCATTTGATAAGACAATTCAGCGAAATAGACTATTAAAAATTTACAATATATAGGAAGGGAGATTTTATCAGGTTATGATTGTAACACTTACGTTAGTTCTCAAATGGTAGATGACGCATTCCACCATGTTTATTTACCGATTTTTTTCCCTTCTTCACTACTTCCTGAATTATGATATGGCCGACCGTGTCTACACTCAATTTACGAATATCAATAGCAACAATTAAAATAGAGAACAGTTGTTTTATTTTAACTTTTAATGAGTAATACATGAAATGGAAACAACATTTATTTTATTTGAGGTTATTGCTCTCATCTTACACATAATAAGTACAAATAATAATTAGTTTTTCACTTCTTTTATTAAATAAACACTTTATGAGATGGATAATACTTTAAATAAACATTGTAACTGAAATAATTGAAAAAAACAATTGTGGAACTGACAGTTATTAAAAGTGAAGGTTAGTTGCCTGGATCGCCACCTTGTTAGCATTAACCAAGAAAGCAGATTAAACATGCGAACATCAGGTGTGACAACATTTCAAAGAAATAAACATCGACTGCAATAATATTTTTCGACAATATCGCTCCAGTCAGATGACCACGATTGCTTGAAATTGCCTAATCTCAGCTATTGTACTGGCGCTTTATTATTGGAGTTGGATTATCGTTGAAAATGTCATATTTAGTATTCACATACTTGAAATGAACCGCTTATTTCAGAAAGGCCCTAAGGCCACTGTTTTTACTTTTTGAGTTGCATGCACTTATGTGTTCCTTAAAAGTCAACCCATCGTTGAGTGCAGACAACGGCTTCATAATCAATCAAATAGCCACAAAATAGAGTTGATTGATTCTTGTTTATTTCAAAACAGCTCTATATCCAGGAGATGGGGCGTTTTTCCTCTCAACGGTTTAAACGTGCAATACTGGCGCACTGCATATTTTGTATATCCTAAAAGCTATAACTACAACAATGGAAACGCTTACTGAACAATTAGTTTTAAAGCTTTCATGCAGTGAAAAATACCATTATGTCCGCGTGATATCTTATTTTTCCATTAATTTGAGTAAATCTGAGTCAGACGTTGAATCTGTAATTAAGAAAATGAGAACATGTGGGAATGTGTCATTCTGAGAAGTATAAACGAAAAATAATAAAAAGAGCCTGATTATTATCATAGGTAATATAACGAAAGCTCCAACTTTTATCGATAAAATCGCTGCAATTTGCTGCGAGTGAATTTATTTAGAGAAAAATTGTAGCTCTAGTTATATTTAGTAAGACTATTTTGTGAATAAAGTAACGATAATTATGGGCACAAACAATATTATTCCTAAAGTCCCATTTGTCTTGAGGTATATTTGCACCGAAATCACTGCAATTTGATGTTCACATCATAAATTTCAGATCTCTTTGTATTGCTACATTATATTATTTAGGCTTAGTAAACCATAATTACAATTAGTATGTCTGTTGGAACTTCCGCCATTATGTACGGGAATATCAGTGCACACTGATACTCAGAGAGATACCAAATGCAATTGCGCGCAATAGGTTTAGAAATATAATTACACGTAGGTGTGATAGAGACGATTAAAATGCAGAGATAAAGAGTTCCGATTGGTTGGAATTTTTCGCGCAACTTCCTACGGCTACTTGTCATGAACTAAATAGTCGAGGTAAGCTAATACCAGCAAACACCATTAAACAACCTTGTAAATGCAATTCCAAGTGATTCGATTTGATGATTGAGGATGGTTAATTATTAATTCTTACACATTTTCTAGATCTTAATCTCCAAAGCTTAATAAAGGTAGAACATTTAGAGCGAAATAGACCAAGGGAGGGAACAAATTCAAGGACATATTCTTTAAAGTATCACTGTAAACTGGGAACAAATCATATCCAGGGTTGTAGAGAAGTATCTCTAAGCTTATTTCCAGTTGGTGAAAAAAGAATAAGACAGCAATTTCTGCAAGGAAAAAGCCCTAAAGATTGCCGGGACAAGTCAAAAAGCGGCAACTCCAGAACTTGAAATTGCTAAAGTTCATGAACACATATCATGATTTCCAACAAAAGAATCCCATTATGCTAGTAAATCATATACAAGGTGGTTCACCTGTTCCTTATTATTTTGGAGATAGGCAACAGTTCAAACTCTGAAAGTAATAAGATCGAAATTACCGTGCTTGTCGGCCATTTCGTAATCATGCAAATCTATCCTGCTCTTCATATCCTGCAATAGTTACGTCCATTCCAAAAACATGCGCTTAATAACTCCTGTTACAGCACATGTTGTATCAATAGGATCGCTGTCTTGCGTTCTACAACGTAAATGATAATAAACGAACGACTTAAGCTACAAAAAGGGTCCAAAACAGTTATAAAGAGATGAGAAGCGGAGAGGGAGACATGTGTGACACTATACCTACAAGTTTTGAAGGGGTAAGCGAGCGTAATGATTGTAGCTCAACTGGTTAATTTCATGTTTCATGGTCACCTCCAACATATCAGCGGTTTGAGTCACAGTCAACGTGCACTCTTTTTCTTCTCTATGTATTATCCATCGAGGTGTAAAGTAAGTTCAGTGTTTGTTACTCTAATAATTTTAGGTGTAAACAAAAAGGTATAGGAATGAAGAACAAACGAAAGTTCATTTTACGTGTTCTTAATTTTCTTTCTAATTATTTTGAAAAAGAAATTTCAATAAGTCTTTAAACAATAAAGCAAATTTTCAAAACGTATAAAGTTAATAAAAACCATTTCAAAATACTAGAACTCCTAACATGTAATCGATTATTTTTCGTGGCTATAGAATATTTCATCATTAAGTTTCATGTCGGAAACACTTTATATCGTGGATATTGAGAAGTTTGTTAATGTATGGGGATTAAACCTAATTTTCTTTTCAACTGAGAGTATTAGTGAATACCTATGTATTTGGGAAAGTTTGTGATTGTCAGCCTGGGTATTTTGTGTATTTTTCGTTTTAGAGATACCCTGAAAATGGGTCTGGTTGTGTAGTATTATTTCAAATACCAATTTTAGTTTCAAAACATTGTAATAATACCTGCATATTTAGAAGAAACTGGATGAATATGCCTCAGAATGTTCTATTTCATTTGTGTTTCCTGTAACTGGACTGATTAAGTTAGAATAAACATAAATAAAAAGAACAACAACAAAAGAAACAAATAAGCGAGTTAAAAGTGTTCCGATATCCCATCTAGCTTTATGCCAAAACAGGAAGAAAGAAAGCGGGGGAATAAAATGTCAACTTTTGGTAAGATTCGAACCTGAATCGAGCATTGGAACTGACATTAATGCCGCACGTAACTCATATACGCTACTCTTCGGCTATAACTTTCAGCACCAAAGTCTATAATGTTGGTGTGCAGAAGAGGGGTCTCGGGATCGACGTTTTCAGGTTAGACTGTAATATGCGGGTTGCATAAAACCAGAGAATAAGGGACAGGTGAACCACCTTGTGTGAGGACCTGAATATAAAGATTATGTATCAGCTTTACAAACAAGCACATCCATTTTCTGCTGTTGAGTATGAATTGTATGTGAAAACATTTAACCAAGAATTTGATCTTCATTTTGACAGACCACAAGCAGAGGCTTGCTGTGAATGTTAGCAGTTAATGGTGAATATTTAAAACAAAACTTTGAGTAAGTCATCTAGGCGGGCTGCAGCTTATGATCTGCTGGTGCACAAGAGAAGAGCCAAGACATTTTATAATACTCTCAAAGAGGATATGCAAAGAAAACAAAGAACTCTTGACTCTGAGCTTTGATTGTTTGCAACATCTCCATTTACCAAGAGTACCAGTTTAACATATTTTGTTATCTTCGGCAACTGATCACTAACGCATTTGGTATTCATAATTTCCGAGATAAAGTATTTTCTTAAGTTCTGTACATGTACAATGTACATAATGTATGGAGAAGGTATTGCATTGCACCCAAAAATTCGATACCAGATTTCACCGGAAATACAGGTTTTGAGACCCCCAAAATAAAAAACAACATTTTTAGAAAAATGGCAATGTCCGTACGGGTCTGTGTATATGTGTGTCTGTGGGCAGAATAGCTCAAAAACGAAAAAAACCGTCAAATATCAAGCGTGGTATTTAAGTTTGTTATCTTTCAAGTATGCGACACGAAGACTTTCAAGAAAATCCACACAATATTTACATGGAACGTTTTTCAAAAGCTTTAGTTTTCTCAAAAATGGCTGTAACCATCTTGGCTTATGTTTAAGGCATTTTTGTGACAAACGAAATGTATATTTTAGCTTTTTTTGGGAATAGCCTGTGAAGACCTTTTAATTTTGTTTAATTGGCATACCGTAACAGATATACAAAAACTAACTGTACAAAAAATTTAAATCTCATTAAAACACAATTTATGTCATACATTTTTGTAGGGTTAACCGTTTTGGAGATATTGCTGATTATTAGTTTCAATTTTAGCAACTTAAAATTTTCTCAAACGGGAACACATTTTTCTTCTTATTTCTCGTTTGTTTACTCTTGAAAACAAAGTGATTGGAATTTCAATTTTTTCATGCAGTGAGCGGCCTTTAAAGGACGCGGCTATCGCTTTAGACTGTGCAGTTTTTTATTTCCCTCTGCTTACAAGGAGCTAATAATAAGACAAATTGTGCCTATGTTTATCTTGATTAGCATGATGTAGATAATCATTAATCTTTTGAATAAAAGGTTTACTTGCCGAAGAGCTAGAGAACATCATATGAATGAAAACATTAGTTTTTCCCTTGTACTTACAAGAACTAAGTGAAACGGCCAATTTCTGCTAATGTTTATGTCGATTAGCATGATGTAGATAGAACGGTAAGCTTTTTAATATTAATTTGTTACAGAGAGGTAGAGAAAGTCATGTGAGTGGAACATATCAAATTTTCTTGATGGTATTTAACGCCCGCTTTTATTTACTTGTGGCACCGCAGGCGATGACACAGATGATACATGTCATGAGAATGGAGCACCGGTAGAATGCGTTGGCGGGGGAAACCAAAGAAACCGGAGAAAACCCGCCCCTGCGCCGCTTTGTTCACCACAAATCTTACATGCGGTCGCTTGGGATCAAACCCAGGCCGTCGAGGTGAGAGGCGAATGGTTTAACCACTCGGTCAGGGCGCGGCCAATAAGGTATTATATGAAGATATAGCCCACAAAGGTCCCAAAAGAAGTGTGTACCTTTATGTATGACTACCTAACAACTAGTGCCCCTGAAAACTTTACCATTGTTAATTTGTTTTATAACTGCCAAGCTCAAAATAAAAATAATATTTAATAAGAATGTGCAAAGCTTTAATGGATGGTGAAAATTTCATAAAATAAAACTGTTCCTTCCTGTTAGGGTACATTGGATAGAATGAATGAATGAATTCATTAATGAATGAATGACTGAATGAATAAGTAAGTTTATTGACCTAAACATATCATACATTGGACGTCAACAGTTGCAGGGGTCCACAGACCATACGTGCTTTTATAATACACACTAAAAAGCAATATTAAAACAACAACAAAGAATTAAAAGAGTAAACACGAAAATAAAAATACAGAGATATTCAAATACAACAACTTCAAAATTAAAGCACAGAGTATACCTTCATAAATGCACCCTCTTATAATAGATAAATACCATTAAAAGAAACATATATACATAATATAGGAAACCATAACACAACATTGACCTAAGTATGATATAAAGTATATGTATGTAAATCACTGTAATTACTTTTGTTTAGTTTTTCTCTATTGGCAGCCTTCTCAGTTGTCTTGCCTTAAGTATAAATTTACCTAGACCGTCCACGTCTTCCGTGCCTGCCAGTAGTGTCCAACATGCTTCTAGCTCTACATTCGCGGTGGTAAAAAATCGCAGTAAATATTTTTACCGCCATTCTTCCGTACCCCTACATCTTGCCAAGATGTGGGTCCACGACTCTTCCTCCTCGCAAATGGGACAGATTGTCGTACCATTCTCGTCAGCAATTTTTGTGCTCCTCCATGCTCCTAATCTAATCCACGCGAGCCCCTCTTTAATGAGTTTGGTACCTGTTTTGATGTATTGCTACATACTCCACTCCGATTTTAGCCCAGACTGTATTTCTAATGAAACCTTCTCCGAGCATTGCGCATTTATATGCTGTCTGTCAATATCACAGAGGCGGTTCTAAATTGTTCAAAAAATACTCCGCCTGTTTGCCTGCCCCACCATCCAAATGTATCCCATCCCAATGGTTTCCAACCCTTTCTTAAATTTTGATGGCCACGTCGAATTACCTTCCATTCACACCTGTTCATGGTAGCAGATTGCCCTAATTAAGATATTGGTTTCCGTGAACGATTAGTATTTAACTGCTCTGATTTTGCACTCTATCGTTTTACTATGCGCCCCAAATTCCCTCATTCCGCAGTTTGGCATACCGCTCCCTACACCCAGAATTCCTTTCAAAAATTGGATCCTCACTTGGTCCAGATTCCCTGTTTGTTCCGACCCTAATATTTCTCCTCCATATGTCATCGTGGATCTAACTGTCGCTCCGTATACAGTTTCCATTAAGGTTATGAATATATTCAGAATTCTGTAGCGTATCCGAAGAGCTTTCGTCGCTTTCACCCTTGCCTTGTGTTTCGTGATGTCTGTGTTTTGTCCATTTTCCGTTCATTGTAAATGTGAGTGCTAAGTACACAAAATATTCAACAATGTCCAGTATCTGCCCTGCATATGTCCCAAGTCTCCTCCCTACTATAAACAGAACCATTTTTGAAAGTCATTGCCTTAGTCTTATTCACATTAAATGTAAGTAGCCATTCAATGCAATAATTCTTCAGTTTGAACAGGACTCGTTGCAAACCGTTAACTGTCGTAGAGCACAATACTAAATCGTCCGCGTATAAAAGTGCTAGGATCTGCAAATCCGCTACTACTTGTGCTTGGATATTCTCTGCTATCATTGCATCAATAACATCATCCACAAATAGATTAAATAGCAAGGGAGATAAAATAAACCCTGTCTCACTCCCCTATAGCTTAAGCAGCTCTCACTCTGTTTCTGTCGTACTTTACACAGAATTCGACATTTTGATAGATTTCCTGCAATGCTCTAATCATTTTACTTTCTGCCTAGTTTATGCCATTATGCATTTCGATTGATAGAGTCAAATACCTTCTTAAAGTCCACAAATGCACAATGAAAGTTTCCACGCTTATTTAACATTTGTTTCCTTCTTAGAGTGTCTAATATAAAAGCGGCATCTATGGTACTGGTCCTTCTCTGAAACCTATTTGACATTTTGAAAGTTTAACAAATTTAGATTTCCAGTCCTTTATGCGGTTATATAACACTCTGCAATACATTTTCTCCATAATTGACAACAGAGTAACCCCCCTATAGTTATCCGGATTCCCAATAGTTCCCTTCCCTTTATAAATGGGATGAGTAATGCCCTTTTCCCAACAGATAGGGTAATTCCCGTGAATAAACAACCTGTTACACATCTGGAGCGTACTTCTACCAAACTCATTAACATTGGCTACGGCTTTAAAAACTTCTAGCGGCAGCCCGTCCAACCCTGGAGGTTTGCCTTCCTTCAGGCTCTTCAGGGCCTGTGCTATTTCTCGTGCTGATGTGTCCTCGTCCAGTACAGCGATCTCAAGATTTCCCAAAATTTGCACTTCCCTTATATCCCTACCCCTTCACAGTCCCCTTCGTTGGGCGGCTGACAGTTGCTTCTTAAATGCTTTTAGTGGTGGACAAAGCGGCGCCGGGGCGGGTTTTCCCCGGGTTCTCCGGTTTCCCCCGGAAGGTCACATAAGAGGAACACTTTCTCACAATTTACTCCAAGAATTGAGATTCAATATAAGAAGGATTTTGAAGCTCCCTGACAAAATTTCAGAAAAGGATGCGGCTGAAGAAGAGGTTTCTGAAAACAGAAAAACATGTTCTCTGCGCTCCAGAAACTGATAAGAAAGACAGGATACCCTTGCTACAAGGTGCGATGTGTCGAAAAGTTTGTCAAAAAAAGTGTGTCGAATTTCCGCAGCGAAAGACTGACAAAAGTGTTCAGTTTCCAAATTAAACAAATAACTACTTTTTTCCTAATACTGTAAATTTATTTAAGTCAAAACGTGTTTAATAGTGAACTTTTTAATAGAGTGAAACAGTTTTTAAACCATTATTGTCAGGATTGTTAATCATAATTGTTTTAAACTTACGCGGTCTCTCAGATCTCCTGTACCAATTATGTTATATTTTTGTACCATACAAATTGAGGGTTAAAGTAAAAACAATAACAATTACGCAGAACTGATAATGTAGGAAAATACAGAAGCGAAATTGCTATATTACTTCGTGATGGATAAGGCGAGCTTTGCTTGCTCTTCACGCAGCACAATTGTAGTGACTCACGTATTGGATAAGGTTAGTTTTGCTGTGAATTCTAAGATGGGTTAGACAAGTTCTGCATCAACCACCACGATGGATCTGAACAGTTGTTTTCTGGGCTCTCTTGAATGTTTATTAGATGAGTTTTGTTCAAACCTAAAGTCACCAGTTCGTAGTGAACTGTAACCATGTGTAGCCCAATTTTTAGTTTTTGGATAAGACAAGCTTTGCACTTGACGGCCTCACATATATTTTATTAAGCTAATATTTTCAGAAGCATTCCCTGTTATTGGTTTCAATTTTAAAACACTTAAGTATTCTCAAACGTATAGGCGTCGACCGTTTCATATCTCTAATAGTTTACTCCTAACCATGGTAATAACCAAATAAATTGACAATCGCATAGCAACAGCTGTAAAAATGTTTCACTGTTACTCTATCTTAGTGTATTCCCTTAGTTTCTCCTATTTATAAGGAATTAAGTAATAAGAGCATTTCTGGAAGTGTTTATTTTGATTAGAATTGTTGAGCTATAATAATAATAATAATAATAATAATAACAATACTCTATAAGATTAGTTTATTTGCAGAACAAACAGAGAAGTCATGTGCATGGAAGAGAGAGGGAGAGGGAGAGAGAGTAGATATGAGTAGAGTACAAAACATAAGTAAAATACATATTTTTTGTGGTGTTATCCTTTTGTTAGTTATTCGTTTTGATTTAATTATTTAAATACTTGCTCCCTGTTAGAGAGTTAGTAACTATGTATTTGCTTTTACTTCCTTTACTCTACCTATACTAGACTAAGGATTAACTCTCAGACGAGGTTCCAGTCATTGGAGCACGGCACGGCATATAGACTCTAGGGCCACTTTGCTACTTACGTGAGGAGTGAGGTGAGAGGCCCGAGATCACTGGTAGGGTAGCGCACATGGTCCGTAGGAGCCCTTTGCTACTTACATGAGGAGTGAGGTGAGAGACCCGAGGTCACTGGGATAGGGCAGCGCACATGGTCCCTAGGCGCACTTTGCTACCTACATGAGGAGTGAGGTGAGAGACCCGAGGTTACTGGGATAGGGCAGCGCACATGGTTCCTAGGAGCCTTTCGCTACTTTCGTGAGGAATGAGGGAAGAGACCCGAGGTCATTGGGGTACGGCAATGCACGTGGTCCCTAGAGGCCCTCTGCTACTTTCGTGAGGAATGAGGGGAGAGGCCCAAGGTCACTGGGATAGGGCAGCGCACATGCTCCTTAGGAGCACTTTGATACTTACGCGAGAAATGAGGTGAGAGGCCTGAAGTCACTGGGGTAGGGCAGCGCACATGGTCCCTAGGAGCCCTTTGCTGCATACGTGAGGAGTGAGGTGAGAGGCCCGAGGTCACTGAGGTAGGGCAGTGCACATGGTCCCTAGGTGCACTTTGATACTTACGTTAGGAATGAGAGGTCATTGGGGTACGGCAGCGCATGGTCTCTAGGAGCACTTTGCTACATACGTGAGGAATGAGAGAGACCCGAGGTCATTGGGGTACGCCAGCGCACGTGGTCCCTAGAAGCCCTTTGCTACTTTCGTGAGAAATGAGAGGAGAGACCCGTGGTCACTGGGGTAGGGCAGCGCACATGGTCCCTAGGAGCCCTTTGCTACTTATGTGAGGAATGAGGGAAGAGGCCCGAGGTCACTGGGGTAGGGCAGCGCACATGGTCCTTAGGAGCCCTTTGCTACTTACGTGAGGAATGAGGTTAGAGGTCCGAGGTCACTGGGGTAGGGCAGCGTACATGGCCCCTAGGAGCCCTTTGCTACTTACGTGAGAAGTGAGGTGAGAGGCCCGAGGTCACTGGGGTAGGGCACTGCACATGGTCCTTAGGAGGCGTATGCTACTTTCGTGAGGATTGAGGGGAGAGGCCCGAGGTCACTGGGGTAGGGCAGTGCACATGGTCAATAGGAGTACTTTGCAACTTACATGAGGAGTGAGATGAGAGGCCCGAGGTCACTGGGGTAGGGCAGTGCACATGGTCCCTAGGGGTACTTTGCTACTTTCCTGAGGAATGAGGGGAGAGGCCCGAGGTCACTGGGGTAGGGCAGCGCACATGGTCCCTAGGACTACTTGCTACTTACGTGAGGAGTGAGGTGAGAGACCCGAGGTCACTGGGGTAGGGCAGTGCACATGGTTTCTAGGAGCCCTTTGCTACTTTCGTGAGCAATGAGAGGAGAGACCCGAGGTCACTGGGGTAGGGCAGCGCACATAATCCCTAGCAATCCTTTGCTACTTACGTGAGGAATGAAGGGAGAGCCCTGAAGTCACTTGGGTGACGCAGCGTACTTGGTCCATAGGAGCCCTTTGCCATTTACCTAAGGGATGATGGGAGAGATCCGAATTCATTGGGGTAGGGTAGGGCACATGACCCCTAGGGGCTCTTTGCTACTTAAGTGAGGAATGAAGGGAGAGCCCTGAAGTCAGTTGGGTGATGCAGCGTACTTGGACCATAGCATCCCTTTTCCATTTACATAAGGGATGATGGGAGGGATCCGAATTCATTTAGGTAGGGCAGGGCACATGACCCCTAGGTGCCATTTGTGATTTACATAAATGATGATGGGAGAGACCCGAGGTCACTGGAGTAGGCAGCGCACATGGGCCGGTTTGGCCCTTTGCTGCCTACGTGAGGAATGAGGGGAGGGGCCTGAAGTCACTGGGTAGGGCACCACACTTAGTTCCTAGTGACTCTTTGCGATTTACGTAAGGGATGAGGGGAGGGACCCAAAGTTATTAGAGTAGGGCACTGCAAGTGGGCCCTAAGGGCCCTTTGCGATCTACCTGAGGGATGATTAGAGAAACCCAAAGTCACTTGGGTAGGACAGCATACACGGACCCTAGAGGCCCTTTGATATTTACGTAAGGGATGAGGGGAGATACCTAAAGTCACTGGAGTATGGCACCGCACAAGGCCCTCGGAGGCTCTTTGTGGGTCACATAAGGGATGAGAGAAGATACTCGAAGGCCGGCTAGATCCGAAAGATGGTGTGGGCACAGGGTCCCTAACGGTTCCATATTGATCGTCTCAGGTGACAAACGGGCCCAAATTACAAGCCACGAATGCACGGGGTTTTCCTGAGGTGGCACTAGACTGAACGCACCCGATGGTGTTTCCCGGTAGGACTGTCTCTCAACGACTCGAGGAATAAACCTTTATAGATCCTGCCGAAGATTGTCACCTGGTCCTTCAAGTTTGAATCAAATGTCAAACAAGTGCGAGCATTAGAAAATGATAAGCAGGAAATTCGGGGGATGCAATGAATTTTCTCCGAGTTCGCCTGGCCACCTGGGGAAACCCCGCAAAATGCGTGGGTAAGGAAGGTCGGCTACGGGAGTTAAACTCGCGAGCTGTCGAATGTGCGACGCACACGTTATCGAGGCGTGTCACCTATAGTAGTAAAGTGTGACAATCATGTGGGACATTTCACTCATTTCGACATATGTAGCTCTGCTGTGCGCCAACACAACCAGGAGGAAGGGATGGAGTAAGAAAACAACAGAAGGTCACGGGGCGCAGGCAGACCTGTTAGAGAAGCGCGGAACTTCCTAACACAGAGACTGAAAGCTATTCATCTCGGCAACAGGACCCGCCGGCAGACAGGCCACAGAGACGCGCGGAAGTCCCTAGCAAAGTGACTGAAAGTTATTCATTTCGGCGCCAGGATCCACCGTCAGACAGGTCACAGAGACGTGCGGAAGTCTCTAACTCAGTGGCTGAGGGTTATTCATCTCGGCACCAGAATCCGCCGTGCAGCTGTCAACACTAAGAGGACGCCGGTAAACAGGTCTCAGAAACGCGCGGGAGTCCCTAACCAAGTGGCTGAAAGTTATTCATTTCGGCGCCAGGATCCACCGTCAGACAGACCTCCGAGACGCGCGGAAGTTTCTAACAAAGTTGATGAAAATTATTCATTTTGGCGCCAGGATCCACCATCAGACAGACCTCAGAGACGCGCGGAAGTCCCTAACAAAGTGACTGAAAGTTATTCATTTCGGCGCCAGGATCCACCGTCAGGCAGGTCACAAAAACGCGTGGAAGTCTCTAATTTACGGTTACGGTTTACGCTAAGAGCAGAAGCCCGGCAAGCTAGAGGAATGCTGTAACCATATCACAAGGGTTACGTCACACCTCCTGTTGCTTATTATATGATTAAAGGAGAGAGGCGACACTCCTTCACGTGGCTGACAGGCGCATAGTTTACTCTCTGTTACAGAAAATCAATGTTGCCAGATTCTGAGGAAAAAATGCGCAGCAATATGATCTTGTAAGAAAAACGGTAATATAAGGTATACTTGTGAAAATGGTGAGAAATGTATAAACGATTTATCAAATAGGTGAACTTTGAAAGAATATGTTCAAACACACACACACACACACCAAGAGGCCTAGCTGCACCACATTTGGCTTGTGCAGATTGAGACTTTGCAGACTCTAGTTCTGATTTAGACTGAAACTCTGCCATTGGTCGATCGACCAACATAGTTGCGCATGCGCAAGCATACAGAACGAACGGAAGACTGCATATTTTGCATTGTAAAGAAGAGCCGATTTTCAGAAACTCCATTTTTACCCCTTATTTTGAACCAGTTCTTTACTCACACCTAACCTAACGTAACCTAAGCTTAACGAAATCTCGAAAGCAGTCGTTCACCTGACCTGTAGCCGTATTGTCTCAGCAACCAATAGAAAAGATTCAGACTAAAACTGAAGTAGAATCTGCAATCCTTCCAGCCGCAAAGAGTTGCAGAGCACAACGGGGCTATTTCAAAACCGCCATTGGGGAAACACCGAGAATACCTTCGTTTTAACCCTCTAAATGAGCGCGACCAGTTTCACAGTCTTTGCGATAAGCAAAACTTAAAACGAAGATCACTTAGCTAATTCCTCATCTATTTTATCTTGAAATAGCCCCATTGTGTTCTGTAATACTTTTAACGCACGAATAAATATCTGCACATTTCAAACATGAGCAGTTTGGCCATGGACTACCAGGTATATGTGTACACATACACACCACACACATATGCAGGTTGGGAGGTGAAAATAAATTCAAACAATTTGATATTTACTGGAGACAATGCATATAACACTTGTGACGTAAACAACTGAACGTCTGAGATAAGGAATAATATCCATCTTACAGCATCGTAACATTTTACTCATGTAACCTTAGAAAATAGGGAAAATGCTACAAATACTGTATCAATACATGATACAATTATTTGTAAATTAACAATTAACAATTGTGTAATTTAACAATTTGTGTAATTTCCTTAAACTGGCTCTGAGGTTTTGAGTGTATTAAAATGCCTGTTTTCATTATTATGTAAAGTGCATTTAAAGACCTGTTTATTCTGATTAAACTTTGTGCATATTATAATCCTTAGATCTATGTGAAAAATCTCAAGAAAGTCAAAATGCATATCACGCTGAAATAAACAATTTATATACCTATAAATTTTGTTGGCGGGATCAACCGTTTCAGATACACAAAGATAATATACACGGGTAATTGACAAGGCCTTTAACAAACAATTGCTTTATTTAATTTTCTGCTGCGGATTTCCTTTCTTTACATGCTTTAATTTCCAAACAAAGTAGCTGTAGAATTAGTATGTTTACGTCGTTCGTCCTTTTAGCGCAGCGAAAGTGCATCTGTCTCTGGCGCGAGGATCCGTGTTTGATACCCAGCACCAGCATGGCGCTGAGCTCTCCTGCTGGGAGGACTGCGAGTCCTGTTATCCCGCGGAAGGGAAATGGCATAATTACCACGATATCATCCTTACCTGAAAGAGGAGGTTGGTATTTTTCTCCCTCAATTCCGTTCCGGCGATTAACCGACCTTCGAGTTCAATACCTATCATGTTTATATTGATTTACCACTACGTATAGACGCACAGAATATTGTGTTTCGTTTCTCTTACAGTATAAGTGTACTTCCACAGCATAGTTGAGGACAAATATATCAGCATACAGTTTACATAAAGTAGGCAAACGTTAGTGCGCAGAGGGAGTGACAAACAATATTCTCCTAAAAGAAAATAGAAAAATCGTGGAGGGCTGGTGCCTGAAGAAGTAGGCGAGAAAGTTCCAAGCAAGAAAATATTTCAAGATCAGTGACTAAGAACACCTTCCAAAAACGAATTCAAATGTAGGTGTTGAAGTGTAATAATAACATAATTAAATCCTATACGAGACAGGAAGATGCAGCCAAATGGTTTGCAATAACTAGGCGCCAGGGATCGTTTGTTATTTTAACAAGGGACCAGGAAACATGTGACAGAGTGGAACAGATCACCTCCAGTAAGGCAGAAGGCTGTAAGGGGACATGCCTTGGCTACCGCCAGTGAGACATACGTAACTGCTTGCCGGCTTGACTACTGCCAGTGTGACTCACGTAACTGCTTGGTGGTTTGACTACTGCCAGTGTGACTCACGTAACTGCTTGGTGGCTTGGCTACGGCCAGTGTGACTCACGTAACTGCTTGGCGGCTTGGCTACTACCAGTAGGACTCACGTAACTGCTTGCCGGCATGACTACTGCCAATGTGACTCACGTAATTGCTTGGTGGCTTGGCTACTACCAGTGAGACTCACGTAACTGCTTGGCGGCTTGGCTACTACCAGTGAGACACACTTAACTTCTTGGCGGTTTGGCTACTGCCAGTGAGATACATAACTGCTTGGCGGCTTGACAACTGCCAGTGTCACTCACGTAACTGTTCATCGGCTTGACTACTGCCAGTGTGACTCACGTAACTAATTGGCGGCTTGGCTACTACCAGTGAGACACACGTAACTGCATGGCGGTTTGGCCACTGCCAGTGGGACATGCGTAACTGCTTGGCGGTTTGGCCACTGCCAGTGGGATAACTGCTTGGCAGTTTGGCCACTGCCAGTGGGATAACTGCTTGGTGGCTTGACAATTGCCACTGTGACTCACGTAACTGTTCACCGGCTTGACTACTGCCAGTAAGACTCACGTAACTGCTTGGCGGCTTGGCTACTGCCAGTGTGACTCACGTAACAGCTTGGCGGCTTGACTACTGTCAGTGTGATTAATGCAACTGCTCGCCGGCTTGACTACCGCCAGGGAGGCATACATAACTGCTTGGCGGCTTGGCCACTGCCAGGGGGATACGTAACTCCTTGGCGGTTTGACAAATGCTACTGTGACTCACGTAACTGTTCGCCGGCTTGACTACTGCCAGTAAGACTCACGTAACAGCTTGGCGGCTTGGCTGTTGCCAGTGTGACTCACGTAACTGTTCGCCGGCTTGACTACTGCCAAAAAGAATCACATAACAGCATGGCGGTTTGGCTACTGCCAGTGTGACTCACGTAACTGTTCGCCGACTTGACTGCTGATAGTAAGACTCACGTAACTGCTTGACGGCTTGGCCACTGCCAGTGAGATACGTAACTGCTTGGCGGCTTGACAACTGCCACTGTGACTCACGTAACTGTTAACCGGCTTGAATACTGCTAGTAAGACTAACGTAACTGCTTGGCGGCATGGCTACTGCCAGGGAGGCATACATAACTGCTTGGCGTGTTGGCTACTGCCACTGTGACTCACGTAAGTGTTCGCCGGCTTGACTACTGCCAGGGCGGCATATATAACTGCTTGCTGACTTGTCTACTGCCAGTGAGACATGCGTAACTGCGTGGCAGATTGGTTACTGCCAGTGAGACATACGTAACTGCCTGGCGGCTTGGCTACTGGTTGCGAAACGGAATCGATGTGAATTTTCCTGGCTATTCGCGAGTTGTATAGTGCGTTTGTATGTGTAGTACTGGAAATGTGTAGCTGATTCATGTGAGGGAAAATATCAATGTTAGAATGCCTAAAAATTTAATATTTTGATACCTCTATGGGTCTTAATTCCTAGATTGTCTAAATGATTTTTTAAAAAACGCTGAATGCGTAGAAAAAGCTCAGTTTTTTGGGGAAATTAGACAAATACTTGATGGACACCTGAGAGAGAACATCTTAAAATGCATTTAGTAATATATTTTGATTAATTGTTTATTTATTCAAACAGCAGTGGTTTTTTATAAGCTTAAACTACATTATTTATAAAAATAACACTAAATATCTTGTTTTTTTCTACAGAATACAGAAGAAGAGGAAGACATTGAAGTCATAGGAGAAGAAAGCTGTTATGAGCATCCCGATCATGTCCGAATTAATATGGAAATGATGAAAAGAGAGCTGGAAGAAGAGGCAGCTTTGCGAATTGAGGCTGTGTACCCTCTCGCAGAGACCGCTGCTGACAGTCCTATAGATAAAAAACCCAAGGGAAAAAGCTGTACTGCCAAAACAAACGTTTCCCGTCAGAATAAAGAAAAGGTAAGTTCATGAGAATAAAACACGGCTGCAAGTTAAAACATTTTATTTACTGTTTATTATACTGAGTGGTTGCTAATTGCTGTCTATGGAAATAAGTGAATTATGTAAATTATGCAAATTCATTCGATAAAATCACACTAATTGTATTCTGATTAGTTATAATGAGAGAAATAATTACTATCAATCTCAAACTGGACGATGGTTACCTTATATATTAGGTAACAATTGTTGGAAGTTCTATACCAAGAACACCTCAATTAAGTGATAGCTGGTAAGGCGCTTTTCCAAGAAAAAGTTAGAAGTCTTAGAAACAGTTAATTCATATGACGGAAATAAATAAAATAGCTTCCTCTACAATCTGCTGCAACATTTGGGATTTTAAATAAGATTTTAAATGTAATCTTCCCAGAACCAGTGACACTCAAAATGTTAATATGCTAATTTTCAAAGTATGTATGTTAATTTAAGCATTATATAAACGTTGTGTAAGTTTGCTTTATTTAAACCATGTCTAGATGGTACTCAGTTGAGCAGGGTTTAAAGCACCTTCAACCCCCTAAGTGAACCTGCATTTTGAAAGTTTCGTATTTATATAATATGTGGTGTATAGTTTCCCGAATTTGCGGAAGAAACTTTTGGGAGCTATATAAGTTGGTTAATTGGATAGTATTGTAGTCCTCGTGAGTTTGTAGTTGTTAAAGGTGTAAAGAAAAGGATTGCAATTGATATAACTAGAGCAATTACAGCCCCTAATTTTACATCTTTTTTGTACCAGTGACACAGAAAGCAACACGTTAAGAGTCGAAAAATTCAGTGTACTGAACGAGAAACTTTTCATCAGAAATATTCAACACATTTGCGATAAGAGAATTCCCAAGCTATGGCGCCATTTGAAAATACACATTCAGAATTTATAGAATTAAAATCTTACTTAAAAATATTCAGAACTTCAACTTGCAGTAGTAAAAGTTAAATTTGATTGAAAAATTATTCCGTAACTGTGAAAAAATATGATATGAATGTATTTATTTGGTACCAAAATGCAGATGTACAAAATTCCGGGCCTGGAAGTGAGTCCATCCTTTTTGACGAGCTGGTAAAATGTATTTTCAATATTGTCTGCTGATGGACATAACAATCTGTCTTATATCGAGGAGTTTATTTTCTGTCCACAGCTGTTTAAAGTAAACCGAGGTTATACAAAATAACCTCGAAACACATACTGCATCATTGTGTCAAAAAACTCTAAATTTAATGAAACAATAAGTTTGGAACCTTTAAATTAAATTTCGCATATTTGCAATCATGTCATATCCAAATCCAAACCATTTCTCTGCCATTTTCATGTTCCACACTTTAAGCACAATTTACAGAGCTCTAACCCCATCGGCCGCGTTATGACCTCCACTACTTTTGTTTGCTTTGACCGTCGTGATGCGCTTTTCATGGTAAATGACGTTAAGAAATAGGCAAAAAGTTTATGACATCAAAATGTAAACCTCATCAAAACACATAATTCCTGTCCTATTCATTTCTATTGTGAGGCTAACCATTTCCGAGATATTTTGTTCTTATTGTTTTCACTTTTATAATGGAATAAAGGCGCAGAAGTTTCATGAATTAAATGGGCTTGTGCTATCACTCCTTGTGAGTCGCACATTCATGTTCACATTGTTTTATTATTTAAAAAGTTCTATGAGTGACGTTACTCCTTTTTACAGTTGGTCACATGGTAACGGTCACATGGTAACGGTCACATGGCTGGTCGCACTATGCTCACACAAGTTTATTCTCTTGGTGGTGGTATCCACGCACTGCTATTTAGTTCACCAGGTTCGAAGTTCTGGATTTGTGTTGGTCCAGGATCTGTCATGGCTTCTGTTGTATAACAGTCCAGCCACATCTCCCTTGTCTTCTTCTATCTTTCATGTAGGAGTTTATTCAAGCTGTCTGTGTTCCCTGGCGAGTTCATATACTAGCCTCGACTTTGTGTACTTTGAAACACCTAGGGTGGCTTAACTACTTTCAAGGTCATTACGTCTTTTAGACTCATCTTTTTCCAAATGAGATGCATTCCACAGGTTGCGGTGGAAACTATTTTTGTGGCGAATAAGGCCCTGGCAGTTCACAATGACAGCCTGGATATAGCCTTGATGTCATTTATGACTTTTGTGGCAGCTGCTTCTGGCAGTGGTTTGCAGAGCCAGTTCCAGAAGAATCATATGAAACATATGATTGATATTGAAAAGTAATGGCCTTAGTGGGCCCCCCTGCAATACACCGTTGGTTTGTGTTATTGTTTTCGACATTATTACGTCGTCTGTGATGTGAAGTTGGCCGTCAGCATTGTATGGATCAACGCTCTAGTTTATTTTTCCCTGTTACTGAGTCTAGCCTTGAGATTAGTATGCGCCCGTTTTGTTTATCGAAGGCCTTGATATAATCTACGAAGACCGCGTGGACTTTGGGGATGTCTTAAAGCGTTCTCTATATCATCGAGCAGGTTTTTAACGGCACGTAGCGTGCTCCTCCTTTCCGAAATCCGAATTTGTCTTCTGGGATCTTCTGGTCTACTTCTTTAGAAATCCGCTTTGTAATAATAATCGTTAGTATCTTCAATGTGCATTTTCCCTGTAAGAGTTCGGGTCAATTTGATTGCCTTTCCTCTTAAAATACTTGCAGTTATCTGAAACAGGAAGTCACACTTACTGCTTTTGTTTTACCACCAGTTATACATAGAGAATCCAATTTCAATATCAATCGCACAACGACTGCTTATATAAGTTTTGACTGTCGCTTTAGCGTACTGTATTCCCCTATTCTTCTACTGCTGATAGCGAACTCGGCCATAGCCTTAGCTTGGTGGTAACGCGGCTGCTTGCCAAGCGGGATACCTGGGTACGATTCCCAGTTCCGGTGTGAGGATTTTTCCCACGCTGTAAGACCAGGTCCGGGGTGCACTCAGCCTCGTGAGATCCCTGGGGGGCCAATTGAGGAGCTACTTGATAGAGAAGTACGGCACCAGGTTGAGAGCACCGCATTAACCGGTCGGGAGGGATTCGAGGCGATGACGCTGTCTCACCTAATACTGCCCCAATCCATGAAGCCTTCCTGGGCCGAGATTGGGGACGCAGTGGCCTTGGCCCCTTGTGGACACTTGCGCAAGAGTTTACTTTTGAATTATAATAAACTCAGTAATACGGGGCCATTCTGCTAATATTTTTTTGGAGTACTATGATGTAAATAGAAGTATAATGGTTTGTAAGTAGACAAAGGCAAGTGAAAGGCACACATCACATTGCTTCCTTTCATTTTAAACTTGATTACCATTTGGTGTATTTAAAGTGGCACAAACGGTTTGTGGACTTATTGTGATGCTCAATCTCTGTATACCGTTATTTAAATAAATGCACTTATTCGCTTCACTTATTTTTACATTCTTTATCACGCATGTACAATGTAAATATAGAATGTACTATATTCTGCTCAAAAGGCCGAAACCGATATTTGCCAAAAATACATATTTTGAGGGCTCATGTCACCAAAATAGGACTTTTAGAAAAACGACCCAGTATGTCTGTGTGTGCAAGTGTACGCGTGTGTGTATGTGAACAGTACGTATAGTCCTCTTCATTTTACGTGACTTTTGTATAACTGACAAACCGTAAGAGATAGACCAGCTACTTCCTGCAAAATATGTGTATCTCGTACAAACACAGAAGTACATCATACAGCTTTTTCTAAAGATAACTATTCAGGTATACTGTTATTTGTTTCATTTAAAAATGCTTAAACACTTTTCAAACGGGAAGTCCTCATCCGGGTCATATTTCTTTAGTTTTACTCCTGGCCAGGGAAAGAGGACCGAATTTCAACGACAATCGCATAATTTATAAGTTTTGACTGTCACCTAAGCCTAGAATTTTCCAATATATTTCTTCCACGTATAATGAACCAAGTAATAACACAATTTCTTGTGTTACTTAAGTTGATTAGCATACTGCATATAATAGAATTAGCTTTTCTAATAATAGTTTGTTACAGAGTAGCCAGAGAAAATTACGTTGCACGTGTGTGTGTGTGCGCGCGCGTGTGCGTCTGCCAGTGTGACTCACGTAACATTTTGGCGGCTTGGCCACTGCCAGTGTGACTCACGTATCTGCTTGGCGGCTTGGCTACTGACAGTGTGACTCACATAACAGCTTGGAGGCTAGGCTACTGAAAGGGAGGTATACATAACTGCTTGGCTTCTTGGCTACTGCCAGTGAGACATACGTAACTGTTTGGCGGCTTGACCACTGTCAGTGTGACTCACGTAAGTGTTCGCCGGCTTGAATACTGTCAGGGAGGCATACATAACTGCTTGCCGGCTTGTCTACTGCCAGTGAGACATACGTAACTGCCTGGCGGCTTGGCTACTGGTTGCGAAACAAAATCGTAGCGAATTTTCCTGGTTATTCGCGAGTTGTATAGTGCATTTGTATGTGTAGTGCTGGGAATGTGTAGCTGATTCATGTAAGGGAAAATACCAATGTTAGAATGCCTAAAAGTTTAATATTTTGATACCTCTATGGGTCTTAATTCTTAGATTGTCTAAATGATTTTTTAAAAAACGCTGAGTGCGTAGAAAAAGCTCAGTTTTTTTGGGAAATTAGACAAATACTGGATGGAAACCTGAGATAGAACATCTAAAAATGCATTTAGTAACATATTTTAATTAATTGGTTATTTATCCATACAGCAGTGGTTTTTTTGTATGTTTAAACTAGATTAATTATAAAAATAACACTAAATATCATAGTTTTTTCTACAGAGGACAGAAGAAGAGGAAGACATTGAAGTCACAGGAGAAGAAACCTGTTATGAGAATCCCGATCATGACCAAATTGAAACGGAAATGTTGGAAAGAGAGCTGGAAGAAGAGACAGGTTTGCGAATTGAGGCTGTGTACTCTCTCGCAGAGACCGCTGCTGACAGTCCTATAGATAAAAAATCCAAGGGAAAACGCTGTACTGCCAAAACAAACATTTCCCGTCAGAATAAAAAAAAGGTAAGTTGATGAGAATAAAACACGGCTGCAAGCTAAAACATTTTATTTACTGTTTAGTATACTGAGTGGTTGCTAATAGCTGTCTATGGAAATAAGTGAATTATGTAAATTATGCAAATTCATTCGATAAAATCACACTAATTGTATTCCGATTAGTTATAATGAGACAAATAATTACTATCAATCTCAAACTGGACGATGGTTACCTTATATATTAGGTAACAATTGTTGGAAGTTCTATACCAAGAACACCTCAATTAAGTGATAGCTGGTAAGGCGCTATTCCAAGAAAAAGTTAGAAGTCTTAGAAACAGTTAATTCATATGACGGAAATAAATAAAATAGCTTCCTCTACAATCTGCTGCAACATTTGGGATTTTAAATAAGATTTTAAATGTAATCTTCCCAGAACCAGTGACACTCCAAATGTTAATATGCTAATTTTCAAAGCATGTATGTTAATTTAAGCATTATATAAACGTTGTGTAAGTTTGCTTTATTTAAACCATGTCTAGATGGTACTCAGTTGAGCAGGGTTTAAAGCACCTTCAACCCCCTAAGTGAACCTGCATTTTGAAAGTTTCGTATTTATATAATATGTGGTGTATAGTTTCCCGAATTTGCGGAAGAAACTTTTGGGAGCTATATAAGTTGGTTAATTGGATAGTATTGTAGTCCTCGTGAGTTTGTAATTGTTAAAGGTGTAAAGAAAAGGATTGCAATTGATATAACTAGAGCAATTACAGCCCCTAATGTTACAGCTTTTTTGTACCAGTGACATAGAAAGCAACACGTTAAGAGTCGAAAATTCAGTGTACTGAACGAGAAACTTTTCATCAGAAATATTAAACACATTTGAGATAAGAGAATTCCCAAGCTATGGCGCAATTTGAAAATACTCATTCAGAATTTATAGAATTAAAATCTTACTTCAAAAATATTCAGAACTTCAAGTTGCATTAGTAAACGTAAAATTTGATTGAAAAATTATTCCGTAACTGTGAAAAAATATGATATGAATGTATTTATTTGGTACCAAAATGCAGATGTACAAAATTCCGGGCCTGGAAGTGAGTCCATCCTTTTTGACGAGCTGGTAAAATGTATTTTCAATATTGTCTGCTGATGGACATAACAATCTGTCTTATATCGAGGAGTTTATTTTCTGTCCACAGCTGTTTAAAGTAAACCGAGGTTATACAAAATAACCTCGAAACACATACTGCATCATTGTGTCAAAAAACTCTAAATTTAATGAAACAATAAGTTTGGAACCTTTAAATTAAATTTCGCATATTTGCAATCATGTCATATCCAAATCCAAACCATTTCTCTGCCATTTTCATGTTCCACACTTTAAGCACAAATAACAGATCCCATCGGCCGCGTTATGACCTCCACTACTTTTGTTTCTTTGACCGTCGTGATGCGCTTTTCATGGTAAATGACTTTAAAAAATAGGCAAAAAGTTTATAACATCAAAATGTAAACCTCATCAAAACACATAATTCCTGTCCTATTCATTTCTATTGTGAGGCTAACCATTTCCGAGATATTTTGTTCTTATTGTTTTCACTTTTATAATGGAATAAAGGCGCAGAAGTTTCATGAATTAAATGGGCTTGTGCTATCACTCCTTGTGAGTCGCACATTCATGTTCACATTGTTTTATTATTTAAAAAGTTCTATGAGTGACGTTACTCCTTTTTACAGTTGGTCACATGGTAACGGTCACATGGCTGGTCGCACTATGCTCACACAAGTTTATTCTCTTGGTGGTGGTATCCACGCACTGCTATTTAGTTCACCAGGTTCGAAGTTCTGGATTTGTGTTGGTCCAGGATCTGTCATGGCTTCTGTTGTATAACAGTCCAGCCACATCTCCCTTGTCTTCTTCTATCTTTCATGTAGGAGTTTATTCAAGCTGTCTGTGTTCCCTGGCGAGTTCATATACTAGCCTCGACTTTGTGTACTTTGAAACACCTAGGGTGGCTTAACTACTTTCAAGGTCATTACGTCTTTTAGACTCATCTTTTTCCAAATGAGATGCATTCCACAGGTTGCGGTGGAAACTATTTTTGTGGCGAATAAGGCCCTGGCAGTTCACAATGACAGCCTGGATATAGCCTTGATGTCATTTATGACTTTTGTGGCAGCTGCTTCTGGCAGTAGTTTGCAGAGCCAGTTCCAGAAGAATCATATGAAACATATGATTGATATTGAAAAGTAATGGCCTTAGTGGGCCCCCCTGCAATACACCGTTGGTTTGTGTTATTGTTTTCGACGTTATTACGTCGTCTGTGATGTGAAGTTGGCCGTCAGCATTGTATGGATCAACGCTCTAGTTTATTTTTCCCTGTTACTGAGTCTAGCCTTGAGATTAGTATGCGCCCGTTTTGTTTATCGAAGGCCTTGATATAATCTACGAAGACCGCGTGGACTTTGGGGATGTCTTAAAGCGTTCTCTATATCATCGAGCAGGTTTTTAACGGCACGTAGCGTGCTCCTGCCTTTCCGAAATCCGAATTTGTCTTCTGGGATCTTCTGGTCTACTTCTTTAGAAATCCGCTTTGTAATAATAATCGTTAGTATCTTCAATGTGCATTTTCCCTGTAAGAGTTCGGGTCAATTTGATTGCCTTTCCTCTTAAAATACTTGCAGTTATCTGAAACAGGAAGTCACACTTACTGCTTTTGTTTTACCACCAGTTATACATAGAGAATCCAATTTCAATATCAATCGCACAACGACTGCTTATATAAGTTTTGACTGTCGCTTTAGCGTACTGTATTCCCCTATTCTTCTACTGCTGATAGCGAACTCGGCCATAGCCTTAGCTTGGTGGTAACGCGGCTGCTTGCCAAGCGGGATACCTGGGTACGATTCCCAGTTCCGGTGTGAGGATTTTTCCCCCATTGTAAGACCAGGTCCGGGGTGCACTCAGCCTCGTGAGATCCCTGGGGGGCCAATTGAGGAGCTACTTGATAGAGAAGTACGGCACCAGGTTGAGAGCACCGCATTAACCGGTCGGGAGGGATTCGAGGCGATGACGCTGTCTCACCTAATACTGCCCCAATCCATGAAGCCTTCCTGGGCCGAGATTGGGGACGCAGTGGCCTTGGCCCCTTGTGGACACTTGCGCAAGAGTTTACTTTTGAATTATAATAAACTCAGTAATACGGGTCCGTTCTGCTAATATTTTTTTCGAGTACTATGATGTAATTAGAAGTATAATGGTTTGTAAGTAGACAAAGGCAAGTGAAAGGCACACATCACATTGTTTCCTTTCATTTTAAACTTGATTACCATTTGGTGTATTTAAAGTGGCACAAACGGTTTGTGGACTTATTGTGATGCTCAATCTCTGTATACCGTTATTTAAATAAATGCACTTATTCGCTTCACTTATTTTTACATTCTTTATCACGCATGTACAATGTAAATATAGAATGTACTATATTCCGCTCAAAAGGCCGATACCGTTATTTCCCAAAAATACATATTTTGAGGACTCATGTCCACAAAACAGCACTTTTAGAAAAAGGACCATGTATGTCTGTGTGTGCAAGTGTACGCGTGTGTGTATGTGAACAGTCCCTATAGCCCTCTTCATTTTGGGTGACTTTTGTATAACTGACAAACCGTATGAGATAGACAAGCTACTTCCTGCAAAAAATGTGTATCTCGTACAAACACATAAGTACATCATACAGCTTTTTCTGAAGTTAACTATTCAGGTACACTGTTATTTGTTTCATTTTAAAATGCTTAAACACTTTTCAAACGGGAAGTCCTCATCCGGGTCATATTTCTTAGTTTTACTCCTGGCCACGGAAAGAGGACCGAATTTCAACGACAATCGCATAATTTATAAGTTTTGACCTTCACCTAAGCCTAGAATTTTCCAATATATTTCTTCCACGTATAAGGAACCAAGTAATAACACATTTTCTTGTGTTACTTAAGTTGATTAGCATACTGCATATAATAGAATTAGCTTTTCTAATAATAGTTTGTTACAGAGTAGCCAGAGAAAATTACGTTGCACGTGTGTGTGTGCGTGTGTGTGTGTGCGCGCGCGTGTGCGTCTGCCAGTGTGACTCACGTAACTGCTTGGCGGCTTGGCTACTGCCAATGTGACTCACGTAACATTTTGGCGGCTTGACCACTGCCAGTGTGACTCACGTATCTGCTTGGCGGCTTGGCTACTGACAGTGTGACTCACATAACAGCTTGGAGGCTAGGCTACTGCCAGGGAGGCATACATAACTGCTTGGCGTCTTGGCTACTGCCAGTGAGACATACGTAACTGTTTGGCGGCTTGACTACTGTCACTGTGACTCACGTAAGTGTTCGCCGGCTTGAATACTGTCAGGGAGGCATACATAACTGCTTGCCGGCTTGTCTACTGCCAGTGAGACATACGTAACTGCCTGGCGACTTGGCTACTGGTTGCGAAACAGAATCGTAGCGAATTTTCCTGGTTATTCGCGAGTTGTATAGTTCATTTCTATGTGTAGTGCTGGGAATGTGTAGCTGATTCATGTAAGGGAAATACCAATGTTAGAATGCCTAAAAGTTTAATATTTTGATACCTCTATGGGTCTTAATTCCTAGATTGTCTAAATGAGTTTTTAAAAGACGCTGAATGCGTAGAAAAAGCTCATTTTTTGGGGGGAAATTAGACAAATACTGGATGGAAACCTGAGATAGAACATCTAAAATGCATTTAGTAACATATTTTGATTAATTGGTTATTTATCCAAACAGCAGTGGTTTTTTATATGTTTAAACTAGATTACTTATAAAAATAACACTAAATATCATAGTTTTTTCTACAGAGGACAGAAGAAGAGGAAGACATTGAAGTCATAGGAGAAGAAACCTGTTATGAGAATCCCGATCATGACCAAATTGAAACGGAAATGTTGGAAAGAGAGCTGGAAGAAGAGACAGGTTTGCAAATTGAGGCTGTGTGCTCTCTCGCAGAGACCGCTGCTGACAGTCCTATAGATAAAAAATCCAAGGGAAAACGCTGTACTGCCAAAACAAACATTTCCCGTCAGAATAAAAAAAAGGTAAGTTGATGAGAATAAAACACGGCTGCAAGCTAACACATTTTATTTACTGTTGAGTATACTGAGTGGTTGCTAATAGCTGTCTATGGA
The DNA here is from genome assembly GCA_030762935.1 of Hymenopus coronatus. Lineage (NCBI taxonomy): Eukaryota > Metazoa > Arthropoda > Insecta > Mantodea > Hymenopodidae > Hymenopus > Hymenopus coronatus. The sequence goes on along the minus strand of CM060900.1, from coordinate 531,957,740 downwards.
AATAAGTGAATTATGTAAATTATGCAAATTCATTCGATAAAATCACACTAATTGTATTCCGATTAGTTATAATGAGACAAATAATTACTATCAATCTCAAACTGGACGATGGTTACCTTATATATTAGGTAACAATTGTTGGAAGTTCTATACCAAGAACACCTCAATTAAGTGATAGCTGGTAAGGCGCTATTCCAAGAAAAAGTTAGAAGTCTTAGAAACAGTTAATTCATATGACGGAAATAAATAAAATAGCTTCCTCTACAATCTGCTGCAACATTTGGGATTTTAAATAAGATTTTAAATGTAATCTTCCCAGAACCAGTGACACTCCACTTGTTAATATGCTAATTTTCAAAGCATGTATGTTAATTTAAGCATTATATAAACGTTGTGTAAGTTTGCTTTATTTAAACCATGTCTAGATGGTACTCAGTTGAGCAGGGTTTAAAGCACCTTCAACCCCCTAAGTGAACCTGCATTTTGAAAGTTTCGTATTTATATAATATGTGGTGTATTGTTTCCCGAATTTGCGGAAGAAACTTTTGGGAGCTATATAAGTTGGTTAATTGGATAGTATTGTAGTCCTCGTGAGTTTGTAGTTGTTAAAGGTGTAAAGAAAAGGATTGCAATTGATATAACTAGAGCAATTACAGCCCCTAATGTTACAGCTTTTTTGTACCAGTGACATAGAAAGCAACACGTTAAGAGTCGAAAATTCAGTGTACTGAACGAGAAACTTTTCATCAGAAATATTAAACACATTTGAGATAAGAGAATTCCCAAGCTATGGCGCAATTTGAAAATACTCATTCAGAATTTATAGAATTAAAATCTTACTTCAAAAATATTCAGAACTTCAAGTTGCATTAGTAAACGTAAAATTTGATTGAAAAATTATTCCGTAACTGTGAAAAAATATGATATGAATGTATTTATTTGGTACCAAAATGCAGATGTACAAAATTCCGGGCCTGGAAGTGAGTCCATCCTTTTTGACGAGCTGGTAAAATGTATTTTCAATATTGTCTGCTGATGGACATAACAATCTGTCTTATATCGAGGAGTTTATTTTCTGTCCACAGCTATTTAAAGTAAACCGAGGTTATACAAAATAACCTCGAAACACATACTGCATCATTGTGTCAAAAAACTCTAAATTTAATGAAACAATAAGTTTGGAACCTTTAAATTAAATTTCGCATATTTGCAATCATGTCATATCCAAATCCAAACCATTTCTCTGCCATTTTCATGTTCCACACTTTAAGCACAATTTACAGATCCCATCGGCCGCGTTATGACCTCCACTACTTTTGTTTCTTTGACCGTCGTGATGCGCTTTTCATGGTAAATGACTTTAAAAAATAGGCAAAAAGTTTATAACATCAAAATGTAAACCTCATCAAAACACATAATTCCTGTCCTATTCATTTCTATTGTGAGGCTAACCATTTCCGAGATATTTTGTTCTTATTGTTTTCACTTTTATAATGGAATAAAGGCGCAGAAGTTTCATGAATTAAATGGGCTTGTGCTATCACTCCTTGTGAGTCGCACATTCATGTTCACATTGTTTTATTATTTAAAAAGTTCTATGAGTGACGTTACTCCTTTTTACAGTTGGTCACATGGTAACGGTCACATGGCTGGTCGCACTATGCTCACACAAGTTTATTCTCTTGGTGGTGGTATCCACGCACTGCTATTTAGTTCACCAGGTTCGAAGTTCTGGATTTGTGTTGGTCCAGGATCTGTCATGGCTTCTGTTGTATAACAGTCCAGCCACATCTCCCTTGTCTTCTTCTTCTATCTTTCATGTAGGAGTTTATTCAAGCTGTCTGTGTTCCCTGGCGAGTTCATATACTAGCCTCGACTTTGTGTACTTTGAAACACCTAGGGTGGCTTAACTACTTTCAAGGTCATTACGTCTTTTAGACTCATCTTTTTCCAAATGAGATGCATTCCACAGGTTGCGGTGGAAACTATTTTGGTGGTGAATAAGGCCCTGGCAGTTCACAATGACAGCCTGGATATAGCCTTGATGTCATTTATGACTTTTGTGGCAGCTGCTTCTGGCAGTGGTTTGCAGAGACAGTTCCAGAAGAATCATATGAAACATATGATTGATATTGAAAAGTAATGGCCTTAGTGGGCCCCCCTGCAATACACCGTTGGTTTGTGTTATTGTTTTCGACGTTATTACGTCGTCTGTGATGTGAAGTTGGCCGTCAGCATTGTATGGATCAACGCTCTAGTTTATTTTTCCCTGTTACTGAGTCTAGCCTTGAGATTAGTATGCGCCCGTTTTGTTTATCGAAGGCCTTGATATAATCTACGAAGACCGCGTGGACTTTGGGGATGTCTTAAAGCGTTCTCTATATCATCGAGCAGGTTTTTAACGGCACGTAGCGTGCTCCTGCCTTTCCGAAATCCGAATTTGTCTTCTGGGATCTTCTGGTCTACTTCTTTAGAAATCCGCTTTGTAATAATAATCGTTAGTATCTTCAATGTGCATTTTCCCTGTAAGAGTTCGGGTCAATTTGATTGCCTTTCCTCTTAAAATACTTGCAGTTATCTGAAACAGGAAGTCACACTTACTGCTTTTGTTTTACCACCAGTTATACATAGAGAATCCAATTTCAATATCAATCGCACAACGACTGCTTATATAAGTTTTGACTGTCGCTTTAGCGTACTGTATTCCCCTATTCTTCTACTGCTGATAGCGAACTCGGCCATAGCCTTATCTTGGTGGTAACGCGGCTGCTAGCCGAGCGGGATACCTGGGTACGATTCCCAGTTCCGGCGTGGGGATATTTCCCCCATTGTAATACCAGGTCCGGGGTGCACTCAGCCTCGTGAGATCCCTGGGGGGCCAATTGAGGAGCTACTTGATAGAGAAGTACGGCACCAGGTTGAGAGCACCGCATTAACCGGTCGGGAGGGATTCGAGGCGATGACCCCGTCTCACCTAATACTGCCCCAATCCATGAAGACTTCCTGGGCCGAGATGGGGGACGCAGTGGCCTTGGCCCCTTGTGGACACTTGCGCAAGAGTTTACTTTTGAATTATAATAAACTCAGTAATACGGGTCCGTTCTGCTAATATTTTTTTCGAGTACTATGATGTAATTAGAAGTATAATGGTTTGTAAGTAGACAAAGGCAAGTGAAAGGCACACATCACATTGTTTCCTTTCATTTTAAACTTGATTACCATTTGGTGTATTTAAAGTGGCACAAACGGTTTGTGGACTTATTGTGATGCTCAATCTCTGTATACCGTTATTTAAATAAATGCACTTATTCGCTTCACTTATTTTTACATTCTTTATCGCGCATGTACAATGTAAATATAGAATGTACTATATTCCGCTCAAAAGGCCGATACCGGTATTTCCCAAAAATACATATTTTGAGGACTCATGTCACCAAAACAGCACTTTTAGAAAAAGGACCCAGTATGTCTGTGTGTGCAAGTGTACGCGTGTGTGTATGTGAACAGTCCCTATAGCCCTCTTCATTTTGGGTGACTTTTGTATAACTGACAAACCGTAAGAGATAGACAAGCTACTTCCTGCAAAAAATGTGTATCTCGTACAAACACATAAGTACATCATACAGCTTTTTCTGAAGTTAACTATTCAGGTACACTGTTATTTGTTTCATTTTAAAATGCTTAAACACTTTTCAAACGGGAAGTCCTCATCCGGGTCATATTTCTTAGTTTTACTCCTGGCCACGGAAAGAGGACCGAATTTCAACGACAATCGCATAATTTATAAGTTTTGACCTTCACCTAAGCCTAGAATTTTCCAATATATTTCTTCCACGTATAAGGAACCAAGTAATAACACAGTTTCTTGTGTTACTTAAGTTGATTAGCATACTGCATATAATAGAATTAGCTTTTCTAATAATAGTTTGTTACAGAGTAGCCAGAGAAAATTACGTTGCACGTGTGTGTGTGCGTGTGTGTGTGTGTGCGCGCGCGTGTGCGTCTGCCAGTGTGACTCACGTAACTGCTTGGCGGCTTGGCTACTGCCAATGTGACTCACGTAACATTTTGGCGGCTTGACCACTGCCAGTGTGACTCACGTATCTGCTTGGCGGCTTGGCTACTGACAGTGTGACTCACATAACAGCTTGGAGGCTAGGCTACTGCCAGGGAGGCATACATAACTGCTTGGCGTCTTGGCTACTGCCAGTGAGACATACGTAACTGTTTGGCGGCTTGACTACTGTCACTGTGACTCACGTAAGTGTTCGCCGGCTTGAATACTGTCAGGGAGGCATACATAACTGCTTGCCGGCTTGTCTACTGCCAGTGAGACATACGTAACTGCCTGGCGACTTGGCTACTGGTTGCGAAACAGAATCGTAGCGAATTTTCCTGGTTATTCGCGAGTTGTATAGTTCATTTCTATGTGTAGTGCTGGGAATGTGTAGCTGATTCATGTAAGGGAAAATACCAATGTTAGAATGCCTAAAAGTTTAATATTTTGATACCTCTATGGGTCTTAATTCCTAGATTGTCTAAATGAGTTTTTAAAAAACGCTGAATGCGTAGAAAAAGCTCATTTTTTTGGGGGAAATTAGACAAATACTGGATGGAAACCTGAGATAGAACATCTAAAATGCATTTAGTAACATATTTTGATTAATTGGTTATTTATCCATACAGCAGTGGTTTTTTATATGTTTAAACTAGATTACTTATAAAAATAACACTAAATATCATAGTTTTTTCTACAGAGGACAGAAGAAGAGGAAGACATTGAAGTCATAGGAGAAGAAACCTGTTATGAGAATCCCGATCATGACCAAATTGAAACGGAAATGTTGGAAAGAGAGCTGGAAGAAGAGACAGGTTTGCAAATTGAGGCTGTGTGCTCTCTCGCAGAGACCGCTGCTGACAGTCCTATAGATAAAAAATCCAAGGGAAAACGCTGTACTGCCAAAACAAACATTTCCCGTCAGAATAAAAAAAAGGTAAGTTGATGAGAATAAAACACGGCTGCAAGCTAACACATTTTATTTACTGTTGAGTATACTGAGTGGTTGCTAATAGCTGTCTATGGAAATAAGTGAATTATGTAAATTATGCAAATTCATTCGATAAAATCACACTAATTGTATTCCGATTAGTTATAATGAGACAAATAATTACTATCAATCTCAAACTGGACGATGGTTACCTTATATATTAGGTAACAATTGTTGGAAGTTCTATACCAAGAACACCTCAATTAAGTGATAGCTGGTAAGGCGCTATTCCAAGAAAAAGTTAGAAGTCTTAGAAACAGTTAATTCATATGACGGAAATAAATAAAATAGCTTCCTCTACAATCTGCTGCAACATTTGGGATTTTAAATAAGATTTTAAATGTAATCTTCCCAGAACCAGTGACACTCCACTTGTTAATATGCTAATTTTCAAAGCATGTATGTTAATTTAAGCATTATATAAACGTTGTGTAAGTTTGCTTTATTTAAACCATGTCTAGATGGTACTCAGTTGAGCAGGGTTTAAAGCACCTTCAACCCCCTAAGTGAACCTGCATTTTGAAAGTTTCGTATTTATATAATATGTGGTGTATTGTTTCCCGAATTTGCGGAAGAAACTTTTGGGAGCTATATAAGTTGGTTAATTGGATAGTATTGTAGTCCTCGTGAGTTTGTAGTTGTTAAAGGTGTAAAGAAAAGGATTGCAATTGATATAACTAGAGCAATTACAGCCCCTAATGTTACAGCTTTTTTGTACCAGTGACATAGAAAGCAACACGTTAAGAGTCGAAAATTCAGTGTACTGAACGAGAAACTTTTCATCAGAAATATTAAACACATTTGAGATAAGAGAATTCCCAAGCTATGGCGCAATTTGAAAATACTCATTCAGAATTTATAGAATTAAAATCTTACTTCAAAAATATTCAGAACTTCAAGTTGCATTAGTAAACGTAAAATTTGATTGAAAAATTATTCCGTAACTGTGAAAAAATATGATATGAATGTATTTATTTGGTACCAAAATGCAGATGTACAAAATTCCGGGCCTGGAAGTGAGTCCATCCTTTTTGACGAGCTGGTAAAATGTATTTTCAATATTGTCTGCTGATGGACATAACAATCTGTCTTATATCGAGGAGTTTATTTTCTGTCCACAGCTATTTAAAGTAAACCGAGGTTATACAAAATAACCTCGAAACACATACTGCATCATTGTGTCAAAAAACTCTAAATTTAATGAAACAATAAGTTTGGAACCTTTAAATTAAATTTCGCATATTTGCAATCATGTCATATCCAAATCCAAACCATTTCTCTGCCATTTTCATGTTCCACACTTTAAGCACAATTTACAGATCCCATCGGCCGCGTTATGACCTCCACTACTTTTGTTTCTTTGACCGTCGTGATGCGCTTTTCATGGTAAATGACTTTAAAAAATAGGCAAAAAGTTTATAACATCAAAATGTAAACCTCATCAAAACACATAATTCCTGTCCTATTCATTTCTATTGTGAGGCTAACCATTTCCGAGATATTTTGTTCTTATTGTTTTCACTTTTATAATGGAATAAAGGCGCAGAAGTTTCATGAATTAAATGGGCTTGTGCTATCACTCCTTGTGAGTCGCACATTCATGTTCACATTGTTTTATTATTTAAAAAGTTCTATGAGTGACGTTACTCCTTTTTACAGTTGGTCACATGGTAACGGTCACATGGCTGGTCGCACTATGCTCACACAAGTTTATTCTCTTGGTGGTGGTATCCACGCACTGCTATTTAGTTCACCAGGTTCGAAGTTCTGGATTTGTGTTGGTCCAGGATCTGTCATGGCTTCTGTTGTATAACAGTCCAGCCACATCTCCCTTGTCTTCTTCTTCTATCTTTCATGTAGGAGTTTATTCAAGCTGTCTGTGTTCCCTGGCGAGTTCATATACTAGCCTCGACTTTGTGTACTTTGAAACACCTAGGGTGGCTTAACTACTTTCAAGGTCATTACGTCTTTTAGACTCATCTTTTTCCAAATGAGATCCATTCCGCAGGTTGCGGTGGAAACTATTTTGGTGGTGAATAAGGCCCTGGCAGTTCACAATGACAGCCTGGATATAGCCTTGATGTCATTTATGACTTTTGTGGCAGCTGCTTCTGGCAGTGGTTTGCAGAGACAGTTCCAGAAGAATCATATGAAACATATGATTGATATTGAAAAGTAATGGCCTTAGTGGGCCCCCCTGCAATACACCGTTGGTTTGTGTTATTGTTTTCGACGTTATTACGTCGTCTGTGATGTGAAGTTGGCCGTCAGCATTGTATGGATCAACGCTCTAGTTTATTTTTCCCTGTTACTGAGTCTAGCCTTGAGATTAGTATGCGCCCGTTTTGTTTATCGAAGGCCTTGATATATTCTACGAAGACCGCGTGGACTTTGGGGATGTCTTAAAGCGTTCTCTATATCATCGAGCAGGTTTTTAACGGCACGTAGCGTGCTCCTGCCTTTCCGAAATCCGAATTTGTCTTCTGGGATCTTCTGGTCTACTTCTTTAGAAATCCGCTTTGTAATAATAATCGTTAGTATCTTCAATGTGCATTTTCCCTGTAAGAGTTCGGGTCAATTTGATTGCCTTTCCTCTTAAAATACTTGCAGTTATCTGAAACAGGAAGTCACACTTACTGCTTTTGTTTTACCACCAGTTATACATAGAGAATCCAATTTCAATATCAATCGCACAACGACTGCTTATATAAGTTTTGACTGTCGCTTTAGCGTACTGTATTCCCCTATTCTTCTACTGCTGATAGCGAACTCGGCCATAGCCTTAGCTTGGTGGTAACGCGGCTGCTAGCCAAGCGGGATACCTGGGTACGATTCCCAGTTCCGGCGTGGGGATATTTCCCCCATTGTAATACCAGGTCCGGGGTGCACTCAGCCTCGTGAGATCCCTGGGGGGCCAATTGAGGAGCTACTTGATAGAGAAGTACGGCACCAGGTTGAGAGCACCGCATTAACCGGTCGGGAGGGATTCGAGGCGATGACCCCGTCTCACCTAATACTGCCCCAATCCATGAAGACTTCCTGGGCCGAGATGGGGGACGCAGTGGCCTTGGCCCCTTGTGGACACTTGCGCAAGAGTTTACTTTTGAATTATAATAAACTCAGTAATACGGGTCCGTTCTGCTAATATTTTTTTCGAGTACTATGATGTAATTAGAAGTATAATGGTTTGTAAGTAGACAAAGGCAAGTGAAAGGCACACATCACATTGTTTCCTTTCATTTTAAACTTGATTACCATTTGGTGTATTTAAAGTGGCACAAACGGTTTGTGGACTTATTGTGATGCTCAATCTCTGTATACCGTTATTTAAATAAATGCACTTATTCGCTTCACTTATTTTTACATTCTTTATCGCGCATGTACAATGTAAATATAGAATGTACTATATTCCGCTCAAAAGGCCGATACCGGTATTTTCCAAAAATACATATTTTGAGGACTCATGTCACCAAAACAGCACTTTTAGAAAAAGGACCCAGTATGTCTGTGTGTGCAAGTGTACGCGTGTGTGTATGTGAACAGTCCCTATAGCCCTCTTCATTTTGGGTGACTTTTGTATAACTGACAAACTGTAAGAGATAGACAAGCTACTTCCTGCAAAAAATGTGTATCTCGTACAAACACATAAGTACATCATACAGCTTTTTCTGAAGTTAACTATTCAGGTACACTGTTATTTGTTTCATTTTAAAATGCTTAAACACTTTTCAAACGGGAAGTCCTCATCCGGGTCATATTTCTTAGTTTTACTCCTGGCCACGGAAAGAGGACCGAATTTCAACGACAATCGCATAATTTATAAGTTTTGACCTTCACCTAAGCCTAGAATTTTCCAATATATTTCTTCCACGTATAAGGAACCAAGTAATAACACAGTTTCTTGTGTTACTTAAGTTGATTAGCATACTGCATATAATAGAATTAGCTTTTCTAATAATAGTTTGTTACAGAGTAGCCAGAGAAAATTACGTTGCACGTGTGTGTGTGCGTGTGTGTGTGTGCGCGCGCGTGTGCGTCTGCCAGTGTGACTCACGTAACTGCTTGGCGGCTTGGCTACTGCCAATGTGACTCACGTAACATTTTGGCGGCTTGACCACTGCCAGTGTGACTCACGTATCTGCTTGGCGGCTTGGCTACTGACAGTGTGACTCACATAACAGCTTGGAGGCTAGGCTACTGCCAGGGAGGCATACATAACTGCTTGGCGTCTTGGCTACTGCCAGTGAGACATACGTAACTGTTTGGCGGCTTGACTACTGTCACTGTGACTCACGTAAGTGTTCGCCGGCTTGAATACTGTCAGGGAGGCATACATAACTGCTTGCCGGCTTGTCTACTGCCAGTGAGACATACGTAACTGCCTGGCGACTTGGCTACTGGTTGCGAAACAGAATCGTAGCGAATTTTCCTGGTTATTCGCGAGTTGTATAGTTCATTTCTATGTGTAGTGCTGGGAATGTGTAGCTGATTCATGTAAGGGAAAATACCAATGTTAGAATGCCTAAAAGTTTAATATTTTGATACCTCTATGGGTCTTAATTCCTAGATTGTCTAAATGAGTTTTTAAAAAACGCTGAATGCGTAGAAAAAGCTCATTTTTTGGGGGGAAATTAGACAAATACTGGATGGAAACCTGAGATAGAACATCTAAAATGCATTTAGTAACATATTTTGATTAATTGGTTATTTATCCATACAGCAGTGGTTTTTTATATGTTTAAACTAGATTACTTATAAAAATAACACTAAATATCATAGTTTTTTCTACAGAGGACAGAAGAAGAGGAAGACATTGAAGTCATAGGAGAAGAAACCTGTTATGAGAATCCCGATCATGACCAAATTGAAACGGAAATGTTGGAAAGAGAGCTGGAAGAAGAGACAGGTTTGCAAATTGAGGCTGTGTGCTCTCTCGCAGAGACCGCTGCTGACAGTCCTATAGATAAAAAATCCAAGGGAAAACGCTGTACTGCCAAAACAAACATTTCCCGTCAGAATAAAAAAAAGGTAAGTTGATGAGAATAAAACACGGCTGCAAGCTAACACATTTTATTTACTGTTGAGTATACTGAGTGGTTGCTAATAGCTGTCTATGGAAATAAGTGAATTATGTAAATTATGCAAATTCATTCGATAAAATCACACTAATTGTATTCCGATTAGTTATAATGAGACAAATAATTACTATCAATCTCAAACTGGACGATGGTTACCTTATATATTAGGTAACAATTGTTGGAAGTTTTATACCAAGAACACCTCAATTAAGTGATAGCTGGTAAGGCGCTATTCCAAGAAAAAGTTAGAAGTCTTAGAAACAGTTAATTCATATGACGGAAATAAATAAAATAGCTTCCTCTACAATCTGCTGCAACATTTGGGATTTTAAATAAGATTTTAAATGTAATCTTCCCAGAACCAGTGACACTCCACATGTTAATATGCTAATTTTCAAAGCATGTATGTTAATTTAAGCATTATATAAACGTTGTGTAAGTTTGCTTTATTTAAACCATGTCTAGATGGTACTCAGTTGAGCAGGGTTTAAAGCACCTTCAACCCCCTAAGTGAACCTGCATTTTGAAAGTTTCGTATTTATATAATATGTGGTGTATTGTTTCCCGAATTTGCGGAAGAAACTTTTGGGAGCTATATAAGTTGGTTAATTGGATAGTATTGTAGTCCTCGTGAGTTTGTAGTTGTTAAAGGTGTAAAGAAAAGGATTGCAATTGATATAACTAGAGCAATTACAGCCCCTAATGTTACAGCTTTTTTGTACCAGTGACATAGAAAGCAACACGTTAAGAGTCGAAAATTCAGTGTACTGAACGAGAAACTTTTCATCAGAAATATTAAACACATTTGAGATAAGAGAATTCCCAAGCTATGGCGCAATTTGAAAATACTCATTCAGAATTTATAGAATTAAAATCTTACTTCAAAAATATTCAGAACTTCAAGTTGCATTAGTAAACGTAAAATTTGATTGAAAAATTATTCCGTAACTGTGAAAAAATATGATATGAATGTATTTATTTGGTACCAAAATGCAGATGTACAAAATTCCGGGCCTGGAAGTGAGTCCATCCTTTTTGACGAGCTGGTAAAATGTATTTTCAATATTGTCTGCTGATGGACATAACAATCTGTCTTATATCGAGGAGTTTATTTTCTGTCCACAGCTATTTAAAGTAAACCGAGGTTATACAAAATAACCTCGAAACACATACTGCATCATTGTGTCAAAAAACTCTAAATTTAATGAAACAATAAGTTTGGAACCTTTAAATTAAATTTCGCATATTTGCAATCATGTCATATCCAAATCCAAACCATTTCTCTGCCATTTTCATGTTCCACACTTTAAGCACAATTTACAGATCCCATCGGCCGCGTTATGACCTCCACTACTTTTGTTTCTTTGACCGTCGTGATGCGCTTTTCATGGTAAATGACTTTAAAAAATAGGCAAAAAGTTTATAACATCAAAATGTAAACCTCATCAGAACACATAATTCCTGTCCTATTCATTTCTATTGTGAGGCTAACCATTTCCGAGATATTTTGTTCTTATTGTTTTCACTTTTATAATGGAATAAAGGCGCAGAAGTTTCATGAATTAAATGGGCTTGTGCTATCACTCCTTGTGAGTCGCACATTCATGTTCACATTGTTTTATTATTTAAAAAGTTCTATGAGTGACGTTACTCCTTTTTACAGTTGGTCACATGGTAACGGTCACATGGCTGGTCGCACTATGCTCACACAAGTTTATTCTCTTGGTGGTGGTATCCACGCACTGCTATTTAGTTCACCAGGTTCGAAGTTCTGGATTTGTGTTGGTCCAGGATCTGTCATGGCTTCTGTTGTATAACAGTCCAGCCACATCTCCCTTGTCTTCTTCTTCTATCTTTCATGTAGGAGTTTATTCAAGCTGTCTGTGTTCCCTGGCGAGTTCATATACTAGCCTCGACTTTGTGTACTTTGAAACACCTAGGGTGGCTTAACTACTTTCAAGGTCATTACGTCTTTTAGACTCATCTTTTTCCAAATGAGATCCATTCCGCAGGTTGCGGTGGAAACTATTTTGGTGGTGAATAAGGCCCTGGCAGTTCACAATGACAGCCTGGATATAGCCTTGATGTCATTTATGACTTTTGTGGCAGCTGCTTCTGGCAGTGGTTTGCAGAGACAGTTCCAGAAGAATCATATGAAACATATGATTGATATTGAAAAGTAATGGCCTTAGTGGGCCCCCCTGCAATACACCGTTGGTTTGTGTTATTGTTTTCGACGTTATTACGTCGTCTGTGATGTGAAGTTGGCCGTCAGCATTGTATGGATCAACGCTCTAGTTTATTTTTCCCTGTTACTGAGTCTAGCCTTGAGATTAGTATGCGCCCGTTTTGTTTATCGAAGGCCTTGATATAATCTACGAAGACCGCGTGGACTTTGGGGATGTCTTAAAGCGTTCTCTATATCATCGAGCAGGTTTTTAACGGCACGTAGCGTGCTCCTGCCTTTCCGAAATCCGAATTTGTCTTCTGGGATCTTCTGGTCTACTTCTTTAGAAATCCGCTTTGTAATAATAATCGTTAGTATCTTCAATGTGCATTTTCCCTGTAAGAGTTCGGGTCAATTTGATTGCCTTTCCTCTTAAAATACTTGCAGTTATCTGAAACAGGAAGTCACACTTACTGCTTTTGTTTTACCACCAGTTATACATAGAGAATCCAATTTCAATATCAATCGCACAACGACTGCTTATATAAGTTTTGACTGTCGCTTTAGCGTACTGTATTCCCCTATTCTTCTACTGCTGATAGCGAACTCGGCCATAGCCTTAGCTTGGTGGTAACGCGGCTGCTAGCCAAGCGGGATACCTGGGTACGATTCCCAGTTCCGGCGTGGGGATATTTCCCCCATTGTAATACCAGGTCCGGGGTGCACTCAGCCTCGTGAGATCCCTGGGGGGCCAATTGAGGAGCTACTTGATAGAGAAGTACGGCACCAGGTTGAGAGCACCGCATTAACCGGTCGGGAGGGATTCGAGGCGATGACCCCGTCTCACCTAATACTGCCCCAATCCATGAAGACTTCCTGGGCCGAGATGGGGGACGCAGTGGCCTTGGCCCCTTGTGGACACTTGCGCAAGAGTTTACTTTTGAATTATAATAAACTCAGTAATACGGGTCCGTTCTGCTAATATTTTTTTCGAGTACTATGATGTAATTAGAAGTATAATGGTTTGTAAGTAGACAAAGGCAAGTGAAAGGCACACATCACATTGTTTCCTTTCATTTTAAACTTGATTACCATTTGGTGTATTTAAAGTGGCACAAACGGTTTGTGGACTTATTGTGATGCTCAATCTCTGTATACCGTTATTTAAATAAATGCATTTATTCGCTTCACTTATTTTTACATTCTTTATCGCGCATGTACAATGTAAATATAGAATGTACTATATTCCGCTCAAAAGGCCGATACCGGTATTTTCCAAAAATACATATTTTGAGGACTCATGTCACCAAAACAGCACTTTTAGAAAAAGGACCCAGTATGTCTGTGTGTGCAAGTGTACGCGTGTGTGTATGTGAACAGTCCCTATAGCCCTCTTCATTTTGGGTGACTTTTGTATAACTGACAAACTGTAAGAGATAGACAAGCTACTTCCTGCAAAAAATGTGTATCTCGTACAAACACATAAGTACATCATACAGCTTTTTCTGAAGTTAACTATTCAGGTACACTGTTATTTGTTTCATTTTAAAATGCTTAAACACTTTTCAAACGGGAAGTCCTCATCCGGGTCATATTTCTTAGTTTTACTCCTGGCCACGGAAAGAGGACCGAATTTCAACGACAATCGCATAATTTATAAGTTTTGACCTTCACCTAAGCCTAGAATTTTCCAATATATTTCTTCCACGTATAAGGAACCAAGTAATAACACAGTTTCTTGTGTTACTTAAGTTGATTAGCATACTGCATATAATAGAATTAGCTTTTCTAATAATAGTTTGTTACAGAGTAGCCAGAGAAAATTACGTTGCACGTGTGTGTGTGCGTGTGTGTGTGTGTGTGCGCGCGCGTGTGCGTCTGCCAGTGTGACTCACGTAACTGCTTGGCGGCTTGGCTACTGCCAATGTGACTCACGTAACATTTTGGCGGCTTGACCACTGCCAGTGTGACTCACGTATCTGCTTGGCGGCTTGGCTACTGACAGTGTGACTCACATAACAGCTTGGAGGCTAGGCTACTGCCAGGGAGGCATACATAACTGCTTGGCGTCTTGGCTACTGCCAGTGAGACATACGTAACTGTTTGGCGGCTTGACTACTGTCACTGTGACTCACGTAAGTGTTCGCCGGCTTGAATACTGTCAGGGAGGCATACATAACTGCTTGCCGGCTTGTCTACTGCCAGTGAGACATACGTAACTGCCTGGCGACTTGGCTACTGGTTGCGAAACAGAATCGTAGCGAATTTTCCTGGTTATTCGCGAGTTGTATAGTTCATTTCTATGTGTAGTGCTGGGAATGTGTAGCTGATTCATGTAAGGGAAAATACCAATGTTAGAATGCCTAAAAGTTTAATATTTTGATACCTCTATGGGTCTTAATTCCTAGATTGTCTAAATGAGTTTTTAAAAAACGCTGAATGCGTAGAAAAAGCTCATTTTTTTGGGGGAAATTAGACAAATACTGGATGGAAACCTGAGATAGAACATCTAAAATGCATTTAGTAACATATTTTGATTAATTGGTTATTTATCCATACAGCAGTGGTTTTTTATATGTTTAAACTAGATTACTTATAAAAATAACACTAAATATCATAGTTTTTTCTACAGAGGACAGAAGAAGAGGAAGACATTGAAGTCATAGGAGAAGAAACCTGTTATGAGAATCCCGATCATGACCAAATTGAAACGGAAATGTTGGAAAGAGAGCTGGAAGAAGAGACAGGTTTGCAAATTGAGGCTGTGTGCTCTCTCGCAGAGACCGCTGCTGACAGTCCTATAGATAAAAAATCCAAGGGAAAACGCTGTACTGCCAAAACAAACATTTCCCGTCAGAATAAAAAAAAGGTAAGTTGATGAGAATAAAACACGGCTGCAAGCTAACACATTTTATTTACTGTTGAGTATACTGAGTGGTTGCTAATAGCTGTCTATGGAAATAAGTGAATTATGTAAATTATGCAAATTCATTCGATAAAATCACACTAATTGTATTCCGATTAGTTATAATGAGAGAAATAATTACTCTCAAACTCAAACTGGACGATGGTTACCTTATATATTAGGTAACAATTGTTGGAAGTTCTATACCAAGAACACCTCAATTAAGTGATAGCTGGTAAGGCGCTA
The DNA here is from genome assembly GCA_030762935.1 of Hymenopus coronatus. Taxonomy (NCBI): domain Eukaryota; kingdom Metazoa; phylum Arthropoda; class Insecta; order Mantodea; family Hymenopodidae; genus Hymenopus; species Hymenopus coronatus. The sequence goes on along the minus strand of CM060900.1, from coordinate 531,942,296 downwards.
TTCCAAGAAAAAGTTAGAAGTCTTAGAAACAGTTAATTCATATGACGGAAATAAATAAAATAGCTTCCTCTACAATCTGCTGCAACATTTGGGATTTTAAATAAGATTTTAAATGTAATCTTCCCAGAACCAGTGACACTCCACTTGTTAATATGCTAATTTTCAAAGCATGTATGTTAATTTAAGCATTATATAAACGTTGTGTAAGTTTGCTTTATTTAAACCATGTCTAGATGGTACTCAGTTGAGCAGGGTTTAAAGCACCTTCAACCCCCTAAGTGAACCTGCATTTTGAAAGTTTCGTATTTATATAATATGTGGTGTATTGTTTCCCGAATTTGCGGAAGAAACTTTTGGGAGCTATATAAGTTGGTTAATTGGATAGTATTGTAGTCCTCGTGAGTTTGTAGTTGTTAAAGGTGTAAAGAAAAGGATTGCAATTGATATAACTAGAGCAATTACAGCCCCTAATGTTACAGCTTTTTTGTACCAGTGACATAGAAAGCAACACGTTAAGAGTCGAAAATTCAGTGTACTGAACGAGAAACTTTTCATCAGAAATATTAAACACATTTGAGATAAGAGAATTCCCAAGCTATGGCGCAATTTGAAAATACTCATTCAGAATTTATAGAATTAAAATCTTACTTCAAAAATATTCAGAACTTCAAGTTGCATTAGTAAACGTAAAATTTGATTGAAAAATTATTCCGTAACTGTGAAAAAATATGATATGAATGTATTTATTTGGTACCAAAATGCAGATGTACAAAATTCCGGGCCTGGAAGTGAGTCCATCCTTTTTGACGAGCTGGTAAAATGTATTTTCAATATTGTCTGCTGATGGACATAACAATCTGTCTTATATCGAGGAGTTTATTTTCTGTCCACAGCTATTTAAAGTAAACCGAGGTTATACAAAATAACCTCGAAACACATACTGCATCATTGTGTCAAAAAACTCTAAATTTAATGAAACAATAAGTTTGGAACCTTTAAATTAAATTTCGCATATTTGCAATCATGTCATATCCAAATCCAAACCATTTCTCTGCCATTTTCATGTTCCACACTTTAAGCACAATTTACAGATCCCATCGGCCGCGTTATGACCTCCACTACTTTTGTTTCTTTGACCGTCGTGATGCGCTTTTCATGGTAAATGACTTTAAAAAATAGGCAAAAAGTTTATAACATCAAAATGTAAACCTCATCAAAACACATAATTCCTGTCCTATTCATTTCTATTGTGAGGCTAACCATTTCCGAGATATTTTGTTCTTATTGTTTTCACTTTTATAATGGAATAAAGGCGCAGAAGTTTCATGAATTAAATGGGCTTGTGCTATCACTCCTTGTGAGTCGCACATTCATGTTCACATTGTTTTATTATTTAAAAAGTTCTATGAGTGACGTTACTCCTTTTTACAGTTGGTCACATGGTAACGGTCACATGGCTGGTCGCACTATGCTCACACAAGTTTATTCTCTTGGTGGTGGTATCCACGCACTGCTATTTAGTTCACCAGGTTCGAAGTTCTGGATTTGTGTTGGTCCAGGATCTGTCATGGCTTCTGTTGTATAACAGTCCAGCCACATCTCCCTTGTCTTCTTCTTCTATCTTTCATGTAGGAGTTTATTCAAGCTGTCTGTGTTCCCTGGCGAGTTCATATACTAGCCTCGACTTTGTGTACTTTGAAACACCTAGGGTGGCTTAACTACTTTCAAGGTCATTACGTCTTTTAGACTCATCTTTTTCCAAATGAGATGCATTCCACAGGTTGCGGTGGAAACTATTTTGGTGGTGAATAAGGCCCTGGCAGTTCACAATGACAGCCTGGATATAGCCTTGATGTCATTTATGACTTTTGTGGCAGCTGCTTCTGGCAGTGGTTTGCAGAGACAGTTCCAGAAGAATCATATGAAACATATGATTGATATTGAAAAGTAATGGCCTTAGTGGGCCCCCCTGCAATACACCGTTGGTTTGTGTTATTGTTTTCGACGTTATTACGTCGTCTGTGATGTGAAGTTGGCCGTCAGCATTGTATGGATCAACGCTCTAGTTTATTTTTCCCTGTTACTGAGTCTAGCCTTGAGATTAGTATGCGCCCGTTTTGTTTATCGAAGGCCTTGATATAATCTACGAAGACCGCGTGGACTTTGGGGATGTCTTAAAGCGTTCTCTATATCATCGAGCAGGTTTTTAACGGCACGTAGCGTGCTCCTGCCTTTCCGAAATCCGAATTTGTCTTCTGGGATCTTCTGGTCTACTTCTTTAGAAATCCGCTTTGTAATAATAATCGTTAGTATCTTCAATGTGCATTTTCCCTGTAAGAGTTCGGGTCAATTTGATTGCCTTTCCTCTTAAAATACTTGCAGTTATCTGAAACAGGAAGTCACACTTACTGCTTTTGTTTTACCACCAGTTATACATAGAGAATCCAATTTCAATATCAATCGCACAACGACTGCTTATATAAGTTTTGACTGTCGCTTTAGCGTACTGTATTCCCCTATTCTTCTACTGCTGATAGCGAACTCGGCCATAGCCTTATCTTGGTGGTAACGCGGCTGCTAGCCGAGCGGGATACCTGGGTACGATTCCCAGTTCCGGCGTGGGGATATTTCCCTCATTGTAATACCAGGTCCGGGGTGCACTCAGCCTCGTGAGATCCCTGGGGGGCCAATTGAGGAGCTACTTGATAGAGAAGTACGGCACCAGGTTGAGAGCACCGCATTAACCGGTCGGGAGGGATTCGAGGCGATGACCCCGTCTCACCTAATACTGCCCCAATCCATGAAGACTTCCTGGGCCGAGATGGGGGACGCAGTGGCCTTGGCCCCTTGTGGACACTTGCGCAAGAGTTTACTTTTGAATTATAATAAACTCAGTAATACGGGTCCGTTCTGCTAATATTTTTTTCGAGTACTATGATGTAATTAGAAGTATAATGGTTTGTAAGTAGACAAAGGCAAGTGAAAGGCACACATCACATTGTTTCCTTTCATTTTAAACTTGATTACCATTTGGTGTATTTAAAGTGGCACAAACGGTTTGTGGACTTATTGTGATGCTCAATCTCTGTATACCGTTATTTAAATAAATGCACTTATTCGCTTCACTTATTTTTACATTCTTTATCGCGCATGTACAATGTAAATATAGAATGTACTATATTCCGCTCAAAAGGCCGATACCGGTATTTCCCAAAAATACATATTTTGAGGACTCATGTCACCAAAACAGCACTTTTAGAAAAAGGACCCAGTATGTCTGTGTGTGCAAGTGTACGCGTGTGTGTATGTGAACAGTCCCTATAGCCCTCTTCATTTTGGGTGACTTTTGTATAACTGACAAACCGTAAGAGATAGACAAGCTACTTCCTGCAAAAAATGTGTATCTCGTACAAACACATAAGTACATCATACAGCTTTTTCTGAAGTTAACTATTCAGGTACACTGTTATTTGTTTCATTTTAAAATGCTTAAACACTTTTCAAACGGGAAGTCCTCATCCGGGTCATATTTCTTAGTTTTACTCCTGGCCACGGAAAGAGGACCGAATTTCAACGACAATCGCATAATTTATAAGTTTTGACCTTCACCTAAGCCTAGAATTTTCCAATATATTTCTTCCACGTATAAGGAACCAAGTAATAACACAGTTTCTTGTGTTACTTAAGTTGATTAGCATACTGCATATAATAGAATTAGCTTTTCTAATAATAGTTTGTTACAGAGTAGCCAGAGAAAATTACGTTGCACGTGTGTGTGTGCGTGTGTGTGTGTGTGCGCGCGCGTGTGCGTCTGCCAGTGTGACTCACGTAACTGCTTGGCGGCTTGGCTACTGCCAATGTGACTCACGTAACATTTTGGCGGCTTGACCACTGCCAGTGTGACTCACGTATCTGCTTGGCGGCTTGGCTACTGACAGTGTGACTCACATAACAGCTTGGAGGCTAGGCTACTGCCAGGGAGGCATACATAACTGCTTGGCGTCTTGGCTACTGCCAGTGAGACATACGTAACTGTTTGGCGGCTTGACTACTGTCACTGTGACTCACGTAAGTGTTCGCCGGCTTGAATACTGTCAGGGAGGCATACATAACTGCTTGCCGGCTTGTCTACTGCCAGTGAGACATACGTAACTGCCTGGCGACTTGGCTACTGGTTGCGAAACAGAATCGTAGCGAATTTTCCTGGTTATTCGCGAGTTGTATAGTTCATTTCTATGTGTAGTGCTGGGAATGTGTAGCTGATTCATGTAAGGGAAAATACCAATGTTAGAATGCCTAAAAGTTTAATATTTTGATACCTCTATGGGTCTTAATTCCTAGATTGTCTAAATGAGTTTTTAAAAAACGCTGAATGCGTAGAAAAAGCTCATTTTTTTGGGGGAAATTAGACAAATACTGGATGGAAACCTGAGATAGAACATCTAAAATGCATTTAGTAACATATTTTGATTAATTGGTTATTTATCCATACAGCAGTGGTTTTTTATATGTTTAAACTAGATTACTTATAAAAATAACACTAAATATCATAGTTTTTTCTACAGAGGACAGAAGAAGAGGAAGACATTGAAGTCATAGGAGAAGAAACCTGTTATGAGAATCCCGATCATGACCAAATTGAAACGGAAATGTTGGAAAGAGAGCTGGAAGAAGAGACAGGTTTGCAAATTGAGGCTGTGTGCTCTCTCGCAGAGACCGCTGCTGACAGTCCTATAGATAAAAAATCCAAGGGAAAACGCTGTACTGCCAAAACAAACATTTCCCGTCAGAATAAAAAAAAGGTAAGTTGATGAGAATAAAACACGGCTGCAAGCTAACACATTTTATTTACTGTTGAGTATACTGAGTGGTTGCTAATAGCTGTCTATGGAAATAAGTGAATTATGTAAATTATGCAAATTCATTCGATAAAATCACACTAATTGTATTCCGATTAGTTATAATGAGACAAATAATTACTATCAATCTCAAACTGGACGATGGTTACCTTATATATTAGGTAACAATTGTTGGAAGTTTTATACCAAGAACACCTCAATTAAGTGATAGCTGGTAAGGCGCTATTCCAAGAAAAAGTTAGAAGTCTTAGAAACAGTTAATTCATATGACGGAAATAAATAAAATAGCTTCCTCTACAATCTGCTGCAACATTTGGGATTTTAAATAAGATTTTAAATGTAATCTTCCCAGAACCAGTGACACTCCACATGTTAATATGCTAATTTTCAAAGCATGTATGTTAATTTAAGCATTATATAAACGTTGTGTAAGTTTGCTTTATTTAAACCATGTCTAGATGGTACTCAGTTGAGCAGGGTTTAAAGCACCTTCAACCCCCTAAGTGAACCTGCATTTTGAAAGTTTCGTATTTATATAATATGTGGTGTATTGTTTCCCGAATTTGCGGAAGAAACTTTTGGGAGCTATATAAGTTGGTTAATTGGATAGTATTGTAGTCCTCGTGAGTTTGTAGTTGTTAAAGGTGTAAAGAAAAGGATTGCAATTGATATAACTAGAGCAATTACAGCCCCTAATGTTACAGCTTTTTTGTACCAGTGACATAGAAAGCAACACGTTAAGAGTCGAAAATTCAGTGTACTGAACGAGAAACTTTTCATCAGAAATATTAAACACATTTGAGATAAGAGAATTCCCAAGCTATGGCGCAATTTGAAAATACTCATTCAGAATTTATAGAATTAAAATCTTACTTCAAAAATATTCAGAACTTCAAGTTGCATTAGTAAACGTAAAATTTGATTGAAAAATTATTCCGTAACTGTGAAAAAATATGATATGAATGTATTTATTTGGTACCAAAATGCAGATGTACAAAATTCCGGGCCTGGAAGTGAGTCCATCCTTTTTGACGAGCTGGTAAAATGTATTTTCAATATTGTCTGCTGATGGACATAACAATCTGTCTTATATCGAGGAGTTTATTTTCTGTCCACAGCTATTTAAAGTAAACCGAGGTTATACAAAATAACCTCGAAACACATACTGCATCATTGTGTCAAAAAACTCTAAATTTAATGAAACAATAAGTTTGGAACCTTTAAATTAAATTTCGCATATTTGCAATCATGTCATATCCAAATCCAAACCATTTCTCTGCCATTTTCATGTTCCACACTTTAAGCACAATTTACAGATCCCATCGGCCGCGTTATGACCTCCACTACTTTTGTTTCTTTGACCGTCGTGATGCGCTTTTCATGGTAAATGACTTTAAAAAATAGGCAAAAAGTTTATAACATCAAAATGTAAACCTCATCAAAACACATAATTCCTGTCCTATTCATTTCTATTGTGAGGCTAACCATTTCCGAGATATTTTGTTCTTATTGTTTTCACTTTTATAATGGAATAAAGGCGCAGAAGTTTCATGAATTAAATGGGCTTGTGCTATCACTCCTTGTGAGTCGCACATTCATGTTCACATTGTTTTATTATTTAAAAAGTTCTATGAGTGACGTTACTCCTTTTTACAGTTGGTCACATGGTAACGGTCACATGGCTGGTCGCACTATGCTCACACAAGTTTATTCTCTTGGTGGTGGTATCCACGCACTGCTATTTAGTTCACCAGGTTCGAAGTTCTGGATTTGTGTTGGTCCAGGATCTGTCATGGCTTCTGTTGTATAACAGTCCAGCCACATCTCCCTTGTCTTCTTCTTCTATCTTTCATGTAGGAGTTTATTCAAGCTGTCTGTGTTCCCTGGCGAGTTCATATACTAGCCTCGACTTTGTGTACTTTGAAACACCTAGGGTGGCTTAACTACTTTCAAGGTCATTACGTCTTTTAGACTCATCTTTTTCCAAATGAGATGCATTCCACAGGTTGCGGTGGAAACTATTTTTGTGGCGAATAAGGCCCTGGCAGTTCACAATGACAGCCTGGATATAGCCTTGATGTCATTTATGACTTTTGTGGCAGCTGCTTCTGGCAGTGGTTTGCAGAGCCAGTTCCAGAAGAATCATATGAAACATATGATTGATATTGAAAAGTAATGGCCTTAGTGGGCCCACTGCAATACACCGTTGGTTTGTGTTATTGTTTTCGACGTGGTTACGTCGTCTGTGATGTGAAGTTGGCCGTCAGCATTGTATGGATCAACGCTCTAGTTTATTTTTCCCTGTTACTGAGTCTAGCCTTGAGATTAGTATGCGCCCGTTTTGTTTATCGAAGGCCTTGATATAATCTACGAAGACCGCGTGGACTTTGGGGATGTCTTAAAGCGTTCTCTATATCATCGAGCAGGTTTTTAACGGCACGTAGCGTGCTCCTCCTTTCCGAAATCCGAATTTGTCTTCTGGGATCTTCTGGTCTACTTCTTTAGAAATCCGCTTTGTAATAATGCTCGTTAGTATCTTCAATGTGCATTTTCCCTGTAAGAGTTCGGGACAATTTGATTGACTTTCCTCTTAAAATACTTGCAGTTATCTGAAACAGGAAGTCACACTTACTGCTTTTGTTTTACCACCAGTTATACATAGAGAATCCAATTTCAATATCAATCGCACAACGACTGCTTATATAAGTTTTGACTGTCGCTTTAGCGTACTGTATTCCCCTATTCTTCTACTGCTGATAGCGAACTCGGCCATAGCCTTAGCTTGGTGGTAACGCGGCTGCTTGCCAAGCGGGATACCTGGGTACGATTCCCAGTTCCGGCGTGGGGATATTTCCCCCATTGTAAGAACAGGTCCGGGGTGCACTCAGCCTCGTGAGATCCCTGGGGGGCCAATTGAGGAGCTACTTGATAGAGAAGTACGGCACCAGGTTGAGAGCACCGCATTAACCGGTCGGGAGGGATTCGAGGCGATGACCCCGTCTCACCTAATACTGCCCCAATCCATGAAGCCTTCCTGGGCCGAGATTGGGGACGCAGTGGCCTTGGCCCCTTGTGGACACTTGCGCAAGAGTTTACTTTTGAATTATAATAAACTCAGTAATACGGGTCCGTTCTGCTAATATTTTTTTCGAGTACTATGATGTAAATAGAAGTATAATGGTTTGTAAGTAGACAAAGGCAAGTGAATGGCACACATCACATTGCTTCCTTTCATTTTAAACTTGATTACCATTTGGTGTATTTAAAGTGGCACAAACGGTTTGTGGACTTATTGTGATGCTCAATCTCTGTATACCGTTATTTAAATAAATGCACTTATTCGCTTCACTTATTTTTACATTCTTTATCACGCATGTACAATGTAAATATAGAATGTACTATATTCCGCTCAAAAGGCCGATACCGGTATTTCCCAAAAATACATATTTTGAGGACTCATGTCACCAAAACAGCACTTTTAGAAAAAGGACCCAGTATGTCTGTGTGTGCAAGTGTACGCGTGTGTGTATGTGAACAGTCCCTATAGCCCTCTTCATTTTGGGTGACTTTTGTATAACTGACAAACCGTAAGAGATAGACAAGCTACTTCCTGCAAAAAATGTGTATCTCGTACAAACACATAAGTACATCATACAGCTTTTTCTGAAGTTAACTATTCAGGTACACTGTTATTTGTTTCATTTTAAAATGCTTAAACACTTTTCAAACGGGAAGTCCTCATCCGGGTCATATTTCTTTAGTTTTACTCCTGGCCAGGGAAAGAGGACCGAATTTCAACGACAATCGCATAATTTATAAGTTTTGACTGTCACCTAAGCCTAAAATTTTCCAATATATTTCTTCCACGTATAAGGAACCAAGTAATAACACAATTTCTTGTGTTTCTTAAGTTGATTAGCATACTGCATATAATAGAATTAGCTTTTCTAATAATAGTTTGTTACAGAGTAGCCAGAGAAATTTAGTTACCTGCGCGTGTGTGTGTGTGTGTGTGTGTGTGTGCGCGCGCGCGCTTGAGTCTATCTGTCAGTCTAGGTGTGCAGTGTTACTAAATGTAAAGATTCCGATAATATCCACATTCTGTATTTAAGTTCATGACTTCAAAGAATTTGGTTCTCAAAATGTTTATAAATACCCACACTCAAACCTCCCTTTTCATGGAAAAATTTTAGGTACTAGTATTAATTTTTCAGAAATGCCTTTGACGACGTTTTTTAAAGTATATGTTTAAGATATTTACATGGCAGGGAACTTTACGTATTACTTTCTATGTAACGAAACTATAAATACCTTTTTATTCGCATGACTTTTGTGTTGTTGGTTAATCGTTAAAGATAAACAATCTTTACTTTGCACACAGTTTATATCAAATGAAGACTTAAATTCACATCGACTTGGTCATTAAAACCTGAAAAGTCACAGGCAATCATTGTGGAACACGAACGATTGTTGGGAACTCTAAATTTGGATAATGTACAACATATTGCATTATATAATTCTGAAATGCCAGTTCGTAATATAGTAAAGAATCTTGGCGTGTATATGGGGCAACATTTAAACTTGAACACCCAAATTACACATGAGGTAAAAGGTATTCTCAATAGTCTATCCTATAAAACGTATGAATGACTTTCTACCCACTTCAATTCACAAAGTGTTAATAGAAACGTTTGTGCTGCCTCATTTTGTCTGTTTTTATAACCTAACTGATAATTTGACTCTAAGACTTCAACGGGCTCAGAATACATGTGTATGCTTTGATTGCAATCTCCGTCGATTTGATCATGTTACACAATCGCTCAAAACACTTAATTGGCTCCAGCTTAGGGATAGCAGGGAATTGAATTTCTTATCCTTCCTGTGTCAACTGCTTCATTCTCACATTCCAAACTATTTAAATGTTCGCTTCAAATATCTTTCTGACTGTCTTAATCGCGAAACTCACTCACGACACTCTTTTCTTTTGCTATACCTGCTCATCATATAACCTTCTATTCATCATCATTTACAATAGATTTAGGTCGTCTTTGGAATTCCCTCCCTGAAGACGTAAGGGACTGCCGGAACGTTATTCTGTTCAAGAAGAAAATTAGGACATACATTTATAATCAAACCTAACCTGCATCTGTATTAATATGATAAATACATCACTACTTTCATTTATTATTATTAGCACTTTGAAGCTCGGGCGTTTCTTTAGTTGAAGGGCCAAGAAATCCAGGGTTTTTACGCCTACTTTGAATTATTATTTACAGTACATCAATCAAATCTGCCAAAAAGTATTGGTACAATCTAAAAGTATGGCATTCAAGGATTTCTCAACAAGTAGGAAAATAGTCATAACATCCGTATTAATATGTTATTTTAAATTTACAGCAAGTATCAAATATGAGTTTGAAAAAAAACTACATAAAGCTGCTTACACTCCATTTATTCAAAGTTCGAAGAACTGGGCCTCGGAATCGGTATTTTTCAGAGCTTAATTTGTATCCTGAATTTCAGCTTCAGTTCACAGAAGTCGAGAAAACTGCAGCATTTTAACATTTTGGAACACCAAACGTAACAAGTAAAGAAAATGGTGCGACTACCTAAGCGCAGCCAGTATCACTAAATGTCCTAATAGTTGACTAAAGCAAGGACAAATGACAGCACAAATCAGACAACTAAGCGACAACTGATGTATGTTCTTTGCCGCATAGACCAAGACCGAGTTAAGGTCGTGGAATTGCATTAAAAGCGTTAGAAATACCAGCCCGAGCTATACTCGTGCGTGGGCCGCATGACCATTTCGCACGTCCCGAGCTTTACTCGGGTTTGGGCTTCAATATGTTAATATTTTATGTCCTGGCAAGTAATACGCATTTCAATTGTAAATATGATTAATATGCGTTTCAACCTACATGAATGTTTCGCTTACAATAATTTGTTTACAGTTTCTTTTTCATTTCATTTCAGTACACTTGCTGATCTCTTTTAAATACGTTTTTTTATGTTGTATAGAATTGTATTTTTGTTCTTTATTCATTGCATCACTGCTGTATTACATTTAATGTATTGCCTGGCAGAGTAGAAGAGAAGGCCTTTTGGCCTTAACTCCAACCATTATCCAACCAGGATAAATAAATATATATATATATATATATATATATATATATATCAAATATAATTTACTGTGACGCTAACCATTGCGGGGCTATTCTTTGCTAACGGTTTGAAATTTCAAATCATTATAATATTTTCGTTCATTTATTTATTCGTGTTATGTTTTTATTATAATATTCATTTTTATTTTGTGTTGTGTGTCAGTAAGCAGTACCGCTCAAAAACGAAAAGTCGCTTAAATACCAAGTATGTGATATTCAAGTTAGCATTTTCTAGTATGCGAAACGAATATGTTAAAGAAAGTTCCGCACTTCAAACTACACTTTGCATGGAAAAGCTTACTTTGTTTTTACTGTCTCAAAATGGCTCAAACAATTCTGATTAAAATTTAATCTTTATAAGATATTCTTCAGGTAGTAAATGTGTGAAATTTGGTAAATCCACATTATATAACATTTCTTGTTTAAATTTATTCCAGATGTTACGCACAATAACATTGATATTTTTGTCAGATTTCAAAAGTCGAACTTACATATTCGTTTTATAAATAAATTTGAGTGTTCTAAACGCATTGTTGTAACAAAAATCCTCAGCTGGATGCACCTTATTAAATATTCCTATACAAATTGAAAGTTTCACAGTAAATGAGGTTAAAACATGTCTATCTTATGACATTTATTTATATTAATCACTAATTATTGTTGAAAAGTCTTTTTTGTGTAGTCTCCAAAAGTCTTGACGTTTCAAAAGTGAATAATTTATTTTTCAAAAATGGGAGATTATTAGTTTTGAGAAATAAAACATTAAGTTTTGGATCTAGACTTTTAAAGAGCACAAAAGGTAATCTTTGCCACACACCATTTGTGATAATATTTATTTTGGTTAGCGTTATGTAGATAAAGGAATTTTCACTTGAATAGTTGTTTCAGAACAGTTAGAGAGTGCCATGTGAATGGAATACACGACAATTTTCCTTGTGTTTATGCAAATATAGTGGCATCTGTCTCTGGCACGGTGGACCCGTGTTCAATACCCGGTACCAGCATGGGGAAGTCCTTTCTTTCCGTGGAAAGAAAATGGTAAAACTACAGCGGTATTAACCTTGACTGAACGTCGAGATATCCCGCAATTCCGTCCCGTCCATTAACCGACTTAAGGGCTCATCATCATGTTTATATTGGCTTTACATTGCGTGGGGATGTGCAGAACATTTCGGTTTTTTTTCTTACAGTAAAAGCGTACTTACACAATATATTCAGGATATGGCACACATTAAGTAGGTGTTAGTGCGCAAAATTAGCGACAACATTATTCTCCTAAAAAGAAAAGAGAAAATTCGAGGAGGGTTAACACTGTAAGAAAAAACCGATAAAGGTTCAAGAAGAAAATATTTCAATACCAGTGACAAAGAAGCGCTTTATTCAAATGTAGTTGTTGAAACGGAATAATAACACAGGAGCTAAATCCTATACAAGACAGGAAGAAGTAGCCGAAAGCTTTGCAATAGCTATTCGTTTGTTTTTTAACGAGGAGACCAAGAAACATGTGACAGTGGAACAGATCACCCTTTTGTGAAACAGAAGCGATTTTGCTGGCTATTCGCGAAATGATAGTGTTGAGAATATGCGGTTAATTCATATAAGGAATATACCAATGTTAGAATACCTAAAGATGCCATATTTTAGATGCCTCTCTGGGCATCAATCCCTTGGTCGTTCTCATGATTTTTAAAAAAGCTGTATGTGTGGAACCATTCCGGTTTTGTGGGAAATTAGAGGAATGTTTTTCCGGGGAACTTGGGATAGAACATATAGTAAACTGTATTAAGTCATCTCTCCTGATTGTTTATTTATCCATATGGTAGTAGTTCTTCACATGTTTATATTATGTTATTTGTAAAATGACACTGAATTTCTTGATTTTTCTACAGAAAGTGATATCTCGTATCATAAAAAAAAAACCTTGTGATGCACAACCAGTTCAGGAAGACGAGGCGAAGGAATTGACAACATTACGAATGGCAAACATGAATTACCTCATTAAAATATCTGGCCGGAGGATTCCTAAAAGGTTTATAGTTTGGGATTGCAATGAAATCAGGGTAAGTTAATCAAAATATACCACAGTTACAATTTAAAAAAAAATTAATTACTGTTCATTATACAGAGTGATTGCTAATTGCTATTTTTTAAGATAATTGAATTATATAAGCTTCATTCAACACAATAACATCAGTTACGTTATGATTAGTTTTAATGTGTGAAATAATTATTCTCAAAAGTCAAGTGGGACGATAGCTACCTTTATGTAACAATTGTTGATGTTATATGCCAGGAAGACGTCAATTAAGTGATAGCCGTTAAGGCGCTTATCCCACAAAATTTTAGACTTCTCAAATTCCTGTTGCAATTGTTGTGATTTTAAAATAACATTATACATTTTATCTTCCCATAACTTGTTACATTCAAAATGTTATGTGCTAATTTTCAAAGAATGCAAGTTAAGTTAAGCATGATCTAAACTTTTCTATGTTGTCTACTTTGCACTGTTTAAATCATGTCTAGGTGGTGCTTAGCTAAGCCGGGTTTAAAGTGCGATGAACCCCCTAAGTGAACCTGGCAGTACTGCAATTTTAAAGTTTTGGTTTTGAATATGTAGCCTGGTTGTTCCCCGAAGTTGCAGAAAAAACTTTTGGAAGTTTTTACAAGTTTTTTCTATCAGTGAGAGAGAAAAGAATATGTTAGAATCAAAATATGTATTGCTACTGAAAGAGAAACTTTTATTAGAAATATTAAACGAATCTTAGATAGAAGATTCCCATGCCATTGTTTAGTTTAAAAACATTCCAAATTTAAAAAAATTATAAATCATACTTCAGAAACATTTACAGCTATGATTTAAAATAATGCTATTACTGCAGAGGCTGCTTTCTTGAACTTGAAAAAAATGTGATATGAATGTGTTATGTCATACCAAAATGCAAATGTACAAAATTCCAGGCCTGCTAGTAAGCACATCTTGTTTGATGAGCTGCTAAAATATATCTTCAGTATTGTCAACTGAAGGATAAACTAACCTGTCATGGGACCGCACCGTGACCGAGTGGTTAGACCACTCGTCTCTCACCCAGACGAGCCTTGGCTTCAATCCCTAGTGACCGCATGAGAGATTTATGGTGGGCTAAGCTGCGCAGGGGCGGGTTTCCTCCGGGTTCTCCGGTAATCACCTGCGGTACCACAAGTAGTAAACGCGAGCGTTAAACACATTAAAAATAATTGTCATGGGACAAGGAGCTTATTTTGTGTCCGCAGTTGTTTTAATGAAGATAAAATCCCCACTAAAATAACCAATCATGGGACAAGGAGCTTATTTTGTGTCCGCAGTTGTTTTAATGAAGATAAAATCCCCACTAAAATAACCAATCATGGGACAAGGAGCTTATTTTGTGTCCGCAGTTGTTTTAATGAAGATAAAATCCCCACTAAAATAACCAATCATGGGACAAGGAGCTTATTTTGTGTCCGCAGTTTTTTGAATGAAGATAAAATCCCCACTAAAATAACCAATCATGGGACAAGGAGCTTATTTTGTGTCCGCAGTTTTTTGAATGAAGATAAAATCCCCACTAAAATAACCAATCATGGGACAAGGAGCTTATTTTGTGTCCGCAGTTTTTTGAATGAAGATAAAATCCCCACTAAAATAACCAATCATGGGACAAGGAGCTTATTTTGTGTCCGCAGTTTTTTGAATGAAGATAAAATCCCCACTAAAATAACCAATCATGGGACAAGGAGCTTATTTTGTGTCCGCAGTTTTTTGAATGAAGATAAAATCCCCACTAAAATAACCAATCATGGGTCAAGGCGTTTATTTAGTGTCCACAGTTTTTTAATGAAGATAAAACCCCCACTAACATAAGCAATCATGGATCAAGGCGTTTATTTAGTGTCCACAGTTTTTTAATGAAGATAAAATCCCCACTAACATAAGCAATCATGGATCAAGGCGTTTATTTAGTGTCCACAGTTTTTTAATGAAGATAAAATCCCCACTAACATAAGCAATCATGGATCAAGGCGTTTATTTAGTGTCCACAGTATTTTTAATGAAGAAAAAATCCCCACTAACATAACCAATAATGAATCAAGGAGTTTATTTTGTATCACAGTTTTTAAAATGAACAGGACTTCTAACAAAGTAACTTCGAAGCACAAATTCCACGATTCTGTTAAAGAAACTGAAATTCAATGAAACCATAAGTTTACAGCCTTTTATTTATATTGCACATTATTTGCAATCATGTGGTATCCAGATCCAAATCACTTCGCTGCCATTTACACGCTCACCACCTTAAGCACACTTTACAGAGCTCTAACCTCATCTACCACGTCAGATCCTCCACTACTTGTGTTTGTATTGACCGTCGTGCCACTACCACATTTTGCTTGTGTTGGCGGTGCAAACCACAATAATGTGATCATGATCAATTATCTGTCAATTCTGATGCCAGTCTGCACGATAAACTTGATGCACTTACTGAAAAAATGCATAAATGGTGCAAATACAATAGTCTTGTTCTCAATGAGACCAAACCAATTGACCTCACTTTTAATATTAGTTGCCCTGCTTTTTTAACTGAAACTAGTACAACATTTCTAGGCATTCATTTCAAACCTGGTCTAGGTTGGCGTTCACATATTAATCATATCGCCAACAAAGTAAGCAGAGGTTACGTGCTTTAAAAATCATGTGTGTTCCAATGTTTTATTATCAGTTTATTATGGACAAATCTATAGCCATTTGAGTTATGGAATTTTATTTTGGGGTACCATGCTTTAGCTAAAAATATACTTTTATTACAAAAAAGGCAATTTGAATTTTACAAGGTGTAGCCCCCAGAACTCATTGTAAACCTTTATTTGTTAAGTTGAGTGTTTTAACTTTGACTTCATTGTTTGTGTTCCACTGCCTCTTATTTGCTTAGAAAAATAGTCATAAATACAATCTATGTTCCGAAATCCATCTTCATCACACCAGAACTAGTTGCAACATTTACATAAATAGATGTAAATATAGTAAGATACAAAATTCCTTTGAAATAATATCATTAAATCTATTTAACAAGCTCACTAAGAGCATTAAAGCTCTCTCCATGTAACCTTTTAAGAGGTCAGTGAAGCGCACTTTGATTTTAAATCCATTTTATTGTCCGGATGAATTTTATAATACTGCCAATCGTTTTTGTTCTTACATGTATTTGATGATGCTACAAAATGTACTTTGTTCTGGCAAACATCCGTCCGTCCGTCCCTCCCTCCCTCCCTCCCTCCCTCCCTCCCTCCCTCCATCCATCCGTCCGTCCGTCCGTCCGTCTGTCTAACTTTTCATTAAAATTCTCATATGTAGTATTTATTTTAAAGAATACAGTAGCAAAATACATTTTGACATATTTATACAGTCACATGATCAGAGGTGAGGCTGAGTGATGAAGTGATGGGACCCTAGTGGTACAAAAAGTATTACCTATACTCTCTAACTTATTGCTAGAGCTCGGTTTGGGGTGGAAACGTGTTGTACTATGCCTGACCTTGTTCAGCTCCTGCATTGGACAACATTATTCCAATAGGGCAATTGAAGTTTCCTGAAGTATGTTCTCGAGCTGTTCTCCTCCAGAGATCCAAGTGGGGAACTGTGGGCAATTTAGCTGCAGCATCCATACTCTCTCCAAGAGCTGCTGGATATTGGGGTATCCATGGATCCTTATTTGAGTAGTTTCTCGTTGCCTTCTGTATTCTATGCCCTTGCCCATCAAATGGCTCATTCGCCTTTAGGGATGGCTTCTCAGACCAAAGGCAAGAGACCACAATAGGCTCATCTGCCTACTCAGGAGGCCGTGGCGGATGCAGTTTAACGTCTTGCCCAGGACACAACGTTTGTACACATGTATCACAATGAACAAGACCTGGTTAAGTGTGTATGACTGAAATTCGACGGCGTCGTGATTGAGTGGTTAGCCCACTCGCTGCCCATCTAGGCGGCCCGGGTTCGATCCCGAGCGCCCGCACGTGGGATTTGTGATGGACGAAGCGGCGTCTGAGCGGGTTTTCTTCTGGTCCTAAGGTTTCCACCAATTGCTCCATCATCACCTTTCCTATCATCAATTTTGTTTACAGTTCATATCACCCACTTCTTCATGCTCATGCGTGTCTACGGGCCGATCCCTCGAAACATGTTCTCCATTCTCTGGTTCCTTGTTGTTAGCTCCCCGACAGGCTTCTGACCCCTAGGTATTGGCTTGTAAGTCCTAGGGGGGTATCGGTCCTACAACAGGTAGGGTAAACCGATTACGAAACGAAACGAATGACTGAACTTTCATGAAATATCACAAAAGATCAATATTTTTAATTTTAACTCCATAACATAATTTAAACATTCCTGAATACAAAAAGGTATAATTGAGCGCCAGGCGCCATTTCAAATGCCTTAAATCAAAGCGTTAGAGGAGAAACTGTATTGGACTGTATTGCCAAGAAAAATTTCAGCCAGACGAGATCTCATTCACACCAGGAAAAATAAAAAACAAATTTGTGCAGAAGAAAAGCAGCAATGCAAGAAGAAAAAGACAGAAAAGGTAGCAGCAGAGGAAAGGAAAGGGAAAGCTGAGAATCCAAACTACCAACATGAGATATGCATGCAGACTTTTCCTCGTATTCTCGCTATTGTTATTTTCAGCATTTTTCTTCCTGTAAAATGCTCCTTGCGGAGCAGCCTTTCTGTTGCACAAATAACGTTTGCTGTAAATGTTCATAGAGGTACAATGAAGAGGCATTGTTACTGTCAGATGTATTTCAAAATATGTTTTCAATTCCCAAACACAAAAAATCTATTTTTATGACAAAAAACAGATTCATAACTTTCAAAAATGTTAGTACCTAAACCAAAAAAGACACAGAGAAACGTAGGACAATTTCAAAAAGTAGATGTATTATGAACCTAGGGTTAAAATATTAAACCAAAATTTAATATTTCTTTGTCGCAAGAGATATTTTCTATGACCTGACATATTTATGTCTTTTTGTATATATAAATTTGATCAAGGCTTCCAAACCCAAATCTTGATGAAATTTATACTCTAACTCATTTGGCATGTGGTATAGTATAAACAAGTTAGCATTATAGTTTGGAATTTCAAACTTTCAGTCATACATGTATTTAAAAGACAGTAAATGCACCTAAAAGCATTCCAACCATAATAATTTCTGCAATTTTTCAAGATATTCCAATTCCTGGTATATGATCTTAAACAGAAAGGCAGTTAACACATGGCGACAGAAAATCTGATATGATATCAGAATGGCTATGTGTGGGAAGAATCGCTTTCGATTGGCTAATTTCTTATGTTTGATACAGACATAAACATGAAATAGAAAAAATTCTGAGTTGGAATTAGTAACAATAAAGTATTACTAATAGGTAATTTTTACGTGATATTTTTAAGCATGTTCACCACGTCGTCTACATTCTCCAAATCAGAATGTCTCCAAGCATGTCCAGATAAAATTAGCTATTAGTGAAGTTTTAGTGTTAGTAATTTAAACTCAGAACAATTTATAGTTCACACATGTTAGTAACTTCTATACAAGGTTATGTAAATACGATGGCCTGGAGGTTTAAATAAATAAATAAATAAATAAACAAATAATTTATTTATGGACGCCTTCTGTAGCTCTTCAGCGTCCCATTCCATATTGGGCATGAAAGCTGCTTAATTTCGCTGATAGGCCTCCTATTAGTCTTCGGATTCTTGAAAGTTATGCTAAGGATTTGTATGCTCTCTGCCGGGTTTGAACCTGCAACCTTGGAAATCAGAGGCTAACACATTACCCGTAGACCACGGAGGACGAAGACTTCAATATGTTGATGTTGTACTTATGACTAGGTTAAATTGTGAGTTCCTCTAATTTAATTTATACACTTGCTCACAGGTCTGACTGTTGAAGGTGGATAATTAAATACAGTTAATGAACTACACCGAAATAATTTGCGAGATTGTGCATGTGACTGATATAAGTAATTTGAGATCGCGATGCATGGTCCCCGGATAAACATAACACAACTACATAGCGTTAAACGTGTGGGTATCAGGTGCTGTTAAGTCGGTGTTAAAGCAAAGCAGGTTGAAAAAAATATCTTAGAATGTCTTTAAAACTGCTGGCCAAATATAGAAATGTCGAGTTTTAGCAGCTCGTTACAAGCGTCATCAAGATTTAATGTCGCAAAAATCTGTAAAATCTAGAACTAAACACTTGACAGTGCGACACTGGGCATTCCTTAACTGCGTTTTTGAGTTATGTAGCCTACTCTGGAGGCGCTTTACAACTGCTCTAGTGGCTTAATGCGCAACGTGAGAAGCTGCTATCCCGAACGTAATGAGTTCGCTTCAAGTCATGGAGTAAATGTATATTATTATTAGTTTTCATTCCAGACGAAGTGCCGCGATACGTGGTGTACTGGCACTTCAGAAACTTATAGCCGTTACTTCGAAATTTCAATAAACAGGCCATAAGTTCCCTATCTCAAATTACTTATTTAAGTGATCTATATATTCTGTGAAAATATTTCGCTATAGTTCATTAACACCCTGTATAACTGCCTGCACTACACGGAACCAGTGCTCTTTTGTCCAGGAGAAGATAAAGGAAAATGCTAAATGGAGCATAAAATTTTTAAACTGTCTTATTGCATTGCACACTACCAAGCAAATTTTCCAATAATTAGACTAAAATGTAATTCCCATGTTACAGAAACGGAACAGAGACGGATCTCTCAATATTGACATAGATGAGGTAACTAACAACATATTCAGTCCAATTGAATATGCAATGTTGGGGTTTTCTGAAGAGGAAGCTACAAGGATTTATGGAGCAGGAAAAATAGGATTCAAAAAAATGAGCTATAACCCTCAGAAGCATATTTTCGGAGACATGCACATGAGGAATTGCTATGCAGTGCTTATGTATGTTAAGCATCTTGACGTAAGTAGTGTCTCAGAATTTCAAACAATCCAAACCTTGTGTTTGAATAAGTCAACATCTGTTCGGTGTCTAGAGTTCCACAATCAAATTAGGATATTTGCATTCATATGGTTGTGCCTAAAGAGTTTCAATGGGTCAAAATATAGAATTCCGCAAAATTACTACCATATTTGGCAAAATACAGAGAAACTCAGGGGAATGACTGTAAAGTTCAAGAAATTCAGAGAAGTGACTATAATATTCAAATCAATTCAGAGAAATTACTACAAAATTCAGAGGGGTTCACGGAAATGACTATAAGTTCGATGAAATTCTGAGAAATTAGCACAAAATTTGGCAAAATATAGGGAAATTATCATAAAAATCAGTGAAAGTCAGGGAAATGACTAAAATTCCTGGATACTATTTTAAAATTCATCGATTTGGGGAAACACTATAACATTTGGCAAAATTCTTGGAGATTTCAATAAAATTCGGCGAAATTTAGGTAAGCTACTATAGCATTTAGCAATGTTCTGAAAAATTACTATAAAATCAGACACTTAGGGAAAATATAATAAAATCCAGGGAAATTACTGTAAAATTTAAAGACATTCAGGGAAATTACTGTAAAATTCAGAGAAGTTCAGAAAGTGACGGTAATGATACAGAGAAATTACTAAAAAGTTAGTTAAATTCAGAAAAATGACTACAACAGTCAGTGAAATTCAGGGATAAAATAATATTTGTCAAAAATGAGGGAAATTACTATAAAGATCAGCGAAATTCAAGCAAATGACTAAAACATTTCCAGAATATCGGGGATACAGTTTTGGAGGGGATTAAAGTGAGGTTTAGTTAGCTATAATTTTTATTCTTTGGATTGACGTGTCTTATTAATTACCAAAACAACATTTAGGTTCAAAAGATCAAATCTTGGTTTTATTTCTAAAGGAGGCACTAAGGGTTTTTAGGGGTAGTGTATATGATAAATTGGGACTATTTCAAGTTTTTGTAGGGTATTTTAATTCAGCCATTGACACATAACAGACAGAGATATAAAATATCTGATGTGTTTCACTCACATGACTTTCTCTACATCTCTGTAACAAATTATTGTTAAAAAGCTTACTCTACTATCTACAACATTCAAATAGAGATACACATTAGCAGAAATTGGCCTTATTACTTAGTTCCTTGTAATTAGCAGGGAAAAAATCTAATGTGTTCCATTCACATGATGTCTACTAGCTGTTCGGCAAACAAACGTTTTATTAAAAAGATTATTCTTTTATCTAGATGATGCCAATCAAGATAAACATTAGCAGAAGTAGTCTTACTACTAGCTTCCTGGTAATTAGAAGAGAAATAAGAAAATGCACAGGCTAAAGCGATAGTCTGGTCCTAGAAAAGTCTGACAGAATGTGAAACAATTGAAATTCCAATCTCTTTGTTTACCAAGAGTAAACAAACGAGAAACGATAAGAAATATGTCTTCCCGTTTGAGAAAGTTTAAGTTGCTTAATATTGAAACCAATAAACCAGAATATCTCGAAAACGGTTAACTCTACAAAAAAATTTATACAACATAAATTGGGTTTTAATGAGACCTACATCTTTTGCGTAGTACGCTTTTGTGTATCTCTTACGGTTTTCCAGTTATACAAAATTCATTCAGAATGAAGAGGTCTTCAGAGGCTATTCCCATAAAATTCAAGATGTACATTTTGTTTGTGATAAAAATATCTTAAACATAAGATATTTAAATCAAAATCGTTTGAGGAATTTTTGAGAAAATCAAAATTTTCGAAAACTGTTCCATGTAAAGGTTAGTGGGGGTAAGGGGATTTGCTTAAAAATCTTCGTGTCTCATTCTTGGAAGATACTCAACTTAAATACCAAGTTTAGTGCTTAACCGACTTTTCGTTTTTGGGCTATGCTGCCCCCCCTCACACACACACACACATAGACAGACACACACACGGACCTCTTTCTAAAAATGCTTTTTTTTAACTCAGGAGAGCTCAAAGCATATATTTCCGGTGAAATTTTGGCATTGAATTTGCGGGTGCAATACAATACCTTCTCTACATACTATGTGCATGTATGTGTAGAGAAAGTAAAACTATTAGTGTATAGAACCAACTGCATCATGATAGCAACGGTTGTCATTACCTTTACTCGTTCAGTGTCCGGAAACAAACCCGAAACCTGAGCTAGAGTTTAAACACTTTTCTTACCGCTTATGTCTGCTTATTAAGACCAGTCAGTGGCTTTAAATTTTTCCAGTATAAAAATTACATTACAATTGAAGCTGATGACGGGAAAGATGTCCTAAGAAACGAGTCTTAATAATTAGTCAAAACTGGAGAGAGAAAAAAAGCGTCAAAAACTGTCAACCGTTCCAGTATAAGTTATGATGACGTCCACTATATTATGATCGTGTAATGTTTCTTGTTATTCATATCTAAACCCTGTTATTGCTGAAGATGCAAGCAAAGGCTCCTGTGTTAACTAACAATAGCGTAGGTGGAAAGGTTGTATCAGGCAATGGTAGAATCAAAGATATTATGCGGAGAGGACATTTGGGGCTTGTCAAAAACTGTAAAATATAAATATAAACTGTAAATATAAATATAATTCATGTAATACATATACTGTTTTGTAAGGAGTTATTGGGCTTCCCAAAAACATTGCTAAGAGGAGAAAGATAAACAGATTTATGTAGAACAGGAAGAAAAAGAATAGCAATAGATAAAGTTCTGCAACATTGGAAGGATCTGAAATTGTTTGACAATAATAATAATAATAATAATAAGAATAATAATAATAATCTAAATTGCATTAATCACCAAAATGTACCTGTGCAAAGTGACTGAGAGAATAAGTTGGAAGAAACTCTGTAAAACATTGGTTTGGGAGATATATGGTAGAGGGAAGAAAACATTCAAATGAGTTTTGGAAGCAAGGAGAAGATATTGGGAGAAAAAAGATATGGCCAAGCTTGGAGAACAAAAGTTCTTTGAAGTTGTCCAAGATAATAAAGAAGGGAGAAATGTGTTGATAGTTTTGTAGAACAAGGTCAAGTGAGATTTATATGGATGCAAGCATGAATGTGGTATATTAAAGGTTTCAGGATCAGTAACATGGAAGTATATGTTAAGTGTACAAAAACAGAGGGTATACGTCATTATTTGATGGAGTGCAAAGAAATAAATAAGTGAAGGGAGGATGTTTAGGATACAAAATGGGATACTTGGCATAACAACATAGTGGCGATAAAATTGTCAGTGTTTAGGAAAGAAGTAGGAGCATAGGTGAATATTTAAGAAGAGTAAGGAGAAAATGGACACTAGAAAAGTAAAAAGGGAAAGAGAAGGGAGGGAATGAAATAAGGACTTGAATGCATGCAGACCATCAGGGAGTCATAGCATACTGAGAAAGTTTTACAGGTTAACTGTAAGCAATGCTTACATTATAAACTGTTATATGTAATTAAACATTGGAATAAATTCTATTCTAAGTCTAATATAACAAGTTCACTCCTAATAGAGCCTGTCTGGCTTTGCACCATTTCCTAACACATGGAGACTGGGGGACCATCAAACATTATAACTACAACTGAATCGTAACTATGTGCACTTATGAAAATGAAACATCAGAAGCTTGCATTTCTAAAGTAAACCCAAAAATCCATATAAAGCCCAGTTGAGCTTGGGAGACTTTCTGAAAGTCCTCATGCCGCATCCTTGCAATATGTTAATATTTTGTTATTTAAAGGACTTTTCATATTTGAGTTGTGCTGTCCACAGTCATGCACACACATAGAGAAATAAACACTGAACTATTCCTCTTTTTTAAAAAAAGAAACAGGGGTCCTCAAAACATGTATTTCCGGTGAAACATCAGTATTGATTTTGGGTGGACTGGAATAGCTTCTCTGCTTACTATGTACAATCATGGAAAAAATGATTAGCGCTGTAACCTTTCAAAGTATCGCTACAGAAGCTGGATTTACACGTGCTCGTGCACTAAGCTACAAAACAGGCTCTTATACAGCGAGTTTAGACGTAGTTTATTGCTTTATAACATAAAATAGCAACCAGGGAACAACCAAAATAATTGTTTATCGCTAACATGTACAAAAAAAC
This sequence comes from Hymenopus coronatus, assembly GCA_030762935.1. Taxonomy (NCBI): domain Eukaryota; kingdom Metazoa; phylum Arthropoda; class Insecta; order Mantodea; family Hymenopodidae; genus Hymenopus; species Hymenopus coronatus. The sequence goes on along the minus strand of CM060900.1, from coordinate 531,918,146 downwards.
TAAAAAATAAACCAAACCTTGATGGTGGAGCTGTCCGCTACAGTTCTTTATAATCAGGGAATAAAGTGCTCAGAGTAGAAATGGCTCGGGCCTAACGTGCTCCGTTTGAAACTCAGTGTGCTACCTAGTGTAAGTTCGAGCTCAGTAAGCCGCATAGCTTATTATTATTGTTGTTATTGCTGCTGCCGCCGCCGTTGTTGTTGTTGTTGTTATTTTGTTTTTCAGTTCATATTAGTAGTCTTTAAAACTTATGCAGATTAAGTTACATAAATCATTCACTCTGTGAAGTGTGAAATCTTTGCTGCTTTCGCAAACTAGAAAACAAAGAAAAACACTGCAACCTTATCTCCGGTTGCTTTTAAATGCAACAACATACTAATAAAACAAAAGAAAACAAATTCTAATACTTTGTGTGGTCCCCATTATTTGCTCACACTGCCCTCAATTTTCGAGGTATGGAATCCACTAGCGTTTGAAAATAAGTAATGTCTTTTGCTAGTGAATCCCAAGTGTCTGTCATGGCTCACCAAAGTTGTGTAGCATTAAATCTAGAACCTCAAGAAAGCCTCTGCTTTACTTTCGTCCAAATATGTTCTATTGGGTTGAGATCTGCTGACTTTGTAGGACAGGGTATCTGCTCTAAGATATTCGTGTGCTCTGAAAACCACTTTTGAACTTTGGTAGACTTGTGGACCGAAAGATTATCCTGTTGGAATTTAATACCTTAGGGATAACGCTCTTGGGCAGATGGAAGCAGAACATGTTCTAGAATATCAGAATAGGTTTCCTTATTCAGCTTTCCATGACCACGTTCCAGCATACCTGCACCTTCTCGAGATATCCATGCCCAAGCAGTAACGCTCGTTGAACCACTCCTTGCAGCTATTGCAACATTTATCAAGGAAATTCTGCAGGAGAAACATGATTATGGCAAAATAATGATGTCAAATCAAAATAGAGATAACTCAAACTGAATGAATTAAATACGAAAATGAACACCATGGTGTTGTCTCTTGAAGTAATACCTCCAGCAGTTCCAAGAGATGTAATATGACGGGAAGTAGGGATTTTCAGTTGCTGAAAAACCAACACCCACACAGAGTGGTGCTTGAAAGATTTTTCTCTACTATAAAAAAAAAAAAAAAAAAGAAAAAAAAAACACTCCTTGCACGAGTAGCCAAATAACGCCTATCATATGGAGTACCACTAGGCCTGTATACAAACACAGTCGAATTGACATCTGCAGTAGAACGTTGCTTCGTCGGAGAAAACTATTTCGCTCCAATCGTAGTTCTCATACTGTGCAGTAAATGCCAACCAGTCAATTTTGTGGGCTTCAGATAGCACTTCTTTTACTGCCGCACGTCTAGGCCGAATTCCGGAATCTTTACAGCACCGTCCATGCAATACCCGGGAATAAAGATAAAATTCAGTGGCCGTCAGAAACGGATTTCTTTCGACCTCTGCCATGAGAGACCTTTCTTCAATTTCGGTAGATACACGCGAGCGACCAATGCTCTTCCTTGCAGCAACCTGTCCCTCTTCACAACATAACTTTGCCCACTTCCTCGCAGTGGACTGTGGAACATCACAAATGCTACCCGCTCTGATGGCCGTATAATCCTGTGAAACCAGGGTGAGAACAGCAGAACGTTTATTAACAGCGTCTGACTTTCCTAAAGTATGAATGAATGCGTCACCTCTTTCGGCTGCTAATGGACCCAAGCACAAACATTTGGCCAACACAGAAAGAAAGACAATTACGACAAAGGGATCAAACTTATCAACAGTAGTTGTAAATTTTGGGTATTATACATATTATATATCTGCGTATTATCTAATACACAAATTATAACTAATATAGCGGAAACTCTGAATTAGTATAAATTAAGAATGTGAAATATAAAATATGAAAGAAGAAAAAACATAAATGGGGGAGAAAAAATTTATGCTGTTACAGAGATGTGAACTTAGGTTCGGCAATTTTCAAAGCGCTTGCGTTACTTCTGTTGGATTAAAAGGTGCTGCTGCCACATATATGCACTGTAGTACCAGTCATGGTTCTTATGATAACGTGGATCATTTATCGTATTCAGGGTACTTCATGGCTACTGAACCAGCTCATTGGTTGATTCAGTTGATTGGAAATTGGTTGCTCCACCTATATGTATAACTACCAATAAGCATAGCATCAGGTAGAAACGCTTTTGGGTTTGTTTATTAATTGGCTAATGAAGAACGGGTAGCATGGCCCTTGTTACCGAATTCTTTATCAGGAACCAATACAAATACGAAACGCGATGCAAGACACATCCTGTTAAAGCGTTCGACAAGTGATAGCGTACGTCGCAGACACTGTTAGGTAAGTCTAGCTGCAGATTGGAAATAGCGACCAGTGTAAACCTCGCTGCGATACGAAGTGGGACTTTGAAATATCCTGTTCTCAGAGTGCGCTCAAGCATTTTTTCCATGACTGTACATACGTGCTAAAAAGTGAAACTCCATCACTCTCTGCCGGGATTGAACCTACAACCTTGGCTACTAGAAGCTAGCGTAAGTCACTGTACAAATCTTTCAAGCGAATGAAAACATATTTCATTAATACATCTGAGTCAAACTCTTAACTTCATTTACATCATAGCAGTCTTTACTTCGTCCTTTCTAGCGTTCCAGCTAGAGTTTGAGCCATTTTGACAACTGTTTTAATTCATTCCTTTTGCCACAAGGTGCATATAAGCGCAGCTGTTCAGGTTATGGCTTGTTTAAATTTTCATATGCAATGTCTATTAAGTAGCTATTACCCACATTTGGATGGTGTTATGCATCACTAATTTTGTCATATATGGGCATCCCTTTTGACATGTCATCTGGATCCAAAAACGTATAAAACATTGTAATAGATGACGAAAGATAGATTTACTGGTATAACACAGACTAAACAACATTCTTCGGTCTGGGACTTCCCAAGAGGAAACCCCCAACAAAAGTGAAGTGAACGAGAAGTGCTGGCAAGAAGATCTATTCCGTCTTCTCGGCAATTGCTCATAATGTGATGATTCCGCTCGATAGACAGAAGACTTTTACTGCTAGATGGAACCTACAGCAACAAAATGTCTGCCACAAGTGAGAGAAAGAATCCTAAGACTTGTGTGCGTGGAATTTTGTTGCACCGTGACAATGACTCTGGCCACACTGCACAAAAAAGAATCCAACTTCTGAAGGAGTCTGACATTTGCCCAATCCTATCTACAGTCCAGGTCGGGCCCCACGTCACTTTGTTAAAAAATTCGCGGCCAACGATTTGAGTCACCCGAAGCCACAGTAGCAACTGATGAAGAGTGTATTTGCACTTTCTCCGAAGAAGAATGGCATTCGGTATTTAAAAATGTTTTGAAAAAATGATACGCTGAATAGAATACAGCTTAGAATATTTTGAAAATATGCAATGATCAGATATAAATTTTTAATATTTTATTGTGTCCACTCTCAAAACCTTGCGGGTGATCCGGATAGTACTGCAGTTTCTTGTCGGAGATGCTGTAATAAAGCCCTTTTTGCAAGCTTAGTTTTGTCTACTGAAAAATTTTACTGGAAACTATAAATTTGTACAGGCTATATCTATATAGGTGACAAACATTTCAGGGCTGCTCACCCAAATTTAAAAAGTTACAATATATATATATAAAGGTTCATAGGGGCCTGGGATCTCAAAATTATTTATTGCTGAGTAACAAGGCAAAATTTAAGGTTACAGAAGTTGCTTCTAGTAGGTTTCTCTGCTTAGACGATTGCCCAAAGCCTGCATACCATGATATAGCATAATTTGTTGCAAATGCCTGGTGTGTTTCGCAAAGTGCAGGGAAATTGCCTACAAGTCCTTACTGCGGCCAGTTATGAAATGTGGACTAGCATGCTGGGACCCATACAGGGTTAATCAAACTGATTCGCTAGAAAAGATACAGGGAAGGGTTGTAAAATTCGTAAAAAGAGGTAAAGATTTTGGATTTACGAAAGGCGAAGAAAAATGGGAATCACTAAAAGTTATGCCTAAAAGACATAGGTTAGTTGCACTATTTATAGCTTATGCTGGTCTAAATGCATGGATTTACGTTAGAAAGAGGTTAGAAAACCCGGTACACTATGGACGATACATTCATCTATATAAAATTAAGGGTAGAAGTTACGGAACCGACGTAGGAAAATTGTCTTTTGTTAGTAGAACCATTGAAGAATGGAATGAATTGTCTATAGCAGCCTTTTAGGGCTGCTCTCTGGCCTTAAAGAAGTTTAGGGATAATTCAAAGAGAATAAATGTTAAATAATTGGTTAAAGTAAATATTGTGAAGTAATTAAGAATCTTAGAAAAAGTTCTATAGTTATTAATGTTGAGACTTCGTATTAAATGTTTATAAACATGCTGGTAATTGACATACTATTGCTACGCAATAGTTAGGTTTTTCAAAAGCCATGTATATATAGTAATGTTAGTTGTATCGTATTACTATTATTAATGTGCATTTACTATACTTAACTTGTATTACTATGATTAACTGTAAGATTATTATTGTAAATGCATTTTGTACATAAACCTTTGCCACTGGGCAGCACCCAACTGTAGAGAATGAATGCATAGGTATACATCAGGTTTGAACATGTGCTCTCAGGGGTCAGTATATGGTTCAGGAGTCACATAAACCAAGGCCTTTAAATGTCTCCAAATGAAGAAATCCATTGGGTTCAAATCAGGAATTTGAGCAGATCCAATGAATCCCACTCGACCAATCCATATATGCAGAACATTATCATTCAAGAAATTAGGTACTATCCTCCTAAAATGAGTTGGAGCACCATCGTGTTAAAATCACAATCTTTGGCTGACGTCCAGAGGAACAATATCAATTAAATAACGCAATTCATTTCTGAGAACTTAATAATGCGGTCACCCTCACAAACAACAGAATAAAGAGCTTTGAAAACAGATAACTGTAATTCTATTGATAACGCTTAGGTGTAATTCCAAATATTATCATAATAATAAAAATGCAACCTAATCATGGTTGGTAACTATTACATGTAACTTTTAATGCACTGTAACTGTGACATTTATAGCCGCTCACAAAAATAACTTTCTCACCCCCTGTGACAGGGAAGAAATGTGGGTAAGAGAATGGTTTCTGGGATGAAAGTGGAATTATGATTTAGTGCACTTTATTTTTCTTTTGACATACAATAGTTACTATAAATCAATGATAAATTTATAATTGCAAATAACACCGTTTTGCAGGATCAGGTTGTGGGAGTGTGCATTTTAGGGCCCACGGCAAAAGAAATTGGAAGAATATGTTTCCCCAAAATCCAGAATCGGGAGAACATATCGGCTTTTAGGGACATATTAAATTGTCCCTAATATCACAGAGGTAAGCGTTATCTTGAATTTTTTTAGTTAGTATTTATTGTGTATAAAATTTTGATGCTGTAATAGTATAAAGAGATTTCTGAGCCTTCCTGTTATATAGCGGCTGTTATACATACATATATAACCCTAGAGTACTATCATAGACATAATGTAAAATAAGCTAATAATAATAATAATAATAATAATAATAATGATAATATTGATAATGATAATAATGATAGTAAAATAGTAATAATAATGATGACAATGATGATGATGATAATAATAATAATAATAATAATAATAATAATAATAATAATAGTTCTTCATTAAAAACCTAACGGAGCACACGGTGTTTCGCTTCTCCCGAGACCTTGCTGTATTTCCCCACTACCAGCTGCCTTTGTGTGCGCGGGCTAGCGTCGGCAGTATTGTACTGGACACCAACATAAACAGGCGATTGACTCTAGAGCAACGCATTTTTGTGCGTAAAAGCTATTATAAATGGGAATCACCAAGCCGTGTTCGCACACAGCATATTCAAAAGTTCCCTGCTGAAATGCTTCCTTCCAGATTTACAACTCACGAGATTGTGAAACTGGTTCTGTGGCAAACAACGAACAAAAGCGTAAGCGTACAATTTTAATAGTGGAAAAGTTAGACTACATAGGCGCAAGTCTTGAACGTTCACCAACAAAATCCATCCCAAAATTAGCACAACAGGTGGGAATTTCAGTCTTCTGCATATTGAGCATCAAAATTATTAAAACTAAAACCTTATAATTTACAAGTGTTCATTCTATAAAACAAGATGACCAAGTACCACGAATGATTTATTGTTAATGGTTTCTTTCATTAGTGAATGACGGTTTAATTAATCCACAGCTTCTATTCTTTTCACGAGGCGTGGTTCCACCTAAATGGTCGTGCCAACACTCATTAGCACGGTGCTGGGCCTCGCATCGCGTTCAAAAAATCCCACATTATGATCGGAAAGTTGGAGTTTGGTGTGATGTTAGCGCTAGACGCATAATCAGTCCAATATTTGACGAGCAGATTGTAAACGCGGAGTGTTGCACGTGCTTTACGTACGGAATTTATATAGGAGCAAGGCCGGCTGAGGCACATCCAATCGCGCACTGGCAAATTGCCGTGCGCCCGTTAGGCTTTAAATGAAGAACCCTGTATGATGTTAGTATACTTAAAATAATCAATAATTAATTTGATTCTAAATGTATTAAAATATAATAATTCCATTTAATGCATGTGATATTGCTTTGAAAGAGCATGGAATTGTTCTCCAATAAATAGAAAATCACCCCCCCGCCCGCCTGCCCGCCCGCCCACCTACCTACCTACCTACCTACCTACCTACCTACCTACCTACCTACCTAAGTACCTATTGTGGCATTGCACATGAATACTAGATAAATAGTCTGCTCGGTATAACGGAGTCAGTTTTGTTACGAGAGACCAGATTTTGGAAGTCAGTACCAGAAGCTGTGATTTGGCCCTCCTGGACATCATTGTTCCGACTGATGTATTTAAAATTAGGAATAAACACTCCTCTCAATCCCCAGGGGAAAACTCCACTCAAAACCAGGCATGAGTCGACTCAGTTTTATGCAGTTTGTATCAGGGATTTTGTATGCTAGAAAAGGCTGGAGGCTGTTATTTCCTTCATATGTGCATATTTGATTCTTCTAAGTGAGAAGGAAACTAGCGCCATCAAAATCTTTACCTCAATGTTAGCTCATTTCTATCTAAGCGCTCAGTTCAACTTTCTGATTCACGCTGTGAGTGTTTTACCTGAGGTCTTTACTGACCACCATGCTGCCAAACTACAATTAATTGCCGAGAATCGTATTCCACTATATGGTAGAGCTCAGCGCTCCGCGCTTTCGGTGATGCAGAAATTGTGACCTATATTTAAGCCTTCAAGAACAAAGGTGAGAGGGCAATTGAACGACTTCATACCTTAGACTTTTACCAGGAAACCTTACGGGGTCTTCTCTCTAGGCAACAGAGTAGTCAGAACGTATCACATCGCCTTCCAGCTTTGAAGCGGAAGCGCGTGGGAATACAATAACATATTTCGGCGGGAACTATGAGATGTTCGTGAACTCATCACTCCGTCGTTGCGCAGGAGAAAGCTTCTTTGTTTCATACCAATAAAGAAAAGTGTAATGGTAGTGATCTAGATCCATGCTCTTCTGACACCGGAGGGCGCCAAGGTCACCTCTATGCCTCAAATTCTACAGACTATCCATGCCTCTTATAGCACCATGTTTGACAACACTAACCTACGCAATGACGCCATGGAGGAGCTCTTCTCGCATGCTGATACCGGTATAACTGTGGAGGAACAGCGTTCTTTGGAGCAGGATATTCTGCCACGGAGATACTGCACAACATTAATTCCGCTAACACCCAATTCTGTCCGGGAGAAGAAGGCCTGACATATTCATTCAACAAGAGCTTTTGGTGTGTAATCAAAGAAGAAGTTGTAGGGTTGGTGCAAAAGATCCTTATTGGATTGACTGTTGCCCTGGATTAGCAGATGATATCGTCATCTTAATCCCAAAGAAAAGATTTCCAATGAATGTCTTGGACTATAGACCCATAACACTTTTAAACACCGACTTCGAAATTGTGATGAGAGTACTTGCAGCCAGACTAAGGCATATTCTCCCTATAATCGAAAATTCCGGACAAATATGTGATATCTCGGGCAAGACCATAATTGACAACTTTCTGTTACTCCGAGATACGCTTTTCCATTATGACTGGAATCCGTCGGAGGCTGTTGCATTTGTCAGCCTGAATTTTGATAAAGTCCTTGATAGAGTTGGCCATGCCTATATGTTTAAAGTGCTTCAGAAATTCAAACTTCCACCGTTGCTAATATCTGTAATCAAAACCCTCTACATCGAGTTGACTTCGAATGTGCAAGTCAATGGATACCTCAGTAAGCCTATAAAGATTAATAACTCTGTTCAGGGTTGTCTACTTTCGATGATTCACTTCTCCCTTTCTTTAGAATCCTTTCTTCGCTGTCTCCAGGCTAAGCTGACTGGGACTGTCACTCCAGCTTTGTGCCAGGGCCTATGCTGATGACGTCATACTACTCATCCGTAGACACGAAGTTTTATCCTTGGTGCCAACCGTCATCGCACTTTATGAGACGACTTCTAATTCCAAAATTAATATTACAAAGTCACAACTACTCCCACTTGGATTGTGGCCCACTGATCACAATGTTCTCGATATGGCGATACAAGATAATGTAAAGATTTTCGGTGTCACCCTCTTCAAATCATTGACATTGATGATTGCTCGCAACTGGGATCACAAATTAAATTTTATTTGGCTGAATACCACTCCATATTTTGGTCAGAACTTGAACCTTCTACAGAAAGTGTGGCACATCAACCAGTTTGTTCTGGCAAAATTATGGTATATGGCGCAGGTGCTACACATGCCTGAAAAACACGTCTCCCTATTTTAACGACTTGTTGGATACTATCTATGGAGAGGACATCCGTTCCGTGTTGCTAAAAATTGTGGCGCAGGCGTAACGAAGGTGGCTTACGTCTAATTGCAATGGGACCTAAGAGTAAAGCGCTTCTTGTAAAATCCATTATACTTGCCGCTAGAGGATATGGAGAGGAATAAGAAATATCATTCTGGGAACATATCAAGAATTCACTTAGAACTCCAGTACGGGCTATTCCTGCGGGTTTTAAGAGAGCGCTCCATGTTTTAGATGGCACTGATGTCAATATTCTACATCAGCAGCCTAGAGAACTATCAGCTGAGCTCTACAAGATGTTCCTAAAGCGGCAGCTAACACAAATTCATGTGGTTGATCGGATGCCCAACAGACCCTGGTGTCAGGTGTGATGGAACATCCATTTGCGCAATAACTCTACAGATTGGAGTACGTGTGCATACTTGGTCATCAATGATGTGGCTAAAGAGGATAAAAAGTTCCGATACAGCATGGTGAGGACCCCAACATGCAAAATTTGCGATGCGAGGGATACTCTACGCCATCGTTTTGCTACCTTTACAACAGCACCACAGATTTCACACTGGGTGTTTCACAACTGTACCGTCTTGCTACTTCGCAAAATCCAAACAATTATGCCCGCACATTACTAGAACTGGAGACTCGAAGTACTACAGATGGCTTTGTACAAGTGTGGCTCGCTCTAGGTTTTCAGCATTACATGCTATCTGAAACGCACTCCAGCTTCGACGGTTTACGCAGTGAACTTTAGAGCAGCAAGATAAGATGTACAAAAGCATAAGCGTCTCTCACTGCAGTCGGCAACGGCATTCGCTTTGCTGGTTCTATAGCCCTCACAACTTCCCATTTTGTCACGATTTTCTCGCATGTTTAATTTTAAAAAAACACACAAATATTATTTTCTAATTATATACAAAAAAAAAAAAACGAGTCCTAAAGTTATGCAAAATTAAACGTTCGATACCCGTTGACCGCGCGCTCTGGCTCTGTGTTTTACCGTAGTTTTCTTTAGGCGAATGCTGGGGTCCTGTGTATCTACCACCGCTCCTTTCCGTTTTTCTTCTACATTTCATTTCCTTCTTCATCTTTCAGGTGTGGCTTGAGGCTTTGCAGGCAGATGGCACGGTTGCTTGCTCCTAGTGAAACTCTTTTCCTCCTGCCGTTGTAGAGAAATCTTTCCGGCTTCCCGGTGCCTATATAGCCTCCGTAGTGCGCCAGGGCTGCCATGTAGTGAATGTTAGGGACTTCCGTGCGTCTCTGCGCTTGACTCCGTTGTTTCCTGTGTGCCGGCCCGTGGTTTCCCCTCCTCTCATCCCTCTCCCGGGGGTAGGGGGTGGTAGGCCACAATAGATCAGTAGTTGGTCACAGTGAACTATATGAACTACATTTTAGAAAAAAATGGAACTTGATTTTATATATCGCACTTTCTCAGCAGTAGCTGTAACTTTAAAGTTCAAGTTACTAAATGCACTAAGTTATATAGCTATAGATTACAAAATGTTATTTATATTAAGGTGATGCATCTTTGAAATTTAACGAAAAACTGTTATAAATTAAAAATAAATCATAATAAAACAATATGAATTCTAAAGTTTAATAAAACCTATCGTTTTCCCTTTTGGCCCAGTTACCTGAAGTTTTAACTGTGCAGGCCAATGCTTATCAATAGACACCCCCCAATTTTAAACCTCCTTTTTTGCAAACCTTTTTCTAACTCTTTTCCGCATTCAATGTTCTCTACACGATTCAAGTTTTTAATAATTTGTTTCAAACATTTTATATTCACCTTGAAAAGTACAGTAAAGAAAATGGTCATATTAGTTTTACGAAATGATTCTCCAATGTAGAAAAAATAAATTATTAAATTTTGAAAAATAAAGGTTTCAAAAGATTAACAGTAAATATTTTTCTACAAAAATTAATGCTAATATAAGGAAATATAATTCCAGAGACATACTTTAAACTCATTTTATGTAAAAATCAATCTTTTTATGTTAGTAGTTTTAAAACGTCATCACGTGGCTTACTTTTATTAGTGGAGTTAGACAATAATAAGCTATTATTTAAATAACCAAGATAGTTAGAATTTTGAAATATACTCTAAAGATCACTATTATTGTATATTAATAACTAGTATAAATTTCAGTAAGATATATTTTACACTGTGGGTTAGTAAAATTTCACTGATGCACTACCTTAAAGCGTGAGCATGCTAATTGATATTCACGATGCGTTAAGAAGTTGCCTAAAGTTAAGTAGCACACTATAAAGTGTCTACATTTTAAAAAAGGGGGGAAGCTCAAAATAATGAGAGTTAGTTCATTGCGGTTTAGCATTTCCAGTTACTATAGTAGGTTAATGGAGCCAGATGAATAGAGTCTATTTAATTTGTATGAAGGGACCCGCGCAATGCATTTTGAAATCACTTCTGTGTTCATTTCTTACAATTATGGTTTTATAATAGAAGAGAAGCTGCTATTTATTGTTTTATTTTTAAGTTTATTTTTGGTTCATAGTTGTAGTTTATTATATGTAAACTTAAAGCACGTAAATTGTAGATAAAAGACTGAACATAAATAGTAAGATTATAAGAAATTAGGTGCCAAGGTACAGTACACAGATTTTCTTTCTTTCTTCTAAAGAGAGCTAGATGGGCACCGATGGCATCCCTCGTCGCCAAGTCAGTGGAGGGTCAAGGTGCTGAGGCGCCTGTGGAGTCTGGTGGAGCTTTTGCTGATCGGGCAGTCAGCGTCGGCGTTGAAGAACAGTCGACAGTGCTGTGGCTGATAGTACAGCCAGGAGGTGCGAGACATGCCAGGATATTCCAAGGACCCCCCGCTCCACGACCCTGTACTGCGGTGGAAGAGTGGAGCTCTGCGGTGTCCATGACTGCAAGTGGAGGTGACGACGATTGCTTAAGAAGCAATGTAGACTGCAATGTGTGGTTCCTCTTAGCAATAAAAAAAAAAAAAACAAGATAAAACAGGTCTTGACTTTCGTTGTAATTGTATGTTCCTACTATGTGATATTTTATTTTTGCTACAAAATACAACAAAGCATAGCATTAACACTACTTTGATGTTTAGAATACGGGTAAAGTACCGAGTGATCCAAAAAGTCCGATCCGGCGGTGCAGTGTTTTGCCACTCTGTCGCTATCATACAAAGGCGCGGATGAAACCATGGAACATTACTAAAACAAAGCATGCTGTGAACATCCTTACAATAAAATATTTACTGTGAAAAAAATAATTTTGTATAAGCAGAAAATGCTCTTGTGTAATAAAAGAAACAGAATTCTTGTTCAACTATGCACCTACCTTACTTATCCTTTTTAATTTTATACCTATATCACTATACCTAATGAATAAAATCATATTAAGTCCAACACAAGTTCCTTTAGTTTGAGAAACACAATTATGTATTTATTTTAGTTTTACATTTTTGTAAAGGTAAGCATCAAACAGCGTCCCATTCTATATTGGGCCTGAAATGCGGCTTAATTTATCTTAAAGGTCTGTTATTAGACTTGAGGTTCTCTTACATGCCGTAAATTTTCGACACGGGACGACCGGTTTCACTTCTCTTCCGAAAGAAGCCATGCTAAAGATTTGTTTGGAAGTTACCCAGTAATAAACTTGGGAGTGTGGCTTTAGAAATGTAAATAGTTGCTTAAATTGTATTTTATTCCTGAAATTTAGAAAATGTTCGCTTCCACTGTACAAATTAAACATTAACCTGAAGTCAACATAATTTATATGCTGTTTTAATTTGTTAATAAACTAGATACTGTAAAAATATCCAGTGCTTTATTGTGTAAATAATGTTGCCCTACGTGGTGTAATGGTTACTTCATGTACCCAAGGTCCCAAGTTCAAACCCGGCGGAGGACGATGCACTTCTTTGGGCATAAAAATACTTAATATGGCTTCCTTCGGCGGGTATGTAAAGCCGTTGGTCCTGTGTCGTAGATTTACGGCATGTAAAAGAACCTCAAGCCTGATAGAGAGGCCTCTAAGCAAAATTAAGCGGTCTTTCACGCCCAGTATAGAATGGGACCCTGAGAACCACAGCAGTTAAAGAGCGTCCATAAGTAACTCTCCATTTCATTGTGTAAATACGTTATTATTGCCGTTGGATAGGATCCTTACCTGTCCTTCATTAGTAACTCAATATAAATGTAAAACATAATAATAGAAAGTGAATTAAATTGTAAAAATTATAAAGCTTTCACAGAAGTTTTTCATATTCATATTAATCACCAACTCGCAGTAATATCGAAACGCTCGCGTAAACAATGTGATTTTTTGATAGTATTTAACGCCCACTTTTACAACATAGCCACCGCAGGCGATGCCATTGTTGATACATAGACTGAAGATGGAGCACCGGTGGTATGTGATAGCGGGGAAGCGGAAGAGCCCGGAGAAAACACGGCCTGCACCGCTTCGTCCATCACAATTCGCACATGCAGTCGCCTGATATCGAGCCTTGGCCTTAGTGAGAGGCGAGTGGTCTAACCACTCGGCCAAGGCTCGGCCAAACCATTTGAGAGTTGCTTAAAATTTCATTTAAAATGGAACACAAACAATTTATAACATTTAAAAATTAACATTTCTGATACAATAGTGACATTAATTCTGGACACCTTTTTTTTTTTTTTTTTTTTTGTTAAACAAACTTTCAAATTTGAACATACATTCAACTCTCATTCAGGACCCTTACGTTATAGCCAGGAAGTGTTAGGTACGTTTTCACCATAAACTGGAGTAATTTGGCCCTTAATGAGTTACCTTTACCCCACTTTGGAAAATATGTCATATAAAATTCACAAACCTATATATTTTTATTTTACATTGTATCTCATGTTAAAATCGGAATTGTTACTCTTACATTGCATGGAGGAACTGAAATTTATCAATTTATCAATTTTGAGCTCCCCTAGTATATAAGACTAATAGTATACTATACTTCATTTTATATGAAAATAAATTGAAAAGGTATATTTGGAAATCAAATTTTTATTTTATATTGTAACCAATATAAAATATAACGAATTGTTACTCTGATATAATAGGGGAGTCAAAATTGGGGAAATTGGTATTTTTAAGATTATAGAGCTCATGAAGTTATATTGTCCTAATACTGGAATTAATGTATTTCTTCAAATGCTGAGCTCTTCTATGTAATATGAGAGAAATCAAGCTCGCTGATGTACGCGAAAACCATCCCGAAAGTGACAATAGATTTGGATAATTAAATAATAACGAAAGTTATCAACACAAAACTTTATTTACACAATTACAATAACTTACTATAATTTTCAGCGTAATCGTCATTGCTATCAAGGTATTTATTGTCACGTGGCATCCCTTTCTTTAACGCAGATGTTGTACTCTTTCACCGCTAAAGATCTGAGCCAAGATGTCGCTGTCATTTGAGGTCTTTATGGCTGGGAAATCTTTTCCATTCAAAAAGTCATGCACGGTGTCCAAAGTGAAACACCGGTTTTTCTGAAATCTTTTATCAATATTTGTTTTCAACTCCACCATAACTATTGATGAACTTCCATTCGGGTATTTTTACTACACATTGGCTCATTGTTGATTACTCGTAAATTATGCGCCATTTCCTCACTTAAGAGTCGTTCATTGCATTATCACAATACACTTGCCTTATTTGCCCCTAATATTTAATTGATCGAACAATGTGTATTAAAAAAATAAAAAAAAAAAAACAAAAACAAAAAACCAATAAGTTCTTTGGCGATAGAAAAGTATAACATCGGTCTTGAAAAACTGGTACCATCTTGACAGAATGGAGCTTTGTTGACAAATAGAGAAAGGTGCTGTAACTTTGTAAATAAAGTACGTGAGTGTGTGTGTGTGTGTGTGTGTGTGTGTGTGTGTGTGTGTATAAGCTATATACAGGGTTATTCAAAAAGAAAGAACACATTTCAAACTTTTATTGCTTCCAAACTATAAAAGATAGAAGCATGATTCCAACGTTCATGGAGAGAGAAAAGTTTACAATTGAAATAGCGTGGGGGGTAGAAGTTCCAATCACGGCCGCATTGCCGCTGTTGTTTGTTGTATGTCTGTAGTGAAATGGCGCCGACACCTCAAGAGAAATCATTTTGTGTGCTGCAATTAGCAAAGCTAGAGTTCATTGTTGCAGTTCAACGAAAGGATCCCAAAGAAATCCACATCACGAGCAAGCAACCAACGGTATGGCAAGTTGTAAAACATCGTCTGCACCTGAAGACATACAAACTGCATTGAATCCTGACGATCACAACAAACGGTACGAATTGTTCATAGGCATGTTAGAAGATGTGGAAGAAGACAATTTTACTTAACGATTAATGTTTTCCAATGAATTTTTTTCATGCCAGATAGTGCCTCGCCTCATTTCTCTTACCACGTCCGACGTCACTTGAAGGACATTTGCAGGACGTTGGATTTCGAGATGAGGAGCAGATCAACTTTATCGCCGGTGGCCTCCCAGGTCTCCAGATCTCACTGCGTGTGATTTTTATCTATGGGGTTATGTAAAAGACCGTGTTTTTATCCCTCCTATGCCTGGCACTCTTGAAGAGCTACGACATCGAATTGTTGAAGCTGTAAATTCGATAACTGGAGACCAGCTGATTTGTGTGTGGCAAGAAATGAGCCACCGTTTTGACATATGTCCTGTAACACACAGTGCTCATATTGAATGCATATTATGTACACTTTTCTATCTCCATGAACGTTGGAATCACGTTTCTATCTTTTGTAGTTTGGAAGCAATAAATATTTGAAATCTTGTTTTTTCTTTTTGAATAACCCAGTATTTTCTATAGCTGGGCCAAAGTAACTCATTAAGGGCCAAATTAGCTCCAGTTTCTGCTAAACTGTTTAATACTGTATTATGGTAACACTTCCTGGCTATAATTTATCAGATAACTTTGATCCTGAATGAGAGTTAAATGTAATATTAAAATTTAAAATTTAATTTAACAAAAAAAAAAAAAAAAGTTTACAGAATAATACCATTTCTGTACACTTAAATAATCTAATATTTGGTAATTTAAGCTGTTAACAGGTCGTGTCCTTAGCGCTATGGCAGCGCGGCTGCTTGCCAAGCGGGACACCTGTGTTTGACTCCCGGTACCGGCGTGGGGAATTTTCCCCCACTGGGAGACCTGGTTCGGGGTGCACTCAGCCTCGTGAAGTCCCTGGGACGTCAATTGAGGTGCTATTTGATTGAGAAGTAGCGGCTCCAGATCGAAAAGACCTCATTAATCGGCCGGGAGGGACTCGAGGCGCTGATCACGTCTCACCCTCCAACACTGTGCCACATTTATGACGCCTTCAGGCCGAGATGGGGGATGCAGCGGCCGGGCGGTAGGCCAAGGTCCCTGGTAGACTGTCATGCCATGGAGTTCAATTTTCAGGTCCTGAGGACTGGCCGGGGGAGTTCGAAGCGCTGACCATGTCTCACCTACCCATCCTGCACCCCATCCATGACGTCTGTCATGGACCGAGATGGGGGACGCAGCGTCCGGGCGGTAGGCCATGGTTCCTTGTGAACTGTCGTGTCATGGTGTTAGTTAAGCGGTTAACAATTAGTATTGCATACTGTTTTAATATTATTGACATTTATATTGTGACAAAGCCGTCCGTGCATGTGACATCTCATGTTGGATCTGGTATGCGGCGGAGTAGGAATGTGAATGAATGAATGAATAAGTGTATTTATTAATATAGCAATATCATACATAGAATTTCAACAGTCGCACGGGTCCACAGACCGTACGTGCTTTTGTAATACACATTACAAGCAATATTAAAACAACAACCACAACAAAGAATTAAAAGAGTAAACACGAAAATAAAAAGACAAAGGAAATACACAGTCAAAAGCAATATTAAACAACAATAAAAATTAAGAGGAGTAGGAATGTGAGTCATCACAGCTGGGATGCGTAAACAACACGGAAGAGGAAATATCAGGTACCTTCGGGTACCCCACTCCACATTGTTCTCCACATTGAATTCAAATAAGGAAATAAATATTGTTACTAAAAGTGCAGTCGATAACCGCGCTTCATTCATAAAGCTGAACGACAAAACATATACTCTAGAAATCTGTATTCTTAGTGTTTCTCTGTTTCAATTTAAAGTCAGGGTAATTCTCTTACCCAAAGCCAGTTAGTGGGGTAACATAGACTGCAATTAAGAGTTACAAATTAAACTAAGAAGCATGAATCCAAAATAAAGCTGCACACCTCAAAGGTAAACCTTAAAATGAATTTTTGCACGTTCATTGTCTCTTGTGACACAGCATGCGCATGCGCAATGGAACGTGAAGGAAGCATGGAGTTGATCGGACCCCACTTACAGGTTCCATATTTAAACAAGTTCAATTGCTCCTCCGTCAGAAAGCAGTACGGTTTTTCATTATCATCCTTTATCAAACCCATGCTAAATAGTTTATTTAGATTTTGTAATGCAACGGTATAAGTGAACTCTCATTATATTTTTTGTCCTTATGGTAGGTGTCTTCTAAACTGTTTACTTTGCATAAAAACTCTTTTATGTAACCAGTTTTATTCACGAAGCTAAATATCTTATATCTTTTTGCAAAGAACACAAGAATTAAACGTTTTATTGTCCAATGATTGAATAAAAGAAAGTTTCAACCCTTAAAAATATTCAAGTGCAGAGTATTTGAATGTTGAAAACATTTAGTTTAGCCTATCGTTAGCAAATATGTCACTAAAGTATATATATCATTTTATACTATAGAGAAAAAACTAGAAACTAACAGCATGTAAGTTCATTGGTTACACTTTTCCTGCCAATTGTCAAAGCCTGTTAGTTAGATGAATGTTCGTATACATGTTCATTTAAGTAGGTAGGTGTATGATTTAATATTTTACAATGCACCATCTAGAGTAAATGTTGCACGGTACCGGAACTCTTAGTTCTGTCTGCGAAGTAGAGCTGAGATGTGATGAAATTACATATTGCGAATTAAAAGAATTGCTTTGTAATATTATCACAATAGTCAATTGAATCTGCAGCCACTAAAAATAAGCTGTTAGTACAAAGAGCAGTTAAAGCACTGATTTGACAATTTCAAAATAAATGAAACAGGAAGCACAATTTTTCATTGAGCAGTTCCATCCCCGATAGCAACTCTCAGCTTTGTTCGACTCGTGTTAACGCCGTTTGATGCACGCTTATATTTCCAATAGTTATCTATTGTGGGGGGCTTATAGCAGCCAAGAGATAGACTGTTGGGGGCGTGTGTCTTTGTGACATCCACCTCGTGTATATGCTAGTAAACACGGACTTGCTTTCTATATACATTGATATTAATTAGTAATTTTTATAAAACGACGCTCCTTAATCCTCTTGAAACTCATTGGCCATTCATTTTTATTATTATTATTATTATTATTATTATTATTATTATTATTAATATTATTATTGGTAGTAATTCAAACACAATTATATTAATAAGATATTACTTAGTTTTGATTCTAGAGAATTATAACTGTCCTGACATCTTTTATGTTTAATGTGAACTGATTATGAATGCCACCTGATGTAAAGTAAATGTCCTGGTGTTTCATTTTGTACGTATCCAGCGAGTATTAAATCTGACGTGTTACGTTGGTACTGCTTTTTCTCTCAGCGACAATTTTACATACAGGATGTTTCAAAAGTACGGGGCATAATTTCAGGTATGTATTTCCCACATGAAGACAATCAAAATAGTTCATTATAACATGTGTCCGGAAATGCTTCATTTCCGAGTTATGGCCTTTACAACACTGAAAGTCCCACCTGTAGACAATCAAAATAGTTCATGTCCGGAAATGCTTCATTTCCGAGTTATAGCCTTCACAACATTGGAATTCACCGGAACGTTTTTCTTTCCGCAGGTCTTTGCCGTCAAAGGAGACATTAGGAGGGTGCTCTGATAGTTCATTCTGAGGAAGGTTACATTCAGTGTTCTTTAGGCGTTAAGACTGTGCGACATGTATTCAAATCAAGAGCTGGCAGAGATACACTTCATGTACGGTAAGGCGGACGGCAAATCTGCGCTGGCTCGTCGTTTGTACCAAGAGAGGTATCCACAGTGACAATGTCCAGATCGGAAGACATTTGTACGTCTCCATTCCGTCTGTGCGAGTATAGAACATTCACCTCTCCTGGTTTGGGAAGGGGACGACCAAGATCTACAACTCCAGAAGTGCAGGAGGAGATTCTGGAGGCTGTGGACAGGACTCCTTCTATCAGCACACGACGGTTAGCATTACAAGTCAATGTTCCTCATACGACTGTCTGGAGACTGTTGAACGAGTATCCATTGTATCCTTATCATTTGCAACGTGTACAGGCCCTGTCACCAGCAGATTACTCTGCACGAGTTAGGTTCTGTCAGTGATTCTTGCAGCAGTGTGGTGTAAATCCGAACTTTTCTGCCGTCGTATTATTTACAGATGAAGCACAGTTCACAAGAGATGGCATAACAAATTTCCACGCGCAACTGTTGTATCTCATCACCAGGTGCGGTTCTCCCTCATCATGTGGGCCGGTATCATTGGTGATCGATTAGTTGGATCCCATGTACTTGTAAACAGACTTACGGGGCAGGCGTACACAAACTTCCTGGAAAACACCATACCTAACGTTTTCGAAGACACTCCACTGATCAATCATCAACACATTCACTTCTTGCATGATGGTGCTCCTGCACACTTCAGTCTTACGGCTCGCCGGTACTTGGATCGAAGGTTTCCTGATCGATGGTTAGGTAGAGGTGGCCCAATTGCTTGGCCTCCACGCTCACCTGATCTGAACCTTCTCGATTTCAACTTGTGGGGCCATTTAAAATCATTGGTTTATTCGTCTCCGGTGCCGGATTTGGAATCCCTTCGGAATCGAATTGTGGCAAGTTGTGAGGACATACGCAATACTCCTGGAGTTTGGGATCGTGTTCGCAGGTCAATGTGACATCGATGTGAGGTCTGTATTCAAGCAGGAGGTGGACATTTTGAACATCTTCTGTAATGACAACAACCTGCGGAAAGAAAAACGTTCCAGTGAATTTCAATGCTGTGAAGGCCATAACTCGGAAATGAAGCATTTCCGGACACATGTTATAAATGAACTAATTTGATTGTCTACATGTGGGAAATACATACCTGAAATTATGCCCCGTATATTTGAAACACCTTTATATCCATTATATATTAAAAATAGGAAAAAGATATCAGTATAATTTTCTTGCCCGACCCGTAGCTTAGGGAAAAGCGCTGAAGTTGGTTCTTAAGAATTACATTGAGTTGGAAGATTCATTTAAATATTTCCTATCCCATTATGAACATATGATGCTTAGAATTCGTCTGAATTTTAGTGTTTGAGTTATGTTAATCAAATATAAGCTCTTACATACAGAGCAATGTAAGATTTCGTTAATATATGTATTACGAATTTTAGTTGCAATACAATGGCTCTTCATACTTTAAATAAACAGCATAAAAGGTAGAGTTTTATAACAATTTAAAGAGTTGTTAAACTAACTCTGCTTCTCTAAGAATGATTTAATATTACGGGAAGAAATACAAAGCAGTTCTAATTGCTCTTTAGTGCGAATATAGAGCGAATATTACCTACAACAAAACGGTGGCAACAAGGCAATCAAACCTTATAAACGAAAAGTGCTTTTAGATAAGATTTCTGTATTACGTTCCACGAATTCCTCTATCTTTTCTCCAGACAAAACTTTGTGGCAAAAGAGTATTCTTGTATCCACATAATGATACTCAGGATAAACATGATCAGAAACGGTCTTATTACTTAGCTCCTTAGCAGCAGAAGGTAAAGAGTATACATTAATATCAAGCGATAGTCAAATTTTTTTAAAAATGTAACTAAGTGATTTTCATTGAGATTATGTTGTCTTTCCGTAGCCAGGAGAAAAACAAGAGGGGTAAGAAACGGAGATTGGTTTCCGTTTGAGAAACCTTTAAAGTATTGAAAATGTATACCAATAACAGGGAGTATCTCTGAAATGGTAATCTCTACACAAAAAGAAAGAAGGCAGAAGACATAAAATCGCATGCTTTTAGGGGATGAACCTTTTGGTGGAGTAAGTTTTATGTGTCTGTTACAGTACTCCAGTTACAAAATGTCATTCAGAATGAAGAAGACTTCAGGGTCTATTCCGAAGACATTCAAGATATACATTTTTGTTTGCTATGTTAAAGTCTTTATATTTCGGTGTTTTAATCAAAGTAATCAGATCTCTTTTTTTTTTTTTTTTTTAGCAAATAACACAAATGGAAAAAGGCTCCATGTAAAGCGTAGTTTAGGATGAGGGGATATTTATTAAAATCTTCGTGTCATATCCTTGGAAGACTCTAAACTGACGTATTACTTTTTGTATGTAACCGAATTTTAATTACTCACACACATGCGCGCCGGCGCATGGAACACACCAGACACGCACAAACATACGCACACTTTTGTCTAAAAATACTCTTCCTTTGGATTAAGGATTCCTCAAAACATGTCTTTCCGATGAAAGCTCGGTATCAAAGCTTTAGGTGCAATGCAATACCTTCTAAGCCTAATTAGTACATTGTACGTGTTAGAGGAAGTAGCACATGTTCTCTCTCTCTCTCTCTCTCTCTCTCTTCTAATATACACAGAAGTGATATTAAAAGGAGAGATTTCTGTTATATACATTTCAAAATACAAACTCATTCTTGTTCGCCTTAAAGAAGGTATACAAGGTTCATAGCTAATGCTTATTAACACAAATTTTCAAATATTGCTACTTCAGCGTCACCACAGTAGTATAAATTGCTCTTAGGTATACCAAGCTTCACTACTACCATCTGCTGGAAAAGTACAAAGCTAGAAGCAAAGTGCTACCAGATGGCATTGGCGTTTCGGATGTTGTTCGCTACTGCCAACTTTCGCCCACTTTTAAAACTAATGTGACCGGTGAAATTAAATCTTTAGCTTGTATTGTCTTGAATAACCCAAGCTGTTTACAAGGGTTTATATTACGACCATATATTATTTCTTATAGACTGATAAAAAACGTGTTCTTTATGTCACAACATTAAGAGCTACAAATCGAGTTTACGGGCAGAAATTTGCATTGTAAGAATATTTAATCATTTGTTGTATTTCATTTTCTGAATTATATGATACGAAGAACATTACATTCTTGATGTTCTCTAAACGTAGATTGCATCTGTAGGTATCTGTTATTGGTACTTCAATATACAGAATCCTGATTTCTGTTCTTAAGGAAGTATACAATGTTCCTTGCCAGTGATGATTAACACAAACTTTCAAACTTGGCTCCAGAGTAGTGGTCCATCACCTGCTAAGGAATGGGAATGGAATGTAACAAAAACTCTTTTCGTTTATCCAATAAGGAACTCTTTATTGCTTCTACAGATTATAAACACAATTGTTTTCTAACATGTTCGTATTCCACCACTAAAATTGCTTGCAAATTTGTGTTAATTTACGCTTTGTTTTGTGAGTCACACTAACTTGAAATTTACATAAGAAGCATTTGCTGTAAAACAGCCTATCCGGAAATTAAGTATGAAACTCGTTTCTTTTTGCAGCAGAATTTTACACATTCTGCTATGTTTATTAATTTTCCCCATGATTCAGAGCAAAGTGTCATTTATGCAACACTGAGGCTTTTATTGTTTTTGTTTCAATCCAATGCTTCCTTATGAGATCCAGAATATGTGCTTCAGTCACTCCACATTACAGTCCGTATATTATAATTTACTATCTCTGTAATAACCGCTATATCTAAAGAGAACTAAGCTGCAAAGCTTAGCTGAGAGATATTTAACAAATGGCCACACAACAGAGTGACAAGAGGATATTTATGAGAAATTTGTGCAGCTGAAACACAGAGAACCTAAATTTAAGTTACAACATCTATAATCCAATAGATTTCAAATATAGACATCTAATACTTTTAATATTTTCAAATCTGGATTTCCAATGGAAGTTTTATCTGGTGAGCCTAGTTTTCTATATTCTATGATAATCCTTTGCAGGGAAATTAACACTAATGTTGAAAATTAATATCATTACTTGTAGCTTAATGTTAGTGTTACAATATTTTATATATTACATAGATTCTCATAAACCACAACTTCCCAAACTGATCACTAAATCATCACCTCATCCATATTCCCTGCCACACTCACTGACACATCCAACACCAAATTCACTACCACCCTCACTGCTACCAACCCTGACACAGTCACAACCACTGACACATCTGCAACCAAATTCACAACCACCTCCACAGTCACCAGCCCTGAGAGAGTCACCACCACTGACACATCCACCACCAAATTCACTATCACACACACTGCTACCAGCCCTGACACAGTCACCAGCACTTACCCATCCACTACCAAATTCACGAACACTTCCACTGTCTCCAGCCCTGACACAATATTCACCACGGCCATATCAACCAGAAATTCAAAATTATCCCCACGGTCACCCCTGACAAAGTCATAACAACTGCAACATTCACCACAAATTCACAAACATCCTGACTGCGCACCAGCCCTGAAAAAACACCACCGTTAACACATCCATCACCGAAATTCACAACCACACCAAATGCACCAAACCTGACAAGAGTCACCACTATTCACACAACCACTACCACTGCCAACAGCGCTGACACAGGCACCACCTCTGACACATCAACCACCACATTCACAGCCACCAGCCCTGACACAGTCACCACCACAGACACATCCAGCAACAAACTCACAACCACCACCACAACTACTAGGCCTAACATAGTCACCACCATTGACATATTCACAACTAAATTCATAAACACCACTGTCAACAGCACTGATACAGTCGCCACCACTGCCGCAACTTTCACCAAATTCATAACCAACCCTCAATGTCACCAGCACTGACACAGCCACCACCACTGCCACATTCTTCAACAAAACCACAACCACCTTCACTACCATCAGCCCATGACCAGTCACCATCACTGTCACAAACACCCCCAGTGCTACCAGCTCTGTCCCCATTATCACCACTGCCACATCGACCACCAAATTCACAACCAACTCCAATGCAACCAGCCCCGCCAGTCACCAACCCTGATACAGTCAACAGCCTTGACACTGCCAGCAGTCCTGACACTGGCACATCTTTTATCAGTACCAGTGAGTTATGATGAGGGATCTGAATATCCTAGAAAATCTTACAGTAATGCGTTATTCTTTGGATTCTAAGTGGAGCCTTACATTGTGAAGGTATGTTATTCATCTTGTAATGAAAAATACTGCATAGAAGGAATGTATTAAAACTTTATTTGTGATACAGTATGTGCATATTTCAATTCTGTAATTTAATTTTCAGACACAGTGTGTCATCAAGGGGGAGCTGAATGTACCGTGTAAATTTGAATGAACATATGAATAAGCGTGAGCAGTTACAATAATAAATTATAGATTTAATCATCTCCAATTAAAGATCCAGATTACCTTAATCCACTGGAAAAACAATCTTCTGTCAGCTTTCCTGTTAGTAAAATATTCCAGTTATATTGATATGATTTTCAAAAAACTGGCATCCCTATTTCATTAAGTGTTTAAAGTAAATTTGGTAATGTTTTATTAACAACAAGAGGCAAAGAAAGCTTTCAGAAAAGAAATAACTTATCTCTTTACAGCAAGAATCCAAATAAATATCTGCATCTGGTCTAATAAAATTGTTTCCATTTATTCTCTGTGCAAGCAGTATACTTCTAGAATCTTTAATTGGAGGCATTTTATAACCGCATTAACACATACAATAAGAACAATACAGACATTTACCACTAAGAGATTCTCTCCCTCTTTATGCATCTTGCTGTCCTTGCTCCCCCCCCCAACTCCACACACCCACACCCACGCCCCCACGCCCACAAGCCCCCCCCCCCCCCCACACACACACAAAATAGCAAAAACAGTTTAGAAAAATATATCATGCTTAGAAGAATCAAAAAATGATAGCAAAGTTGGTGCAAATTCCACAAAACCACTTTTTAACTGCATGTTTTCTACATCAGTCATGTTACCTGATTTCAAAGGCTAAATTTCTATTGTCACCAAATCTAAAGCTTGTTGGATAGTTATTGTGAATAAATAAATATGTTGGTGATATACTGTCTGCACAGGTCAATCAGTAATTTTGGGAAAGTTAACCTATTGTGAGAATCTTAACATTCGGTGTTTGTTATCTCTTTTCTAATCCTGATTCCTGAAATAAAAATAAGATTTGTAATATGTAAGAAACTAAGGAGTCTTTGATTAAAATAAATATTTAAACTAAAAATAATGCATATTATAACCATTCATTTACCTGAACATGGCTTTTAAATAGACAGGTATTTAGATGCATTATGTATGTTTTTATCCCTCAAAAGGCCAAACTATGCTTGGAGAAAGTATACATATTTGGAAACAGAAAATAATGAAGTGGATGAGTGCTAAGTTTGAGCTACATTCAATAATCCTATAAAACATGTATTTACATGGAATTCTTGCCTCCAATTAGAACTTTTTAAGAGTAGCAATGGAAATACTAAATGTTGAGAACTTACACATTTGCTTAAAGAATAAACAAAGGTATAGTATAGACACAATAATATATATTTATTGGAATTCTTACACTGTGAAGCAGGTAATTATAATTAACTAACATTGTTTCCACGTACAAATTGTTTCAGCTTCCTTAAAGGCAAGCTCATCTATGGCCAAAGCTGAGGATACCATCAAGGAATGTCAAACAATTGTCCTAAAAGAAAACAAGGTTTGTGAGGCACAAGAGTGTTTATGTTGAGCAATGTTAGTTAATTATAAATGGTGCAGTGTGTTAAATGTAAAATAACAAAAAGGTTTACACACATAAATAAGTATTCAGCAAAGTGAAATGAAGACATGAACATCCAATTGGTTAAAATGTCCCACTATCTTGTGGGGATTACATATGTGCCTTGCATTCAAAAGATTCATCGATTTATCTGCATATTCTTTTATGCCAGAAGTTTTGCATTGTGTGTGTCTGTGTGTGTGCGTGTGTGTGAGTGAGTGTGTGCACGTAAGTATGTGTGTGTGTATGTATGTATGTTTTATTCACCATTTATGACTGCACATAGCAATAGTACATCATTCTTATTGTTTGAGGAGTGCATAGACATTTTAGCATTGATATTATGAGCACAGTGTGCTCTATTAATTTTAGATGTAATGCATTGTATGTGTGGCTTCCAATTCAGGAGTTTATCAATAGTTATTCTTAAAAATTTTATGTTAGGTACATGCCGAATTATTTTACCATTATAGTTGATTACTGGTTCAATGTTGACATGAGAAGTTAAAGGTTGGATACATAAGCTCTATAGACCATGAGCTCATTTGCATATAGTTTCAACAATTACTGGGAAATTATGTAACTAACACTATGTTCTCAGATAGTTCACACACTTGAAACTTTAATGCTTTATTTAAAATCAGTGTTATATTCTGTGGGCTGGCTAGACTATCTGTGAAGCCCAGTAAATTTGTGAAAAAGGAATTTCTATTTAATTTGTAAATAGCAATGACTTTATTCCTAATGTTTTGGCTGTTTACATTCTAGCCTACTGTTATGGCACAAAAGAAGACATTTACATGACTCTGTTTGGCATGTAATGTAGCCCTTTCTTCTCAAGGAGGTGTAGCATGACTGACTGATGTGGTATAAATGGTACATTTGTGGGGCCAGATATGAATGGGAAGTCACAACAAGAAACCTCTCAGATCTCCTCTCTTGCCATGCAAAGAGTGTTGAGGACAGCCAATAATTTTAATTACTGAAGATAGTGAATGTTATTTTGTCTAATGGATACAATCACAAGTTATGCATTTCAAAAATAGATTAAATTTAAAAGTATAAGATAATGAGTAGATACACTTGCAGGTATGTGCTAAAAGAAACTACAACTATATAAGTATGATAATCCTTGGCCCATAGCTCCAGCAAAAATCAAAGATTTACTGCTCAATTATTCGCTTCAATTTTTTTTATGAATATTACCAAAGTCTTTCAACTCTGAGTATCTGAAATAGGCCCATAAGTTTAATAGGACAGCTTATATTTTTAATGCTTAATAAGCACTGAAGTAATAAATCTTACTGTAATGTGAAAAAATGGTTTTGTTAATAATAAGAATTATAGTAATACTTCTGTATACTTCATTCAGAACAAAGAATCTAAATGTTGTTATTGTTTTTTTTTCCCAGTTCAATAAAAGTAAATTAAAATACTCTGGGTTCTGCATGGTAAATAAGTTTGAGATGAATACTTTAACCCTAACACCACCAAAATATTATGCAATTTCAGTTAATATTGCTTTTAGTGTTTACAAAACTTTTATTTTTCTCAATTTTTAAAAAAAGTGAGGGTTAGCCCATTTTTATGCACATGTCTTCTTATAATATTATGTGTATTATTAAAATTAACATTAAATGTATGTATTTCATTTATTACACATAGCTATTATTAAATTCAGATTACAAAATCTAATATGTTCCATTCACTTTACTTACCCTAAAAATTCTTCAATTTTCTTCTCTCCAATTCATGCTAATTAAAATAAACATTAGCAGAAATGGTCTTTGTACTTATTTCCTCATAAGTATAAGGGAACAAAGGGAATCACTATACTAAGCATATTTTAAAAAATGGTCGTCATGAGATGCAATTGAAATTCCATTCTATTTGTATGAATAGGATAAAAAGTGTGTACGACAGCTTCCCAATCAAGAAAAATCAAAGTATTGGAAGATTTAAGCCCAATAACAAGAAAGATGTCAGAAATGAATAGCTCTATTAAAAGTAGATATTATGGGATAAATTGTGTGTTTTAATAAAATATATATTTTTTGTGTAGAAAGTTTATGTCTATTTCTTACCTTACCAGATATGCAAAAAGAGATTCAAAATGAAGGGGCTTCAGAAAATATTTCCAGCAAATTCAACATATAAATTTAATTGTTTATGTAAATATCTTTAATATAGGGTGTATTAGAGTAATTTTTGAGTAAATAAAAAATTTTGAAGCATATTCCCTAGTGGATAGGTTGCGTTGAGATGATTTTTGTGAAAAGTTTTTGTTGTAGCGTTGGAAGATACTAAACTTAAATATGAAGTTGGGTAGTTAATATACATTTTGTTTTTGATTTATGCTACACACAAAAATGAAATATTGTTTGCCCAAGGAAAAGAACAAGAAGGAGCTGGCCCAGATCTTGGTAGCGGTTTATGCCTCGATTGACATGTTTTTTTTGTAAATGATTCCAAATTAAGCTACATTTACATACAACTTGCAAAACCAAATTTCAAATTAAATTTTTCTTTTTGAAAGGTTGTATGCCAGTTTAAATTATAAGGATAAAATCAGACATGAAAAGTTAAATACTCTGGCAGGGATCTAAATGATCCATCTTCAGCTTACAGTGATGCTTTTTTTGCCAACTGAGCTACAGTGTCGATATAACAATATATCGGGAAAATTAGTGTTCCAATTGGAGAATTTAGTGTGATAGCATGTCACAATTGTATCTCAGATACCAAAGCAGTGCATGTTAAGTTTTAAAATGCAGCCATGACTGAGGTTTTTCTGATTGTATAGTACCTTAAAATGTTGTGTAAAAGTGATAATGTTTTATGATATTAGATTAGATTAGATTAAATATCATTCTGTAGATTTGTTTTGGCCAACAAGCCATTGAGCATGAACTTTTCAATTCAAATACATATACATGTATGCATATGTTTATATACTACGAAAAGAACAACATATAAAGCTTTAGGGCTAAAAGCACGAGTTACAAAAAGAGCAGAATAGACATACAATCACATCATTGGGCTTTTGAGGCCTGTATGTCACCACACTATACTTAATGTGCTCCACAAAAGCATATGTACTTCCTTATTTGCATCCACATATAAACAAAGAGTATCAACAATTACTGTTAAAAACTGCAATTAAGTATGATTTCATTATGTAACACTGATGGAATGTTAGATTATAGTTTTCTAATTATCAACTTAATAGTTACTGCTAGTAATCATAAAAAACTAAAATATGATTACTGTATTATGTACACTCTTAAGTGCATGTGACAATTTGCAAAACATATTTACAATGCAAAAATGCACACATTTACAATTATATACTAATAAAATATACAACAGTGCAAAATATCATTAGATCTGGCTTTACAGACCATATGTCATTGCTAAATGCTAATAAAAAAATTCATCTGACACATTCGTGCATTAGAAAATTAGTTAAAATTTCATTAACTTCTCTACACATTCTTTTATTCTCATAAATTTCATATTGTTTATACATCTTGTTTTCCCATCTACTTTATTTTAATATTGATGAATGCTGTCAAAAAAGATTTCAATACGCATTTTATAGTGAAAACACAAGGTATGTGCACATGTTATAACTGCTATACTTTCTCCTTCCTAAAATTGTGTTTACAAGACGCTACTGCATCCAAATTATGTCCAGATAGACAAGATAATATTGGGTATGCAGCAGTGTTTTCAGAAGTCCTCTTTGAAATATTGGAAAGCAGTGGTAGTTTTTAAGACAAAACTATGCTGCTTTAACCAGCAGTAAGAGTGCCTAGTGATGTTAAAGTTGTTTCTATTAATTTGTACATTAAGTTAATTCACAACTTTACATTTTCTAAATTCCAACAATAATGCACTGACAAGAAAGGAGGAGCAGGTGTAGCAAGCAAAAGATAATTTAGAAATATGCATATGTTGCTCATCAAAACCTATTATGTTCTAGTTAGAATTGGAATATTCATGCAAATGATTATTGCTATAGATTAGGCTTATACAAGAAGAAAGAAAAAATGTGTTGCCAGTGTTGTGCAGATTTTAATTAATTAGAAAACATAAAAAGAAAACTTTCAGTAACTTAAATTTGTATCTCCAAAACACCTACATTCATATACATGCACTATTAATTAAGGTACCTAATGATAACAGTCCAAAGGAAGATAGCATAAAAAATATTGTTTAATCTTGTCATCAACATTGGCAATCATTCACATATTATATCATCTAATAATAAAGCAATACCTTAACATGAAGACTTTTTGAGAAAGCCTAAAAAGCTGATCGTATCAGAAATATAAAGAATTTAAACAACAATGTTTATGACCTTGTCATAATTTGTTGTGTGTCATCATTTTTAGAAAATATGTTAAAATTTCACATACTTACATGCAAACAGTTGTTAACAAAATTGCATGTGGAACATACATACTGACACAAAAATTATAAAAACTGAAAATTTCTAACAAGTTCAGGATAGATTGATGGATTCTACATGGAATATTGCTGTAAAAATGTGCAGCATTTGTAACTGAATTTCAAATTATTGTGAATTTGTTACCCTCTGGAAACAAGCTGCAAAGTGACCCTCATATGTTAATGATTTTATTTCTATCTCAAAAAAAGGCATCTCTTTAAGGATATTTTTAGACATATTTGTCTATTTGTTCTTATATAGTATATGTAATGTACACTTGGGGCTGAATTATTGCTGCAAATTTCCACACTATAGAGGAGCTACTATCACCATATGGCATTTCTACTGATCTTGCAAAGAACCTACATTGTAACAGAAATGAAAAGTTATTTGCAACAGTTTTAGTGAAAACTCTTGTTCCTATTGTGTTTGCAAAAATTGTTTTCTAGAAAAAGATTTTGCCAATAATAGCAGACGTGGATTAAATCATGGGGTGTTACCAAGAAATTTGGAAATTGTTACACATAAGAATAGCAACCAGTGTGCAGTTGATAGTGACATCAGTTCTGAAACTTTATAAGGTCAAGGAGCATTTCCTGGGAATAGTGACTAGAGATTAAGGCTTTGACAGCTTACCTACTTGTTCCAATGTATCCCTAGTGCCTTTTACTTCAGCAGGTAAGGAAAGAGGTGTTTCGGGATAATGGAGTTGCAAAATCACATTTGTTGCATACAAAACCTCACATGTTTAGAGTTCAAAGAAACACCATGTTTAGCTTGGTCAGCAACAAAAACTCCTGTCACTCTTTTCAGTTCCTGGATGTTCTCAAGATGTTTTATATCCTGAATACTGCATTCAAATCCTACGCTCGCAGGATTAAATTTGACTGATTCTCATTTGAGAATGCTCTGAATGCTGCCCATGGCTAGTTGCAGGTACACCAAACTGAATCAAGATCTTTGCTCAAGGCTTGGTGCTCATACCTCAAGTACATTCATATGTTTGGACACTTGCCAGAAAGAGTGGGTGCTGAGTAATGTTAAATATCCTGATCCATAATTAATCCATTTTATTTTGTAAAATTATTTTTAGATATTCAAGGTTTTAATGTTTTAAGTTTTTCATTGACAACATCCTTAGAGCATCTAAAAATGCAATGACTAAAGCAAATTAAAATTAAACATGTTTGTGTCTAGATACTGCATTAAAAAGTATATTAACATGTCTTTGTTCGAATAATCTGTTTGCAGCCATGATTAGCTTTAGACTTGCTACAGCTTAGTACAGAAAAACAATTAAGCTCATGTGTGCTCCAAAATTACAACTTGCTAAACAGCTCACCTGTCAGTCATTTAACCTGGTTATCAAATATCTGCTGCATATGGAGAACATAAGAAGATCTAGCATCGAGTTATCAGCACCTAACTGTTATGGTATTTCTCATGCATCATTTGAACAAAACGCTAAATGAGAGAAAAATCATGGTCAGAATTGAGAAAACCCTCCAGAAAAACCGATAACATAGCATCCAAGAATGTGCATATGAATAAAGGCCGAGATCGATGAGTGAAAGGATTAATGAGTGATTGTAGTATTCAAGAACTTGCACTGGAGTGAAACTTTCAATTCTTAAAAATATTAAAATACAGAGTATTCCATTCTTGAAAAAATTTGAATCTGTCTAACACTATGAGATATGTTACCGAAGTAAAAAAAAAAAAAAATATATATATATATATATATATATATATATAATTTCATGCTATTGACAGAAAAATAAAATTTAACAGCATATAAGTGCACTGTTTACATTTTTCCTGTCAATTGGCATAGCCTACTGTTACTTGGATTTTCCCCGCTGGGAGCCCTGGTTCGGGGTGCACTCAGCCTCGTGAGGTCCCTGGGGGGCTAATTGAGGAGCTACTTGATGGAGAAGTAGCACCTCCATATCATGAGGACCGCATTAACCTGCCGGGGGGATTCGAGGTGCTGATCACGTCTCACCCTCCCATACATAAATCTTGTAACGCATTATTTTAAAAAGTGAAATATTTAGTATGGAGAAACAACGAAATATCTTTTCGAGAAAAGAAGGTGCAGTTGCGCGTTTGTGTATAGTTTTAGTTATTGAACAGTTCAAATATGACAAGGAGGCAAGATTTTCTTAAAATTTACAGTTCATTATTTTATTATGAAAACGTCAATTTTTAAAATTTGTTGGCTATTTCATAGATGGATTGCCTAGAAATGAGGGGAAAAAAAACAACGATCTGTTCCATTCACGTGACTTTTTCTTTCTGTCCAGCAAACACCTTCTTACAAAATATTATTCCTTTTTCTACATAATGCTGACCTAGATAAACATTATCAGAAATGATGTTACTTAGAAAGCAAATAAGAGAATACAGTGAGCTAAGGCGACAGGAAGTCTTATAAAAGCTATGCCATTAGAGTAATGGCACTCATGATGACTCAGTGGGCGAGAAAAGTGCAAGTATTTTGAAAGTGAAACCAACAACAGGGAATGTCTCTAAAATGGCTAGATCTACAAAAACACTGTATAAGACAAATGCTATGTTTTAACGAAGATGTACATCTTTTGTATTCAGTTTTTGTGTATCTCTTACGATTTACCAGTTACGCAAAAGTCATTCAGAATGAAGAGCAATTCACGGACTATTCCCAGGAAGTTAAAAGATACATTTTATTTGACATGTAAACACCCTTAATATGCGCATTTTAATAAAAATCTTTAGATCCAATTTTGAGAAAATCGAAACTTTCCCAAATTGTTCGTGCCATGTAACGGGTAGTTACAGGGGGGGATTATCCTGAAACTTGTTTTGTTGCATCCTTAGAAAACAATAAACGTAAATACCAAGTTTGTTATTTAACCGACTTTTCCTTTTTGAGTTATGCTGTCTACACACAAGGACCTTTTTCTACAAATCGGATGTGTTACATTCGCATGACTTTTTCTACAGCTCTGTAACAAATAGAGATAAACATTAGCAGAATTGGTCTTATTACTTGCTTCCTCGTAAGTATAAGGGAAATAAGGGAATACACTAGGCTAAAGTGATGGTCAAATCATTCAAAAGCTGGTTGCTGTGTGATTAAAATCGTTTCTTTGCATGACCAGGAGTTGACAAATACCCGTATGAGAAAAGTATTTTTAAGATGTAACCAATAATATGGAATATCTCGGAAATGGTCAACTCTACAGAAAATATGTCATAAATTGTGTTATTTAACGAGATCTACATTTTTTGTGCAGTAAAACACAGAATGAAGGGGTCTCAGAGGCTGTTTCTAGAACATTTAAAATGTACACATAAATACACGCTATTTTGATCAAATTCGTTGGAGCCATTTTTGAGAAAATGAACATTTGGACATTTTGGATACTTTGGACTGGGGAATTCTCCTCAAAATCTCCGTGATGCATCCTTAGAAGATAGTAGATTTAAATACCAATTTTGGTGTTTTACCAACCTTTTGTTTTTGAGTTATCGTGTTCACACACATACGGACACATGCAAACGGATCTGTTTTACTAAAAATGCTTGTTTTGGATACAGACGATCCTAAAACGTCTATTTCCAGTGAAATATCGGTATGGTATTTTAGGCGGGGCGCAATACCTTCTCTACCTACTATGTATATTTTTTATTTATTTATTTATTTAATATATAGGCACATCAAATCCTATTTCCCCCGAAGGTAAATTAGTTATAATTATAACACAAATGTGTTTACAACACTATTAGCCAGAGACCAGATACAGATTCATGCTTGCGAAACAAAAGAAGATAAATAACGTATATTATACAAAGAAAACCATAACGTTTTATAAATTAAGCATTGGAATTCCCAATCTTTTTTTAAAACTTATCATACAGCAGTTTGTCAGATCTAATATTACAAACATTTAGGTGTGCGCCGAAGATTCTTCTTTTAGTCTCTGGGCCTGTGCAGTGAAATAAAAGACGTTCAACGGTTAGCTGTTCAGTACATATGCATTGGTATCCGTATCTTGAATCTTTCAGAATACAGGAAAAATTTACCATGTCCTGACAAAACCTCAGTTAATATGAAGTTTGTGTGATATTTTTACAATGTAGGCGGGCCGCGCCGTGGCCAAGCGGTTAGACCACTTACCTCTCACCAAGACGGCCTGGATTCAATCCTAAGCGACCGCATGTGGGATTTGTGGTAGACAAAGCGGCGCAGGGTCGGATTTTCTCCGGGTTCTCCGGTTTATCCCGCCATCGCATTCCACCGGTGCTCCATCTTCGTTCCATGCATCACCAGTTTCATCTCCTGCAGAGCCATAGAAATAAAAACGGGTATTAAACACTAAAAAAAAAAAAAAAAAAAAAAAAAAAAAAAAAAAAAAAAAAAAAAAAAAAAAAAACACACAAAAGAGAAAAACAATGTAGAAGGACATTCAAGAGTTGGAAAGATTTATCTTGTGGTGGTTCCTTTAGAGCTGGACCTCAACTGCTTGTCCCAAAATATTCTGACATAGCCTTAAGTTCATTCCTTGTGTAAGATAGGAAACATAAATTTAAACTAGAGGTAGTAGAATTCTATGCCAATTCGTCAGCACTATGCTGACATGCCTTCGTACTCATGATAAACCAATACATTTCCCATATGATATTATGTTAGCTCTAATTTCTATTCCCAAATAAGGTTTTAAGCTTTTTATCCCGCGGATTTAGTTTTTAGTTATTTTATTGCAACGGGTTTCAATGAAGAGGTGATAACTAAGCTTTAACTAGTTTATCAAAAGTGCCTTTTGACCCAATTCTTCTTTTGTAGTTCTTTTTGGTATCCCTCTTTCTTCTTATTTTGAATATTTTAAGCTGGTTGTGGCCTTTGCCACCAATAGTTTTACTCATTGGCCTTATTGTCCATTTTGTTCTTTTATTTTTGTGTTATTTTCTATGTTGTCTTTTAGCTCTGGTGTTTTAATCAACTTTGGTTTTCTGAGGGCGCTAATGACCATATAAGGGCCCTTAAACACCAACTGCTCCCAAAATATTTGCACTGTACATACTTGCTAGAAACAGTAAAAACAAGATCATACATATGTAAAATAAAAATATAAGTACTATCAGAAAGCAATGATTTCTATTTCTTCAGTATTCAAACGTCCGGAGCTAATAGTTTACTTGAAAGCTGTAATTATATTTGTTCAATTTGACATTGGTAGCACGTGGCTTATAGTTTTCTCCAAAACATGATGACCCTCAAACTGGACCGCTCCCTCTACCACTGGGCAGTAACCATTGGCAAACAAAAGACTGCCCTGTGCTAGGGGCGAGAGGCAATCTGTAAAATCTGTTTCCTGGAGACAGTGCTTGCAAGTCGAGAATCGCACCTCAGTTAAGGCACCAGTAAGTGTAAGACTTGGCAACAGCGAGGATTGATTTCCTGCTGCAAACACTAATGTTAAAAATTTTGGAAGAAGAGTGGGGCAGGGTCACCATGTTCTGGAAAATACTGTACAAGCTGCTCTTATTAAAAGCTTTCCATGCAACGTCGGACATGCAGGTAGTAATTCATATAAATACGTGTTATTTACAGGATGCTTGTAATCTTGGTGGTCGCTAACGTCGCGGTATATAAACCTTCATCTTATGACAGCGTACTGTAAGGAGTTGGTTCACCCCCATCTACACGCACAGTCCGTCATGGGAGCAGTTAACCTGAAAGCCGTGTACTCCACTCCACGCGTACCTAACATTATAACCCTAACGGTAAAATACGTTGTAACAGCTAAACCCCCGCCGCTGAATCCTTACACTGACATTTCGGGTGGTTTCGCGTGAAGTTGACTATGCTGCCTTTGCGGCGGTGCCAGAGTGTCTAGTAAACAACTGCTGGCCACAAATGGCTCTATCGTGTGTAAAGACGAATATACTCATGTAAATAATAAA
Source organism: Hymenopus coronatus (assembly GCA_030762935.1). Taxonomy (NCBI): domain Eukaryota; kingdom Metazoa; phylum Arthropoda; class Insecta; order Mantodea; family Hymenopodidae; genus Hymenopus; species Hymenopus coronatus. The sequence continues at coordinate 531,881,875 of CM060900.1, read as the reverse complement.
TGAATGTCGATGAATAAATACGTTAATTGAAAATAATAGTGAATAGCGTATGTAGCAAACATTATGTATTTACGACAACATAGAAAACATTAATGCAAAATGGCTCGTTGCAATGAGAGAAAGGTATAATAACGTGATTTTCATCGATTTAATTTTAATGTCTCAATTACATCCAACTGTCCGTCGTCATCATTCTCGGAAGCATTATCATCATTGTCATCATCAACATCGTCGTCACGAAGACATATCATTAGTGGTTCACATTCACTGATGATTCCGTCTAATTCCTGTGCTTTTCGAATTATTTTGTGCACATGATTCACTTTCCTCTTCCAGAAGTCGCGTCCACCCTCGCCACACCTTCCCGCAAAAGTCTACCCACTTCTACAATGGTGAAAGTGTTGTTATGTTCCCTCACGTACAAACATAAACCAACAACACTAACAACAATACAACAAATATAAATACTAACGAATAATACGTAGCTTGCACAGATCAGCTCAACGCACGTGTTAGGAGCTCACAAACTGAGCACACGGTTAGAAATAGTCAGATATTGCAACGCTGCGGCATCTAGATCCATTTCCGTTGTCTGACCGACCGACCGGAATGCTGCTTTTTGATTGGTTCAGAAAGTCAAACGGGTAAAGCTTTTCATCTTTTGTTTGCGGGTGTAGCAACTTAACTCCCAACTGTCAAGTGCAAGGATTCAGCGGCGGGGGTATACGTAGCACATGGAGGAGAGTAGGAGAGAGTGTGCGAGTCTTGATAATGCATGTTTCTTGCGTAGGCAGATCAAAGAGCAAATCAATACGCATTCCATTAAAAGTATATTGCTCTAAGCACTGAAATTAAAACTAGCAGACAACAAAAATATCTTGGAATATACTGGCCCTGCTACACAATTAGCACAGTTTTCCTTGATATTGTTTAGCGCCCGCTTTTACTACTATAGCACCGCAGGGGATGAGACTGGTGATTATATAGAATGAAGATGGAGCACCGGTGATATATGATGGCGAGGGAAACCGGAGAACTCGGAGGAAACAGGCCCCTGCGCCGCTTTGTCCACCACAAATTCCACATGCGGTCGCTTGGGATTGAACCTTGGTGAGAGGCAAGTGGTCTAACGGCGCAGCCTGAATAGAGTTAACGTTTTCATTCGTCTGATTCTTGAAACATAAAGCATAAATTGTTAATAATAGTTATAGTAATTACTTCCTCCAATCCAAAATAAGACACAGAATCAGGTAATTTATACTGTTCTAAAACACGGTGTCATATACAAGGTGGGAGGTGAATAACTGCAAATGTTTGTTGCACCATTTCAAGACAATGTGGTATTGTTGTATTTGCAGCTTTCTCGCTATTTTATGAACCTATGTACATCAGGAAAGTGTTATGATTCTTAGGTGGCTATTATTCCTATCTCAGAGTTCGGTGATTGTTTACGTAACAGGTCACACGGTTGACCCGCCTTTGCCCTCTGCTCTTTGCCCTGCCTGACTCCAGGTGGTGCGATGTAAGGGGAACATATCAATCGCTCTGAAACTTCAACATATGTAACCATACGCTTTTGTTTTCACACAACATCTACGATTAGAATTCTCAACATATTAGGTTTCATCTTAAACATATTGAACAGAATACAATTAATGTGTTACAGTTAAAATTTTGATTGAAAAATAGTCGAACCAAGATGTAAGCATTTGCACTTCCGTTGTTTAAACTTTAAATGACCCAACCGATATTAAGAAAATATCGATATTATGAAAATAAAAGGTTTAAGTTGCAATGTTACCCTTTGTCGTTTGGCCATGTTTTAGGAGAGGAAAATTACCCAGTAAAATCAGTGGCTAGAAGTATGCTTAAAAAAAAAGGTGATCATGTTAAGAGCATGTAGCGAGATTTTATCTGCATCAACATAAATAGACCCGTTAAATTAATAGCCATATTTTATACTGTAAAGTATGTATAAAGCAAAGCAAAAATGTAGTCACGAGAAATATCAATTGAAAGTAGAAGTATGGCAGACAGTTAAAGAGTGCACTGCCAATTAAATAGCCATTCAAAGATGCAAATAGTATTTCAATTATGGAAACACACATATTCTGGTCAGTTACAGGTGCAAAATACTTTTCAATAATATAGATTTTTTATTTTTATGTTGCTATCCTTTTTTTTTTTTTTTTTTTTTTTTTTTTTTTTTTTTTTTTTTTTTAGACTTCAGTCACCGTTTCCCCTTAAACTGAACTGAAAAATAAATATAGTAACGCTTCATCGGCCTGTAAGCTAGGCTACCGTAGAGCGACTCATTCAACTCGACACTTGCTCCGGGTCAGTCGCGTCACATGCGTCTGTGTATATATGCCGATTAAAATACTTTTACACCTATTAGGGACTGGTTCCGTCCATCAATACAAGAACAATTGTCCATATAAGCACATGTCCTCCAACCCTTTATTTTGGATTAATTGGATTTCAAAGAGTTACAAATCAAAACATTTTATGTGACACATTATTCTACTTTTGACATAGTCAGCTTGTAAGAAGTTGTTCAGCACAAACAAAGTTAAGAGTAAATGCTCATGTACTCCTCTTGCGTCTAGACACGCATGTACTTGTCATAGACTGTCAAAAACTCACTGTTGGTGCTTTATGGTGTCGCAGGTAGATTAAGAGTTTCTTTAACCGGGATGTCTGCAGCTAAAGTAATTTTTAAGGTGCCCCAAAGATAAACATGCAAAAGATTGAAGTTGGGGGAACGCGCCGGCCATGGTACTGGTCCTCCTCTAGCTATCCATCTGTTATGGTACATAACAGCCAGTGCATCTCTATATGCTTCTTATTTGCCGGAGCGCATCTTCTGGGAGAATCTTCTGCATGAAGTCCCTGTAGACAGCATCTGTAAGGCGAGATGGGAGAATGTATTACATTACTGACAAATGTAAACAAACAGCCATGACAACACAATGCCAACTCCGCAGGTTACAATAGGTCAAGCCTTTTATGAAAGAGCACAGAGATAAATTGAGTTGTTAGGTTGGAGCCGGAAAGCCGTTGAACATAAATTTTCATTAGTCAATTGTTAACGCAAAAAACGAAGGGTTTTAGAGCATATGTTTATATGAAAGTATTTTCTTGTTTAGATATAAGGAATTCATTTCCAAATGTTGTAAAAGTGGTTCGATAATATTTGGAAAGTATATAACTGTTTCTTTGTCCGTATGCGTTTTTACACCATTCATCAACTTTGGTATGTAGAGCGCACGAGTAGCTTTAACAAATGAGTATCGTGTGTACCGGGTGGAGAGGAAGTCATTAGATTAATTAAAACCAGTGATAGGTCTCGGAATTTGGAATCTTACGTTTTTGTTATTGAACATTTCCTACGGAGATATTTTAGTTCTGTCAAAAACAAGAGACAGACAAGCTGACAACGCTGCAGGTTGTAAGGGTATTACTTGCTCTAAATGATTACATAAACACGCTTCACCACTGCTACCACACCAATGTAGGCCAATCACAATGCCAGTTGCCTCGTTATCTCCGAAACATTACACCAACATGCGTCGTGTTTGTAAGCGACCGACGTGTTTACTTCCAGAAGCCGATTCAGATCCCTGACCAATTTCAGCGCAACATTGCCGAGTTACTTTACGTCTGACAAAGCTGCTCGGAACATTTCTTTAATTCTTTTAAGTGCTTAATTATATCGAAACTCTGTGTGATGTGCTATAATTCCTACCGAAACTAATGTCAGAAATACATTAGTCTATGCATCTTACAAGTAAAAAGCTATTGTCTTCGTACAATCTTGTGGAATTGCACATCCAATTTGGAACAAACTTCATTTATTTATTTTTGAAATCAGGTGATCAAAGAACAAAATGCCATTAGACTTTTTTGTTTGTAATGCTTCTATGAAGCACATATTAGGAGGAATGTAATAAGTTGCCTTCCACGCGGTATATACCATACATCCAAGTGCGGTCATCTGCTTGTAATTGGTGCAGTAGTCGTTTCTACAAATGCGTTTATCCTAGCAATGCATTACAAAAGACAGCTGATGACATATCTAATCAAAAAATGACAATTTGTTCTACTTCAAAGTAACAATGTCCGGGAACACATCCAGAATTTGATTATTGACTGACATTTAATCTAAATAATCATTGTATTCATACCTTTATAAAATAATAATTTACACTTTGTAACCTCGCTTTACATTTAACTGTGTTTTTCTTTAACTATAGTTAATTTTGAGCATATCATTACAACATACAGAGCTTTCATTTCATAACTTCTCAGTCTAAATAAAAATGTATTTAAATTTAATTTAATTGAAACAAAAAACACGTCAACTTCAATATTGGAGGGGAGTATCTTAAAGCTGGTTTTAATCAATTTTTAGTTTTACCCCCAGCCACCCCACTTTAATGCCACCCCTATATTATTGTATGTACTTAAATATGAAAGATAATTAAATTCATCTCTTTTACTTATTTTACATATTTTACCTGGTAAGCTGACAAGCAACACACTTTTTTGGAGGTGGGCCATTTCAGGCTGCCCGCCAGTGGAGAACTGGCGAGAGCGATCTTCGTTTTACCCCTGGCATTGAACACGAGCCACCAACCATCTCCGTGGATATACAAGATGCTTAAAGTGAAATTCGCTCTCTCCAGTCCCCCACTGGCTTTGCATTTATGGACATTACTTAACTGCTGTGGTTCTCAATACTAGGCCTCTTTATCAGGCTTGAGGTTCTTTTACGTGCCGTAAATCTACGACACGGAACCAACGACTTTATTCCTTTCCGAAGGAAGTCATGATAAGGATTTTTACGCTCGAAAAACCCCATCGTTCTCCGCCGGGTTTAAACCTTTTGTATATTGAGTTTTTTTAATAGTGTTTAACGCCCGCTTTTATTGCTTATGGCACCGCAGGCGACAACACTGATGATACATGGAATGAACATGGAGCACCGGTGGAATGCAATGGCGGGGGAGGCCGTAGAACCCGAAGGAAACCCGGCCCTGCGCCGCTTTGTTCACCACAAATCCCGCAAGCGGTCGCTTGGGATCGAACCCGGGCCGTCTATGTCAGAGGCGAACGGTCTAACCACTCGGCCACGGAGCGAGCCTACATGAAGTTAGCCTCCACTGGCGGGGTTTAGCTTGAAATAGCACCGTTGAGTCCTGCAACTCTTTTAACGTACGAAGGGATATCTGTACACACCAAATACGAGGCAATTGGACTATCTGGTGTAAACTTAGCTAATCAAACTAAAGACTTCCTTTTTAAATGTTTTTGTTTTAGCAATTTCACTTTAATCAGCTGGAGGTCATTAATGTGCGCTTAACTATGAAGACTGAACTCCACCAAATGCTCTAGTCATTAAACATATTGTAAAAAGCATATTTAAAGGAATTCTTTACTCTAAAAACTTCCTGGCGACCGCTCTAAAATGGTAATACCACAATCGATTATTAACCATATTACTTTAATATCAGACCAATTAAAACTTTCGTCGAGTTACCTTTGTTTTACTTCTCCAAATGAACATGACCCGCCAAGCGTCTCCGCTGATAAACAATATGCTTAAAGCAAAATTCGGTCTCTCCAGCCCTGCACTATTCGCCCTCCGTGGTATAGGGGTCACTGTGCTTCCTTCATATACCCAAGGTCACGGGTTCAAAACCGGCGGATGACGATGGACATTTTCGGGCGTAAAATCCTTAGCATGGCTTTCTTCGGAAGGGAAGTAAAGCCGTTGTTCCCGTGTAGTAGATTTACGGCACGAAAAGAACCTCAAGCCTAACTAAGAGAACTCTGAGCAAAATTAAGCAGTCTCTCGTGCCCAATATGGAATGGTTCGCTGAGAGCGTCCATAAATAAAACTCGATTTCCATTTCAGTGTTCCACTGGTGGGTTTTAACTTAAAATAGCCCCGTTGAATTCTGCAGCTCTTTTAACGCACGAAGGGATATCTGGAGATGTAAAATATAGGGCAGTTGGGCCATCTGGTGTAACCTTAGCTAATCAAATTATAGACTTCCTTTGTTAAAACTCTTGCTTTAGTTGTTTCTGTATAACTTGCAATTTTACTCTACTCAGGTGGAAATCTTTAATCAGTCTTTAACAAATGCTGTATAGTAAAAAACACATTTGAAGGAATTGTTTATTCTCAAAACTTTCTGGCGACTGCTCCAAAATGGCAATACTACAATCGATTATTAACCCTATAACTTTAATACCAGACCAATTAAAAGTTTCTTCGAGTTATACGTAAAGAAAGAAGGTTGTGCAAGCAAATGTTCTTTGTGGTAGATTGCAGTAAGGATTGTTTTGTATTTCCTTTACTGAAATTGCGTAGCTTTCATATCTGCTCCGCACTGAGAACTAACTAAGCAATAGGCAAAGCAATTACTTCGGCCTCAAGAGCTGGAGTATCTGAACCGCAGCTGCTAATTTGGATGCGGTGACTTGATTACACGTAGTCAAGAGATCGTCATTTCGAGCTCTGCTCTATACTGAATCAACTTTACTTGAAATGATTAGTACCTACACGTTTCACGTTTAACGTGCAACTTGATACACGTTTCACGTTTAACGTGCAACGAGGAATTGGAGTATAGTCCCGTACAAATTTCCTGCACGGAATTGAAACCTGCATATGCATCAGAACTGGTAGACCTGTGCCTCCTTGTCAACCTATTCTACCATGTCTACACATTATCAACCGGTGATTAGATTGGTCATCATTACCAGAAATCGAAATTTTGGCAGAATTCCTTTAAAATTTCTCCAGCAAGCATGTAAAATATACATTTGAGGTAGAGAGGGCATTTTTACTTTCAGAAGCACGTATGTAAAATATACCTAGTAGGCAGAGTAGGCGTTTTTACATTCACTAGCACATATGTAAAATATATGAGGACCGGTTTTCAACTTCCGATAGGCTATAAATAAAAGACAAGTTCATAGAAAACAATTATTTTATTACTGAAATATCGTTGGTATTAAAGTGCTGCCCTCCTAGCCACATCTTCAGTTCAGGGAAAAAGTGAGAGGCGCTGGTTGCAGGTCAGGTCTGTAAGGCGGATGATCGAATATTGAAATTGTTCAAAGAGCCGAAGGGATATGCCAGCAGTGTGTGGACGAGCGTTGTCATGGGTCAACACAATTCCTGAAGTCAGCATGCTTCTTCGTTTGTTTTGAAAGGCTCTCCGCAAGCGTCCTAAAGTACGAGGATCTTCAAAACGACGTCAATGCTCACTTGAAATCATTGGTGGCAAAATTTTTTGAAGCGGGTATTGCAAAACTTTTGCACAGGTACGATAACTGTCTCAATATTTTCGGTGATTATGTTGAAAAGTATCTATAGGTGTACAAGACTTTTAGTAATAAAATAATTGTTTTCTATGAACTTGTCTTTTATTTATAGCCGGTCGGAGGTTGAAAAAAAAAAACAAAAAAAAAAACGACTATCGTACATAGAGGTAGAGAAGGCATTTTTACTTTCTCCAGCAAGCATGTAAAATACATAGTAGGCAGAGGAGACTCTTTTTGATTTCACTAGTACGTATGCGAAATATAAATATTAGATAGAGAAGACATTTTTACTTCCACTAGTACATATGTAAAATATTCAGAGTAGGTAGAGAAGGCATTTTTATTTTCATTAGGACGCATGTACAATGTACATATTAGGGGCGTTCAATAAGTCCTACGTAAATCCAAGAAATTTCACTCGTAGCATCGAAAAAAGTTTATTTAGTATCCGCCGTCTCTTACTAGATGGCAGTTAAAGTTTCAGCTATATCCATCAAGTACAGGGTTACTACAAAAGAAATAGACAACTTCAACTGCCTGTAAAACAAAAACTATTAGAGATAGCAACCTAATTATTTTGGAAGTATGTTGAGAAACTCTCAAAGTTTTGTTTGTTACTATTGGTAACGCTGTAGTGTTTTGTTTGTTGTTGCAGAAGCTGAAATGGCGGAAAATCCTGTGGAAAAGGCATATTGTGTGTTGGAATTTGCTAGAACGCAATCAGCAACTGTTGTCTAACAGAACATTTTAGAACACGTTACCACAAAAATGAAATGATGCGCTCACAAAAACCAGCATCGTCTTCATCATGTCGCAACATGTCGATGCAAAAGTCACGCTGTATGACCTTATCTTCTTCACTCAGAAACTGCAACATCTGTAATCTGTAAGGCATCATGTGCAGTCACTTCCGCAAGATTTTCCATACAGTTTGCTGTGGAATTTGTAATTGCATGCTTGCCCTAGATGTCGATTTCTGTGGGCTTCTTATGTAGGCAGTACGAACACGTTCAACGTTTTCTTCCGAAACTCTTGGTCTTCCCGAGCTCTTCCCTTTGCACAAACATCCCGTTGTCTCGAATTTTCTATACCAGTCGTAGATTGACTGTCTAGTCGGTGGCGTTTTGTGGTAACGTGTTCTAAAATGTCGTTGGACAACAGTTGCTGATTGCGTTCTAGCAAATTCCAACACGCAATATGCCTTTTCCACAGGATTTTCCGCCATTTCAGCTTCTGCAACAACAAACAAAACACTACAGCGTTACCAATAGTAACAAACAAAACCTTGAGAGTTTCTCAACATACCTCCAAAATAATTAGGTTGCTATCTCTAATAGTTTTTGTTTTACAGGCAGTTGAAGTTATCTATTTCTTTTGTAGTAACCCTGTATTTTTGTTGCCATAGGCGATTGAATCAAGAATCTTGCGCTTCCTTAAAAAGCTTAAAAATAAGGAGTTTCGTGCGGTGTTTAAACACTTCTATTTAAAAGACTTAACACCGAAACAGATAAAAGCAGAGTTGGATGAAGTTCATGTAATATCTACTTCTGCGTTTGCAAAAATTTACAAATGGATAAATGAATTTAAACGTAGCCGTACATCCACAAATGATGAACACAATTCCGAACGTCCAGTAGAAGTGATTTCCTCAGAAATGATTGACAAAACCAGGATATGGTTTTGAATGATAGACAAATTGAAGCTCACGAAATAGTGAGGCCACTGGAATATCACAATTTACGGTGTTCTCAATTTTGCAGCAAAAAATTAGGTCCAACGAAGGTCTTGGCAAGATGGGTGCTGGGTTGCTCTCAATGGAGAATAAACGCTATCGTATGAGCGATTCGGAAGCTAGTTTGGCACTTTTACACCGCAATCCTGCCGAGTTTCTGCAACGATACATAACTGCAGATGAAATATGGATACACTACTACACTTCAGAGACAAAATTACAGTCAAAACTGTGAATTTTTAAAAGCGAACCGGCTCCGAAGAAGGTGGTGAACTCTACAGACAAGGTGACAGCGTAGGTTTTTTTGGAGTGCACGCGGAATCATCTCCATTTATTACTTGCAGAAAGGAGGAACGATAAATGGAGAGTATTATGCATCGTAATTGCACTGGTTGAACGGTGAAATCAAGAAAAAACGACATCATCTGATAAAGAATAAGATTCTCTTCCATCAAAAGAATGCAAGGGTGCACGCCTGCGCAGTTTCGATGGTTAAAAGTGTAATATTGGGAAAACGCTGTTTAGTGAAATAGTTTTCGTAGTCAGTTTAACCTCCCCGTATTTGGGACTGACATACCACAGGACTTACAAGCGGATGTCTAGGGGTCAGCAGCCTGTCTGGGAGCCAACGACACGAAACTACAGAATGGAGAATCTGGCACGAGTGGCCGGTCCGTAGCCAGGCATAAAGGTGAGCAAGTGGATGATATGAAGTGCAATTGAAAATGGATGATAGGAAAGCTGGTGATAGAGAAATTGATGCAATGAATGGTGGAAGAAACCAGAAGATCAAGAGAACAGGCACCCAGACGCCACTTCATCCACCACAGATCCCACATGCGGGCGCTTGGAATCGAACCCGGGCCGCCTAAGGGAGAGGCGAGCGGTCTAACCACTCGGCAACGGCGTTGCCAAAACAAATTTAAACCAGAATATTTCAATACTTTGGCTTACTGAATTATTATAATTTTCTAAAGAATTGACATTTTAATGTGTTAAATTAATCATTTTTCATTAAAATATTTTTTTGAAAAATTAATATTGGTGCTAGAGTAAGTTTTCCTTTATAATATTACAATAAATGATTCTACAGATTCTGGAAGATTTCAGTTCTATGTAAACAAAAACTGAGACACTTTAAACATTTTGAAAGTGTCAAAATGTAATACTGCGAAAAACGCTTTTTAATGAAATAGTACGACGCTAGGAAACACTTATAGTGCGATCTTTAAACGCTTGTAGATCCCGAAACAAGGTGAGGATAGCTAAATGTTGCTTCACTAAAGACGCTCAAAGCTTCCGATAACTATTTGTAATAAAAGAATAAATGTTCGATTTTTCACCTATTGTCAAAGGTTCACTCCTAGTGACCCTTAAGAGCTGAACCGGACTAATACGCAACACAAAATAAAGAACTGCAACAATTTCCAAGAAGAACGGATGTATAAATAAGACGATAACTGTCTAGAGATGTACTCACCAGATCTAGACTAATACGCAACACAAAATAAAGAACTGCAACAATTTCCAAGAACAACGGATGTATTAATAAGACGATAACTGTCCAGAGATGTACTCACTAGATCTAGACTAATACGCAACACAAAATAAAGAACTGCAACAATTTCCAAGAAGAACGGATGTATAAATAAGACGATAAATGTCTAGAGATGTACTCACTAGATCTAGACTAATACGCAACACAAAATAAAGAACTGCAACAATTTCCAAGAAGAACGGATGTATAAATAAGACGATAACTGTCCAGAGATGTACTCACTAGATCTAGACTAATACGCAACACAAAATAAAGAACTGCAACAATTTCCAAGAAGAACGGATGTATAAATAAGACGATAACTGTCTAAATCTGGAATATTACGTTTTGTCTGTTCTATTGACAGAGTGTGACTACCACCTATACGACCTGTTTTCAGCAAATACTGCATTACCTAGCTGAATGCCTCTGTAATCATTGTTAGAAGTGTAAAGTTTTGTAAACGTGTGGCATGGCTCAGACGGGTCGTATGTGGCTCTTGAGGTCGTGGGTTCGCTTCCCGAGGCCGGCCTACCTGACCCACGAGTTTTTTCGGAGTTTTTCTCGGGTCGAACTCTGGGATCCCGCGAATTTCCTGTCCCTCTATTTCGTTTCCATTGTCATTTAATTTTCATCCCTCTTTTCGTTGGAAACGTCGGCGCTGATGCTCGGTGCGGCGTGGCAAGGAAAAAGGATGCTCAAAGTGACTATCTGCGTCCACCGACAAAGGCTGGTTTCAGGGATGAGGGTCCCTCCTTGTGTTGGATCCTAAGTGGAGCGGAGGCCTGTTGACGTACTGTCCGTCGCACTGGCTCCGGCCGCCCTCCTCTCGATGGCGAGTCCCTTCCGGCCGAATCCTATCTATAGAGGTTACTCCGGTGTGAGAGCTGCGGACCCCGAGCAGCCGTGGTACTTCTGATGCTACTAGAAGTAGTCCGGCCGAACATCTGAGCCCTTCCCGTAAGAGAGCTGTTCGGATTGGATTGGACTCGACGTGGCAGTGGCCCGACACCCTTGGGAGATTGAATACCTCTGGACGGCGACGCCTGGGCGGAGTAGTGAAAAGCCTTAATGTCCTCCGGCTCTAACCTGGAGTGGTTATTCATCCCATTTATAAAGGGAAGGGAACTATTGATTCATTCAACCTGGAGTGGGACGCCCCCACTCGGTAGTCTTGCCTTACGGTTGACGCACGTTTCCACTTCCATACCTGGTGCGAGCTAGGTATATGAAATAGGCAGGGGCCTGATTGAAAATCCCACGGACATGATACCCGTGTCGCACGCATACCTGAGTAGTCAGGTCCTTGTTAGCAGGTTTTCTATCCTAAGGTCTATGTGTCAATATACATCCAGAAAATAACAACGATTGGCATAACTAGTAATAAGGAAACATATTAATAAAGCTTTATTTACAAATTTACAGTACCCTATTTTATTTCTGAACGTAATCTCCATTCTGACAGGACATTTATTTTCACCTGATACCGCTTTTTAACGCAGTTGTTATGCACTTCTACCGCCAGAGAACTTTTTCGTTTTTATGAATGCACAAAATGTTCGGCAATTCGAATTTTATAGGCAAATAACGCAAGTGCATTGTGATATGCAATGAAGGACTCCTCAGTGAGGAAGAAGCAGTGTGCCCGACAAAGACCAGCGTGGAAGTTCATCAATCGTTATGAAGGAATTTAAAGCAAATGTTGATGAAATAATTCAGAAAAACCGGTATTTCACTTTGATCACCATACATGACTTTTTGGGTGGAAAAAAATTCGCAACCGGTGAAAAACACAGCATCTTGGCTCAGATCTTTAGTGGTGGAAGAGTATAACATAGGCGTTGAAACACCGGTACCACGTGACAATAAATACCTTGATAGTAACAGCGATTACGTTGAGAAATAGAGTAACGTACTGTAACTTTGTAAATGAAGTTTTGGTTCATATCTTTCGTTATTATTTAGTTATGCTAAAACGGTCGTTACTTTCTGGATCGCCCTCGTAGAAAAACAGTTTCCGTTTGAAAGAGATTATGCAGAAAACATGGGAAACGCTGTTAAACTTATACTACGTGCAGTTGCATGCTCTGATAGAATTAATCAACTAAAATGCAGAATTTCAAGCTAATGATTTATTGATTATTTTGTTGTGACAGTTGAAGTACGTCACAGCGCTGTACAAGGGGACACTAAGGCAGGGAATGTATTGAAAATGAGGCGAGGATTTTATGTAGCAAAGCGACAAGGTTTGATGTCCAGAAGTGTTTATTTACACTCTAAACTGCAATGACAAAATAACCTTACAACTGTATACAGACAGAATTAATTACATTTGGCCAAACCCGTGTTTGTATAAAATGTAATAATCCATTTATTAAAATATATAAGTGAATGAGTTGGCATTAGGTGCTTTGTACAATTGCCTTAGAACCATATTTAACGCAAGTATTACAGCTTCTTTAACTGCACACGCGGTAAAATGCACTTAAAAGAAGGCAGTTTACTCCACGAAAAGGTCGTTTTAACAACATTAGCCACTCTAACAGCGAAAAATCATCATTTTCTCAAGCTACCCTGAACAGATTGTTCTTACAAACCCTTATTCTTCTCTACTTCGTGCTAACCAAGATAAAACTTATAAATAGAAAGTGTGATAATATAATAACTCCATGGTCTGACAGCTCACAAGGAACTTCTTCCTACCGCCCGGCCGCTGCGTTTCCCATTTCGGTCCATGATAGACATCATGGATGAGGTGCAGTATTGAAGGGTGAGACGTGATCAGCGGCCTCGAACCTTCCCCCCAGCCGGTAAATGCGGTCCTCATGACCTGGAGCCGCTACTTCTCCATCAAGTAACTCCTCAATTAGGCCCCCAGGGACCTCACGAGGCTGATTGCAACCGGACCAGGTCTCCCCACGTCGGCACCGGGAACCGAACGCAGGTCTCCGGCTTGGCAGGCCGCTGCACTACCACCGTGCTAGGGAGACCACCTAATAAAGGTATATACTACGCTAATCCAAGTCCTTTAAAAGTTGTCGATCTGCGATTGCCATTGAAATTCTTTTCTCTTTTACTGCCAATAGTAAACCAAAAAGTAATATGACACGGATGAAGACTTTCCGTTTAAGAAAATGATTAGTACTTTAAAACTTTAACCAGTAAAACGGAATATTTCGGAAATTTTTAGCTACACAAAAAGGTGTATATAACATAAAAAGTTTGTTTTAACGACATTTACAATTTTGTGTAGTAAGTTTCGTCCATCTCTTACAGTTTAAAGCTGTTATGAACTTATGAGCAGAATGAAGAGGACTTCAGGAACTACTCCCTAGAAATTCTGGATATTCATTTTATTTGCTTGGTAAATATCTTTAATGCAAGGCAGTTTAACATAAGCGTTAGAGCCTTTTTTATTGGAAAATCGAACATTTCTAAAAATATTCCATGTAAGAAGTAGCTCGGATTGGGGTGATTTTCCTGAAAATCTTTCGTGTCGCACCCTTGGGAGATACTGAACTTAAATACCAAGTTTGGTATTTAACAAACTTTTCGTTTTTCAGCTATGCTGTCTATAGACACATACATATCTTTTATTAAAAAATACTGTTTTTACTTTCTCTAGCCCGCATGCACAATGTATATAGTGGATAGAGAAGTTATTGTATTCTACTCAAAAATTCCATGTCAAGATTTCACCGGAAACATGTTTTGAGGTCCCCTGGACCCGAAAAAAATCATTTTTAGAGTAAGGTCCGTGTGTGTGTGTAGCTCAAAAACAAAAATACCGTTAAACACCAAACCTGGTATTTAGGTTTAGTATTTTCCAAGGATGCGACACAAAGATTTTAAAAAATATCCCCTCACAAACCACCCTTTACAAGGAAAAAGCTTCAAAAATGTTGATTTTCTCAAAAATAGCTCAAACGATTTGGATTAACATACATCACATTAAAGATACTTACATCCCAAATAAAATGTATATCTTCAATTTTCTGGGAATAGCCTCCGAAGACCTCTTTATTCTGGATGAATTATGACGAATTTTGCTTAACTACTAAACCGTAATAAATAGACAAAAACTTACCACACAAAAGTGTAGATCTCGTCAAAACACACAATTTAAGTTCTTTATGTTTTTAGTGTGGAGGCAACCGTTTCCGTGATATTCCTTGTTATTGGTTTCAATTGTAATGTACTTTTAACTTTCACAGAATGAAAGTGTCCGTTTTTCTTTTGCTCTACTCCTGGCCAAATGACAATCGCATTACAATAGCTTAAAACATTTGACTGTTACATTAGTCTAGTGCATTCCTTTAGTTCCCTTCTACTTATAAGAAACTAAGTAATAAGGACGTTCTGCTAACGTTTATCTTGATTAGTATTGTGTGGAAAGAAGAAGAATCTTTTTGTAAGAAGTTTTGAGAGCATCTAGAAAAAAATCATGAGAGTGTAACACATCAGATTTTTAGATATAGTACTTCCAGTGAAATCTCAGTATCTAATTTTGGGTGGCATAACGATTATTCTACCTACTATGCACATTGTACATACGTGCCAGCAAAATTAACAACCAATTATACAGATGATTTAGCAAGCAGGCAGGCCAGACAGGTCACGGCACGGCAGGGCAGGGCAGGGCACGGCGGGAGGCCAGATACGTCACGGCACGGCAGGGCACCGCATGGCACGGCAGGGCAGGGCACGGCGGGCAGGCCAGACAGGTCAGGGCACGGCAGGGCACCGCAGGGCAGGGCACGGCACGGCGGGAGGCCAGGCAGGCAGGGCAGGCACGCAAGCAAGCAAGTAGTAATGGTGGTGGTAAAAGTAGAAGAAGAAGAGGAAGCAGAAGGACTTTAATGGTCAAACATTTTGAGTGCACACTTGAAAATATACAACAATCACAATAAACTTGCGCCTCATTGCTGTACATGCTTTCATGTCCTTGGGTAATTTCACTAGTATTTTTGTAAAATAGTAAATACATATTTTTAGTTATTGCAGAATAAAAACTGAGAATTAAAAACATATAATGTTTCAAATAACATAACTTTTTAAGCCAGGTTTGCAAGCAAACTATTCTAACAGAGGATTATTCTTTTATCTACATCATACTAATGGAGATAACCTTAAAAGAAATCGATAATACTTGCTATTTTGTAAGTCGAAGAGAATTAAGGGAACACACAAGCTAGAGCGATAGCTGACTTCTTTCAAAGCTGGTCGCCTTATCAAACAACTGAAATTCGGTTCTCATGGACAGGAGTAGAACAAAAGATATATGAAACGAATGGCTTCTTCTCGTTTATGAAAACTGTAGGTATTGCAAAACTGAAACCAATAACAAGAATTATCTCGAAAACGGTTAACTGTAAAAAATCATATATGAATAAATTGTGTGTTTTAGTGTGAGCTACATTTGCTCCGTCGTAAAATTCCTTCTCTCTTACGCTTTACCAGTTATGCAAAAGTCATCCAGAATGAAAAGGACTTCAGAGGCTATTCTCAAGAAATTCAGGACATACATTTTATTTGTCAGTAATAGCTCTAATATACGATATTTTAATTAAAATCTTCACATTTGAAGAAAATGTAAACTTTAAAATCTTTCTTCTCATTTTGAGAAAATCGAAAATTTTTAAAATTGTTCCATACAAAGAGTAATTTGGATCTAGAGGGGTATGTCAAACCTAGTAAGCGGGGTCCTAGCGCTCACCGCGTCAAGATGAACTGCTTGGACAATATTATGGATTCACCACGGTAGCTCTTTCCTCGCGGTCCGATTTCGGCCACCCATCGATAATGTATCTCATATCATCTTCTCTTGAATATGATGTACCATAGGTCCGTGGTGGCTGCAGTGTGGAATCCCTTCCAAAATGTACCAACAAACCAATCCTTCGCCCTCCGTGGTCTATGGGTAACGTCCTATCCTCTGGTTACCAAGGTCGGGGGTTCAAACCCGGCGGAGGGCGATGTATTTTTTTCGGGCGTAAAAATACTTAGTATGGCTTCCTTCGAAAGGAAAGTAAAGCCATTGGTCCCATGTCGTAGTTTCACGGCACGTCAAGGCACTTCATATACCCAAGGTCGCGGGTTCAAACCCGGCGGAGGATGATGGATTTTTTCGTGCGTAAAAATGATTAGTATGACTTCCTTTGAAAGGGAAGTAAAGCTGTTAGTCCCGTGTTGTAGATTTACGGCACGTAAAAGAACCTCAAGCCTGATAAAGAGGGCTGTGAGCAAAATTCAGTGGTCTCTCACGCCCAATTTACAATGGGACGCTAAGAAGCGCAGCAGTTAAAGAGCGTTCGTTTTTAAAATAAATTTAACTTAACCAACCAAAAAAACAATAAAGTCGCTATTTGGGGTAAGTCATCGGAAAATAATTTCAAATTTCTTTGTGGTTTACCGGGAAACATGCTAGTCAGTTGGTGAATTTAATGTCAGGTCGACATGTTGCCATGTAGCTTAGTGGTAAGAGCAACTGGATGGAGACCTGGAGATACTGGTTCAAATTCAAAGTCGCTCTTTGGGGTAAGTCAACGGAAAACAATTTGAAATCTCTTGGTGGTTTACAGAGAAACATGCTATTCCGTTGGTGAATTTAATGTCATGTAGCTTAGTGATAAGAGCAACTGGATGGAGACCTGGAGATTATATTTTCCTGTCTGACCATGTTTCCAATGAATATAAAGGTGTTTCAAAAATACTTTTACAGCGTTTGGGTATTGAGACAAAACATAACCCTATATATTAAATAAATGTTAGTTGAATAAGTATTAATAGAAATATGGTTAAGGGTATGTAAATAAGTTGAGAAGATCTTGTGTTAGCTTA
This sequence comes from Hymenopus coronatus, assembly GCA_030762935.1. Lineage (NCBI taxonomy): Eukaryota > Metazoa > Arthropoda > Insecta > Mantodea > Hymenopodidae > Hymenopus > Hymenopus coronatus. The sequence continues at coordinate 531,864,428 of CM060900.1, read as the reverse complement.
TAATTTATTAAGTGTTGAAGTTAAAAATTGGCTGGAATGAACCCGTAAAAGTAGCAAGGTCAGTCAGAATCGCGCAGGTTGTTGGCACGTAGGCGCCCGGTCTTTTGTATTTCAGTGAGGGTAAAATCGGAAGCATCTATGTTTAAATTAAGTCCCGTTACTGCAGAGTGAACCAAAGTCACGCAGGCCAATGAACTTGTGCAAGGTAACGGAAAATGCTCACCTGAGAAACTAAACAGACGAATCGTGTGATGGGGATAAGGTGACGCCAATAAGAGTGGGAAAAATCCACAAATCCCGCAAAAGTAAAGCCGTGAACGTCACAAATCTCAGATTCATATAAAAAGAGAGATAGAATCAGGGCAGTCAGCAACGTGCGCACAAATATATTGTTTGTGAAAATTCCAAAGATACTTCGCAATAAATTTAAATAAATTCGTTGGGCGTAGGCATTGAGACATAAGCTTCAAAAGTGGCGCCAACTGCGGGGCAAGCGTACGAGAAAGCACGGTATTAAGCAACAACAACTACAACAAGACAGATCTTCAGCACGAAAATTCACCACATTTTGCAGTGCTAATCAGGACTTCACCAAAGTACGTCAGAACTTCTCCAGGCACTTACCGGAACTTCACCAAACTTCACTTTAGGTGTAAAAAAAAGGCAGGGGACGGGATGGGACGACGGGAGGAGTGTAAAAACAGCAGAAGATTCAGAACTATATAATCTATCAGAGTATATAAGGGCATGCATGTATATTAATAAACGTAGTTAGTAACCAGGTATAGAATTATTGTTGTTGAAGTGTTAATGTTGCTGAGAAGTGGGAAAGACATACACTGTAGCAAGGGAAAGGGGTCCCAAGATTAACCAAGTAGGGAAGTTAGAAAATCACAAGAACATAGAATACGAATTTAAACAAGGAAGTTATTTTGTAGTGGACACAGAAGGTTTAGGGAATGGGAATTCAGTAAGGGACAAGCATTCAGATTCAGATAGCAAAAATACAAAGATGGATGCCAGAGGTCCAACTGACTCTGGAGGACAAGCCGGAAATCGGCACAATTCAGACCCAGGGCAAAGCACACACACAGAGAGGGCAATAAACTCTATAGATATTAACTCAAGACAGCTGCTATAGATGTTACTTGCGACGAAAGAGGAAAAAGAAAATAGTGACAGGAAAATGGAGGAACATTTTGACCTAGGTACAAATAGGTTAGAAAACCAAATGAGAGAGAGTTTAGCAAAACAGAATGAAGCTATAACTGAAATCCAAGCAGGGCAGGTATCATTGCAAACAAAGTTAGAACATATCAGAGCAAAGGTAAATACAGAGATTTTTGTAGTCAGAAATGAAGTAGTTAATACAGAGATTTTTGTAGTCAGAAATGAAGTAGTTAATACAGAGATTTTTGTAGTCAGAAATTAAGTAGTTAATACAGAGATTTTTGTAGTCAGAAATAAAGTAGTTAATACAGAGATTTTTGTAGTCAGAAATGAAGTAGTTTGCAGCAGGGAAACGCGAGCAGATGCTTATCAGAAATTAGAAAAACAACTAAGTGGTGAACTGAGAGTTATAGATGAAAAATTGGATAGGAAACAATCACTGCTAGAATCTGTGATGCATGACGAGCTAAATGCTGTAAGAGTAGTTATAGAAAATAAAAAGAGGGAAGGTAACGCAAAACTAAACAAAATTAACGAATAAATTGAGGAGGAACTGTCAATTCACCACGAGGTTGAAGCTAGGGTAAAAATAACAGAAGGTCAAACGAAGGAGCTACAATAATCTTTAAAAAGTTTGAGCTAAATCATACAGAGAAAACTGCCAGTGGTAGTTGAAAAAACATTGTCTACAGGGTAATGATGCCCGTCGTGCAACTTTGACTCATGTGAGTAATGCAACTGGGGAAGGTCATCCGGTTGTTGATACTCCACCTACATGGAGAAATTTCCAATCGCATATTCCAGGAATGACAAATTTTGCTGGGTTTATTTATTTGTTGAACGAAATTGATATACCTAAATTTGATGAGAATTTCGGGGAAAACCCGAAACAGTACATCGCGGACTCAGAAGAATGTTTTAATTTAATGAATGTCGCCAATCAGTTTCGAAGGTTGATCGTGAAAAAAGGGTTACGTTACCAACTGTTGCAATAGATCCGATTAACAATAGGGGAAGAAAACAATTTTAATTATTTTAAACATATGTTTCTGGACAAATATCGGAATGTAAACACACAGAAAACCATACGACGTGTGAAAGAACAAGCGGAGAAAAGAAATATGGGTCACGCGAAAAAGAAAAGAAAATAGTGGCAACTCAAGGTCGGAGATAAGAAGCTTGTAAGGGACAAAAAGAAATCGAGTGCGATAAACAAATCAGGTACATGAAAACGTCAGGAACGGAAATGCACGGAAATTGCTAGATGTCAGTGGCTGAAAAAAAAGTAAAAATGACCTACTGGCCAAAAAATTTAGTTGTATTTTAATATGTATAGGTTATATTTAGGAAAAAATGTATGTTTATCGAGTAATACGTTTAAGCATGTGTGCATGAGAGTGCAGTAAAATCAATTCAATGCCATGAAGAAAAGTGTTTAAAGTGTGAAAGATAAAGACGCTATTACAGGGAAATACAGCTGAGTAGGTCGTTGGTCTCGGACATAAATAAACGAGAAGCACTACCCAGCGAGACAGTGGACATTTCTTAGAAGAGAGTGTAAGCAATGTTCTCAATGTTGAGAACAAACACAATGAGGTGGCAAGTGAAACCATTACAGAGGGATATCCTCAAAAGTGTCACTATGAGTGAAAAGGGTTTATTCTTAACGTCCATGTATATTTAATGTAATACAAGAATATAAGAAACAATACGCATATAGTAAGGTACTGTAATACATGCAGCATACAAAGACAAACTCAGGTTTAAAAAATGAGACCGTGACGGTTCAGAGGAAAAATCATACCAAAGAAAAACAAATGCTTAAGAAGATTAGTTATTTCTTTTATCAATGGGGCATTTGAGATACAACAAACCTTGTATTTTAAATGAGTGTTTGTTTAACAAGTATTAATAGAAATATGTGTTAAGGTTATGTAAATAAGTTGAGATGATTTTGTGTTAGCTTATAAGTTATTAAGTGCTGAAGCTAAGATTTGACTGGAATGAACCCGTAAAAGTAGCAAGGTCAATCAGAATCGCGTAGGTTGTTGGCACGTAGGTGCCCGGTCTTTTGTATTTCAGTGAGGGTAAAATCGGAAGCATCTTTGTTTAAATTAAGTCCCGTTACTGCAGAGTGAACTTAAGTCACGCAGGCCGATGAACTTGTGCCAGGTAACGGAAAATGGTCACCTGAGAAACTAAACAGACGAATGGCGTGACGGGGATAAGGTGACGCAAACAAAAGCGCGAAAAATCTACCAATCGCGCAAAAGTAAAGGCGTGAAGGTCACAACTCTCAGATTCATAAAAAAGAGAGGTAGAATCAGGCAGCAGGCACTTTTTCTGGAAGATATCGGCAGCAGAGCTATGTCCAGAAGGGACGGGGACATGCGCGCAAAGTGTGCGGCCTAGGTTTAAACTCTTGTAAGTTCCGAAATCATTAAGTGCGGTGGACAGGTAATTAGCGAGCAGCGCGCGATTCTTTATTGGTCGTGATAATTCCGAAATTACCAACGGAACACGTTTCAATAAATACTTAGGAAAAGTTACAAAAGTGGCGTATTGAGACCCCGAAGTAATAAAGGTCAGCCGTTAGAAACATCAAACCAGCCTGTTCGTAGCTGCAACCTGGACTTATGAGGAACTCTGTGATATGAAGTGTATTTTTTAATTTGCTGGTAAAGCAGAGAAAACTAAGTGCTATGCTTCTCATTCCACCGATGAGATCTCCCTAACATGCTTACCAGGATACCAGCTCATGCTCTGCTGCTCCTGCATTCCCAGAGACTATTCTAGCCTTCTGCAGGAAGCGAGATTCGAGCCCGAGACCAGCCGAAGACGAGGTAAAGCAACGCTGCATACCAGTCACATATCTGTTGTGCATTGTGGGTGCAGCGTCAGCATGGATTCCTGACATCGAAACAGGAAAATATGTTCATATAAAGATATGCTTTAAACGCTTCGTTTTTGTGTTGTAAATTTATTAATGAAAGTTATTTATGCACTCATTCATAGAAGGCTTTGTCCCATTTTACCCTGCGGAGTTGGCCTTGTGTTGACATGGTTGCTTGTTAACATTTATCATCTATAATACACTCCCCCAGCACACCTTACAAGTGCTGTCTGAACACTCTACCAGACTTATTAGAAAATGTGCCTTTGCAAATAAGAAGAAACATGTGGTATGCATGATGCTCTAGCACATTTTAGTCTCATTGTTCGAGATGCACTGGCTGGTATCTAGCATGAGTAGAGAGGGACAGTCCATGGCCTCCACGTTCCCTCGACCTCTATCCTTTTGGATGTTTATCTTTTGGGGCCTGCTTAAATCATTACTTTTTGCAGCAGACATCCTAGATGAAGAAACACTTAATCTACGCGGCATGTAATCCTGGGAAATCATACGACATCGACTGGGAGTATTTGACATGCCATGATTCGACGAGCGCATGCGTGTCTAGACGCCAGAGGAGAGCATTTTGATCATTTCCTGTAAGTATTGTTTGTATGGAACACCCCCTAACAAGCTGACAACGTCAGTAATAGAATAATGTGTCACTTAAAAATGCTTTTGTTAATAGCTGTTTAAACATCAATAAATCGAGAACGAAGGGTTTTGGGACATGTATTTATATGAAAATGCTTTCTTGTTTTGATGTTAAAAAATCTGCCTTTGAATTTTGTAAAAGTATTTTTGAACCAGCCTGTAATTTTTAATATCTGTTGGACGAGATTCTTTTACTGTAGTTAATAAAATTCATATAAATATATTAATATCTCAAGAGCTGTGTTAGATATTGAACTCAAGTATGGTATACACGCTTCTCTGTTGAAATCACCTTTATCACCTCGGTGCCCTCAAAGCCAATATTAATTACACAGGGGCTTTCTTATTTATTATTTCCAGAGAGGATGCTTAATCGTTCTCAGTGGCAGTCTCCCTTTCAGCATAGCCCGTATGTTAGTTTGGTTTGTGAAAACCCCGTTTTAAGGTTTGAAATGCCGACCTTTTCTTTACACAGCGTCCGAACGCTGGTTTTATCAATATTCAATTCATTACGCTAATTAAAGCCTGATTGCATCATAAAAAGTCGCCGTCTTTTTGTCTGCTTTCTTTTGTAACACAATTGATTATAACCCGGCAATAGGTAACCCAAAATCATAAAGGCAATGGAAAATGATGAAATGGGTCGAGATATCGCTTCTGCCATGTATGTATGACTGTACGCATTTCCCAACAAAATTGTTGCCTGGAAGTTCGTGAAGTCACTTTGGAGGAAACGAAAACTGCAGCTGTAGCTCGGAAAATTCCAGGGTGTAGTTCAAAATGCAGATGCAAGACTACTCGATACTAATTAGAAACGCCTTAGTGCACTGTAGGTATGCATTCTCATCCTAAAATGTTGTATTATGAATATTCACAGTACAATGGAACCAACATTACAATTCGTATAATTCTTAAGGGTGGCACCGTGGCTGAGTGGTTAGGCCACTCGCCTCCCTCTAGGCCGCCCGAGTTCGATCCCAGGCGCTCAAATGTGGGGTTTGTGGTGAACGAAGCGGCGTCTGGACGGGTTTTCTCCAGGTCTTCCAGTTTCACCCACCACTCACTCCACCAACTGCTTCATCACCACCTTTCCTATCATCCACTTCCTCTCGCACATGCCTGGCTACGGGCTGACCACTTATTCCAGGTTCTCCATTTTGTTGTTTCGTGCTGTTCGTTTCTGACCTCTAGACACTGGCTTGTAAGTCCCAGGGGGTGTAGGTCCCAAACACCAGGAGGGTAGGCCAACTAAAAAAAGTCTTGAATCTAATTGTGGCCTGCAACATGGGATTAATGATGATGATGATGATAATAATAATATTAATAATAATAATAATAATAATAATAATAATAATAATAATAATAATAATAATAATAATAATAATAATAATAATAATAATAATATAAAGTAATCAGAGCAAATAGCCTTGCTCCTACAAGCACAGAGAAAACACGTGATAGCAGCGATGGTCTCTCTTGCTTGTATGCTGCGTCATGTGTCAGTTTATAAGGTTGGGAACCGAAAGCAGCGCAACCCATAGACTTTTACATTTATGTCGGTCTAGGTTGAATCTTTCTTAGTTTTAGAAAGTGGTGGAACATTTGTCCAGTTTTTGGCAAAGATCTGCAATCATAAAATTCAATTTGCAGCGCCATTACTCACCAATACAAGTTACTATGACAGTTACCAAGAGGAAGAACGTTATTTTTGGATTGTGTTCTATACCAATTAATTACCCGGATGTCTGTTCATTTTCACTGCTGTAAATGTCGAAGTGTTTCATTTGAAATTAGTTTAATAAATTTGCGAACACAATGCGACTGCAATGGTAGGTATTAACTATGTTAAAGAACTTGTGGTTTTATTATGTTAATAATTTTCATAATTGTCACGTTTGCAGTTATTTATGTTACGACTACTAGTTACCACCAAACTTATGACAATATGTATTTAATATGCCAATTTTAATTGTTTTCTCACAGAAACCTGTGTAGGACAGGAGTTTGATCGGTAGAGTCAGATCGAAAAATGCAATGCCAGAGCCGGGACTTGAACCCCGGATCTCCCGGTCTCTTGCCGGTTGCTCTAACACTGAACTACCGTGGCAACATTCCGGAATAGCATTGAAGCGATTCAATTGAGAACTTCAATGCTATGCCGGCATGTTGCCATAGTAACTTAGTGGTAGACCAACCGGCTAAAGATCGGGAGATCTGTGGTTCAAATCCCGGCTGTAGCATTGAATTTTTCAGTCTAACTCTACCTATCCATGTGAGCATTATGTTTATATTGGAAGTATAACATATATTAAAGCAACACACATAACAGAGCAATTGCTTATTCACTTTATTATTGTCGCTTTTACGTCGCATCTTAAATATACAGATACGGTAAAGACCCATGAACTGCTTGCGTTAAAAGCTATAATCTGACAGCAGTAAAAATCCCGTTATTCACAAGTCAGCCTTGATTATCACTTTTTTTATCATGAACTCGTGCGAAAAGAAGTGCAGCTCAGCATCTCAAAGGACTAAAAATTGCAATTTTACTATAGAATTAAGTATTTTAGAAGTTCTACTTGAAGAACACAGACTATGGGTACACCGAAGTGAAAAGGTGACTTTTTAAACATAAAATCTAGAGCTGCAGTTTTTTGCATATCCATTGCTGGCAACAAAATAAGTATTTATAATATGCATTTTCATTCTAGACATATTAATTTATTCAATTTAGTTAAAATCAAAATGTCCTATACAGATAATTAACTTAATACACAATTTTCTTTTAAATTACAATTCTCGTAACAAACTTTTGATTACATTTTTTCTATAGTAGACAGCTTAAAAATAATTAAATCATAATGTGTAAAGTACTGCAAAAACAATGTACAATTATAGTAATTAATTTTTTCGGTATCGTTCCTTTGGAAATCACATTTTTTTGTAGTTGATTATGTGCTATTAAGAGAGATTTTGAGTTGTTTATAAAGTGTTCGTTATTTCCGTTACTATGCTTTATTATAGCAGTTACTACCAACATTGATACTAATAATACCGCGAGATGACAAGCATATGTAGTCTATAGCAATTTTATGGGTTGCGAGTGTGCGTTTACTTTCCTTGAATTACTTATAGAAGTTCTCTGGGGTTTGTTTTACATTCAAATGTTTAAAATAAACTTATTTTCGTGTAAGTTTTTAATAAATTCCACTGATGTCGGTTAGTGCTTGCATGTGTAAGTACATAAGCTGGTTTTGTGTAAGGTTTTAGTAGTTTGAACGGTTTTCTGTTAGGTAAACGATAGTGTGTATGTTTGGTAAGTAAACTGATTTTAGTGACTTTTTATGAATTCCAGGATATTCACTAAAACATGCTCGCTTCGCTCGCATGCGCTCCGTTAACTCTAGTTCAGCGTGTGTAAATGAAGTGACTCTTGTTATTTGTTTTTAGTGATTTGCACCGATTTCACCAAAGCATGCAAGTGAAATGAGCATAGTTCTGTTACTTCAAGATTTGTGTTAGGTTAGATTAGTCATAGTTAGTGTGTTATTAAACTAGTGTTTTGTAGTTAGCTTTTAATACTTTCCAGTGGTTTTACCAAAGCATGCGAGAGAAGCTGTTAGCTCTCGGTTAGTGTGTGTGTGTGTATGTGTGTGTGTGTTTGTGTAAATTTCATGTAATTTTTTTTTAAAGATTTTCACCAAACTTAGATCGAAGCGACTATGCGGACCGTTAGGTCTAGCTTAGTCCGAGTAAATAAACTGATTTTCGTTTAATTTGTTTTCAGACATTTCCAACATCTTCACGAAAGCATTCGATCGATACATCATTTTTTATGTGATTAGGTTTTCCTTTGAGTTTCTTTCTTTGGTGCAGGGATTACAGAAATCCTGCCTGATTTTTTATGATAACGCTGTTCTCGCACGTGTTGTGAAGAAAAGAAGGATTGGCAGCATGTTTCTGCTTCCGTGGAAGTTAAAATGAGCACCTTGTTCAACTTTCTGCATACGAAAGCGTCTTAACTAGAAATTTAGGGCAGGCCACTACATTTAAAAGTGACTTTCAACACATACTTTCCCTATGGTACCTGTTCAGTGCTCAGGTTAGTATTTTCAACAGTTTCAATCCGGACGATCCGTGGAAGTTTTGCTAATTTTTAAAAACTAATCTATATCAATATCAAAATTCCAACCGCATAGTTTATTATACACTGTGTGATTAGGGGAACATTTTCAGACATCTGCATTTTTGTGGCAGAGGCGAGATTTTGAGTATGGTAGCATAAAGTTTGACAAAGAGTCATTTAACCAGCGTAATGCTTTAAAATGGCGTCCATAACATGTTTTAAACACTGCAAAAGTGTACTCAAAGTATGGTGCACTTCTTGCACAAACATTTTAAAAACAGATACTTTTACCAATATCACTAAACAAACACTTTGCCACCTTAAAACAAATATTTAAGTTAGTTTAATCTTTTTTATATTACGCTTTTATATATGACGACCATCCAGAAAGTGGCGGACAATTTAGCATAACTAAATAATAACGAACGATATCAACACAAAACTTGACAGTTCCTTACTCTATTTTTCAACTTAATCGCTGTACTATAAAGGTTTTAGAACGCAGATATTGTACTCTTTCGCGCTGAAGATACCACTGCTACCTTGAGATCTTCATGGCTAGGAAAAAAGTCATGTGCAGTGTCCAAAGTGAACTCTTTTATCAACATTTGCTTTCAACTCCTCCATAACGATTGATGAACTTCCACACCAATCTTTTTCGTACACACTCGCTCATCGTTGATTACTCGTAAATCATGCGCCTTTTCTCACTGAAGACTCGTTCATTGCATTATCACAATACACTTGCGTTATTTGCCAATGAAATTCGGTTGTCCAAATGTGCATTTTGTACATTAAAAGAAATAAAGGAATAAGTTCTTTGGCGGTAGAGAAGCATAATATCGTATTTGAAAAACTGGTACCACGTGACAATAAATATCTTGACAGGATGGAGATTGCGTTGACAAATAGAATAAGGTACAGTAACTTTGTGAATAAGGTTTGTGTTGATAGTTTTCGTTATTATTTACTTATGCCAAATTGTTTGTCACATTTTAGGGGTGGCCCTTGTGTTTTATAGTTTGTCTTCTAGAGGAAATCTAACAAAAATTCTTAGTATACATTTTATTCGTTGTGGCATATCTCAAAAACAATACAAATCCTTAGATCTATTTTGAGAAAATACACGTTACGAACTGTTTTCAAGTGCTATGTGGTGTATGTAAATTTCTTGAAAATATTTGCCTTGCACACATGAAAAGGCTCTGTTTTAAGTATGAATGCAGAAACTCTCTGAATTTGGCTTTTCAACCTTCATTTATCTGTCTAAACACAAAGAAAAAAAATAAAAAAGGTCTTTTCTTCAAGAATGAATTTTAGGAGTTGCTCTCAAAATGAACAATTTCTAAAAGGTGGAGAAAGTAAGATACAAACTTCAGCTCGTGAAATGAACACAAATCATTATGAGTCCGCATTCTCCAGACTTATGAAAATCTTACATTGTGCTTAAATCTAACTGCAGAGCAGCAAAGCTAAAAATTCCGTCTCTAAAATATAGGTTAATAACATTGTTAGCTTTGTTATACATTTTCTGTTGTCTACAAAGAAACTAAACTAATATGATTCAATTTTAACGGCCAACAAAGGATGGAAATTATAGCGCTGTCTTTTACCAATTACACCTACACATTCCCTCTGTAGTTTTCTGCAGTTCACTGGAGATAAAATGCTAAATCTCGGGAAATATGACCTTTACATGACACGTCGGAGCGTTGTAAATTCTGTAGCCATGGGGTGACGTATTTCTTAAACTATACTATTTATTCTCAAGAATATACGCTACTCTACATAGTACATAGCTTCGTAACGTTAGACAGTTGATGCTAAAAGTAGGTCTTTTACCAGATATCAGTAGTGTAAAACGTAGTAAATTCTGTCACTCAGAGTTATAACATTAAAGCACTCTAATGTAGCCAACTTTGGTTTATGCGTCATTCAAGTAGGCTATGACAATGAAAGCTCATATCAATCAATATAATGGCGGATAATTTGAATGTCATGAACAAGGAATCTGCTGAACCATATGAAATTATGTAAGCGGCGAAGAAAGCAAAAATGTAACTGCTATACTGCCTCCGTTGTACAGAATGTTTTCGTTCTGTACAAGTAAGTCATTATGTTGTCCACACTGATGCTAAGCAAGGCAACAACTGAATATCGCAAGACTATTAAGCATGAATTCCGTGAAATGGCTAAAACAATCTATTTATAATATGTCTATAAATATTTTTATTATTGTAGCTTAAAGTACTTTAATCTGGTTGGTCATATCGGATGATGAATGAGATTGGTGAAATGATGTTCAAATGACCTAGGAGTCCTTGGAGCTTAAAGTTTTTCGACATTCGTATTCTCAGGATAAGGGAAAACCCCGAAACAAACCTTATCCGGGCAACTCAGCCTAAGCCAGATTCGAACTCGTGACCTGTTGAGGGTGAGGTAGACAAGCTACCACCACACTAACTAGGTGGGTTCTGTAAATATTGAGAACTGTCTAAAAATAGTGTATGACACACGTGTTAAAATTGTTTTATATTGTGAGTAGGATTACTGTACTCGGCCTACGACCTCGTTTCGCAAGTTTCCTACTCACAGTATAAAACACCATTTTTACCACTTGCATCATAACTAAAATATTTGCAGGTATGCTGAGACGGCAGTGACCTCGGAATCATGCCACTCCGAGAAGTGGCGCAGGATGTGTCAAGGGTACGTTTATCAGCTCTGAGTTGTCTCAGTCGTTACACTGTCTTGTGTTTCGGTAACGCATGTCTAAATGTACTTATTATTTCACGCAAGCCAGCTATAGGATAGGAGTTTGATAGGTAGAGTCAGACTGAAATGTTCAATGCCACAGCCAGGATTTGAGCCGGCTAGTGATCGGAAGATCCGTGGTTCAAATCCCGGCTTGAATCTTTCAGTCTGACTCTACCAATCTAACTCATGTCCTATACACGCCTTGTGTGAAAAAACGAATTAACACTAATTTGCCCTAATATTTGGCTGAACTATGAACGTCGCAGTCATGAGAAATTTAATGCCGTATTGGCATTGTGCCATGGTACCTCAGTGGTTGGAACAACCGCCTAGAGACCTGGAAATCCTTAGTTCAAAATCCGGCTGTATTTCTGTATTTTTCAGTCTGACTGTACCTATCCAATACATGTGAACTTTGCTATTTACTTAGGAATGGTATCCTCATGTTATTCTACGGAATTTCTGCTCACAAATTCACGCTTGAGCAGTGAATATTTTCGTACGATACATACATGAAAAATGAATCATGTACACAGGTGTTTAGACAATTTCAGCCGTAATTTCCTGGTTATGCAGTTCCGATTAGTGACGTTATGAGATGTTGGTCATTAAAATTAGAACATCGAGATCGTGGAACTTATGCTTGTGAATGGTGATAATTAATCTGGTGAGTAAAAAGTGTATTCGAGCAGATTGTCACCACTTTCAGTAACACTTATAACAAAGTTAGCACTCTTTATAAATAGGTTAGTAGCACGCATGAGTAAGTAACGCGGGAGTTACGGAAAGGAAAACTATGCAGTAGACTCCAATGAGGAGCAGGCATTCGCGCAATTCGCGGCCTTCGCATAAAACGAATGCACTGTATATAGACAAAAACTGAAATTGAAATGATAAGCGATATGAGCAAAATTATACAGTGATCAATAAATACGGGAATGAATTTTTCGGGTGTAGTGTAGTTGATCTTATTGGCTCACGGTCAGTTTGGCGAAACTCGAGGTCAATCGTTCACGAAGACGGGTGCTAGTTCAGACGCGCAGTTTGTGTGTACGCGTTGTGTAAGTTATGTGTAATGCAGCGATGCTGCTATGGGTGAAATGGAACAACGTACGAATGTGGGGTTCTGCTTCAAAATTGGATAGCTCCAAAGGAATGACACAATATCCTTCTCTAGGTGTAGGCCAACATTGTTTTATTTAAAAGTGTGTGTACGAGTGATACAAAAGGTTCAGTGTCGGTCGTAATGGAGTGAAAGCCGCACAACAACTAAGTAAAATCGTGGTATTATAAACCTCCAGAAGCACCGAGGAAGTTTGGCAATATTTGAGCCGTAAGTGGTCGAGAGTTGGCGAATTTTCCTCCTTCACCCAATAATTGTAACACCCATGCCTTATGTTTTGTAAGGATACATAAAACAGAAAGTCATGTTTACAGCTCCTACAACTAAAGAGCTTCTTCTTGGGCTGTTGTAGTCAGGGAAAATCTTTCTAGAAGAATTGAGAATGTTTAAATGTTAGTGGAAGTTACCTTTAAAATTCAATACAGCATTTTGAAGTGATTAACTGGATATTTTGACGTATTTATTCGTTTAGTACCATCTTATACTACTGAATACTTAAGAGAAAACATGCTCTAACGGTTAAAAATTAATTTTAGAAAAAAGCTTTAAGCATTCTTTAATCTGAAGCGCATACGTCTGTTCAACTTTGAAAAGAGTTGTTTTCATATACAGAATGCACCATTTAACTTGAGACTGTAGAATATCTCCAAAACTAAGCGTTGTAGAAAGAAACGCCTTGAATAAAAGTTGCTTGATATAATGGAGGAAAATAAAAGCCATGTGTTGCGTTTTAATTGGAGAAGGTTTGGATGTTAACTTTAGGGTCAAGGTGCGATTTTAAAGTGGGAACCAACATTTTTTTTTTGTTTCCTTATTCGTCATCAAAAGATACAGACCTTTTTGTTTAATCCATTTTGTTGTACATGGTTCTTTTACTGGTGTGGACAATACAATTTAACACCGATAGAAGGCAGATGCGCAGAGTATCAGCACTGCAGGGGTATTGTATAGTATTATTTCATAAGCATCGTACATTAGTGTAGTAAATGTTCAAGATGATGCTCTTCTACCTCAATGCATTTCCCAAGTCTGAGAATAAACAATTGCTGTACCGTAAAAGTATGTCTCTTCCAATACTGACACAAGCATTTTGTACACGCGCCTTCTCCAGATACGTCTACATCAATAAAAGAACCCTGGACAAGAAAATTATTTAAACAAAAGTTTTTTATTTTTTGATGAGTAATAAGGCAACAAAATAAAAAAACGTGAATTTCCATTTATAAAACGAACCTCGACCCTCAAATTACCATCCAAACCTTTCCCAATTAAAACACAAAAAGTAGCATTTACTTTCCCCCATTCTATCAAGTAACTTTTATTCAAGACGTTTCTTTCTACTACGCTTAGTTTTGGAGATACTCTACAGTCTGAAGTTAAATGGTCTACCCTGTTTATGCCGAACCAAACAGTGCCACAATGTGTCCTGCAAAATCTGTAAAGTTGAGTATAGGTCCGCTGACAACATCCTATAGAACTTTAAGCTCTCTTTTCCCTTGGTTCCGTGTATGTGTAGCACAATTACTTCCAAATATAATGGAGTAGAAAATAGTCGTATGTCTTGTTCCATATCAGTAAGCTCTTCGAGCCTTTTTCCAAATTACCTGTAATGGTTATCCAGAATTATTGGGCAATTTTTAAACCGATAAGGTTTTTTAGTTTCCAAGGAACTAAACATATAAAGTGGTACAGTCAAAGACATTAAAAATACGCCTGGCACTGTGACTGTGCTGAATGTGTGAACGTTTGACGGGGACTCGAGTCTTTCCACGATTTTCACTGGCGCCATTCTGATACAACACACCACGCGAGTAAGAAAACGCAAAACCCATTAGGCAACCTATTCCTCAGCCCATTCGACACTATCAGAACAGGTTGACTTGTATAAGTAGTATATTAATTTAGTCCACCACGAGCGTGCATCACCTTGGCTTTAGAACTTCAGTGTGCAGCGCAGAGAAAAGATTAAGCTCAATTTGATTCACCTGGTGAGAGGGGTGGAGTTTTGTCCAAACAGAAAGTTTAGGGATCACCACTTCGCAACTCGGAACTTCATTTGTCGGAAGTTATGTTTCAACTCCAACTCCTTCCCTTCTGTAACGTGACCTGTCCAATACGCTTTTAAGAGCATAGCAAACAGGTGAAAGACATGGACGGAGTCATCGAAAACAGCCCGTCTTACGATAAGTATTTCCAGGCGTACCTGTAATGTCATAGGGTGTGCACGTGACATTGGATAAAAAGAATGAAAATGCGTCACATAATGTAATGCTTCACATGGTGGAACCCTGTAGTATACAATAAACGAGCAGCTTTGTCGCCATCTTAAATACGAAGGCCATCCAGAAAGTGATATGTTTTGGCATAACTAAATAACAAGGAAAGTTATCAACACAACATTTTATTTACAAAGTTACAGTATCCTACTCTTATTTCTCAACGTAATCGTCAATGCTATCAAGGCATGTATTGTCACGTGGCACCGAGTTTTCAACGCAGATGTTGACCGCTAAAGATCTGAGCCAAGGTGTCACTGCCATTTCAAGGTCTCCATGGCTGGGAAATCTTTTCCATCCAAAAAGTCATGTACGGTGTCTAAAGTGAAACACCAGTTTTACTTAATTCTTTGTCAACATTTGCTTTCAGCTCCTTCATAATGATTGATGAATTTCCACTCCCGTCTTTTTCGCACACAATGGTTCATCCTTGATTACTCATTACTCATCCTTGATATAAAATTCGATTGGCCGAACATTTTGTGTATTTAAAAATCGAATAAATTATTTGGTGGTAGAAAAGTATAGCATCGGCATTAAAAAACTGGTACCACGTGACAATAAATATCTTGTCAGAATGGAGATTGCTTTCAGAAATAGAGGTAAAACTTTGTAAATAACGTTTTGTGTTGATATCTTTGATATCATTTCGTTATGCGCTATCGTTCGTTACTTTATGGATGCCGCTTGTACAAAAGTAATCCTTTTGAAAGGATTTCTTTCTCTACCACACCGACCTGTTATGATGCCGCGGAGCTCAAGCTCCCCGCATCTGTACTAAGCGACAGACGCAAACGTACTGCTCAACAAAGGAGGTATATCAGAAAGGAAACCACTATTTCTCAAAATTGCTGAAATGTTAGTTTAAGTAAACAGAGTATCTAATTTTTTTTAACCTCCAAATGAAATGAAATGGGATTTTATTTATGGACGCTCTTTAACTACAGTGTTTCTCAGCGTCCCATTCTATATTGGGCGTGAAAGACTGCTTAATTTTGCTCCGAGGCCTCTTTATCAGGATTGAGACTCTTTTACAAGCCGTAAATATACGACACGGAACCAACGGCTTTACTTCACTTCCGAAGGAAGCCAAGCTAGGGATTTTACACCTAAAAAACTCCATCGTCCTCCGCCGGATTTGAGCCCGCCACCTTGGGTATATTAGGTATAGTAACCACTAGACCACGGAGGGCGACTTAAGCTCCAAACTGTATTTAGTAATTTGTATACTACAAACATAATTTCCGAATTTGTAGGTTGCAAATATAACAAAAATGCTATAAAAAAGAAAATTACAGTTTCAACACTTGTATTAATTAACAGTAATAACATTTTACAGAAGTATTAATCTCCTGAACTCAAACCTTATTTTCTGAAACCAAATACGGAATGTTAGAGATATAGCTACCAATATTTTGATAAATGGTGACTTAATATGCATCCACTTCGGTATGTTTGTATTTTTTTCTCTTGGCCTAATAGTTTTCCCAACATCATTTACCATGAGGCTTTTTGCACGGTCTTAATGAACAACCCTGTCAGTACAGCCAATCCGTTTTGTTTCCACGTTTTCCCCCTTCAATGGGTGACCTAGGTAATGTGGGGTCATGGCCCACGCAAAAAAGCATTTAAACTCTGTTCCCATACAACATTCGTTGTAGATAGGCCTACACACTCATTGCTTCCAACCTGCGCTCTCAGGGAAAATAGACACGTATTGGTCCTGTGTGATTTGTTTATAGTGTTTAACGCCCGCTTTTATTGCTTATGGCGATGACACTGATGATGCATGGAATGAAGATGGCGCACCAGTGCAATGTGATTGCGGGGAAAACCGGAGATAAACCACCCCTGCGCTGCTTCGTCTACCACAAATCCCACATGCGGTCGCCTAGGTGAGAGGCGAGTGTTCTAACCACACGGTTACGGAGCGGCCACATTGGTTCTGTGTGCTATGTCTACTTGGAGATACTAACCAACCTGAAAAAAAATGCTTCACTTAATAAGTAAAATTATAAGTCCGCAAGTGAAGTAAATATTCTAATGTAGTTCACTAGACTGTTCTGCATTACAAATACAAATATCTGTACATATTCTCCTAACAACCTTAATTTTAAACTAGAATATGAAAAATGAGTTAAAAATATAGATATCTGAGAAACTTTGTGCGTTTTAACCCAAAATGGACATTTAAAATGTTGGTGTTTTTCAACTCTCCAGTAAATTACATTTGGCTTGCGTCAAACACCTACGTTTGTGTCAGGTAGAGTCAGACTGAAAATCTCAATGCCATAGCTGAGATGTGAACCACGGATCTCCCGGTCTCTGGTCGGTTATTCTAACAATTGAGCTACCATGCAACATGCCGGCACGGCCTGAAATTCCTCAACTGACTCGCATGTTTTACGGTAAACCACGAGGTGTTCTCACATTACTTTTAGATGACATGCACAAATGGCGACTTGCAATGTCGTTAAGTACTTTAAGTCCCAGACTTCATAGTTTAGCCAACTATTATGCTCAAATGCGTTAATTTGATTTTTCACACAAGCCGTGTGTAGGACAAGAGTTGGATAGGTAGAGTTTGGCTGAAAAATTCACTGCCATAGCTAGGCCTTGAACCACCGTCTGACTCTACATGCCAACTCCTGTCCTATTCACGGCTTGTACGAAGAAAATGTATTATATTTTAGTCAATTTGAGACATAAATATTGCTAAGCTGGTAGCGTTGTGTATAAACATTAACCCGGCCGAGTCTGTGGAAAACCCAAGGGAGCAATATACCACATACAAGACACCAGCTTCCTGCTTAGATGCGGCTATGTTTCTTTCAGCAAAAGCATTTAAGTTACACATGACGTAGGCCATTATGGTTCTGGTAAAAGACATTTCAACTTTTAGGTATTGCACTCCACCCAAAAATTCGATACAGAGTTTTCAACGGAAACGCACGTTTTAGTGTACCCTGTATCCAAAAAAAGCATTTTCAGAAAAAGGTCCGTGTATGTATCCGTGGGTCTATGAACAGATAACTCAAAAACGAAAAGACGGTAAAATACCAAACTTAGTATTTGATTTTAGTATAATACAAGGTTGCGACACGAAGATTTTCAGAAAAATCCCCCCAACCCAAATTACTCTTTACATGGTAAAAATTTAGAACATTTAGATTTTCTTAAAATGGCTCCAAAGATTTTGATTAAAATACCGTATATTAAAGATATTTACGTCATGAATAAAGTGTATATCTTGAATTTTCTGGGAATAGCGTCTGAAGACTTGTTTATAGAGAATATGTTTTTCTGAGTTTTGCGTAACTAGTAAACCGCAAGAGCTTGACAGAAACTTACAACTGGAACAAATGTATATCTCGTTAAGTCACACAATTCATGTCCTATACATTTTTTCCGTAGAGTTGACCATTTTTGAGATATCCCTTGTAATTGGTTTCGGTTTTAAAACTTTTCTTATACAGGAATTTATCAACTCCTGGTCATGGAGAGAAACGGATTTCAATTACATAGCAACCGGCTTTTAAAACATTTGAGCATCGTTTTAGCGTAGGGTGTTGCCTTATTTCCCTCCTACTTACAAAGAAGCAAGTAAAAAAACAATGTCTACTAATCGAGTAGCATGAACAAGAATAATAAGCTTTCTACCAACAATTTGTCACAGAGATTTATGTGAGTGGATCACAAGAGATTTGTATTCAAGTTTCGTGCTGTGCTTATACATTTATACCTGATGACAAACTCCAATGTGTTCCCCTCATAACACTTCTTCTACCTCCTCTGCAAACAAACCGTTCTTACAACATATTCTTCTTCTATCTACTTCATGCCAGTAGAAAAAAATCTGTCTTCCATTTACATAACTTTCTCTCGCTGTTACGCAAACAACATCACTTACAAAAGACTATTCTTTTATCTACGACATGCTAATCAAGGTAAACATTAGCAGAAATTGTCCTATTACTTGCTCCCTTGTAAGTTAACATGGCCTGCAGTAAAACAAGAGAGATGAAACGAAACGTCACTTCCGATTTGAGAAAAGTATAAGTAGTTTACAATTGAAAGCAATAACAAGGAATACCTCAGAAACGGTCAGCTCTACATAAAAACGTAAATTATGTGTTTTAACGAGATCTAAAGTTTTGTGCAGTAAGTTTTTGTCTATCTCTTACGGTTTGAACGTTATACAAAATTCTGCAAAATACATCCAGAATAAAGAGGCTGTGCCCAGCAAATTCAAAGTATACAGTTTATTTGTAATGTAAATAACTTTAAAATACGGTACTTTAATCAAAATCGTTAGAGCCATTTTTTGAGAAAAACAAACTCTTCAAAAAATATTCGATTTAAAGGGTAGTTTGTGGAGGGGAGATTTTCTTGAAAATCTTCGTTTCCTATTCTTGGAAGATACTAAAGTTAAATACCAAGTTTGATTTTTTCGTTTTTGAGTTATGCTGTCCACAGACACACATGGGTCTTTTTATAAATATGCTATTTTTCACTCAGGGTATCTCAAAAGATGTATTTCCAGTGTAAAATCGACACCGAATTTTTGGGTGGAATACAATACCTTCTCCATCCACTGTATACCTAGCACAAAGGGGCTAGAGAAGGTAAAACATTAACAGAAATTGTTTTATTATTTAGTTCCTTTTACGTAGAAGGGAACTAAAGAAATACACAAGGCTAGGATAGGGGATTGGGTAGGAGGGAACTCAGCACCAAAACTGAGTCTATCATAATCAGATTCTGTACCATGAAGTGGCACCCCAGGAGGGAGGGATGAGGTGAGGGGATACACCGGGCGGCCGGAATCAGGAGCGACGGCACGGCAATGACAGACTGAACCCCCCCTACAGTTGGACAGGCAGATCAGGTCCCCCGCCACCACCAGGTGTGCTCGTCATCCTGGCAACCGGCTTACTTTGAGCATCCTTTTTTCCCTGCCACGCCTCACCGAGAACCATCACTGACGCTTCCAACCCTGAAAGAAACCAACGGAATTAAGGATGAATTAAGTGGGTAGGAAACGACATGAGGGACAGAAAATTCAGAAGACGCAAGAAACCTACCCAACATTTGTCTGGCGATGGGAAAAATCCGTGGGTCAGGTAGACCAGCCATGGGAAAGGAACCCACGACCTCCCGAATGTGAGTCACAGGCGAAACCGCCTCAGCCATCCCGCTACACTAGGCTAATGCGAATGTCAAATGTTTTAAAAGCTAGCGCTATGCCATTGCGTTGAAATTCGATTCTCTTTTCATGGCCAAGAGTAAAACAAAAGAAACATGGACGGCTTCCTGTTTGAGAAAAATATAAGGGTTTTAAAATTGAAACAAATAGAAAGGAATAACTCAAAAATGATTAGTTCTACAATATATATGACACAAAATGTGTGTTTTAGCGAGATCTGCATTATTATATAGAATTTTTCGTCTATATGTTTTCTATATTTGTCTTAATAAGGTTATTAATAAATGTTTACGTTTACAAGAAAATACTATAACAGGGATATTAAAATATAAACTTCAGGATGTTCCAAAAATCCAAATAAATGTTGATAATTACATTGGATCCCTACCTTCTGCTAGGACAAAAAAGATGTGTCAAAATTTCGGTCTGTTGTTCACCGGTTATGTAAAATTCATCCAGAATGAAGAGGAATTCAGAGGCTATTTCCAAACAATTCAAGATACACATTTTATTTTCGATGCATGTACATATATTTTGTATTGGTATTTTAATTAAAATCGTTAGAGCCATTTTTGAGAAAACCGAAAATATTGACAAATCTTTGCTTTGAATGAGGCAGTTTTCCTGTAAACCTTGGTGTCGCATCCTTAGAAAATACTAAACTTAATTTTGGCATTTAACGGACTTTTCGTCTTTGAGTTATGCTGTGCGCGCTTACACACATGCTCAGACATATTCATGAAAACAAATTGCTTTTTATGGGTTCAGGAGACCTCATAATATGTATTTCGGTGAAACCTCGATTTAAAATTTTCGGGTGAAATACAATACTTTCTCTACCTACAATGTACGTTCTATTTACGTGTTACAGTAAGCTAAAAGGAGAAATATCAAACAACATAGTTAAAGGTGAGTAATAAACCATTTATTGAAAATATAATGGTAGCTATGTCACACGTGATAGATATATATAAATGCCATAAAAGAACATGCATACACAATAAAAACCAGTTGCCAAGCACACAACAATGAATATTAGCATGAAAATTAAAATGAGATGTCATCATGGACGTTACCAACACCTAAAAATTCAGTACCCTTTACTTTCGTATACATTAAAGAGAAAATAAACGATTCCGGGGTGTGTATACATAGATGTTTTGGAATCATGTGGATTTCACTACCTATTCAGCAAACAAAGTATTCTTACAAAAGTTGTACTTCTATCTGCTTCATGATCATCGAGATAACAATTAGCAAAAACGATAATGTTATTACTTCCTCATAAGTAGAAAGAAAATAAGGGAATAAACTAGACTAAAGACATAGCCAAATCTTTTAAAAGCTATCAGCATACGATTTACATTGAAGTTCAGTTCTCTTTTCGTCACCAGGAGTAAAACTAAATATAAACGGATGACGACTTCCTGTTTGAGAAAAGTGTACGTAATTTAAAATTCAAACCAATAATATGTAATATTCGGACATGGTTAGCTTCACAACAATAACGTATACACAACATAAACCGTGTTTTGACGCGAAATACATTATCTATTGAGTAAGCTTTTATTACGGCTTACTAGGTATGTCAAAGTCAGTCAGAATGAACAGGACTTCAGGGGCTAGTGCTAGGAGATTTAAGATATACATTTAATTTTATCATTTAAATATCCTTAATATAATGTATTTCTATCAAAATTGTGGAGCCAGTTTTGAGAAAATAAAACATTTCGAAAATTGTTTCACATAAAATATAGCTTGAGGTGGGAGTTTTTCTTGAAACATCTTCCTGTCATGTCCGTTCTAGGCGCTGAGCTTAAATATAGAGTTTTGTATGTAACCGACTTTTCACTGACGAGCTATACTATTCACATACACAGGGGTACATGGGCACACACGGATGTTTTTTATTTTTCAATTTCAGGTGAAATATCGGTCTTAAATTTTGGGGTGGAATGCAATGAATTCTGTACTTATTTTCTATGTAGGAAGTGGAGAAAGTAAAATTGTAGCTTACAGAAAAAGGCCTCTGAAAATTTCAGTGTATTCTACGTCATGTACTGAGTTATCTTTAACTTTATCACCCAATTTTCTCTTGCACCCTTTACTTGCCTTGCCCTTAGCTCTACTGCACTAGGCTTTATTAGATGGTCTAATTCCTTCTTTGTCTAATTTTGGCATTGCTTTAATGAATGAATAAGTGTATTTTTTGAAATACCAATATGCATACATTGATTGATCTTAATCAATCGCACGGGTTCACTGACCATACGTGCTTTTGCAATACACAAAATAGTAAGCAATAGAAGAAAAAAAATTGAAAGAGTAAACATGAAAATGAAAGGACAAAGATATTTAAATACAGCAACTTAAATTTGCAACACAGAATAAACTGTATTGCGATATATTAATGTACCTTATTATAGTAAAGAAATACACTTAGGAGAATTATGCACACACACACAGTACTAAACGCCACAACAAAACAATGACCGAAAAGTATGACATAAAATATATGTAAAACATTACAATCACCTCTTCTTATCACTACCCCTCTTCCTTATTATCAGACTTCTCAGATCTCAGCTGTCTTGCCGTAAGTTGAACTTCACCTAGCCCGTCTGCATCTTCCGTGCCTGCCAGTGGCGTCCAACATGCTCCAAACTGTCTATTCGCGGTGGTAAAGGATTAAGGTAAATACTTTCCCTCCACTTCTCCGTACTCCTACATCTGCATTGTTTTTATTGTGTTACAGCCTATATAAGCGGTGTCTTTCAGAGGTGTCGCCAACATAGCATTGCTTTCAATATACTACGTTCAATAGATTTAAAATTGTATAAATCACGTACTCATATATAATTTTAAAGCTGAAAAACGTTATAGTTCAATGAACTTATAATAAAAAACCAAAAACAATATATTTGAAATATTTTCGCCATTCTAGAATGTCGTGAAATTAGTAGCCTATTTTTGGACTTTTTATGTTTAATGAGTCAGGTATATGACAAAAAAAAAAAAAACAACAAAAAAAAAACAAACAGTACTATCTTCTTGGACACCCTGTATATAATGATTTTATATCCCACTTTTCAGTCAGCTTAGTTCCTTTTTACAACCGGTTAACAGCATTTATGTAATGAACCGCCAATCAATCACATGGCTCAGCTAAACAAATACATAATTTTGTATGGAAGGGAAAACTGATATCATATCCGCCAAACAAATTTAGCTCGTGCATCTGTTGTCATTCAGTTTCATGTATTTAAACCAAAATACTAAGTTTCTAATTGATATTTCCCCCAACCAAAGGGTTATATGCCCTGTTTCAGACTTGACTATGTGTACAGAAAAGGTTAATTTCTCAAATTCTGAACATATTTTGAACGTTACCACGATTCAGGCTAGAGATATTGAACTTATGGAGATATTTGAATGGTGGCATTTGACGCAAATAACAAATTATTTGTGTTGCACTACCCCTTGGGCCTCGCCAAAGGTTACGACAAAAGATTACAAGGTGGTTAAGATGTCCTTTCAAATTATTCTCAAAATAAAACTCTGGTCATTATCACGATTGAGTTTTATTAACAATAACACATTTAAGTTTTAACAGTGTAAGTTTACATTAGCTTTCAAAATACACAATAGTTGCCCCTCGCAAAAAATGAATTATACCCATTAATAAACTCTATAATAAGTTTAACCATTGAACAATGTAGCGAGAAGAACCAAAATAAAACACGGGCCTGGTGTTCATGTAAATTCCACAACATAATTATTCTTGAAATGCGCTGCTTTTGTAAATTTACAAGTTGCCGCCTACATGTTTACAACTATATTACAATGGTGAACAGGCAAAACGCAATTTACAGCTCGATCTTCAGAAAAGACCAAGAAAATCAAGCCTTTAGAGAAGCGTAAGACCTCACGTCATGGTTGGACTCACCCATAATGTACTAGAACGGTCTCTGGTGGAGACACAAGTACACACATTACGCGCCAGTCAAGCTACGTCTCCCACACTCAACTAGGTACAGGTTTATTTCTTCTGAGGTGGCTACACTCGAGAAATAGGCACTCCTAGCGGATTATTCATGCAAAAGAGAAAAAAACAAATGCAGAAAATACGCCCCTAGCGGCCAATATTTAGACCGATTGCCATCTGGTGTGCCGAATTGGTACAGGGTGAAGAAAACTTAAGCCTGGGAAAATGAATATCATTAAAGTATTCTTTTGTTCTTTACTTCTCTGTGTACTCTATTCGTATGTAGGATTTACACTTCCCAGAACTTACAAGCCAGTGATTAAGGTCACCCGCCTGTTGAGGAGAGGATCTGGATCACAGAGATGGGTGATCAGTCCCAGGTCTGGTATAAAATTGAGGAAGTGAATGATATGATATGACGGTGAAATGGATGACAGGAAAGATGATAATGAAACAATTAGTGAAATGAATGGCTGTGGAAATTGTAGATCCCGTAGAAAACACCCCAAAACGCCGGTTCGTTCCCAGGAAATTCCATATACGGTTTTCTGGGCCTCCTAGGTGACAAGGGAGTGGTCTAACCACTTAGCCACGCCGCCACCTCATTAAAGCATCCGTCTGGGTAAATTATGTGAAACTCGTAAAGATTTCATACATGGTTAATTATGTCTGAACAATTATTTAGCGATATGAAAATTAAAAATTACACAGACCCCGCACACGTGTATATGTATAATGTGGTAATACGAATGAATGAATAAGTGTGTATATTGACATAACAGTATCAAACATTGAGCTTCATCAATCGCACGGGTCCATAGACCATACGTGCTTTTACAATACACAAAATATTAAAACAACAACAGCAAAGAATTAAAAGAGTAAACACGACAGTAAAAATGCAAAGATTTTTAAATACAGCAATTTAAATTTACAACATAGTAATGCAATATAATACTATATATATATAGTGTTAATGAAGTTTACCGAAATATTTTCACAGAATATGTAGATTACTTAAATAAGTAATTTTGAGATAGGAGACCTATGGCTTGTTTATTGAAATTTCGAAGTAACGGCTATAGGTTTCTGAAGTGACAGTACGTCACGTATCGTGGCACTTCAATTGGAATAATAATAAATAATAATAATAATAATACATTTACTCTATGACAGCAATTGAACACATGACCTTTGGGATAGCAGCTTCCCGCGTTACGTACTAAGCCACCAGAACAGTTGGAAAAGCACCTCCAGAGTAGCCCACATAACTCAAGAACGTAGTTAATGAATGCTCAGTGTCGCTCTGTCAGGTGATAAGTTTGAGATTTTACAGATTTTTGCGACATTAAAATTTTGAGAACGCTAATAACGAGCTCCTAAAAATCGATATTTCTATACTCGGGCAGCGGTTTTAAAGACATTTTCAGCCATTTTTTCAACCTACTTTGCTTTAAAACCGACTTATCAGCACCTGATACCCACACGTTTATCGCATGTAGCTGCGTTATGATTATCCGGGGACCATACATCGTCGATCTCAATTTACTTATATCATTCACGTGCACAATCTCGTAAATTATTTCGGTGTAGTTCATTAGCAGCCTGTATATACAGGATGTTTCAAAAATACGGGGCATTATTTCAGGTATGCATTTCCCACATGAAGACAATCAAAATAGTTCATTATAGCATGTGTCCGGAAATGCTTCATTTCCGAGTTATGGCCTTTACAACATTGAAATTCACTGGAACGTTTTTCTTTCCGCAGGTCTTTGCCGTCAAAGGAGACATTAGGAGGGCGCTCTGATAGTTCATTCTGAGAAAGGTTACATTCAGTGTTCTTTAGGCGTTAAGACTGTGCGACATGTATTCAAATCAAGAGCTGGCAGAGATACACTTCATGTACGGTAAGGCGGACGGCAATGCTGCGCTGGCTCGTCGTTTGTACCAGGAGAGGTACCCACAGCGACAATGTCCAGATCGGAAGACATTTGTACGTCTCCATTCCCGTCTGTGCGAGTATCGAACATTCACCTCTCCTGGTTTGGGAAGGGGACGATCAAGATCTACAACTCCAGAAGTGCAGGAGGAGATTCTGGAGGCTGTGGACAGGACTCCTTCTATCAACACACGACGGTTAGCGTTGCAAGTCAATGTTCCTCATACGACTGTCTGGAGACTGTTGAACGAGTATTAATTGTATTCTTATCATTTGCAACGTGTACAGGCCCTGTCACCAGCAGATTGCCCTGCACGAATTAGGTTCTGTCAGTGGTTCTTGCAGCAATGTGGTGTAAATCCGAACTTTTCTGCCGTCGTATTATTTACAGATGAAGCACAGTTCACAAGAGATGGCATAACAAATTTCCACAATCAGCATGTATGGTCGCATGAAAACCCACGTGCAACTGTTGTATCTCATCACCAGGTGCGGTTCTCCCTCAACATGTGGGCCGGTATCATCGGTGATCGATTAGTTGGATCCCATGCACTTGTAAACAGAGTTACGGGGCAGGCGTACACAAACTTCCTGGAAAACACCATACCTGACGTTTTCGAATACACTCCACTGATCAATCATCAACACATTCACTTCTTGCATGATGGCGCTCCTGCACACTTCAGTCTTACGGCTCGCCGGTACTTGGATTGAAGGTTTCCTGATCGATGGACAGGTAGAGATGGCCCAATTGCTTGCCTCCACGCTCACCTGATCTGAACCCTCTCGATTTCTACTTGTGGGGCCATTTAAAATCATTGGTTTATTCGTCTCCGGTGCCGGATTTGGAATCTCTTCGGAATCGAAATGTGGCAAGTTGTGAGGACATACGCAATACTCCTGGAGTTTGGGATCGTGTTCGCAGGTCAATGAGACATCGATGTTAGGTCTGTATTCAAGCATAAGGTGGACATTTTGAACATCTTCTGTAATGACAACAACCTGCGGAAAGAAAAACGTTCCAGTGAATTTCAATGTTGTGAAGGCCATAACTCGGAAATGAAGCATTTCCGGACACATGTTATAATGAACTAATTTGATTGTCTACATGTGGGAAATACATACCTGAAATTATGCCCCGTATTTTTGAAACACCTGTATATTAACGACTGCACGGTCAGCCTGAGGGGCTTCTGCCCGACCTGCTCGGCGGGTTTCACAAAATCGTGAACGAACACAATAGCCCAACAACGGCACATCTCTGAATTGAATAGAACACTACTCGAGACGTTTGACTTGCCGAAGCTTAAAGCGACAACGACTAAAAGCCTCGCTCTGATCTACGGGACGTATATAGGGGCCAACGAATGACCTGCGGAGGGCGACGACTTTTTTTCGGGCCTAAAAATATTTAGCTTAGTATCCTTCGGAAGGGAAGTAAAGTTGCTGGTCCCTTGTCGTAAATTTACGGCATATAAAAGAACCTCAAGCCTGAAAAAGAGGCCGCTGAGCAAAATAAAATGGTTTTTCTCGCCCAATTTAGAAATGGGTGCTGTGAATCACAGCGCTTAAAGAATGTCCGCACATAAAGCTCACTGTCTCCAGTGATAAACAAGACAGCTAAAGCGAAGTTCGATCTCTTCAGTACTCTACTGTAGAGTTTTAACTTGAAATAGCTCCGTTGAATTCTACATCTCTTATAACGTACGAAGAAATATCTGCAGATGTCAAATACGCGGCAACCTGGTACGGTTAAACTAGATGACAATTATATTGTCGTGACCCCGGATTTAAGGAGGGTTGCGATTCGGGGCTTCAACTACAAAAGGTACAGCGTATTTACTTTACCAGTTATATGTTAACTGAATTAGTGAATGCAATCCATCTACAGAATTAACATAGGGGCGTTGACAAGGTTAACAAAACAGTAAACATAATTAATTACCTAAGAGGTGTGCGCAGTACAGCCTAGTGGCTGTAGTCCTAACCCGTAACTCCAATTTTAGTTGTGCATCTGCGCCCCAGAAACTTCTAATGAATACGGTGTTGTGTCAATCGCAAATATGTCTGACGACTAGACGATCAGACAGACGGAGCTTGAAGAACTCTTAGCCGGACGCGCGCCACCACCTTAAAGTAATGCATCTGTGAAGTTTGAGCAAAATTGTAAACATTTTATTTTTTCATAATAAAATAATTTAAATTTCAAACTTTAAGAAAATATATAGTCTTTTTTATTTGCCACCCTTAACTACAGATTAACGGAAGGTTAAGAGGTACAGGGGCATGCTTATAAACAAACCATCCCAACTTTAAGGCCTGTTTTCTCGCAAACTTTTTCCCAGCGCTTTTACTTTTTTTTTCCGGCTCTGTATTCCTTTTTCCTTTTCATCTTTTTCCCCATTCCCTACATTTCCTTTGTTGACCTATTTTTTACTGTTTTCTTTTTACTTACAAATGCACATGCATACACACATGTACAAACAAAAACAGCCATGCCCAAGGTCGGACTCGAACACACGATCCCCTGCGCCACGAAGGACCAAAGCTAGGCACTTAAACGAGCGACAGTAATAAACGCACGTGTTACACGGGATTCGCCCCACCTCCCTCCCGACTTTTCTGTTATTCAATAGAGGCACACTTTAACCACTTTGGCTACTCTAGTCCCAAAACTCAAAATGCTCCACACGATGCAATTGTTTATTAATTTGTATAGATAGAGTCAAATTAAAATAATAGTTGGCTATACATTGCAGCCCGGGACTTAAACTACGACTCGTATTTACGCCATTGTCAGCCACCATTGGGGTATGTAATCTCAAAGTAACTTAAGATCATCTTGTGGATTACCGGGAAACATGCCAGTCAGTTGAGAAATTTAATGTCGTGCCGGCATGCTGCCATTATAACTCAATGGTTAGAGCAACCGGCTAGGGACCGGGAGATCCGTGGTTCAAATCCCGGCTATGACATTGACTTTTTCAGTGTGACTCTAGCTCTCCAACTCCTGTCCTACAAACACCTTGCGTGATAGAAACCATAAAATTGACATTTTACTAATTTGTCTCAAAATGTTTTACTGCTTGTAAAAGGTAAATGAAAGGAAATGGTCATATAGTTTTCGAAAAAATGCTCCAATTTTGAGAAATAAATGATTAAACTTTGAAAATCTAGACATCTGAAGAATACGAAAACTAAAACTTTTTTCTACAATACTTAGAGTTAATATAACAAATATAATATGGCAGTACTATTTTAAAACTGCACCACGTAGTTCATTTTTATTATAGCAGGGAATTTAGACAATACAACAATATTTAAATAACCATGCAGTTTGGAATTTTGATATATGGTAAAAAAATAGTCCAATTGTTTAACATAACTAATATAAATTTCAATAAGATATATAAAATACTGTGAAATTACCAAATTTTAGATATGAACTAACCATAAGATTTTACAGTCCTTAGAAAGTCTTTGGAATATCGCGCCGGCATTACCATATGTGGCGGTTAACCTCCGGAATTTAAACCTCGCTTGACCAATCTCGTTATTGGTCAGGACTGACG
This sequence comes from Hymenopus coronatus, assembly GCA_030762935.1. Taxonomy (NCBI): domain Eukaryota; kingdom Metazoa; phylum Arthropoda; class Insecta; order Mantodea; family Hymenopodidae; genus Hymenopus; species Hymenopus coronatus. The sequence goes on along the minus strand of CM060900.1, from coordinate 531,834,724 downwards.
CATGTAGTCAAAAGATGCTGTGCTTTAGGTGTTGCCAACGGGAAGTAGACCTTATGATGTGGTACGCCGTTCATCCTTTTCAACTGATAAAAATACCGGCTAAAGCTAGTTTTAAAGAAATCACCAAATAGAAATATCGAAATTAATTGTTAGGTATTTCAATTATTAGTCCTCCAGGTTGTATATGTGATAATATGAACGATTTCCTCTCAACACGGGGACGAGGGTTAAGGTTCTTCTAAGCATCGAAAACCATAGAAAAACAGAGATTAAGAAAACGATAGCATAGCGTGAAAATACGAGGCTAAAGTTTATTAACAGAACAAAAAAAACAAAGAGGTTTCTTAAGCTCCGTCTTCATTTCTGCGTTTTTATTACACGTTACATTATATTTTAATGCATTATACAGTGCCTTCGCTTTATGCAAGGCCGCGTATTGCGTGAATGTGTGCTTCGCAAACAGCCTATTACATTGCCGGGCTCTCCGTTTCGGAACACCCGCGTTACTTACTCACGACTGTTAGTAACATATGTAATGAATAACCTTGTTATAAGTTTTGCTGAAAATGGTGTCTATCTGTGTGATGAAATTACACATCGTCGGATGAAATTAAATTCTTGCACGATGTTAATAATTTCAGTTTTTATATTATCCTAAAGTTCGTTTATGGTGTGAGGATTGTTTCTACTTGGAACAGGAAATTGTTGCTGAAATTGTCTACACGCCTGTCTACATGATTCAATTTCACCTATGTATCAAGCGTGAATTTATTGTCAGGCGTTTCCGTGGACTAATAAAAGAATAATACTCCCTAACCAAATCGCACACAACACAGGTATTGTCGAAACGCTTGACAAAATGTAGGCAAAGCAACGACTAAGACAGTTCACAACTAATAAACGCATCTTTAACAAGTCCTGAGCGGCTTCTGCGCATTGGTCTAACACCGAGGTTACTGCCGTCTCGGCCGATCGCATATAACGCCATTGTGGCCTTGGCATATAGCGAATGCAGGGTACTGCACTATATGTTACAAAGGTTAAAGGCGAGCTATGATAACCTTTAAACAGGATTACTTTTTCCACTGAATATGAGAAAAAATCTTAGTAAGAATTAATTTCCTGTTTAAAGTAGTTTCTGACAAAGAGCAAAAATTACTCAATATTACGAGATTTAAAACGTTTTCTAACATTTCCTTGAGGAGATTCGAAGACAAGTATTTTCTGTATGCTTAAATATATTTGAGTTAAAACAATTTTCGCTATTCATATTATTATAAGGTTTTGAAATTGGTCTTAGTTCAATCTACATCGTTAGCCGCGAAAGCTATACAACATAATACTGCAAAATAGAATTTAACGTACTTCAACTGTTTGTGGCTTCAGCGTATTATCAGTTACAAGGTTGCTCGCTTTACTAATGTCCAGTATCTTGAAGTGTTACTTATTTACAGTGAAACCAATTATAATGGGGCAACACTTTGTCGAGTAAGCATTCCAAATAGTTAGGCACCACATTATAAGACATTGTTTTCATCTGTTGAAAGGTTGTAGACACAGAGGGCGTATCTCCTGACACCTGAAAGAGTTGATCAAGGAAATGTTACAGAAGTAGAAATCCTTTCCTTGGTGGAAGAAAATCCTGGAAGCAAAAGCTTGCAATAACGGAGTATATTATTAGACTCTTTTGAGATCATTAGCAGGAATTCTAATTAATTTTCTATTCTTTTCTTGCTTCAATTATTCACAGAGATTTATAATTCATAAAGAAATAAATCATAATTGTGCACCTTATATTTTCAAGATTTTCTTTTGCCTTTATAAAGAAAGTGTTCCATATAATTTATTGCTGTAAAACTATAAATGCCTCTTCAGTTCCATACTTCTATGGTGTTTTAAGATATCCGTTGGACATTTTGAATACATTCTATTTCATGTAGTAAGAGGTAAGGTGGCGTCTGTTTGAACAATTGATATTTGTGGCCAGATGTTGTAAATGACAACCCAGCTTAACCTCATAAGCACAACGCTAGTATAAACTGGTTTTAGCTGTGAAGACTCCCGAGGAACCCTCACCTCAGAGCTATAGACACTGCCAGACGCACTCTGGATCGATGTTGAAAGAAAGGGCACAGTAATCAAAAGTGTTTTTTTGCAGAAGATTCAGCATATAACAGGTGAGTTCAGTGTAATTCATTGATGTATTATATAATTGTAATGATGTCCTTAGGCAGTTAGGGCATATTTTTAGGGGAGGTAAAGTGCCCTGCCAATCCAGGGGCTAGAATAAGGAATTTCATGCTTGCAGAATGCAGGGCTAAATTTGCCATTACCAACATAAACAACGGCGTTCCATCATGGGCCACTTCTTATGTTCGGCAGTGTACATTAAATTGGATATACATTTCCTTTGCGCTATTTTCAGATGTAATTGCGAACTACCATTGTATCCTATCCTACAGTAGACTAAACAAATATGTCTAATATGCCGTTGTCCTGTTACGTTCCTAATTATTTTCTTCCTAATTAGCTTGCCTTAAATTTACCCTTCCTAAGAGCACAGACGTTAATTAACTTCACTTCGAAAGTCCTGGAAAATGCGTAATTTATGCAACTCTGATCTATCCCATAACCACATTACCATCTATAATTAAAAGAAGAAAGATTTGCGTTCATTAGAGGAAACCAAAATAGTTGTGTACTTGCCATGAGATTGCAACTTTCTAGCGTTATAGCATTTAATTTCTATTTTTTCATAGAAATAAACTGATGTTTCGTAACAGTTGGATACAGAAACGTATTATAATTCGCGTCAAATCTCCTGCATATGACCTTGAGAGCGAACCATAGGCGCGCAACGTTGCCAAGTCGAACTAGCCACTTCTTGCTTAGTAATCACTAGATTAACGCTCGAATACTAATAGTTTATTACAACCTTAAAACTTATATCAGATATAAAAAGAATGCTCGATCAAGCATGTACGAAAAAAGAGCGTAATTTTAGTTTCAGCCGTTCGATACATATACGCAATTATGTTTTACGCATATTTTGTGAGAAATGAAACAGACCATGAGCTGTTAACAGAGATGTGATTAGTCTTTGTGCTAAAGTACCATTATGCTCCTATTTCTCTTAATACACCAGGGGACAAAACAGGTAGTTAATGTGCAGTTCTATGAAGTTGAACCTTAGAACATGTCACTAAGTAAAGCAAGTGTTTACGTCAGTGAAAGAGGAGAATCAAAATATTGCATTTTACCTAGCCAAGTAGTGACGATGAGCCCTTGGTCATCCGTCTGGAATAAGCAAGTGAGTTAATTCCTATTCTCATATTTTTCTATAACCCTCGATAACACCCTGCACTGCATGTTGCTATCTCCATCTCTCCCTCGCACAAGAGCACGATGTGGCTACGTTGCAGCGCGCTCCTATTGGCTACAGCCATATTCAGGAGATTTGACGCGAACTCTAGTTTTCCATCGTAAATATTAAACGTTTTAGCAATTAATGGAGAATCTCGTAGATCGGCATCGCGACATGCAGGAGCTTGCGCGTCAACACATGCAGATCGCGAGCGACCGGAAAGTCCCGCTACGACCAGCAGATTGCTCCAAGCTTCAATAACCATGGATTCATGTGGCCAAGATGATATATGATGTCTACCGCACCCAGAAGCTGCCCCGAGGCTGGTAGTACACGACCAGCCCTGAGGAGGGAGCAGTATGACTACTGCTGCCGTAATCGCCGAACGTTTGCGAACGGCTGGCCTCGGAAGTCACAGCTGATTGCTTCCGCCCATTGTTACACCTGCGTTAGTGGACACATGTACCGTCATCTACTTATTTTCACATCGCAGTTGCGTACATGTGTGCTGCTGGCCAATTATTTGATTTCGAAGCTGGGCATCGGATCACGAGTGATTTTGTGACACTTGCGGTGGCTTGCATTTGCGACTGCTTCTGGAAGTTTCCTACCACGTGACCGACAGATATAAAAAAGGAGAACGAGCCCTGCCCAGTGTCAGTTTTCACTGTGAGTGCATCGCGTGCAGCAGTTGATTAGTTTCGACGGGAAATTTGGAGCGTGGAGTAGCAATCGCAGCCACCGAGCGTCGAAAGAGAATTGCTGCAACATCGATGAAACACATCCATTTGTAAGCAGATGTTAGTTTTTAATCAGAGAAAGAGGTAAAGAGTTGTTTGCAGAGAAATAAATCACAGTTTTGTTGAGCTTCGCAGCAGGTTTCCCGCACTTTTCGTTCTCGCAAAGGAATTGTGTTGTGTACCGAGTGTACCGAGTATAACAAGTTATATTGATCTTAGTGGAAAATAAACTGTTTATCAGTAGGTGGTGTACTTCATTTGTCATATAAAGCTGTTACTAAACGGAACGATAATCTTCTATGCAGGATTGAAATTGCCTAAAATAAAATCTGCTGATGTATTTATTCTGCAAAAGCTTTAGCCCTCATTTACAAAAGGATGCAAGGACTTTAGTTTATAACATTACATCAATATTCAGAATTCACATATAAATTATTAAATAAGTAAATCTATAAATAATAATTATATTACAATGTTTTGAAAATATGATCAATACATTTATTACATATGCTGGAGTAACTTGAGTCGCTATATATACACTTGAAATTTCACTTGCTTTATTTTACTTACAAATTTCAGGTCTAGAAATGGGAAAGTCGTTTCTTGGCAGATCTCTACATGAGCAACCTACAGACCCATAACAAAACCCTTCTATCACTACGAGTATTTAACGTTTGGTAGCGATATGTTGGCGATATCTTTGCAATGAAACCCAGAAAGCAGTTAGATGATGATGACCTTAAATTCCTAAATTTACAGGATTAGTCAATTAAATTTTCGGTAGAAACTGAAAAAGATGGTGGTTACCTTTCCTGGAACCTAAAATTATAAGACACAGCAATAAAATAGAATTTGATATTTATCGCAAACACATAATTGTGGATAATTACAAAAAGAACAACAATCAGAACTTGAAAACACATCAAAATGCCATATCCCATAGTCTAGCACATAGTCGCCCTCCGTGGTGTAGTGCTTACTATACTAACTTCATATAATCAAGGTCGCGGGTTAAAACCCGGCGGAGGGTGTAAAAATTCTTAGCATGGCTTCCTTCGGAAGGGAAGTAAAGCCGTTGGTCCCGCGACGTAGACTTACGACACGTAAAAGAACCTCAAGCCTGATGGAGAGGCATCTGAGCAAAACTAAGCGGTCTTTCACGACCAGTACAGAATGGGACACTGAGAACCACAGCAGTTAAAGAGCGTCCATAAATAAAAAAGAAAACGCCATAGGATTGCACATATACCTCTCAAAAAAAGGAAAACATATTATTTATATAGATATAAGGAGGAAATTCGGGGGATTAGAGAAACCTAACCAGCATTCACTTAGCGACCAGGGGGAAAACCCTTGGGTCAGGCTGGCTAAAGTGATCCAAACCGTGACCTCTCGAATACGGGTCACAGACTAAATTGCCTGAGCAATCCCTCTCGGTTAGGAAGTGCTATACCTTCATAATATAAACACTTATAATCTGTTCACTATATGCTACAATATTAATGTTAACCCTTAATTGCATGAATTATTTTGCTACATGTGCCATTCTTCCTCTAACTCGCAGACCGGCATCACAACTGAAGCGACTTGAATAGTCGTGATTGTTAGTGCGATACGAAGTGGATTGACCACCCATTCAAAGCGGAACGTCGCGAGTTCGAACCCCAGCGACTGCAGTCAAATGTGCCTGTAGTAGGGGACGGGGAGGGCCCTGGTAAAATAAACGCTGTAATGGCACGCTTGAATGCTACGGGGAGTGACTGTAGCTGTATGAATTTTGCCCTTTTTATATAAAAATACAGTTTTATTATTGAAGGTTAGTGTAATATGAATTTAACAAAAAAGTCCATTGAAAATACTAAAAATTTTGATTAATCATCTATCTTGCGTATATGCAATGCCATGCAATAAATGGATAACTTATGAAATTTAACTTGTATAACATGATATCCACACACACTTCTTCACCGAGAATGTATAGACCACAGTAATTTGCTTATAAGCAAGAAGCATGTGCATTGTTAAAAAAAAAGTAGAAATTCCTATTTAAAGCGGCAATATCTGAGCCAGGTCATTAACCTCTTAGAATTACAAAAAGCTGAACCAAGAAAAAATCCAATTTGCAGAGATTGCCTCTGGTATCAGCCAAGTTCGTGTAGAAAGTGCAAATACTAATCTTATTCTTGCTAACTGCAGTACGTTTTACAGGTTGTTTTATCTTGAGGACAAATATCATTTTGAGGAGGTGCAGTAATTAATAAAAATCTTTTCCTTATCTAGGTACTGAAACAGTACAATGAATATTAAATTCCCAGAATGCTTCGCTTTGAATGATTTTAATCTAGGATTTTAATCTAGGACAGTAATTATTTGTGTGCTCCATTCACATAGCTTTCTCTTGCTGTTCCACAAACAAAATTTTCTTACAAAAGGTTATTCGTTTATCATGCTAATCTAGATAAGCATTACTAGAATAGATCTTATTACTTGCTTCCTTATAAGTAGAAGGGAAATAAGGGAATACAGTAGGTTAAAGCAATACTAAAATCTATTGAAAGCTGGTCGTCTTGTGAAACAATTTAGATTCGCTTCGCTTTGCATGGTCCCGTTAGTTTAAAATTGAAACCAATAACAATGAATATCTCTAAAACGGCCAAATCTGCAAGAACTATATGACAAACTATGCGTTTTAACGAGATAAACATTTTTGTGTAGTAAGTTTTTGTCTATCTCTTACGGTTTACCTGCTTTACAAAATTAAGCAAAACTCATCCAGAATAAACAGCTCTTTAGAGGCTATTCCTGGAAAATTCAAGATGTACATTTCATTTTTCGTGAAAATGTTTAAACATGTGACATTTTAATCAAAATCGTTAAAGCCATTTTTGAGAAAATGAACATGGTCGAAATTTTATATATGTAAAGGGTAGTTGGGGGTGGGATATTTTCTTGAAAATCTTTGTGTCACATATGTGGGAGATGCTGAACTTAAGTATCAAGTTTGGTATTTAACGGACTTTTCATTTTTGAGCTATGCTGCCCACAGTCACACAGAGGGACTTTTTTCTAAAAATGCTTTTTTTTGGATTCATGGGGTTACAAAACATATATTTTCGGTAAAATCTCGGTATCCAATTTTTGGGTGCAATAGAATACCTACTGTATACACATATGTACATAGTACATGTAGAGAAAGTAAAAAGTAATAAATTTCTGTTAATACAAAGAAGCTCAGAATTCGAACACGTGGAATGCTAGGTGATTCTCACGTTTTTGGCATTTTCGGATTCTTTCTTCCTTCTTGTTATTTTTAACATGTCCTGTGTCCCACAAAATCGATGTAAACACCTCCTTGGAGAATTTTCCAGTCTGTCAGCCGCGTCACGTACAACTTCCTCTGCCGTCGATGTGTCACATGTTTGTCCATAAGGTATCCCGTTCTTTCTAGTTTCCGATGTTTTCCTGCTTGCTGCAACTGTAAGAAGCGTTCCAAATGCGCAAGGATCTCCAATCTCCCCTAGATTGTGTATTTACACTCTTAGTTTATGTCGCTGATTGCGCACCTGCGGATTCACAGCTAAAATATCTAATATGTCCCATTCACATAACTTTCTCCAGCTGTTCCACAACCAAATATTTCTTACAAAAGATTATCACATGTTAATCTAGATAAACTTTAGCAGAGTTTGTCTAATTACTTGATTCCTTGTAAGCAGCAGGGAAGTGAGGGAAGACATTAGGCTAAAGCCGGGGTAAATAGCACCAGATATCTAGGAGTAACTAAATAAAAGATTGGAGTGGGGGGGAATATCAAACAGTGTCACTGGGAAGACGTGGAAAATGTTACACTTTGTGATGGGGTTTTTAAAACGCAGCAACGGAAAGTCGCGAGAGAGAGTTCAAAAAAATTTGCTAAATTTGTAGAAAAAAAAAAAAAAAGGTTCGAAAATTGTAAGTGCACTGCGGGAAGCATTCGAAAAATGAGGAGACGAGCAAGGATATGTGCAATTTTTGTATCCTATAATGAGGAACCTGCATGGAAATACATATCCGAGCGATTATTAAAGCTATTATACTATGGGAGAAATGATCAATCAAAAGAAATAAGAAATAGGAAACAGAAAACTGATAAAGGTAAATTTTTCTTTGCAAATAGAGCAATTAACGAATGGAACCAAATGCCTGCAGAGTTATTGGAGACTTTCCTCAAAGTGTAAATAGTTTTAAAAATAGATTAAAAAAGAGTGATTTATAGTCGGAATAATAACTATAAGTATTACGTTAAAACTGTTATTATTATTATTATTATTATTATTATTATTATTATTATTATTATTATTATTATTTATTTATTTTTTATTTATTTTTGAGTAGTATTCTGTGATGTATTGTCATTCTAACAGGGTATTATATTACCCATATTATTTATTTATTTTAACTATATTGTATTATTACATTGACAGCGCTGTCATCCGGCCATGCCTTAAGCAGTGAAATAATACATATAAAGCGGTAGTCAAATCTTTTAAAAGCTGCTCGCTATGTGAAACAACTGAGCTTCGGTTCGCCTTGCCTGGTCCCGTTACAGAAAACTTAATTTAAGACAAACTATTGACAGTGAATATCTCAAAAGCGGTCAAATCTGCAAGAAAAACGCATATTACTAAAATTATGTGTTTTAACAAAATTTATATTTTTCGTGGAGCAAGTTTTTGTCTATCTGTTACGGTTTAACCGTTATGCAAAATTCTGTAAAACTCAACCAGAATAAAGAGCTGTTCGAATGCTATTCCCCCAAAATTTAAAATTTATATTTTATTTGTGATATTAATATCTTTAATATACGGTATTTTTTTAAAGCTTAACGTCCCTTAACCTGGTTGGTTATATCGGACGATGAATGAAATTGGTGAAATGGTGCTCAAAAGATCTCGGGGTCAATGGAGCTTAAAGTTACTCAACATTCGTCTTCTCAGGATAAGGGAAAACCCCGAAAAAACCTTATCCGTGTAACTCACCCTAAGTGAGATTCGAACTCACGACCTTTAGAATGTGAGGCAGACACGCTACCACCACTTTACTCAGGCGGACCTATGGTATTTCAATCAAAGTCGTTAGAGCCATTTTTGAAAAAAAATCATTATTTTCGAAACATGTTCCATATTAAGGGTAGTTGCGGGTGGAGGAATCTTCTTGAAAATTTGTGTTACATCCTTGATAGATACTGAACTTAAATACCAAGTTAGGTATTTAACTGACTTCGTTTTTGAGCTATGCTGTCCAAAGTCACACAGACAGTCACATACGCGGACCTTTTTCTAAAAATGTATTTTTTATTCAGGGGGTTCCAAAATATATATTTCCGGTGAAATCTCGGTATTGAATTTTTGGGAACAATATAGTACCTCTCTATACACTATGTACATAGTACAAATAGAGAAGGTAAAAACAATTAAATCTGTTAATCTAATTATTTAGAAAGTCATTTTATCACTCCGGTAACCCCTTAAATTTTAAAAAAATTCATCCTTAGTGACCTTTGAGGTTACTCGACATTCGTGTTCTCGGGATAAGGCAAAATCGCGGAAAAAGGAATTACACACGTAAGCTGCCCTTCCTGAGAGTGGTTACGAGTGGTTAGACCACTTGCCTCTGACCTAGACGGTTCGGGTTCAATCTCAAGGGACTGCATGAGAGACTAAGAGGCGCAGGGGTGGGTTATCTCCGGGTTCCTCCGCCATCGCATCCACCGGTGCTCCATCTTCATCCCATGTATCATCAGTGTCATCTTCTGCGGTGCCACAAGTGGCAAAATAGGGTGCTAAACACTGGTAAGCACTGGAAAAAGCAAGGCTGTACTTGCTAGATTCTTGGTGAGCGACTTTTCCTTCTGCTTCAGCACATGTAAACTATTGGGATTTTTCTTGGGTTCGGTAAAACGTTATCACTCAGTTTGAACTGGTCGCGGAAACAACGTTATTAGAATAAGCCAATTATAAAAGCTTTGGAATAGCACAAAAGGCTTTGCCATGCACAAGCACACACACATAAATGCATAGACTCGCCCACAATGACCGGAACAATGGTGTGAGAGTATTTGCGGCGAAGGGAGTGATTATAATGTTGATGGTGGGGTCTGTGCTGGACGCCGGAAACCCTACTAGAATATTAATTGGTCTACCTTGCATTGTAACAAACAGAACAGCCAACTGTGAAATGGTCCTGATTTATCAATACGACTACTTGTGATAAAGGACTTTTGTCTAATTCGGCTCCAAATAATGTGATAAACAAAGTGTATTTGCGGCTTCCATTAGAACCTATAGGAATAATTAAAGCTCTCAACTGTATCCAGCTTTAAAACCAATTAAAGAGATAGTCCCAAAAGTTTCGTCGCTGTATTAAAGAGGATATATTTTCGAGAATATTACCAGAGTATTTTTTCGTAGTTGGCTTCCCCCCCCCGTATTTATGACTTTTTTTAATGGTATTTAACGCCCAGTTTTACTACAATGGCACCGCAGGCGAGGACACTGGTGATACATGGAATGAAGATGGAACACCGATGGAATTAATGGCGGAGAACCCGAGAAAACCCGCCCCTGCGCCGCTTTGTCCAATACAAATCTCACATGTTGTCGCTTGGGATCGAACCTGGGCCGTCTATGTGAGAAGCGAGTGGTCTAACTACTCGGTCAGTGCGCGGCCTTATTTAGGACTGACATCCCTTTAGCGGATGCCTAGGGATCAGAGGCCTGTCGGGGAACTAACGGCACGAAACTACAGAATGGAGAACCTGGAAGGAGTGGTTGGCCCGTAGCCAGACATAAACGTGAGGAAGTGGAGGATTTGAAATGCATGCGAAATTGATGATAGGAAAGCTGATGATGGAGCAATTGGTGGAAAGGGGGCGAGGAAAACCGGAGAACCCGGTGAAAACCCGCTCAGATGCCATTTCGTCCACCACAAATCCCACATGCGGACGTTTGGGATCAAACCTGGGCCATCTAGCGGTCTAACCACTCGGCCACGCCGAGCATATGGCAGGGAGAGAAGAAAGGAGTGGAGCATTGTCTTTCTGCTCGGAACGAAAGCTCACCACCTGATACGACAGAGTCCAAGTCAGTCACATAACAATACACCAAGGGGTCTTTTGTAGTTACGGTAATGTGTAAAAACTACAAATTCATGAATTATATTTTTGTGATACCGGAAATACAGTCGTATTATATGAATAATTATTTTATAAGGAATCAATAGGGAAATACAGAAGAAACTTCGATAAATATGTCATACATTACCATTAATGAATAATGTAAAATGCGTAAGTCAACATGATATCGTAATAAGTCATTAGTGATGCATATTGTTTAAGGGTATGTATGATTGAAATTTCATGAAAAATTACAAACTGACTTTTATATTTAATTCCATAAAATAATGGCAACATTTATTATTTAAAAAAAAGCATAATTTGTCAAAAGGTGCCATTTTAAATGCCTTAATGCAAAGCATTAGAGGCGAAATTGTACTGGACTCGGCAAAAAAAAAAAAAAAAAAAATCTCAATTGAATCATGGAAAGTAAAGAGGATATTGCACACAAAAAAGCAGCAATGCAAGAAGAAAGGGACGGAAAAGGCAACAGTATAGGAGAGGAAAAGGAGTTATGTGCATTATATTACATTTGTGGGTCCGACCTACCAACCTGATGGATTTTAAGTCAGGCATTCAACTCCTTTCTTGTTTTCTCGCCATTGATATTTTCAGCATTTTTCTTCCTGTAAAATATTCCTTTCGGAGCAGTTTTTCGGTTAAACAAATAATTTGCTTTACATGTTCATAGAGATACAACAAATAAGAATTACCCTAGATTTTACTGTCAGATTATTTAAGCATATATTTTCAATTATATTTTTGTGATAAAAAAAGCACATTCAAAACTTTAAACAATTTTGGAGCCTAAACCAAAGGAGTCACAGAAAAATTTAGGATAATTTCAAAAGGTGGATATATTATGAACCTAAAGTTGAAATATTGGACAAAAATTTGAACTTCCTTGTCGCAAGGGCCTTTTTAGTTATGTGACAAAAACAAACCAAATTTACTACAGCTTCCAAGCCCTTAAAGCAAAATGGATGAATTTTGCACTTTGAGATATTTGCGTTATATTACAACTGTGGTATACATTTCAAAAGGCTAGGCATTATTATGTGGAATTTCAATAAGTCATACATGTCCTTAAGCATGTTAAAAATGTGTTACCAGATAAAAGCTCAATAGTAAAGACGAGTTGCGTTAAAAGAAAAAATTAACTCGAAGCCACAGTAATGTAATTAACCTCCGAGAAACTCAGCAAGCAGGAGCTCCATTAAGCTCAAGGCACAAATTCGAGGAAGCAGTTCGTTCTAAAACCTAAAGGTTTTGAAACATCCCACGATAGCAAAGGGCAATAATAGGAAAGAGGAATAATATTTGGAATTAGCAGTCAAAGAGAATAAAATGTCTGCATTATATGCTGATGTGAAATATAAATTTTGAAAACTTGGAACACAGGAACTATGTTGTGGTAATCTGATGTAGGTGGGACTTCGGTCAACACAACGGCTTGTATTGCCAGTTACACTCTGGTGCCTGTGGCGTTTCAGGCTACCGACATTACACCGATCGTAACGCAGCATTAGGGTCATCACCAGTTTAACGGTGATCACTAACTGATTTGCCGTATAGCAGTTACGATATCTTAAACTCTTTACTTTACGGCAGAAGCAACTTTTTCCTACAACGTAAAATGTTGAATACTCTGGAAGTTTGCAGGTATAATACGACGCAGTTATAATCCTTCGTGCTTATAATCAGGGACAGTTTAAAGATTATCAACTTAAAAAATCGGCAACTCGTTCCAAACAGATCAGTGGTTGCCTACATTAATTATTTTTATATATTTCAACTGTTGTCCATTCTAGCCATGCCCACGCATATCCTGAAAAACGACTTCACAGTATACCACTGGAGCATCTACCAGCAGCAGAAGAAGAACCACATTAATTGGAAACAATATTTGTTGGAACATACGAGGTTGAAACTGTTACTGAAAAAATGATAATATTCTCCTACCTCTGCTTTGCTGAGAAGGAAATGAGTGTCGGATTAATGTATTTTTAATATCAACACTTATGGGTTCCTAGAGGCAGAGCACGTTTAAAATATTAACAGCAAATCCCTCGCTCCATACATTTTCAAAACGCTCAGCCTTCTTGAACCACTTCTGAGAGTTTATAGCAGAAATGGGAGTTGGCTGGATTATGAAGCAGATATCGTTCTTGACCTTCCCTCATACATACAATAGAAAAAAAATTCAGAAAAAACGGTGTTTCGCTTTGGACACCGTACATAACCTTTTGGATGGAAAAAATTTCCCAGTCATGAAAACCTCAAAGTGGCAGTGACATCTTGGCTTAGCTGTAGAAGAGTATAATATCTGAACTGAAAAACCGCTACCACGTGACAATAAATACCTCTATAGCAATGGCGATTACCTTATATGCCAAATCCTGAAACAATGAGCTTATTTGATTTTCACACACTTACCCAGATCTAAATCCAAGTTACACTTCTTTGAACCATTTCTTGTTTTCTAACTCCTCCCGCATGTATTCTGTAATCAAATGCCCCTTTACTACGTATATATAGTTCTGAAGTTAGGCTAACAAGTCGATATTGTTTATTTCTGTTTTATTACCCCCTTTATATGTTGGAACTATATAAGCGGTTTTTCGTTATAGCTCAGTTGTTAATCGACATATTAAACAAAAACATTTCATAGGAAATTATGGCTCGATTTTCCATTTTACGGTCCCTTCGATTTTCTATTCTATAGCATTTTGATCCTTGTGGGTAATTTGTATGCCGTTATTTTAAAAAGCGATTCTCCACCATCCCCAATGTTCTGTTCAGAGCTATCATGCGATTTATGAAAAACCGATACAAAATGTGAATTTAATATGGTGACTTTGTCCTTACATTTAATATATTTGGCTATTATTTAATTATGCCAAGTCGTCTGTTATTTTCTGGATGGACATAGTATATACGCCAGCATCTAGAATCATTATATTAGTGGCTGAAAAAATAGCTAATTTAATTAGTGATACTAAGTCTTAAACGTACAATTCCCCCCCCCCCCAAAAAAAAAACATGTTCGAGAAATCTAAGCTTATTTGGGAGAGTTACGTGCCCAGATATTGGATAATAAACGTGCACTTAATATTCTTGTTTACGATTGCCAATTTATGGTGAGCTTTGAGTAAAATGTTTACATTAATTGGATACAATGATCCACCATATTATACTCAAGTTACGTAATTCCCATATGTTAATTACGGCTGCATTGTCATATACACGGTGATTGTTCGAGAGGTTAACACGTGTGAACAAACTTGTAGTTGGATTGTGTTGTATTATAAACGATAGATTTTTGGTTTGTGTCGGAACTACTTGCTCACCTGAAGTAGATTGTCTGAAAAGAGAGATGCTAAAATACTGCATCTCTAAAATTTGGAAAATCTACAATATGCAAGACATCTTATTGAAATGTAGGTATACTAGCTATTATACACAATAAAACTGATATTTGGTCGTCTCCTTAGCGCGGTGGTAGCGTTGCTACTTACCAAGCGGGAGACCTGGGTTCGATCCCCAGTACCGGCGTGGGGATTTTTCCCCCGCTGGGAGACCTGGCCCGGGGTGCACTCAGCCTCGTAAGGTCCCTGGGGGGCCAATTGAGGAGCTACTTGATGCAGAAGTAGCGGCTCCAGGTTATGAGGACCGCATTAACCGGCCGGGGGGATTCGAGGCGCTGACCACCTCTCACCCTCCAATACTGCACCCCATCCATGACGTCTGTAGTGGACCGAGATGGGGGACGCAGCGGCCGGGCGGTAGGCCAAGGTTCCCCGTGAGCTGTCGTGCCATGGAGTAAAACTGATATTTGTGTCTTATATCAAGCTTGTAGAGATTGTATTGTTATATAAACAATAATTTATGGTGTCTTTATTTATTGTTTCTTAAAAAAAAAAGCCACGTAAAGACCAGTTTTGCAGTATGTGAGTTTAGAAATGGATCAGTCATATAATATTTTTACATTAGCCCTAATTAGTGTAGAAAATTATTAGTTTTCGTAATCTCCAGATCTCTTAATGTTCCAAAATTTTATAACGTACATATTTAAAAAACTTGCACGATTATTTCGAAAAAGTAATATGAAAATTTTCTTTAACCTGCTTTTGAGAGATAGTATCTATAACATTTTTAAAACAAATTAGTGAAAAATTGTATCGTGTGGAACATTTCGAGAATGGAAAAGTGTCAAAAAAAAGTATGCAAGAAAATTTGGGGAGTGTTTAATGTTGGGAGTGCCTATGAATAAGCATGCGTCTATTCGTCCATAGTTTCATTTAACTGGTA
Organism: Hymenopus coronatus; assembly: GCA_030762935.1. NCBI lineage: Eukaryota > Metazoa > Arthropoda > Insecta > Mantodea > Hymenopodidae > Hymenopus > Hymenopus coronatus. Next base: position 531,819,156 of record CM060900.1, on the reverse strand, counting down.
ATTAAAGTTCACCAAGTAGGAAAAATCATATATTTTCTTAAAGCTTAGAATTGATATAATTTTAGTTTTCTTCGTAGTCGGCTTACCCTTCCCAAATTGAGGACTGACACCCCTCTAGGGCTTACAAGTGGATACCTAGGGGTCAGAAGCCAACGACACAGAACTAAAGAATGGAGAACCTAGATCGAATGATCGTCCCGTAGCTACGTATGAGCATTAGAAAGTGGATGATATGAATTTCAAGTGAAATAGATGATAGGAAAAATGATGATGGAGCGATTGGTGGAATGAGTGGCGGAGGACCTGGAGAATAACCGCCCAGACATCGCTTCGTCCATCACAAATTCCCATGCGGGCGCTTGGGATTGAACCCGAGTCGCCAGGATGGGCGCAGTGGTCTAACCACACCGCCTAATATCTTATTATAAAACAATATATATAATTTTTCTCAATGTTTGGCAAATTTCACAGATACATCTCCTTAAGAAAGGTTTCCTGCTACGTTCTGTATATCATCATCTGTATCTGTGTAGCTATATTCTGTGCTCTACTCTACTTAAATAAATGTGCTTAGGCAATGAGAGAAAGCATCCGGCTCCATTTGCCTCAACCACCACAAGGTGTTCCCAAAACTACTAACTCTATATGTTCTAACGCACTACACTCAAAGAGAATAAATAACTGTTAAATCTACCATATCTTAGAGGTCATTTGATCTTGAGTATATTTTGGAATAAAATCTAAATTGCTTTTGGATATGCAATTATTAAGTTTCTAATAGGATAAAGATTAGTCACGGAGCCCCCCCTCCCAAGACTCTGGGACAGAACATCAGACCTATGCCCTTATGGTCCTTCGCCACTTATGTGACATGAGGGACGAGGGGAGAGACCCGAAGGGCGACCAGATCCGGATGACGACGGGCGCAAGCATGGATCGAGTCCCTATCGGTTACAGTTGTAACGCTTCAGACGCGGCCCTAGACCCTGCTCACGAGCCGCTGACCATGCTTACAAGCTCCCAGATAAAGCCTTGAAACCGGAAGGCAGGTCCCAACGACGAGTCCGGGATAACCTATTACAAATTACCATCCATCCGCAATCCGCCGAACACCGTCCCCTGTTCCTTCAACCCTGAAAGAGACGATTAGGAAATGATGGGACCAGGAAATGGTAGACTAAAAATTCGAGGGATGTAATGAACCTAACCAGCATTCGCCTGGCGATGCGGAGAAACCCCCGAAAATGCCCATGGGTTAGGCAGGCCAGCCATAGGGATCGAACCGCGACCACACCAATAAGTGCAACAGACGAAGTCGCCTGAGTCATTCTGCTTGGTTCGGGTTCCTAATATTCGAAAAATAAAAACTTCCACTTTATGAGTGAGTTGCAATTCTAATTAATACTGAAGATTGACTATTGATCTAAATAATATTATTATAATAATGAGAATTGTAATAAAAATAGGTGTTTTGACAGTTCGGCCTGGATAGAACATAAGCTACTATCTGGAATTCAGATTATACCCAAACAAGAATAGGAAATTCAATCACACAGATGTGCTTAAACCATAGCAGCTTCACTTAGCATTTTACCTACCTAGTCTAAGCAGATTAAATACAAACTTTAAGTTTTTGCCTACCCAACGAGATAGCGTCGCGGTAACGTGTGCGACTCGTATTCGAGAGGTCCCGGTTTGATCCTCGGCGACTGCCCATTTTGACCCATGGAGGTTACTTTGATGTCTCTAGGGGAATGTTGCTGTAGTTTCTTATCTATCACGATTTCCATTCCAATATTTCCCTTCCATTCCATTTTTCTCTCATCTTTTCGGATATGCTTACAGATTCTCGATATATAACAATGCGGGTGGATAGCGGGGATTCATGCTCAATAGAAATATTACGTACTGTGGCTGCCAGGTTGATGCGGCCTTTGCATGAACTCTCTAGCGGCCCGGCAGTGGGACGAGTCATCGGGCATGGAAGCGTTAGAGACTTCCGCGTGTCTCTGGTGATATGTCTTCTGCTGCCTCCTTTGGTTCCTTCACCTTCTCCTGGGGAGGTTAACCACAATACATCTGCATAGGTCGCAATGCCTGTCTGCCTGTAGCCTACCGCCTCCTATATTTTCTTCACATCATCCCATCCTCCTGGGGGTATTAGATAAATAGGTCTGTATAGGTCGCAGTTGATGTTTGCTGTTGTCTGCCTGTGTCCTATATTTTCTTCACATCATCCCACCCTCCTGGGGGTAATAGACACAATAGGTTTGTATAGGTCGCAGTTGATGTTTGCTGTTGTCTGCCTGTGTTCTATATTTTCTTCACATCATCCCATCCTCCTGGGGGTAATGGACACAATAGGTCTGTATAGGTCACAGTTGATATTTGCTGTTGTCTGCCTGCGTCCTATATTTTCTTCACATCATCCCATCCTCCTGGGGGTAATGGACACAATAGGTCTGTATAGGTCACAGTTGATGTTTGCTGTTGTCTGCCTCTGTCCTATATTTTCTTCATATCATCCCATCCTCCTGGGGGCAATAGACACAATAGGTCTGTATAGGTCGCAGTTGATATTTGCGGTTGTCTGTCTACGGCCTCCTATGGTTCCTTCACATCATCCCATCCTCCTGGGGGTAATAGACACAATAGGTCTGTATAGGTCACAGTTGATGTTTGCGGTTGTCTGTCTACGGCCTCCCATGGTTCCTTCACATCATCCCATCCTCCTGGGGGTAATAGACACAATAGGTCTGTATAGGTCATAGTTGATGTTTGCGGCCTCCTATGGTTCCTTCACATCATTGCATCCTCCAGCGACTGTACCCGAGATGTCCTCATTCATTTTCTGCTGTTTACTCCTCTATGCTTCTATTTTGTCTAATTTTCTCTAAGTGAAACGATCACTGTTATTGAGTACATCACACCCTTATTTTTCACATAACTCTTAAAATGTTCAAATGTTTGCTTCTGTCTAGATAATAGTTTCATATGGACTCCACTGACATAGCTTTTATTCCGTCGATTTCCGTCCTCCTCTTTTTCTTTTTTAAACAGAAGAATGTCTATTGGTGCTAAGTTAGGAGTAAATAATTATTGAAAAGTGTTTTCCAAAGCCACGTGTACTATTTGGTTAAGTTATCATTTCGCAGCTCATTTAGTAGGCAAGTGGTCGGCCAAATAGATTTACTATAAATTAATACTATTTAATACTATTTGATAAGTACATACAGCGTCGTGTGGTTAGTCCGTTTGACACTCACCAAGACCAAGATGTCGATCTCAGGAGATCGCTTGCAAGAGTTTTGGTTGTATTGTGCAGATTTTCTCCGGTTCTCCGCCATTCTTTCCGGCACCTGCTTTTACGTTCTTGCTTTTCACCGTCAATTCATAACATATTTTCCTCACTTTCATATCAGGCATAGGGATGGATCACCCTTCTGGCTTCTCTCTGCGATTCAGAATGCGGTTATTCCTCAACAATAGACGTGGGAGTTTCAATAAACGCGTCGTGCTACATAAAGTCGGGGAGATCCAAAGTGATCCCTGACAGCCAGCGCGCTGACTCAACTGATAAGAGGTGTATCTGCCTCTCTACCAATAGATTCATGCTACGTAAGCAATTATGTCATCCTTGTTGCAAGATGTAACAAACATGCCTCAATGCAGTTTCAGTATATCCGCTTGTACTGCGCTATTTTACTTTGCTACAAACTTTTTTTTATTTACATGCTGTAATGTAATGTTTGCTGTGTGATACTGTGCTGGTGTTTTTTTTTTTTGTTGTTTTTTTTAATGGCTTATTGTCCTACTACAGCCGCGGACGGGGCGAAATGGCAACAGCGTGACGGAGTGGCCACGAGATAAGGCAACTGTTAGGGATCACAATAGATATTTCCGACTTTAGAATTGCGCTAGCCGGCAACTCTCAAAGATGGCTGAAGCAGTGGTGGATCTCTTGAAGGGTTGACTTGTAAAAGTATTTTTATATAATGAAAATATAGCAATAACATTCACAGTTTGCTATATTTAATGTTAGTCTGCAACAGAGTACGAAAATTAAGTTTCTCAATTAACCTATATTTACAATCTTGATCGATGTTATGATAAGTTTCATAATGTCGTAAAAAGGTGCTCTTTTCCATAATAAATTATTCTTTATGGCTGATACAGTACATGTCGTGTCACGGGGTTAAAAGATATCCTAAAGGGAGATATAAATTATAGGCAATATAATATAAATTATACTAAGAGGAGACAAATGTACATTGGAAATGGCCAGGAAAGAAATATTGTAAAAACGTCCAAGAAGCCAAATACCAACAGCTGTCACGAGCTGACAAGCGACCTAGGTGGGATAGTATCATTAAAGGAAGGACATTGACCTGGAGGGATGAGGTTACACTGCCCGAGGATGGACATAGCAAGGAGAACAGAAAGAATTCTCTTGCTGGTCGAGCGACACTTTTGCACTAGCCATGGAAATTTCGCGGAAGTAAGATGTGATATTTGGCTCCGAGGTGGAGTCCATGGCCGCGACTGAAACAGTGTTTATTTAATACGGTCGATTTCACACGCCCTAGAAGATGCGTAGAGGTAAGACGTGATAGGTGAGTCCGCGGTAGAAATGAAGGGGCTACATACGGCCACGATCGAAACAGTGTTTATTTGATGCACCAGCAGACAGTTAAAAGTAATAACGAATGATAGGCACGGTCGCGTAATGCGTAGTTGAAAACGGGAAAATTTAGGAGGAATGCGTGTATGTTCGACGGCAGAAAAGGCCGAACAAGATGAATAAATGAGTTCAATAATAATCTGGAACTCGAAGAAACTCACTTGTGTCTTACCACACCTGAGAAAGATTCCATGCCAAAAAAATCCTGAGCTAGGGCACTCTGTTTCCACACCATTCCTAAATATCCAAAACTTGTGCGCGGGTACGAAACCGGCACCCCTATGTTACCACCACATGGTACAAAAAACATCTAATTCTATCCCCTTCTTAATAGCAAAAAGTTCCCTTCAATTGTGTATGGAAGTTGTACAACCTGTTTACTTTCTCTAGCCCGTATCTACAACGTATATCATGGATAGAAAAGGTATTGTATTGCACCCAGAAATTCAATACCGAGATTTCAGCGAAAATACATGTTCTGAGACCCCCCTGAATTCAGGGAAAGCATTTTTAGAAAAATGTGCCTGTGTGTCTGTGTGTGATTTTGGGTAGCATAACTCAAAATCGAAAAGTCTGTTAAATACTGAAATTGGAATTTTAGTTCAGAATTTTCCAAGAATGCGATATGAATATTTTCAAAAAAATCTCCCAACCTTAACTACCCTTTACACGGAAACATTTTCGAAAATTTTGATTTTCTGAAAGATAGCTTTAATGATTTTCATTGAAATATCGTATACTAAAGATATTTACATGACAAGTAAAAATCTAGAATTTTCTGTGAATAGCTTCTGAAGTCATCTTTATTCCGGATTAAATTTTTTGGAATTTCGCACAACTGGTAAACTGTAAGAGACAAACAAATGCTTAATCAATAAAAAATGTAGAGCTCGATATGTTATACACATTTTTTTTCGTGCAGTTGGCCGTTTTGGAGGTATTCCTTAATATTCATTTGATTAATTTCTCATACAGGAACTTATAATGAAACGGTTTTCAATCCAATAGGAACCATATTTTAAATCATTTAGCTGTTGGTTTAGCCTACTATGTTCTCTTATTTCCCTCCTACTTACATGGAACTAAGTAATAAGGTCGTTTCTGCTAATGTTTATCGTGATTAGCATGAAGTAGATAGAAGAATAAGCTTATTAACGATAATTTGTTATAGAGATTTAGAGAAAGTGGAGCCCATCAGATTTTTCTATTTTGCTTCAGGAGCTTCCTTAGAGATTTGCAATGTGATTCTCCTCTTATCAGTAACCCACCCCAGTGGAATGAGTGTGGGAGGGGGGCACGTAATTTCGTTCTACTCCGACTTGTGCTGCCGATGCCCACGTCTGCTCAACAGCATCTGACCCCAAGCGCTGGCTTGTAGATATCTCTATTAGTACCAACCTACGGGGGGCGTCCAACGTAAATATCAACAGAAAGTTTTATTTACAAAATTAGAGTACCTTACTCTATTGCTTGACGTAATCCCCATCGCTATCAAAGTGTTTATTCACTGTCACCTGGTACCGGTTTTTTTAATGCAGACGTTATGCTCTTCCACGGCCAAGATGTCACTGCCACGTCGAGGTCTTCATCGGTAGGGAAATATTTTCCACCCAAAGGATCACGTATGATGTCCAAAATGAAACACCGGTTTTTTATATAATTTTATCAAAATTTGCTTTCAACTCCGCAATAACGATTGATGAGCTTCCACTCTGGTCTTTGTCCTACACCCTGGTTCTTCCTTGATTACTCGTAAACTATGCGCCATTTCCTCACTGAAGACTTGTTCATTGCATTATCAGCTTACACTTGCGTTATTGCCTATAAAATTCGATTGCCCGAACATTTTGTGCATTCAAAAACACAAAAATGTTCTTTGGCGGTAGAAAGGTGTAACATCGGTATTGAAAAACTGGTAAAACGTGACTATAAAAGTCTCGGCAGAATGGTGAATACGTTGAGAAATAGAGTAAGGTAGTGTAACTTTGTAAATAAGGTTTTGTGTTGATAACTTTCGTCATTATCTAGTTATTTCAAATCGTCTGTCACTTTCTGAATGCACCTCGTATTAAAGTTATTAGACAAACACCTACTGCGTGAGTCATTGACCGTGCATGGATATCTCAGATACAAGTTACATGTGGCAAAAGAAACAAAAGAGACACGTAAGGAAAAAGAAACAGAAAAAGAATTTCATGTGCTTCCTTCACATAAATTTCTCTGAATGTTACAAATACAAAACTATTGTTGTAAAAGGTTATTATTTTATCTATATCATGCAAATCGAGATAAACATTAACAGAAGTGGTCGTATTACTCGTTTCCTTGCAAGTAGAAGAGACATAAGGGGATACATTGGGCTAGGGCGTTAGTACATTTTTTAAATACTGGTCGCTGTGTGTAAAAATTGACGTTCGGTTCACTTTGCACGGCCCCGTTTGAGAAAAGTTAGTTTAGAATTGAACTCAATAGCAATTAATACCTCTAAAACGGTCAACTCTAGAAAAATTGTGTATGATGTAAATTATGTGTTTTAACGAGATTTATTTTTTTTGGTGAAGTAAGCTTATGTCTATATCTTACGATTTAAATGTTATGTAAAATTCTGCAAAACTCAACCAGAGTGAAGAGCTTGTCAGAGAATATTCCCAGACAATTCAAAATACTATACATTTTATTTGTGATGTAGGTATCTTTAATATACAGAATTTTAATAGAAATCGTTAAGCGGCATTTTTGAGAAAATAAAAATTTCCGAATTTACATATAAAGCTTTAGCATAGGTATTCCTTTAGTTCCCTTCTTCTTATAAGAAACCAAGTAATAAGTACATTCTGCTAATGCTTATCTCGATTAGCATGGCGTAGAAAAAAGAATAACTGTTTTTAAGAGGTTTATTTGTAGAACAGTTAGAGAAAGTCCTGTGAGTGTAACACATTTTTTTTTGTTACTTTTTGGCATGTTGACCCCATGCCTATTGTCTTCAAACCTCTTTCCATTTCATCTGCTTTAAGCTCCGGAGAGAGATTTTCAAGTATGTATAACATTTGGAGCTTAGCGTTGAATTATCTCCTGTAACAGCATAGGTTATCCCTTCATGCTCCTACTCGTATTTTACAGGCTACAGTGTGCACATTACATGGCATCACCCACAGTACTCCAGACCTTGGTGTGCCTTCCGAAACTCAAGAACTCTTTTTCAAAATGCTACCCCAGCTTTGTTTACGTGCTCTGCACGGTCCCACCCGCAAGTTTCAATTCCGTATAACAAACTCGACTGCATCAGAGAAGTGTACATCTTTTCTAACACATCTTCCGGCATATCAGGTAGGCGCGTTAGAGTAAGTATTAGTTTATTGAAATACCTCATTGTAAGTCCTGGGAGTCTAAGCGCTCCATACCAAGAAAAATAGCAAATAACCTTTGGTAAGAAAATTTTGTTTGTGGAACAGCTAGGGAAAGTTATGTGAATGGAACACATCAGATTTTCTCTGTCTGTGTCTCTATTTGAGTGATATATCTTCCTGAATGGGAGAATTCTTCGTCATTTTCACCTCATGTTATTGTAAACATACTGGAACAATTCTCCTTTTTAGATTTGTTTGTTCTTTATTTCGTATCTCATTGAATTGACGAGACTCCGATTATTTACTGTACCAGGTTTATGTTGATTGACGTGACTGTCCACCACCCATTCAGTTAGGAAGTGTCGGATCGGATGATCTCGTTCTGTGGAAGCCAGGTTTACGAGCTTACGTGGAAGTAACTTTATGTGAAGGTATCCGTTTGCTGTGTTTACTGCGTGTTGTTAAAACACTCGCCACTACAGAGCAGTGTTTGTTGATTTTGTTAAATTTCGCTCTGGCGGAGTCGCATATGTCCTGTCAGCTTCAATATATACATACAGAGTGTTAATGGACTATTCCGAAATATTTTCACAGAATATGTAGATTACTTAAATAAGTAATCTAAGATAGGAGACTTATGGCCTGTTTATTGAAACTTCGAGGTAACAGTTATAAGTTTCTAAAGTGCCAGTAAGCCACGTATCGCGGCAATTCGTCTGGAATGAAAAAAATAATAAAAAACATTTGCTCTATGACAGGAATCAAACTCATGAAATTTGAGATAATAGCTTCCCGCTTTACGCATTAAGAGGTCAGGTGAAAAAAAAACGCCTCCAGAGTAGGCTACATAACTCAAGAACGTAGTCAATGCTCAGTGTCGCACTGTCAAGTGATTAGTTCGAGATTTTACAACTTTTTGCGACATTAAATCCTGAGAACGCTAGTAACGAGCTGGTAAAAATCGATATTTCTACACTCGGGCAGCAGTTCAAGACAGTCTAACCCATTTGTTCAACTTGCTTTGCTTCAACACCGACTTATCAGCACCTGATACCCACACGTTTAACGCCATGTAGTTGCGTTATGTTTATCCGGATATCAAATTACTTATATCAGTCACGTGCACAATCTGTTAAATTATTTCGGTGTAGTTCATTAACATTCTGTATAGCTTCTTATGGCACCGCTCCTAACGAATTCAAAATCTACAGTATATTATATAAATCTGACTTTCTCCAACTATTCTGCAACAAAATGTGCTTACAAACGATTATTCTTCTATGAGGCAATCCAGAATGTGACAGACGATTTGGCATAACTAAATGATAATGAAAGATATCAACATAAAATTATATTTACAAAGTTACAGTACCCAACTCTATTTCTCCATTCTGTCAAAATGTTTATTGTCACGTGGTACCAGTTTCTCAATGCCAACGTTATACTTTTCTACCGCAAATTTACGAGTAACCAAGGAAGAACCAGTGTGTGTAAAAGATCGGAGCGGAAATTCATCAATAGTTAGGGAGAAGTTGAAAGCAAATGTTGATAAAAGGATTCAGAAAAACCGGTGCTTTACTTTGGACACTGACATGGCTGTTTGGATGGAAAAGGTTTCCCAATCATGAAAATCTCAAAGTGACAGTGACATCTTGGCTCAGATCTTTAGAGGTGAAAGTGTGCAACATCTGCATTGAAAAACCGTTAGCACCTGACAATAAATACCTTGATAGTACTCAGGATTACGTTGAAAAATAGAGTAAGCTACTGTAACTTTGTAAATAGAGTTTTGTGTTGATAACTTTCGCTATTATTTAGTTATGCCAAATCGTGTGTCGCTTTCTGGATATCTCTCGTATCTGCTTCATTCTAATCGAAAGAATAATTAACAGAAATTGTCGTATTAGCTCCTTGCAAGTTAAAGGGAAATAAGAGGATACACGGGACCAAACAATAGTTCTTTTAAAAGCTAGTTGCTCTGTGGTGACTTAAAATTCCCCTCTCTATGAAAACGAATGAGGCTGTCCCATTTGAGAAAGTTTTGGAAAATGTACACTAATACAATTAATACTTTGAAAATAAATTGTGTGTTTTAATGAGATCAACATGTCTTGAGCAATAAGTTTTGTCCATCTCTTCCGGTTTGTCAGTTATTAAAAAGTCATTGAAGGGTATCCTCACAGCCTATTCCTAGAACATTCAAGATATACATTTTGTTGGGAAAATGTCTTAGACATACGGATTTAATGAAAATCTGTTAGGACCATTTTTGATAAAATGAAAAACTTCGAAACATTTCCTATGTAAAGTGCAGTTTGGGGTGGGGAATTATTTGATAATTCTCGTGTCGTATCCCTGGAAGATACTGAACTTTTTTAATCTGTAGTATGGGTGTCGAATTTGTTTGTGGAATACAACTTCTCTATCTACTATGAATATACATTGTAGGTAGTAGAGGAAGTATAAACGTAAACACACTAAAGGAACAAACAGGCAATAGATCCCACCGAAGAGAAATTAGAAGACGTAAAAGACCGGAGGAAAGGAATACAAGAAAATTGCTGCCTTGCTTAGCACTTCCAACCAGAGTTTTGAGTTTCGTCTACCGAGCGGGGTGGCTCAAACGGCTTCGGAAGGTCATGGTTTCGATACCCATGGCCGACCTACAGGGTTTCCCCGGGTTACCAGGCAAAAGCTGGATAGGTTTGTGCTATACCCCGAATTTTCTAAATTTCCATGCCGTTTCTATTGTCATCTCATTAACCATCATTCTGTGTTTCCTTTATAGTTATAAGTGTCAACGATGGTGCTCGGTGCAGCGTGACAGGGAAGAATGACGTTCATACTGTCTCTCCGTACCCCGACTTCAGTTGGTTGCGGGAATGAGGACCGCCCCGAGTGGGGCCGTTGGAAGCAGCGTGAGGCGGGGTCCCAGATCTCCCTGTCTGACTGTCGCGTACTTCAGTTTGGAAATTGTAGGGACGCTGTCATTACTGTGCCGTCACTCCTGGTTCCGACCGCCCAGTGTATCCTCTCAGCCCGTCTGTCACTATCATATTCCAGTTCTATCAGTTTCGTCTGCCCACAGATCTGTTGGGAAACCAAGATTAAGGCGATATAATGTAACAATGATGCGAACACTTAACCCTTAATTGCATGACTTATTTTGCTATATATACTGTGTTTTCTCTAAGTCGCAAACCGGTATTTATATTCCTTCTTTCTCTAAGTCACAAACCGGTATTTATATTCCTTCTTTCTCTAAGTCACAAACCGGTATTTATATTCCTTCTTTCTCTAAGTCACAAACCGGTATTTATATTCCTTCTTTCTCTAAGTCACAAACCGGTATTTATATTCCTTCTTTCTCTAAGTCACAAACCGGTATTTATATTCCTTCTTTCTCTAAGTCGCAAACCGGTATTTATATTCACTCTTTCTCTAAGTCGCAAACCGGTATTTATATCCGTTTTTTTCTAAGTCACAAACCGGTATTTATATCCGAAGTCACAAACCGATATTTATATCCGAATTCACAAACCGGTATTTATATCCGTTATTTTTCTAAGTCGCAAACCGGTATTTATATCCGTTTTTTTTTCTAAGTCACAAACCGGTATTTATATCCCTTTCTCCGGCACCACAACTGAAGCAACTTGAATAGCCGTGATCGTTAGTGCGATACGAAGTGGACTGGCCATCCATTCTAAGCCGAATGTGGCGAGTTCGAGTCCTAGCGATTGCAGTCAAATGTGCCTGTGGTAATGGATGGGGAGGGCCCAAGCAAAGTAATCGTTTTGATGGCACGCTTGGATGCTGACGGGGCTACATTTCACTGCAGTTGAATGGATCTACTCACTGATCTGTTGTAAATCATGATTAAGGCGATACAATGTAACTATGGTGCAAATACTTAAAGACGATGATAACGTAGCATTGAAAAGATTGTCACAAACGGCTTCTTCGGTCTGTGCCTGATGGAAATATTGATCTTGTATGTACATTTTTTCTGACAAAACTGGGCTGCACCTCAGGAAGGGATGACCAACTGCGTAATATTTGGAATCCGCAATCTAGGCAACAAATTTGATGAGAGACGTACTTGGAAAATCAACGGCATGTTAGATATCTTGCTGAAATGTATACCAATTATTTACAATTATATCGATATTTTTGCCATGTATCGCCAATCTACTTTCCACGGTTACTTGATTAACAACTTTTGTTGTCTAAATTCTTGTTCTAACGTGTAATGTAGTTTTCAAAATACATAGAGAAACAATTTTTTTTTTTCAGAAATTAAGTTCACAAATACTTTTGTCATATATATTCATTTATATTAGCACTAATTGGTGTACAAAATTGTTACTTTTCGTACTCTACAAAAGTTTTAATTTTCAGAATTTCATAATTTACTTGTCAGAATTGGAACGTTAGTTCCAAAATATATATAACCATTTTCTTTAGTGTGCATTAGAGAGGTAGTATAAGCATTTTGAAGCAAATTAGGTGGAAACTGCATCGTGTGGAACATTTTGAGTATGGAAAAGTGTTGGAAAAATTATTTGTCAGAAAATAAGGTTTAAAGTTGGGAGTACCTATAATTAAGCATGCGCCTACCCATTTTAAGTGGTTACTAAAGTGCGCTCAGTAGCGAATGCTATTTAAATTGCGCCGCTGGCCTAAACGTTAAAAGATATTCTTAGTGGAAACGGGCAAGCTTAAGAAGATAAAAACCCCTCCGGCCAGGATCAATGCGTAAGTAATGACAGGAATATGGTGAGCCTTAACATAGAAAGATTTCAACTCAACTTCACCCATTTTGTATAAAAATGTGCACCGTAATCCAATAGAACACAGAAATATAAACAAAACTGGAGCGCGTCACAAACAGAACAAGGCAAAAGCCATAGAGCCACTTCAAACTGGTCTGAATAATTTATAATAACATGGGAGCGAGAAGATTAAGAAATGTAGCTAATTTAAATAAAAATTTCACAAGGTTATTATAGTTAATTTTGACAAACCGAAAGCTCGCTCATGAACAATTTCTCACGGCACGTGTGGCGTCGAAGAAGATGCGCCCTCCTGACGCTGTGTCAGATGATCCCTATGGAAGGTGAGTTCCCAAAAGTCTGATGGCTGCCCAAAGCAGAGCTACTAGCCCCCCCCCCCGCTTCTTCAATAGGAGAACTTGTGACGTTACAGGCCTGCGAAAAAACGTGTACATCCGCCAGCTACACTTTCAGCAGGCTAACGTGAACGCTTTCAGCGGAGTAATGATGAAGAAGGAGTGACGTATCCTTCAGCATGTAACGAAGGAGTTCATATCACTTTAGCATGATTTTTTTTTTTTTTTTTAATATATCACGGGTTTTTGTCAAATTTCACAGATGCATCAGTTTAATTTTGGACGTTCAAATTAAAATATACCCCATAGGAGACATACATTGCAGACCATGATTTACTGAAAATATGTATCAACGAACTTTTGTACAACACAAATTACATTGCAACTTTCTTATGTATATTTGCGCTGTAAGTTGCTTAATATCTTAAAGGAGCTCGAGCAATTCATCACTTATAATAACCCAAAAGAGCGACGTAGTGCCATGCTAACGTATGTGAATCGCTTTCAGGAGTCCCGGGTTCAATTCTTAGCGACAATCTAATCGTGTTTTCTCCGGTGTTGCCAAGAAAACTATAGGGTGGTTTCTTAGCTACACAGTTTTCTTTCAATCATTCCGTTTCCCTCTCATCTGTTAGGTGTGCTTCTAGGTTCGTGGAAGTGTAGGCAGATGCATGCTCAATGGAAAGATAACACCCAGTGGGCACAAGGAGGCTTCCGGGTCGACGGGTTGTTAGCACGCCCTTTTTGGTGACTCAGCATTGAGTCAGTCATCTAGTTTGAAAACATTAGGGAATATCACGCGTCTCTGATAGCCTCTCCATTCGCGTCCTGTGGTTCTTTACTTCAAGCTGTAGGGGAGAAGTTCGGACCTCTTCAGCAGCTCCCAGTGTTAGCGCTGGCACCCGGAGCCCTCATGGTCTTCTGACGTCACTAGAAGTAGTAGGGCTGAATATCTGAACCCTCTCGTAAGAGAGTTTTTCAGATTGGGTTGGACTCGGTGGGGCAATGGTTCCCGCAGCCCATGGGAGATTGGATATTTCTGGGTAGTGAGGCCTGGGCGGTGTTATCAGACGCCTTAGTGTCCTCTAGACGCTAACCTGAGGAGCTTAGCATACAGACGCTGGTAACTGTCACCCCCACTGAGGTATTCGGTAGTCATCTCTCTAGGAGGTTGACGAGCGTAAGTGGCGAATCTACTACGCAGGAGAAAGAGGGGTGGTTTATAAAATAGGTACCCGCCTAATGGAAAAGCCCACGGAATCCCGGGGACGTTTGTCACATCTAAGTTTTCAGGACAGTGCTGCGTGTTTTACCTCATCCCATACCGACCCAAATTACTCAGGCGCTTCTCTGGGACTGGCATCCGAAAAGGTCCGGGTTTGATCCCCGTTGATCTTGCACTCAGGCCCTGGATATTTCCGCGGTTTTCCTGGGGCCGCTTAGGTGAATGCTGGGGTGCTGTTTATCTACCACGATTCCTTTCCTTTAAATTCCTTCATTTCATTTCCCTTCTTCATCTTTAGATCGGCGGCAACTATGGCTTGAGGCTTGGCGGACAGATGGCGCGGTTGCTTGCTCAGAGTTAAACTCTCTTCCCCCTGGTTGCGCTGGTTGAGGCTAATTGCTGTTGTAGACGCCTCTTTCCGGCCTCTTAACGCCTGTATAGCCCCGTGGCGTGCCAGCGCTGCCATCTACTGAACGGTTAGGGACTTCCGTGCGTATCTGCGTTTAGTTCCGTCGTTTGCTGTGTGCTGGCCTGTGGTTTCCCCTCCTCTCATCCCTTCCTCCACGAGGGGGGTTTGTAGGCCGCAACAGATCAGTACTTGGTTGTAGTTGCCGAGGTGTCCCCCGCAGTTAATAAGCTCTAACATCTAAACTCATCCCATCCTCCTGGGGGTGTTATCCACAGTAGATCTACGTAAGTCGCAGTGCTCGATGTGTCCCCTTTCGTTGTCTACACTTCAACATCTTTACAATTCGTCGTCTTCCGTGGTACAGGGGTAATATGCTAGCCTCTGTCTATCAAGGCCGCGGGTTCATCCCAGGCGGAGGGCGATGACTTTTTTTTCGGACGTAAAAAGCTATAGAGTGGCTTCCTTCAGAAGGTAATTAAAGCCGCTGGTCCCGTGTTGTAGATTCACGGCACGTAAATGAAGTTTAAGGGCGGCACCATGGTTAAGTGGATAGACCGCTCACCTCCCATTTAGTCGGTCTGGGTTTGATCCCCAGTGCCCGCATGTGGGATGTGTGGTGGACTAAGCAGTGTCTGGACGGGTTTTCTCCAGGTCCTCCGGTTTCCCCCGCCATTCATTGCACCAATTACTCCATCACCTTTCCTGTCATCAATTTTGCTTAGGTAGACTTTTCATATCATGCACTTCCCCATGCTCATGGCTAACAACGGGCCCACCCCTCCATTCTGTGATTTCGGCCGTTGGCTCCCCGACAGGCTTCTGACCCCTAGGCATTGGCTTGTAAGTCCTAGGGGGGTGTCAGTCCTACAAAATACGGAGGTTAAGCCGTTACGAAACGCAACGAAAAGATGTTCAAACCTGATAAAGAGACCTCTGAGCAAAATTAAGTGGTATTTTACGCCCAAAATAGAAAGGACGTTAAATCCTGCAACTATTAAAGATCATCTATAAAACAATAATTTCTCTGTTTAAATTTAATGAAAGCAGGTGCTGAATGGAATTAATTATACGAATAAACTGTCCCAAAATAGAGCTAAGGCTCTTAATTTTGAACTAGTCCAGGTACTTGTTTCCAAAATTGAATAGTGCAACATCCTCTGAGTTTCAACTGTTTTATTTATCCATGCTTTTTAATCTACAATATGTTCAACTTTAAACCTGCAGAATCAACAGCAATTATGCTTGAAGGGGACAGTCATACATTATCAACAAGAGCATAATTTCCCAAAGAAGCAAATGAAGATTTGTTGCACTCTTAGATCAATAATTCTGCATTTAGTGACTTATGCAACACAATTTAATGCAGTGTTCTGTTTATACTTCAACTGTATAAAAGTATTAGCAGATATTTTTTCCGAAAGTGCGGAAATGTTAGTTTCAAAGTCTTTTTGGCGGAATCTTACTTAATTCTTGAAACCGAACACAGTCCATTCTAGATGTGAAATAAGCTTATTCCGCCTGAGCTACCCAGCTCGGTTTTCAAGCATTGTTTTTATTTAAAATGACCCATGTGTTATAAAACTAGTCACTTCGAACGTCTGCCGCTTTGCCTTATTTCTCAGCCAATCCTCTCCATGCCCAGAGACTCACACCACCACTCCACGCAAACTGCACGTCATAGAGGCCGGAATCCAGGACTTGCAGCAGGCCACCGCCGCTACTGCCAGCGGACGTTCATCGCCAGCAACACATCGCCACTCAACGCCGAAGCAAATCAAGGATCCCTGGACGAAGGCCTCTCCCGTCGACAGCAACAATCAACGAGATATTTCCGACTGCCAAAACTCTCACCAACACACGAACCAGTAAACAGACCAGACTCTATCTCCCAGACTGCACTGACCTTTTCACCCTTCATCACTCCGACACTCACGGAACTACTCAAACCTCAAGACCACCGACCATCACAACAAACCTTAGAAAGACACGATGATAACTTCCCACACCTGGGACAAGACAGTAGAACACACCCGAATACAACAAGGTCTTTATTAAGGCAGCAAAAGAAAAATAAATAAACAGAAATAAAGACACCCGGAACTCCTTTCAATCAATCCTAAACTCCCCGGGTGCCAGTCAGGGCCTTGGTCATGTCTGTCACACGTAACCCCTCTCACTTCTGTTGGGCCGCCTTTCGGCCAGCAGCACTTTTTCGCACTAACGAGGGTGCTCAGCGGAACCTCCCCATTTCGATTCATCTCCATCACTCCATTTTATCCTACACCATTCCCACACTTCTGCTAATGACGAAATAAGTCATTCTTTCTACCTTCCAACTCTTTCAGTAGTGATGGAACTGTAACCAAATATTGGCACAACATTGTTGCACGGCCGACAAAATGGGTAATAGTAAATAAACTCCGCTTCTTGTCAATACATTTTCATTTATTATTCGATAAAAATTATTGATGGAAATGATTTGAAGATTTACCCCCATTTGTGAAGAGGAAGCATATTTTGGCAAGATGTAGGGGTGCAGAGGAGTGGACGAAAAGTACTTACCACGTCGAATGGGGATTTAAGGGCTTGTTGGACGTTACTTGCAGGTAAGTCGTGGAGATGATAGGTACACACCTAAGGTCTGAGAAGGCTGATTTTAGGGATGAGGCGTGCAGTAAGAACAGTTACAAATCTGATACTTTCCATCCACATTACTTTCTTTGGCTGTTGCACAAACAAACTTCCTTAAAAGGATGATTCTTTTATTTACGATATGCTAATCAGATAAACGTTAGCATAAATTGCCTTATTACTTGCTTCAATGTAAGTTGAAAAGAAATAAGGGGATACACTAGGCTAAATCAATAGTGAAATCTTTTAAAGCTCGTCCTATGTGAAACAACGAAGTTCGGCTCGCTTTGCATGTTCTGCAGTATAATAAGAGAGCTGAAACGAAACGTCACTTCCAGTTTGAGAAAAGCTAAATTAGTTTAAAACTGAAAACAATAACAGGGAACATCTCAGAAACGGTCAGCTTTACATGAACGTATATGCAATAAATGATGTGCTTCAAAGACATCTACAGTTTTTGTGTAGTAAGCGGTTTAACCGTTATGCAAAATACTACAAAACTCCACCAGAATAAATAGCTTTACAGAGGCTATTCCCATAAAATTCAAAATACTCAGCTTGTTTGTGTTGTACATATCCTTAATAAACGGTATTTCAATCAAAATCGTTAGAGGCCTTTTTGAGAAAAGTAGTTTTCAAAAACTGTTCCATATAAAGGGTAGTTTGAGGTTGGGGATTTTATTGGCAATCTTCGTGTCGCATCCTTGAAAGATATTTAACGTAAATTCCCAGTATGGTTGTTGACGGTCTTTTCGTTTTTGAGCTATGCTGTGCACACACTTCGGGACCTTTTATTAAAAATGCTTTCTTCGGACTCAAGGGATCTCAAAACATATATTTGTGGTGAAATCCCGATATCGATTTTTTGGCTGGAACATTATCTGCTCTATCCACTAAGCACTTTGCACAAACGGGCTAGAGAAACAAAAAGTGATGATAGTGTTTAACATATATGCCTTCTTTTTTTGTAAGTGCTAGTGTTGTGTCTACATATTTTCTAGTGTATTTATTTACCATAATAGGAGACAATAATGCATCGGAATACGGTTTACCATGGTTTGCGGGTTATAAATTTAAGATGCTGTATTTGAGTGTGTTAATGTTTTTAGTTTTCGTTTTCACTCTTTTTATGTGTATTTTCTTAATACTTCTTATTATTTTGTGTATTACAAAAGCACGTTCGCTCTGTGGAGCCGTGCAATTGATGGAGATTAGTGTATCATGCCTGGTATTTAAATTAATAAACGTATTATTTGAACTTTTCATTTATGTTCAGATATAAGAATTCTTCTAGGATATTTCTTCAATATGTATAGCAAGTGCAGTATTGAATTCTTGGAAAATTAGATACATTTCTTCTTCTAAATAACACGTTATAGCTAATGGCGTATAGCTCAAAAAGTTGCTCGTGGTGTAAAGGTTAGCAGAGCATCTCAAAAAATACATCGCGCTCACATTTAGATTTCAAACTCATCAATTATGTATAGCGGTTTTTCCTGCAGTATTTAGTTACCAATTAGAACATGAAGCATGTGGACATATTTGGACGTTTATTTCGAAGTTAATAGCTACCTTTCGATTTCGATAGCTTGTGTTAAATTACAGTGGAGAATACCTTCTAGTAACTGTAGCTACGGAATGCTACATTTTCCACTGAAATGTTATGAAATTAAATCGAAAATAATGATAAAATGCTCTACTTATGCATTTAAACTCCCGAAAAAGAGCGTTCAAGATGTTTTGCTTACCGGATAAATAAATCTCAGACCAAGGGATATTGTGACTATGCCCTGCGGCCGTAATCGCCGAACATGTGTGAACAGCTTGCTTCGTAAATAATAGCTGATTGTTGGCACCCATTGTTGTACCTGCAATAGTGGACATGTGTGCCGGCGACAAAGTTATTTTGACATCCAAGCTACGATTATTACACCTGTGCAAGTAGACAGCTGTACTGTCGGAAGATTCTTTGACGCAAAATCGTGTATTGTTACACCTGAGTGAGTCTGTGACACCAGCAGTGGTTTTCACATTTGACTGCTTCTGAAAATGTCCAACCACGTGATCGACAGGTATAAAAAGCGGAACAAAGTCCTGCCCAGAGTTCAATTTTGACAGGGAAATTCATAGCGAACAGTAGTAGTCGTTGCCGCCGTGAACGTCGAAAGATGCTCGACTTTTTCCAGCAAGAATCATTTCGTTCAGTAACTTCTTAATTTTTTTATTGTTCCATTTATACGCCTCCTTTAGCTGTGTGCTCTCATCGGCGACTTTTCCTTGTGGAACATATTGTCTAGCGACAATGAAATTGATAGTGCACTAGTTGTTGTCGTTTGGTTTCTATTTTCTTTAATTTTATTCATTACATTCATACTTTCAGACTATAATTTTTTTAAACATTTTATTGCACAGAGTACCCTCTGCTGTGCAAGTTTCGTGATCCAGCAACTGCACAATCGTAGCCCAAGAAAAGGTAGTTGATGATGAAGTTGTTAATAACGCGGGGATTAGGAGGATTGGGCGCATATTTTGGCAGGTTGCGCGTAGATGGAGGATGTTAAGGTGAAATTATTACCGGAAGTATTTTTAGCTTCAAGCAGACAGTATGTTGGGACTTGGTTCTAACAACCAAAACTGGCCAAGTCTGGGGTCATACTTACTGGAAGTACGTGCACTAAGAGATAAAATATTTGTGTAAATATTGTATAGACATATTTGGTGTTTGAGTAATCTATATGTATGAATACGTGGGTGTAGCTGTGAGTGCGAGTGTGTGTATGCGTGATGTCAGAGTGCTCTTTCTTTTGTTGGGTGCATGTTGTTGTTGTAGCGTGTGTGTTTATATGTAAAATATGGGTATGTAATATTTTTATTGCAAGTATTTTTAGTGAGCATCTAAGAACTTACGCTGCTTACGACATTGTAAGTCACCATTGAGGTATGTCATCTCAAAATAATTTGAGATCACCTTGTGGTTTCTCGGGAAACATGCGAGTCAGTTGCGAAACTCCTTGCCGGGATATTGCCATGCTAGCTCCGTGGTAGAGCAACCGGTTAGAGACCGGGAGAACCGTGCTTCAAATCCCGGCTATGCCATTACATTTTTTAGTCTGACTCTACCTATCCAGTTACTGTTGTGTGAGAAACTGGTTAAATCAATAAAAGGCATTGTTTTACCTCCTGTAAAAGTTTCAGTCTGGTATCTTAAATAGTTTCTGAAATAATGGGTAATATAGTAACTAAACATAACAATGACGAGATAGGGCATTTAGGATGCCCTTAGGGCTAAATCCAAACTGTATCTGCTGTTTTGGACGATGGTAATTTTAAAAATTGAATTATGATTTAGATAATCATGACTAGAGGGCGGATCCAGGTGACCGTTTTCTGTGAGGTTGATGTAGTCTGTGTGTGTTGAAGGGGAGAGGGTGAGTCCCTATGTTAACAACAAGCACCTGTCTGCCTACTACAGGTTGTATCAAAAGAATGCGTATACTATGCAGTACTTGACGACTGTTAATGTGTTTATTCCATTATTGAACACTATATTTCACATAGAGGTATAGTGAATACTACATAGTCAATGCATTGCAGTGGACAATAAGATACACAGGAGATTGTTGAAAGTGAATGTTCTACTTCCCTCACTTAAGGGTATACATGACAGAAAATTCGAGGAAAAACCAACAAAAAATCGACTCTTTTACTTTAATTCCATAAACTAATTAAACATTCCTGAATACAAAAAAGGTATAATTGGCCACCAGGCGCCCATTTTAAAAGCCTTAAGTCACTGGAGCTACAGTAAAGCATTAGAGCTGAAACTGGATTCGGCAAAGAAAACAGAAAAGACAAAAGCAGAGGAGTGGAAAACGAAAACCGAGGGTCCAACCTACCAAGCTAGTGGATTTTAATGTGAGTCATGCAATACAATCTTTCCTTGTTTTCTCGGTATTGATATTTTCAGCATTTGTCTTCATGCAAAATGCTCCTTGTGGAACAAGTAATCTGTTACACAAATAAAATTTGTTGTACATGTTCACAGCAATACAATGAATAAGAACTGCTTTTGGTTCTACTTTCAATTTTAAAATACAAAAATTATATTTTTATGAAAAAAAGAGCACATTCATATGGCTAAACATTTTAGAGTCCTGAATAAAAGAGAAGCAGAAAAACCTAGGCCAATTTCAAAACGTATATGTATTGTGAACCTTGCTTTAAAGTATTAGACCAACATTTTAATTCTTTTGTCGCAAGGGACTCTTCTGGTGTCATAACAAAAGCAAATTTTATCATAACTTCCACACCATTAAAGCAAAATTGATGAAATTTGCGCTGTAACTTACTTACATAACATGACATCTGTGGTATACATTTTATGCAACTAGCATTACTAGTTTGCAATTTCCAACCTACAGTCGTACATGTCCTTAGACGTAACAGGTGCATACGAATAATATGTACATTTTATCAATGTCTGATATATTTCCTAATCTTTTTGATCTGGAAGTGTCGGGTTATTTTTGTGCAGCAAGAAATCTCGCACTGCAAACATGATTGGTAACCCATTATTACTTTCTTGACATGTACTATGTACACAGTGTATAGAGAAAGTATTTTATTGCACCCACAATTTCAATGCCGAGATTTGATCGGAAATACACGCTTTGGGCCCCCTGAATCCAAAAACACATTTTTAGAAGGAGGTCTGTGTTTGTGTGTGTGTGTGTGTGTGTGTGTGTGTGTGTGGACAGCATAGTTCAAAAACGAAAAGACCGTTAAACATCAAACTTGGTATTTGAGTCTAGTACCTTCCAAGGATGCGACAATAAGATTTTTAAGAAAATTCCCCCACCTCAAACTACCCTTAACATGGAAAAATTATCGAAAATGTTTTCCTTAAAAATGGCTGTAACGATTTCGATTAAAATAGCACATATTAAAAACATTTCCATAAAAAATCAAATGTGTATCTTGAGTTTTCTGGGAATAGCTTCCGAAGACCCGTTCATTCTGGATGAATGTTGCTGAATTTCGCTTAACTGATAAACTGTAAGAGACAGACAAATACTTATATACACAATTTATGTCATGTACATTTTTTCGTGTAGTTGACCGTTTTCGAGATATTCCTTGTTATTAGTTTAAGTTTTAAAATACCTTAACATTTCTTATGAGGGAACTTCTGGCCATTCAAAGAAACGGATTTCAATCCCATAGCAACCACATTTTAAGACAATGACTGTCAGTTTAACCTAGTGTGTTTTCTTATTTCCCTTCTATTTATAAGGAACTAAGTAACGCTGCCGTTAATGCTTATGTTTATCTCAATTAGCATGCAGTAGATAGAAGAATAAATTTATTAACAATAATTTGCTACAAATATGTGGAGAAAGTCATGTGAATGGAACACATAAGACTTTTTTTGTATCTAACACAGTCTGAAGTTTCTTCTCCGTCTTTCATTTCCTTAATTTTTACACACAGTTCTTCCACTATGTGCTATAAACCTAAAACACAACAAAGTGTGATGTGTTCCATAGACATGACTTTCTCTATCTCTATCTGTTCTGCAAACAAGCTATTCTTACAAAGGTTTTTCATTTATCTATGTAATGTTAATTAAGCTAAACATTGCCAGAAATGCTCCTACTACTCAGTTCGTTACAAGTGCGAGTAGAAGGAAAACAAGGGAATAATACACGAGCTAAAGTGATAGCGAAATGTTTTAAAAGCTGCCGCTAAGCGATTGTCATCGAAATTCCGTCTCCTTCCCTGGTCAGAAGTAAAACAAGAGAAATACGAAACGGATGACGGGTTACTGTTTCAGAAAATGTTTCTAGCATTTCAAAATTGAAATCAACAACAGAGAATATCTCTGCGAAAAAAAAATGTATATGTCATAAATAGCGTGTTTTAACGAGATCTACATTTTTGTATAGTAGATTTTGGTTTACATCTTACGGTTTACCATTTATCTAAAAGTCGTTCAGAATGAAGAGGACTTCAGGGGCTCTTACCAAGAAATGGAGGATATACATTTTATTTGCCATGAACATTTCTTTAATATACGGAGTTTTAATTAAAATAATTCAGCCATTTTTTAGAAAATTCAAAATTTCGAAAACCTTCCATATCAAGGATGGTTAGGAAAGGGATTTTTATGAAAATCTGCGTGTCCCATCCTTGGAGGATACTAAACTTAACTACCGAGTTAGGAATTTAATCGATTTTTGGTTTTTCATTTATTCTGACACCCCGCATAGTCAAGACAGGCACACTAATGTTTTACTAAAAATGCCTTTTTAGATTCAACTACCTTCAAAACAGGTATTTACGGCGAAATGTTGGTATAGCATTTTTGGTTGGAATGCAATATCTTCTCTACCTAAAACGTATATTGTATATGCGTGCTAAAAAATCTGATGTGTTCCATTCACATGACTTTCTTCACATCTCTGTAACAAATTATTGTTAAACAGCTTATTCTCCTATCTACTCATGGCAATCGGATAAACATTAGCAGAAATTGTCCTCCTAAATCTTTCGCTCCAAACGTAACAACTTAAAAATCTTCTTATACTGCATAATCCGATATCATTCAACAAGACAACAAAAACGAAAAAGGTAGACCTCCATTCTACCATAAAATGTCTCCTTCGAAGAAAAAGACAATGACACTTTTTCTATTAGGAAGAAGCGTGTTCTTGATTTTTCTTTTCCACTAGACGTAACAAATTTATCCTCATTTCTAAGGCTGAAGGAAATTCCTGTCCCAGTTTTTTCTATATTATCGGTGTTTTCAAGCATTTCTTTGTTCAATCATCATTTCCATTCTCTCACTCTATTGCGCTAATTAGGGTGTATTTATCCTGTTTGACAGGATAAGAAAAAGCTGCAATACGTATACTTTCCTAACTATATCCCCAGGGCTTTTAACTCGCTAATTTACCTCTGGAGAGCGAGAGGAGGTAGGGAGCGGGAGGAAAAACAATGATATCTCCCCAGCCAAACTATTTCCCGTTCATTTTACGACTGCTTTATATCTGCAACGTCGGGATGCTAAGAGACGAAGGTGAGAAAAATCCGTTGGTACAGCGTCTCGATACCCGCAGCGTAACCTGACGAATTTATGTTGGTCAGTGATCTACAATGTATTGTATCAACTTAAGTGCGTGTCTAGGAGGAGCGAGTTATGTACGACTATCAGGGATCTGCCTGCAGCATGCAATGCAACTCAACACTGAGGGAAAGCTGTTGGTAGGCTGAATGAAGGGTACGAAAGACAGCAAATTTTCCTATGGCCTTCGCCAATGACGTATTACCTATCACGCTAATCTCCTGCCGGACTACAAGAACTGTTGAGTAAGCTTGAGTACTCTAAATCAGCCCTCCCTTGTGTAATGGCTACCATGCTTTACATACTCAAGGTCGCGGGTCCAAACCCGATGAAAGATAATGGACTTTTACGGGCGTAAAATTCCTTAGAAGGGTTTCCTTAGGAAGGGAAGTAAAATCGTTGGTTCCGTTTTGTAGATTTGCGACACGTAAAAGAACCTCAAGCCTGATAAATAGGCCTCTGAGCAAAATTAATTGGATTTTCACGCCCAATATAGAATGGGACATTTGAGAACAGCAGTAGTTAAAGAGCGTCCATAAATAAAACTCCATTTCCGTTTTTTCAACCGAGTAGGTGTGAAACATCCTGGTCTAAAATTAAGGAAAGAGTTAGAATTAAGGAAAGGAGGAATCAGACTGAAATATAATATGCTGTAACCGGGATTTGAACCACGAAACAATATCTTATTCAGTCGCCACTGCTCTAACCAATTGAACTACCATGACAACACAAGGCTCGTATTACATTTTTTCAAACAACTCAATTTCTACTTTATCTACCACACATAATATACTCAGTAGGTAGAGAGTGTTTCACCCGAAACTTTGATACCAGGATTCACCGGAAACATATTACGCCTCTGAATCCCCGCTCTAAAAAAAGACCCATGTGTGTTCTAAGCAACATTACTCAAAAGCGGAAAATTAGTGAAGTACCAAACTTATCATTTAAGTTTAGCGACTTGCAAAGATTGGACCACGGATCTTCACCTTATGCTCTGCTTCTCTACCAGCTAAGCTGACAGATATCTCACTCAAATGTTTTCCAGAAAACCAAAATTACTTTACATTTTTACCTTCTCTAGCACATATGTTCAATATACCTAGTAGGTAAATTAGATATTGTATTGCACTAAAAAATTGGATACCGAGGTATTTAACAGTACCCTTCTACCTTTCCAACTTAAGTCTGCACATGACTTGCTGTAAGAACCATGAATTAAAATTAGATTTGTGGATATCGATTCGTAGTTTTCCTACCGGGTGCTGCACGGGTGCATTAAGTAAATAAGTGGTTGAAAATAAGGACAGGGGTTGGTTCTAAATTCGTGAGTGAAAAGGTGAGGTGTAAGTTAACGCCGTGGTAACGGGAGGTCTTAGGTTCGATTCGCGTTTCCGGCTTCCTGAGTTTTATTGGGTCCTTAGAGGAATGCTGGGAACGTTCAGTACATCTCAGGAATTCAATGCGACACGAAATGAACAACGTTTGTAAGTAGAGGCTAACCGTTTCGTTTCCACATGTTCAAACCCCAAAACGCCGCAATGCTGACCCTAGGGGCATGGCATTGCATAAAGCATTCATATACAGTATTCATTTCTTGATGTTCACAGCACTCCCCCAATATACCTCAATGCTGACCGTAGGGGCATGGCACTCCCCCAATATACCTCAATGCTGACCGTAGGGGCATGGCACTCCCCCAATATACCTCAATGCTGACCGTAGGGGCATGGCACTCCCCCAATATACCTCAATGCTGACCGTTGGGGCATGGCACTCCCCCAATATACCTCAATGCTGACCGTAGGGGCATGGCACTCCCCCAATATACCTCAATGCTGACCGTAGGGGCATGACACTCCCCCAATATACCTCAATGCTGACCGTAGGGGCATGGCACTCCCCCAATATACCTCAATGCTGACCGTAGGGGCATGGCACTCCCCCAATATACCTCAATGCTGACCGTAGGGGCATGACACTCCCCCAATATACCTCAATGCTGACCGTAGGGGCATGGCACTCCCCCAATATACCTCAATGCTGACCGTAGGGGCATGGCACTCCCCCAATATACCTCAATGCTGACCGTAGGGGAATGGCACTCCCCCAATATACCTCAATGCTGACCGTAGGGGCATGGCATTGCATAAAGCATTCATATACAGTATTCATACCTTGATGTTCACAGCACTACCCCAATATACCTCAATGCTGACCGTAGGGGCATGGCATTGCATAAAGCATTCATATACAGTATTCATATCTTGATGTTCACTACATTCACCCCAATATACCTCAATGCTGACCTTAAGAGTTATTGGATGTGCATAAAGCATTCATACTCAGTATTCATGTGATGTTCACTGCACATACCTCAATACACCTCATAGCTAACCCTAGGGTTATTGGCCTTGCATAAACCATTCATACTCAGTATTCATGTGATGATGTTTACTGCACATACCTCAATACACCTCATGCTGACCCTAGGGTTATTGGCCTTGCATAAAGCATTCATACTGAGTACTTATGTGATGATGTTTACTGCACATACCTCAATACACCTCAATGATCACCGCAGGGTCATTGCCCTTGCATAAAGCATTCATACTCAGTATTCATATGATGATGTTCACCTCAATACCTCAATACACCTCATGGCTGACCCTAGGGTTATTGGCCTTGCATAAACCATTCATACTCAGTATTCATGTGATGTTCACTACACATATCTCAATACACCTCATAGCTGACCCTAGGGTTATTGGCCTTGCATAAAGCATTCATATACAGTATTTATGTGATGATGTTTACTGCATATACCTCAATACACCTCCTCAATGATCACCGTAGGGTCATTGCCCATGCATAAACCATTCATACTCAGTATTCATGTGATGTTCACTGCACATACCTCAATACACCTCATGGCTGACCCTAGGGTTATTGGCCTTGCATAAAACATTCATACTCAGTATTCATGTGATGTTCACTGCACATACCTCAATACACCTCATGGCTGACCCTAGGGTTATTGGCCTTGCATAAAACATTCATACTCAGTATTCATGTGATGTTCACTGCACATACCTCAATACACCTCATGGCTGACCCTAGGGTTATTGGCCTTGCATAAAGCATTCATATACAGTATTCATGTGATGTTCACTGCACATACCTCAATACACCTCATGGCTGACCCTAGGGTTATTGGCCTTGCATAAAGCATTCATATACAGTATTCATGTGATGTTCACTGCACATACCTCAATACACCTCATGGCTGACCCTAGGGTTATTGGCCTTGCATAAAGCATTCATATACAGTATTCATGTGATGTTCACTGCACATACCTCAATACACCTCATGGCTGACCCTAGGGTTATTGGCCTTGCATAAAGCATTCATATACAGTATTCATGTGATGTTCACTGCACATACCTCAATACACCTCATGGCTGACCCTAGGGTTATTGGCCTTGCATAAAGCATTCATATACAGTATTCATGTGATGTTCACTGCACATACCTCAATACACCTCATGGCTGACCCTAGGGTTATTGGCCTTGCATAAACCATTCATACTCAGTATTCATGTGATGTTCACTGCACATACCTCAATACACCTCATGGCTGACCCTAGGGTTATTGGCCTTGCATAAAACATTCATACTCAGTATTCATGTGATGTTCACTACACATACCTCAATACACCTCATGGCTGACCCTAGGGTTATTGGCCTTGCATAAAACATTCATACTCAGTATTCATGTGATGTTCACTACACATACCTCAATACACCTCATGGCTGACCCTAGGGTTATTGGCCTTGCATAAAGCATTCATATACAGTATTTATGTGATGATGTTTACTGCACATACCTCAATACACCTCAATGATCACCGCAGGGTCATTGCCCTTGCATAAAACATTCAGATTCAGGATTCGTGTGAATGATGTTCATTGCACTCACTTTAATTACTAATTACAAATATATATACTTATGCCCACAGGAAGCTGTGGGGTAGTTTATAGATTTTGCCGTGCTTTTGATTTTTGTGATGATCAGCCTTGTCATCACCATCATCATCGTTATCATCATAATCATCACTATCGTCATCTGTTTCACTACCAATCACGCTGTCTTCATCAATGCCATCCTCATCTTCATCTTCAGCATTTGTTCCACTTTCGCTAAATTCAGTCTTCATCATCACCCAGTGACAACGCTCCACCGTCAGCAGCACCAAATGCATCACTGCCATCAGATTCAGCATCGTTCTCTGCAACAGAGTTGACACTGTCCTTATCCGTAACTGCTGTTTAAAGCTCATCCTCATTGTTTATCCTCTTCTTTAATTGAAGAGGAGGACCTTCTCTTCGTTCCTCCTTTAGCATTCATTTCTTCCTCACTTTTCAGTAATATGTTTAATAAAATCTGTACGGTACTACATTCGTTTTACCGCAACCATAATACATGTCTCGCTTTTGCAAATTGGCAGCTTTGTGCGAAAAAGGTTGATAATACCATTAAGATTAGTTTTTGAGCGTTTTGGAAGAGCCTGTAAGCTCCAAGGACTTCTGTAGTACAGGTGCAAAAATAATTTGAAATCACCTTGCGATTTACCAGGAAACATGCGAGTCAGTTGAGAAATTTAATGCACTGTAGCTCAATGTTAGAAAAACCGGACAGAGACCGGTTCAAAAATTGGCTATATCGTTATTGTTATTTTTATTATTATCGTTGTCGTCGTTGTAGTTATTATTATTGTTATTCTTGTTGTAATTGCTGTTATTATTGTTATTATTGATATTTTTATTATTATTTTAATTATTATTTTTATTATTGTTGTTATTATTTTTGTTATTATTACTATTATTATTATAAATATTATTATTATAAATATTATTATTATTAATATTATTATAAATATTATTATTATAAATATTATTATTATTAATAATATTATTATAAATATTATTATTAGTAATATTATTATAAATATTATTATTAGCAATATTATTATAAATATTATTATTATTAATAATATTACTATAAATATTATTATTATTATTATTAATAATAATATTACTATAAATATTATTAATATTAGTATAAATATTATTATTATTATTAATAATATTAATATAAATATTATTATTTATATTATTTTTACTGACATTATTATTATTATTATTATTAATATTATTAATATTATTATTACTATTGTTATTAATATTATAATTATTATTATTATTATTATTATTATTATTATTATTATTATTATTATTATTTTGGCTGTGTCGTCAGTGTGCTGTGCTGCCGCTCTCACGATCACCTGTGTGCGAGTCGGCGCAGTTGGAGACGCCGGAAACCGGGAGGTTTTTTAACGTCAAAGGTATAAAATCTTCCAGAAGCTTCGGCTTCCACAAGCTTTCAGAAAGTTCTCTGACTTCATTTTCTTTCTATAAAACAAGGAAGAATTGAAAACCAGTGTGCGTGCGTGCGTGTGTGTGTGTGTCCTGTAGTGTAATGAATTGTGTGTCGTGAGTCAAGACTTGGATTGGAGGGTTAGCGCTCAGGGGGATGCAACCAGTGACGTGAGAACGCCATCAACGGTCAACGCGTCAAAGCTTCGAGTGAATTGTTTGCAGGAGTGAATTAAATACTTTATTTTAACCAATTTTTGAGTTAATAAAGATACTTGTTACAATATATACACACACATACTCCATATCAGAGGTTTTATAGGATCTACACTCAAAACCTGAACTTACTAAAAAGTAACGTTGGGACCTCGATACTCGGTGGTATTGAGGCATGTCTAACACTTTGAGATAAACCTTCAATACCTTTTCCATACTATGAAATGCTTAAGTTTTGCGTACTTGAAAGTTGCGGAGTTTAACTTTTTAGTAGTAAAGGAATGAAAGTGGTCGAAGCTTCACGTTATTGCCTCACACGTTTGCCAAAGAGATGCTGAATTACAGATCCACTTGATATACGGGAGCCATCCAGAAAGTACAGACGATTTTGCACAGCTAAGTAATAAATACATTTATAAACACAAAACTTTATTTACAAAGTTGCAGAACCTTACTCTATTTTTCAACTTAATCTCCATTGCTATCAAGGTATTTGTTGTTACGCGGTACAGGTTTTTCAGTGCTAGTGTTATACTCTTCTACCGCCAAGGATCTGAGCCAGGGTGTACTGCCAGTTTGAGGTGGGGACATATTTTCACCCAAAAAGTGAAAACAGTGTCCAAAGTGAAACAGGTTTTTCTGAATTTTTTTATCAACATTTTCTTTCAACTCCTTCATAACGGTTCATGAACTTCCACCTCGGTCTTTGTCGTGCATAGTGTTTATTCCTTGATTACTCTAAATTATGCGCCATTTCCCCACTGAAGATTCGTTTATTGCATTATAACACTTGCGCCATCTGCTTATAACATTCGATTGACCGAATATTTTGTGCGTTCAAAAAGCAATCAAACAAAAAAAAACAAACAAAAACGAATAAGTCCTTGGCTGGTAGAAAAGTATACCATATTCCATAAAAAAAAACTGGTACTACGTGGCCATAAATATCTTGAGAGAATGGAGTATACGTTGAGAAATAGAGTAAGGTACTGTAACCTTGTAAATAAATTTTTTGTTAATAGCTTTCGTTATTATTTAGTTGTCCATAACGGATCAGTTAAATTTCTTGTGTATATTGGCGTTCAAAAAGCATTAAGCGAGAAGACTTACAGAAATAAACAATTTTTATTTCTTCAGTGCCCCCCCCCCCATTGAGCTACACATCACTGGGCAAACTGAAATTAGAAACAGTCGATATTCTCTTTGATAACTGAACAATTGGTTGCAAGTTATATTTAGTGCGGTATTACGTGCATTTACTTCTGACCTTGTTTCGGGCAAAGTTCATTATCGACGCCAGAATACTACCAGACAGCTGATCTTTTGACAGAAGACAGACCTAAAGTAAGCAATTATACTTTAAAATCGACGAGTAGAGACTATGATAGGGAGCGCCGAGACACTGGTATTTTTGCTTTTGATGTATTTTCACTATACAAATTACATCCAATCTGGCATATCAGTATGAATATTAACCTTATTAGAATGAGATCATAATAAACAATGTAAAAGATTTTAACAAATAAAGTAGTAATTTAAAGTGGTATTTAATTGATGCTGGAGTATGAAAATATCGGCTTATTGAAATGTGAAATACATAAACTGATGCACTGTTTTTATTTT
This sequence comes from Hymenopus coronatus, assembly GCA_030762935.1. Lineage (NCBI taxonomy): Eukaryota > Metazoa > Arthropoda > Insecta > Mantodea > Hymenopodidae > Hymenopus > Hymenopus coronatus. The sequence continues at coordinate 531,787,333 of CM060900.1, read as the reverse complement.
TCTGCCACATTATTTGAATAAGTATTGTAAACGTAACTCAATGTCACGACCGCCCGGCCGCTGCATCCCCCATCTTGGTCATGAATGGGGTGCAATGCTGGAGGGTGAAACCTGGTCAACGCCTCGAGTGTCCCTCCTGGTCGGTTGATGCACTAAGCATTGTACTCCACCCAAAACTTTGACGGTCACATTTCAGCGTAAATACATGTTTTAAGACTCCTTGGGAGCGAATAAAGCCGCCCACCGTGGTAGAGTGGTTACCAGGCTAGTCTCTTGTACCCAAGGTCACTGGTTCTTTTTTTTTTTTTGGTAGTGTTTAACGATTTGCTGCTCTGGCACCGCAGGCGATGACACTAATGATACATGAAGATGGAGCCCCGGTGGAATGTGATGGTGGGGGAAACCGGAGAACCCGGAGAAAACCCGCTCCTGCACCACTTTGTCCACCACAAATCTCACATGCGATCGCTTGGGATCGAACCAGGTGACAGGCGAATGGTCTGACCACTCGGCCACGGCGCGGCAATCACGGGTGGAGGCGGATGGATACTTTCGGAATTAAACATCCTCTGTGTGGCCTCCTGCGGAAGGGAAGTAAAGCCGTTGGTCCCGTGTCGTAGAGTTAGGCACGTAAAACAGCCTCAAGCCTGATAAAGACACCTCTTTCACGCCCAATACGGAATAGGACGCCAAGAGCCGCAGCAATTTAACAGCGTACATAAATAACACTCAATTTCAATTTCCGAATAAACATCATCAGTAAAAGATCCGCGCGCGCCAGTATAAATGCGGAACTTGGGATTTTAGTCAAGGACGTTCAAATGATGCCACGCGAAGAATTAGAAGAAGGACCCCTCCTAAATACAATTTACTTGGAAACGTTTCGTAATTTTTTTACTTTTTCTAAAAAGACTACTACAACTTTTATTAAAATACATGTTTTGGCAATTTTGGTTTAAATAAAAATCCATATCTTAAATATTTGGCAGCACCTAGATCCTAATTCCACTTTATCTTGAACCACATTTGTTTAATTGCCAACTCATAAGGATTGAAAAAAATTTCTCCTCGAAGCACAGAAAATGAATTATCTGATAGCATTAACAACTTCCAAATTAATCTATATTTTTTTTCTTCTGAATTTTCAAATATATACTTTTCTCACCGGGGTAGTACAATGATTTGTTCGCAGCTCTCTTGCTGAGGGTCCGTGTTTCGATTCCCGACTCTGGGGTTGCGATTTAAATTCAGCACCCTCTACGAGTTAATATTTGCTCTGGGATGGCGATTTTAAGGCGACTCTATCTACGTTTCCACTTCTGACTACTCATTGCCTGGAGGTCCTCTTCATCATCAACCAGTGCCACTCGCTGGGTGTCTTCAACACAGAAATGTGTTCAGTCATAGCTTGGTGGAATGAGGTAACCTGAACGCCAATTACACCTCATGGGTAACATTGACACAGAACTCGCTTTTCTTAAACATCCACCGCTATGTTTACTTTCCCTAGAACGTATGTGCAATGTACACATAAAGTAAATAAGGTATTGTAATCCGACCAAGAATTCAATACCGATATTTCACTGGAAATGCATGCTTTGAAGATCCCTGAATCCAAAGTAAGGAATTCATAGAAAAAGGCCTTGTGTGTGTATGTGTGTGCGCGCGCGCGCATACAACAAAATTCAAGCACGAAAAAATCCATTAAATACTAAACTTAGCATTTAAGTTCAGTATCTTCAAAGAATGCGACACAAAGGTTGGCAGGAAAATCCTCCCACGCTAAGATACCCTTTATATGAAACAATTTTCCATTTCCTAAAAACTGACATATAATACGTATATTTTTAATTATTTGGGAATGTTCCCTAAAGCCCTCTTCATACTGAATTACTTTGGTATAACGGTGAACCGTAAAGAATAGACAAAAGATAATTACAAAAAAAAAAAAAATAAATAAACCCCGTTAAAACATATAACTTATGTCGTATAGAGTTTTTTTTTTTTTTTTTTTTTTTTTTTTTTGTAGAGCTAAGCATTTCCGAGATAATCTCCATTATTGGTTTCAATTTTAAAATAATTAAAAATGTTCTCAAATGGGAAGTCCTCATCACTTTCATATCTATTTTGTTTTACTCCTTACCATGGAAACAGAAATTAATGACAATTATAGTCCCATAGCAACAGCTTTTAAAGCATTTGATTGTTGCTTTAGTGTAGTGCATTCCCTTACTTCACTTCTACTTATAAGGATATAAATAATAAGACAATTTCTGGTAATGCCTATCTTGCTTAGAATGATGTAGATGGAAGTACTATCTTTTGTAAGGAGAGTTTGTTTGCAGAGCAGATAGAGAAAGTCATGTGAATTTAACAGGTCACCTGTTTCTGCTTTTTGGTTCAGCATTTGAAATGTATTGCGTAGCGATTAAATTTGCTAAAATCTGGCTAACGCTTTTGTTTACTCTATTACTCTTAACTCTTTCCATCCTAGAAGTGCCATGTGGCTTCACTATATGTATTTGCTGTTCAAGATGGGTAACGGTTAACCTTCAATAGTTCTCTACCCTCATTTCGTTATTTCCTTAAATTTGTTGATATTAATCGGCTTAGAACATGCAAAAGAGTAAATCAATCCCCTTCAAAAATATACTCTTTAAGCAAATATGTAATTTCATTTCATTACAGCGCCACCAAGATCCAGTCAACACATAGATATGCCAATCAGCGTTTATTTTACCTGCGCCCATTCGTTCCCAAACCACAGTAGCATTGCAGCGAGGATAAGATTGGAATCTTGCTCAGTGATTTTCAGTGGTTTAGAAGTTAAGACAACGGAACTACTATTAGATAATCAGGTAATACCAACTTTTTAAGGCAAATATGCATCCTATAGCGTCAGTTTTCACAAAGGAATTTCAATACAAAATAAATCGGTCTGGAAAAAGTTAAAGGCACAACAAAGTACGTAAATGAATACTGAAGTTTTACCTGCAGTAAAAAGAAGATCAAAATATAAGCTTTTGTCGTAGCTTCTAGGAGAGTTAGTATAGTGAGTAATGTGAATGTAATACATTGACATTTTTATTTTCTTAACAATCTGAGAGGGAACGTTTTCTTAAGCAGGCTTTTATTCTGTGCACTTTCTTAGAATTCTGGCCGAGAGGAAATGATTAGCACCTCAAGAGATATTCCAAAGATTGAAAAGTTTCCGAACAGTTTTGCGTGCGTGCATGAATGTTTGTTTTTGTTGAAGAATTCCTTTGGGTGCTACTGAAAGTACAATGCTGCAGCTAAAAAGGCAGCTCAGAAATATGGCTTCCTTTCCTTCAACCCTTGCTCAGTCGCGCTGCGGTTCTAGTCCCGATAACTCGAGGGATTTGCTTCGGTCCCAATTCGAAGGATCGAAATTCAATCTGATTCAGAAACGTGCAGTAAATACGTACGAGGTTATTTTGACCTATTTCCATCATATCATGTCCCGTTTTCTCAGGTCTTGCCACTTTGCTTTCACCTTTCCTAGCAACAATTCTTAGTTTTGTGAACGGGATCAGAATGAAAGGCGAAGGAAGTTTGCAGTCTTGAGCCCAGATGAATAAAATTGCGTTTAGCCGACTTCAGGAACAAAGTTCGTCACTTAAGTTCTAGAAAACTCTGTTGTGCACCACAGCTTAATGCGACTTGCTGTCTTCAAAAGTTGCAAAAGAATCAAAAGATGAAATCTAGCTCTGATAGAAAAAACCATTGACGAAAGTCTCAGTTCGCAATAAAAGTATCAGTTCGGCGATCTAACATCCAATTTATTGGAATTTGATTTCTTAGATTGCCTCACCAATGTAATGGGCATCACCCGAATTTAAGGACACGGCTGATAGTTTCAAATTCCAAATTAATCTGAAATCAATACCACAGATGTAATATAACGCAAATAAGTTACAGTGCAAACTTCATCCATTTTCTTTAATAGTTTGGAAGTTATAGTTAAATTTGTTTATGTTTTTATCGCGTCACTAAAAATTCCCTTGTGACAAAAAGATTAATATTTTAACTCAAGGTTCACAATAAATTTACTTTCTGAAATTATCCTAGATTTTTCTGTCTCCATTGGTTTAAGCTCCAAAAATGTTTAAAGTTATGAGTATGCTCTTTGGCATAAAGATATAATTTTCTGTTTGAAAGTTTAAAACATTTGCTGGAATAAATATGTTAGTAAGACTTACGACAATTGTACTTCTGTGAACATGTACAGCAAGTTCTTTTTTCTGTAACAGAAAAGTTGTTCTGCGAGGAGAACTTTACAGGAAGAAGAATATGAAAAGCGAGAAAACAAGGAAATATTTGAATGCATGGCTGACATTAAAATCTACCAGGTTGGTAGGCTGGACCCTAAGCTTTCCTTTTCTTCTCCTCTGCCGCTGACACTACTGTACTTTTCTTCTGCACAACTTCATCTGTTTACTTTGCATCATGTGAATGACACATCGTCCACCTGAAGTTTTTCTTGCCAAATTCAAAATGTTTTGCTACAGTGACTTAAGGCATTTAAAATGGCACCCGGTGTCCAATTATACCTTTTTTGTATTTAGGAAAGTTTAAATTAATTTCCTAATTTAATTAAAATAAAACTTTCAATTTTTTTGAATTTTCATGAAATTACAGTCATACATACCATTCAGTGGTATTATTATTCGTTCTAATAATACATATTTATAATAATTAAAGTACTTAATAACACGAGGAAAGAATAATTTAATGAAAGCTAGGAAACAATAGTGTTAAATTCCCTGGTTGTTTCCTAAAATTCATGAATTTCTTCATTGTAAACTTTTGAAATGTTCTCGCTAATTCATGAACGGAATCCAAATGTTTCCAAAAATATTTTTCAATTAACTTTACTTTGTTGGAAAGGTAGAATCGGACTGATACATCTAATGCCAGCCGGGATTTGAACCACGGACTCTCTGCTTTTCGTGCGATTGTTCTAACCAAGTGAACCACCACAGCAAGATCTCAAGTGGGACATTAAGATGCTTCAGTTTCGGTTAAAAAAAACAGAAACAAGTTTTTATTGCTATCACAGTTTTAAATCTGAATAATTTAAATAGAAATATGCTAATTAATGGAATACATTATGGGCAAATACTAACAATAGTTAGTGTTTTTTTTTTCAACAACTGAAGAGAGACCTAAGATTAACAGTATGAACTTTCTTTCCAGTTTATGATTAGACATGGAAAATTCAAATCGCGCTTTGACCATAATAACTCCGTGGCACGACAGCTCACAAGGAACCTTGGCTTACCACCCGGCCACTGCGTTCCCCATCTCTGTCCATGACAGACGTCATGGGTGGGGTACAGTATTGGAGGGTGAGACGTGGTCAGCGCCTCAATCCCTTCCGGCCGGTTAATGCGGTCCTCTTGACCTGGATCCGCTACTTCTCCATCAGGTAAAAATTAAGAACCGCCTCTGTGATATTGACAGACAGCAAATAATTGCACAATGCACAGAGAAGGTGTCATTAGAAGTACAGTCTGGGCTAAAATCGGAGTGGGGTATGGAGCAATACATCAAAACAGGTACCAAACTAATTAGAGAGGGGCTCGCGTGGATTAGACTAGGAGCATGGAGGAGCACAAAAATTTCTGACGAGAAAGGTACAAGAATCTGTCCCATTTGCGAGGAGGAAGAGTCGTAGACTCACATCCTGGGAAGATGTAGGGGTACGGAGGAATGGTGGGAAAAATATTTGCCGCGATTTTTTACCACTGCGAATGTAGGGCTAGAAGCATGTTGGGCGCTACTGGCAGGCACGGAAAATATGGACGGGCTAGGTAAATTTATACTTAAGGCAAGACAGCTGAGATCTGAGGAGGCTGCCAATAGAGTAGGGGAGGGAGGAGTAAGTCAACTAAACAAAAGTGAATACAATGCTCATAATATATATATATATATATATATATATATATATATATATATATTATGTCATACTTAGGTCAATGTTGTACTATGGTTTTATATATGGTGTATATATTTTGTGTATATATGTCTTTTAAGTGTAATTATCTATTATAAGAGGGTGCATTTATGAAGATGTACTTTGTGCTGTAAATTTAAATTGCTATATTTGAATATCTTTGTATTTTTATTTTCTCGGTTTCACTTTTAATTCTTTATTGTTGTTTAATATTGCTTTTGACTGTGTATTTCCTTTGTCTTTTTATTTTCATGTTTACTCCTTTAATTCTTTGCTGTTGCTGTCTTAACATTGCTTGTACTGTGTATTACAAAAGCACGTACGGTCTGTGGACCCGTGCGATTGATGAAATTCTATGTTATGATATTGCTATATCAATAAATACACTTATTCATTCAGCTCCTCCGTTGGCCCCCCCTAGGGACCTTACCAGGCTGAGTGCACCCCGGACCATGTCTCCCAGCGGTGGAAAATCTCCACGCCGGTACCACCGAATCGAACCCAGGTCTCCCGCTTGGTAAGCAGCTGCGCTACCACCGCGCTAAGGAGACGACCCGCGCTTTGATCGTTCTAAAATAATTAATTCAGATGAAGCATAATGTCTAAATTGTTGTCAAAACGGCGTGCACTTATTTCTTGACTGTGCGGATGGCGCACGAAAAATCGGCCCCCAGGACTAAACTGCTCATTGTCGCCCACTAATTGTCATCTATTTTTACGAAGCTGTTGCATTAAACTGAATTACTTTTTTTATTAATTTTATTTGTTTATTATCTAGTTATTGCGTGTTTATTTGTTGTAGTATGTGCTCCTGGCCGACTATAATTCGTGCGTATTGACGGATGAGCAGTCTCTACTCGGGGCTTCTTATATCTTAGATTCTGCGAAATATTTAGCAGCATTAAGGTGGGGAAAACAAAAACAAGAACTTATTTTAATGTCAATTAAAGTTTGAAATCTGTAGAATAAATTAATAGAACAAACGCCAAATTAACTGAATATATTTTTCAAGAATAATAACAACGACCAGCTCACAAATCAGTGTTTTTTCCAACTGAAGAGAGATCTAAAGTTAAGCAGTATGAAGATTCTTTCCAGGTAACATAGTTTATGATTGGACATGGAAAAGTCAAGCCGTACTTTGAAGGTTTTAAAACAATTCAAATTAAACGTTATGTTCCAGTCTAAATCTTTGTCAAAATCGCACGTATTTATATTTTGATTATCTAACATTGGTATAAGGAGATAAATTTATAATATCTTAGATATTGCCAAATATCCTTCACACCAGCTATAACCCAGATATTCAACAATGCTGATTTCATTTGTTTAATCAATCAAAGGCAGAGTCATTCTCTTTCTCTGGATGTACCTAGTTATAACCGGTGTTTTTGAAGTAAAAAACCACAACTTCCTTGTATCAGGTCACTCTATCCTATGTTGCGTCAGGGATTTTGCCCTTATTGAGAAATGAAAGACAGTTAAGCCGATGTCTCGCTCAAATATTTTGGTCCAATTTTCTTCAAACTACAAATTGAATATTGGGATATCGAATAATTTCATTGTATAAATTTCCGTCCTATATTTTGGTCCAATTCCAGTGTGCTACAACAGGATACAGCGGTTTCTAATTTTTGGTCCAGGCGTATGTAATTAACCAATGAGCGACCTGGTGGTAATGACGTAATAGTATGACAGCTGGCTCTGGATCTTCCTTCCCCCCACGTGATTGTTTGTGTGAAACTGCTGTACCTTGTAGACTTTGTCGTAAATAATAGGGTTATAGTAGCCGAGCTATGGTTAAATTACACATTTTTTTTGTGCCACAGAGATTTATGAAATAATGACTTGAGTATTTATAGCCCCTGCAAATGCACTTTATCGGATTCATTTGTTCCTAACCTTATTTTCTCAACAAAAATATAAAAACGTGGTATGGACTGCCCCATATTTGTGTTTTGGCAAGTGATTTTTGCCTCAACTAAGCACAGTAACTTTCCAAACAAATTTTCGTCCATTCTAAGAAAGTTAAAATAATTTACATAGTCAGAAACGATTTCATTTTGCAGCATATGTAGTGCACCTCTTCCCTGATCTGCATTCCCAAGTTCCAGCCATGGTCTAGTCCACCAAAACCTCTTTATTGATTTTTTTCTTTCTATTACAATGTGCTCTTGCAATGGATTCATAAACTAAGCTTGCGACAGCGAACGTAAATAATTGTGGATCACCAACATCCGCCATTTTGTATCATCTGTTCATGTGCATGCGAGAAATATACGGAACAATACACACTTCCATGGGGATGGAATGGAGAAATTGTACACAACGATCACGTTGTATAAACATTTTGGACCAAATTTTGACCGCGGGACAGCGGTTTTACCAAATGTGCTGTTCCAGTGAAGCACATGATACAGGAATCACGACAAAGTCGCTTATCGACAGTAATATGATTCTTAGAGTTCCAGAGAGCAGCAGAGCTCATTTCTAAAGTACAGTCACTGCGGTTGAACAAATATAAGCTTTATGCAGTTAAGACCAGAAGGATCCTAAATGAAGTTTAGGTATGGGAAGATATTTTGAAAAAGATTACACGAGTACAGGACATCAAGAAATACAACTACCTTCTCTGGAAGTTACAAGCCACATCTCTGAAGAAAAGGAGAAGGATTTGACTGAAATGATGCAGTACCTGACAAATGATAACCACTGACAATTTCACAAACGCAAAACCTTTATATTCTTTGCTGAGTCCTGAACTTTGGAACTCAGAGCCTCCCACTGAATTTCCACTTTCAGTAAACCTTTTATACTGTTACTGTATAATGTTTGTAAGCTGCTTTGGACACTAGAGGTTTGCTATGTTTAACTTTTAAACAGAACACGTTAACCCTGCGATTATTACCATTAATTGCCTAGTATAGTTTAAACTCACTTTCCTCAAATTCATGATTACGGCACTTAGAGCCATGTTTATTTCAAGTACTCAATTTGTAATTTTTGTAAAATGTAAATATAATAATATATTTTATACAAAATTATTAAGAAGAATTTTCTTTTAATTTCAAGGCAACTGATCCCACAAAAACTTGGCGGTGAAATAAATTCTCAAAATGTCTTCAATGGGTTGTGCGCGTATGAAATTCCCAACATGACAGCACTAGGTGAGAAAGTTAGTTGAAACTTCAAATATGTATAATTATAACTGGTAATTAGTGTAACTGGTAATATCAAACAAATGTGAAATTTTAATTGTAACTATATTTGTTGATTAAAGTAATGTATCTAGTTAACTTGAAACTCACAATATGTAAGAAGCCTTCTTCAATTTATGCAGATTTTATGCACTACAGTAGTTACATTTTTATGTAACTAAATTCCGGCTTGCTTGGTTATTTAACTAATAATAATGTTTTATTATATAAATTGATCGTTATAGTAATCAGGAGCCACGTGATGTGTTTTTAAAATTGAAATTTTGGAATAGATGTATTCACAGATATAACTATCACATCACGTTTTGATAACTCTAATTATTGTAGAATATTTATTACTTTTCCTACTCTCCAAAACTCTTGATTTTTCAAAATTTAATAATTTATTTCTCAGTTTAATAACCATGTTCTTGCACATTTATAGCAGCAGTTAATTATTAAGTGGGTCAAGTGGAAAAACTATATATTTTCTTAATGTTTAGAATTCATACTAATTTTCTTCGTAGTCGGCTTAACTTCCCCATACTTAAGACTGGCAACCCCCCTAGGTCTTATAAGCGGATGCCTAGGGCCCAGAAGCCAACGGCACGAAACCACAGAATAGACTGGAGTGGTCGGCTCGTAGCCAGGCGTGAGCGATAGGAAGTGTAGAATATGAAATGCAAGCGAAATGGATGAAAGCAAAGGTGATGAAGGAGCAATTGGTGGAATGAATTACGGGGGAAACCGGAGGACCCGAAGAAAACCCGCCCAGAGCCCACTTCGTCCACTGGGGATCGAACCCAGGCCACCTAGGTGTGAGACAAGTGGTCTCGACTCATATTATTTTACAATTAAAATTTAATTTTTAGTTTTCCAAATATTGTGATAAAATTTCACAGAAACATACCTTAATAAGCAGCTCCATGTTATGGCAGTTAATGTTCGTGAAGATTGCTTGAATTGCTGAGAAGTACTAGTTTAGGAAGCAAGTAACGGACAAGCGAATACGCCAGCTGTTAATCAGCATTGGGAAAGTCATAGTAGAATTTCACAACGAGAACAAATAAAACCCTTTACGTGTCATCTAAACACACTTAAAACGATATACCTACTTCTCCTACATAGAATGTGCACTTGCTTATGATATATTTGCTGGTAATCTGGCGCTGAAGTGGTTTCTCTATTAATAATGAAAAAGACAATGATTAGGCGAATGTTAAACCGGCATGAGAGGCCATCATGTAAACCGTACTTCGCCAAAATAATATTCCTACTCTACTAAATGTGTACATATGCATGACTTATGAGGAACATCATTTATCCAGTATAAACAACTCTCTAAAAGAACATTCCACCAGAAACGCCAATGAAATATACTTAACGCCTGCCAGAACAGCAAAAAAAAAAAAAAAAAAAAAAAAAAGTTAAGCAAATATAGCACTAGGGTGTATATATTATACAGGATGGACTCTAGACAAAATAAGATCGCGCAAACGAAATGCTTGTGCTAGTATTGGCAGAGAGATGCTTTAACGAACACAGCAATCGTTTATTCACAGAGTTGGAAAACTCATTGTGGTAGAAGGGTATTACCCAAGGTACGATGTTTAAGAAATAATACTGTACAATACCCGTGCAGCGGTGATACTCTGTGCATCTGCCTTTCATCAATGTTTAATTGTCTACACCAGTAAAAGAACCCTGTACAAGAAAATGGTTTAAACAAAAGTTGTTTCTTTTTTGATAAAGGATAAGAGAAAAAAATGTTATTTCCCATTTGAATAACGTAACTTGATGCTCAAATGACCTTCCAAACTTTTTCCAATTAAAACACAACAAATAAAATTTACTTTCCGCCACTATATCAAGCAACTTTAATTCAAGACGTTTCTTTCTACAACGCTTTGCTTTGGAGATATTCTACAGCCTCAAGTTAAATGTTCCACTTTGTATATAAACATATACATACACATACCCTATCTAATTGTAAATAAGTAATATAAAAATTATAACCAAATAATTTTAGGGAAGATGTTAAAACAATTTTAAATCAGCAAGCCTTTTAAAATGTGCAAGATTTGTTTGAATAGTTCAGAAAGTAATCTATGTTATCATCAGAGCTGGGAAGTTCACCGTCCCGTCATATAGGTTGCGACCAACCATCTCGCCGAATCAAAACAAGTCTTGATAAGAACGCACGCTGGAGAGGTAAACAAACCTGTTGACAAGTAAACAGTACTGTTTCCATAGAACAAAAATGACTTAAGAGGCATTCGTAAAACCACACCTATTTAGACATACAAATAGTTACCAATGCAAGGCTAACTTTGATTGCCGTCTTTACATATGTATGTACATTATGAAAACATCCAAGCAATTACAACACGGATTGCAATATTTACCGATTGAATATGAAATAATATTCAAATAATAAAATTAATTTCTTATATATCTCCAGACACTTACTAGGTAAAAACGAAAGCAGGAATTAAACTAAATCGGTACTCATCTGCAGGCATATTACTCAAAACTATATGTAATTCTGAAGCCGTTCAAATGAAACCTCATTCTACGTTCCGATAAACAAGATTTGTAATGCGAAAAAGTTCGTTCCGCTTCGCATGACGTATCAGTATCACCAAGCAAATAGCATTTGTTGGATCTAAAAGTGCAGCTTGTATGCGGTACGTCACACTGAACCCTGCATTCTTTTCAATTACACTTTTCATTTTCATCTTTATTTTAGGTAGGATGTTCGTGAATTAGTAGATCCGTCTTGACGGTTCTTCTGCATGCCGCACAGATTCACTTCACCTCTATACCTCTGGGCTGTAACAGTGTGATAGCTGTGGTTAACCTTTTTAACTAATTTGCAACCAATAATATGTTTCTGTGAAGCTGTTTTCTGTTACAAGACACTTGGGCAGTTTGTGTACTAGAATTGCCATCGATATCTAAATAAGTACACTGCGAGAAAAGCCTACTATGCTTGTAAAACAAATTGATTTTGTTCACATTTGAGCAGAACAAAGATGTTACTCGAACGCCTTTCTTGCTACCCACGTTGTTCTGTGTCATGCGTGATAGCTGTTTTGCAGTAGTGGGTTGCACTCTACGTTGACCTTTGCTCGTGCAAGTAGCTCCGCATGGTGTTGCCAAACCTCTGCATGAGGAAATTGGTACAGACTCCTAGCTCTGGTTATCTTTATTGCATGCATTCGCTGTGTATAACTATATTCTTCTATTAATTTGTATTTTATATACGCAATTTCTTAGAAAATTATGATGGTGAACAGTGGTATACACTTATCATTCAGCAAGTTCTTTTATGGAGTAAGAATGAACGAAAATGATACCCTTATGTGTGTATAAAAATGGTACGATTTATTCTTATTCAGATGAGATTACAAAGCTATAGGGCATTTGAAAAGTACAGATACCAATATTGGTAACTTACATTGGCAACGCAGGAGGTGCACTCTCTAGATTAGTTGAAATTTATACGGAATAAAATAACAGAGCATGTTTGAATGATAGCGCCTTTTGACCGCGAACAACACCGTAGACTGGCAAAACAAGTACCACCATATTGTGATTTGTTTATAACTCCTCTTAAAGTTAAACACGCTATATTTCAGTGTTCAAAGTACAGTTATATGAGAAAACAGCATAACATTTCAAATAACATTGCATTAACACTTACAGACACAAAAAGTTTAATTCATGTATTAATCAATCTATATAATTCCAGTAATGAGCTGCACCCTGCATTGACAATCATATAACTGTAAATAACTTTATGAATTATAATTATTAACATGTTATGCCTAATTTACATTCAATTATCACTATTTGCTGTGATATAACTTTAACATTGCTATATTATTTGTACATGAACCAATGTTTCTATGTACCAATAAGCATTAAATGTATATTTTAATCCCTGTGTGCACATTGTGTTTCACTTATACTGTTCTAATTTTTTATTGTATACTGGACGTAAGACTCTAAGACTTTCAATGTGGTTGCTATAAGACTTAGGAGCTCTGAGACCTAAAATAATAAATTAAAAACAAACTTCAGTGTAACCCAAACTTCTAATATTTTAAAATAAACCAAGCCCAATTTTACACTCGAAAGCCCCATTCGTTGCTATCAAATGTCAATATGCAATTCTTATGAAAACAAGAAATTAACAGTTAATGGCTTTTACATTGTATTTGCCAAAGTCACCCTCATAATAGCCAATTTGACATACGAGGTTCATCCAGAAAGCAATGAACGATTTGGCATGACTAAATAATAACGAAACATATAAACACAAAGCTTTATTTACAAAAGTACAGTACCTTACTCTATTTCTCAACGTTATCTCCATTCTGTCAAGACATTTACTGTTACGTGTTATCACTTTGTAATGCTGATGTTATACTTTTCTACCGCCAAAGAACTTCCTTTTTACGGATGCACAAAATGTTCGGCCAATCGTATTTTATAGGTAAGTGTATGATGATATTGCAATGAACGACTCTTCAGTGAGGAAATGACACATCATTTACGAGTAATCAAGGAAGAACCAGTGTGCCCGACAAAGACCAGAGAGGAAGTTCATCAATCGTTGTAAAGTCATTGAGGGTAATTTAATGTTGATGAAAGAGTTCAGAAAAACCGGTATTTCACTTTGGTCACCAAACATGACTTTTTAGGTGGAAAAGTTTTCACAAGCGGTGAAAACCTCAACATCTTGGCTCAGATCTTTAGCGGTGGAAGAGTGTAACATAGGCGTTGAAACATCTGTACCACGTGACAATAAATACCTTGATAGTAATAGCGATTACGTTAAGAAATAGAGTAACGTACTGTAACTTTGTAATTTAGGTTTTGTGTTCATATCTTTCGCTCATATTTAGTTATGCCAGAACTTTTGTTACTTTTTGGATCGCCCTCTTATTTTAGGAGGTATTTGAGAGGATGTACCACTAATTCTTCCTATTTCCGGATATATTTATAGCTTCAAACATCGAGCCTAATTCAGTACAACATTATTTTATAGCAGTGGAAATGTTGAGTTGAGGAAGGTAATCTATTACCTAACACCGCTATATAATTAACTACGGGGCCTACTTTGATTCATGGCTCAGTGCGAAAGCTTTCGGGAGAGAATAGGGTTTCCCCCTCGTTGATACCCTCTACTGAAAGAGATTTATATCCATGGAAATATTTTATTAACGCGCAAATATAACTAATGTGTAGCTGATAAATTCTAGTAAACTTCATTTCAGCTGCAATAATAATCTACTCTACACTCAAGCAGGGATTGTGGTGTACACAAATTTCACACTAATACAGAAAACATATACCTATATATATATATATATATATATATATATATATATATATATATATATTACTTGACTATGCTTCAATTTTAATTAACATGGAATATCCCCAAAGACGGCTTTTGATCGTCCCAAAAAACTTAAATCGAGTTGTGGCTCTAAAGAAATGGCTGCAATATTTTGTCACATTTCCCGTGACACCTATACACTTATTGAAAACAAGTTACCTGTAGAAGCAAACTAAATTACGTATCTTCTTAGTTGGCTTGCTCTCCCCGTATTTAGAACTAACACTCCTCTAGGACCTACAACCGGATTTCTAGGGGACAGAAACACGTTGGGGAACCAATGACACGAAGCCACAGAATTGAGAACCTCGAACGAATGGTCGGCCCGTAGTCAGGCATGAGCGTGAGGAAGTGGAAAATAAGAAATGCAAGCGACATGTATGATAGGAGAGGCGATAGAGCAATTGATAGAATGAGTGGCGGGGGAAACCAGAGGATCGGGAGAAAACCCACCCAGACGCCGCTTCGTCCACCACAAACCCTGTATGCGGGCGCTTGAGATCGAACCCGGGCCGCCTAGATGGGAGGCAAGCAATCTACCCACTCGGCCGCGGCGCGGCCAAATTACATATTCTAAACACGATAATTAAACCTGTTATGCTGTATGGGTTTGGAAACTGGGTGATGACACAAGACATAAAATTAGAGTTGTAATTATGGGAAAAGATGATATTCACGATAATTTACGGACCGATAGAGCACAAAAAGGAGTGGAGACTACGCACAAATATGGCATTAAATCTGATATTTTAGATACCTTATATAGTCGCACAGGTTAAATTTAAACATTTCCAGCCCGATTTATTTTCGATTTAAATTGTTTTTTGAAAACTGATGCCGTTGGATGCATATCTGCTTTAAAAATCTGCTCTAACCTGATCCTTTATTGGTAGCTTAGTTGTCTAAACTTCTATAACAATGAACACCGCTGATGAAGATTTCAATGTCACAGGTTAACCTAGGCTGGAATCCTCACCTAAAAACTACTGTGATAAAGGAAGGGATGGGCCCGGGTGAAATAAATGTTGACTGAATTAGTTAAGTGTTGTTCGGAACTCAGTAGCATTGACTGCAACACAGTTCTGTATTTATTAGACAAAAGGTGTCTTTGAAGGGTTTATTTTAGCTTTTGTTTGTTCTGAGCCATGTTAAACTCAATAAATTTTAAGAAAATACCTAAATATACATAATGAAGGTGGAGAATTATTGAACGTTATCCTTTACTCATCTGAAACAACAAATACAGATGAAGCTTCCATATGGCATCGGTTAAAAGAACTGAATGCGTTGGGCATGTGTTTGCGATGGATGGTTGCAGATCTGTTAAAAAGATCCTTGAAAGTAAATCCGAAGGGAGAGAAAGGGGAAGGCCAAGATTAAGATGGCTGGATTGTGTAGAGAGCGACTTGGATAACATGGGGATTAGAAGACGGAGGAGAAAGGCAGAAACTGGAGAAGAATGGGCTGCCATCATAATGGAGGTGATAACTAAACCTGGAAGGCTTATGCTAGCACAGCTGTCTGGATATAAGCACATTTCATATTCTATAAATATATCTTTTAATAAATCCATATTTACATTGTGTCAACATTCAGGTACATTGGCTACACAACAGTTTTCGGAGGAGCTTTTTCTCTCTGTTTGTAAATGTTGTAAACCACATTTTAGTACTTCTTCCAAACAAAGGGATCATTGAAGTTTAGCTTGATAAAAGCTTCAGCTTCGCTTTGTGGCGTACGGCTCAAGTTAAGCTACGCTTTACGGCTTAAGGCATTCTTTCGCTAGGTATTGGTTGGGCACACCTTTTGAACGTCGTCCTTGTGGTAGCGAATACTTCTGGTGCTCGTGGTGGCTACTGCATTCGTCGAGCACTAGATGATGTCGTATCTCGGCGTCACGCATCCCGTGGACGAAGGAGTTGGCAGCTTCCTGATACACGTAACTAGATGGTAGGTTCACCAGATATTCAGCCATTAGGGAAATTCCCCTAGCTGTTACAGCCTCCATTTAACCCTACATTGCATGAATTATTTTGTTACATATGTCGGTCTTCCTCTGATTCGCAAACCGGTATTTATGTCCCTTTCACCGGCATCACAACTGAAGCGACTTGAATAGCCGTGAACGTTAGTGCGATACGAAGTGGACTGGCCATCCATTCAAAGCGAACGTGGCGAGTTCGAGTCACAGCGTCTGCAGTCAAATATGTCTGTGGAAAAGGATGGGAAGGGGCCAAGTAAAATAATCGGTGCGATGGTACGCTTGAATGCTCCAGGGTAACATTTGACTGCGGTTGCATAGATTTTGCACTTTATTAGTTTAAAAAAACAAACAAAAACTACTACAGTTTTATTGCAAAAATATTAACATGTTTACCATGTATAACAGCTATAAATAGCAAAATTTTATTATTGAAGGTTAGTGTGAAACGAAATTAGAAAAGAAGCGCAGTAAAAGTACTAAAATCTCTGATTAATCATCTTTGTTGCCAGATGACAACACCATGCAATGTAGGGTTAAGCTGACTACTGTTGGCTGCAGCCAAGCGATGGTTACAGAACTGGTTCTCGAGAGCCAGAACTCTCCGGTCATGACCTATGTCGGGGTCTCATTAGGTATTTCCGCCACCCTCCCTGGAGGCTTGCTATCAGTTGTGCGGCTTCTTCCTCTGCTGACCATCGGTTGTGGGTGGCGACGGCGGCGAACTGGCGGCGAAAAAGTTTAAAGGTAAGTGCTCCGTCCTACCTAGGTGGCTTGACGCGTGCAAATGTTTCGCGCCCTGTTGTCTTACCTTCACGTCCTTCAGCCTTTCGTCAAACAACTTCATCATGTTTTAAGTTCTTTGATGCAGCTTTCGATTCTTCCCTCCGGGGTATTGACGTGTTCCTCAACGTCTTCCTGGGCATTGACGTGTTCTCCGACGTTTTCCAGGGCATTGACGTGTTCCCCGTCGTCTTCCAGGGCATTCACGTGCTCACAGAAGTGTTCCAGGGCATTCACGTGCTCCCAGAAGTATTCCAGGAAATTCACGTGCTTCCAGAAGTATTCCAGGGCATTGACGTATTCTCCTACGTCTCCCTACGTATTCCAGGACATTGACCTGTTCCACTACGTCTTCCAGGGTATTGACATGTCCCCTACGTCTTCCAGGGTATTGATGCTCCCGTACGTCTTCCATTATATTAATGTGCTCCCCTATGTATTCCAGGGCATTGACCTGTCCCCCTACGTCTTCCAGGGCATTGACGTGCACCCCGACGTCTTCCAGGGCATTGACGTGCACCCCAACGTCTTCCAGGGTATTGACGCGCACCCCACCGTCTTCCAGGGTATTGATGCTCCCCTACGTCTTCCAGAGCATTGACGTGCACCCCTACGTTTTCCAGGGTATTGATGTGCACCCCAACGTCCTCCAGGTTATTGACGTGCATCCCAACGTCTACCAGGGTATTGATGCTCCCCTACGTCTTCCAGGGCATTGACGTGCTCCCCTACGTCTTCCAGCATAATGACGTGTTTCCCGACGTCTTCCAGGCTTTAAGTCCTTGGTCATGGTCTTTAAGTTTTCCTCCTTCAGTTTTCCACCAAGTTGTTTCATGCCGTCCATTTGTTAGTCGATTTTGTTGGATAGCTCAGTCTACAGGTTCTCCATTGCCGACTCCGTTTCGTATTTCATTTCTATCTTCATTTCTATGATTTTGGCAGGTGGAGTTTTCATCATCTTCCCCATCGTGGTGTTAAACACCACTTCTGACACCAGTTTAAAATCTGCTTTATTACTCCCAAAACTGATTAAAATAGTCTTTATTTCGCTGCTTTCACAACAAATCTGGAGTACAATTTTCTCTGGACGCTCAGGCAGTTAACTGCTCTGTCTCGCAATTGTGCGCTCGGACTCCGTTGTCGAAAACTCGACATGCAGCTCCAGCTTTACTTTCTCCAGTCCGTGTGTACGGTGTACATAGTGGATAGAGAAGCTATTGTATTCCTCCCAAAAATTCGGTGTCGAGATTTCATCGGAAATATATGTTTTGAGCTCCCCTGAGTTCGAAAGAGGCATTTTTAGAAAAAGGCTCCTGTGTTTGTGAGGTCTGTGTGTGTATGTGAGACTGTGGACAGCATAGGTCAAAAGCGACAAGACCTGTCCCCACTACAAACTACCCTTTATATGAAAAACCATTCGAAAATTTCAATTTTTTTTCCAAAAATGGCTAACCTTGTATTAAATACATTTACATCCCAAATAAGATGTATATTTTGAATTTTCTTGAAATAGCCTGCTTATTACAATAAACATAATAAATAATAAACACAATAATAATAAATAATAATACATGTGATAACAATAATAATTATGATAATGACAATAATACATATGATAATAACAATAATACATATGATAATGACAATAATACATATGATAATAACAATAATACATATGATAATGACAATAATACATATGATAATAACAATAATACATATGATAATAACAATAATACATATGATAATGACAATAATACACATTATAATAACAATAATACATATGATAATAACAATAATACATATGATAATGACAATAATACATATGATAATGACAATAATACATATGATAATGACAATAATACATATGATAATAACAATAATACATATGATAATGACAATAATACATATGATAAAAACAATAATACATATGATAATGACAATAATACATATGATAATGACAATAATACATATGATAATAACAATAATACATATGATAATAACAATAATACATATGATAATAACAATAATATATATGATAATAACAATAATATATATGATAACAATAATATATATGATAATAACAATAATATATATGATAATAACAATACTATATATGATAATAACAATAATACATATGATAACAATAATATATATGATAATAACAATAATATATATATGATAATAACAATACTATATATGATAATAACAATAATATATATGATAATAACAATAATATATATGATAATAACAATAATATATATGATAATAACAATAATAATAATGATAATAATAATAATAATAATGATAATAATAATAATAATAATAATAATAATAATAATAATAATAATAATAATAATAATAATAATAATAATAATAATGTAAGTATAATAAGTACAATAAGAATAATGTAAGAAAAAAATAAAGTTGTAAAATATTCTAAAACTATGGGTACAACCAATAGGGTACTAGAATCTTCCCCAGCTAAAAAAAAGCCTGATATGTTCCATTCACATGTCTTTCGTAATCGCTTCTATAAACAAACTTCTTTCAAAAAATTAACTATTCTTATTTCTAATCCAGGCTAATCCAGTTAAGTATTGACAGAATGGTCATGTAAGTATAAGTCAAACCAAAGGAATATGTTATGTTAAAACGATAGTAAAACGTTTTAAAATTGAAATTCGTTTTTTTGAATGGCCAGGAGCGAAATAGAAGAAACACAGACGATGAAAGAAACAATTATTTTAAAACTGAAACCAATAACAAGGAATATCCCGGAAACGGTTAACCCTAGAAAAATTGTATACCACAGACATTCTGCCATTTAATGAGATCTACATTTTTGTGTTTCCTACGACTTACGAGTTATACGATGTCTTCAAGAATCAGAGAACGTTAGAGGCCATCTCATGTAGGAAATTGAAGATCAAAATCGTTACAGCTATTTTTGGGGAAATTAAATATTTGGAAACATTTTCCACGTAAAGGGTAGCTTGGGGTGAGGGTTTTGTTGAAAATCTTCGTGAGGATCCTTGGGAGATGCTACAGTTAAGTATCCAATATGGAATATGACAGGCTTTTTCTGTTTGAGTTTTACTGCCCACGACCACGCACACCAACCTGTTTCAAAAATGCCTTTTTCTGGAATCAGGGAGTTTCAAAGCACATTACTGGTGAAATCTCGGTATCAAATTTTGGGCGGAATATAACACCTTATCTACTTTCGCTGTACTTCACACATACGTGCTACAGAATGTAAAATACAAGGATGCATCTATAAAAACACTTGTAAGGCAATTGTTGTGTTACGGAGGAGGGGTTCTAAGACGAGGCGATGAGAGCAGAATAACAGCTTTATGGCAAGAACAGCAGGATATATAGAATGGTGCCATAAACGGAATGAAGATAAGACGGCGGACCACGGTTTGGATCCTGTTATACCCATACAAGAGCAACTGGACGAGTCATTTACAACGGATGAGCACACTGTTTCACTACCACCATCAGGGGAAGAGATTCCGAGACGTCCCAAGAAGCGTTGGGAACAAAAACTGTAAGCGGCTTTAAGGCCCAACAATTGTATGATGTTAAATAAAAAAAATACATAAGCTTTATTTATGAACGCTCGTTATCTTCTGTGGTCTTCAGCGCCTCATTCCATATTGGGCGTGAAACACCATTTAGTATTGCTCGGAGGACTCTTTATCAGACTTTTACGTGCCGTAAATCTATTTTTTTTCGTAGTCAGCTTACCCTCCCCTTGTGTAGGAATGACACCCCCCTAGGACTTGCAAATGGGTGCCTAGAGGTCAGAAGCCTGTCGGGGAGCCAGCGGCAAGAAACACAGAGTGAAGAACCTGGAATGAGTGGTCGGCCTGTAGCCAGGCATGAGCATGAGGAAGTGAATGATATGAAATGTAAGCGAAATAGATGATGAGAAATGTGATGAATATGGGGGAAATTGGAGGACCCGGAGAAAGCCCGTCCAGCCGCCGCTTCGTCCACCAAAAATCCCAGATGCGGCCGCTTGGGATCGAACCCAGGCCGCCTATATGGGAGGCGAGCGGTCTAACCACTCTTAAGTATTTTTACGCCAGAAAATGCCCATTGTCCTAAACCGGGTTTGAACGCGCGATTTTGGGAACCAAAAAGTAACATACTACCCCTAGACACTGTTAGGAAATTGAATCGAGGGGTAAAATTAAACTCTATCTCTAGAAAAGGGGGAAAAAACCAAAAACTGAATTGGGGTAAGGATGCATAATATATACTTCACTTAGGAAGAAAGGAAAAGTCAGGAATGGCATGGTTTAGGCTTGGAGGTAGGAGATCACAGAAAACGAGAGACAACTCTGGTACGAGAATCCGCCCATTCTGTGCTTTAGATAACACTGAGTACATATTTTAGCGGGAGAATCAGCGAACAATGAAACTAAAAGGAAAAATGTTCAAGTCCTAATTCAGGTCTTTCATATATTACGCAATTTTTAAATTGAGTGTTAAAATTTTGTTTTGAAGTTTACAGCACTGTATTTATTACTTTTGGTATGGTTTTCATTCTGAATACTTTATCGATATTATTATGATCTGAATTATTATTATTATTATTATTATTATTATTATTATTATTATTATTATTATTATCATTAATATTATTACTAATAATTTTATTACTAATATTGTTATTACTATTATTACTACTACTATCATCATCATAAATATTATTATTATCATCATGAATATTATTATCATCATGAATATTATTATTATTATTATTATTATTATTATTATCATTATCATAGATGTCATTATTATCATAGATATTATTATCATTACTATTATTATTATTATTATTATTATTATTATTATTATTATTATTATTATGTTGAAAACCCATTATAGAGCAAGCGAGTGCTATGCAGAAACTGTTCGTAAACATCACGAGATCTTCAGACGTAATAATGCTCCTACAGCATCAACAGCTCTGCGGTTGATAAAGAAATTGCAAAAAAAACCGGATCCATTGCAATCCCTCAATCTGTGATCTCACTTCGTGGAGACTTGGAATGGCTACCAAAATCTTGTGATCTTACTCCATGTGTCTTCCTTTTATGGGCCTTGTGAAGTCTAGGGTCTACGTGAACAGTTCTCCAACATCAGGAAGCGTGTCATCAACATCAACAGAGATGTCTGTGAAAAGGTCATCACTAAGTTAATAGATCGAGTAACTGCTTGCGGAGAAAGAGGAGGTGGACTTATGCCTGATATAAAATTCCAATATTTATTTCGATACATTTCTTACGTAGGTATTGCATTTTTAAAAGTTGCGTAATACATGAAAGACTCTACAGAAAGAGACTGGCATGTTGGGATCAACTGGTCGGCCAGAGAAACTGACAAAACATGAGCGATTTCCTGACTAAAGTGCGCGAAGCCAGGTCAATTTTGTTCACTACAGTCAATTTATCGTTGTTTTTCTCTTTATTTTTCTGTACTTTTCATTTTCGTTTCTTTTTTGTCATCTTTAACTTTTGCTGAAATAAGCATGCACGGTCAATGACCATATGTTAAGTGTTTGTGTAATTACTTTAGGAATTTGACGTCCCTCCACAGACACCCACCCGTCTACCCATCCCTCCATCCCTCCATCCGTCCGTCCGTTCGTCTATCCACCCACCCATATGTTTCTCTGCCTGTCTAAACGAATGTTTTGGGTTTTACAATATTACAGCTATCAGAGTTTATGAATACAAAAACTCTCAACATTCCTGCAGAAGAGCTCCATGAAGAATACTGTAGGCTTACATTAAATTAAGAAAATCTTCATTTAATTGGAGCAAACATTAACAAGCTATTTCCAATACAAAGTCATTAATGTCTAAAAAATGAAGTTGCTACCTAAAGGAAAATATTGTACACGTGCTTCTTTAACTTTGAGTATCTTCTGTATCAAATATTCCATCTCTAGCTTCAGTAATTTAAAGTAGAACTTTTTGTGCCTTATTTGCTCTTAAGTAAAATTCAAAACATATATGATTTATGCCAGCTATTACAAAAAATAACGGTTATACTTTTGACATGTTTCAAAATTCTATTAATTTTTTTCGTGTACATTCATTATTCCTATAAACATGCTCCACAAGACGAAATTTTACAGGTATTCACATAAAAATTGAGGATTTACACTATATGGGTTTTCAAAAAGAGCCGTAATATCAGATTGTTTATATTACCCTTAATTATTCCATAACAATATTACTTTTTATACTTTTTAGAACTCTTGACGTTTGAAAAGGCAATACTTTATATCTAAATTGAAGAATTATTTAAAAATATATGCAGACATGTTATTTATTGTGTTTTAAGAGGCGGTACAAAAAATCTTTTAAAACTTGGTAAATATGTATTGTGTGGAACATTACAAATGTGGAAAAATGCGGAAAGCGAAGTCTACAGTTGGGCGTGCAAATTAATAAGCATGTGCTTGTTCTGTTATAACGTAACAGACTTTGTCTCTGGAGACTCAGTTACACTTGGATCTTGTACTGGGGTGACTATTTATTGGGGTGAACTGTGGTGGAGTGAAGCCCGATTTCGCCGAAGGAATCCGGGTGTTTGTGTGTGATTGCTCGGAGAATCCGAACATGAAGTGTAGGTCTTCCGCCTTGACAAAAGCCCAGACGTAGACCTACTGATTGGGGTACTGCCTCCCGTTATGGAGGCGTCTGGTGTTGGCTGAAGGCTGTAGATCTCTAGTGCTGCACAACTTCTGGAGTATCTCCTTTTGGCTGTTGACATTTAGTTCGGCGACATTGTACACTACCAGCTGCTGATTATCAAGAACGGCGGTGTAACATTTGGAGATTTCGGCGTGGTTGTCGGCGAGTTTGTTGGTTGGCAGGTCCTCCAGGGCAGTTAATCATGTGGACAGTATCTCAGCATGGAGGTCCTGAATTGCTTCCACGATCCTGGCGTTGGCGTCTTATGTTTCCTGGAGGAGGGCGTAGATTATGCTCAGTTCCAGCAGGAGCTCAGACGTGTTCTGCGGAGGCTGCTCGGGTTGTTGCGGTTTGGTGTCTGTCTGCGTTGCCTGTGAAAGCAACTTCAGCACAGTTGTCGACGTCGATGTTCGGGTGGGTTGAAATGCCCGTTGCTGCCTGCTCTGCGGGTACAGGGGCACTGGGATTGCCCGGTGTAGTGGCCTCTGACTCCGCAGGAAGTACACAACCGCCGGCGTTGGCGAAGGTCGTGCCCAGTGCACTCGGCGGTTATGGTAGCGACACCACAACAGTGGCATCACGGCGATGAGGAGCAGGCCTCCTGGCTGTGATCATACTCACAGCAGCGTCCACAGGGTCGGTGGCGTTTCTGTCGGCTAACCTCGACAACCAGGCGTCGCCCTACCAAGGGGACCCTGACGCCAAGGGAGCTTCCAGTTCTACCCGGTCCAGTAGCTCCAGACGACTACTAGGGTTGTGGGTCCACGGTCGCTGTTGATTCGGGTGGCCCTCACACAAGAAGGCCACTGAGACCTCGCAGCGGCGATGCCATGTCGGGCCGAGAGGTCCTGAGGAACTCCACGAGCCACGACACTATACCGGGACGGCGGCGTGGAGCTCTGCGGAGGCGGTGAAAATGTTCCTCCTGCTGCCGGTGAAGCAGCGGCGGCAGATGGCGCTGGAGAAATAGATCGATGTTGAAGCGCTCTCTACCGGGGAAGCGGCAGGCGGTGGATAAGATGCTGTAGAGCATTCCCTACCGGCGGATGCCGGAGGAGCGGTTGCAGCTGTTGCAGCGTGACTGCGGTGATGCTTCCTCTTCAGCATCTCGAACCAAACGGCCCCTTATATATGTCCGGTAGCCCAGAGCGAAGATTCGAATTGTCGACGGTCCGAGAACCCGTAAAAACGAAAATTGAGGACTGAACTACGTGAACTGTAGGAAAGTGACAAAGGATTTTGTTTGTATGGCCATTGTGTTCATCACGTGCTACTGTTAAGAACGGATAATCGGGAAGGTAGTTGTGCCTAGCAGGGCAAGTTTACACGATCGGCGGCGGCTCGCGCGGTCACAGTCTGGCTGCTGGAACATTTCGGAGCCTTATTGTGCGGAAACCCCAGGAGGATAGGGTGGTATGAGAGTATTCGAAGAGCTACCGAAACTGACTGCGGGGAAAGATTTTTTTTTTTGTAGTGTTTAACGCCGACTTTAACTACTTGTGGTACCGCAGGTGGTAATGTGCGGGGAAAGAGCCACCTTGGTGGGTCCTTAGTATGGTCTAAACATTTCTTCATCTCAACGAAGGGAGCGCTAGGATCGCGCGACCTTGGTTTAAATGAACTCCTCTGGTATTGGAGACGGCTCCAATGCCACCCCGCAGTCGAGTGCTGTGTTCTCAAAGCGCGTTCACCGTCACGAAAGGGCGCCATCTCCACAATCTCGGTTATAACCCTGAAAGAGATCGATTGGATTAATAGGAGATAAAAAGAAGGCACAGGAACTTCGTGAGAATGAAAAAAGGCCCTAACATTCATTTGGTGACCCGGGAAAACCCCTTAAAAACTTTTGGGTTAGAGTGATCGGGCGCAGGATTCGGAGCAAAGATCTCGCGAATGCGAGTCCCTATCTAAACGCCTCAGCCACCAGTCTCAGTCAGATAATTAGTGCAAATGCAGCAAGTGGAACAACTACCCATTTTCTTAAAGTTTCGAATACATATTATTTTATTATGAAAAAATATTACTTTCCCTAGCACATATGCACATACAGAGTAAATAGAAGACAGGGAAGGTATTGTGTTCCACCCAAAAGTTCTATACCGAGATTTCATCGGAAAGAGATGTTTTAGGGTCCCCTGAATAAAAAAAAAACAGAAGAAAATGTATTTAGAAACAGCAGTGTATGTGGACAGCAGAACGAAGAGTTTGTTAAATATCAACCTGAATATTTAAGTTTAGTATGTTCCAAAGATGCTACACGAACATTTTTGGGAAAATCCTCCCCACGCCCAATTACCCTTAACATGGAACACTTTTTGAACGTTTTAATTTTCTCAAAAATGGATCTAACGATTTGTATTTAAATACCATATGTTTAAGATATTTTCTTCAGAAACAAAATATTCTTTGAAATATTTTCAATTTTAAAATATATAAACTTTTCTCAAACAGGAGGTCATCTTTCCTTTCTTCTCCCTTTTGTTTAGCTGCTGGCGTAGCAAAGAACAGAATTGCACATAGTGACCAGTATTTAAAAGATTTAACTATCGATTTAGCCTTGTGTATACCAGTATGGGCGATTAGCGTGACATTATTTTTCTTACACAAAAATGAAACTGCTGTATACTAAGACATGCACAAATGTGTCAGATGAATTGGTTTGTGTTTACCAATGACACAAGGTCTGTAATGACACATCCAATGATATTTTATTACATAATTGCAAATCTAAGCATCTTTTCATTGGAAATACTGCAACATATATTAAAATATGTATTGTAAATTGTGACATTATACACCTAAAAGTGTACATAATACAATAATCGTATTTTAGTTTTATATAATTACTAGTAGTAACTATTATGTCGATAACAATACAACTCTCATCTGGCATTTCATTATTGTTACATAATGAAATTATATTTATTTAAGCATTTTAACAGTAATGTCGATACTTTTTGTTTATGTGTGCATGCAAATAATGAGATGAATATGCCTTTATGAGCCCTATAACTATAGTACAGGCCCCAAACGCCAAATGATGCGATAATATGTCTATTCCGCTGTTTTTGTAACCCGTGCTTTTAGCACTAGGGTTTTGTACATTCTTTTTTTCGTGGTACCTATATAAATATAGACCGTGCTACTGAAAAGGTTAACAGGCGCTTTATGTTTGTTGATAAAAACCTTTCAGATAACGCACTGATTATTCTGGGAAGTCACCGACGTTTTGCAGTGCAGCAATGAGTGCGTCACTTCAGCCAACGAATGAGTGGACATCATAAATGACAGGAAGACGTTAACTACACATGAAGTAAAACAGAACGTGGCAACATCTTCGCTGTTTTCTCTCGTTCGTCTCATTCATGTGGTTTTCTTATGAACTTTCCAGGTGCAAGTGATGTTTACTGTGTATTTTTAAATATGTGGAGGCCTTGGGACGTATCTAGCTTTGATGCTAGAAATAATAGTAATATTCAATAATCTAGCTAGTGTTCCTTAAAAATGGGATTAGGATAGATAGTTGTTAGTGAAGTTGGGGTTCCGCTTTCACACGCTAATTAAGAGGCGCGTGATTATGGAATCAGCAAGGATTGTAACGTGCAGATGTCGGTACTTGAGTAGACTAAACTATTTGAGGCAGAAAGAATATCATATAATTTATTTAGATGTATCTATGTACGATACTGATGATGCAACATAAGGTAGGCATGACGGCAGTTGTTCTTGCTGCCCTTTCAGATCCTGTGTTACGTGGAGAAAGAATCATGATCTTGCATACAGGCTGTAGCCAAGGTTGTACTGGTTAGATATTATTAGCACTGTGTAGTACTCTCGTTGATTTTAATAAGAACCTTGCTAATGTTATTATTCACTTGGTATTCTAAGAAATAAATACCAAGGCGTGTAACGCGAGTTTACTGGGAGAAAACTGACAACGTTGCTTTCTGTGTCACTGAATGCCTGAAATATTATCGCAGCCTTTGATGCCGACATGTTAACCTTTTCAGTAGCACAATAGTATACATGTATATGCCCTAATAAGTTCTTTGTTCAGTGGCTTGCAGACCAAAACGAACCTATAGAATGCTATCTAATCTAATGACATTGCTGTGCAGCTAGTTTTGTAGTTAATGAGACAGAGGAAGAGGAATATCGTGATTTGATACAAGAGTGTTTTATTACAGAAAATTCATCCTGAATTTCAACTATACTTATATACAGCTTGCAATCTTGTGATACAGATGGACCTCTAAAGACTAGATGTTAGAAGAGAGCTATGAATAAATTATATTAACGCTACCATAAAGAATGAGTAACGATGGTGGAGCATAAAGGTTTTCATTCTCTTCCTTCTCCAAGCTACGAGTACGCAATATGTGTTGCAGCCTACAGATTGATTTTTCATATCGAGACATGCTGGCTTCAGAGATTTATTACGATCATCATCTAGAGGTTCTGCTTTCTATCTCACATATCTAGCAGAACTAGAGCTACATATTTCAGACACAACGTGTTAGTGAAGCGTCATTTAGCTTCTCAAGTCGAAGTCTACGGAAACTGGCACTTGGAAAGGTTACTAGTGCACGAGGAGAAATATAATCCATTCATCACTGCTACCCTTTTCTGTTTCATTCTTTACAACTATATTTATTAAAAGGAGTCAGCACCTGCTATTTGAATCACGAATTCAAAATCTGTTTACTTACATTTGTAATCTAATGGTGAAGCTCTATCGGAAATTTTCTGGTACGAGGGACGTTCAATAAGTCCTTAGACAATCCAAGAAATTACATTTATAGCACCAACAAAATGTTGTATTAAGTAACAATCGTCTCTTACTAGATGGCAGTTAAAGTTTCAGCTATATAAGTCACGTGGTTTCGTTGCTATAGGTGATTAAATCAACAATCTTATTCTTCTATATTCGGATATAAAAACGAGTTTCGTGTGGTGACTAACACTTCTATTTAAAAGGCTTAACGTCAAAAGAGATAAAAGCCGATTTGGATGAAGTTCACAGCACATCTGCTCCTACGTTTGCAACAATTTACAATTGGATAAAGAAATTTAAACGTGGCCGTACGTCTACAAATGATGAACATCGTTCCGGACGTCAAGTAGAAGCGATTTTCTCCGAAATTATTGACCAAAATTCACGACATGTTTTGAGTGATCGACGAATCAAAGTTCGCGAAATAGTAGAGGCCACAAATATATCACAAGGTACACTATTCTCAACTTTGCACCAAAAATTAAGTGACTAAAGTCTCGGCAAGGTGGATGTTACCTTTGCTGAATAAACGCAATGGTGTGATCGGTTCGTAAGCTGGTTTGGCACCTTGTCGTTGTAATTCTGACGAGTTTCTGCGTTGTTACATAACTGTGGATGAAACATGGATACGCTACTACACTTCAGGGACAAAAATACAGTCGAAACAGTGGGTTTATAAAGGCGACCCGGCTATGAAAAAGTAAAGGTGGTGAAATCTGCACGCGGAATCATCCACATTGGATACTTGCAGAAAGGAAGAAGGATAAATGGAGAGTATTATGCATCGTTATTTTATCGGTTGAATGGATAAATAAATAAAAATACGCTCTTACCGACCTAACTACCTAATGTTTATGTTTTTGCCAAGTTTCTTGCGATAAAAGAAAATTTAAATTTTTGGCTAATATTTTCATCCTAGGTTCACAATATATCTACCTTTTGAAATTTCTGGTGGCTTCTTTGTGTCTCATTTGGTTTTGGCTCCAAAGACTTTAAGGTTATGAATATGTCCTTTTTTTCTACAAAAAATATAATTCCTTTGTTTGAAAATTGAAAACATATATACATTTGACAGTAAAACCTAGCACAATTCTTATTCATTGTACATCTGTGAACATGTACCGCAAGGAGCATTTTACAGGAAGGAAGATGTTGAAAATATAAACAGCGAGAAAATAAGGTAGGGATTGAATGCATGGCTCACATTAAAATTCACTAAGTTGCTAAGTTGAACCCTCAGGGATCCTTCTCCTTTCCTCTGCTACTGCCTTTTCTGTCACTTTCTTCTTACATTGCTGTATTTCTTCTGCACAACTTCGGTTTTTCCTTTGCATGATGCGACTGAGATATCGCACTGAAATTTTCTTTCTGAGTGCAGTACAGTGTCACCTCTGATGCTTTGCTGTAGCACCAATAGCTTAAGGCATTTAAAAATAGAGCATATTGACATTTTTTATATTCAGGGATGCTTAAAACATTTTATGCAATTAAAATAACAAAGTAGTTTTTTTTGTGATTTTTATTGAAATTTCAGTCATTTATTTATCCTTAAGGGTACACATTGATGTTGGAATTAGTATAATCCCAATAAGACGTATTAATCATTTAATTGATAAATTTACAATATTTTATGAAATTTTGACTGTCTTCCAGTTTTATATTATTATTCCAAATTATAGAATTCTTTTTGATAGAGTTTAATGCCCGGTTTTACTACTACGCACCGCAGGCAAAAACATTTAACAGGATTATTCTTAGAAATGCTTATTGAGCGATTTTGGTAAAATGAATATTTTTGGATATTTTTAAGTATTTAATATACTGTAAAGTACCTAGATATTTTCAATGTTTCGTTCTCGTAGGGTGGATTTAACACATATTTTGGACGCCATTTTAAAATTTTGATCTGCTTAAATGGCTGTCTATCGCAAACTTTAAAGTCATTTTTCTCAGGTTCAGTTTTTTCCATTATTTCCCGTTACTCAACATGTATCTTCTCCCCCCAAAAATGCTGCTACAAGTTTGAAAAAAATTCTCCAACATGCAACAGAATACCCTGATTAGCGTACAGAAATGATTACTTTTCGTACGGCGCAAAAATATCTATTTCTCAAAAGCTAACAATCTATTTCTCTAAATTAGTGCATTATTTCGAAAATGTATATGACCATGTTATGTAATGTACTCTTAAGTAACAGTATACATATTATAAAACAAATGAATAAAATTTGCATCTATTGGAGCATTTAGAGCATGGAAACATGTTGGGAAAATTTTTGCAAGAAAAAAAAAAAAACTAAAGCTAAGGAATGCCTGTTAATAAGCATGCTTCTATCTATTTGTAAAGCATTTTCCCCATTCGCGAGGATGAAGAGTTGTGGATCCATATCTTGGCAAGATATAGTGGTACGGAAGAATGGAGGGAAAAGTATTTACCGCGATCCTTTACCACCGCGAATGGAGAGTTAGAAGCATGTTGGACGCTACTGGCAGGCACGGAAGACACGGACGGGATAGGTAAATTTATACTTAAGGCGAGACAGCTGAGATCTGAGAAGGCTGATAATAAGGAAGAGGGGGGCGATAAGAAGAGTTAAATAGGGTGATTATACTGTTTTAATATGTTTTTTGTCATCCTTTTTTATCATTGTTTAGTTTAGGTGTTAGTATTGTGTGTATACATTTCACTTAAGTGTATTTGACTATTATAATAGGGTATATTAATAAATCGGAATATGGTTTATTGTGTTGTAAATTTTAGTTGCTATATTTGAATATCTTTGTCGTTTTATTTTCGTGTTTACACTTTTTGGTTTTTCTATTTTAATATTACTTACTCTTTTGTGTATTGCAAAAGCACGTGTGGTCTGTGGACCCGTGCGATTAATGAAGATCAATATATGCATAGTGGTATTTCAATAAATACACTTATTCAAAATTATGCCTATTTTTAGCTTCAGTTAATTGGTAGTTAAAGTGTGCCAACTGGAGAAGCGATATATTTTCTTAACGTTTAGAATTCATGCCATTTTATTATGAACAAATAATTCTTCAGAAATTTTGGTCAAATTTCACCTTAAGACTTCTTCCGGTGGAATAGTTACTATACTTTTACAATCGTTTTACTGTTTAAAGTCGCTGCGGAAGATAAGCAGTGATTGATGTTAATTTGGCAGTGAGAACCGCGACACTCGGGTAATCTAACTGTCCCTCGACTCAGGCCCATCCAGATGTAAAGTGACAACATTAGTGAGGGAATGGGCGTGTTTGTTGTGCAGAATTCGGATCGTCTGCACCGGAGTGATACGGCACGAATGCGAGAAAATTTGCGTGGGTGTGTGAAAGGGAACAAATGAGGATCGCTGCCTGTGAAGGTGGCCATGCACGGTGCAACGAGCTCGCTGTCTGTATTTACAGGATGGAGGCAGCAAATGCAAGATATGTATACAATGTGAGTGAGAAATGTTGGCAGAGATGAATATGGATGCCAGTATGCGCCACAGACTGAGACCACAAGCCGTGACGGTACACACCAGCAAGAAAAATGTGACAGGACTTTTTTTACATCTCTGTAACAAATTATTGTTAAAAAGCTTATGCTAATCGAGATAAACATTAATGTTTTCTTGTGAGTAGAAGGGAAATAATGGGATACACTAGGCTAAAGCGATACTCAAATCTTCTAACAGCTGGTTGCCATGTGGATGAAATCCGTTTATTTGATTGCCAGGAGTGTTCAACTGCACGAATAAAAGTATATGACATAAATTGTGTGATTTATCGAGATCTACATTTTTGTGTAGGAAGCTATTTTCTACCTCTTACGGTTTTTTGGTTAACCAAAATCCAACAAATTTCATCCAGAGTAAAGAGATCTTTTCAGGCTATTTCCAGAAAATTCAAGATATACATTTTATTTGTCATGTAAATATATTTAATCCAAATACCGTTATAACTATTTTAGAGAAACTCAACATTTTCGAATATTTTTCATGTAAAGGGTAGTTTGGTGTGGTGTGAGGAAATTTTCCTCAAAATATTTGTGTCACATTTGCTATTTTACGCACTCTTCGTTTTTGACTTATCGTATTCATAGACAAACTGACACACGGATCTTTTTCTAAAAACATAGTTTATGGATACAGAATCCCCATAAAACGTATACCTTCTGTGACATTTCGGTATTAAATTTTGGGTGGAATGCATTACCTTCTCTATACACTAATGTACATTGTAGGTATGTGGAGAGAAAGTAAGAAGAAGTTAGTGGTTTATCTTAATATACATAAACGTCAGTAAATGTGTATGTGTGTATGCATTACTTATACGTTTCCACACCGTTACAACCGATTCCGACCAACGTTGGCACAGATATCTTTTTACATAAGGCGAGAATTACTCTCCAGCTTAGAATTTAAAATTGTATGTGTGTATTTATTCTTCTGCATTGATGGCAGAGTTAAGTATACAAAATTCATTTACAATAATAATCTTACAGCTAATATTAGCAATACAACTTGATAATAGTGAATACAAATTGATGACACTAATACTACTAGGGTCGGCTAATAAGTCCCGGGCCTCACACAGATATGGCGCCACTAGGCCAGTTAGAGGTAGCATCGTATAGTTTAACTCTAGACCAGCTTGTATCCATAGTTACAGGTCAAAAGCTTCTTTAGTTTTCAAATGACAGCATTTTAAACAAGACACCTTTGGAGTTTTCACGAAAATGGAAGATTGGAAAAACGAGCAGCTTAACGCCTAAAGAAATCAAGAAGGAAATGGAAAATACATTGAAAGACTCTGCCCTTTCATATTCAATGATTAAAAGGTGGGTTGTAGAGTTTAAAATGGGACGTACGAGCACTAGTGATGAGCCTCGCTGTGGGCGCCCTGTAGAAGTCACAACTCCAGAGATCGTTGAACAAAAATCATCGTTTAGTACTGGAAGACCGCAGATTAAAGTTGTTTGAGATAGCAGAGGCTGTAAACATATCAAAAGATCGTGGAGGTAATATTTTAAGTAATATTTTGGACTTTCACAACGTCTATACAAGATGGGTGCCGTGTTTGTTGACACCTGATCAAAAGTTGCCAAGAAAATCTGTTTCTGTTAAGAATGTGGAGCTCTACCGTAAAAATATCAGTGAATTTTTGAGACGGCTTATTACCAAGGAAAAAACTTGGATACATCACTACACTCTATAAAGTCAATCACAGTCAAAACAGTGGATTGCGCCGGGTGAAACAACTCCAAGAAAGGAAAAGTCAATTTTTTGAGCCAACAAGTTTATGGCGAGTGTTTTCTGGGAAGCACAGGGAATTATTTTTATTGATTACTTGGAAAAAGGTAAAAGTATCACTGGAGATTACTGCGCAAGCTTACTGCAACGTTTGAGTGATGAGGTGAAAAGAAAAAGACCCTTGTTTCATCACGACAATGCTCCGGCCCAACGTTCAGTCATTACAATGGTAAAAATGTGCGAATTAAATTTCGAATTGCTTGAACATCCACCCTATTTACTAGATCTAGCATCCAGTGACTACCACCTGTTCCCAAACCTTGATAAATTGCACTACAGAGATGTTTAATTAAATTAGAAGACCGATATGACAAATGCATTAGCCTTTTCGGAGATTATAGTGACAAATAAGGCAAAAAAAAAAATAAATTAAATGCTGTTTTAATTGAGAGGCCCGGGACTTATCAGACAACCCTCGTATATACAGCTGATTCAAAAATACTTTTACAAAGTTTGGGACAGGTTCCTTACATCCAAACAACAAAAAATGTCAAAATAAACACATGTCCCGAAATCCTTTATTCTCGATTTATTGGGGTTCAAAATGCTATTAATCAAGATATTTTAAAATTCACATTTCTCTATTGTTGACGTTGTCAGCTCGTTAGGAGGCGTCCCACACAAACACCACCTTTAGAAAATGATCCAAAAGTGCTTTTGCTTCTAGACACGCATGCCCTCGTCAAATACTCCAAGTCAGTGTCGTATGATTTTGCAGGCTTAGAGAACGCGTATATTAAAAGCTTCTTCATATGGGATGTCTGCTGCACAAACCAATAGTTTGAGGTTCCCCCATAAACTAAAGCTGCAACAGATTGAGTTCGGGGGAACCTGCAGGCCATGGAACTGGTCTCCCTCTACCTATCCATATGTCATGCTAGATACCAGCCAGTGTATATCAAACGGTGAGACTAAAATGTGCTAGAGCATCATGCTTAAACCACATGTTTTTTCTTATTTGCAGATGCACAATGTTTAATAAACCTGGTAGAGTGTTCTGAATAAAGTCCCTGCGGACAGCACTTGTAAGGCGTGCTGGGGGAATGTATTACACATCTGATAAATGACAAATGTTAACAAGTAGCCATGACAACACAAAGCCAGCTCCGCGGGGTAAAAAAGTTATTAGGTTGGACCCAAAAACCGTTGAAGGTGATTTTCAGAAATAAATTGATAACGTGAAAAGGAAGCGTTTTAGGGCAAATGTTTATATGGACATATCTTCTTATTTCGATGTCGGAAATGGACTTCTAAACGCTGTAAAAGTATTCTTGAATCATTCTGTATACATGGCTTTTTAAAAGTGCCTCTCTACTTACTCAGTATAACAACACTTATATTAATTACCAGCATGTTATGACACCTCAACATTAATAGTTACACAGCAGGTTTAATATAATTTTTTACTTCACTATATTTACTTTAATTGACTATCTAATATTTATTCTTTCTAAAGTATACACCTAAACTACTTTAAGGTCAGAGGGCAGCTCTGAAAGGCTGCTACAGGTAATTCATTCCATTCTTCAATGGTCCTATTAACAAAAGAAAATTTTCCTTTGTCAGTTCTGTACATTTTACCCTTCATTATATAAATGGTCGTTTTGTGCGTAGTATGTCGGGTTTTTGTAACCTCTTTCTAACGTCCACGCATGCATTTAGACCAGCATAATCTTTAAATACTGTGACTAACCAATGTCCTTTACGCCTAATTTTTAGCGGCTACCATTTATTCTCTTCGTCTTTCGTAAGCCCAAAATCTCAACATCTCTTTATGAATTATGCAACCATTCTCTGATCTTTTCCAGCGAATTAATTTGATTAACCCTGTATGGATCGTCCCAGCATTCTACTCCATATCTCATAACTGGCCGCACTAAGGACTTGTAGGTAATTTCCCTGGACTTTGCACTCCCCTTTTTCAGTATTCTCATTACGAAGTGCAATATCTTCCACGCTTTCCTAGATGTACAATTTATCTGACAAGCACACTCCCAAAAATTTGTTCCCCGCCCATATGATAGCAATGAAGTACTTTTCCCTTGGTTCTACTAAAGACAATGGATTTACTTTTTCCAGCATTAATTGCCATTTTGTTCTCGACGGCCCAGCTAATTATTTAAGTCATCCTGAAGAGCGGTCTCATGTATGGTATCTCGAATCTTATTGTAAATAATACAATCGTCTGCGAACGATCTTATCTGGCATTTAATATTTATAGTTATATAATTAACAAAGATCGCATTTCACTGTATCCATTATCTAATGTTATGTGATGCCTGCAAAATTTCGCAAGACTGTATATCTATGTCAAAAACTATGCATATTATCAACTTTAACATTTCCAATATAATGAAAAAAATGTATATGTTCCTTTCACATGACTTTCTCTAGCTATTCTGCTACAAACAATTCTTACAAAGGAATATTCTTTCATTCATTTCATGCTAACCGAGATAAATTTTAGCTTCCTTGTAAGTGGAAGGAAAATAAATGAATACACTAGACTAAAGTGATAGTCAAACCCTATAAGAAGTAGTCGGATTTCTTTGCATTGCCAGGAGTAAAACAAAAGATACAGGATACGAATGTCAACTTCCCCTGTGAGAAACGTTTAAGTATTGCAAACTGTAACCAGTAACAAGGAATATCTCAGAAACGGTTAACTCTACAAAAAGAAATGCATATAACATTAATTGAGTTTTTAGTAAGGTCTGAATTTCTTCTGCAGTAGGTTTTTTTTTTTTTTTATATCTCCTACAGTTTACCAGTTATGCAAAAGTCATCCAAAATGAGACGAATTAAGGGGCTATTCCCTGAAATTCAGGATGTACATTTTATTTGTCATGTAAATATCTTTAATACACGATATTTTAATCAAAACTGTTAGCCATTCTTTCAGGAAATTAAAATTAACGAAAATGTTTCTACTTAAAGGGTAGTTGGGGTGGAGGATTTTCCTGTAGATCTTCCTATCCCATCTTTGGTAGATACTAAATTTAAATACTAAGTTTGATGTGTGTGTTTTTTTGAGTTATGCTGTACACAGAAACACACACACACACACACACACACACACAAAAGGACGTCTTTCTGTATATTTTTTGAGTGGTCCGGTGAAATCTTGGTGCCAAGTATTTTGTTGGAATACAGAACCTTCTCTATATACTATGTACATACGTGCTACAGAAAGTAATACTTACTTAGGACTTTATGCCCTCACAAAACAGTAACGCAAATGCGAGTTCATGTATTATTCATTGATCTCTTCCATAAATTGATATAACACTGTCAAATAATTAATTACAACAGATATTACGTTTACACAAGTGCAGAAGCGCTGTAGTCGCACGTTGGAAAAATTAGCAACATTTCGAACTGAACTGTATTATAGCTCTTCAACTTTAAAAGCCAGTATGGAGTTAAATGGGCTATCTCTGTCTCTATCTAACGTATAAATATTGCCATTAGCTTCGTCCTCGTGTAGTTGCAAAGTTGCTAACATGGTGTAAACATTCAGCTGTGTAATGTTCAGCACTGAACGTATTGTTCTATTTGGAACATTTTTCTCTATCAGATTGCACAATTAGAGCTGTGGGCACTAATTTCTTAAGAAAACGTGTATTTCTGTGAAGTTCCGATATATTCCCTTTCAATGCTTATCACGCAGTAACTAATAAACTAAGTGTCAGAATGCAATACTATTTTTTCTTACCTAGAATAAGATAGAGTACTCATACCTCACTGATTAAATTCCCCATATTCAGTAAACTGATCGTTACGATATTTTTAAATAAAAGATTTCTGGGAGATTCTATATGAACAGAGGTTTATGAAACACCCACTTGCTGTGCAATACGGCTGAGAGACTTCTTAGAGGAGCGTTCAAATGCAGCACCAATTTTGTCCAGTTTTTTCTCCCATAGAACTTAACGTTTTCACTTCTTTGATTTAGTGTTTCCATAGTTCTAAAGCTATTGACCGAACATCTCGTAGTGTCTCTACTCGGAACTAGGTAACCTGGAAATTGCTGCTGAAATTGTGCACACACCCGTCTATATGATTCAGTTTTTACGTATCTAGCGTACATAAAACTACAACATTTCAGCGTGAACTTGTTGGCAGGTATTTCCGTGGACTAATAACAGAATAACATTCCTAAAGAAATCATACACAATACAAGTACTGTTGAAACATTGCACAAGACGAAGACAAAGTGACTAAGAAAAAATCACTGAGGATAAACGTACCCTTCACACGGCCTCTGCCGCTTCTGCGCGGTGGCATAATACCGAGGTCGCTTCTGTCACGGCCGATACGCATACAGGAGTATTGTGGTCTTGGCATAAAACGAAGGTACGGTATTCCCCGCAGTATTTGCAGCTATATGTAGTCCTGCTGTTTAAGGCAAATAACAAAAGGTTCACTCTCGCTAATGTGAGTCAATGCCTTACTTATTAATTGCCTTTGGGATCTAGTAAATATTATATCCAACATAATTCTGAAGTCATAAGAAAGGAGTGAAGTACAATATGTTGCTGGAACCAAGTGTATTACGAGCCCTTCTGCCCTTTATGAACACCTCACTTATATAAGATAAACTAGCTCCATTGAAGCTCAACGTATCAATAAGTCACTAATGAAAATGACACTAAACGCCTAGGTTCATGGGGGTTTGCTTTTCACAAATCCCTCGGCTCTGTCCAGTAGGTGCTTACTTCGACTACGCTTTGCGGCTTGGGGCACTCAATCCTTGGCTACGTTTTGCAGCTTAGGGCTCTTCAATGGCAACACATGGATAGAAGAAGTGATGTCTTGGATGGATGCAAGTGATATCCGTACGAAGTTAGTATGAAAGGAAAAAAATTGACGAGTTCCATTCACATGACTTTCTCTACCTGTTGTGCAAACAAATTTCTTTTACAAGATTATTCTTCTATCTACTTCTTGCTAATCGAGATAAACATTAGCAATGGCCGCGCCGTGGCCGAGTGGTTAAACCACTCATCTCTTGCCATTCACCTGGAAGTTTGATTCCCCGTATGTGGGATTTCTTATAGACAAAGCGACTCAGGGGCGGGTTTTCTCAGAGTTCTTCGGTTTACTCCGCCATGGCATTCCACCGGTGCTCCATCTTCGTTCCATGTATCATCAGTGACATCACCTGCGCTGCCATAGTAGTAAAAGTCGACAATAATAATAATAATAATATAAAAAGTAATATGAATAATAATATAAACAATAATAGTAGTAATCATCATGATCATGATAACGATAATGATAATGATGATAATAATGATAATAATAATAATAATGATAATAATAATAATAATAATTTATTTGAGCCCCTAAGTAAAGAATACTGGCTAAGTAATTTTACATAAAACTTAAAATAAACATAGAATGGTAATAATCATATTAAGGAATCCTCCATTTAAAATACATATATTATAGATAATATTAAAACATTCCTGCATATTACAAAATGGGTTTTCTTTTAGTCTTGAACTTATATAAGTCTTAAAATGCTTTAAATTTATGCTCTTATCGCCCTCCGTGGTGTAGTGATTACCATGCTAACTTCATATACCCAAGGTCGCGGGTTCAAACCCGGCGGAGGACGATAGATTTTTTTCAGGCGTTTAAATCCTTAGTATGACTTTCTTCGAAAATGAAGTAAAGCCATTGGTCCCGTGTCCAGATTTAAGGCCTGTAAAAGAACCTCAAGCCTCATAGAATGGCCTCTGAGCAAAATTAAGCGGTCTTTCACGCCCAGTATAGAATGGGACGCCGAGAACCACAGCAGTTAAAGAGCGTCCATAAATAACACGCCATTTCATTTCATTTAATGTTCTTCCTCTCTCAGGAAACATAATGCCATTAAGTACATGAGAGTAGTGTATTTTACTAAATCCAGAAAATGCGGTATGGACATTGGAATTGTAGGTACCTTGTGTTATGAGTATGGAAGTTGCTTCTAAAATCATCTTTTCTTCAATAACATTAATATATCAAAAACATATAAATTGTTCACAGTTAAGATTCCTTCACTTATAAAGGCCTACAAGAGGCATAAGGCAAACTGCTTGTAATTATTCTCAATGCTTTTTTGTAATAATAATTAAAATAATAATAATAATGCATCTTTTAGCACACACTACATACCATACACTATAATGATACTTTCAAAGTAAGGCGAAGTAAGCCTGTTTTGTGTAATGCTTGGGAATCTTACATATTCGTTTCTTAATCAGCTTACCCTCTCCGTATTTGTAGGATTGACCCCCTCTAGGACTTACAAGCGGATGCCTAGTATTCAGAAGCCTGTCGGGGAGCCAAGGGCAGGAAACCACAGAGTGGAGAACCTGTTACGAGGGGTCGGCCCATAGCTAGGCATGAACATGAGGAAGTGGATGATATGAAATGCAATGATGTTGATGAAAGGAAAGGTGACGTCGCTTCGTCCACCACATTCGAAACCCACATGCGGGCGCTTGGGATCGAACCCGGGCCGTCTAGATGGGAGTCGAACGGTGTAACCACTCACCCACGCTGCCGTCATCTCATGTTAGCTTTTGGTCAAGATAAATGCCCAAGAGTGGTATTGGTTCTATAGATAAAGCATTGTTAAGATGGAGGTTGATAAAGTCCGGATTTATCGGCGATATGCAGCCCTTTATCTCCCGGCTTGAGGCTACGAACTAATATTGTTGGTCGCTCTGTTGACCTGCACCTCAATACTAAGAAAACGAAGAACACGTTTGTTGGCTTAATCTTCCCGCTGCTGTGAGGAACACTCATTCTACAAAATTAAAAGCACAACCAAAGAAAACAACAAAGAAAGCCCAAATCAATAAAATAAAGACAAGTGGGCATTATACACTATCAAAGCATTATTAAGCTTTAAAAGAATGGTATTATTGCTTATTTATTTGTAAGTAGGAGGTAAATAAGGGAATACACAGAGCCAAAGAGATAGTAAAGTATTTTAAAAGATGTCGCTTTACGATTCGGATTAAAATTAGCTTCTCTTGCATGGCCAGAAGTAAAACATGGACGACTTCTTATTGAGGAAAGTATAAACAGAACAAAAGAAAGAAGGAACACCTCCTGCTTGAGAAAACGATTAAGTGTTTCAGATTTGAAGCCAGTAACAGTAGAGTATAGCTCGGCAACTAAAATGTAAAGGACGCAAATTGTGTGTTTTGCTGGATCTGCATTTTTACTCTCTCTAGCCCGTATGCACAATGTACATGATGCATATAGAAGGTATTGTATTCCAAACAACTCGATGTCCATATGTTACCGGAAATATATGCTTTGAGGTCTATCTTAGAAGAATGTCAGTGTGTGTTCCTGTGGACAGCATAACTGAAAAACGAAAATACCGTTAAAGAGCAAACTTTATATTTATGTCTAGTATCTTCCTAAGATGCGACACGAAGATTTTCGAGAAAATACCCTACCCACAAACTACCATTTACATGGAGATTTTTTGAAAATGGTGTTTTTCTTATATATGTTTCTTACGATTTTGTTTAAAACATCATACATTCAAGATATTTACAGAAAAATAAAATGTATATTTTGAATTTTCTGGCAATAGCCTCTGAAGAGCTCTTTATTCTAGATGAGTTATCAGAATTTTGTATAACGGTTAAACCGTAAGATATAGACAAAAACCTACTGTATAAAAAATGTAGATCTCGTTAAAACACATAATTGTTATATTTCATAATTCACATATGTCATATATTTCTGAGATAAATCTTGATATTAATTTATATTTTAAACTAAAACTTTTCTCAAATGAAATATGACGTGTCATATCTCATGTGTATCTGTTTTACTGGAAGCCATTAAAAGCGAACACAACTTCAATTGTTTCAAATAGGACTAGCTTTTAAACGATTTGACTATCGATTTAGCCCGTATATTCCCTTATTTCCCCCCTACTTACCAAAAAGCAAATAATAAGACAATTTCTGCTAATGCTTATCTTGAATAGTATGCCATAGATAAAGGAATGATCTTGTGTAAGGAAAGTTGTTTATAACAAATAGAGAAAGTCATGTGAAGGGAACACATCAGGTGTTTTGTTCAGTAAGTTCTGGTCTATTTCTTACGGTTTAGTAGTTTTGTAAAAGTCATCCGGAATGAGGTGATCATCAGAGCCAGTTCAAAGTATACATTTAATTTTTCAAGTAAACTTGTTTAATGTACGGTATTTTAATCAAAATCATTAGAGTCAGTTTTGGGAAAACACAATTTTCGAAAATGTTTTCATGTAAAGGGTGGTTTGGGTTTGGGGGGTTTTTCTGAAAATCCTCCGATCGTATCCTTGCAATATACTAAGCTTAAATACCAAACTTGATATTTAACGAGCTTTTCGTATTTGAGCTATGCTGCACACAGTAACACACACACACACACACAAACACAATCCCTTTTCTACAAATCCTTTTGTATTCACAAGTTCTTAAAATCTATATTTCTGGTATAACCTATGTAAGGGCGCAGTCATAGTACATATTCCTCAGTAGAGAAGATAGAAAAGGCATTTGTTGCAGTATTCTGTATGTAGGTAATACCTTTACCTTTGTAAAGTATAATTTGATTGCTA
This sequence comes from Hymenopus coronatus, assembly GCA_030762935.1. Taxonomy (NCBI): domain Eukaryota; kingdom Metazoa; phylum Arthropoda; class Insecta; order Mantodea; family Hymenopodidae; genus Hymenopus; species Hymenopus coronatus. Next base: position 531,744,563 of record CM060900.1, on the reverse strand, counting down.
CCAGTAAATGTGTGAAAGACATCTTACAAGTAGTGTGCACCTTTAACTGTTTCCAGCACCAGAAATAATTGTTTTGAGCGTTTTACAAAGGTTTAATACTAGTGTATACGTCATTTTTCTTTTCCCAGTATTAATACATGAATTTGTTTTAAAAATTGTTTTCCGTAGGGAAGAATGCTGTTGAATTCAATATAAGACGTTACAGTTCTGTGCCACTGGTGACCTCGAGTTGTATTGACATTCACGTTTGGCCTACACCACCTAAAGAGGAAAGCCTCGCGTGACGTCACACTCTTTGAGCGTTGTGATATAGCACACGCATATTTTATTTGCATATATTGTGGGAATATGTTCATATTATTTGTTTTAAATTGTCTTCTGCTGTTAAATACATAATACCCCAGAAGTGTTGTAAATATTCCAAAGCAGGTGTGTTTGTTTTCCTTTTCTGAAGCTGAAAATTTTAAATCCTAATGGATTTGGGCTATTTACAGTAAGAATTGTGTTCCTATGGCCCGTTCGAGTTCAGGCTAGCGCTGACGGTGGTGTCGCTAGTGTTACTGATGTTTAAAGAATGTGGACTACTGAGGGAATCGCAGAGTTGTGCGGATCGAGTGCATGGCACAGTCCATCACGCAATGCTATAAACATTCCATTTATTAACACTAAACAATAGGCAATAGTTATCGGATTTATTATAACTCACTACTGTAATGTCAGCACTACTGTAATGGGGCATCGTACACGAAGAATGAACACGTTCGTTTAACACATCACTTTACTCAAACTCTTGTTTAATGCACACTGATTTTCCACAGCGCCTGTCCAGTGTATGACGTAACAGTTAGTGAGAGTGTTCACCACCGGTAACATGAGGAGGAACGGGTAGTACACATAACTCCAAGGTGTGAGTCATATGTTTTAATCCTTTTAACGTTTTTAGAAAACAGATTAGCAATTCCTACACATTAAATCATTAATTAAACTCTTAGAAAGTGCTGCAACAGGCCCACTACCAGTAGTCAATCAGTTCAGTGTTGTAGGTTTCTGAACAGCACTTGAGAGAACATGAAATTGAGAATAATGTAACTGGAGTGTTATTTATGGACGCTCTTTAACTGCGGTGGTTCTCAGCGTCCCATTCTAATTTGGGGCCGCTTAATTTTGCTCAGAGGCATCTCTATCAGGCTTGAGGTTCTTTTACGTTCCGTAAATCTACGACACGGGACCAACGGCTTTACTTCCCTACCGAAGGAAGCCATGATAAGGATTTTTACACCCGAAAAAATCCATCTTCCTCCGCTGGGTTTGAACCCGCAATCTTGGGTGTATGAAGTTAGCCTGGTAACCATTACACCACGGAGGGCGACATGAAATTGAGATTATTACTATTCACTTACATTTCAAAAATCTTGCAGGAGTTCAGTAACGCACCCTTGACCGCAAAGGATTAAATGGAATATGTTGTTTGCCGATTTCTTCCATACTTTCAGGTAAGAGGCATCACTGCTTTGAAGTTTAAGTTTCATTGTAACTAAGTAGGTTAGAAAAAAATGAAACATCATACCAGAGGTGTCAAGCGTAATGCGGTCCTGCATGCTACGGAGGTTCAAGGAATGCTATACCAAAATGTGAAATTATTTTACTAAGGTATTATTGCATATTTTATGCTGTAGCTCTGTATAATAAAATATTCCACATCTACAAAAGTGTTCTGCCTTCTTAGTACATTTTTATAGTGTTTAACGCCTGCTTTTACTACTTTGGCACCACAGATGATGACACTGATGATACATGAAATGAAGATATGCATCGGTGAAATGCGCTGACCAGGAGATTCCGGAGAAAACCACAAATCCCACATGCGGTCGCCTGGGATCGAATCCAGGCCACCTTGGTGAGAGGCGAGTGGTCTAACCTAACCAACCTAGTGAGTGGAGCAACCTTATTCCGAGAACTGCTGTATTCTATACGAAGGAATACAACTTATATACTACCCGTCCCACCTTACCGGTGGCGAACGTTCGCACTAGCTGTCAAATCATACACTGGACAGACGCTGTGGAAAATCAGTATGCATTAAAGGAGTGTTCCAATTCAGTGCAGTGTTAAACGAACATATTCGCTCATCGTGTACGATGCCCCATTACAGTAGTGCTGACATTACACTAGGCGAGTTAAAATAAATCCGATAACTGTTGCTATTGTCTAGTGTTGATGAAATAAATGGAACAAAAACATAAATGCCCAGTTGTTATAGCATTATAAGATGGACTGTGCCATGGGCTCGATCCCCACTACTCACTGCAAGGCCTAAGTAGTCTACATTCGCTGAGGAGTCGCCCTCCGTAGTGTAATGGTTACCATGCTAACTTCATATACCCAAGGTCGTGGGTTCAAACCCGGTGGAGGACGATGGATATTTTCGGGTGTAAAAATCCTTAGCATGGCTTCCTTCGGAAGGGAAGTAAAGCCTTTGGTCCCGTGTCGTAGATTTACGGCACGTAAAGGAACCAAAGCCTGATAGACCTCTGAGCAAAATTAAGCGGACTTCAAGCCCAGTATAGAATGGGACGCTGAGAACCATAGTAGTTAAAGGGCGTCCATAAATAACACGCCATTTACATTCGCTGAGGAACAGCAACACTAGCGACACCGCAATCAGAGGTAGCCTGTACTGGAGCGGGCTATAACAGCTGTTTCTTTATAATACACAGATAAATTGTCTATTCTTAAACAATAACTGTAATAATCTAATAGTGCATAACTGCGCTATATTCTCTTTAATGTATATTATTATGCTTGTAAATATTTCTTTTAGCATTCACGAACCTACAACGCATCTGCGGCCTATTTGCAGGAAGCAGAGAAATTAATAAAAACATTTGTGTATTGTCTCTTCGGCGGTGTTTTAGCTAGATGGATGGGGCGTCCTTCCAAGCAGGTAGAGGTCTAGCAACTGAAAGGAGGTAGTGTTCTCTTAGTCTGAAGTAAGCGAGGGGTAAAGGCGCGCGATAGAGTGTTAGAAGAAAGCACTGTTGCCAATAATATTTGTGTGTCCCTTGTGTACTATCTGATTCCTATTGACTTTGCAGACTCGTCATCCGACTCAGAGTAAAGTATTGCATCACTATTGACTGTTTTTCCAAGCGTGGAACGATTTCAGCATAGTGTACCCCTCCCAGTGGTAAAAATGATACTTGAGCGATAAGCCACCCCAACCCACTAGCTACAACAGCGCTGAACAGACAGTACGTTTCCTTTCCCAAAACCAATTCATGCTGAGAAGGTTTAGAAAACTATTTAGAGTGCTGTACTACTTAGAGGCGGTTATTGTACGATAGTAAATACATGAAAACACCCATGAACGTCGGTGAGCTAAACAGCGTCACTAGTGTTCCGTGTCACCATCTCTGCACTATATCTGTCTCTTCCCTGCCATACATTGACATCAGGAATACTCCTGTGCGAGACAAGAAGTAAGCTAAAGCATTAACTTTTACATACACCAATAGCTTTGTTGGACCCACTAAAAGTCCAATAGTGTGACTAAAGCATCGTATTGCAAGGCTTTCTCCTTAGGTGGTGTCGGTTTGGCACAGGGTGAAGTGGGTAGAAGTGCTCCATTTCTGCAGTTCTCCATGCCTGTTCTAAACAATCTCAGTTTGCCTAAGGAAATGCGTGTAATACTTGTGCAAGCGGTAGGGGCAGTGTTGGGGAAAACGTGGCGTTTACACACTTTTGCAGGGAAAATATAGGTAACGTGAACTCGACAAGTTGTTTTGCAGATAAGCATGAGAAGGGATCAATACGTGTACCGTTCAGTAATGCTGACATTGTTGTTGTAACACAATAATGCTTCGTATTTTATCATCTCGTGAGCGAGTCAATAGCGTGAGTATCCGTGTGTTTAAATGTACAGAATATATCTAATTCTATGAAGCTATCCCCTCTCCTCTGTGAAATATTTGAAAGCGTTTCAAATGTAGTTAGTGTCAAGAACATTTCGGTATTTTCTAAAAAATCTATTTTGAAAACAACAAAACTGTACCATGACATAGTAGTATCCTATTCAAGGTTTCAACACTTTGCAGTCTGAATATCAAATCAAATTGTCATACAAGGGATAGATAAAGAGTGGTGAGAACCATTTTTTTATCTCTGAAATACCTTATTGACAGAGGTGCTTACAGTTACACGCCTTACCATCTGCGCGTCTATTTCTGTTGATGTGCTGTATTGACCGCCCTAGAACATGGACCATGTCATCTAAGGTGTTGTACCGAATCCCTCGCAGTGGTGCTTTCTCTTTGGCAGAGAGGTCATACTGACAGGGACTCTTGGTGGTACAGCACCACGTGATGTAGTATTACCCCATCAATGAACATCACTTTCACAGCACGTGTAGCTCAAAATTTCTTTGGATGAGGAGAAGCCTCCATTCATTGACAGGCTGCCTACTACTGCATGCTTCTGCAACACCAGCTTTGTGCAGCTCTCAGGCGAAAGTGACGACATTTCATGGAACAGCAACCCATTGGCAATACAAGACGCCACTCCTCTTGCACCGCTGACAATGGGAGATTCTGGAACATCCACCGTACTCACCCGACATGGTTCCGTATGATTACAATCTCTTTGTCAAAGTGAAAGAACCACTGCGAGGGATCCGGTACAATACCAGAGATGACATTACCCATGCTATAGGGCGGTCAATACGGGATATCAACAGAATTAGACGCGCAGAAGGTGTACGACGCCTTCCGAACATTTGGCAAAGGGTTATAACTAAGAAATGGGGGCGGTTGTGTTGAAGATGTGTCACTATAAGTACCTCTGTCAATTAAGTCACTTCAGAGAAAAAATAGCTCTCATTACCTTTTATCCTGCCGTTGTATTTTATTTGTAATTTTTCTGCTATGCAGTTAACAAATTAAGATTTTCCGACTAGATCTGATTAATTTCTGGTGAATAGAATTCAATTTCTTTATTTTCTCTAGCACATACGTACAATATAAATGGTAGGTAGGGAAGGTATTGTATTCCAGTCAAAAATTCGACACCGAAATTTAACAATAAATACATGTTTTGGGGTCCCGAAATCCATAAAAGCATGTTTAGAAAAACTTCCGTATGTGTATGTTTGAAACAGCATTACTCAAAAACGAAAAGACGTTAAATACCAGAAACAGTATTTAATTTTAATATTTTCCAAGGAGACGACACGAAGATTTTCACGAAAATCACACCACCCCAAACAATTATTAGCATGGAACATTTTAAACATCTCGATTTTCTCCAAAATGCCTAACAATTTTGATAAAAAAAAAAACAACTGTATATCAAAGATGTTAATATAAAAATAAAATGTTTATCTTGAATTTCCTAGAAATAGCCTTTAAAGTTCTCTTCATTCTGAATGACTTTTACATAACTGGTAAACCGTAAGAGATAGATAAAACCTTACTGCTCTAAAATGTATATCTGGTAAAAACTCACGATTTATGCCTTATTCTCTCTTGAGTTGGAGCTGACCATTTTCAAGATATTCATTCATTGTCATTGGTTACAATTTTAAAACACTCATAATTTTTCTTAAATAGGGTTGTCCATGCTTGTTTTCTTTTAGTCCTGGCCATCCAAAGAGAAGAAAATTCTAATAGCAATCGTATAGCGGCAGCTTTTAAAATATTTGATTTTCGCTTCAGCTCAATATATTCCCTTGTTTCCCTTCTACCTATAAGGAAGAATGTAATAAGATAATTTATGCTAATTTTTTTCTCCATTAGCATGTTGTAGATAAAAAATGATATTTTGTTAGAATAACTTGTTTGCAGAACAAATAGAGAAATCCATGTTTATGGAACATGTTTTTTAATGCCTCTGTGCTAATAAAATTGTGTCAGTTGCGGAATCTGCTCCAATAATGTAGGAAGTAAACGACCAAAAGGTAAACTGCTATTACACGGAAATGCTGCTTGAAGTTAGCTTACATGTGGTTATTGAATATCCGCCATCAGGCAGAGTCAAACTTTCTGGAAATGCACCACTAGAGCTTCTCAAAACTCAATAGTGTAAAATAATCCGGTGCAGTAATACAGAGAAGCTGGATGGATAGAGGATGTTCTCAATTACTTGCAAAACGTTTGGCGCCATCTCCCCTAATTAGCATGCCACTGCTCACATACGTTCAAAATAATGCTCAAAACTTCTGAACCTTTTACATCACAGATACTCCCGCATATTGACGAGCGGGAAGTTATTACAGATTCTATCTAGTGCATAAATGGAAATTCTTAAGTTACGCATAACTCTTCACAATATAACGAGGGAATGGCTGAAATCTAAAGAATAGCTCTCATAGAATAATAATAATAATAATAATAATAATAATAATAATAATAATAATAGTAATAATAATAATAATAATAAATGTCATGTGCCCAAATAATTAGTACGGAGTAGGAGGAAAGAGAACAATATTAATATGACAGATTATTTGATAAAACGACATAAAATGACTTCTGTTATTTGACAAACATTATTATATGCGTAATAACCATATTATGTAAATTTAATTGTTTTCTCACACAAGCCGTATAAGACAGGGGTTGGATAAGTAGTGACAGACTGAAAAATTCAATGCTATAGTTGGGATATAGACCATGGATCTCCCGATGTCTAGCCGGTTGTTCTACCACAGCAACATACCGGCACAGCAGTAGTCACCCTCCGTGGTGTAATGGTTACGTAATGCTTCATATACTTAAGGTCGCGGGTTCAAATGCGGCGGAGGACGATGGATTTTTTCGGGTGTAAAAGTCCTTAGAGTGGCTTCCTTCGAAAGGGAAGTAAAGCCGTTGGTCCCATGTTGTAGATTTACGGTACGTAAAAGAACCTCAAGCCTGATAGAGAAGTCTCTGAGCAAAATTAAGTGGTGTTTCTCGCTCAATTTAGATTGGGACGCTGAGAACCACAGCAGTTGAAGAGCGTCCATAAACAACACGCCATTTACCATTTTTACCGGCACAGCATTAAACTCTTCAAACGACTCGCATGTTTCCCGGTAAACCAGAAGCTGATCTCAAATTATTTTGAGATGATATACCCCAACGACGACTTAAAATGTCGTAAATGCTTTAAGTCCCAGGATTCATAGCCTAGTCAATTAGTGTTAATTTATTTCTTTTTTCCACACAAGGCGTGTGTAGGACAGAAGTTGGATACGTAGAGTCAGACTGAAAAATGCAATGCCATTGCCGGGATTTGAACCACGGATTTCCTGGTCTGTTGCTCTACCACTGAGCTACCATGCCAACATGGCATTAAATTCCTCAACTGACTCAAATGTTTCCTGGTAAACCACCAAGTGATCTCAAATTTTCCTGAGATGACATACACCAAAGGCAACTTACAATGTCGTAAGTATTTTAGATCCCGGGCTTCATAGTATAGCCAACTATTATGGTCAGTTAAAGGCTAGAGACCGGGATATCCCTGGTTCAAATTCCGGCTATGGCATTGAATTTTTCAGCCTGACTCTACCTATCCAACTCCTGTCCTACACAGGGTTTGTGTGAAAAAAACAACAACATGAAATTAAAAGTATTTTCTTAAAGCTTAGAATTTATATTGTTTTATTATAAAAAATGGGAAATTATTTTTATAACAGCATTATATAAATTCTAAGCTTCAGAAAATATGTCGCTTTTCCCTCTTGGCGCACAGTAACTACCAATGAACTGAAACTATAACTGGGCAGAAGCGTACTAATTAACAGGTACTCCGAGCTTTAAACCTTATTTGCAATACCGTTTCATACTTAAAATGTTCCAAACGATGTAATCATTTACTAATTTGTTTGAAAACGTTTGTACTGCCTCTCAAAAGCATACTGAAGAAAATGGTGCTAACCGTTTCTTAAATAAAGCTTCAATTTTAGAAATAAATTATTAAATGTTGAAGAATCAAGAGCTTTAGAGAATACCAAAAGTAATAAATCATCTACACAATTAGGACTAATGTAAGAAAAATGTAATATGTTACATGTATTTGTCAACTCATTTTCTGTATATTTGGGGCTCATTCTTATTAGAGCAATGAATTTAGGCAATAAAGTTATTACTTAAGGGGAGTCAAAATGGGATTGTCATAATTTTTTTCCATTTTCATGTTTTAATTGCATATGAATATTTCATTTTGGCTTATTTTGCCATAGCTTTAATAGAGGTACGCCAATTGTATATAGTAGAAAATAATCCTGTGTAGTAGTTCTTGTAGAAAATTGTGCTACGCTCACTCGGTAAAATTCTGCTACGCTCACTCGGTAAAAGTTTAACAAATATCGTAAATATTACTGTTAGAGAAGAGATCTCATTTTTATTTTGATGGGAACGTTTTACTTAAGCTATTTGCAGCGTTGGCATTCCGCTCATATTTCTTTAATGTGAAGGTTTTAAAGCACTGTGAAGTCGTGTATGGAAAGTTAGGTTTTTTTTTTTGTTTTTTTTTTTGTTTTGTTTTTTAATCTTATATTTGAAAGCAATTTTTGAAGAAATAAAGTTGGTTATACAAATTCCCCATTACCTCAGAAACTAATTGACACTAAGAACTGACTTTTCTACCGCATATTTGCATCTAAATGGGCTTTATTTCAAAAACATTTTTATGTATATGGATTAGTTATTTCTTTAACATTTAAAAATAACTGTTTTTAATAATCTTTTAAGAACTTTACTTAAAGATTTGGTTACAACAACAACAATAATAATAATAGTAATAATAATAATAACACCTAAAAGGACATATGGATTTGAAAATTGAAAACGTTTCCAGCTACTTTAAAAACGACGATGGTTGGAATAATATCAATGGACAAATAAATAAATGTAATGTGCAATATTCCATCTCGGCACCTAATTACCTATACTGGGACGTACATACATCTACAGATCATAACTTTATTAAAATTTCACCATATACAAACATTATAATTCTACAGATGCATATATATTTAAAATTAATAAATAAAATTTATTAAAATATAAAAATGTATAAACATTTTAACACTAAATAAACATTAACTAAAAAAAAAAGGGGGAAAAACTATACACTGGAAACCAGTAAAATGGGTACCTGTAAACCAGCTACCCTTAACTATCTACCCCTTTTATCCCTAATCATTAAAAAACAAAAAGAGTTAAATGAAAGAAAATGAGAAAAAACTTAATGAAATTAAATAACTAATTTAAATTGGAAAATTTAGTTCATTATCTTGAATAGTTCCCGAGAAAAAGAGTCAAACTTTAATATTGGCAAGATAGGGCATTTCGACTCCCCTTAAATAACCATGCAAGCTAGAATGTCGTTAAAAATAATTTTGTTTTTATTTATTACTGTGACTCATAAATTATTATGCCCAGTGACACAGAATAAAATATACATTTAGTAGTTTTAACAAAGCATGCTATTAGCGAGTATTACAAAATATATCGTACCATAAGTTTTAATAGTTATATAAAAATCAAGCTCTGTGGACAAATTGTAAGAAAGATCATAAACGGTGTGCAACAACAATAAAAGTTACTACAATAAAACAGAGAAACTACAAAATAAAGCATTTCTAAACCATAAAAATTAAACCATACAAAATATTTCGAAAAATGGCTACGGAATGTTTTATGATGTTCTGTGTGATTGCTTGTTCCACACTTATATTAATATTTTACCTCACCCTACATTTCAGAAGCATAATTTTATTGGGCCTCAAAATCCAAAAAATAGGCCTGTTTCTGTTACTATTCTGAGATTGTTATAATAACTGGAATATATTTCAACAACATATCTTACACATTGTTGGTTTTCGAACTTTCACAAATGCATCACTTTAAATCATAAAATATATGAGCCAAATCCGATATTTTGATATAATTTTTTTCTGTGTATCGCTGGTTAAAAAATATATATGTATGCAACATTATTGGAGCAAATTCGAGTGCTTCGATGGAGTGGTGTATTTTAGCATCCTACTCTCGTTTTGTGTAGCTGTTTTAGAAGCTACATTGGTACCTCAACTTGTGAAGTACCTGAAACTTAGCCTCCATGTTTACAACTACATATAGCTTTCATCTCTTTTCATTTAACTATCCAGTGATCTGTGAATGAAATTAAGCGAAACTTCAAAGGAATGTGTGCCAGCATTTAATGATGTTGAAAACATCAGCAGACCAAACGCTTTTTTTGCCGCCAAAAGTTGACGTTTTATCATGAAACTATGCTTAATCAAGAGAAGCACGTTTGCATATTAATAGAAAGTTCACGATTTGGAGTACAAGGTCCCATCATTTTTTTTCTATTTTTGTCTTCCACATTCGCAATAAAAAAACTCCAGCATGGCAGCAAATAAACTGTGGTCTATATTTGCTTTAGTGAAAGGCAAAGCCAGATGCAATAATTAAAAGCTTGTCCCCCACAGTCAGGTTAATGACTGAACCACAGGAGTCTGTTCTGTGGGCAAGTTGACAGCGACTCATGTGCACATGCTCCTCAGTCGTATTGCAGTACTACCCAAACCACCATTCCACACTCCAGTTTCAGCACCGTTCTTATTTCTGCATCTACACCTGAAGAGTACACTCAAAATCATATTTTGTTGTATGCTCTTAAAGTGATACATCTGTAAAGTTTGACCAAAAGTTGTAAAATATCTCTGATGGGTTCCGTTGATATGATTTCCTCTACAGCATTACGCACCCCAATTTCAGCACTCTTCTTATGTATACTCTATGTGCTTAGAGTGTAATGGTGTTTACTTTCTGTACAGTATATATACAGTACGTGAAGAGAAAGTAAACACCATAACACGCGCGAATTTCAGCATGTTTCTTATTTATACATCTATAGTCTAATTACACGTGATGAATAGATCCAAAATCACATCTCTTTAGTACGTTCTTAAGGTGAGGCATCTGCAAAATTTGACGAAAAACTGTAAAAAAAAAAAAAAAAAAAAAAAAAAAAAAAAAAAAAAAAAAAAAAAACCCTGATACGTTACATGACCTATAGCTGTTCCACAAATAAACTTCCTACGAAAATGTTTCTTCTTTCTAAACCATGCTAATCATCTGTGAAATTTGACCAACAATTGTAAAAAAAAAAGATGTGCTCCATTCACATGACTTTCGCTACATCTCTGTAGAAATTATTGTTAATAAGCTTATTCTTCTATCTGTTTTATGCTAATCGAGATAAACGTTAGCAGAAACGGTTTAATTACTTAGTTCCTTATAAGTATAGGGTTGTTAAATTATAAGCTAACCCCTATCGCGGCCTCCCTTCACTGCGCGAGAGATCCGAGAATCGCCGGGAAAGTGGTGCCGGCAAAGGCGTACTAAAATACGTATCTTAAGCTAAATTACGAAATGGTGAGCTTCTGCTCCCACTGGCAGCACAATTTGCGAAAATATTCTTGCTCATTCATCTATGCTTAATGCAGGAATCATTGTGATATCTTGTGTGATGTTATCACTAAGTTTCTGTAGATTACACAGGTATTTCTTCTGCTGAGTTTAGGTGAATCAGCGAGAACATCCTGAACTTGTTATACTCCCTGTTTTGGAGTAGATGGTCAATATTTTCAGCATTCATTTAAGATAAGGAATCCAGTGTGCTTTTGCCGGCACCACTTTCCCGGCGACTCTGGACCTCTCACGCAGTGAAGAGAGGCTATGAGGTGGGTTACCTTATAATTTAATGACCCTATAGAAGGCAATTAAGGGAATCTACAGGCTAAACCGACAGTCAAATGCTATAAAATGTGATTAATATGAGATTGAAATCAGTTTCTATGCGTATCCAAGTGATACATGTTCCCTTATGAGAAATGTTAAAGTATTTAAAGCCTGAAACCAATAAGCAAGGAATATCTCATAAACGAAAAACACGATAAAAATTATGTAACATAATTTGTGTTTTTTAACAAGATCTACAATTTTATGTAGTTAGTTTTTTTTCTATCTCTTACGGTTTACTAGTTATGCAAAATTCAGCAAACAAACATCCAAAATAAACAGGTTTTCAGAAGCTTTTAATAAGTGGTATTTTAATCAAAATCGTTAAAGACATTTTTGAGAAAAACAACAGTTTCGAAAAAAATGCCATTTAAAGGGTTTTTTGGGGTCGGGGATTTTCTTGAAAGTCTTCGTGTAGCATCCTTGGAAGACACCACTTAAATACAAAGTTTGGTATTGAACGGTCTTTTCGTTTTTGATCTTTGCTGTCCAAAGACACACACACACACAAACGGATCTTTTTCTAAAAAAGCTTTTTTTGGTTACAGGGGATGCCAAAACATATACTTCCGGTGAAATTTCGGTATCGAATTGTTGGATGCAATACAATACTTACGTTCTCTATACATTATGTACATAGAGTATAATGGTGTTTACTTTCTCTACACTATATGTGTAGTAAGTGTAGAGAAAGTAAACATCATTACACACTCGAATTTCAGTAAGTTTCTTACTTATTCTGTCAAAAAGTACCGGAAATTGATCATTTAAAAATCCTCTTTAAAAGTGGATTCGAAATTATTGTTGTCGCTAAGTTGGTACAACTTTCCTCTATATCCACGCGGAGTTTGATCTTCATCTGTCATCTAGTTTGTTTACAGTACGCCATTTTGTTAGTTCATCTCAAAGGTGATTTGCGATTTTACGATGGATACAAATTATGAACAAAGAATCTGTCTCAAATTTTGCATTGCAAATGGTATTTCGTGTGCCGAATCACTGAACATGTTACAGAGGGCTTACGGTGAATCGACTTTGTCAAAAACACGTGCATATGAGTGGTACAGTGCATTCAAAAGTGGTCGAGATGTGGTGGAAAATTTGTCTCGCTCTGGTCGGCCATCAACGGTTTCAACTGAACTGAAAATCGTCATTTAGGTCTGAGATAGATTACCCCTGAACTTTCTCTGTCTCACGAATCGATTCGTACCATTTTAAACGATTGTTTGGGTATGACACGCGTTGCAGCTCGGTTAGTTCCGAAAGACTTGAATTTTCTACAAAAATTCAATCGCGTAAGGATTGCTGAAGACATGCTAGAACGAGCCAGTTCCGACCCCACATTCACGAAACGCATTGTAACTGGTAATAAGATGTGGGTCTACGAATTTGACACTCAAACCACTCAACAAAGCTTCTAAATGGCACCTTCCGACTGAACCGAAAGCTAAAAGGGCAGGTCAAACTGGATCAAAACTGAAGGTCATGTTGACAGTTTTTTTTTCGATTATCGCGGTGTCGTGCACTCAGAGTTCTTGCCAGAAGTTCAGATGGTAAATAGACTATTATCTGAGCGATATGCGACGATTGAGAGAAAAAATACGGCGAAAAAGACCAGATTTGTGGAACGACAACTCATAGATTCTGCACCACGACAACACACCAGCTAACAAGGCTATTATTGCGAACGAATTTCTGGCCAAAAACTCAACAGATTTCATCGAACAACCACCGTATTCACCTGATCTGGTTCCTGCTCATTTCTTTCTCTTTCCAAAACTCAAGTTACCACTTCGACACACCCGTTTTCAGTCGTTAGAACACATAAAGGAAAATTCGCGGCGACAATTGACATCGATTCCTAAAAGTGCCTTCAAAAAATGTTTTGATGATTGGATTATTCGTTGGCCTAAATGTATAATTTCAGAAGGGGCCTACTTTGAAGGCGACAAAACAAAATTGGATGAATGATTAATTTTTTGTATTTTATTGGCAAATTACGGGAACTTTGACACAGTAGTATAGTCTAATACATCTGAAGGGTAGATCCAAAATAACCTTCCTTTGGTATCTTTATAAGGTGATACATCTGTGAAGTTTGACCAAAACTTGTGATAAGAAACTAAAAAAAAAAAAAATAAAAAGTGTTACACTCACATGACTTTCTCTACATCTTTGTAACAAATTACTGTTAATAAGCTTATTCTCCTATATTATGCTAATCAAGATAAATATTAGCCCAAACGGTTTCATTGATTAGCTCCTTACAAGTGGAAGGATAATAAGGGAATACTCTAGGTTAAACCGACAGTCAAATGTTTTAAAATGTGGTTGCTATGGGATTGAAATCCGTTTCTTTGCGTGGCCAGAAGTTGGAAAGCTCCCCATGAGAAATATTTTAAGTATTTTAAAACTGAAACCAATAACAAGAAATACCTCAAAAACGGTCAACTCCACGAAAAAAGCGCTTATAACAGAAACTGTGTGTTTAAACAAGATCTACATTTTTTGTAAACTAGATTTTGGTTTATCTCTTGCGGTTGAACAGTGATGTAAAATTTCGCAAAATTCATCAGAATAAAGATGTCTCCAGAGGCCATTCCCAGAAAAATCAGGCCGCGCCGTGGCCAAGTGGTCAGACCATTCGCCTCTCACCTAGAAGGCCCGGGTTCAATCCCAAGCAACCGCATGTGAGATTTGTGGTGGACAAAGCGGCACAGGGGCGGGTTTACTCCGGTTTCCCCTGCCATCACATTCCATCTTCATGTATTTTCAGTGTCATCGCCTGCGGTGCCATTGCAGTAAAAGCGGGTGTTAAACACGGCCCCCCACCAGAAAAATAAAGATAAACATTATATTTGTTATGTAAATATCTTTAATATACGATATTTTAATGAAAATTATTAAGAACTAATTTTGAGAAAATCAAAATTTTAAAATGTAAAAAGTAGTTGCGGTGGAAGAATTTTCTGAAAAAATCTTCTGGTCGCATCCTGGGATGGTATTGAAAATACCAAGTTTAGAATGTAACGGACATTTCGTGTTTGAGCCTTGCTGCAGATAGATAGACGGACAGACACACACACACATTTTTCTAAAAATGTTTTTTTTTATTCAAGAGGCATCAAAATGTTTATTTCCGGTGAAATGTCGATATCGAACTTTTGGGTGCAATACAATACTTTCTCTATACACTAAGTACATTGTACGTGTAGAGAAAGTAAAAGTCTGGGTATTACACTCACATTTTGTCATTAGATGTTTTACAAAAACAAAAAAAAAAACACAAAAACAAAAAACAAAAAAAACAAAAAAAAGATTCCTACGCAAGATTATTCTTCTTTCTAAATCATGCTAGTCGAGCTGCATTAGCAGAATGCACTTATTATTTAGTTCCTTTTAATTAGAAAGGAACTAAAGGAATGTACTAGGCTAAAATCATTGTCAAATGTTTTAAAAGCTGTCGTTTTGCGATTGTTATTGCAATTCGCTTCTTTGCTTGATCAGGAGCAGAACAAAAGAAAAGCCACTTTCTGTCTGAGAAAAGTATTAAATTTTTAAAATTGAATGCAATAAAAAGAAAGATCTCGGAATACCAAATTTAAAAAAACAAACGTAATCGTGTGTTTTAGTTATACATTTTTTGTGGAGTATGTTTTTGTCTATTTCTTACGGTTTATTAATTATTCAAAATTCGGAAACACTTATTCGGAACGAACAGGTCTTCAGAATCTTTTACTGGAAAATTAAAGATATACATTTTATTGGTGGTGTAAATATTCACAATATATTGTATTTTAACCAAAACCTTTGGAGCCATTTTTGAATAAAACAAAATTTTCAGAAAATGTTCCATGTAAAGGATAGTTTGGGGTGGGGGCATTTAATTGAAAATGTTTGCGTCGCATCTTGGAAGATAATAAACTTAAATAGCAAGTTTGGAATTTAATGCTCTTTTGGCTCCACGGACACACACACACGGACCTTTTTCTATGAATGCTTTTTTTGGACTCGAGGGGTCTCATATATTTCCGGTGAAATATCGGTGTCGAATGTTTGGGTGGAGTACAATATCTTCTCTATGCAGTATATACGGTACATACGTGTAGATAAAGTAAACATGTAAAACATATTTTCATAATAAAATAAAATGAATTGTAAACTTTACGAAAAAATGTACCGTTTTTCAATTTGGCGCGCTTAAACTACCTAAAGTTTTAATTGTAGTTGTACATATTACCAGGTGTTCGCAACTTTCTCGTGGTCTTCTTAGCGCAGTGGTAGCGTCGCTGCCTGCCACGCAGGAAACCTGGGTTCGATTCCCGGTACCGGCGTGTGGATTTTTCTCCCGCTCGGAGACATGCTACGGGGTGCACACAGCCTCGTGTGGTCCCTGGGGGGGCCAATTGAGGAGCTACTTGATGGATAAGTAGCGGCTCTAGATGATGTGCTGCGGGAGGGGGTGCTGACCATGCCTCACTCCGTCCAATACTGCAACCCATCCATGACGTTTGTAATGGAGAGAGATGAGGGACGCAGCGGCACGGCGGTATGCCAAGGTTCCTTATAAGCTATCGCGCCATGAAGTTTCAGTTCCTTTTTATTCGCAACTTTAAACTTTGTTTAAACATTTTTCCAACACTTTTCCATTCCACATTGAATTATGGCTTGTATAATCAGAAATACTTATGGCAATTTAGGTTAATGAGTTCATTATAGATATTGCTTAGTGACCTAAAAACATGGAAAGTATTTGCATAAGTATTGTTGAAATAAAGTGCATTGCAGCTTTCGAACACACAATTTTTCAAAATCATGTTCCCAGTTATGTTCTTTTATGCAGATACTTTTGATAACCATCTACTTGTTTTTTTATCACTGTAATTACAGTGGACTACTAATTATTCAAGTCAAATTTTAATCTGAGATATAGAAGTCTACAAATGTTAAACTAAGTTTTTTTTCGTAGTCGGCTTATCTTTCCCGTAGTTAGGACTGACACTCCCCTAGGACTTAGAAGCGGATGCCTAGGGGTCAAAAGCCTGTCGGGAAGCCAACGGCACAAAACAACAGAATGGAGAACCTGAAACAAGTAGTTCATAGCATGAGCGTGAGGGAAGTGAATGATATAAAATGCAAGCGTAATGGATGGAAGGAAAGATGGTGATGGAACAATTGGTGGAATAAGGGGCGGGGGAATCCGGAGGATTCGGAAAAAACCTGCCCAGATGCCGTTTCGTCCACCGGAAATCCAACATGCGGGCACTTGTGATCGAAACGGGGCCGCCTTGGTGGGAAGCGAGTGATTGATTGGTTAAAGGCGTCGCCCTTTAAACACATCAGATTTTGAAATTAAGTTTAGCCACTCTATTAGGATCAATTTTAAATCGCTACTATTTTTATCTGCAGTAGGTTCCCAAAATATTCACTAAAAATCTATTCGCTCCTTCAAAAGTCATAACTAACGGATTTGTCTCAACTCTAGAGAACGGCCACGCCATGGCCGAGTGGTTAGACCACTCGCCTCACACACTCGATCCCAAGCGTCCGCAAGTGGGATTTGTGGCGCAGGGGCGGGTTTTCTCCGGGTTCTCCTGTTTCCCCCACTATCACATTCCACTGGTGCTGCATCATCATTCCATGTATCATCCGTATCATCGCCTGCGGTGCCATGGTAGTAAAGCGGGCGTGCAACACTACCCAAAAAATAAAACCTCTGGAGTCTTCATTTTTTCAAATAAAAATGTTGCCATTTTGTTTAAAACAAAGTCATAGATAGTTTAAAAATAATGCATTTCACAAACAAGAAAGTAAGACACATGATGAAGCAGATACTTTTAAAATTAATAATATTTTTAAGAAATGCTCAAAATGTAAGCAGTATTAAACATAAAGCTATTCGCAGTATTTTAGTCTACCCGTTGCGTTGTAGTGCAATTAAATCTAGAATGTATGGAAGGACTCTCTGGCAGCTGTGACGTAATAAGATTCATTTGAAACTGAACATATCATTCGCTTCTGTGCATTTGGAAGATCTATTCTGAAGGATTTAACTGACGTTTGTGGCACACGTTTAACTCAATTAGTTTTCCGGCTGCTCGATCGTTAAAATAAGTAGCGCACTTGCAGCTGTGGATGCAACTGTCTGCATAGAGAGTCCTGTTCAAATGACATGTCTTTCTGGCTGAATATTGCCATTTGCAATATTATTACAAGCCATCGTCAATTTTACAAAAGATAGAATACATATTAACATTATCAGTTAAAACAGTAGATGTAAATACAGATTTCAATAAATAAATAAACAGATATGCCAGTTGGAAGGGAAGTCATTATATTAATTTAAACCAGTGATGGATCTCAGAATTTGGAACACATTTTGTATCTTACGTTTTTTTCTCTGACAATTTCCTTTTTGCTTTATCTAACCCGTATGTATGTACGATGTACATAGTGGATAGAGAAAGTATTGTATTCCACCCAAAAATTCGATGTCGAGATTTCACCGGAAAAATTTTATTTTGAGGTTTACTGAGCCCGAAAAAAACATTTTTAGAAAAAGGTCCGTATGTGTCTGTATGTAATGTCTTTGAACAGCACAGGTCAAAAGCGAAAAGATCGTTATATACCAAACTTGGAATTTAAGTGTAGGATACGACACGAAGATTCTAAAGAAAATCTTCCCCCGCCACAAACTACCCTTTCCTTGGAAACATTTTTGAAAATTTTGTTTTTCTCAAAAATGGCTCTAATGATTTTTATTAAAATACAGCATATTAAAGATGTTCACATCACAAATAAACTATATATTTGCAATCTTCTTAGCCTCTGAGGTCCTCTTTGTTCTGAATGGACACTGCAGAATTTTGCATAGCGTTTAAACGTAAGGGATAAACAAAATATTACTGCACAAAAACATGTCTCGTTAAAACACACAATTTATGACATATACTTTTTTATGTAGAGTCGTCTGTTTCTGAGACATTCCTTGGTATTGGTTTGAATTTTTAAAAAAAACTTAAACCGTTCTTCTATCGGAAGGGACGCTTCGTTTCATCTCTTTCTTTACTGCAGGCCATGTAAAGCGAGCTTCAATTGTTTTTTTACATGGGACTAGTTTTTAAATGATATGGCTATCGTTTTAGCCCTGTGTATTCCCTGATGTCCCTTTTACTTACAAGCAAGCAAGTAATACGACAATTTCTGCTATGTTTACCTTGATTAGCATGTCTTAGTTAAAAGAATAATCTTTTTTAAGGAAAGTAGCTTGCGTAACAGCTAGAGAAAGTCATGTGAGTGGAACACTTCAGATTTTTTTTTTTATGTTTAGCTTAAACGCTATTTAACCTTTTTGCTATAATTGGGCGATGAATAGAATCAGTGAAACGATGCTTCGATTATTGATCTCGGAGTCCATGGAGCTTAAAGTTATTGAATATTCGTACTCTTAGGATAAGGGAAAACCGCGAAAAAAAGTTTTATCTGGATAACTCACTCTAAGCGAAATTCAAACTCGTGACCTCCTGAATGTGCGGCAAACGAGCAACCCCGATTCAGTGTGGTTTCTTATTATCTGTTTAATACATTGATATACATAAACAATGTAGTGTGAGGAAGCTTAGCTTGATTTTTTTATTTTATTTATTTTTTTTCACTATTGCTTTCTTCGAACTGTTGACATTATCCTTACGCATTTTTCTGTACTGCAAATATTCTCAGCATACTTCTCTTACCAGTTGCTCCCCGTAAGGCGTAAGATGATCCCATAATTTGTATGGGGAAAATAAATGCATAATAAAACTTAACTGTACTGTCTTTATCCATAATTTTGGTAATGTGGCTTTATTAATTTTGTTATTAACCTTTTATATATGCTTATGTCATTTAAGTTATTGTATAACTATTGCTAAACAATGTGTCTGTGTTAATTGGGAAAGTATCTGCACCACGAATTTAGAAAACGGGAGAGGTAATGCAGTTAATAATTGGTGACCGCAAGAGGAATATGCTGTTGCATACCAATCTTTATGTTCTATTTAAGACGTCTATGTCAGGATTTGTCCATTAAATAAGTGTGACGCAAAATAGCCGTGTGAGGTAACACCGTTTTGGGGATCTTCTGGTAAAGGGTTGTGCAGTCGTGAGTAAACAAGAAAGAAAAGGAAAAAGAAAACGTGCTGATGCTTTTGTTCGCTATACTGCTTTCCTTTGCATAATATTGACTAATCATAAAATATGTTGTGTCCCATATTCATCAGCGTTCTCTTATTGGATGGAATAAAATGAGCAGCGAAAGGGGTGGGAAACAGAGGCATTTTACTGGATTAGCTGGAAGACACTAGCTAGATCTGTCGGCGTCCTATTGGTTGTATGTTAAAAGTCGGCACCCAAACCCTAACTATTAGTGTATTAGTTCGCAAGTCAAGAGCGAAAGAAAGAGTGGAGTGGTTCCATAAAATTGTCTTTTAAAAATTGCTCTCTTTATTCGAAAGAGAACAAAAGATATACAAAAAGGGTATTCCATTTCCGTTGAAAAGCAGGAGTATAAGGCTGCGGAATTATATCAAGTACTTCCAAGAACAGCGTGAAACTAGTGGAAGAAATGCCAGAAAAGGAGTTAAAGTGTGATATTACAAACAAAAGTAAAAGCTCATGGTAAGGAACTGAGTTAAGCCTACACAAATAAACCACGAAATATGAAGCAGCATCAGAAAAATATGGCAGTCTTGCAAGGGTTGGCAACTTCATTTACACTCCTTTTCTTGCAAAACTCTGATAATAAGGTAATTAAAATTCTTAACTAATTTTGAAAAAATAGAATGGTAATAAAAAGTTGTGGTTGGGATACAAACCAACAATTTGCGGTTTCCCTTGCCGCTGCTTCTTCATCTGAGCTACAAATTTGATGATGGCGGATCATGTAATTTTAGATGTGGCTCTTATTTCCGGGGTCATGATTCCATATTGAAGCGTGCTAATGCAGTATGCAAAATTTGCATAATTTTTTTGCAAAAA
This sequence comes from Hymenopus coronatus, assembly GCA_030762935.1. Classification (NCBI taxonomy): domain Eukaryota; kingdom Metazoa; phylum Arthropoda; class Insecta; order Mantodea; family Hymenopodidae; genus Hymenopus; species Hymenopus coronatus. The sequence continues at coordinate 531,723,759 of CM060900.1, read as the reverse complement.
TAATTCATAATGTCCAAGTTGTAATGAAAGAGCTCAGGAGCAAAATCTGCGTCAACGTTTCCGTAAGAGAAAAGTAATTCCTAAAAGTGAGTAGACGTTTCAAAATGTAGTTGCATAAGAGCCATTTGAACACTCCGGAAGCATGGGCTAAGATTCGGAAATATACGATACAGTTTTCAAGTCTCTCTCTCTCTTTCTCTCTCCCTCTCTCTCTCTCTTTCTCTCTCCCCAAAAAATAACTTTTAAATAATCAATTCATGGAACGGAGATGCTCTTGCTTCAGATCCATCTTAGAATATGGCGTAGCAACACCTGACTATGCACATTGTTGGATAGCGCCGAGACTTGCACATGTTGCTATCTGAACTTCAACTTTGAAGTTGGGAAAGCCTAATTTAGCTTACCATAATTCATTTTTGTTAATTCTCAAAACATATGAAGTGACGCTCGTAATAACCTAACTCCCGCCTACAACTGGGTACCCCATCTTAGTGACTATGTTCTACGTTGCTTAATTTTAAACTTTATATTAACATCCAAAACACACATTCACTCTTTGGCTGGTCAATCGCATCATTTTCCTTTGCTGAATTCTCAGAGATGGTTTACATGCTTTTACAAACTTCTAAGCGTCCTTTAGTTTTGTGAGCACACCAACTCCAGGAATTAAATCTTGAGATTAATAACGTTCTTCCTTCCTTGGTTTCCTGGAGCCCTATTTATTGCCTTCACTGCCCTGATGTTCAGCTAAGTAACACCCTAACTTGCCTTTACTAATGACTACTTACCTAATAGCATAATTGTAACGTAATGACTTACTTATGAGTTGCTTACAACAGAAGTTCATGTTGTGACTTTTTTCATTATTCGTTGATTTTAGTATGACATTATTTATGTACATTATTTCTGCATTTCTTCACAAATCGATTATTAATTAAATATGACCATTAATAAATTAATTGTTTATGGCAGTAAAATACTTCACAATTACCTTTTATGCCTTCGCAACATAATTATAAATAATCACATGCTGTCGATATCGTTGTCATCCTGACAAGATCATTGGCTTTATTCTTTTAGCTTCAGTGTTAAATGTTTTCTTCTTTTAGACTTAGGAACTGAGACTTAGACCCCTTCTTAAATTATCTTCCAAACATTAAAGGGATTTAATAAAAATTAAGTGCTATTGGATAGGCATTTTTTCTTCTGTTATTTTGGCCCTCTTAATTTGTAGCCTACTGAATAATCCGATTATAGAATTCTTGGTGTTCAGAATTAATAAAATTCGGAATCTCCATATCTTTAGATATGTTTTCTGATTTGTTGGCACCTTCTGCATTGGATCTGCATTTTGTATAAAACATTAGGATTCAAAGAACTACGCTATACTTGATGAAGCCTAAATGTACATTTTAAGAGTTAATTTCTCTTTTCTAATGCCCTATAGTATGATGAAATTATCTTTTTAGATAATTGATTAGAGGATTTTTTAGGTATGCACTATTTAGCACACCTTGGTCACCCGCCAGTGAATTCGGATGAAACAACTGCGCCTTTCTTGTAGTTAAGATAGAATTTGCAATAAGCTGGCTCCGAGAAGCGTTTCACTCTGACTTTCTAGTGACAATTCGTAAGTTTGTTACAAAACTTGGCCGCCAGTAGCATGGCCTGTACGACCTTCACTGCATTTCCCTACGCGCGCGTCCTACATCTGTTCTGTCGTCACATGTGCCTCAGTCTTACTTCGGTTCTAGTCCAGTTTACATGTGAATAATATTAGAAATGTTTAGAAGTGCTTAGTTCTGGTTGAAGTGCTTTCAAAATTCAGCATACAGTACCATAAACAATGTTTATTTTTTTTTTTTTTTGGGTAGTGTTTAACGCCCGCTTTAACTACTAATGGCATCGCAGGCGGTGACACTGGTGATACATGAATGATGATGGAGCACCGGTGGAATGCGATGGCGGGGGAAACCGGAGTACCCGGAGAAAACCCGCCCCAGCGCCGCTTTGTCCACCACAAATCTCACATGCGGTCGCTTGGGATCGAACCCCGGCCGTCTAGGTGAGAGGCTAGTGGTCTAACCACTCGGCCACGGCGCGGCCGAACAATGTTTATGTATGATACGTATATATACATCATCTTGTAGGGAAGTTGTAAGGCAATTTGAAACTGAACTTCCTGGCGTTCGTGTTCTGAGTGGAGAGGCCGTTCGTTTGCTTGTAATTAAATTTAGGGAGATGGGATCAATTTGCAATATGAAAAGAAAGGTAAACAGGCGTGTGCTTACGGAGCAGAAATTATACGAAATCGGGGAAAGGTTTGATCGGCCACTTCGAAAAACCTATTACGCGCCTTGCACAAGAAACTGACATTTCCAAAACTTCAGCAACATGTTTAAAACTCAAACCATACAAAGTTAATGTTGTCTTGGAATTGTTACCACGTGATCACCAGAGTCGGGTAAATTTCTGTAATTGAGGAATGTTAATGATGGAACAATCGATCGACGATTAATACTGTTTGATGGCGAAGCATGGTTTCATTTAAGTGGTCATGTGTCATTACAACACAACCGATATTATGACTCAGAAAAACCAAATTTCGTTCATGAAACTCTCTTGCATGATCAAAAGCTCACTCGGTGTATGGTGCACAATGAGTGGATACATAATAATAATAACAACAACAACAACAACAACAACAACAACAATAATAATAATAATAATAATAATAATAATAATAATAATAATAATAATAATAATAATAATGGGTATTTTTATTATTGTACCATAAATGCAGAAAGATATAGAAATAAGATACTAGTACCATGTTTTATAAGAGTGACGGAGATTGCATGTCAGTCTGCTTATTTCCAGGAGGATTCTGTCTTCGCGCATACGGCGGGTGAATCATTACAGTATATTGGAAACATTTTTGAGGATGGAATCATTAGTAAGGGTCTCCTGATCTTACAGCAAGTGATTTTTACTTATGGAGCAACCTAAAAAATGAAATATGGAAAGCTAATCCCCACACATTAGAAGAATTAAAAAAAATATAAGGACAGAGACTAATGATATTTTGGCTAATGCGTGAATGAAAATTTCCTCAGAAGATGCCGTAGATGTATTGATGCAGATGGACTGCACTTTCAACAAGGTATATTTTGTGTATGTTCTGATAATTGTTACTTGGATTTTAGATTTTATTTGAAGTTCATGCATGTGTGACTGGGTGACGGGCCGTGCGACTGCCAGCAGGTGTACAGTGCGCGACCAGGAGACAGACCGTGCGCCTGACGGCCAAGTTTTGTAGCATACTCACTGTTCTTTGCTACCAAAACTTAAAATCTAATACGTTACGAGAGGCTACATATTCACAGCGATTTACTTGGAACGCTTGCAGATGTCATCTTTCACAGATTTTTAGAGGCTCATAAAACATATCTTTCTTAATCACTGCTTTCAACATTCCAAAATTACGATCACACGAAAAGTAAGAATGACCACATACTAGATTTCTGTAAAAGACTTATGGAATAAACTGCAAATATTGTAAGCCAGACTAAACGGCTTTCGTAAATAAACCGTGCCAATTCCCACAGATTCTTTGAAAGCAGGAAAGAAATAACGGAATACAATAGACTAGAGGTAGTTAAATCCTTTAAAAGTCAGTCCTATTTGAAACCCTTGCTTGCCAGAAGTAAACAAAAGAAAGACAAAAAGAATATGATTTGTTTGAGAAGATTTTAAATGTTTTAAGATTGAAAACAATGAAGTGAATATCTCAAAAACGATTAACTCTACAAGCAAAATGTATATTACATAAATTGCGTGTTTTAACAAAACATACCATTTCTGCAGAAAGTTTTTGTCTATCCCTTACGGTTTACGAGTTATCCGAGTACAAAAGTTACCCAAACGCCATCCAGAATCAAGAGATCTGCAGAGGCTATTTTCAGAAAATTCAGGATATATATTTCGTTTGCCATAGCAATTCCTTAAACATATAGTATTTTCAACAAAATTGTTAATCGTTTAATAAAACATAGTCCGTGGAATTTAATTGAGTTTTATTGATGGACGTTTTTTTAACTAATATAGTTTTTAGCGTTCCATTCTATATAGGACGCGAAAGACCACTTACTTTCGCTTAGAGGCCTCCTTATTAAGCTTGAGGTTCTTTTACGTGCCGTAAATCTAGGACACGGGACCAGCGGCTATATTTTCCTTCTGAAGGAAGTCATGCTAAATATTTTTATGCTAGAAAAATGAATTGCCATCCGCCTGGTTTTAAACCCACAACCTTGAGAACCAGAAACTAACATGCTACCACTAGATCACAGAGGACGACAAATGTTCCATAAAAAGAGTAGTTGGGTGGGGGGATTTTCCTGAAAATATTCGTGTTGCATCCTTGGAAAATACTGAATTTTTGTTATTGAGTCATACTGCCCATAGATACACACACCACACACGGACCTTTTTCTAAAAATGATTTGTTTTGGATTCCGAGACTTTAAAACATGCATTTCTGGTGTTATCCCGGTATCAAATTTTTGGGTAGAATACAATATCTTCCCTATCTCCTGTATGTATCGTACATTGTACATACGTGCTAGGAAGAGTAACATCCGTCTTCGTATAAGGATTCTGGATGTAAGAGAATATGTAGAAGAAATGGTCATTAGAGATACCATAGAGTCTGCTACTGGAAAGACCTCATTTATTTTTCGCCCTTAATTGTATACAGGATGATTCAAAAACACTTTTACAGCGTTTGCGGATGGATTCCTGATATCGAAGCATGAAAATAGTTTGATGTAAACATATGCTCTAAAACGCTTCGTTTTCATGGTATCAATAACTTCATTTACTTATGCGCTCATTCATAGAGGGGTTTGACCCATTTTACCCTGCGGAGTGTTGCCATGGCTGCTTGTCAATATTTGCCATTTATCAGATGTTTATAACATTCTCCCAGCACGCGCTACAAGTGCTGCCTGAACTCTCTCCCAGACTTATTAGAAAATGTGCCTTTGCAAATAAGAAGAAATATGTGGTTTATGCATGATGTTCTAGCACATTTTAGTATCTTTGTTCGAGATGCACTGGCTGTCGTCAAATATGACAGATGGATAGGTAGAGGGGGACCAGTTATATGGCCTGCACGTTCCCCCGACCTCAATCCAGTGGATTTAGATTCTTTGGGGGAGCCTTAAACATTAGGTTTATGAAGCAGACATCCTAGATGAAGAAACTTTTAATCTACGTGTCACATGTAAGCCTGCGAAATCATACATCGACTGGGAGTATTTTACATTCCAAGCTTTGACAAGAGCATGCGTGGTTAGATGCAAGAGGAGGACATCTTAGATCATTTTTTTATAAGTGGAGTCTCTGTGGAACACCTCCATAGTATGCTGACAACGTAAAAATAGACTAAAGAGTCGCTTCAAAATGTTTTGATTAATGACATTTTGAATCTCAATAAACCGAGAACGAAGGGTATTGAGACATGTGTTTATATGAACCTTTTTCTTGTTTTAATGTAAGAAACCTGTCCATAAACTTTGTAAACGTCTTTTTGAATCATCCTGTATACTTCTACGTAAAACTTACAGTAAGAGCTACAAGAAGAGTCTTTACAGAAGTGATTCCAGTGAATTGACTTATCACGAAGCAGAACGCAACGCATTGCAAAACATTTCCTCTGAGGCCAATAAAACATGGGTCACAGAATAGGAAGCTGTAGTAATGCTTGAGCACTTGTCGAAATTGCAGAAGGATACAATCGTGAAGTTTTTAAGCCCATCTTTTAGTAATCACAAGGAAAACTACTTCATTTAGCTTACAAAGCAGCATTCATTTCTCTCATCTGATTTCGCTGCGGTGCCTCCCGCGAAGAAATACAACGTGATCACTGAGACACTTCGCTCTTCCTCGACATTTCCTTGTAATTACAATTTCGCAGAAAGGGAAATGGAGGACGAGATGAAGTCGTTGCTATTAATTTCGTTAGGGTAGTCTTGGAAGGAAAAGGTTGATTCCACTCAACAAGAAAATAATTATGAAAGGCCCCACCACCTACTGGCTATGCTCTACTGCGGTAGTAATGGACGGCGGGGCAGGGGGAGGTTAGTTGTGTGCGCATTTTGTGCTGACATGGCTTAACGAATATTTTCTCTAATTCTGCTTGCTTCTTCTGCCACTCTCTTCTTGGGGAGGGGGCACCTTCTAGAATGTTAAATTACTATTTTCTCTAGAGCCAATGTGAGGACTAGAAATACAGTAAGCTTTGCAACAAAAGTACAGGCGTATCTTTGCTTCGATCCACATCCTAAGATGCCCTGAAGAAAGGAAGTCGACGTGCCATGGCCGATTATGGGGATATGGGAGTGCTAAAAGTGACTTTCTAAAGTGTTAAAAGCAGGCTTTTATAACTTATGCACCTACAAGCATTAATGGCAACAAGAGCAGCATTAATACCAGCTTTCATTCAAATGTATTCTCTGTTCTGGATCTGTTAATGTTTTGTAGTCGGCTTACCCTCCCCTTGTTTTAGGACACCGATGACTTTTTGGACGGAAAATATTTCCGAACCAATGAAGATCTCAAAATGACGGTGACATCTTGGATCATATCTTTAGCGGTGGAAGAGCATAACATCTAATTCAAATTTATGCCAGATAATCTTTTGTGGAGCTAACCATTTCCGAGATATTCTTGTTATTGGTTTATATTTTCCACTTACAATTTCCGTATATGTAATGTCATCATTCGTGTATATTGTTTTTTACTTAATAACATCAGTTATCACATAACGACCATCTGTTAAAAGATTTTCCGATTGTTTTAGCTTAACGTATTTCTTTACTTCTGTTACATGTTTTTTTCTATTAGTAGGTAGAAGAACAACTTTTTGTAGCAATCGTTTGTTGCAGAATAAACAGAAAATGTTATTTGAATGGAAAACACAATTTTTTCTAATTATTTATAAAGTGGAGGAGAACTGCTGCTCTGCTGTTAAGTTCACTTAAAGGGATATACATGATGTATGTATAAATATACGAGGGTCATCCAGACAGTGACAAACGATTTGGCATAACTAAACAACAACGAAAGTTATCAACACAAAGCTTTATTTACACAGTTATAGCACCTAAATCTATTGTTCAACCTAATCGTCATTGCTATCAAGGCATTTATTGTCACGCGGTACGGATTTTTCAATGCGTATGCTATACTCTTCCACCACTAAAGATAGTAAGTTTAGGTTTTCATCGGTTGGGAACACTGGGCTTTCTTAATTCTTTTATTAATATTTGCTTTCAGTTCCTCCATAACGATTAATGAAATTCCTCTCCGGTCTTTATTGTACACACTGGTTCTTCTTTGATTACTCGTAAATTATGCGCCATTTCCTCACTGAAGATTCGTTCATTGCATTATCACCATAAACTTGCGTTATTTGCCCATAGAATTCGATTGAATCAACATTTTGTGCATTCAAAAAGCGAATAAGTTTTTTGGCGGTAGAAAAGTATAACATCGGCATTGAAAAACTGGTATCACGTGACACTAAATGTCTTAAAAGAAAGGAGAATACATTGAGAAATAGAGGTACTACTACTTTGTAAATAAAGCTTTGTGTTGATATCTTTCATTATCATTTAGTTATGCCAAATTGTCTGTCACTTTCATGATGACCCTCGTAAATTGAGAGTAGAATCAGTAGAATATAGATATAGGCAGTCGGTCAAACCAGTTAAAAATTGTATGCCATAAGAAGAAGCCTAACCAATGAGTTTAACAGGATCTGACACTTTGTATTGGGTAGATAGGTTGGAGGAGAGTCGCCGCTGTACCGGCGAGGATGTTGTACCTGTACCCCATGCGGGGACGCCCCCGGGAGGAGCGATGACGTGAAATTTCAATTACGCAGGTGGGTTAAGTTACCAGCACTGAATACAGTATATTCAGCTTTCCTCCATAACAGCATGTACAGGAAACATTTATCATAAGTAACACCAGGAGTCTTTTCATCTTGTCGGGAGTAAATTGTCCTAAGAGATGAAAACCTAAGATTTTATTAGGTTATGGTTGTAACACTTATATTAGTTCTCAAATGCTAGGTTACGCATTCGACCATGTTTATTTACCGAACGTGTTTTTTTTCTTTCTTCACTGTCTCCTGAGTACAGGAGAAAAACAAACGAACGTGTGGTGCGACAAGATTTCAAAGAAATAAACATCAGCTGCGATTAGATGTTTCGACAATATCACTCCAGTCAGACGAGAGCGATTGGGTGAAATTTCCTAATCTCGGCCATTGCATTGGCGCTTTAATAGTTGAGCTAAACTGTCGTCTAAACTGTGTTGGAAAACTACTCGGTGTAGAAACCGATGCATCATGAAAAGCAATATATCTAAAGGTAACAAATTCCCTAAAGAAGAAACTCGTACGAAAATTGTATTTTATGCATAAAAATACCAAGAAGAAAACATAATCGCAAAAAATGAGGGAGCTTCTTACTTAAAGGCCCGGCTTTGAACCTAGGGGATCTCATGTTGGGATTTGTGGTGGATGACGTGCCGTTTGCGCCGTTTTCTCTTCGGTTTCTCCGTTTCCTACATCATTCAAGCCAAGAATTGCTCCTTAATCATATTTCCTTTAATCATTTTATCGTCATTTCATACCGAGCACTTCCTCATTTCAATACCAGGCATCGGGCTGATCACCCATCCTGGCTTCTCTCTGATCCTCAGTAGGTGTCCAACCCCATGCGCTGGCTGGGAAGTCCTAAGGGGTGTATGCCCTACTGGTTAAAACAAAAGGTAAAAACAAAAAGAAAAAGAAAGAAAACGACAGAAAGACAGGAAGGGTTTTCAATGTGAAAAATAAGAATATAATTTAAGTAACACATCAGTATTGTTCATTTCTTGAAAATTATTTTTCCTATGACTGAGCGTAATTGGGTAGTTTACGAGCTCATTTCAGATCGCAAAATTTATTTTTACGGAATCCACGCTCAAAGAAGTGCAGCAAGCGTAAAATGCGAGCGTAAAGTAATTGTTCTCCAACTTTACGGTCGCCAAAATAATTCACGATATTTGGGTGTATACAAACTGATCAACAGACACCACTTCATAAATTTCTCATATTGTGCCTCAAACTTCTCGGGATTTAGCAACTAGTAAATTTGATTTTATTTCTTTCGCAGCACTAAGGATATTATAATTCTCATAACCTGACATTTTCTCAAAATATATCACAGAACAACAATAATATTGGCTTGTGGGGCCTGCTATAACCTTACCATCATCGCGCCCAGCAATAACAAATAAAAACAAATAACAAACTATAACCCATAGTGGATGGCTGAAACTTAACCTCAAATTTATTCCATCTTTTGCTGTTTTTCTTTTAACATAAAAAAATTATCGTAGAAAAAAGTATTGTATGATATGCGAGCGTAAAGTTTCTTTTTGTTTCTCGCGAGGTTGTGATACTCGACTGCATCTCGTTTCATAACATTACCGCTGGAATCAAAAACCATAACTTGATGCTCTTATATCATAAATAGCTATTGAAATGTTGTGTAGTTAATTTAAGGAAATAAAGTTAACATTGTCATCTTATTTAACATTTGTTTTCCATACTTTAACGCTGTTAAACAATTACTCCCTCCATTTATCCATCTCTATTGGCTGTCTTATGAACAGACATTTCATTGATCTTTACCTGAGACGGGATATTTCTGAGCAGTAAATCCAGGACCGAAAGAATTAAAATTTAATTGTCACTATATTACAGATGTTGGGGATAACAATCACCCCCACCCCTCATACAGACTTTTAGCTTTCGAAGTGGATCTTACCTGCGTGTCAGTGGTCCTTCGCCTCTGTTCTTTTATTATCTTTGGTCTGAGTGTAGATAACTAAAAACCAACCTTGTAAGAATTCTTACGCCTGCTCATTGTATAAATAGAATACAGGACCGTAAGAGAATAAAGCTTAGGGACTCAATATCAGTGTAAAAAGGTCTAAAGGTATTAACATTTATGGAAATAATGAAGCTCAGAACAACAATACGGAAGAATTCTAATTAAATTCTAAATATATGTTTGAGAAACTTCAAGAATTCATATACCTTGGTACGCTATTATACAGGGTGAACCATTCAACTCCAAATCTAAGTGTTGTAGAAAAAAAAGTCTTGAATAAAAGTTGCATGATATAAGGGGGGAACGTTAATCTCATTAGGTAGTTTTAATTGGAGAAGGTTTCGATGATAATTTGAGGGTCAAGATACGCTTTTAAATGGGAACCTGCATTTATTATATTCTTTCCTCCTCAAAAATAAACAGCTTTTGTTTAAACCATGTTCTTATACAGGATTCTTTTACTATTGTAGATAATTAAACATTAATGAAAGGCACATGCACAGAGCACTACACGTGTATTGTACAATATTATTTCACAAGCATCGTACCTTAAATGTTCAAAATGATGCTCTTCTACCTCAGTGCATTTTCCAAGTCTGTGAATTAATGACTGCTGTGTCCGTAAAAGCATGTCTCTTCCCATACTGGCACAAGTATTTCGTATGCACGCCTTCATGTTGTCTGGAGGTGGAACGTGTAGCTGTGATACACTGTGCATCTGCCTTTTATCAATGTTTTAGTGTCTGCCTCAATAAAGGAACCTGTACAAGAAAATGGTTTAAACAAAAGTTGTTTATTTTTTGATAAGGGATAAGGAATCAAAATAAAAGAAGCTTGGCTCCCATTTAAGAAAACGTACCTTGACCCTCAAATTACCACCCAGCTTCCCCCATTATATCAAGCTACTTTTATTCAAGATGTTTGTTTCTACAATGTTTTGTCTTGGAGATATTCTACAGTCCTAAGTTAAATGGTCCATTCTGTATATAAACGAAATGCACAGCATGTGCAAGTATATAAACTGAATTTTATTATTCGGCCTAGTTTGATTATTGGCATTCGTCTTGTTTTGCAGTTTCCTGCGCGATATCCTTCACAACGTTACAGTGTGTCTGCATCTATTCTTCCGTTGCCATTCGAAGTCGCTCTAGATAGATCTGCTTTTCACTTTCTCTACACGTACCATGTGCATAATGTATAGAGAAAATTCCATACCGAGATTTCCCGGAAATACATGTTTTGGGACCCCCTGAATCCAAAGAATTCTTTTTATAATAATGTCCGCGCGTGTCTGTTTGTGTGTGTGTAAGGCAGCATAGCTCAAAAACAAAAAAGACCGTTAAATACCAAACCTGATATTTAGGTTCAGTATCTTCCAGGGATGCGAAAGGCCCACCTGCAGCTACCCTTTAGATGGAAAAAAATCGAAAATTTTGATTTTCTCAGAAATGGCTCTAACGATTTTAATAAAATCTCTTATATCTAAGATGTTTACATGAGAAATTAAATGCATATCCTGAATTTTCTGGGAATAACTTCTGAAGACCTCTTTATGCTGGAAGAATTTTTCTGAAGTTTGCATAACTGGTAAACTGTAAGAGATAGACAAAAACTTACTACTAAAAAATGTAGATCTGAAAAAACACCATTTATGTCACATACTTTTTTTTCCGTAGAGTTGAGTGTGTTTGAAATGTTCCTTGTTATGGTTTCAGTTCCAAAACACCTTTAACTTTTCTCATACGGGAATCTGTCAACTCCTGGCTAAGCAAAGAAATGGATTTATATCCCAAAGCAACCACAATTTGAAACACATAACTGTCGGTTTAGCTGGTATATACCCTTATTTGACTTTTAGTTTTCAGGAGCTAAGTAATAAGACCGTTTCTGCTAGTGTTTATCTCGATTAGCATGAAGTAGATATAAAAATAAGCTATGCCAGCATGTTGCCATGGTAGTTCAGTGGCAGAGCAACCGGTTAGAGATAGGGAGATCCGTGGTTCAAATTCCGGCTATGGCATTGCATTTTTAGTGTGACTGTACCTATCCAAAAATAAGCTTATTAACAATAATTTGTTACAGAGAAAGTCGAATGAATGGAATGCATCAGATTTTTCCGTAAGTGTTTGGCGGGTGTTCTCGTGGGCCGTGGTATTTGGCAGTAGTATCTGCGTTCTGATGTCTTCTATGAAGAAAGTTTATTTCGTTAAGACATAGGCCAACCTCGACTGTGCTGCCTTCCCAATTCCCAGTATTCGTTTCATGTAGCGGGCTTTTACTATTTCAAAGAGTCGCGAGGATGTGGGCTTATAGTTTGTCCCAGATTATGTGGATCCCACATGTTGCTATTGGAGCTATATCCATTTTAAATAGTATCATTACATACCATTGATACAAAAGTAATAATGAATTAAAACATGAAATCCAGAGAAGAATTAACCTTTCCAATAGTACCTAATATGCGCATTTACCCTTGCTTAAATGTAAAATAGCAAACAGAGAAAATAAACTCAACATAGTAGTGGCTCAAAATCACGGACCTTAAAGCGGGGATATATGTGCTCAAATTGCCACTTTTGAGAGGAATATATCGATAAAGATTTTTGTAGGTGTAGTGGTGGATAATATATGGAGAATCAAAAAAAAAAAAAAAAAAAAAAAAGGAAGCAGAAAGACACGATTAAGGAACCAAGATTGGAATAGGTTGAACATATGGAGAACCAAGAAAGCCTAAGCTTTTCAAAAAAAAAAGTCTGGCGTTTTCCATTCACATGACTTTCTATACCTATTCTACATAACAAAAAATTACTTTTAGAAAAGATTATTCTTTTTATCTATGTATATTATGCTAATTGAGATAAAGAGTAACAGAAATGAAAATATTCGTGTAACATCTTTGTAAGATTCTGATTGCGCGCGCGGGCCTTTTACTAAAATGATTCCTTTTTAATTCAGCGAACCCTTAAACATGTATTTCCGGTGAAATCCAGGTATCGAATTTCTGGGTAGAATACAATACTTTCTCTACCTATTATGTACACTGTACATACTTAATTATTGATGTAATTATTACATAAATATATAAAAATAAATAAAAGGTAATATATTAATTATAATTTATTATATTTCAGTAAATGTGAAATTTTAAAATGAATTGGGTAGCCTGATTTTATATATTTTTATTGTTGTTTAGAAGTAGTAATAGTAATTACTAGTGTTAATGTATGTATGATGTGTGTAGATGTTTTAGTTCATTATTTATTATAATTTAGAAATGTAATTAGTATTTTCATTTGTTTAAAGTTACATATACTTTTAAATTTTGTATATAAAACTATGTTAGCTTAAATGTATCTGTAACTTTTAATAAATATTAAAAATCGGGCATATTAGCCCTGGTTTAAGTAATTAGGTATCAGGTTTGTTATACAAATTTTTATTTTGTTATATTTTTACATTCTCTAGCCCAGTATAAACAATGTACATATTGGATAGATAAGGTATTTTGTTGCACCCAAAAATTCGATACCGAGATTTCACCGGAAATACATGTTTTAGGATCCCTTGAATACAAAAAAAGCACTTTCAGAAAAAGGTCCGTGTGTGTGTCTGTGTGTGTGTATGTGGACAGCATAGCTCAAAAAACGAAAAGACGGTTAAATACGAAACTTGGTATTTAAGTTTCGTATCCTCCAGGGAAGCAACACGAAGATTTTTAAAGAAAATCCCCCATCTCTAACTACCATTTACATGGAAACATTTTCGAAAATGTAAAATGCATATCTTAAATTTTCTGGGAATAGCTTCTGAAGACCTGTTTATTCTTGATTAATTTTGCTTAATTTTGCATAGCTAGTAAACAGTAAGAGATAGACAAAACCTTAGCACACAAAAATGTAGATCTCGTTGAAATACACAATTTATGCTATATACCGTTTTTCGTGGAGTTTACCGTTTTAGAGAAATTCCTTGTTATTAGCTTCAGTTGTGAATTACTTATACTTTTCTCAGACAGAAAGTGTCCGTTTTTCTTTTGTTCTACTCCTGGCCAAGCAAAGAAGCGATTTGCAATGACAATCGCATAACGACAGCTTTTAAAATATTTCACTATCACTTTAGCATAGCTCATTCCTTCGGTTCCTTCTACTTATAAGGAACTAGTAATAAGAAAATTCTGCTAATGTTTATCTCATTAGTATTGTGTAGAAAAAAGAATAATCTTTTCTAAGATGTTTGTTTGTAGAGCAGCTATAGAAATTCATGCTAGTGTTACACATCAAATTTTTTGTATATACGTATTAGAGAAAGTAAAAATAAAAGGTACAGATAAAAAGGAAGACAATCTCGATGGATGAATTCCGGGGAATGTGACCTGGTGAGCTTTGGAATCCGAAATTGGATGAAACTGGCACAGGATCCTGAGGGATGGAAGAAGTTCATTAATGAAGTCAAGCGTCTCTTGGGCTGTAGTACTAAAAGGAAGAGGTGGAACGAAATACAAACCAATGTGAAAACTTGCTTTGCTTTTTCCCTAGTACAGAAAATGCCTCTAGATAAAGATAAGCGCTCACACACACACAAAGTCGTCCACCCTGGTCTGGGGTTAACCTGCTAGCCTCTGGTTCCAAAAGTTATGGTCTCAAACCCGGCGAGGAGCAATAGATTTTTTTGGGAATAAAAATCCTTAGCATGTTTTCCTTTGGAAGGGAAATAAAGCCGTTGGTCCCGTGCTCATAGATTTACGGTGCGTAAAGAACATCAAGCCAAGCACAGAGTCTTTGAGCAAATTTAAGCAGTATTTCACACCAAGTGTAAAATGTGACGCTGAGAACAGCAGCAGTTAAAATGGGGTCTGTAAATAAAATGCAATTAAAGGAGACACAGAAGTGCTATTACCGTACTATGTACATGGTGTATAGGGGAAGTATTGCATTGCACCCATAAATTCGATACCGAGATTTCACCTGAAATATAATATGTTTTGAAACCCCTGAGTCCGAAAAAAACTGTTTTAGAAAAAGTTCCGTCTATGGCATAGAACAGCATAGCTCAAAAACGAAAAGTCGGTTTAATATCAAACTTGGTATTTAAGTTCAGTATCTTACAAGGACCTGACACAAACATTTTCAAGAAAATACACCAACCCCCAACTTCCCTTTACATGGAAAATGTTTAAAAATGTTTACTGTCTCAAAAATGACTCTAATGTTTTTTTATTAAAACGCAGTATATTAAAGCTATTTACATCAGAAATAAATGTATATCTTGAATTTTCTGGGAATAGCTTCTGAAGACCACTTTATTGTGCATGAATTGTTCAAGTTTACTTAACTTGTAAAGGATTAGAGATAGACAAAAATTTACCACACACAAAATATAGACACCATCATATATGATACAATTTTTTTTTCGTGGAGTTGACCATTTTTGAGATATTCCTTGTTATTGGTTTCAGTTTTAAAATAGTTAAACCTTTCTCATGCAGGAACTTGTGAACACCTGGCCACGTCAAGAATCGGATTTCAATTCCCATAGCAACCACATTTTAAAACATTTGATTATCTAGCTTAGTTTAATCTAGTGTGTTCCCTTATTTTCTTTCTGCTTATAAGGAACTAAGTAATAAGTCCATTTCTGCTAATGGACTTCTCATTAGCATGAAGTAGAAGAGTAAACATATTGGCTATAATTTGTTACAGAGATGCAGAGAAAGTCAAGTGAATGGAACACATCAGACTTAGTTCTTTTTTTTTTTTTTTCGTTTTTAGCGATTTTGATAAAAAATATCAATTTTTAGATTATTGGTGCAAAACTTCACCATAATTTAAAGTACATATTTGCAATCATACCTCTCCCAGGACGGATGTAACACATGTTTTGGACACCATTTTAAAGCAATCAGCTGGTTAAATGACTCTCTACGTCAAACTTTAAAGCCAGTTTACTGAAGTTCAGTTTTTTTTCGCCATTTTCCCATACTCCTAAATCTATCTTCTCCCACAAAAATTCTGCTATAGATCTCAAGATATTCTCTAACGTACTTCAGAATGTGTGCAATAAATTGATGTATTGAAATTTGATATTCGTCATAGTTCAGTTTTGAAAATGGTTAACATAGTATTACTCTGCTTTTTCTTAATTTTTTCACAATGTGGTGTAAAATGCTTTAAAAGGCTATTAAATATGGAAAAGTCCAATCAAATATTTTGTTACAAAAATATTAAGGAATCTAGTTTTGAAGAATGACGCTATGAGTAAGGTATCGTCGGAGAATATAAATTTTGAATTTTACTAGTAAGATTGATCTAAATTAATTAATAACGTATCATATTGCGCTGAAATTTAATATAGATACTTCTTTTATTGCTATGTTTGAGCAAAAAATCAAAGCTCTAGCTCGAATATTTCAGAAAATGACTTCTAGCCCTTCGGTGTCCCTTTACTTTTATTTTCATGAGTAACAAGGAGTGTTGATAACTTATCGTAAGTTATGATGAACTTTCAGGAATAACTAAAATCTTAAATTAGTGTAGTTGAATACAATGAGATAATAACCTCAAGGTTGCACTAAGTTATTTAAGGGTCTAAAACTTAGTATTCATCTACATTTGCAAAATGTAGATCAGACCTGGCAAGGAAAGCGCAAGAGGTGCGAACTTAACCTCCCTCTCGTCCCCACTACTCTCTTTCAACAGTCACGTAGAGCCAAAGAAACCGGTTCATTCCGGTATTAGCCTCGTGGCAGCCTTTATCAGTACAGTGGTGGCTTATATGTACAATATGTATAAATGGCGATGGTTAATCCGGATTGGGAGAACAAGTATTTTCATTGTTCCTCAAGAACACCCGACACTGTTGTTTACGTAACTTCTCCGTTGTTTACGTTCTCTGCCAGGTAAAAGGGAAAAGGAAGGGGCGACTGTAGGGCTGGAGTATTTTACACTGTGCGTCAATGACTCGCATTCCAGAGGTCATCGGTTCTATTCCCCTGACCTGCCTTCCAGACCCATATGGCAAAAGGAGCTTTCCCCAAGTGCCAGACGTATGCTGGAAAGATTCATTACGCCCCATTTCTTTTCTCTTCCTCATTATCGTGTTCCCATAACTTCAAGGTTTGAAGGAGCAGCCGATGGTGTTTGGCGGGTTGCTATTGGATTGCAGCTTGCCCAATGTAGAGGTTTATTTCTGGTGTAAATTTCGGTCAATCGGGACCCACCTTGGGGTACTTTTGGGCTGCGGCCACTTCAGAGAACCTCTGGAGGCTCGGTGCTCATGAATTGGTGCCGGATAGCGTCGGAGGTGTATAATCTGAAGTCGTTACGGACCCCGGAACTGGTCGCCCTTCGGCATCTCAGCTACTTAAGTTGTAAAGGATCCTAAGGATCTATGCCCGGTGCGGTGCTCCAGTATCGGTGACCCCGTCCATGACAAATCCCAACACGAGAACCATCCATAAGGTAATCAACGATATTAACGAAAAGTTATCAAAACAAAACATATTTATAAAGTTACAGTGCCTTACACTATTTCTTAATGTAATCTTCATTCTACCAACACATTTACTGTCACGTGGTACCAGTTTTCAACGCCGATGTTATACTTTTCCACCAAAACAAATATTCTGTTCTTTTTAATGCATTGAATTTTATAGGCAAATAACGCTAGTGTGTAGTGATAAGACAATAAACAAGTCTTCAGTGAGGAAATAGCCAAACATTTTCGCGTAATCAAGGAAGAAGCAGTGTACACGATAACGGCCGGATTGAAGTGACAATAATAGCAATGCCGATTACGTTGAGAAATATAAAATGTATTGTAACTTTGTAAATAAAGTTTTCTGTTAATATCGCGTTATTATTTAGTTATGCCAAATCGTTCGTTACTTCCTGGATGACCCTCGTAATAACATCGTCAATTCCACTTTTTATCTGTTCACTGCTAGGTTGATCCGCGCCACAACGGACCCACGTGGCCAGGGTACAGTAGTAAAACACAGTGGCAAAGCACGAAGGAAGTAATCGCATGTTACTATCTAAATTTCAGAATGAATTTGCTTTTAAATTGTATGTAATATTTTATCAAGTGACCTTAATGTTTAACAAACACTTATTTATGCGTTAAATACAGATACAAGTTGAAATTCGTATGAGTTACCTAATATTCGTAATATTGTTTATAGCAGTTGCTGTTTGATCATGGAGGATGGACGCGGTGAATTTGTTCTAGCATTTTCATCGAGCTACCTAAAGCATAAGGCTGATTAACTATTGACTAGGAGTTAAGAAGCAATAACGTTAAATATGTATTACAAACTTTCTGAGACGTATTCAACACTACATGAGAGAAGTGATGAAATTAGCTTCTGAGTTCAACGGTGGTTCAGCTGCAAATATAAATAGTGCATTACAGGAAAAGGTAAAATGGAAAGGTGGTTACACCCGAGAAAATAAGAAAAAGTGTGAAATACGCGATGCAGTATTGTCATGATTTTGTAAAGATTGCATATCGCATAAGAGCAAAATTTCTCTTTAAAAAGTCTGATAACGTGCTACAACAAGTTAATACTGACCCAGATGTACCTAATTTCAGAAGAAACACACTTTATTCAGTTTTGTCTGAAATTGGGTTCGAATTTGTCAAAAGAATTCAAAGCGCTTAGATATTGAATTCACCTAAAAATTCTGTACCAAGATTTCACCAAAAATAAATGTTTTGGGTGAAAGAGAGTACGTATGTGTGTGTGTGTATGAGTGTGTGTGTGTGTGGGTGTGCAGTTAACTCGGAATACAAAAGTCGGTTAAATATCAAGCTTGGTATTTAAGTTCAATATCTTCCAAGGGTACGACACAAGATTGTTAAAAAAATCCCTGCTCATCTCTAACCAATCTTTACAAGGAACATTTTTCGAAATGTTCTATTTTTTAAAATGCCTATAACGCTTTTGATTAAAACGACGCATAAAAGATGTTTACACGACAAATGAAATATGTGTCCTTCATTTCTTGAGAATAATCCTCTTCATTCAGGATGTCCTTTGTAGAGCTGGTAACCGTGGGAGATACACAAACATGTAGATATCGCTAAAAACAGAAGTTATATCATATACATGTTTTTTAGAGCTGGTAACCGTGTGAGATACACAAAAATGTAGATATCGCTAAAATTCAGAAGTTATAGCATATACATGTTTTGTAGAGCTCGTAACCGTGTGAGATACACAGAAATGTAGATATCGCTTATATACGGAAGTTATATCATATACATGTTTTTTACAGCTGGTAACCGTACGAGATACACTAAAATGTAGATAACGCTAAAATACAGAAGTTATATCATATACATGTTTTGAAGAGCTAGTAGCCGTGTGAGATACATAAAATATAGATATCACTAAAATGCAGAAGATATATCATATACAATTTTGAAGAGCTAGTAGCCGTGAGAGATACACAAAAATATAGATATCGCTAAAATACAGAAGTTATATCATACACAGGTTTTGTAGACAGAGTACCCGTGTGAGATACAAGAAAATGTAGATATCGCTAAAATACAGAAGATATGTCATATACATTTTTGTAGAGCTAGTAGCCGTGAGAGATACAGAAAAATGTAGATATCGCTAAAATACAGATCCTATATCATATACATTTTTTGAAGAGCTGGTAACCGTACGAGATACACAAAAATGTAGATGTGGCTAAAATACACAAGATATAGCATATACATTTTTTGTAGTGCTGGTAGCCGTGTGAGATACACAAAAATGTAGATATCGCTAAAATACAGAAGTTATATCATATACACGTTTTGTACAGCTGGTAACCGTATGAGATACACAAAAATGTAGATATCGCTAAATTACAGAAGTTATATCATATGCATGTTTTGTACAGCTGGTAAAGCAAGAGATACACAAAAATGTAGGTATCGCTAAAATACAGAAGTTATATCATATACATGTTTTGTAGAGCTCGTAACCGTGTGAGATACACAAAAATGTAGATACCGCTAAAATACAGAAGTTACATCACATACATGTTTTGTAGAGCTGGTAACCGTCTGAGATACAAAAAAATATAGATGTCGGTAAAATACAGAAGTTATATCATATACATGTTTTGTAGAGCTCGTAACCGTGTAAGACACACAAAAATATAGATACCGCTAAAATACAGAACTTATATCATATACATTATTTGTAGAGCTGGTAGCCGTATGAGATACACAAAAAAAGCAGATATCGCTAAAATACAGAATTATAACATATACATTATTTGTAGAGCTGGTAGCCGGGTGAGATACACAAAAAAGCAGATATCGCTAAAATACAGAAGTTATAACATATACATGTTTTGTACAGCTAGTAGCCGTGTGAGATACACAAAAATGTAAATATGGCTAAAATACAGAAGTTATATCTTATACAATTTTTGTAGAGCTTGTAACCGTGTGACATACACAAAAAAGTAGATATCGCTAAAATACAGAAGCTATATATATACATGTTTTATATAGCTCATAACCGTATGGGATACACAAAAATGCAGATATCGCTAAAATACAGAACATATATCATATACATTTTTTGTAGAGCTGGTAGCCATATGAGATTAACAAAAATGTAGATATCGCTAAAATACAGAAGTTATATCATATAAGTGTTTTGTATAGCTAGTAGCCGTGTGAGATGCACAAAAATGTACATATCGCTAAAATAAAGAAGTTATATCATATACATTTTTATAGAGCTGGTAGCCGTGTGAGATACACAAAAATATATATATCGCTAAAATACAGAAGCTATATCATATACATGTTTTGTAGAGCTCATAACCGTATGGGATACACAAAAATGTAGATATCGCTAAACTACAGAACCTATATCATATACATTTTTTGTACAGCTAGTAGCCGTTGGAGATACACAAAAATATAGATATCGCTAAAATACAGAAGTTATAGCTTATAATTTTTTTGTAACGCTGGTAGCCATGAGAGATACACAAAAATGTAGATATTGCTAAAATACAGAAGTTATAACATATACATGTTTTGTAGAGCTCGTAACCGTATGAAATACACGAAAATGTAGATATCGCTAAAATACAGAAGTTATATCATATACATTTTTTGTAGAGCTAAGAACCGTAGCAGATACACAAAAATGTAGATATCGCTAAAATACAGAAGTTATATCATATACATTTTTTATAGAACTGGTAGCCGTATGAGATACACAAAAATGTAGATACGCTAAATTACAGAAGTCATATCACATACATGTTTTGCACAGCTAGTAGCCGTGTGAGATACACAAAATTTAGATATCGCTAAAATACTGAAGTTATATCTTATACATTTTTTGTAGAGCTGGTAACCGTGTGAGATACACAAAAATATAGATGTCGCTAAAATACAGAAGTTATATCATATAAATGATTTGTACAGCTAGTAGCCATGTGATATACACCAAAATGTAGATATCGCCAAAATACAGAAGTTTTATCATATACATTTTTTTGTAGAGCTGTTAACCGTACGAGATGCACCAAAATGTAGATATCGCTAAAATACAGAAGTTATGTCATATACATGTTTTGTAGGGGCGGTAACCGTACGAGATATGCAAAAATGTACATATCGCTAAAATACAGAACTATATAACATATACATGATTTGTAGAGCTCGTAACCGTATGGGATACACAAAAATGTAGATATCGCTAAAGTACAGAACATATATCATATACATTTTTTGTAGAGCTGGTAGCCATATGAGATTAACAAAAATGTAGATATCGCTAAAATACAAAAGTTATATCATATAAATATTTTGTACAGCTAGTAGCCGTGTGAGATGCACAAAAATGTACATATCCCTAAAATAAAGAAGTTATATCAAATACATTTTTGTAGAGCTGGTAGCCGCGTGAGATACACACAAATATATATATATATCGCTAAATTACAGAATCTAAATCATATACATGTTTTGTAGAGCTCCTAACCGTATGGGATACACAAAAATGTAGATATCGCTAAAATACAGAAGTTATATGATATACATGTTTTGTACAGCTAGTAGCCGTCTGAGATACACAAAAATGTAGATATCCCTAAAATACAGAAGTTATATCATATACATGTTTTGTACAGCTAGTAGCCGTGTGAGATACACACAAATGTAGATATTGCTAAAATACAGAAGTTATAGCTTATACATTTTTTGTAGAGCTCGTAACCATATGAGATACACAAAAATGTAGATATCACTAAAATACAGAAGTTATATCATATGCATTTTTGTAGAGCTAGTAACCGTACCAGATACATAAATATGTAGATATCGCTAAAATACAGAATTTATATCATATACATTTTTGTAGAGCTGGTAGCCATATGAGATTAACAAAAATGTAGATGTCGCTAAAATATAAAACTTATATCATATACGTTATTTGTAGAGCTGGCAGCCGTATGAGATACACAAAAATGTAGTTATCGCTAAAATACAGAAGTTATATATTATACATGTTTTGTACAGCTAGCAGCCGTGTGAGATACATAAAAATGTAGATATCGCTAAAATACAGAAGTTATATCTTATACATTTTTTGTACAGCTAGCAGCCGTGTGAGATACACAAAATTGTAGATGTCGCTAAAATACAGAAGTTATATCATATACATTATTTGTACAGCTAGTAGCCGTGTGACATACACAATAAAGTAGATATCGCTAAAATACAGAAGCTATATCATATACATGTTTTATAGAGCTCGTAACCGTAGGGGATATCAAAAATGTAGATGTCGCTAATATACAGAAGTTATAGCTTATAAATTTTTTGTAGAGATGGTAACCGTGTGAGATACACAAAAATGTAGATATTGCTAAAATACAGAAGTTATAACATATGCATGTATTGTAGAGCTCGTAACCGTATAAGATACACAGAAATGTAGATATCGCTAAAATTTAGAAGATATATAATATACATGTTTTGTAGAGCTCGTAACCGTGTGAGATACACAAAAATGTAGGTACCGCTAAAATACAGAAGCTATATCATATACATGTTTTGTAGAGCTCCTATCCGTACGAGATACACTTAATTATAGATATCGCTAAAATACAGAAAATATATCATATACATTTTTGTATAGCTGGTAGCCGTCTGACATACACAAATATGTAGATATCGGTAAAATATACAGAAGCTATATCTTATATATTATGTTTTTGTAGAGCTCGTAACCGTGTGGGATACACAAAAATGTAGATATCGCTAAAAAGCAGAACTTATATCTTATACATTTTCTGCTGAGCTGGTAGCCGTAACAGATAGACAAAATTGTAGATATAGCTAAAACACAGAACTTATATCATATACAGGTTTTGTACAGCTAGTAGCCGTTGTAGATACACAAAAATATAGATATCTTTAAAATACAGAAGTTATATCATATACATTTTTTGTAGAGCTGGTAGCCGTATGAGATACTTAAAAATGTAGATGTCGCTGAATTACAGAAGTTATGTCATATAAATGAATTGTACAGCTAGTAGCTGTGTGAGATAACAAAAAGATAGATATCGCTAAAATACAGAAGTTATATCAGATACATGTTTTGTAGAGCTCGAAACCGAGTGAGATACCCAAAAATGTGGATACCGCTAAAATAAAGAAGTTATATTGTATACATGTTCTGTAGAGCTTGTAACTTACGAGATACACTTAATTAAAGATATCGCTAAAATACGGAAAATATATCATATACATTTTTGTATAGTTGGTAGCCGTGTGACGTACACAAATATGTAGATATCGTTAAAATACAAAAGCTATATCATAAATATAATTTGTAGAGCTCGTAACCGTATGGGATACACAAAAATGTAGATATCGTTAAAATACAGAAGTTATATCATATACATGTTTTGTACAGCTAGTAGCCGTGTGAGATACACAAAAATGTAGATATCGCTAAAATACAGAACTTATATCATATACTTTATTTGTAGCGCTGGTAGCCGTATGAAATACACAAAAAAGCAGATATCGCTAAAATACAGAAGTTATATCATATACATGTTTTGTACAGCTAGTAGCCGTGTGAGATACACAAAAATGTAGATATCCCTAAAATACAGAAGTTATATCATATACATGTTTTGTACAGCTAGTAGCCGTGTGAGATACACAAAAATTTAGATATCGCTAAAATACAGAAGTTTTAGCTTATAAATATTTTGTAGAGCTGGTAGCCGTGAGAGATACACAAAAAAGTAGATATCGCTAAAATACAGAAGTTATATCATATACATTTTTTGTAGAGCTAGTAACCGTACTAGATACACAAAAATGTAGATATCGCTAAAATACAGAAGTTATATCATATACATTTTTTGTAGAGCTGGTAGCCGTATGCGATACACAAAAATGTAGATACGCTAAAATACAGAAGTTATATCACATACATGTTTTGTACAGCTAGTTGGCGTGTGAGATAGACAAAAATGTAGATATCGCTATAATACAGAAGTTATAGCTTATACATTTTTTGTCCGTGAGAGATACACAAAAATGTAGATATTGCTAAAATACAGAAGTTATAACATATACATGTCTTGTAGAGCTCGTAACCTTATGAGATACACAAAAATGTAGATATTGCTAACATACAGAAGTTATATCATATACCTGTTTTGTAGAGCTCGAAACCGTGTGAGATACACAAAAATGTAGATATCGCTAATATACAGAAGTTACATCACATACATTTTTTGTAGAGCTGGTAGCCGTATAGGATACACAAAAATGTAGATACGCGAAAATACAGAATTTATATCACATACATGTTTTGCACAGCTAGTAGCTGTGTGAGATACACAAAAATGTAGATACCGCTAAAATACAGAAGTTATATCTTATACATTTTTTGTAGAGCTTGTAACCGTGTGAGATACACAAAAATGTAGGTGTCGCTAAAATACAGAAGCTATATCATATACATGTTTTGTAGAGCTCGTATCCGTATGGGATACACAAAAATGTAGATATTACTATAATGCAGAACGTATATCATATACATATTTGTAGAGCTGGTAGCCGTATGAGATACACAAAAATGTAGATATCGCTAAAATAAAGAAGTTATATCATATACAAGTTTTGTACAGCTACTAGCCGTGTGAGATACACAAAAATGTAGATATCGCTAAAATACAAAAGTTATATCATATATATTTTTTGTAGAGCTGGTAGCCGTGTGAGATACACAAAAATGTAGATATCGCTAAAATACAGAAGTTATAGCTTATACAGTTTTTTTAGAGCTGTTAGCAGTGTGAGATACACAAAAATATATATATCGCTAAAATACAGAAGCTATATCATATGCATGTTTTGTAGAGCACGTAAACGTATGGGATACACATAAATGTAGATATCGCTAAACTGCAGAGCCTATATCGTATACATTTTTTGTAGAGCTGGTAGCCGTATGAGATGCACAAAAATGTAGATATCGCTAAATTACAGAAGTTATATCATATGCATTTTTTGTAGAGCTAGTAACAGTACCAGATACACAAAAATGTAGATATCGCTAAAATACAGAAGTTATATCATATACATTCTTTGTAGAGCTGGTAGCCGTATGAGATACACAAAATTTAGATACGCTAAAATACAGAAGTTATATCACATACATGTTTTGTACAGCAATTAGCCTTTGAGATACACAAAAATGTAGATATCGCTAAAATACAGAAGTTATATGTTATACATATTTTGTAGAGCTGGTAACCGTGTGAGATACACAAAAATGTAGATTTCGCTAGAATATAGAAGATATATAATATACATGTTTTGTACACCTGGTAGCCGTGTGAGATAAACAAAAATGTAGATATCACTAAAATACAGAAGTTATGTCAATTACTTGTTTTGTAGAGCTGGTAACCGTACGAGATAAACATAAAAGTACAAATCGCTAAAATACGGAATTTATATCATATACATGTTTTGTAGAGCTCGTAACCGTGTGGGATACATAAAAATGTAGGTACCGCTAAAATAGAAAATTTATATCATATACATGTTTTGTTGAGCTCGTAACCGTACGAGTTACACATAAATATAGATATCGCTAACATTCAGAAGATATATCATATACATTTTTGTAGACCTGGTAGCCGTGTGACATACACAAAAATGTAGATATCGCTAAAATACAGAACATATATCATATACATTTTTTGTAGAGCTGGTAGCCATATGAGATTAACGAAAATGTAGATATTGCTAAAATACAGAATTTATATCATATAAATGTTTTGTATAGCTAGTAGCCGTGTGAGATACACAAAATTGTACATATCGCTGAAATAAAGAAGTTATATCATTTACATTTTTGTAGAGCTGGTAGCCGTGTGAGATACACAAAAATATATTTATCGCTAAAACACAGAAGATATATCTAATACATGTTTTGTAGAGCTCGTAACCGTATGGAATACACGAAAATGTAGATATCGCTAAAATACAGAAGTTATATCACATACATGTTTTGTACAGCTAGTTGGCGTGTGAGATACACAAAAATGTGGATATCGCTATAATACAGAAGTTATAGCTTATACATTTTTTGTAGAGCTGGTAGACGTATGAGATACACAAAAATGTAGATACCGCTAAAATACAAAAGTTATATCTTATACATTTTTTGTAGAGCTTGTAACCGTGTGAGATACACAAAAATGTAGGTGTCGCTAAAATACAGAAGCTATATCATATACATGTTTTGTAGAGCTCGTATCCGTATGGGATACACAAAAATGTAGATATTACTTAAATGCAGAACGTATATCATATACATTTTTGTAGAGCTGGTAGCCGTATGAGATACACAAAAATGTAGATATCGCTAAAATAAAGAAGTTATATCATATACAAGTTTTGTACAGCTACTAGCCGTGTGAGATACACAAAAATGTAGATATCGCTAAAATACAAAAGTTATATCATATATATTTTTTGTACAGCTGGTAGCCGTGTGAGATACACAAAAATGTAGATATCGCTAAAATACAGAAGTTAGAGCTTATACATTTTTTTAGAGCTTTTAGCAGTGTGAAATACACAAAAATATATATATATCGCTAAACTGCAGAGCCTATAACGTATACATTTTTTGTAGAGCTGGTAGCCGTATGAGATGCACAAAAATGTAGATATCCCTAAAATACAGAAGTTATATCAAATACATGTTTTGTACAGCTAGTAGCCGTGTGAGATACACAAAAATGTAGATATCGCTAAAATACAGAAGTTATATCATATACATTTTTTGTAGAGCTAGTAACCGTACAAGATACACAAAAATGTAGATATCGCTAAAATACAGAAGTTATATCATATACATTTTTTGTTGAGCTGGTAGCCGTATGAGATACACAAAATTTAGATACGCTAAAATACAGAAGTTATATCACATACATGTTTTGCACAGCTAGTAGCCATGTGAGATACACAAAAATGTAGATATCGCTAAAATACAGAAGTTATATCATATACATTTTTTTGTAGAGCTGGTAACCGTACGAGATACAAATAAATAAAGATATCGCTAAAATACAGAACTTATATCATATACATGATTTGTAGAGCTCGTAACCGTGTGAGATACACAAAAATGTACGTACCGCTAAAATACAGAATTTATATCATATACATGTTTAGTAGAGCTCGTAACCGTACGAGATACACATAAATATAGATATCGCTAAAATTAACAAGATATATCATATACATTTTTGTACAGCAGGTAGCCGTGTGACATACACAAACATGTAGATATCGCTAAAATACAGAAGTTATATCTTAGACATTTTTTGTACAGCTAGTAGCCGTGTAACATACACAAAAATGTTGGTATCGCTAAAGTACAGAACATATATCATATATAGTTTTTGTGGAGCTGGTAGACATATGAGATTAACAAAAATGTAGATATCGCTAAAATACAGAAGTTATAGCTTATAAATTTTTTGTAGAGCTGGTAGCCGTTAGAGATACCCAATAATGTAGATATCGCTTAAATACAGAAATTATAGCATATATATTTTATGTAGAGGTGGTAACCGTACGAGATATACAAAAATGTACATATCGCTTAAATGCACAAGTTATATCATATACATGTTCTGGAGAGCTCTAAACCGTGTGAGATACACAAAACTGTAGGTACCGCTAAAATAGGGAAGTTATATCACATACATGTTTTATACAGTTAGTAGCCGTGTGAGATACTCAAATATGTACATATCGCTAAAATACAGAAATTTTAGCTTATACATTTTTTGTAGAGCTGGTAGCCGTGAGAGATACAAAAAACGTAGATATGGCTAAGATACAGAAGTTATAACGAATACATGTTTTGTAGAACTCGTATAAGTATGAGATACACAAAAATGTAGATATCGCTAAAATACAGAAGTTATATCATATTTATGATGAGTAGAGGTGGTAACCGTACGAGATACACAAAAATGTACATATCGCTAAAATACAGAAGTTATTACATATACCTGTTTTGTAGAGCTCGTAACCGTGTGAGATACACAAAAATGTAATTATCGCTAAAATACAGAAGTAAAATCATATACATTTTTTCTAGAGCTGGTAGCCGTATGAGATACACAAAAATGTAGATATCGCTAAAATACAGAGGTTATAACATATACATATTTTGTACAGCTAGTAGCCGTGTTAGATACACAAAAATTTAGATATCGCTAAAATACAGAAGCAATATCTTATACATGTTTTGAACAGCTAGTAGCCGTGTGAGATGCACATAAATGTAGATATCGCTAAAATACAGAACTTATATCATATACATTTTTGTTGAGCTGGTGCCGTATGAGATACACAAAAATGTAAATATCCCTAAAATACAGAAGTTATATCATATACATGTTTTGTACAGCTAGTAGCCGTATGAGATACACAAAAATGTACATATCGTCAAAATACAGAAGTTATAGCTTATACATTTTTTGTAGAGCTGGTAACCGTGAGAGATACACAAAAATGCAGATATTTCTAAAATACAGAAGTTATAACATGTACATGTTTTGGAGATCTCGCAACCGTATGAGATACACAGAAATGTAGATATTGCTAAAATACAGAAGTTATATCATATACATGATTTGTAGAGGTGGTAATCCTACAAAATACACAAAAATGTAGAAGTCGCTAAAATACGGATGTTATATTATATACATGGTTTGTACAGCTAGTAGCCTTGTGAGATACACAAAAATCTAGATATCGCTAAAATACAGAACTTATATCATATATATTTTTTGTAGAGCTGGAAACGTACGACATAACAAAAATGTAGATATTACAAAAATACAGAAGTTATATCATATACATGTTTTGTAGGGGAGGTAACCTTACGAGGTATACAAAAATGTACATATCGGTAAAATACAGAAGATATGTCATATACATGTTTTGTAGAACTCGTAACCGTGTGAGATACACAAAAATGTAGGTACTGTTAAAACAGAGAAGTTATATAATAAACATGTAGTGAAGAGCTCAACACCGTACGAGATACACATAAATATAGATATCGCTAAAATACAGAAGATATATCACATACATGTTTTGTAGAGCTCGTAACCGTATGGGATACAGAGAAATGTAGATATCGCTAAAATACAGAACTTATATCATATACATTTTCTGTAGAGCTGGTAGCCGTATGAGATACACAAAAATGTACATATCGCTAAAATACAGAACTTATATCATATACATGTTTTGTACAGCTAGTAGCCGTGTGAGATACACAAAAATGTAGTTATCGCTAAAATACAGAAGTTATACCATACACATTTTTTGTAGAACTGGTAGCCGTATGAGATATACAGAAATTTAGATATCGCTAAAATACAGCATTTATATCATATACATGTTTTGTACAGCTAGTAGCCGTATGGGTTACACAAAAATGTAGATATCGCTATAATACAGAAGTTATATCTTATACATTATTGTAGAGCTGGTAACCGCGTGAGATAACAAAAATGTAGATGTCGCTAAAATACAGAAGTTATATCATATACATATTTTCTACAGCTAGTAGCCGTGTGAAGTACACAAAAATGTAGATATCGCTAAAATACAGAAGATATATCGTATACATATTTTATACAGCTAGTAGCCGTGTGAGATACACAAAAATGTATATATCGCTAAAATACAGAAACTATATCATATACATGTTTTGTAGAGCTCGTAACCGTATGGGATACAAAAAAATCTAGGTATCCTTAAATACCGAACTTATATCCTATAGATGTTTTGTAGAGCTGGTAGCCGTGTGGTATACACAAAAATGTACATATCGCTAAAATACAGAAGTTATAGCTTATAAATTTCTTGTAAAGCTGGTTACCGTGAGAGATACACAAAAATGTAGATATTGCTAAAATACATAAGTTATAACATATACATGTTTTGAAGAGCCCGTAACCGTACGAGATACACTTAATTATATATATCGCTAAAATACAGAAAATATATCATATAGACTTTTTGTATAGCTGGTAGCCGTGTGAGATACACAAAAATGTAGATATTGCTAAAATACACAAGCTATATCATATAAATTTTTTGTAAGAGCTGATAGCCGTATGAGTTACACAAAAATGTAGATGTTGCTAAAATACAGAAGTTATATCATATACATATTTTGTACAGCTAATAGCCGTGTGAGGTACACAAAAATGTAGATATCGCTAAAATACAGAAGTTATAGCTTATACATTTTTTGTAGAGCTGATAACCGTGTGAGATACATACATGTGTAGATATCGCTAAAATACAGAAGTTATATCAAAAAATGTTTTGTACGGCTAGTAGCCGTGTGAGATACACAAAAATGTAGATGTCGCTAAAACACAGAAGTTATATCATATACATGATTGTACAGCTTGTAGCCGTGTGAGATACACAAAAATGTGTATATCGCTAAAATACAGAAGTTATATCATATACATTTTTTGTAGAGCTGGTAACCGTACGAGTTAACAAAAATGTACATATCGTCAAAATACAGAAGTTATAGCTTATAAATTTTTTGTAGAGTTGGTAACCGTGAGAGATACACAAAAATGTAGATATTTATAAAATACAGAACTTATATCATATACATGTTTTGTACAGCTAGTAGCCGTGTGAGATACACAAAAATGTAGATGTCGCCAAAATACAGAAGTTATATCTTATACATTATTGTAGAGCTGCTAACCGTTTGAGATACACAAAAATGTAGATGTCGCCAAAATACAGAAGTTATATCATATACATATTTTGTACCGCTAGTAGCCGTGTGAGGTACACAGAAATGTAGATATAGCTAAAATACAGAAGATATATCATATACATGTTCTATACAGTTAGTAGCCGTGTGAAATACACAAAAATGTATATATCGCTAAAATACAGATGTTATAGATTATACATTTTTTGTAGAGCTGGTAACCGTGTGAGATACACAAAAATGTAGATATCGCAAAAATTCAGAAGTTATATCATATAGACTTTTTGTACAGCTAGTAGCCGTGTCAGATACCCAAAAATGTTGATGTCGCTAAAATACAGAAGTTATATCATATACATGTTTTGTACAGCTAGTAGCCGAGTGACATACACAAAAATGTAGTTATCGCTAAAATACAGAAGCTACATCATATACATGTTTAATAGAGCTCGTAACCGTATGGGATACACAAAAATGTAGATGTCGCTAAAATACAGAACATATATCATATACATTTTTTGTAGAGCTGGTAGCCATATGAGATTAACAAAAATGTAGAAATCACTAAAATACAGAAGCTATATCATATAAATGATTTGCACAGCTTGTAGCCGTTTGAGATACACAAAATGTAGATATGACTAAAATACGGAAGTTATATTATACACATTTTTGTGGAGCTGGTAGCAGTGTGAGATACACAAAAATATATATATATATCGCTAAAATAGAGAAGCTATATTATATACATGTTTTGTAGCGCTCGTAACCGTATGGGATACACAAAAATGTAGATATCGCTAAAATACAGAACTTATATCATATACTTTTTTGTAGAGCTTTTAGCTGTATGAGATACACAAAAATGTAAATATCGCTAAAATGCAGAAGTTATAGCTTATAAATTTTTTGTAGCGCTGGTAACCGTACGAGATACACAAAAATGTAGATATAGCTAAAATACAGAAGTTGTATGATATACATGATTTGTAGAGGTGGTAATCGCACGAGATACACAAAAATGTACTTATCGCTAAAATGCGGAAGTTATATCATATACCTGTTTTGTAGAGCTCGTAACCGTGTGAAATACACTAAAATATAGATATTGCTAAAATAAAGCAGTTATATCATATACATGTTTTGTTGAGCTCGTAACCCTATGGGATACACAAAAAACTATATATATCGCTAAAATACAGAGGTTATATCATATACATGTTTTGTACAGCTAGTAGCCGTGTGAGATGCACAAAAATGTAGATATCGCTAAAATACAGAAGTTATATCACATGCACTTTTTTGTAGAGCTGGTAGCCGTATGAGATACACAAAAAATGTAGATATCGCTGAAATACAGAAGTTATATCATATACATGTTTTGTACAGCTATTAGCCGTGTGAGATACACAAAAATGTAGATATCACTAAAATTCAGAAGTTTTAATTTATACATTTTTTGTAGAGCTGGTAGCCGTATGAGATATACAAAGATATGTATATGACTAAAATTCATAAGCTATATCATATACATGTTTTGTAGGGCTCGTAACCGTATGGGATACACAAAAATGTAGATATCGCCTAAATACAGAATTTATATCACATACATGTTTTGCACAGCTAGTAGCTGTGTGAGATACACAAAAATGTAGATACCGCTAAAATACAGAAGTTATATCTTATACATTTTTTGTAGAGCTTGTAACCGTGTGAGATACACAAAAATGTAGGTGTCGCTAAAATACAGAAGCTATATCATATACATGTTTTTTAGAGCTGGTAGCCGTATGGGATACACAAAAATGTAGATATCGCCTAAATACAGAATTTATATCACATACATGTTTTGCACAGCCGTGAGAGATACACAAAAATGTAGATATTGCTAAAATACATAAGTTATAACATATACATGTTTTGTAGAGCTGGTAGCCGTATGTGATACACAAAAATGTAGATATCGCTGAAATACAGAAGATATATCATATACCTGTTTTATACAGCTAGTAGCCGTGTGAGACACACAAAAATGTATATATCGCTAAAATACAGTTGTTATAGCTTATACATTTTTTGTAGTGCTGGTAACCGTGTGAGATACACAAAAATGTAGATATCGCTAAAATACAGAAGTTATATGATATACATGTTTTGTACAGCTAGTAGCCGTGTGAGATACACAAAAATGTAGATGTCGCTAAAATACAGAAGTTATATCATATTCATGGTTTGTACAGCTAGTAGCCGTGTGAGATTTACAAAAATGTAGATATCGCTTAAATACAGATGTTATATCATATACATGTTTTGTAGAGCTGGTAACCGTACGAGATATACAAAAATGTACTTATCGCTAAAATACATATGTTATATCATATACATGTTTTGTTGAGCTCGTAACCGTATGGGATACACAAAAATGTAGATATCGCTAAAATACACAGGTTATATCATATACATGTTTTGTACAGTTATTAGCCGTGTGAGATACACAAAAATTAGATATCACTAAAATTCAGAAGTTTTAATTTATACATTTTTTGTAGAGCTGGTAGCCGTATGAGATACACAAAAATGTAGATATCGCTAAAATACAGAAGTTATATCATATACATGTTTTGTACAGCTAGTAGCCGTCTGAGATACACAAAAATGTAGATGTCGCTAAAATACAGACGTTATATCATATTCATGGTTTGTACAGCTAGTAGCCGTGTGAGATTTACAAAAATGTAGATATCGCTTAAATACAGATGTTATATAATATACATGTTTTGTAGAGCTGGTAACCGTACGAGATATACAGAAATGTACTTATCGCTAAAATACAGATGTTATATCATATACATGTTTTGTTGAGTTCGTAACCGTATGGGATACACAAAAATGTAGATATCGCTAAAATACACAGGTTATATCATATACATGTTTTGTACAGTTATTAGCCGTGTGAGATACACAAAAATGTAGATATCACTAAAATTCAGAAGTTTTAATTTATACATTTTTTGTAGAGCTGGTAGCCGTATGAGATACACAAAAATGTAGATATCGCTAAAATACAGAAGTTATATCATATACATGTTTTGTACAGCTAGTAGCCGTGTGAGATACACAAAAATGTAGATATCGCTAAAATATAGAAGCTATTTCATATACATTTTTTGTAGAGCTAACCATATCAGAGATATTCCCTGTTACTGGTATTAACCTTAAAATACTTCAACCTTTCTCAAACGAGGTATCCTCATTGTTTTAATATCTCGTTTGTTTTATTCCCGGCAATGGAGTCAGGAGTAGTATTTGATTCAGAATCACATAAGGGTAGTTTTTAAAATACTTTGCTATCGCTTTAGGCTAAGGAATTTCCGAAACGGAGTTGCGTCGCATGACTTTAATAGTCACTCCTCTCTACAGCGACCTATTATCTATTCACCCTTAAGCTGATCCGCACCAAAACAAAACCCAGGCGACCAATTCGCCATTCGCGTCAGAAATAGCCGTCCTTTTCACGACCAAGTGTCGAATACACGCGGCATGTAATACAAAACACACACGCTCTTGTTCCAACAACCTGAACGGTATTCTATTATTTCAAAGGTTATAGATTCATAAAAAAAAATAAGACTTGTTCCATTAAAATGACTTTCTCTGTATGTTGTGTAAACAAATATTGTTATATCTACATAACAATAATCAAAATGGACCTTACCAGAAGTGATTTTATTACATAGTTCCTCAATATCATTTTCGTGCGTTTGAAACTTTTTAGTCATTTGTTCAACACTTTTATACTGATTTTCAAGCGTTAAATCAAAGAAAATGCTCATACTACTTTTTCGAAACAATGCTTCAAGTTTTAGAGTTAGGAGAATACAATATATAATACTTTCCCTACAATAATTAGAATTAATAAAAATACTATATCAGGTAGTAGACCCATTTGTAAACTCATTTACTGTAAAACTTACACTTACAATGTGAAGGCCTGGCTCATTTTTAGCAATACAGTTAGACAGTAAACAAGTATTACTTAAATAGCCATCCAAGCTAGAATGTTTTATTCATGGCAAAAACCTCAGTATTAATGTGTATAATAAGTGGTATAGCTTTCGTACATGAAGGCGGCGGTGTCGTGGCTGGGTGGTTAGACCACTCGCCTCCCACCTAGGCGGCCCGGGCTTTCTCCGGGTCCTCCGGTTTCCCCCGCTAATTGCTCGAACAGTACCTTTCCTACCATTCATTTCCCTTGCATTTCATATCTTCCATTTCCTCACGTTCATGCCTGGCCTTGGGGCGACCACTCATTCGAGGCTCTTCATTCTGTGGTTTCGTGCCGTTGCCTCCCTGACAGGGATCTGATCCCAAGACTCCGCTTGTTAGTTCTAGGGGGTGTCAGTTCTAAAATATGGGGAGGATAAACCGACTACGAAAAAAATTGCTTTAAGGGGACACAGAAGTGCTTTTTATGTGCATTTAATCCAAAATGTAGATTTTTGGATTTCAGGTGCATACCTTAAAGTACACATTTGTAATGTTTACTTCTCCAAGGTGGATGTAACAAATGTTTTAGACATCATTTTATACGTTCCCCTGGTTGAATGACTCTCTATTGTCACATTTTTAAGGTAGTTTGAATAGGGTCACCTTTTTCCCATATTTAAAATCTCTCTTGTCCCATAAAATTACAATTAGGGGTCTGTTTTTCATATTGGTCATAGATTAGTTTTAAAAAGTTAAATAGTATGATCATACGCTGTTTTTTCAGTTTTTTTCCACCTTGTGACATAAAATAATTTTTATTAAAAAGATATCCACTGTAGGAAAATTTCAACCAGACAGTTCTTTCCTGAGTGATGATGATAAAATATCGCAGTCATGTACAGGCTGCAGAAATGACATTTTTACGATGAGCTAAAAATTCTACTAAACCAGACAGGATTCCTAATGAAGTAATTAGATAAGAATTGAACATTATGCAGTAAAGGACAAACTAGAAGAACCCAAAACAGAAATGGAGGATCATCTGGAAAGAATGGAAGAAGCAAGGATTCCAAAGATGGCCTTACAGTATAAACCAATGGGAAAGAGAGACATACAACGAAGGCCAGTTAAAGGATGGAACTGAGGCCGGAACAGGTCGAAAGGCCTAATCCTTGAAACGCAGAAGAAGACAATTTCTTGCACAGATATTAAGGAATATAATTTTATTAATGATGCTACATGTAACTGAATATCTGACGGAGTAGATAGACTTTAATTTTAGCTAATTGATTGAATAAATTAATATATCCAGAATGAAAGCCGTATTTGAATGAAACTTGGTATGAATATTTCTTTTATACCAGTAATTTCTGTACAAATATCAGGTTCTAGGTTTACTACATGAGAAAATCACTTCTATCACTTTGGTGTGCCCTTAGATGCAAATTCTGCAAACGTTTAACAGTCAAGTCTCTGTTGATATTACAATGAAATAGAAGGCCTAGAATCCTCACAGCTATTGTGAGCGACAAATAGAACTCTCAACTCCCATTCTGAATCCAGACCCGCAGGGGCATTTATCCGTTATTATCGAAATTGGCGTGCAACATTTATGGATTCCTTGCAATTCTCTCGCCTCTGGGATAATATTCCCCGCTGCAGCCAACATTATAACCACTACAAGGTAAAGAGTTAGATTTGCATAAGCCGCTACACAAGTACAATTTCTGTTTGTTTATCTCATAAGTGTTGCGATAAATATGTCCTCAAAAGCTACATTATATGCTAAACTTCAATATTACTCCAAAATATGGCTTGTGGGAAAACTTAGAAATACTGCATTATCGGCATAGAGTAGAACAGGCTTTGCGACTCTGAGCTGGACGGGAATGCTGCTTGCCGTGTGTGCTGAGCAGGTGACAGCAAGTCCGCAATAAATATACCCGAATATTGCTTAAGATACCTCTAACAAAGAAACAAAAGAAAACAATTAAAAATAAAAGTACTCACATTTATGAAGGCAGGAAATATTGGAAGCGCCTGGCTTCGTTGCTAAAGCACGTATGGCATCTGATTAGGAAACTGGCCATTACACGCTGCAATTCCAACTGAGAAACGGCAGAAATTTCCTGCAAAATGTTGTTTTTAATTTCCTCTAATATACGTGGAATTGTTTTGTAAATTCTCTCCTTTAATCACTTATAGAAAACAAAACCGGGCTTGTAGGCCGTGGTCCACTGGGCTTCTCCCCTCGTTCCCCAGACGTTTCGCCTGCGTCTGCGGCAGGCATCATCAGTGGCGTGTACATCTCCGTGGTCTCTCAGGCTCTCCTTTAAACCTAACCCCTTCGGTGATAAAAATCGCTAGGGTTTATATCGGGGGAACGCAGGTGCCACTAGCAAATTTTACATGAACGTACGAATCATGGATTAATACTGTTTGGGGAACAGAATGCCGATATTGCGTCAAATAGACACACGCCATCTTTGCAAAAGTTCAATCCACAGTGAAGTTTCGCGCATCACTACCAGCTGGCAAAGACACGTGAAACCTGTTCTGCTCTGCGCTGATCACCCAATATTATAGTTGGATTGAAATATATAATTAACTTGTGTTGTCCATCATATGTTTTGTATTAAAGGTCCAAATTATGTCGCATTATAATCTAAAACTATATTTACTTTAAGGTACACTTTCTCAAGAACCTCTAAGTTACACACGCTTACTTTACCATATTTATGCTCAAATTGGTATTATTAGCTTTTTGGGGGGACATTTTAGTTTAGAAAGTATAAATGAAAGTGACGACTGCGTAAAATTATGAATGTCTTCATCACTCAAGAAATGTAAAAACACTAAGTGTGCTGACAATCGTTTTAATTTGTGAGCTTGAATTGCTAATAGCCCCTTTAACAGCTTTAAATGGTGTGTTCCAGTTGCCAACAACAGCTTTAACTCCTAAGGACTAGTTGCTAACAACCGCTTTAACTGGTACGATCTAGCTGCTAAGAACTGGCGTGGTCTAGTTACTAAGAACAGCTTTAAGTGGTGTGTTCCAGTTGCTAACAACCGCTTTAACTGGTATGGTCTAGCTGCTAAGAACTGGCGTGGTCTAGTTACTAAGAACCGCTTTAAGTGGTGTTGCCAACAACCACTTTAACTGTTATCGTCTAACTGCTAAGAACTGGTGTGGTCTAAATGCTAAGAACCGCTTTAAGTGGTGTTTTCCAGCTGCCAACAACCGCTTTAACTGGTATGATCTAGCTGCTAAGAACTGGCGTGGTCTAGTTACTAAGAACCGCTTTAAGTGGTGTTGCCAACAACCACTTTAACTGCTATCGTCTAACTGCTAAGAACTGGCGTGGTCTAAATGCTAAGAACCGCTTTAAGTGGTGTGTTCCAGCTGCCAACAACCGCTTTAACTCGTATGGTCTATCCGCTAAGAACTGGCGCGGTCTAATCATTAAGAACCGCTTTAAGTGGTGTGTTTCAGCTGCCAACAACCGCTTTAACTCAAAAAATAAAAGACTGGGTGTCCTCCACTAAGTAACAACTGCTTTATCTCATGTGGTCCAGTTGATAATAACCGTTTCACTTCATATATAAAAATAGTAGCGTGGTCCAGTAATGAGCATCTGCTTTACTTCTTAACCATTTTAACTCAAATATAGTAGTAGTATTTTATTATTAAGTTTACAAAAATAGAATATTTGCGTCACACAGTCGCATGGGTGGGGTGACCGTACACAGAGCACAAATAGTATTAGACATCGAATTTCTGATTGTCTGTAGGGAATTTATAGGGCGTGTCTTCTGATGTCCGCTGGCGCCTCCGTCACTCTAATTGGGGAAGCATGAAGGGTTGTAGCTTACTGTTGTAGTACACGTTACCTAATCTCGCTTCCAGTTGAGGGAGGTGGCTATTCCTATTAGTGAATGAGTTGACAAACCCAGCATAGGTATGCTCTATTGGTTCGATATAGAACACTCACCTGTAAGGTGACAGTATCAGCCAATAAAATAAAAACATGACGTAATAAAGTACCCTGCAAACGGTAAGGAATGCGGTGTACGAAACAAGACAGTGCCAGTGCCGGTTTCTTTCTGTGCCTTGTGTACATGCTGTCTCAATATACTTGAATTTAGAATATTAGCTATATATCTATTTTATATATCTTAACAACATTAGAAATAGTCACACAAATACATACATAAGCTCGCGCGCTAGGACAACAGAACCATAGAGCAATAAAATAAAGAACACTTTGATATCACACACACACACTTGCACTCACAACTACACCACGTATTCATACATATACATTACTCAAACACCAAATAAGTCTATACAATATTTACACAAATATTTTATGTTAGTGACGAACTTCCATTAAGTTTGTGCCCAGGCTTGGCCAGCTTTGGCTGTTTAGAATCAAATTGCAGAATGCTGTTGTGTGTTCAAATATAACAGTGGGTATCGTTCAATTTCTGATAACTGTTTTAATTGAAATATAACAGTGGGCATCGTCCAATTGCTGACAACCACTTAACTCAAATATAACCACAGTGGGCATCGTTCAATTGCTGATAACTGATTTAGTTAAAATATAACAGCGGATATCGTCCAATTGGCTGACAACTGCTCTAATTCAAATAGAAAAACACTAGATGTGGTTTTGTTGCTGACAACTGCTTTAACTCAAATATAACAGTGGATATCGTCCAATTGCTGACTACTGCTCTAATTCAAATAGAAAAACACTAGATGTGCTTTTGTTGCTGACAACTGCTTTAACTCAAATATAACAGTGGATATTGTCCAATTGCTGACAACTGCTTTAATTCAAATAGAACAGCACTAGATGTGGTCTTGTTGCTGACAGCTGCTTTAGCTCAAATATAGCAGTGGGTATCGTCCAATTGCTGACAACTGTAAATTCAAGTAGAAAAATACTAGGTGTGGTCTTGTTGCTGACTGATTTAGTTCAGATAGTTTTTGTAGTTCTTGTTGCTGGTAGCGGTTTTGAACTAAAGTATAAAAAGATAGAAACTGTAGGCATAGAAAACAGCAAGTAATTCACCTCCTTACAGAAGAGGATATACATACAGGTACCAAATATCTAAATATTTGTACCTTGTTCCAAAATACCTGTATACTAAGGTTAAATGAAATATTTAGGAGTAATACGATAAACTGTAGGGTTCAAGAAGCATTTTATATTACCATATGAGAAAGTGATTCATTAGGGGTAAGCATTACTGTTTTAACAATGTATTGATGCAGCTTGTTATCATTCTGTATATACATATCTATGTCTTATGTTGAGAGTATGTGACATTCTTCCTGATCTAGGGGTAACATGCTGGTTTCTGGTTCCCAAGGTTGCAAGGGCGATA
Source organism: Hymenopus coronatus (assembly GCA_030762935.1). Lineage (NCBI taxonomy): Eukaryota > Metazoa > Arthropoda > Insecta > Mantodea > Hymenopodidae > Hymenopus > Hymenopus coronatus. Next base: position 531,683,076 of record CM060900.1, on the reverse strand, counting down.
GACCTTTTACGAGCGTAAAGCCGGTAGTACCGTGTCATAGATGTAAAACAACCGAAAGTCTGATAAAGAGGTCTCTGAGCAAATTTAAGCGATCTTTCCGTTTCGACGCTAAGAACAACTGCAGTTAAAGAACGTCCTTATACAAAACCTATTTTCAAAGTTTCAAGTTTATGGTATTCCTGGATTTTCATAAATGCGTTACTCTAAGGGGATTCTGGACAAACCTGATATTTTCGGGTACATGAGGATGGACTTGTATGTCTTAAATACTACTAAATAAATGGCAATACGTTTAAATTACTGATCCTAGTTATGTCCTTCGGAAGAGTTTCCAATAATAAAAAGCACTTCAGCCCATTAAACCTGGTCTCATACAAAAAACGAGAACACAAACCACGTAGCATCTGCTAGGAATAAGAGGTTATAAACACATTAATAGCACTTCAACAACTTCCGTGTATTCAGCTGCTATTGAAAATAATCATTAAGTAAATATAAAACATGACATGTGAATTTACTCCCACTGGTTTATAGTAAATTGCGTCTAGATTTAACTGGAATCACTGCAGTATTTATTTGTTAGTAAACTTACACGGTCTTTAAATCTTGTTAGGAAATATTCAGTATTGTAGCAAACGTCTTTATTGGTTCAAACATTGGTTACAAATAAAGTCTTTCATTCCCTACTGCATACAGTTCTGTGGACGCTTCGACGCGATGACAGTTGACGGCTTTCTCACGCCACTGCGCGCTGATACTCCAGTCATTATAGCTCACTACAATGCACACAGTATGCATTTTTTCTCTTTTTACAGCTAGAAAATGGCATCTCAGAACTTTCTAGAAACTTGTGGAAGCAGAAACTTCTAGCGTGTACTGCACGTGTCGCCTCCATTACCGGCGCGCAGTTCTTCCTGCTTTTACGCATTCCAAAGTCCATAACACCGCCAACTCACATACCAGCGCCCACACACACACACACACACACACACACACGGATGGTATTGTCATAGTATCAATCTAGTCTTTATATCCTTAATTTTACGACCGTTTAAATAAAACCTGACATTTATAGAGAATGATTTTCTAAGCAAGTCTGTGTCAAATTTAAAAGCCATAGTATAGTAGTGAGACTATAAGTGTAACATATTTAGGATACTCTACATCCACAACGGATTTGAGACCGTGGAGTCGATGGGCATTTAATAAGGAGCCACTGTCACGTTGATACTGAAGATGGAGCTGGGTATATTGAGTGAAAGTAGACCGAAATTAAAACTACCCATGTCTCAGCTTTCTCTCCCGCATACCGAGTTTGAAAAGTAACAATTATTTGCAAATTAGAATGACGCACTACTAATATCTACACATAATTGCTTCCATATATCGGTGATTAAAATTATTATAAAAGAACTTACAGAAATGTACAACATTAATATATTCATTTCTACATGAGACATCCATCACGAAAACAGCGTCTAAACAAAAAAAAAACTTAGCTATGGGAATATACTTAGATATAAGTGAAAAATACTTCTTAAATAAATCTTAAGAGGAGTCGAAACGGGATGTTCATACTATTTTTCATTTTTATGTTTTGACTACATATGAATAATTGGAATCTCCAGTACCTTCATAGCGGTACGCTAATTGTAAATAGTTTAAAAATCTTGTTCAAAATAATCTCGCATACTAGTTTTTTTAAAACATAGTGGTAACCTGAAGCTTTTCGACTTGTTTGCACTGTTCTTGTATAGGAGATCACGGGCTCTTAATACACTCTCAGTAACTGCTCTCAATGAGCGCGATTTCCTCACCGTTTCTGCTGATATGCAAGAGGAGCAGAAGTCAGATCGCTCGCACTAGCACCGCCACTGAGCAGTGTTTGCTTGGGTTTTCGCCGTTGTGCTCTGCAGTTCTTTAAACGCAGGAAGGGTTATCTACACACATGAAATACGGCGTTGTTGGACCACCTGTACAGTAAGAAATCTAATACAACTTTCTCTTCCGAATATTTTAAATAATATGATCCCGTTACGCCAGATATTTAACTGCGCCATCAAAGAATGATTTCTGTAAAGGGCCCATAACAATTTAACCTATAGTTCATAGTAAGTAATTATCATCCAAGTAACCTGACTGAAAATGGGGCATTAAGGGTATAGACTGCCATTACGTTTTAAGGGGAACTGTGACTGTAATTTTAAAGTTAGATATTTTTGTATAGATTTTTCTTAAATTTTTACTGTGATTGCGTTGCTGTTATGGTAATGGTTTCTTTTTTTACAATAACTACAACTAAGTTTTACACTGTATATTATCACATTTTTTATATATTGCTCCTATGAGTAGTTCTATTACACCAGCCTCATCACACTGGTTTTAAAACACTAAGTCCAAGGGTTTGGTTCTTTTCAGTGTTCGTACTGTATTGTTGTTTGCTAGAATTCGCAGCACCTCGGTGTTTTCATGTACACGTAGCCGTCTTTTGTGCTTCACCGCTGCAGCTTTGATTTCTTCACTGACAAATTCGACATTCAAGTCCCTGTGGATATTGTCATTACGTACATACCAAGGTTCTTTTACTATAGCCCTTAGTACCATATTCTGAAATCTCTGAATGATTTCGACATTCGTTTTCTTGGTGCAACCCCATAGGGGTATGCCATACAGGTTTCAGCACTTGTTTATAAATCAACAATACTCTCTGACTTAGTTCAGAGCAATATCCCAGCATCCAATACAGTTTTCCAAATCTTAGATCTAGTTCACTTCTTTTCCTTTTTACATGCGATTTCCAGTTAAGCTTTCATCTAGTTCCAAATCTAAGTATTTTACCTCTTTTACGCAGGGAACAGTTTGACCATTTAATTCAATGGGTATCTTTTCTGTTTTCCTGTTTGTGAAGTTTTATACGGACTGACTTTGTGTCATTTAATTTTATTCGTCCTTTTTGTCTAAATACTAAATTTATTGATTGCTCTTTGAAGCTTTTTTGTAGCATGTTCTACAGTATCACTCACTGACATTACTGCCGAGTCGTCAGCAAAATTCGCCATCTGTTTCCTCACCTTGTGGGATGTCTCGTGTATAATACCGGCCCAAGTACACCACCCTATGGCACTCCCGCTGTGATATCTTCAAGAGCGGAGTATTCACTTGCTTGTTTGACTCGGAATGTTCTATCTTGGAGATAGGGTTGTAAGATTACACTAAATTCTTCAGTTAGATCTCTCTTTAATTTAAAAATAAGGTCTTTATGCGACACTTTATCAAACGCTTGAGATAGGTCTAAAACAGTGCTTGCACACACCTTCTTTTCTTTGAGAGCTCTCAATTATTTCCACAACTCTGTTAACTTGTTGCGTGGTTGAATGTTTGCTTTTAAAACCGAATTGAAGTTGTACAATTAGTTTGCGTTCCTTGATAATGGGGTTGAGACGTCTTATGAACAGTTTCTCAAATAATTTCGATTTTATTGGTAGCAAAGGGATTGGTCGATATGATTTCCTATCGTGAGGATCTTTCCCAGGCTTGGGTATCATTATAAATTGTGCATTTTTCCACTGCCTAGGTACGCTATGATAATGTGAATTATTTAGTTCACATTGGATAAATATTTTGCAAAATATCATTTATTTTATAAACATATTTCATAATGCAAATATCCCATGCTCCTGAAACTTTAAGAATATTGGTTGACATTTTTTAAATTGCCGACTTACACTACACAGAAAACCAACAAAAAATTACGATATTTTTTATAAACTTAGAAATTTCAATCTCTGAAATTAATCATTTTTCATAAAAAAGTTTTATGAAGAATTAATGTTCGTGTTACAATAATTTCGTCACCTTTAATTGCATTTAAATAAAAATTTAGACATTTAGAATGCGTGAAAATGTAGTTTTGAGAAAAGAGGTTTTATAAAGTAGTATGCCAGAAAACAGGTGTACATGAAACTTAAATGTCCTTAGAGCCCAAAGCAAGGAAATAAGAGCTAGATATGGATTCTCTATGGATACCCAGGGGTTCCAAAAGTATTTGCTATAAAAGAGCAATTTAGGATTTTCCACCGATGATAGTAAACATTTGAATTCCAGTGACTTAATTAAAACTCTGATGTGTTCCTGTCGCTTTACTTTCTCTACCTTTTCTGCAAACGAACCATTCTTACAAGTACATATTATTCTTTTATATACATCATGCTAGTTGAGATACATATTAGCAGATATTACCAGCATACAATACCCCTTTCTTGCAAGTAGAATGGGAGTGAGGAAATACACTAGGTTAAAGCGATAGTCAAATAATTTAGAAGCTGGTCGTTATATGAATCAATTGAAACTCGTTACTCTTTGCATTGCCAGGAATAAAACAAAAAAGAGCGGAAACTAAAGATGACTTCCAGTTTAAGATAAGTTTAAATGATTTAAAATTGAAACGAATAACCACGAATATCTCGGAAACGGTTAAGTCTACAAGAAATGTGTATCACAAATTACTTGTTTTAAGGAGACCTACTTTGGGGGGGGGGGTAATTTAACATCCTTTAACCTGATTGAGTATATCGGACGATAAATGAAATCGGTAAAACGATTCTCAAATAAGCTTGGGGTCCTGAAGCTTAGAGTTCGTCTTCACAGGATAAGGCAAATCCCGAAGAAAACATTTATCCGGGTAACTCACCCTAAGCGAGATTCGAACTCACGGCCTCATGAATGTGAGGCGGACACACTATCCCCACATTACCGAGGCAGGCCTAAACTGTTGGCGAGGTAAGTTTTTACCACCTTTACAAAAGTCATCTATGAAGAGATTTCAGAGGTTATTCCTTAAAAATTCAAGATAAACATTTTATTTGTCAAGAAAATATCTTAAACATCTGATATTTTAATATAAAATTGTTAGCGCTATTTTTGAGGAAAGCAACATTTTTGAAAAGTGTTCCTGAAAAGGGTAGTTGGAGTGGAGAATTTTCATGAAAATCTTCTTGACCCATCCTTAAAAAATACTGAACTTGTTTGATACTTATTCGACTTTTCGTTTTTGAGTTACGCTGTCCGCAGAGACACAGGAAATGTATTTTTACTTTCTGTACATGTACTATGTACACAGTGTATAGAAAAGGTATTGTATTTCACCCAAAAATTCGATACCAAGATTTCGCCGGAAATAATATGTTTTGAGATTCCCCGATTAAAAAATAACGTTTTTAGAAAAATGTCCGTGTGTGTATGTATGTGTGAGTGAGGTGTGAGTTAGTGAGTGAGTAAGTATGTGAGCTGCATTGCTGGAAAACAAAACGTCCGTTAAATATCAAGCTTTGTATTTAAGTTCAGTATCTTCCAAGATGCAATACGAAGATTTTCATGGAAATTTCATCACTCCCTTTACATTGAGAAATTTTCGAAAATTTTGATTCTCTCAAAAATGGTTCTAACGGTGTTGATTAAATATTGCATATTACAGACATTTATATGACAAATAAAATGTGTATCTCTAATTTTCTGGGAATAGCCTCTGAAGACATCTTTATTCTGGATGAATTTTGCGGAATTTTCCATAGCTGGTAAATCGTAAGGGAGACAAAAAAAAAGTATTAAAACTGTAGATCTCGTTTAAACACGCAATTTATGTTATACACATTGTTTTCCTGTAATTGACCGTTTATGAGATATTCCTTGTTTTGGGTTTGAATTTTAAAATACTTACCTATTTTATTCTCATACGGGAATTTGTAAACTCCTGGTCACACAAAGGCACTTCAATCACATAGCAAGCAGCTGTTAAAAGATTTGCCTAACACTTCAGCCTATGGCATTCCCTTCTACTTACCTACAAGGAAGCAAATAATAAGACCATTTCTGCTAATTTTATCTCGATTACCATGACGTAAATAGAAGCTTTTTAAGAATACTTTATTGCAGAGATGTACAGAAAGTCATCAGATTTGTTATTCAGAGAGAGTTCTAAACTTTGGCCTCTCCAAAGGAGATATGTGTGCCTTAGTATCCATAATTATGAGGCTTGTGTGTATGACACGATGACGCTCGCTTGATTTGCTAATTTAGCCTTTATTTCCCACGGACACATGGGAATCAGCGTATTACGTAGAGGCTCGCCTGTGCGGCTTCCCTGGGGATAACCAGACAGAAGTGATTAATTAAACTGTGAACCACGAGAGGGACAGATGGTTCCGTGGTGGCCCGAGAGACAAATTCTCGCGGAGATATCTGTAGACTCCTAGTGTCACAGCTAAAAAGGAAAACACGTGAAACCAAGGTGCCCGTCATACTCCAGCGTGCCGGAAAACAAATACACAAACTGAGACAATACGAATCCCTGGAAACATGGAACACCCTAGCTGACACGGCTTCTTTTGTGCGAGGTTTATTTTGAGAATAGGTAGAGAATGGCATGTGAATGGAACACAAAATATGTTTTGTGTGGGGTTAAGTGTTTTCGAAATATTCCTTGTTATTGGTTACACTTGCCCTATCTTATATTTTTTCCTATTTCGGCTGGTCAAAGAGAATAGAATTTCAAAACAGGACATGTTGACCAGCTCTTTAAAATGTTGACCATCGCTTAAGAGTAGTGTATTCCCCGAATCCCTTGTAACTACAAGAAAATATGTAATGAAACATTTATCTCGATTAACGAGAAGTACCAAGACCTTCCAGAAAGTGACAGTCGATTTGGCATAACTAAATGATCAGGAAAGATATCAACACAAAATGTTATTTACACAGTTACATTATAATCCGGCCCTAACGAGTAAAATGCTCTACCGGGGAGCGCCACTTGTACCTGTAATGGCTTGCCCGCCCGCCTGCACAATCTAGTTGGGAAAGTGGGTACGATAGATCATGATGATAATTCTCTTGTGTGGGTTAAAATAGTGTATATATTCATATCATAAGCAATCAAATATATTCTAAAATCCATTACAACAGAATAAATTTGTACATATCTTTCACTCTCTCACGTGTTTGGCATTATTTCGTGATATCTCCCTTACTTGCTGTGTCGGTCTCCGATCCAGTGGCCGTTTCTTCTCCCGATTCAGCATTGTTCTCGAATCCTGGATTGATTTCCCATTTCTCCTTTTATTAATACATCCCTGTTTCAAAATTTTCTTGAATATTTTTCACCTTCCTAACCGAGTTTTTCCGTCATTTGCCGTTGTTGACCCAATAGCAGTCTAAGCAATTATGCTCTTTGAGTGACTACGGCAGAGCATTCTCTTAGGAAATTGCCTATATCTTTACATTCTTTAAATTTCAATGTTTTCCAAATCTTTTCTTTACATCCAAAGAAATGATTTCCCATTTTGCAAAGGTTCAATAATTTTCTCTGTGTAGGGATTTCTTTTCAACCTCATATTACTCCTGATATTTTCTTCTAATGACACACTCATCCATATCGTCCAAAACGGCTCTCTTTACAAGAGGTTTATCAATCTTGTGGGGTGATATAATTTTCCTCGTCCCACCTTTTGCATATCGTTGTCTTATTCTAACCGGTAGAAGCGACAAGTTCAGTAGCATTTGTAATAAGTATGTTTTGAGTTTCTTTCTTTTCTTCGTCACAAAGCTTAAGAACATTATGAATAACACGCTTTGCGATTCATCACTGTCACTGAATACTACACGGCCTGCTAGTTGTAAACCAGACTGTACAGCAATTAATGACGTATGCGTGAAGTCGTATTGCCTCATCACGATAGTTCGCCTGCTCTCCGCTCCCATTGTAGGGCTGCACTGGTCTTGGCTGGCTTGTACCTTCCCTATTTCTCAACGTAATCTCCAGTCTGTTAAGATATTTATTTTCACACGGTGCCAGTTTTTCAATGTCGATGTTCTACTTCTCTACCGCCAAAGAATTTATTCGTTTTTTGAATACACAAAATGTTCTGCCGATGGAATTGTATAGGCAAATAGCGCAAGTGCATGGTGATAATGCAATGAACGAATCTTCAGTGAGGAAATGGCAATTAAGGAAGAACAAGCGCGTACGATGTAGATCGGAGTGGAAGTTCGTCAAACTTTATGAAGGAGTTGAAAGCAAATGTAGACACAAGAATTAAGAAAAACCGGTGTTTCACTTTGGACACCGTACATAACTTTTTGGATGGAAAATATTTCCCAGCGGATGAAGACCTCAAAGTGACAGTGACATCTTGGCTCATATCCTTAGCGGTGAAAGAGTATAACATCAGATTTGAAAAACCGGTACCACGTGACAATTAATACCTTCATAGCAATGACGATTACATTGAAAAATAGGGTAAGGTACTGTAACTTTATAAGTAAAGTTTTGTGTTGATAACTTTTGCTATTGTTTAGTTATGCCAAATCTCTGTCCTTACTGGATGGTCCTCGTGGATAAAAGAATAACCTTTTCTTTTAATACTAGTTTCCTGAAGAACTTATAAAGAAAGACATGTAAATGTGTGTGTATGTGTGTGAGTGTGTGTGTGTGTGTGTGTGAACATAATGGCTCAATAAGGAATCATTGGTTTAATATGAAACCTGGTATAAAGTTCAGTATTTTTGAAGGATAAACACAAAGAAAACTAATGAAATATATTTCGAAATTTTGATTTACTCAAAAATGGTTGTAATGATTTTTATTAAAATGTCGTATATTAAGTATACTTACATGGCATATAAATTCTATATCTTGAATTTTTTGGAAACATTCAATGAAATCCTCTTCAGTCGGAAGCGATTTCGTACAAGGTGGTCTAACTGCCCCGTATTTGACGTGTGCAGGCATCCCTTCGTGCGATAACAGAGCTGCAGTCAAAACAGCTGGCTGAGACGCCTTTGTCTTCTCTCTCTTGCTTATCGGTGCACACCGAGAGATGTAAAACGAAGTCGCTCTCTCCAGTTCCCCTCTTCCCCATCTAAAAAAAAAACGGGTGTGTTACTTCACATGACTTTCTCTACCTAGACTGTAACAAACAATTCCTGTAGAAGCTTATTCTTCTATCTACAACATGCTAAACAAAGTAAACGTTAACACAGTTACTACTTAGTTCCTTGGGGAAGGGAAAATAGGTAATATACCAGGCTAAAGCGATAGTCAAATCTTTTAAAATCCAATCGATATGTTAACAATTGAAGTTTGGTTAGCTTTGCATTCCCAGAAAAAAAAACAAGAGAGATGAAACGAAAGATAGCTCCATTTGAGAAGATGTGCAGCTAAAAATTGAAACCAATAAAAAGGAATATCTTGAAAAGGACCAACTCTGTAACAAAAATGTATGCGAGAAAATTGTGTGTCTTAACGAGATCTACATTTTTGTGCAGTACGTGTTTGACTATCTCTTACGGTTTACCAGTTATACAAAACTCAGCAAAACTCATCCAGAATGAGCAGGTCTTCAAAAGCTATTTCCAGAAAAAATTCAAGAGAATTGCTTTATTTACGATGCAAATAGCTTTAATGTGCGACATTTTAATCAAAATCGTTAAAGCCATTTCAGAGAAACAACATTTTCAAAATATTTCCATATAAAGGATACTATGAGGTGGGGTATTTTCTTGAAAATCTTTGTGTTACATCCTTGGAAGATACCAAACTTAAATACCAAACTTGGTATTCAACGGTCTTTTCGTTTTAGAACTAAGCTGCCCAGAAATGCCCGTGCTCACACACACACACACACATGTACATTTTTTTCTAAAATGGCTTTTTTGAACTCGTAGGATCTCAAGTCATACATTTCCGTTGAAATCTCGGATTGGAATTTTGGTGCAACACAATACTGTCTCTGTATACATAACGTATACTTTTTTTAAAAATCTTTGCGTTGTATCCTTAGAAGGTACTCACTCTACTTACTACGAAGTTAGTTATTTAATGGTTTTTCGTTTTTTAGCTGTGCTACTCAGAGACGCACACATCCCCCACAAAGACCTTTTTTCTGCTTTAGGGGAGCTCAAAGCATGCGTTTGCGGTGAAATGTCGAATCGAATATTTAGGTGGAATACATAAGCTTCTCTACGCACTATATACATAGTACGTGTGGCGAAACTATGAGTAAAGAGTGTAGGTGTTGGAAATTTTAAATCAAGAACACACACAAATTATCTGTGTGTGATATGTCGTTTTGTGTGATTCTACTATAGATAACTCTTGTAAGGTAGTGATGTCAGAACTCGTTTTGCTCAACTCCATTTAAAGTGGGGAAATGCTGGTGAGTCACAAATAAATCATATATCTGTAACGAAAGCTCTGTTTTATTTCTCCACAAACACTCGTTTATTTCTTCCACAGTCTGATTACATTCAGAATCTGTTCATAAATAACTGTCTTTCTTCGATCCTTCCGAAATAATTTTGGCATACTCGCAGTTTCCTTTCAACGTTTTCTCGCTACGAATTCCTCATCGAAACTCCGTCAACTGCTGCTCGCTATGTATTCCCAGGTGAAACTTAACTATGGACATGTCTTCGTTCCCCTTTTTATACCTGTCGATCATGTCAAAGGAAACTTCCAGAAGTAATCGGACGTGCAAACCAGCGTAGGTGTGACAAACACACTCATGTCCTACAATGCGCGGCCTCGACGTCAAAAAACTTTCCGACAGCACACGCGTCCAGGTGTAACAATCACAGCTTCGATAACAAAAGTATTCGTCGCCGGGACACGTGTCCACTAACGCAGGTGTAACACTGGAACACAATAATAAGCTATGACTTACAAAGTCAGCCATTCACACACATTCGGCGATTGCGGCCGCAAGGTATAGTCAGAATCTGTACAATGTTCGGTAGCGAATGTGCTGCTTTTAAGCAAACATAAACAGAATGTTAGCTTCGAAATAACATTTCATACAATTTCGGTACAAAAACTGCAACTGGATTATTTGCTCCAAAAAGGTACGGATATAAAAGTTCGAAAGAGAGAAGTTATTGAAATCATAGCCTAAGGAATTATTTTCCGAATTACGATTACCTGCACCAGATTTAATGACAATATTTGGCAAGCAAACGTCTCTGAAATAAATTATATAAGAACTAGCATTGCCGTAGACTACGCGATGATTATGTGGTTCATATATTAAGGCCCTGTGCATCATTCTTAGCAGCAGATTCTAAAGGACATGTCAAAAAAGAAAAATTAGAAATAAAAAAAGAAGAAAAGGCAATACTAGATGAAGATGGCAAAAGGGTCGAGTTTACAAACATTACATTACGTTGCATAGTAGCAAACCGCAATGCTTCGGATGTAGTGAAATCAGTTAATTAAATGAGCCTCAGCATCTGCTTTTTTGATATGGACATGCCTGGTGTAAATAAGAGAGGGAGAGATGTGGAGAGAGATGGAGAGATAGATAGAGATAGAGAATAGAGAGAGAGAGAGAGAGAGAGAGAGAGAGAGAGAGAGAGAGAGAGAGAGAGATTTTCTTCGTGAACGTGGCACCACCAATGCAGAATATTATTTTAACATTTTATTGGGAAACGTCAAGAAAAGATCAGGTAGAAGACGAAAACAGGAAACCAGCGAAGCCAAGCGGAAGGTAAAATTGAACCTGCTTCCCTACCGAGGCATAGACCCAAGTCATTTTTATTTTGGAGACTTAAAAAGGGACTTGGAGGGAGTAAGGTTTAAGGATAACAACCCAGTAATCGCATTTGTCCAGAAATGGGTGTCCACTCAACCAAAAAACGTTTGAGAAAAGAGAATAAAATAGTTGCCAGAAAATTGGAAAACTGTATGAACGACAATGAAGTTTAGTTTGAGGAATAACTTGTAAAACTGATAAGTTAAGAAAGTTACACGACTTTCTCTACCTGTTCTACAAACAAAGGATTTAAAGATTTTTCTTCTTTATACTTCATGCTAATGGACACAAGCATTAGCAGAATGGTGTCATTACTTAGTTCCTTACGAATAGAAGAAAAGTAATCAATACACTGTGCTTAAGCGATAGTCAAATCCTTTAGAAACTGTCACTGTGAGATTGTCACTGAAATTCGCTTATTTGCATGGCCAGTAGTAAAACTAAAGAAACACGAACGACTTTCTTTTTGAGTAAAATAAAAGAAACCAATAAATAGCAAGGGATATCTCGAATACGGTCAGCTGCACAACAAAAATGTTACAGACATAATTTGTGTGTTTTGACGAGTTAAAGAGTTGTTGTATAGTAAGCATATGCCTGTCTCTTACGGTTAACCAGTAATGCAGAAGTCACTCAGAATGAAGAGGACATCGATATCCCCATGAAATTGAAGATTATATTTTACCTTTCTTATAAATATCTTTAATATACTTATTTAAACAAAAAGCGAGTAGTTTGGGGTCCGAGAATTTTTGTGGTGCATCCTTGAGAGATACTAAACGTAAATACCAAGTTTGGTATTTAACGGACTTTTCATTTTTGGGTTATATTGTCCAAAGGTACACACACAGACGGACTTTTTTCCAAAATGGTTTTTTTTTATTCAGGGTGTAACAAAACGTATTTCCGGTGAAATCTGGGTACAAAAATTTTGGGTGGAACACAATACCTATTGCGACAGAGTCGTGTATGTGCTCTCAGGCTCACCTTTGTATGTGAATCGATGAGACCTTAGAATGTGCAACAATACAGCGCGACGGTAACAGGAAGCTTCGGAACGTGAATCTTGATTCTTCCAGAAGTTGTGTGACACCAATTTCTAGCTATAAAAGAAGAAAGAATTGCAAGCCGGGATGTACAGCGAGTTGTGAGTGACTGGAGCCGTCAACTGCCTTCGCGCCGAATTATCTGTAGCGTTGAATTAAAGATCTTATTCGTAAGCAATGTTTAAGCCATTAGTGGCATTTGTTACAATAGCTTCTGTACCTACTATGTACATTCCATTTACGAGCTAGAGACAGTAAAAACCAGCCCACTCATATTTGAACAACATTTACATTGTACTGAAATATGCTGTTGGTTTGGTTTGTGAGGGGTGTTTTTTAAAGTGTTTAACCCCCACATAGGCACCGCAGGCAATGACACTGATGATATATCTAATAACAATGCGATACCGGGGGAAACCGGATAATTCGCAGAAAACTCGCCCCGATGCCGCTTTGTCGACCACAAATCCCACCACTTGGGGAGTCAAGGGCTCTAACCACTCGGACACGGCGCGGTCCCTGTGAGCTGTGTGTGTTAGATCATTTTTGAGGAGTGTTTGTTGGATCGGTTTGAGAAGGGTGTGTGTTGGATCGGTTTATGAGCTGTGTGTTTTGAATCGGTTTGTGAGCTGTGTGTGTTAAATCGGTTTGTGAGCTGTGCGTGTTAAATTGGTTTGTGAGCTGTGTGTGTTAAATCGGTTTATGAGCTGTGTGTTAAATCGGTTTGTGAGCTGTGTGTGTTAAATCGGTTTGTGAGCTGTGTGTGTTAAATCGGTTTGTGAGCTGTGTGTGTTGTATAGGTTTGTGGGGAATGTGTATTGGATCGGGTTGTGAGCTGTGTGCATTGGATCTGTCTGTGCGGGGTGTTTGTTGGATCAGTTTGTGAGGAGAGTGTATTGGATCGGTTTGTGAGGGGTATTTTGGATCGGTTTGAAAGGGGTATTTTGGATAGGTTTGTGACGGGTGTATTTAGGATCGGTTTGTGAAGGCTGTAATAAGTAAAGAAGAACAAATACTACACTTTAGGGCTAATGAAATTTGCCTTTCATAAGAATAGGTTTTACAGACACTAACAGGCGATACATGGTCGAGAGTTTCACGTGAAGGTAATAAATCGAATATTTTCCATACAATTACGGCCATGTTTTACAGATGGTACACAAATTACATACTGTAACTTTATTAGGTTCACGCAAATGTGTGGATTATTATATCAATGAAACCAGAATCAGTTTGCAGGTTATGAATGGTATTTTAAACCCTTGCCGTCCCTGAGATGTACTGTAGGATGGGGGTTCACCCCGGCTATATAATTTAATTCGCATTCAGGATAAAAAGTGCAGGGGGTGGAGTCTCTTCCCACAAATAGCCTGCGCCAGCAGAAAATTGATTAAAACCTCCAATTTCGCCAATAATTGCGTATATGATAATTCTGCCGACCCCATCGGTCAACTCCATTAATGCAACCACATTGTCGCGGGTTTGAATCCGGTATCACGAATGTATCTTGTTTTTCATGTTTTTGCTTTACGCGGTCCTAGGCTGGTTCACTTTCGCATAACAGCTTTAGCCTTTGGGACACCTGACCCAATGAAAATACAATCACGCTATCGAATATCCATGACCGTGTATCATCGCCGGCTAACTGATGCCATAACCTGAGTTAGGAAGGTTCACAAATTCGTGGTATTCCATTTACTTTCATACGGTATTCTCAACTGAACACAACTGTAAATATGTAACTATCAGAATAAAGCTTTGTATAACGTTAAGTAGATAGAGTGACTTCAGAAAAGAAATCCGGTGTGTTACATTCACATGGCTTTCTCTATTCTGCAGCAAAGTGTTCTTACAAAATTAATGGGCCTGCCTGGGTAGTGTGGTGTTAGCGTGTCTGCCTCGCATTCAATAGGTCACGAGTTCGAATCTCGCTTAGGGAGAGTTACCAGTATAAGGTTTTTTCGGGGTTTTCCCATATCCTGAGAAGAAGAATCTCGAGTAACTTAAAGCTCCATTGCCCCCGAGATTATTTGAGCATCATTTCACCAATCCCATTCATCGTCTGATATGACCAAGCAAGTTACTTAAAGGCTGTTAAGCTACAAAAAAAAAAAAAAAAAAAAAAAAAAAAAAAAAAAAAAAATCATGCTTTTTTTCCAAACAAGCCATGTCTAGGACAATGTTGGATACTTAATGAAACCACTTTAGCTAATGTGTTTCTTGATTAGCATGAAGTAGCTATAAGAATAAGCGTTTGAAAGAATACGATAGGTCGAGTGAGACTGAAAAATTCTATGCCATAACCGGGATTTGAACCACGAAACTTTCGGTTGTCTAGAAGATTGCTCTAACCACTGAGCTACCATGGCAACATGCTGACACGGCATTAAATTCCTCAACTGACTTGTCTTTTCCCAGTAAACAACAAGGTGATCTCAAATTATTTTGAGATGGCGTACCCCTATCAAAATAGAAATGGAGATGGAGTTTTATTTATGAAAGCTCTTTTAACCGCTGTGGATTTCAGCGTCCCATTCTATACTGGGAGTGAAAAGACCGCTTAATTTTGTTCAGAGGCCTCTTTATCAGGCTCGAGGTTTTTTTACGTGCCGTAAATCTACGGCGCAAGACCAACGGTTTTACTTCACTTCCGAAGAAAGCCATGCTAAGAATATTTACGCTAAAAAAATCCATCGTTCTCCGCCGGGTTTGAACCCGCGACCTTGGGCATGATGGTAACCACTTCACCCCGGAAGGCGACTACCCCAATGGCGACTTACAATATAGTAAGTACTCTATGTACCGGGCTCCAGAGCTTAACCGAGTATTAGGTCAATTAGCATTATCTGTTAACCGTCAGTGGTTACAGCAACCTATTAGAGACCGGGAGATCCTGGTTTAACTCCCAGCTATTTATCAGTCTGATTCTACCTACTCTATTCTTGTCGGTTTACCCTCGCTTTATTTAGGACTGTCACCCCCCAGTACTTACAAGCGGTCGCCTAGGGTTCAGAAGCCTCCCGGGGAGCCAACGGCAGAATGCAGAACCTTGAACGACTGGTCGGCCCGTAATGCGTGTGAGGAAGTGAATGGTAGTATGAAATGCAAGCGAAATGGATGGTGATGGAGTAATTGGTGAAATGAGTGGCGGGGAAACCTGAGGACCAGCAGAAAACCCGCCCAGATACCGTTTCGTCCACCACAAATCCCACATGCGGGCGCTTGGGATCAAAACCCGGCGACCTAGGTGGGAAGCGAGTGGTCTAACCACTCTGCCACGGCGCTATCATTAGCAGAAATGGTTTTATTATACAGTTTCTTATAGATTCAAGGAGAATATAAGAATACCACTCCTCTTCACTTCACGGCATGTTCATCATGTCCGTTGCGTGTCACAGTTGTTCCCTTCATCTTTTCTTCCCTCCTTCCTTTGGGTTAGTACTCAAATTTAAGTTAGGCAATCATAGAACATGTTGCATCCATTCATTATAGTACATTTCAGCTATAAAATGTATTGCATCTATATTCTACTCTTCTATCTTCATTTCGAAAATGGTATACTTTTGCGCATCCTTTTATTTTCTGCAAAATGATCATCTCTGCATTTCGAAATCGGCTGTTTTATTTCTCAGTGTTCTATATACAGTTTTAAATATCATTAGAAATACTCTTTCGATTCCGACAGGAATACACCAGACTAAAGTGATAGTCGGCACTTTGAAAATGGTCGCTATGTGACAACCTTGAACCTCTCTTCTGTTTGCATGACCACGATGAAAAAGTAACAAAACCGAATGACGACTTCTCATTTGAGAAAAGGACAAGTATTGGGAAATTTAAAAAAAAAAAAGAACAATAAATATTTTAGAAAGTGTTCACTCCACAAAACGGCATATTAAATTATATGTGGTTCCGAAATCTAGATTTTTTGTGTAATAACTCTGTCTATCTCTTAAGGTTTATACAAAAGTCATCAGGTTAAATTTCAGAGATTATTTCTAGAACATTCTAAGAACTGCTTTATTCGTAATAAGAATGCCTTAAACACATCTTTCTTTGATAAAAAACCGTTACAGCCATTTCTGGGAAAATCAAGATTTTCGAAAACTTTTTCCAACTGAAGGTAGCTTGGGCTAGAGATATTTTCTTAAAAAATGTTCGTCGCATGCTTGGAATAAGAGCTGGAATATGAAGTTTAATATTTAAATTATTTTTTTCCTGTCATTTACAGGCAGGCATCCATCCATCCATACAAGTGTTTGCGTGCAGCTTTTACTAAGACTTTTGTTCATGGGGACTCAAGAACGTCTATTTCCAGTGAAATCTCCCTACCAAATATTTTGTTGCAATACAGTACTTTCTCTACCTATTATGTAAGTGGAAGAGAAATTAATAATAATCCTATCAGAAGAACTATCGGACAGATATTTCTAATTCTTAATGTGTAGCAAGAATAAATAATATTAAGGTATTGATTTACTAAGGCATTTCAAGGTTTTCCATTCCATCATTTTCATGTTTATTTAAAAGAAACTTTGAGTTCTTTCGTGTGAAGTTTTCACAAAATTGGTGTAAAATTCTTACTTGAGCAGATGTTTTTTCACAACCCCTAAAATTGCGGTGAAAAAGCATGTTAATATTGAAATATTTGTAAATATTTTTATAGGACTCCCTTCTCAACATATCCTAACACCACAATTTCGTTTCTCCTTCGGCATAAATCATATGCAGCTGACATTGTCAGCTAGTGTATAAAAAGCTGATGAATGAAATACATATAAACAGCTTATAAAAATAATCGTGAAAAGACAAAAAACTTGGGAATCTTAAAGCATTACAAAATAAGAAGTTTAAAAACACCACAACAAAAACTGTATTTGTGTCTTTTATTCCTGCATATTCAAAATAATACTTTTCTCGACTTTAATTTGACAGCTAGAACCTTTTAAGTGTGAATATGCACTTTTCTGAGTAACCGAATATATTGGGCAACTAAAGGTATAAAGCGGCGCCGTGGCTTAGTGGTTAGACCGCTCGCCTCCCACCTAGGCGGCCCGAGTTCAATCCCAAGTGCCCGCATGTGGGATTTGTGGTGTCTGGACGGCTTTCTCCGGGCCCTCCGGTTTTCTCCGCCACTCATTCCACCAATTGCTTAATCCTCACCTTTCCTATCATCAATTTCGCTTGCATTTCATATCATTCACTTCCTCATGCTTACGTCTGGCAACAGACCGACTACTCACTCCACGTTCTCCATTCTGTGGTTTCGGTCTGACAGGCTTCTGACCCCTAGGCACCCGCTCATAAGTCCTAGGGAGTGTCAGTCCTAAATACGAGGAGGGTGCGAAGAAACTAAAGGCATAACTTACTTTTAGGTATGAAATAAGTAGAATTCTAAAATTTATACACCGATTGTATTCATAGTATTTACGGAGCGCTTTTACTACCATGGCACTACAGGCGATGACAATGATGATATATAGAATGAAGATAGAGCACAGGTGGAATTTGATGGTGGGGGAAATCGGAGAACTCGGAGAAAACCCGCCCCTGCGCCGCTTTTATGTGTTGTTCCAAAACTTAGCGTGCCTCCAATGCTAAGCTCTGAATATTCCTGTATTATTAAACTTGTAAAAGAATTTGGAAGCGTATATTTTACTGAAAATGGTGACAGGATTAGGTGTCAGTTATGTAAAATAGAGATAAAAGGTTGTGTTGGACGGATAATGCAAGGGAAATGCAATAGTAAACAGCAGATTCAGCACAGTAACATTCTGTTCCATCCAGCTTTGCTGCTCATTTCTAACTGATAATGCTAAAAATCTAATGTGTTCGATTCATGCGACTTTCACCACTAAATATTGTTACCAAAGATTATTCCTTTATCTGTATTGTGACAATCGAGATGAACAGTAGCAGAAATGGCTATATTAGATCCTTCTAAGTAGAAAGGAAATGAGTGGACACACCAGGCCGATTGCTATGTGAATCAAGTGGAATTCGATTTGCTTTACACAGCCAAGAGAAAAACAAAACAGAGATGAAATGAAAAACCACCACCCGTTTGGGAAAAGTTTTAAGAAGCTTAAAATCAACACCAATAACAAGACATATTTCAGAATATGCGTGTATATATATATAACATAAATTGTGTGTTTTAGTGAAATGTGCATTTTTTGTTATGTAAATCCTGGTTTGTACCCTACGGCTTACCAGGTGTATACAATTCATTTAGAAGGAAGTGGTCTTCAGAAGGTATTCCCAGATATGCATTTTATTGGAATTTAAATATGTCTAATATACACTATTTTAATCAAATATAGATATGCTATAGAATATCTACATTTTCAAAAACGTTTTCCATGTAGAAGGCAGTCCCAGGCAGGTGCATTTTTTTTTAAAAATCATCTTGTTGCATCCTTGGAAGATACAAAACTTAAATACGAACTTTTGTGTTTATAGGTCTTTTCGTTTTTGAGCTATGCTGTCCACACACACACACACACACACACACACACACACATTTTTGTATTTTTTTTATTATTCGGCGAACCCCAAAATATTTCCGGTAAAATCTCAACATGAAGTTTTTGGGTGCAATGGAACGCCTTCTTTACCTACTATATATTTCGCCCTCTGTGGTGTAATGGTTAGCATGCTAACCTTTTATATCCATGGTCGCAGGTTCAAACCCGGCGGAGGTCGATGGGTTTTTCGTTGATTTTTTTCCTATTTTTCCCTAACATTTACTGAGTTTACTGCTTGATTACCTTTTTGCTGTTCCAATACACACACATATACATATTTCACCAACATAGAAATACCAATGCCCAAGACGGGAGTCGAACCCCTGATTCCCTGCCCCACGAAGCACCAAAGTGAGACACTTTAATGGGCGCGGCTATAGGGACCGGCTCGATTCGTAATCGGCAAACCTTTCTTATATTTGTAGGACTGACACCTCCCTAGGACTTACAAGCCAATGCCTAGGGGTCAGAAACTTGTCGGGGAGCCAACGGCACGCAACCACAGAATGGAGGACCTATTACAAGGGGTCGACTCGTAGTCAGGTATGAACATGAGGAAGTGGATGATATGAAATGTAAGCTAAATGGATGATTGGAGAGGTGATGATGGAGCAATTGTTGGAATGAGTGGTGGGGGAAACCAGAAGACCAGGAGGAAACCCGCCCACACGCCGCTTCGTCCACATGTGGGCGCTCGGAATTGAACCCGGCCCGCCTAGATGGGAGGCGAGGGGTCTAACTCACCCATGGCGCCGCCGTACGATGGATGTTTTCGGGCGTAGAAATCCTTCGGAAGGGAAGTAAAGCCATTGGTCCCATGTCGTAGAACCTCAAGCCTGATAAAGAGGCCTCTGATCAAAATTAAGCGGTCTTTCTCGCCCAGTATAGAATGGAGCGCTGAGAACCATAACATTTATAGAGCGTCTATGAATAAAGCTACATTTCCTTTACCTACTATATACATAGAATGTGTAGAGGAAGTAAAAGCTAAACGATATCCAAAAAGACTTGTTGTACACTCTAAGAAAGCCTGGAAGTTTGTACTTATGATTGAGGGTTGCCCCGAAAGAAATGAGTATTACATAAATCGCTTGATTACCAGATAGTCAATATTCACTTGACTGATTCTGCAGTCGCTCATGTTAATCACCTGTGACTCTGCTTATTATCCCTTTCACATA
The DNA here is from genome assembly GCA_030762935.1 of Hymenopus coronatus. NCBI lineage: Eukaryota > Metazoa > Arthropoda > Insecta > Mantodea > Hymenopodidae > Hymenopus > Hymenopus coronatus. The sequence goes on along the minus strand of CM060900.1, from coordinate 531,662,740 downwards.
TTTGCTAGCAAACACATCAATGTGTGAATGAGTAATGAGCTATTTAGTGTCCATTAAAGCTATGTGATGTGCCAGAAATCAATTAACCTGATCTGCAATTAGGAATTAGTTAGGTATTATTTTTGCTGGAGCATTTTAACACCTTGCAGCTTCCATTATTGAGCAGAATAAACGCATTACTATTAAAGGTAATCCTAATTTACTTATGCTGGTTGTTTAAAAAAGCTTTTTCTAAACATATATACTGTAACAATACTGGTTTATGTTCCAACAAAGAATTCTTTATTTCTTCCACTAATTAAAAATGAAAATCTGTCCACAAGTTCTGTCTTTCCTCAATGCTTTCCCCAAAATTCTGCTGTATAGTTTGCTTTCGACGTTCGCTGCGTCGGCTACTGCTGCACGTTAGAATTTTCCGTCGAAACTTACTCAACTGCTGCACATTATGTGCTCCAAGTTAAAACTGATCTCTCTGCAGGGGTCGTTCTCCGTTTATACTTGTCGATCACGTGGCAGGAATTTTCCAGTAGCAGTCGCACGTGCAAACCACCGCAGGTGTAACAGTTCACAGCTTAGATGTCAAAAGAACTCACCGTCGGCGCACCTGTCCATTCACGCAGGTGAAACAATACCAGGTAACAGTTACGACTTACGAAGCGAGTCGTTCACACATGTAGGGCAATTACGCCTGCAGGGCGTGTCACAGATCACAGTTTTCTGTCTCTCTCCCTCTCTAGGCAATGAGCATCATTACATCAGTATTTGCTTCATTTCAATTACATATTTTACATATTATAGATTTTCTAAATTTGACAAAGGCATTTCTGTAACTGACTCGCAATGAGCACGATTCGCTCATCGTCTTCGTTGATAAGCAAGATAAAATTGCTCACACTGATACGTCAGTTCATCGCCGTAATGGTTGTTGAAAATGGTGAAACACTGCGCTGTTCGGTCAACTGGAAAACACAGTGCCGGGCTTACAGTGATTTAGATTTCCAGATCGACCGGCGAAAGTTTCTTTTGAGCAGTGTTTGCTTTTCTAAAGCTTTTGGGCATTTGCGCCTTTAGAGTCCCCCCCTCCTCTCTCCTCGCCAAGCTAGGAACCCTGTAGTGGCCTGCGGAAACAATAAATCCTAGGTTTTCCGTTATGTACGTCATACATAATGCATGTATAGCATGTGTGAAGCTCTATAGGAATCTTAATGAGTTTATGTTAATTGTTCCATAACAAACACGCATCTGATTAGTAGCTGCCTTTAAGCTGACAGCTGAAGCAATACATACAGTGAAACAAGCTGCGCTGATCTCGTGGTCGGGATGAATCTTGTAATCGGTGCTGGGGGTGGTTGTTATCACCGTCCCCGCGTCTGCTGGTTGTTCAACCGGCTAGCTCACTATATCCCCCCCCCCTTTCGCTCTCTTCCAGGGGTGCTGGCAGTTTGGATAATCCCCCTGCTACTGTGGTGGTGTACTAACTTTGAACCTTTTGAAACTTAATATGTAGTAATACTGTGGTAATTGTAATATTAATTAATACCGTGCCTTCAATTTATATCAAGGCCGTAACCGCCTTATATGTGTATTAGTCGAGACGGCATTGAACTCGGTATTATGGCACTGCACAGAAGCGGCGCAGGATATGCCAAGGGCACATTAATCAGTTATGAGCTCTCGGGATCGTCACTTTGTCCTGTGTTTTGAAGTGTTTCGACAATCCATGTGTTGTGTGTACTTTCCTTAGAAATGTTATTCTCTTCTTAGTCCACAGTAATGCCTGCCAACAAATGCTTGCTTGAACAGCATAATTTATGAACGATATATAGTGAAAACTGAATAACGAAGACAGGTATAAAGATAGTTTCAACGGCATTTCCTTTGTTATCCAGTTCCGGGTTGAGACAGTCCGAGATGTTTGGTCAATAAATTTAGAACAACGGGATCACTAAACGCTAAACCAAAGAAGCATAAACATGTTCTAAAGTAGGAAAATGTAGCCGAAATTGGAGCAGTATCCGAACACTTACCTAAGATGATGATGAATGAGGCTTAAGGGTGCTCTCAACTCCTTGGTTATAAGCGCCAGCAGAAAACAAACCGTGCCAACAACCATACATAAAATCAAGATAAAACTAAAGCTAAAAGGGCTAAAAGCATACTATCCATTTCTAAAAAACCAAGAAACGAAGCTTTAAAAAAAACTCGGCGGAAAAATGGAGTGTAAAGGCAATAAAATAATTAAAAGCTAGAAGGCAATAAAATATTAGAAGCCAGAAGGCGATAAAAAGGCATCAGATGATTGTGGCGGGTGGGAGCTGGTGGGGCTGGGCTGCGCACCGACGACTGGTCCTCTCTCCGGCGTTGCAGCTGCTAAAGTCGATTCTCGATGCTCCTGGGCTATTGGTGGGCTCAGCGATGAGCAATTGAGCCCTATTTATATCTAGCTCTGGTATTTAGCTACGGTGATCTCCAGGGAGTGATACGGGAATTAACTTAAATGGCATCGGCACTTTTCGTCCAATCAAGCTTTATTTCTCTTGTTCGAGCGTTCCCGAGAATGTTCCTGGCGTGGTTGAGTTTGGATAATTTCCCTTGAACAAAAGCGTAACGCGCATAAAGGTAACTAAACTTTACGCGGCGACAAGTGCAAAGTTACGTGCAGAATTATTGTAGACACTTTAAATTTTCGCTGTGGCTTCCTTACGCGTGACATTTATTTCAACTGGGTGCATCACTGTAATAACTTTACTATATTTACGAGGATTCTTGTTTCGGGCATCACAGAGTCTACGTGTAGTTACATTCCAACTGCCTGAAAATTGCGGCGAATACTCTATATTTATAACAAATTCTACCCACGCGCAAAACCCTCAAATCATAATCTCATTGGCCCATTTTTGGCGCCGAAAGTGGCTTGGGGTGCACTTCTGCCGTGACGTGCGTCTTTCACGTGATTCTTGGCCTAAATTTCCTCGTGGTTCCCCGGTTTATGTCGTCTTCGCTTTCTCTTACGGAGACGTGACCACACAATAGCGTCTTTCCCCTCTTGCAATAAACAAAGAAATAGCGTAAACAACTGAATTCGTCAGTTGATAACTCTGGAGTTGAAGTTAGAAACGCTTTCCAGGAACAATGTCTCTGAACGTCCAATGTACAATAAATACATGATATCTTACTTACTAATTAACCTAAACAATTTAATCAATTACAAATATTGGTTATGCGCTTATTCACCTGGGCGATAATCCGTCTTAAGATAAAAGTTAAAAATGTTAAAAACCATAACTAATACTCCATCATCTAAGGAAAGAGAAACAAAATGATCTAAAACGCAATGAAAAAGGTACTCTGGATAACAACTTAAAAACTTTACCTGTTGCTCTCTCATTATCAGCCAGGACCTCCGCTAGACAGCCCGGAAAGTCAGCAAGCATGTGTGCTAGAACAGCACATTCTAACAACACATGGCTTACAGTCAACGCTGCCCCACAGAGTTGACAGAGAGGAGCCGGTTCGTGGTTAAAAATATAACTATGTGTAAAAATGCAGAGACCGCTTACCTCAGAAGTCTCTCAGCCGTGTTGCACAGCAAGTGGGAATACACCAACTTCTGTTCATACAGCTACTAAAGTTTTAAAATTGAAGCCCCCCCTTTGTGACACTAGTGCAGCAATTATGAACATTACAGAAGAAGAACTTAAGCGTATGAATGGTAGTTTCATCCGATGGTGTCAGGAATGTTTTCACGCAGAAGAACACCACATTACAAAAAATAAAAATGGAGTTTTATTTATGGATGATCTCTAACTGTTGTGGTTCTCACTGTCCCATTAGCCATGCTAAGGATTTTTACGCCGTAAAAAATCCATCATCTTCCGCCTGGTTTGAACCCATGGACTTGGGTATATAAAGTTAACATGGCCACCATTACACCACGGAGGGCAACACACGACTTTCAACAAAACTTATATCAACGTTAAAACTCATTACATACATAGGTATACGTTACTAACACTCGTGAGTAAATAACGCGGGAGTTATGGAACGGAAAATCTACAGTGCATTAGACCGTGTGTGGAGCATTCATTCGCGCGATACGCGGCCTTGACGTAAAACTAAGGCATTGTATTTGAATCTAAATTTCGAAATATAAGTAGTGGAAAATACTATTTATGAATTAGAAAGATTTAAATATATTAATGAAAGTTTAAAATTGTGGATGTATGAAGTAATTACTGCACACCAGTACCGTAGTTCTTAAATGCAGTTTGGAATTACTGGAAACCAGTAGTTGTTTTAGTTAGTGGCTTTTTTTATTTAGTTAATTAATTTCCCGATTTTTGTTAATTGTGCTGTAAACACATGGGCTGGTTTTGAAAAGAGAATAGTTGGCAACTTGTGTCCTCACTTAGGAACTGAGCATTAAGGATAAAGGTGTCATTATTAATATTCTGATTGCTAGTTACAATAAAGGGTTTTCTCTCTCCTTTGATCTCTCTTTCACTCCAAACTAAAACTGCCCGGGCCTGACAGCTACCTTATAATACCGCCTGATTGTGTAGCAACAACCTTCTAGAAGAAGTCATTACTCCAAGTATGCAATACACGCAGGTGCAAAATATGAAGAGGTAAGGTATTGGCGCGGATTCACAGTATGAATATTTGGACACTCTGACTTTTTTGTTACTTAAAGAAAAGATTTTCCGTTCTCTTTCCGAAGAATCTGTTTTCCTAGCGCTGTCTCTGAATTACTTCCCGGAAAATTCTCCGTATTTCCCCACCCTTAATACCAGGAATTGTCACAACACAAATATGTTTTAGAGACACCAGATAAAGCACTTACGGAGTATATGAATCAAAGAATGTTCTGGACACTATCTTTCCGCCACTATTCAATAATCTGTTGAAATTTGTTCCTTATTAGTTTTATATGTAGGGTCATTAAATTACAAAGTAAACAATTTAGCTGGATGTCTTTACTGCACGAGAGAAACGAGAGTAGCCGGGAAAGTGGTGCCGACAGAGGCACAATAAAATCCTTACCTTAAGGTAAATGTCACAATTATTGACCTTGTGCTCCCAAACAGGCAGCACGTCTTGCAAAAAATTCTCGCTCACTGACCTAAGCTCAGCAGCAGGAATCCTTGTGATTTCTTGCATGATGATATCACTAATTTCCAGTAGATTACACAGAATTCCTACTGCTGAGCTTGGGCGACTCAGCGAGATTATTTTTCTATATGCTGCTTGTTTGGAAGCAGAAAGCAGAAGGTCAACATTTCCAGTATTTGCTCTAAGGTATGGATTTTAGTGCGTCTCTGCTGGCACCATATTCGCGGCAACTCTCGGCTCTCTCGTGCGGTGGGGAGGGGATGCGAGAAGGGTTACCTTATAATTTAATGACGCGATATATTCTTAACTTAGTCGACTTACCTTCCCATACACCCCCTAGGACTTACATGTGGGTGCCTTGGGTCAGAAGCCTGTCGAGGAGCCAACGAACATGTAATCATGAATGAAGAGCCTGGAAGGAGGGATCAACCAGTAGCTAGGCAGAGAACGAGGACGTAGATATGAAATGAGAGCGATGTGGGTAATAGGATAAGTGAAGGAGAAATTGGTGTAGTGAATGACGGAGGAAACCGGAGAAACCAGAAAAAACCCGTTGACGCCACTTTGTCCATCACAAACCCCACATGCGGTCTCATGGTATTGAACCTGGGACGCCTTTTATGAAAGGCGCGCGGCCAAAGCTATCGGCCACGGCGCCACCATATTTTTAAATATATACCAACTATTTTTATTTGTCAACTCCCTGAAGATAACTCTCTCTCTCTCTCTCTCTCTCTCTCTCTCTCTCTCTCTCTAACTAACGTTCCTTCCTGCCCCTTAACATATTCGGAAAGCTAGTAGAGTACGCTATCTGTATTTTTCTACACATTTCTGTCTTTTCTATTACTTTTTATGTCACAGGTCACCCGAGGTATCTAAGGACAGGTAGTTTACTATGCCGGGAACTATTCTTGGGCGCTAGAATTAAGGGAAAGCGAGGGCGGGGAAAAAGAAGAGATCGCCCGCCTGTCTTTCCGCAGTGTTTCTTTCTTTGAAGCTCTCAGCCATTATGTTGAATAGCTGAATTATTAAAAAAAAAAAAAAAAAAACAACGCACATGCATGTAAGTGAATTCTGAGATCTTCATACAGAACGAAACCTTAGCATAGAAGCCACTAAATATCATGTTGCATAGCGCACTTCATGTCTCAACGTGGTTGCCATGCTGTGCTTCGGAAATTGGGAGAAACCTACCGAATGAAGGCTAAGGGAGCCAAGCACCCAAGAAAATGTGTACTCTTAGTACCTTACACTTTCGTTATGACATTGTAATTTTTCCAAAGAACTCTTTACATACATTTACAGCACTGCATGTTATAATATATTTTAAAGTATTACTAAGAATAAGAACCTAAATAAATATAATAGCAAGATTCAGGATGCAATGTTTCAATACAAAGCAAAGGATATATCCCATCTTTTGAAATGGCGGCGTATAATTGCCAGAGAAGATCGTAGTTAGGGTGTTAAACCTTTATTGCTTTGCCTCTTGCTTTAAATGGTACTACAGAAATAATGTTGGTTCTATAGGGATAATTTCATATTAAAATAACCTTTAACCGTGAAATGCAATTATCTTAGACTATTTTATATTGTAAAAATGTAATGCTTTACGATAAACCTGTAGTGACCTGTTTTAAGAAAACAAGAGCAAATCCACACAATTGCAGTTGCAGTACCTAAACCCGTCAGTTTCCAAGTCGGACATTCATCGTTTACTTTACTTGGGCCCTCCCCGTCCTTTACCGCAGGCGCATTCGACTGTAGCTGCCGAGATGCGACCACGCGGTTTGGCTTTGAATGGGTGGCCCTAACGCTCAGGATCATTAAAACCACTTTAATTGTAGCACCTTTGGAAGAGGTATGAAAGCAGTTTTAGAAAAAGCGGCATATTTAGTCAAATAACTCGGTAGAAAGGATTAAAAAAATCGTAATTTCGAAATATTTTGGTGTCTTCCATTACAGATGCAGCATCCTTCGCTACAGCGAAATTAAACCCCGTTATAGTTAATTTTTAAGACTCTGAAATTTCGTATGAAATAGTATTACACCGAAATTTGTTTCCCAACAAAATTGAAATTGGTGTAATCGTTATTTATGGTTAGACAATTGGAAAAATCCAAATCTCAAATGTTTCTGATTAGAACACGATAATATCACATGAATAAGAAGCCCGCTACTATGGTCTACCTCACATTCAGGAGGTCCCAATCTGAAACCCCGATTATTGAGAGTTACACGGATAAGGTATTTTTTTGGTGTTTTCCCTTATAGCGGAAAGAATTTTCTTAAATTTTCGGCGCGTGGGACATTTTGTTTTACCATACGTATTTATTTACTTAATACAATTTATTAAATATCTTATATTTTGCAAAGTATTTATTCAAATATACATACCTGTATATCTCAAAGAAAATGTTGGGAATTTCAAGGCTTTTTAGGCTTCTCTTAAGGAGTACCTTTGCAATAAACCATTTTACTCTGTAGATAAATATTTAAGTGACAAATCTGTCTGACAGTGCCGTAATAATAATTGTATTTATAAGTATTATAATGAATTGCACTTTGTGTATATTAGTGTGTGTGTGTGTGTGTTTTACATTCAAATTAAACTGATTTATACTTTGACTTACAGGAATGTGTCAAATGATTTTTTTTTAGTATTTAGCAATGACACAAGGTCTGTAAGGCCTGATCTTTGTTATTTTACGCCCTAGTACATAATTATAAATTTTTGCATTGTAAATTCCATAATATATTTGTAAATATGTATTAGAATTTGTTGACATTTATGAAGAGTACATAATACAATAATTATATTTTACTTTGACATAATTACTAGTAGTAACTATTATGTAGATAGTTAGAAAACTAACATCTGACATTACATCAGTGTTACATATAATGAAATTATATTTATTTATACATTTTAACACTAATTTTTTATACTTTCTGTTTTTATGTGCATGCAAAAAAAAAAATAGAAAGGAAGTACATATGCTTTTATAGAGCACATTAAGTATAGTGCAGTGGCGTACAGGCCTCAAGAGCAAATGGTGTGATTATATGTCTATTCTGCCGTTTTTGTAATTCGTGCTTTTAGCACTAGAGCTTTATACATTGTTTTTTTGATTTTGTTTGTTTTGTTTTGTTTTTTTTCGCAGTATATAAACAAATGTATACATGCTTATGACAAGTTCTATGTTCAGTGGCTTCCTGGCCTAAATGAACCTACAGTATGTTTTCTAATCTAATCTACCAAATTTAGAGATGAAATTTGGTATCTATATTAACAAAACAGGTGGCGCCGTTGCCGAGTGGTTAGACCACTGGCCTCCCATAGAGTCGGTCCAGGTTCGATCCCAATATCCGCACCTGGGATTTGTGGTGTTCGAAGCGGCGTTTGGGTGGGTTCTATGGGTTCTCTGGTTTACTCCGCCACTCATTCCACCAATTGCTCCATCATCTTTTCTATCATCCATTTTGCTTGCATTTCATAGAATGCACTTCCTCAAGCTCATGCCTGGCTATGGGCCAATCATTCGTTCCAGGTTCTGCATTCCGTGGTTCCATGCCGTTCGCTCTCCGACAGACTCCTGACCCCATAGGCTTCCGCTTGTAAGTCCTAGGGGAGTGTCAGCTCTAACTAAGGGATTGTCAGCCGATTACGAAACGAAATGAAACTAACAAAACAACATTGTAAACAACAGTAAAACTTAAAAACAAAAAAGTAGATATATAAATATATAAATTTGAAGTTTTACTCACTGCACCCCTTAATTAGATAAATGCGGAAATTACGGCAGAAAAAGCACCACACGTTTAAGCGAATGTGTGGGCGATTTCCGTGGTGAACGTTCAAGATGTTCGCCAATTTCGTCTGTTTCCTCTGATATCGTTGCAGTCTTTAGGATTCGTCACGGACTGGGCCCCGAGAACCCTGGGGCAGAGCACCGAACGTAGGCCCTTGTGACCCTTTGCTAATTACGTGACCCGAGCGAGAGATGACGGAAAAACGCCGAAGGGCAACCAGATGCGGATGACGGCGGGCGCAAGCAGGGTGGAGTGACTGTCGGTTACCATTGGAACGCCTCCGACGCCTCCCCAGGCGCTGCTCATGAGCCCCGAGACTCCCGCGAGACGCCAAAGGAGCCTTAAAAGCGGAAGACGGGTCCCGACGATGATGCCAGGATAACCGTTTACAATACGCAAATCACCATCCAGCAGCAACCTGCCGAACACCGTCATCTGATCCTTCAAAATAAAGAGCTTTCATGGGAACATGAATTAGTGCAACATTTGCCTGGCGACCAAGGGAATCCCCGGAACAAATTATGTGTCGGGTAGTCCGGCCGCGGAGATTGAACCCAACACCTCCCGAGTGCGAAACTTCCTGGGTCATCCAGTTCGCTACTGTACGTCTTTGTAGGTTTCTCATATTTATTCACAAGAGCGTGAATTTAAGTTCTGGAATGCGGCGCTTGTGCAGAAAACTTCATAATGAATTCTTCACGAATGCGACAAGCCGATTACGTACAAATTCACGTTGTTCTGAAGGTAACAGTGTTGCCATATTTTCAAATGAAAGTGACTACTGAATATAATGATTACGCATTAACTGAAGGACAGGCAAGGACCATCGTTGCAAATCATGTATCCGAAATCGAAAATTTTACAGGAAAAGTCAAAAATGAGTGACACTTAAACAATGAGTGGCGTTCAAAACTAAGAGTAAGATATTTTGCCTTTCCATTTCCCAAATAAAGTAGCATTACAAACGATTTTTTTTTTTTCAAAACTGTCATCTACAGATCTGTAAATAAGAAAGCAACAACTTCAAAAAGAAACATTTATATAAACTTTTTCTTTCGTAGTCAGCTTACTCTTACCGTATTTAGGACTGACATCTGCTAAGACTTATAAGCGGATGCCTAGGAAGAGAAGCCTATCGGGAAGCCAACGGCACGAAACCATAGAATGGAGAGTGGTCGACCCGTAGCCAGGCATGAGCGTGAGGAAGGTGAAGTTGGAGCCATTGGTGGATTACGTGACAGGGGAAACCGAAGGACACACTTCCTCCACCACAAATCCCAGATGCGGGCGATTGGGATCCAACCCGGGCCGCCTAGATGGGAGCCGAGCGGTCTAATCACTCTGCCACGGCACCGCCTAAACAATCATTAGGCATAGATAAAACTTGGTACAGTTACTTTTAAATGGATAAAATACGTTTGTTTAATAATATAATACTGCATATAAAATGTGTGTTTCGTGTAAAACGAGCTTAGTTGTTTGCAGTAACTATAAACAAGAAACTTCCTTAGCTCAAAAAAAAATACCTTCTAATATTTGAAAGGTATTTAACGTAAATAAATAATACATTATAAACAATAAGAAGAAGCTAGTACTTTATTACTAATCGACATGTGGGTTGTTTTCTGCTCTCTTGAAGCTCTGCCTCTTATTACTCAAATGAGACACAGACCTTGAGGAGAAATTACAGGGAGCGAGAGCAGAACAGAAATTAGCAGGGAAAGTCGACGATGTTGTTCTGCTTTGTTACCTTCTCTAGCACGCATGCACAATGTACATAGTGAAATGAGATTTTTTTTATCGTTTAACGCCCGCTTTTACTGCTAGTGGCACCGCAGACGATGCCACTGATGATTCATGGAATGAACATGGAGCACCGGTGGAAAGTGATGGTAGGGGAGAACCCGAAGAAAACCCGCCCCTGTGCCGTTTTGTCCACCACAAATCTCACATGTGGTTGCTGCGGATAGAGAAGGTATTATATTACATCCAACAATCCAATACCCAGAGTTCACCGGAAATATATGTTTTGAGGTCACTTGAGTCCGGAAAAAGCATTTTTAGAAAAAGGCTCGCGTGAGTGTGTCTGTGGACAGCAAAACTCAAAAACGAAAAGTCGGATAAATACGAAACTAGGTGTTTAATTTGAGTACCTTTCGCAAAGATTTTTAAGAAAATCCCCTCAAACCAACTAACCTTTATATGGAAACATTCTCGAAAATATTGATTTTCTCAAAAATGGCTATAACAGTTTTGATTAAAATATTGTATACTAAATATATTTACAAGGCAAATAAAATGTATATTCTCAAATTTTCTGGCAATAGCCTCTCAAGACATCTTTATTCTGGATGAATTTTGCACCGCAAGAGATAGACAAAAATTACTTGACAAAAGATGTAGAACTGCCTAAAAGCACACAATTTATGTAATACACATTTTTTCGTGGAATTGACCACTTTTGAAATATTTCTTGTTATTGGTTTCAGTTTTAAAACAAATTTACTTTTTTCATACGAAATTTGTCAACTCCTGGCCATACAAACGAAGGAACTTCAATCATGTAGCAACCAGCTATTAAAACATCTGACTGTGGCTTTACCCTACGGTACTCCCTTATTTCTTTTCTACTTACAAGGAAACAAGTAATAAGAGCATTTCTGCTAATTGTTTTTTCAATTAGCATGAAGTAAATAGAAGAATAAGCTTTCTAACAATAATTTGTTGCAGAGCAGTAGAGAAAGTCATGTGTATGGGACACATAAGATTTTTATTTCCCTTTTTTTATTGTTTCATTTGTATAGCCCCCTCTAACTTCAATGGTCATATCGGGGGCTTTTACTTGTGAAACAGTAGGTTCAGAACATTAGGTTAATAAACTTTTATATTACTAACACACACATTTACTCTCACACTCATACTCTATGGGGAATAGGGAATAATTCTGGTTTGTTTTTGTCTTTAAGAAAAAAAAATAGATATACTGCAGCAATTGAAGTGATCTTATTTGTGTTGGTATGGAGCTTTAAATTTAGTGAACTCCGAGTCTTCACCACAATGCCTGAAGAAGAAAGGAATAACATATTCACTCAGCACTAATGCTAGTGTGAAAGCTTTGTGTTAGTACAATTAGATCAACATTACAATAAATAACTGCAACTGTATGACAGGTGGACAAGCCTTCGGCTTCATCTCACGCATATTGCTAGTTGTTACACTGCACACCTGCTTAGATTTATTTCCGGGTAAAAAATGCGATTCAAACCGTAATATACTAGTAGTGATGACTAGTGATAGCATCTTGGGGACCAATAGCGGAACGCATGCGAATACCAGTCGCATACCTACCGAGTAAAGACCGACCTGCATTGGCGACTGCACGCGCCTCATGTAACGTGTTGGGGAACGTGGCTCGATGCAGTAGTAACCATTGTGTGTGCTGCAATGCTGTTTAAAGGTAATTAATGCCTTTGATGATAGTGCATGGCTTTCAATCAAGATTGTAAAATCTCTTGCTTCAAAGGATTGCTTGAGATTGGCAAACTGATACAGAAGAACTTTGCAGATATAACACATATTTGGAAACATCAAACGTTGAAATGCCTCGAGCTCTAAACGCTGTCGATGAACTTGTGTAAGCAAACAATCAAAGACCCGTGACAGCTGTTTTAGAACATGTGAAAAAGAAAGAGAACAAAAAGTCGGATTTTCAATAATGCGTGAAATACGACATCTGCCAAAAGGTGTTGCTACAGAAATAATTGCTGATGGAGTATCTTACCCCGATCGCCTTCCACTGTTAGTAAAAACCACACAACCACTGTCCCATTTTCCTTCTATTAGTACCACTGCATACACACTGCATTGTCAACCATGCAGCGCTAACTTCCATTGTGTTCAGCTATCCCTGGTGACGAAGTATATCAATACTAATGTTATGAAGTTATTCAACACATACCTTTCTTCAGATTGCAACAGTCTTTACTACGCTTGCTGCCTCTGTTTTCTTCGGCTTCTTCTGGACTTTGCCTCCACAATTTCACTTTCATCCACTGCAAAAGCAGGACAAACGAACAGAATAAGCAGCACAAAGTAACAGAACATCTCTTACACTTAACGCTGATCAAGACTTCAGTTTAACCAGCTGTTGACTTGCAGCGTACTCATCCTGAAAATATGGACGTGGACATTATATGGCTTTCAGCAATTGCAAACGTGGTCATAATACGGTATGCAAAAACAGCCACACGTCAATCCAATTACGTTCGTATTTGGCTTACTCTCTCCATATTTAGGACTGACACCCCCCCCCTAAGACTTCCAATCTGATGCCTAGGGGTCAGAAGCTTTTCGGGGAGCCAACAGCACGCAACCATAGAATGGAGAACCTGGAACGAGTAGTTAGCCAGTAAGGAGGAAGTGAATGATATGAAACGCAAGCAAAATGGATGAAGGAAAAGTGATAATGGATTATTGGTGGAATGAATGGCGGGGGAAACCGGAGGACTCGGAGAAAACCTGCCCAGACGCCGCTTTGTCCACCACAAATCCCACATATGGGACTTATGATCGTACCCGGGCCGGCTAGATGGGAGACGAACAGTTTAACTGCTCGGCCACGGCGCCGCCCACATGCCAATTACACAAGGACAAAACATAGTTCACGACATGAAATAGAATGCTAGAAACTATGGGAGTTCATGTAAACATTTATTTTGTCTAGAAGTGGACATAATGCGGTTTGCAACGACACCCCTCAGATACGAGGTTTATCGTGAGTGTTGTGTATATGGAATAGAGAACCCTGCCGCGTTTGACGACCAACACCGTGCAAACGTGTTTTGTACTAGAGAAACATTAAATATATGAATTTTACATGCTTTTTTGACTATAACTATTATGTGTAAGTGTAAGAACGTATTATGTCCATAGCTATGAACAAACTTTATTCGAAACGGAAGCTTGAAGCGATATTATTCTTTTCATATCTGTATTTAACATTTTATACTGGATAGGTAGAGTCTAGACTGAAAAATTCAATGCTACAGCCGGGATTCGAACCACGAGTCTCCCGGTCTCTAGCCGCTTGCTCTAATGGCAATATGCCGGTAATTCATTAAATTACTCAACAAATCTCTCTATCTCCTCTCTTACACACTGCTTGTGTGAAAAAAAACAATGAAATCAATACTAATTGACCATAATAGTTGGCTATACTATGAACCCTGGGACTTAAAGTACTTATGACATTGTAAGTAGTTTTGGATTATGTCATCTCAAAATAGTTTGAGATAATCTTGTGCTTTACCAGGAAACATGCGAGTCAGTTGAAGAATTCAATGCCGTGTCGGTATGTTGCCATGGTAGTTCAGTGGTAAGGCAACTGGCTAGAGGCAGGGAGATCCTTGGTTCGAATACAGGCTGTGACATTGAATTTTTCAATCTGATTCTACCTATTCAACTCCTGTTCTACAAGCGGCTTGTATGAAAAAAAAAAAAAAAAAAACCAAAAAACAATTAAAGCAAAATTTTATTCTATTTTCTTTGAGCACCTACAGTTTGGAAATTGAGCTTTTCTTTTAAGACATATTTTTATTTCAAAACAGAGCTTATTTTTGGTTGGGAAACACAGCGCTTGCAGTTTGTTCCTCTTCGGTGCCGACGCCTCTTTTATGATATATGTTAGACAAACTGCCCTGGTTGAGACACGGATGGGACTGGGTCCAACTTGGTGACAACTTTCTGACTAATAAGTTGAATTCGTAGAAGTTAGTTTTAGAATGGCGCACGCTATGCATCCGCACATTAATTACCACGAATATTAACACGGAGCCGTCAAATCTTGCTAAAGTTTTGCCGCCTACTCACTTCTTGGGCTCTGCTAGCGACAATGAAGCCTTAAAACCCACTACTGTCTTATCAAAACATACGGTAAGTTGTCAAGAAGCGCACAGAAAGAGAAACCACCTCCTTAAATCCATTTTAAAGCGGAACATTACTAACCATTTGCGTCTTAATGTATTTCATTGTAGTTTGGCACCTACATAGATATTCATTCGTGTAACGGAAAATAAGTGGCATCACAGAACTATCCCCCTGAATATTTTACAGATTTTTATCTCCAGTTTCTGACCATTAATGCGATACATCAGTGAAATTTGCAAAACCTAGAGCATGCAAGATATTTTATCGAAATTTGTGCCAGTTAGCATAAACGGGAATAGTGATATTAATGCCACGTATCAACATTCTAGCTTGAATGCTTGTCTCAGTAATATTTATTAACAAAACTCGTTGTTCCAATAAACATGGCCGCGCTCGCCAGAGTGCCTCGCTTTGGTGCTTCGTGGCGCAGGTGATCGTGGGTTCGAGTCCCGACTTGGACATGGGCGTTTGTGTGTTTGTAAATGTGTATATGTGTGTGTATTGGAAGAAAAAAAAAAGAAAAAACAGTAAACAACTAGAAAAACAAAACAAACGTTGGGAAAATAGGAGAAAAGGAAAAAAAAAGAAAAAACAAGGAATATAGCGCCGGAGTCCCGATAAGCCTCCGGAACTGCATTTTTAGAAAAAAGAATAAAAAAATAAAAAGTATCACGTGAAGCAGTTTTAAAATATATACATAGAATCCACTTTTACAGCAAATGAGTTTACAAATAGTTCTGTTATGGGTTTTTTTTTATTTTTTTTATTTGTCCTAATTAGTGTATAAAAATTATTACTTTTCGTACTCTCAAAACTTCTGACTTTTCAAAATGTAATATTTTATATCTGAAAATTGCATTGTTACTTCGAAAAAGTATATTGTAATATACGTTATGTTTTTCTGTGAGGCAGAATAAAATTTTTGAAACAATATGGTGAAAAATTGCATTGTGTGGAACATTGTGAATGTAAAAATTTTTGAAAATTGTGCAAGAAAATGAAGTTTAAATTTAGGAATGCCTAATAATGCGCCTACCCACCTATAATTCCTGATAAGGGATAGCTGATATGCGCCAAATAGAAATACGATGTATTTTTAAAATTTGAAGTTCATATAATTTTATTATGAAAATAATATTTTTATTTTCTCATTATTTTGGTCAAATTTCTCAGATGCATCACCTAGGAGACTACGTTTTCATTGTTGAATTTCTAAAATATAAGTGCAGTTTTTCATAAATTATACTATACATTGGCTATTTAATTTAGGGTCTGGAACTGAAATATATAACTTTAAAGCTATAAATTTATTTTATTTAAAATTGATACACTTATAATGTGTAAATAAAAAACAACTATACTTAAGTAAATAAATATGAAAAAATTATCTAAAATAATTTCTAAGTTAATACAATTAAATAATCTTAACTAGCAAAACAAATACAATTTTCTAAAACCTAACAGTATAACATCGACATTGAAAAACCCGTACCACGTGACAGTAAATGCCTTAATAGCCATGACGTTGAACTTTGTAAATGAGGTTTTGTGTTGCTATTTTTTGTTGTTGTTTAGTTACGCCAAATTGTACATCACTTTCTGAATGAATCTCGTAAATTTATGCATACATCATGTATACTAGGCTTATGCTACATCCGTTTAAGTGAACTTAAAAACAGTTGTATTTTCCCTCCACTTCATAAACAATTATAATAATTTTATGTTTTCCATTCATACAACTTTCTCTTCCTATTCTGCAACAACAACTGCTACAAAAGGTTATTCTTCTACCTATTAATAGAGAAACACGTGTTTAGAAATTTACTTTTTATAATTCATTGTATCTACAAGAAAACAAAGAAGTACATTAGGCTAAAACTTTAGGCAAATCTTTTAAAATATGGTCGCTATGTGATAACTGATATTACTAAGTAAAATCAAACACACACAAATGACGACTTCCCATATGCGGAAACATTAAATGGAAAATATAATTCAATAACAAGAATATCTCGGAAATAGCTAACTCCACAAGAGATTTGTCTGGCATCAATTATGTGCTTTAGCGGAATTTTCAGTTTTGTATAATTTCTTACGGTTTACCAGTTATGCAAAGTCATTTAAAATAAAGAGTTCTTCAGAGGCTATTCTCAGAAAATTCAAGATAATCATTTAATTTCTCATGAAAATGTCTTAAACATGCGGTATTTCAATAAAAATCGTTAAACCATTTTTGAGAGAAAGAGAAATTTGAGAAAAAACTGTTCAGTGTAAGGAGTAGTTTGGGGTGAGGTGAATTTTCTTGAAAATTTTTGGGACACATTTTTCAAAGATGCTGAAATTCATTATAAAGTTTGGTACTTTACACACTTTTAGTTTTGAGCTATGCTGTTCACAGACATGCACACGGGTACGCGCGCATGCATGCACACATACACACATGTACATTTTTCCAGAAATGATTTTCATGTTGTCTCAAAACACGTATTTCAAGATAAATATCGGTTTAGAAATTTTTGGTACAATACAACACCTTTTCGACGTACTATGTGCATTATAGATGGTAGCGAAGGGAAAAGATTCTCTACACCATGTAATTAATATCAGTAATTTATCTCTTGAATCTTTTAATTTTACTGGCTACTTTCTGAAACTGCAGTGAACTTTCTATTTAAATCGTAAATATGGGGTCTGATTTTTTAAAGTAGAATGTAACATTTGCCAAAATCAGATGGTAATTGAACAAAATTTGTTCATATAGGACAGATTGCCTAAATTTGTATTCAAGTTTCCCCTATTATTTTTAGCCCTCAATCATTGAATGGTTTGCAGCAATTGCACGTTTTGATTTTCTCTCTGCCTTCTTTTTTATTCTTCATATTTTCTGCAGTTTATGTTCTTAATTTGCTCATGTATTGACTTGCTGTTTGTTGCTTTGTTAATCTAGAATTCAATTGTGCCATGGATTATAATTCTCAAATTACTCTGGTGAATATCCGATAAATATTAGTCTTCTTTTCCTTATTCGGTTCCAAATTTCTGTTTCTGCCTTCACCACTCTCAGAAAATACTTCATTGGCAATTTTATCGCTCCAACAAATTTTTAGCATTCTGCTGCAATAGCTTGCTTCAAGTTCTTCTGTTGTTTTGTTTCATATTTTAGTATTGACCAAGTTATACATCCCTATTCCATTATGGTCCATTTAGGCTCTTTTAACAAATTCTTCCTATTTATAACCTAATATTATTCAGTGTAAATAATTTATGTTTCTTAGGCCAGTGTGTGAATGTGTGTGGCCATCATAACTGAAAAACGAAGTCAGCTCAACACCAAATATTAACTAAACAGCACTGCAACATTTTCAGAAAAATCCATACACTAATATTGAACGTTTAAAATTCACTCCCCGTGTACCGTAGGTTGCCAAGAGCTCTGTGTATGTTTATTTATTCAAGCTTCCTTACCCGGGTTTACGTGTTATGGAACATAAAGGTACTCTAACGATTTTAGTCAAAAATGTTGATTTCTGGATTTCTGTACAGTACGTGTCTGCAATGTTTGACTCTGCTAGGGTGAACGTAGCACATTTTAACGCCATTCTAAAGCCTTACGCTGGTTAAATGACTCTCTATGTCAAACTTTTGAGTCATTTTTCTCAGGTTCAATTTGGTTTTCTCATATTCAAAATTTTGAACATTTTTCTCGAAGGAGTACAGAAAGCTTGAATCGAAATTTTTGGTTAATTATTTTAATAGATTAGTATGAAAATTTAGTTTTTATAATCATGCGCTGATTTCTGCAGATTTTTCACTTTGTGATATAAATATTTTTCGTTCTCGTAGTCGGCTTACCCTCCCCGTATTTTAGGACTGACACCCCTCTAGGACTCACAAGCGGATGCCTAGAGGTTAGAAGCCTGTCGGGGAGCCTAACGACACGAAACCAAGAATGGAGAACCTGGGGCGAGTGGTCGGCCCATAGCCAGGCATGAGCATAAGAAAGTGGATGATATGAGATGCAAGTGAAATAGTGATAGAAAAGGTGGTGATGGAATAATTGGTGAAATGAGTGACGGGGGAAACCGGAGGATACTGTACAACATAGGACAATTTCAAACAGATAATGCGTTACTAAGGAATACAATTTTAACATATGGCACATGTAGCTTAATATCTGAGATTTTGATTACAGCTAATTAGGTCGAATAAATTAATATATCCAGAATGAACAGGCATACTTCAATTAAATTTGGTATGGATACTTCTTTTGTTGCCAGTAATGTCTGTACAAACAATTAAATCGAATAATAAAGTCGAATAAATTAATTAATATATCCATAATGAAAACACATACTTAATTAAACTTGGTGTGAATTTTTCTTTTGTTGCCAGTTATATCTGTACAAAAAACTGAACCAAATAATAAAGTTGAGTAAATTAATTAATATATCCAGAATGAAAAGGCATATTTAATCAAACTTGGTATGAATACTTTTTTGTTGGCAGTTACATCTGCATAAAAAATTAAATCGAATAAATATAATATAATAATAAAGTCGAATAAATTAATTAATATATCTGAAATGAAAAGACATACTTAATTGACGTAGATGTGAATTTTTCTTTTGTTGCCGGTTATGTCTTAACAAAACATCCTATGTGCTCCATTAACATTGCTTTCTCTACATCTCTGAAACAAATTATCGATCTACTTCATTACAATCGAGATAAACATTAGCAGAAATTGGCTATACTACTTGGTTCCTTGTAAGAAGAAGGGCAAAAATCGAACTGTTAAGTAAACGGACATACTTAAATCAAACTTGGTATGAATATTTTTGTTGCCAGTAATGTCTGTACAAAAATTAAATCGAATAATAAAGTCGAATAAATTAGTTAATACATCCAGAATGAAAAGACATTTAAATCAAACTTTATATGAATACTTTCGCTGTCAGTTTGTCTGTACAAAAACTTAAATCGAATAAATCGAATAATAAAGACGCATAAGTTAATATATATAGAATGAAAAGACATACTTAATTAAAATTGGTATGAATACTTATTTTTTGCCAGTTATATCTGTACCAAATATTAAATCGAATAACGAAGTCGAATACGCTAATATATCCATAAGAAAGAAACATTTATTTCGAGTTTGGTATGAATATTTATTTTGTTGCCAGTAATGTCTGTACAAAAAATTAAATCGAATAAATCGAATAATAAGATAGAATAAATTAATATATCCAGAATGAAAAAACATACTTAAATCAAACTTGGTATGAACACTTCTTTAATTGCCAGTAAGGGTTGTGCAATATATTAAATCGAATAATAAGGCCGAATAAATTAATATATCCCTAATGAAGATACATACTTAAATCAAACTAGCTATGGATATTTCTTTTGTTGCCATTAATGTCTGTATAAAAAATTAAATGGAATAAACCGAATAATAAACTCGGATAAATTCATTAATGTATCCAGAATGAAAAGTCATTTAAATCAAACTTGGTATAAATACTTCTTTTGTTAACACTAAGGTCTGTGCAAAAAACTAAATGGAACAAGAAGGTCGAATAAATTAATATGTCCAGAATGAAAATACATACTTAAATCAAACTTGATATGAATTCTTTCTTTGTTGCCAGTTATATTTATACAAGAAGTTAAATCGAATAAATCGAATAATAAAGCCCAATAAATGAATATATCCAGAATGAAAAGACATAGTTAAACATGGTATGAATACTTATTATTTTCTTACCAGTAATATCTGTACAAGATATTAAATGGAATAAATCGAATAATGAAGTCGAATAAATTAATATATCCAGAATGAAAAGACATACCTAAATCTAACTTGTTATGAGTACTTCTTTTGTTGCCAGTATGCTCTGGGAAAAAAAATTAAGTTGAATAAATTAATTTATCCAGAATAAAAATATATAGAACTTAAATCAAACTTGGTATGAGTACTTCTTTTGTTCCCAGTAATGTCTGTACAAAAATTTAAACCTCTGGCTTAAAAAATGTATAAAATCGCTTTTATCACTTAGGTGTCGTCAGTGATGGATTTAACGCAGCCCGCAAGCTTGTGGGCCCTTTATTCCGACATTGTGTGGGAAGTCAGTAGCAGGATTTGTGTAGGTGGAGCGTTTCACTTGAAGAAACTAATGAACCAAGAGCCTATGTCAATTTCGCTTTGAAGAGGGAAAAAAAAAAAAAAAAAAAAAATCAATGGGCGTAAAGCTTTTCTCCCGGTCCCGTCATGCAAAGGGCTAGAGTGAATTGGGTAAAAAGGAAAGAAGGGTCATATGGAGGGAGCGCTGTACACGGATTTTCGCCATGATAGCGGTGCACGGCCCACTGCATTCGACTCTCCAGTCGGCGCTTGGTGTCGGTGGTCGTGTGCATCAGCGCGTTACATAACAAAGCATAAAGGTAATGTCTGTTCACGGTGTATTGCTCCCACATACATACATGCATGCTACCGTCTCTAATCGTAAACGAGGATTGTACGCCCACAATCTGCGTCGCATGTGAGTGATGACCGGTGGAACTGCTGACCTACCGACGTTATTGCACCTGCTGACGTTGTTCCCAGGCAACTGACCATGGGCGATTCCAGGTGTCGCCACGGCCGCAGTGACACACTCTATCCCCTTCCGAAGGAATCGATTCCGTTCCGACATCTGCAGCGATTTCCTTTACCGCTTCTTGTATCCAGGCGTTTCATCCAGATTCACCAGAGAGAATCAACCAAATTATTCTGACTAATAAAGTGCCTGAGGCAATGCACCTCTGAAATGTACCATGTATTGTGACAAATTAAAAAACTATATATACAGCGTGTTAATGAACTATACCAAAACATTTTCACAGAATTTGTAGATTACTTAAATGAGTAATTTGAGATAGAAGACTTATGGCCTGTTTATTGAAATGTCGAAGTAATGGCTATAAGTTTCTGAAGTGCCAGTACGCCACTGAATAATTTATCAACCATTCGAGAGCATAACACGAAAAACGAAGGGACATATTACAGCGTACCTCTCTAGCGTAGTGGTTATGGTACTGGCTTTCAAGTGAAAGATAGATTCCGAGTTCGGGTCTCGTTCACGTGTCGCGGCACTTCGTCTGGAATGAAAAAAATAATAATAGAAACATTTACTCTATGACAGGAATCGGACTCATGACCTTTGCGATAGCAGCTTCGCGCGTTACGCATTAAACCACCAGAGTAGTTAAAAAAACGCCTCCAGATGAGCATATATAACTCAAGAACGTAGTTAATGAATGGTCAGGGTCGCACTGTCAAGTGATTAGTTCGAGATTTTACAGATTTTTGCGACATTAAATGTTGAGAATACTAGTAACGAGCTGCTAAAAGTCGATATTTCTACACTCGACAGCAGTTTTAAAGAAATTATAAGCCATTTATTCAACCTGCTTTGCTTTAACACCGACTTATCAGCACCTGATGCACATAGTTTAACGCTATATAGCTGCGTTACGTTTATCCGGGGACCATGCATCGCCGATCTCAAATTACATATATCAGCCACGTGCACAATCTCGCAAATTATTTCGGTGTAGTTCATTAACACCTGTATATAATTCTAACATGTATGTTCATAGTACGTAGAGAAGGTAATGTATTCCACCAAAAAATTCGGCAACGAAATTTCACCGGAAATACATGTTTGACGTCACCTTAATTTTTTTACAACATATCCGTGTGGAATGTCCGTTTGTCAGAAGGAAATCAAACGAGTAATAACCAAATTATTTTAACCAATAAAATTCTTAAGGCAATGCATCTGGTTGATGAGGGTTAAATTGGTTTGGTTGATGAGGGTTAAATTAAGTAAAATATGTACCCATTAGATATAGAAGGTAATGTATTCCACCAAAAATTCCGCAGCGAAATTTCACCAGAAATACATGTTTTGCGGCCAGTTGTATGAAAATGCATATATCCCTGTGGAATATCGTTTACCAGAAGCAATCAAAAGAGTAATCGACCAAATTATTTTGAGTAATAAAATTCTTAAGGCAATGCATCTGTGAAATTTGACCAAGTATTGACCCAAATTAAATATATACATATATATATGTATATCTTTACTTTCTGTAACACGTATGTACAATGTACATAGTAGATACAGAAGGAATTGTATTCCAACCAAAAATTCGGCACCCCAATTTCACCGAAAATACAAGTTTGGAGACTCCCAAAACATTTTTATAAACATAGCCAGCTGTGTGTGTGTCTGTTTAGGTAGCATTGCTCAAAAACGAAAAGTCCGTTAAATACTAAACTTGGTTGCGATAAGATTTTCAGGAAAATCCCCTTAACCCCAACTACCCTTTCAAAAATTTTGGGGACATGGAAGTTATAAATTTTATTCTATTAAGTAATAAACTAGAGCTTTAATTTTTTAAAAGGCACTACTGACAACAAAATGAGTATATTTAACAATTTTTTCTAAATTATATCTTTTCAATCTGGATATTACAGTTAATTTATAGATGTAATAAGCTAAAATCAAAATCTATCTTCCACAGATATTGAATAACAACCATCATTTTTTAAAATTATATTTCTTAGTACTATGTAGTAAATTATGTGCTGAAACTCTCCTATAGCGAATAGCTAAAAAAAAGTTTTTAATAATTAGCTTTTTTAAAACTCAGTCTAATACCAAAATTCCAAATAGGCCTTTTTACAAACATTCTGCAGTGCTTTTATCATACCTGATGTGCAGGGGACAGATTATAAATATGAGAAAAAATTGAGCCTGAGAAAAATGGTTTTAAAATTTGACATACCGAAATATTTTTACAGAATATGTAGACTACTTAAATAAGTAATTTGAGATAGGAGACTTATGGCCTGTTTATTAAAATCTCGAAGTAAGAACTATAAGTTTCTGAAGTCCCAGTACACCACGTATCGCGGCACTTCGTCTGGAATGTAAAAAATAATAATAACAAATATTTATTCTATGACAGGAATCAAACTCATAACCTTTGGGATAGTAGCTTCCCGCATTACGCATAAAGCCACCAGAACAGTTGGAAAAACGCCTCCAGAGTAGGCCACATAACTCAAGAACGTAGCTAATAAATGCTCAGTGTCGCACTGTCAAGTGGTTGGTTCGAGATTTTACAGATTTTTGCGACATTAAATCTTGAGAACGCTAGTAACGAGCTGCTAAACATCTTATTTCTAAAACTCGGGCAGTTGTTCTAAGGACATTCTAAGCCATTTTTTCAACCTGCTTTGCTTTAACACAGACTTATCACCGATACCCGCACGTTTAACGCTATGTAGTTGCGTTATGTTTATCCGGGGACCATGCATCGCCGATCTCAAATTACTTATATCAGTCACGTACACAATCTCGCAAATTATTTCGGTTTAGTTCATTAGAGAAGCATTTAAATAGCGCAATGCTTTAAGGGGGACGTATGCGATAATGCAGCCTCATACAAATATTACCATAACTTAATTCCTCTTTGACATATCCATACCAAATTTTTCACCCAGTTGCAAATATGCATACAGAATATCTCTAGAAAGTTTGGAAACCTTTTATTAGTTGTTATTTAATCTATGTCATTTATAATATTGGATATACAAAGTATATTTAAGGTACATCTTGAAAACTACTAAAGCAATCCTTTACATATGTTTTTGCAGAAGCTACACACAGATGAATGAGTAAAATTGTGAAACAGAATTTTTCCCAAGATATTTTTTCTAAAAATATTTTAATTTTTTAAACATTTTACAGCATTTTTGCCACATATACTTCCGTGTATCTTACCTTTCTTAAGATTTAGGAAATTATGTTTCATAGAAAACTGTATTCTTGTATCACCAACAACGATGGAAAGTTTCATTGCAATGATTTATGTACTTTTGGAGAAACATGTACCTTATCTAATGAAAATGTAAGTTTCGGAAAACTGAAACAGAAAGTTTAGTACATTATACACCTGAGAAAAATTGTGTAATGTTGGCCATAACCATACTCCTCCTATAGGCATTTGTTTCTTCCGCAAGTTTCTTCTTTAGTGGATAACACAGCGTTTACTAACTGTCCTGTTAGTGCATTTTTAACAATTATACAACAACAACCTACAATTTTGACTAGAAAAAAGAAATTCCAAACAAGTTCCATAACATTTCTAGTATGTGTGTTCACAAACAGAACACGCATACCGCCATCTTGCTATAGCCTTCTTAAACCAGGTATCAGAGCTTTTTGAAAGATGGAAAAGAAAGTTGAGTGACTATTCTTTGGAAATATTCTCTGAAATGCAGTCCTTTTTGCAAACACATTGCTAATACACTTCTAGATGGAATTTAAATCTGAATATTTATGATTGTATTCTTATAATGCAAAACTAATTTATGAGCTAATAAATAGAAAATTGACTTCTTGAACCCAACCGCGTACACCCCCCCTAAAAATTACATCTAAAACATATATTAATCCTCTCAAGGATAATCTAACCTACTTTAAAGATGGGTGCACTTTTATACCGAAAATCCAAAATAAACATTTTTGACAAAAGCAATAAATAAGTACTACTGCGTCCGATTAAAATTTTGACTTTTATTTTATTGCTAGAACATTTCTTGACTGACTAATTTACTTATTACCAAAGCCTTATGCCCACAGAACAGCAATTCAAAATGGATCGGCCATTCTGGCAGTCATCAAACTCTATCTCCCTAATGTTAATGTTAGGGTGAAAATGGGTATCTATTTATTATTTTCGATGTAAAAATCAATTATATTAATCACATTTTACACTACCTAAATTTTTGGCCCAACGACGTTTTTAATTTAATAAAATTCGTCATTTATAAAAGCCTGTACCCTTTAAATTCCCCTCGCATGTAAAATTTTATCCTGATTTTAACCTAATTCATTTTTTAGCATATTTCTGCAATGAAAATCTGTCTCTTCTTACATTGTTAATGCAAAGAGGTAAATAATTACACTGGGTATTCAAGAGACTTTCGCTAATAAAACTAAGTAGTGTATTTTTGATATTTTTTATGGTTCATGAAGTAAAAAATCTGATGTGTTACACTCACGTGACTTTGTCTAGCTGCTGTACAAAAGATTATTCTTCCTTCTACACCATGCTAATCGAGATAAACATTAGCAGGATGTTCTTATTACCTATTTCCTTATAAGTAAAAGGGAACTTAAGGAATGCCCTATGCTAATGTGATAGTCAAATATTTTAAAAGCTGTCGTTATCCCTTTGTTCATTGCAATTGCTTCTTTGCTTGGCCAGGAATAGAACAAAAGAAAAACGGGCACTTCCTGTCTGAGAAAAGTACAAGTACTTTACAATTGAAACCAATAACAAGAATATCTCGGAAACGGTTACCTCCACAACAAAAACGTAGGGGACATAAGTGATGTGTTTCGGAGAGATCTAAATTTGTTTGTACAGCAAGTTTTTGTATATCTCTTTCGGTATATGGGTTAAGCAAAATTGGGAAAAACTTACCCAGAATAAAGGATTTTCAGAGGCTACTGCGAGAAAAATCAAGATATACATTTAATTTGGGACGTAAATATCTTTAATCAAAATCGTTAAAGTTATTTTTGAGAAAATCAAATTTTCGCAAATTTTTCCATCTAAAGCGTAGTTTGTGATGGGGTGATTTTCTTGAAGCTCTTCGTGTCACATCCTTGAAGTGTACTAAACCTAAATACCAAGTTTAGTATTTAACAGTCTTTTCGTTTTTGAGCTATGCTGTCCACAGACAGACACACACACACACACGCGCGCGCTCGGATCTTTTTCTAAACATGCTTTTTTCGGACTCAGGAGACCCTAAAACATATATTTCGGGTGAAATTTCGACATCAAATTTTTGGGTGGAATACAATACCTTCTCTATCCACTCTACATTTTACATCCGGGCTAGAGAAGGTTAAAACAAATGTATGACACAAGAGCAACTAACGCAAAAAAAATGTTATTAGGACACTTAATATATTTTTATACTGCACAGAAAACTGATATAAAATATTATACTTTGTATCGGTAACATTGCGCCAAAGTTGCAGTAGGAGCTACATTTGGAAAACACGAAAACATTTATAACTCAGACACTATCGCAGCTACAAGAGCTGAAACTTAAACCGGTTTATACATAATTCTTATGGTATTTGCGAACAAAAAATTTGACTGAACTCTTTAAAGTTAAATCCATTTGCTCCCTTAATGATCCGTTTTCTCAGAACACACTCGACACAGAAATATATTTTCATAGCATGTGTATTTCTTCGTTCCTATTATACTGAGTTAGGTTGTGTTAAAATACGGGTAGGAAAAAGATTATGATTTTTTGATAAACCTCTAAAATTGTCAATAAACTCTGAAGTTTTATTTATTTAAAAAAAATCTTTGAGCAACTTCAACTACAGCAATTCTACATATCCAGGTACACATTTTAGTTTCAACAAAACTGTTCATTTATGTTGAAAATTACTGTTTTAAGTGAGCCACATTTAAAGGAATTATCACTCAAAGCCAAAATATACACTAACATTTTAGAAATGAATTTATGGGGGTAGTGCGAGTGATCGTCGGGCGAGTGATTAGACCGCTTGCTTTCTATCTGGGTAGCCTGGGTTCCATTCCAAGCACCTGCATGTGGAATTTGTGATGGACGAAACAGCGTCTGGGTGGGTTTTTACTGATCCTTCGGTTTCCCCCGCCTCTCATTCCACCAATTGCTCCATCGTCACCTTTCCTATCATCCATTTCGCTTACATTTCATATCATCCATTTCCTCACGCTCATGCCTGCTACGGGCCGACCACTCGTTATAGGTTCTTCATTCTGTGGTTCCGTGCCATTGGCTCCTCGACAGGCTTCTGACCCCTCGGCACCCTTTGTAAGCTCTAGGGGGTTGTCAGTCCTAACTAGGGGGAGGGTAAGTCCATTAGGAAACGAATTTATAGTGGTAAATATTTGAGTATTTAGTGAAACAAAGAACAAATTAAGCACAGTTAGCCATTTCTTCATAAAATATTAATGAATACAAATGTAAGCGTTTACTTTCTCGAATGTGTATGTAGAACATACACAGTAGATAGAGAAGGAATTAAATTCACCAAAAAATTGATACCGATATTTTACCGGAAGTATATGTTTTGGGACCACCTGAATCTAAAAACAAAACTATTTTTGGAATAAGTATGTATGTGTACCTGTGGACACCATAACTCAAGAAAGGAAAGTAGATACATACCCAACTTGGTCTTTAAGTTGTATATCTCTGAAACATTTTGAATCCAGTTTGGCAGTTCTAGACCGTGTTTTGGCCGTTATAGTAATATCATAGTGATTACTTTCTCTAGCAGGTCTAAAACTACCAAACTACATTTAAAATGTTTTCGAGATATTTAAATACCTACCTGCGTGAGAAAAACTGTTACATAAAACGGACGCATCCCTGAATTGGCCATACATTTCCCCCCTATTCGCAGCACACAGCTCGCGTCTACCTAACCCGCATAAATCTGTCAGTCGTGACTACTGAAATGCACTGCGAAAGTACAGCATTCGGGATGAGCAAAAGAAAATTCTGTTTTCCCCTTTATGCTCGAGTGCAGAGTTAGGCCACGCTATTGCTATGGCATTACACTAATATGACTGATCCATTCACATCATCTCTCTGCTTTTTTTGATAAACGTTAGGATTTTTTTTGTATTAAATGCTTCCTGGTTAGCAGAAGGGAAGTAGAGCAATAAATTAGGCTAAAGCGATAGTCGGTTTTTATTCAAATCGATCACTGTGTGAAACAATTGAAATTCTGTACTTTTTGCGTGGCTAGAGGTAGAACTGAAAAAATATAAAACCACAGATGACTTCCCGTTTGAGAAAAAGCTTAAGTAGTTTAAAATTGAAATCAATAACAAGGATTAACTCTACCAAAACATGTATATTACATCAAATGTGGGGTTTAAGTGTGTTTCACGCATCTTAACTACTCTCCCTCTGATCCAGATTCCGTGGCCGAGTGGTTAGACCACTCGCCTCACACAAAGGCGGCTTGGCCCGGGTTCCATCTCAAGTGAACGAATGTGAGAATTGTGGTGGACAAAGCGGCGCAGGGGCGGGCTTTCTCCGGATTATCCCGACATCGCATTCCACCGGTGCTCCATCTTCGTTCCATATGTCATCATCGCCTGCGATGCCAGAGGAGTAAGAACGGGCGCAAAACATTAAACAACAAATGATCCAGAATCCGCCTGCTCCTCAAGAGGCATGTGACCCCAGTAGCTTAGCCTTGCTGCCACTTCTTATATCCATCTACTGTTTTGTTAGCTGCAAGATGATACGGTGTACAGTATACTATATTGCGCATGTCTTCAGAGCTCAAGGTTTCAACAATAAGTTTATATCTTAAACACACTTAAACTACGAGTGACTTAACATTTTTATGGCGGAGAAGAGAGGACGGTAAAACAAGCGTAATAATTACCCTAGACCAAGTCAACTCTATTGTTGTGAAAAGAAAGGTTGCGAAGTACTTCAGAGGTTTTAAAATATCGTGGCAAAGGCATATTTCAAGAAGCAAAGCAACTTTTCTCGTAGTTTAAACACTGCTGACAGCAAATGTTTCGGTGGAGAGAACTTTCCTACATTCGGAATCAAACGCGTACTTACATGCGCTGTTCGATGACGCAAGTAAGGCTAATATCCTTGGGCAACATTTTAGTTCACAAGAATTTATTGCACGATCTGTTGGGGAGGTAGCAGTTCACGACGATGTTATCGAAAAGTAGGGCCAACAGAAAGGACCAGAGAGAGATAGAGTTAACTTAATATACAAGAAATACGTAAGCTGAACTATTATTTTTCATATAAAGAGCTTCAGCTATCGTATATGCTACGAACCGCCACTGTTGTTATTCGTCATGTACACAGCTAAGCAGACTCAGTGGAGTGGGTAAGGAAGGAGTGGTAACGTTTGGATAGCAAGCTGTGCCGGTCTGGCTTACATTAACGGACGCTGGGACTGAATTTCTCAACTTCATTAATTTTATAGCTTTTTACTTGAAAATTGTCAAAATTAATACGAGTCTTTTCATCTTGTCGATAATGCACGACCGGGGCCTAGCGATGGGAGTGAATTGTCCTAAGAGATGAGAATACGATTGTATTTGAAAAGACAGTTCAGCGAAATAGACTATTAATAATTTGTAATATATAGGAAGGGAGATTTTACAGGCTATGATTGTAATACATTAGTTCTCAAATGATAAATGAGGCATTCTACCATGCTTATTTACCGAATGGTTTCTTCTTTCTTTCTTTTTCTCTTCACTGCCTCCTGAATTACATATGACCGACAGTGCCCACCCAATGTAGGAATATCTATAGCAACAATAGAAATAGGGATCAATTATTTTATTTCAGCTTTTAATAAGTAATACATGGAATGGAAACAAACCTTGCTTTATTTGAGGTTATTGCACTCATCTCATACACAAGGAATACAAATAATGATTACTCACTCCCGTTTTTAGCTAAATACATTATGGACAGGATAAAACTTTAAAAAAACACACTGTAATGGACTTGTTTGACATCAAAATAGTGGAAATGACCGTTATTAAAAGTGAAGATTGCCTTGCTGGATTGTCATCTTGTTACCAATAATCAAGACAGGGGATTAAGCATAGGAACGTCATGTGCGAAAAGATTTCAAAGAAATGAAAATCAGCTGTCCAGTAGAAGGTGTCCTATGAAGTGATTAACGAAATCCAGAATATGGTTTTGAGTGATCGACGAATCAAACTTCGCGAAATAATAGAGGCCACAGGTCTACCACAAGGTACAGTGTTCACTATTTTGCACCAAAATTTAAGTCTGACAAAGGTCTCGGCAAGATGGTACCGCGTTTGCTCTCAATGGAGAATAAACGCAATCGTGTGATCGATTCGGAAGCTGGTTTGGCATTTTTCTGTCGTCGCAATCTTGACGAGTTTCCGCGTCGATTCATAACTGTGGATGTAATATGGATTCACCACTACAATCCATAGACAAAATTGCAGTCGAAGCAGTGGGTTGTTGAAGGATAACCGGCTCCAAAGAAGGCAAAGGTGGTGAAATCTGCAGACAAGGTGATGGCCTCGGTTTTTTTGGGATGCACACGGAATCATCTACATTGATTACTTACGGAAAGGAAGAAATATAAATGGAGAGTATTATTCATCGTTATTGCACAAGGTTAAACGGTGAAATCAAGAAAAAACACCTCATCTGGCAAAGAAAAAATTCTCTTCCATCAAGACAATGCAAGGGTGCAAACCTGAGCAGTTTAGTTTCGATGGTGAAAATTGCGGAATTAGGACTCGAGTTACTACACATCGTCCGTATTCACCAGATTTGGCCACCACAGATTTTTTTTTATTACTTGAAGATTTGAAAAAGTGGCTCGGCGGAAAACGATTCACGTCTAACGAAGAGTTCATCTCCAAACAGATGTCTATTTTGAGGACCTTTCGAAATCCATTGGAAGGTTCGAAACAGTTGAGTAACGATGATTAAAGTGTATCGAGCTAAAAGGAGATTAAAAAAAATTCTACAAAAGTATTTTTCTCTCTTTTTCTATGGACCTTCATCTGTCCTTTTCCAACCCCGACTATAGGTGGGGTAATTATGTAAACACAGCCGAGACAAAGGTCGGGCCATTCAAAACAGGTTAGACCATGAACATTATGTTCCAATTATGACGATATTAATAAGCGACACAAGAGATACAGTTATGAGTTATACACACTGTTCTCCTCTAAATATAAAATTATTTGCATTCATTAATTTTCCATTCTATAAACTTTAAAGTATGGTGGGGTGACTTGCATCAAAACCCACGAATTTGTTTTGTTTCTTTTTACCAAAACAAAAAAATAAGTCCCCTTAATCCGAGGAATTATCAAAATTTGTTGGATAGGATTTCAGATTACACTCCCCCCCACATACAAAATATCCTGAACTGAATATGAACTGAATTATATATCCCCTTAGCCCGAGGAATTATCAAAATTTGTTGAATAGGATTTAAGATAACGCCCCCCTTTCACACACAAAAAACCAGATTATTTTTAAATAAAAGGAATTTTGTGTCCGCTTAACCCGAGGAGTTATCAAATTGGGTTGAATAAGATTTGAGATTACACACCCCACATACACACACATACAAAACCAAGTTATACTTAAATAAGAGGCATTTTGTGTTCCCTCGACCCGAGAAATTATCAAAATTGGTTGGATTGGATTTGAGATTACACCCCCTCCCACACACACTCACACAAAACCCAATGTTTTAAATAAAATGAATTTTGTGTTCCCTCGACTCGAGAAATTATCAAAATTGCTCCCACACACTCACACAAAACCCAATGTTTTAAATAAAATGAATTTTGTGTCCCCTTGACCGGAGGTATTATGAACATTTATTGGATAGGTTTTAAATTAAATCCCCCTACACCACACATACACAACAAAAACATTTTTTTTTAAATAAAAGGAATATTGCGTCCTCTTAACCCGAAGAATTATCAAAATTTATTGGGTGGGATTTGTGATTACACCCCTCCAGCCTCAAACACACACAAAGTAACTCATTTTCTTTTAAATGAAAGGAGTTTTGTGGCCCCTTAACCCGAGGAAATATCAAAATTGTTAAAGATTACATCTTTGCACTCACAGCACACTATCTCCTTCTTTATAACTTCAGTGACAAGGTCCTAACTAGGTCCTAAGCTCCAGAAGATAATCGATATCAGCATGATACTACATCGATCATCCTCCAACTCTGAACACAAACCACAAGCTATCGCCACATGATGTGGCAGCTATGACGCGCTCATTCCCATCATGTGCAACATGATAAATACAGGAAAAAATGCAGAGGTAGATTGCCAATTAATTCTCTGACAGATACTAGTAAAATTGATCGTTAAGTTGATGACTTGCGTGGTCAGTGCGGTTTCTGAAATAAGAGACAAAACGCTTTCAAGCACCGCAGCGAACACGTTATATGCTTGCGACCATGCAAATCATGATAACAAATGCGGCCAGGGTGTAACATGTCAGTAAACAGCTGTGCACAAGTGTTATTAACAGCTGCATTCTGGTTTCGATGCTTTAAAACTTATGAAGCATGTCTATGCGTCCTTTTATCCAAATTCATAACCCGATATAAGCGGTTCGTGCAACGTCAAAGCCATCCTCGACACTGCGTGGCTGTTAAAGACTTCCAATGCATACATGTGACTCATTCACCTAGATTGCAATTGTTTTTCCCTCCGTAAGGTCAAGGTCCTCGGGGATGGCAACCACGCGATAGATAAGGTGTTCACCTTTTACGCCAAGAGTCTTTTTTGAAAACGTTTTAGTTTTTTAAAGATTTTATCGTTAGTGAATTCTTCTCTTTGTCACCTTTAGCGCTGGAGGTTTACCTTTAGATGGCGTTTCTTCTGTCGCTGTCACGTTGTGCACCAATATGTCATTGCTCTTTTGTCTACCTTGGAATCGGTCTGGATTAGCACCAGTGAAATACTTTATAAACAAGCGTGTACATACCTCTTGAAAGTACTTTGATGCGCCGGCTCTGCTCACCCTCGTAGAGCACAAGTTTGACTCTCACTAAGGGGGAGAAATAATGACTGGGGTAAGTGACACTAGGTAGACTGAAAAATAGAAGTACTTGACTTCAGATTCCACTGAATTAATGCTTTTATTCACCTTTGTTACTTGTTGAGGCACTAATTCTAGAGCGACTCCCTACATAATAATTCTTGAAGACGTAGACATATTAATAACTAGTGCTATTTTCTTCTGTTTAGTAAGATCATGTTACGACGGTCACCGGTAATTACCGCGAACTTCCCTATTACGCGACTTATCAACTCGTGCGATATCTACAATGTCTCGGGTAATAATATCACATACTCAGGCACTAACACTGCCGCGTACAGCCTATAGCGTACTACGTACAGCATCACAAGTTAATACGAAACCCAAGAAGAAGAAGAAGCAACAACCTAATTTCTTGTAAGCGCGTCGTTTAAATACCTAAAATCTCCAATCTTGAAGCTCATTCCTGATTGGTTGAAAAGAAGCGCGAAAATAACGTTGTCATGGGATTAATTTTGTAAGTTCTTTGTGTTAGACTCACGTGACCGCTCTTTATAATGAAAAAGTCCCGAACTGCTAACTTTTAGGGGAGACATATTTCTCTGCAAAATACCCTATTACTTATGTCTCTAATGCGCTAAAATCTTGCTCTACAAAGGCATTTGTGTTGCAAAGCTTAACAAAGGAAATAACCATGGCATGCACAATAGCAACTTCTCACCCTAAGGTTTTGTGTTCTGCAATCTGCTGAGTTTTGACTGCTGAAACAGATATATTTTCTATATTAAACCTATGCAAAGATAATAATTAAACTAATAAAATACACAGCGGGCTAATATACAGTTGCACTTGTTCGACCCGGTTTTTAGATCCCTCTGTGGCCGTTGCCATATGAGGCGCCCAGTTCCAATATTCAATATTCTAAATTGAGTTGGTACTATAGCCGCATTCAATATGGAGTGATACATCTCCTGGCACAAGAAATGTGATCCAAAACACTCTAAATAGCCATTAAATGTAGGTTCAAAATACGCATCCAGTTGCAATAACCACTAAATGCAGTTCCAATAGTCTCCACATTGTGCAATGTTTGACAATCATCGAGAACAGAGAAGATTCTACGCATAAAAATGTAATAGCAAGACCCAAAGAATATGTGGATATTCCGGACAAGCATGCGAGACGAAGTACCTGTCCAAAATTGGAAAGAAGAATTATCAAGGATAATGAAGGCCACTGGTGCATGGTATTTTAAATTTGCACCCTCATAGCGAATCTACATCAAGAGGGGAACCTCTTGTATCTTAGTGAAAGTAGAAGTAGACTACGGGAGTGGCTTAGGAGCAAAAAGACAAGAAATCTAATACTTAGTACAACAAAAGTAGGAATTCCAGTCAAAAAAGAGAAATTGCACGATATTGACAAGCATCTACTAAAACATTGTGATAAATGGAAAAACTATAGAAAGCCTCGAGATTTACGCCAACCTGCTTGAAAATAATGAAGAAGATGGTAAATACACTCAATATATTGGATTAATTGAGCCTAATAATTGGCTATACTATGAATCCTGGGACTTAAGTACTTGCAACATTGTAAGTCGCCATTGGGGTTGTCATCTCAAACTAATTTGAGAACACCTTATGGTTTACCGGGAAACATGCGAGTCAGTTGAGAAATTCAATGCTATGCCGGCATGTTGTAATGGTAGCTCAGTGGCAGAGCAACTGGCTAGAAATCGGGAGATCCGTGGTTCAAATCCTGGCTATGGCATTGAATTTTTCAGTCTGACTCTACCTATCCAAGACTCAATATAACCCAAAGTAACGAAAGAAGGAAGAAGAAGGAGACTACAGCGTGTAACGTACTTACTATTGTCATATTTTAAAAAAGCATTAATACAGTATTATTGTACCTACTGCAAAAATAATAAATGTTAGTATTTTTCTTGCTTAAGAAATCAAAATCCATTAAATTTTATTTCCAAAAGCCACCATATCCACTTCATTGTGTTCTAAACTACACTATATTCTAAGTACAGTTCCAAAAGTCTCTATATCCATAATAAATCTTGTTTCCTTTCTTATTTTGCATGAAATTATTCTCATTCTTTTGATGTGAGAACAATAGTTTCTTATTTGACCCATTAGTATCACAAAAAAAGTGAAGCACTGAACTTCTTGCCCGGAAACGTTTTTTTCATTACCTGAAAAAGTTTCAAAGATAGATATAGTAAATATTGAAGCTAGACCCCTCATATATCCTTTTATTTACTTTGGGTTTTTGTTTGTGACGTTGGTCATATTTTATTCATGATTTCCTTTTATATTGTTTTTAATATAGGTCCTATGGATTTTAAGGGGGCTAATAACCACGCAGTTGAGCGCCCTTAAGCCCCATTTTCTTCTTCTTCTTCATCTTCATCATCTCCGTAAGGTTTCCTCTAGGAATGGCCAGAATCGAATGTTTTCAAGAATCAAATACTTTGTTTTCGAAAACTTGTAGGAATCGAAACATTCATTAGAGTACAAGTTCTCGGATGGTACGTTATTGTTACTCTGTTCTCAGTTCACCTCACCATGGTTGTTCTCGAATACCATATCACTCGTTAATGTAGTCGCTAGTGATATCAGCCGGTTTTCGAATACAAGTTCTGTGACGATCTTGGGTTCTCATAATGGTCGTTCTCGAATAAAATATTAAGTTCAAATGCTGGACGAAAAATACGGCAACAGTTGGAGGCTGACAATTAGCTGCTAGGTTATACTATTTTCTGCACACGCAGGAAGTATTGGCTGGCAAAGATAAACGAGAGATAAGTATAATATGGTACTGCTGTGCTAATTGTAGTCTTGGATCGTTGACACCTAAACAATTGACTGCAGCTTGATTGTCTCGCTCTGTAAGTGTGGACGCTGTGCTGCAGTGATTCTCTAAGACCTCTAATACCTAATAGGTCAGTGTGGAAGAAACAGTTAATCCTTTTTCCCTGTCATACAACAATGAGACCCCGTCTGCACTAACATTCCCGAAACAGGCCATCAAAGAAAAAGTGAAGTGAGAAGTAAGGTGAAATGGAGGTACAGGAAATCGAGGGGATATGATGGATCTTCTCAGAATTCGCCTAGCGACACATGAAACCTCGAAGAAATCCTTGAATAGCATAACCGGCGGCGGGAATCGAACCCACGAGTCAAAAGCGTTATCTCCTGCGCCATCTGGCTCTGTAACCACTGTGATACGGGCCTTAAGGGGAGCTGAAATGCAATTTTTATAATTTTTTTCCCATTTTCATGTTTTAACTGCATTTGAATATTTCGAATCTCCTGCTCATATTGTTATAATTTTCAGAGGTACCCTAATTGTAAATAGTTTAAAATTGTTGTTGAAAATAATCCTGCATCGTAGTTTTTTACAACATATTGGTACACTTACTTGGTAAAATATTAACAACTTTGTAAATATTAGTGTTAGACAAGAGACACTTTTATCAGAAAGTTTTACTATGGCTATTGGTAGCACTCGTATTTCCTTCATGTGAGAGCTTTGAAGTATTGCGAAGTTGTGTTCTTATGTTTAAAAGCAGTTTCCGAAGAAGTAAAATGTTCTATACAAAAGCCCCATTACCTCAGAAACTGACACTAGGAGCTGAAAGATTTACTACATTTACATAATTTTTAAACAACATCTTAAGAACTTTGAAAAAATCATACTTTTCCTTCCAATCAACAGAAGTATTCTATTTTTCAGCAATCAACAATAAAAGTATTGCTCAATATACCTTGAAAAATTTAGCTTACTATCTTAAATATTTACTGAGATAATGAGCCAAACTTTAACATTGGCAAGATAGAACATTTCGACTGAAATTTTATGAAAAATCACAAAAAAAAGTATTCCTTTTTATTTTAATTCCATAAAATAATTTAAACATTTCTGAAAACAAAAAAGTTATAATAGGCCACCAGGCGCAATTTTTAAATGCTCTAAGTCACCTCAGCTACAGCAAAGCATTAGAGTTGAAACTGGACGCCGCAAGAAAAACTTCAGTTCGACGAAATCTAATTGGCATCATACAGGAAGAAAAGGTCAGAAAAGACAATAGCAGAGGAGAAAAAAAGGAAAGCTGAGAGGGTTCAACTTACCAATCTGGTGGACTTTTGTGAGCCATGCATTCAAATCTTTCCTTGTTTTCTCGCTATTGATGTTTTCAGCATTTTTCTTTCTGTAAAATGCTCCTTACGAAGCAAATTTTATGTTGTAAAAATAATTCTGTTGTCCATTGGTAGAATGGATAAGACTTACCTTAGGTCTTCATGGCAGGTGTATTTAAGTATATGGTTTCAATTTTCAAACTCAAAAATAATATTTTAAGGCAAAAAAACACATTCATAACTTTAAAAATTTTGAAGCCTAAACTAAAGGCGGCTCAGAGAAATCTAGAGCAATTTAGAAACAGATTTATTATGAACCCAGGGTTAAAATATTAGACCAAAATTTCAATTCATCGTCGCAAGAGACCTTTTTAATAACGTGACAAAAACATAAACAAATTTGACCATAACTTCCAAACCATTAGAGCAAAATGGATGAAATTTGTACTCTAACTTATTCGCATTGTATTATATCTGCGGTATAAATTTAAAATGCTAGCATTATTAGTTTGGAATTTCTAACTTTCAGTCCTACATGTCCTTAAAGCGTTGGAGTCACAGCAAAGGATTATGAACAATTCACCTAGCAGACGCGTTGGATACAGGATACAAGGTCCGCAAAGCAGACCAAATTAATGATCCGATGCCCCAACAAACGGGGAATGGTGATGATGCGGTTAGTGTTCCGAGAGACCGCCTCTTATATACGGGTTCAGTGGTTGTTTGGAATGAGAACTCTGGATTTCTAACATAACACAGAACGTCCATAAAATGCCAGCAACATAACTGCACCTGGTAAGTGAAGCCGCAATGCCGGTGCAAATCTGAATAGCCCAAACGATGAACCACTAGACTGATGATGAGATATCGGGCAGATTGAAGGTAATGTGATTACTTAGCTTAGTTTGAGCCATGCTCATTCGTGAAATCCTATCACATTTGCTGATTGGCGGTCTCTATCATGCAGGTTTCCAATATGTGGTTGGCTTAAGAGCTTCCGTATGTTGTGTACCTTGGCATGTGAATTTATACGTTTAGGAAATTTAATTGTATTTCTTAAAATGTATCTTCTATCTAAGCCTACATTTATACTCGAGAAATTATATGTAGTGGTATTGAGATAGAGAGCAAGTACAGCTATCTACTCAGATATATTCATATGAACTTCTCTGTCATTGCAACTTCATGCAAATTAAAATCAGATTTGTTATTTTGTGGGGTACCCAATGGCATTTTTGTATACGAGTATAAATTACATTCATTTAGCAACAAGTAAGGTTGCATCGGTTTGAGCAATCGATATTAGTGGTGACGCAGGATTTAGTGTTAAATAAACCAAGGCAAGAGAAAGTTAAACAATACTGCCCTAAAATAATGTAATAAAATAATAAAACATATTGTTTTGCATTGTAAGCCAAAGAATTGTATGTATAGAAATGGCAGCGTGACGTCATCGCCTCACGAAAATAACCTAAAATGGCGTGTTTTTACGAAAATAACACCCAAGGTTATGTAACGAATACAACGCATTATAGTATATAATGTATACTTAAGAATTTATGTTTAGAAAAGCATATTAATAATAAAACATAATTACAGTAGTAATATGAGAGAAGAGGAAGAAGAAGAATAAAGGCGAACGAGATACCGTATGCCGTAAATTGTTTATACTGGTAACAAAGCATAAGAACAGAGTTAAACAAATAATTGATTTAGAAATGTCAGCTACTTATAAGAGCATTGTCATATAAATTATACAAATGTATAAATTTTAATTGTTATGAACATATAAAATGTATTGTAAATACGTATTTCACGAAATGTGGAACAAGGAAATCTGTCGTCCCCATGGTGACGGAGAGATTACAATGTTAGAAAACAATGAACATCAACTTTTGTAAATATGTGAAAATTTTTAAAGATTCCGGGACGCTTTCTACAAGATAGAAGACAGGGATATAGACGCTAAGAGTGAATCTCGTCAATCGAGACCTCTAATACAGCAGTTTAGTGTGAAATATTGTATTTTACTGATTTTCAGCAAGAGATTTATTGTAAGTACATATTACGAAGTAAATATTTGGCACAGCTTTCTCAAAAAGAGCTCAGTTTAAGTAGCGTGCTTTAATTAACTACATTGTTTCAACGATTTACGAAATAAAAGTTTAAAGTTAACAAGAAATCTTTTACATTAATTGTCTACTGTATTAAATACTACCATCCGCAAAGGGATTAAGATTCTTTTACTCACCTACTGGAGCTAGCAAACATATAAGGGAAAACGTGGTTGAGCTGTAAATAAATAAGTTAATTCGCCGCCGATAATGAACTTGCAACTGCCCAACAATCAAGTCTGGTGCAAATAGTCAATTCCAGTCTCGCCAACAGCAAGAGTGACCAACTTCATATACAGCGGCAAATTTAAACTTGTAAAAAGGTTTAAATATATCCAACACCGAGGCGCCAAGCAGCCGCATAGCAGCCCTGAGATTCACACCACACCACAGACCACAAAACCACTCCAAACTGGCATTTAAACGTCGGGCATGAACAAGGTAGGACCAGCATCTGGACCAGCATCTGTACCAAAATTTGGACTCAACACCAACAGTAGGAGAGAAAAACCAAGTAAGATAATTTTTTTTATGTTTTTCAGGAGTGGAAGAATCATTAAAATGGAAAACACATCAGAAAGTGAGAGCGTAAAAATTAATTCAAGACAATCACATAATGATAATAATGTAAAATTTCAAGAAACTGTTATTAATATGTTGTCCGAACTAAATTCAAAAATGGAAAAGAGTAAAGATGAGATAAAATTAGAACTAAATTCAAAGCTAGAGCAGAGTATGGATGCACTAGTAACCGCCCCAGTGGCAAGATGTCGTATATGATAACTTAGAAGGATAATGCTGGCATAAGCACTGTTTTAGCTATAAAGACACCGATAACTAGATCACGGGGAACCGTCACATCAGAGCTACAAACACTGCTGGACGCGCTCTGGTTTGACGTTAACAGAAAGGGCAATTTAAGTGTATATATGACTGAAATTTCAAGAAAAATCACAATGGACTTTATTTTAATTTCATGAAATAATTTATTCGTGAATACGAAAAGCCATCACTGGAGCTACAGCAAAGCATTAGAGGCGAAGCTGGAGGCGGCAAGAAGAACTTCACCGATATCTCGTTCACATCATGCAAAGTAAAAAACGAAGTTGTGCAGATGCTAAGCAGCAATGCAAAAAAAAAAAAAAAAAAAGGCACAAAAGGCAGCAGAGGAGAGGAAAAGGAAAGATGAGGGTCTATCCTACCAACCTGATTGCTTTTAATGTGAGCCATGCATTCCAATCTTTCCTTGATTTCTCGCTAATAATATTTTCAGCATTTTTATTCCTGTAAAATGCTCCTTGCAGAGCAGTTTTTCTGTTACGCAATTAAAATTTGCTGTACATGTATACGGGGGGCAATGAATGTAAATTGGCCAAGGTTTTACTATCAGATTATTTTAGCATACGTGTTCAATTTTAAAGGACAGAAATTATATTTTTACACACAAAACACACATTCATAGTCTTAAACAATTTGCAGCCTAAACTAAAAGAGGTAGAGAGAAACCTAGTGAAATTTCAAAAAGTATATATTGTGAACCTAGGTTTAAAATATTATACCAAAATGTTAATTTTTTGTCGCAAGGGACTCTTTTAGTGACGTGATAAAGACATAAATAAATGTGACTCTAACTTCCTACCCATGAGAGTGAAATTGGTGAAATTTGCACTCTTACTTATTTGCATTATGTTAAATCTGTGGTATACATTTAAAACGGCTATGACTATTAGTTGGGAATTTTAGTAACACATTTCTTTAAAGTGTTTAGCTCCCGGAGGATCAGAATGCATCAGGTGAGCTATGTGGAATTAGAGTAATCCATTCCATTGGGTTCTTTCTTAGCTTCCTGACCATGTAGTTTCATTAATTCCTCTGATGATAGTGAAAACACTATGTCTCCTCGCACCTTTGGTGCACTTGTTTATAGTCCCCATTACTCCCCAAATGCACACCCCGGCACCTTAGCCACTGAGGCACTTGCTCACCTCTACACATGCGCGAGATACTTCTATTCAAAAACGACTGCCCCTTAACGGTGCACAGTGGCAGGGGTATTTCCTACCCGACACAGAGCATCATACAATATTCATACGAGTTTTCCTTCCTATTATGTAAAAAACTGTTCTCACAAAGCTTTATGTAATTCATGCCAGCTAGTCTCTTTAAACATCACAAAAATATTTTATTAAACACCAAGGTTCCATCTGCCCCATATTTGACGTGCTTACATATACCTTCGTGAGTTAAAAGAGATGCAGAACTCAATGGGGGTGTTTCAATTTAAAACTGACCAGTGCAAAAATGACGAAGGCGACTTTCGTTTTACCCCCTCAGTGAGCACGACCCGCGCACCGTCAACGCTGATAAACAAGAGGAGTAAAACTAACGCCGCTCAGGCAGTTCCCCACTTACCAGTTTTAATTTTATGTAACTTGAGTTATGCATCTCCCGAAGGGAAATCTGCACTCGATAAATAAGGGGCAGTTGGGCCACTCAGTATATGTTTATAGGTACTAAGGCAGGCATGGGAAAAATGCCTCCATGGTTTCTCGGCTCTGAAAGATGCCTTTGCTTCATACGACTGCCCACCTCTTCCTCTTCTCTGGACGTCTCCTGACTTGTTTTTTGGACACGTCTTATTCGGTGGCTTCGACGCCAATTATAGGAACAGTGGCAGAGAGAAATACCATTGGGTTGTTCCACTTTAAGGACAAATATATTCATTGTAGTAAATAATGAGGAACACCGAGGATATCGCAACAACAAAACTGATTTACGTATGCATTTGTTCTCTACTATTGGGTACTGCCTGATGGCAGAGTTAAATGCACAAAATTAACTTATAATAATAATAGTAATATCTTACGGGTAATAATAGTAATGCAAATGAATGACAGTAATACAACTAACATACTATATTTACATGGTTATTGAAATACCTAACTACTTATTAGTCAGTACAGCAGTACTTACATAAATTATCAGCATGTTTATAAACAGTTACTATGAAGCCTCAATATGAATAGTTACAGAACAGATTTTGCAATCCTTTACTTTATTACTTCACAGTATTCACTTTAATTATCTAACATTTATTCTCTTTAAATTACCCCTAAACTGTAAGGTGAGGGCAATGCTACAGGCCATTATTCCATACTTCAATGGTCCTATTAAGAAAAGAAAAATTTCCTACGTCGGTTCTGTACCCTCTACCCCTAATTTCATACAAACGATCGTTTCGTGTGTAGTATTCCTGTTTTTCTGACCTCTCTAACGTCCATCCATGCGTTTAAATCAGTATAAGCTTTAAGTATTGCGACTAACCCATGTATTTTACGCCTAACTCTTAGCGGTTCCCATTTATTCTCTTCGCCTTTCGTAGTCCAAACTCTTAAGCTTTCTTTATGAATTATACAACCCTTCTCTGTATATTTTCCAGCAAATCAGTTTGAATAACCCTATATGGGTCCCAGCATGCTACTCCATATTCCATAACCGACCGCACTAAGGACTTTTAGACAACTTTCCTGGATTTTGCGCTCCCCTTTTTCAGTGTTCTCATTACGCAGTACATTGTAGTTACATTGTATTACATTCCATTGACTTCCTCTACCTATTCTGTAACTAACTACGCTTATTAAAACGTATTCTTCTGTCTGATTCATACTAATCAAGATGCACGTTAACAGAAATTGTGTTATTACTCAGTTCCTTGTAATTGGAGGTAAAGAACAGAGTGTACTTCTAAAGTGATAGTCAAATCTTTTAACAGCTGTCGCTATATGATTGACTGTAAGTTTATGTGCCTAGGCCATATCCAAGTCAAAACACTGCGATCCAGAAGCTTACAGGAAGCAGATGGGCTAATGGTCAGTCTTATACTTATACAGTCTTATTTAACTTGAGACTGTAGAATACCTCCAAACTAAACGTTGCAGAAAGAAACGTCTTGAAACGCCTTCAGGTTGTCTGGACAAGGCGTGCATAAGAAATGCTTGTGCCAGTATTGGAAGAGACATGCTTTTACGGACACGGCAATCGTTTATTCACAGAGTTGGAAAATGCTTTGAGGTAGAAGGGCATCATTTTGAACATCTATTACTCTAGGGTACGAAGCTGATGAAATAATACTGTAAAATGCCCGTGTAGA
The DNA here is from genome assembly GCA_030762935.1 of Hymenopus coronatus. Taxonomy (NCBI): domain Eukaryota; kingdom Metazoa; phylum Arthropoda; class Insecta; order Mantodea; family Hymenopodidae; genus Hymenopus; species Hymenopus coronatus. Next base: position 531,618,769 of record CM060900.1, on the reverse strand, counting down.
GGTGATACTCTGTGCATCTGCTTTTAATCAATACTTAACTGTCTACAACAGTAAAAGAACCCCGTATAGGGAAATGGTTAAAAAAAAGTTGTTTATTTTTTGTGGATGAATAAGCGAACTAAATACAAAATGTTGGTTCCCATTTAAAAAACGTACTTTGATTCCCAAATTACCATTCAAACCGTCTCCAATTAAAACACAACAAATATTATATACTTTCGCCCATTATATCAACCTAATTTTATAGAAGACGTTTCTTTCTACAACGCTTAGCTTTGGAGATATTCTACAATCTGAAGTTAAATTGTCTACTCTGTAGAAAAGGACTGAAAGCAAACGAGACGGAAATATGTGAACCACGTGAGCGAAGGAGAGCATATTGCATTACCTAATTGAATGTACAGAAATAACAAGTTGGAGAGAGCAAATGTGGAAAAGTGGACAAAATGAACACGAACATAGTAACAATGAAAATGCAAACGGGAAAGGAAGAAACTAGAAATAGGAGTGTAAGGAAATATCTGAGCAGGGTAAAGGAGAAATGGATCAGGACGGTAAAGGAAACAAGAGGTAGAGAAGATACTTAGGAGGGAAGCCAAAGGACCAGGGGGACAGGCAAAGTGAGGTAACAATACTAGCAGTGTCAGCAACAAATTTCTACAAGCACTAAAGAATTGTTGTTACACTGTATGTAATATTTAAGGAAATATGTACAAATAAATCCAATGAGAGAAAGAAGGGAGAGGAAGGGATAGAGACGACTGAGTTCATTGAACCTTGTAAACGTTGTACTCATAAGCCTACGAAAATATGAATTAATGTGTTTTAATAAAAACACTTTAATTAGAGCATTTGCATATAATGTATACGTGTTTTAAAGACACAATTAAACATTGGTAGAGGGTGCCTTCCTAGCTGATAATGTAAGCTGTCATCGTTCTGTCAGTGACCAGAATGAAAATAAAACAAAACAAAACAAAACAAAAATAAACACATTATTTGAAACTTTTTTACCACAGATGTGTATACTTTTGTAAGTATGATATTTTTTTTGCACCCTTATGATTTTGTGTTGCGGAATTAGCTCGTCATTGTTATCAGTATTATATTTAGGATTTTGGAAGTACTTATATCTTAATGTGTTCCCTGGTAATGCATACAGGTTGGGAGGTGATTAAGTGCAACTAATTTGATATTTAGTAGAGAGCAAAACGTATAATTCCTAAGTGTATCGCATTTTGTCCGCTTACTAATAGTATTATCATAAATGAGACACGAACTTTAGGGTCTAATGTGTTTACATACATCACGCAACGGCAGCTTATTCCAACTTGCACACTGCTGACGTGCATTCACGTGCATCACAATGAGGAAATAAGGGACTGATTCAGCCGCAAAACTTCCTTTACACAATGAATAGTATTACATATTCTGAAGTAACAGATATTCATTTAATTAGCGCTGCAATTGGGGAATCCGCCTATGCTGCGAGGGACTGTATTATTGGCGATTTTTAAATTGCCATCGTTCCCAAAAGATTAGCGTTAATTGCAATGTATTCATTGTTTTAAATTATCAAAAACTGAAATAATTTTATGTATTTAGGTAACAACTTACACAATAAGCTGCCAGAACATATTAAATTCCTGGATAACACAACCTTTAAGACCAGAGTATATACATGGTTGGTTGCAAATCCTGTATATTCTATACAAGAATTTTTAGATTTTAAGACCTGTAAATTAAATATGTAATTTTAATTGAAAAATGTATGTAATCATAGAATCTTATATCAAACGATGTGGAATGCCTGTACAGTGCATTAAGGCAGAAGGAAATAAATACAAATACAAATGTATCAGAAGATTTGTGTCAAATTTTCTCGTATTTCTCGATTTAAAGGTTTTGTAATTGTTGAGTTTTAATTTTAATATTACTCCTTTGTAAGGGCATTGAGGATGGTTGTATTATTTAAAGAGCGGAGGTGCAAATGCTTCCAGTCGGATTATTTTATGAATTTGCTCAATAAAATCACATTTATATAAAGTATACTAATGACATTGTGCTGAATGTGTTTAAGTTGAACGCTGTACGCATCGTGAACTCTTATCACATAATGTTGTATGAAATCAAAACGGTATAGCTAATTAGGTTGACGCTTCAGTGTGATCAATATAATTCCGTCGCATCACACACCCATAGTCGGGCATGGCAAAGGGCAGGGAATGGTCAACCTATAACCTTTTACGTAAATAATCACCGCGCGTCTGAGATAGGGAAGAATAGCTATTCTAAAAGTGTCGTAAAATTTTTCTTGCAAAAAAAAAAAAATGCAAATACTGTATTATTAATCGTTCTCAAACACTGATACAAATATTTGCACTTATTCCTCTCCCAGCCTGTGTATTTGACTTGGTATTTTGTATGTTCGTTAATATTTATTAACTTAGTAAAGTATTCTGTAAACTGCTTTCAATGTAAGCGTAAGTGACATCATCTATGTAGCGAACGCTTTTAACTGCTTTCAGTACCAAAATTATGATTTTTAGATTTTCAAAAGAATTTAATACCAATGTGTCAGATTTCAATATTCACAGTAGGTGCGTTATACTTTATTTTCCATGTTAATGTATGGATTTGTACGTAGATTATACTTTCAGTACTACAGTATGCTATTATATTCAATTTAATGTGGTACATCTGTGGAATTTGGCCAAATACTGTGAGAGATTGATTTTTTTCCAAACTAGTGTAATACGAATTCTATACTTTAAGAAAATGTATACATTTCCCCATTTTGTGCACTTTAACTACCTGTTAACTGAATCTATAAATGGGTAGGTATGTACATACTTATTAGTGGTTACATCGAACTTAAAACTTTATTTTCTTCCAAACATTTTTACAACACTTTTCGATACCCAAAACGTTCCGTACAATGCAAAATTCCACTAATTTGTTTCAAAATGTTTATGTATAATGTCTCTCGAAAGCTCAAAAATAAAATAATCATGTATATATTTTTTAAATAATGCTCCAATTTTGAGAAATTAATTATTCATTTTTGAAACATCAAAAGTTTTGGAGAATAGGGAATATAATTACTTTTCTACATAAAAATGGCAGATGTAGTTGTAAACTCATTTGCTGTAAAATTGGATTTTTATGTAAATAGTTTTAAAACTGCATCACGTGGCTCGGTTTTATTGGAATAAAAATTTATATAGTTAATGTGTATTATGTAAGCTATGATTGTGATGCATGACTAAAATATCACTGTTATTAAGTATAATAACTGGTATAATTTGTACTGAGATATCTTAACTACTGTTGACGTTACAATTTTCAGAAATCCATCACCGACAGCAAACATTGTAATTATACGCCACTGGTGACCTTGTAGGTAGAGCTGTGTTGACATTCGCATTTGGCACCGGGAGACTACTATGTGCTAAGTAGAGGAGTAGAGGTACTCCATTCTCCTACATTCTAGCTCCCCGTGCCTAATTTAGAGCCTGCCTAGTACCTAAGCGTGATGGGAGCAACTAAAAGATGAGGAAAGAGTAACATGTTGACGCTATTCACAGGCTTCTTCAGCGCAAAGTTGGGTCTGGTTCAGTTATGACAGGCAGTTTTCATTTGTCATGTAGAACAAAGACTTAAAACATAGATCAGCTAGCTTCAGCCGTGCTTGGGAGCAAATACTTTTTATAACAGTACGAGGAAATTATGTGATATGTCTATGTTGTATTAACAAACATTTATTGAATTGTTTTTTCACACAAGCCGTGTGTAGGACAGGAGTTGAACAGGTAGAGTCAGACTGAAAAATTCAATGCCATAGCCCGGATTTGAACCACTATCTCCTGGTCCCTAGCCGGTTGCTCTACTACTGAGCAAACACGGCAACTATATTAAATTTCTCAACTGACTCACATTATTTTGAGATGGCATACTCCAATGGCGGCTTACAATTTCGTAAGTACTTTAAGTCCCAGAATTCATAGTATAGCAAACTAATATGGTCAAGTAATTGACAATAATCACAGGGGCTTAAGCGCGGTGAATGAGTGGTTGGAAAAACATTTCCCACCCCCAATGACGGTACAGATCAACCACATGCACCCGTGTGTTACCTTGCAAAATGATTGGAGAGTCCAAGTGAGTTTTAGCGGAGTCATAAACGTAGCTATCGCTCCATCAAATCCCAAGGAACAAACCGAAATGCAAGTTTTCTCATTTTTAGGCATTTCTTTAGAATAGAAAACACAGGTACGTACGGTCTCCCTATCTACTGGCCTAACTCAGGTACCGTCTGTCGTCGATCGATGTCGAATAGCGCGGAAACAGCGTGCACATCTTCACTAACATTCAGACAGCCTGGCCTAGGCAAGTTTGCCTCGTGATCACGTCCTTCATAGAAAGCTCGAACCCACCTTGCCATTGTCCTGTGTGGCAACACCACCTCAACAAGACCGTCATATCTTTGTCCTGTTTTACGACCACGGGTAGATTGAATTCTCAGTCAAGATCACTGTTCTTGCTTTGTGAACTTGGCGAAACACAACCGTTTAGAGTGGACACTAACAGGAGACTAACTTCAACTCTTTACTGCGTATGCTCTATGAGTCGGATGGAAGAGTCCATTTAAAGGAAGGGAGGTCAGACATAGGCTTACATGTGCTTGAAGTGACAACAGTTAGCTCCGTCTGGATTCACTTTTACAGCAGTGTTGCCATTATTAACGTTACACTCCACATTTTTACACCATAAAATGAAAAAAACGGGGAAAAACAGTTTATGATAATATTTATTATTTTTTAAAAGTACACTCTGACCAGAATCAAAATTCCAATAAATCATTTTATCGTACACATTTTGAGGTGCATTAGGGAAAATATTCAGATCTGTAGCCTCATTTTTGTGGGAAAAGATTTTGGATATGGGAAATTAACGAAAGTGCTGAACTTGAAAAAAATGGCTTTAAAGTTTGACATAGAGAGTCACTTAACCAGCTCAATGCTATAAAATGACGTCCAAAATGGGTTAAATCTATTCTAGGAGTGTCAATCATTGTAAACATGTAATTTAATATTAATTTTTTGCACCAAAAACCAAAAGTTATACATTTTTTTACCAAAATCGCTAAAATACACTTCTGTGTTCACTTTACTAAATTAAGGAGCTTCCTGTTTTCCTATGTTAATACTGTAATCATTGTAATTAATTTTGCCAATGTTATGTTACAATATTACTAATTACCACCCAGCCTATGAAGATATGTATATGATCGTTTCTGAAAAAATACATACTAATGCAAAAGATATAATAGTGCGGTTTTTCTGCAGATCATGAGCATTACAATAAATACATTAACCTATGAAATGTGAATTACATATTTCAAACGCAAAATATTGCATACTGCCACAGCACTGAAGAAATAATTTGTTTTTGCTTTCGGTGCAAATGGTACTAAGAAATGTTAAAGAAATCTTCGTTGGTTTGAAAGTGCTGCCTTCCTAGCCACGTATTCAGTTCAGAGAAAAGGTGAAAGTCCCTGGGTGCCAGGTCAGGACTGTACGGCGGATGATCGAAAATGTCCCATTGAAATTGTTCAAGGAGCCGATGGGTTGTGTCAGCAGTGTGTGGACGAGCGTTGTCATGGTTCAACACAATGCCTGAAGTCAGCATTTCTCTTCGTTTGTTTTGAATGGCTCTCCGCAAAAGTCGAAAAGTACGAAGATCTTCAAAACAACGTCAATGCTCATTTGAAATCATTGGCAGCAACATTTTTTGAGGCGGGTATTGCAAAGCTTGTGCACAAGTACGATAAATATCTCAATCGTTTCGGTGATTATGTTGAAAAGTAACCATAAGTGTACAAAACTTTAGGTAATAAAATAACTGTTTTCTATGAACTTGTCTTTTATTTATAGGCTATCGGAAGTTGAAAAAAAAGGCTCTCGTAATGAAACTATTTCTGCTGATGTTTATTTCAATTAGATGGAGCATAAAGAAGAATGAGTTTTTGTAAGAATAATTTGTTGCAAAATTGTTAGAGAAAATCATGTAAATGAAACATTATTTTACTCAGGGCTCTAAAATTATTTATTTTCGTAGAAATCTGGATATCGAATGTCTAGGTGGAGTATAATAACTGTTCTACCATTGTACCTTGTAGAAAATGTAAAAGGTTAACTATTTAGAGAATTATTACAGCAGAATTGCAACTTGGATTGTTCAGATTCCAGCGGGTTCAGTAGAGTTCAGTACGTCACCTTTGTTAACTTCAATCTTGGAAAGCCTTTGATCTCATCCTCATGGGATTATTTTGAACACGCTAACGAAATGAGCTTAGCTCCCGACTTCCGTAGTTTAATACTATCATTTATAATGGACTTAAATCTGGGCATTTTGCGTAAAGGATATTCTTACAAATCCCAATCTCTCAGAGAATCGATGCATAAAACATCGTCGCTATCAATGAGGGCATCGACCATAACCAAGTTCAAATGCGAATTACAAGCGCAGACAAAAGAAGGCTGTTCTGCGGAAATACTGATTGTGGGGTGCTTATGCAGATGACGTAACTGTAATTGTCAAACATAATGAAGATTTGATGCGCTTAATTGAGAACCTCTATATGCTTCGCTTGGAGAGTGGTTGTCGGATAAATGAGGGGAAATCACGGATATTGCTGTTGGGTGATTGAGGCCAGCTCATTTTCGTGCTTAACATTTATGGTAAATCTTCCTCAGTTTACTGAAAATATTTACAGCTAACAATAAACCTTATAGGAGGATCATCTACATAAAAACAAACAAATTAGATTTAAAAATCTGGTGTGTTAGGTTCACATAGCTCTCTCTAACCGTTCTGTAAATAAATTATTCTTACAAAACATTACTTTTTTTTATCTATTTCACGTTAATCGAGATAAACATTCACAGAAATGGTCTTATTACTTATCTCCTTACAATTATAAGGAAAGTAAGGAGTTCTAGGCTTAAAGCAATAGTCAAATATTTTAAAAGCTGTCGGTATGCGATTACATTGAAATTCGGTCCTTTTTGCATGACCAGAATTAAAATAAAAAAGTAATGAAACGAATGACGGTTTTGTGTGAACAAAAGGCATAAGCAAACAATTAATACTAAATAATAAATCATTACTGGTTTCTTCGTTGACTTTTGCAAAAGAAATTCGTTTAGAACTTCATTTATTTTCGAAATGGTGCATAGTGCTCTTAAGGAACCACTTGCAATTTTTAGAAATCATTGGTTTTCATACTCTTTTGTATAATGTATTGTGCACTTTTAATCATTTAATAGTTTTTCATAAGTAGATTTATGTAATATTGTTCTTATGACCTTTATTGTTACCTCTAAGTTTATTTATGTAATTTCAGTTCATATTTATTCTGTTTTGGCGTGCTTTGTCATTTTAGCAACCCATTAATTGCATGGGAAACTGTTATTCTCTAGAATGAAAGTATAGTATAACAAATGTTTCGATTGACCTAAAAATTGATTACAAATAAAGTTTTGAATTCACTGCTACAAATAATTCACTCGACATTTCGACGCGCATACACTTGACGGCTTGAATGCCACTGTACCCTCAGCCAATCACACCGGCTTGCAATTTGGCCTCCTCTTATAGCTAGAAAATGACGTCATAGAACTTCCTGTAAGGTTGTAGAGACCGAGGTTCCGGAAGAGTCAGGAGGCGTGTCGCGTATCAAAATCTCGGGTTAACAGCGCGCCGCATCTTTAACGCATTCCAAGGTTTACAACTGCGATGACTCGCACACCAAGGCGAAGGTGAAAATGACGCTGAATTTTAAAATGTAAACCAAAAACAAGGAATATTTGGAATTAGTAAGCTCCACAAAACAAAACAGAAAATTCAAGATATACATCCTATGTCAGATGTAAATATCAGTAATGTGGCATTTTAATCAAAATTGATAAAGGTATTTTGGAGAAAATCGAACATTTCGGAACGTTCCATGTAAAGGGCAGTTTGGAAACAGAAAATGTTCTTGAATGTCTTCCTGTCATATCCGTGTAAGATACTTCACTTACATACTAAGTTTGCACTTAGACGATTTTTCATTTTTGTCAAGGTGTATGTTACCCTTCGTATCCCAAAACGTTTCGCCATCTCTCTACCACACAACTGAAATGTCTTTGTCTTTAGTTTTAGTTTTCTTTTTTCTTTTTTGAGCGGATTCACTCAAGCCAACCCATTGGTTTTCCGATAATGATGATAAATCCAGGTATCACACACGGTGACTACCCGACGCAAAATGTGCTTCGGATTTTGCTTAAATAGCTCAAAATATAGTTTCAAAGGTGACAGCCACACTCTCTTGTTGTTCACCGTGAGCAAATGTCGCACTATTGGCCGGCAACTGCTTCATCTTCAACTTATGCAAAACATGATGTCCTGTTCCCTTTTATACACCTATGGCCTGCATCACTTTGTGAACCATCGTTCGAAAATTAGCGAGGATCTTAGCGTGGACCTTTGTAATGATTTCCTCGGTAACCGCATCTGCAGAACAATATTTATTTTTTATGAATATTCAATCAGCAATTAATGACGTGTGTGTTCTTTTTAAAAATAAAGCTCAAATGATCGTTATGAAAGCTGCCATGTAATATACTTAGGCATCCAATGTGAACATTATTTATTTAAGGTCGATTCGATAAATAACCGGAAAAGTTATACAAAATTTCGACAAAGCGTGTGCCTCTTTGTTATGTTTTGGTGGTGTCCTAGAGCTATTATCAGATACCTTGGCATCCCTGCCTCACGAACGGAATGATGGTATTCAGTGTATTCAGTGAAAATAAGTTACAGGTTTGCACCAGCGTGGAGCAGCGGACTGTCATTAGATTTTGGTCAGAATAAGGGTTAAAACCAATCGAAATTCCCTGTCCGTTTGCAATGCAATATGATAAAGTTGTTCTAGTCGAACACAAGTGTATGAGTGGGTAGATAAGCTAAAACGAATAGTTACAAAACCACAATTGGTGCGAACTGAAAGAAGTGTTGGTAAGGTCATGTAGGGACCACAACATTACATGCCGAGAGGTCAAAACATAACAGTGAGGCGTATGCAGACCTTATGTCTCAATGAGACCAACAATTTTGAAGAAGTGGCTTGGACTGATATTTAGTAGCGTTCTATTACTCCATGCTGCTACCGTGAACAGTTGCGAATGGCAGGTAATTCGACGTGGGCATCAAAATTACAGAAAGGATTAGAAACCATTGGGATCGGATACATTTAGATGGCGGGGCAGGCAAACAAACGGAGTATTTGGAGAAAAATTAAAAACCGTAGCAAATAATTGCGCAATGCATGGGGAATGTTTCATCAGAAGTACAGTCTGGGCTAAAATCGGAGTGGGGTATGGAGCAGTACAAGAGAAAAACAGGTACCAAACTCATTAGAGAGGGGCTCGCGTGGATTAGACTAGGGCATGGAGGAGCACAAAAATTGCTGACGAGAATGGTACGAGAACCTGTCCCATTTGCGAGGAGAAACAGTCATGGATCCACATCTTGGCAAGATGTAGGGGTACGGAGGAATGGCGGGAAAAATATTTACCGCGATTCTTTACCACCGTGAATGTAGAGCTAGAAGAAGCATGTTGGACGCTACTGGTAGGCACGGAAGACGTGGACGGGCTAGGTAAGTTTATAGACAGCTAAGATCTGAGAAAGCTGCAAATAGAGAAGGGGGGATAAGAACATCTAAACAAAAGTGACAACATATATATATATATATATATATATATATATATATATATATATATATATTATGTCATACTTAGGTCACTGTTACGTTATGGTTTTGTATTATGTAAATATATATTTCTTTTAAGTGCATTTATCTATTATAGGAGGATACGTTTATGAAGGAGTACTCTGTGCTGTAAATTCAAATTGCTGTATTTGAATATCTTTGTATTTTTATTTTCGAGTTTACTCTTTTAATTTTTGTTGTTGTTTTAATATTGATTTTTAGTGTGTATTGCAAAAGCACGTACGGTCTCTGACCTGTGCGATTGTTGAAGTTCAATGTATGATATTGTTATGTCAATAAATACACTTATTCATTCGTTCGTTACTGCATGACAACGCGAGGTCACACATTGCTAGAGTCACTTTAGATATCACCAGTTTGCCCCATCCCCAGTATTCTGCGAACAGGTTCCTTCACATTATCACATGTTAACACACTGAAAGATGTTCATGGGGGCTCAAGGTTCGCACATAGGGGGTAGTACATAGGTGGCTACGCACACACAACCCAAGAACTCTTTTCACGCGGAATTAAGAAGCTTATGCAGCGCAGGCATAAGTGTATAGAACTTGGAGGCTGGTGGTTGCTTTTAACAATAATAACTGTCATATTCCATTCTCACAATAAAACATACAGTTATTTGCTGAATAACCCTTATATAGTATCTTAGAACATCTTTGAGGAAGTTTTAATAGATCGGATAAATACAAAATATCGCTATTTCTCTTAGTATTCACATTTTTTCAAAGTGTTGCATTTTATAAGCGTCTAATTTATAGCAAATTTTCTTACTAAATAAATATCGATAGACCAGCATTTAAAATGTTATACCAAGCTTCAAGACGTAACTCGTGTATGCCAGCAGGTTCTCAAATGTAATACAAGTATGTACCAATAGGATTAGAGTTGAAGACGGAGGGTCCCCGGATACTGGGGTATGTAGCTCTGAGGGCCCTTGCGTCTTACACGGGAGGGAGGGATGAGAGGAAATACCCGAAGGGGAACCTGATCCGAATGACGATAGGCACAAGCATGGACGATTACAGATGGAACGCCTCCGACTTATGCCGATTCCAATCACAAGCCCCGAGACTCCAATGGTTCCCAGAGGGAACTTGAGCCTGGCCCTTCAATCCTGAAGCTCATTACAAAGAAGTGATGGGAGCAGGAATCAATAAGACAGGATAATTCAGGTCAGAGATGAACCAACTTGGCATTCGCCTGGCGAAAGTCCTGAGAAACGCATGGATCAGTTAGGCTGCCCACGGGAATGGAACCTAAAACCTCCTGAATATAAACCGCACATGTGCCATGGTGCCATGTTTTTGCTTTCTTTAACACAGATCTACAGGTTGAATCAGAAATACTTTTACAACACTTGGGGATGGATTTCTTATATCTAAACAAGAAAATAGGTTCATATAATCATATCCTCTAAAACCTTTCGATTTACTAATGAAATGTTACGTTCAGCAGTCTTCCGGGTCCAATCCAACAACTTCATTTATCTGCGTACTCATTCATGGAAAGCCTTGACCCATTTTAGCGTTAGCCTTGTGTTGTCATGGCTACTAGTTTACATTTGTTACTGTCTTCAGAGACTTCATTCAGAACAGCCTCCCAAAAGATGGGCTGATGCACTGGCTGTTATCTACCATCACAGATGGATAGCTAGAGGAGGACCAGTACCATGGCCGACACGTTCTCCCGACTTCAATCTTTTGGATATTTATCTCTGAGACACCTTGAAAATCAGTTTAGCAGTAGACATCTCGGTCAAAGAAACTCTAAATCTACGCGTTATGGAGGCCTGCGCAACCACACGACACCGACAGGGAGTACTTGACATTCTATGCTTCGACGAGTGCATGTCATGTGCTTGTATTGATGTAAGGAACCAGTCCCTAGTCTTTGTAAAAATAATTTTGAATCATCCTGTATAATGTACATAGTAAACAGAGGTTTTGCATTCCACTCATTAAGTCGATACCGAATTTCCTCGAAAGGGTATATTTTGAGATCCTTGAATAAAAAAAGAATTAGAAAAAGGTATTATGTATGTCTGTGGATAGCATAGCCCAAAAAAGAAAAGAATGTTAAGTGTCAATCTTGGCATTTAAGCTTAGTATTTCCAAGGATGCTTCACGAATATTCTCAATAAAATCCATTCGTTTCAAACTATCTTTACATGAACAAATATTTGAAATTTTGATTTTCTCAAAAATCGCCTTAACGATTTTCATTACAACATTATATATTACAGATGAAAAATAAAATGCAGGTATTGAATTTACTGGAAATAGCCTCTGAAAGCTTCCTCATTCTGGATGAATTTTGAATAGTTGGTAAACCGCAACAGATTGAAAAAATATGACTACACAAAGAATGAAGAACTCGTTAAAGTACACAAATTATATACCTACATTTTATTTGTAGAGTTAGCCGTTTTTGAGATATTCTTGTTATTGATTTCAGTTTTAAACTATAATACTTTTCTCAAACGGGAAGCCATCTTTCGTTTCGTCTCTCTCTCTCTCTCTTTCTTTCTATCTCTCTCTCTCTTTATTGTTCGATTTGCATAGCCCCCTTTAACTACTATGATCATATCGGGGTGTTTAACTTGTGAAATATCTCTATATTAACTGTGGGTTTTTGACATTATGCTAATTATTTTACGTATATCATTAAACGCAGGCACATTCATACTTCTGGACTTTGCGGAGAGTAGAGAATAATTCCGGTTAAAGAAAAATTCCCCAGCCGGGAATTGAACCCGGGACCTGGAAGTGAGCAGTTAGCTCGCTGACCACGGAGGCAATTATCTATGTTTTGTTTTACTCCTGGTCATGCAAACGGAACCGATCTTCAACTGTTCACGTAGAGACCAGCTTTTAAAAGATTTTACTATAAATTTAACCTAGGGTATTCCCTTACTTCCCTTCTGCTTACAAGGAGGCAAGTCATTAGAAAATGTTTGCTAATATTTATCTCAATTGGCAAATGTAGATAAAGCAATATTTTGAAAGAATAGTTTGCAACACAGGCAGAGAATGGAACGTATCAGACATGTTGGTTACCGACATTGTTACAAACGTATGGAAAAGGACATATCTGAGTGTTGCTGAAACTTTAAATTACATTTTAATTTTTATAAAAGCTCCGGAAAATGTTTTATGTCGTTTTAATAAAGACTAATTAAATTTTAAGTCGCGTTTAGATGAGTTTAATTCCATTTACGTTTTCATCACAATTCAGCATTACCGAAAAATGCCGTACTACCTAATGCACTTTTCTCATATCTGTGTGTTTTATTACTAGGTAGGGCCCAGCAATGACATTTCATATTCTAAAACAATGCTGCTAGCAATATGGAAACGTGATATTTTGTTATTAGCAGTATGTGCAATCTAAATTTCGTGTTACAAAGTTTCTATGTTACACAATATTTTGGTAAAATATTATTTTCAATTTTAAGGTAAAATTTTGTTGTTAAAAAGTGGAATTCATTTTCATGTTTTGCACCCTTGTTTCTCTCTCTCCGTAAATATTTTCGCTAATAATGAAGTAGGATTTCCAGGTTTTGTATCGAGCCAGTTTTCCGGGAAAAACTTGCACAGACTCCATCATGTCAAATATCTGAGAGAACTGTTTTGGAAAAGCTGTTATATTTCAACTTTTGTTTTCTTATGCAAGAGAGCGTATCGTAAACTACTCTCAAGTAATGAAGTACTTGAAGTGAATAAAACTAAAAAAAAAAAATCTGATGTGTTCCATTCACCTGAATTTCTCTACATCCCTGCAAAAAATATTATTAAAAAGCTTATGCTTCTATTTACTTTATGCCAATCGAGAAAAATATAACAGAAATAGTTTTATTACTTGCTTCCTTGTAAATAGAAACGAAATAAGGCAGTACGTTAGGTTAAAGTGATAGTCAAAAGCTGGTTGCTATGTGACTAAAGTTCCTTTGTTTGTATGGAAAGGAGTTGACAAATTCTTGTATGAGAAATGTACAAGTATTTCAAAGCTGAAACCAATAATATGGAATATCTCAAAAACGATCAACTCCACGAAAAAAAATGTATGTAACATATATTGTGTGTTTTAACGTGTACATTTTTGTGTGGTAATTTTTAAGATCTCTTAAGATTTAGCAGTTATGCAAAATTCCATAAAATTCATCCAGAATAAAGTAGTCCACAGAAGCTATTCCCAGAAAATTCAAGATATACATTTTATTTGTTAGATAAATATCTTTAATATACCATATTTTAATCAAAATTGTAGAGCCATTTTTGAGAAAATCAAAACTTTCAAAAAAAGTTCCATGTAAAGGATAGTTTTGGGTGGGGGGATTTTCTTGAAAATCTTCCTGTCGCATCCTTGGAAGATAGCAAACCTAAATACCAAGTTTGGTTTTTAACGGACTTTTCGTTTTTGAGCTATGCTGCCCACAGACACTCACACGGACATTTTTTTAAAAATGCTTTTTTTTTTTAGATTCAGGGAGTCTCAAAACATATATTTCCAGTGAAATCTCGGTATGAATTTTTGGGTGCTGTACAATACCTTCTCTATACACTATGTACATGGTACGTGTAGAGAAAGTAATATTGAGGCCAAATTAATATGAAACACATACGCACCAATTAGGTAATATAACATGAGGTGTCTTTCATCTTTCATTTTATGAATAGATGTTGCTAATATAAGATAAATCCTCTACTATAAATATTATAAAGCTACTTTACAGTAATTTAGTAAACTACGCCAAAGAAGCAGTGGATTAATTTTATTATCTAGGTGTATATGACTAATGATAATGAAGGACAACATTTTATTTTTTTGTTATTTAATTCTGAAACATTTTACAGTGTTTAAAGCCCGCTTTTATTACCATGGCAATGCAAGCAATGATACTAATGATACATGGAATGAAAATGGGGCACCGGTGGGTGATGGTGGGAAAACCGGAGAACTCGGAGAAAACCCGCTTCTGCGGCGCTTTGTCCACCACAAATCCCACATGCGGTCGCCTGGGAGCGAATGGTAAAACCACTAGGCCACTTTGCTTATATTTCATAGCATCCAATTGCTCATGCTCATGCCTGAGCACAGGCCAACCACTCGCTCCAGGTTTTTCATTTTCATGCCGTTTGTTCCCGAACTTGTAAGTCCTAGGGGCTGTCAGTCCTACATAAGGGGAGGGGTAGGCTGACTACGAAAAAAGAATCACTAACTATTTAATCAGTACCGCTGTCAAGTTTACTATTACAATTTGCGACAACTTAAGTTTCTATATATTATCTAACATTTGTTGAATTTGTACTTCTTATAGATTTCTTCAAGGAAAGAGGGCGGCACTGAAAGGCTGCTACAGAAAACTTTATGTAGCAGTGGACAGTGCTGAGCCTATTGTGATCTCGAGAACACAATATTTTTATTTTCTCTGCAAGGACATAGTAAGCAGAGAAGGTATTGTATTCTGCCCAAAAATTATACATCGGGATTTCACCGGAGATATATGCATTCAGGCCTCCTGCCTTCTTAGAAAAAAGGTAAATGTGTGTGTGTGTGGGGGGGGGGGGAGGGGGGAGACAGCATAACTTAAAAACTAAAAGTCCGTTAAATCCTAAACTTGGTATTTAATTTTAGTACCTTCTAAATATGCGGCACGAAAAATTTCAGGAAAATTCCCTTCTCTCAAGCTACACTTTACATGGAAAACACTTAGAAAATTTAGATTTTTTTCAAAAATGACTAACGATTTTTATTAAAATAACGTAGGTATACTAAAGACATTTATATGTCAAATACAATTTTGGTATATCTAAAATTTCCTGGAAATAGCTCCTGAAGGCTTCTTCATTTTGAGTTATACCTGTATAACTTTTAAACCATAAGCTAGGTATAGACAAACATTACTACACAAAACACAACCTCCGTTCGCATTATTTCCTGTATATTTTTGTCGTGGATCTAACAGTTTCCGATATATTCCTTGTTATTGTTTTCAATTTTAAAACAGTTTTACTTTTCTCAAACAGAAAGCTTCTTTTGTTTTACTCCTGGGCAAGCACAGAAGCGAATTTCAATGATATTCGCAGAGCGACAGCGTTTAAAACATTTCACTATCACTTTAGCGTGGTGTATTCCGTTAGTTCTCTTGTACTTCTAAGGAACTGAGGAATAATACCATTCTGCTTACGTTTTTATTGATTAACAGGTGTAGAAAGAAAAATATTTATTTTAAGAAATTTGTTTGCAGAACGAAATGTAAATGGAACAAATCAGATGTTTTAGAAAAAGTTCTGGTTGTGTGCCTGTCTGTGGGTACCATAATTAAATACCAAGTTTGTTATTTTTTTAAGTTCAATAGCTGTGAAGTGTGCGATACGAAGTTTTTTAGGAAAATCCTGCTACTCCAGAGTAACCATTCCAGGGAACATTTTTGGAAACTTGCGATTTTCTCAAAAATGGCTCAAACGATTTTGATTAAAATACCACACAGTAAAGCTATTTCCATGGCAAACAAAATGTATATCCTGAATGTCTTGGAAATAGCCCCTGAAGTTCGCTTCATTCTGAATGACCTCTGCATATGAGGCAGGCAAAATATGACTAAATAATAACGTAGATCACGTTAACACAAAATCAATGGCATGTGGAGTTGTTTCTGAACATCTAACACTTCTGAGATATTCCTGGTTATTTGTTTTAAAATTGCCTCAAATGGGAAGTCATTATTCACTTTTATTCAAGGAGTGACGAAAAAGGAAGGAATTTTCAATTGCATGACATAGCGACTTGCTTTTAAAATTTTACTAGCGGTTTAGTTCTTATTTCCCTTGAACTTATAAGGAAGTTCTAAAGGCAGTTCTGGTAATGTTTATCTAGATTAGCATGAATTGAAGAAGAATAAGCTTTTTAGGAATAATTTGTCGCAGAATAGGTAGAGAAAGTCATGTGAATGGAACACATTAGATTTGTTACCTTCAGGCTCACAATCATTAATAGTTAATCAGTAGTTCTTCCAAAATTAAACAAAAAGTTCCTTTTCAGATGACTTTCTGTATATCTCTGTAACAAATTATTGTTAAAAAGCTTATTGTTCTAAATACTCCATACTAGTCGAGATAAACGTTAGTAGAGGTGACCTTATTTCTTGCTTTCTTGTAAGTAGATGGGAAATCAGTGAATACACTAGGCTAAAGTGACAGTCAAATATTTTAAAAGCGGTTACTCTATATTTGAAATTCGTTTATTTGCATGGCCAAGAGTTGAAAAATTCCCGATTGAGAAAAGTTTCAAGTTTTTTAAAATTGAAGCCAATAACAAGGAATTTCTCGGACTTGTCAACTCCACTAAAATACATACGACATAAATTGTGTGTTTTGACGTAGAACTACATTTTTTGCAGTAAGGCTTTGTCTATCGCTTAACAGCTAAATGTTATGCAAACGCCATCCAGAAACTTATTCCCAGGGGCGAATCCAAGATATCAATTTTATATGTCATGTTTTTAATCTATTATCACCTTTCCATGGAGAGTTGAACTCGATTGGAGTCCAACTTCATTTGAATACGTTGCGCATTTCACATGTTAGGGTCAGTACGAATCGAGATCGTTTTGATTACGCAAGCTTGAAAAATAAATTTATTCTATGAATTGCTTTGGTGAACATGTGAAACATATTATTTGTTACTCTTTCTATTATAAGAAGATTTTGAAGTTAAATATTTATATTAGAGAAGAGATTACAAATTATATAAACGACAAAAGTTATTCTCTTATCATTTACCACAGAGTAATAACTAAAAATCATTGACACGTGACTACCGCGTGCAACGAGTATAGGCAGGAGAGTTCCTTTACCGTATTCAAAACAAATTGAATATGGAGGTTTTCCATGCAACATGTTTCGATCCGGTTTCGATCCGATTCCACTTTCTAAGAGGATCGGATCCAAGATCCAATACGATTTGAATCCGCTTTCCCATACAATATTCAATACGGCAAGCTACTCAAATCGATTACAATTCCCCATAGAAACGTAAAAATCTCTAGACCCTTTTTAGAGGAAATGAAATCTTCGTAATTTTTTCCAGGTAAGGTATGGTTTGGTGTGAAGGGATTTTCCTTAAAACCTTCGTGTCGCATCCTTGGAATATATGAAAATAAAATACCAAGTTTGCTATTTTACCAACTTTTCGTGCTCACAGACACATGGAAACACAGTCATAGGCATTTTTATAAAAATGACCTTTTGTGGATACACGAGACTCTAAAACGTGTGTTTCCCGTGAAATTTTACTATGGAATATTTGCGTGGAGTGAAATACTTTCTATATCCATGAACCAGGTAGAGAAATTAAAAATTAGAAATCTTCAAATACAGTAATCTATGCATACACATGACTCAACGTCGGGATTCCGCATAATAATGTTGTTTTAAGCATAGCTGAAAAATAATTAAAATATTAAACGTGTTTAATTGTTTTGAAAGGTTAATTAGAACCTGTTGGAACATGGATATTTAAACTTCATCATCGTGTAAATGATGGTTTGGTATGAAGGGGTTTTCCTCAAAATATTTGTGTCGCATCCTTGGAAGATATTAAAGGTTGCTATTTTACGGACTTTTTGTTGATGAATTATCGTGCTCACAGACACACGAACATACAGAAAAATGTTATCTAAAATGCTTTTTTTTTTTGACATAAAAGACTCTAGAACGCGTATTTCCAGTGAAATCTTGGTATCGAATATTTGGATGAAGTGCAACATCTTCTCTATCTAAGTACCGAGAGGAGAAAATAAACATTGGAAATCTACAAATACATTCCTATATGCACATACATGATTCAACGCCACGATTCGTATTATAATAAAGTAGTTTTAAATTTAGCTGAAAAATAATGAAAATATGAAACGTTTTTAATTATTTTGAAATATTAATTAGAACTTATCTGAATATAAATATTTAAACCTCAACGATACCTATTAGAAGGTGTAAATAAATTAACAAATAGTTTATGGTTAAACCAACACTGGCTATTTATCTCTTAAACCAATTTCACACCTGTAGGTGCTGATTAATGGAGCTGAAAATTGAAGTACGAAAAAAACACACCTGAACCTCAAACAAAATATAGTACGAGCTGTAAACAAGCAGTAAAATTTGGACGTACAATCTGAAAGTCAGATACAGTGTGATAGATGTATGTTTCGCGGCATACTAAAGCTGCGTGGTGAATGTAGAAAGAGCCGCCAAACAAATCCGATTTTTCGCTTGGTATCTCTTGCATTACTAACTCAGACTGATGGAATATATTAGTGTAGAAATAAAAATGGATCAAAAGGTTATAGGCCGATGTTTTGTAATATAACAATCGTGAGTGCAACTGAAGGATGTGAACCAGTGTGGGAAATCCCGGGGGATGGGTAGGATTCATGCCCCCAACAGATATTTTATACCAAAAATTTTCCCCCACTGAAATATCCTGGGGGGCTTAGTTTATTATAATGAGCCAAACAGCGAAACATACATTAATAAAATATGTTCATTTCAAGAATACTTTTTCATTAGATGACTAAAAATAAAACATTACATTTGATGAATATAAATTAAAATATCATCAATAACCGATTGGAAGTATTGAATTTTCATTTCATTGTCACTTACAAAGGAAAGCCCCTTGAGCTGAAGTGGCTGCAGTGAAATAAACTTTAGATGAGGGTTGTCATGTATACGTACAAGTATTCTCGTAAGTTTACGAGCACTTAGCTTTTAGAACGATGTAAGAGCGAAACCTCCCCTCATACGCAATATGTATGAGAATTTCAATATTTCATATTTTCACCAATTTTTAAAATAAAACCTTTAACAATTTCCAGTGTTTTGTTTGTCTTTTAACTTTATTGACTAATCTGACTCCTATCAAGTGCATAATTTGCATTATTATAGTCAACTACTTCACCTTGCGGAACGCAACTGCTTTTATTTGACATATTTTAACATCTACATTTCTTTTAAAATGGCGATGTAAAATGATTTCTTCCCCGGCAACTTTTAACGTCTTCGCACCCTGATGTGAATTCAAACAAAGTAAACAGAAAAAAGAAAATATTAATACGTTCCATTCACACGCTTTATTATATTACGCAATAAACTACAGTATACTCCCGATTATTCGGGTAATATGAGGGCGAAGGTGCACGAATAATCGAAAAACACGAATGATCAAATCCGTAATGTAATGTTATGTTTTTAAGATACAACATTCTCTCTGAAACCCTAGTGCTTCATTAAAAATTTAGCCTTTACGGCACACACCGCGCCTGAAACAATGAATCTTCTATTCGTTATTGGCCAAACCACTGCAAAATAACAGCATCTAATTCATCGAATGTAGATCTCTTTATACTTTTTCGTGCAGATGTTCTAGTTCCGGACAAAATCAAGTATTTTCTGATTATTCTTTTTACTGTCAGGAATAGTCGGCATTCCAATACCTTAATCAGCACTTTGGCCTCAGTTTCTCCCTTCTCATTCCTTTCAATTAGGTAATTCTAATTTTTGTTTTAGTGCCAGCACATGCCTTTTACTTTCTCTAGCCCGCATGTACAATGTACATAGTGGACAGAGAGGGTACCTATTGTATTCCACCCAAAAATTTGACGTCGAGGTTTCTACGGAAATATATGTTTTGGGGTCCCCATACCCGAAAAAATCTTTTTAGAAAAAGGTCCATGTGTGTGTGTGGACAGCATAGCTCAAAAACGAAAGGACCGTTAAATACTAATCTTGGTATATAGGTTTGGAACCTTCCAAGAATGCGACACGAAAATGTTCAACAAAATCTCCCTGCCACAATCTACCATTTACATGTAAACATTTTCGAAAATGTAGGTTTTCTTAAAAATGGCTGTAACGATTTTGATTGAAATCCCGTAGATTAATGATATTTATATCCCAAATAAAATGTATAACTTTTGTAATATCCTACAAAGACCTTTATGTTCTGGATGAATTTTGCCGAATTTTACTTAACTGCTAAATTGTAAGAGACAGACAAAAACTTCAGAAAATGTAGATCTCGTCAAAACACACAATTTATATCCTTACGTTTTTGTTGTGGAGGTAGCCGTTTCCGAGATATTCCTGTTTATTTGCTTCAGACAGGAAATTTCCGTTTTTCTTTTATTCTACTCCTGGCCAAGCAAAGAAGAGATTTGCAATGACAATCACATATCGTCAGCTTTTAAAACATTGACTAACACTTTAGCTTAGTGTATTAGCTTAGTTCCCTTCTACTTACCAGGAACTAAATAATGATTAGCATGTGTAGATAGAAGAATACTCTTTTGTAAGACGTTTGTTTGTAGAGCAGTTAGAGAAAGTCATGTGAGTGTAACACATCAGAATTTTTTTTCTCGTATCTCTACCATCTCTTTTAAAAACGTATTTTAACTTGCATAGTTGATATTTACACGCTGATTAACATCAGAAAACTGAGCTTGTTTTCGATTTTCATGGTAAAGCGTCACACTATTGTTACGTGGCTGTCGTTTAAACAATGGGAAAGGTCGTTTATTGCTGTGTCCTAGAGAAGAATGTTTTGTTTTTTGTTTTTTGTTTTTTTTTGTTTTTTGCACGGATAATATGCACACAAATAATAGGAAGTATACTGTATTTCATGCAAATCGAGATAAACGAGAACAAGAAGTGACTTTTTACTTATTCCCTTGTAAGTCTGTGGCAGTCGGTCCTAAGTGACCATACCTGCTGCATTGGAGATAATCTATAATAATAAATTAAAAAGAGGATGGAAAGGAACAATTAAACCTGGGGAAAACATTTTGTAATTAATTATGTTTTTACGCATACATGAGATGCACCACAGGCGATGACACTGGTGATACATGGAATTCGATGGCGGAGGAAACTGGAACACCCGGAGCAAACCCGCCCCTGCGCCGCTTTGTCCACTACAAATCTGTCATGCGGCCGCCTAGGTGAGAGATAGCAAGTACTAAGAACACATGTCGTATGAATGTGTGTCAGTGAGAAAATCGGGATGCTCCTAAGTGAACACCTCATGTAAATAAATATTATGTGGGTATATGACTATTTCATGTATGTTAAAAGCATGAATGGGCGTTTGAATTATACTGAAATATAAATTGAAGTAATGCATGTTACTAATTTTAAGTTCAATTGGTATTTATACGCCAGTAATATCTATGGAACAACAAAAGAATTGAAATCCATTGCCTGTGGATGAGATTTTGTTCTTTTATCTATGGTTACAAAACAAAAAAAACAAAAAAACGCCTGGATAGTGTGTCTGCCTCACATTCAAAAGTCCTGAGTTCGAATCTCGCTTAGGGTGAGTTACCCGGATAGGGTTTTTTCGGGGTTTTTGCTTATCCTGAGAAGACGAATGTCAAGTAACTTAAAGCTCCATGGACCCCGAAATCATTTGAGCATCATTTCATCAATTTCATTCATCGTCCAATATGACCAATCAGGTTAAAGGACGTTAAGCTACAAAAAAAAAAAAAAAAAAAAAAAAAGTCTGAATGTGATACACCACATGTCTTTCTAAAACTGTTCTACAAACTTCTTACAAAAGGTTATTCTTCTTTCTACACCATGCTAATCGAGATAAACATTAGCAGAATGTTCTGATTACTTAGAAGTAGAAGGGAGCTAAAGGAATGCCCTATGCTAAACAGAGATAGTCAAATGTTTTAAATGCTATCGTTATGCGATTGTCATTAAAATGGGCTTCTTTGCTTCACCAGGAATAG
This sequence comes from Hymenopus coronatus, assembly GCA_030762935.1. Classification (NCBI taxonomy): domain Eukaryota; kingdom Metazoa; phylum Arthropoda; class Insecta; order Mantodea; family Hymenopodidae; genus Hymenopus; species Hymenopus coronatus. The sequence goes on along the minus strand of CM060900.1, from coordinate 531,596,132 downwards.
AACAAAATAAAAACGGACGCTTCTTGTCTTAAAAAGCATAAGAATTTTAAAATGAAACCAATATCAAGGAATATCTCGAAAACGGTGAACTCTACTTTAAAAATGAATATGGCATAAATTACGTATTTTAACGAAATCTACAGTTTTTGTGCAGTAAATGTTTCTCTATTTCTTACGGTTTAACCGTTATTCAACTTTCCTGAAAAAAAAAAAAAAAACTCAACCAGATTAAGAGCTCTTCAGAGGTTAATCCCAGAAAATTCAAAATATACATTTTATTTGTGATGTAAATATAATTTAAATACGGTATTTTAATCAAAGTCGTCAGAGCCATTTTTGACAAAATGAACATTTTCGAAAAAGTTACAAGTAAAGGTTAGGGGGGATTGTTTTTGAAAATCTTCTTGTCGCATCCTTGGGAGATGCTGAACCTAAATACCAATTTGGTTTTAACGGTGTTTTCGTTCTTGAGCTGTCCAGAGAGAGATAGACAGACACATACACACGGACCTTTTTCTAAAAATTCTCTTTTTTGGATTAAGTAGACTTCAAAACCTATATTTCCGAAGATATCTCGATATCGAAGACTTGGGTGGGAAACAATACCTTCTCTATCCACTATGTACATTGTACATACGGGCTGGAGAAAGTAAAGGGCTATTACAGCATGCAAATCGAGATAAACAGGAACAGACGTGACAGAATTGACCTTTTACTTATTCTCTTGTAGTTACAACAGAAATAAGGGATCACATTAGGCTAAAACTATGCTCAAATATGTTAAAAGATATCTATTTGATGAAACTGCTAGAAGTATCAGCATTAATAAATAAAAAATAATGGCTATTTTCCTTTTGAGAGGAGTATCATGTTGAATAACATGTTTTCGTTCTGTACGACTAAGTCATCATATTGTCAGCACTTATGCTAAGTTAGGCAACAACTGAATATCGCAGACCGTTAAGCATAAACTCCATGAACTGTCTAAAAATAGTGTATAGCACACGTGTTAACATTGTTTTAAACTGTTCGGAGAATTGTGAGACTCGGCCTACGGCCTAGTTTTGCAAGCTTCCTACAGACAAAATAGAACACCATTTTTACCAATGGTATCATAAATAAAAATTTTTGCACTTGGCAAAACGTAACTACCAATTAAATAAAGTTATAGATGGGTAGGCGATACTTAATAGGCATTCCAAAATGTTCCACACGATACAGTTTTTTCACTAATTGGTTTCAAAATGATTAAACTGCCTCTCAAAAGCATAGTAAAGAAAATGGGTCCTATTACTTTTCCACAATAATTTCTAATTTTCATAAATTATTACATTTTGAAAAATTAAACGTTTTGGAGAGTTCAAAAAGTAATAACTTTCCCATATTAATTAGGGCTAATATAAACATATGATATGACAGACCTATTTGTTAATTCAATTACTTTAAAACTGGAAGTTTGTGTTTTCAATATTGTTAAAAGTACATCACGTGGCTTATGTTTACTGGACGAACGAATTTTAATAATAAAAATTAAATTTAAATAACCATGCAAGCTCGAATTTATTTTGTACAAAAACTGATACAAATTTCAATAAGACATCTTGCATACTGTGTCACAGATGCATCATCCTAAGGCAAACAAGCAATATCTCGGAAATGGTTAGCTCCACACAAAAGGTATCTGGCATAAACTGTTTCATTTAACGAAATATATACGTTTGATTACAAAGATTTTGTCTAACTCTTAAGGTTTTCAAATTACCTATATAACAGTCATCCAGAATAAAAGGATATAAGAACCTTTGAAATATGTTCTATGTAAAACGTAATTTGAGGTCAAGGAATATTTTTGACAAACTTCGTATCTCATTCTTGAAATATGCTGAACTTAACTATTAAGTTTGGTATTTATCGGAATTTTTAGTTATGTTGTTCACGCAAATGCACCTTTTTCAAATTGTGCTTTTCTTGGATTCAGGAATTCTAAAAACATATTTCCTGTGAAATCTGTCTATCGAATTTTCAGGTAGAATACAGTACCTTGTGTACCAACCATGTACGTACAATTAATTGCTAGAGAAGGTAAAAATTCAGGTCCAAGGGAGGATGAGTTCCTGCCATAAATTAAACTGGGATTATTTATGGATGCTCTTTCTCTGCTAGGCTTCTGGGCACCCCGTTTTAGAGTTCTTCGTTTCGTCCCAAGGTCGCAGATCACGCGAAGCAAACAATTAGTATTATTTAATTGGAGGCCATTTCTGGTGTTAGTAATAAATATGTCCGAAGAAATAACATTATATTGGTGTACATTAAAAGTATTATAAGTCAATGCCTAAAATGCATAAAATTTATATACAGCAAATAATTTTATTTGAAGAAATAAAGGCTTACGTCATCAGGAGTTTTTCGCATTGTTTTATTACTATAATGATTACACAGGATGATTCAAAAATACGTTTGAGAATATATTCCTGACATAGAAACAAGAAAATATGTTGATATAAACATATGCTCTAAAACTCTTCGTTTTCGCAATATCAATTTATTAATGAAGGTCACCTTCAATGGCTTTCGGGTCCAACCTAATAACTTTATTTATTTATGCACGCATTCATATAAGGTCATTTTACTCTGCGGAGTTGGCCTTCTTTTGCCATGTCTGCTTGTTAACATGTATCATTTATCATCTATATATAACACATTTCCCCAGCACGCCTTGCAAGTGCTGTCTACAGGGACTTCATTCAAAACACTCTCCCAGACTTATTAGAAAATGTGCCTCTGCAAATAAAATGTTGAAACTCTAGCATATTTTAGTCTCATTGTTCGAGATGCACTGGCTGATGTTTAGCATAGCAAATAAATATGTAAAGGATGACCATTTTCATGACCTGCACGTTCCCCCAATCTCAATCCTTTGAATTTTTATCTTTTGGGGGCACCTTAAACTATTGGTTTATGCAGCAGACATCCTAGATGAAGAAACTCTTAATCTACGTGGCATGTAAGCCTGCAAAATCATACGACACCAACTGGGAGTATTTGACATTCCATGCTTCGGCGAGTGCATGCGTGTCTGGACGCAAGAGGAGGGCATTTAGAACATTTTCTGTAAGTGGTATTTGTGTGGAAGACTTCTTAACAAGCTGACAAAGTCAAAATAGAATAAAGTGGCACTTAAAATGTTTTGATTAATAGGTATTTGAACCTCAATAAATCGAAAACGAAGGGTTTTGGAGCGTGTGTTTATATGAACACTTTTTCTGGTTTTGATGTAGGGAACCTGTCCCAATCTTTGTAAACGTATTTTGGAATTACTCTGTATTATAGTTTTTTGGAAGACCAAAATCTTCTTAACATGCGGGCTAGTACCGCAAACATGAATGCATTACACAATGTGACCTTGAAATAATGACACATACGCATGTGCAGTCAATCAAATGGAATTTAAAATTTAAGTGTTCAAAAAACTTAAATGATTGGATACAGCTTGCAATACATTTTATGAACATAATGTTTACACGAGGATTTAGATTCTCATTCAAAGCACAAAGCTATTTCACTTTACATTTCATTTGGTACATTTTCAGTCCACAAGGTATGACCTGTGTTGTATGCTAATTCATCAGAGGAGCACTGACCAGAAATCTGTGTATAGCCAAATTAAAAGCTCAGCAGCCATGCTGAATATGGTGAAATAAAGGACAGGAGTATTCCATTTGATAATTAGATAGAAAGAGGTGCACTTTATTGTCTGTATTATGCTCCAGAAATCTCTTGCAGTAATTTAATGAGCACATCAATACCAGTCTAATTTGATTTAAACGTTGATGTCTGTAAGCTATTCTAGGAAATTAACAAATTAAATGTTTACTTTATTTGGTGCATTTCAATTTTCAAAGGGAAAGGTCATGGGTTTTAATATGGTCAAATGTTGTCTACCTAATTTTACAGTACTTTAGTCCTGTATAGCAATCAAATCTGCTCTTTGAACGTCGTTACCATCATTGATGATGCCTAGTCCATTTAAAAGCAAAATATAAAAGCTCCAGCTAATAGTTGAGGATCCAGAAATGGTTTTAATTTTGGTTGTCACCTTTCAGTCAGTGTACAGTAGGGATGACCAGCCGCAGTCGGGAGAGGAAAAGGTGAGTGAACCTACATACTTTTTGTCAACATGTAAGCATACTTTACGCTGCAAAAAAGGGTTATTTTGCCGATTATCAAGGTAGCTTGAATCCACTCTGATATTCCTTAAATATACAGGGTCTTCAGATTCATTCGGTCTTTGCCACTAGTCGTTTGTCAGCGTATGACATCAACACTAGGCAGCGAGATTTATCACGCATTGCCTCCTTCAGAGAACTAGCGAACGATGAGTAGAGGGAGTGAATGTGAACATTTTCGAGGTCAAGTTGGTGAAACGGGACTTATGTCATACCTTTCCAATATCTACCTTTGGAATATTCGCTTGCAATTCGTAAACTCGCAATCGCAGCATTAGGTAACTAAAATACGGACAATAAATGCTTGTTCATACTTTTTACAGCAGTAAACGAAAAATGACCTACACAGAATACATTAAGAAAACACACAAAAACTAAAAACGCATAATATATCCTGGTGAAAAAACAGTTCTATAACGCCCAAGACATCAATTTACATTAAGTATGCTACAAAACTTGGCCGTCAGGCGAATGGTCTGTCTGCCGGTCACGTACTGTACACTTAGCTGGCAATCGCACGGCCCGTCACACGTGTGTGGACGTCAAATAAAATCTCAAATCACATTATTAATTATCAGAATAAGCACAGAACATACCTTATCACAGGAGATGTTTGAAATCCCATCCATCTGCATCAATATATCTACATCTCCTGAGGAAATTTTCATTCACAGGCTTAACTTCCAAGATAGTATTAATTTCTGTCCTGATATTTTGTTTTAATTCTTCTAATGTGTGAGGACTAGTTTTGTATACCTTGTTTTTCAGGTTGCCTCATAAACAAATTTCGCATGCTGTAAGATCAAGGGACGAGCGAGCCATAAACCCTTTCCAATGATTCTGTCCTAAAAATGTCCGCAATAAGCTGTAATCTGTAATAATTCATCCGTGGTATGCGCGGTGGCAGAATCCTGTTGGAAATATCCAGACTGACATTCAATGTGCGTCAGCTGTTCGAAACATGGTGGCAGTATATTATTTCTATAACTTCTGCATTTATGGTATATCATAAAAATAGATCCTACTACTCTTTATCCATTCATTGCGCACCATACCCCGATTTCTTTGCTCATGTGAGGGAGTTTCATGAACGAAATTGGGTTTGTCTGTAGCATAATATCGATTGTGTTGTGATCATGTAAATGAAACTATACTTCGTCACTGAACAGTATTAATCGTGGATCGATTGTTCCATCATTAATATTCCTCAAAATCCAGTTACAGAAATTTACCCGATTGGCGATCATGTGGGAACAACAGCAACTTTGTATGATATGCGTTTCAAAAATGGTGTTTCTTTCCATGCTGAAGCTTTCGAAATGTCAGGTTCTTGTGCAAGGGGCCTAAGACATTTTCGAGGTTTCCGTTTTAGCCTTTTTCTGATTTCGTCTAATTTCTGCTCCGTAAACACACGCCTGTTTGCCTTTCTTTTCCTATCACAAATTGATCCCGCCTCCCTGAATTTATTTACAAGGAAACGAACGAAAATGCACGCCAGGAAATTTAGTTTCAAATTGCCTTACAACTTCCGTACAAGATGATTTAAGCACATACGTGTTGTACATAAACACTCTTTGTCGTACTGTGTACTGCATTTTGAAGGCACTTTAAGCAAAACTAAGCACTGCTAGTGTTAGATATGTTCTAGGCTTTCACGGCCGGTGTTATTATTGGTAAAATATAACATGTTCGGGCTTGTAGGCCATGTTTCGTCCTCAGCTGTGGAGGACATCTTCAGAAATGAGGCAGGGCACGAACGGCTAACGACTGCATATTCATGAAGCAGTGGAAGGCAATATATACTGTTGAGGTAGTGGGAGGGCAGTAATTGGACAGCTGTGTTCCGATTGGTTGTTGTGCTGGCCGGTGCGAAGACACTGTAAGGCAGGAATCCAGGTATGGATTCTGTCACTGACAGAATAGGCAAATTACTAAATAAACAGAAAATTAAAACAACATTTCTTCCAACACGGAAATTTAAACAAATTCACAAATCAGCTAAAGAAACACTGGACCCACTCTCTACCACAGGTGTTTACAAATGTACAGGCGGCCAATCTTACATCGGTACAATGAAACGTAGCATAAAAACCCGCATCGCCGAACACAAAAAATGGTGTCGCCTCGGCCATACAGACAAATCTGCCGTTGCAGACCATGCCCTGGTCTTACCAAACATTACTACCCCATAATGGTCAGAGAATCCATAGAAATATACAAGTATCCCAATAATTTTAATAGAGAAGACGGATTTAGGCTACCAGACCTGGATTCGTGCCTTACAGCGCCTTCGCACCGACCAGCACAAGAACCAATCAGAACACAGCAGTCCAATTACTCCCTTCGCACTACCTCAACAGTATATATTGCCGTCCACTCCTCCATGAATCTGCAGTCGCTAGCCGTCCCTGCCCAGCCTCATTTCTGAAGATGTCCTCCACAGCTGAGGACGAAACGTCAAGTTTTAATTATTTTAATAATTGTAATATTCGACCACGCCTACACGCCCGGACATGTTATATTTTACTATTGCTAATGTTATTCACGTGTGAACTGGACTAGAACAAAAGTAGGACTGACACACGTGTGACGTCAGAACGGATGTAGGATGCGCGGGGAGGAAAATACAGTGAAGGTCACACGGGCCGTTCCTTTAAATACAGTACGCTTTGTAACAAACGTACTATATTTAAGAGACAAGGGGACTAAACTAATAATGACCTTATGCATTTAAACCCACTGGCGCTATAGGCCGAATAAATCTGAAGACCTAGTACTTACTACATACAACGTGCATATCGAACCGTTCGTACATCCTAGCCACCTTACCAAACTGCATGCTGTTTCAGAAGATGTCATTCAAAACTGGGAACATCTTAGTACATGCTCTGCTCTTCAGCAATTTTGGGACAAATCAAATGGGCAACTGTTTTTGGAAGCCAGGAGGCTAATGATAATTTAGCAGCCTGAGCATTATATTCAATTAATACTTCTTACCTTTATAACGTTTATCCATATTTGCCACGATGTATAATACCTCAAAAGACTTACCAAATGAACGTCGCTTATCCTTTAAATATTTGCTTTCAATGTAACTCATTTTGGGAAAAGTTTGTTCACAAATGTATGTGGATCCGAAGAGTGCCAATGATTACGTTTTTAACAAACACATGTAAGCGTGGAAATTCATCAAAGGGTGCGATTTAAACGATTTCCACCCTTCTTTATTAGAACATTTAATTGTACTAACACACTGCAATTAAAGTAGCCCCATATGTCATTTAATACTGTAGTGAAACCAACTTCAAAAATTTTAGACAAATTAAGTATTTTCTTTTGTTGTTTTCCTGGACTCAAAATATTTAACTTGCCACGATGGGTGAAATAAATATCTTTGAATATGTCAAAACATGAACTCACAAGGCCGCCGCCATTACGACTGAACTTTGCGAATGGCATTATAAAACTGAGCCAGATGACTCAGCCGGTTTCGTCTGTAACTGGAATTCGGGAGGTCCGGGTTCGCTTCCCGTCTACGGCGCACTCTGCCCCTGGGTATTCCCGTGAATTAGGCGAATGCTGGGGTGCTGTATATCTCCGCGGTTCCCTTCTTTTCATTCCTTCATTTCATTTCCCTTCCTCATCTTTCAGGTCGGCGCAGGTGTGGCTTGAGGCTTTACAGGCAGATGGCACGGTCGCTTGCTCCGAGTGAAAATCTTTTCCTCCAGGTTGCACCGGCTGAGGCTATGTGCCGTTGTAGAGGCATGTTTCCGACGATCTCCCGGTGCCTGTGTAGTCTCCGTGGCGCGCCAGGCTGCCATCTAGTAACACCGTTAAGGACTTCCATGCGTCTCTGCGCTTGGCTCCTTTGTGCTGGCCTGTGGTTTCCCCTCCTCTCGTCCCTGCCCCGGAGGGTGGTTAGCCGCAATAGCTAGCATACTCATACCTCATGACATCGAACGGCTAGAAGGCCACAGAATGTCCGCTGGACCTCTCCCTCACGTCAAGGAGGTAGATCTGTTCAGCGTTTAGAGTTCACTAATTGGCTCAGATCTGCCTCAGCTTATAACACGATACACGCTCGGAAATGTAATATGAGCAAATGCAATATGCTTTTCTTTATTTTATATAAAAGTGATAGATTACATACTGGCAATGGGCGATTGCTAACATATCCGCATTAAGAAAGAAAAATCTGATGTGTACCATTCAAATGACTTTCTCTACATCTCTGCAACAAATTATCGTTAAAAAGTTTATTCTTCTATTTACTTCATACTAATCAAGATAACATTAGCAGCAATTGTCTTATTACTTGCTTCCTTGTAATTAGAAGTGAAATAAGTATATCCATCTTTTAAAAGCTGGTTGCGATCTAATTGAATTTCTTTTGTTTGTATGGCCAGGACCTGACAAATTCCCGTATGAGAAAAGTAGGTACACGTATTTTAAAACTGCAACTAATAACAAAGAATATCTCAAAAACTGTTCATTCCACTAAAAAGAATGTATATAATATACATTGTGTGTTTGAACGAGCTCCATATTTTTTGTTTAGCAAGTTTTAGTCTATTTCTTACGGTTTGCCAGTGTTGAAAATTTCATCCAGCATAAAGAGGCCTCAGAGGCTATTCTCAGTAAACTCAAAATATACATTTTATTTGTGTTGTAAATATGATTGATATACAGTACTTTAATAAAAATCTTTAGAGCCATTTTGAGAAAATCAAAATTTAAAAAAAATGTTATTTGTAAACAGTAGTTGGATGTAGGGGGATGTTCTTGAAAATCTTCATGTTGCATCCTTGGAACATACTGAAGTTAAATAACAAGTTTGGTATTTACCCGAATTTTCTTTTTGAGACAGACACACACGGACCTTTTTTTAAAAACGTTTTTTTTCGGACTTAGGAAACCTCAAAACATATTTCCGGTGGAATCTCAGTATCGAATTTTTGGGTGGAATACAATATCTTCTCAATGTACATTGTAAATATGGGCTAGAGAAAGTAATAAAGCAAAGCAAAACTAATCCGTTGCATACTTGCCGCAAATGCTGAACACACTACATAAATCAACTTGGATTGGCTTTGAAATTGTTTTTACCAGTTCTGCAACTTATTTGTATACAGATCTTGAACATATATTTTAAGTAGAATTTGCTAAGAAAACAGAAATGGGTTAGTACCATGGTAAGACGGATGTCTCAAATTTAATATACAGGTTGTTGGAACCGACGCTGAAGGAATATAAAAGCTTAGAGCTTATATTGAAAATAGTCCAAAGGTTCACGTCGCAGCTTCCAAACTTGGAAACTTTTTACTTTCGCTACTATGTATGTGGATAGACAGAGAATGTATTGTATTCCACCCAAATATTCGATACTGAGATTTCAGCTGAAATAATATTTAGTATATGTACAAGTTTGAAAAAAAAAAAAAAATTATAAAATGGTCCGTAGGTGTGTGTGTGGGGGGGGGGGGCTTTGAAAAGACTAACTAAAAATGAAAAGTTGGTTCAATGCCAAACTTAGTATTAAGTATACTCCAAGCATGCGAAACGAAGATTTTCAGGAAAATCCCTCAATCCCGAACTACCCTTTGTATGACATTTTTTTTAAAGAGTTTTAACTTACCAAAAAATGTCAATAATGATTTTCATTAAATTGCTGCATATTAAGTATGTTTACATAGAAAATAAAAAAATATGTCTTGAATTTCTTGGTAATAGCCCCTGAAGCCCTCTTCATTCAGATGGCTTTTGCATAACTGGGAAACCGTAAGAGAGAGAAAAAACGTATTAAACAAAAAGAAACATTAGAATTCGTTAAACACACATTTTATGTCATATGCAATTGTTCTTGTAGAGCTAGCGATTTAGAAGTATTCCCTGTTATTGGTTTCAATTTTAAAATGGTTAATCTTCTCTCAAATGGGAATACCTCATCCACTCCACATCTCTTTTCAGCTATTCTGGCCTTGGAAAGAAGGGATTTCGTGAAAATCACATAGAGTCATCTCTTTTAAAAGATTTGTTAGTCGCTTTGGCCAAGTACATTTCCTTATTGCTCTTCTGCTTATAAGGAACTAAGTAATAAGACCATTTTGGTAAGAATAGTTTGTTTACAGAACACATAGAGAGAGCCATGTGAATGAATCACCTCATATTCAAATGCAACATCGCAAATTGCATTAATTCGGCAATACAATGTGATGCTCACATTCTCACACCTCTGAAAACAAACGGGTTTCTTCTGTTTCGTTATCTGCAAATCTGTCCTAGTTTTGAGGTAAATGGGCAAAGTGCAGTTACCTACTGAAAAGTCCAACACTGTATTGTCGTTATTTTGTTGTGGAAAGCGAGCCTTGGACATTTTTTCGACGCTGAAACCTCTTGAACGATTTGTGTTTCGGACATTAGCACAGTTTAAAGAAATGAGAGTAATTGTTGATCGTCCTATGTGTGACGCACAAAAGAAGTTGTGAACGCTGTTCGTGCAAGAACACGATTGACGCACTCCTGTGCATAAATAAACAATTTTGTCTCGTGAAATGAACAGCTGAATGTCACGTATTTTGAAGGATAATTTACATGTTAATGCATATAAAAGATAAAAGATACATAAGACATTTTCTAACTGAACAATTAAAGGACATAGGCTGAGCTCGAGCACAGGCTTTGTTGACGACATGTGCGGAGAGCAAAAGCTACGCAGCAGTGGTTGGTAACTGTTTCACGGGTCATCGATGCTGTTGATTGGTCTAGCGGAAGTCAGGATCTCAATCCTTTGGATTATTCTCTGAGGCAAAAGCTCCAGATAATAGCATATCAAAAGAGGCACCGCAATGTTGAGATGTTAAAAAAATAAATCACACAGCTGTCAAGAAACCTCCACTGGACACAATTCGTGCAGCTGTTGGTGAGTGGCTTCAACGTCTTTACCACTCGCACATGGCGTTTATTAACAATTAGAGCAGGTTCATTTTGAAGCATTTTTATGTTCTTTCAGAATATATATTTATATTAATGGACTTGCATAGCGTTGTTTAGTAGTATATGCATTGAAAGTACTGACAACACTTATGATAGTAATCTGTATTCTCCGAAATATTTTGCTGAAACAGAACTTCTTTCTTTTATTTATTATGTTTGCCCTCCTCGTATCTAGGACTTGCAGCCCCCAGGAAGTGAGCGCCTGGGCCAGAAGCTTGTTGAGAAGCAGAGGCTCTGGATCAGAGGCAAGCCAGCGGGGGGGGGGTGATTAGCATGATGCCTGGTATGAACGTGAGGAAGTGGATGGTATTGAGGAGCTATGGTAAAATGGATGGCAGGGAATTTGACTATGGAGCAATTAATGGACTGAATGGCGGAGGAAACCGGAGAAAACCTACCCAGGCGCCGCTTCGTCTGCCACAAATCCCACATGCTGTCCACTGTGACCGAAGCCGGTATGCCTAGGTGAGATGTGAACGGTGTAAACACCCGGCCACAGCGCCACCCTCCACAAAGTACTTTAGTAGTCTTTACATTTCCTTTCCACATTGCAGTACCACGGCGCCACATTTAGGACGCAGATAAACATAAGGTGATACATTACTAAGTCAAGAAACAGTCATGTTAGCTTGGTTGGTAAGATCACCGAACATGGGTGGCCCAATGCCAGAAAATATTTAATTTTTCATGTTTTAGTTTAGTTTTCCATTCTAAAAGTCCTGTAATTTCGTACGGATTCTTTAGCAAGGTTTAAAAAACAATTTTAGTGAAATTTAGAACATCTCTGCTATAAAATTGGGCTTTTTAATCAGCGTAACTTTGCTTGATGCAGAGAATCCTATAATGTTTGGGTGATGAAACGATAAGTGTATACGCATCCAAAGCTCAGCTTATGGTGCTATCAGGGTTTCCAGCAAACAGCGATTGTTATACGTACATTATTTTGATTGATGCGGTCGGCTTGAATCAGGTGACGCCAATTTAATATACCTATTACTAATTCGATATTTAAATTAACATTTTCGTCGCTTTTTATTAATTTTAGCTCTCTTGGCGAGTCATCTGAAGACATCCTTGTGGGTATGCACTTAAGTACACTTCTCGACGCCTGAGGTTCCAACCAAAATGTTCTCACTGACTGGTCAACTTCAACTGCTCACCAAATGTGTACAATGTGTCTAGCTGGAGGCTACTCAACACGAAATGGACCTTGGTTTCTGCAGTAGCGCTCTTGGCAATAGAATCAAGTAGCGTATTACACCTATTTACTCAAGGAACATTTCTTCCTGAGCAATAATAGAGCTAAGAATAAGTTCTTGGAGAGAACGTGCATGTCAACTTATTGGCAACCCTTTATTATTCTGGTTTACAGAACTATTCAAGGAGAGATTAAAATGTCATTTTCACAAACAAAAATCTGGTATGTTTCATTCACATGACTTTCACTACTTGTTCTGCAAACAAGCTATTCTTACAAAACATAATTTTACCTATATCATGTTAAACGAGATATATATTAGAACAAATAGTCTTACTGCTTAGTTTCATATAAGTGAAAGGCAAATAAGGGAAAACACTAAGCTAAATTAAAAGTCAAATCCTTCAAAGCTGGTCGCTATGTGATACAATTAAAATTCGGTCATCTTTGAATGGCCAGGAGTAAAACAAGAGTGGTATGACAAGAATGGCGAATGCGGATTCACATTTGTCAGATATATATATAGCTATATTTTTTTAATACTTAAGTACAGTGAAAATAAATTTAAGTTCCTGTTTTAAGTTCTAATTATTAGTTGTGGAGAAATAAATTTTTGTTTTTATGAAGTCTTTGGTATTAAAATTGTCCTTTTTGAAGTATAAATTACTTTCTGAGCAAATTAGTAAAAACCATGCTAAAATCCACACCATCTTTAAACAGTACATTTAAGATTATATACGTAAATCTGCATAAAATCTCAGCAAAACCCAACAGCAAGGAATAAACTTCACGCGCAAAAATATAAACGGAGGAAAATTCACATACAGCTAGAACATGTACGGTGAAAAGATAGTGCCAAATGATGTCGCTAGGTTTTTAAGATTGGTGGATTAAGAACATTGAAATATTTTTCGCCACAATGATGCATAGAGGTCTTATGGAAAGATAGAACCTAGACTAGAAAATTCAATGCCTTACCCAGGATTTGAGCCACGGGTATCCTGGTCTCCCTCCAGTTGCGCTAAACACTTAGCTTCCATATAAGATTGCCGACACGCTTGCGTTTTATCCGGTCAACAACATTACGATTATGTATTTCACAATAGTTGGTTGAAAACTAAGAATTTAGAGGTTTTAACAAAAAAATGTTATAGGTGAGTATAACAGTTAAACAAATTACGCTATTAGAACAAATTGTAACAAAGGTTATAATTCAATTTAGGAGAAAAGGTACACAAAAAAGGGAATTCTAAATCACAATACATTTTACGTTCTGTCTAAACATACAATGATTTCGAGAAATGGCTTTGGACTGTTTTATAGTGTTCTGTGTGATTGATGATTCAACACTTCTATTAATTTTATGCTTCGCCCTCCATTTCACCAACGTATTTGTGATTGTTCCCAGAGATCCAAAAACTAGGCCTACTACAGTTATTTTTCTGCGATTGTATTGTTCCTTAAAATATGGTAGGGTAGGCTCATATATTGTGTGTTTTTCCATATGAACTTGTTGAGGTTGCTCTTTACTCGGTTAATAATCGTAAGAATGTTTACTTTCCATCATTATAGAGAGGAAAGGTATCATACTTATCTGAGAGACTTCAAGATTGGGACAAAACTGTACATGACTTGCTGTCCCCAGTAATGTTGTTACCTGAGAGATTAGACGTTGGCTGTCTCTAGATGAAAGTAGAGTTTCAATTTTGCAAATGTCTTGAATATGTTAACAGATATTCTAAGTAAAATACAAAATGAGGTGAGGTGAAAAGTCACCAACAGCTTCAAAAACTTGTGCATACAAACACAACATCTGTTCAATAATTTGTATACAGACCGTTTGGAATCAACTCCGAACGAGTATAACACTAATGGTTTAGCTGGAACTAGTTTGAAGTTTGATGACACAGCTTTTTAAGTCTTTTAGGAATGATTTTAAGTAACATTGAAAATTACACCGTTTTGATACTAGGCAGCGCACGAAGCGCTAGTGTGTTATGCCCACATAAACCTCAGAGGGTGTTCTTGACAAGTACGTGTCATGAAAACAAAGGAGTTTCTCCTTCTTCATCAGCAAACTTATTCTAGCTTTCAGGTAAAGTGCCAAAAGACAATTTTTTACTTGGTATTCCAATATAGGGTCCTTAGATTATAAGTTAACTCCTCTCGCGGCCTCTCTCCACAGCGCCAGAGATCCGAGAGTCGCCGAGAAAGTGGTGCCAGCAAAGGTGCACTGGAGTCCTACCTTAAATAAATGCTGAAAATATCGACTACCTGCTCCCAAACAAGTTAAATATGTTCTTGCTCATTCATCTAACCTGAGTAACAGAAATCCACGTGTAATCTACAGAAACTTAGTGACAACATCATTTAAGAAATCACAAGGATTCCTGTTGCTAAGCTCAGATAAGTGAGCGGGAATATTTTAGCAAATTGTGCTGCCGTATGTGAACAGAAGGTCAAGGTACGTATTTTAGTGCGCTTTTGCCGGCACTACTTTCTCGGTGATTCTCGGATCTCTTATATTAAAATGTCTTATATTAAGATATATACATGGCAAATCAGATACAATTCCTAAATTTCTTGGAAATATCCTCTGAAGTCCTCTTCATTCTGAGCGAGATTTACATAACTGATAAGTCGTAAAGGATAGAAATAAAACATACTACACAGAAAATGTATACCTCGTTAAACCATACAATTTATGTCATAATACACTTTTTGTAGTGCTAACTACTTCCAAGATATTACCTCTTATTGGTATCGATTTTAAAATGCCTTCATCAAACGGACATGGAAAGAGTAGCGAATTTTAATGATAATCGCTTAGCGACAGCTTTTAAAAGATTTGGCTGTCGCTTTAGCTTAGCGTATTCGCTTTTTTTCCATTCTACTTAAAAGGAACTAGGTAATAAGACAATTTTTGGTGTTGTACACCTTGATTAGCATGACGTACATTAAATGTAATTTCAATGAAAATCGTAGAGTGACAGGTTTAGCCTGTTTAGCCTACTTTGTTTGATTATTTACCTTCCACTTATAAGGAACTAAGTAAATAATACTCTTAAGTTAGAATAGATTGTTTGCAGAAAGATAGAGAAAGTATTGTGCATAGAGCACGTCAGATCTTTTTTCTTTAAATACAAATGTTTATATGCATATACGGTTTGCGTTTTTACTTTCTCTAGCCCCGTATATACAATGTACGTACTGGATAGATAAGGTACTGTATTCCACCCAAAAATTATATGTCGAGATTTCACCGGAAATATATGTTTTGGGGGCCACTGAGTTCGAAAGAAGCAGTTTTAAAAAATGGTTCGTGTCTATCTGTGGAGCATAGCCCAAAAACGAAAAGACCGTTAAATACGAAACTTAATATTTAGGTTTAGCATCTTCCATGGATGCGACGCAAAGATTTCAACAAAATTCCCCCACCACAAATTACCCTACGATTTTGATTAAAATGCCATATATTAAAGATATTTATATCACAAGTAAAATGCATTTCTTAAATTTTCTGGGAACAGCCTCTGCAAACCTATTTATTCTGTATGAATTTTGTCGAATTTTGCTCAACTCCTAAGCCGTAAGAGAAAAACAAAAATTTACTGCACAAAAAATGTAGATCTCGCCAAAACACAAAATTTGTCTTTTACATTTTTGTTGTGGAGGTAACCGTTTCCGAGGTATTTCTTGTTATTGGTTTCAACTTTAAAGTACTTGTACTTTTCTCAGAAGTGTCCGTTTCTCTTTTGTTCTACTCCTGGCCAAGCTAACAAGCGATTTTCAATGACAGTCGCATAATGACAGTTTTTAAAGCATTTGACTATCGCATTAGTCTACTGCAATTCCTCGGTTCCCTTCTACTTACAAGGAACTAAGTAATAAGAATATTCTGCTAATATTTATCTCGATTAGCATGGAGTAGAAAGAAGAATACTCTTTTGTAATAAGTTTGTAGAACAGCTAGAAAAAGTCATGAGTGTGTAACACATCAAATTTTCTAATGCTAAAACATCTTTGGTATATATACTGCTTATTAAATGCTAACATTTTAAAAACAAACAGTTTCAAAGGAAGCACTAAAGAAATATAACAGAACTATAAAAGTCCTAAACATACATATAATTATAAGGAAAAATGACGTATTCTCTACTGCTAACTGCAAAAACAGGGAAGCATTGTTACATCAGAAAGAAGCATGTGGGTTGTTAGCTGGAATTAAACACGCCAGTTACTGTTTCAAGCACAAGTTGGAAAAGTGGGTCACCAAACAGTACATACCGACACGGTCTAAATTGCATCAAACTTGCCTTTTTTGCCAACGTCAGTTGGAGGAATTTCATTTAATATTTTAAAAATAATCTCGGGGATATTTCCTTATTAAATTCCTTCATAATTAGGGTGGGGTGCATCACAAAGAGAGGTGCAAGTCTCTCCTCTAGCTTCCATAAATTTCCATACCTCAGGTTTCGGATATTTTTCTCGCTCATTGAACGAGTCAAAATAACGACGGTCTATGCTTCCATGTTTCGCACATCTTCCACTGCATTATATTTCTTCTAGGACCAAGTATAATGTAGCAGTTCATGAACTCATTTCAGATCGCAAACTTGATTTCTACGGAATCTACGTGTAAAGAAGTGCGCCAAGCGTAAAATGCAAACAAAAAGTACTTTTGTTCCAACTTTAAGCTCGTCAAAATAATTCAAGATAATCGTGTGTACATCATTGATCAACAGGCAGCAATTAAAATTAGTCGCGCACGGTGTAATGCTATGTTCAACGTCAATAAAGGCCGCGCGTTAGACCACTCGCCTCTCATCTAGACGGCCGGGGTTCGATCCCAAGCGACCGAGATTTGTAGTGGACAAAGTGGCGCTGGGGTGGGTTTTATTCTAGTACTCCGGTTTCCTCCGCCATCTGCATTCCACTGGTGCTCCATCATCATTCAGATAGTGTCACCGCCTGCGGTGCCATAAGTAGTTAAAGCGGGCGTTAAACACTACCAAAAAAATTCAATAAGTGACACGTATTCTTTCGCAGCTCTAAAGATATAATTCTCAAAATCTGTCATTTTCTCAAAATACATCAGAGACCAACAATAATATTGGTTTGTCACGGCCTGCTATAACCGCGCCCAGCAACCACAAAGAGAAACTATACCCACTGAACGCACCCAATCCTAACACTGCGAAATAAACAACGAATGGTGAATGGCTCAAACCTACACTCAAAGTTATTTCATTTTTCGCTTTTCTTTTAAGATCAGAAAATTCTTGTAGAAAAAACGTTGTATGATAGTCATTTCACAATATTCCCGCTCCAACGTCACCCTGTTACATCAAAAATAACTATTATAACTCTGCTGTGAATTGTTGGTTGAATTAAAGAAAAAATAAAACATAACTTTACATATTACCTCTAGGTATCATGTACAACGCCCTAGAACTTTCCTCAAAATAAAAGTTTGACTTCTTGAATAGCCGTATTTTTATTATCTTGTTTTATTTGGTCGTTGGTAACACGTTAACTCACACAAAAAAATCTGTCTAAATCTCATCTTTGACCCCCTTTAATAGCCATACCCCACAAAGTTGTTCATTTCTTATATTTTGATAATAGAATCAAAAACCGAGTGATGAGACTGTTCGTCTCCCACCAAGGCGGGCGACCATATGTGGGGTATATGGCGGACGAAGAAGCGTCTGCGTGGGTTTTCTCCTGGTCCTCCGGTTTCTCCCGTCATTCATTCTATCAATCACTCCAAATTCATATTTCCTGCCATCCATTTATCCCCCAATTCATCTTCATACCAGACATCGAGCTGGTCACCCATCCTTGCTTCTATCTGGTCCAGAGCATCTGCTCCTCAACAGACGTCTGACCCCAGGCGCTGGCTTGTAAGTCCTATGTACAGGTAAAGAGAATACCGTAAGAAGTTACCGAGCCATATGGCTCAGGCGATTCGTCTGGGTCTGGCATTCGAGAGATCGTGTGACGAATTCTGACTCATGGCCTTTCCCGGGCATTAGACAAATGCTGGGGAGGTTTCTTCATTCCCCCGAACTTTCTGTCCCTTCATTCTATCTTACTTCATCCAACCGATGTCTTTCAGAGTATTAACTGTCGGCGAACATTGCGGCAGTGTCGCCCTTCCGTGGCGGTGAATACGTTCTGGAAATAAAGCTCTCGGTGAAGGGTTGGCGTTGGAAGTCGTCTGTAGAACCCAGGAGTTTGGTCAGATATGGGATGCAGGCTCCTAGCGCTCCCCGAGTCGAGATGAAGAACTGCTTGGAATATGTTAGGGACCTGCCAAGGTGGCTCTTCCCCCACCGTCCGGTTTCGGCCGCCCGTTGATATTACTCTCGTCTCGGGCTATCTTCCTGGAATCTGACATTGTACACACACATACCACAAGAGGTTACACATTTATTTGTGTGGGCTTTATGGACATTTTTATTCCTGTGTTTGCTATGAGTACTATCATTGACACAATAAATGTTACTTAGCTGCAGCAAAGCATTTCTATTCTATCCTATAAACGTCATGCATACATTTCACATGAAATAGGAAACAACAAACAATGGGTTTTTAGTTCAACGTGAAATAAAGTACTTTATTTCATTGTAAATTATTATAACTCCTTTAGCACCTCCCCAGCCTTTAAATAATGAAAATTCCTTTGACTTGCCGGGTAACAAAGGAAAAAAGTACAGTTTTTTTAGCATAATCTAAAACTTCTTCGGAAATATACATTTTCATTCATTCATTGATTTATTTGGTGCAGTTTAAACAACCAAAATTGAAACTGTTTATTCCGGAGGGATTATGCAGCCACGAACAAACAAAGCACTACCTACGTTATGACTAAAATTCAATTCTTCATAATGATGACTCTAATAGCATTAATACTTATAACAATATTTCAGTTAATATTAGAATAGGATAAAACGTTGTATATTACACAAGGCCTATAAGAATATTACTTGCTCATCCACTCACAAATAATAGTCTATTTACAACCCCCCACTACTGACATGCATTTCATTTTCAAGAATTTTCACAATGTTCATTGTTATACTTTATGTGAAATGAGATATAAAAAGCTTTATTACACGAGTCCAACGAAAAACCACAAACATTGTTGTATTTTACCCCAAAATAAACACAGTTTTTGAATTATTACTTTTTTGTTACAAGGTATTTCTATTATACGCAAGAAACACAAATTAACGTTTTATATGGTTTGTTTTTATGAAGCCCATTCTTTGTAAGAGTCATAGCAAACAATCATATGAGGAGACATTTACTTACTGCAATAGACACAAAAAACTTTCTTCTAATATTTTTATTTCCAGAAAGTTCACACATCTTGCAGGCCTTTTGTTTTCTTCTTTCCTTGCTTGAAGTAATGTATTTCGCTTTGTTACTTTAGCTGAAGATCCTGGATTCTCACCTTCCTCTTCTGTCATCTTGGACACCTTCCTCTGGATGGACTGTGGCACGCTTTATGGATGGTCGGCGTAATTAGTTCAACAGCAACTCTCTCCTCACAGTGGTATTATTTGGATTATTCCTTGAATATATAAATTGGGCATTTATTCCACTTATCTCTTACATACGAAAAAATCTGACGTGTTGCACTCATATAACCTTCTCTAGCTGCTCTATAAACAAACTTCTTACAAAAGATTATTCTTCTTTCTACACAATGCTAATCGAGATAAATATTAGCGGAATGTTCTTATTACTTAGTTCCTTATAAGTGAAAGGCAGCTAAAGAAATCCGTTATGCTAAAGCGACAGTCAAATGTTTTAAAATGTATCGTTATGCGATTATCATTGCAAATCGCTTCTGTGCTTGGCCAGGAGTAGAACAAAAGAAAATCGGACACTTCCTGTCTGAGAAAAATATAAGTACTTTACAATTGAAACTAATAGCAAGGAATATCTCGAAATTCGTAAACCCCATGGGAAAGATGTATATGACATAAATTGTGTATTTTAACGGGATCTATATTTTGTGTGCAATAAGCTTTTGTCTATCTCTTACGGTTTACTAGTTATGCCAAATTCAGCAAAATTCATACAGAATAAACAGGTCCTCGGAGTCTATATCCAGAAAATTCAAGATATACATTTTATGATGGAAATGGCTTTAATATGTGGCATTTTAATCAAAATTGTTAGAGCCATTTTTAAGAAAAACAACATTTTCGAACATTTTTCTATGGAAAGGGTAATTAGAGGTGGTGGGATTTTCTTGAAAATCTTCGTGTCGCATCCTTGGAAGATATAAAACTTAAATACGAATTTTGGTGTTTAACCGTCTTTTGTTTTTTGAACTATGCTGTCCACAGACACACACACTGACCTTTTTTTGGATTCCGGGGGCCCTAAAACATGCATTTTCGGTGAAATTTCGGTATCGAATTTTTGGGCGGATTATACCTTCTTTATCCACTATGTACAAAGTACATATGGGGCTGGAGAAAGTAAAAATATAACAGCAGACGAGCGTCTATTCTCTACACATACTATGTTGTACATATTGTATAGAGAAGGTATTGTACTGCACCCAAAAATTCGATTCCGAGATATAACAGCAGACGAGCGTCTATTCTCTACACATACTATGTTGTACATATTGTATAGAGAAGATATTGTACTGCACCCAAAAATTCGATTCCGAGATATAACTGGAAATACATGTTTTGGGACCCCTGAATTTAAAAAAAACTTTTTTAGGAAAATGTCCGCGTGTGTGTCTTTGGGTAGCATAGCTCAAAAACAAAAAACCATTAATTTCCAAACTTGGTATTTAAGTTTGGCATCTTCCAATGATGGGACACGAAGATTTTCAATAAAATCCCCCAACTCCAACTATCCTTACATGGAAAATCTTTCGAAAATTTTAATTTTCTCAAAAATGCCTCTAATGATTTTGATTAAAATGCCGAATGTTTAAAATATTTTTATGACAAACGAAAAGTATATCTTTGATTTTCCGGGAATAGCCTCTGAAGACGTCTGGATGACTTTTGTGCAAGTGCAAACCATAAGAGATATAGAAAAACCTACTGCACCAAAAATGTGGATCTTATTAAAACACACAATATATGATATATACCTTTTTGTAAAGTCAACCGTTTTCGAGATATTCCAGACTATTAGTTTCAATTTTAGCCACTTAAACTTTTCTCAGATGGAAAGATATCTTTCTTCCCGTTTGTTTACTCTCGGCAAGCAAAGAGGTTTTTCAATTGTTTCTCATAGCGACCGACTTTTAAAGGGCGAGACTAAATATTTTCTTATTTCTCTTATACTTACAAAGCGCTAGTATTAAGACTAATTATGGCTATTTTTATCTTGATTAGCATTATATAAATAACAGATTAATCTTTTGGGATAAAAAGTTTGTTTACCGAACAGCTAGAGGACATCATGTGAATGGAACACAGAGTTTTACCCTTCTGCTTACAAGCGATCAAACAATAAGGACAATTTCTGCTAATGTTTATCTCGTTTAGTGTGATACAGATAGAAGATTAAGCTTTTTAACAATAATTTGTTCCAAAGATGTAGAGAAAGTCAATTGCAGGAAACACATCCGATTATTTCTGCTTTAGTGAGACTATACGTACACAGTGATTACCTCAGGCATCTTTCTGTATCCGGATTTGGCACCAGCTTTGGCATCGAAAAGCATTGATGAAACGAGATTGACAGTTTTCTGTTTTTTGGAACATTCAAAGTTCTGAAGGAAGCTCACTTTTGTTCTTACGAAGAGTGCCAACGATCATAATGTGGGAGTTATGGACGGTAAGTGTTAAAACATTATTGCTTTGCACTGCATTACGCAATGGATTGAATTATAAAGAAAAGTGCGACATTTATAACATAAATTAGCATCTTCAGGATGTACCGTGGGTTAGTGGTTGGACCGGGCGGCCCGGGTTCGGTTCCAAGCAACCGCATGTGGGATTTGTGGTGCACGAAGCGGCGTCTGGCGGGTTTTCTCTGGGTTCTCCTGTTTCCCCCACCATTCTTTCTACCAATTGCATCACCTTCCATTCGTCAATTTCGCTTACATTTCATATCATCCACTTCCTCACGTTCAAGTCTGCTACGGGCTGACCCCTCGTACTAGGTTCTCCATTCTGTGGTTTCCTGCTGTGGGTTCCCCGACAGACTTCATAGTCCTAGGCATTAGTTGTAAGCCCTAGAGGGGTGTCAGTCCTAAATACGGGGGAGAGTAAGTCGCTTACACTTGGGTGCTGGCAACTCCCAGGCTGTACATTCTAAGGTAATTAAAAAAATAGTGTAATTGTAAAATTGCTTCCTGGTGTAATGTTTAGGTTAATGTTTGATTTCAGTAATGCACCAAAGTTAAGCTTTCCTGACGAAAGATGCCCACAACACCCCGTGCCAGTAATAAAGGGCTAATATATAAATAACTATTATTGCATGTTTGTGTTTGTTGCTGGACAGCAGTTCACTACAGAAAGAGGAACAGTAATTGTGCTGGCGAGCGAACCTCCGCTGTAACCTGGTGCTGCGGTCGGGCGCGAATGCCAGTGGAGCAGCACTGTCTAACCATTTACTCTTTCAGTTGTCCACAAAAGCCGAGTATATCCTATCAAGCGCACCGCACCTTCCAGCTTGAGCCGAGTTGTGGGCAGAAGCCGCTGCACCTAGCCCGGCTAGGTCAAATCTCTGCAGCCTTCGCCATTCCGTACTAATGCAAAACATCCTGCTTCATTTGTATTGTAACGTGCGCAACTTGATTCATTAACAATTACAATGCGTAATAAGCAATTTTATGTAATCTTTCCAGTCATGGTCTCCATTTTAATGAAACATTTAAGACAGTCACACCTGCATATGAAGCCCACATCAGAAGCAACACACATGGACCCCGATTTCTTCCTAATTCCAGCCATGAACACTGAAGAATGGAAGAAGCCTAACTTCGAGTTACAACACGTACACACGAGAACTGAATTCCATCACAAGATTTGTGGACGACGAGGACACCATCTGGCGTCGGAATTACGTACATGCACTCTCTGTGAACAGTATTGTGGACATCATACACTCACGTGCTAATCAAGGACTCTTTGCAAAACACGATCAGATCTCATGATCATCACACTGCTGTATTAACTCATATGTGCTCATTGAGTTCAATAAATCTTATTATTTCTTGAACTGTTTAAGGAAATGTATGACAAAGTTTGAAATTTCAAACTGATAATGCCAATTTTTTTAAATTTATACCACATATGTAATAATGCAAAAAAGTTACAGTAAAAATTTCATCGAATTTTCTTCAATGGTTAAATTTGTTACACCACTAAAAAGTCACTTGCGACAAAAAACTAAAATTTTACTGTGCTATGTTAACCTTATGTTCACAATAGATCTAGTTTTTTAAATTGCCCTAGGTTTATGTGTCTCCTTTGGTTTAAGCTCCGAATATTTTAAAGTTATGAATGTGCTTTTTTGTTATAAGAATACAATTTTTATGTTCGAAAATTAAAAACGTATACATACATAATCTGATAGTAAAACCTCGGGCAATTCTTATTTACTGTACCTCTGTGGACTAGTACAGTAAATTTTATTTGTGTAACAGAAAACTGTTCCGCAAGGAAGAAAATGCTGAAAATATCAATAACGAGAAAACAGGCAACAATTTAAATGCATGGCTCACACTAAAATACACCAGGTTGGTATGTTGTACCCTCAGGTTTCCTTTTCCTCTCCTCTGCTGCTGCCTTTTCTGTCATTTTATTCTTAAATTGCAGTTTTTCTTCTGCACAACTACATTTTTTACTTTGCATGATGCGAATGAGATCTCGTGGAACTGAAGTTATTCTTGCCCAGTCCAGTACAGTTTCTCCCCTAATGCTTTGCTGTAGCTCCAGTAAAGGCAGTTAAAATGGCGCCGAGTGGCTAATTATAGCTTTTCTGTGTTCAGGAATGTAAAAAATATTTTATGGATTTAAAATAAAACAGTCCATTTTTGTTTGTTTTTTTCATGAAATTTGTCATACATACCCCTAAGTCATGTCTGACAGATGAGAGATACTCATACATGTAAGATAGCTTACCTGAGAATTGGCAAGTGCTTCATAATGTTTACTTTCTCTACTTAACACATTGTTAGAGAAGGTATTGCTTTCTGCTCAAAACATCGGTGCCGGGATTTCAGTGGAAATTCACGTTTTAATATCCCCTGAATAAAACATATGTGTGTGCCTGTGAACACTTATAACCCTTGATTAACACTCCACAGATGCCGAGTCGTTATCAAAACTAAAAGGAAGACCAACTATAGAGGGGTTAAGAGGGTTATGTACTTTTGTGTTTAGTTCTGAAAGGTTTATAGTTTGTAACGCCCAACAAAGAAAAGCTGCAGCAGACCTGAGGATATCGAGATCTTCATTACAAAGAATCCTGTAGCAACGAAAATGGTATCCCTTTAAGCTGTACCTACAGCAACAGCTAAAGGGAAACAATTTCCAAAATCGGGTATTGATCTGCAGAAGTCTCTTAAATAAAGTAGACGTAAATCCGGATTTCATCGGACAGATTTTTGGGGAGAAGAATGCTATTTCACCTTTGACTCCATTGTAGAAAGATATTATCTATATTAATAGGCTCCTGAAAATCCTCAATGAGTACGACTACACACAGTTTGTTGCATTATGTGTTGTTGATAAATTAACTTTCATAAATTGATATGCCTTGAAACAGACCATTAGTATGCTTTTGCCCATGTGCGTAGGTATTGCTTTGCTCAGGGACAGTCACTCTCCTACACAGGATTTTGAGCTGAAAAATGCAATTCTATAGCCGGGATTACATTTTTCAGCCCAACTTCACACGGCTGGTGTGAAACACAATTAATTTATGTTCCTTCATTTGCCTAAGACACTGAGAGGTTTATTAAGGGGGTTCCATCCCAAGCGACCGCATGTGAGATTTGGGGTGGACAAAGCGGCGCTGGGGCGGGCTTTCTCCGGGTACCCCGGTTTCCCCCGCCATCGCATTCCAGCGGTGCTCCATCATCATTCATGTATCACGGCGCGGCCCTACTTTATAGCATGATTTTAACTATTTTGAAGATTACCCGAGCTTTTTTTTTTTTTTTTAGCAAAAATGCACTAAGAAAAAGTGCATATATTAATAGAAATGTTAACTTACATGTCAAAACAATCTGATATGTTCTATTTACACGACCTTCTCTACCAACTATGGATGGTTATTACAGATTATTTGTTTAATTATATCATGGTAATAGAGAAATAAGGTATTACACTAGCCTAAAGCGATACTCAAATCTATTAAACATTCGGTCGCTATATGAAACAATTGAAATTCGGTTCGCTCTGCACGATCAGGAGTAAAACAAAAGACAGCTGAAACGAAAGATCCTTCCGTTTGACAAACGTTTGAGCTGTTTATAATTGAAACCAATAATAACGAATATCTCGGAAAAGGTTAAATCTAAGAGAAATGGATATGACATAAAATAAATTGTGGTTTAAACGAGGTGCAGTAAGTTTTTGTCTATCGCTTACGGTTTGACAGTTATGCAAATTTCATCCAGAATGAAGAGCTCTACAAAGGTTATTCCGAAAAATTTAAGATAAACATTTTATTTGTCATGTAAATATCTTACGGTTGGTGTGTGTGTCAAACTGATTTCTGGGTGCTAAATATTTAGTAATCTTTGCTCTTGTTTTCTCTGGTAACTGCTTTGACATTGGCAGCATTCACATTTAATTGCAAAAAGTATCTTTGTGGGGTAGGCGTGGTGGGTTATGGCAAGTTCAGACGACATCTTGGCTACTAGAAGCTCTACAGATAATAAGGCTAGTTGCACTTCCTAAATCCATTAAAGTGGATGGCGGCACCAGTGTATACACCTACGACATTTTTATGAAATTTTTAAACGGTTGTGATATAATTAATTAAAGGCAACTTTGTTAATTGTGCCCTGTGTATCGGAGTATATCAAAGTTAATTATAAATTTTGTTTATTTCGAATTTAAAGGATTTAATTTAATCTTAAGGTTAATATTCCTGTAAATATAAGTTTTTCATTAAATTCATAGCAACATTTAATGAATCCGCTTATTAAGCTCTACAATAAGAAACCGCCACTAAACTAATTATCCGTCTGTTTCACCAACTGTTGGCTTGTTTAAAACTATGTGGTGTTAGTTGGCTTTATGGGTTGCGAGTCAAGTGGTTTGGGGTTTGCTCATACCGTACCCAGAAATTAGGCTGGCACCAGTAAGAGCCAAACATATTCTTGACTAGTTTAAACAAGTGACAGTTACAGTTGCCATATAGCACTCAGAGCTTGCAGCAGCTCAGTATGTCCCGAACTGTCTGGCATATCGCAGAGGCGGCTGTCGCAAAACCATCCATCCCGGGCCGCGTTCATTTATCACAGCACATGTGGTGGTGGTTTTCCACAGGATCGCGATGTCAGCGTTACTCGCTGTGAGCTTAAACTTCTGTTCTTACTTTCCTCGGCGGCGGCAATGCACTTCACTTTTACCTTTAATATCCAGTAATTCCTGTAGATTACTATGCCGAAGTTATCTTCAGCAAGTGGTTAGACCGCTCGCTTCCCACCTTGGCGGCCCGGGTTCAATCCCAAACTTCGGCATGTGGGATTTGTGGTGGACAAAACGGCGTCTGGGCAGGTTTTCTCCGGGTCCTCCGGTTTCCCCCTCCACTTTTCCTGTCATCCATTTTGCTTTCATTTCATATCATCCACTTCTTCACGCTCTAGTCTGGCTCTGGGCCGACCATTTGTTCCAGGTTCTTCATTCTGTGGTTATATGCCCTTGGTTCCGCGACAGGCTTCTGACCTCTAGGCATCGTTTTGTAAGTCCTAGGGGGGGCTGTTAGTCTTAGATACATGGAGGGTAAGCCGACTACGAAAATTTTCAGCCACTTGCAAATTTAACACTTTTTGCGTGATCCTTTAAATGGAAGTATTAATGATAACAAATGACACTTCAAATAGATCACCTTGCGGAACAAACTTTGTGATGACCTGACTCGGCGGTAATGGAAAGGAAATTAGATCATTACGATATATTGTTTTAACCTGGGGTTACTTGCTAGTTATATGAGAATTCTCCTCTCCTCACCTTCTTCTAAAAACTATTCGAAGTTCTAAATGAATATATTTGGGAACCTAATTTTACTTCTAGGCGAGTTTTAGACTTCCACAACATATATGTTCGCATTTAAAAACTTTATGTAATTTAAGAGGTCGTCTCCTTAGCCCGGTGGTAGCGCGGCTACTTGCCAGCCGGGAGACCTAGGTTCGATTCCCGGTACCGGCGTGGGCTTCTTTCCTCCTCTGGGGGACCTGGTCAGGGGTGCACTCAGCCTCGTGAGGTTCGGGAGCCAAATTGAGGAGCTATTTGATGGAGAAGTAGTGACTGCAGGTTGAGAGGACCGCATTAACCGAGCCGGTCCCCATGGGCACGCTCGCTAAAGCGTCTCGCTTTGGTGCTTCGTGGGCAGGGGATCGTGGGTTCGAGTCCCGCCTTGGGCATGGATGTTATATGTTTGTGCAATGTGTATATGTTTGTAAAAGAAACAGTAAAACCAGTAAACCAGTAATCAGTAAAACCTACGGGGGGAAATTTAAATAGGGATACAGTACCGGAATCCTGATCAGACTCCATTACTGTTTTAAAAAAAAAAAAAAAAAAAAACCGGCCGGGAGGGACTCGAGGCGCTGACCACGTCTTACCCTCAAATACTGCACCCCATCCATAACGCCTGTTCTGGCCCGAGATAGGGGACACAGCGGCGGGGCGGTACGCCCTGGCCTCTTGTGGAATGCGACAAGCGTTTAGGTATTTTTAGGCGTGCTGCTAGTGAAATTTCTGTATTATTGAAGTTTCTGAAAAATGTAATGTGACTACATTATTGCCAAACATGTGAACATTGACCAAAATTATTGACAACGTTCATTTTTAGATTTTAACACTTTATTATACAGTAGTTCTTGTAGACTAATATGCCGAAGTTATGTTTAGACCGCTCGCTTCCCACCTTGGCGACCCGTGTTCGATCCCAAGCGCATGCATGTGGAAATTGTGGTGGACGAAACGGTGTCTGGGCAGATTTTCTCCGGGTCCTCCGGTTTCCCCTTCACTCATTCCACCAATTACTCCTTCACCTTTCCTATCATCCATTCCGCTTTCATTTCATATCATCCACTTCCTCACGCTCATGTCTGGCTCCGAGCCGACCACTTGTTCCAGGTTCTTCATTCCATTGTTTCGTGCTGTTGGCTCCCCGACAGGCTTCAGACTCCAAGGCACTCTCTTGTAAGTCCTAGGGATATGACAGTCTTACTTACGGGGAGGGTAAGCCGATTACGTAACGTAAAACTTCTAAACAAATATATTTGGTAATGTAATTTTCCTTGTAGCAGAGTTTTAGACTTGCACAAAATATATGTTCACGTTGGATTTAAAAACATTATGTAGTTTAAGGCGCGCTGGTAGTGTAATTTCAAATTTCTATATTATTGTATAGCCTTTTCTGAAAAATGTAATGTGATCGCGTTATTGTCATGTTAAGGGGACAAACCTGTGAAAGTTAATCAAAATTATTGCAAACGTTCATTTTTGGACTTTAACACATTAATATACCGGGTTGTCGTCTATTAATATGCCGAAGTTATATTCAGTCACTTGGCGCGCCATGGCAGAGTGGTTAGACCACTCGCCTCATGCCTAGGTGACCCGTGTTCGATCCCAACCGCCTGCATGTGGGATTTGTGGTGGACGAAGCGGCGTCTGGGCGGCGTTTCTCCGGTTTCCCGCGCCACTCATCCCACCAATTGCTCCATCATCACCTTTCCTATCATCCTTTATGTTTGCATTTGATACCATACTTGCTCATTCAAATATATGCATATTACTAAATAATTACAGGATACACTACTGTAGTAATATTTAAGAAGGGAGATAAGAAACAATGCTCCATTTAACAGAGGTACACGCCTGTTTAAATATTGCAAAACGTGTTAACATAACAGCAGAAACAATGTTTATTGAAAAGTAAATCTGCTTCAGCTGCAAGAGATCATTTACAGATAATGGTTTCTTTTAAGTCAAACTATAAGTATACCAATAATACAATATACCAATTTGCATAGCCGTTATTGATTATTTAAAAGTTCGTGACACAGTTAATTGACAACAATTATGGGAAATATTATTGGAAAGAGGAGTACTGACTCATTTAAGAGCCTATATAAAAATAAAATGTATAAAATAAAAGTAATGAAAGATTTAAATAATGACCATAGAGAAATGAAAATGGAAGCTGAGACAAGAATGGTCCTTTATTTATTTACTTTTTGATAGTGTTTAACGCCCACTTTTACTACTATGGCGCCACAGGCGATGACACTGATTATACATGGAATGAAGGTGGAGCACCGGTGGAATGCGATTGCGCGGATAACCGGGAACCCGCTCCTGTGCTGCTTTGTAAGACACCAATCCCCCATGTGGTCGCTTGGGATCGAACCTGAACCGCCTAGATGAGAGGCGAGTGGTCTGACCACGCGGCCACCACTTCATTCATCCTTAAAAAGGCCGAAGTCTCAACACAGTGCCAGATACATTTAACATCCCATGTTACCTTAACCAAACAACTCACTAATAGCTTACGTTTCGCAAATGATCAGACAACATTTACAAATTCAAAAGACAATCTACAACGAGCTGTAAATCAGAGTTTAACAGCAAACAATTATAATCTAAATATCTCATTAAAGGAGTCTAAAGTTAAGGCACTTCAAAGGAAGACCACAGTAAGTTTCAAAATAGCTCTCATGATAAACCAGTAGAACAAGTCGATAGTTTCGAGTATTTAGGCTGCACTTTATCGTTTAAAAATATAACTTACTTGAAATTGGTATGGTAACTTTCCAAAAACTAATAGCCACAATCAGAAAACATCTCTGGCAGAAAGATAAGGACAGGCATAGTCTTGGATATTTATGAACTGGTGGATATGCCAACATTTCTTTATTAATAAGAAACATGAAACTTGATTAAACAAAAGAAAATAATGGAAGAAGCAGAACTTAAGAGTGGATGCAACAAGCTGATGAGTGCTTCTCATTTTCATTTCTCTGGATATATAAACAAACAAAGCTTTCGATATTGGTCACAAACCAATCGATAAAAAATGCCTGAGAAGCACAGTTTGATATGCCATTGCATTATTTGAAATAATTACTCCTTATTCCATTCAGTAGGATGGTGAGACGTGTTATAGTTATATCAAAGATACTATGTCCAAAAGATTTAAGAATTTTTTCCTCCACAAGTTATCAATAATCCTCAATTATATGTTTTTAACAAGATAGTGTGACCATTGACATGGCTAGACGCTCCATGGATGCAATCAGACTCAAACCAAATAGTCTCCAGACATGGAGACATTTCATGACCTGCGATATCTCCAAATTTGACAGCGTATGGTTTTATTTTATAGGGACATTAATCTATTTTCTCACCTATATTATGGCTGTCTTCCGTGGTCTAGTAATATCATGTTAGTCTCTGGTTCTAAAGGTCGCTGTTTCAATTCCTGCGAAGGGTGATGGATTTTTTTTCTGTCGTGAAAATAGTTAGCATTGCTTCCTTCAGAAAAGAAGTAAAGATAGTGGTCCCATGCCACGTGAAAGAACCTCAAGCCTGGTAAAGAGGCCTCAGAGCAAATTGAAACTCTCCTTCACCTTTAATATTGAATGGGATGCTGAGAACTGAAGCATTTGAGGGACATCCAGATATAAAACATATTTAATTTTGCATCCTGTACACTGCATCACTCCTTGATTTGGTATTGAGAAATAAATAGCATTGCTTGTAAACAATTTGGAAGCTTTTGTTTTCAGCTCCTCTCTTTTTTCGCTGTGAGGCAGAAGTTACTTTTAAATAATTTCGGCGATAACATGGATATTTGCCAAATGTTGCACACACATAACACAGAATGCTTCTCTCTTAAAGCCAAGTGTAATGTGTCTCTACCCCCCTCCCCGCCGTTGGACATGCCACTTATACCGCGCAATGGAAGAGCAATGCAGCGACATTAAGGCTGTTATGTCGTTTAATTTGCTTTGGCTTCTGTCACGCAGTTGCGGCAGAGTATAACTGACGCTAGCGCTGGTAATGTTAGCGAGGTACGACAGCGTGATCATTCTAAAGCCGGAAGATGCATAGCATCCGTTTCAAAATAAAAGAAATCTAATGTATTACATTCACACGACCCCAATTTACCACGGACGTGTTCTGTGGGCAAGCTAGGTTAGCCGTGTAGCCTGGTAAAGTGTAAACATTAAATTTATAAACACTTTATTCCGATTGATTTTATAGTTTTCTCTCTCATAAGCGGTGTGTAGGACAGGAGTTGGATAGGCAAAGCTAGACTGAAAAACTCAATGTCATAGCCGGGATTCAAACCACGGATCTTAGCCGGTTGCAACATGCCAGCACTGCATTAGATTTCTCAACTGACTCGCATGTTTCCCGGTAAACCACAAGGTGATCTCAGATTATTTTGGGATGGCATACCCCAATAGCGAATTACAATGTCGTAAGCCATTTATAAATTAGGAACTACCTTATGTTTATTTAAACGTCAAATAAAAGGAAAGAAGACTTATTTCAACATATACACTATAAAGTGTATAAGGGCATATAGTTGCTTTGGTAATTGACGACAGCGTAATGAACAACACTAATAGTATTTGCATCATTTATGGGCTAATTTTACTTATGAGAAGTATGTTTTTAGGTAAGTAAGCGTGACACACACATGCAATACGCATTTATTTTCCTCCAGAATGCGGGGCGGAAGGCGTAACCCAGAGTGGGCAGGCTTTGTGGTAATGAATGTTGTATCGCTACTAGTTCGAATGCTTCCTGCTAAGCCAATGACCCCATAATTCCTCGGCCAGTACGTCACGTGACTACCGACAGGCACTGATCATTTCGCAGTGCAGTTCCGCCCATGCAAAAAGCTTCAAGTAGTAAATTATGCAATTGGATTATGGGAGAACTGTTACACGAAGAGAAAAACATCTAACACGCCTAAGTGGGTGTATATCAAGGTACCCTTTACGAAAATATCTATATTCATTTCTCTAGCATTATGTACATTTTATCCAAGTTTTGCATGGAAAAAGGCATACTTTGCCAGTGTTTGGAAACTAGAAGAATAGAAACAAATCATTTGCACTGTAGGAAAAAACTATTATGTAATTGCGAACACAGATTTAGGTAGGTTAGGTTGAGTCAGACTCAAAAATTCAATGCCATAGTCGAGATTGAACCACGGATCTCCCGATCTCTAGTCGGGTCAGTTGAGGAATTTAGTGACATGCCGGCATATTGCCATGGTAGGTCAGAGATAGAGCGACCGGCTATAGACCTAGAGATCTGTGGTTCAAATCCCGGGTATGACACTAAATTTTTCATCTGACTCAACATATCCAACTCCTGTCCTACACACGATTTGTGTGGAAAAAAAAAACAACTTAGACTTAATTGACCTAATAGTTGCCTCAACCATGAAGTCTGGACTTAAAGTACTTACACATTGTAAGTCGCCATTGGGGTATGTCATCTCAAAATAATTTGCGATCACCTTGTGGTTTACCGGGCAGCATACGAGCAGTTGCGGAATTTAGTACCATGGCACATGTTGCCACGATGGCTCAGTGTAGAGTGACCGGCTAGAGGCCGGGAGATTCGTGGCTCAAATCCCGCTATGACATTGAATGTTTCAGTCTGACTCAACCTACCCACTCCTGCCTACACATGGATTTTGTGGAGAGAGAAAGAAAACAACTAAAAACGACCTACTATTACCTGTCTGAAGCATGAATACAGGCGTCCATGAGTGAAAGCTTGCGTAAACAGATAAGTGGTATTACGTCATCACTGCCGGTGAATACCCTGCACAGTTCTGCTGTACTGGAATGCAGCAGTTGAGTCTCTTACAATGGACGGGTTCGGATCAAGTCAAAATGCAAACACCGCCGGGCGTAGTCTTACGCTAACAAAGTAGAACATTTAATATCCTTAGTGACAAAGAAAACAGCAAGCTTAACCTGGTGTAGATCGTTTAGTTTATTCTTGTTTATATACTGTGCTGATGTTTTGTTGGTGAGACAGTACTGCAGTATATTTCAGCCTTCTCTGAAAATCGACCTCCCCCCAAAAAATTGCATTCTTTCATCAGACAGCTGGTAGTGAGTTAAGCGATTTTGTGCGTATTCATGATGTCCTTATGATCTTTAATTATTTTCGGTTGTTTTGAATCTACTAGATAAATGGTAATGTATTTTTATCACGAACATGGAAATTCTTAAGTTTGCCTAAGCTGCAGTTTCAGCACACAAGATATTGTGACGGGAACTAAAAGTTAGATTTTGAGCGCCTTATCCTTTTGTGTTTGTGCATTGCCCTAGTCGGCCCAGCTTGTTTCCCAAGCGGAGCTTCTTTCTCTCCACCGCAATGCCTTCTATAAATCATTGCGAATCTCCAGAGACAGCATCTTTCTACTTTCTACTTCTGTTTCCTGCCCAGACTTGCTCTCCCTGATCTTTCATTTCTGGTTTAGCAGTCCTCTTCTGTCATAAATGCTAGAGTCTGCACCATAGGCTTTTTTCCTAGTGAAAACTGTTAAAATGTGGTGAAAAACTGTGCCAATGCTAAATACGTTCTTTCCATGGAGCTAATGTGGGACCTTTAGAATAGTGGATATGGTTATCTGACTAGCACCTTCAGCCCTGCAGATTACTTGTAAAGAAATAACCATTTAGATTGTCTTTTAGCTTTTCCTTCTACAAACATAGTAGTAGTGGTAGTAGTAGCAGCAATAACAGTATTAGCAGAGGCAGTAGTAGCGGAGGTTTTTTTATAGTAAAGGAACAATTTTCAAAAGACACCCCTATGCGAGGAGAGTTGGGTTTTTAGCAACTAGAAAAACTGTTACTGTCCCAGCATAACAAACTGGAACCGCAATAGCTGCATCACATCAGTTTGGTAGCCTTAACTGTGTATCTCACTTCATTTAAATATATAAATAAAATATAACATATAAATTGTCTTGTACCAATTATAACACATTCTGCTAGCTTCTTCCATCCTTCTCCTTAGTTTCCAATATTTTCCTGGCTAGTATCTTCACTATGTTCCATGCCTTTTTGTTGCCCAACATAGAATCGACCAGATTTTCTGCTGTCAGCCCCACATCTAGCCCAGTGTATGCTTACTTCTTCATATATCCCATCTTGGGCATTAAAAGAATGTGAGCTCCACGGAGTCTTCGACTTTATAGTAGTACAATGTGTCAGTTATCCCCATTTTGAATGAATAATTCATGAACCCTTCATAACCAGACAAGAGCTAAGCCAAAAAACAGTCTATCCGGTGATGTTAACAACGCAACCATATTTTCAAATTTGGGATTATTCTTTTTATCCACCCCCCAGGGGCCTACTACGGTAGGTACGGGTTTGGCGCACCCGGGGGTTCCCGAGCCGCTCACCACCACTTCATCCTACTCATCGCCATCCACTGTTGTCACGTCTTCTTTTTTTCTGTATTTGCTTCTTTCGTTTGTTTACTTTATCACCCTCTTCCTCTTCTAGGCTTATTGAACTTCTTAGTTTGCAAGACATTAGGCTTATTAACTCCTGTCTCACCAGCAGGTATCTTTCACTATCCCCGTAGTTCCTGTCCCACGGTTCCAGCGCGGTTCCCAATTTTTGTGCTCTCCGGAGGTCCCAGATCTGAAGCTTGGGTGCACCCTCTCAACTGCCCCTGTGTGCAGTCTTAGGTGCGGAGCCCGTCCATACCATCAAGTACACTCACCTAGCTTCTTCGAGAGCACGGCCTGTGTTGGTATCCCGACGACCGCGTTACGTCGTTGAGATAGTTTCACGTGCCGGACGTGTTACCGCTGACGTTGCCCACCTGAATCTCACAAGTCACCTGAATCCGTGCATGTGTTCTGTCGCCATGGCCTAGAGTGGGGAGCCACAGGCGGTTATTCCTGTGGTAGGAGCTTAAAACCGCGGCGTGCATGATGAATGGTATACGTATATGGACCAGCAGTGGTGCTTGGAGGGTAACCATTGTGACGTAGGCCTTGGGTGACGGCGCAGACCATGGATATTTGGTGTATTTTCCTCTTTAACCCCCGGATGGCAGGCTAACGCCGACGGTTCCGGAAGGGGGTCCTTTTAATATGTCAAACCGCGCACCACCTTATTTTGACCAGTTTATACGAGTTATGGCTATGTTGAACGAGACGCAGATATCTGTCCATTCCGCGTACAAAGAGAAGTTGACTGGATCTGCGGCAAGGTTAAAATTCGACAAGGCTGCGAAAGGTACGCTACTGGTGGAGGTGCACAATAAAGACCTGTCGGACAAGCTACTTCATGCTTTTCTGTTGAGCTCGTATAGCATCAAAGTTTACCCCCACGAGTCGAGGAACACCTATAGAGGTGTTGTGATCACCTCTAGCTTAGACGACCTCTCCAATGAAGATATTGCCAACCATCTTTCAGATCAGCGAGTTTGTCAAGCGTACCGTTTACATGGTAAACGTGACGGTAAGGAGTACCCATTGCCTACGATCTTTCTCACGTTCAAGGGTACTAGTGTTCAGGAGTTTCTATACTGTGCTTACGAACATACTGCCGTCCGCCCGTATATGCCGAATCCTATGCGGTTCTTCAAGTGGCAGCGCTTCGGTCATACCCAAGCCGCCTGTGACCGACCTGCAACCTGTGATCTTTGTGGTCTAGCGGCCCACGTTGACACCGCCTGTACGCGTGAAGCGTGCTGTGTAAACCGTGAAGGCAGTCATCCGTCTAGCTCTCGACAATGTCCCTGTACTTGGCTGAGAAAAGCATACAAGAAATACGCATGGAGGAACATCTTACTTTTCCTGAGGCAAGACGGCGCTTTGAGCAGCTAAAGCCTACCAACATCACAGACTACTCCTCAGCCGTTCGCCATAAGCTTGTCCATTCCGTCGGTTTACAGACTGTACCTGTCGCGGATGCGTTGACGCAAACTGACTTGTGCGAAGCAGCTCTTTTACGTGCTCGATCATCTGCATCTCAGTGTACAACGTCTGATGCACAGCAGCAATCTCTGCCGTCGGCTAATCCATGCGCTCCTAGTTCGTCCTTCACCGGAGATCGTTCCCGTCAACGTAGTAAACCGATGAGCCGAACTTCGGCAACGTCCCGCTCTCGTTCTGTGAACCGAAAGATTTCTTCGGACTCCCGACCACCAGTGGAGTCTGAGGACGACACGGATTTTAGGTTAGTTGGTGCTAAATCCGCTAAGATGAGAAAGTAAGAAACTACACCACCTTAATTTCTATCTCACCATGGATATAATCCAGTGGAATGTCAATGGGATCAGGGCCGGTCTTCCAGACCTTGAACATATAATCAACAAGAGTTCACCCTCAATCCTCTGTCTCCAGGAAACCAACTTACATCCCCACCATACCCTTCCATTAGGTAATTTTCAATTCTTCAGACACAACTTTGTTGGTGGCCTGCGTGCTTGCAACGGTGTTGTTACTCTCGTGGCGCCT
Organism: Hymenopus coronatus; assembly: GCA_030762935.1. Lineage (NCBI taxonomy): Eukaryota > Metazoa > Arthropoda > Insecta > Mantodea > Hymenopodidae > Hymenopus > Hymenopus coronatus. Next base: position 531,559,010 of record CM060900.1, on the reverse strand, counting down.
AACATCCTTGCCGCAAGTATTACACTCAACACCCCGCTACAAGCGGTAGCTGTGCGGGTAACATTGCCTTCCATCTCTTTTTATGTTTGCAATGTCTATTTGCCGCCGCACGATGTGATCATAGACACTGAGCTTTGGGCATTGTTAGCACAAATTCCCCCGCCGCTGATCTTTTTGGGCGATGTCACTGCGAGCAATGCTCTTTGGGGTTCTTCTGCAGACGATGCTCGAGGTACAATAATAGCAGACGTTTGCGATAGGTCTGGTGTATTACTCTTAAACTCCGGTGCACCCACATTTTTATCTTCCGCATATGGCTCACTATCAGCCCTAGATGTGACCTCCTGCAGTCCTGCTTTACTACCGTTCCTGGATTGGTCGGTATTTTCCTATCTTCACGCAGTGATCACTACCCCATTAATATTCGTTTTTCGGGACAACATTGCCCACGCAACATCCCCGCTGGATTATCTCCAAGGCTGATTGGGAAATTTTTTCCTCTCTGCTCCATCTCTATTCCGATGGCAGTGCCTCCATAGAAGACATGGTGGAGTATTTTACTTGCTCGGTGTTGCTTGCTGCAGAATCCAGTATTCCTCGGAGCTCTTCTACCACTCGGCGTATTCCAGTGCCGTGGTGGACCGGGGACTGCAACTTGGCATTAAAGGCACGTAAACGGGTTCTTCGTCTTTTCCACCTACACCCGAACGCGGAGAGCTTTGTTGCTTTCAAACGCGCCCGGGCTAAGGCGCGCTACATCGTAATGCCAAGCGGAAGTGGTGGGAATCATACGTCTCCTCCCTTTCTCGCAGGAACTCCTCACAGAGAGTGTGGACTTCGGTGCGCCGTATGTCCGGCAAACGTCTCAGGACGTACATTCATGGCCTTGCCGTTCACGTCTCCACCTTCACCTTCGCTGCGACAAGTGCAATGGGCATTTACGACAGCGCATTTGCTCCCATTAAGGAAGCTGCTGAGAGAATTCGCCTTGCTTTTACTAGTGACTATAGTGATCCTTACAATGCACCCTTCACTCTTGCGGAACTAACTCATGCTTTGCACACTGCGAGGGACTCCTCTCCTGGTCCCGATGATATTCACCGACAAATGCTACTTCACCTCCCACCTGCAGCCGTTACATTCCTTCTGTACCTCTATAACCAAATTTGGCGTAAACAGGTTTTCCCGCCTGTGTGGCGAGAGGGTGTTGTCATTTTTATCGCTCGTCCTGGCAAAGACCGGACCCTCCCATCATCTTACCGGCCGATTTGCCTCACTAGCACCGTTTGCAAGACCTTAGAACGCATGATCAGTATTCGGTTTTCTTGGTGGTTGGAGGCGAACGACATGATGTGTTCCGAGCAGTGTGGATTTCATCGCAATTGTTCAAGCGTTGATAACCTGGCGCGTATGGAGGCTTATGTGCAGAATGCTTTCCTTCTAAAGCAGAATGTCGTGAGCGTCTTTTTTGACCTCGAGAAGGCTTACGACACTACTTGGCGATACGGGGTATTCTGCGTAATTTGCACAGTTACGGGTTACGTGGCCATCTGGCCCTGTTTCTGTGCAACTTTCACCAGCAGCGCCACTTTCGTGTCCGTATTGCAATACTCTCTCGCGGGAGAGGATTCAGGAGAACAGTGTGTCTCAAGGTTCCGTTCTTTGTGTTATGCTTTTTGCCGTGGTCATCAACGGTATTATTAGCGTCCTCACTGTATGTGGACGACTGCGCTGTACTATCGCTCCTACAGCACTGATCATCTCGAGTGACAACTCCAGCTCACCATAAACTCCATCGCTGATCGGGCGCTTCGCAATGTTTTTCGTTTTTCCCCTACGAAAACGCAGTTCATACACTTTGACCGTCTTCGTGGAGTACAGCCTCCTCCTGACCTTCACTTGAACGGTGTGCCGCTGCCTTTCGTTCCGTCCTTGAAGTTCTTAGGTCTCCACCTGGACCATGAACTTTCTTGGGTGCCCTACATCCGAAACCTTCGTGCCTCCTGTGACCGATCGGTTCGGATCCTCGAACTGCTTTCTGGTGCGTTTTGGGGCGGCATTCGTTCCGTGATGCTCCGTTTGTACCCTTCACTCGTTCGCTCAAAACTAGATTACGGTTGCTCTAGATGTTCTCGAGCTTCAAGCCAGGTGAGGTGATCTGAAGACATCGATGTTTCGGGAACGTACATCTCTTCCATCTTCAGAATGCTGAATGGTTGGATCTTTTTTTTTTCAAGTGGAGGGGAAAAATCCACCTTAAGGAATAACCCGGGCTGGCAAGCCCGGAGTGTCGGAGTCTCCCAGAGTGTGCCTACCGACTAAAAAAAACCTCCACCGGTATTGGAAGGTGAGGATGATGTGGTATCGCTGTTGCACCCGCGCAGTCTAAGGTGAAGGTGAACTGGTCCACTGTGCGGTCGCCAGGGGAGAGGGTTGTGCTAGCAGACCAGCTTGACCGAGGCCCAGCCGGCCCCCGTAGCGAAGTATAGGTGAGGAGTTGAGGAAATTGTAGGTGGTTAGGATTTGTTGGTAAAAATGGGATTGATAATGCAGGGAGAGCTGCCACTCTCTCCCTGTGGTGATCATGTCGGTACTACCGGTTCTTCATTCCCCTGGGGGCCGGACCGGTAGCGATGTAAGTGTGGATTTCAAGAGGTGAGTCCTTTCTGAAGGTCGTGTTGTTGCTTGGAGATGGATTGATGTAGTTGATGCTGCAGCTCTCGGACACCCACGACCCAAGCCTCAAGAGACCCCAGCCGCGAGCTCCGGTCGTCACTGTCCTCCAACGAGTGGCCAGTAACATGGAACGAAGTGTTGAGTTGTGCCTTAGGAGGATGGAGGACATTTTCAACATTTGTTATAGAGGTAAATAATCTCCCAAAATTCTCTACAATATAGTTATAATAAGTTGTCGCTAGCATAACACGTTTTTCTACTTACAAAGAACTAAGTAATAAGGACAATTTCTGATACTGTTTATCTCGATTGTTATGGAATAGAAGAATAAGCTTCTTAACAATATTTTGTTACAACGACGTAGAGAAAATCATGTGAATGGAACACGTCAGATTTTTATGCACGGAAGTGTACTTCACGGATATAAGCTCAACCATAGCAGTTTTAGCATGAGTGCTGAACAAAAATCTTGAAGATAAAGTTATAAGTTCCTCCAAAAGCAGTTTTCCCTACAGATAACATAACCTCCATATGTTTAATTCTTGTGCAGGATGTACACATTTGAAACACCATTTTAAAGGATTTAGGTCTAAGAACTGGTTTTCTCTACCATCAGCCCAAGATTTCCACCCAGCAGACGTCACCACAAACTCGGCTCTGCGCGGTGTGTTCCACAGATAAGCCGTGAACCTGATAAGACTTCATCACAAGATACTTTGAACCAAAAGTTTGGCCACAAACTCGTGGTAGTATTTCAGCCGTGTAATTACAGCAGTTTAAAGCGTCTGCAGGGAGTTGAAACCAAAGAAAACTTGGAAGTATTGTTTTTAGGGGGAACCGAAGGGATTAAAAGTGATCTCCTAAAGCATTGAAGCTAGAGCTTTAATGTTTTGAACAGACATTAAAGCTAAAATAAGAAGTATCCTCACCAAGTTTCATTCAATATGTATTTACATTTTTTTGTAGTCGGTTTACCCTCCCCCTAGTTAGAACAGACACCCCCCCCCCTAGGACTTACAAGCGGATGACTAGGGGTCAGAAGCCTGTTGGGGAGCCAATGACACGAAGCCGCAGAACGAAGAGCCTGGAACGAATTGTCCACCCGTATCCACGTATTTTAATTTTAGATATATTGATTTATTCAATTTAATTACTTGTATCAAAATCCTTCTTCTCCTAGAGATATGAGGTACATGCTGCAATTTTAAAACATATATTCATTAATATCTTTGTAACAAAATGACCGACATTTCTCTAGCTGGATATTAGTAAAAATAAATTTAAATCAGAAAGTGGAATAACTGCTAAAAGAGAAACAAAAATTAAATTTAATCTAATGTCAACATAAGTTTAGCCAGACATTTTATTACACACATTCTGCAGGCCAAGTGTTTAGACCACTCGCCCTCATCTAGGCGGCCCAGGTTCAGTCCCAAACGCCCGCATGTTGAATTTATGGTGGACGAAGCGGTGTCTGGGCGGGTTTTCTCCGGATTCTTCGGTTTCTCCCGCCACTCATTCCACCAATTGCTCCATCATCATCTTTCCTATTAGCCATTTCGTTTGCATTTCATATCATCCACTTCCTCACGCTCATGCCTGGCTAAGGGCCGAACAGTCGTTCCAGGTTCTCCGTTTGTGGTTTCGTGTCGTTGGCTCCCCGAGAGGCTTCTGGCCCCCAGGCATTCGCTTGGAAGTCCTAGGGGGATGCCAGTCCTAAATACGGGGAGGGGAAGCTGACTACGAAAAAAACAACGAATATATTAAGCAGTACTATGGAGGGGGGGAAATCAGTCATTTAGCTGTATTTATGCGAGAGAACATTTGACCATTATGAAAATAGCTTCAAGTTTGGCGTAGGGGCATTAAACAAGCGCAACGCTTTGAAATAGCGTCCAAAACATGTGTTACATCCGTCCTAGGATAATCAACATTGCAAAATGTACTTTAAAGTATGGTAAATTTTTGGAGCAAAAATCAACACTTTTGACCAAAATCATTTCTGTGTACTCTTAAGTTTTAGTTGCAACACACCATACAACTTTGTACGTTATGAAGGTAGTTTTAATGCCACTTAGTTCTATCACAATAGTTTATGATTATAAATGGCTTCATATTCAGAAATATGTTCTTGAAATGTATGCCGTAAAAAACCTCACACTGTTGGGCGTCAGAAACGACTGGCCACCACAATCCCCACCAAATACCTACAACAGGCTTTCTGTCCCTCAGTTACCATGTAGTCATTAGCCTCAGTAGTCCACTCATGTTTACGAAAATGGTAAGAGGGTTATATTCTGAACAACGTGTATTTGTAAGTAAATATTATTTTAAATGAAATGAAATGCAATGGAGTTTTTATTAATGAACGCTCTTTAACTGCTGCGGTTCTCAGCGTCCCATTCTGTATTGGGCGTGAAAGACTACTTAATTTTGCTCAGAGCACTCTTTATCATGGTTGAGGTTCTTTTACGTACCGTAAATTTCAAAACGGGAACAACGGCTTAACTTCCCTCGAAGGAAGCCATGTTAAGGATTTTTATGCCCGAAAAAGTCAATTGTTCCCCGCCGGGTTTGAACCCGCGACCTTGGGTATGTCACGTTCATGAGCAGTTCATCAATATACTGCATTATTGTCTCCTAAAAGAAATTATATTCACAAAACTATAAATAAACTTGAGACCGCTGTTTCAGTGCAAATCAAGAAACACACCACATTCACGAGGTTCGTAATTCGAATCTTACTTAGGGCGAGGTACCAGGAAAAGATTTTTTCGAGGGTTTCCTTATTCTGAGAAGAAAAATTCCGAGTAACTTTAAGCTCTATGGACCCCGAGAAAAAACCCAAGATCGTTTGAGCGTCACCCATTGTTCGATATAACCAAGTGGGTTAAAGGACGTTAAGCTAATAAACATGTCACCAAAATCACTCACACATTTAAGGAGCTTAAGGACTGGTATGACTGAAGGTTTGAAATTCCAAACTAATAATGCTAGCTTTTTGAAATTTAAACCACAGATGTAATATAATAAAAATAAGTTACACTGAAAATTGCATCAATTTCGCTCCAGTATTTGGAAGTAAAATCAGATTTGTTTATGTTTTGTCACGCGACTAAAAAGCCCCTGGCTACAAAAAAAATTATAATTTTGGCTTAAAATTGTAATCCTAGGTTCATAATGCATCTACGTTTTTAAACTGGTGTAGGTTTCTTTATGTCACCTATAGCTTAGGCTCCAAACATTTTTAAACATATGAATGCGCTTTTTTTTTGTCATAAAACTAATTTTTTGTTTAACAATTGAAAAAATATAATAATAACTTCTGATAGTAAAACCTAGGACAATTCTTATCCGTTGTACCCCTGTTAACATGTACAACAAATTTTACTTGTGTAACAGCGGAACTGCTCCGCAAGAAACATTTTACAGGAAGAAAAATACTGGAGTATCAATAGCGAGAAAACAAGAAAAGATTTGAATGCATGGCTCACCTTGAAATCCATCAGGTTGGTAGGTTGGACCCTCACCTTTCCTTTTCCTCTCCTCTGCTGCTGTCTTTTCTGTCCTTTTCTTATTGTATTGTTGCTTAGCTTCTGTGAAACTTCGTTTTTTGCTTTGTATTATGCGAATTAGATCTCATCGATCTGAAATATTTCTTGCCGAGTTTTAGATTCATCTTTAATGATTTGCAGTAGCACCAGTGATTCGAGGCATTTAAAAATGGCGCCTGGAGGCGAATTTCACCTTTTTTGTATTCCAGAATGTTTTAATTATTTTATGAAATTAAAATAAAAAAGGTCTATTTTTTGGTGATATTTCATGAAATTTCAGTCGTACATACCCTTAAGCAAATGGTGGCAATCTATAGTACCGCCGCTGTATCTCCGGCTCTGACCTTTTGGGTGGCCGAGAGAGGCAACGTTGCCAGCTCTACCACTGTGTACATAGTACTCTTTTGGTAAAATTCAAACAACGGAACTTGTAGCGTTAACTATAAAAATTAATTGCAACCAGTAACGATAACTACCACACAAGGCTTGACAAGAGTATAAAATATGTTGGGCTGTTTCAGTGTATTTCCTGCACAATCTGCAGATTAAGTTACCCTGAAACACCCCTATTGTGTTAAGGTGCTTTTTCATAGGAGAAATTTAGTAATTGTTCTCAGCTGATTTCTATTACACGTTTTCAGCTCTTCTCTTACACACTTCCCTAATAAATAGCTTACCATGTCTCTAATTGAGCTTCTAGAGGTTCCTAGATCCGGCTTTGGTCCAATATATTTTAAAGCTGTTCTTTTTCTAGCAAGTTCATCAGCTTTTTCATTTCCCTCTATTCCCATATGACCCGGCACCCAGATGAGTAGAATTTCATTCTGTTCAGCCAAATCATTGACAGCATATAGCAGTTTCGGACCAGTCATGATGCACATTGTGGTCGTTCTCCATGATGTAATGGTTAACATGCTAACTTCATATACATAAGGTCACTGGTTCAAGCCCGGAGAAGGACGATGGATTTTTTTCGGGCGTGAAAATCCTTAGCATGGCTTCCTTCGGAAGGTAAATAAAACCGTTGGTCCCGTGTCGTGGTTCTATGGCAAATAAAAAAACCTAAAGACTGATAGCAAAACTAAGCGGTCTTTTACACCCAATATAGAATGAGAGCCACAGCACTTAAAGAGCGTCCATAAACAGCACTCCATTTTCATTTCCATGACGTACATTGTGCAAACGTGCCAGAGAAAGTAAAAATTAGTTATATAAACGTCTCGTTAAAATGTTTAATGACATGCTGGACGTGTGAACAGTGTCAAGCCCCCAGTATACACTCCTTTCCTAGGAAACGGCGAGAAGACCTGGATATTGGAAGCCGGTGCTGTAGCATGCTTCTCTATGCAGTATACCTTTATTACACAGCGCCCCTTTTTGAAACAAAAACTCCCTGACGTATTGAATATAATGCATTTTACAAAAGTTTATCGTTGCATATTTTAAGAGTAGCAGTTCCCGTTTGAGATTGTAGTATTCATTGTAACAGTATTGTTCCACTAGTTTGAATGGTTATTTGTACGTGCACAAATAGAGGCGAAAGCACTTTTAGAAAATCAAGGGTTTACTAATAAATTCAATTGGAACGCTACGGACCTGCTATTATAGTATGCTGTTGACGAGAACAATCGCGTATTTGAAACTTGCTATAATTAAATATTACTATTAAACGCCTTCCAAAACCTTTAAATTCATTAGATGTGGATTTCGAATGGAAGCAACTGTACCTATTGGAGAAGAAGTGACGTAATCGAACGAAGAAGGGGTCCCTAACGCCTCACGGTATTAGTTTCCGATGCGGATGTGAGCACAAACACTACCTCCCCTCACCAAGGAGAGACTTTGCTGTGGGTTCAACGCACACCTGATGCCAGAATAGAAATTTTCCGCAAGCAAATTCAAACGCCCCACACCACACTAAGCCGTCTCCCGTCCACTCGCCTGATCCTCCGACCCTGAAACATGACAAGGGAACAGAAAAAGTTACGACATTACAGATAACTTCACGCCATTTGCTTACCAATCTGGAAAACTGCGAACAAACGCAGTGTTAGAATCGAACTTGGAACCTCCCAACTATGTAAGCCTCACACAGTATATGGCTCGATATATAAATGTTTAAAACGAACTGTTTTAAATGGAAACAATGAGTGTAAGAAGAGACAAATATAATAAGTGCTTGTTGTACGAGGACCGTTCGGAAATAATTTACAATACGCTAACTCTAAATTTTCTCGGGCTTCTAGTCAGGTGAGTACATGAATTCACACTCACACACACACATACACATTTGGTCATACAAAGAAGCGATTTTTCAATGCAAATCGCATCGCTTTAGCCTAGTGCATACCTTACTGCACTTCTACTTATAAGGAAATAAGTAATTAAACCATTATGCTAATGTTTATCTCAATGAACATGAAGCAGAGAGAAGAATAAACTTCTGTAAGAAGTTTTGTTGTAGAGCAGGTAGAGAAAATCACGGAATGGAACACATCAGATGTTTCTATTTCAATTGGAAGAATTTGTGTTGCTTCCAGGTTGCATTTTGGGGAAGTGGTCTCATTAAAAATCTAAGAAATTTATGAGGGGTTATCCTGGCCAACATCAATGCTTTCGGTGCAACTGTACTTTGTAAATTGTTCATTCTTATCTATTTCTGGGAACGTTTGGGGCTCCGTACAACTGTCACAATCTCAGATACGAGGGGCGTTTGGGAATGATTTACAATAGTGGTGTGGTGGTCAAGTAGTTAGACCTCTCGCCTCTCACAGCTCAGCTCCCATTGGCTGATGCCGTGGAATACGTTGTGTTCCATATTTATCATGATCAGCTATCTTACTGTATTCCAAGATAAGTATCAAATTTACATTCTTATAAACGTACAAACCAATTGTATTGGGTAACCGACTTGATGCATTTCATAACGATGTAAACCCTTTATAAGAAATGAGTAGGATGATTCTTTTTTTAAACCTGTCTCTCAGGATGACAAAATTGCATGCATCTGGCATGACAATATCTTTTGTATCATCTGACTTTGCCTTGTACAGGGTTGTTATATCGCTATTCAACAATGAACACAACCAATCAGAGAAAAAGGGTTCAAAATTGTGCGCGGAAGGATACAGGTCAGCGGGGTAGCGCTATAAGAAACAGGAATTAATATAGTTGCTTGTTAAGCCATTTCCTCCATTTGAAACTTAGAATTTGCAACATAAAATTACATTTACTCAAATATAATCCAATTGCTTACAAGGTTTGTAAGTATATTCCAAATAACGTCGTAATTCATAAACACAGTTAATCAGCATTTCAATAACACTTTGAAAAAATACGCAAACGTATGGTTATAATGTAGAGGGTAGAGCATGTTAACAGCGGGGGACATCTCGGCAACTGCGACCAAGTACTGATATGTTGCGGCCTACCAACCCCCGGGGGAAGGGGGGACCACAGGCCAGCACACAGGAAACGACGGAGCTAAGCACAGAGACGCACGGAAGTCCCTAACAATCACTAGATGGCAGCCCTGGCGCACCGCGGAGGCTATACAATGCTGGGAGGCGAGATTGCAGATTCTAGTTCAGGTTTAGTCTAAGGCTCTTTCCTATTGGTTACGAAGACAAAATGGCTACGTGACAGATGAACGACAGGTTTCGAGATTTCGTCGAGGTTAGGCTACGTTAGGTTTGGTCGAAATAGTGGGTAAAAATGGACTTTCTGAAAATCGGTTCTGCTTTCCAATGTGAAATGCACAGTCCTCCGTTCGCTTTGTCTGCTTGTGCTTGGGCAGTCATGTTGGCCAATCGACTAATGCCATAGTCAAATCCAAAACTGAACTAGAATCTGCCATGTCTCCACCGGGAGGCCGGAACGAGGCCTCTACAACGGCACCTAGCCTCCACCAGCGCAACCAGGGGGAAGTTTTTCACTCGGAGCAAGCAACCGTGCCATCTGCCTGCAAAGCCTCAAGCCACACCTGCGCTGACCTGAAAGATGAAGAAGGGAAATGAAATGAAAGAATTGGATTCGTTGTAGATATACAGCACCCCAGCATTCGCCTAAGTGGCCCCAGGAAAACCACAGAAAACCTCAGAAAAACTTAGGGCCAGATGGCACGATAAACGGGGAGCGAACCCTAACCGCCCAAAACGCCAGAGTCACCTGGCTTGGTTGGTTGTAATATAACTGACAATTTATTTTATCTGAATCAAGGAGAACTGCATTAATATGGAACGATGTAAAAATCATCTATCTGCTAAAAAACACATAGAAACGTAAAAAGGTGTAAGGAAAACCTAAATTAAAAAACGTTGTTTACTCAAAATGGGGCACAAAATCCCACCATCCAGTACATCCGTTAATTTCTTCCTCACAATTTAACAGTCTCTGCTACTCGCGTGGCAGCCATGTAGGTAAATCACTAACACTGGTTGGGCAACCTACAAAGAAAACAACTAAAAATAACGAACAAAGCACTTCACAAAATTTACGTCCAATGGGAACAACTGAATTGTATTTACTCTATTGATTTCAGTTATTGGATGTGTTTAAATTTCGTGTTTAAACAACAATTTCGAATAAGAAATTTCAATTTGCGTTTGAAGTGGTCTTTATATCAGTTTGTTATATGCATAGGTAAAGAGATTTTGTTTTTTATCGATAAATGACAAAGTTTTTAACATAAAAACAAAATGCTTTTTATGCATTTGACAAAGTTTTCTAATGATGTACAGGCCTATTTTCACATGAATTTTAATGATTTTTTCATATTTTGAGAATAATAGGTATTGGCGATAAATAAAAAATATATTTTCTTATATTTCATAAAAAATTGCTTGTATTTCAAGTTACAAAATAAAACTTTCAATAAACATATACGTGTTCATACCATGAAACTACAAGTAGTGAAACAATGGTTAGAATTTAAACGAAAAGAAGTTTGCAGTTACAGTAAGCAAAATATGTTAAATAGGCACCAAAGCAAGCAACAAAATATCACTTCCAACATTAAACAAAGCCAAAGCTGCACACTTGCACGCAGTGTTGATTTTATTTTTATCTCGAATTATCTCTGAGAGCAAATTGTGAAATATTAGAGAATTCGTCACTTAGGAAGCAGATCCAATATTAGAGACGTAGTAGAAGATAAGGTTTTTCAACGGGGTTTTCTCTTATTCCGAGAAGACGAATGTCGAACAAGCTTAAGCTCTGTAGATCACAAGATCTTTTAGCATCATTTCATTGATTTCATCCTTCGTCCGATATAACTAACCACTTTAAGGGACGTCAAACAAAAAAGTTGGATAGTTAGAGTCAGATTGAAAAATTCAATGTCATAGCCGGAATTTGAACCACAGATCTCCCTGTCTCCAGCCGGTTGCACTAAACACTGAGCTAACATGGCCACAGGCCGACACATCATTAAATTTCCCAACTGACTTGCATGTTTCCGGTTAAACCACAACGTGATCTCAAATGTTTTGGGAAAACATACCCCATGGCGACTTACAATGTCGTAAGTAGTCCCGGGTTTTATAGTATAACCAACTATTATGGTTAACCATAATAGTTTCTTAAACTACGAAGCCCTTAACTTAAAGTACTTACAATGTAAATCGGCATTGGAGTAAGTTATCTAAAAAAAAAATGAGATCACTTCGTGGTTAACCGGGAAACATACGAGAAATTGAGTCGCCACAGGTAATTTCAAACATTGCAGAAAGTGTCAAATGAACGTATAGGATGTACAGATAATAAAGAATAAGGTATATACAATTTCTCAAACTTTTCACGAAATTGGTGGGCTCCGCAATATAACTGAATAGTAATACCTTGCCTCTTATAATGTAACAGTTGTTCCCGTAAGCCATAAACTCGTTACCTTTAATGTGTTTATGTTTAGTTATCAGTAAACCAAAGTCAGCGTCAGCTCGATAGTATGGCATCTTGTTCCTCTAAAAATACTTTCTCGATGCTACAATTTGCTTCGAATAGAACAAAAGTGAAGCAAGAGATGCATGAAGGCACAGTCCCCTAATATATCAATCAATACCACCTTAAAAAAATTCACACATATATATATATATATATATATATATATATATATATTATTAATGGGTACTCTAGTACACTGTCATGTTGTTAATACCTGGAAAATGTTTCACCTAAGCCTCCAGTAGGTAAAACCCAATAGCTCTTAGCCCTCAAAGAATCACTTAGAGTATGCAGGAACGATTTTTATAAACTGTACCTGTTTTATTAAATACGTTATAAGATGCACACAAGTTCGTTTTGCTAGCAAGTTCTATCTATAGCATCTGGAAGCCCTGAATCCTCTGTACACTCAAGTTATCACAGTGCTCTATCTACCCCTGCGCCTTAGAGGTCAATAACCAGTCTCACTATTGGATATGCCAGTGGGGGTTTGTGACTGATTTTGAATGGAACAGCGTGAACTTGTGTTTACAAAGTATGGCAAGCAAAAAAGGAAGTTTCCGACATCTTATGCCGCTTTACTATCGTAAAGGTGAAACCGCCTCACAATGCCGCCAGAAAATTTGTGCTGTCTAAGCAGAAGATATAATAACAAAACGAGCTTGTCAAAAGCGGTTCAGTTAATTTCTAGCCGGGAATTTCTTCCTAAAAGGAAATCCTCGATCTGGACTGCCAATGGTTATGAACGTTTTAATACTGAAATGACAATCCAAGAATGACAACTTTGGATATTAACACTGCAGTTTAATTTAGCTCGTGCTACTGTAGCCAGGAGCTTGAAAAAATAGGTTTAACTAAATATTTTGATGTATGGATTTCTCAAGAACTGAGTGAAGCAAATGTGTGTCAAAGCGCTTCCATCTGTGATTGCCTATTGAGACGCAATTGGAATGATCATTTTCTGGAACAGCTGGTGAATAATTGAGGATGAGAAGTGGATTGTGTTAAAAAACGCCCGTAAGAGTAAATCTAGACGTAAGAAAGGGCAGCCACTAATATTGGTTCCTACACGAGGGCTTCATCAGAGAAAGGTTATGCTATGCATTTGGAGGGATTGCAAAGGAATCCTGTATTACGAACATTTTCTGAATAATGAGGTTGTCAATTCCGAGGAATACTTTTGTGAGTTGGATTTTCCTAAGGCAGCCATTAAAGAGAAACGTCCAGAATTTGGAAACGATGTCGTTTTTAACCACGACAACGGCAAACCACATGGTGACCCGTTAAAATTGTGTAATTTTGAGTGGGATGTGCTATCCCAACCGCCATGTTCTCCAGACGTTGCTCCATCCGACTTTTATTTATTCCGTTCCGTGCAGAACTTCCTGCATGGCACAAATCTCACTTTCTTGGAGGATTGCAGAGACTGAACCTTAAAAAGTTCACCAACCAGAAAATCCCACATTTTGGAGAAATGGCATTTAAGAAGTCCGCAAACCTCAACACAGGATCCACACAACGTATTCCATGTCTCCATTAGCATGAAGCATGTTAATATAAACTAAGTTGCTCGTAAGTCACATGACAATTAGGCACTTTCTGCACAAACTAAATAGGTAGGCAGTTAAGCGATTAATACTTCACCTTATTAAAATGCATGTAAGTCCACTGGTATTGCTCAGGTTTCATGGGAAATCCCAGTTAACACTGACGCGCTCGCATGCATGTTAGCTATCACATACTAACCGGGGTGCTAAGCGGAACACAAGAGTAACTACACGATTCACTCAGCATGTTACGTTTAAGACGCGGAGGGGTTTTTTACTGGATATACCGCACTCAAGCGGGGAACTCCACATATCCTCCATTGCAAATCGGCTAGGTGTCGAATGCAGGAGTGCATTTTTCCCCTCCACGCTAAAAAAAAGTTCAGAGAAATGGCAGAATACTATTGACGATAACGGCACATATTGCAAGAAATAAAACAGTTCACAAAACCTGTCTTATTTATTTATATTTTATAATAATAGTAATAGTTCATACAATTTGATGACATTTTGTGATTTCTTCCGCTTTGAACACGTTAGGACAAAGTATCTCTCTTACACACACATACTCACACACAGGTGTCCTCCGGGACGTGGAACGCCTTGTTCCTGCTTACTTTGTTATGGTATCCATGTGTCGCCAGCGACGTCGTCAAGTTGCAACTTATGGTTCCGGTTTACCGTGGCTTCCGTTGAGTAGAATTCTGGCTAGATGTCCTCCCTCTTCGTTCCTCTTTCGTCAAGGGCCTTCTTCCTGTTAGGGGCCCAGGGGAGTCTAGGTCTTGGCCTGAGTTCTTCTATTGAGAAGGTTTCCCGTGCAAGTAGCTAGATCAATCTGGAAAGAGTGTGCTTCGACACTCCCAGTAGTCTTCAGGAAGCGGGCTTTGACGTTCTCTAGGGTGATCCGATGCTACAGATGATAGCTTTCAATTTCCTGATTCATACACACAGAACTTTGACAAATTTATTTATATTTTGAACGACCTTATGTTTTTAAAGTTTGCAAACAGAAAGTTCGGCAACTACTCTGTCGTAGCTGTGCTGCGGGTGAGGAGTGCTCCCAGGCGCTCTTGGTGATTGAAACGCGACGAAAAACGAACTTATGAGACAACCTTATACTTTAAAAATAAGATTCCGTTTTATACAATCACTCTATTCATAGATCCACTTTATATTATTTTATTCATCCATATTTTTGTATTGTCTACAAACAGTCTACGTCTTTTCTTGTACGTCTTACTGTTATACGTTTTTTTGTGTTTTGTAACTATCCATTTTTTATTTTCTCTACACGTACTATGTACGTAGTGTATAGAGAAGGTATTGCATGACACCTAAAAGCTCGATACCGAGATTTCACCGGAAAACACGTTTTAGGATCACCTGTATCCAAAAAAGCCAATTTTAGAAAAAGGTTCGTTTCTGTGCGTCCATGTGTCAGTGTGTCCTGGTGTCTGTGAACACAATAATTAAAAAACGAATAGTCGTTAAAATTCCAAACTTGGTATGTAAGTTCAAATCTTCCAAGAATGCTACACGAACATTTTTAGGAAAATCCCCCACCCCAAACTACCCTTTACACGGAAAAACTTTAGAAATTTTTAATTTTCTCAAAAATGACTTTAATGGTTTTGATTAAAATATCGTATATTAAAGACATTTATATGACAAACCAAATGTATATTTTAATTTTTCTGGGAATAGTCTCTGAAGACCACTTTATTCTGGATGAATTTTGCTGGAGTTTACAAAAACTTACTAGAGAGAAAATTTAGATATCATTAAAATACACGATTTATGAAATATTCATTTTTTTGTACAGTTGAGCATTTTTTTAGATATTTTTTGTTTTGGTTTCAGTTTTAAAATACTTAAACATTTTGCATATGAGAACTTTTCAACTCCTGGCAATGCAAAGAAACGGATTTCATTCACATGCAAACCAGATTTGAAATTTGACTATAGTCTTAGCATAGAGTATGCCATTATCTCCCTTCTACTTATGAGAAAACAGGTAATAAGACCGTTTCTGCTAATGTGTATGTCGATTAGCAGTAATTTGCTACAGAGATGAAGGGAAATGATGAGAATGTTACATCAGGTGTTCTTCGCCATATTTGTCATTTTCTGGCTACTTACATCGTTGAGAAGTTTAATAAATTAAAGCTAACAAAATTAAAACACGTGTATAATTCAACTATTTACTTATTTTAGAATTGTATTGTGTATCAATATTCTGCACTATATGTAATGTTAACCTTTTGGTGCAATAATTAAATTTTCAGTCCAAGTTTTAACACCTTTACTTATACAAAATCGAAAATAGTAGAAAGTTTTGGGTTACAGCTATGATATAATTATGTACAGATTTAATAGTAAATACTCGAATCTAATACCAGATATATCCAGAGATATACTTGAGAGTATTTTTGTTGATGTCTACATGATCATACATGTCCTAAAGCAGCAAATAAAGGCCACGCAAATCACAATTGCCACAACTACCAGCCATTTGCAGTCATTGACGGGTTTAGGGTAGTCACATGTTTTAATTCCATTGTCTTTCCTTTTGTGTCCGTCATTTTGGATTCTAGGGATTGATTTGTATTCAGCTTCTCTTAGACAGGTTACCTCAAGTAATTTAAGAAGCCAATGGAAAAAATCATCCCTTTTTAGCTCCACGATTGTGTTTCTTTTGCACATTCAATGACATGTTACATTCAAACGGGTCCCAATTGTTTTCCTGTTTATCGTAAGTATACTTTTATACATTTGTGTTCTGAATTCATAAATGAAGCTATAATTAGTTTGTTAAGGGGTCATTGAAGTGATACACGTGGTTTTCTAAAGTATTGAAGATAAGAGCTTTAATTGTTATACATGCATTACTGACACGAGACGGCGCCGTGGCTGAGTGGTTAGACCACTTGCCTCCCACCTAGATGGCCCGGGTTGCATCCCAAAGGCCCGCATGCGGGATTTGTGGTAGACAAAGCGGCATCTGGGCGGGTTTTAACCAGGTCCTCAGGTTTCCCCGCCACTCATTCCACCAATTACTCCATTATAACATTTTCAATCATCAATTTCGCTTACATTTCATATCATCCCTCGTAACAGGTTCTGCATTTTGTGGTTTCGTGCCATTGGCTTTCCGAATGGCTTCTGATCTCTAGGCATTGGCTTGCAAGTCTTAGGGGAGTAAACCGATTACGAAACAAAACTGACAAGTACAGAAGCACATATTCATTTCAAGTTTCGCTGAAATGTGTCAATTCTGGATCTATTCATGTATTCGATTTAATTAGCTAAAATAAAAATCTATCTTCTCCTACAAAAATTGAGCCACAGGCACCATTTTTTTAAAAATTACATTATTCAAAACCTTTCTAACAAATAATTTAGTTAATACATTCCCGTACTGGATAGTCTATTTAAAATGTATGACAAAGTGAAAAAACTACAAGAATAGCGCAAGATTATAAACATTATTGGCACTTATGCACAACGTACATACATAGTAGATAGACAAGGTATTGTATTCCACCCAAAATAAATAATATAATTGTTTTTAATTACATTCCAGATCTTTATCTCCCGACTTTAATTTTAGATTTTGATTTTTAGATTAGTTAATTGAAAAAATAATATTATAGATAAAATTTGTAATGCTTGTTTTTGGAAATCAATTTAAAGTTTGAATATATCCGCAGGTATAGTTACCTAGGTGCCGAGGTAGCTTATTTGGATTTTATTTATTTAACCCAACCAAAAGCTCGATACCAAGATTTCCCCAGAAATATATGTTAGCTATTGCAAAATGTGATTAGTAGCTTGCGCTTTCCCTTGTTTCGCGATAGTGGGGGCAAACCAGAGGTCCAGATAGTTTTAGATGCCTTGAAACATGTAATTTAGAATGCGTCTTATTTTAATTCGATGACACTAACAACGGTTGTTGAGGAAAGGAGCAAAGCTAGATTGCCAATGCTTTTCGAAAAATGAAAATGCTAATGTTTGTGTAGTTTTCGGAGGAATGGATAAGACATGAAGCAAACTTATGTATTTGTTTTATTATATGTGTATTAACTTAAACTCCACATTACATATGTTTATTTATAATCATGCAATTGCATTACAAAATAAATAGAAGTAAATGGAAGCCCAATATATACAAACCATACCGAACATACAAAAGCATTTCTAAAGCGTGTTTTCGTTAAATAAAAAAAAAAGAAGGGGGGCACTCTGACGTTCATGGAATTAAAGTAATCTAATGTTCTAGTAATTAATCCAAGAGCCTCCGTTCCTTATAAGAGCATCCATTCTGCCAAAAATATGTGTTGACAATCGTTCCACTAGGGTCAAATTGTTTCCTTACTCTTGCCCTTGCACTACTCACTTTGTTCATCGGTCATTGCTTGTGTGTCGGACTGGTGCTGGAAAACAAACCAATATGATATTGGCAAACTCGGGACTAGCGTGGAACAAAAATGGTGAAAATATTTCGCCAACATTAAAGAAAAAGAAATACACCAAAAGAAACGGACTATACACAGTAGGTAGACAAGATTATGATCCACCCAAAAAAACGTTACAAAGATTTGACCTTAAATACATGTTTTGCGGACACATAAATAAAAACAAATTATAAATACTGGCTGGAGTATAATCCAGGCTTGTGGGCCGTGGTCTACTGGGCTCCTCCTTCTTCTTCCCAGACGTTTCGTCTGCGACTACGGCAGACATCTTCGGTGGCAGCGGCAAGGTCGAAGTACTCTAGTGGACGTTTCAACTGCGACGGGAAGAAGAATGGGCTCAGTAGACCACGGCTCACAAGCCCGGATTATACTCCAGCCAGTATTGACACCGGCCGTGAAAGCCTAAGAATTTCGATGAAATTAGAAATAGGCCCGCGCTCGCGTGAATTTAGGTAGGTAGGTACTACCCGTCATCACCTCTTGTTACCGGCGGCAAACGCTCGCACTGTTACGTCATGAAATGGACAGGCGCAGAGGAAAATCAGTGTGCATTACACAAGTGTTCGAGTACAGTGACATGTTAAATGTACGTGTTCACTCATTGTGTACGATGTCCCATTACAGCAGTGCTGACAGTACAGTGGGTGATAACTATTGTCTATTTTGTTGCGTTAATAAGATGAATGGAACCTCAAACATAAATAATATTACATTAGTATACTATATGTTTAAAGCGTTATGTGATGGACTGTGCCTTGCCTTCGATCCGCGCAACTCCCCGCGGTCCCTCGGTAGTCTAAATTCGTTAGGCAACAGCAACACTAGCGACACCACCATCAGCGGTTGGCTGAACTGAAACGAGCTATAGGCATGTCTATGTGTGTTTTTCTGTGGAAAGCATAGTTCAAAAACTAGAAGTCCTGCAAATATCAAACTTGGTACTTTAGTTTAGTATCTTCCAAGGATGTGGCACGAAGATCTTCAGGAAAATACCCCTATAAAAACCTACGCTTTACATGGAAGAATTTTCGAAAATGTGGATTTTCTCAAAAATGACTGACGAATTTGATAAAAATACCCACCGTGTATTAAATATATTTAAATGAAATATAAAATTTATATTCTGAATTTTCTGGGAAAAGCATATAAAACACTCTTCATTCTGGATGACTATTGAATTTCTGGTAGGCTGCGAGAGAGAGACAAACTTACTACACAAAACCTATAGTTTTCGTAAGGAGAGAATTTGTGCTTATATAAATTTTTTGTCGAGCTAAAAATTTCCAAGATATTCACTGTTATTTATTTATATTCTAAAATACTTACATTTTTTTCTCAAACGGGAATTTGTCATTCCTTTTTTTTTTTTTTTTTTTTTTTTTTGCTTTTTACTGGAGGACGTGTAAAGAGAATCGAATTTCAATTGCAATGCGATCAGCTTTTAAAGAATTTGACTATCACTTTAGGCTAGTATATTCGCTATTTCTCTCTTACAAGTAACTAAGAAGTCAGACCATTTTTGGTGTGTATATCCAGATTAACATGATGCGCATAGAAGAAGCTTCTGTAAGAAAAGTTTCTGGTGATGTTTGTCTAGAATTACATGATGCAGATAGAAGGATCTTTGTAAGAATAGTGTCTGGTGATGTTTATATAGATTAGCATGATAAAGATAGAAGAATCTTCTGTAAGAAAAGTTTCTGGTGATGTTTGTCTAGAATTACATGATGCAGATAGAAGAAGCTTTGTAAGAAAAGTTTCTGGTGATGTTTGTCTAGAATTACATGATGCAGATAGAAGGATCTTTGTAAGAATAGTGTCTGGTGATGTTTATATAGATTAGCATGATAAAGATAGAAGAATCTTCTGTAAGAAAAGTTTCTGGTGATGTTTGTCTAGAATTACATGATGCAGATAGAAGAAGCTTTGTAAGAAAAGTTTCTGGTGATGTTTGTCTAGAATTACATGATGCAGATAGAAGGAGCTTTGTAAGAATAGTGTCTGGTGATGTTTATATAGATTAGCATGATAAAGATAGAAGAATCTTCTGTAAGAAAAGTTTCTGGTGATGTTTGTCTAGAATTACATGATGCAGATAGAAGAAGCTTTGTAAGAAAAGTTTCTGGTGATGTTTGTCTAGAATTACATGATGCAGATAGAAGGATCTTTGTAAGAATAGTGTCTGGTGATGTTTATATAGATTAGCATGATAAAGATAGAAGAATCTTCTGTAAGAAAAGTTTCTGGTGATGTTTGTCTAGAATTACATGATGCAGATAGAAGAAGCATTTGTAAGAATAGTTTTGGTGATGTTTGTCTAGAATTACATGATGCAGATAGAAGAAGCTTTTACAAGAATAGTTTTTGGTGATGTTTGCCTAGATTAATGTGATGCAGATTGAAGACGCTTTTGCAAGAATAGTTTTGGTGATGTTTGTCTAGAATTACATGATGCAGATTGAAGAAGCTTTTGCAAGAATAGTTTTGGTGATGTTTGTCTAGAATTACATGTTGCAGATAGGAGAAGCTTTTCCAAGGATAGTTTGTTTGCAGAACATTTAGAGAAAGACATGAGAATGGAGCACATCCGAATTTTTAGGTCGAGAGATCTGCTGCTGTAGCCGGGAAGCTTTCCATTCAAATTGCTGGACGATCTAATCTAATGCCTGAGCTGTGGCGGCGGATTGTTAGCCGTTAATTTTGATACACTCGATCTTAATGTAGCAGCGATATTAACCGGGAATTTTGTATCAACAATGGCTTCTCCATGAAAGCAGTTAATCAAAGAGAACAAAGACCTGTTATCAGGGAAGCAACCGGCAAACCAGCAGCAATTTATTGCAGGATACATCTTGTGTAAGGTCAGGTTAGGCTAACAAAGAAAGCTAATGCTGCAGCATGATGACCAGCATGTGGTATAGATGACACAAGAGACCAACTAATCACACCAACGAGGGGACGGTTTTGTCCCAAACTTGCAGAAAGTAACTAAAAACTTGCATAAAATTTGCTCTCGCTACCTATGGTAACCTCCTGTGTAGCCTGCGTAGCAACACCTAGGGCAATATTGGGCCCTCATAACAGTTCACTATTGAAAGGCTTGTACTTCACAATATAAAACACAAACACTCATTCTCTCCCTCTCTCTCACTCTATGTGGGTATATATATACTCAAACATACCTTTTAGAAGGGAACCTACTACATTCCGTCCAATATGTGCTTCATAGAAGCATTAAAACAAAAAGGTCTAATAGCATTTTGTTCTTTGATCAGCCCATTAAAAAAAAAAAAATAAATAAAATAAATGGTTTTTGTTCCAAATTGAATGCGTAATTCCAGAAGAATGCACGAAGATATTGGTTTGTTACTTGTAAGATGCGTAGAGTAACGTATTTCTGACAATTTGGTTAGGAATTATGGGAGATCACACTGAGTTTCGAAATAATTAATCCCTTAAAAGAATTAAAGGAATATTCCGTGCTACTTTTTCAGACGTGAAGTAACTTGACAAAGTGATTTTGAGGTTGGTCAGGTTTCCTAACCGGCTTCTGGATGGAAACACGTCTGTCGCTTGCAAACACGACACAGTGTGGGGGATAACGAGTGCAACTGGCATTCTGATTGGCCTACACTGGTGTGATACCAGCAGTGAGGCATGTTTGTTCATGTACTGATCTAGAGCAAGTGGCACCCACAGAACCTGCAGCGTTGCGATCTTATCTGTCTCTTGTTTTCGAAAAAAATTAATTATTTCATCAGAAATTGTGTTCCAAATACGGAGATCTATAACTGGTTTAAATTAATGTAATCACTTCCCTTCCACCCGATATTTAAGGGATACTTTCGATAATAATCAGTCACAAAAAAGAAAATTCATTTTTATAGGAAATAGTTGTTTGGACCTCTATAGAGAATCAAAATTTAGCATCAACAAAAATATTTAGGACCACCTGGGCAGTTTGGTGGTAGCGTGTCTGCCTCACATTCAACAGGTCGCGAAATCGAATCTCGCTTAGGGTGAGTTACCCGAATAAGTTTTTTTTTCGGGGTTTTCCTTATCCTGAGAAGACGAATGTCAAGTAAGTTAAAGCTTCATGGGCCCCAAGATCACTTGAGTATCGTTTCACAAATTTCATTCATCGTCTGATATGACGAAGCCGGTTAAAGGACGTTAAGCTACAAAAACAAAACAAAAGAAATATTTAAGGGATACTGGTAATGAATACTGTAATCAGTCAAAAACTAACAATTACTTTTTAAAGGTAATAATAGTTGTTTGAGCTTATGGGCACCTATAAAGAATCAACATTTAGCAGTCGTCCCCTTGTTACGGACACTACAACTGTAAATACTGTAACATATTTGTAAACATCTATTGTAAATTGTGACCTGTATGCACTTAGAAGTGTACATAATTCAATAATCATATTCCAGTTTTATATAACTACTAGTAGTAACTATTATATCGATAATTAGAACACCATCATCTCACATTTCAGCAGTGTTAGATAATGAAATCATATTTATTTATTTATACATTTTAACAGTATTGTTATATGTTTTGTTTACGAGTGTTTACAAACAAGGAAATGCATATGCTTATATCGAGCACACTACGTAGTGTAATGAGGTACAAGGCTTAGAAGCCAAATGCTGTCTATTCTGCTGCTTTTGTAACCCGTGCGTTTAGCACTAGAGATTTATACTTGGATTTTTCGTAGCATATAAGCATACGTATATATGCCTTGACAAGTTCTATGCTGAGTGAGTTGCTGGCCAAAACGAACCTACAGTATGCTATCTATTATAATCTAAAATATTATACAATGCAACTGTTTCCTAGCATACCCTTCCAAAAAAATGCTTTTCTCAAAACTACATTTTGTACTTTGAAAATGTCCCACGGGTTTCTGTTTTTTTTTTTTTTTTTTTGTTTATCCAAATGCAACTTTAATCGTCTAGAATGACAGTTGTATCTTCTGTAATATGGTTACGTAATCGGTGTACCCTCCCCATACGTACGCTTGACACCTCCCTAGGCGGGTGCCTAAGGGACAGAAGATTGTTGGGGGGCCAGGCATGAGGATGATATGAAAGGAAGGCGAAATGACTGACAGCAAAGGTGATGATGGAGCAATTGGTAAAATGAGTGCAGGGAAACCGGAGGACCCGGAGAAAACCCACCCAGACACCGTTTCCTCCACCACAAATCCCACATGTGGGCGCTTGGGATCCCTTGGTGGGAGGTGAGTAGGCTAACCACTCTTTCTGTATTATTACAACTGAAAAAAGTATTCTTACACCAATACATTTTCTCAAATAAAGGAACTTTTGCGAAAACTGATTAATTTTTAGATATTAAAACCACTGTCTTTTTAAAAAACATTTAACGACTTAATAAACAAAGATATTGAAATGCCAGCACCTAAAGGTTTTGTGTGCGGTTGAAAGTTCCATTTCATAATATGCAAAGCCATTTTCTAAAATTTTGAGACGCGTGGAACGTTTTGAGTACGTAATATATTTACACAACAGCATTTATGTAATTATTGTATCTTACAATGTAGTTATCCAATTTGATTGCCATCTAGTATTCATCTAGATGTGCAGTAAGGCAGTCACAGTAACATTTTCAGAAAAATCTGTAAATAAACCTAGAAGTTTAAAGTTCACTCCCAATCTCCTTAAAGCTATTCTTCATATCCATGTGGCCCGCATGAAGCTATCACCACATAAGGAACCGTGAGAGAGAAAACCGAAACATTTGTTTTCAATGTGTTTCCACCATAACATGTATACAGCTCAGTCTGCATCGATGTGACAGGATCCTTGTCAATTTAAATCCGGTTCATTTGAACATGAATGCAGGAAGATGCGTTGTTGGCACTTGGTTACAAACGATTTTGAAGACTTCCAATGGATGTGGTAAATGGCATGGCCAAAAAAAGTGTGTTACTGAAGGAAACAGTTTGCTATAAATGAGTACGTCTTTTTTTCTTCCACTTCCCTTCAAGGTTTAGACACCTGAACCTGTTCCGTCTTAACCTTTCACCGCAGCCTCGTTCCGAGTCTTCCTATGTGCCTTCTTCCTCTTGTTTAATGCCTACGTAATTTTTAATTTAATTTTACTTCTCTTTTTATTTTAATTTTTGGATGAGGATAGCAACCGGAACGTGTAATTCTTTCTACGTGTATTCCCTGTAGGTGATTTTTCCATTTCCTTGAGTTTCGTCATTAATATTATAAATACCTGATGCCTAATATACTCATTATTTATACGGTCTTCCTTGGTAACACCACTTACTTTTTAAAGAAATGTAACTTTTGTAGCTAGTACGTTTACTTTTCTCGTGATTTTTTTAAGAACTCATGACTCAGTTCTATATAAAACACAGGTGTAGGCATGTTTCTACAATACTTAAATTTATTTCCTTCCTTATCTTGTTTCAGAATGTATTGTGTATCAAACCGCATATTGATTAATTTAATGTTATTTTATATGCCCTTGACCGTGTTATAGCCTATGTCATATCCTAAAAACTTGAATATGTGAAGACCTTGTTATTTTGGAGCTGGTGTATCCCCCCCCCCCATAATTTATGTAGCTTACACGCTGAATTTTAGTTCATCCTGGTTTTAAGTTCATTTTTGTTATGATTTTGAACAACACCTGGCAGACTATTTTAAGCATCCAGTAAAAATCAATTGTGAATTGATTATTGGTTCCACAGTATTCATGTGTAGGACAGGATTTGTAAAGGTAAAGTCATAATTAAAAATTCAATGCCATATCCGGGATTTATACTACAAATATCCTGGTTTCCGTCCAGTTCTACCATAGCAATGACTTACCTAATAGTTGGTTATACTATGCAGTCCAGGACTAAAAGTACTTACGACATTGTAAGTCGCCATTGGGGTATGTCATTATAAGTTGCCATTGGGGTATATTATCTCGAAATAATTTGAGATCTCTTTGTATTTTTCCGAGAAAACAGAAGTCATTTGAGGAATTAGGCGCCGTGTCGGTATGCTGCCATGTTAGCTCAGTGGTTAGAGAAGCTGGACGGAGACTAGGAGATCCGTGGTTCAAATACCGGCTAGGGAATTAAATTTTTCAATCTGACTCTGCCTTTCCTATATTTTCGTTATCACATAGGATCTCAGCCTCAACGTCCACATCCTGGTTCAATGTCATTTTAGAACACCCTATAATGTTACAATAATTTAGAATGGTTTAAGGAAATTCATTTTCAATGGCAGGTTTTCACGTTTGATCTTGTGTATTTGAATGACCCCCTTACATCGATAAGTAATGTTTTGAAGCAAACACTTGCTTTACAAGGGTCACTCTAAAAAGCTTTAAGAATCGACAAGGAGTTGTGGCAAGGCAACACGGGTCTAGGATAGTTTGGGGTGGGTGGATTTTCTTGAAAATATTCGTATCGTATCCTTGGAAGCTACCAATCTTAAATGCCAAATTTGGTGTTAAACGGTCTTTTCGTTTTTGAGCTATTCTGTGCACAGGCACACACGCACAGGCACGGACCTTTTACTAAAAATTCTATTCTTTTGGATTCAGGAGTCCCAATACATGTATTTCCGGTGAAATCTCGGTATCAAATTTTTGTGGGCATTAAAATACATTCTCTATACACAATGTGCATAGTACGAGTAGATATAGTAATAAAATATTTAATAATAATAATAATTATAATAATAATATAAAAATAGCAATGGTATAATT
The DNA here is from genome assembly GCA_030762935.1 of Hymenopus coronatus. Taxonomy (NCBI): domain Eukaryota; kingdom Metazoa; phylum Arthropoda; class Insecta; order Mantodea; family Hymenopodidae; genus Hymenopus; species Hymenopus coronatus. The sequence continues at coordinate 531,533,069 of CM060900.1, read as the reverse complement.
AGAAAAGGCATTAAAAATTGTATATATAATTATAATAACAAATAATAAAATAAAGTATAATAAATAATTATTAAAGTAATAAATAAATATCAATAAACCAAAATCAAATAAATTGATAAAAGAATAATAATAAATAATTAAATATATTAATTATAGTATAATAGTAAATAAATAATAATAATAAATTAAAATCAAATAATCTGATAAAAGGGTAATAATAAATACTTAAATATATTAATTATAGTATAATAAAGTGATAATTGATATTAATTAGTAATAGTTTAAAATAATAACTTAAAATTTAAATAGGTATATACATAATTTTAAAACTTTTGGTAATTTATAGTAATTAATATAATACATAAACATTAAAATATTAAATCTAATTTTCATAAATATGTATGTTCAGGTGTATAATTTAATTTAAGTTTTATAGGTTAAGTTATTAATCTGACAATTGTATATTTATTTTATTTTGTAAAATTTAAAAAAAAATGTGTTAATAAATGAAATAAGGTCTGAAACATTTGCTTCGGTGTAAGCAATTAGATATTAGGCTATAGTAAACAGATTTTATTTTTATTTTTTTAGTACGTGTAGAGAAAGTAAAAATGGCTTTAAGGGTTGAGACGAGCAGACCGCAATGGAGAATACTTTGAAAATATAAAATGATCAGATCGAAGTTATTAACATTTTATAGGTTTCATTCTGAAAAACTTTTAGAGTTATTCTCGTAGTAGACAAGGAAAGGCATCAATTTGAATATGGGGAGGGGGGCATGAATGTAAAGTTTTGAAAGGGTTGCTTGTCTACGTTTTGAAACGATGTCACTGTTGCTTTCAAATGTCGTTTCCACTCGCAAATAAGTTGTCGGTGAAAGTTATGCACTTGGTAGTGAATATCAGATGAACGTGCAGGGCAATGGACCGCGCACTCGATAACAGATCGTTCAAATCATTTGTCTTCTCAAAAGACCGTGTCATCAACACCAAATAAATTACACATGCGTGTTTTAAACAGAGGCGCATCGTAACCGAGAAAGATGGTATCCACGCGCGCGGTTTAATTGCGTCTGTTGTCAACAGATGTAGTATTTTTGGAAGCAGCACAACGGCAGTTCCAGGGGAGCAATCTGTGCGAGTAGCGAACCGTGAATCCAAGTGAGGGGGTTGATGGTGTGGAAAGAAACGATACGCTTCCCCTCTGCCATCACGTCTTAAATCCCGCTATTTGTTACAAGGGCAGCATAAAAAAAGCGGATAAAGAAAGTTACATACGTACAATAGAAAGAGGATACATTTTAGAGCTTTTCTGCGGATAGAAGGATTAGAGTCGCAGTAAGTCTTACAACACGTCGAACAAGCGAGACGCATGTGTGACAAAAGACGGTCGCTACTCCTGCCTTAAGGAAAAACTGAAAAAAGAAAACAATATCCACGTTACAAGAAAATGCTCGTTGGGTTTAAGATACTCGTGGTGTGTATTAGTTACGATTTAAATGAATATTACAATTATTATCCTAAATTGCGATTACATAAAATAATAAAAATAAAAGCAATTATATAAGAGTTATATTAATAAGAAAAATAATATGAATAACATAACATTAATAATAATAAATAGTAATAATAATAGTGATAATAGTAGTAATAGTAGTAGTAATAGTAATAATAATTAATATTATCGTTACCATTATTATTAATATAAATAATCCCGCACCAGTACAGCACTTACTAACCGGGGGTTTCGAATGCGACTGCGGACCTTCCGCCCACTTACGCACGGCGGCGGTATGTGATCATCCAAGCGACACGTGGAGATGACGTGGCCAGCATTCCTATATATCCCCCAGCCAGAATGTGCGTTGTCATAGTCAAGGTAGCTGTCCACTGCAGGCCCGCACTTTTCTCACGATGCTGCACCCTAATGGGTGGGTTCAAACCCAGGGGACCCAGGGCAAGACGCTCTAGCCTACCGTGTCACGGCTCGGAACTAACCAATGACATTAGACAATAAAAACATTGAAGAATGCAGAAACTGCTTAACAAAGTAAATTCACTCTTGTTCATCTTAAGACGTAACGAATTTAAAACATATCCGTCATTTTCAGTGATATTGCAGAAAAGTCTGTTGTGTTCCATGCATATGACTTCATCTCTTTTGCAAAAAAAAAAAAACAACAAAAAAAAACCATTCTTGCAAAACACTATTCTTTTATCTACATACTGATAATCGAGATAAACGTTGCCATAAATGCTCCTATTACTCAGCTAATTATAAGAAGAATCAAAAAAAGGTAAACACTAGACTAAAGCGATAGTGATGCCGTTGAAATTCAGAGTTTTCCATAGTTAGGAGTAAAACAAGAGTGATTTGAAACGGATAAGTACTTAACATTTGAGAACAGTAATGTAACACTAACAGGAAATATCTCGGAAATGGCTAACTTCTCCAAAAACTGCGTATAACATAAAATGTATTTCTACATGATATAAATTGTTTTCTGTATAGTAAGTTTTCGTCTATCTCTTTCGGTTTACCCGTTATGGAAAAAGTCAGTCAGGGTGAAGCGGACTTCAAGGACTGTTCCCACGAAATTCCATATAAATATCTCTAACATCGTTTCGTAATGGGCTTGCCCTAACCACAGAACGGAGAACCTGTTAGAGGGGTCGGCCCACAGCCAGGCATAAGCACGAGGAAGTGGATGACATGAAATGTAAGCGAAATTGATGATTAAAAACGTAATAATGGAGCACTTGGTGGAATGAGTAGCGAGGGAAACCGGAGGACCCGGAGAAAATCCGCCCAGACGCCGCTTCGTCCCCCGCGAATCCCACATGCGGGCGCTTGGAATCGAACCCGGTCCATCTAGATGGGAGGCGGGCGGTCTATCCCCTCACCCACAGCATCACCATCTTTAGTATACGTCATTTTAATCAAAATCGACATAACCATTTTTTATAAAATCGAAATTTACGAAAACTTTCATGAAAAGGGTAATTTGAGATGAGCGGATTTTCCTGAAATTTTCCATGTCGTATCCTTTGAAGATACTGAACTTAAACACTAAGTTTACTATTTAACTGAATTTCATGTTTGAGGTATACTGTCCGCAAAATTCCAGGTCCGCCTGGATCTCTTTATAAAATATTTACTTTATTAAGTTATCCTCAAAACATGTATTTCTGGTGCAAAATCGGTATAGACTTTTTGGAATAAACTACCTTCATTGTACACTCAAGGGCATTAAATTACGCCTGGCAATACTTATTGTAGGACGGGGTCTTTTCGTTGACATCACCTTTGTCTTACACCTGTATGCTATGGTTCTAAAAGCGTATTGGACAGGCCCGTTGCTGAAGGGAAGAGGATTAACATGAAAATTAACTTATGACAAATGAAATTCTGAGTTGTAAATTGGTGATCCCTAAACTTCCTGATTGGATAGTACTCCAATTATTTCACCGAGGGTTACAAAATTAGATTAATTTTTCTCTGCACTTTCTTACTGCAGTTGTAATGCCTAGGTAATCCACACACATGGTGGACTATATTAACACACTGCTATACAAGTCAAGCTGTTCTGAAGGAGTGCCGAGAGGGGTTAAGGGATGAAGGGGTGAATTGCCCAATCGGTTTTTCTTACTCGCGTGGTATGTTGTAGCAGAATGGCACCAACGAAAATCGTGGAAAGACCCAAGTCCCCACCAAACGTTCAAATTTTCAACAAAATTACAGCGCCCGGTGTACTTTTAATGTATATGAGTGTACATACGTGCTAGAGTAGAAAAAAGGGTAGCAATTAATTATATTTGGAGCACTAGTAAAACTGCACTCATATCTCAGAACTCTATCATGTGTCATTAAAATTCGAAGGCTTTCACGGCCGGTGTTAGAATCACTTATAGAAAACAAAACCGGGCTTGTAGGTGGTCCACTGGGCTTCTCCCCTCGTTCCCCAGACGTTTCGCCTGCGTCTGCGACAGGCAGGCATCGTCAGTGGCGTGTACATCTCCGTGGTCTCTCAGTAGCGACTGGTTTTCAATGCACATGTTATACTCTCTCAACGCTAAAGATATGAGTCAGCCACTTTGAGGCATTCATCGGTTGGGAAATCTTTTCCCCTAAAAAGTCATGTGCTGTGTCCAAAATGAAACACAGGTTTTTCTTAGTTCTTTTATCAACATTTGTTTCAATCTTCCATAACGATTGATGAAATTTCACTCCGGTCTTTATCGTACACCTTGATGAATCGTAAATTATGTGCCATTTCCTCACCGAGGGTTCGTTCCTTGTACTATCTTTCCTTGTGCTTGCGTTATTTGCCTATAAAATTTGACTGGTTGAACATTTTGAGCATTAAAAAGACCCAAACGAATAAGTTCTTTGGCGGTAGAAAAATACAGCATCGGCATCGAAAAGCTGGTACCACGTGACAGTAAAGGTCGTGACAGAGTGGAAATTACGTTGGCAAATACATTAAGGTACTATAACTTTGTAAATAAAGCTTTGTGTTGATAAAATTCGTTATCATTAGTTATGCCAAATCGTCTGTTACTTTCTGGAAGGCCCTCGTATGTTAAAGTAAGCTTGAATAGCAACTTTCAGAGTTCGAAAGTAATACGACTCAAAATGGTTTCAGCATTTTTACTACGTAAGTGGTGTATCTGCGAAATATGAATAATCCACAGTAAGCAAGACATCTTACTGAAATTTGTACCAGTTATTTTATACAATAGCAGAGATATTTAGTGCCAATTATCAACATATTAACTTGAATGGTTATTAAATTGTAATTTTTTACTAAATTCATTGTTCTATTTAAAATGAGCCATGTAATGCATTTTTTAAAACGCTCATATAAAGATCACCTTTTTACAAAAAGAGAGTTTACAAATAGATATGTCTCATCATATTTCTTTTATATAGTCCTAATTAGTGAAGAAAATTATTTATTTTTGTATTTCCAAAATTCTTGATATTTCAGAGTTTAATAACTTGTTTGTTAAAGTTAGATCATTATTTCTAAAAAAAAAATATCACCATTTTATTTAATATATCTTTAAAAATCAATGTAATATTTTTCAAACATATTAGTGAGAAATTGCATCTTGTGAAGCATTCCGAGAATAGAAAAGTTGGGGAAAAAATTCCGAAAAAATAGGTTTAAAGCTGGGAGTGCCTATTCATAAGCACGCGCCTAATCATCTATAGGTTTGTTTAATTGGTAGTTAAAGTTCGGCAAGTGGGACAAACATATATTTTCTTAAAGTTTAGAATTCGTAAAATTTTATTATGAAAAAATTTAGTTTTTCAAAATGTTTGGTGAAACTTGACCGACGCATCACATTTGGGGTGATGTTGATAAAATTCTGTATTTATGAACACACGTTTTAAAAATTTATTCCGAAAGTACCTCACCGAATCGTAAGCGTGTATACACATTTTCAATAAAATATCTCCAGTGGATTTCAAATTAGCGATTGCTTAATTTGAGTGTTTTAATGTTAAACTAAAACTGCTTCGCACGTTCAAAAAGCTAAAAGTCTAATGACTCTAGGAAGTATTGAACTAATGTTGGGAACATTTATACACCTATTACACACATAGTAGGTAGAAAAATATTGTAATACACCCAAAATTAAAATGTGAAAATGTTACCTGAAATTTATATTTTAAGTTCCCAGGGTCCAAAACGTGTATGTTTAGAAAAAGGTCCGTGTGTGTGGATAACATAGCTCAAAATCTAAAAGACCGTTAAATACCAAACTTGGTATTTAAGTTAAGTGTCTTTCAAGGATGCGACAGGAAGACTTTAAAGAAAATCCTCCATGTACATAAAACATTACATAAATTTATGCTGGCTGCCAGTGCACATTCTCTTGGACACCAGTAGTGTGTGTTATTAGCTTTTGATAAGGGTCTGATAAATACCAATTATCATCTCAGATAGGCCCCTCCGGAATTCCTGCCTATGTGACACACCTTTTATTTTTTCTCGTTACTTGCACAGTCCCAAGTGCTATTCTGGTTTGCTGATGGCGTTCCTAGTTTTATGAAGACACTGTCTTCTCAGCAATTGAACCTTTAACTTAAGGAGATGTGTCTGTGAAATCAATAAAAAAAGGAGCATGGAGGAATATCTGCACACCCCAAAATGCGGTGCAGTTGGGCCAACTCTAACCTTTTTCACGTAAATTATTTTCTTCTGTTTATTGGTTATTATTATATAAGTTATATCTGTAAAACAATTATGTATAGTAAAAATGAAATGTGGTAAATAAATTATAACGTTTGCAGTGTAGTCCTGGGATAGGAAAAACTAGATGCTAGGATGTTGTGTTACAGATTATACTATATGTTATTATAGTTGTATATATGCTAGAGAAAGCAAAAATAATTTAAGCTAATTTTTGGCCAAACTTTATAAACTTGAACCGCACTTGGTGGCTTACAGTAGAGTTTAGAAACCCCGTTGTCTCGAGTGCCAAAAGCGTTATGAAAACTATACAAAGTTAGTAAATTTACGGCACCATATACTCTGTTATGTTCGCAACTACTGGGAGGGTGTAAATGCAATGTCCAAACTCCTTCGTAATTCTCATTGCCTCCCGGATACCATAAACATAACGCTTGGCTTTACTACTTTGAGAAGAATGGAATAGTGACATAACTAGGGACAAAAGACTGCATGTCCATGTGTTCTGACTTCAAGTTATGAGCTGTAAAACAATTCCAACCTTTTGCTGTCTCAAAGTAATGCGTTCTTCTAAAACCTGAACTACATTTAAGTTAATTTGTATAAGCTCAGATTATAGAGCAATCAAAAGTCCATGACATAAGTACAGCACTACAGATGGTTGTTTATGATACAAGTGGTGTTTTATATTGTGAGTAGGAAGCTTGGGAAACGAGGCCTTAGGCCGAGTACAGTAATCCTACCAACAATATAAAACAATTTGAACACAGTTATCGGTGTTCATGCTTAACGGTCTGCCATTTTAGTTTGTTGCCTTGCTAAGTATCCATCAGTGCTGACAACATGACGACTTATTCGTAGAAAACGAAAACATTCTATAAAACGGAGGCATTTTGCTCTCTCTGCTGATTGCATAATTTCGTCTGGCTCAACAGATTCCATGTTCAAGATGCTCAAATCATCCGAAATGTTATAGCTCGATACAAGCCTTCAGAGTCGTAGCCTACTTGAATGTGACCGTGGACGCATAAACCAAAGTTGGCTACATTGGAGTGTTATAATTTTATTACACTGAGTGGCAGAATTTACTACGTTTAACACTACTGACATCTTAAAATACCTTCTTTTAGTTTCGAATGTCTAAAACACACTATGACACATTCAGCTTTATTATTTCGCTTCAACAAGCAATTAATCTCCCCAATTATCCCAGGGATTGCCAAGGAATATGTTGGAAGATTATGCTCTCAGAGAATAAATTAAGTTTATTTACATTGGGTATTTGCTTTCGCTATTTCTCTACCAAAACCAATTACCTACACTGCATCATAACTGATTGTTCTTCCACTCAAACCTTACGTAGACTAAACTTGAATGATACGAGTGTCGTGCAGAAAGTAACGAACGACTTAGCGTATCTAAATAATCAAGAAAGATATCAACACAGAACTCTATTTACAATATTACAACATCCTTATCTATTTCTCAACCTTATCGTTATTGCTATTAAGGCATTAACTGCAACCTGATACGAGTTTTTCAATGACAATGTTTTACTCTTCCACCGCTAAAGACCTGAATCAAGATGTCGCAGTCACTATATCTTCAGCAGTTTAAAAGTCGTTTCCACCCAAAAAGTCATGTTAGGTGTCCAAAGTGAAACGCCGGTTATTTGAATTTTTTCATCAAAATTTTCTTTCAACTCGTTCATAACGATGACCTCTACTCTGATTTTCGTCATCCACACTGGTTCTTCGTAAATTATGCATCATTTTCTCTCTGAAGGCTCGTCCATTGCATTATCACCATACATTTGTTATTTGCCTATAACCTTTGATTTGCCGAATATATTTGCATTCAAACAACGAATTAAGTTCTTTGGTGATAGAAAAGTAAAAATTGCCATTGAAAAACTGGTACCACGTGACAATAAATGCCTGGATAGAATGAAGAATACATAGAGAAACAGAGTAAGGTACTATAACATTATAAATCATGTTTTGTTTTGATATCTTTTGTTATTTTTTGATTATGCAAATCGATCTTGGTCCTCATAGAATCAGACTGAACATTTCAACATCATAAGCGGGGTCTCAACCAGTAATTTCCATCTTTTCGGTGTATTTGCTCTAATCGATTGAGCTACCACGGCAACATTCCTGCATGACATTAAATTTCTCAACTGACTCGCAGTTTTTACGGTAAACGTTATACCGCAATAATGGTGTATTAAAATATAATTATATATGATGAATAATTTAAGTTAAGGCAGTAAACACCTTAATGCGCTATTCGTGCACAGCATTTGAGAATCTTCCTTGTTATTTACGTTGGTGCGAGAGCAATTTCAAAGTACTTTATATAAACGTGGTTTAGTTTCTATGAGGCGTGAGCAAACAATTCAAAAAAGTAGGTTTCATTTTAAAAAATTAAATTGACCCTAAAATGAGCGTCACAACGTCCTCCAAATAAAATACATCTAATGAATTTACTTTCCCCCATAATATCAAGCAACTTTCATTCAATGCATTTCCTTATACAACTCTTAGTTTTGGAGATATTATTCAACTTAAGTGGTTCATCTTGTATTATAAACAAATAACACGAAAATAAATAATTGTGATAAACAATTAAATATATTAAAATCAAGAAATACTGTTAAAAGAGCACAAGTTAAAAGCTATTGTTAGTAAACAGCCGGCAATAACCAGCTATGTTTGAAGAAGCAATTAGTCCGAAATCAGGGTAGCGAGGGTAATCAAGTTTCAGGAACCTAAGGAAGGAGTAGCTCCATTAAAGTAAACCATCTGTGAAATTTGGAAAATCCAAAATATGCAAGATTACCTTGTTCAAATTAATGCCAGTTATTACAAACAATAACATTACAATTTTTACCTTGCTTTAAGATTTTACTTTGTATATTTATTTAAATAAGAACTTCTTAGCACCTAATTTCATAGTTCTAATAAAACTGCTCCATATGATGATTTTTAAAAATAATGCCATCAAAAATTCAAGTATTACAGTAAATTAGCTTGCATATAGACTTATCTTATCAGATTTTTTTGTATTATCCCCGCATTATTATATGAAAATTACTATTTTGTGTACCCTCCAGTACTCTTGACTTTCTAAACTTTAATCACTTATTTTTTCAAAAATTCTGATTTATTTAGAAAAAATACCTGGTCATTTTCTTTAATGGCATTTTAAGAGGCAATACATTTTTTTTAAAGAAACTGCTAAAATAGTGCTACATATGCAGCATTTTGAGTATGGAGTATGTTGATAAAATGTTTGCGGGAAAACCAGGTTTAAAATTGGTAGTGCTAATTAATATTCATGATCTTATCCATTAATATCTGTAGTTAATTGTAAGTTTAAATGCGCTAAGTGAAAAAAGATATACATTCTTACTAAGGTTTATAAGGTACATTATTTTATTACAATTTCTTTTTAATTTTGCTCTTTTTTTATTGATTTAACAGACACATTTCCTTAAGTTAAAGGTTCAATTGCTGAGATGACAGTGTGTTCATAAAACTAGGAATGCCATCAGCAAACCGGAATAGCACTTGGGACTGTGCAAGTAACGAGAAAAATAAAAGATGTGTCACATAGGCAGGAGTTCCGGAGGGGCCTATCTGAAATGAACTAAATTTAAAACAACAAAAAGAGCACTTACTGTCTGTTCAGCAGTGTTATTGCTAGTGGGTTGGAGTGGCTTATCGCTCATGTAACACTTTATACTGAGGGAGGGGTACGCGTATGCTTAACCCATTCCACGCGTGGATAAACAGTCAACAGTGTTGTTATACTTTATTCAGAGTCGGATGACAAATCTTTGAAATCTACAGGAATCAGACAGTACATAGTGAACACACAAATATTATCGGCAACAGTGTTTCCTTCTTCCACTCGGCCACACGCCTTTACTCCTCGCTTGCTTCAGACTAAGAAAACACTACCTCCTTCCAATTGCTAAATCTCTCCCTGCTTGGAAGGACACCCCAACCCTCTAGCTAAAACACCGCAGAACAGACAAAATATGCCGTGTTTTACGCTCGAGGTCCATAACTTAATTGATTTTGACCGAAATGTATATACTATGATGAACATATATCTGTAGGGAAAACGAAAAACTGAAGAATTCGGTTTGATTACTCTAAGCAATAAATTTGCACCCAAATGAATGATATGGTATTCTGGAAAATTTAAATCAATAACGAGGAATATCCCAGAAATGGTTTACTTTACAACAAAAATGTATTCGATATAAGTTGTATGCTTTAATGAATTCTACATTTCTGCATAGTGATGATTTCTGCATTATCTCTTGCGCTTTACCAAGTATGCAGAACTAAGAGGGCTCAGAGGCAATTTGCAGAAAATTTAAGCTAATAAAATTTGTCTTAAAAATATAGGTATTTAACTTTTTTTTTAATCTGCATGTCGGATCCTTGCAAATGTTTAACTTAAATATCAACTTTGACATTCAACCGGGTTTTGCTTTTGAATTATACTGCCCACAAGCACACACACGCACACACGGATTTTTTCTAAGGAGCTTTCTTTCAGAGTCTCCAAAATATGTATTTCTAGTGAAATATCGGTAGAAATTTTGAATGAAATACAACACCTTTTATATCTATTACCAGGCGACCCAACTTTCCGGTATTTTACGTGTTCAGATATCCCTTTATGCGTTAAAGAGTTACAGAACTCAACGGGTCTATTTCAGTTAAAACCGGCCACTGGATAACTGGCGATGGCGACCTTCCTTTTTCCCCATCTCAATGAGCTCGATCCACTCACCACCTCAGCTGATAAGCAAGAAGATTAAAACAAAAATAGCTCAGGCAATTCCTTACTTATGGGTTAGACTTGAAATAGCCCCACTAAGTTCTACAACTCTTTTATTGCAGCAATGAATATCTGCATACGCAGTTGGGCCACCTGGAATCTTCATTTTGCATAAATAATTTTGATCAAAAGATAAAGAAGTTTTATTACATAGATATATTAAAATGGTTGACAATGATGCTACTTCACTTACTAATACCGATCTTCATGATGTGCCACAATGACTATTTTAACATTTGTGGAAACTGTATGAGCCTGTGAGATCAGCTGTGTGTAAATACGGTGGGATTCGAGACGTGTGTGCCTCCAGGTTAAATAACATACATTATTGTTTAAACCCTAATATATCAAATCTGTGCTTTTGAAGATAAGCAGTTATTCCACTCAACTACACATTTGTGCAATCTACTAGATGTGCATTCAATCAGAGAAACGCAATGTTCTGATTACACTGTGCAGGTCTTTGTTAATAGACATTTGATTATAAACAATAGTTAAATTAATTTCGAGCCCTATAGTACTCGGAATCACTGACTATTGACTAAGTAAATCCCTTTATATCCCTTTCACCGGCACCACAACTGAAGCGACTTGGACAGCCGTGATCGTTGGTGCGATGCGTAATGGACGTTCAAAGCCGAACGTCGCAAGTTCCGAGTCCCAGCGACTGCAGTCAAGTGTGCCTGTGGTAAAGAAAGGGGCGGGCGCAAGTAAAATAACGGGTGTGACGGCACGCTTGGATGCTGGCGGGGCTATACTTGGCTGTAGTTGCATGGATTTTTGTCTTTCATGTTTAAAAGCACTACAGTTTTATTGTAAAATATTACCAATTTTAAAATATAAAACAGCTCTGCCTAGTCTACATTTTTTATGTAAAATATTAACAATTTTATAATGTAAAGCAGTTATGCCTAGCCTAATTTTATTGCTGAAGGCTCATGTAATATGAAATTAGAAAAAAGTCCACAGCAATTACTAAAAGCTTTGATCAATGACTTTTGTTGCATATGTGGCACGCCATGCAATTAAGGGCTAATACATCAAATATACGCTTTTGAAGTTAAGCTGTTATACAATCGTAACCTATAGAAGAATGAGTCGGTATACCAAACTTGGTCTCCTAGATTTGCATTCCATCAGACAAATGCAATGTTCTGTTTATACTGTGCAGGTCTTGGTTAATAGAGATTTGATTATAAATAATAGCTAAATTAATTTCGAGCCCTTTAGTCCTGGGAAACACTGACTATTGATTAAATTACACCTCGAAAGCACGGGTAACTCGTGTCAGTAACAAACGCTTGAAAATTATATTTACGGCAACGGTGCACTATAACCTACAATTCAGTTGACATACTTTCGATTACATAGAGCCAAATGTAATTCTGGCTTTTGTAATATCTTTGTTATTCTATTAAGTGTGTTTACGTTAATTTACTTTAATAATTTCTAACAGATATAACCTGAATTATTATTTTATCGATATGACAAAAAGGAACTATGCCAGCGTGTTCAGGAGTATAGAGTTGAACATTGTTCTGTAAATCCAATTTTGTAAACTTAATTATTAATGACTGTCCCATATTCTTAGGGTTTGTTGCAAGCAACAATGAGATTGGAATGATGAATAACATTACCTCCAGCGTTTACTCCTCTTGCCAAGTTTTTTTCACAGACTGTGTTCTAAATTAGAGTGCACACGAGCGTATTATAACTAGGAAGCACTTTTGAGGTACGTGAAAGCTGAAGTTCACTGCAGGTTTACCTTTAGACGCAAGCTACACGTGCTCTACGAACCGGCTTTTGAGCAGCAGAAAAGCGGGAGTGGACAGTGAGTATACAGACCCCACCTCTTTTTACTGACATCTATTCCCGTAGCATTGTTAACTTGCAGTCACTCAGTTACTCTGTTTACTGTGCACTGTTTAATCATAGCGTACTGCAAAGTAAAACATATTATGTATTGTAAATGGTTTAAACAGCTATTTAACTAAAGTATGGATTATAAATACCCTTAAAATTTAAGGAAGGCTAAACTGCGAAGTTTTCAAGAAATACTCTCTGAAATATTTTTTCAGGTTACATTTTTATTGCACTTTTAACTTCAATAAACATGTCGGCGGTATTTTTTTTTTATATTTTTATTTTGTAGCTTAACGTCATAATGGATGAAATTGATTGACTCTCTAATCTATGATCTTGGGGTCATTGGAGCTTAAAGGTACTCGAGAATAATCTTCTTAGGATAAGGGAAAACCCCTAAAAAAACCGTATCCGGGTAACTCAACCTAAGCGAGATTCGAACTCGCGAGCTGTTGAATGTGGGTCGGACACGCTACCGTCACACTACCCAGGCGGGCCTTTAAACTTTTCAACATATTGCCAATCGGCAATGTTGTTAATTCGCAGACAGCTGTTGTAGATTTTGTGCTTTGTATTTTTTATAAATTAGATCGCTCAGATTCACTCTCTCATGCACACTTCTATACTATGGAAGGAATAAAGAATAACCTGGGCTAGAGAAAAATCCAAATCCCCCAGCCGGAAATAAAATCCAGGTTTCCTCGTATAGCAGAAAATTGTGTTATTTATGAACGCTCTTTTAACTGTTATGGTTCTCAGGATCCCGTTCTATATTGGGTGATAAAGATGACTTAATTTCCTTAGAGGTTCTTTAACGTTCTTTTACCTGCCATAAATCTACGACACAAAACCACCGGGTTTGCTTCCCTCCCGAAGGAAGACACATTAAGAATGTTTACGCCTGAAAAGATTCATCGCTCTCCACCGGGTTTGAACCCGCAACCTTGGGAACCACAGGCTTGCATCTTCCCCTATAGCGTGGAGGACAACCCGCACAGCAGGAAAGTGCTCTATCGACTGAGCTACGGGGCTGCCAAATGTAATCCTATACATTGGAATTAAGGGTCACCAGGAATGAGTTTTTGGGTAAGAGTTATTTTTAATTACACCATACGGGGTATTAGGAGTTATAAATACAGATATTCTGATAAACAGTACCTTAATGTATGTCCAGTTCCGTGTGTTTGTTTGTTTTTTCTCTTACCCTAAAACAAACCAATCAACAGCGCGGCGAAGTGAACAACGCCTGTCGGTATAGCCTATGCGTTTTGCTTGCACGTTTTCACACCTTAAGGGGACATGGAGGTGCTGTTTTATCGTCTTTGTCAAAATGTCGATTTTTGTATTTTTGATATAGAAAATGCAAAAAACCTTAAAGTACATACTTGCAATGTGTGATTCTGCTTGGTAGGATATAACGCACGTTTTGGACGCCATTTTAAATCGTTTACAGCCACTTTTCATAGGTTCAATATCTTTTATTTCCCCATATTCAAAATCTATCTTCTCACACAAAATTGCTGCTAGAGATCTGAAAATGTTTTACCAAGGCATTTCAGAATATGTGTCGTAAAATTTCATGTCGGATGTTTATATTGGTCATAGGTTAATTTTGAACAGTTAATTAGCATAACTATGCGCTGTAGTTTGCAGTTTTTTCACTTTCTGATATATTTAAAAAAATAGAATATCCACAGTAGAAAAATTTAAATTAAAAGTTTCTTATAAAGGTATTAATAAATTTAAAAAATTAGTTCATGTAGCTCAATATTTATAGGAGAAGATATATTTGGATTGTGGCTACCTAAAGCAAATAAATTAAATTATATCCATAATTAAGACACACATTTAAATGAAACTTGGCACACTTCCTTCGTCACCAGTAATGCACGTACAGAAAAACAAAGCAGTTTCATAATAGTAGTACAACTCTCTCTCTTATATATACCCAGTTGAAAATTTTAATGGATTTTGAATTTTTCAACTGATTCCAATAATAAAAACGGTAATTACTCTGTGCAATATTCAATATACGAGGTATGATAAAAAAGTAACGGGAATCTTATAATTTCGCGGGATTTATAGAACCAACTTTTCAAAACCTTTTCTTATCTTGTAAGTACACATGTTCCTGAGATGTATGTTTGCATTTAGAGCTGTTTTAAATACTTAGTTTATTGTTGAGAGCTAAAATGGTTTATACATGTTTTCGAAGGCTCAGCAAGCTTGCTTTAAATTTTGCTTGAAAATGGATTAAGTGTTGGAAATGTTGGTTGTGGCTGTTGAGTAAGACAAGGGGTTTCAAGTGGTGTCGACGTTTCAAAGAGGGTTGAGAACACCCTGAAGACGGCGATCCCCTGGACGTCCTAACACATCTACTGACGACAATGTGGTAGATGCAAAGTTTAATGGTTCAGCCATATGGTTATATAGTCAATGAGGAATACTATGTAGACTCTATGCGCCGTCTGCATGAAGTGATCTGAAGCAAATGACCACAATTTTCGTCAAACCACACACGGATAGTGCTCCTGCTTACACCTCAACACCTGTTCGTAATTTTTTGGCAAAAACCAAAAACGTCATGTAGCCTCAGACTCCTTATTCGCCGAACATGGCCCCCTGTGATTCCCGAGGCTGAAGAGAGCATGAAAGGACGTCGTTTAGCCACTATTGGTGAGCTAAAATCAGAATCGCTGAAGTAGCGGAACACCATTCGGAGAAGTGAGTTCCAGAGTTGCTTCCAAGACTGGAAGAAGTGGTACAAGTGTATTATATCTAAGGGAGTTTATTTTGTAGGGCACAACGTTGATGTAGATGCATAAATAAAGATTGTTTATGAAAAACAAAAATACCCGTCATTTTTTGATCACACTTCGTATATAAGGGAGAAGTACTAGCACTATAATAAAATAGAAGACGACTATGGGACATAAACAGGCAGGAAATAAAATCGGAATGTGGAAACAAATCATCATTGTAGTTACAAAACGAAATAAAAATTTGGTTGGGGTAAAGAAACATATATATTAAAATTGGGTATGAAACAAAGATCGGGAATAGCGTGGCTCAGGTTGGGAGGGTGGAAAACCCGTAAGGTAGTTGATGAAGCTGGTAGGCGGGTTTGCCCATTATGCGGGGATCAGGAAGACAGGACGCATATTTTTGCAGATTGCGTGGAGATGGAGGATGCTAGGAAAAACTTACTACCGGAAGCATTTTTAGCTTCAAACAGACGAAGGACAGCATTCTGGGATTTGATTGTAAACAGCCAAAACTGGCCAAGCCTGGGCACATACTTAATGGCAGTTCGTGCACTAAGAGATAAAATATTTATGTAAATATTGTATGGACTTATTTGGTGTTTGAGTAATCTATGTTTATGGATACGTGGTGTAGTTGTGTGGCAAGTGTGTATATGTGTGTGATATCAGTGTGTTCTTTCTTTTATTGTTCCGTGGTTCTATTGTCGTAGCACGCGAGCGTGTGTATGTGTGTGTGTATTTGCAGTGTTGTTAAGATATATAAAATATACATGTAGGTAATATTCTAAACTCAAGTATTTTTCGACAGCATGTACAGTCACTCGACCTATGCGACTGTGTGTCGCAAATATTGTATCATTGTAAACTTAATAAAATACCACTCCTACTGCAATTATTATAAAATAGCCTGGCGATAAGGTTAATATTACCCCAATACTAAGTATTTACGAAGGTAAGTCACCATTAAGGTAGTTCTCTGAAGGGAGATATACCGTTTGGCTGAACCGCGTAAAAAAATATATAATAAGTTGATAAGATTTAAATGCATACCGGCATGTTGTCACAGTAGCTCAATGGTTAGAGCAATCGTATGGAGAGCGGGAGAACCGTGTTTAAATCTCGGCTGTGGCATTGAATTCGTCAACTGGTTCCAATAACACCAAAACTGTATGTACTTGTCGTGGCGCTCACCGTTTTCGGGATATTTCTTGTTATTGGCTAAAATTTTAAAATAACTTTTCTCATGCGAGAACTTGCCTACTCCTAGCTTCGTAAAGATACGAATTTCAAAACCATAACAACCATATTTTAAAAGATTTGACTGTCAGTTTAGCCTAGTTTATTCCCTTATTTCCCTTCCACTTTTAAAGAACGAAGTAAAAATACATTTCTGCTAATGTTTATCCAGAATTGCATGAATTAGATAGAAGAATAAGCCTATTAAGAATAATTTGTTAAGAGAGATGTAAAGAAAGTCATGTGAACGGAACATGTAATTTTTTTGTGATATTTTCTGACATAAGTGACCATTTTTCTCGGAAACTACTGCAGACAGCCAGATGAATTGTTAATGTGAAAAAATAACATCTCTATGCCATTACTATACTAAGTAATTTTATGTTAATAAGCTTGTTGGTTATGTTTTAAATGTTAATTCCTGACACATTCCAATAAAACAAACATGTAATTAAGAAAAATTCCTATCTTTATTAATGAATTACATTTGACTGCCTCTGTTGTTAGCAAGCTGGCTTTTCATTCTGAGGTCCCGGGTTCGATTCCCAGCTGTGGCGGGGAATTTTTCTTTAGACAGAATCATTCCCTATCTTCCGCAAGTAAGTATGCGAGAATGAATGTGCGCGTGTTCAAAGAGAAAGAAAATGAATAAAAATCCAATGTTCAAGAACATACAGTCAACGAGTACTTACTAAGGTCAAGGCCACAGATATGACTATGGATGTTAAAGGGAATGGGGGGGGGTTGTAAATGAGGCAACTAAAACCGCAGGATTTTCACTATTTTCAGGCAGAAAAGTATAGCATATTGGCTTGTGCTTGCAAAAGCTTCAAGTTATGAAATTCGAAAAAAGGATGTGAAGTTTAATATCTATATATAGATATATATTCTACTTCACTCACTTTGAGTACCAATAAATTGCAGCTATAAATGGACAGGCGCATGTTTAGGCATCCAACATGTAATGGGAATTTCTCGAACATTTTAATCGTGTTCAAACTCAAAATGCTCCACTCCGGGACAGGTTCCAACCCGGCGGAGAGTAATGGAATTTTTCGGACGTAAAAATGTTTAGCAAAGTTTCCTTTGGAATGGAAGTAAACCGCTTTCAGATATTAATTGTTAACGGATTAAACTATAAAATACTTATTTTTCGTATTCAGCTTACCCTCCCCGTATTTTAGGCCTGACATGCTCCTAGGACTTACAAGCGAATGCTTAGGGGTTCAGAAGCCTGTTGCCGAGCTAACGGCACGAAACCACAGAATGGAGAACCTGGAACGAGTGGTCGGCCCGTATACAGGCATTACCATGAGGAAGTGGACGATATGAAATGCAAGCGAAATGGATGATAGGAAAGGTGATGATGGAGAAATTGTGGGAATGAGTGGCGGGGGAAATTGGAGGATCCGGAGAAAACCCGCATAGACGCCGCTTCGTCCATCACAAATCCCACATATGGACCCGGGCCGCCTTGATGGGAGGTGAGCGTTCTTGCCACTCGGTCACGGTGGCATCTTTAAAATACGTATACCATTCTCAAATATAGGAAGTCGTATTTATTAATTTATTTATTTATTTATACTGGTCAACCAAAGAGAACTGTTTCAAAGTCATCACATAATTACCAGCTATTAAAATAAGATTTTGTTCAATAATAGACATATCATATGAATGTTAACCATTAGATTTTTGTTTTAAA
This sequence comes from Hymenopus coronatus, assembly GCA_030762935.1. Taxonomy (NCBI): domain Eukaryota; kingdom Metazoa; phylum Arthropoda; class Insecta; order Mantodea; family Hymenopodidae; genus Hymenopus; species Hymenopus coronatus. The sequence goes on along the minus strand of CM060900.1, from coordinate 531,514,438 downwards.
TTCACTTTGACCGTTCAAGGGACGTAAAATCGTGGTAGTAAATTTTTGGATCGATTTCAGTATATACTTTCTGTTATTAAATTTAAATGAATTGCCCAGTAGCAGACAAGGGCATGGCTAACAATGCAGGTTGGCGGTGAACAATTTATATTCTAAGCATGTTTTCGATCTGTTTTAGGAGATACAGCTCAGCAAGATTATATCAGCGACCAGAATGACAACACCGTTTATCCTTTCCTAATCGCGGCAACCCATTACAATAGAGTGAGATGTCTTTCTGGAGCACTGTGCCGATTAAAACCTTGAGGTTTATAGCACGGATTTTCCAACAGAAACCGTCAGGTAATTACTCAAGAAGTGTGCTCAGTGGTAGCAGTAAACACTTCCTTAATTAGTCGCTTCTAAGTTATTCCGTTCAAGGCTGGTCCATATCTTTATCCCACAGTGCTAACGGCGTTTTAATGGTAACATGCAGTCACCTTAACGACCATTTAAATTATTGGTTTAACTGAGAACATAAGGTCTATGCATTAACTGATGCTGAATAACCTTGGAGGTGCGATTTGAGGCAATGGAGGCAACCTTATAGACTTGCATTTGTTACTTCAGGCCAAATAAACCACCTATTTCTATTGTTCAAGGAATCTAAAAATTTTAACACATTTTTTGTTTATCTAAGGACTAGGGTGCCCAACCTCTGCTCCTATAAGCTAATGACGTCACCTAGTCACGCTACCCCGCCTCCTTCGTTTAGTGTATGACCAGCTAGGAAGCATTTCCCCTTCAATCATTCAGTGGCGTTTAACTGGGTTCAACTCTCTATACGATGGCAGGTTTCAAGCAAACCAAACATATATTCTAGAAAGAATGGGAGGAAGAATATTTTTTGTGAAATGTCTTATTTGTAAACATCATTTATCTTAGGGTTCCCATTGTAATATTAAACGACATCATACTGATTATGGCATTTTCTTCACAGGTATGCAATCAGTAATAGCACTTGGTTTGAATTAATTTTGCCTGCAAATACGCTCCCCACGATCTTCAAATAGAACTATTTGCTTTGCAAAATTAATAAGCAATTAAGTATTGTTAGAAAAAGTTTGGCATTTATTTAAATCTGTGCCCCAATGCATATTTTCCCTAATTATGAATTTTTTTCTGGAAAGCATATATCAATATCTGATCATACATATATTTGAACAGATGTTCTCTAAATTGAATCAAATAAAAAGCAAATATTGTAGTAGGGAAGGGAGGATAGGGTCATTTGGTCTGCCTTTTGAGACTGTTGTTCATTCCTGTCGGCAAACATTGATGAACTTTGTTACAAGTAAACAGTGCTAACCAAGTCACTAGCAAGAATGGCGTTCAAGGTTTTTTTTAGTATTTGTACCATCCCATATAACATTAACGTTGCTGAAGCCACCGCCACTGATAGAAAACGTCATAGATAAGAGAGGTATTTGCCTGCCGCTACCAAACAAATGGGTGGAAGTAAATCTTCCGCTGTAGGTTGGGCATCACTGCTTAAGGGTATATATTACCTGTCTGAAGAATGAATACAGACGACCACGAGCGGCAGCTTGGGTAAACACAAACAGATGATAAGCTGTATTGTACAGTTCTGCAGTACTGGAATGCAGCAGTTCAGTGGACGGGTTTGAATCAATTCAAAATGCAAACACCTCCGCGCGTAGTCATACGCTCACAAAGCAGAAAATTAATATTCATTAGTGATAAAGAAAACAGCAAGTTTAACTTGATGTGGATCGTTTACTTTATTACTGTTTACGTACGCTGTGTTGAAGTTTTGATGGTCAGACTGTACTGCACTATATTCCAGCCTTCTCTGAGCGCTCGAAACCGTGCCATGCTACACCAGCGACCTCCCCTATAAACTGCATTTTTTCGTCAGACAAGTTGTATGACTGAAATTTCTGAAAATTCACAAAAAAACGATTTTTTTTTTAAATTCACTTCCCTAAAATAATGTTAAATGCCTTAAGCCACTGAAACAAAGCTGAAACTGTACTGGTCACCGCAAGAAAAACTGCAGTTCGAAAATATATCATTCGTATCACGCAAAGTAAACACCGAAGTTGTACAGAAAAAAAGCAGCAATGCAAGAAGAAAGGTATAGAAAATACAGCAACAAAGAAGAGGAAAAGGAAAGTTGAGGGTCCAGCCTAACAACCTGGAGGATTTTGATTTGAGTCATGCGTTCAAATCTTTCCTTGTTTTTCACTACTAATATTTTCAGCATCTTTCTTCCTGTAAAATGCCTCTTGTGGAGCAATTTTTCTTTTATACAAATAACATTTGTTGTACATGTTCACAGAGGTTCAGAAAATAATTATTGTCTTAAGTTTGACTTTCAGATGTATTTAAGCTTATGTTTTCGATTTTGAAACACAAAAATTATATTTTTTATGACAATAAAGGACATTCATAACTTGAACCACTTTTGGAACCAAAGGAGACACACAGAAACCTGGGATGTTTTTAAAATTACATGTATTCGGAACCTAGGTTTAAAGAATTGGACAAACATTTAAATTATTTTGTCGCAAATGACTTTTTTAGTGACGTGACAAACATATAAACAAATTTAACCATAACTTCCAAACCATTAGAGCATAATTAATGAGATTTGCGCTGTAACTTATTTGCATAATATGAGACCTACAATTAGTTTTCAATTTCAAACTTTCAGTCCTAAGTGTCATTAAGGAGCCAATTCAGGGTGTGAGAAGTAAATATTAAAACAAGACACAACTCTCTGAACAAGTGCGGAGAAAGCTATGTCAGTTTCCCGTGCCTGTTTGACTAGTCAAGCAATATCTAAGTGATGTTATTTTTAGTTTCTCTAGACGTATGTATAATGTAGAGAAAGTATTGTATTCTATCCAAACTACGATTCCGAGATTTTACCGCAAATATATATTTTGAGATCCACTAAATAACAAAAGAATCTTTTAAGTTTTTTAGAAAAAGACCAGTGTGTGTCTATGCACTGCATAATTCAAAAACAAAAATTCCAAGGATGTTATGGAAAGATTCTCGTTTTTCAAGAAAATTCCCACATCCAACTACCTTTACATGGAAAAGCTTTCGAAAATTTTTATTTTCTCAAATGTTTCTGAAAAGATTTTATTAACATACTTTACGTTTAAGATGTTTACACGACAAATAATATGTGTATATTGAATTTCTTGTACACAATCTCTTTCACTCGCATTCATTCTGAATGACGTTTGCAAAAATGGTAAACCATACGAGTAGCCAAAACTTACTATAAAAATGCAGATCTCGTCAAAACACACGATTTATGTGCATTACATTTTTTTTGTGTAGCTAACCGTTTTCCAGATATTCGTACGTGCTTCCTTTGATTTACTTCTGACCATGCAAAGAGGCTAATTTTAATAGCAATGGCATAGCCACAGCTTTTAAAACATTTTACCATCGTTTTGGCCTAGTGTATACCCATAGTTCCCTTCTACTTATAAGGAACTAAGTATGAGGATCGTTCAATAAGTCCTAAGAAAATACAAAAAATAACTCTCGTAGCATTGAAAAACGTTCGTATTTAGTAACCGTCGTCTCTTACTGGATGACAGTTAAAGTTTCAGATCTATCCATCATGTGATTTCGTTGCTATAGGCGATTGACTCAGTATCTTGTACTCATTTAGAAAAGTGCATAAAACGAGTTTCGTGCGCTGATTAAACAGTTCTATTTAAAAAGATTAACACCGAAAGAGATAAAAACCGAGTTGGATGAAGTTCACGGCACATCTGCTCAAACGTTTGCAACAATTTACAATAATAATTATATAAATGGATTTTAACGTGGCCGTACATCCACAAATGATGTACATTGTTCCGGACGTCCAGCGGAAGTGTTTCTCTTCGAAATTATTGACAAAATCCAGAATATGGTTTTGAGTGATTGCTGAATCAAAGTTTGTGAAATACTAGAGTCACAGGCATATCACAAGGTACAGTGTTCTCAATTTTGCACCAAAACATAGGTCTGACAAAGAACTCGGCAAGATAGGTTGCTGGTTTGCTCTCAACGGAGAATAAACGCAATCGTGTGATCGATTCGGAAGCTGGTTTGGCGCCTTTCCATCGCAATCCTGATGAGTTTCTGTGTCGGTATATACCTTTGGATGAAACATGAATGCACAGTTACAATAGACAAAAGTATAGTTGAAATAGCAGCTTTTAAAGGCGAATAGGCTCGAAAGAAGCCAGAGTTGGTGAAATCTGTAGACAAGGTGATGGCCTCGTTTTTTTGGGGATTCACGCAAAATACATTGATTACTTGTGCATCGTTATTGCACCGGTTGAACGGAGAAATTAAGAAAAAATGCCCTCATCTGCCAAAGAAAAAGATTCTCTTCCATCAAGACGATGCAGGGGCGCAGTTTTGATGTTGGGAATTGTAGAAATAGTAGATTCGAATTACTACAACATTCACTTTATTCACAGATTTGGTCACCATGTGACCTTTTTTACTTCCAAACTTGAAAATGTGGCTCGGCGGAAAACGATTCACATTTAACGAAGAGGTCATTTCCCTAACAGATGCCTATTTCAGGACTTTTACTTTTACTTTTTGGAAAGCTTAAAACAGTTGGAGAAACGCATGGCAAAGTGTATCAAGCTGAAAGGAAAACATGTTGAACAGTAAGAGAAGAATCTACCTAAAATAATTTGTTTTTCTATATTTTTGTAACGACTTATTGTAAGGGCCCTTTTTAATAGGGTCATTCTCCTAATTTCCATCTTAATTAGCATATAATAGAGATAAGAATAATCTTTTTAAACCGTTTGTAAACCTGATGAAGAAAGTAAAGTGAATGGAATACATCAGATTTATTGAGCTATATTATGTATGCTGTTCACGTCAGAGGACTACAAGTTGACCTCAAAGAAATTCGAGTAATTTCGATGCTAAAATGTCAATATTTATCTCCGACGTTCAATTTAGCCAATCTGCAAGTTAACTATTAGGATTTATCTAGTTTAGCAACTTAAACAGTTGGGTGTCTACTTAGAGAGATTTGTAAACAATGTGTTATTTTCATTTGTCCATTATGGCCAGCTCATGACACATTTGGTTTCAGCTACAGCCAGAAATCAGCTGCAAAAGCGAAGGGCGGTGTGTGCATCCTGTTTAGGTCAACCTGCCCAGCTGAGGTTTTTAACCGCAGTTTTACCCTTTCCCCAGGGGTGAACACTCACAGCTGCAATGTTTCTAGTCCCCAGTTCATGCAGCATTCATTCCTCCTAACGAGTAAACTATTGACCAAAATATTAAATAAATCGTCAAAGAAAATTTAACTTGTTTTCCTGTGTCTACAAGCACTATGTACAGTGTATAAAGAGGATATTGCATTGAATTCGATATCGATATTTCAACGAAAATATATATTTTGAGCTCCTCTGAGTCAAAAAAATGGTCCGTGTTTGCGTCTTTGTACAGCATAGCTAAAAGCTAACAGAACGTTAAATACAAAACTTGGTATTTAAGTTTGGTATCTTTCCAGAATGTGAAAAGAAGATTTTCAAGCAAATCCCCCACCTCAAACTACCCTTTAGATGGAAATATTTTTGAAAATTTTGATTTTCTCAGAAATGGCTCTAACAACTTTGATTGAAATATGAATGTTCTGGGAATAGCCCCCAAAGACCTCTTCATTCTATGTGAATTTTGTTCAATTTTGCCAAAGTGGTAAATCGTAAAATATAAGACAAAATATTACTACACAATAAATGTAGATGTCTTGTCAAAACACGCAATCTGGATCCTTTACATTTTTATTGCTGAGGTAGCCGTTTCCGATATAGTGCATGTTATTAGTTTCAAATTTGAAATACTTATACTGTTCTCAGACACGAAGTATCCGTTTTTCTTTTGTTCCACTCCTGGCTAAGCAAAGAAGCGAATTGCAATCATAACCGCATATCGAAGTTTTAAAACATTTGACTATCGCTTTAGTATAGCACATTCCTTTAGTTCCCTTCTACTTGTAAATGACTAAAGTAGTTTGAGCATTAGCATAGGATAGAAAGAATAACAATATTTTGCAAGAAGTGTGTAGAACAGCTAGAGAAAGTAATGTGAGTAACATCAGATTTTTCATAAGTGATGAACTTCTACCCATGTACACTGGAGTGTATAAAATTAGATATTTATGGAACGCAGCCGATTACTTTGATAATTACACATTTAACCCCAATCTCAGCCAGCGCAAAGGTCATTTACATAGAAACATCAACGTAAAGAAATAAACGTGAGATATGAAGATAAGATTCGCTAGCAATTCACAATGTCAATAAAACGTTAGTGTAGAAATGTCTAATGTGTTCCATTCACATGACCTGCTAACATGCTCTCCAAACTATTCTTGCAACAGATTAGTTTTATCTGTACCATTCTAATCGAGATTAGCATGCACAATTGGTCCTATTACTTCTTTTCTTGTAAGCATAAGGGAATACGCTAGGGTAAAACGTAAAACCAATTCATTTAAAAAACTATGTGAAACAACGGAAATTCGGTTGTTTGCAAGTTCAGGAATAAAACACAAAGAGAGATCACTTCCCGTCTGAGAAAGATATAAGTAGTTTAAAATTGAAACAAACAACGGATAACTCTGCAAAAAAGTATAGGACGTAAATTGTGTGTTTCAACGAGATTATATTATTTGTAAAGTAAGCTGTCGTCTATCTCTTATGGTTTACCAGTAGTATAAAAGTCGCCGGATTGAAAAAGTTTTTAGACACCATTTCCGGAAAATTCGAGATACACATAAACATAAGGAATTTTAAGAAAAATTTTTAGATATTCCTGAGAAAATCCAAATTTTCGGAAAATTTCTTAATAAAGCGTAGTTGGGGGATATTCCTAAAAATTGTGTCCTGGAAGATACTGAAAGTAAACAGCAAGTTTGGCATTTAAGGAGACTTTTTTTTTTAAGTTACGCTGTCCATAGGCACATACAGAGGTTGTTAAAAATGCCTTTTTTTATTTAAGGTGTCTCTAAACATGTATTTCCGGTGAAATGTCCGTATGGAATTTTAGTGGAATACAATTTCTTCTCTACGTACCACGTACATTCTACTATGTGGCCAAGAAAGTAAAAAATTAATTTAAATGTGAAATTGGTTAAAAACCGATGCCATGATTAACGAATGTGCAACGGTGCATTTTATACAGGGTGTTTGGAAACGACAGCGAACCAAAATGTAGACGGTGTTGCTCAGATCCTGTGTTATACGAAAATATGCATTTTCAGCGCTATAAAATATACATCAACAAATCGCCTCATGATAAACGTGGATTAGGCAGCCAACCTGGAACAAAGCCGCTTGGCAGGCCTATGCTACCGCAGGTGACGCAGGTGGACTGAGAAAGACCGGGTCTCGTGCTTTAGCAGTGTTTTCATAAGCATACCAACATATCTGGAGCATGGTTAACCATCATTAAGATATTCACTGTCTTACGTAACCTTGCTAGAGAACCTATATCTTTAGTTATTTGTTTATTCTTCCAAAATAAAATTTCATCATATCATACAATGAATGAAGGGAAAAATAATGTGGGATACATATGCCGCTAATATATCTGTCGGAGGCAATTAAACTTTCATCACTGATCATGAGGATGAGACAAGGAACTCTTAAAATAAAAGGCGAGAGTACTATCACATCGCCAAATGATTGTAGTATGTTTAAACCAAAACAACTCCCTTTTATGCGATCCCAGCATTAAAAAAGCTTAATATAACACATGAATTGTGCAAAATTACCATATTTCTGGCACCAGTGCTAGAAAATTAATGTCATAATTAGCATAGCAACAAGACAATGACGTCATCACCTCCACTACATAATTTTATCGAATGTACGTGTAAGAAAATCTGAAATCGTCACTCTCGCAAGTGCAGAAACATTCAATTTCAGTAATCACGTCATTAAATCTATTTTAAAGCCAAAACCAACAACAATATACATATTAATCACAGCCTACGTTACTTGGTATGCTTTATTTCCTGGATAAATATTAACAGTACAATTAGTCGTATTAGAAAATATTATCCCTACGCAACCCTTGACAGCTAATGCACTTTTCATTTCTCCATTCACAAAACTTTTCATATTCTTTTTCGTAAACATCGTTTGATTTTTCTGGAATTAATAAACTCCCAGCACTCTTTTCTTCGTAAAAATGTCAATATGGAATAAAATCCACATTTTCAATAGTTTTATAAGTGTGGAAACAAATTTTCCTGTATAAGCGTGGAAACAAATTGAACATCTGCTTAGCAACCACAATACGTCATATCTACATCCGTTGCCCCTCCCAAAAAGACTCATATCTGGAACGCCAAATTCATAAAAGTTCCTCATGGCGCAGCACCTTGTACACACCTTTTGCGATACAGTTGTGTAGCAACTGTACTAAACTGTCATAAGTCCAAATCTTAATATTAATAACCCATACGATCAATAATCACAATCAAAGATATACCTTAAGCTCCTTCAACAAAAAAATATCAATATTAACCAAAAATATTAACGACAAAAGCCATGATACAGTTCGATTGTAAAACCTGCCATTTCCCTTGTGTGTTCTCTGTAGCGCTGTGACAAAACGTAGGTTACTCCTCTGTTGAGGGTCGCAAGTTCGCTTCTTGCATGTAGCAAACGTTTCTTTTCCTGCTCTTAATTATCTTGAATCAACACATAGCGTTTATTTGACATACTTATTTCATACCGTACATTCGGTACAATTAACAGTATGATGGTTAATAATATGGTGTTTCTTTGAGTGTTCATTCTACCGAACATTAATATACTGCACACGAAAACATGTGGTGCACAGAAATACTAGAGGTATTGTTAAGAAAACAAATGTTTTAAAACACTTTTTAAGATCCAGCATTTTAGCTTTTTTTTTTTTTTTTACTTAGCACACCCTTCACAAAGCGATCAAAACATCCTTCATAAAGAGTCGGCATACGAGGTGACATTTTCTTCTTTGTGTAAGAGAAATTTAATTGTCTAGCACTCAAAGTGGACCCGTCATGATGCAAAATTCCATCATGGTCGTGTATCTGTATCGTCTAGATGTGCTGTAGCAGCTTGACGATACAATGACGGAGGATACTCGATAATATTTTAATTCTTTCTGTGTCACATAAATGTGATCAAATAGATATGATAAACCATTTTACAGTGCACTATAGCACTCTTGACCACATTAGCTCTGACATACTTCTGTGACTATTTCGTTCATGACACTTGATCGTAGGAAGTGGCTAATACGGTATATTGGCGTGTAAAATTCCAACCAATCGGAACTCATTATCTCTGCATTTTAATCGTTTTTATCACACCCACGTGCAATTGTTTTTCTAAATTTATCGCATACACTTGCATTTGTATTTGTATTCTCTCTGAACTAATGATCATCTCATAATAATAGTATCAGTGTGAAGTGATATTCCCATGCATAATGGCGGAAGTTCCAAAACGTTTTGGGTAAAGATCTATCGATGAAATAGACATATTAATTGAAAACTCAAAGACGCAGAATACTAAAAACAACAGAGAGAGTGTGTGGAATCAGTTCAACGAATTCTGTCAGCAACGAGGCCATGATTTATGATATGGACATCAAGTTGCAGTGATTTCGGTGGAAATATACGTCAAGACTAATGGGATTTTAGGAATATTATTCTTGGTGTTCATATAGGCTAATCATTGTTATTTTATTCACGAAGTAGTCTTATTAAGTACAACTCGAGCTACAACCTTTCTCTAGGTAAAAGTTGGAGCTCTCGTTATGTTACTTATGATAAAAGTTAAAGCCATCATCATACCTTTGATGACATCTGTAATTAAAAGAGAACATGGCAGACATTGCACATATTCAGTGCCTACAGCCACATCACTCATTGCCTATTATGAGCCACATAAACATTCTAAACAATTATTATAAAAACAGAAACAAAACACTAGAAACATATAAAAGCACAGAAGAAGCCGTTAGTGAAACACATGAAGGGTATATGGCAATGATCTCGGAAAATAAGTAAATGGCTTGGGAAGCCAATATTTAGAAGAACAAAATTAAAATCATTATGATAACCATTAATTAGTTTTTTTGAAGCTGTCTTTGTTTTTAATATTCACGAATGCAGTATTCATTAACGCTGTATAAGACATTGTCTTATTGAGGTTAAGTTCTAGGTTAGGTTATAGGAAACGTTACAAACGAATTTAATAGAAAGTTAAAGTAAATTTATTTATGAATATTTACTATAATGACACATATAAACACAACAAAACATTGCCACAGCTCATGCTATTAACTTTAGGTTTTCGTTTTTAAAACTGTGATAAAAGGTTTGACGTAGTGCAATATACTCGACACCATATCCTGTGATCAAAGGGTTTATCACACTCTCTGACACAGAAATGTGATAGTACAATATAGGCCTAAGTCTGAGCCTATGCTTGGCTCTGCTCTTGTCTAAGTCTGCAATAAACTTCTTTTGAGTGTCTGCAAGCTTCTTCTGCGTTTCAGAGTTTCCGGTGCTCATTATGAGCGCAGATTCTATAAATGGGATTTTACTGCCTTATCAGCTTCCTCGTTGCCCTGAATCCCCCATATGTTCCGGAACCCACATCAACCGGCAGATAGCATTTGACAGCCGATGGTTCGACGAATGCATTGTGTCTAGACCAAGAGGTGGACATTTGGAGAATTTGTTATGACTGTTGCTTGAGTTGAACACTTGCTAAGAAGCTGACAACGTCAAAAATATAATAATGTGTCACTTTATAATGTTTTATTTAGCTGCATTTCGATGCTCAATAAATAAAAAACAAATGGTTTTAGGACCTCTGTTTATATGAACACGTTTTTCTTGTTTCTATGTAAGGAAACAGTTTTCAATTTTTGTAAAAGTATTTTTGAATCAGCCGGTATACAAAGTTTGTACTGTGTGTGTGTGTAGTGGACACAAATGTAGATGTACATGAAATTTATTGAGCTTATTTGTGATAAGCTAAAAGAAATTTGTATTTTATTAAAGCGGTACACTTTTGCATATTTCAGTCAGCTATCCCCTTAATGTCAGTAATACTTTTATATCATAGTTTGTCTGAAAGAGATGCACTTTTACCATTTCTACAAGCAGTCCCAATATGGTGCAAAATGATTTTATGCGTACTTACTCTGAGCAAATTGCGCATGCACCACAGATATTTATATAGTTTAGTGAACCACCTGACGGCGAATATATAGCCCAATAAAGAGACTGCAGAGTGGGAAGATACCCACCACGCCCCTCTCTCCCCCCATCTAAATCCCATTTCTTTCCATGCTCTGCTGTACAATATTTGCATTTCTCTACCAACCCCAAACGACTTATAAAAAGTTTCCTCTTCTCTTTTCTCTGCTTCCTTCGTGTTGCTATTGTCTTCCCATTCTTTCTTTAAGAAGCCATTGCAGTAAATAGTAAAGTTTTGAAGTCGCGGGTGGGTTGTTTAATTTTAATTCTCTCTTTTCTGATGGTAATTCGTTATTATGCATGAACTCTGGTGAGCTTCTGAGGGTGTGGGGTGAATAATATACCTTGGATCAAGAAGCAGAATTAAAACAGTAAAGGCGGAAAAATTATTAGCCTTACTTATTTTAATTTTGAATTCCGGAAGCTAATACCTTCGCTGTTTTTATGTATATACTTTGATCTTCCCCATTCCTGTAAGTATATTAGATCCCTTCTAAGTATTCATGCAACAAAAAAGGGCGAATGAAGTAGTTGAATAAAAAATGATGGTGCCCCAAAAACACGACTTTCTCTGTCTGTTCTTCATCCAAATATTTCTGCAGAAGACTATTACTTTATCTATATCATGCTAATCGAGATAAACAGCAGCCATTATCTTATTACTTGCTTCATTTTAAGTAAACGGGGAATACACTAGGCTAATGCTTCAGTCAAACTTTAAGACCTGGTCCGCTGTGTATTCTGAATCTTTGCATGACCATGAGCAATACAAATGATATATGAAACGTATGATGAGATCCCGTGGGAGAAAAATTAAGTATTTTAAAATCGAAACCAACAACAATAGTATCTCGAAAATGCTTAACTCTACAAAAATGTATTTACTTTAAAGTCGTGCATTTTAACCAGATATACATTTTTGTGTAACAATATGTTGTATCTATAGCCCGCCTGAGTAGTGTAGTGGTAGAGTGTCTGCCTCATATTCAACAGGTCGTGAGTTCGAATCTCGCTTAGGGCGAGTTACCCGGAAAAGGTTTTTTCGGGGTTTTCCCTTATCCTTTAAGCTCCATAGGTCATGAGATCATTTGGGCCTCATTTCACCAATTTCATTCATTGTCCGATATGACCAACCAGGTTAAAGGACGTTAAACTACAAAAAAAAAAAAAAAATGTGTATGTTTCTTACGTTGTACTGCGTATACAATGGTCCCCTTGAATGAAGAAGGCTTCAGAGACATTCCCAAAAACTTCAAGATAGTTCTACAGTTTATTTGTGATGAAAGCATCTTAAACACAAGATATTTTCATTGAAATTGTTAGAGCCTTTAATGAGAAAATCAAAACTTTCAAAAAAGTTTCCATGTAAAGGATAGTTAGGGGTGGTGAGAATTTATTGAAAATCTGTGTGTTGCATCCCTGAAAGAAGCTGAATATAGTTTTTTGAGATATGCTGCTCACAGACACACACACACACACATGCATCTTTGGCTAAAGATGATTTTGTGGATTCAAGGAACCTGAAACCATATTCCCAGAGAAATATCAACATACAATTTTTTAGTGTAACACAATAGCTTCTCTGTGCAATGTGTGCAAACACAGTACCTGTACAGAAGTGACAAATTGTTTTGTAAACGATGCTGTAAGCTGCCAGAATCACATTGACACCGCCTGTGTGCCAGAATTTTGTCCTGCAGGAGTTCCTTTACATTTCAGCATATCTAGTGATATAGGACTCGCTTTTAAGCTTCATCCCAAAGCATTGGGAGCAGAATGCCAGGGCCTAACTAACTGAACCACCCAGACTGACGGAATGGTACGAGTGATGCCCAAATAATAATCCAAGACCTGGAATCTGCTACTATGCGTACACGCTTTCTTGGTCGCTAGTTTTACGGGGAACAAGCAAGAACTCACCCGCCTGTCTTTCCGCAGTGTTGTCAATCAAAGAGGGTTTTTTTCTTTAAGACTCTCAGGTATTATAATGAATATCTTATCAATTAATTGCGAACTAGCTGAGTTATTAAATGAAACGCAGCGCCCATGCACGTGAGTGAACTCTGGGATCTACAGACATAACGGAACGTTAGCATTGAAGCCACCAGATATCAGTATACTTCATTTCTTAATATAGGCACTCTACTCTGCTTCCGAATTTGCACGAAACCTAACAAATGAAGACTAAGGAAACGAGCGCCCAAGAAAAGGTGCGCGCAAAATTATGAGCATAAGGGAAAATCCCGAGAACATTTTAATGCTGACGACTCACTCGAAATGAGATTCGAAACAAGGCTGTCAAAATTACCTAAAATACCCGCATATGCCACACCTGCACCTCAAAGAAGAAAAAGTCCCATTCAGAAGCTGCACGGCTTTGAGGTAATGCTAGATATGAAAATGAAAATTATAGCCCACCTGCTGTTTAAATATCCAGAAAGTAACAAACCTTTTGGCATAGCTAAATAATAATGAAAGATATGAATAAAAAACTGTACTTACAACTCTATTTCTCAACGTGATCGCTATTACTATCAAGGTATTTATTGTCACGTGGTACAGCTGTTTCAATGCCTATGTTATACTCTTCCACCGCTAAAGATCTGGGTCAAGATGTTGAGATTTTCACCGGTTGCGAAATATTTTCCACAAGTCATGTATGGTGACCAAAATGAAATGCCAGTTTTTCTGATTTCTTTCATCAACATGTGCTTTTAATTCCTTCATAACGATTGATGAACTTGCACTCTGATCTTCGTCGGGCACACTGGTTCTTACTCGTAAATTATGCGGCATTTCCTCACTGAGGAGTCGGTCATTGTATTATCACAATACGCTTGGTTATTTGCCTAACATTTTGTGCATTCATGGAAACGAATAAGTTCTTTGGTGGTAGAAAAGTATAACATGAGCATAAAAAAGGTAACATGTCTTGACGGAATGTAGAGTATGCTGTGAAATAGATCAAGGTACTGTAACTTTGTAAATAAGCTTTTGTGATTCCTGTGTTGATATGTTTCGTATATTGGGGCAGTAGAATCAGACTGAAAAATTCAATGCCATAATCGGGATTTGAACCACGGAACCCATGGTTTCCGTCCAGTTGCTCTAACCACCGAACAATGATATCAATATCCCGGAGCGGCACTAAATTCTCCAACTGATTTGCGTTTTTTCCGGTAAACCACAAGGAAATTCCAAATTATTTTGAAGGTCATACCTCAATGGTGACTTACAAACTCCGTAAGTACTTAAGCCCTGGTCTTTATAATTGAGCAACTGTTACGTCATATAATGTGTATTGTTGCTTTCACACCAGCCGTGAGTAGGACAGAAGTTGGAAAGGTAGTCAGATTGAAGCTTCAATGCCATAGCCGGGAAAAATGCATTGTTAATTAAAATACTCCACACGATGCACTCTTTAAACACTATCCATATAAAATGCAGTAACTTTACAGTAAATGAGTTTAAATATAGATTTATTGTATCTTATTTGTTATAGTGATCTCCAATTATATTTTACAAAAATTACTTTTATATACTCTCCAAAGACCCCGATTTTCCAAAAAGATGTAATTTATTTCTCAAAATTGAAGCGGTTTTAGAAAATTATATAATTTCCTTTTATCTATGTTAGAGACGCAGTATAACTATTATAGAAATTGCATCGTGTAGAGGATTTTCTGTATCGGAAAAATGTTGGAAGAAGTTTCTGAAGGCCAAGGTTTAAAGTTAGATATGCCTATTAATATGCAAACGCCAAACCATTTACAGATTTAGTTAATTGGAACTCAAAAGTTGCTAAATGGAAAAAGTATATATTTTCTGAAGGTTTAAATATCATATCATTTTAATACGAAGAAAAATAATTTAATGTCCCACAACTTTAGGTCAAGATACCGAGCGGAATGGCTCAGGCGGTTTCGTCGCGGGCCGCATCCTGGAGGTCCGGGTTCCGCTTCCCGTGGCCAGCCTACCTCACCCATGGGTTTTTCGGGGGTTTTCCGGGTCAACAGGTGAATGCTGAGTAGGATTCTTTCATCCCTTGAATTTCTTGTCCCTCCATGACTTTTCCATTGTCATTTCCTTCATCCTTTATCCCATTGGTTTCTTTCATGATTGCAAGTGTCACGATAGGGTTCGGTGCGGCGTGGCTTAGAAAAGGATGCTGTAAGTAAATGTCTCCGTTCCTTGATTTATGCTGGTGGCCGGGGTGCCACGCCTTGTGGGGCGTTACACCCTTTGGGAGACGGGAAACCCAGATCCACCTGTCCGACTTTTGGGGTGCTTCAATATGGAAACTGTAGGGGCCCTGTCATTGCTGTGTCGTCGCTGCTGATTCCGGCCACCGGGTGTATCCTCTCACCAAATTCTTAGAGGCGCCCTCTCCTAAAACTACTAAATATTTTAAAATTCAAACAAAAAGCAAGGAATACTTGAAATGAGTAACTGTACAAAAAATATGCATATATCAATAATTGTGTAGCTTAACGGATCTACATTTTCTATGTATAAATGTTTGTACATCTCCAAGGTTTCCTTTCTATCGTTCCCTTTCATCCCATTTGCTTATGAAGTTTCAGGTGCGCTTCTGGGTTCGTGGTGTGTGACTGCGCTAGCGCAGATAGTGCAGATGCAAGCGCGACATTGAGACGGCGATATGGTCGCTGTCTTCGAAGAGGCTGGAATGTTTGTCAAGACCTGGGACTTGAGGCGGATCCTGGCGCTGGGATGAAGTTGCAACCACCAAGTTAGAGATTTCCGCGCTTTTCGGTGGCCTGTTATGGTTGCCTCACGCATCCCTTCCTTCTGAGGGGTTTTAGTGGGGCAGCAGATCTCTATAGGTCACAGTGCACAGTCACAGGTCACATCATTTGCCTTCTTGTTTGGAATAGCTCTAAATCTAGTATCGTAACATTTTATTTTGGTGTTATAAATACAGATGGATTCACAATTTTTGTAAATTAGCAGAAATCGCAGCTCTACTTGCAGTATTGTGTTAAATGTCACTCTCTCTCTCTCTCTCTCTCTCTCTCTCTCTCTCTAAGCGGCGCATGGGAGCTGCTGGAATCGAATCTAGTGGCCTGAGCGTTTCAGAATGCAACTATTTCTAACTTCCATTCCTCATCTCTAACTCTCTATACTAAAATATCCTATTACTCAGCTTCTCTATCATAAATCGTTTTTAAAAGTTTGAAAATACTTACACGATAAACACGTTTTTTGCTGTTTAGTACCGCAAAAACAGCACAATTAAAAAAATTCCGATGTGTTACACTCACATGGCTTTCTCTAGCTGCCCTAAAACAAACTTCTTACAAAAGATTATTCTTCTTTCTACACCGTGATAAACATTAGCAGACTATTCCGATTACTAGTTCCTTATAAGTAGAAGAGAACTAAAGCTATCGTTATGCGATTGTCATTGAAAATTGCTTCTTAGCTTGGCCAGGAGTAGGAAAAAAAAAACGGACACTTCCTGCCTGAGGAAAGTATAAATACTTTACAATTGAAACCAATAACAAGGAATATCTCGCAAAGGGTTACCTCTACAACAAAAACGTGAAGGACATAAACTGTGTGTTTTGGCGAGATAAATTGTTTTGGTGTGATAAGTTTTTGTCTATCTCTTACGATTTAACAGTTACGCAAAATTTGACAAAATTGATTCGGAATAAAGAGGTCTTTAGAGGCTATTCTCTGAAAATTCAAGATATACATTTTATTTGCCATATAAGTATCTTTAATATACGGTATTTTAATCAAAATTGTTATAACCATTTTTGAGAAGAACAAAATTTTCGAATTTTTTCTATGCAAAAGGTGGTTTGGGGTGGGAGGATTTTTCTCAAAATCTTCGTGTCGTATCCCTAAAAAATGCTAACTTAAATAAAGTTTGGTGTATTACCGACTTTTCGTTTTTTGAATTTTCATGTTCACAGACACACAGACATACGGACACACACACTAAATTTTTTTCTGAAAATACTTTTTTTTTAATTCAGGGGACCCTAAAACATGTATCTTCGGTGAAATCTCGGTATTGACTTTTTGGGTGGAATACAATATCTTCTCTTTACACTACGTACATAGAGAAAGTAATACTCTAGGAAAAAATGGAACGAAATCCATTAAAAGAGAAAAAGCACAGTTAACCATAAAACAATGTACTACAAAACAAGTTGAAATTTGATTACACCAAGTTATACAGCGTGGACGGTAATTACAGCACCATACACTAGGAAAATATTTTACATTATGTTTTTAAGATAAGATTCTATTGCAAATTTGCCTGCTGCTCCCTAAGATATGGTTTGCTTGGGAAAAAAGGCATTTCTACAACAGATGTAGAACGGCCTAGCGTGCCAGCGGCTAGGAAAAACCTAATGTCTTTTCCTCGCAAACATAGGAGTTAAGTGAGAAATTAAGATTCAACCTTGTGTTTTACATCAACTTGAATACACCATACGCCAGCATAAGTGTCAGCACACCGCGATTTTGAGAAAGGGTAGATATAAAGTGAGTCGCTGCCAACCAATGGACGCGGAAAAGCGACAGTATAATCTGTTTCACACCAGAATATTCCTAATGTCAACATATGGGAGGGAAAAGAGAGATACAGAGACCTAATGTGGTATGTTCTTGGTCCGCTAATTGGCGTGGCGAAATTCATGGTTTATTTCTTTCATTTGTTATCGTACAACTACCACCGGGCGGCGCCGTGGTTGAGAGGTTAGACCACTCACCTCCTATGTACCACTCACCTCCTATGTACCACTCACCTCCTATGTAGGCGACACTGGTTCGATCCCAAGCGCCCGCATGTGTTGATTTCTGGTGGACGAAACGGCGTCTGGCCGGGTTTTATCATGGTTCTACGATTTCTCCCGCCACTCATTCCACCACTTGCTCCATCAATACCTTTCCTGTCATCCATTTCGCTTGCACTTCATATCATCCACTTCCTCACGCTCATACCTGGTTAAGGGCTGACCACTCATTCCCGTTATCTCCCCGACAGGCTTCTGACCTCTAGACATCCGCTTGTAAGTCCTAGGGGAGTAGCAGTCCTATGTACAGGGAGAGTGATCCAACTACGAAACGAATCAGTTCCAACTCTAAATAGTTTGTGATCACTGGACTGCACGAAATAATTTCGGGGAAGGGAAAGTATTCAAACAAGCGTATTCATTTCCTACACATAAACCACACATATGTTCTAGGCTCGTGAATTCTGAAAGGAATGTTTACAGGCAAGTGATACAGATCAAACTGAAGATAGCGCGGTTATATATTATAAATAGTATATTAAGTTGTTATTGTTCAATAATTCCCGGCCTACATTTGCATTAATCTAAACAGTTATGTAATTTCTATTCCTATAACATAGGTCATTATGAAAGCAAACTTGATCTCGAGGCGAATGTTAATTCAGATGCTACTGTTATGCAGAGTAGTTTCTGATATTTAGGACAGTTTAATTTGTACATCTCATAAGCCCAGAATATTTCTGAGTAATTTAGAAGCAGTCGGTGTATCATCCCAGAGAAATTCTCTTAATCCGTCGAAATGAAACACAACCGAGGCAAATGATCGCACATTGATTCGCAATATTTAAGAAGGAAACACCAATTCGTAACTATTATGCCATTCCACGATAATATTAATTATGTAACAAATAGATAAAACCGCTGGTAATATGTAACTCGATTTATTGCCAAGAAGTTAGCGCTGTTAGAGCTAGTATTTGAAAACGTAGGTGCACACGGTAGCGTCAAACACGTGGCGAGTTGAGTCCGTGGTTCCTTGTGGTTTACATTGGGATCATTGCAGACTGAGATACAGAACACCAAAGCTTCAAGCCTGTTTTGTTCAATGACCTCGCGTAGGTAGTAGGCGTAGATATCTGCAGAACTCTGTTTACATTGGAGGTGAACGCTAATCTTTTCTCCACCTCATCAGAACTGCCGACCACTTAACAGCCACACATGAAGGACGTGCCGGTGACATAAATGATCAGCTTTTTTGCAAAACCTACGAATACAAGGAAAACACTCAAATAAACAAATTTAAAGATCCACATACACACATTTAATTTGGTACATCATGCGTCAAGTATCTTCCACACTAGTTTTTGACTTGCACATAATTGCAGAAATCTGAATAAGCAATGCAATAAGAAGATATAGACTTTAAATCTAATAAAATCATGGTCATTCTTAGCCTCTTTTGAAAGAATCTTCTCATGTGTGCTGTGAAGTCAAGATAGCATTCCGTATCGAAGATCAAGACGTTTGTTATATCCCATGTGCAGGAATGAAGCTGAGGAGGAGCAATCCCATTGTGGTTGAAATCACCCAACTGAAGTGGGGGACGATACAAACGAGGTTTTTGGTCATCGTTAAGGAGCCAGGGTTATGCTGTGTACACTCTAAAGGTATGTCGTCCCCTCCCCTGCCACCATTGTTAACTGTAACAAGTGAGGTTTCGATGTATCGACCCATTCGGTTCGGAAGGCTGGGGAGGAAACCGCTCGTCCAACACCAGGATCTCTTGGTGCCAAATGTTTGGGAAAGGAGATTAATTGGCGTCCATGGCCAAATGGGATGGGCAGTAGGGAAGGCGGTAAGCAGATGATGGCATTGAACCTTTTGTAAAGGAAGGTTTGTTTTGAATGTGACGGGAGATTGCGTAATACAAAGGATGAAAATTTACTGTACAAAAAAACTGGAGTAAAATTTATGTTTTATATACAGAGAATTTTCTCTATCCATTATAAAGTCACGAATAGCTATCATGTTCTAAAATATTGATACCAAAATTGATTGCCTATCTAATTTCTTTAATAACAATAAATGTTTACCGACAAACGGGTTTCAATTTGTCTTTGTGGGTGTCAAAACTGCCAATATCAGGATGTGTACGCTAAGTTGGTAAGGAACTAGCATAACTGCTCACATTTATGATTAGCTCTGTCAAGATAGTTGATCAGCATATCCCTTTACGCGATGGCGGATATGCACCAAAGGCATTTAGATTCATTGAGAAGATCAATTCAGAAATAATTGTTTTTCCGTAAACTGGGAAGGCAGATTCAGAATGTTCATCGATATTGGAGTATGTTACCTCAAGAGAAGTCGAGAACGTATTGTTTTACCAGGTAGATTCTAGGCGCATAGAAAATGTCATGTTATGCTGACATTGATCTCGTAACTCAGCTGGCAGGAAAGCGGCAAGGAAAGCTGATGATTAGTGCTCGAACCCTATGGTTTTTTATTCCGATTCTTAACTTAGTCAGCAGCTTAGCCACCCTATGTAGAGGACTTAAAAACTCCCTAGGACGTACGTGCCTAGGGTCAGAAGTCTTGCCGAGAAGCCAATGACGCCACAGAATGAGGAACCCGGAAGGAAATAGTTAATATTAAATATAATTTATCGTCAGAACTTTTCAACAAAATGAATAGAAAGAAAATTGACAAATCGTTTCAACTAATCCGAAACGAATTTATTGTAATGCTTTTCAGCTTTAAGTGGTGCACTTGTATATTAACTCAGTTCCTTTTCTTTGGTTCGCCATAGCAAACTTATCTGGCAACTGCTTAGGTTTCTTCCATCATACTCCATATAGCTCCGCAGCCCTCGCAGGCCTATTCTCTTGCTCAATAAGAGAAATATCCTTTGTTCCTTTAAAATTATATAAAATAAAAAAGGGTAATTTCACTTCACACAAAGCTTGCCTTAAACCTTCCTTTCCTTTTCTTATCCGCCGGAATCTGTCATCTGCTCATTGGTTAGGGCTTAATGGTTTTTAGTGCCTATGCTTCACACTTCTAATACAACCATTGCTTACTTTAATGTGTGAATGTGTTTAAATGCCTTATGCAAGGCTAATGACACATTCCTGGTCTAGCATCACACATTGAAGTGTTAACACGTAAACTCAAAACAGATACGCGGTAGTCACAGGCGTGTTTATTTTGCGGTGCAGTTACGGCCGGGCAGAAAACAGCAGGGTATTAAATGATGTAATGTATTTCTGAAAAAAATGTTACATGAGGAGGAAGAAAAGCATCTGACATACTCGATTGGATATTAAAGCACCAATTATTAAAACACTGTTGTAACAAATACTTCATAGTCCTTAAAATGAGACGTTTGTCAGTTAAAATACACCACGTTTCAGATATCACCGCTGTGGAATGAAAGCGTCTTTTGTGCTGCATTTACGTTGGACAGGTAAGAGTCAAACTAAAAAAATTCAATGCCATAGCCGGAATTTGAAACATGAATCTCCCGGGCTCTGACCGGTTCACTCGCATGTGTCCAGGTGTTCTCAAATGATGTTGAGATGACAAAACCCCAAGGACAATTTACAATGTCGTAAGTACTTTAAGATCTAGGATTCATAGTATAGCCAACTATTATGGTCAATTAGTGTTAATTTAATTATTTCACAAACGTCGTGTGTAGGACAGAAGTTTGATAGATAGCCATACAGAAAAATTCAATACTATATCCGAGATTTAATGCCGTACCGGCTTCTTGCCATGGTAGCTCAGTGATAGAGCAACCGACTAGAGATCCGTGGGGCTATGGCATTGAAATTTTCAGTTTATTTCTTCAACTCCTGTTCTATACACGGCTTTTGTGAAAAAACAATTAAATTAGTACATTATAGTTACCAGATATCGGAGATTCAAACATTAAGAATCATTAGACAGGCACAAATGCACTATAAAAACTAAACTAGGTAACAAAAGTGCAATATAGAAAAACATTACATTATGCCTATTTACCTACTAAATTGTTCGACTTAATCACATAATCAGCATATTTATGTTAGCATCGTGTTGTTTTACATTATTAAGGTAACTTTAAAGTTCTAAATAAAATTATATTTGTACTTGACAGGAACCTGAAAATGCTTTTTGGAAGCCTATACATTACAGGCCCTCGCATCAGTTGGAATTAAATTGTTATGTTCGACTCACTGTTGCAATTGCCCTTGGAGGCAAAGGAATCTTCTTCCCAGTGGCTTTGGAAAGTTAAATTTTGTGTTTGTTGTAATGATATGTTGAGAAACGAGTTTTTTCTTTTTCTTATTTTCATATTTTGCACAGAAGTATTTTGCCGTCACTAAAAGATAGATCGGATCAACAGTAATTACAAATATTTGCGATTTAATACGTACTACATGTTGCACAAGAACGCTGTAATCAAAACTGAAATAAAGACATTTAGAATAATTAAACCACGTTTTGGCTCCTATATCAATTGTTACATTTGAAGGACGTATGATATTTAAGACACCCAACTTTGTATATCTCACAAGCCCAGAGCATTGTAAGTCATTTAAAAGCAGTCGGTGCATCATCCTCTGTTAATCTGTCAAAATGAAACACAACCGAGACAAATGATCGCGCATTGTTTCGGATACTTCAGAAGGAAACACCACTATGCTTCTGCACGATTACATTAATTATGTAACACGTAGATAAGCTGCTGGTAATATGTAACTCGATTTATTGCCAAGAAGTTAGCGCTGTTACAGCTAGCGTTTCAAAACGTAGGTGCACACGGTAGCGTCAAACACGTGGCGAGTTGCGCCCGCGGCTCCCTGTTGTTTGCGATTCTAGTTTGCGATTGAGTACACCAAAGCTTCAGACCTGTTTTTTCCAATGACAAAAGGTAGTAGTAGGCTTAGAAATTTGCAGAGCTCTGTTTGTATTGGAGGTGAACGGCTTATATTTTCTCCTACCACATCAGAACTGCCGACAACACAATGGTCGCACAGGAAGTATATACCGGTGAAATTAATTATCAACTTTGTTGTCAAATATGTAGCTGAAACTGAACTCAAATAGATAAATTTAGAATAATTAAAATTGTGCAATAAATGTGATTAAATCTCTGAACAGTATTTTGAGAATCAGAGATTTGTTTAGAAAAACAAACAGCTTATCCTAAAACCAATAACAGAAAGTTTACTAACGTATAGATTTAAATGATCGACAGTAAATAAAAATTTGCAAAGAAGTGTCGGCGAAAGAAACGAATGAGCTTTGAAAAGGTATGAGAATATCTCCATTACGACATATAAGTAATACTTAAATTAGAACAGGAAATGGTGCAGATGAAACTGTTACGGGCAGAAGAGAACAGAAACCTCTACAGTGGCATGGGCACGCACAAAAAGCGAATTTAGTAAAACGCACTGTTTGTGAACACCTCTCAGTTTCTCACAGTCCTACTGGAATCTGGTAAGGAGTGAGGCCATTGAGTGGCTGACAGTTACCATACGCGACTGGAGAGGTGGCTCTGTAATGAGGACAGGAAAGGTGGGGGAGAAGTATAGATTCACCTGGCCTGATAGGAAAGCCACATTTTCATTTTAATTAGATTATTCTCCAAATTTTTGATGCGTATAACAGAAAATGCTATAAATGCTGCTTGAAATAATCGGAACTTATTGAATTAAACCATTCTGCTTTTCCGCTTAGTTACATTTCGCTGGTGTTGTACAGTTACTGAGGTTTGTCAAACCATGTTACCAGTTTACCATAGATCAGTAATCTAGCCACCTGTAGTTTCCGATATGTACGGCATGTTCTGAAACAAGAAACAGTTGTAGTTTAATGAGTAATGGTTTAGTGAACCATTAGAAGAAGTAATCCCAACTTTCCTTTCACTCCAAGATGTCATTGTTTGTTACTACATCGCAGCAAGTAGCATGATTACTGCTTAGACATTGGAGAGGGAGAAATGGAGGAGCTACGAAGGCCTCGTTAAATAAACATTATACTCTTACATTTTACTAAATTCGCTGTCTGTACAATGCACATCGGAGGAGCGGTGGCCCAAACGTATGTTTAACTGGACTGTCACAGGAAGAAGGAAGCTGCTTCTTCATTTAACGACGCTCTTAAATAAAGTTGCTTATTCATTAGCGTCCATAGTCTGAAAACTTACGAATGAATAATTAAATGTTTCATTAAGTATAACTTTTTGTTGAATTTGCATTGTTTTGGTTTTGTAACAATTTTAGATTTTTATTTTAAATTTTCCGAAGTGCTTGATATTCTTACCAAATACTTACTGAAAGAGATAATTCATAAATGTTATAGGTTCCAGTATTTTCACAATATTTAATGGAGTAAGTAACTCTTGATTTTATTTCTAAAAAAATCTTCATCCAATAAGTATATGTTCTTGGTTTCCATATGTTCCAAAACTGCCACAAGGACAATCGGTGTTCATTTGGAACAGAGCTGTTAGACTAAGAGCTACATTTAGTCCGATTTTGATTATATGTATTACATTTATCTAGGTGCATAAATATTCTTAAAGCTAAGCAATGCACCCTTATTATCAATCCAATTATCTTCAGAATGTTCCGCAATCCATTCAGTAGTTATTACTAGGGATAGCATCTTGGAGACCGATAGCGGGACAGAATCGAAGTTAGCGCAGCATGGAATATAGTAGTGATGGGCATGTACTCAATGCAGTGTGAACGTAGTGTCACTAATATAAGGAAAATGGGGTAGTGTTTGCATGGTAGACTGAGATGTTTTCAATAGCAGTGGAAGGCGATTGAGGTTGGGTGGGTGGTAAACGTAAATGCCACTGATTTACGGGAACTAACAATTTTAATATTAACATACACTCAATTATTGTTGTGCAATAAGTCATCAGCATAATTATCGTTTTCATTTTCACTCAAGATATACATTACAATGCAAAACAACATACATCACATCCCAAGATATGTTTTGAGCAAAACGGAAATAGAACAAACACATCATTGACTATTGGGTAAGATACTTCATCAGCAACTATTTCAGTAGCAACCCCTTGTAGCACATTTCGTATTTCATGCATTGTTGAAAATCCTATACTTTTTCCAAACACTGTCTTCACTTTCTTTTTCACACAGTCTAAAATAGGTGTCACGGGACTCTGATTAATAGCTTGCTCATCGACAGCTTTCAGGGCTAAAGGAATTTCAATGTTCGATGTTTCCAAATATGAGTTATTGTCGTAGATGTAGATATATATATGCAGTTATGTGTGAATTGCAAATCTGCATGCAATCCATTCGAAGCAACAGATTTTACAATTTCTATTGAAGAGCATGCACTATCATCAAAGGCATTAATTGCCTGAAAAGCAATATTGTAACATACTATGCTGCTGCGCCGAGCCACGTTCCCCAATGCGTTACTCAGGTTTTTTACGTGCAGCTCGTACAGTCAACGACGCAGGTCGGTCTCTACTCGGTAGGCATGCAACTGGTATGCTCATGTGTTCCGCTCTCAGTCGCCAAGATGCTATTCCTAGTTATTGCATTTTTAATATGTACACATCTATATTGCGTTGGCAATTTAACGACATTCCTTTTTATATGATATTCTAACTTTTTTTGGCCAAAGAATCAGCTTACATGTTCCCTTCCATTTTTTGTGTCCAGTACCCACAGTAGTTTAATTTTCATATTCTCTTTAGTTGCATATTATACTCTGTTTAATTTCCATTTCAGTGAAGTTTAATTTATAGCCAATCCTAACATTATGTAATTTATTTTGTACACCTAGGGAATCTGAGAAAATTATAAACTTATCCACTATGTGTGAGTGAAATTTATAGTTTCTCAAATGTTTATACTTTCTGCTAAATAAATTAATACTGTTCGCTCATTTTAATTTCTTAATGTTCCTTGTATTTAGCTATAAAGTGTCTTCAGATTTGTTCAGCCTTTAGCACCAATGAGTTTATTAGTTAGGGAGCCTCTTGTCTCAAAGGGGAGTTACGGAATTGAACCTTGGACTGGCATTGCTGATATTATAAGGTGTGATATACTGGACGATACAGAATTGCTTTTCACCAGGACATTTTGTGCGTTCTTTTCACGCTAGATGGAAGTGACCACCGATCACAGAATGGCAGGTTGAGTGCTACTCCCGAAATGGAACAATACGTTACCTTTTAGCATAAATGATGATTGCAAGTTTACAAAGCGCAAACGAATGTTTCAAATGTAAAAACCTGCTGTATTCTATTCACATACTTTTCCCTAGCTGTTCCACAAATAATTTTTTTCTTACAAAAGGTTATTTTTTTTAATTTACATCATGCTAATCGAGATAAACATTAGCAGAACTGGTCTTATTACTTACATATTTGTAAGTATAAATTGCATAAGGCAATATATTAGGCCAAAGCAGTAGTCAACTCGTTTTAAAACTAGTTACCATGTGAAACAATTGAGGTTTGGGTCGGTCTTCATGGTCTCGTTTGAAAAAAGTTTAATTAGTTTAAAACTGAACCTAATAATAATGAATATTTCGAAAACGGCCAACTCTTCAAGAAAAGCGTATATCACATAAATTATGTGTTTTAAAGAGATCTACATTTTAAACAGTAAATTTTTGTCTATCTCTTACAGATTTACCGTTGCGCAAAATTCTGCAAAACGCAAGCAGTATAAACAGCTCTTCAGAGGCTATTCCCAAAATAGTCAAATATACGTTTAGTTATGATGCGAGTATTTTTAATTTACGGAATTTTAATCAAAATCGTTGGAGCATTTTTCTAGAATAACATAATTTTCGAAAATGTTCCAAGTAAAGGGCAATTGGGGGGTGGGAATTTTCTTAAAAATATTCGTGTCATCTTTGGAAGATCCTGAACTTGAATACCAAGTTTGGTATTTAACCACTTTTTGTTTTTGAGCTATGTTGTCTACAGACACGCACACAGACAGAGAGACAGACAGACTGATAGACACACACAAACACTTGGACCTTTTTCTAAAGAAAGTTTTTGACTCACGGAACTTCAAAATATATTTCCGGTGATATTTCGGTATTGAATTTTTGGGTGTAATACAATACGTTCTCTATCCACTGCGTACATGGGCTGGAGGAAGTAAACATTGGAAAGGTACAACAGAAGTCCCAATTTAATAAAATGACCTCGAAACGGTAGACATCCACCTCTGTAAGATAAACTTGCTACCTAGTGTTGACGTCATACGTGGGCAAATGACTGACAAATGCCGACAATATGTGAAGATCCCTATATAAACTGCGGCTCTCATTGCTTTTTTTTTTTTTTTTCTTATTTTTAGATCCATTTGTAAAAATGTAATTCCATATATTTTCCGAATATGAACAAGAAACTTGGAAGAGCTAGTAAAACATGGTGCCAAGGAATCCACGCATCCATGGTGAGGAAGGGCATGGAAGAGGGACAGTGGGAGGATAGGAATATCTGAAGAGAGGTAATCAACGGCAAGTTGCTGTAAATTAGAGTCGTGCGAAACAATGAAAATGGTCCAATAGGAAGCCATAATTAACATTCTTACCTACTGTTATCCCTTTTTTATGGCAACATTCATTTTCGTGCGCGGCCCGGGTTTGATTCCAAGTGGCCGCCTGTGAGATTTGTGGTGGACAAAACGGCTTAGATGCGGCTTTTTTCCGGGGTCTCAGGTTTCCCCCGCTATTGCTCTCCATCGGTGCTCCATCTTCATTTATTTTCCATTAGTTTCATCGCCTGCGGTGCCATTGTAATTAAAGTGGGCGTTAAAAACTAAAAGAAGTCATCTTTGTTTTATTCTTAAAGGAATAAATAATAATAAAATGCAACAAATGACACTCATTATGATTATTAGGTAAAGCTAAATAAACTGCGGCGTTTGAATGACAAAGATGCAAACCCTACAGATTAACTTTCAAATTAAAGACACATTTAACACATTTAAAAACGCATTGTGGCAAATTTCAGCTCTCTGACACTCGTTTTCGTAGTCGGTTTACCTCCCCTCATGTAGGACTGACATCCCATAGAACTTACAAGCGGAAGTCTAGGTCTTAGAAGTCTGTCGGGGAGCCAACGGCATGAAACCACAGAATGGAGAACCTGGAATGAGTGGTCGGCCGGTAGGCAGGCATGAGCGGGAGGAAGTGGATAATTTTAAATGCAAGCGAAATGGATAATAGGAAATTTGATGGTGGAGTAATTGGTGGAATGAGTGGTGCGGGAAACCGGAGGATCCGGAGAAAATCTGTCCAGACGCTTCTTCCACCACTAATCCCAGTGCGTGCACTTGGGATCGAACCCCGGCCGCCCAGTAAGGAGGCGAGCGGTCTAACCCCTTAGCCACGGCGCCGCCTCTCTGATACTTATAAATGAAAGTCAATGCAAATGATATACATCGGATTAGGTATAAACCGGACTCTCATATCGGAGTCCAAAGGAAGCGATAGCTTTCATCTCGTTTTCTATCTTCAGAGCTTAAGGCTGAAGTCATTTTTTACTTGACTGGAGTAAACCGGCCTGGCGGTTGTAAAGGGGATGGTTCAGCTATTTGAAATGTCATTACCACCTCTTGGTCGAATGGCACGTTAACAAGTATAGGTTTTATTACCTGGGACGCAATCAATAGCACGCAACTTCTGCGTCAGAGCAAGCCTTTGAGAGGCGGAGGACCATGAAAATGTTTGTACCCTGATTAACGCATAAACTAAGAGAAAATGTAAGTCTGTAGTTGCAGAGTAAGTACATTTCTAAATGACCTCTTTATTTTGCAGCTTATCGACCTTTAACCTGGTGGTTCATATCGAGCGATGAATGACCTTGGTGAAAAGATGCTCATTTGACCTCGAGGTACATGGAGCTTACAGTTACTTGACATTCGTGTTCTCAGGGTAAGGGAAAACCCCGAAAAAAGCATCATCCGGCTAACGCACACTAAACGAGATTCCAACTCGCGACTTGTTGGATGTGAGGCAGACACGCTACCGCCACACTACCCAGGAAGGGTCTAAATGGTTGTGATCTATGACTGAAAGCATTTTTATCTGATGAGAATACAACTAAACGGCACACATCTGATGAATTCAAACAAGATATCCACGCTATGCCTTATACAGTTTCTACAGAAATAATCAAGTGTTTGGGAATATGCTATTATGGTAAAAATATCTTCTAGATATAGATCACAATCCTTTAAAAATGTACCTTTTTTATAACTACAGCCAATCCAAAAGTTCATGACAAAATTGGCCAGTGACAGAAGTTTCTGAAAGGAGTAGTATCATGATTCCAGCTGAACTTGGTCCATTTAGTATTTTTCATTTACTGTATTATTATAACATTTTCGATGCTAATTCATCTTATGCTGTTCTTAACTGAGCACTATTAATTGGCCAATGTATTCCAGCATTACTATAACCTTTACCTTTGAAAACTCCCAGAAATTAATAAACCAATCAGAATGTTCAGCTATCTCCACTGGTACTCTATGGAATGCAATTCTTTATTAATTAATTAGTTTATTTCTGAATACAGAAATAATCGAGTGTTTGGATTCTGTACAAAATATTGCCAAGTATAGCGTGGATATCTTGTTTGAATTCGTCAAATGTATGCCATATTTCTAAATCTTTATCTTTGATTATTCCCAGAAATTAATAACTACAGAGTTATATTTTAAGGTAAATTTGACCAAAATGTTTTTATTCGTAACATAATCACATGACTTCTGAACTATAAGATGTTTTTTGCTCTTGGTATAATTAAACTACCAACTAGTTAAAGCTATAACAGGACAGAAACATGCTTATTACTATTAAACCTTACCCTCCCTGTATTTTTTAGAAATGACAGCCCCCTAGGGATCAGAAGCCTGTCGGGGAGCCAACGGCACGGAAACACAGAACGGAGAACCTAGAATGAGTGGTGAGGAATGGGCGTGAGGAAGTAGATTATATGAATGTCAAGCAAAATGGATGATAGGAAAGATGATGGAGCAATTGGTTGAATGAGTGGCGGGGGAACCCGGAGGACCCGGAGAAAAGCCACCCAGACGCCGCTTCGCCCACCACAAGTGGGTACTTGGGATCGGTCTCCGGCCTGTAGGTGGGAGGCAAGCGGTCTAGCCACTCGGCCACGGTGCCGCCGCGGAATACACATACTAACCAAAATATTAGAAGTAATGTAGTAACATTTCCTTCAACCTGCATACCTACAATTATAGCGGAAATTTGTAATACTACATAAAAGCTTATAGATGTCAGTTTAGCAGCATGTATGCTTCAAAAGAATAAATAACAACAACTAAATTGTGTACTGAATGTATAAACGATGGCTGAAGACGACGTTAGAGAAATTCCCGCGCAAATTACAGCTACCAGCTTTAGTTTTAATTTTATTAAGACACGTCAGAAATAAACATGCGTTTGTGTAAAGCGCACTCCGCGTTTTGTGTAAATAAAAGAAAGCAACATAAAACTGTCATGTTGCGACTTTGTTGCAGCAGCAAAACGTTTGTCCCCTCCACTTGCACAATATGGTGGCAGCCATATCTCACCTCCTCGGTTTGAATCTTTGCTTCTGTTTGCTCTTGTGCGGTGGTGTTATACACACAAAAGACTGCTGTCGCCTAATAAATTTTCCTGTTTCAAGCCAGCCGCATTCTGATGCTTGTGTCTTACTCCAAGTCAGGTATTCATGAGATTGCCATTGTCTTATGTGTTCCATTAACAATATTCTGGCAAAACATTATCATAAGTAAGCCCCAACTTTTATTGACAAATTCGCGAATTTATCTAGAGAAAAGTTGTAGCTCGAATTGTATTTAATAAAACTAAAATAACAACGATTAGCCTATAATGACACGAAGAATAATATTCCTAAAACCCCATTTGTCTTGACGTATATTTGCACCTGAATCACTGCAACTTGATGTCCATATCCTCGTTGCCTACAGAATTCGCTGAACTAGTTCCACTCTCTCTCTCTCTGTCTGTCTCTCTCTCTCTCTTTCTCTCTCTCTCTCTCTCTCTCTCTCTCACTGCTTTCAGTATTCTGCGGCTTTGAGTTTTCAATTACGTCTATTTCCGCGATAGACCTTTCATCAAAAAGCTTTGGAATTTCCGCCATTATGTACGGGAATATCACTGCACACTGATATTATTATTACTATTATTATTATTATTATTATTATTATTATTATGAGACGAACATTAGTCCAGAGAGAAAACAAGTGCACCTGGGAGCGATAAATTTAGAAAATTATTGCACGTGGATGTGATAAAGAAACGATTAAATGGAGAGATAATGAGCTCCGATCCGTTGGAATTTTACACCCCAATTTCAGGATTGACCACTTCCTACGATTTCGTGTCCTGAACAAAATAGTCATAAGTAGTTCAGAAGTGTTTGCATCTTGTCAATAATTCACGACCGGAGTGAAGCAACGGGAGTGAATTCTCCTAAGAGATGAAAACACAAGTAATATTTGATAAGACAAGTCAGCGAAATAGACTATTAATGATGTATAATATGTAGCAAGGGAGATTTTATCAGGTTATGGTTGTAATACACTAGTTCTCAAATGGTAGATGACGCATTCGTCCATGTTTATTTACCGATTAGTTTTTTCCTTCACTGGCTACTGAATTATAATATGGCCAAACGTGCCTACACCCAATGTACGAATATCGATAGCAACACTAGAAACAGAGAACAATTATTTTATTTCAGCGTTTAATAACGCAAAACAAGAGATATTATATTTGATGTTATTGCACTCGTCTCAAACACGAGAAATACCAAAATGATTATTTTTATCCTTTTTTGGAACAAAATACAATATGAACTGGACAACATTTTAAATAAGCATTGTAACTGAATTAATTGTACGTACAATTGTGGAACTGACAGTTATTAAAAGTGCAGGTTGGCTGACTTCATCATCACATTGTTTCTAATAACCAGGCAGGAGATTAAACAAACGAACTTCAGGTGCGACAAGACTGCAAAATACTAAACATTAGCTACGATAAAATGTTTCGACAATATTACTCCAGTCAGATAACTGCGATTGGTTAAGATTGCCTAATCTCTATCATTGCATTGCCGCTTTAATATCTGAGCTAAGTTGTTGAGATAATCGAGTATTATTACTTGCTTCCTGAATTTAGAACAGAAATAAGGTTCTATACTAGGCTAAAGATATAATAGGCTTTTCTAAAAGGCTGGCCGCTATGTGGACAGTTAAAAATCGGTTCTCTTTGCTTGAACAGTAGTAAAACAAAAGGGAATGGAAATGAAATGTGACTTCCGTTTTGATAAAAGCGTAATTATTTTAAAACAGAGATCAATAGCAAGCAGTATTTCGGAAATGTCTAACTCTAAAAAAATTACATGGCAAACTGTGAGTTTTAACAAGATATACATTTTTTGTGCAGGAAGTTTTAGTCCATTTCTTACGGTTTACAGGTCATGGAAAATTCATTCACACTGAAGAGGTCTTCAATGCTATTCCCATAAAATTAAAGATATGCATTTTATTTTTCATGCAAATGTGTTTAATGTATGGTGTAATGTAAATTGTGGGGCTATTTTGAGAAAAACAACATTTTCAAGAATGTCTCCATGTAAAGTTTAGTTTGCGAGGGCGATTTTCTTAAAAATCTTCATGATGCATCCTTAGAAGATACTAAACATAAACACGAATTTTGGTGCTTAACAGTCGTGTTGTTTTTGAGCTACGTTGTTCACACACACACACACACGAACCTGATATTTCTTTTGATTTAGGGAACCTCGAAACACATTTCCGGTGAAACTTCTGAATTAAATTTTTGGGTGCGACGCAATAGCTTCTCTACCTGCTATGTGCATAGTACGTGTAGAGAAATTACAGCTTTCCTACTCCCCAATTCTCGAAACAGAATGAAAAATGAACACTTGAAGGAAGGAAAAAAAAAAAACATTATAATGAGCCGTATATATTATCGTAAGGAATTATGGAAGCGGTTCCTTACACATCCATGGCTTCACTTGATTTTAACCAACTGGCTGGCATATCGATGTTTTCCCTGATGGCAGATGTACACCACAGATACCGTCCAACAAAGTTTGAGTTTCGTTGAGAGGAAATAATCAATACAGTTTTATTGATTGCTTTTCCATAAGCTGGAAGGGTAAACTCGGAATTTAAAAGAACTGATGAATTGCATTCACGGGACTTGTTCTATTCTGCAATTAAACTATTTTGACCTGCGCCGGGAAAGCTTCAAGTCCTTGATTACTTTTATAAAGTTTATTTTTTATTTACATGATACTAGTCGAGATAAACATGAGCAAAAATGATCCTGTTACTTGCTTCCTTCTGAGGGAAATGAGCTGATAAATTAGTCTACAGCAACAGTTATTTTTTTAAAATCTTGTTGCTATAGAATACAATTAAAATTCTGTTGTCTTTGCATGATCAGCAGTAAAATAAATTAGATAAGAAATGCATTCGGACTTTCCGTTTGAGAAAAATTTTAAGTGTTTTAAAATTAAAACCAATAAGGGGAATGTCTCAGAAATAGTTATAGCTACAAAATAAGTAAATACAACAGAAATTTATCACATATATTGTATTTTAACGAGATCTACATTTTTTTTGCAGTCAGATTTTTTCTCTTTCTTAAAGTTTACCGTTTGTGTAAAAGACATCCAGAATGAAGAGGTTTTTAGACGTTATTCCCAGAAAGTTCCAGATATGCATGTCATTTGTCATGATTATATCTTAAACTTATGAAAAGTTTGTCTTAATTGTAATTTTTTGAGAAAATCAAAGGGTTCGAAAAATCTTCCATATAAAGGGCATTTTGAGGTGGGTGATTTTCTTTAAAACCTTCCCAAAATGTTGAGTTAAAATATTAGTCGACTTTTCATTTTTGAGTTGTGCTATTCACACACACATACACACATGTATACACGTACCTTTTAATAAAATGATTTTTTGATTCAGGGACACAAAATACATTACCGGTGAAATCTCGACATTGAATTTTTGATCGGAATACAATACCTTTTCTACCTATGCATATGGAACATCCAGAGAAAGTATGAATGAATGAATAAGTGTATTTATTGATATAGCAATATCATATATATAGAATTTCAATAATCGCACGGGTCCACAGACCGTACGTGCTTTTGTAAGACACACTAAAAAGCAATATTAAAACAACAACAAATAACTGAAAGAGTAAACACGAAAATAAAACGACAAAGATATTCAAATATAGCAATTTAAATTTACAGTACAGAGTACAACTTCATAAATGCACCATCTTATAATAGATAATTACACTTAAAAGAAATATATACACATAATATATGCACAATG
Source organism: Hymenopus coronatus (assembly GCA_030762935.1). Taxonomy (NCBI): domain Eukaryota; kingdom Metazoa; phylum Arthropoda; class Insecta; order Mantodea; family Hymenopodidae; genus Hymenopus; species Hymenopus coronatus. The sequence goes on along the minus strand of CM060900.1, from coordinate 531,479,927 downwards.
TATAAATCTATAACACAGCAGTGACCTAATTATGACATAAAATATATACATATATGTAAAATATTGTAGTCACTTTTGTTTAGTTGTTCTTATCCCCCCCCCTTCTCTATTGGCAGCCTCCTCAGATCTCGGCTGTCTTGCCTTAAGTATAAATTTACCTAGCCCATCCAAGTCTTCCGTGCCTGCCAGTAGCGTCCAACATGCTTCTAGCCCTACATTCGCGGTGGTAAAGAAGCACGGTAAGATATGTGAGTAATTTATTTCAGAGAAAGTAAGACGTATGTCAAGCAACAATTTGTTAAGCTACCTCAACGGAAGTGGAGAACGATTAAGGTTTTGCCAGGAAGATTTGAGTCACGTGGAAATCCAAATAACCTGTTAGCATCGTTTTCGTAGCTCAGACGGAAGAGCAACGGCAATGGAAACCAAGCATTGGTGATGCGGTTCCTGTCATTGTCACAGATTGGTTTTATTCCCATTCTTCCTTTCCAAATTTAATTCGGAATTTTAATACATTTTACTATGAAAGTTGTGAAAAAAAGTATAAACCTTTTAAAGAAATGTCAAATTCCGACGTTTCCTTCTTGCTTTAGCTCATAAACTATATGTGGTTAGGACCAACATCAATAGCAGCGCTCCATTATAAACAATGGCTTTATACACCCCTCATCTATGTATTATACATACATATATACCAATAGGCGATGAGATGGAATGGATGGATGTTAAAGCTATGAAATGTGTATGCTACCTTTATTTTCTCTAACACGTTTGCAAAACGTATACTTGCGGACAGTATAATTCAAGAAATAAAAGTTCCTTAAATGCCAAACGTGCTATTTAAGTTCAGTATCTTGCAAAAATTGAACACGAAGATTTGTAGGAACATTCCACTATCCTCAACTGCTCTTTGTATGGAACATTTTTCGAAAGTTTTTCTTTTCTCAAAAATGGATCTAGCGATTTTTATTAAATGTTTAAAATATTTTCATCACAAACGAAATGTTTATCTTGATTTTTCTGGGAATTCTCTCTAAAATCCTCTTCATTTAGACTCTGACGGAAGCTCCTCTTTCATTTGCTATGTCTATGAATATTTATTATTTTTTCACACAAGTCGTTTGTAATACAGGAGTTGAATAGTTGATCTGAGCTAATCTAGTTGGCTAAATTATGACTACATTATACTATCACATTTTTGTGTCACTGTAATATAGCATCCTTGAAGAAATCTAGCTGTGACGAAAGTTTAACACACTTCTGGTGAGAATAAAATAACAGTAGGCACACTTGTTCAATATCTACTTTCATTTTGCTTATTTCCTATTATTAATCACATGAAATGTTGTGTAATTTAAAGGATAAAGATTATATAAATAGAAACAAAAGTCTGCAAATATATTAAAACATAGAAGAAGCCATTAGCGAAGTATATGGATGATATACTGCGAATGGTGTGAAGAACATATTAAATAGATTGAGAAGCCAAACTTTAGAACAAAATTAGTGTCATTATTACAACCATTTAATTACTATTTGACTGCTGTTTTTGTTATTAATACTCATAAATGCAGTACTAACATCTTAAGAATTTGTATTTTTGAGGTTAAGTTTTAGGTTAGGCTATGTGAACTTTTTACACATCAATTTAACAGAATGTTGCTATAGTAAAACTATTTATAAATATTCAATATAATGACACCGCACACATTCTAAAAGTAGGCTCAGAACCATTCATACAGCTCATCGTTTTCAAATGCTGAGTATCTTTTTCATAAGTAAAAAAAAAAAATATGTGACCAATGGTTTGACATAGTGTAATATACCTAACAGCTATAAATGTGCTCATTTCATGTGATATAGAAATGTGATGGTGTAAAACATGCCTTAAAATACTTACGTCGCTATTGGGGTTTGTCATCTCAAAATATTTTGTGATCACTTTGTGGTTTACCAGGAAACATGCGAGTCAGTTGAGGAGTCTACCGGCAAGTTGCCATGGTAGCTCAGTGGTAGAGCAACCGGCTAGAAAACCAAGAAATCCGTAGTCCAAATCCCGGATGTAGCATTGAATTTTTCAGTCTGGCTCAACTTATCCCAATCCTGTCCTACACACAGTTTTTGTGAAAAAAACAATTAAATCAACCATAATAGTTCGCTATACTATGAAACCCGGGACTTAACGTATTTACAACATTTTAAGTTGGCATTGGGGTATGTTATCTCAAAATAATTTGAGAGCACCTTGCGTTTACCAGGAAACATACGAGTCAGTTGAGAAGTTTAATGTCTTTATGTACTTGCGACATTGTAAGTCACCACTGGGGTGTGTCATCTCAAAATAATTTGAGATCTCCTTGTGGTTTACCAGGAAACATGCGAGTCAGTTGTGTCGCATGTTGCCGTGGTAACTCAGTGGTTAGAGCAACTGGCTAGAGACCAGGAGATCCGTGTTTCAAATCCCGGCTATGGCACTGGATTTCTTAGTCCGGCCCTGCCTATCCAACTCCTAACCTACATAGAGTTTGTGTAGAAAAAAAAATTAGCATAAAATTAAATCTTGTATCAATATTTCATCTTTCACGTTATGTGTTGCGTCTCAACATTTCTGCAGAAGGAAACAAGCAGCAAAACAAGGACTAGAATTGCAACTGCTATACTCTCAAGGTGCTTAGTTTTCTGTAATGGGTTAATTTAAATTACTCTTCCAAGTTAAAGTCTTATCTAAGTTTGTTCTTTAGAATGCCAACGTTTTGTCACGGTTACACAACGAAGGATTTGTGGGACCTTGGCTTCTTATTTGTGGCAGGAAACAGACAAAGCAAAACCCACATTAGAAAGCGTGAAATGCGAAAGGGAAAACAGGAAACAGCTTTTCTCCTTCTCAAAGCAAATGAGTCTATGGAACCAAGTTTCTTTGTTGTGATGCTGTAGAGAGTAAAACTTCGTCTTTTCAAAAATTGTAAATAATTGAAATAAATGTGGAATTCGGTTCTTATTTTCGGATTTTTTTGCCTGCGGGTAACGTTCGCTTTTTCAAATACCTAGCAGCCCCGTTTTAGTAGACCAAATAAAATGACTTACACGGTTTCAGAGCTATGAACGTTGCGTGTTAAAACTATAATTGTGAATTACGTTTTTATAAAGAAAGAGAGCTATCCATTTTTCACTGAAACATAAGTGAAAAAATAATCTGCTTACTCTAATATTCACTTTAAGAAAAAGAAAAGAAAGGTGCTTTTGTTATATAAAATGTGGTATAGTATATAAGCGGGAAGTCTTTTCATAAAACACACAATTACATTTCTGATATGTTAAAACAACAGCGTTATGTCAAATTTATATATTTCTGTATACATTTGCTGTGATTGGATTGCTGTTTCGTTAGTACAAATTCCAAATTTCATTCAAATTGGATACATACTTTAGAAGCTATTTTGACTACGTTCTGAAGCCGTAATCGCCACACGTGCATGAACGGTTTGCTTCGGAAGTCATAGGTGATTGTCGCCATGCATTGCTACGCCTACGTTAGTGGACACGTGTGCTGTTGGCAAGTTCATTGACATCGAAGCTGCTATTTTTAAATCTGCGTAAGTGAACACGTGTGCTGTTGGCAGGTTCTTTGATATCTAAGGTATGATTGTTATACCTACGTGAGTGTACACGTGTGCTGTCGGCAAAGTCTTTGAATAAGTCAGTTGAAAGCGTTGGAAATTTGCCAATTGATGATAAAAATGTAATAATAATTAACAATATTTTAGAGCACTTGTGCGTTTCACAAAATGCAAACATTTTGAACAGTTAAGAATAGGGATAGCATCTTGGGGACCAATAGCGGGACACATGCAAATACCAGTTGCATACCTACCGAGCAGAGACCCTCCTGCATTGCCGACTGCATGCGCCTCATGTAAACAACCTGTAGTTGGGGAACGTGGTTCGACGCAGCAGTATACTATGCTATACAATAGCGTTTTACGGGTAATTAATGCCTTTGATGACAACGAACGCTCTTCAGTCAAGATTGTAAAATCTCTTGCTTCAAATGGATTGCATGAAGCTTTACAATTCATACAGAAGAACCTTGCAGATATATCTACGACAATAACACATATTTGAAAACACCGAACAATGACATGCCTCGAGCCCTGAAACCTGTCCCTCTTGTGCAAGCAATTAATCAGAGACCCGTGATACCTGTTTTAGACTGTTTGAAAAAGAAAGTGAAGACACTGTTTGGAAACAAATGTCGGGTTTTCAATGATGCGTGAAATAGGTAATGTGCCACTAGGACTTACTACGGAAATAATTGCCGTTGGAGTATTTTACCCAATAGTCGATGATGCGTCCTGTTTCCGTTTTGCTCCAATCACATCTTGCGGTGTGGAGCGAAGTTTTTTACAATATAAAGCCTATTTATTTGCCAATCGGAGACGATTCACATTTGAGACGATGTATGTGTGAATCTAGAAAGAAAATGAAACGGATAATAACGCTGATGAGCTGTTGCACAACTACAATTGAATGTGTAAATATTAAAATGGTTAGTTCCTGTAAATCAGTGTTATTTATGTTTACCACCCACCCAACGTCAATCGCCCTCCACTGCTAGTGAAAACATCACAGTCTTACACGCAACCACTGCTCCATTTTTCTTCTATTAGTACCACTACGTACACACTGCATTGTCCACACATCACAACTATATACTATGCTGCGCTAACTTTGATTCTGTCCCTCTATCGGCCCCAAGATGCTATCCCTAGTTATAAGTAATGAGTGGTCGTTTTCTTAGCACGGAGGTAGCGCAACTGCTTACCAAGCTGGTGTTAATATTTTGTTTATTAAAGACGCTCTCAACTAACGATTATATCAGCGCCGCCGGTGTGCCGTAATTTCGTCATGCAGGAGTTCGTTACATGCCAGTAAATTAACTTACACGGGACTGCCGTTTTTAAGTACACTTTAAAACCACCAGACCTTGAGATCAGGTCAGAGCCTAACGAATTAAGCTACCCAGACTGACACCAAACGGGAAGCTCGGGTTTAATTCCTAGTATCGGCGTGGGATTTTTCTCCTGCTGGGAGATCTGGTCCGAGGCGCAGTCAGCCTCGAGAGATTCCTGGGATGAAGGCCAATTGAAGAGCTATTTGAAGGAAAATTAGCGCTTCCAGGTTGTGTGCACCGGCTGGAAGGGACAACACAGGGCGCTAACCACGTTCCACCCTCCAGTACTGCACCCCACTCATGACGGCTGTGCTGGGCAGAAATGGGGGACGCCGCGGTTGGGAGGTAAACCTTGGCCCGACCTCGACTTGTGTTACGGAGCTTAGTTAGATTATATAAACAATAAATAGGGTATATGTTTCTTAATTAAAAGGAAAAAATTAAAATTATAAACGCATTCTTTATAACAATGTGTACACGTTGGATAGGTAAGGGTCAGACTGAAAAATCCAAAGTCATAGCCGGAATTTGAAGCACGAATCCCGGCTATGGTGTTGAATGTTTCAGTCTATCCAAATTCTGTCCTATACACGGCTTGTGTGAGAAAAAAGAACAATTAAATTAAAACTAATTGACGATAACAGTTCGCTGAACTATGAAGCCCGGGACCTATGCCATTTTAAGTTGTCATTGGGGTATGTCATCTCAGAATAATTTTAGATCAATTGTGGTTTACCGGGCAACATGCAAATCAGTTAAGACATTTAATGCCATGCCGGTGTGTTGCCATGGTAGCTCGGTGGTAGAGAAGCCGGCTAGAGACCTGATAATCCGTGCCTCTAATTCCAGCTATGGCGTTGAATTTTTCAGTCTGACTCTACCTAGCCAACTTCTGTCCTACACTCGGCTGTGTGAAAAAAAAAAACAATTAAATTAAAAGTATATACACGTATTAGAATTTCATATTTTAATAATTCAATAGTGATTCTATAAACCATATAACATTTTATGTAGCATGGTTTTAGCAGAATAAATAAATTAATACATTTATTAATATGATTGAATCTAAAACCATGTTTCTGTAACACCACAAAGTTAATTATGGTTGAAAGGCCTTCAAACTGGTCATGCCTATAATTACTGGATCTTTTGCCGTATCACAAACATTAGCCAGCGTCTGCAGAGTGCGGATAGAATGCCTGCCACACATTTAACAAGTCGCGAGTTTGAGTCTTGCTTAGGATGATTTTACCCGGATAAGGCATTTTTTCAGGACTTCCCCTTATCCTAAGAATAGACGAGTTCGAGTAACTTTAAAGCTCCAAGGACCCCCAAATGGTTTCAGCATCATCGCATCGATTTCATTCATCGTCCAGTATGGCGGTAAACTAAAGAAAAAAAAAACTTTAATACCAATTATTTGTAAGAAAATACTTGAACTCTGGGGCAGAGGACGGCCCTCCACCACTAAAAGTGACCCCAGGGAGTGAGGAATGAGATCCGGATGACGATGGGCGTAAGCATGGATGGAGCGCCACCCTAAGCTCAGCTCACGAACTCAACTCCAAAAGGAGCTCTGAAACAAAAAGCCGGGTTCCTAGCAAGTGCTCCCGATGACGACGCCAAAATTACAATGTGTAGATCACCATCCAGCCGCAACCCGCCGAATACCTGGGACTTCAACCCTGATGTAGTTCAATAGTAAACAATGAGAATGGAAATGGTGGACCGGAAAATTAGGGGGATGAAATGAACCTACCCAGCATTCACCTGGCGTTCCGGGAAAAAGTCGAAACAAATACAGGGATCAGTTAACCAGCCACAGGATGTGAACCCGCGACCTCCCAAATGCGAGCCAAAGACGAAATCGCCTGAGCCCCTCCGTTCAGTAGGATGACACTAAGTCCTAAAAAATCTGTGTGTTACAAATTAAAATTGAATTTTATTTATGGACGCCCTTTAATTTTCCATAGATACCTGTTTATCAGGCTTGAGGTTCTTTTTTGTGTCGTAAATCTACGACACGGCACCAACGGCTTTACTTCCCTTCTGAAGAAACCAGCTCAGGATTATTACGGCCCCAAAAAATCCATCGCCCTCCTCCGGGTTTGAACCCGCGACCTTGGGAACCAGAATCTATTTTGGCACCCCTAGACCACAGAGGGCAACATCCTGTATGCTAGGTTAGTTCATCAGTTTGAAACATATATAAAATACGTCCTCCCTATTTCATTGTGACTTGCTTATTTGGTGCTTCTGGTGTATGCATTTCACTTAGACGAAATTATCATTAAAATACGCTGCAGGTGCCCTCTATAAGTGTACAATTAGTCTCCCAATTGTATGTAGACGAAACTTAAGGGACCAGCATTACGAGTACAATACGTAATCTGTAATTCCTGGCAGTGCATGCCATTGTTGAACAAAGCAAGCCAGCACTGTTGTTACATCAACATTAGAGCATGCCTACATATGAATACACGGTCTTTTGAGCTCAGTGATGATGAATTATGATTTAAATCTGCATCCGTGATGAGAATGCTGCCATAAAGGGTAGTGCTATTGTAAGCCCTGCCCTCATTTTCTCCTCTACTCTGCCTTTCTTTTCTGCTACACGCGATAACGCTTATCCTTCTCTGCGCTCGTCCGCTTCATTGCTTAACCATATTGTCCGCTAGCGTTAATTCCCAGACAGCATTCCACAAGATTAGATGCAAGGAAATACTAATATAATACTCTGCATTGCACAAGAAAGAAAATAAAACAGATTCTCTAAGCACATCAACTCAAGCTAACTTTTGCAGGCCACTCTCTGTGCGGGTATCGCCTAACTGTCCATGTGCAGGCTTGTACCACACTTAAGGGTATATATGACTGACATTTCATGAATAGGAATAGCATCTTGGGGACCAATAGACCAACAGAATAGCGCAGCATGGTATATAGATGTGATGTGTTGACAACGCAGTGTGAACGTAGTGGTACTATTAGAAGGGAAATGGGGCAGTGGTTACGTGGCAGACTGTGATGTTTTCATTAGCAGTGAAAGGCGATTGAGGTTGGGTGGGCGCTAGACATAAATACCACTGATTTACGGGAACTAACAATTTTAATACATTTAATTGCTGTTGTGCAACAAGTTCCTCATTGTCCGTTTCATTTTATCTCAAGATACACAACATATACAGTAGCGTCTCAAATGTGAATCGCCTCCCATTGGCGCGTAAACAGGCTTTATATTGTGAAAAACTTCGCTCCATATCACAAGATGTGATTGCAGAAAAACAGAAGTAGGATACATCAGCAATCATTTTCGTAGCAACAGCTTGTAATACATTTCACATGCCATGCATTATTGAAAATCCGGTTTTTTTTCCAAACACTGTCTTCACTTTCTTTTTCACGCGGTCTAAAACGGGTGCCACGGATCTCTGGTTAATATTTGCACAAGGTCATTGACAGCTTGTAGGCCTCGAGGTATTTCAATGTTCGATGTTTCCAATTTGTCGTAGATATATCGTTATTGTCGTAGATATATCTGCAAAGTACTTTTGTGTAAATTACACATTTTCATGCAATGCATTCGAAGCAAGAGATCTTACAATCTTGATTGAGGAGCATGCGTTGCATCAAAGGCATTAATTACTTGCAAAACAATATTGTAACACACCGCATAGTGTACTGCCATATACTACAACGTGTTACTGCAGGTTCTTTACATGCTGCGTGTGCAGTCACCATTGCAGGTTGATCTCTACTCGGTAGGTATGCATCTTGTGTTCGCGTGTATCCCGCTCTGGGTCATCAAATATCACAAAAAAATCGAACTTTCTTTATTTTAATCCCATAACATAATTTAGGCATTCCTGAATATAAAAAAGATATAACTGGCCATCAGGCGCCATGTTTAAACCTTATTTTCCTACATATCCGTTCTTGCTCTAATTCAAAAACTGGAATGTATATCCCTTTCACCGTCACGACTTGAATATCCGTGATCCTTGGTGCGCCACGTAATGGAGTTACGAGGTCAAGTCCCAGTGACTGCAGTCAAATGTACCTGTGGTAAAAGATGGGGAGGGCCCAAGTAAAATAACTGGTGTGATGGCATGCTTGGGTGCTGACAGGGTTACATTCGACTGCATTTACATGGGTTTTGTTCTTTTGTATTAAAACACTAGTTTTATTGCAAAAATAATAATTACTTTATAATATAACATAACATAATCTTGTCTTGCCTAATCTTATTGCTGAAGGTTATTGTAAAACGAAATTAGAAAAAGTTCACTAAAAATATTAAAAGCTGTGATCAGTCATTTTTGTTGCATATGTGCAACACCATGCACATAAGGGTTAGACGCCTTAAGTTACTGGAGCTACAGCAAAGCATTAGAGGATGAAACTGTACTGGACTCGACAAGAAAAACTTCAGTTCGATAAGATCTCATTCGCATTACGCAAAGTAAAATTCAAAGTAGTGCAGAAGAAAAGCTGCAAAGCAAGAAGAAACGGACAGAAAAGGTAGCAGCAGAAGAGAGAAACAGGAAAGCTAAGGGTCCAACCCACCAACCTAGTAATGCGAGCTATGCATTCAAAACTTCCTTGTTTTCTCGCTACTGATATTCTCAGCAATTTTTTTTCCTGTAAAATGTTCTTTTAGGAGCACTTCATCTCTTAAATAAATACAACTTGCTATAGATATTCACGGAGGTACAATGAAAAAGAATTGCTATGTTTTACTGTCAGATGTATTTAAGCATATATTTTTAATGTTCAAACATAAAAATTACATATTTTATGACAATTCATAAGTTTAAACATTTTTAGAGCTTAAACCATAGGAGACACACAAATACATAGGGAAATTTAAAAACTTAGATATATTGTGAACCTAGGGTCAACATTTCAGATTATCGCTTTAATTTTTTGACGCCAGGGACTTTTTAGTAACGTGACAAAAACAAACTAATTTGACCATAATCTCCAAACCATTAGAGCTAAATTTTGCACTGTAATTTATTTGCATTATATTGCATCTGTGGTATACATTTCAAAAAGCTATTATTAGTTTGGAATTTCAAACTTTCAGTCATACATGCCCTTAAGTTTCTAATTAAAGACTGATGTGTTTCATTCACATGACTTTCTCTAACTGCTATGATTACAATGGACTATTCTTTTGCCTACATCATGCTAATCGAGACACGCACAACCAGAATGGTCTTATTACTTAGTTCCCTTCTATTTATAAGGAACTAAGAGAATACACCATGAAAACGCTATAACCAAAAGCTTTAAAAGCTGTCGCTATGCGATTGTCGTTCACAATTCACCCTTTTGCATGGCCTGGAGTAAAACTAAAGAAACACGGAGGACTTCCTGTTTCAAAAAAAGTGTAAATATTTTAAAATTGAAACCAATAAAAAAGAGTATCTCGGAAACGGTTAACTCTACAACAAACATGTAATGGATATAAATTGTGTGTTTTGACGAGATGTGCACTTTTTATAGTAAATACGTTTGGCTGCGGCAACTGTAGAAGCTCAGAGCAGAAACACCGTGCGTACGGTTTTATATGGCAGTCCCTGTATTTCTTCATTTATCAGCATCACATTGCCAGGATGAAGTGTTTTAAGGAGACTTTTATTGTTTTATTATTCAAAACTTAGATAGTTATGATTGTGTGCCTAACAGTGCCGGTCCCCATGGTCGCGCTCATTAAAGTGCCTAGCTTTGGTGCTTCGTGGCGCAGGGGATTGTGAGTTGCAGTCCCGCCTTGGACATGGGTGTTTGTGCGTTTTTAAATGTCTATATGTAACAAAAGACCATGGCAAAAAAATAGACAAACAAAGGAAATTAGGGCGCATGGAAAAAGGGAAAAAATGAAAAATAAATTAAGCACCGGAGTCCCGACAAGACTCCGGAACTGTATTTTTTTTAAACAACGAGAAAAAAAGAGACATATAAAAAGAGCTACAGCCACACACATATATATATATATATAAAAGAGTAAAGGAATATATATATATATATATATATACACACACACACACACACACACACACACACACACACTCACACACTTTCCTTTACTCTTAACCATTCAGCTCAACGTACCGTTTCACGTGTTTAGGGTTTTAACTTTCCTTTCCTAGAATATGAACTACATTGCTTTGTCTATTATCGAAGCACGAACTAATTTATAAAGAGAAATTAAAATCATCATATCTACCTGACCCAATCAAAGTTAATTACAGGCGTTTACAGTTTAAAAGCAAGCATTTATTTTCTAATTGTAGAGTGAAGTTATTAGCTTGAAAACAAGGACTTGTAGGTTCACATTCATCTCTTCTCTCTACCTGCCACTCTTCCTTTCCAAGAGCTTATCCTTTAGCCTTTCGCCTTCTTCCTTTCTGCAGATAATTAAAACAAAATTAAATCCGGCTTGTCGGCACATTAAATAGATATACTCACCTGGCGAGCTAAATGTTTTTCAAAGAAATTAGATTTAATTATATGTATAAGAAAAGAAACACACCGGATAAAGTAAACTTCATAAAGGAGTACCAGAGTTATTACGTAAAAGCGTTCTCGATACGTTTTATGCATGGCTGAGCATAGACTGTAGGAGTGAATACTTACATTTTAGCTGTTTAACAGGATATCATATATATTCATAGAATGGCATCTGAAATATTACTTTCTCTAGCAGGTATGTGCGGTGTACATAGTAGATAGAGAAGGTGTTGCATCCCACCCAAAAATTTGATACCGAAATTTCACCAGAAATACATGTATGTATGTATGTATGTATGTATGTATGTATGTATGTATGTATGTATGTATGTATGTATGTATGTATGTATGTATGTATGTACGTATGTACGTATGTACGTATGTACGTATGTATGTATGTATGTATGTATGTATGTATGTATGTATGTATGTATGTATGTATGTATGTATGTATGTATGTATGTATGTATGTATGTATGTATGTATGTATGTATGTATGTATGTATGTGTGTGCGTGTGTGTGTGTGTGTACGGATAGCATATCTAAAAAACGAAAATTCGCATATATACATAGAATTGTATTTAGGTTTGGTATCTTCCAAGAATAGGCGGTGCCTTGGCCAAGTGGTTAGACCGCTCGCCTCCCATCTAGGCGGCCCAGGTTCTATCCCAAACGCCCGCATGTGGGATTTGTGGTGGGCGAAGCGGCATCTGAGCGGGTTTTCTCTGGGTCCTACGGTTTCCCCCGCCACTTGTTCCACCAATAGGTCCATCATCCCTGCATTTAATATCATCCACTTCCCCACACTCATGCCTGGCAATGGGCCGACCACTCGTTCCAGTTTCTCCATTATTTGGTTTCGTGCCGTTAGCTCCCCGACAGGCTTCTGACCTCGCTTGTAAGTCCTAGGTGGGTGTCAGTCCTAAATATGGGGAGGGTAAGCCTACTACGAAAAATTTTCCACGGATGTTACACGAAACTCCCCCACCTCAAACTTCGCTTTAAATGCAACATTTTTTTTTAATTTTTCGATTTTCTAAAAAATCGCTGTATATTAAAGGTATTTAAATGATAAATGAAATGCATATCCTGGAAAAAGTCTCTGAAATCTTCTTCATTCTGATCGACTTTTGCATAAATACGAGGGTTGGGGCAAAAATCATGGCAACTAGCTTTTTTTTCTTGTAGATATGTGAACGTATCACAGACGTATATGTGTCGTGTGGAAGTTCTGCACGCACACTGTGTATGCAGAACAATAGATGACTCTGTGATAGCCAGTAGTAGCGCTGCGAGGGCTGTGAAATCAGTCAGTTGGTGAGTGTCGTGCGAGATGGAAGTAACCCGTGTTGAGCAGCGCGCTTACATTAAAATGGCAGTTCTCCAAGGGAGAAATGCGATGGAATGTCACGGTGAAATAGTGGAGGAAGCCCTTGGGAATAATGCCCTACCATACCGTACAGTAGCACGGTGGGTAGGAATGTTTCAGCAAGGATGGGTGTCAACCAGTGATGAGCAACGTTCGGGATGATCTGTCAGTGTGCGGACCGACGTGGCACGTGGCACGTGCCGTCATCGAACAGCTCCTGGATGAAGACAGACGATGGAGTTAGAGAGGGCAAGTGGCATCGAGAAACGCACCGTCTATAGGATATTTCAGATTAGCTGCAATTACGCGAAATCGCATCGTGGTGGGTACCGCATGCACTGACGGAACTTCAAAGGTGGGTGTGCTATGCAATATGCTCCGACCAGCTTGCATGCTGGCAACAGGACGGTGATCAATTCTTGTCACGAATAATCGCTTTCGATGAATTTTGGGCTAGGGCATACGAACTAGAACTGAAACGTCAGTCCGTGGAATGGCGACATGCTGGATCACCAAGGAGGCAGAAGTTCCGTCAGAATCCTTCCCCAGTCAAATTGATGGTGATCGTCACGTATGACGCCTGGGGTGTCATTGTTTGCCACTTTGTCCCACATGACAGAACAAGGACTTCCAGAGGCGACATGTACGACGCGGCGTTCGAGATAAACGTCCGGATCTTGTGGATAGTTCAATAATCCTGCACGACAACGCAAAATCACATAAAACAGAGTTGTAGGGCAGCTACAGCGACGTTGGGTATGGGGAGAATTGGAGACCCACCATACTCTCCCGACATCTCGCCCTGACTTTAATCTCATTTGAAAGATTAAGGAACCACCTCGTGGTAGGCGGTTTGCAACACGAGAGAGATTGCTAAAGCTGTGCGCGAACAGATGACCCGATTCACACATGGTGCGCAAATGCTGCAGCAATTTGCATTCAGCGCCTCCCACACCGTTGGCAGCGTGTGCTGACAGTAGCAGGGGACTACTTTGAGGGTCTTTAGGCCCAGGTTTGTCAAGTCAACTGTATGTGTACTGTGTTGTCATTCTTTTGCACCGTGAAGGCCATGTTGCCCTGTATATTACCGTAATAAATTAGTGTGTTAGGATATTCAGTACTATTCGTTGTCCACACATGTAGTTAACACCTTGTCCGTTCGTCTCTATATGTCATATTTGCCAACCGGACTGGTATCTTCAAGAAAATAAATAGTTGCCCTGACTTTTGCCCCAACCATCGTAGTAAGCCGTAAGATATAAATAAACGCTTACTAAAGAGAAAATGTATATCTCGTCAAAACACACAATTTATGTACTATGCATATTTGTTGTGAAAATAACAATTTCCAAGACATTTCTTGTTGTTGCCTTCAACATTATAGTACATGCACTTTTCTCAAACAGGAAGTCGTCCCCGTTTCTTTTGTTTTACTCTTGGCCAACCAAAGCGAAGCGACTGTCAATGATATTTGCATAGTGACAGTTTTCAAAAGATTTGACTATCGCTTTAGTCCAATGTATTACCTTAATTCCCTTCTACTTAAAAGGAAGTAAGTAACATCATATGAGATTTTATGTTTATGTTTAAATATTTGTAGCAAAATGTACGTAGTCGGCTTACCCTCCCTCTGGTTAGAACTGACACCCCCCTAGGACTTAAAATCGAATGCCTAGTGACCTGAAGTCTGTCGGGAAGCCAACGACACGATACCATAAAATGGAGAACCTAGAGTGAGTGGTCGGCCCGTAGTGTGAGAAAGTGGATGATGTGAAACGAAAGCGAAATGGATAATAGGAAAGGTCATGATGGGGCAATTGGTAGAATGAGTGGCGGAGAAAACCGGAGAACCCGGAGAAAACCCAGGCAGGCGCCGCTTCGTCCACCACAAATCCCACATGCCGGCGCTTGGAAACGAACCCGGGGCGCCTAGATGGGAGGCAAGCGGTCTGACTACACGGCCACGGCGTCGCCAATAATGAACGTGTTTGCAATTTTTGACTGAGATAATTGATGTCATCAAAATAAGGATTCGTGAACTCAGACTTAGCCAGACTTGAAATTTTCACCTCAGTAGTTTGAGATGTAAAAGACGAGAACACTGTGATGGTATAAAGGATGTCAGAATTATTCTCAGACGGGAATGCCATAAATTCCAAACATTAAACTTTATGGATAAGACGGTGAAACGGCGCCGCTAAATCAATGGTTCTGCGTAATTACCTAAGCGGCGCTTAACCCCTTCTCTCCATCCCAGCAGTCAATCTCCTGTTCTTATTTTAGCCACAGCTAGTAAATTTTGCTATACAGGGCAACGGTAATAGCAAATTAATTGTTAGCAGTGTTTAAGGTAAACACATCATTGAAACGTCACCAAAAACCGTAAAAAACTTTTGTAAAAAGTCATAATAGAATTAGGAATTTAATACTTAATTAAACACCTTTTTATGCTTGGTGGATTTGAACCAGTAATAACCCATGCTTACTTTCTCGGTATAAACCTCGTAGTCTTGCACATTTTTGTAACATTTTCTCTTATTCAAAATGCTCCACACGATACAGGACGTTACTAACTTTTTTCACAATGTTTTTTCTGTGTCTCAAAATGTATTAAGTAAAATGAAATTATACATTTTCAAAATGTTGTTACAATAATTTGGTTTTAAAAATTTAAAGTAGTTTGGAGATTATAAAGACTAATGATTGTTCTTCAATAATTAAGAGTAAATATAAAATGTATGATAGGTCTATTTGTGAACGTGTACACTGTAAGATTTGAATGTTTGATGTCAACATCTTAAAACATGCATTATGTGGAGCTTATTTATTAGAACAATAACGTTATGCAATAAAATGTACAATTCAAATAATAATGCAAGCTTAAATTTCGAAATGCGGGAAATATTATCGCCATTATTGTGTGCAATACCCGGTATAAGTTTAATAAATATATATTTATATACCAACTTTGGATTTATTTCTAGATGTAAATAGAATTTTATTGCGATGATATAATCCAATATAGGTAATTTTATTAATTTTATCTTGTGCCTCAAAGGATATTAAAGTAACTTAATGTCTGCTGTTATACATATAACATACGTGCTGAATAGCTATGTTATATGCAGTTTAATTACAACTAAAAAAACAAATCTCGACTTTAACTGGAGGATGCTGAGGAGGACCAGAATTACATACCAATAGCATTTAAAGAAAACTCAATACATTTTTTTTTTTTTTTTTTTAGGATAGTTGTTTTCTAATTTTTTATTTTAATCATCATTTTCTTGAATTAACAGTTTCAATATAAATGACCCGTTTTCTCAAACTATTGAGGGAACCACAAAGAAGGTTTAAGATAACATATTAATGTTATAGGGTCGTTAGATTATTAAGTAACCCCTCTCGCGGCTTCTCTACACTGCGCGAGAGATCCGACAAAAACTCAACTGCTGCATTCCGGTATTGTCGTGCTCTACTGGGAGTGATGACGCAATATCACTTATCTGCTTGTGTCTACGCAAGCTTCCACTCGTTGCCGTCTGCATTCATTCTTCAGACAAGTAATATAGTAAACATGAAGGATATGCTTTCTTAAAGTAATAAACATACAAACATGTAGTACAAACATAACATGTAATATTGCAGTTGTAAGTAATTGAACATGTTTTAGAACAGTAAATGAAAAGCAGAATAATACTTAGCTAATTAGAATATAGCGTATACATGCAGCGTAAGTTTGTGTCTCTCAATGAAAATTCCAAGATGTTGTTTCTCGAGACATAACAGCGTAAGGTGCATAATTAGCAAGCGAAGGCTGTAGCGGAGTGAGCTGGAATGGTTTGATTAAATGCTGACCATGTAGCTGTGGAGTTAATAAAGCGACGATGTCGGATCTAGACTAATGTCGTACTCAGACGACTCTACTCCATTACTTTTCCTCCCTCCCTTACAACTCGCTCTTTCACCAATGAAAGGTTTCGTCGTTAAGGTGATCATTGTGTTCTAAACCCCTTATAGGGGCTCGTAAATCTTTTCAAAATGAGTTGAGCTGACTTCACAACCTCCCATTACTGTTCAGGCAGGTTTACTTACTCCGTCGAGCTGCATTTCAAAAAGGAATGACGATTACCCAGTGCAAAGTCGCTTCTCTTAAACCACTCCCATCTATAGAAATATATATATCAGGAAGATATGACCAAGATTTAATGTTTACCTCACGTACTGAATCAAACAACATTTACTTGAAAGGAAATTATAAATTTCAAAATGTTCAGTAAACGGCGGATAAGAATTTCGTTTTCGAGCTAACTATCCACAGACACACACATACGGACCACCTTTTTCTAATTTTTTTCAAAATCAGATGAAATCTCGACATCAAATTTTTGGGTGAAATACAATACCTTGTCTAGCTACAATGTAAATGGTATGTACATACGTGCTAGAGAAAGCAAGAAGAAAAACAAACAAATAACGTCTTTATTTAGATGCCTATGTAATCGTTTTCATCTTTCATCCTCGTAACCCATTTTTACTATAGTGCAGTGTTACTAAGGCCATCGGCTCTCAAATTTTCCTTCAGTATGTCTCGTGCAATTTCGAAAGCATGAGACATTGAGACATGAAGTATGTTATATACCAAGGTGGCCCAAGGGTGCAGATCCATGGTGCGCTAAAAGAATTACAGAACTCTACGGGGTATTTCAAGTTAAAACTCCGCTGCGAAGAACTGGCGAGAGCAAACTCCGCTGCGAAGAACTGGCGAGAGCGATCTTCGCAGTAAGAGCTGATAAGCAAGACGGGTAAAATGAAGGTCACTCCATTGGCGGATTTTAATGTAAAATAGCCCCGTTGAGTTTTGTAACTCTTTTAACACAAGAAGGATTATCTGCATACGTCAATTACGAGAGAGTTGGATCTCCTCGAACTCCAACATCTCGTGGCTTCAATCCTAAAGTTGTATACTGTCTGTAAATTCCAGAGTTCCGGTATGTGCACGTGCGCAGTGTTTTGTTTAATAAATTCAGCTAGTTTTAGGTAGATCAAATAACCTATTCACCATAATGACTGCGGGCCTCAAAGAAAGAACGTTTCTTTGATTGATAACACTGCGGAAATACGGCCTAAGTTAGCACGTGTTAAGAAATATTCATAACCATTAGTCGGCCAAGGCGAGTAAGTACTGTACTGGGGAGTGACACTTGTACATATAATGGCTTCTCTACCCTCCTGTGCAGACCAGTCGAGAAAGGGCGAGCGATGGTTCCATGATGGCATTTCCCTTGTGTGTGTTAAAATCGTGAATATATTCATTCCATAAGCAATCAAATGTATTCTCAAATCCACTAAAACACAATAAATGTGTACATCTCTTTCACTCTCTCGCGTGCTTGGCATTGTTCCGTGATGTCTCCCTTACTTGCTGTGTCGATCTCCGATCCAGTGGCCGTTTCTTCTCCCGATTCAGCATTGCGGTCGAATTCTGGATTTATTACTATCCTTTCTGTTTCTCCTTCCATTAGGACATCCCTATTTCAACATGTTTCTTGAATATTTTTCACCTTTCGGACCGAGTTTTTCTCGTGATTTCCTGTTATTGACCCAATAGCATTCTAAGAAATTATGTTCTTTGAGCCACTACGTCACAGCGTTTTCTCTGTAAACTACGCTTATCTTTAAACTTCTTAATTTCAATATCTTCCTAAGCTTTTCTTTACATCCAAAGAAGTTATTCTCCTTGTTGCAAAATTTCAACAATGTTCGCAGAGTAGGGACTTCTTTTTAACCTCGTAATACTCCTGATATTTTCTTCTAATGACACATTGTTCAATATCGTCCAAAATGACTTTGTTGCAAGAAGTTTACCAATCCTGTGTAGTGGTGTACTTTAGCTTGTCCCACCTTCTTCAAGCCGGCCCTCCTTCCTGATTTTGCATATCGTTGTCTTATTCATCGGTAGAAGCGACAAGTTCAGTAGCATTTGTAATAAGTGTTATCTGAGCTTCTTTCTTCTCATCGTCACAAAACTTAAGAACATCACGAATAACACGCACTGAGTTCCATCACTGTCACTGAATACTACGTGGCATACTAGTGAAGTAAACAAGACTGTACAGCATTCTGTGACGTATGCGTGAAGTTGTATAGCCTCATCACGGTAGTTCGCCTGCTCTCCGCTCCCACTGCAGGACTGCATTGGCCTTGGCCGTCTGATACTAATGACGTTCTTAGTGTAATATAGTGCTTTTGACTTCGCCAGTCCACTGAGGATCATTTTCCCCGATGAGCAACCATAATTTTTAGCTACTTGCAGTAGCACTGGTATTGTTGTGGCACTAGAGTCTCTTGTAACTCTCGTCTGGAGCTATGAGAACTAGTAGAAAAAAGTCTGATGTGTTCCATTCATACAACTTTCTCTATCTGTTCCATATACAAATTACTCTTAAAAAACATTACTTTATGTACATCATGTTAATCGGAATAAACATTAGCAGAATTGGTCTTATTTCTTGCCTCCTGATAAGTAGAAGCGAAACAATAAGATATATTAAACTAAAGTGATATCAAATCTTTTAAAAGCTGGTCTCTATGTGAAACATTTGAGGTTATATTCGCTTTGCTTAGTCCCGTTTTAGAAAGCATACTTTAAAAGCTCAATGGGATGTCTCAAAAACGGTCGAATATACAAGAAAAACGTATATGACAAATTACGTGTTTTAACGAGATATATATTTTTGGTTCAAGAAGTTTTGTCTATTTCTTACAATTTAACCTATGCAACGTTTTGCAAAACTCACCCAGAATAAAGAGGTTTACAGAGGCTATTCCCAGAAAATTCAATATATACATTTTATTTGTGATGTAAATGTCCTTAATATAGGGCATTCTAATCAAAATCGTTAGAGCCATTTTTGAGAAGAAAAAACAATTCAGAACATTTTTCCATGTGAACCGTAGTAAGTGGTGGGGGAGGTTTCATTAAAATCTTCGTATTTTATCCTTGGAAGATACTAAAAGTAAATACCAAGTTTGTTTTTAGCGGTATTTTCGTTTTTGAGCTATGCTTTCCACAGACACATATACACATATGGATCCTTTTTCTAAAAATGATTTTTTCGGGCTCAAGGGAGCTCAAAACATGTATTAGCGGTGAGATCTCGACATTGATTTTTTGTTGGAACACAATACCTTCTCCAACTACTATGTGAATTGCATGTATATACGTGCTAGAGAAGGTATATATATATTATATATATATACACACACACACACACACACACTTGCTGTATCGAAACGTTTCCTAATGAATATAACACTCTTACAGCTTATACTTGGGCTAGTGTGAAGTTTGATAACGAAGCTTCGAAACTCTTCGGATAGACCATGTAATTTTGAAAACGACATAATTTTTTGAGATTAGGGGACGGAAGGAGGACTAGTGCTTGATACCCACACACTCACACCACTGAAGATGCTCCTGGCAGGCACCGTCATGAAAATAAACGGGGCTCTCCTTGTTCGTTATTGGGACACCCGTTCTAGCTTGTAGGTAAAGGGCCAAAGGGCAGCTACCTAGTCAAAAAAGCTACTGACAGGGACAATCTCGAGGTTATTGTATGAAAAACATGTTTTTATCCTATTAGTAAATTCTCAACAACTCACTGCACATATCTATAAAACCTGCCGTTAAATGTAAAAACTTTTAATTTAATTTTATGGGTTGCAATTTTAAAGTACTTAAACTTTTTTCAAACATGTAGTCCTTCAGATCTCTGTTGTTTTACTCCTGGTCATGGAGAGAAAACCGAATTCCAATTATATCATATAGCGACCGGTGTTTTAAAGATTTGAATTTCGCTTTAGTTTGTGTAGATCCTTAATTCCCTTCTACTTAACAAGGATCAATAAATAAAACAGTTTTTGCTAACGTTTGGCATCCTATAAGTAAAAGAATAATCTTTTGCAACAGTAATTTCTTTGTCGAATAGGTAGAAAAAGTCATCCGAGTGGAATACATCATATTTTTTGTATTAGTAAGGTGTATACGAGTCCCACACTTTAGGATGATACATCCTTTGAATAATTGTAGCGTAAGTCACTGTGTCCTTTGGGGATTTGCCCAGGATAGATTTTCAATTCTTCCACTTGCACACGATTTAGATGAAATGAAGGAAAGTATCAGAAGAGCCCTGGCAAGTGGCGATGCAGACGTCACATCGGGTTTGAATGAACGCGATTATCGTCTTGAAACGTGTCGTGTGACACTTTGAACATTTGCAAGTTCACAAACTAAATTTGAAGACTTCCTCTATAAGACTATGGAAACGATTCTTTATTATCATGAATGGTTATGGATTTATAACAAATTGAAACTGTCTATTTCTTTTGTAATAAGCCTGTGTTTAAATATTTCCTAATTTAGTCACTTCTTGTTTGTCAAAGGGATTTTTTTTTGTAGCTTAACGGACTTGGTTGGTCATATTGGATGATGAATGAAAATGGTAAAATGATGCACAAATGATCTCGGAGTCTATGTAGTTTAAAGTTACTCGACATTCGTCTTCTCAGGATAAGGGAAAACCTCGATATAAACCTTATCCGGGTAACTCACTCTAAGCGAGATTCGAACCGGTGACCTGTTGAACGCAAGGCAGACACGATACATATCTGGTTTTAACCAAGAGAGACACTCCTGTCACGGAACAAAAGAATATCATCTCCGCACCATCAGACCTCGTTTTCCCTGATCGGTCTAATGTTCAATTTTCACAGGTATATGTTGAATTGGTACAATCACCACCTTATGAAACTTAAATTGTGAACTATTTGGAGCTTTATATTACAATTTTTGGCTTATTGTTCACACATTTTATTGAGCTTATCTATTTTAATATTTATGTCATTCTTCTCCGTATAAGACAGTTATATCATAAATCTGGGCCGGTTAGATAAGCTCCCGCAGAGTGAAATACTTTACCCCCACTATCACCTTCCTTTTTCCTTCACCTGGCAGAGAAGCGGAGAGGTTACGTGTGCAACAGTGGCGGTTATTCTTGAAGAACAAAAAAATACTTGTTCTCCCAGTTCCGATTATCATTCGCCGTTCACTCATATTGCACATGTAAGCCACAATTGCACTGAATGCACTAGTTTCTTTGGCTCTACGTGATTTTTGAAAGAGAGTAGTGGGGACACATCTCTTGTGCTTTGCCTACCAGGCTTGTCCAAAATAATTAAAATGATTTACCTGTTCTATTTTCTGATTATTAATGACTATTTGCATCTAATGTGGTTCTTCCCCCAAAAGGACATAAATTGCTTTCGATTTAGTTTCTGATAGTTGCAAGCTATACTGTAACTTTTCCGTTTAATTTGTAGACTGTCGTTTACAAATTACCAATTTCTTAGCATACTAGTTATTATGTAATGACCTTATAATGGTAGTTATTACGATATGAGTGAGAATATTCCAATAACCATTATATGAGAGTTGCATACAAAATTTCGTCTACGACATGTAGATATACAATAAATATTTAATATTTAGATATCCTACATACGAATGATGGACTCCGCCGACCGTTATACGTAGTGTACGCTTGCGTCGATGACAAATTAAATTCGATTCACGGTGATAGTTGATTTGCAAGATGGAGACTGAAGTATTTTGGCTTAGTGATAATGATAGGGAATGTAGTTCCACGCCTCCTGATATAACAGAGGAGTCGAGTAATGCTGTTAACAATTTACTTCCACCAAATCAAAACAGATGAATTCGTGGCATTGAGAATAACAAAATAGCGAGTTGAATGACCTTGGTTGGAAGTGAGCTAGCGCGCATGCCCTGGGTTAGTGATTTCCTCCGCTCTGTGACGCCAATGTCATTAACTACTTTGCTTTGCTTACATAATATTATGAGTTTAGATTTGGGAAATAATAATACATTCTTATACATCTTATATATAATTAAATATTCTCGGAGACTATTTCTGTAATTTTATGCAGACTAGCAGGCACTGAACAGCCATATGTAGGGCAGCGTGCAGGCGTGAACACGTATATCGACATGAAAATCTGTTATCAAAATGATCTTCATTTTCATATAGACTTTTAACGGTTGGTGAATACATTTCTATATAAGTATAAAGATTGTTTAAAACATTTTGTAGAGTTTTTGGTCTATATTATTCCGAGATAATGATGAAGGAATCTGCATTTTGTAACTTCCCAGGTCAACATAGGAATGACTATACTAATTTCTATAGAATAGCCAACGATCTGCTAGAGCTCTATAAAATCTTCATTCCCTATAGATTACACGAACAGGTACGGATCCTCTACGGAGGAATATTTAAACCACGTGGATAAGTGAATCTGACAGGGTTATATCCCCAGATACACCGTGCACGAGATATTTCTAGAACTCGATGTGTACTTTGAAGGGCAGATCCAGGGTTCTCTTGTATTTCATTTTGCCCTTTCCTTCCCTTCCCTTCCCCTCGCAACGTATGGCTACTACATTGTTCGTTTATATTTGTTTCCTTTGTTCCTCTTTACGTGATTGGAAAACATCTTGACTTGGCGATATCATTGTCGTTTTGTCCCCCTGCTAGGCATCCCCCTACGCCTTCTACGTTTATGGTGACATTTTTCTGTTCGTGAGTAGAATTGAAACGGGATATTGCTCTTGGGAATAGCCGTGCATAGTTTCTCAGCTCTGTCCAGTCTTGCTCTTTAGTTTACTTCTTGGCCCTTTTTGTTCGCACATTCGCTTCTTGGTTCTTACATCCCTGCTTGCTCCACATGAAAGAGATGTGGGAAACTCGGTGAGAAAAGGCGAGTAAATAAATCTTTATTATCATGAGTGACTAAGTGCCGCGGCTTGTTTCCTTCTGTGTGGTTGGGCGCGTAAAGGTACTGCACCTCAACGTGCTCCTTGATTTAATACTACCAACTTGATAAACGGGTTACTTAATTAGTCTGCTACGACAGAAATTTAACTTTGCTTGTATCACAACAAAATAAAAGGAGACGTCACTCTGAATACGAAACTGACGTAGACATTATGATGATGCATAAGTGAAATTTGACCAAATACTGTGAAGAATTTAAAAAAAAATAACTATATATGTCATAATAAGAGTCAGTAAAAACAGTTTATTACGCTCCCGATTTTAACGCTATCCCGTTATTTGTAAAATCCTTGCACGTTCCATATCGGCTTACTCTACTCATAATTGTAGGACTGACACCCCTCCTAGGACTTACAAGTGGTCAGAAGCCTGTAGGGGAGCCTATGGTACGAAACCACAGAATGGAGAACCTATTACGAGGGGTCGGCCCGTAGCCAGGCATGAAGATAACGAGGTGGATGATATGAAATGTAAGCGAAATTGATGATTGGAAAGGTGGTGGTCAGAGCTAGGAAGTTCGTACCGTTCACCGTTCCTTATATAGGTTGCGACCAACCGTCTCGCTGCATCAAAAGGAGTCATTGATAATGCAGGGGGAAAGGTAAACAAACCTGTTGTCAAGTAACTACTTTTTTCAGAGAACAAACATGAGTTATGAGGCATTCGTATAAGTAACCTATTTAGATAATTATGTACAACATACAAACTGTTACATATATAAGGGTGACTAACTGATTTCTACATATTTACATTATGAAAATACCCAAGCAATTATAACACGGATTGAAATATTTACTGATCCAATGTTAAATAAGATCCAAATATTATTTTTTTTAATACCTTCAGAGTCTTACTATGTAAAAATGAAAGCAGGAATTAAAATAAATATTTACTCATCTGCAGCTGTGTTACAGAAAACTATATGTATTTCAGAAGCCTTTCAAATGGAAACCTCATTCTAGCTTCCGACAAAATTTATAATGCGAAAAAGCTGATTCCACTTCGCATGATTGATCGGGGCATATTTGCAATATTTTACAGTTCCGTAGCAGTATCACCAAGCAAATAGCATTTGTTGGGATCGCGGTACATCACACTGAACCCTACATTATTTTCAAGTAAACTTTTCAGTTTCAGGTAGGTCGTGGTTGGTAGATTCATCTTGACAGTTCTTATACATGCTACACAGATTCAGTTCAATTCCATATCCTTGGACTGTAACAGAGTGATTGTTGCAGGTTAACTCTTTAAATAAATTGGCAATTCATAATATACTTCTGTGAAGATGTTCTATTACTAGACGTTTGACTGTATGCTAGAACTGCCACCGGTTTCCAAATAAGTACATTGCTAGATAACGTACTACGGTTGTAAAATAAAGTAATTTTGCTGACATTTGAGCAGAACAAAATTGTTATTCGAAGGCCTTCCTTCATACCGAAGTGGTTCCGTGCTATACAGTCTACCTGTTTTGCAGTAATGGGTTGCACTTTATGTTGGCCTTTGCTCGTGCAAGTAGCACCGCATGGTATTGCCATGTTCTTAATCTGCATAAGGAAATTGGTACGAACTTCCTAGCTCTAATGATGCAGCAAAATTTGGAGTGAGTGGCGGGGAAAACCGGAGGACCCAGAGAAAACCCGGCCGGACGACGCTTCGTCCACCAAAAATACGGGCGCTTGGGATCGAACCTGGGCCGCCTAGAAGGGAGGCGAGCGGTCTAACTACTCACCTACGGCGCATCCATATTACTACTGTATGAGTAGAGAATTCAACATATCCATTTCATTTGTGATGTAAATATCTTTATTATGCGGTATTTTAGTCAAAATCATTAGAGCCATTTTTGATAAAATCAAAATTTTCGAAAAATGTTCTTTTCATTTTTAAGCCATGCTGTCCACAGTCACGCATAAGAACCTTTTTTCTAAAAATGATTTTCCCGAACTCAGGGGTCCACAAAACATATATATCAGGTGATATATCGGTATCGAAATTTTGGGTGGAATACAAAACTTCCTCTTTACACTAAGTACATACTATGTGTCGAGAAAGTAGGAATACTGTATTGTATTTTGTAAAATGTTTAATCTTTTAAAACTAAGATGAGAAAATAATGTTATTGCTCTCAGCTACTGAGCGTTTACGTAGAAAACCTCTTCGGTACGCACTAGCGGGAGTGAAATTGAGTTTTATTTATTGACGTTCTTTAACTACTATTGTTCTCAGCGTCCCATTCTATATTGGACATGAAAGATGCCTCTTTATCAGGCTTGAGATTCTTTTACGTGCCGTAAATCTATGACATGAGACCAACGGATTTACCTCCCTTTTCAAGGAAGTAAAATAAGGCTTTTACGCCTGAAAAGATCCATTGTCTTCTGCCGGGTTTGAACCCATGATCTTTAGAACCTACTAGAGGCTAGCATGTTCTAAAGAACGGAGCAGGATGCGACACTACCGGCGAATAGCAGTACCTTTTCTTGAAAAGAATGTATACAGTATTTTGCAGAACATGATGACCTTGCACAACTATTCTTCCAAAGGCCTGACTTTGAAGTTTGGGATTAGTGTGTGTGCGGCTCAACCCTTGCTGTTGCCAAGTTTTCCACTTACTGGTCCCTTAACTGAGGCTTGATTCTCGACTTGCAAGCAGAGTCTCCAGGAAACAGATTTCACAACATTGCCTCTCGCCACTAGTACAGGGTTGTCTTTTGTTTGCTAATGGTTATTGCTCAGTGGCAGGGGGGAGCTGGCCCGTTTGAGGGCCATCATGTTTTCGAGAAAACTAAGCTATCAAAAGGCTCCTTGTCAACGTGTTTTAATCATTTTGGCCTTTCTTTGAAATCTTTGCGGTATATAGCAAGTTGTCGTACAGTACATAACACAAAATTGCAAAGCGTAAACGTAATAATTGGAGATACAAGTATACATGACAACAATTTCTCATAAGGTCTGTTGTTCTTTATTATGAACTGTTCTGCACCCGAATATTCAGAAATATTATTTATTGTACTGCATTTCCTATTATATTGCGTCAAGATTGCTTTTTCACATCTTATGAGTCATATCCCAAGAGTAACACTATCCCGGTTATTATTCGTTTAGGCCATAAACCCTTGAAGTACGTAACTAAGGGGTTATACTCTCTTAAAATTCTAAAATTTATTTCAACACGGCGCATTTTAGGTAGTAATTAACTGAAGCTATAAATGGACAGCCGTATGCCGAAACTTGCTTTCTTGCAATGTTTTCCACGCACCTTTCCATTCTTAAAATGCTCCACATGATGAAGTGTTTAACTAATTTATTTAAACAATTTCAAACTGCCTCTCAGGAGTTTAATAAATCAAGGGATTCTGAAGCTTTTTCGCAACAATTATCCAATTTTGAGAAACAAGCTATTAAATTAAAAAAACATACAAGAGTTTTGGGAGTAACA
Organism: Hymenopus coronatus; assembly: GCA_030762935.1. Taxonomy (NCBI): domain Eukaryota; kingdom Metazoa; phylum Arthropoda; class Insecta; order Mantodea; family Hymenopodidae; genus Hymenopus; species Hymenopus coronatus. The sequence continues at coordinate 531,452,732 of CM060900.1, read as the reverse complement.
AAAAACCAGCAGTATTCTTTCCACAACAAGTAGGCTTAACGTAAAGCTATTACATTCTATTTGCACTCTTATTTGCTTTAAATCTTTCATTTTTAATGTAAATATTTTAAAATGCACCACGTGTTTCATTTTCATTAGAGCAATGAATTTAGACAGTAAAAATTAGGACTTAAATAACCATACAAGTTAGAAATTTAATAAAAAGCAAACATATCAGTGTTATTGTGTATAATAACCGACATAAGTTGTCAGAAACTTGATGCGAACTTGATAAATGGGATACGTAATTATTCTGGTTTCGATTCGTAGTTGGCTTACCGTCCCCATATTTAGGACTGACACCCCTAGAGGACTTACAAGGGGATGCTTAGGGGTGATAATCCTGTCAAGGAGCAAACGACACGAAGCGACAGAATGGAGAATCTGGAACGAGTGGTGGGCCCGTGGCCTGGCTATGAACGTGAGGAAGTGGATGACATGAAATCCTGGCGAAATGCATGATAGGAAAGGTGATGATGCCGCAATTGGTGGAATGAATGACGGGGGAAACCGGAGGATCATGAGAAAACCTGCCCAGACACCGCTTTCTCCACCACAAATTCCACATGTAAGTTCTTGTAATCAAACCCGGGCTGCCTAGATGGGAGACAAGCGGTTTAACCATCCGACTATGGAATTAATCTGGTATGATAGAAATTACATTTTCCTTATATTACAACAAACTAATAGGCTACGTAAATCCGCATTTGAAAATTCACATAGACATGATCTGAGTAGTTTGACCAAAAATTGTGAAAAGTTAAAAGGTTGTTTCTTTCATAATAAAATAATATAAATTCTAAAGTTTAAGAACTATATCGTTTTTATCCACACGGTGCACTTTAACTACAAATTAATTGAAGCTATAAATGGACAATAGATGTTCATTAATAGGCATACCTGTTTTTTCGTACAAATTTTTGTTCTTAGATTTTGGATTAATTGTTTTTTCACACAAGCCATGTGTAGGACAGGAGCAGGATAGGTGGAGTCATCTTGTTAAGATGAGCATCGTTGTTCCCCTCTATTGTTTCTTTTCTGTCGCTAGATGGCAGCAAGCTTTCGATCACCATATTAACATAAATTAAATAAACCGCCTATTATAACTTTTTTTTTTTTTTTAAGTTTATGCATGTATACATATATTTGTTCTCTTACAGTTATGACATAACAATGCCCTGTCTAGAGCAATGTTCTTTAGATAATTTTATTTATGTTTTTTAATATTTCGGTGTCGCAAATTTAAATCTCACAGCATCCGGATTTGCAAACTAACATTCATATGCTTCTTGGCCGCTTCTTTTATAACCAAATTTGGGTAATTTTATGATCTAAGAACAATTATCTTATTTCACCATAAGTTGTTTTACATAAAATTAAACAACTGCTACAGAATATGACGTCAGTGTATTGTAACACATCTTGAAGCATCAGTTCAGAATCACATCACATATATAGGTGGTGATTACGTAATATGTCATTTATTGCTGATTTTGCGGAGTTCGTTGCCGTCTGCCGCTATCGTAGAAAGGCACGGATGAAAACATGCAACATTTTTAAAATGTGTTTTAAATGTTTTACTTAGTAGTGTTAGTATAGCAGATGCTGAAACTGACCACTGCACCTTTTCAGGAAACTAGCCGTAGTATACGTTGAGAAATGCCGGTATTTTGTTTTAATTCTGCCAGGGGGTGTGGATTAGTCTTATACACTTTATGCTTTAAGTTACCCTGAAGATAGAAATCGCAGAGGGTTAGGTCGGGGCACCGAGGGGGCCTCAAATCTCTATTAATAATTCTGTTCTGAAACACACTTTCAATTGTTCTCATTGAAAGATGAGCTGTATGAGCTGTTGCAGGGTCATGCTGGAAAATTGGCCAAATCACGCTCCGTGTTTGTTAATTCTCTAAAAAAACAAAAAAGGGGGCGGCAAAATTATATTCAAGTATGTTAGGGTGTCAACTGTTGACTCGAAAAAAATTGAGACCCAAAAGCATCCGAAGCGTTGCACGATGTTTTCTTCTACGCACACGGAAACATAATATACAGCTTGCGCTCCCACGCAACGGCGATGACCAGTCTCCCCTTTATTAACATTGGTCAGTAAAGCCTTTAAAAATAGTTCTAAAAATGTTGCATGGTTTCATCCGCGTCTTTATATAATAGCGGCAGATGGCAACGAGAGATAACGGCGCGGACAACACCGCGCAGCCGGTTTGGACATATTTGGATCATTCGGTTGATGGCAATTAAAGTTTCAGTTATATCCATCACGTGGTTTCGTTGCCATAGGTGATTGAATCAACAATCTTGTGCTCATTTAGACGGGTGGGGAAAATGGAGCTTCGTGGGGTGACTAGACACTTATATTTAAAAAACTTAACACCAACAGAGATAAAAATCGAGTTGAATGAAGTTCATGGTACGTCTGCTCCTGCATTTGCAACAATTTACAATTAGATAAATTAATTTAAACGTGGCCGTGCAACCACAAAGGATGAACATCTTTCCGGACGTCCAATAGAAGTGACTTCCTCTGATGTGATTGACAAAATCCTGGATATGGCTTTGAGTGATCGACGAATCATAGTTCGCGAAATAATAGAGACCACAGACATATCACAATGTACGGTATTCTAAAATTTGCACCAAAAATAGGTTTGAAAAAGACCTCGGTAAAATGGCTGCCGCGTTTGCTCTCAATGGAGAATAAACACAATCGTGTGATCAATTCGGAAGTTGGTTTGGCACATTCGCCGCAATCCTGACGAGTTTCTGGGTTGATACATAGCTATGGATGAAATATGGATACACTATTACACTCCAGAGACAAAAGTAGAATCGAAACAGTGGGTTTTTAAAAACGAACTGGAACAGAAGAAGGCAAAGGTGGTGAAATCTGCAGACAAGGTGATGACCTCGGTTTTTTGGAATGAACGCGGAACGATAATTGGAGAGTATTATGCATGTTATTGCAGCGGTTGAACGGTGAAATCAAGAAAAACGCCGTCCTCAGACAAAGAAAAGATTCTCTTCCATCAAGACAATGCAAGGGTGCACGCCTGCGCAGTTTCGACTGCGAAAATTGTAGAATTAAAATTCGAACTACTACAACATGCACTCTATTCACCAGATTTGGAACCCAGGTACTTTTTTTTCCAAACTTGAAAAAGTAGCTCGGCGGAAAACGATTCGCTTCTAATGAAGAGGTTATCTCCCAAACAGATGTCTATTTTGACGTCCTTACAAAATCGTACCTTTGGAAGCCTTAAAACAGTTGGAGAAACCCTGGAGAAAATGCATTGAGCTAAAAGGAGATTATGTTAAAAAATAGCAAAATCTATAAAAAGTTATTTGTTTTTCCAACTTATTGAAAGCCCCTCGTAAGCACTAGTATTTAGTGAAATATAGTCTACTTTACTAAGTCTCAATACTATTAACAAGTACTGAAGTGATCGCATTATAATGGGTGCCTTGCCCTCTTTCATTGATTTCGTGAAGATTCAAATGTTTGGAATTCCTAACCACTTGATTTGAAATTTTAAGCACATGGTAAGAATATTACTACACAATTAGAATACATATCTTTGTATTGTTACTGTAGATATTTTATTTTAAATATTGATTAACACATTTTTTTTCTGCGATGTCTTACATTATTGCCTACAAACTCGAAATGAAGCTTTCTACATCTGCTTTTGTAAGATCTGACATATTTGGCCCCAAAAACGTCAAAACATTATGAATAGGAGTAGCATCTTGGGGATTGATAAAGGGAAAAATGCGAATACTAGTTGCATACCTACCGAGTAGAGACCGACCTGCATTGGCGACTGCACGCGCCGCAAGTAAACAACCTGTAGTAATGTGTTGGGGAACGTGGTGGCTCGATTCAGCAGTGTAACTACTATGTTGTATATTACCATATTATTTTACAGCTAATTAACCCCTCTGAGATAGTGCATGCTCTGCAATGAATATTGTAAAATCTCTTGCTTAAAATGGATTACATGAAGATTTGCAATTCATACGGAGGAACTTTCAGATATATCTACGACAATAACATATTTGGAAACATCGAACATTGAAATACCTCGAGCCCTGACATTTTTCAATGAACTTGTGCAAGCAATTAATCAGAGACCTCTGACGCCTTTTTTATACTGTCTGAAAAAGAAAGTGAAGACTATGTTTGGTGAAAATGTCGGATTTTCGAAAATGAGTGAAATACAATGGTGTGCTACAAGGTGTTTCTACGAAAATAATCGCTGATGGAGTATCTTACCCAATAGTCGATAATATGTCCTATTTCCGATTTGCTCCAATCCCATCTTTTGATGTGGAGCGAAGGTTTTTACAATATAAAGCCTGTTTACGTGTCAATCGGAGACGGTTCACTTTTGGACGTTACGAATGTATGTTGTGCATTGTAATCTATGTATCTTTGGGAGAAAATGAAACGGATAATGATGCTGATGACTTGTTGCACAACAGCAATTGAATGTATGTAAATATTAAAGTTATTAGTTCCTGTAAACCAGTGGTATTTATGTTTACCACTCAGCAACCTCAATCGCGTTCCACTGCTAGCGAAAGCATCACAGTCTACCTCGCAACCACTGGCATATTTTCCTTCTATTAGTACCACTACGTACACACTTCATTGTGAACACTACACAATTATATAACCTTATGCACTAACTTCAATTCTGTCCCGCTATCGGTCCCCAAGATGCAATCTCTAATTATCGGATGCTCTAATGTTAACAGAATATTATTTCTAAATAATTTACTACTTCGATACTACAAATCTCAAAACATCGTCAGATATTTTAATGTTAAAATAGTATTATTTGGAAATAATGTGCTATTTCGATACACCTGCCAACACAAGTTGCAATTAATGACCGCACAAGAACCAATATCAGTGAACTAAACACGTACACTCATGAGAAAGTTCCTGGTCTCGCTTCACCTGGCAGCACTAGAAGGAGGGATATATCTGATGATGATGATGATGATGATGATGATGATGATAAAAAGGGATATGTAATAATCGATCCACCTGTCAGAATCGAGATGCATAAAGATCAACCTGAAGCAGTAAACTTAGAGAAGAAGAATATTTATGATCACACAATACAATTTTATTGGAATAAATAGCAGATACTAGAAATAGAAGAAATAGGATTGATGTGTGCTCGTATAAGATTATATTGCCACTCGCAACATGTTCGACCAGAAGAAGAATAAAGTAAAGTATATCTTCCCGGTTAGAGATTCAATTAATTTACTGCGTAACATCAATTAATTTGTCTTACACCAATGATTTATTAGAATATTGATATTATTCTTATTATTGTTTCTCTTCATTTTATGATTTTTAATATGAATTTTTAAGTTTTGTTTTCAATAACTTTAATCTGCACTTTGTAATTCAGATGTATTTGTTAACTTGGAATATGTTTCTGGCGGCGCCATGGTTGAGTGGTTAGACCACTCGCCTCTCACCTAGATGGCCCGGTTTCGATCCCAAGCGTCCGCATGTGCGATTTGTGGTGGAGGAACAGCATTTGGACGGGTCTTCTCCGGGTCCTCCGGTTTTCCCCCGCCCCTCTTTCCACCAATTGCTCCATCACACCTTTCCTATCATCCATTTCGCTTGCATTTTATATCATGCACTTCCTCACACTCATGCCTGGCTAAGGGACGACCTCTCGTTCCAGGTTCTCAATTTTGTGGCTCGATGCCGCCGGCTCCCCGACAGGCTTCTGAATCCTAGAAGTCTTAGGGGGTATCAGTCCTACTTAAGGGGAGGGTAAGCCGACTACGAATTGTATATATTTCTTTTTATGTATAGTTTCAATGTTTATCAAGTAGGATTTGTATATAGTGGCAGCCGGTATATACAGGCATTTGTTTCTGAGTAAATAATTAATAAATAACAGAATGGATATTGAAGCGCCTTTATTTTGTTTCTCTATACTGAGCATTATTAAGCTAGCTGAAAAGTTCCATCCCATGGAGTTTATTAAGTACTGAAAAATCAGGAAATTGCTGTTTGCGTGAAAACGGTTTTAAAACATACGCGTTATTCTATTGTGTTACTAATTCAAATCTAAATTTAATCTCCCGATAAACCTCTTTATCAGCCCCTTGATTAGGTTTTGTTTCCGCAAATAAGTAGAACTCTGTGCCTCTCACAGAATTGAAGAGCTGTCTACATTTGAATGAAAAACACGCAGTAAAATTACAGGTTCCTGTGGTTTTGGAATTTAGTCCGAGTTTTGGTTTCGACGCCTAGGTTAGTGTGTGTAGTTATATGAATGAGTAAGTGTATTTATTGAAATACCAGCATGCATTCATTGCTCTTCATTAATCGCACAGGTCCCCAGACCGTCCGTGCTTTTGCAATACATAAAATAGTAAACAATAATGAAAAGCAAAAATTGAAAGAGTAAACATAAATTAAAAGGACAAAGATATTCAGATACAGCAACTTAAATTTACAGCGCAGAATAATCCATATTCCAACGTAATAATATACTCTATTGTAGTGCATTAACACACTTAAGTGAAATATGTACACAAAATACTAATACCACAAAAAAACAATGAACGAAAAATATGACAAAGTATATGTAAAGCATTATAATAATTTTTAGCTCCTATTATCGCCCCCTCTCTTCCCTATTATTATCCTTCTGAGATAACAATAGTCTCGCCTTAAGCAGAAACTTACATATCCCATACATGTCTTGCGTGTCTGCCAGAAGCGTCCAACATGCTTCTAACTCTCCATTCGTGGTGATAGTGTACGTGTATAACGAGTGGAATGACAGAGTCATATGGTATCCAATTTTAGCCCGAAGTTGGTTTCGACGCTTAGTTTAGTATGTGTATGAAGGGAATGCCAACATCCCGTGGAATCGAAATCTAGCCCAAGGTTAAATTACGACACTTAAGATATTGTTTGTATAATAGAGTTATCCATAGAACCATTGTTATCATTAAACTTTACTATTCATGCCTTCGAACACAATTTAGCTAATGAATACCAACGAGTTGAGTATATGAGACCAATCAGAATATCCTAGATGGTTGGTCTGTGGCCCTCCTTCTATAAGTTGCGCCTACCTGACCCGTGGGATTTTTCGGGGTTTCCCTGTGTCGCTAAGCGAAGCTGGGTAGCTTTTATCATCCCTCGAATATCCTGTCTCTCCATGTCGTTTCTATTGACATTAATTCTTCATCCCGTTGGTTTCTTTCAGGGTTGGAAGTGACTAATTGTGCTTGGTGCTGCGTGGCAGAGAAAAAGATCCTCAATGTGATCATCCCCGTGCCCCGCTTCGGTTGGTTGCCGGGATGAGGACAGCTTCTAGTGGGGGCATTGGACCCTTTATGGGGCGGGGCCCCCGTCACGCTATCAGACTGTTGAGGTGCTGTAGGGATCCGTCATTGCGCTGCTTTTGCTACTGGTTTTGGTCGTTCAATTTATTCTCTCTCCTCATCCCTCCCTCCCGGGCAACCCTGGTACAGTAACCTCATATTCGGTAGCCAGACCATTCTGAACGTATCCTATCTTATCCTGAGTACCTATATCAGAACTCGAAACATGCCTACCTCTCAATCCGTTCCGTTTGGTGTACCGAACGAGTTTATGCTTCCTTTCATGTTCTAACGCCCAGTGTGACCGGACTCAAGGGAGTGGGTTCACTGCTTTCCCCGCCATTGCATTCCACCGGTTCTCCATCTTCATTCAATGTATCATGAGTGTCATTGCCTGTGGTGGCATATGTAGTAAAAGCGGGCGTTAAACAGTATTACTAATAAATATTCAATATTCTATGTTTGCTCCATTAGTGTTGCTGCCGCACGTGTCTAATGCACGGCTTGAGTCACGTGATATTCCGGTATGGATTTGAACGGTAGGTAAACGGTATGCTTTGTTTTTTAAATTAAACGAAGGCGGCTATAAGCTAGAACATAAAGTGGAAGAGCCGATGTGTGGTCGCATGTTCAAACCCGGCAGAGGACGAATTTTTGTTTCGGGCCTAGCTTAGCAGTAAAGCTGTAGTCCGTGCCATAGATCTACGACACCTGAAAGAACCTCAAGCATGATAAAGAGGCTTCTGACAAAAATTAAGCGGTCTTTCACGCCCAGTATAAAACGGGACGCTAAGAACGGGAGCAGTTAAAGAGCTTCCATAAAATAAATAAAGCTCAGTTCAATTCACCGATATATGAAAGTGGCTCGGAATTAATGTTGGGAAAACTTAATAGCAATAATAATAGTAATAATACGAGTTAAACTAAGGCTAAATAAATAAATAAATAAAACAGTAAGTATTAAACTAAAACAGAGAAAAAGTAATAATGTTAAATTTTAAATAAAACAGGAAAAAGTGATGATAATAAGGATTAAACTAAAGTAAAAAGAACAGGTAAATAAAACGGTGATAGTATAAATATTAAACTAAAACAAAGAAACAGTGATAATATTAAGTTTTAAAAAGAAATATGGAAAAAAGCGATGATAATACGTGTTAAACTAAAGCAAAGACAGTGATAACGTTAAGCGTTAACTAAAACAAAGCAAACAGTGATCTGTTTTAGTTTCTCTACACGTACTATGTACATAGTGTAGAGGAAAGGTATTGAATTCCACCCAAAAATTCGATACCGAGATTTCACCGGAAATAGACTTTTAGGATCCCCCGTATCCAAGACAGCATTTTTGAAAAAGGTCCGCGTATGTGTGTCGGTGTGTTCGTGTGTCTGTGAGCATGACTGAAAAACGAAAACTCTGTAAAACACCAAACTTGGTATGCTTACAAGTTTAGTATCTTCCAAGAATGCAACACACAATTTTTGAGGAATGTCCTCCCACGCCATACTACCCTTTAAATGGAAAGTTTTCGCAAATTTTGATTTTCTCAAAAATGGCTCTAACGATTTTGTTAATATACCGTATATTAAAAATATTTACACAACAAATAGAATTTTCTGTGAATAGCCTCTGAGGACCTCTTTATTCTGTATGAATTTTGCTCGGTTTTGCATAATTAGTAAACTGTAGAAGTGAACTGTGAAGTTGACCATTTTTTAGAAATTCCTTGTTATTGGTTTCAGTTTTAAAATACTTTTCACATACGTGAATTTGGCAATTCTTGGCAGTGCAAAGAAGCGGATTTCATCCGCATGGAAACCAGCTTTCAAAACATTTGACTATCGTTTAAGTCTAACACATTCCATTAGTTCCTTCTACTTACAAGAAAGCATTTCTGCTAATGTTTATCTCGATTAGCTTGAAGTAGATAGAATAACAATAATATGTTACAGAGATGTCATTTGAATGGGGGACACGCAGGATTTTTTTCAACTGAGCTCCTCCTTTATTTGAAGCCCAAGAAATGTTGCATTAGATACTTTACTATAACATAATTGTTGTAACAGATTACTGCATAGCTTATTTTCTTATGCATTGTTTGGAATTGAATAACATTGGAGTTATAACAGTTTAATAAGATCTTATTAGCTTCAAAACAATTGTTGAGTTGTTCAAGCGCTTTATTAACTGAATCTGTTAATTGCTGACATAAACTAATGTCACATACATAGAACTCTGCGATTGAGTCTCTGCTAACATCTATAACAAATCTATGTATAACTTTCTTGAAGAAGCTTTTGTGTTTGTATTATACTAATTGAATTTAACTTTCTTACTATTTTAAACAATACAGGATGTATACCATATCTGTAGGACTAAATACATTCTGTATTTTTTATTGTCTGTTTCATTTGGTCCCATTAGCGAGCAAGGCTCGGGGACATTAAAGACCTCATACAGAAGACCAACTGTCACATAAACATTTTGACCACCACCACAAAATGCTTAACTACAACGAATGGATGTATTTTTTTAACTAAAACCAGAACATTGTACAATTACTCATTAATATTCCATAAAAGACTAAACAGTGTTTTTAATATCATGTAAGATCAAAAGTAGTAGGATGAAAAAGCATGCGATGCTGCTGGCCAAAACACTAGACAAGAACTAAGATAATTTAAGAAATTCCAACTAACAATGTGAGCAGTACATTAAAAATCAGGGTAATTATGCAGAAAATGGGCCGCTCAAAAATTCGAATGAATTAAGTGCGGTCAAAAGACCTTGTGTTTGTGATGACGATTTCAAAGTTTTATTTGGCGTTCAAGCTTCGTTTTGTATTATAGACAAATTCGTGAGCATGCTGGAACGCCTGATATTTTGCTATATGACGGTTATTTACCAAATAATTATATATAAACGAGTATTACATAAATAACAAATAGTTTTATAATGTTCAAAAACACATTCCGCCGTCAACTGCATACCAAAATAGAACATTAGAAACACAAATTTATATACACACACTAACCTTAACCGTTTCGAACCTAACCTCGCTAAATTTGAAAAACCCAGTGGTTTCGCCTACAGAAACAGAAAAAAGAAAAAAAAATAACTCACAGAAACATACTCCTTCACAACTACTCTAGTCACGTGAACCGGGATTATTCCCACGGGTTCTTACGACGCGGTATTCCTGCCAAGAGCGAGCGACATAAGACGTTCTTGCATACCAATAGATACAGATTCTTCCCTGTTTTTTGTTTTTCAGTTATCGTTCATTTGGTCCCATCTTTGAGCCAGGCTCGGCGACATTGAACATATCATACACACAGTCAATTCTTCGATGCATGCAACTATTTTTAGCAGCACCACCAAATTTTAACTACGTTTTTTTTTTTTTTTTTTTTTTTTTTTTAATGAACCACCACAAATAAATCAATAGCTACAATTTTAATATCCTTTCCAATTTCCAATTCCGTTGCAATATTCTACGATTACTTATTACTAATAATCAGCAAGCAATTATTTTACTAATATACATGATCAAATTTGTTAGAAATGAGGATTACTATAGAGAACTTCGGCCCCTCTAGAAATTAAACAAATTGTGGTTTGACTGATAGTTTGGTTTATACTTGTTACGTTTTCACAATTTTTTTTTATCGGAAAAGCTCCGTAATTAAGTTAGACGCTAATTTATTACGTGCGCGTAGCGATCCTTTTTTGTGAATATTTATGAAGTATGCTGCCTAGAAGGAGTAGAAATAAATAAAGAAGTCTTGTAGTACTTTTGCAATGTAAATATATAATAATACTACACACTAAAACGCCTAAAACCTGAGTTTCATTGTCGGCGGCAGGCGAACAGTGTTGTGGAATGCAACACCGGCATATGTCGCTAGACGCTGTGCTGATGTATGACGAGTATGTTTCACGCAGATACAGCTGTTCAGTGAATTTTATTATGCAGAACTTCGGCCACTCTAAAATCGAATGAAACTAAGTGCGATTGATTGACTTTGTATTTATGATGACAATTTCAAAGCCTGTGGGTTTCAAATTTAGCCCGAGGTTAGGTTCCAATCCGTTTAGGTTAGTGTGTCTATATAAACAGGGAGCAACATTACTTTTTTAAACCATCTCCCCACCCCTAATCCCCCTCTAACCACACCGGTCCCGTTAAAGTGCAAAACTGGTATAAGTCGCAGCGGAGAGAGTTAGCGGCCCAACTTGTAAATAATTACCGAAATGAGCCATAGGTCCTATTGACTCAAGTAGCAGACAGGCATGCACGATAATTTAAGAGGTTACAGTAACATATGTATTACATTTATGTCAATACAGTGAGACATTACATCTACTGTTCCTCCATAAACTCCTGTATTGAGTAATGGGCCTTGCTGCATAGATAATTTTTAAGAGCAGATTTGAATTTTTCTATTTTACCCGAGGATAGTAAGTAATTTTAAGGCATTTGGAAGGGCATTGAATATTTTGACACATTCATAATATACTCCTTTTTGATAACATGTTAGCACTTGGTTTGTGTGAGTCCATTATTTAAGTTACGTATATTCACATCTTTTGCAAAGTAGTCTTGATTTTTTATATGAAAACACATAAGAATGAAAATGTATTCACAAGGAAGTGTCAAAATGTTGAGCCTTTGAAACAGATCCATAGATGAAGCTGTATTGTTGATGCCATACATGGTTCTGATTGCTTTTTTTTAATTTAAGTACTCGCTTACTTTCATCGGAATTTCCCCACAATATAAGACCAATTTTCATTACTGAACAATAAGTATAGTATAATTGCTGTAAGGTATGGATTTGGCAGTATGCAACGAACCCAAGCTTTTGGATCATAACTCCAGTTTTGATGCAAGCATTTCAGCATATACACATTATGAAACAATTTATTATTCATATAAAACTCGTTTATGTATAATTATTTGATAAATATCCGTCATATACAAAAAATACCAACCGTTCCAGCATGCACACGAATTTGTCTATAAAAAAAAACAAGCTGAACCGTCAAATAAAACCTCTGAAATCGTCATCACAAATACATGATCAATCAATAGCATTTAGTTTCATTCGATTTCTTTTGCGGACAGTTTTCTGTATAATTATCATAGGTTTTATATATATATATATGCTGAAATGCTTGGATAAAACTGAATTTATAATGAAAAAGCTTGGCTTCGTTGCTAAGGGAAGACTCTGTAGCTATAGGTAAACAAGAACGTGATATTTGGCAGAATTACCACGTCGTGAGAACCCGTAAGAATAATTCACAGTTTATGAGCTTATAGAATTTGGTGGAGGTGTATGTTTCTCTCTTTTATCTGTTTCTATAGGTGAAACCACTGGATCCTGTGCTTTTCAAATGTAGCACGAGGTTAGGTTCGAATCCGTTAAGGTTATAAATTTATGCTCCTAAAATTCTAGCGTGGTAGTAGTTGACAGAGAAATATATTTCGGAACATTATAAAACCATTTATTATTTACATCATACTCGTTTATGTATAACTATTCGGTAAATATCCGTTATATACAAAATATATCAACCGTACTAGCATGCACACTAATTTGTCTTTAATAAAAAACCCAGCTGGACCGCCAAATAAAACCTTTGGAGTCGTCATTTCAAATACAAGATCATTCAATCCTACTTAGTTTCATTAAATATTTCGAGTGGTACCAGTTCTGCATAATAAGCCTCCTTTTTGGTAACAAGATAAGAGCACTTGGTTTGTGTAAAGCCATTCTTTGTCTGCTATTTATATTGTATATTTACATTTTATAGGGTCAAAGTTCAGCTTTGCTATTTAAATCTGAATGTATCGAAAAGTTTACGTTTAAGAACATTCTGAATCTCTGAGAGGGATACACCTTTGCCAACTTGTATTTATATGAATTAATCTTCACTTACTCCTTGTACAAGGCTCGATCAAGCAGTTTCTTCGAACACATTCCTTAGGCTTAGTTCAGCAGTTTTCTCCGTCACACTTGTTAATTTTAGAAACACGACGAACACCAAATTAGAAGCTCCCGATCATTAAAAGCAGTTAACGTTGTTTCCCTTTATACCACACGCACCTCTATCGTGAAACAAAACAAGGTCGACACTAAGGTCTTCAGAAACAAATGACAACACGCTACTTTTGGTAGATATCGCTCGGAGGTTAAAGGACGTCACATGTAGGAGGGAGGAGTACCTTTGTGGGAAGTATCTAGTGCTCCAGAAGTGATTTTTCGAGAAAAAAAACCTGCAAATATAAGCACATGTTCAAGTGTTGTGTGTGTTCATTAGTCACGAATTGTCACTCTTATCGTCCGATACGCTTTCTGCATGCTGACTGCTATACCGTTATAATAAAACAAGGAGCATTTGATGTTACTTTTCCATGTTGGATAAATAACTCATATTAAGAAAATCCTTTTGTGAAAACTGATAATTGTGAAAAATTAAAAAATCTTATTTCATAATAAAATAATATAAATTCTAAACTTTAACAAAATACGCCGATTATACTTTCTCTAAACGTACCATGTACATAGTATACAGAGAAGGTATTGTATTGCACCTAAAAATTTGATATCACGATTTCGTCAGAAATACATGTTTTGGTCCCCCTGAATCCAAAAATAAATCATTTTTAGCAAAAGTTCCGTGTGTGTGCCTGTGAACAGCATAGCTCAAAAACTAAAAGACCGTTAAATACCAAACTTGGTGTTTAAGTTTGATACCTTCAAAGAATGCGACACGTAGCTTTTCAAGAAAATTCCCTAACCCGAGACTACTCTTTACTTTAAAACTTGTTTAAAGAATATTATTTTCTCAAAAATGGCTGCACGGATTTTGATTAAAATATCGTATATTAAAACTATTTACATCACAAATAAAATGTATATCTTGAATTTTCCGGAAAAAGCTTGGGAAAACCTGTTCGTTCTGGATAACTTTTGATGAATTTTGCATGGTTAGTAAACCGTAATAATTAAACAACAACTTATTATACAAAAATGTACATCTCGTTAAAACACATAATTTATGTCATATACAGTTTTGTTTTAGAGTTGACCGTTTTCAGAATATTCATTGTTACTGATTTCAATCTTAAAATATTCATATTTTTCTTAGATAGGAAGTGTCAGTTTCTCTTTTGTTCTACTTCTGGCCAAGTAAAGAAGCGAACTTTAATGGCAATCGCATAACGATATCTTTTAAAACATTTGACTATCGCTTTAGCATAGCTCATTCCTTTTTTTTTTTTTTTTTTTTTTTTATTTTTTATTTTTTATAAAAAAATACAGTTCCGGAGGTTTGTCAGAACTCGGGCGCTGTATTCCTTTTTTCTCCATTTTTTCCAGTTTCCTATATTTCCTTAGAAGACCTTATCATTCTTTTCGTTTTCCTTTTACATGTATATACACAAACAGAGACACATTTACAAACACAGAAACACCCATGCCCAAGGGGGAACTCGAACCCACGATCCTGTGTACCATGAAGCGCCAAAGCGAGACACTTTAGCGAGCGCGGCCACCGGGAAGTTCCCTTCCACTTATAAGGAACTGAGTAATAGGTACATTCTGCTGATGTCTTTCTCGATTAGCATGTTGTAGAAAGAAGAAACATCTTTTATAAGAAGTTTGTTTATAGAACAGTTAGAGAAAGCATGTGAGTGTAACGCCGCTTTTTTTTTTTTTTTTTTTTTTTTTTTTGGCGACTTTAACTGAATATTTAAGCGGTCAGGCGCTTACTTATAAATGGACACGTCCAAATTTAAAATTGTTTTCTCGCTGTTTCAAAACTTTTCCATACTCAAAACACTTCACACAATCAATATTTTAATATTTGTTTAACATTTTCTGACTGCATCTCAAAATTAAATTAGAGAACGTGAGTATATACTTTTTCGAAGTAATGCTCCAATTAGAGAAATTAACTATAACTTTAAAAACTCAGGAGTTTTTGTAAATGCAAAAATACTAACCTCTCAAAAATAATTAGGTGTTGTATTCTACCCAAAATTTGATACCGAGATTTTACCGAACATACATTTTATTGTTTTTTCTTATTGTGATTAACTCAAGTTTTTACTAGAAATGGCACCGCAGGTGATGACACTAGTGATACATGGAATGAAGATGGAGCACCGGCGGAATGCAATGGAGGAGGAAACTGGAGAACCCGGAGAAAACCCTCCCCTGCACCACTTTGTCCCACATGCTGTCGCTTGGGATCGAACCAAGCGTCTAGGCAAGTGGTGAGTGGCGTAACCACTCGGCCACGCCTCGGCCACCGGAAATACATATTTTGGGGATCCTGAATCCAAAACGCAACTTATAAAAAGATGTGTGCGTGTGGATAGCATAAGTCAAGAATACAAAATCAGTCAAATGCCAAGACAGTATCTTGTAAAGGTGAGGCACGAAGAGTTTCAGGAAAATCTGCCACCCGAAACTTTTCTTTACATGGAAATTTGTCAAAACTTTTGATTTTTTAAAAGGTAGCTCTAACGAAATTGATTAAAATAGCTTATAATAGAGGTGTTTACATGGCAGATAAAATGTATGTGCTGAATTTCTTGAGATTGACTGCAGTCCTCCTCATTCTGAATGCGTTTTGCACAACTGGGAAACCGTAAAGAATAGACAAAAACTTACTGCAGAATGAAGTATATTTCATTTAGTTTTTTTTTCGTGTTTTTTTTTAGCTAACCATTGTCAAAACATTTTCCATTATTGGTTTTAATTCCAATATTGTTAAACTTTTCTCAATTGAGAAATCCTCATCCGTTCCATATCTCTTTTGTTTTACTCCCGGCTAAGGACAGAGAACTGAATTTCAAAGTCAATCGCTATGTGATAGCTTCTAAAAAGCAAATAAAAGATAACTTCCGCTAACGTTTATCTCAATTAGCATGCAGTAGATAGAAGAATAATCGTTTTGAAGAACAGTGTTTTTGCAGAACAAGTAGAATTCTGTGAATGGCACACATCAGATTTGTTATACTACATGTGGAGCATGTTATCAGAAAAATGAATTTATAGAATAACACGTTATTACTTGAATAACGAATAAAGCTAAGATTTTGTAATATGCCAAAAATATCTCTGTTATTATGTGTATTCGCTGGCATAAATTTCAACAAGCTATATACAGATGCAGTACCTTTATTGCTAAATGAGGCATCTTGAACAAATCACATTTCTGTATGTATATTGTGCGCGCGCATTGGTGCTTTTATACGTGTATTTTGAATACGATTTAACTGATTGCTGCGAATCTCGTGAATACGATGGAAGGTAAGTCAACAAAACATACTGAATCAGGTATAGTAGTAAATTCTGTATTTGTAGTAAAAGAACTATTTTGTATTGGACCTTCAGTATATCATTACCCTGCTGGTTGGTTGGTACATTACGGTCGGGGTTTAACGCTGCAGCCACCATGGGTTTATTGTGTTCAGATGGTGACGGTTGATATCTAAGGGCTCACCAACCTTCCTCATACTCGTCTGATTCACAATAAGCCCATAGTGGCTGCAGGATAGCGTAATATGAGAGTTTTCGACGGGCGGCCGAAACCGATAGCAGGGAAAGACACGCCGTGTTGGACTCCTAACTTCTCAGTCCTACAGACAACTCCAGCGGCACTCTGCCGCCGAGAGCAGTATTTCCAAAGTGCATTCACTACCACGAATGGGTGCCAGGTATACAGGTCTAAAAGAGGCCTGTTGAGCTGAAATGTAGATGAAATGAAGTTACAGAAAGTTCAAGAGAACGAAGAAACCTCCGCAACATTCGCCTGGTGACCCACAAGAGCTCCCGAAAAAATACCCACGGGCCGCAAGAATCGAAACCACGACCACCCAAACGCCAGTCCCAACGAAACACCTGAGCCATCTGACTTGGTTCATTATGCTGTAGTGATTTTGAACATAAAAGGATAATATATATAACCAGTTTAAGGGTTCCCATAACGGACATCTATACAGCATGAGTTTTTATACAATGTTTAAAAAATCTCGTCATATGCTCCTACTCTGCTACATTATTATACGTGCGTCTTAACCTTAATGAAGATCTATTTCATAGATTTTGAGACCATACTTTATTATAGTTTTATTACAATGCAGACATTTTAAATAAGAAAAATCTGATGTGTTCCATTCACATGACTCTCTGTAACAAATTATTGTTAAGAAGTTTATGCTTCTATTTACTTCAAGCTAATGGAGAAAAAAGGAATATCTAAAAAACGACGAAGTCCACGAAAAAATGCATATAACATAAATTGTGTGTTTTAAAGTGCTCTTCACACTTTGAGAGGTAAGTTTTTCTCCATCTTTTATGGTTTAGCAGTTATGTACAATTCCGTAAAATTCATCCAGAATAAAGTAGTTTTCAGAGACTATTACCAAAAAATTCAAGATATACATTTAATTTGTCAGGTAAATATCTTTAATATATGACATTTTAATCAAAATAATTACAGCCATTTTTGAGAAAATCAACATTTTCGAAAATTTTTCCATGTAAAGGGTAGTTTGGGGTGGGTGGATTTTTCTCAAAATCTTCGTGTCACATCCCTGGAAGATACTAAAATTAAATACCAAGTTTGGTATTTTACAGACTTTTGGATTTTGAGTTATCGTGTTGACACACACACACACACACACACACACACGTGCGCGCGGGCCTTTTTGTGAAAATGCTTTTTTTTTGGATACAGGTGACCCTAAAACGTATGCAATACCTTCTCTATACACTATGTACATAGTACGTGTAGAGAAAGTAAGAATTACAATATTTCCATATCATTTAAGACTAATACACAAAACTACTGACCAGGATTCCTCAGGCGGTAACGTTTGTGGGCTGCATTCATTAGGTCCCGGGGTCGATCGCCGGCGATTACCCAATCTGACCCGTTTTTTTCTTTCTTTTTTTCATTCTTTCTTTATTTCCCGGGTCAGCAGACTAATGCTAAGACGTTTCTTCTTCTACCAATACTATGATATTTGGCGGGTTGCGGCTTGTGCTGTGTAAAGTTTTCTTTTCTGTCGTTGTTGTTGCACCACTGTCAGTTACCAACTTCGGCTAGTAAAGAGGTTGGATACCGGCGGTTTTCCATGTTTCCGGATATTCTCCCCCTTCAAATATGTTATTGGGACTGGTTGTATATAAATATGCCAGTTTACTAATTTCTTGAAGAACTCAGCTGATAAGCCTTCTATACCTGCTGCCTTCCCATTTTTTAAACCTTTTATTGCACGGACTATCTCGTCTATGTTAATTTTGCTATCCAGCATTTCCACTATCGGAGCTCCAGCAATGTTCTCAACAGTCAAAGGAATTGATTGAATGTCTACCTGGCCTCTTTCGTAGACAGTTTTAAAGTGTTTTATCCATTCCCCAGCAGGAATGCTAACTTGTATGTGCCTTCGCTTTCGGATCGGCCTAATAGCCTTCCACATATCACTGACCTCTCCATTTTCGACTACCTGACGCACCTCTTCCGCCTTTGCTTCCTGCCACTCAATTTTGCTCCGCTTTAGAATGTATTTTTACGAAAGAAATTCTTCGCTCCTCACCCCCTTCTCTTCTATCCGTCCCATCTCATGTTACCGGTAGCTAAGGCTCCCACTGTTACGTCATACACTGGACAGACGCAGGAGAAGACCAGTGTGTATTAAACAAAGTGTATGTGTGTGTATTAAAAGCATAAAGCAAAACGGTAATTAAATAAGAAACTTGGGAAAATGGGGAAAAAGAGAAAATAAAAAGATGTACAGCACTGGAGTCCTGACATGGCTCCAGAACTGTATTTATTAAAAAAAAATAAAAGCAAACGACATAAAAAGAAAAAAAAAAAACAAATGTTCGACTACACTTTGTCGTATGTTAAACGAACGTGTTTACTCATCGTATACGTTGCCCCATTACAGCAGAGCTTTCGTTTTTGAGCTATGTGTCCACAGACAAAAACAGACGCACACACAGATACACACTATACACAAACATAAACGCAGCGACGGATTCAAGGGCTTCAAAACATGTATTTCCGGTGAAATCTCGATATCTATGTACGTTGTAGGGCATTCGTACTGGAGAAAATAACTAGTTAGAATTTTTTGAAAGGTTTAGCTAAATATGGATAAAATAAATAGAACATGTTTTCCTTAAAATAAGAACTGAAGCTTTCCTGGCGACGTATTAATTCAAAATCTTCTCGGGCTTCTAGCCAGGTAAAAACTTGGCCCGAGAAGATTTTGAATGTTTTCCTTGTTTGTAAAGTAAAAATTTCGCCTAATATTAATTAGCGTATTGCGGCACACCCGATAGCAGCAAAGAGTGACCTTGACCGGCCCTAGTTCGCGTAACCCTGACCTAATATACGTCTGCCTTCCAAATCCAAGACAACAGATAAGAAGAACTATGGCTCTAGAATGCAATAAGATGAAAATAAATGACATCGTTGCGTAAAGAAATTGGATAACCAATTGCAAAATTTCTAGAATCCACAATTCATTTAGATTCATTGGAAATTTAATGCAGCAATGAGGGTTTAGTGTAAATTATATGAGTAACATTTAATGTGCATTTTTAAATTAGCTCTAGAGATATTCTTAACTTGTTATCCCTTTGAAATATTTCTCCATACGATAACATTATTTTGTTAGTATACTAATAATTTGTATGTAAAACTTTCAATACCGCATTAATAAATTCTGACGTTGAGTTATTTTTATGATTCCGCTAGTTTAGTTTAATACACCTTTGAAATTTCTAAAAGCCACAGCATATAATATATCTTATTGAAATTTATAGTAGTTGTAACACACAATAATAGTGATAGGAAAATCCCTCCATCCCCAAACTACCTTTTAATTGGAACATCGAGAAAATGTTTATTTTCTCAAAAATAGCTTTAACAATTTTTACTAAAATTATCATATTTGTTCAGATATTTTCATAGCAAATTAAGTGTATCTATATCTTCGACTCTCTGAGAATAGCTTCTGAGGTATTCTTTATTCTGGATGATTTCTTCACACTACACAGGACGCGTAGAGGTCTTAAAATTTACACCAAATACATGTTGTTGTTTTTTTTACGTAAACACTCTCAGAGGTATTCCACCTTATTGGTTTCAATTTTCCAACATTTATGCTTTTCTCAAAATTGAAGTGGTCATTTTCTTTTCTTTTGTGTTTAACGAAAATGACCAAAAAACCAGGTTGTTTTATGTGCTAAGTAGCTAAAAATTGACACTGACAATTTAAGTCCAATTTTCATCCGTCGTTACGCTTTGCGATATTTCTATGATAAATGAAACGTATATACGAGGTCTATCCAGAAAGTGAAAGGCGATGTGGTATAGCTTAATGATAACGGAAGTTATAAACTTACAGTACCTATTATATTTCTCAATCTGCATTCTGTAAAGACATTTACTGTCACATGGTGCCAGTTTTTCAAAGCCGATGTTGTACTTTTCTACCGCCAGAACTTATTCGTTTTTTTTTAATGCACAAAAAGTTCTACCAATTGAATGTTATAGGCAAATAACGCAAGTGTATGATGATAAAGCAACGAACGAATCTTCAGTGAGGAAATGGTATATATTGTACGAGTAATCAAGAATGGATCAGTGTGTACGATAAACATAAGCTTATCAGTCGATATGGGGAAGTTGAAAGCTTGATAAACGAAGAACCGGTGTTTCATTTTGGACTCCGTATATATCCTTTTAGATGAAAAAAATTCTCAGCCATGAAGACCTTAAAGTGGCAGTGACATCTTGGCTCAGATCTTTAGCGGAAAAGAACTACATCTGCCGGTACCTTGATAGCAATTACGATTACGTTGAAAAGTAGAGTAAGGTACTGTAACTTTGTAAATAAATGTTTGTATTGATAACATTAGTTACTATTATTTAACGTAACTCAATGGCTCGACAGTCCACAGAGGATCATGGCCTAACTCCCCATCTCGGCCCGAAGGCGTCATGAATGGGCTGCAGTGGTGAAGGCTGAGACGTAATCAGCATCTTGAGTCCCTCCCCCTGGTTGATGCGGTCTTCTCGATCTGGAGCCGCTACTTCTCAATCAAATGGCTCCTCAATAGGCCCCCCCCAGGGACCTCACGAGGCTGAGTGCACCCCGAGTCAGGTTTCCCAGCGGGGAAAGTTCCCTACGCCGGTACCGTGAATTGTACCCAGGTCTCCCGCTTTATTACTATTTCGTTGTGTCAAATCATGTGCCACATTCTGAATGACCCTCTTACTATTGAATTTTCTGGGAATGGCTTCTTAATCCCTCTTCACTCTGAAGTACATAAAGCCTAGCTGTATAAAAATGTATGAGTTGTTAAGAGTCGTGATTTATGTAAAGTATTTTCATTTTTTTATGTATTTATTTTTTATTTATTTATTTATGTTTTTGTTTTGTTTTTCAGTTAACCATTTTCAAGATATTCCTTGTTATCAATTTGAATTTTAGAATTTTCAAATTAATATACTTTTCTGAAATGGGACGTTATTGTTATTCTTTCACTCAACCATGCAAAGAGAATTACTAAGCAAACACATAGCCCACCTTCATTTTAAATTTTGACTAACGCTCATAGATTACTGTACCCTCTGTAGTATTTTATTATTAAGTTTACAATAATACAATATTTGCGTTACACAGCCGCATGGGTCGGGTGACCTTACATGCTGTCTAAAAATACTTGAACTTAGAATATTAGCTACGTATCTATTTTATATATCTTAGCAACATTAGAAATACACACACACATACACACATACATAAGCTCGCGCAAGGACAACAGAACCATAGAACAATAAAAGAAGGAACACTTTGATTTCACACACACACTTGCACTCACAACTACACCACGTAATCATACATATAGATTACACAAAAACCAAATAAGTCTATAGAATATTTACACAAATATGTTATCTTTTAGTGCACGAACTTCCATAAGTATGTGCCCAGGCTTGGCCAATTTTGGATGTTTAGAATCAAATCCCAGAATGCTGTCCTTCGTCTGTTTGAAGCTAAAAATACTTCCGACAGTAATTTTTTCCTAATATCCTCCACCTGCACGCAATCTGCCAAAATATGCGCCCAGTCTTCCTGATAACCGCATAGTGGGCAAATCCGCCTACCAGCTTCATCAACTATCTTACGTGTTTTCCACCCTCCCAACCAGAGCCACGCTATTCCCGACCTTTGTTCCACACCCAATATTAACATATATGCTTCTTTACCCCACCCAAATTTCATTTTGTTTTGTAACTGCAATGACAATTTGTTGCTACATTCAATGAAAATGTGCAACAAAATAAATTTTGCAAACGTTTATCGCAATTAGCATAAAACAGGCAGAAGATTGGTTTCTATAAGGGCGAGAGTGCAATGCATAATATAAATCAGGGAATAACCCTATTAGGCAAAAACCCTCAAATACGAAAGGCCTTAAATCGGAAAGAAAACTAGATCGTCTATGAGAGAGGAAAGTACATTAAATAAAAATTTGATGTGTTCCATTCACGTGATTTCCTCTAACTGTTCTGCAACAAACTACCCTTACAAAATATTCTTCTTCTATGTCCTTCATGCTTATCGAGATAAGCAATAGCATAAATGGGATACGCTAGGCTAAATCGATAGTAAAATTATATAAAAGCTATCGCTATGTACTGTCATTGAAATTCGTTTCTGTTAGCATAGGCAGGAGTTTAAAAAAAAAAAAAAAAAAAAACAAAAAAAAAAAAAAAGAGAGAGATTTGACGCAGACGAGAACTTTCCGTTTGAGAAAACTGTAAGTATTTTAAAGTTAAAACCAAAACAGGGAATATCTCTGAAATAATTAGTTCTATAAAATAACCCGATTTTGATCTAAATTTTGTGCTTTAACTAAATCTACATTTTTGTGAACTGAGGTTTAGTCTATCTCTATTTATATCTATGTTTTCTCTCCCTCTTCTTTAATTTTCTCTTTTGTTTCATTTTGTCATCTTTAACTCATATCCGATGTGTATACACGGTCAACGATCCATGCGATATGTGTCTGTGTAAGAACTTTAATAATTTTACACCAATTAAGATACCTATCGGTCTGCTTATCTACGATTTACCAGTTATGCAAAGTTATTCACAATGAAGACGCCCTGAGGTGCTATTACCTAGAAATTAAGGACATATATTTTATTCACCATCCTTAATGTACGCTATTTATATCAAAACCATTATAACCATTTTTTGAGAACCCAAAGTTTCCAAAAACGTTCCATGTAAAGGATAGTTTGGGGTTGGGGGATTGTTCTGAAAATCTTTGCGTTGCACCCTTAGAAGATACTTAACTTAAATACCGAGTTTTTATTTTTGAGTTATGTTGTCCACAGACATACACAAACGCGCGAGAACCTTTTTCTAGAAAGGCTATTTTGGATTTAGGGGTCTTCAAAATTGTACTTCTTTTGAAATATTGGTATCGAATATTTGGGTGGAATATAATCCTCTACGTGCTATGTTTATTGCACATACGTACTAGAGAAAGTAAAATTCTTTCTGCAATGGAAAAGCATGCATTCTTCCTTCCTGGACCTTCACAATTTTCAGCGCTGCATTTGGAAGCTGTTGGTTTAAAACATGCTAGTGGTGCATGCTTTCCACGAATACGTTATAAGAGGAGCCAGGAAAATGCCTTGTGTAGGAAATATCTTAATATTTGTCTCATTGTATCGCTAAAATGTATTTTAGTACACGCTCGCTCTCTACAACAGCTGCTTGTTGGACTGTTAACACCCCGAAACAGCACCGACTCTTTCAGCACAGAAACTCTGTTTACCTTGCAGGCGTCTTTAAATGCTCATTCTTCTGCCACATTTTTACTGTCTCGCATTGAAATTTCCTCGGGACTTTCACTCATTTTTCATCAGAAGCTTGTTGTTTAGAAATGACCGACCAGAATACACTGCATGTACACCCATGGACATAAAAAATGAGTCACCTCCAGATTCAATGTTTCGATCGAAGACTTTCGTGTATCTTCGTAAAAGCTGTATTCACATTGCACACGACAGAACTCTACAGTTGTTTGTGACTGACAGCAAAGTGGTTAACTTGTGGCTACTGAAAACAGATCACAGAGCAACGTTACAATGGCCGAGAGGTTAAGATGACCTTGCTTCCACTCATAAGTTCCTAGGTCCAAACCTCGCGCTGTTTGTCACTTTTTTGTATTTGTTAAATGTATGACTGAATAGAACATTAGTATTGAATTAATATAACTTTGGCATCTGAAGTTATGGGCCTGTATATGCACACAGAAACATAAATTTACTAACACTCATGTTAAATAATAAAAACATATGTGTAAATAAAGTATTATCTTCTAAAGCTAATTAAGCATAATTAATATCGGGTGTATAAACGCCTATTTAACTTCCCTCAATCTTCAATGCATAGACAAAATTAAATGTCTGTGGTAATATGGACGAGTAGCTATAAAATCCCAGGCTTCTTGAATTTGTGCCCAGAAGCCATATTTTGGCCTTCGCCCATCTACGGACAAATTGCAGCGCTGTTCCAATTTTCCTCAGCCCACACATTCTAAACAGGGTTCAAATCTGGTGCAGAGGAAAGTAGTCTATAACTCTGATATGCTGCCTCTCTGAAAACCAATTTGAAATCTTTGAGATGTATGGACAGGATGATTATTCTGTACGAATTAAACAATTTCACCAGGATATCCCATCTTCACAGAGGAAATCAAAATATTATCGAGGATTGCCATGTGCTGTGCACCGTTCAGTGTATGTTCAAGCTGCTACAGCACACCTAGACCGCCCCTTGATATCCAGCCCCAACACGATATAGATACGTGACTATGATTGTGAAGCCACGTATTTTGCATCATATCGGGACCCCTTTGGACGCTAGACAATCACCTTACCCTTAAATGTGGAAAAAATGTTAACGCGTCTGGGATTAAAACCTTATTTTAGTTGCGATTGACGTTTTCCTGTTGGGTCGGTTTGTGAAGGGTGTGTTGAGTAACAAAAAAAAAAAAAAAAAAAATCCTACATCCTCAAAAAATTAAATTGGATTCACAAAATATTTCAAAGCATTGGTTTCCTGAACAATAATTTTAATATTTTTACATATTAAACAAATTCCATCTTTTTAACTTTTTTTTCATTGAGAGAGAACTAATTGTTCGTGCCTAATGCGTTTGAGGACCATTCTGCTCGCCACATGCTTTCGTGTGCAGAATATTGCTGTTCGGTAAAATAAACACTTAAAGAAGGATAAAACAAAATGGCGTGTTATTTATGGACGCTCTTTTACTGTGGTTCTCAGCGTCACATTCTAAATTGGGCGTGAAAGACCGCTTAATTTTGCTCAGAGGCTTCTCTTTCAAGCTTGAGGTTCTTTTACGTGCCGTAAATTTACGACACGGGACCAACGGCAAGAAGAATCATAATATATGTTATTAAGTGTACCGAATGTCTGTATGAAATAAGCTTGTCTAAAATAAATAGCCTGTACGTGTTTATTCGACATCATTAAGAGAAGGGGAAAAGAATTCGAGAAGCGACCTTTGATCCCGACGAGAGAAGTAACCTACGTTTTGTCACAGAGCTACAGTGAACACACATGGAAGGTGGCAGGTTTAGTAATGCCGTACAATAAAAGCTGTATCATGTTTTAGTTAATATTGATAAATTGTTGTTGACGAAGCTTAAGTTATGTATTTGATTATGATTATTAATTTTATGGATTAATAGCCTTAAGATTTGGATTGTGAACACCTGTTGCTGCCGCTACACAACTGTATCATGCATGGCGCTGTGCCGTGTGGGACTTATACGAATTTGGCGTTCCAAATACGGCTCATTTTGTTTTGTCCGCGGCTGCACTTCAGTACTTTGAATAGTTGCAGTCAACACTTCCTAGGAGGCGTTAGTACGGTTTATATAGTAATATTCAAACGGCTGTGAGAATATGCCAACAAATAACTGACCATGACTTTTAAATTTGTACAGTATTTGTATTACATTTTCTATTTTATTTAACAAAATTCCAAGAACTTATACCGAGAGCTATTTTATGCACCAGATATTGAGAAGTTTTACCGGACTCATCCAGTATTTTGGATTCGGCTTATGTCTCCCCCAAATACTGAATTCGTCCGCTAAAACCTTATTTTGCGTACCTGATACATAAATAATGTAGCAAAACACTTTGTATTCAAATCTGGTTACACATAGTCTTTATTGCGTTGCCTACACAATAATTCTGAAGTACAGTTTTCTCACAAACTTTGACGTAAATACAGTTGACTGCTATCTCAGGCAACTGCGCGCATGAACTCCCAAACGACAACTGACGCGCCTGACTGTTGCTCTTCCTTTTATAGCTGTCAATGACGTCGGCAGAAATATGCAGAAGAAGTGGGCATTCTAGCAGGTATCCATTGCGCCCAGGTGTCGCATTCCAAGAGTTCGAAGTAGTGCCGCTGCTCCCCAGTGTGAGAATGGCAGTGGAACTATGAAGCTAGGTGTAATAATTGCTGTACGATTGAAAGGTAGCCGCTCATAGACATTATGGGCCGGCAAGACACAGTCACAATAACCATTAAAGGTTTCTCTACATTTATTATATTAAATACTCTCTGCTAAAACTATTTTAAATACATATTTGGTGGTGTGAAATGATAGAGTCAGTCTGAAAATGCCAATGTCATAGCCGGCATTTAAACCACAGATATCTCCTGGTTTCCGCCCGGTTCATTTAACCCAGATCGTCCCTACGCAAATGCTCAGTACCAGCCACAACCGTTATGGCTACGCCAACCGCGCTGCTGCGCTGTGGGAAACAGAGGGCTGGCGTATTACAGCGACGATAGTGCATGGGTAGAACACTGCTTCTTGTTGAATTTAGCATATTTTACTCAATAAAATGTGTATTCATAACCTCGGTGAATGGAATAAATACAGGTTTCGCAGACTGCTTTGAATCTCCGTAGAAGGACATTTTCAGGTGGAATCAACTCGGTTGGTTTATATCATCCCTATGTTTGTGTGATAGTGTTAGATGAACTCTCAAAAAAGCTTCCATGAAAATGTTGGTATGCTATAGAGTGGAGATTTTGAAGATTTGTAACTTCAGAACCATTGGGACGCGTGTTGGATCGGCCGGATCTAACCAACTGAATTACCATGGCAATATGCTGACGAATTAAATTCCTCAAATTGTATTTTTCCCGGCAAACAACATGAAGATCTTAAAAATTTTGAGATGGCATACCACAATGGAAACGCACAGCATCCCAAATACCGGATGGAGCATAAAACCTGACTTTTTAAACCAATCGGAACAATCTGTGTTTGAGAAAAGCGATGTTGCAATGCACACAATTCCAGCAGATGATATCGTTCATTGATAATTTGATGAAATTTCTTACGTTGATAAGATTGTTCATAGTCTGACAATGACCTTTCAGTTCAGTTGCGTGGAGCGTTGACCTGTACCGAAACATATTTACTGAGTAGAAACGTTTATCAGAAGTGTCTCAGTTCGAAAAACACCTTCTTCACGTCATTATCTAACCCACAGTAACACAGTGTTTCTGAAGAGCGCGTTGCCTCTATTGAAATGTCACCGGAATTCCCGCTAAACCGGCGTAACTGAGTTTGTTCTGATATACATTTCTAGTGTATGGATACGCTTTAGTAATGGTCAACGCTCCATCGCAACTGAGTTTGTTCTGATATACATTTCTAGTGTATGGATACGCTTTAGTAATGGTCAACGCTCCATCGTAACTGAGTTTGTTCTGATATACATTTCTAGTGTATGGATACGCTTTAGTAATGGTCAACGCTCCATCGTAACTGAGTTTGTTCTGATATACATTTCTAGTGTATGGATACGCTTTAGTAATGGTCAACGCTCCATCGTAACTGAGTTTGTTCTGATATACATTTCTAGTGAATGGATACGCTTTAGTAATGGTCAACGCTCCATCGTAACTGAGTTTGTTCTGATATACATTTCTAGTGAATGGATACGCTTTAGTAATGGTCAACGCTCCATCGTAACTGAGTTTGTTCTGATATACATTTCTAGTGTATGGATACGCTTTAGTAATGGTCAACGCTCCATCGTAACTGAGTTTGTTCTGATATATATTTCTAGTGTATGGATACGCTTTAGTAATGGTCAACGCTCCATCGTAACTGAGTTTGTTCTGATATACATTTCTAGTGTATGGATACGCTTTAGTAATGGTCAACGCTCCATCGTAACTGAGTTTGTTCTGATATACATTTCTAGTGTATGGATACGCTTTAGTAATGGTCAACGCTCCATCGTAACTGAGTTTGTTCTGATATACATTTGTAGTGAATGGATACGCTTTAGTAATGGTCAACGCTCCATCGTAACTGAGTTTGTTCTGATATACATTTCTAGTGAATGGATACGCTTTAGTAATGGTCAACGCTCAATCGCAACTGAATTGGAAAGAGTGTGTTGTCAGATAATAAACTTCCGTGAAGAACTTAAAAATACAAAAATAAAATTAAATGATAGTAAATCATGTGATCTGAAACGCCGTACCATTGTGTAGCTTACAGAACGACTAAAACACTACTTTGACCAAACAAGCTGTGTTCCGGTTGACTTAAAAACCGCCAGGGTCTTATGCGTCACTCACACATATAAGTTTAATCGAGTATTAGATCAATCAATGTTTATCACTTTTTTAAGACAAATCGTGTGCAGGACAGGAATTGCAAAGATAAGAGTCACACTGAGGACTCCAATTCAATAGCTGAGATTTGAACCACGGATCTCTAGGTTTCCTTGCGGTTGTTCAATTAGTTTATGTTAAATAAACACTGATTTAGTATATTAGCTTATCGCCCGGTGTATTTGAATAAATAACTAATAATAATAATAATAATAATCACCATCATAATTCGTGTCATTTATAAAATGAGTAGTGCAAAATTCGATTATTGACATTGTGTAGTTAAATTAAAAGTGACAACTTCACTTGATTATCAATTGTCTTTTTGTCCCCCTGAAGTAGGTACTTTTGTGTACCAGGTGTTCCACTAGATAATACATACAACATGTTTGTGTGTGTATGTTTCTCTTAGCCTGAAGTAGAGCTTAACAGTCGATATGTAGCTTCCGAGTTGTGTTCGTGTTCTGTTTACGTTTGTCATATGTTTATGGCGATCGTTCAGAAATAAATTTGCTATTTTGTTGCTAATGGCGTTTTACGGCTACACACATCAAGGTATTATACACTAGAGGAGCTCTGGGTGCGGAAAAAAACTTGCAGGCCATTTTAGAGTGTAACGGCAGAAACAAATAAGAATAGGAAAAGGAGGTCATAGTTATGCACCGTATCAACATAATTGAAATCTGATTTTTGAAACATCTTCAATTGCCAGCCAAAATGACATATAACAAAACGCGTGTACATATTACCTCAACTAGTTGATACTTGGACACAACAAGAAACTAAACCTGAAATATCTTAAGCGAAAGAGGGGAGAGCGGATTTATCCTCAGTCCTGCTGGTTCACGGATCTATGAGGTATTCTTATATTCATGGCAGTGGCAACTTTGTCGCCCTCCGTCGTGTAATGGTTACCATGCTAACTTCATCGCGGGTTCAAACCCGGCGGAGGACGATGGATTTTTTCGGGTGTAAAAATATTTAGAATGGCTTCCTTCGGAAGGGAAGTAAAACCGTTGGTCCTGTGTCGTAGATTTATGGCACGTAAAAGAACCTCAAGCCTGATAGAGAGGCCTCTGAGAAAATTAAGCGGTCTTTCACGCCCAATTTAAAATTGGACGCTGAGGACCACAGTAGTTAAAGAGCGTCCATAAATAACACGTCATTACTTTTTTATTTTTTTTTTTACAGCGGCAACCAAACTATTCTAATATCTGCTTATCTTAAAAAATGGCATGCAATCAACAATTAGAGTGAGTGAAGCGGAAATGCGATTGTGACGGCATTAGCTGATAAGAAAAGCAGTCGGGCTTTGTAAACCATCATTTTAGAGTATTTACGAAGCTTGTAAGTCGCAATTTAGGTATGTCACCTCAAAATAATTTGAGATCTCCTTGTGCTGTATCGGAAAAAACGCGAGTCAGCTTGAGGATTGGGTGCCGTGCCGGCATGTTGCCTTGGTAGCTCAGCGGTTAGCGCAACTGGATGGAAACCAGGAGATCCTTGGCTCAAATCTGGGCTATGTCATTGCATTCTTAAGTCTGACTTAGCTTTCCAATTCCTGCTTTATACACGACCGGTGTTGAAGAAACAATTAATTCACATTGATTGGCCTAATAGTTGGATAAACTCAAAAACCCGGGACTTAAAAGTATTTCCTAGACGGCTTACTCTCCCCTTATGTAGGACTGACACGCCCTAGGACTTACAAGCGGATGCCTAGGGGTCAGAAGTCTATCGGGGAGCCAACAGCACAAAACCACAGAATGGAGGTCCTGGTACGAGTGATCGGCCCATAGATAGACATATGCGTGAGGTGAGGAAGTGGATGATATGTAATGGAAGTGAAATGTGTGGTAGGAAAGGTGTTGATGGAGCAATTGGTGGAATGAATGGCGGGGAAACCGGAGGACACGGAGATAACCCACCCAGACACCGCTTCGTCCACAACAAATCCCACACGCGGGCTCTTGGGATCCAACTAGGTAGGTGATAGGTGGGCAGTCTAACCACTCGGCCACGGCTCCGCCACTTAAAATTATTTACAAAAATAGTTTGAGGTCTCCATGTAGCTTACCAGAAAAAAATGCAAGTGAGTTGGAGTATTGTCGTACCAGCATGTTGATATGGTAGTTCAGAGGTTAGAGCAACTGAACGGAAATCAGGAGATCAGTGGTTCAAATAGAATTTTTCAGTCTGACTCTGACTAACTTTTCAATTCCGGTCTAACACGCGACTGGTGTGAAAGAAGCAATGAATTCACATGAATATGTTTATTTTACCGACTTTCATATTGTTCCAAGCTGGTGTTGGAATAGGAGGACAGTTTCTGAAATCTGATGCAAGGGAATTGGTACATAGCTTCTTCGCCATTGAAGGGAAGGGATGAAATCTGCAAAAACCAACTATACTTACCTATCCTTTACACAGGTTCAGGAAAGGTGCTGCCGCCACCTGTGTGTCTCGCACCTAAACTCCAAGAAACTTTTAATGCTCGGCTTATCTACGCTACCACTATCTACTAACAGGTGTGAAAATTCCTTTGTTTGAAAGAATTTCAGAAAAAGCTACAATATCGTCACAGGGAGTCAGTCAAAAGGATACATGCACATGGTACGGCTTGAGATTAGGCAGTCAAGGTGCAGGATGTACTGCGCGCGCGGTCTCTCTCTCTCCCTCTCTAATTTCAATTTTCTGACTTAAGTCAGAAGGACTGTCTCGGGATAAGAACCACACAGGGTAACTGAAGTACCGGGTGATCCAAAAACGTCCGAACCGGCAGCGCTCTGTTTTGCCTGTCCGCACCCTTGGTGCCCGTTGCCGTCTGCCGCTATCATAGAAATGCGCCAATGTAATATTGCAACATTTTTAAAACTACTTTTAAAGACTTTACTTACCAATGTTATTAAAGGAGATACTGAAACTGGCCACCGCCGTTGTCCATAATTTTTGGCACCTCTTTAGGAAAATATCCGTAGTTCAGGTTGAGAAATACTGGCGATTTCCTGGCGAATATTTTGTTTTAATTTTCCAGGGTGTGTGGGTTAGTCTTGTACACTTTATACTTTATTTAACCGCAGAGATAGAAGTTCCAAGCTGTTAGTTCGGGGGAACGAGGGAACCACAAATCTCTATTTATAATTCTGTTCTGAAACAATTTCAATTGTTCTAATCGAAAGATTGACCGTATGAGCCATTGTTGAAAAAAGGCAAATAACGATCCATGACTGTTAATTAAAAAAAGAGAGAGAGCAAAATGTTATTTTCGTAAATACAGGCGTTAATTCTCGACTCGAAAAAATTGGGCCTATAACTCTTTCTCCGTTAATGACGTATCATACACGAATTTTTTCGTCATGAATGGGTATTTCATGAACAATATTAGGTTTTTCAGAGATCCAATAACGATTATTTTGTGTACACACATATCCATGGAGGTGGAACCAAGCCGCTTTCGTGAAAAATATTAAATGTGGGTCAATTTCGCCATTATGTACACTATTGAGAGTCCACTCACAAAATGTGTTAACGCGTACGAATCATAAATACATACTCTCTGTGCAGTAGAAAACATGCTCAGTCATTATATACTTTGTGACTAAGTACAGGACAAAATTATAAAGCACACTGACATAACTCAACCACACGATAACACCGTCAGCTCAATACTGCACTTTCAGAGCAGAGAAAACAAGTCAGCACCGTGACCTTCTGTACAGCAACTGTGTGTTATGTTTCCGTGTACGCATTGGAAAAACACCTCACAGGGGTTGGGATGTTTTTGGGTCGCACGTTAGAAGTGGAAGCAAGGCTTTGGCAGAGGACTTCAAAACACCAATATTTGGCTCCTTGATGCAGGTCAAATCTATCTGTGCCAACTCAAATGACAATGCTTGTATTATAATTATACTTCAAACACGAAACTATACACACAACTCATGGATATGTTAGCTATAAGTCACTGATACTTTATTTGTCACAGTTCATTTTCTTGAGGTGGAGAATTAAGCTATATTATCAGAAGTTCCTTGGATAAATGGCTCACACATGAATTACATTGAAAGATACATTAAGTGCGTTATCTGTTTATTTTAATCACATGCATCGGGATAAATACACAATTTACAGTAGCTTTTCTCAGCATATTGAGCACACACTCGATAGAGAATATCACCAGCCTGGACTGGTCAAACGTCTTCCAATCTATTTGGTAACAAAATAAAAAAAGTCTTTCTATGAATACACTCGTTATATACGCTCTAGCTTATAAAAATCGAAGCTTAATTTCTGTCTATATCTTTTAACAGCCTCTTTGTTTCCTTACACTATTCGTACAAAATTTGGAAGATATTATATTAGTGTGTGAATAACTCTTACCAGCATTCATGATGGATTTAACAAGCAATTTTAAGGTATAATTTTTACATTTATTTGTAACCTTTTCATATCACTGCACCATTTGAAACAATTAAACTTGGCATTAGACTTACTTACACTTTACGATTACATTAGTGCAATATCGTTATTCTCTAAAAGACGCTTGACAAATCCAAAATATTTCATAAAACATACAGGTTGTTAGAGGTATACATAAAGATAGTTTGAGAAACGGTTCCTCAATATGTATTCACTTCGGTGTATTAATTGTTGTTTGTCTTCGTCTAACAGTTTTCCCACAAACAAATGAATTGCATAGTCGCAACTGCGCCGCAAACTACACAACGCCTGTCAGTACAGGCTATCCTGTTACTTCCACATGTTCACACCTCAATACGTGAACTACTGATCTAAGTGGTGTGGAATAAAGCCAGTTAAGACACACTTTGGCGCACGAAAAACCGGTCCTAAGTACTAGAATGCCCATTGTCATCTGCACAATGTAATTTATTGTTGCGAAGCTGTTGAAACTACGTATTGTATTGTCAGTAGGAAAGCTTTTGCGATTTGGTTAAGACATGTGAAGTAAATGTCTCATCGAGATGTGACTTCAAGAAAGAAACGCTTTAGTGGTAGCGTACGTGTCTACTGGTTTGCAAAGAAGTTTCCTGGCATTTCCATACAAACAAAGAACAGTGTACAGGATTTAATGACAACGTGGCGTTCTACAGGATCATTTACAAACGCTAAAGGGAATTGATCACAATTCACTCGTACATCTGCAGTCATTCGAGCTCGAATAACCCAGAGTCCAAAGAAGTCAACACGTAAATTTTACAAGTGAAACTTTCACGTAGGTCTTGCCAACCAATATGGGAATGAAACCCTACAAAGTGACATGGGTCCAAGAACTGAAGGAAGAAGATAAAGGCAAATCTTGTGAATTACTATATGTGGCTTTTCAAACAATCGAGAGTGAAATGTTGGACCCGCTGCTGTATTCATAATGATGAATTCCGGTTGCATCTGACAGGACATTTGAACACCACATACAGTCAATAAACCAGCACTATACGGTTTATCAGGAGCATCTTCACTGCGAAAACTTCCGAATGTCCTGTGCGGTGCGATTGTGAGTCCCATATTGTTTAAAACAGCTGTATACACTTATGTGTATATGCCAATCTTTGTGGAATATTATGCACAGTTACCCTCCCCCAAACACGTAAGTATGTTGTCTTTGAACAGGATGCGACGACCTGTCACACTTCACAGAAGAAAAGACTGTCAGCAAAGGATGGTGGCCGCTGCTTTTGCCAAACCTATCCGAAAATGGAATTTTATTTATGAACGATCTGTAACTGCAGTGGTTCTCAGCGTCTCATTCTACATTGGGCGTAAAAGACCGCTTAATTTGGCTCAGATGCCTTTTCATCAGACTAGAGGTTCCTTCACGTGCCGTATATCTACGACAAGGTACCAACGATTTTACTTCCCTTCCGAAGGAAACCATGCTAAGGATTTTTATGCCAGAAAAAATCCATCGTCCTTCGCCTGGTTTGAACCCGCGACCTTGGGTATATGACCGGACCTAACTTTTAGCTATAGAACATCTAAAGTAACAAGTGTACGCAAATAACATAAAAACATTAGAAGGCTTGAAGGGCAATTGTTCTTAATGAAATGTCGAGAATTGATGTGGCAGAGTTGTGCAAAGTGTATATATTAATATGCTAGGACGTGCGCAAATATGCACTGAAAAACAAGTTGGTCAGCACCTAATGCAAAGTAATGTAAATCACAAGATGAAGTTCAGTAAATATCTAATTATTACATGTTTATCTATTTGCTGTTGGATCTACTTGCGGCGGGCAACTATTCATACATATATGGCAGGTGAGCAGTTCGTACTCTTGACCAGTTTTTCGTACACCACCTGTACATTTTTTACCACTCTGCGTTACGCCATCCGCACTGCGTTCTCGGGGAAGACAAAGAAGTAGGCTTCTGTGTGCCATGCCCACTTGGAGATACTAACGAACCTGAAAACATGCTACACTTAGTAAATGAGATTATTAGTCCACAAATGAAGTAAGCATTGTTGTGTAATGTTCATTACACTGTCCTCAATTAGCAACACAAATTTGCACGTATACACCTAACAGCCTGTATGCACGCTATTCGTGAAACCAAGTTGAAGGAATGTGCACTTGATGTCTTCTTAATGTTTTCATACATTACTAATAGGATAACACAGGAATAACGAGGAACAACATCGAGGTTAACTTATTTAACATATAGGATAAATATGCACATTAATTTGTAATTAGGTAGCAGTGATACTGTACTTCAAGCTGGTACATACATGGGATCTGTTTACAGGCGGTTTTGCTCATTACTTTTCATTTACTGCCATGTCTTTGAGCCTGTCAAAGAGACTATCTTAAGGCTTCAATTACGGCGAATCTTTACACATTGCGTAGAGATACTACAAAGATTCGGTAATTGAAACTTCAGAAAAATCCTTAATAATAAAATAAATAGACACCCTGCAAAAGAAGGATTTTCAGAAAACAGAGTCTATTAACAATATAATAGGAATATTAGTACTTTAGCAGAACAATAATATCTAGTGACAGTAACAAATGTTATTTTTCCTATTTGGAAAGACATATTCAGATACAAGCAACAAATGCTGGTACGCTTTAACATATTTTTAAATATAGTACTAATGTTCCTTTTTCAAAATAGAGCACTTTGCCTATACAATATTCGCCTAAGCAAGCTAAGTTTTCGTATAATTCTTTTCCAAGGAAATTATTTGGTTATTATCTCTGAGGAACTCATGAAAAACTCCTTGGCACCCAAATGGAATTCCCAAACGGTATTCGAGAGACATTAAGTAGTGGATCAAATGAACCACGTAAACTTTGCCAGATTAATTACACCATGTCTGGATTTCATTTACATCACATAAGGTTATAAACGCCGGGATCTACACCATTACGGTACAAGTGGGCGCAGCATAGCAAGTACAGTAAGGTAAAGAAAGCAGACCAGCGGTGCTGCTTCAGAAAAAAACATCTGATATGTTGAATTCACATGGCTTTCTCTACCTGTTCTGCCAACAAACTATTCTTACGGAAGTTTATTCTTCTGCCTACATCATGCTAAACGAGATAAACATTAACAGAATTGCTTTACTGCTTAGTTCATTATAAGCAGAAGGAATATAAGGCAATATACCAGGTTAAAGCGATAACCAAATATTTTAAAAGCCAATCGATATGTAAACAATTGAAGTTCGCTTTACTTTACATTTCCAGAAAAACAGAAGAGAGATGCAGCGAAAAGTTCTCCAGTTTGAGAAGATGCGCAGTTTAAAACTGAAACCAATAACAACGAATATGTTGGAAACCGTCAAATCTGCAACAAAAATGTGCAAGACATAGATTGTTTACTTTGACAACATCTGCATTTTATGTGGAGTAAAATTTTGTGTATCTCTAACGGTTTCCCAATTATGCAAAATTCATCCATCCTGAATGAACAGGTGTTCCGAAGCTATTCCCAGAAAATTAAAGAACATCTTATTTTTGATGCATATAACTTAAATAAACGGTACTTTATCAAAACCATTAGAGATATTTTTGAGAAAAACAACATTTTTATAATATTTTCCATGTAAAAGGTAGTTTGTGGTAGGAGAATTTTCTTGAAAATCTTCGTGTCGCATCCTTGGAAAACACCTAACTTAAATACCAAGTTTAGTATTTAACGGTATTTTAGTTTTTGAGCTATGCTGTCCACAGCCACGCGCGCGCACACACACCACACAGACACACACACACACACACAAGGACCTACTTCTAAAAATGGTTTTTTTTACCCTGAGGTCTTCAAAACGTATATTTAAAATGAAATATCGGTACCAATTTTCGGGTGGAATGTAATACTTCTTCTATACATTATGCACATAGTACGTGTAGAGAAAGTAAAAACTAATATGAAGACAACAGAAGGTTAGTGACGTTTTCATTGTGCAACTGCACGTTTCCACTGTCGCACCCTCCTCAGTCCCCTCGAATCCCAAGTCTTGAGGTTGTCAACAAAGCACTGGTGCCCTCCTCCTAATGCATTCACAGTGATCGTGTAGTACAGTGCCTTCGATTTATGCCAAGATCACAGCAGCCTTAATGCGTATCGGCCTAGACGTCAGTGAACTTGGTACTATGCCACTGTGCAGAAGCGGTGCAGGATGTGTCAAGAGTACGTTTATCAGCTGTGAGCTGTCTCAGCCATTGCTTTGTCTTCGTGTTGTGATGTGTTTCGAAAGTATGTGTAATGTGTACAATTTTCTAAGGAATTTTATTCCGTTATTCGTCCGCGGAAATGCCGCAAAAATCTGGCTTAAACAACTCATTTTTATGTGCGATACATAGGTGAAAACTGAAGAATATAGGTAGGTGTGCAGACAATTTCAGGAGCAATTTCCTGATTACTCAGTTCCGGATACAGACATTGAGACATTTTGATAATAAGTTTAGTACAAAGGGATTGCAAAACGTTAAACCAAAGAAGCGAAAACGACATGTTGTAACGGAGAAAAAACTGATTAAATTGGTGCTACATTGGATCGATCAGCTAAAGAAATCCCTCAGCCGTGCTGCGCAGCAAGTAGGTGTTTCAAAAACCTTTGTTCATGCTGCTACTAAGCTTTTAAAACTGAAACCCTCTTGTGTGACTATAGTGCAGCAAGTGAATATTACGCAAGAAGAACTTATGCGTGAATGGTAATTTCATCTGACGATGTCCGGAAAGTCTTCGCACAGAAGGACACACCTTTTAAGAACACTAACAACAAGGTCAGTACTCATTAGATATGTGTTTCTAACACTCGTAAATAATTAACGCGGGGGACGGAAATACCCGCAGTGTAGTAGGCGTAGAACTTATTGGTCATATATGAACAGTATCTCGTATCATAGCTTTGAATACACGCTGTTTTGGAACGGCACCAAACAAATGCAAAATTCTTATACTTTACACCTTAACTAGTTTGATGTCGCAGCCTCACAGGTCATTTTAGATATATTTTTATGTAAAATGAGATTTACATAATTTTGAGGTTAGGGAGGCGCGAAGCACTGTTGCATTCTGTGCACATATCCATAGCTCACAGGATGTTTTTGGTAAACACGTGTCATGAAAATACCGCTTTCTCCTTGTTCCTTATCAATAGGGATAGCGTCTTGGGGGCCGATAGAGGGGCACATTCGGATACCAGTTGCATTGGCGACTGCATGTAAACAACCTGTAGTAATGCGTTGGGGAACGTGGCTCAACGCACCAATATCTATGCTGTATATTATAATACTGTTTTACAAGTGATTAATGCCTTTGATGATAGTGCATGCCCTTCAATCAAAATTGTAAAATCTATTGGATCTAATTGATTACATGAATATTTGAAATTCATACAGAAGAGCCTTGCAGACATATTTGAAAACATCGAACATTGAAATGCCTCGAGCTCTGAAAGTTGTTGATGAACTTGTGCAGGCAATTAATCAGAAATCCATGACACCTGTTTTAGACCGTGAGGAAAAGAAAGTAATGGCACTGTTTAAACAAAATTGTCGGATTTTCAGTAATGTGTGAAATACGAAATGTGCTACGAGGTGTTGACTAATGGAGTATCTATCTCAATAGTTGATGATGTGTCCTATTTCCGTTTTGCTCCAATCACATCTTGTGATGTGGAGCGAAGTTTTTCACAATATAAAAAGCTTGTTTACGTGTCAATCGAAGACGATTTACATTTGATACGTTATCAATGTATGTTGTGCATTGTGCATTGAGAGAAAATGAAACGCATAATGATGCTGATAACTTGGTGTGGAACAGCAATTGAATGTATGTGTATATTAAATCTGTTAGAGCCCGTTAATCAATGGCATTTATGTTAACCACCCACCCAACCTAAATCGCCTCCATTGCTAGTGAAAATATCACAGTCTACCACACAACCAGTGTCCCATTTTCGTTCTGTTATTACCACTGCGTACACACTGCATTGTCAACACATCACGATTATATACCATGCTGCGCTAACTTCGATTCTGTCCCGCTATCGGTGCCCAAGATGATATCCCTGCTTATCAATAAATCGGCCCTAACTTTCGGGTAAAAGGGCAAAAGTCAGTTATATACTCAAAAGACTACTTGTGACTGAGAAGGTTTCCAGGTTGCTTTTAAATACGAAACATACTTATTTTGTCTTAACCCCTATTATCCTGTACTTATTATCTAAAACAACTTATAATCATCCTAACAGTAAATCTCCAACAATATTTACTGTTAGTATTAACAAGAATTTGCTGTTAAATATAGAAAAGCTTCATTTAGTACATTACATGCTGTACGAGCTAAGACGTAATGTAAACTACCTGTCTCACGGCAAAAGGGATTTATTTATTTATTTATACCTTTGTCTACAATCCTTTGGTAGTATTCTGATAGTATTCTTACGTCTGTTACCTTTATCAATTACCTGGCTTCATCCTTAAGATCACTGAGTGTACTGCAGAATGCACATGTTGGGCTTTTGAGGCCCAATTAGCTAATCATTCATGGACAATAGCATCGTTTTAAAAGTGTGGTTACTGAGCATTTATATAACATTTAAATAAAGTCTTGAGGGTTTCTGCCAAGATTTTAGGAATATAGCCAATATGTGTTTCATTGCTTGTTAATGTTTGCCATTTATCATATGTGCAATACATTCCCCCAGCACGCCTAACAAGTGTTGTCTCCTGGGACTTCATTCAGCACACTCATCAAGACTTATTAGAAAATGCGACTCTGCAAATAATAAGAAACATGTGGTTTATGCATGATGCTCTAGCACATTTTAGTCTTATTGTTCGAGATGTACTAACTGATATCTAGCATGAAAAATGGATAGGTAGAGAGGGACCAGTTCCATGGTCTGCATGTTCCCCAAACCTCAATCCGTTGGATTTTTATCTTTTGGGGGCACCTTAAACCATTGGCTTATACAGCAGACATCCTATATGAAGAAACTCTTAATCTAAGTGGCATGTAAGCCTGTGAAATCATACGACATCGATTAGGAGTATTTGACATTCCATGCTTTGACGAGAGCATGGGTGTCTAGACGCGAGAGGAGGGCATTTCTGTAAGTGATGTTTGTGTCGAACTCCTCCTAAGAAGCTGACAACTTCAATATTATAATAAAGTGCTAATTTAAAATATATTAATATAAAATGTTTTAATTAATACCATTTTGAAGGTAAATAAATCGAGAACGAAGGGTTTTGGGAGACTTAATTACATCAACTTTTTTTTTTGTGTAAGGAACCTTTTCTCTAACTTTAAAAAGGTATTTTTGACTCATCGTGTATACTTCATCAACACACTTGTGAATTGCATTGGATAAACGTATAGAATCTTGGATTATTAGGGTGTGGGAAGCTAGCTGTGAGCGTAACGGCTTGGAGCGGCTTTAACCCAAACGCGCCAATGAGAGATAGATTCGTACGTGGCAACTGACGTGCCGGGAAGAGCATCTACGCGACTCCCGACGGCTGCCAAAGTACAGTACGTTTGCTAGAAAACTTGGCCGCCAGGAAATGGCCCGTATGACCATCACTGCATTGCCCTGCATGCGCGTCCTACATTCGGTCTGTCGTCACACGCGTTACATCTGTTCTATCCAATTCATACGTGAATACCATTACCAATGTTTAGA
Organism: Hymenopus coronatus; assembly: GCA_030762935.1. Lineage (NCBI taxonomy): Eukaryota > Metazoa > Arthropoda > Insecta > Mantodea > Hymenopodidae > Hymenopus > Hymenopus coronatus. The sequence goes on along the minus strand of CM060900.1, from coordinate 531,411,349 downwards.
AGTGTTTAGTTTTGCTTGAAGTGCTTTCAAAATGCAAGAAACAATACTAAAAAAAGTGTTTATGTACGATACACATGTGCTTAAATCATCTTGTAGGAGTGAAACTGAATTTCCTGGGTGCGTGTTTCGAGTAGAGAGGCTGTGCTTTTGCTTGTAAATAAATTCAGGGAGACGGAATTAATCTGTGACAAGAAAAGAAAAGTAAACAGGTTTGTGCTTATGAACATAAATTGGACGAAATCTGAGAAAAATTAGAACGGTAACCTCGAAAATCTCTTAGGCGTTTTGTGCATAAAACTGACATTTCGAAAACGTCAGCATGGAAAGCAACAAAACTTTTAAAACTCAAACTATACAAGGTTACTGTTGTCCAGGAATTTCCAACATCTCCTGTGGCAAGGTATATTTTGTGTTTATTTGGATAATTGTTAATGTGATTTGAGATTTTATTTGACGTCCATGTGTGACTGGTTTACGGGCCGTGCGATGCCAGCCGTGTACAGTACCTGACCGATAGACGGAGGGTGCGCCTGAGGGCCAAGTTTTGTAGCATACTTGCTGAACATTAATTATGTGAGTGCTGGTGGTTCAATAAAGATGCAATTTTAAGTTTAATGTCTTTAATTTTATTTGTGTCCAAGTTCCTCAAATGTGTTAGTTTTGTAGTTAGCAGCCTCTCCATAGTCAAGTGAGTGTCATGTAGTAATAAATATTAACTAATAAGAAGAGTTGCTGTGCTTTGAGTTAAACGTATCAGGAACTTGTGACGGTACATTACAATAAACAAGTCACCTCAAAATAGGACTACTGCAAATAGAGTAAAAAGATGGGATGGCTTGAGGGGCCCTGCTTAAGCATTCCCCGAGAATTGTATACCAATCCCCGTTGTACACGAGGTGTTTTGTTGGGCAACCATGATTGGCCTACAAAACTATAATTTCATTCCACATAAGATTGAGTAACAATGCCCACCTCTTGATTTGGTGTCAATTCGAAACATGCTGCATAAGAAATCACAGCTTACGTATACTGTTGAAGGCAAAAATGTAAGTAGAAAGTACGCAGTTTTAGGATCTTAAGGCAACACCTTTTGTTTTGTACAGACAATACCGATAACAAAAGAAATATTTATAATAAGTTTTATTCAATTATGCTTTTCATTCTGGATAATTTAATTTATATATTAAAACTGAATGCTTTAATATCTTTGAAACAAATTGGAGGTTTGAAATTTTCCTAAGTGGATAATATTTTATACATATACAAACAGAATATCAATGAACTATACCGAAATAATTTAAGAGATTAGAAGCATGTCTCATATAAATAATTTCAGATACGAAATGCATGGTCCACGACTAAACATAACGCCGTTATAAGGTGTTAAACAAATTGCCTTCAAACGCAGATAAGTCGATGTTAAATCAAAGCCAGATGTAAAAACATGCTTGAAAAGTCATTAAAACTGACACACGAGTTTAGAAATATCAAGTTTGAACAAAGTTTTGTCTACGCTCTCAAGATTTTCTGTTATAGACTTCTCTTAAATCTCGAACAGACCACTTGACAGTGCGACACTGCCCATGAATTAACTTCCTTTTTACATTATATAGTCTACACTAAAGTCATTATTGCGTAACGCCAAAAGCTGATGACCCGAAGGTCATGGGTTCGTTTCCTGCCATGAGTTTAACTTTTCTGTTTTCTTTTAAGTAAATACGAAGAAGTGCTGCATGGTGGAGAGATTGGAGTTAAAAAGAAATACTGCGTATTGTGTGAAGTTAATGTACTAACCATTACACCAGAAAGGTGCGCTGTCCAATAGCCCTTCGTTGTTTTTTCGTAACTTAACGCCCTTTAACGTGGTTGGTCATATCGGACAATTTATGAAATTGGTGAAATGATGCTCAAATGACCTCGGGGTGTATAGAGCTTAAAGTTACTCGACATTCGTCTTCTAGGGAATTAAGGGAAAACTCCGGAAAAACCTTATCCGGGTAACTCACCGCAAGCGAGATTTCATATCCCGAACTTTTGAATGAGGCAGACGCGCTACCACCACACTACCCAGGTGAGAATCGTTTCTGTGTGTTTTCGAAATGTAATCAGCCAGTGGCGCACTAGTACTTTAGAAACTTATATATGTAACTTTGAAATTTGAACAGAAGGTCAAATGTCTCCTAACTCAAATTACTTTTTTTAGGTATCTCCTTATTCTTAGAAAATATTTCGGATAGTTAATTAATATTCTGTGCGTTTGTGTGTGATTTAAAAGTATTTTTACAACATTTGGAGATGGATTCCTGACATGGAAACAAAGAATAGTGTTCATGTAAACATATGGTCCAGAAGCTTTGTTTTCGCGTTATCAATAAGTCACCTTCAACGGCTTTCTAGGTCCAACCTAATAACTTTGACGCATTTTACCCTGCAGAGTTGGCCTTGTGTTTCCAGGTTACTTGTTCCATTTGTCATTTATCATCTATAATACATTCCCCCAGCACGCCTTACAAGTGCTGTCATTCAGAACACTCTCCCAGACTTTGTGCTTCTGAAAATATGAAGAAACATGTGGTTTATGCAAGACGCTCTGGCATACTTTAGTCTCATTATTCGAGGTGCACTGGTTGGTATCTAGCATGACAGATGGGCCAGTTTCAAGACCTGCACGTTCCCCCGACCTCAATCCTTTGGATTTTTATCTTTTAGGACACCTTAAACCTTTAGTTTATGCAGCAGACATCCTAGACAAAGAAACTCTTAATCTACGAGTCACGTAGACCTGCAAAATCATACGAATACCAACTGGGAGTATTTGACATTCCATGCTTCGACGAGTGCAAGCGTGTCTGGACGCAAGAGGAGGGCACTTGGATAATTTCCTATAAGTGGTGTTTGTGTCGAACACTTCCTAACAAGCTGACAAGGCCAAAAATAGAATAAAGTGTCACTTCAAAATGTTTTGATTAATAGCATTTTGAACCTCTATAAATCGAGAACGAAGGTTTTTGGACCAGTTGTGTATATGAAAATCTTTTCTTGTATTGATGTAAGCAACCTGTTCCGAAACTTTGTAAAAGTATTTTTGAATCATCCTATATATACTTATATATGTGTGTTAAACTGTTTTTTTTCCCAATTTCTCATTTAAAAAAGAACACGCTAAAACAGCGCATATTTATACTAGTTGATATTTTTAAAACTAATCTACAACCAAGCATTTGGAATTTTATTACACACATTCTGCAGTGCTTTGGAGAAAGTTTTCAGAGCTGTAACTGTATTTTTGTGGGAGAAGATTGATTTTGAATATGGGAAAATAGCAACAAATTTAAAACGGAGAAAAAGGGTTTTGATGTTCGTGACATAAAGAGTCATATAACCAGCGCAACACTTTAAAATAGCGTCCAAAACATGTGTTACATCCGCCTTAGGAGAATCAAGCATTGCAAGTATGCACCTTAAATTATGACACTTTTTTAATTAAAGTACAAAAAATTGGGTTTTCACCAAAAGTGTTAAAGAAAAACCCTTTTGCGTCTCTTTAAGGGCATATCTAAAAAAAAGTACATAATGGTAGTTTAAACCCAAATAATTTCCTTGGTTTTATTTTCTCAATTTATTATTTTATATCTATGAAGTTTTAACCATTGTTTGCATTATTAAGAAGACTCGCACCCGTTGTATAACAATAATCAGTTATTAATTTTCTGCCCTAATTTAACCATTGGCGAATATTTCTTAATTCTTAAAAATATTGGTAAAACTTTTCTCTATTGTCTCCCGAAGAAAACTTTACATCATTAGTCCCATATCATTGTCCTCATATTGTGTGAATAGGAATAAGTATGACTACTGTCTCCTTGAAAACACTGCACACAACAAAATTAGAGGTATTTGGTATACAATAATTTCAGAACACGCAACAGAGTAGCACAAATGCGTTCTTCTTCAGAAGAAGTTAAATGCACTTGAGCACAAATAGACATAAAATAAGCCTCATGTCTTTCGTTTGCAGATTTCCCTATTCAGATACAGATATAAAATGTCATCTGACATGTGAGCAGCGAAATTATCACGTGCCCCGTTGCTCCACCAAACATGAACTCGGTTTCTTGATTTCTTCTTCAGAAGATGCTTACCAAAACCGCAGACGAGACGCTAACAAACACCAAGGGAGATCAGCTGTAAGCTTGTAGCATCACTACAATGGTTGCTGTCCACGCTGAGAGCCATTGTCGTCCAGAATTTGGGTCCATCAGACGAGACGAAGACCCTGATGCGGTGCTATAGGCCCCCGAGGGCTGCCTTGCTGGGTGAGGGCCTTTGGATGGCAGTGGGTAGTCCATTTCATTGTAATCTGTGAGGTAAATAAGAGATGAGTATTACTGCCTAGAATGATTATACTAAGTAGACAATCAAGTGAGAATTCTAAGTTATATATTTTTAAAGACTCAGTGCTCCCCCAGTAATTTCAAGGAAAACGTTAGGAACCACAATATTATTAAATCTTCTCTTAAACAGCATCTTTATGTAAGTCATTACATTCTGTAGAAGAATATCTGAATCAATCACTGTGTAACAAATTGAAATTTTTTTGTCCTTCAAATGAAACTATGTTAATTTAGGTAGAGACGATGTGTTGAAATCATTTCTGAAATCCAAAATTTTCTATCACAAACCAATTTTTTTAATACTGAAATCCAAAATTTCTATTACCAAACAATTTGCAATGACACTTTTTAATTGTACAAGTTAATTATAATTAGAAACATAACACTACCAAAGGACACCAAATTAAAATATCTTTGTTGATTGTTTGCGCTTATGGTCAGCTTCTGGGCTAACTTTGATGTTTGACGAGCAATATTCACCTAGCATACTTGCACTCCATCTTCTACTGAATCGGTTTTCAAAGGTTGATATTTCCTGGTGAAACCTCTCGCCATGTTGATCGCTAACAGCACCAAGTTTTTTTTTTGTAAGAAGTTCAGACGACAGTCCGGAAAAAATGTAGTTTCAGCGACATATTGGATCCCATAGCATGAAAGTAGTGTAATAATGCACTTACATAACTTCATAGTCAACTGACTTTTTATTCCCAAGTCAGTTCGTGCGTAGTGATATAAATGCCAGCCAAACCATTTTCTCTGCTTGCAACAGTTTATTTTCAAAATTTCCATTCTGGAAGACTGCTCTTATTGGTGGACCAATAAATACTCCTTCCTAATTTTTGCATCACTTAGGTTTGAGAATTTATTTTTGATATGCATGGAAGCATGCCCTTCTTTGTCTAGTGCATTTACGGATACTTTCATCAGACCGAGCTTGATTTGTAAAGGTAGTAGGAAGACATCTTGAGGGTTCATGGGAAACACTCTAGACTCCAGGAATGTAGGTTTGTCTTCAGGCCATTCTTTACGAATGTAGTGATTTGCTTTATCGTTACTGTCCCACTCACACAAAAGACAACAATATTTACTATATCCTTGTTGCATACCCATTTAAGAGTCATATAACTTTCAAGTCTCCACACATATGCCATTTGTATGAAGTATATTCAAGGCACCTTAGTGTTGCATTCATAACCTCAAAAGGTTCCATCGTATGAATGGCATATGTGTGGATTCGTTTTTACCACTAAACAGTGCACTCAATACACCTATTTTCATAAAAAGGACACATTTCGTGTTACACAGTGAATCAGCTTGATTATTTTCTTGAAATGCCAGTATTAGCTGAAGTAACACAGGCTATAAAAGCTATGTGAAATGATTTTATGTTAATCTTACTACTTTTCTAGTGAACTAGGAATATAATAAAACTGCATGTTTCCCATCACTGCTGCTTAAAAAATTGTAAACTCATGTGTATACTTTAACATGTAGTGAGTAGTGACATAGAAATGCCATGAATATGTTTAATGTACCTACTTAATTTTTTTAGAATATATATTTTAATATAAAATTTTGACGCGCTTTATATCTGTTTCGTTTCGTTTCGTTTCGAAGTTGGCTTACACTCCCCGTATTTAGGACTGACACCCCACCCTAGAGCTTACAAGCGGATGCCTAGGGGGCAGAAGCCTGTCGGGGAGCCAACGACACAAAACCACAGAATGTAGAACTTGGAACGAGTGGTCGGCCCGTTGCCAATCATGAGCGTGAGGAAGATATGAAGTGCAAGCAAATTGAATAATAGGCAACGTGAGGATGGAGCAACTTGTGCAAACCGGAGGACCCAGAGAAAACCCTCCCAGACGCCGATTCATCCACCACAAATCCCACGTGCGGATGTTTGGGATCGAACCCGAGCCGCCTAGGAGAGAAGGGAACAATCTCACGAGGCGGTCACAGCCGCGCCCTTATATATAACTAACAATATAAAAACAAATTATATGACACAGACAAATAGTCAAATAAAGTTTTTCTTTATGTTTTGTGACACTATTACACAAAATGGACTAGAAAATTAATATTTATTACATGTATTTTAGCACCGTGATATGAAATGTGTACTTTTTATATGTAGTTTTGAGAATAATATCAACAATTTAGAAATTATATTGACAAATATTTAAATATATGTTTTATATTTTGAGAATGTAAATCTAAACATTAAATTTGGACACCTTTGTATATAAAAATATAAGTACTGTGTAGTGACTGACAATCAAAACCAAGTGATATTAATTTTTGATGTCTAATAGCTGTCTTAAATTTTACTGCACTTGATAGTTTCAGATGTTAACTATTAATTGTAATGTGAGAACTTTAAATGTTGTATACTTGGTGTATTTAATTTTGTATGCTTTGACATGTTCTATGTCCAAGGCTTGCTTGGCCATCATGAACCAAGGCTGCGCCGTGGCCGAGTGGTTAGACCACTCGCCTCTCAGCTTGAAGGCCCGGGTTCGATTCCAAGAATGTGAGATTTCTGGTGGACAAGGCGGCGTAAGCTTCTGCGGTTTCCTCCGTCATCGCATTCCACCGTTGCTGCATCTCCATTCCATGTATCATCAGTGTCGTCGCCTGCGGTGACCAATGGGACCAATAATTCTACGCGCACTTACTGCACACTTTTGCAGCATGAATAATATGGGGATTTTCCGTAGCCCAGTATCTATTTTTTTGGGTAGATACGTGCGTGACCTTGATGATAAAATCACACTTCATCAGTGAAGAACGTTAAAAGTGGATCCACGTCACTATTATAAACGGACTGCAAAAACCAATTGCAATAGTTTAGACACAACAGTTGATTCACACGTTTATGTAAATTCCATTTTAAATAGTATTTTACCACAACTAACAAAAGATGACCGATTGTGTGGGTGGTTTTAGCAGGACTCGGCTACTTCTGCGAATTCTATGTATGAATTTCAAAGTCCGTATGGTGACAGAATAATTAGCCGAGGATTGTAGCCAGCTCGTTCCCCTGACGTATCTCCATGTGATTTTTATTTATGGGGAACGTTAAAGAATAAAGTGTACGTATCCAGCCCACACACGTTACAAGAATTGAAGGACAACATCACGAGAGAAATACAGGCAATCAGTCAAGATGAACTTCTTCGAGTGAACCAGAACTGTTTTCGGAGATATAGGGAATGTATTCACGCTGAAGGTCATCAATTTCAACATCTATTGTGATTTAAGATAAACCTTAAGTAAAAGTACAGTTGCTAGAGTTCCGTAGACGTTACCTGCCGGTCCTTTAGGCGCAATTCTGGCGGAGAGCGTGCCGGCCCTCACCTTACTTTGCTGCCGCAGGGCGGTTCAGTCGCTCAAGGAACGCAGTGTAGAACCGCCAAATAACGAACTCCACCAGGTGTTTCTGGTAGCTTTAATTATAAAAAAAAATGTTGCCCAATCTATCACATCAAGGTGAATATGATCCATTTCCAGTGTGTTCAATAAAACCGTATATATCCTTAGAGCCTCGTTGAGTTAGATATTTTCAGTCTTGTCGCCCTCCGTGGTATAATGGTTACCATGCTAACTTCATATTCCCAATGTCCCCGAATCAAACCTGGTGGAGGTTGATGAATTTTTTCGGGCGTAAAACTCTTTAGCGTGGTTTCCTTCGGAAGGGAAGTAAAACCATTGGTTCCGTATTGTAGATTTACGGCACGTAAAAGAACCTCAAGCGGTCTCTCACGCCCAGTAAAGAATGGGACGCTGAGAACCACAACAGTTAAAGAGCGTCCTCATATAAAACTTCATTTCTATTTCTATTGAGCAAGTAGAGCCGTCAAATCACAAGCATCACCAGGTGCTTCTCAGCTAGTTTTAATTATAAAATTGATTCTCAATATGTGACATAAAGGTAAAGATGACACCTTAAAGTGTCTTAGTAAAGTCACTGTATGTACTCTTAGAGGCACAGCGAGTTAGATACAGGCAATCCCTATTCTTGGTATGTTGTATGCACGCCACTGCTTCAGTTCCTATTGACACATCCAGAAGTTCGGGAAGTTCTTTTTGTTCTGTCCTCTGGACTGGACAAAGCAGTGTTCCTTGTTTCTGGTCTATTGTAGGATTTAACAGTCACTCTGTTTTACGTAATGAGTGTTCTGTCTTTCAGTTTACGTTATAATGCAGGGGATGTAGGTAATTTATCTTTATCTCATACTTCAACTACATTCTTAAGTTCTATTTTCTTACAAAAGCCTCACAGATGCCGTATTTCTAACACTTTTTCTTTGCTGCATGTACTTACCAGAATCACGCCACTCCTCTAACCCAAAATCGCTTAAAACTTGACTCTCGGATATTCTCTCCTTTCCTTTGCCTCGAGCTAAAAAGAAAATAAAACGTTCATTAAGTACTTAAAAGTTCTCGCTGCAGGATGGTAATATATTTATTGCACACTGTGGATTTAATGAATGGAAGATTGTGAATTATTTCTAACTGCACGAATAGAACTTCCAGAACTCGAAGAATAGAAAATCTTTAAGAAGGAGGAAGAAACTGATTCTGGCTACTCATCTCTAGCACGCTAATATAGTATGGGCATTTTAACTTTCTCTACACGTAATAGTACACAGTGTATAGAGAAGGTATTGTATTGCACCCAAAAATTAGATACCAATATTTTGCCGAAAATATGTTTTCAAGACCCTTAAATCCAAAAAAGAACATGTTTAGAAAAAGATCTGCGTGCGCGCACGCGCGCGCGCGTGTGTGTGTCTGTGGACAGCATAACTAACAACCGAAAAGTCGGTTAAATACCAAACTTGGTATATAAACTCATAATTTTCCAAGGATGTGACATGAACCCCCATCCAAAACTCTCTATACGTGGAACATTTTTAGAAATGTTAGATTTTATAAAAATGGCTAACGGTTTTGATGAAAATGCCGTATATTAGAGATATTTACATTAAAAATAAAAGTTATATTCGAAATTTCTTAGAAATAGCCTCTGCAGTCTTCCTTTATGAATGAATTTTGATTAAGTGGTAAATCGAAAGAGATAGACAACAACTTACATCTCGTTAAAACACAGTTTATGTCTTGTACATTTTTTCTTACAGCTAAACATTTAAGAAATATTTGCAGATATTTCTTTAAGTTTTAAAATACTTAAAATTTTCTGAAACGGGAAGTTATCATGCGTTCTATATCTCTTGTTTTACTCCAAACCATGGAAAAATATCAGAATTTTAATGACAGTCACGTAGCTACCGCTTTTAAAGGATTTGAATGCCTCTTTAGCCCAGTGCATACTCTTAGATTCCTTATATTGATAATTAACTAAGTAATAAGACAATTTCTGGTAAAATTTATGCTAATTAACACGATGTAGATGAAAATAATTTTTGTAAAAATAATTTGTCTGCGGAAGAGATAGAGAAAATCATGTGCATGGAACACATAGGATTTTTTTTAAATCACAACAGGATTATAAGAATCCGCTCTGGGCTACAAAAATCTATGTCAAACTCTTCTTAAAAAATATTTGACAGTTTAATGTTGTTTTTTTTTTTTTGTTATAAATATTTTCCATGACTATTTCGTTCATGACACGTGATTGTAGGAAGTGGCCAATCCAGTATATTGGCGCGTAAAATTCCAACCAATCGGAATTCATTATCTGTGCATTTAATCGTTCGTTTTTATCACACCCACGTACAATTGTTTTTCTAAATTTATCGCACCCATGTGTATTTGTTTTGTCTCTGAACTAATGTTCCTCTCATAATAATATTATCAGTATTCAGTGATATTCCCGTACATAATGGCGGAAGTTTCAAAGCGTTTTGGGGAAAAGTCCATCACTGAAATAGACATATTAATTGATAACTCAAAGCCTCAGAATACTAAAACCGAGAGAGAGAGAGAGAGAGAGAGAGAGAGAGAGAGAGAGAGTGGAACCAGCTCAACGAGTTCTGTAAGCAACGAGGCCATGATGGACTCGAGTTGCAGTGATTTCGGTACAAATATGTCAAGACATATGGGATTTTAGGAATATTATTCTTTGTGTCCATATAGGCTAATCAATATTATTTTATTCAGAAATAGTATTATTAAATATAACTCGAGCTACAACTTTTCTCTTGCAACAAGTTGCTCCCGAATTTATCGATAAAAGTTGGAACTCTCATTATGTTACTCTACAGCATGTACCAATATTTGGGTACCTTTTATAAAATATTATACATTGCTGAACAGCATAATGGAAAAAAAATATATACCGGATCATTAATACAACCAAAATATTAATTTCTAAGTACAAATCTAACGAATTCGTGTGCAACTCAATGCATATGGTTTACAAAAGTCCAAATAAAAGAAAGGAGACATACAATAAAATATGCTGTATTCCATTCACATGATTTTATCTACCTGGACCATAATTCATTATTGTTTTATGTAATAATGTTAGTAAATATAAAGATTATCAGAAATGACTCTTCAACGTTCGGTGGCTGTGGCTACTACTCCACGCTCCGAATCTCCGTCGAAACTGACTCAACTGTTGCACGCGATCCATTCCCAGTAGAAACTGGGTTTACTCTCCTTTTTATACCTGTCCGTCACCTGGCAGAAAACTTCCAGAAGCAGTCGCACTTTTAAATCACACTCATTCAGGTGTAACAATGCACGGCTTCCATGTCAAACCACTGTCGACAGTACACGTGCCTTCTAACGCAGCTTAACGATAAAAGGCAACAATCAGCTACGACTTGCTTAGAAAGCAGTTCACACACGTGCGGCAATTACGTCCAGAAAGGGTAGTCACAATCACCTAATTTTAATTGTTTCATATGGCAACTGGCTTTTTATAAAAGTTAACTAGTGTAATACCTTGTTTCCTTTCTACTCAGAAGGAATTCATGCAACTATTTCTGCAAATGTTTATCTCGATTTGCACGATGTGGATAAAGAAATGTGAATGGAACATGTCAGATACCTTATTGCTTTAGGAATAAATAAACTACGACAGGCTCCCCATAATACAACACAGGAAGAAATCTGTAGCTCACCTTTCTTCTTGGTAGTATTCGGTAGAGTAACAAAAGCAACCGTGGTAGTTGTTACCGTCGTTGGTGCAGGGATTTCTGTAAAACAGTAACATTATATTATAATCATATCTAAAATACTCTCGTGTTGAGTGAAATTTCATGAAAAATCACAAGAAATTGATTGTTTTATTTTAATTCCTTAAAATAATATAAACACTCCTGAATATAAAATATGTATAATTGTCACCAGGCGCCATTTTAAATGCCTTAACTGGAGCTACACCAAAGCAATACTTGTGAAACAGTACTGGATTCGGTAACAACTTCAGTTCGACAAGAGCTCATTCGCATCATGCAAAGTAAAAAACGAAGTTGTGCAGAAGAAAAACAGCACTGCAAGAAGAAAAGCACAGAAAGGACAGTGGCAGTGGCAGTGGCAGTGGAGGGGAAAAGGAAAGCTGAGGGTCCAGCCTACTGGGTTTTTATGTGAGCCAATGCATTCAAATCTTTCCTAGTTTTTTCCTTGAAAATGTTCCTTGCGGAGCAGTTTTTCTGTTACAAAAATAAGATTTGCTATACATGTTCACAGAGATTAAGCACTCGTTTTCGATTTTCAAACATAAAAGTTATTTTTATGACAAAAAAGCACATTCATGACTTCAAACGTTTTTGGAGCCTAAACCAAAGGCGACACAGAGAAACCTAGGGCAAATTCAAACATTAGATGTATTGTGGCCCTAGGGTAAAAAATACTTCACCAAAATTGTAATTTTCGACGCAAGTGACAAAAACATACGATATATACGATCACATCAGCTTCCACACAGCAACGTGCGGAGTTACAGGGTATACGTCATTTCGAATGTCCTAGAACAGTTTAAATACGCTAGGTTGATTGGCGGTTACAATGTAGAACTAGGGCGTTGGCACGCCATATTTGGCACAGTCAACGTAAAACTCTTCCTGAACAAACTCAGGCTATATGACGGAGCGCTTAGGCCCTGCTCGGGGGATCTGGTTTCTGTTCTTGCTCCGCGTCTCGGAATAGACATCTTTCGCGCGGCGCTCTGGATCCGCCCATCTGCTGGTTCGACACTTAGGGGTACTGTCTTACCTTAATAATAATAGTAGTAGTAATAATAATAATAATAATAATAATAAAGTCAAGAAACTGATTCAGGTTAAGAGGCCCTTTCTATTGTGAATTAAACTCTCGCAAATTGAACACATTAAGATATTCTTCAATATATTAATCTTATTAAGCCAAGAGTTTCATTTTGCTTTACCATGCTAAATCCAAGTTACCTATCGCCGTAGTCACATCAACGTATGACTGTAGCATTATCACCTTAAATCCATCTTAACTGTGACTGGGTTAAATGTTAGAAATGTGAAATGTGGTGATTACGCAGGGTGTGTTTGCGGAAAAATAAATACTCCGCTATGGCACGTGTTTCTGATTTTCATGGCAAGTACATTTGCATGGAATAGTCCATCTACTGAACAAAAAACTCCAGTAATTTATGATTTTCTTCTTTATACAAGCTATTTATCAATATGTTCGGTGGTTCATTTCTGTAAATGTATTATTTAATTTTTACCGAAATATATTCGAGAACAGCTTGTTCCAACTCTGCCTGACTGAGTCTGTGTACTCGCATGTATGCACTTGATATTCCCACACAAGCCTAATCTATTTGCCAAGCCCAACTAAACACATTTTTTCTTGTTTATTCTTCTATTTATGTCCCAAATTTAAATGCACGATCCTGTTAGCGGCACTTACCTATCGACAATGGTGCTAACTCGTATTATGATGACGTTAGCTTTTCTATTCATCTTTAATTTTAATTGTTAGATCATACCACAGTCACACTCATATCAATACTTCCTGACTTTGTGGAGGATAGGGAATAATCTCTTCACCCAGCTTGGAATCGAACACGGGATACTTGCACAGCTGAAGATGCTCTACCGACTGAGCTATAGGATCAGCTATTCTTCGCTTTACTTTATTTCAATGTTTTAGATATATATTATCCCAGATTACGGGCCTTGCACGAATCTCAGTAATTAACTGAATTGTGTTTACTTTCGTCCACTCCATCTTTCTCGCTAGTAATCAATAGAATGGATTGACCAGTTTTCTGAACGTGTGTGGCCGAAGTTAGGCGGTCTGCAAGCCGAATACGCATCACAACTACACGTTTTCCACTCACGGTGGAAAACAATTTTGTTTAGCCGACACATGTTGAATCAATATGTTAAGAAATACTTGCTAATGTCTACGTGGAAACCCCCTTTAGCCACCGATATGTTAAGCTCAACATGTTAAAAGTGCTTGTTAGTAACTATGTGGAGACACCCGTTAACCGCCGATAAGTCGAGCTCAGCATACATTTTCGATCGTTGAAGCAGTGGAGACCTGACTTAAATGACGGACTCATTTCTAAGGTGTAGTCGTCCAAATTAAATTTGTTTGTTAACGGCGCTGCCAATTACTTGTATCACATCAGGTAAATCTACTGGCATGGAGGCTTGAAAACCAATGGTTTGAGCTGTCTTGAAACCCGCGACCCTGAAATCAGAAGGACAGCGCCTAACCAAGTGAGCCACCTCGACCGACAGATGTCCATGAGAACTGGGAAGGATTTAGAACACCCACAGATTTTAATCTCATTTCCGAATCACATTGCGTCTTGGGTATATCTGAGGTGAAGGGCAACTTAAAAGTGTCAACACAGAGTCAGGAATCAAACCACGGATACCTCAACATGAGAGCCATAAACGAAAAATCTGCGCTGCGCTACCCCTGCTCCTCATTATGAGAAAGTAATCATTACTTGATCATGTTTACTCTACAAAACGTCTTACAAATGCATAATTAAGAACATTAAACTTATGCTAATATTTAAATATAAAATGTAAAATCTTCTCCGCTACTCGCTGGCCCTATCCTCAAAACTCTAATTTTGGTGCAGGCTTTCTGTTCCACATTTTTCGTACATTGTTTTTCTACCCAATATTTTAGAATGTTCTCCCTGTTTCGAAGATATGTATGGGTATGATAACAAATTAAAATATCTTCGATCATACATAACAATAAATACTTAAAGGTCATATCTGTAGTTTTTGTCACATATTTTACTGACCGTAACAACGTCGACAAAAAACCATGCACAGTTTTACTTCTTCCTCTGATTCCTTTTTCATAAACATTAGTTAAGTATATAAGCTTCAACTTTCAAATAAAATTTTCTAAATGGGGGTAGCATATTTTTATTCTATGAAATCTGATACAGGATGTTAGGAGTATAAGAATAACTATTTTTAAAATTGGTATCTGGGCATGTGTCCAGTGTGCTAGATGTTTTATCTCTTAGTCGAACAGCTTTTAAACAAACACATCACATCACATAATATACTACCTGACGTTTTCTGCACGTTCGTAACTGAGTCAGTATAGATTATTCGTTCTGCTTTCACGTGTTTACACTTCAATATCTGATACTGGCCAATGCTTTCTGGGGTCGTTAGCCTTACAGAAAGCACTCAAACTCAATTACACATTAAATTAACCAACAAAAGTTTTGAAAATGCAATGAATAGCATTCAACTTTTCATTTGCATCTCCTTCTATATGAAAATACACAAGTAATGAATACTTGGGTGGGAGAGAACCGTAACTCGTTTCACGATTATTAATTTCGAATAAGTGACCTCGACAATCGTTTTCTCAGGCCTGCCAACTCTGCGTTACATCTACCAACACTCCCTCCGCGCTCTCGGGGAAAATAGAAATACACCGGTTTGCGTGTGTCACGCCTTCGTAGGTATTAACCAACATGAAAACATGCTGCACTTAATAACTAAAATTACCAGTCTGCAAATGAAGCAAATCTTAAAGCAATTTTGTTCATTACAATTTCCTAAATCACTAATATCTGCAATTATACCCCTAACAGTCTATATACACCTATATTCATCAGAATGAGTTATGGTCCAACATATATTAAGAGTATATATTAAGATTGTTATTTTTATTTGTATTTAATTGTTTACGTACCATCCAGCTTAATAACACCATCAGTTTCTCCCAGTGAATTCTTTGCTACGCATTTGTAGGATCCAAAATCACTGTGTTTCACATTACGAATCTTAAGCATCATGTATTTATTGTAGCCATTGTCCATGGATACAGCCTCGTATTTATCACCTGAAACAGAAGAAAAATGCTTTATCTTACATAAGAATGGAGACATTTATAATATTTTTTATTCTTTATCGGTATTCACTAGAATTTCTTTACCTGTTCTGCAAACAAACTATTCTTAACAAAGATTATTTATTTATTTGTTTACACTATGCAGAAATTCTCTTACTACTTGCTTCCTTGTTAGCAGAAAGGAATAGGACACTATACTAGGTAAAGCGATAGTAAATGTTTAAAAGCTATCGCTACGTGAAACAATTGAAATTCGGTTATCTTTACGTGGCTAGGAGCAAAACAACAGAGGTATGAAATGAAAGATGTCATCTCTTTTGAGAAAAGTTTAAATAGTTTAAAACTAAAATCAATAACAATGAATACCTTGGATTAAAGGGCAAAAATTGTGTATTTTAACGAGATCTGTTTTTGTGTGGTGAGCTTTTAGTCTATGTCATACGGTTTACCAGTTTAAAGTATGAACAGATCCTCTTAGGATATTTCCAGAAAAGTTCAGATATACATTTCGTATGCCATGAACATATCTTAATCAAATGATATTCTAATCAAAATCTTTAGAGCCACTTTTGACAAAATAAACATTTTCGAAAGATTTTCCATGTAAACGGGGTTGCAGATGACAGGATTTTCTTGGAAATCTTCCTGACGCATCCTTGGAAGATTAGAATTGGAACTAGTACAAGCCCGTAGAGTTCCTGTAGGGCCAAGGCCTCTTGGCTGGCAAAGTGACACTCCCGTGTAGCCATTTCGGGTAAGATCCTCATGCTTTTGATGCTGCGTCTATCAGTAGTCTCCATTCTCTACGAACCTAGTCCGCTGTCGTCGAGTTGTGTCCAAAGAGATGTTTCAGATCGTCTGCTCATCTTTTTTTTTTTTTTTTTCTGGCCAGTTCTTGGATCACAGGCTGTCGTCTTGTGTGCCCATTTGTTATGGTCCACCCTTATGACGTGGCCCGCCCACTTCCATTTGATGTAGGTGGCTAATGTTGCGTCTTTCATCCCTGTCATCTAGTGAACTTAAATGCCAAGATTGTTATTTAACGGACTTTTCGTTTTTGAGCTATGCTGTCTAATGTACACAGATGCGCACATATGCACGGATATTTTTCTAAGAGAGTTTTCTTTTTATTCAAGGTGTCTCAAAACCTGTATTCCGGTGAAATATTGGTATCAAATGCTTAGTAAGAAGATTGGACCATTAGAATACAAACGAGCATATTAAAGTCATTGTAGAACATACTCCGATGGTTTTTACATTATGTCGTTGTTCAAAATTCTGTTCCATTCACATGACTTTTTCTATTTGCTCTGTAAACTATCCTTGCTAAAGACTACTCTTTTATGCACAAAATGCTAATCAAGACAAATCTTATAACAAATTGTCTTATTATTTAGTTCCTTATAAGTAGAAAGGAAATAATACAAAACACTACGCTAAAGCGACAGTAGTAGAGGAGCAGATAAAACAAAAGAGAGATGAAGCGGATGAGGGCTTCCCGTTTGAGAAAATCTAAGTATTTTGTAACTGAAACCAATAGCGGAGAATATTTCTGAAATTGTTAACTCTACAAAATAAATGTGTAGGCCATAATTTTATTAGTGTTTATTTTAACGAGATAGTAAATTTATATTATTTCTTAGGGTTTACTTGTTATGCAATTCCGGGTTCTCCGGTTTGCTCCGCCATCGCATTCCACCGTGCTCCATCTTCATTCCATGTGGCATCGCCTGTGGTGCCATTTGTAGTAAAAGCGGGTGTTAAACACTATCCAAAAAATTATGCAAAAGTCATTCAGTGGCTATTTCTGAGAAATTCAGGATACACATATTATTTTCCATTTAGACGCCTTTAATATAAGTCATTTTAATAAATTCATTATAGCCATTTTTAGAAAACCTAAAGTTAAAGAAAATGTTCCCAAGGTGTAATATGGGATGGGGGATTTTTCTGAAAATTTTCGTGTCGTATCCTTGGAAGATACTTAAGTTAAATACCTAGTTTGGCATTTAATGAACTTACCGCTTTTGGATAAGACGCACACACACTGTTGCCTTTTTATAAAATGCTTTTGTTTGGATTCAGGGGTCTTCAAATTATATATAACGCTATAGAATGTTTGAGTGGAATTCCATACATTTTCTACATACTAAGTACACTTACATATTACGTGCTAGAGAAAGTAAAAAATAAGGGGAAACGAAACAAAGCTTGAGTAAAATTTTATTCCTATCAATTTGCATACCTACATATAGAGCCACAAAATATCAGTAGAAATGCTAAGCAAACAAAAGACAGAGGAAACAAAGCCAAATGGAGCCTGGTGATATCAGCGCTTTATTTATGTGATAGCTTTTTTAATTGCCGTTTTATCGAAAACTGTGAATACGTCACTGAAGGTAAATCAAAATCTGTGAAATTCCTATTCTAACTATGCAGTGAAGTAACTGAGCATCAGAACCTTTGCATAACTCTTATGTGAGTTCTGTTGTAATGATGGTGCTTTCTAATCCATAGATAGTATGATACGTCCCAGCAAGGATTCTAGCTCAGCACGTCCTGTTTAATCTGCTGCCAGAAAGTGACAGACGATTTGGCATAACTAAATAATAACCAAACAATTCTTTCAATTCTTGTCTAGCATAAAGTTCAATAATGCACAACTTAAACGCTTTAAGAGTATCAAATAATTATCGCAAACTTGTTTCAGAGTATTAGACATACATCGAGGAATCGATAAGGTTTAACTTTCCCACCTTTCGTTACACTTTATCATTTACTTCTTCCCTCTCCTCAGCACTCAATTTCCCTTCTCTAACACCACTTACCTCTCCCAATTCTCAAGAACCCATCCCGGCTTCTTTAGAAAGAGGAAATACAGCATTTCCAAAGTAGCTGATTGATTTCCCTGAGGGAACCTGTGTATGAATTTTCTAAATTTCACATCTTTATGCATGTTTGTAAAACCGTTATGGTGCTTGCATAGTTTTTTTAATTATCTATATAATACATTTTAAACTGTAAAACTACTTTGAGAAATGCAAATTATTTTTAAAAACTAACAATGTGAAGTTTTGCATACTCAAAATGTTCAACTCGTCGCATGAGTTAAGAAAATTTGGTAAAACTTTTGCAATAGGAGCTACAAATCACTAAAAAGAAAACATGAACATATATTTTAAGTAAATGTGAGTGAATTGGGAATTATTTGTAACTTCGAAAGGAATATCTCCTAGATTTTTTAAAACTTATTTTTCATATCAGCATGTCTATTATCATACAGAATGTAACAGTGGATAGTTTCGCACATTCTGAGAAATCATCATGGAATGTTTTTAATGTATTAAAATGTAGTTTTGAGAAAAACGATACTTTATAAGATAATATACTAGGAACCACGTATATTTTAGTGTTTAAATGGCTATAAAACCCGAAGCGAGAGGTAAGCAAGTAAATGTTGATTCTCTATGTATTTCAAGAAGTTCCAAAAACCATTTACTGCTTAAAAGAGGAAAAAGAAAGACGAAGAAGAAATGTTTTAGATTTTTTGTCACATTGTGGTAAAAATTTACTCCCGGTATCGTTTGCGATATTTGATCAAACATTGTGAGAAATTATTTTTTTATAATAAAATAACTTTCAGGAAATATATAGTTTCCTTTGCTTGGCAACTTTGAACTATAAATTATCTGAAACTATAAATGGGCAGGTAGCGCAGGAGTCCTCCTTCATTGAAGACATAAGACACACCTTCAGAGTATCGGAAACACAAACGCATAAAGTCATCCTCGAAGAGAGACAGAAAAAAGCTGGCGAGATACCGCAAGAAATAAAGGAGACCGAAGCTATGAAGACAAATCTGAAAGGAACCAAAACCTGGAGCTTCGCCACCTGTATACAAGATTCGCGGCCCATGGGTTTCACGGGAGGATCTGCCACGAACCCAAGGAGGAACGTGTCTGCAAGAATTGCAATAAATCATGCCCTAAGTACCATCTAACGAAGTGTGAACGCGGATTTCGATCACTATTATAATTAAACACTGGAAAAAGTTAAAAAAAAATGAATTGTACACATTGTGTTTAATAACTGGATTAATAGCACGTCCAAATGTTCACCTTATTCAGCCTACTTATGAATCAATATTAACAATTTCAATAATATTAAAATATTAAATATCAATGCGAATAAGATTAAAATATTATCAAACATTAATTTGTAATAATATAATATCACCAAATACTAAATTGTTTACTAATATTAAGAAATTATATTTTAAAAATTCTTTATTTTCCCATTTTAAAACGCATTATTCTTTTATTTGAACATTTAGGTTATTGCAACTCGAGTTTATTGTACTCTTTTAATCTGATTGTAATTTTAAAGTTTTTGTGTGAATATTTTCTAAAAATGCATCGTGTGGCTCATTTAGATAAAACTGATTATTTAAATACCTACGCAAGTTAGAATATGACATAAACATCTTTGTTATTGTATGTAATACGTACCTTGTATACATTTCAACACGATATTTTGTACAGTGTAGGTTCTCTAAATTTCACACATGCATTACCCTAAGTGATATTTCAAGTAACATTCGCGGTAATTACAAACTAATCCACTTTGATCTCAAAAGATACGCACAGTATTATTCCGTACGAGTCGCCAGCTGCTTTGCAGTTGTGTACTATTCTCTGAACTGTTCTAGCCGAAGGGAAAGCTTTGTAATAGTAGAGTCCACTGTTTCTGACAGACGCCCCACCGATGTTTCTAAGAATAAATAATACTGTCTCGAGTATTCAGGAACATAACCTGTCTGCCTCAGATACTTCATCCTTTTGCAGCGAGTTATTCGTTTTTCTCCACTAATGACAACCGGTTTCCTGCAGCTTAAACATATCCTTAAGGAGTTCGATAGGTAGAGTCAGACTGAAAAATTCAATGCCATAGCCGGAATTTGAACCACGGATCTCCCGATCTCTAGCCGGTTGCTCTACCACTGAGCCACCATGGCAACATACCGGCATAGCATTGAATTTCTCAACTGACTCGTATGTTTCCCGGTAAGCCACAGGTGATCTCAAATTGTTTTGAGATGAAAACCCCAATGGTGACTTACAATGTTGTAAGTACTTAAGTCCCAGGATTCATAGTATAGCCAACAGTTATGGTCAGATTGGATTCAAATTGGATTAATTGTTTTTCACACACAAAAAAAAAAAAAAAAAAAAAACAGGGAAAATTAAATGCTACGTCGGCATGCTGCAATGGTGGCTCAGTGGCAGAGCAACCGGCTGGAAATCGGGAGATCCGTGGTTCAAATCCTGGTTATGACATTGAATTTTTCAGTCTGACTCTACCTATCCAACTCCTGTCCTACACACGGCTTGTATGAAAAACAATAAATACAATATCCTTAAGGTCCAACAAAAAAATCGGAACATTATTGAAACAAATCTGATGTATTCCATTAACATGACTTCCTCTAACTGTTCCTCAAACAATCCATTCTTAAAAAGCATTTAGTCTTTTATCCACATCATGAAAATGGAGATAACCATTAGCAGAAATTGTTTTACTATCTGCGTTTCTGTAAGTAAAAAGGAAAGAATGGAATGCAGTAGTTTGCGACAGTCAGATATTTTAAAAGCTGGTCCCATTTGAGACAATTGAACGGATAGAAGTAAAACAAATAGAATAGAAACGAAAAATGACCTCCCGTTTGAGTAAAGTTTAAGAAGCTTAACATTTAAAATAATAAAAAGTAACATTTTGGAAGCGGTAAACTGTATAAAAAGATATACATAACACAAATTGTGTGTTTAAAAGACAACAGCATTTTGTATGTAGACAGATTTTCTCTTCTCTTGCGGCATATCAGTTATGCAAAATTCATCCTGAATGAAGTTTTCAGAATATATTCCCAGTAAATTCAAGATATATACCTATGCCGTATTTTAATCAAAATAAATACAACACTTTTTGAGAAAATTACAATTTTCATAAAAATTATCTATATAAAGGATGGTTTGGGGCTGGGGATTTTCTTGAAAATCTTCGTGTCACATCTTTGGAAGATACTTAACGTAAATATCAAATTTAGTATTTAACGATCTTTTCGGTTTCTAGCTAAGGCATTCAAAGACACAGACACACACTATTTCTAAAGAGTAGTTTATTTGCATTCAGGGATTCTCAAAACATGTACTACCGCTGAAATCTCGATATCAAAATTTTAAGTGGAATACAATACTTTCTTTATACCCTATGCATATAGTACGTGCAGAGAAGGTAAAAATTGTGAAAATTAAGATAATATATATTTCTAGCCATAATACGACTTATAAACTTAAGGAATCTGTATCAGTTTTACTTTCTCTAGCACGTATGTACAAATGTGAATATTAGGTAGAGAGAATATTGTATTCCACCCAAAAATTCCATACCAAACTTTCAGCTGAAAGACATGCTTTGAGGAGCTTCAATAAAAATATTTGTAAAAAATGGTAGTGTGTATCTGTCGGCAGCATAACACAAAAACAAAAAGTCCGTTAAATATAAAATTGGATATTTAAAGCTCATTTTCTCCAACATGTGTAAAGAACGTTTACAGAAAATTTCCCCACCTCAGACTATTCCTACATGTAGCATTTTCAACTTTCAACTTCTAAAAAACGGCTCTAACAAGTTTGCCTAAAATCCCATACATTGAAGATGTTTACATGGCAAATTAAATGTGTATCCTGCATTTCTTAGGAATAGCCCTGAAGTTCTCTTCATTCTGAATTATTTTGCACGACCACTAAACCGTAAGAGATATGCACGCACTTGCTACACAAAAAATGCAGATCTCGTTAAAACACTTAAGTTATGCCATATGCCTTTTCTTTAGAGCTAGCTATTTCACAGATATTCCCTGTTATTCGTTTTACTTTGAAGATACTTCAAACTTCATCAAAAGAGAAGCCCTCATAAGTTTCATCTCTCTTTTGATGTACCTACTCTATGCCAGGGATAGAGAACCGAATTTGAATGACAGCGGCATTGGAACAGTTTTTATAAGATTTAACTGTCGCTTTAGCGTAGTGTATGCCTTTATTTATCTTCTACTTATAAGAATCAATGCAATAAGATCATTACTGGTAATATTTATCTTGATTTTGTTAGTAGAGCAAATACAGAAGTTTATGTGAATAAAACACATGAGTTTTTTTTCACTTGGCACATTTAAGGACAGCATTCTGGGATTTGATTCTAAACAGCCAAAACTGGCCAAGCCTGGGCACATTGTTAATGAAAGTTCGTGCAATACGAGACAAAATATTTGTGTAAATATTGTATAGACTTATTTGGTGTTTGAGTAATCTATATGTATGAATACGTGGTGTAGTTGTGAGTGTGTGTGTGTGTGTGTGTGTGAGTGATATCAGAGTGTTCTTTCTTTTATTGTTCTATGGTTCTATTGTCCTAGTACGCGAACATGTGTTTGTGTGTGTATTTCTAATGTTGTTAAGATATGTAAAATAGATATGCAGCTAATATTCTAAATTCAAGTATTTTTAGACAGCATTTTAGACCCGACCCATGCGACTGTGTGACGCAAATATTTTATTATTGTGAACTTAGTAATAAAATAATACTACTACTACTCCTGCTGCTACTGCTACTGCTGCTACCACCACCATTACTACTACTACTAATTAGCTGAAGCTATAAATGAATATACGCATGTTTATTAATACGGACTGCAACCAATTATCTGGCCACAATAAAGCAAATGTGAATAAATTGTAAGAAAATGACAGTTATGAAACGAAACAGGATGGAATAACATAACAAATAAAACGTATGAATGAGAAAATTTTAGTAACACTAAAACAAACTGCTCTGATCTCAAAATCGCGGGTTCAAACCCTGCCTAGACCAATGATTTGCTTGCATGTAAAGAACTCCTGTGGGACATAATTCCGGCACACCGGTGGATCCGATATGATTCTGGCAATTAATAACAAACAAAATAAAGTATTTTTAAACTAAACAAGCCGGTATTGTAAGCCTCTTCCTGTAAATAGAATTGCCAACTCTCTGCATACTAATCATTCAAAAGAGTAACGGAATATTTGACAACACATGAACGGCGACGCCGAGACGGACCTGAAAATTTCACCTAAATGTCTTAAACGAGAGTTTAAGGGGACAAATGGTTGCCAATTGTCATTTTCGGTCAAAATATAATTTTTGCTCCAAAAATCAAGTCTGTTAACCTTATTTTACTTATTTTCGATATTTTGTGGTTCTACGTTGATGTTGCATAACAAAATGCATTATTTTTGAAAGTCCATGCACCTTAAAAGTCATTTACATACAACGTTTAAACTTATTTTGCTACAATGACACCTAATCTCCGCCTAACGTTTTTAGCAACGAAACTGCACATTTCATTGAATATTTAAAACAATATGACTAATGAAACTGAATATTGATATTGTTTAATATTGCACGTTTCATAAAATAAAAAATAAAATATAAGATAGGTGAGCAAAGAACACAAAAATTTTGTAATCGGTACATTAAATACTTCTGTTCTATTCCGCACAGGAAGCAGGTATAATAAGTCTTGATATTTAGTTTTATTATACACAAGTTCTAGAATATTCAGTGAAATTAACGATCTCATTGCGATCAAATTTCAGGATAACATAGATCTTGGAAGCACACATTTTCTAAAAATATTAATAAATAAAAACTATTAAAGCTACAGAGTTGAAAGATCAACGGGTTAATGCATACGTCTTGTAGCATGTGTGTACAAACATTTAAGTTCCCAGTTTTAGATTTCAAACCCATTTCGCCCTTAACAAAAATCCCCCAGTTGAAAGAAAGCAGACAGTAAACAGTATAATGCGAGGGTCGTCCACAACGATTTGGCATAACTGCAATATAACGAAAAATATCAACACAAAGCTTTATTTATAAATTTACAGTACCCTACTCTATTCTTCTAATTCTCATCGCTTCAAGGCAACTATTGTCACGTGACACCAGTTTTGTAATGCCAATTTTATACTCTTCTACATTCAAATACCTGATTAGTTCTTTGAATGCACAGAATGTTTGGCCAGTGGAATTTTATAACACAAGTGTATGGTGATAATGCAATGAATACAATGAACGTGTTTTCAGTGAGGAAATGGAGCATAATCTTTAATCAAGGAGGAACCAGTGTGCAGGATCAGGTCGGAGTGGGAGTTCATCGTCGTTATGGAAAAGTTGATGAATGAATTTAGGAAATCTTGAAGATATTGTGATATTTATTTTAAGTCGTTCAGAGTAATATTAGAATTTACCATGTCGGCAAAGAAACCGAGTGGGAATATGGTTGGTTATTAATCTTGAACATTGAAACGTAATTACAGGTACAAATTTTAACATGTCTTACAGTGTGTATTTTCCAAATTTCACCGCTGTATTATCTTAAACCTCGCCTAAGTCTAGATGTTAAGTAGCGCACACCTCTGCTCTCATCTTCTAGAACTAGTTTCGACTAGATTGGAACATGCATTACTGTTGTTCTGCATTATGTAATGAAGTTTATAAGATAGTGCACAGAACATTTTCACAAGATGACGCTTTCTATTCAGGATACAAAGAAGCTTTTTAGCGAAAAGAAAATTCGATGCTAGCTTGTCTT
This sequence comes from Hymenopus coronatus, assembly GCA_030762935.1. NCBI lineage: Eukaryota > Metazoa > Arthropoda > Insecta > Mantodea > Hymenopodidae > Hymenopus > Hymenopus coronatus. The sequence goes on along the minus strand of CM060900.1, from coordinate 531,385,963 downwards.
CTCTGGCGCATCGTATGAGCGCTTGGGATATAACCTTCACAAGATTGCATCTATAGTGCTTGATTCTTACTTTCTCTGCCGTCACTATGTGCGTACATGATAGGTAGAGAAGACACTGTATTTCACCCAAATATTCGATACTGAGATTTCACCGGAAGTATATGTTTTAAGGTCCCCTGAATAAAAAGCAGTTATAGAAGATTTCCGGGTGTGCGCTCGTGTGTGTACATATATATTTATTTATTTATTATTTTCTGCAATCGGGTGCTGCCTGGTGACAGAGTTAAATGTAAAAATATACTTACAATAATAATCTTACAATTACTAATAGTAACACAACTAACATACTAAGGTGTATATATATATATATATATATATATATATATATATACTTAAAAACGTAAAGTCTGTTAGATACCAAACTTTGTATTTAGATGCACCATCTTCCTAGGATGCGACACAAAGATTTTCAGGAATACACATATATTGAAGTTTCCAGGAATAGGTCCTGAAGTTCTCTTCATTCCGGATGACTTTTTCATACTTACCGTAAAAAATCGACAGAAAGTTAGTGTACAAAAATGCTGATCTCGTAAAAACTCAACTTAGGTCCTATAAATGTTTGTTGTGGAGCTAATCATTTCTGGGATATTCCTTGTTATTGGTTTTAATTTTAAAGTAGTAATACTTTTCTAAAAAGTAAGAAGGCCGAGTTTCTTTTGTTTTAGAGCTGGACATGCAAAGAGAAGCAAATTTCAACGACAATCGCTTAACTAAAGCTGTTAAAACATTTGACTATCGCTTTAGCTTAGTGTATTTTCTTAGTTGCCTTCTACTTATAAGGAACTAAGCAATAATACCATTCTGCTAATGTTTATCTCGAGTATCAAACAGAGAGACGAGTAATCGTTTGTAAAAAGTTTGTTTGCAGGCTAGGTAGAGAAGGTCATGTGGATGGAGACCATTACTTGCTTCTCAGTCATCTCATGTTTATCGGATAAATTGCATCCAATTTTTAAGTTCTGTCGTTTAATAGCTTTTAAAACCTTCAATTGGAAGTGGTTAAATGTTATTTGTAACTTATGCTTTCTGTAAATAATTTTTACTTTCTCTAGCGCGGATATACTTAAATACACTAGTGTCCAAAAGTAAAGCATAAGTCGAAAAACAGAACTGAAAGTGAGCGAGGGCCATTAAACGTGTGCCTCTCTTTATTGGTGGTCTCTGATAGGTAAGCGGTCTCAAGGCCATCAAAACCAGTACCAGGGTATCAGACTCAGTGCGTGGTTCATTCGTTATTGTTTTCCAAATGTGAACAGAGAGTAGATGCTTCGCAAAGTGTTTACAAGATAGCACCAACATGCCACAAACCCTGTTTTGAAGGGTAGAATCACCGGACGTCTAGAGGCAGGTCAGAAACAAACCACAGTCTCTCGAGCTCTGAATGTGCCACAAAGTGTCATTTCCAGGCTTTGTTTTTATTAAAAATACTTGTCAGGACTCCGGCGTTGTATTCCTTTTTTCTCCATTTTTTCCAGTTTCCTATATTTCCTTAGTAGAGCTTATTATTCGTAACGTTTTCCTTTTACATATACATACACAAACATAGACACATTTACAAACACAGAAACACCCATGCCCAAGGCGGGACTCGAACCCACGATCCTGTGTACCACGAAGCGCCAAAGCGAGACACTTTAGCGAGCGCGGCCACCGGGATCGGCAGGCTTTGGCGGATCCCTGTACTTGGTCGCCCAAGAGCCACAATGCATCAACACGACCGATATTTGACCATTACAGTACGACATTACAAACTATCCTTTACATGAAAACATTTTTGAAAATTTTGTTTTTCTCCAAAATGGCTGTGACGATTTTTATTAAAATACCGTATATTAAAAATATTTGCACCAAAAATAATTTGGTATCTTGAATTTTCTGGGAATCGCCTCTGAACAACCCGTTATTCTTTATGGCTTTTGTAGAACTTTGCATAACGGTTAAAGCTTAAGAGACAGACAAAAACTTACTACACAATACATTCGGAGCTCGCTAAAACATATAATTTATATCATTTACGTTTTCTTGTGGATTTTATCATATTCGAGATATTCTTTGTTATTAACTTCAATTTTAAACTACCTATATTTTCTGAAATGAAATGTGCAAAGCGAACCGAACTTCAATTGTTCCATATAGCGAGCAGGCTTTAACAGATTTGATTATTGTTTTAGACTATGGTACACCCTTATTGCCCTTCTACTTACAAGGAAGCTAGCAAGTAATAAGACCAATTCTACTAATGTTTACCTAGATGACTATGATGTAGATAAAATAATAGTTTTTTGTAAGAATTGTGTGTATGAGGAACAGGTAGAGAAATGTATGTGAATGAACACATTAGATTTATTTTATTCTCACTGAGACCTATGGGAGAGAAAGCAGAGAAACCGGTGCTTTTATTTTCGATCTACCTTCACTAAAAAAATTCCAGCTTGATCTGTGTGATTAAGTTTAATCAGTGATCCCTTTCGGATAGTATTTCAGATACCATATATTACCTTTCCAAAGGGAGTCCTCTCCTATAGTCCATGAGTAACCTTTTAGTACGGCTTCCTTTGGAAGGGTAGTAAAGCCGTTCGTCCCGTACCGTAGATTTACGGCACGTAAAAAACCTCAAGACTGATAAAGAGGCTTCTGAGCAAAATAAGTAGCGCTGAGAATCACAGCAGGTAAAGAGGGTCCATAAAACATGTGATGTGCACCATTCACATGACTTTCCTGTTCTGTTCTGCAAACACAATAGTCTTACAAAAGAGCATTCTCTTATCTGTGTAAGGCTGCTCAAAATAAACGTTACCAAATTAGTCATATTTCGCAGTTCATTATAAGTAGAAAGGGAATAAGGGAATACAATTCTTAGACTTAAACCACAATCAAACGTCTTAAAAGCTGTCGGTATGTGATTGCCATTGAAATCCAGTTCTCTTTCCATAGCCGGGAGTAAACCAAAGAAAGATGGAATGCAGAAAAATATAAATTTTTGAAATTGAAACCAACATAAACCAGGGAATGTGCCTGAAATGGTCAGCTCTACAGAATACCTGTCTACATATGACATAAACTTTATATGTTATAAAGAGATCTACATTTTTGTGTGGTAAATTTCTACCTATTTCTTACAATTTAACGATCATCCAGAATGATGAGGTCTTCAGAGGCTACTCCTAGAAAATTCATGTTATATATTTAATTTGCCACGTAAACATCCTCAATTTTAATCAAAATTGTAAGAAACATTCTTTTTAAATAATCGAAAATTTCAAAAAAAAAAATAATAATAATAATAATAAATTGCCATACGAGAGGTAGTGAGGATGAGTGCTTCTTCTGAAAATCTTCGTGTCACATTCTTTGAGGATACTAAACTGAAATACAAAATTCGGTATTTAACAAACTTTACACACTTACACATACACTGACCTTTTTATAAAAATGCTATTTTGAATTCAGGGGCCCTCAAAACAAGTACATCCGGTGAAATTCCGGTATTGAATTTTTGGGTGGAAGTCAATAGCTACTACTCACATATTACATACGTGCTAGAGAAAGTAAAAACCTCAAGCTCTTCCCCAAGTGATACGTAATGTTTATTACTATCCAGCAGCACCACGAACAATTCGGAATACTTTTCACTTTGCAGTTTGAAGCCAGTAACTTCTAAATGCGAGTATTAAAGATTTCCACTAAGCCATTCCCGCCGATGCGGGAAAAGTAATGCGCATACACTTCTACAAAAAAAAAAAAATCTGTAAAAAAATGCTAATGTTTCAATATACATGACAACAACCGGCATTTATCCAAAATGGAAAATTACCAGAAAGTTTTGAGCTACAACTGTATTATATGTCAAGGTACAGAATACACATTAATAATCTAGACTCTTAACTTAATTATTTTCTTAAAACATGCATTCTTCAAATGGAATGAGAGTAAATTGAAAACGCGAAAACAATTTTTCCTCATATTTTTTAATTTCGCGGAAAATTCTGATAGTGCGTACTCCGCGACTGCTTGACATTCCTCAAGCATTTAAGCTGCTATGGATTTTCTGGAAAAAGGTGCGTTAAAGCCAGCAAATAATTTTTTTTTCTTCTGAAGAGTGTTAAGCGTACGGCTTTACTATCTAGGGCACAATAGGCGGTATTACGCGGATTTAAATAAGCGGGAAAGGAAATTTAGGAAGGAAAGGAAATTTGCCAGTTATGAGTACTGAAGAAAAGCTAGAAAATGCCACAGGGGATAGTCTAGGTGGTATTTTAACCGAGAACCTTCCGTTCATGTGCCAGTGACTTAACGACCTTGGATGCCAGTGTGAGTAAAGAGTTTTACGAAATGGAATCCTTAACTACACTGAAAATTGCTTGTCTACTTTGCATGCAGTTGGCTTGGCAGGTTTGTTTTTAAGGGGAGTCGAAATGCTCTTAATTGCCAATGTTAAAATTTGACCAAATGTCTCAGCAAGTATTTAAAATAATGAGCTAAGTTTTTCAAGGTATGTTCAGTAATACCTTTACCGTCGATTGATGAAAATTAGAGTTTTTCTGTTCATTAGAAGGAAAATAAAGATTTGTTTCTTTATCTACACGTACTACGTACACAGTGTACAGAGAAGATATTGTATAGCACCCAAAATTTCGATACCTATATTGCACTGGAAATGTTTTGAGGTTCCCTGAATCCAAAAAAAAAATCATTTTTAGAAAACGTTGCGTGTTGGTCTGTGGGTAGCATAAGCCCAAAAACAAAAAGTCTGTTAAATACTATGCTCGGTATTTAAGTTGGGTATCTTTCAAGGATATGACATGAAGATTTTCAAGAAAATCCCCCACCTCCAATCACCCTTCATATGGAACATTTTTTTGTCGCCCTCCATGATGTAATGGTTATCATGCTAACTTCATATACCTAAGGTCGCGGGTTCAAACCCGGCGGAGGGCGACGGATTTTTTCGGGCGTAAAATCATTAGCATGGCTTCCTTCGGAAGGGAAGTACAGCCGTTGGTTCCGTGTCGTAGATTTACGGCACGTAAAAGCATCTCAAGCCTGGTAAAAGAGGCCTCTGAGGAAAATTAAGCGGTCTTTCACGCCCAATACACAACGGGATGTTCAGAACAACACCAGATAAAGAGTGTCCATAATAAAACTACATTTACATTTTTATGGAACATTTTTCAAAAATTTTCATTTTCTCAAAAGTGGCTAACAATTTTGATTAAAATACCTTATGTTTAAGATGTTTTTATAACAAAAGAGATTCATATCTTGAATTTTCTGGGAATAGCCTCTGAAGACCTCTTCATTCTAAATGACTTTTGTATAACTGGCATATGGCAACAGCGTCTTTGGAGGAACGCAAAATCGTAAATTCTGAATGGTGCAAAACTACATGTTTGCCGGAAGTCAGGTGGAATAAAGGAATGAAACAAGTGCCGTCGGATTGTTCTTCATCAAAAAAATGCGAGCTCTCACACATTTCATCTAGCAGCCGAACCTTTGAAATTTTAAAAAATCGAATTGATGACTCATCCGCCGTACAGTCCTGGTTTATGACTTCTGTTTGTTCTGCGTGAACAACGATTTCGTTGGCAGAAGAAGCCGCTGATGTGTTTAAAAACCAAATTTTGAAGACGTCTCAAACAGATTGGAAAAAATGCTTTGACAAAGGTTTCGAACGCATGCAAAAGTGTATTGATCATGAAGGACGATATTTCGAGAAACAATAAAGCAATTTTCAATGAAAAATACATTCTTATTATTAGGCTCAAAATATAAATAGTGACCTTAGTAATGTATTCCCATTAATTATCAGATGCTCCCAGGTGGTGGGCATAATCAGTTAATTCGTATTCGTAGTCGACTTACCCTCCCCATATTTAGAACTGACAGTCCCCTAGGACTTACAAGCGGATGTCTAGGGGAGCCAACGACACAAAACCACAGAATGGAGAGCCTGGAACGAGCTGTCGGTCAGCTTGCCCTCCCCATACTTAGGAATGACACCCCCCTAGGATTTACAAGCGAATACCTAGGGGTCAGAAGCCTGTCAGGGAGCTAACGGCACGAAACCACAAAATGGAGAACCTGGAATGAGTTGTCGGTCCGTAGCCAGGCATGAGTGTGAGGAAGTGGATGATATGAGATGCAAGCGAAATGAATGACAAGAAAAGTGGTGATGGAGCAGTTGGTGGAATGAGTGGTGGGGGGAATCGAAGGACCCAAAGAAAACCCGCTCAGACGCCGCTTCGTCCGCCAAAAATCACAAATCCCTCATGCGGGCGCTTGGGATCGAACCCGGGCCGCCTAGGAGGGAGAGGAGCGGTCTAACCACTCGGCCACGGTGCCACCATAAGCAGTTAATTCGTTTTCGTGGTCGGATTAGCCTCCCCTAGTTAGGGCTGACACCCCCATAGAAATTACAAGCGGATGCCTATGGATCAGAAGCTTGTTGGGGAGCCAACGGCACGAAACATAGAATAGAGAATCTGGAACGAGTGGTCGCCCGTAGCCAGGCATGAACATGAGGAACAGGTTTTCATGAAATGCAAGCAAAAAGGCCGATAGGAAAGGTGGTGATGAAGCAATTGGTGGAATGAGTGGCGGGGGTAACCAAAGGATGCGGAGAAAAAACACTCAGACGCCGCTTCGCTTGGGATCGAACCCTTGGTGGGAGGCGAGCGGTCTAACCGCTCGTCCACGGCGCCACCATGAGCAGTTAAATGAATTAAAATTGCCTAACAATGCTGCTCTTTTTGAACATTAACGCCTACAAAGCTGTTTTATTTCAATTAAAACAGAAATGATGCAAGAGTTATGCAGCAGAAACGCAACACAAAGCTCGAAATTAGCTGTTATATCAAAGCGTTGGTACAAAACGCAAGAGTTGTGCGTTATTATGCCACCCTAAACAACAGCAGAAATCCAGACCACGGAATCCTTCCTCCGGGATTATATGAGGATAATTATGCGGGTGCTACTATCATAAAGTGATCTCAATATTAATTTAATCATGCACGCCACAGAAGAATGTGTTAACCCGAATGGCCAAACATACTGTTCAAAACCTCACTGGCTTTGCAGCGTGCAATGAAATTAGCTCATTAATATCTAATTACCAAAGTTTTATTTCCACCGTTTTTCCCCCCTTCAATTCCAGCTTGCCTCACAGTTACAAAAACCTTGTCGCAGCCAACCACGCGTTCTTCTTTTTTTCCAGCAGCTAATTTCTACTTTTGCCTTTATACTCCAAACCGCTTTCAAAAGCAGCCCTTCGGCAGTGCATGATAACAGTGAATACAGAAGCCTTCCGTTTATTTCTTTTGCTCCGGAGAGTACAATAGAAATATTAGTTTGTTATCTTCCGGCTATCAGTGACGTATGAGATAAATAACGAAACCTACAGCATAAATAAAACCGGTGGCAAATATTTGTAACTGCAAATGAAGCTATAGTTCAAAACATTCCAGTATTTTATTGATTTCTTATCAAAGAACAATGAATTTGTTTAGGAACGTCTGACCTATACAGAGACATAGGCATTAATTCCAGTAGCATATATAAAATATTGCATAATCAATTATCCCAGAAAAAAGTTTGCTCTCGTTGGATCCGAGTATAAATAACAATGTATTTAAATTTAATTTAAACAAAAATAAATCGGATGTGTTCCATTCATTTGACTTTCTCTACATCTCTGCTATAAATTATTGTTATAAAGTTTATTCCTTTATTTACATAATGCTAATTGAGGAAAAATTAGCAGAAAGGGTCTTATTATTGCTTCCTTGTAAGCAGAAGAGAAATAAGGGAGTAGAATAGAATAAATCGATAGTCAAGTATATTAAAAGCTGGTTGCTATGTGATTGAAGTAGTTTTGTATGGACAGAAGTTGATAAATTCCCATATGAAAAAAGTTTAACTATTTTAAAGCTGAAACTAATAACAAGGAATATCTCAAAAACGGCCAACTCCATAACATAAAATGTGTGCTTTAACGAGGTCTTCGCTTGTTTAGGTAAGTATTTATCTATCTCTTACGGTTTACCAGTTATGCAAAATTCGGCAAAATTCATCCAGAATAAACATGTCTTCAGAGGATATTCCCATAAAATTAAAGATATATATTTTAATTGTCATATAAACATCCTAAATATAAGATATTTTAATCAAAATCGTTAGAGCCATTTTTGACAAAATCAAAATTTGCGAATTTTTTTTCCATGTAAAGGGTAGTTGGGGATGGGGCGATTTTCTTGAAAATATTCATGTCACATCGTTAGAGGACAGCAAACTTGAATACCAAGTTTGGTATTTAACGGTATTTTCGTTTTTGAGCTATGCTGTCCACTGACACACACACACACACACACATACACACACAGAAATGTTTCTAGAAATGCTTTATTTGGAGTTAGGGGATCTCAAAGCATGTATTTCCGGTGACATCTCGGTATCGACTTTTTGGGTGCAATACAATACCTTCCCTACACAGTATGTGCATGGTACGTGTAGAGAAAGTAAAAACGCAACTTAGATATTGTGGGGAAGATTAAATATGGTCTTAATTGCATTTTAGGTTTCACCTCTCAACCCAGGCCATCTCCACTGAGAAATTTCAAATGGTACCACTATAGCTTTATAGTTAAATATGAAGGACTATTAAATTGTTTATCCATCTCATTCACTTATTACTTGCTCTAGAACGTATGTGCAATTCACAGAGAAATAAAGAAGGTATAGTAATATTCCACCCAAAAAAGTGATACCAAGCTTTCACAGGAAATGTATACTTTAATGAAAGTAATGTCTCGAGGTTTGGCAGAAGCTCTGCCATGATTACTTTACAGCTGTCAAATCTGTGGTCATAAGTTCTTCTTTGTTTATTTTTTATTTTATAGTTACTCTCTATGGGTCAGTTATTCATTAAGTTCTTTCGAGCGGTTTCTATCGTCTACGCTCTCATTTATGATATTTGCTTGCGACTCTGCTACATTTAGAGGATAGGAGGTGAATAAGTGCAAATATAGGCTCGTTAAACTCTAAGGTAATCCCTGTCGCGCCCTTTCTTCACTGCGCGAGAGATCCGAGAGTCGCCAGGAAAGTGGTGCCGGCAAAGCCGTACTAAAATACGTATCTTAAGATAAATTACGGAAATGTTGACCTTCTTCTCACATAGGGGCAGCACAGTTTGCAAAAACATTCTCGCTCACTCGTCTAAGCTTAGCAGCAGGAGTCCTTGTCATTTCTTGCATGATGTTATCACTAAGTTTCTGTAGATTACACAGGAATTTCTGCTGCTGAGCTTAGGTGAATGAGTGAGAAAATCTTTAACTTGTTATACTGCCTGTTTGAGAGCAGATGGTCAATATTTTCAGCATTTATTTGAGGTAAGGACTCCAGTGCGCCTTTGCCGGCACCACTTTCCGGCGACTTTTGGATCTCTCGCGTAGTGAAGAGAGGCCGCGAGAGGGGTTACCTTATAATTTAATGATGCTATATTTGTATCGGCGTTTAAGGACAATGCGATGATACAATATTTGCATACCGCCTGCGGTGCCATTAGTAGTTAAAGCGGGCGTTAAACACTACCAAAAAAAAAAAAAAAAAAACAATATTTGCAGCCTTTTCAGTATTTTCTAAAGTTATATTCATGAAATTTCAAGAATTGTTTTACAATGGCTGTTATTTTCTATCATCTCAGAAGTTCGGTTGTTTACCGAAGAGGACACACGTCCTGGCCGACTATAGGTGGTGTGGTGTATGTAAGCACAGCAGAGACATAGTTCAATGCTAGTCACACACAGTAGACCCTGAAATGTGTCTTCATTTATGACAATGCTATTAGTAAGCGGACAAAATAAAATAAACTGATGCCCTAAACGCATTGTTCTCTACTAATATAAAATATTTGCACTTATTCACCTCCTATCCTATATAATAAAAAAGGCTCTCTTCTATTCAGTTTTTCGCTATTTTCCAAAAGTTATGTACACTCATGACTAAAATTTCACGAATAGTTTACAAAGGCTATTATTTTCTGTTTCAAAGTTCGGTTATTTATGTAATAGGTCACACGTTTGACTCTGCTCTGCCGTCTAGACTTCATTCTGGACGACTGTAAGTGGTATGATTTATGTAAACACAGCTAAGGCATAGCTCAGGGCTGTTAAAAGCATATTATACACTGAAATGTGTGTTCGTTTATGACAATGCCATTAGTAAGCGGATAAAATGAGATACACTTATGTACTTTAGGCATTGTTCTCCAATAATATCAAATATTTGCAATTATTAACTTCCCAACTTGTATAATAAAGGGGCTCTCTCCTATTCAGCTTTTTAAGCAATAAAGGTTTGCAAATTGTTATTTTGTGCTAGTGTAGAAAACAGCATTGAAAAATATGTCAAATCAAAACATCAAGTGCATGTTAAAATTTACAGCTGATTTTGTGTTTATAGTGTTTTAAAAGTCCCAAACTATATCCGTTTAAGTATATTTAGACCACGCTTATTCCTTCGTTTTAGTTTTTTTCGATTTACATGTTTTGAATTCAACCCATGCGCAGTTCCTAATGTAACTATTACATTTCGGTTTTGGTGAGCGTTCTCGCCTTGTTGCCTAAAAGCTTCTGATACTTCCAACACCAGAGAGGACATCGGAATTGTTTGACAGCTCTTTGCCTTCTCAGCGGTCGAAGAATTTGAATGGAAATGGAAAGTATTATATCAAGACCTTTTTTAACATTTAGATTTTATATTGCTAAACACTGCTAACCAATAGTTATTAGATGACTCAGTTTACATTAAAAATTATTCTTTTCGGTAAAGAAACATGTGATGTGTTTCATTCGCATGACTATTTCTACAAACTACTGTCACAAAATATCATACTTTTATCTGCATCATACTAATAGAGTTAAACGTAAGCAGAAGTCGTCTTAATACTTGCTTCCTTATAATTAGAGGGAACATAGTTGTGTAAAATAATAGCTAAATCCCTTAAAACCTCGTCACTATGCAAAAAAAAAAAAAAAAAAAAAGCTATTCGTCTCTATTTGCTTGGCCAGGAGTAAAATAAAAGAGATATGAAACGAAATCTTTTTTTAGAAGTTGAAGTAGTTTAAAATTGAAATAAATAACAAGAACTTTCTCGAAAGCAGTTAAATCTACAAAATATGTATGATATATTCTTTGTATGGTCAAGTGACTGTCAAATATAATTATATAAACGTATTGTATTATTAAGCGGAAATAAATTCAATTCAAAGCTATATATAGGGTCGTTAAATTATAAGGTAACCCCTGTCGCGGCCTCTCTCCACTGCGCGAGAGATCCGAGAGTCGCCTGGAAAGTGGTCCCGGCAAAGGCACGTGTGGCACTGTCTGTACAACTAGCTAGTTCTGCAGAATTGTATATTTACAAAATGCGAAACACAGAAAAATGATCACTGCACCTACGGCAGTTAGAAATAAAGAAATTCATAGCTCAATTCAATGCTTATTGATTCGCCAGTTTTATTTTATGTTTCTTTGGAGTTTGATACTGGTTTCGAGAGCGAATATTACACCAGAAAACCTGTTCCAAGTAACTGGAACTTATAGGCGAAGATTGAGCGAAATCCTTGATAAAGTAAGTTTTCTGTTTATATATCTATTGTAATAATGAAACATTTAGTTTCATAACATATATTTGATGTCTATTACTGAGCATTAGAAAAACTTTACAGAGTTTTTATATGTTTTTGCGCAAAAGGCCAGATAGACCTTTAGAATTTCAAAGCTGTTTTTCTCGCCTTTTATGGTCTACAGAACAATTTTTATTAAATTTTATTCTCAGAGGTACACCTAATTAAACGGTTGGGAGTGAATTTGCTTCAAGAGTTATCGTTTTGTATTGTTTTTCGTATTCGGCTCCCCTTATGTAGGACTGACACTCCCCTATGATGATAAATAGGGTTCAAGGGTGTCATCTTCTTGGTCATACACACAGATTCCTAGGACTTACAAGTGAATGTTTAGGGGTCAGATACTTGTCGGGGATCCAAGGGCACGAAACCGCAGGAAGGAGTGGTCGGCCCGTAGCCAGGCAAGAGCGTGAGGAAGTGAATTTTATTAAATGCAAGCAAAATGTATGATAGGAAAGGTGATGATGGAGCATTTGGTGAAATGAGTGGCGGGGGAAACCTGGAACACAGGGGAAGCACATGACCAAACGCCGTTTCGTCCACGCGAATCCTACATCCGGGCGCTTGGGATCCAACCCAGACCGTCTAGGTGGAAGGTGAGCAGTCTAACCACTCGGCAACGGCGCCCCTTATAGGTTATTATGGAGGAATATTAATTAAAATAGATAAATAATACACTTAAGTCAGTGCAAAATAATGTATGTCATAAAAATATAATTTTTATCCCAAAATATGTACATCAATTAAATATTTTTTCAGTGTTCTAAATAATTCTTAGACACAAAAAATATATTTATATTAGGAAATTGTTTACCTTTTCATTCTATGTAGTATCTTTGTTTACTAATAAGACAATCAGTTAATAAAACAATAACTTAAAAACCACTAGAGACATGTGACTTAGTTGATCAATTTAATGTCGGTTCGGCATGTTGCGGTGGTAGTTCAGCGGTGGAACAGCCGGCTAGAGGCCTGGAGATCCATGACTCAAATCCCAGCTATGAATTTTTCAAACCGACTCTACCTACCCAATTCCTGTCCTACTCACGATTTGGGTAGAATAATAATTATTTATGCTACAATCGTTAAAAATGATGTTTTATATTGCGAGTAGGAAGTTTGCGAAACGAGGCCGTAGACCGAGTACAGTAATCCTAGAACAGTATACAACAATCTTAACACGTATATCTTACACTATTTTCAGACAGTTCTCAATATTTATAGATATATTATAATTATAAATAGATTGTTTTACCTATTCTACGGAGTTCATGCTTGATGGTCTGCGATATTCAGTTGTTGCCTTGCTTAGCATCAGTGCTGACAACATGACGACTTACTCGTACAGAACGAAAACATTCTATTCAACGGAGGCAGTTTAGCAGTTGTAATTTTGCTCCGTCCACTGCTTGCATAATTTCGTCTGGTTCAGCAGATTTTATGTTCATGATATTCAAATCATCCGTCATTTTATGGATCGATACGAGCTTTCAGAGTCATAGCCTATTTGAATGAAGCCGTGGACGCATAAACCATAGTTGGCTACATTGGAGTGTTATAATTTTATAACACTGCGTGACAGAATTTTCTACTTTTAACACTTTTAGCATCAACTGTCTAAAAAACTATTTACACCAATGTGAAAGATGTAAGGAACCCACACTGAAAATTGCATACGATGATCATTTCAAAAGTAAGCAACTAAACAGAGAAGAGAAAAGAAATGACATTCAGATACAAAACAAAAGAATACAACAGCTGCATATTCAGTCTTCAGGATAGTCTCCTAGTTTTTTGTGCAGATATCTCAATTTCGTTTTACAAACTTAAATTGAATTGCTCCAATGTTACAGTGTCTGATAAGTCAATCCAGGATTCTGCTGTTTTTGGAATGAGACTATTATAAAAAACGGAGAAGCTGAAATGGCTTTTGTTGTTGTTGCGGAGCTTTGTTTTTATGTCCGTAGAAGAAAACTCTAGAATAAAAATGTTATCCTTTACTCCGAAACTGCTGCTGCACATAACAAAAACCAAGCCATTAAAACCACGTATTTGAATATGTCATGGCTCACTAAAAACAAAGGATTTACATATAAATTTATATTTTTATTGAAGGGTCACATTCAGGAATTGCTGATACACCTTTACATTTTGAAAGAAATATATTAAAATAAAACTAATTTTAATTTCCATATTTGCCTATTTTAAGGTTCTCATTGTAAAATGTATATTACTTCCTCTAGCACGTATGCACATATAATGTACAGAGTAGCTAGAAAAGGTATTTTATTCCACCCAAAAGTTCGATATTTCACCGCATATATAAGTTTTGAAGTCCCTCGAGTTCAAAATTTTTTTAAGAAATTCTGCGTGTGTGTCTGTGAACAGCATAGCTAAAAACGTAACTATGTTTAGTATCTTTCAAGGATGCGACTAGAAGATTTAAGAAGAAATCCCCCAACACGACTACCCTTTACATGAAAACCTTTTTGAATATTTTTGTTTTTCTCAAAAATCGCTAACGAAGTTAATTAAAATACCGTGCATTAAAGACATTAGCATAAAAAATAAAATGTATATTTTGAATTTCCTAGGAGTAGCCTTTTATTCTGGATACATTTTGCAGAATTTTGCAAAACGGTTGAAACATAAGAGAGACAAAAACTGAACACTCAAAAAACTGTAGATCTGGTTAAAACACATAATTTGTCATACGTTTTTCTTGTAGAGTTGACCGTTTTTGAGATATTCCTTGTCACTTGTTTCAGTTTGGAAATACCTAGTTTTTCTCAAACGTGAACATGCACAATGAGCCGAACCTCAGTTTTTTCACACAACGACCATCTTTTTAAAGATTAGAATATGTATTCCCTTATTTCCCTTCTATCTACAGTAAAGCAAATAATAAGACCAATGCTGCTAATGTTTTTGTGGAATATAATGATGTGTATATAAAAGAATAACCTTTCATAAGAATAGCATGACATGGAACAGTTAGAAAACGTTATGTGAAAAGAACACATAAGAAGTTTTTTTGTTTTGCATGTAACTGCATATTTTGGCACTTTTTTGAGCATTTTCACATTCATTGTGAAAATTTGCAACTCAAGAAATTTACTGAGAAATGCGTTTGCGATCCTGAGGAAATACAGACTCATATAATATCCGATGCATGGAAATGTACCAATAGGAGGAACAGCTGTTTAGGTTGGTAGGTGAATGGCACCACTCCTCTGCCACGCACCCAGTTCAAACCCGCCAGCTATAGTAAGATGAAATCACGCATCATCACTCATGATGAACATCAGCGGGTCCAAATGACCTCTGCAGCCATGTCCAACAACCAGTAGCAGAAATTTACACGTTTAACTCTATTGGGTTCCTTCAACTGTTGTGCAGCTGCCACTCTGTACGGTTTGAATTTCAAAGTTTTCAACACTCGTCCGACTGGTCCGATCTTCTTTGACAACACAGTCAACACGGATGTCTACTTGACTTTCTTGGATGATTTTTATCCCCATCGACAGAAAGGGAGCATAATTACTGCTTCTTTCAACAAGATGGGGCAACATTTCACATACCCCGAGATGTTCACTGAAGAAAGGACTGTGAGCAAAAAATTATGGCCACCGCGGTCACCAGATTTGTCGACATGTGATGCAAATGCCTCGAAGTCTTCGGAATCAAATCAAAGTTACAAGGGCATATGTATTGTATAGTTGCTTCTTTCTAAAAACTGGTTGCGCAATGACGGTTTGCTGTAGAGAAAGGAAATGCATTAGCATAACACCATGAGAGGCATCTTAGCTTTCACATTATTGGGGCACTCATGAGCTTTCTGATCTTCGGCGACACTTTCTGAAGAAGCCACCCACCATCTTGCATGTCAATGCTCGGTCACATTCTGTGGCTCTTGTGTTCGATCGATGGAGTTGGGAATTTCTGCACCCATCCACCATACTCTGCTTTTAGAGTACTTAAGTCCTTATGACTTTCATTTGATTCCGAAGACGAAGCAACCATTTCGTGACATTCGCTTCAGAACTGTTCCAGAGATTCGTCAGGCAGTAGATCGCTCCATACGAACTTTCAAAACAACATATTCTGCTAAACTATCCTACGACTTCCACATCTCCGGCAACGAGCTGTACACAATGCTGGTGTCCACTTTGAAGGACAGTAAAACTTATTAAAATGTCTCCATTTTGTTGTCAGTTATAAATAAATAGTTGTGTCACTATTAAAATTCCAACCCCCGTACAAAAATATACAGAGCTTTCTTTCTTTCTTTCTTTATTTATTTATTTCTCTGTTTGCCCTCCTCGTATGTAGAAATTACAACCTCCAGGTCTTAAAAGTCAGGGCCTGTGCTTAGACATCTATTGAGGTGAAGAGTCTCTGAATCAGAGGGAAGCCATGATGGGTGATCAGCCCTGAAATAAAATGATGGTGGAGTGAATGACAATAAATGTAATTATGGAACAATTGATGGGATGAATGGTGAAGGAAACCGGAAAACTAAGAGAAAACCCGCCCAGTGGCATTATCGTCCACCACAAATTCCAAATGTCCTCTAGTATTAAACCAAGGTCGCTTATGTAAAAGTAGGGCGATCTAACCACTTGGCCACGGACCCGCCACATGCAGAACTGATAGAGTTAAGTTTCCAAATTTATTAAAGGAACTTGATGTGTTTCATGCACATGACACTGTCTACTTGTTCTGCAAAGAAACTACTCTTACAAAAGATTTTCATTAATCTACACCATGCTAATTGAGAGAAACATTAGCAGAAATTGTTTTACTACTAAGCAGAAGGGAAAAAGGGAGATGCACTATGTTAAAGCGATAGACAAATGTTTAAAAGATTTTACTGTATGAAACATTCGAAATTAGGTTCTCTTTGCGTGGCTAGCAGCAAAGCAAAAGAGGTATAAGACGACGGCTGACTTCCCGTCAACTTGAGAAAAGTTTATGTAGTTTAAGATTGCAAATGTAAATGACCTATACTTGTGTGTTTCAACGAGATCTACATTTTTGAATAGTAAGATTTTGTCTTTCTTTTATAGTCAACAGTTATGCAAAATTCATCTCAGAGGCGATTCCCAGAATACTCAATATAAACATTTTATTTTTCATATAAATATCTTTAATGCACGCATTTTAGCCAAATTGTTACACCCATTTTTGAGATAAACGCATTTTTCATAAAATATTCCATGCAATATTCCAAGTGCTTTTAAGGGTAGGTGAAGTTTCTTGAAAATCTTGGGTCTCATCCTTGTAAGATGCTAAACTTAATTACCGAATTCGTTATTTAACAGAATTTTCGTTCTTGATACCCACGTAGGCACACATACACACAATGATATTTTTCTATTTTATTTTTTTCCTTTTTGTTTAATTCAGGGTTCCTCGATGTATTTCCAGTGAAATCTCGGTATCGAACTTTTGGGTGGAATACAATATCTTCTCTATGACACTATACACATTGTACATGTAGAGAAAGAATGTTGATGAGTATCACAGTTCTTCATTATCCTAAGAGCCTTCTTTTGGGGCAAATAAACATCATTGGCTACCCCAAAACAATACACTGTAGTTATATGGCAGTAAAATGAAGATTAATGAACATTGTAGGCTACCCTAGCCACAAACAACGAATACAAAACTGCTGTTACTTGCAATCTAGCTGAAAGTTATCCGCAGGGAAGAGGATGTGTTGTGTACACAGTTTTCTAGTAACATCGCGTCTTCAGCTCAGCTCAGCAGTCTTTCTTTTAATTTACCTAATTGGCACTTCCACAATACGATACCCTCCGGCCATGTACCACTAAACAAAAATCTCTCTCTAAGTGATACAGCCAAACAATCCATTACTTCGCAATTCACTATCGAGGCCAACGGGCTAACGGGAAGGTCATTGGAAACGCAGTAGTGAAACCAACACGTCTATCAATGGAGCTTGTAAGCTTATATAGATATTAAATGTGAATAAGGATAAGGCTTTTTAGTGATTTTGCTCAACAATGTCGATTTTTGGATTTTAGTGCAAAACTGCACCAAATTTAATATATACAGGGTGTTAATGTACTATACCGAAATATTTTCACAGAATATGTAGATTACTTAAATAAGTAATTTGAGATAGGAGACTTATGGCCTGTTAATTGAAATTTCGAAATAACGGCTATAAGTTTCTGAAGTGCTAGTACGTCACGTATCGCGGCACTTCGTCTGGAATGAAAAAAATAATAATAAAACACATTGGCTCTATGACAGGAATTGAACTCATGACCTTAGGGATTGCAGCTTCCCGCGTTACGTATTAAGCCACCAGAGCAGTTGAAGAAACGCCTCCAGAGTAGGCTACATAGTTCAAGAAAAATGAATGCTCAGGTTCGCATTGTCAAGTGATTAATTCGAGATTTTACAGATTTTTGCGACATTAAATCTTGAGAACGCTAGTAACAAGCTGCTAAAAGTCGATATATCTATACTCGGGCAGCAGTTTTAAAGACATTCTAATCCATTTTTTCAACCTGCTTTGCTTTAACACCGACTTATCAGGACCTGATACCCACACGTTTAAAGCTATGTAGCTGCGTTATGTTTATCCGGGGACCATGCAACGCCGATCTCAAATTACTTATATCAGTCACGTGCACAATCTCGCAAATTATTTCGGTGTAGTTCATTAACACCTGTACACACGTCACTCCAGAAGGTTCCAGACGTTTTGCCCTATCGTGGTGATGAATAGGGCTAGAGTCGACACTGTTTTTTATTGTGTTTAACGCCCGTTTTTACTACCATGGCACCGCAGGCGATGACACTGGTGATACGTGGAATGAAGATGGAGCACCGGTGGAATGTGATGGTGGGGGAAACCGCAGAAGCCGGAGAAAACCCGCCCGTGTGGCGCTTTGTCCACCACAAAATTCACATGCGGTCGCTTGAGATCGAACCCAGGCCGTCTAGCAGAGAGACAAGTGGTCTAACCACTCGGCCACGGCGCGGCCATAATTGCTCTCTGTGAGTTGTCAAAATGTGCGCTGCAATAGAAAATGCCGCCACTTGTGAAGTGCACCAAACTCGGTGAATTTGGGAGAAATTTTCCGAAACTTTTGAAATCGTGAAACGACAATTTTCATGAATGTTGTCATTGATTTTCATTGCCAGTTCATCAGTGACAAGGCCAGGCCTCGTCGTGAACTTTGGTACGGCCATTTTTAAAACCAATGCACCATTGCCTGACTCGGCTTTCACTCATTATTGCCTGCCCGTAGGCATCATAAGTTGACGATAACTTTCAATTGGTTTGTTGTTTTTAGCCAACAAAAACCTAATCACAGACAGCACTTCACAAGTATTGGGATTTTCTATTGCAGCGCACAATTTTACAACTCACAGAGAGCAAAGCAAGGAAGGCACAGTCCTCTCGCTACCACAACTGGATGCGTACTGAATGTAGGAACGTTCTGACACCAAGATGGCGGCTCTAGTCCTACTCGTCGCCACGGGAGGCGAAAATGTAGGAGGCCTTCTGCACTTCCTCCATATATATATATATGTGTGTGTGTAGTTTTACGCTGGCTAAAAGGCTGAAACTTTAAAACCATTTTTGTGTAGTTTATATTTGTTATATTACCAATTTTCAAACTCTATCTTCTCCCACAAAGTCGCAGCTAGACCTCTTAAAATTTCTTCTAAAGCACCGCAAAACGTGCGTAGTGAAATATAAGATTAATATTTGGATATTGGTTATAGATTAGTTTTAAAAGAATTAGTGAAATTATGTGCTGTTTTGTAGTTTTTCCACTTTGTGATGTAAAATGTATGTACTTTTCAAAATACTACCCACTTTAGGACAACCTCAAACAGAAAATTTGTTACAAATACACTAACAAATTTAATTTTAAAATATGATGCATTTAGCTCAATATCTTTGGAAAATAATCTTGAATTCTACTAATGAAATGGAATATATTAGTACTCCAAAGTGAAGCGGCACAAGGGTGGGTTTTCTCCGGGTTCTCCGGTTTCTCCTGCCATCGCATTCTACCGGAGCTCCATCTTCATTCCGTGTATCATCACAATGCCATTGCCTTCTGTGACACAAATAGTGTATCCAAAATGAAAAAGACGTTTTTGAATGAAACTTACTATGAATGCTTCTTTTGTTACCAATAAATTCTGTAAAAAAAATTCGAGCTCTGGGTGAAATTTTGCTAACATGGATGGTATTTTTTTTAAATTTGTTTAACATTGCAAGGTAGATCAAACTACAAAAAACACCTAATTATAGTAATTATTTTTTTGAAATTAGGCTAAGACAAATATCAACATTTAAAACACACATTCTAGTACATACATTCTGCAGTGATTTGGGAACTTTTTATCGGACCTCTAGCTATATTGTTGTAGAAAAAAATAGATTTTGAATATGGGAAAATAAACAATTTCAATCCGTGAAAAATGATTTTAAAGTTTAACACAGAGAGGCCTTTAACCAGAGTAACGCTTTAAAATGGCGTCCAAAACATGTGTTACATCAACCCTGGGAGAATAAAACCCTGAAGAAACGTACTTTAACCTATAGTTCATTTTTTGCGTCAAAAATCCAAAAACTGACATTTTTCTTTACCAAAATCGAGAAAATAGACGTGTCGATTTAGGGAACTGTGTGTTAAGTTGGTAAGGGTGTGTAGCAAATCCTCTCACATTGATTTTTAAAAATGATTTTTTGATTTAAATATTGTTCCTGCGAGTCATTTCATCATGTTTGGAAACAAGAAGAAATCGCAAGGGGTCAGGTCGGGCGAATTTCGGCGCTTCCTCAGTAACATATAACGCAATTCATGCAGTTTAGCGGTGACAACTCCGGGTGGATGTGGTCGCAGTGAAATAGCACTTTGTTCTTCTCCAAATGTGGCCGTGTATTTTCAGACTTTTTGTCAATCGGGCCAATGACCCACTGTAGTGTTGTCCAGTAACTGTTTTCCTTTTCTAAGTAGTCAATAAGCATGTCACTCTTCGCATCCCAAAAATTCTTCGGCATCAGCTTTCCAGCAGAGAAAACCGTCTTTGCCTTCTTAGGGGCAGATTCACCGGAAACATACCATTGTTTTGAGTGGTGCTTAACACAACAGGGGTGTATCAGGGTAACTTTAGACTGAAGATTGTGTAGGAAAGAGACTGAAACAGCCCAACTCCTGCGAAGCCCTGGCTCATATGAGATACAATGCTTTTGGGGAAATGTTTATAGAATAAAAAAGTAGCATATACACCCATTAGAAGCCTGTATTCCTTTTTAAGAGATGCAGGCACAGTGGATTGGTCTTAAACAATGCAGGTAGCATAATAAGCCTTAAACTGAAGTGAGCTCTGAGAATTGACGGGAATCTGTATTGGGAAAGAAAAGATCACGGATGCAAGGGTCCACAGCATTTAAACCAAAGCAACTAAGAAATTCTGAACCTCCCTCCATGGGGAAAATAATTAATAGAAATTCGAAAGATAAAATTAAAATTCCCAAGCATTCAGCTGGAATTCAGGGAATGCCATGGGAGAATACGGTTGACCACGAAAAATAAACTCACTATCCCTCGAATACATTTAAAAGGAAATAACCAAGTTATAGGATAGGTTTGAGTCAGACTGAAAAATTCAATGCCATAGCCGGGATTTGAACCACGGAATTCCTGCTCACTAGTCGGTTGCTCTACCACTGAGCTACCATGGCAACATGCCGGCATGGCATTAAAGTTATCACCTGAATCGCATGTTTCCCGGTAAACCACAAGGTGATCTCAAATTGTTTTGAGATAGCATACCCCAATGGCTACTTACAATGTCGTAAGTACTTTGAGTGCCGGGCTTCATAGTATAACCAACTTATGGTAAATTAGTATTGAAATTTAATGCCATGCTAGCATATTGCTACGCTAGCTCAGTGGTAGAGCAACTGGCTAGAGACCGCGAGATCCGTGGTTCAAATCCGTGGTTCAAATCCCGGCTATAACATTGATTTTTTCAGTCTGACTCTACCTAACCAATTCCTTTCCTACACACGGCTTGTGTGAAAAAAACAATTAATCAAAACCAAATTATTATTCAGGCAACCCATTATACCATCTTTATGTGCCACGTATAGCTCCAACGAACAGTTGGACATGAAAAAGTTGCCTTGCAAATCTACTCTACTCCTGCTTTAACTTCGGCAGCTCAACACGAACTAAGTAAGATTACCCTGGTAGGCGCTGAAAGTGGGAGTTTCCGCACTCAGATTTCGGTAAACAGGCTTTTCCTTGACTTCGGCGACAACACCTCTGCGCACAAGCTTTGAAAATTTGTGAGGCTAACTTAATTAAATGTTGGCTTGCTTACCTCTCCTCTCGTGTTGTCCCTTCCTGAGAATGTTGTTAAGTAAACCCAGCGTTTCCTCTATTACATATGTTTAACATATGTGCACAGCACAATATAGTTAGGGTTAGATGACGGTGCACCGAAGAAGCAAGCACAACTATTCGCTACTCCAAAACAAAATCTGTGTCACACTCACATGGATTTCTCTAACGGTTCTACAAACAAACTTCTTACTAAGAATTATTCTTATTTCTACACCATACTAATTGAGATAAGCATTAGCAGAATTTAAGTTTTACTTAGTAAGGGAACTAAAGGAATGCGCTATGCTAAGGCAATAGTCAAATGTTTTAAAAGCTACCGCTTATGCGATTGCCATTGAAATTGGCTTCTTATTTGGCCAGGAGTGGAATAAAAGAAAAACGAATACCTCCTGTCTAAGAAAAGTATAAGTATTTTAAACTGGAAACCAACGGTAAAGAATTTCTTGGAAAAAGTCAACTCTACAGCTACAATGCATATGATATAATTGTGTGTTTTAACGAGACCTGCATTTTCTATGCAGTAAGTTTTTGTCTATCTCTTACAGTTTAACTTTTATTAATAAAGGTGCTGTTTAGGGGCTATTCCCAGAATCTTTAAAATATACATTCTATTTATGTTGTAAATATGTCGAATATATGGTAATTCGACGTGGGCATCAAAATTAAAGAAAGGGTTGGAAACCATTGGGATGGGAGACATTTGGATGGCGGGGCAGGAAAACAGGCGAAGTATTTGGAGAAAAATTAAGAACCGCCTCTATGATATTGACAGACAGCAAATAATTGCGCAATGCACAGAGAAGCTGGCATTAGAAGTACAGTCTGGGTTAAAATCGGAGTGGGGTATGGAGCAATACATCAAAACAGGTACCAAACTCATTAGAGAGGGGCTCGCGTGGATTAGACTAGGAGCATGGAAGAGCACGAAAATTTCTGACGAGAATGGTACGAGAATTTGTCCCATTTGCGAGGAGGAAGAGTCGTGGACTCACATCTTGGCAAGATGTAGGGGTACGGAGGAATGGCGGGAAAAATATTAGCCGCGAGCTTTTACCACTGCGAATGTAGGGCTAGAAGCATGTTGGAAGATACTGGCAGGCACGGAAAACATGGACGGGCTAGGTAAATTTATACTTAAGGTAAGTCAGCTGAGATCTGAGGAGGCTGCCAATAGAGAAGGGGGGGGAGGAATAAGATCAACTAAACAAAAGTGACTACAATGTTCTACATACATATATATTATGTCATACTTAGGTCACTATTGTGCTATGGTTTTATATATGGTGTATATATTATGGGTATATATGTCTTAAGTGTAATTATCTATTATAAGAGGGTGCATTTATGAAGGTGTACTCTGTGCTGTAAATTTAAATTGATATATTTGAATATCTTTGTATTTTCATTTTCGGGTTCACTCTTAATTCTTTATTGTTGTTTAATATTGCTTTTGACTGTGTATTTCCTTTGTCTTTTTATTTTCGTGTTTACTCTTTTAATTCTTTGTTGTTGTTGTTGTTGTTGTTTTAATATTGCTTGTAATGTGTAATACAAAAGCACGTACGGTCTGTGGACCCGTGCGACTGTTGAAATTCTATGTATGATATTGCTATGTCAATAAATACACTTATTCATTCATTCATTCAATCAATATATGGTATTTTAATCAAAGTCGTTTGAACCATTTTTGAGAAAATAAATGTTTTTTAAATTGTTTACATGTAAAGGGTGGCTGGAGTGGGGATTTTCTTGAAAAGCTTCGTGTCGCATTCTTGGGAGATACTAAACTTAAACACCTGGTTTGGTATTTAACGGAATTTTCATTTTTGAGCTATACTCTCTACAGTCTCACACACATTTTTTCTAAAAATGCTTTTTTCGGGAATTAGAAGAACTTAAAACATATGTTTAAGGTTAAATCTCCACATCGAATTTTTGGGTGGAATACAATACCTCCTCTTTCCACTAAATATTGTATGTAAATAAAGAGAATATTAATTATGTCAGCTAACATATAATTGCACCCGTGTTATTTTAAAGGTAAACTATATCACAACTCAGATGAGAAATTTTAGGCAATACACGACCAAACATTGGACACCAAGATTTTACCTAAGTATACGTTTTCAGATCCCCGGGGTCCAAAAAATAGCATTTTTAGAAAAAGGTCCGTCTGTATGTGTCTGTCTGAGGACCTCTTCATTACGGATGAATTTTGCATAGCTGGTAACCCATAAGAAATAGACAAAAAATGACTATGCAAAAGTACAGCTCTCGTTAAAATACAAAATTTATGTGCTATACATATGTGTGCTGTAGAGTTAACCATTTCCAAGATATTCCTTATTATTTGTTTCGGCTTGAAACAACGTAAGTTTTTTTAAACAGAAATCACCTTTCGTTTCATCTCTCTTTAATTCTTGCTGGCCGTATAAAGCAAACCAAACTTTAATTATTCACATACAGACCAGATATTAAAAGAATAGACTATCACTTTAATCTAGCGTATTACCTTATTTTTCCTTCTGATTCAAAGGAAGAAAGTAATAAGGGAATTTTTGATAATGTTTATCTCGTTTAGCAGGATGTACTTAAAAGAATCTTTTGTAAGAATGGTTTGTTTGCAGAACAGGTAGAAAAAGCCAGCGAATGAACACATGACATTCCTTTAAGTCTAGAAGAATTTTTATAAAATAATTGTTTTACAATTTTAAACCTTTTGTTCTAATTTCACAGATGTGAAAATCTGGTATATTACATTCATATGAGGTTCTCTAAACTCTATGGTATATTTCTGTATAGCTGCCACAAACTGTTCCCACAAAGCTTATTTTCTTATTTACATCGTATAGTTTGAAATGCACCTTTCCAGAAATAGTTTCATTATGATTTTCGTCTTAGGAGGCGTAGCAGATGTGTGGCTAGATTATTTGCTTCTCATCAAGGCGATCTAAATCTCATGTGCGATTTGTGGACAATAAGGCAATAGACAGACAGCCAGATAGGTTTTTGTCTTTTGCCATAATCTGCACAGATAGACTCGTCATAAACATTCA
The DNA here is from genome assembly GCA_030762935.1 of Hymenopus coronatus. Taxonomy (NCBI): domain Eukaryota; kingdom Metazoa; phylum Arthropoda; class Insecta; order Mantodea; family Hymenopodidae; genus Hymenopus; species Hymenopus coronatus. The sequence goes on along the minus strand of CM060900.1, from coordinate 531,360,751 downwards.
TTAATTGAATAATTCACATAAGCTGTATAATGTTTTGTCATGTAAAAATGAACGTAGTGATCTTTTAAATTTACACATTTACTCTATTTTAATGATGTCATGGGGAAAGCATTGACAATTTTACTTCTGAGGCCCTTAGGCGATTTTGAGTATTTAGTTGTTTTATATTTTTCTATACGGTTGTCATGCATACTTCTAGTAAAGTGATTATCAGCATCACAATTGAGACTAAATAAATATGAGTTATTTTTATAAACTAGTGCAGCATTATATATTAATAAATCAAAGTAAAGATATGAAATGTTTAAAAACATGTCTTAACGTGTCTCTTGGCTTCATATTAAAAACTATTCTAAGAACTATCTTGTGAATTGAAAATACCCTATTTACTTCAGTTGCAGAACCTGTTTTAAAATATTGTATAATAATATTGATTGTGTAGTGGCATAAAATACACTAGGCTAAAGCAATAGTCAAATATTTTAAAGGTCTTCACTATGGGATTGAACTTGTGTTGTCTTTGCATGGAAATAAATAAAAAAAAAGGAAACAGACCTGAAAACAACCTCCGAAATCAGTCTGACAGTGGCTCTTTGTAAGTAGGTTGTTTGTATCGTTTTCTGGGGTCTTGGGAGGTGTGTTCTGCTCTAGCCGATGAGGTATGACTACCAGTCATGGTAAGAGGTTTGACTGAAAAACTGAGTGCTCTCACTCCACCTTTTTTCTGTTTTAGCCAATACGATCGACAGCGTGTGTATTCTATAGGCTGTTAAGGAACTACACCGAAATAATTTTAGAGATTGTGCACGTGACTGATATAAGTAAAATTGAGATCGGCGATGCATGGTCCCCGGATAAACATAACGCAACTACATAGCGTTAAACTTGTGGGTCTCAGGTGCTGATAAGTCGGTGTTAAAGCAAAGCAGGTTGAAAAAATGGATTAGAATGTCTTTGAAACTGCTGCCCGAGTATAGAGATATTGATTTTTAGCAGCTCGTCACTAGCATTCTCAAGGTTTAATGCCTGTAACTAATCACTTGACAATGCGACACAGAACGTTCATTAACTATGTACTTGAGTTATGTAGCCTGCACTGGAGACGTTTTTTCAACTGCTCTGGGGACTTAATGCGTAATGCGAGAAGCTGCTATCCCACAGGCCATGAGTTCGATTCCTGTCATAGAGTAAATGTTTGTTATTATTATTTTTTTCATTCCAGACGAAGTGCGCGATACGTGAACGAGACCCGAACTCGGAAACTATGTTTCACATGAAAGCCAGTATCTAACCACTACGCTAGAGAGGTACGCTGTAATATGACCCTTCGTTTTTCGTGTTGTGCTCTCAAATGGTTGATAAACTAGCCAGTGGCGTACTGGCACTTTAGAAACTTATAAACGTTACTTCGATATTTCAATAAACAGGCCATAAGTCTCCTATCTCAAATTACTTATTTAAGTAATCTACTTATTCTGTGAAAATATTTCGGTATAGTTCATTAAACCTATATGCACATACATATACAGTGCCTTATTTTTGACTCATGGCCGGCCGGCTGGAGGTAGCTGCATGCGCACTGTGCTTCTACCCGGGCCTGATTTCCTTTTCTCCGCGTCGGTGTGCTTAGAGGGGAAAAGCTCTATGATATGGGACAGAAATTAAGAGCATAGCCCAAAAAAATCTCGGAGTAAGTTATCATAGGAAAGTTGCACAATTCTCGGTTTGGAAGACTCTAAACCTTTGAAATTAAAACTTTATAAGATAACCGTTGTTCAAGAATTGTAGCCACGTGATACTGTAAGTAGAGTAAATCTCTGCAATTCGGTGTCGGGTAAACAATGATGGGTCTATGGCCCCAAAGTTAATTTTTTCACAAAAGAAGCCTGGTTTTAGTTAAATGGTCATGTGTCGACACCAAATAACAGATATTAGAGTGCAGAAAAAACTGATATTGTACAGGAAATGCCATTTTATGACCAGCAAATTGGTGTTTGGCGTGCTGTGAATGCATACCGAATTATAGAACCTATATTCTTAAGGATACAGTTATTGGACAGGGGTACACGGATACAATAATCAAATCATTCCTGGAATATTTGTGTGACATTCAGTGCACACAGACATATTTTCAACAACACTCTGCTACAACACATGCAGCTGATATCTCGTTGAAATTAATTGAGGAAATGTTTTGAAGGACTATGGCCACCGCGCTCCCCAGACCTTACGATATGCAACTTTTGTTTATACGGAAACTTCTAAAATAAAGTGTATCGGAACAACCCGCATGCGTTGGAAGAACTGAAAGACAATATCCGAAGAGAAATTACTGCAATTTCGGAAACACAATTAATGAGTATTAATGAAAATGGCCTTAAAAGGTGTGAGAGATGCGTGGCAGCTCAAGGACATCATTTCCAACACTTTCTATGATTAAGATATGTGGTTATTGTATGCATGTAAATCTATGCGCTTGAATTGTCCGCATGCTTTGCGCTTGAGTTCAGGGTCTGTGAATATTCAACTCGGCCGGCAGCAGCATGCGTCCTGCAGCAGCTACCTCCCGCCGGTCAGCCGGCCACGAGTCAAAAATAAGGCACTGTGTGTGTGTACATACATGTTTCGTTTCTACGCAATTTTGTAAAGTTAATTGTGGTTATTCGTGTAACTATTTAGCAAAAGTGACGTACCCTTGCATCATGGTCTATAGCTATCAACCATGACTTCTTAAGGTCACGTACAACGCTAAATAATGTTGCATAGATGCGAGGTGCAGTGAAATTTCCTTTGTCGCTCTTTGTACAATGCGCATAAGAAGTAGAATAAATGATCAGTTGCCGCTGCATAATTCTCAATCAATTCAAACTCCATCTGGTCATATCGGCGTATATTGGGGTATCTCCCAATGGTTTCCTGATCAAGGAATTTCTAATTCTTGAATTTGTCACTATGTATTTGCAGTGTACACATAATGGCGTGGGATCAACTCATGGCCCACATATAGCAATGTAGGAAGAAATCATGACTTGCAGATGAGAAAAATTGGTAATTTAACCCAGAGACACTTTCCTTCAAAGTATGAGGTTCCTTTACGTGCAAATAACCTTACACGGGACCAACGGTTTTACTTCCCTTCCGAAGGAAGCAATGCAATGGATCTCTTGTCTCAGAACGTGCATCACCCTCCGCCGGATTTCAAACCGCAATCTTGGGTATTAGAGGCTACCTTGATTACGTTACCACTGAGAGCAGTTCCTCTATATTACGCTGGCGTTAAAATTGCGGATTCTAAATTGGGACTTCCAGAAAAACAGTTGAAAGCGACAGCACTTTAAAAATTAACAAAATACTGATTAATATCGGATACCTCCGAATAGACTGAGGCCATAGGAAAGCTATATAAGATAAATTATGCGTTTTACAAGAGAATCTGTGTTTTTATGTGGTGCGTTTTTGTAAATATATTTAACATTTATAAAGACAAATGTGTTCCAAAAGAGAAGAGAATACTTTTCATATAGCTGTCATAAATATATGGAATGTGTACCAAAATCGTGACAAACATCTGGAAAAATATACGAAAATTAGGAAAGCTTTTATGCGAAGCGTAGTTTGAAGCCGGGATATTTATTTGAAAACTTCGTATCACATTCTTGGAAGTTATTCCAAATTTCTATTTTAGCTGTGCTGTTTACACACAGACACACACACACAATCACAAACACACGGGTCTTTTTCTAAAAATATTCTTTATTTTCTCCACTTCGCGCATTGCACATATGTAGAAAAAGTATTGCATTCCAACCAAAAATAAGAGAAAGGTCTTATGTGTGTGTGACTGTGTGAGCGTGTCTGAACACGTAGCTCAAAACCTATATTACGATTATATACCAAACCTGATACTTAAGTGCATCGTCTTTGTAATTTTTTTTAATACACGAAGAGGGTAGAGCATGTTAACAGCGAGGAACACCTTGGCAACTGCGACCAAGTACTGATCTACTACGGTCTACCATCCCGGGAAGAGGATGGGACGACAGTAAACCACAGGCCCAGCCCACAGGAAACGGAATTAAGCGCAGAGACGCACGGAAGTCCTTAACAGCTCACTAGATGGCAGCCCTGGCGCGCCACAGAGGCTCTACAGGCGCCGGGGTTAATCACCATGGACTTAAACCTAATTCTCCATTGTGTATGTCATTTTATCTCAGTTTCACATTTTTTCGATGCAATCCAGTTAGGCTCTGCGTTGTAAGTAACTTTGCATACATAATCTCAATGATGTATATCTAAAGATTTAAAGATGTACTTTATGCTTGCTTTCTTCATTGGCTCAAAAATAATTTATACCGAAAAAAAATTTAATATAAACTGCGTCATAAAAACAAAAATATATTTTACTACAACTAATAGCAGAAATGTAAATCAAATATTTAAATTTATTTTCATTATATTAAAGTATCAGAAAACTTAGGCGTCATACTTCTCTGGAAAATGTGACTGCATATTGCAGTTTTTGAAAATGTGATTTTCTTTGGTAACCAATAACCTACAACAGCATTATCTGATAAATCAATTTGAGGTATCCTTTTTAGATTTTACACAATGATTTCTTTAATTCTTCGCATTAGACGTATCAGTTTTAAAGTAAATAGTTTTAAAATTATAAAAGTTATGAAATTCTGCCCTGAACCTCCTAAGATTAAAGCCTGTTTTTTGTCCAATTTCATATGTATATATTAATTTCTTTAAATGTATGTGTATTAAGGTTAGTGGAGCAGCAATATAGTATACTGTACGTATATCTATTTGTTCGTAATAAGTGTACTGTAAATCATAATCAATAATGTTATTCCAAATCGAAATTATCTATTGCCTGGTTGTTACAAAAATTGAAAACTTTCAGAAAACACCATTAGGTTTACACTTTCAGTATTTTGGTGTTTCTCTTCATTTCGCTCTCTCTGTCTCTCTCTCTGTCTCTCTCTCTCTCTCAATATAATCATATTAATTGGTTCAGTTTGAGTTACTGTTAAACTGCTCTTTGTATTCCCAATCAGATCACGTTCTTCATTGACTAATTTTATGCAACAGGTATCCTTAGATTAAACGATAGTCAACCACAAAGCGAGAGACATTTGGCATAACTAAATGATAACGGAAGATATCTACACAAAACTTTATTTACCAAATTACAGTACCTTACTAAATTTATCAACGAAATCTCCATTCTGTCAAGATATTTACTGTCACGTGGTACCAGTTTTTCAATAGCGATGTTATACTTTCCTACCGGCAAAGTAATTATTCGTTTTTTATGTTTTTGTACTGTGATAACGCATTGAATGAATCATCAATGAGAAAATGTCGCGAAATTTACGAGTAATCAAGGAATAAGTAGTGTGTACGACAAACTCCGGAGTGGAAGTTCATCAATCGTTATAGTTGAAAGTAAATGTTGATAAAAGAATTAAGAAGAAACGGTGTTTCACTTTGGATACTGTACATGACATTTTGGATGGAATAGATTTCCCAAGCGATGAAGACCTTAAAGTGAGACTGACATTTTGGTTCATATCTTTAGTGGTGGAAGAGTATAACATCTGCATTGAAAAATGGGTACCACGGTAGCAATGACGGGTACGTTGTAAAATAGAGTAAGGTAGTGAAACTTTATGTACAAAGCTTTTTGTTGATAACTTTGGTTGTTGTTTAGTTATGCCAAATCGTCTGTTACTTTCTGGATGACCCTCATACTTTTCGTTGAAGCTCGCACTGGTCTATTGAGTGTTCATTTTAAATTGGTCCTGCCGGAGTCCACTGTTGCTCTAAATTACGTTACCTACTATTGTAATGCGAGTTTTACCTCCTGAGAGGTTGTACAACCGGAGTAGGTTGTGTCGAAGAAGCTGCCTATACCGCACGGCATAGCAACATTCATACCTACTGTACACCCTGTCAATCAAACAACCTCCCACCCCTCACGAAGATAACCGGCACTAACCCAGCAGTGGGGCTGCTATTTACGTTTACACTGTCCATTTTAAATTCCTATATTGCAACAAGCTGTTTGTTGTTGTTTTTTTTTTTTTTTTTTTTTTTTGGCTGCAGCTGCATCAGAGTGAGTTTAACGTAACATATTGTTGAATACTTCCTCAGATCAAGGGTTTTCATTGAAGGACATATTAATGTGATATCAATCAATTTGTGGCTAATATTGCAGAGAGATGCTTCCAGTTTCAAAGGATGTTACGAAAGAACCTCAAGAGGACCTCTAAGAGGTTAATTACCTTATCTTCTATGTCACTATACATGTGGGGCATAGCTGTTCATTTACAAGTCATTTCTCATATTTCAGGCTATTGTATTTTTCTAATTTGTTTACGCTATATGCATTGCTGTTTTTATTAATGAACGCTCTTAACTGCCACGGTTCTTAGCGCCCAATTCTATATTGGGGGTGAAATATCGCTTAATTTTGTCTTTGGCCTACCTACCATGTTGAAGTTCTTTTAGGTGTTGTAAATCTACGATATATATAGGTGTAGCTCACCTTATGATGTTTTCAGAAGGTCTACACTTTCCATAATAATCAGCAATGAAGAAAATTCGGAACATTATTATCGTATATGATTTACAGCACAGTTGTAACGTAAAAATAGATATACCCATCACAGTATACTATGTAACGTTATTACACATGCATGTAAAGAAACTAATAAAAAAATCAGAGGGAAAGGCAGGCAAAAACACGCTTTAATAATTTAGGGGCATCTTTAAAGCTTTTACTTTAAAATCGATAGTACACTTGTAAATAAAGGAACCAATGTGCAAAAACTAAAAAGGGTACCTCAAATTATTTATGAGATAATGCAGTTATATGTTTTTAAGAACCAAAGAGGAACGTATTTTCAAAAGCTGCATAATTGTCAAGGAAATATGATGTGACGTTTTCTGATGCTTTAGTATAATGAAAATAACTTTAAGTATTTGATTTAAATTTATGCTATTTCTTGTACAAAATTATAGTTTTGTTTTTATGTAGCAATTGGTATTAATATTTTTGGTATAGTTTTTTTTTGAGCGAATAAAGAAAGCAATCATAAAATGCATCCTTAAATCTTTGGATTATGTATGGAAAGTTGCTTACTAACCGCGTCGTGTCCGAGTGTTTAGACCACTCGCCTCTGGTTTACGCAGTCCGTGTTTGATCCCAAGCAACCACATGTGGGGTTTGTGGATGGGCAAAGGGTGAGTAGGTTTCTCCAGTTTTCCCCGCCATCACAGTTAACCGGTGCTCCATGTATCATCAGTGTCACTACCTGCGGTGCCATAGTAGTAAAAGTGGGTGTTAAAACACTATCAAAATCAATAAATGTTTAGTAGTTTCTAAAACAGGATGAATAAAATTGCAGATATGACCATTAATTCTATGTGAAGTTAGTTTAGGTAAGAATTAAAGAATAGCTGAGAGAATTTTTCTTAAGTTCGGAGCTATAGTCTTCACCTTTTGCATGCTTGTTAATAGTATTCTGTGCGGTTGCAATTAAGATTATATGAATGGTAATTGGAGTACTGAAAATGTATATTTTCACGGAGTTGCAATTTATGCAAACTTTGAAAACGCTTGTAACATACTTTTTAAAATCGTTGCTCTGAAACAAGAATTTAATAAACGTGTACTGTTGCATACTTTAAAGTTAAAATATTACCAAATTTTAGTACTAAGTAACTCACTAAACCAATGATTTTAAAAATAAAACAAAGGATCCTTAAAATTATTTGCAATAGTAGTGTACTGCAAGTTTATATTTGCATGCCAATTGGTTGAAAATAATCTTTAATTCAGTGCTGCACAACTATTTACTCGACTTTCGGTTTGTATACAGTTGACGGGTTCCCCACTCCACTACGCGCTAGAGTTCCCAGTCAAAGAATGACTCAAGTCTGATTAATTGTCTTGTTAACTCTTCCTTATATAGCTGCGAATGGCGCCAACAGGTGTTAGTAGAAGCTATTGGAAGCGCCAGTTGCGTCGACGTGAGGCATTTCAAGGCTTTTGGTTACCGGCGCGTCGCACATCCTGTGTTTATCGCTTTCCAAGACCTTCAGCTCCAACGCATACCAAACCTTCTGCAAACTTGAGAGCGGCACGGACACGTGCAGCGATCACGCCCTGACAAGGCAGTCATAGTATTTATAATATTTGGGGCGATTTTGCGGTAGATTCGATGAAAAATAATCCTAAGGGGATATATTACGTGCGTAAAAATTTAAATTTGAGGAACTGATTTTAGTAAAGAAATATGTTTGTTAAATAATATCTACTATTAATAATCAAAATTCACTAGCACCATAACTCTTCTCTTTGCTATTCATCTGAAACTACCCTTTCTGCAGTTCCTAAACCCATTGCCTCTTTCTAATGTAATGTGTCTTCTGTGATGTCTGCGACAGCTTCCATACCCTTTTCTGAGAATTGTCTTCAAGGGTGTTTTTCTTATTGTTTCTGTTATTTATTTATCAGTGTTAAGGGTTTTATCCCTTGAAATGTAGAGCATCCCATATTGTGCTCAGAAACAGATTTCTTTAGGACACTTGCAGCAAATGGAGGAATGTAAGCTTTAATTGTGGCATAATTGAAGAATCAATCTTGGGTTTTGAAGTTCTACTAATTGCAGATTTGCATATTTTTCCATTCTTTGTAAGCCCTTCAATTTACTTCAAGCCATCTTGCCTGTCGTGTTTTGCATTTTCTGCTGAATTACTGAAATCTAAACAAACTGATGAATATAGCCTATAGATGTGGGTGCAAAACAATATTAAATAAACAAACAACTAATAAATAAATAAGTCATATAATATTAAAGAAAATGAATTAACCATTAAAAATTACTATTCTTCGTATTAGTTAACTGAAATTAATTTCGTTTCTTTGAATATCTCAACATATTTTTCCATTTATTTTGAACTATTTGAAATAATATCACCAACAACCACCATAGAGCACTAACAACCCATCCTCAGTGTAAAGAGAGCTAACTTGAATGAGTTTGTAAACAAAATGAGAGGGTTCTCCTGCAGGAAAAACTTCCCTTTGGCAAAGCTTTACGGCATAGGACCCTCAAAGTATTGGCTATTACATCAGAGACTTTACAAATGCCTTGACCACATAGAATTCACTGAGGTTTGCTTTTCACAAATCCTTGCTTGTTTGAATATTATAGCTACATTTTCAGCGTCATTTGGAACATTGCTCTAGTCACATTTAATTTCCTAGTTTGGCAACACCTATTGACTATTACTGTGGCAAATTTTTCGTAGCTTCGAGTTAAAATGGCGTAATTTTACCGTATAAAAGTAGGCTAAACTATAAGGACAGATGGATGGGTAAAATTATTTCCTCAGAGCAACATCATCTGCCTGATATTTTCATTGCTCCTTCAGGAATTCGCGGGATATAAAAATCTCCGTATTCTATGAGTTTTTATCAAATAAACAGCTGACACGTTCCGAAGCAAAACCTCTGTACTTAGTCTGTTCCTTACCTTTCACTGCATTTCTTCGCCTTTGTTAGAGATCGTCTGCATTGAATAGAGGCATACATTCCTAAAAGGAAAAAAGAAATCTGTGTTCCTCGGCAGAAAGGAGGACAGAAATACACCATGCGACCTCCCTCATTGCCTGTTGTGTCTGCAGTTTTAGTGTGTTAACAAGTAATTCTCGTTGCAAAATTGTAGTTACGGCTTTGGGTCCTCCTTTCTTCAAAATAATGTACATGTATCCTATCCTTTATCTTTCAATAGATTCGATACGAAATGAAATGCAACACATCTCAATAAGTTCGTAGTTTCTCTACATTATGTCACTCTTACAAGAGTACTAACGAATTAAAGTTCTTGTTGCTCTGGTGGCTTTGGCCTACAATTTTTAGGTTTTTCCCCTAATTTCAAAATATGAAATTCAAAAACCCTAAGTTTTAAGTAACGTACCATATTTCACACATTCATTCATCGTCCGATGTAACCTGCCCTATCAAGTGGCCCCAAAATCACAATAAGGAAGAGTTCTGTATATAGTGGCAATGAATGGCACTTTGACAGTGATGCTTTGAACCATTCTGCAATCGGAAGTTTCAGATTTATACTCCCACATTCTGAAACATGTTCCAAACGTTAGCAACACTAAGTTTTAAACAAATGCTACATCATTCCGCTGTAAGCACACTCTCACTTTCTTGATCAAGTTCTGTAGCAGCGGCGCTGGTAACTTTACTGCCAAACATGTTCACTACATACTTGCACACTCTCACTCTCTTGATCAAGTTCTGTAGCAGTGGCGGCGGCGGCGCTGGTAACTTTACTGCCAAACATGTTCACTACATACTTGCACACTCTCACTCTCTTGATCAAGTTCTGTAGCAGTGGCGGCGGCGGCGCTGGTAACTTTACTGCCAAACATGTTCACTACATACTTGCACACTCTCACTCTCTTGATCAAGTTCTGTAGCAGTGGCGGCGGCGGCGGCGCTGGTAACTTTATTGCCAAACATGTTCACTACATACTTGCACACTCTCACTCTCTTGATCAAGTTCTGTAGCAGTGGCGGCGGCGGCGCTGGTAACTTTACTGCCAAACATGTTCACTACATACTTGGAAATATACAACAATCACAAGGGCCTCATGGTCTATATGCTTTTCCTGTCCTTGGATAGTTACAATAAGATTTTTGTTAAATATTAAATCTACAACACAGCCTCAAATTTGCGGGTGTAGGTCATTTCATAGAGTACAAAGATCTGCAACTGTCTCAGACTTTCAAGGTATCAAGCAAAATTTCAGTCCTTCAGATAACCTCCAGAGACCAAAAATCTCTTTGTTTCAAATATAGGGATCCTGGAGACCATTGATATTTATGAGTTTTCACACCAGTGCATATCATGTTTAAAAACACCATTACCATTGCCATCACACGCTTCTCCTCCGCGGTCTAGGGTTAATATGCTAGCCTCCGTTTCTCAAAGTAGAGGGTTCAAAGTCGGAGGAGAGTGATGAATTTTTTGGGGAATAAAAACCTTAGCATGTCCAACTTCGAAAGGGATGTAAAGCCGTTGGTCCCATGGCATAGATTTGCGGCACGTAAAAAACCTTAACCTAGTAAACAGGCTTATGAGAAAAATTAAGCGATTTTTCACGCCCAATGTAGAATTGGACGCTAAGGACCAAGAAAGTTAAAGAGCGTTCATAAATAAAATCTCAATTTTAATTTCATCCCACACACCTCTTCTATCAATCGGCTCATGTTTACCGTAAGCGAACAGTGTGTACAGCGTAAACAAATTAGAAATATACAATAACTAGAAATATGAAGAATTGCTTGTAACTTTGAACAGTTATGCCCCTATGTATAGTGACATAGAAGATAAGGCAATTCACCTCTTAGAGGTCCTCTTGAGGTTCTTTCGTAACATCCTTTGAAATTGCGAGCAATTCTATGCAATATTAACCACACATTGATCTCATATTAATATATCCTTCAATGAAAACCCTTGTTCTGAAGAAGTATTCAACAAGACGCTACGTTAAAGTCACTCTGATGCCGTGCAGCCAAAAAAACATCAACAACAAACAGTTTGTTGCAATATAGGAATTTAAAATGGACAGTGTAAACGTAAATAGCAGCCCCACTGCTCGGTTAGTGCTGGTTATCTTCGTGAGGGGTTGTTTGATTGACAGGGTGTACAGTAGGTATGAATGTTGCTACGCCGTGCGGTATAGGCAGCTTCTTCGACACAACCTACTCCGGATGTACAACCTCTCAGGAGGTAAAACTCGCATTACAATAGTAGGTAACGTAATTTAGAGCAACAGTGAACTCCGGCAGGACCAATTTAAAATGAACACTCAATAGATCATTGCGGACTTCAACGAAAAGTATGAGGGTCATCCAGAAAGTAACGGACGATTTGGCACAGCCATTTAATAACAAAAAATTATCAACAAAATCTTTGTAAATAAAGTTACAGTATCTTACTCTATTTTACAACGTACCCGTCATAGCTATCAAGGTACTGTGGTACCCATTTTTCAATGCAGATGTTATACTCTTCCACCACTAAAGAAATGAGCCAAGATGCCACTGTCATTTTGAGCTCATCGGCTGAAAATCTTTTTCATCCAAAAACTCATGTACGGTATCCAAATTGAAACACCGATTTCTCTTAATTCCTTTACCAACCATTGCCTTCAACTCCTCCATAACAATTGATGAACTTCTACTCCGGTCTTTGTCGTACACACTGGTTCTTCCTTGATTACTCGTAAATTGTGCGCCATTTCGTCACTGAAGTTTCGTACATTGCATTATTACCATACACTTGCCCTCTTTGCCTTTAAAATTGGATTGGCGGAACATATTGAGCATTCAAAACACTAATTAGTTCTTTGGCAGTAGAGAAGTACAATATCGGCATTGAAAAGCTGGTAGCACGTGACAGTTAATGTCTTGACAGAATGGAGATTTCGTTTTGAAATAGAGCAAGGTACTGTAATTTTGTAAATGAAGTTTTGTGAGTATATCATTTATTATCACTCAGGAATGCCAAATCGTGTATCGCTTTTTGGATGGCTCTGATAGGATTTAAGAACACCTGTTGAATAAAATCCGCCAATGAAGAACGTGATCTGATAGTGAATACAAAGAGCAGTAATTGTAACACAAACTGCATCAGTTAATATTATATATATATATATATATATATATATATATATATATATATATATATATATATATATATATATATGGTGAAAAGTATAATAAAGGCTGAGTAAAAGACTTTCACTCCCGAACGTAGTGTTACTGATTAGCGAGATGTTTATACCCAGCGTAATCCTGAAGCAGCAAGAAACATATCGGGCAGATTATGATGTTTGGACGAAATAATTTTACCCATCCATTTGCCCTCATAGTTTAGCTGGCTTGCATACAGTAAAGCTACGGCATTTTTAGCTCGAAGGTATGAAAAGTGCGTCACAGTTATGGTCACTAGGTGTTACCAACCTGGAAATTAAATATGGCTACAGGAATGTTCCAAATGACGCTGAAAATTTAGCGAAAAAGATTTGAACAAGCAAGGATTTCTTTAAACCAAACTCCAATGAATTCCGTGTGTCCAGGAGTACGTAAGGTTGCTGATGTAATAGCCAATGATTTGAGGGCCAAATGGCGTAAAGCGTTGCAGAGGGACGTTTCTCCTGAAAGGAGAGCCCTGTCATTTCGTTGCCAAACTCATTCAAGTTAGTTCTCTTTACACCGAGGATTAGTTGTTAGTGCTTGATAGTGATAATGTTGCGAATATTTCAAAATAAATAGTAAACTATGTTTAGATATTCTAAGTACAAAATTAATTTCAGTTAGTTAATGTGATAGATTTTATTTTTTAATTTTTTATTAATTTTGTTTAATATTATATAACTGCTTAAATTATTAGTTTTTTTGTTTACTTAATACTGTTTTTAAATCCAGATTTATACTTATAGGCTATAGTCAGCAGCTTGTTGAGATTTCAGCAATTCAGCAGAAAATCTAAACCACGACAGGTAAGGAGAGTTTAAGTAAATTGAAGGGCTTAAAAAGAATGGAAAAATATGCAAATTTGCAATTAATAGAACTTCAAAACCCAACACTGGTTCTTCAATTATGCCACAACTAAAGCTTGCATTCATCCATTTACTAAAGAAACACATGTTTCTAAGAAATGAGAAGTTGCAGTTGCTCATGCATTAATGGGAGTTGTACACTTCAAGAGACAAAACCCTTAACACTAGTAAATAAATGCCAGAAACAATAAGAAAAAACCCTTGAAGAGAGATCTCACAAGAAGATATGGAAGCTGTCGCAGCCATCACGAACACATAATTCATTAGAAAGAGGCAAATGGTTAGCAGTTTAAGATTAATAGGAAAGAGAAGAGTTATGGTGCTGGTCAAGTTTGATTATAACCCTGCTGTTCTGTTTGGGTCTATATGACCCGATATCACAGCTGTTCTATTCGGGTCTATATGACCCGATATCACAGCTGTTCTGTTCGGGTCTATATGACCCGATATCATAGCTGTTATGTTCGGACCTATATGACCCGATATCACAGCTGTTTTGTTCGGGTCTATATGACCCGATATCATAGCTGTTATGTTCGGACCTATATGACCCGATATCACAGCTGTTTTGTTCGGGTCTATATGACCCGATATCATAGCTGTTATGTTCGGACCTATATGACCCGATATCACAGCTGTTTTGTTCGGGTCTATATGACCCGATATCATAGCTGTTATGTTCGGACCTATATGACCCGATATCACAGCTGTTTTGTTCGGGTCTATATGACCCGATATCATAGCTGTTATGTTCGGACCTATATGACCCGATATCACAGCTGTTTTGTTCGGGTCTATATGACCCGATATCACAGCTGCTCTGTTCGGGTCTATATGACCCGATATCACAGCTGCTCAGTTCGGGTCTATATGACCCGATATCACAGCTGTTCTGTTCGGGTCTATATTACCCGATATCACAGCTGTTCAGTTCGGGTCTATATGACCCGATTTCACAGTTGTTCTGTTCGGGTCTATATGACCCGAGATCACAGCTGTTCTGTTCGGGTCTATATGACCCCATATCACAGCTGTTCTGTTCGGGTCTATATGACCCGATATCACAGCTGTTCTTTTCGGGCCTATATGACCCGATATCACAGCTGTTCTTTTCGGGTCTATATTACCCGATATCACAGCTGTTCTGTTCGGGTCTATATGACCTGATATAGGACCCGATATCACAGCTGTTCTCGTTATATATTTCTCATTTAATCAGGAATTTTTATGAAATTTAATGACTTTGTCCCATGATTTATCATCATTTTCTGGTTAAAAAATCGTTACAAAATTTTGAACAGTTTGTATTTAAATAGTAGTTGTTACACTTGTACTGTTCGGGTAATTATGACCCGATACAATATTTCTGTAACACCTGATTATTGTTATACGATGTTGCATATGTTATAATGTATTGTTGAAATAGCGTGATATAATTACTACTGTAAGTATTATTGTTGTTACAACAATGTACTTGTTCTTGTTACACAGTTATATTTTGCATTATTTGGTAGGTTGCTTGTCAGATTGAGTTTAGACACCATGGCAAGAAGTTGAGTGAGGTAGAGTTAGAAGCTCTTGCTAATGTCTCCAATATGAGTCCATTTTCAAATTTCAAAATCACACAAGTAATGCATCTGAAAGTGATAGTTCTGAAGAGGCTTCTAACAGTCTTCTAACAGGCAGTGATAAACGAGCTATTATTTCTAAAAATAAAACTATTGAATGGAAGTTACAACTACCTCTACAATGTGGCCGTCACTCTGTTTCAAATGTCATCAAGAAGACACCAGGAATTACAAGGTAGGCAACCAGTAGAATATCTAACATAAAAAGTTCCTTTGAAGCTATTTTTCATGAAACACTTGAAATGGAAATAATAGAAATGTCAAATGTAGAGGGACATGAGTTTGTGGTGAGCAGTGGGAAAATATTAATAGAATTATTTTTCAAGCCTATTTAGGACTTCTGTTTCTTACTGGGGTATATGTATCTCATGGGGAGTCAACAAAAAACCTGTGGGATAAGGAAACTGACCGGAATATATTTCGGGCAATAATGTCACTTGAAACATTCTGTAACATAACGCGTGTTTTGCGATTTGATAAGAGGTCTACTAGAGAAGAAAGGTGACTACTTAGTGATAAATTTGCTCCTATTCGCAACATTTGGGGGAAATGTGTAGAAGTACTTCTTAAATGATATAATCCTGCAGAAAATGTAAAAGTTGATGACAAATATGTGGGATTTAGAGGACGCTGTCCCTTCAAGCAATACATGCCTTACCCGCAAAATACGGGATAAAGATATGGTCTCTTTGTGACAGCGATGCATCGTATCTTCTAAATCACAAGTATAAACAGGAAAAGAACAAGGAGCAGCAGCAGAAAAAAATCAAGGTATGACAGTAGTGTGGTATCTTACATATGAGATGAGTGGCCAAAATGTAACTTGTGAGAGTTTTTTTACTTCATACGTCTTGGGACAGCTTGACGATGTTGGGAACTGTACGTAAAAACAGGCCTTAACTTCCACAACAAATGAACGGAGGGGAAGTACGTTTTACTTGACAAATGACATTATAGTAATCAATTACATTGCAAAGAAGAAGAAAATGTAGTACTCATGAGTACACTACACCATGACATTCAAATAAGCAACAAGGACGACAAGAAGCCACAAACGATTTTGGATTATCAGGCTAGTAAAGGAGCTGTAGATACACTAGATCAAGCAGTAAGTACATATACCTGCAAAAGGAAAATAAATCGGTGGCCAATGATTGTTTTCTATAACATTCTTGATGTTTCTGTTTTCAATGCGTATATCTTATGGATTGCCATAGACACTAAATGGAATATGAACAAATTAACAAGAAGGCGCCTATTTCTAGAAGAACTTGGGAAATCTCTGATAAAGGAACATATCGCATCCACAAAGTATTTTCCAAGGAGAGAAGAATCGTTAAAAATAGTGAAGAGAATTCAAGCTCCTGAAAATGTGGTCAAGGTATCAGACTCCTCGTCAAAAACAAAAAGTGTAAAACGTGCACGGTGTAGGTTTTGTCCATCGAAAAATGTCAACAAAACAAACATGCTATGTGGAAAGTATAGTAAACACATTTGTAAAATACATGGTGCTTATTTGTGTCCAGATTGTTCTCGCTGAGGAATAATGTCTCTCAAATTTTTATTCAGTAATTATTGTGGTATTATATTTAATATTTTTCAATAATTCTATACAATATAAAGTAATTCATGGTTCAGAATGGTTCAAAGTGCTTGTAATAAGTAACTAAATAATAAAAATTATTATATTTTGTCTTATTTATGACTCATTTTATCTGATTATACTGAATTATAGTACTTCGGGTCATATTGACCCCAACAGTACATCCGTATAGTAAATTCAAACAGAGCAGCAGGGTTAATAATAGATAACATTTAACTTAAGCGTATTTCGTTACTAAAATCAATTCCTCAAAACTAAACTGTTGCGCACGTACCATATCCCCTTAGTATTATTTTTCATCCAATCTACTGGAAAATTGCCACAAATATTGTAAATATTTTTGACTACTTTTCCGGAGCGTAAACGCTGCACGTGTTTGTGCCATTGCCACGTTCGCAGAAGCTTTGGTATTCGTGGCGTCGAGGCTGGGGCCTTGGAATGCGATAAACACAGGAAGAGTGCCGCGTCGGTAGACAAAAGCCTTGAAATGCGACACGTACGTGCAACTGACGCTTCCAGTAGCTTTCACTAACTCCTGTTGACGTCATTCGTTGCTATATAAGGAAGAGTTGCAAGACAATTTAGTTAGTCTTGAGTTATTCTTCAACTGAGAGTTCTAGCGCGCAGTGATGTGAGAAAACCGGCAACTGTCCACGCGTCGAAACTTGAGTAAATTGTTATGCAACAGTGAATTAAAGAATTATTTGCAACCAATTCTGATCCAAATATAAACTTTTGTTACACTACTATTCCAAATAATTTTAAGGATCCTTTGTTTTATTTTGAAAATCATGGGCACAGTAGTACTACATTTTGAAAAAAAATGTTAACTTTAAGGTATGCATTAGTAGCTATTTATTAAATTATATTTTCAGAGCATAGATTTTAAAAACATGTTACAAACGTTTTCAAAGTTTCCATAAATTGCTATCTCTGAAAATATACATTTTCGGTACGTCAATTACCATTCATATAATTTTGATTACAGTTACACAGAATACTATTAGGAATATTATTAGCAAGCATGTAAAACTTTAAGACTACAGCTCTGAAATTGTGGGAAATTCTCTCAGCTACCCTAAGGACCCTTAACTCTTCCGTAAACAACTCCACTTAGAATTAATCGTCAAATCCGCATTCCAGCTTGTCTTAGAGGCTACTAAACCTTTCACGATTTTGATTTTGATAGTGTTTTAACGCCCGCTTTTACAACTATGGCAGCGTAGGTGCTGACACTAATGATACATAGAATAAAGCTGGAGTACCAATGGAATGCGATGACTTGGGAATCCGGGGAAAACCCCTGTGCCGCTTTGTCCACCACAAATCTCACATGCGTTCGCCTGGTATCGAATCTTTCTGATGGCGACAATTCTGTGCTGTCTCATATCTAAAGAGACGAAGACAATGTATAAAATAAAACCATGTGATTATAAACAAATTACGATGAGTTATTCTTAAGAGTACCTTTTGCAGAATATAAACACGAATTCTGCGCACTATTGTATACAAAACTTCTGTCGAAACACACTGACAAAAGCCTTTTATGTGAAGCACATACTACGAGGGTCATCCGGAAAGTGACACACGATTTTGAATAACCAAATGATAACGATTGATATCAATACAAAACTTTATTTAAAAAGTTGTAGTACCTTACCCTATTTCTCAATGTGACCTCCATTCTGTCATGACATTTATTGTCATGTGGTACCAGTTTTTTAATGCCCGTGCTGTACTTTTCTACCGCCAAAGAACTTACTGGTTTTTGTATGCTAAAAATGTTCCGCCAATCGAATTTTATGGCAATAACGCAAGTGTATAGTGATAATGCAATGAACGAATCTGCAGTGAGGAAATGGCGTATAATTTACGAGTAATCAAGGAAGAACCACTGTGTAAGATAAAGACCGGAGTAGAATTTAATCAATCGTTATGGAGAAGTTGAAAGTAAATGTTGATAAAAGAATTAAGAAAAACATTCTTTTTGGATGGAGAAGTTTTCCTAACCATGAAAACTTCAATGTTACAGTGATATCATGACTCCTATCTTTAGCTGTGGAAGAATATAACATCTGCATTGAAAAACTGCTACCACGTGACAATAAGGTACCTCGATAGCAATGACGGCTACGTTGAAAAATACAGTAAGGTACTGTAACTTTATAAATAAAGTTTTGTGTTGGTAACTTTGGTTATGGTTTAGTTATGCCAAATCGTCTGTCAGTTTCTGGATGGCCCTCGAAGCTTTGTATTCCACAGCAAACATATGATGCGAGTTTGCAAGTGCCACATGTCCTTGTTCTGGAATATATCTTCCAGTAATTCACAAAATAACAGTTGATGTGTCTAATATCGACCACATTGGTCGATGTTTATAGTACCATACAATCGTTTTACCGAACAATAATGTCAGAAGCAGATCAAAGCATTAACACTTCACCTGAGAAGAGTTAAGAGTAGACACTAGAAGCGTGAGGTTGAGTGAATAACCGGTCAGTGGTATTGACCAATGGCGGCCATTAGAGTGAGTGGATCCAGGGAATGATTATTTGTAGATATGTCGCAGACTCTACATTTCGTGAATGTCCTAGGGAGATCGTGTGAAGCCGGTGTATACTGAAAAAAAGTCAAATGCGTTTTATCCACATGACTTTCTCTAGCTGTTCTGCAAACAAACTTATTACAAAAAATTATTTCTCTTTCTACTCCATTCTAATTGAAATAAGTTTTAGCAGAATGCTCGTATTACTTATTTTCTTATGAGTAGAAGGGAAATAAGGGAATACACTATACCACAGCGATAGTCAAATGTTTTAACAACTATTGCTATGCGATTGTGATTAAAATTTCCTTGTTTATATGACCAGGATTAAAACAAAAGAAACACGGATAACGTGATTAGAAGTGATTCAATCAACATCTTTTAAACATGTTCCACGTAAAGGGTAGTTTAGGTGGTAAATTTTCTTGAAACTCTTTATGTAGCATCCATGGAAGATTTAAAACTTAAATATCAACGGGTTTTTTGCTTTTGAGTTATCCTGTTCACAGACTACACGCGCACGTGGATCATCTAAAAATATGGGGTCGTTAAATTATAAGGTAACCCCTTTCACGCCCCTCTCTACTGCGCGAGAGGACCGAGAATTACCGGCAAAGTTGTGACCGCGGAGACGCACTAAAATCCTCACCTTATAGCAAATTATGGAAAGGCATTGGCTAAATGTTGAATGTTCCTTTCAAACAGACAGCATAATTTGTAAAAATATTCTCGCTCACATGAAATATATTAATCTATTCAAAGCGGGAGAATCATTTTTCAGCAATACAAACATTTTGAAAAATGTTCCAAATCAAGGGTGTTTAGAGTGCTGTATTCCCATAAAAGTCTTCGTGTTGCATACTTGGATGATACTGAATTTAAATACCGAGTGTGGTATTTAACTGACCTCGTTTTTACCTAAGCTGTCACACGGGTCTTTTATATTCAGGAGACCTAAAAACGGATATTTCCGGGAAAATAAAGGTATTCAATAGTTGGTGGTATACAATAGCTTCTCTATGCACCATGTAATTTGTACATGCGTGCTAGAAAAATTAAAATTGATTATCGTTTAAAACTCGTTTAATTGCTCTAATCGTTGTACTCGAATGAATAATACAGTAAGACAATCTCTACAAAAGTTTATCTTGGTTAAAATAAGGTAATAATTCCAGTAAGCATTTTTACTATCTCTACTTCATACACGTAAGTTTAACTGGGTATACACGTTATATGCTCTCCTAAATAACAAAATAAACAAAAGTATTTTTAGAGTAAAGTTTGTGCATGTTTGTATATGTGTGTCCGTGTGTCTCACAACAGCGTAACTCAAAAACAAAAATTCCGTTAAAAAGCAACCTTGGTATTTAAGTTTAGTAACTATCAAGATGCAACAGGAATATTTACAACATGGCCCCTCTACAAACTACTCCTTATATGGACAAAATTTCGAAAATGTTTACTTTCTGAAAAATTGCTATAATGGTTTTGATTAAAATACTACATATTAGAGATATTTACATGAAACATAATATCTTGAATTTCCTGGAAATAGCATTATAGGTCCTTTTTATTCTGAATTACTTTTGGATAACTGGCGAAAGTAAGAGATAGACTAAAACTTAATGCACAAAAATGTAGATATCGTCAAAGTGCAATATTTATGCATTACATTTTTGTTGTGAAGCTAATCATTTCCAAGACATTCCTTGTTATTTGTTTCAGTTTTAGTGTGGCAGATATACCAGAGGTTTTTAAGGGGAGTCGAAATGGGATATTCACAGTTTTTTCTTCATTTTTATGTTTTCATTGCTTATTGATGTTTCGAATTTTCCTCTCATTTTGGTATAACTTTCATAGAGGTATGCCAATTGTATGTAGTTTAAAATATTGTTGAAAATTATCCTGCGTAGCAGTTTTTTAGAACATTTTGGTACACTCACTTGATAAAACATCAGTAAATTTGTAAATATTAGTGCTAGAGAAGAGATCTTTTTTATTTTGATGGGAAAGTTTTACTTTAGCTATTCGCGGCAATGGCATCCGCACGTACTTCCTTCATGCGAGAGTTTCGAGGTAATGCGAAGTTGCGTTTGGAAGGTTAGGTTACATTGTTTTTTAAATGTAATGTTTGAAAGCAATTTCTGAAGAAGTAAAATTGTCTGTACGAATGCCCCATTACCTGAGAAATTAATGGACACTATGGGCTGAAATTTTTACCCCACACTTTTACCTAGTTTATCGAAAAAGTTTTTATGTATATGAATTAGTATTTTTTAAAACATCGTTTTTCAATAACGTTTTAAAAGCTTTACTTAAAAATCATTTCTCTCCTTCTAATGAACATAAGTATTCTATTTTTCATCAGTCAACAGTAAAGATATTGTTGAATACACCTTGAAAAGTTTAGTATGTTATCTTAAATAGTTACTGAGATATGGGTCAAACTTTAACATTGGCAAGATAGGGCATTTCAACTCCCCTTGAACCAATCACTTTGTGTTTAGTCAAAGATATGGTTAATTCATGTTTCAATGCATACAATGACTTGAGTTTGACTTGACATGATTGGTCTGTGAAGCTAAACCTCAATGAAATTAAGAAGTTAAGACTTCGCCAATCTAGCGCATTTCACTCCCTGCTTTAGGTTGTCGGGCATTCCGGAGACGTCTCTACAGAGCATTTTGTTCTGATAAACGTTTTTACTGAACGAATACGTTCTGGTACGGGACAACGCTCCATCGCAACTGAACCTGACCATAACCATAGCTGTGAACTGTGTTATCAACCTAATAACAAACATGAAATGAAATTATCAGTGTGCTATGTATCTGAAACTCCGTAGCGTTGTGTACATTACAACGTGCCTAAAATATGTATTAGAACAAGCATGCAATGTTCCAATTGGATTCGAATGGTCAGATGTTCCCTTGTGTAGTTTTTTCAAACCTTGACGTTTTCGCTTGTTCTACACCTGTCCACTCAAAGATTTGGCAATCGATTTAGCCTGGTGTATTCCATTATTCCCCTTATAAGCAACTAAGTATTAACACAATTTCTGCTCATGTTTATCTTGATTAGCATGACATTGACAGAAGAATAATCTTTTGTAAGAATAATGTGCTATAGAATTGGTGGAGAAAGTTATGTAACTGTACCATCTCAGATTCTTTAAGAACAGTTTGGACAAGGCGACAGCTCACAACAAACCTTGGCCTACAGCTCGGCCGCTGCGTCCTCCATCTCGGTTCAGGACAGACGTCTTGGAGGGTTTGACGTGGTCAGCGTCTCAATCCCTCCCGGCCTCTATGTTCCATTCACATGACTTTCTCTACCTGTTCTGCAACTATTCTTATAAAAGAGTATTCTATTATTAACATCATGCTTATCGTCGTAAACATTTACAGGAATTGTGTCATTACTTGCTATCTCGTAGTGAGAAGGGAACCAAGACAGACAAATGACTAAAGGAACACTGAAAACTTTTAAGAGCTAGTCGTTATATAAAACAATTGAGTCTCGGTTTTCTTTGAATGTCCAGAAGAAAAACAAGAGAGAAAGAAATGAAACTTGACTTAACGTTTAAGTATCTTAAAATGGGAACAAATAACAAGGAATATCGCGGAAGCGGATAACGCTACAAAAAAGAAAATATATATAAATGTTGTGCTTTAACGAGCTCTACAGTTTTTGTGTACTAAGGTTTTGTCTATCGTAAGCGTTATCCAAAATGAAGAGGATTTCACAGGCTGTTTACAGAAATCCAAAATATACAATTTAATCTTAATTAAATTTGCCCTTTTAAAGGGTAGTTAGGAGTGGGGATTTCTTTTTAAATCCTTGGGTAGCATTCTTGTAAGACACCAAACTGAATTAGCAAGTTTTGTATTTTACCAACTTTTCATTTATTTTTGAATTGTACACGGACTTTTTTTTAAAGTGTTATTTTATTGATTCAGGGGGCTTCAAAATATATACTTCAGGCAAAATCTGTGCCGAATTGTTGGCTGGAATACAATACCTTCCCCATTGTACATACGTGAAGCGCATTCTGCTGGATACCAATAGTGCAGGTTATTAGTTTTACTCAATTTGGTAAACTTTAGTAGTTTGATAGGAAAGGTGGTTACCAGCTATTTAGGAGCCTTCCGTGGTGTAGTGGTTACCATGCTAACTTCATACCGCTAACTTCAAAGTCGGCCATTGGTCCCGTGTCATAGATTTACGGCACGTAAAAGAACCTCAAGCCTGTTAGAGAGGCCTCTTAGCAAAACTAAGCGGTTTTCACGCCCAATTTAGAATGAGACGCTTAGAATCACAGTAGTAAAAGAGGGTCCATAAATAACACGCCATTTACATTTACATTTGCCAGTTATTTGCGTTACTAGATTCCAGTAATCAATAATAATTAGTTTAATGTTAGCGAAAAATGTTAAAATTTCTTAGGGGAAATTTATAATCTTACCTTTATTTTATATTATTTTATTTCTTTCTGGTTTTAGTTGTTTTATTTATTAATAAATAAGTTATATCCGAGGTCATTAGTATCAAAAAGAGCAATCTCCACTTTTTTGTGAAATTGAGATATTGATACCACTGGATTGTGTTACTAGCCCTCTACTGAAGAGTAGTGCCTGTTTGTTTCTAAATGAGCAAAATCTCATATTTTCGGTCCAATAAAATCAAGTGCTTGTTTCAAATGGGACATCCTCCATTATCTGTTGGAATCAAGAAGGGCAATCTCCACAGCTACCTATAGGATTTTTCCTTTCTGGTCACGTGATTGGCAGCAATATGACTGCAATGCTGGAAATATTAGTCAGTGTTCTGCTCAAGTGCCCTATATTATAAAATTGTTAATCATATTAGAAATATTTTCAGGTTTTTGAGCTGTGTACAGTATCACCATATGTTATAATATAAACATGTGCTAGTTTTCTTCTAAGTGTTCTGTGATGGATACTTCCCTCAAAGAGTGACACTTGTCACTCCCATTAAAGCTAGGAAACGGGTTCGGGAGGCAAAGAAATGCAAAAATCACTTGTTGCTAAATGTTGTTTTCTGTCAGTAATTACTTTTATATTAACCGGAAATGCTTTTTTGATTAATGTATTTTGTTGCGTATTTATTAGTTTTTGAACACAAATTTATCCACACTTTTATGATAAAGTCTGTCATGAAAAATGAACCATATGTTAAAAGTTGCTCAACAGGTCCAAGCAATTTAGTTTCCAAATTTCTTTGCTCTAGTTAATGCTCTAAAGCTAACATTTTGAAGACAGATAACCAAACTGCAATGTTTAAACTGTTTTTGTCACTCAAGTCACGTAAATCTCAATGGAGAATAGTTTCATAGATGTTTTCTTTTCCTCTTTGTTCCCCCTTGCAGTTTAGATAATAATCTATTTTGCTTTTCTAAGAGTACTGAGTAGCCTATCTTATATTACCATTTCTGACCATGTATCAGTGCAAAATAGTAATATAATTCATGCATGTTGGCATCAACTGAATCGAACTCCACAAGAACCCTAAGGTGTGAATCAAAATAGAGTATCTCCAAAATTTAGGCTAAAATATCTAATAAACTATTAATCCAATGTTGATTTCCTCTGGTTAATTACATTAAAATCACTTCATGAATATGTAAGAAAAAAACAAATAGATCGAATTGGAATAAACAGCTGTATCACAAATTGGATTTTACTGAAAAATTTAGGAAGGTGTGGAGATTGCTCTTTTTGATACTAGTAGCCTCATCTATAAAATAATAAAATATGAACAAATGTAATATGGTTAATAAATTACATGAGTGTAAAATATCCTACGAGCTATTTGGGGGGGGGGGGTGGAAACTGGCTCATAGTTTTACACAACAGGCATCCACTGAAATGTGTTTGCTACACAAATAACGACACAAAGTTACGCAGCTGGTCAACTTTTCACTTGCGCTTCTTGTTGTTGTTGTTTACTTTAAAATCAGCTCCCAAGCGATTTCAATTACCAGCATTATTCTGACGTTCCACTTAATACCATGCTGGCAAAACATTCACATTGCCGACAGCTGCTTGTTCGCAGCAGTTTCACCTCCTCTAACGGCAAATTCGATCGTTCATTCACGACTTCGACCATATATTACTTTCTCTAGCGCGCATGTGCATATAATGTAAATAGTAGATTTCATCGGAAACATACGCGTTAAGGTTCCCCGAGGCCGTAAAAAGGATTTTTAGAAAAAGGTCCGTGAGTGTACATGTGGACAGCATGGCTCAAACTTGGTATTTATGTTTAGTATCTTCCAAGCATGCGACTCGAAGATTTTCAGAGAATTCCCCCACTACAAAACTACCCTTTACATGGAAAAAAGCTCTAACGATTTCTATTAAGCTACCTATATTAAAACATTTACATCAGAAATAAAATGTATATTTTGAATTTTCTAGGAATAGCTTCTGAAGACCTCTATTCTGGATGAACTTTTTGAATTTTGCATTACGGTTTAAGCGATATACAAAAACTCACTATACAGAAAATCTAAATCTGGATAAAACACATAACTTAAGCTATGTACATTTTTTTTTATACTTGACCGTTTTCAAGATATTCCTTGTTATTGGTTTCAATTGCTAACAAATTTTCTCAAACGAGCCCGTGTTAAGCGAACCGAGTTGGAATTGTTTCGTATAGCGACCACCAGCTTTTAAAAGATTTTACTATAGCTTTAGCTAAATGTATTGCCTTATTTTTGTTCACACACAATGATGCTACTAACAAGACCAATTCTGCTAATATTTATCTCGATTAGCATGATGTAGATAAAAGTAAGGTCTTTTATAAGATAAGTTTGTATATGGAACATCTAAAGAAAGTTATGTGAATGGAACACACCTTAAAATTTTTTCCTTTCTCTACTGAGTATGTGCATATTAGGTAGAGAAAGTATTTTATTCCACCAAAAAATTCCATACCTATAATTCAACAGAAATATATATTTTGAGGGCCCTTAAATCATGTTCCATGTACGTCTGATTATCTGTCTATGGCCAGCATAACTAAAAGCCAACAATCCTTTAAATACCGAACTTTGCATTTATGTTAAGTAACTTCCATTGATTTGACATGAATATTTTCAGGAAAATCCTCCCACCCCAAACTGCCCTTTACCTGGAATATTTTTCGAAAATCATGATTCTCTCAAAAATATCCATAACCCTAACGATTTTGATTAAAATATAACATGCTTGAGATTCTTCATGAGAACTCATAATGTATGTGCTTTGAATCTTCTTGGATTAAATTCAGAGGACCTCTTCATTGTGAATAACTTTTGTATAACTGGTAAACCGTAAGAGATAGCCAAAAACTCTAGCATTACAATATATGTAAGTCTCGTTACAGCACACAACTTATGTCATCTACAGTTTTTACAGAGCTAACCTTTTCCGAAATATTCCAGTTGCTTGTCTCAAAGGGAAAATCCTAATCCATTTCGTATCTATTCAATTTTATCCTTATTATAGAAAGAGTACAGACTTTCAATGACGATTACATTACGTACGACAGATTTTATAAGATTGGACTGTCGCTTCAGCTTAATGTTCTCCTTATTCTTTCTAATTTTAAAGGACTAAGTGAAAACATAATTTTCAGGTAATGCTTCTCTTTATTAGCATCATATAAACGAAAGAATAATCTTTTGCAAGAGTAGCATGTTCATAGAACAGATAGAGAATATAGTGTGAATGGAAGGCATCAAGTTCTGTTCTACTAGTATGTTTCTTTCTTTTTCAGTTTTTGTAATCCATATTCATTTTTTGTACAGGAATTTGTTAACTTCATACCTAAAAGTTAACATTCGGTTCTATTAATAATTCAATCGATTTATTTTCTGCCAATTTACTATAGGACAAATAATGTTTTATACAAATAGTTGTCAATCCATACCAGAAGGCCTAACTGCCATAAATTTGACGTGTGCAGATACACACACGGACCTTTTGCTAAAGTGGTTTTTGACTAAGGTGTCCTAAAACAAGTATTTCTGGTAAACTCTCGGGATCGAATTTGTATACATTGTAATTGTAATAATGCCATCAATGGTAGCTCATATCTAAGGAGTTCAAATGCAAAAGGATGACTTTAACAACACGATGATCTCCATCGTTTTCTGTAGTCTAAACTGTATACAAAGGAAATCAATTCTGCTTGTCTAAGAATAAGCAATCGTCAGTATATTCTCTGTCTGGTTGTTTATGCATTTACCGGCGAAAATCGACTTGGCGGATTGCGCATATGATTCGGGATTTGCGCATACCCGATTTAAATAGTCACTGCTAAGGCATCAACTTGCTCTGAGATCAAAACCACATATTCAAGGCCAACATAAAACGGTATAACGTATTTTAAAAACCTTCTCATAAGCAAATGTTAGTTCTTTTTAAAAAGATTTCTGTGTTAAACTTCTTTAATAAAATACACCAGGTGGCCAAACGCCACCATTTAGCGTGTGCAGATATCCCTTTTGTCTTTGTTACACTTTGCTCTGTAGTGCTATCACCTTAATACCAAAGTTACTGCTTTTGTTTATTTTCTTTTCTGTAGTTTTTAACGCTGACATAAAAATGGTGTTATGTGCCAACATATACTCAACCCAACATTTGGTACCAGCGGAGACAGCCTCTATTTCACGGTCGGAAATAGACTGTTGGTGGAGTGCGGCTATACACGCTGGGCACTTCTATCTCCCTGTGCTTAGGATGGGGAGGGCACAAGTTCAATAATCGGTGTACGGTATACCGTATTATGACCAAACAGATAGAGGCACCCAAAGTGACATTTTCTTTTTGCTCAGTTTTAACAAATATTTTAAAATTTGTACATCTCCGCTTTAGCAGGCTTTAATTCCAATGGCCTGGGCGGGGTTTCAACCCAAATTTTAATGTGAATAAACCTATTACAATAAAGCGGCTCTAGATTAATTGTATTTTTACCTTGTAAAATTGTTCTCCTTTCCTATAAAAATGTTCAAAACGTAATACTAAAATGAAAGTTGCCGTGAAAGGAATCTTTAATTTGAAAAACGATTCAGTAGAAAATTGGATATTATTAAATGTATTATGTATTAAAATAAGTGTTTTCCATGTGAAGACGTAGAGCAAAAGTCTAAGGTATATTCAGTTTTGAGTTAACTTGTTTGTAAACGCTTTCTGTTTGCATCCATGGAAACCCAATTTTAATCTCTGCATGGAGGTTGAAATTGCCCTTCAGAGGTTTTAGGGAGGCGTAAAAATTGATGGTAGACATGAGAAACGGGAGAGAGTAACGATTGTCTCTTTCTCTGTTTTTTGGTAGAGGATTAGGCCGGACTTTCTTAGTTGGAGATGGTCGCCTTCTCTACCACCAGGGCCTGTATGTGTTGCAGGGAGCAGAAACCGCGAGGCACAACAAGTCCTGTCCCTCTCATCGTCTCAATAATTAATCACAGGAACTAGAGCACAGACAAGCGTCCCCTTGCCATTGTGGTGGAACTGCAGTAAGCCTATTATGGGCAGAGAGAGAGAGAGAGCTTGCTGCAGGACAGACTTTGTTACACACA
Source organism: Hymenopus coronatus (assembly GCA_030762935.1). Taxonomy (NCBI): domain Eukaryota; kingdom Metazoa; phylum Arthropoda; class Insecta; order Mantodea; family Hymenopodidae; genus Hymenopus; species Hymenopus coronatus. The sequence goes on along the minus strand of CM060900.1, from coordinate 531,331,721 downwards.
ACCGTGGGTATAAGCGCCATGCATTTTTTATACATACAGTGACGGTGTGCGGGGTCGAGTTTTGTGCTAGGGAGACATAAATTTGCTTGACATCTTTTGTAAGCCGATTTAGTTTTGTAACCCGTCTATATTGCTCATTTTTGGAACGCGAGAGAAGTAGGAAGGGGAAAATGGAATGAGGAAGAGTGGAAAGGGGTGTCAAGTGAGCGAATAACCCCATAAAGTTTGCCACTTAATAAGAAGTTGCGGTTCTGTGGTTAACTCTAGGGGATTTTCTTTCCAAAGCAGCAGTGATAGTGGAATTTCACTGTTTCCCCTTATCACTTTGTATTCTACCTCTATGTCCATATTGCTGAATTTACTTCATCTTCTAATGATATACTTTTCACATAAATTATTATCAAAGCATATACAAGTCAATGTATGAAATGTATTGTATATGTATAATTCTTATGGACTTCTACTTCGACTAAACCTTCCAAAGATAACTTTTGACGCAATGCGAAAATTATTGTCTGGTTACATTGCATGGTGTTGCTATTTGGCAACATAAGACGATTAGTCAAAGGTTTTAGTATTGTAATATTTATTTTTTCTAATTTCGTATTACGCTAGCCTTCAACAATAACATTAGACTATTTATAGCTGTTTTATATTGTGAAAATGTTAACATTTTTGCAATAATTGTTTTAAATAATAAAGAGCAAAAACCATGCAAATGCAGTCGAATATAACCCCGTAAGCATCCAAGCGTGCCATCACACCCGTTCTTTTACTTGGGACCTCCCCATCTTTTACCACAGGCACATTTGACTACAGTCGCTGGGACTTCTAGCTCGCAACATTCGGCTTTGAGTGGATGGCCAGTCCACTTCGTACCGCACTAACGATCACGGCTATTCAAGTTGCTTCCGGTTTGCGAATTAGAGGAAGAGTGGCATATATAGCAAAATAATTCATGCGATGTAGAGTTAAGTTACGTCTACAAAAGCTTACAAGACCGCATGTATTTTTCTCAGTGATAACCGTAATAGCCTTAATATTGCCAACATAGGAATAAAAATTTGTGTGTTTATTTCTGCCTTCCCTTTTTTTAGTTTCTTGTGTTTTCTTAATAGGTAAATGTGTGTTGGTTGCTCATAATAAACAAGGCTATAGGTTATGTGACGTTAGTAAACCATTCTTTCTATAATAACGACGACGCAGCCGCAAGAGAATTAAAACAACAGAGAGGCTCGCTGGTAGCTTACATGGTCATAGCTTCTGTATATCCCAACTGCGATATATGTTGAATTTTGATCGGTTGACTACTTAAGGTAATGCATCTATGAAATTTAAACAAAATTCTGAACAATTATAAAAGTAAAATATAACATATCCGGGCTTGTAGGCCGTGGTCGAAGTCCTCGCAACTACCAAACACTACTACCCCAGAATGGTAAGAGAATCCATAGAAATATACAAACATCCCAATAATTTCAATAGAGAAGACGGATTTAAGCTAAACTAGAGCTGGATTCCTGCCTTACAGTGTCTTCGCACCGGCCAACACAACAGCCTGTCAGAACACAGCAGTCCAACTATTCTCCTCCCACTACCTCAACAATATATATTGTCGTCCACTGCTCCATGAATCTGCAGTCGTTAGCCGTTCCTGCCCCGCTTCATTTCTGAAGATGTCCTCCACAGCTGAGGACGAAACGTCAAGTTTTAATTACTTTAATAGTTTTAATATTCGACCACGGCCTACAAGCCCGGAAAGCCCTAATAACACCGGCCGTGAAAGCTTATGAGCACATTTATAGAAGTAGTATTTTTTCATAGTAAAACGATATAAATTCTAAGATTTAACAATACGTGTTTTTTTTTCTCTTGACGCACTTTAAGTACAGATTAACTGACGCCAGATATGTGGACGTACTCTTATTAATAGGCACCCCCAAATTAAACCTTATTTTCTCGCCAAACTTTTTTCCTCCACTTTTTAATATTCAAAATGTTCCACGCAATGTAGTTTTTAGTTAAATAAAATGGTGATATCGGTTTTTTCGAAATGGTGCTCCAATTTTGATTTTATTTTATTATATTATGTATTTTATACTATTAAGTTTTCCAAAATCAAGAGTTTTGGACATTACAAAAAGCAATAATTTTTCTACACTAATTAGGGCTAATAAAAAGTATAATATGGCAGATCTATTTCTAACCTCATTTTCTGTAAAACTAGATTTTCTTATGTGAATTTTTTTAAAAGTGCATCAGGTGGTTGACTTTTATTAGAACGATGAGAAACTATACAAGCTAGAATTTAGGTACATGACAAAAACATAATTATTATTGTATATAAAACTGGTATAAATTTCAATACATGCTGTGGATTTTCAAAATTTCACAGATTCATCTTTTTATAAATGAGAGAAATAAGTCACACACTCGCGTGTCAATTTCTTTTTCTTTGGAACCTAATAATGTTTGAAAACGAACTGTATGTGAATAGAAGTTATCAAAACTGAACTCTACTTCAGATTACCAAAATTGATAGTGCATTTCAGTAGAATGCCCATTTCAAAGGTAATTTGTTCCTATCGCGGTTGCAGAAACAGTAAGTGAACTGGCTGCGCCGTGCTTTGTAAGAGGTAAACAGCCCCGCAAAACACTGGCGCGCAAATCTATATTTTACGCGGCAGTATGTATACTGAATAATAGTTAATATAAATTAAAAAAGCATTATTGTGTAATATTTTAATTAGCGATTGCGTTACCATACGCTGTTCTCTATTAATACTGTGACCACCACTTGCGGCCATAATCGCCGCACTGTGTGAGCGGCTTGCTTCGAAAGACATATTTAATTCTTGCCATTTACCCCTTCCTTGGCTTCCTTTGATTATCTAATATAGTGTTACACCTGTGTGTGAGTGAACACGTGTACAGTCGGCGAGCACTTAATATCGAAATTGCAATTGTTGCACCTGTGTTTGCGAGTATGTGACACCTGCGGTGGTTTGCACGTGCAACAATAAACACCACTTCTGGATGTTTCTTGTAACGTGATTGACAGGTATAACAAGTAGAGAACGAGCCCAGGCGAGTTCAATTTTCAACGGGAAGTTAAGAGCGTGCAATCAGCCGCCGCAGCGAACGAGAAGGAAAAGTGTAAAGTAGGATTGTTGCGAAAACATCGAATAAAGAGGTTCATTTGTAAATAGATTTTTTACTGTAGACAGTTGGAAGAAAAATAGTTGTTTGTTCGAATAAAAAGAGTTTTGTTACAACACTTTATTTCATTTAAGCATGTGCTTAGTTTGTTTCAAGTAGTTTTTGTGATGTTTCACTTTCCATACATAAATAGTCAAACCAACGCTCAGGAAACTTATCTCATAATTTAAGGCTCAGTTGTATGAGGGCCACTCAAAAAGTAACAGACGATTTAGCGTAGCTAAATAAGAACGAAAGTTATTAGCAGAAAACTTGATTTGCAAAGTTGCAGTACCTTACTCTATTTGTCAACGCAATCTCCATTGTGTCAAGATATTTATAGTCACGTAGTACCAGTTTTCTAACACCAAAGAACTTATTCGTTTTTTAAATGCACAAAATGCTCAGCCAATTTAATTTTATTGGCAAATAATGTAAGTGTATTGTGATAATGCAATGAACGAGCCTTCAGTGAGAAAATGGTGCACAAATTACGAGTAATCAAGAATGAACCAGTGTGTGCGAAAATGACCGGAGTGGAAGTTCATCAATCGTTATAAAGGAATTGAAAGCAAATGTTGATAAAAGAATTCAGAACAACGGGTATTTCACTTTGGTCACCATACACGACTTCTTGGGTAGAAAAGGTTTCACAGCCGGTGAAAATCTCAATATCTTGGCTCAGATCTTTAGCGGTGGAAGAGATAACGTAAGCATTGAACCTGTACCACCTGGCAATAAATACCTTGATAGTAATAGCGATTACGTTGAGAAATAGAGTAAAATGGAAATGGCGTGTTATTTATGGACGCTCTTTAACTACTGTGGTTCTCAGCGTCCCATTCTAAATTGGGTGTGGAAGACCGCTTAATTTTGCTCAGAGGCCTGTCTTATCAGGCTTGAGGTTCTTTTATGTGCCGTAAATCTACGACACGGGACCCACGGCTTTACTTCCCTTCCGAAGAAAGCCATGCTAAGGATTTTTGAGAAATAGAGTAAGGTACTGTAACTTTGTAAATAAAGTTTTGTGTTCATATCTTTCGTTATTATTTAGTTATGCGAAAACGTTCGTTACTTTCTGAATCGCCCTCATAAAGTTGGATATAGTGTTTAAATTCCCTACAAGGGGTATCTTCTTGGTTACAAAGGAAAAATAAAAATCTAACCTTTTAAATTCACGTTACGTTCTCCACTCTCCTTTGTTTATTAATGGATGGACAAACTAAGAGTATAGAAACTATTATAATGAAAGTTTCTTTTCCTATCTACAATATTCGAGATGAACGTTTACAGAACCAGCTTCACTTACACATTTCGCTATGGATAAAAAGGAAACGCCATAATAAAATATTTAAGAATTGAACTCCTTCTAGACTTAAATTTCCATACTGTTTCCATACAAAAGTGATAAATAACTGAATCCAATAAAATAATGACCAGATACTGAACAATTAAGACCACTACATACCATTTTTAATAGTATCGATAAACTGTGCTATAGGCGATCCTTATAATCAGTATTAAACTATTTCTGATATTCTAACGAAATGTGGAGTAGTAATGTGGAGTCTAAACCAGAAGCTCTGGGTTTGGAAGCCGGTAAACTGACTATCAGATCACAGAGGCAGTCTTATTCCAATCACGGGTATCTAACCTCAATCTTGAAACCAAAGCATACACCACTAACAATGCAAAGATCGGCATGCTCCATTGTGTTGCCATGAATCCTTTTGTGATGTTGCAATGCTCTCTGCTTTTGTGTCCGAGGTAAAAGAAACAAAGCAGGGCGGTGGACGAGTGGTTACACCACTGGCTTCTCACAAAGGCGGTCGGAGATCAATCCCAGGGGATCCATGTGGGAAATGTGATGGACAAAGCGATATCTGGTTGGGTTTTTCTACGAGTCCTCCGGTTCCAATTGCCGCATCAACACCTTTGCTTTAATCCAGTTCGCTTCCGTTTCTTCTACGCTTCTTCATTCTCATACCTGGGTACGTGCCAACAACCTTCCAGGAGCTTCACTTTGATTTAACTCATTATGCAACAATGATGGCCAATCAAAGGTTTTAGAATTTTCAGTGGAATTGTTTTAATTTTGTATTAAACTAACCTTTAACAATAAAATTAGGCCACCTTAAGCTGTCTTATATTATAAAAATATCAATACTTTTTTAATAAAGCAAGTGTTTTTTAATAAAAATAACGATCACGGCTATTCATATCGCTTTAGAAAGTGATACCGTTTTACGAATTAGAGGAAGAACGGCATATGTAGCAAAATAATTCATGCTGTTAATGTTCGTCTGCTCCTCGACAGGCCCCGTCCGATGTAAAAGAAACAAAATAGTGCGGTGGACGTGTGGTTACACCGCTCGCTTCTCACAAAGGTGGTGCATGTGGCAAATGTGGTCGACAAAGAGGTATCTGGGTAGGTTTCTTTAGGAGTCCTCTGTTGTCCTCTACCACTCATTCCAATTGCTTTCATCCACTTCTTCTACTCTTCTTCCCTCTCATGGGTAGGGGCCGACAACCTGTTCCAGGATCTTAAATCTGATTTAACCCTGTATTACATGGTGTTACATATATGCAATAAGAATGACAATCAAAACTTTTAGTATTTTAAGTGGACTTTTTTCTTATTTCGTATTACAATAAGCTTCAACAATAAAATTCGGCCAGTTATAGTTGTGCTATATTGTAAACATATTAATATTTTTCTTTTTAATAAAAAACTGCCACTGTGGAGTAGACCCGAACTCTCGACGTTCGGATTTGAATGGATGGCCAGTCCATTTTGTACCGCTCTAATGATCACAGCTATTCAAATCGCTTCAGTTGTGGTGCCGGATAAATGGATATAAAATCCGGTTCGCAAATTAGAGGAAGAGGTGCATATACCAAATGGTTCACCTGTTCCTTATTATTTTTGGAGATAGGCAACACTTCATACTCAAAGTAATAAGGTCGAAATTACCGTGTTTGTCGGCCATGGTAACCATGCAAGTCTAGCCTGTTCATCATCGGAAAATAGACCTTAGCAGCGATAGTTACGTCCATTCTCAAAACATGTGCTTAATAACTCCTGTTACACTACATGTTATATCAATAGGATCGCTGTCCTACGTTCTCCAACGTAAATGATAATGAATGGAGGCTAAATGAACGACTTAAGCTACAAAAAGGGATCCACAACAGTTATAAAGAGAGCAGAAGCGGAGAGGGAGTCATGTGTGATAATATACCTACAAGTTTTAATGAAAAAAGTGGGCGTGGTGATTGTAGCTTAACTGGTAAATTTCATGTTCACTCATCACCTATGGCTTGTCAGTGGTTCGAGTCCCACAGTCTGCGGGCGCTATTTTTCTTTTTTATGTATTATCCATCGAAATGCAAGGTTAGTTCAGTCTTTGTCACTAATAATCTCAGGTGTAAACAAAAAGCTATATATGAAGAACAAACGACAGTTCAGTTTACGTGTCCTTCAGTCTTCGATTCTTAATTTACCTTCTAATTAGTTTGAAAAAGAAACTTCACTAAGACTTCAAAAAGTAAAGGGAATTTTTCAAAACGTATATAGTTAATAAAAACAATCTCAAAATACAAGAACATCTAACATGTTATCGATTGTTCTCCGTAGTTAGAGAATGCTCTCTACAAACTTGGCAGCTGGAACCCTCGGTGGGTTAACGAATACTACCGAAAGACTGCATCGTGTGTCTTGGGAACGAAGTTTTACGTTAGATTGTACTCTGCGGGTTGCATAAAACCAGAGAAAAAGGGTCAGGTGAACCATCTTGTATAAGAAAATTATTCATGCCATTTAAGGTTACAAAATTTTACAAGACTTTCTGGTTTTTTTCTCTAAATAATAGCGTTAATAGCTCAAATATTACCAACATGGGAACAAACATGTGTACGTTGATTTTTGCCTTCCTTTTTTCGTGTGTTTTCTTAATAGGTAGATATGTGTTGGTTGTTCATAATAAACAAGATCATGCTATTCCATAACCACGATATATGTTGAAGTATCGTATTCTGATTGTTTGGCTACTTAGTTGATTCATATGTGGAATTGCTTTTTCGAAATGATGCTTTGATTTTGATTTAAATTATTATATTACATATTTTATATTATGTATTTTATACTATTAAGTTTTCGAAAATCAAGAATTCTGGACATTACGAAAAGTAATAATTTTTCTACATTAATTATAGCTAATATAAACATATAATATACTTCTAATTTCTTTTTCTGTAAAATAGGATATTTTTATGTGTATATTTTAAAAGGTGGTTGATTGACATTATAACAATGAGTTTAGAGAGTAAAAATTATTATTTAAATAACCATGCAAGCTGGAATTTTCTCCCATTCCTTTACCACAGACACATCAGACTGCAGTCGCTGGGTCTCCAACTCGCTACGTTCTGCTTTAAATGGATGGCCAGTCCAATTCGTACCGCACTAACGATCACGGCTATTCAAGTCGCTTGAGTTATGATGCCGGTGAAATGGATATAAATACCAGTTTTCGAATTAGAGGAAGAATGGCCTATGCAGAAAATAATTCATGCAATTAAGGGTTAATGTTCGTCTGCTCCTCGACAGTCCTTGAGGGGAGAGGCTGTAAGTGGGTGTAAGTCCTACATACGAGAAGGGTAACTTGTGTAAGTAAACTGGACAAATTTCACTAGAAAAACCCATAAGAAACACTGGTTTAACACCAAGCTCTAATTAAAACTGTATTCGCTATATTTCGCAATATAAATGGAGTTCAGCAGTTAAAATCTGGTTCCATTTTCACACCTTGTGCAATGTGTTATGAGCTTCCTCAGGTATTCGATAGTTGTCCATTAAAAATGCAGATGAAACCTACATATGTCGTGTATAATCTACCGGATGTTAAGTTTTAGCAACTCTCAGTGCTCTAAAATGCAGTTTATATTGGCACTCAGTTACTATCGATGTTTCAGTTATTGATAGAACTGATTACTCATATAGGGTATCCTACCTTGTGAAAATATATTGGTTCTTTCATCAAAGTCAGGCCGTTCAAGTTTTGGTGCGCGCTAAAGAGCATTGGGCACTCCCGACTCCGCCTGCAGCATGCAATACAGCCCAGCATTAAAGTCAAGCTATCACGAGGGCCTCAGGGGACATCGAAGCGCTAGAGGTCATTTTCTAAAATTCTAGGGCTAGAACTGACTTCTTGCACAGAAATTACTAGCAATAAAAAGTATCTATTCCCGTTTCAGCACAATATGGGACACTATTTTGCATTTACTAAATAATTTATATAAACTGTATTAGAAAAAATCAAAATCTATCTTAACTGACAGAAATCGTACCTAAACTACATTCCTTAATATCCTTTTAACAAAATCTTTGATTGAAATGTTCCAATGTGTGACAGGGTTTTTTAAAAAAAGTAATACTTTATAACACAAAGTGAAAAACCTGAGGAAAAGCAGAATAAAGTTAGGTTAACTATTTTTTAAAACTAAACTATATAAAAATTCCAATTATTTTTGCACACATTTTGAGGTGCGTTGGGGAAAAGTTTAATTCTGCAACAGTATTTTTGTAGGAAAATAAGAATTTTTTAATATGAAAGAATAACGAAGAAACAGAAATTGAGAAAAATGGCTTCAAAGCTTGATATTTTCACCTAACTAGTCAACGTTTTAAAATGGTGTTTCATCCATCCTAGAAGAATTAAACATTGCAAATATTTACTTTAAGGTATGGCAAAGTTTTGTACCAAAGCTCACAGATTATATTTTTGACCAAAACCGCTAAAAAAGAGCACTTCCGTGTCCCCTTAATGGAGTGTTGTAATGAAGTGGTGGGAAGCGCAAGCACTTTACTTGGCCTTCGTTCAATGACGTACTGGCTATCACACTTCCCCTCCAGCAGGGCTTTGAGGACTTGTTGCGTGCGCACGAGTACTCTGTCTCAGCTGAGCAGAGTTGGAACAACCTGGTATAACTTTTGTATACATATATGTGCATAATACAGCGTGTGTAAATCACATACGAGTCACTACATTTGAAGCTAATACATAGAAACTTTAATTTTAAAAACTGGGCTTATATTGCTCTCTGATACTTCATATTTTTTTTTTAGGAGGGATGCCATTTTTAATTAAGTACTAAAGCTAGGAATGTTTATTTATTTATTTGGATTCAATGCACTGCTAAAGAGCATCGCTTTTCTTATGGCAGCGTACACAATGTAAGACATATATTATACATTTGTTGTATAACAAAACACACACAAAACAAATATAGAAATTTAAACTATATAATAAAATACATAAGTAATGCGGTATACGAAGTGAATAAGAAATACATTATGTAACACAACTAGTAGATAATGGCGTAACAGTACAAAAAAGTGATGTATATGTAATGTATATCCATATATTGATTCAAAAGTTAAAATAAAACGAATATAAACAGTTATGGACAGTAATAACAAGTGCATACAACATAAAATCATCAGCGGTATAACAATTTGTGGAAAGTTCTATTAGCCATCCGCTATAGCTTGACATAGGGAACTTTCTTTTCAAATTGTATTACTCCATATCCTGAGTAAAATATCACAAATAAAATATACAAGTTTTTCAAACTGATTGGAAGGATCGTCTACAGGAGTGATTATCGAAGATTATCACTTGCACATCCGCATTAAAATGAAACTTGAAACTAAACAAAGACCATTATTATTATATTTATTCTCATCTTGTCTGGAGCATGATAACAGCAGATTTAGTCGAGCGTATGGAACTTCGCATATATAAGACGCAATGGCTTATTTGACAAGAAAATACTAACCGATCATTCCTTGCCCACTTCCCCTACCTCGTTCTACCACTTCTTTATCGTTTGTTTTATTCCCCATCTTTTCCTTCGCTCCTGATCCTGAAACAGATCTGTGTTCATCAGAATGTTGACATCAAACATACACAAGACGGACCTCGGACATCGACCTAGTGCAATTAATTTGTGTCTATTGCTGTAAAAAAACCTATCTCTTGAAGAATCCGAAGGAAGCTACAGGCCACATGTAGGCCGGGCGACAGAGACGCGAAGAGGTCCCTAACGACTCCAGCGGGCTGCACAGAGAGCCTTCCCTTTGGCGTACCCATGGAAAATTCGAGCCACCTTAGGAGATTCAAAGAATACGCCTTCTGGCAGGGCGAATACAACTTTTCAATCTGCAAACATCTGCAACATCTTCACGATTCTAACCGAGTCTGAAACAAAACGGGAAGCGAAATTATAGAGAAAATGAGAGTAAAAGAGAAACCACCAAGGCAATCGCCTTGCCAACCAGGGAATACGACGAAAAAGCAATGGCGAGATTGGCCGAAACCAGGAATGGAGCACAGAACCTCCCAAATGTGATCTTCACATGCTATCGCAGAGCTAAATCACTAGGTAATACTGATAAATTTATGTCTGTAAAACTTTTACTTTGCTGCATCGTGGTAGAGTGGTTGATAATAATAATAATAACAATAAAAATATAAATAATGATAATAGTAGTAGAGTAGTAGTTTATAAAACAATGGCAGTCCCTAAACTTTTATATGGAAGCGAATCTTGGATTATTACCACTAAACAAGAAAGTAAAATCCAAGCAGCTGAGATGAAATTTTTAAGAACGGTAATGGATGTACTAGAGTGGACCAGATAAGAAACGATGATATCCGAGAAGAACTGCATATCTACTCCATAATGTAAAAGGTAGCTAACAACAACAATCAGTGGAAAAAACGTGTAGAAAGAATGGAAGAGAGTATATCCTCAAAGAAATTCTTACATTATTTTCCGAGAGAAAGAACAGATGTCTGAAGTCCTCGGAAGAGACGTATTAGGTGTCTTTGTAAAGACGGAACAGGGAATCAATGCCTAAGCCAGGAAATGAAGAAGAGATGATGATAACAATAACAACAACAATAGTAATAATAATAATAGTAGTAATAATAATAATAATAATAATAATAATAGTAGTAGTAGTAGTACTAATAATAATCATAATAATAATTATAATCGTAACAAGAAGAAGAGAGAGAAGAACAATTTGATTCTAAACGACACTGTCAATTGCCAGCTCCCCGTGCACCGTAATTTTGTCCCGCAAGAGTTCTTTGCATGCCAATATATCCACTGGCATGGAGCTGTCGCTTTTAAGCATACCGGTTTGAACCCGCGATCTTGGAATCAGCAATGCTGCGCCTAACCAACAAAGCCACCCAGATCGACGAGTGGCATGCCGCTCGCCTCTCACCTTGGTGGGTCATGTTCGATCCCAGGGAACCACATATGGGACCTTTTGGAGGACGAGGGGAATCTGGTTCTCTTCAGGTCTTGCGGTTTCCCCCATCATTCATTCCTCCAATTGCTCCATAACTACCCTTCATGCCCATTTCAACGTCAATTCAAAATATTTACTTCCTCACTTTCATACCCTGCATTGGGTTGATCACCCATTATGGCTTCTCCCTGACCCCAGGCACTGGCTTTCAAGTCCTGGGGATGTAAGTTCTACATACGAGGAGTGCATTTGGAGAAAAAAGGAAATAAAGGACAGACATTAAAAAAAATAGTTTTCTTCGCAAGTTTCAAGCAAAACATAAATAGACGATTTTTACAGGACATTTGAGGTAATAAGACATGACATACTCGCTTCATTTTACAGAAGGCTTTCAAATGTATGTTTAGGTAATCGGCGCGATGCTTTTTGTTTCTCTTTGGAGGTATCTACACTATAGTTTTCGCGTTATCTGGTAGCATTCCGAACAAAATGCACTAGAAATTTCATTCATGTTGAATGGGTAGAGGGTTGAGCATGTGGTCACACCTCGGCAACTGCGACCAGTACTGAACTATTGCGGCCTACCAACCCCCGGGGGAAGGGATGAGAGGAGGGGAAACCACAGGCCAGCACACAGGAAACGACGGAGCTCAGCACAGAGACGCACGGAAAGTCCCTAACAGTCACTAGATGGCAGCCCTGAAGCACCACGGAGGCTATACAGGCGCCCAGTGGCCGGAAAGAGGCCTTTTATACAACAGCACCTAGCCTCAACCAGTACAACCAGGTGGAAGAGAGTTTCAGCCGGAGCAAGCAACTGTGTCATCTGCCTGCAGAGACTCAAACCACATCTGCGCCTGGGAGGCCGAAAGGAGGCCTCTACAACGGCACCTAGCCTCAACCAGTGCAACCAGGTGGAGGAGAGTTTCAGTCGGAGCAAGCAACTGTGCCATCTGTCTGCAAAGCCTCAAGTCACACTTGCGCCGACCTGAAAGATGAAGAAGAGAAATGAAATGAGTGAACGAAAGGGAAAGGAACGGTGGTAAATATACAGCACTCCAGCATTCGCCTAAGCGACCCCAGGAAAACCACGGAAAAACCAGGACCAGAGAAGTTGAGCAGGAGGTACTCCAGACATATTTTGAAGTGATTGTAAAACGGGTTGATATTTATTTACCCATACCAACAGAACACGGTCTGTGCTAAGTTGGACTTAAATCACGTTAGAGGTGCCACGTTAAACAAAAGAGCTGCAGCTTCTTACTGCAAATATTCAGCTTATGTTAATAAAGAAAGCTTCATTAAAATGCATTAAGAAGCAGGAGCTCAACTACACTTCTTTCGTCTTGATAGAAGAGAGTGACGTTAATAATTAATTTTCAGCCTCTACTTGACCTCCGCTGGGAACATAGCAGGAAGAGAGATGCAGGAAATGAGGAAAAATTGAATGCACTCAAGATGAATTGCTTTATTTCCAGATAGAATTTATATATGTGCCTTAGCGTTTATTTAAACTGCATTCCCTTTGTGATACTTCCTTCCTTATGCTAAACTGAGCAACTGCTAATATCAAGCAGTATATGCCTATATTGTAGGTTGTTAAATACACAGGATGTAAGGAAAAGCATATATTTTCCAATATGGAATTCATTGAAGTATTAAAAGTAAAATGATATTTAGTTCAGTGATTAGCCGTTTTTGAGTGACGGTGTCGTGGCCGAGTGACAAGACCGCTCGCCTCCCATCTAGGCGGCCCGGATTCGATCCAAAGTGCCGGCATGTTGGATTTGTGGTGGACAAGGCGGTGTCTGGACGGATGTTCTCCGGGTCCTCCGGTTTCCCCCGGCACTTATTCCATCAATTGCTCTATCATTGCCTGTCCTATGATCCATTTCTTTTGCATTTCATATAATCCACTTCCTCACGCTCATGCCTGGCTACGGGCAGACCACTCGTTCCAGGTTCTCCATTCTGTGGTTTCGTGCCGTTGGCTCCTCGACAGGCTTCTGATCCCTAGGCATTCGCTTGTAAGCCCTAGGGGGGTGTTAGTCCTACATAAGTGGAGGGTAAGCCAACTACGATTAGCCTTTTTCGAAAAAAAAACAAAAAAAAACAGTTGTTCTTGCAAACTAAATGGTTTATTCCATGAAAATATATGAGGATATGGTTTGTTACTTGTAAAATGGGTTTATTTGCGACCTAGTTTCCGTAGTAGCTATGTGACATCATACAGTTTTGAAATTCTGGATCATTTTGCGAGCACATTTTTGCAGCCGCAGTTCGGCTATATCTTGAGGGAAGTAATGCACCATGCCAATTCAGTGACAGAATTATACTCAGAAAAAAGAGGGGATCACGTTTGTAGAGGGTGGGGCGATATTTTACCATTACTGTGACAATGCCGTCTACGCGTGTGACCTTCTCTCACGTTCGCTAAGGCACGCGGCGAATGTGAGACGTCGCAGTCGGAGATCGGTGTAAGCAAGGCCCGGAAGTACGCCACAGATGTAACCAGAATCTTCTAGAATGCGAGTTCCAGTGCCTCTCGAGTGTTCTGCTTCGATAAACTTTCACAAAACTTGATGTCATTTTCCCCTTATGAAAGCAGGGCGACTTCAGTGTAGTGAGTGTTGATTTGAACTGGTCGTGAGTGACTCCAGTGTTGTCGAGCAGTGGGGCGCGAGCCACGGAAGGCGTGCTGCAATGAACTGAACTGTCGTAAGTCGCGTGAACTTAATTGCTTATTTGTAACTAATTGTTTAGTCAATAAAGTAACTTGTTGCATTACCATTATTGACCACATTTCATGCACTTGAGAATTCGTTTGCCTTTACGTTTTACCTAATAAGTAACATTCTTAATACACTAATAAGGGACACAGGGAGTGAAATTTTGACTACAACCGATCAAACAGTCGATGAAATTGTATTCTTATTACAAATAGCTGTTGGAATCTTTGGGTGTCTATAGAGAATCAACATTTGTCGTCCTCCCCTTGCTGCGGATTCTACAGTCATTTAAAGTGCGTACAATACACCTGTTTCCCAGCATACCTACTTTTTCATTAAACAGTGCTTTTCTCAAAAATACATTTGCACACTTTCAAAATATTTAAATACAGCAGAATGTGCAGAAGTATATACTGTAATATTACATAGCGCAAAATTATCACAACACCAATAGTAATTTTTCAACAAACACATTTGTAAGGAAAATTACTAGTTTTAGAGATTAAAAGTTCTAGCTTTTGAAAAAACACATGATGTCTTCCATTCACATGAGTTTCTCTAAATCTCTGCAACAAAGTATTGTTAAAAAGCTTTTGCTTCCACTTATTTCATGCTGAGAAAAATTAGCATAAATAGTCTTACAAGAACCTCAAGCCTGATAGAGAGATCTCTGAGTAAAATTAAGTCTTTCACGCCCTTTTTGGAATGGGACGCTGAGAACCATAGCAGTTAAAGAGCGTTCATAAATAACCCGCCATTTATTTTCCACATCATGCATTAACTTTTGGACTTGATCTGCTAAGCGCGTACGAGATATGTGGTTTTATCTTGCCAAAACCATGCAGTTGTGCGCGTTTACTCTCCCGCCTCGTCAGTAAATAACCATTAGTTGAAGAAGATGTCACCACCTTCAATCCGTTGGCAAACCATGGATGCAGAACTGAAACGAGCTTCATGATCCTCATCACTTGGGATAGCGGGACACATGCTAATATCAGTTGCATACCTACCCAGTAGAGACCGACCTGCATTGGCGACTGCACGCACGGAATGTAAACAACCTGTAGTAATGCGTTGGGGGACGGGCTCGGTGCAGCAGTATACTATACTCTATATAAGTATACTGTTTTACAAGTAATTAATGCCCCTGAAGATAAGGCAAGCTCTTCAATCAAGGTTGTAACTTCTCTTGCTTCAAATGGATTGCATGGATTTGCAATTCATACAGAAGAACTGCATATATGTCTGCGATCATAACACATATTTGGAACATCGAACACTGAAATGCCTCGAGCCCTGAAAGCTGTCGATGAACTTGTGCAAGCAATTAATCAGAGACCCTTGACACTTGTTTTAGACTGGATGAAATAATTGCTGATGGTATATATCTCACCCAAGTCGATGATGTGTTCTATTTCTGTTTTGCTCAAATTACATCTTATGATGTGGAGCGAAGTTTTTCACAATATGAAGCCTGTTTACATGCTAGTTCATATTTGAGACGTTAAGAATGTATGTTGTTGTGCATTGTAATCTATGTATCTTGAGAGCAAATTAAGCGGATAATGTTGCTGATAACGTTTAACACAACAGCAATTGAACGTATGTAACGATTAAAATTGTTAGCTTTCATAAATCAGTGGTATTTATGTTTGCCACCCACTGAACCTCAATTCCTTCTACTGCTAGTGAAAACATCACAGTCTACCACGCAATCATTTTCCTTCTATTAGTACCAGTACGTATGCATCACAACTATATACCATGCTGCGCTAACTTCAATTCTATCCCGCTGTCGGTTCCCCAGATACTATCCCTACTCATCACGTAAGGCTTGTAGACGTTGCAAGCGAAAAGGAAACAGTCTCAGGTACTTTTGAGCAATAGGCTGGCATGACGTATATACTGTTTATACATTCATTTCTGCTGACAGTCTTCTCGTAGGGCTCCTTGTCATAGTTTCAGAGATAGCTTCTCGTTTCGCCTACCATATCCTGCATTTTTTACTTTCTCTAGCCCCATATGTTAAATGTGCATAATGGATAGAGAAGGTATTGCATTGCATCCAAATATTAAATGTCCAGATTTCACCGAAAATATGTTTTTAGAAAAAAGTCCGTGTTTGTGGACAGCATGTGCAAAAAACAAAATAACCGTTAAATTCCAAACTTAGTATATTTAAGTTTAGTATCTTCCAAGAATGAGACACAAAGATTTTCAAGAAAATCCCCCCCACAAACTATCTTACACATGGAAACTTTGTCAAAAATTTTGAGTTCCTCAAAAAATGGCTGTAACGATTTTGATTAAAATAGCGTATGTTAAAGATATTTACATCTCATATAAAATATATATCTTGAACTTTCTGGCAAAACCTCTGAAGATCCTCTTTATTCTGGTTGAAATTTGCCCAATTTTTCTTAACTGTTAAACCGTAAGAGATAAACAAAAACTTACTGCACAAAAAATGTAGATACTTTCAGAACACATAATTCATGTCCTTTATACTTTTCTTGTAGAGGTAACCATTTCCGAAATACTCCTTGTTATTGGTTGCAACGGTAAAGCACTTTCACTTTTCTCAGGCAGATAGTGTCCGTTTTTCTTTTGTTCTACTCCTGGCCATGCGAAGATGTGATTTGCAATGACAATCGGATAACGACAGTTTCTAAAACATTTGACGATCACTATAGCCTAGTGTATTCCCTTAATAGCCTTCTACCTTATAAAGGTAGGTGCTAAGTATGAAGGATTCTGCTTATGTTTATCTCGATTAGCATGGTTTAGACAGGAGGATAAACCTTTGTAAGAGGTCTGTTGAATATCTAGAGAAAGTCATGTGAGTGTAACACATCAGATGTTTTAACACAGAGCCTGTTTCTGCAAATGTTCAACAATACCAAATTATAGAGTCGTATTTAGGAACACTACGCACATTATGTACACGTAGAAATCCCCTTCGAACTCTTTTAATGCTCTCAAATTTAGCATACCAAGGAAAACTTCTTGATTTGTAGTAGCCGTTTTAATTATCTATACAATATTAATTTATTTTTTCAGTTTATGCATTGTTTTTGTCATATATGGAAATTACCAATATTAAAGCATAATATAGCCGGCAAAAAATGTATTTTACAATCATATTGGTCTTTATAATAGCATTTAGTTTTATCGATACATCCTGTATATTAATTCAGTAACCAAAGTAATTGAAATGTTTTTATTTAAAGTAGCTGTGTGTGGTTTAACTGTTCAAATCAGAAAATGCCAACCAATTTTCTCACATTTCAAAGCACGTGGGATATTTTGATCTACATAATAAAATTTATGAAAACATTTATATCTCCTAATGTATTTATCCAAGTTGAATGAAGTTAGTATTCATAGTAATATAATAGAATTACAATCACAGTAAAACATTCAGAGAAATCTAATGTGTTCCATTCACATGACTTTCTCTACATCGCTGTAAGAAATTATTGTTAAAAACATGTTCTTTTATCTACTTTACGATAATCGAGATAAACATTAGCAGAAATTGTCTTAATTACTTGCTTCGTTTGTAAGTAGGAGGAAAAGAAGGGAATTCACTAGGCTAAACCTTAGATAAACCTTTTTAAGGCAAATAGAAAGGAATATCTCAGAAATAGCCAATAGCACGAAAAAAAGTATATAACATAAATAGTGTGTTTTAATGAGATCTAAAGTTTTTGTGTAGTAAGTCTTTGTACATCTCTTACGGTTTACCAGTTGCGCAAAATTAAGCAAAATTCATCCATAGTAAGCAGATCTTTAGAGGCTATTCCCAGAAAATTTAACATATACATGTTATTTGACTTGTAAATACCTTTAATATATGTCATTTTAATCAAAATCATTAGAGCAATTTTTGGAAAAAAAATGAACATTTGGGAACCTTTTTCCATGTAAGTGGTGGTTTGAGATCTTCGTGTCGCATCTGTGAAAGATACTAAACTCAATTACCAAATTTAGTATTTTACGGACTTATAATTTTTGGGTTATGTTCACAGACACAAAGACACACGGATTTTTTTCTGAAAGTGTTTTTTATACCAGGACCCTAAAACGTGTATTTCCGGTGAAATCTCGGTGTCACGTTTTTTGGATGGAATGCAATAACTTCTCTGTACACAATGTACATATGTAAATATGTATACAGAATTATAGAAATTTGACATTTCATTCCCACTGTCCCTTAAAATGTGGCATTATGTAGGAAGGTGTTTTACAGGTGGGAAGTGTTTGATGTGTCAAGTAATATGTATGCAAATTAACCAATAATACGTGTCGAATTTGAGTGGCTGTTTTATGGCAATGTGTTGGTATTGCATATAGTATGAGAATGCTGTAATTACGACCTCAGGCCACAATCAGATCTGTTAGAGCAAACTGTAACAACCAAACACACATAAATAGTTCTGTAACTGAGACTTTTCAAACGTGTATAGCATTAACTGATTATTTGTCGAAGGTATACATTTTACTGAATTAATACTTAGCTGAGGTGGCTAAGTGTGTAACTCACACTCGGGAAGTTCCGGTTCGAAATCAGGCAATCACCTACTGACGCATGTGTGTTTCGGAGATTTTCTTGGTCTGTAAACAAATGCAAGTATCACGACGTCCTGTCCATCATTATTCTTCATTATCGAGCATGATAACGTCAGAGTAACGTGGTAAACTCGCACTCGGGAGCTCCTGAGTTCGATTCCCGTGGCGGGATTTCTGGCCCATGGTTTATTCGCAAGCGAATGCTGGGGTGGTTTCTCATACACCACGATATTCTATGCTCATCACTTTTCATTAATGAGCATATTGGCGTCAGAGTAACGTATGCAACTCGCACTCGGGAGGTTCTGGGTTTGATTCCCGTGGTGGTCTTTGCTGGTACATGGTTTTTTCGTGGTTACCCCTATGCCTGTAAGCGAGTGCCGGGAAAATTTCTCGTGCAACAAGATTTCCTTTCCTTATTATTACTGAACATGATGTCACAAAAAGGCGCGCGACTCGTAATCGGAAGAACATGGTTCGACTCCTGTGGCGGGCATTCCTGTCCCATAGGTTTTTCGAGGGTATCCCAGGGCCGCCAGGTGATTGCTGGGTAGGATCATTACATCCCCTAATTTCCTGACCAATATCACTGTTCATCATTTTCTTATCTCTTTCAGGATTGAAGGACCAGGTGACGATGTTCGGCAGGTTGTGGCTGGGCAGTGGCCTGCTTCTGTAGAGGTTTATTCACGGTATTGCTCGATCGGGACCGCCTTCGGATACTTTCGGGCTAGATTACTTTTGGGAACCCCTCTTATGGTGGCGTCGGAGGGGTTCAACCAGGAACCAATAGAGACCCCGTCCATGCTTGCGTCCATCGTCATTCGGATCTGTTGCCCTTCAGGTCCCTCTGGTTCGCAAGGTCGCCAGTTCAACCCCTCCAAAGGGCGATAAAACTTTTTTCGACAGGAAAAGTATTAGCTTGGTTTCCCTCGGAAGGTACGTCAAGCCAGTGGCCCCTTGATGTAGATATATGGCACGTAATAAACCTGGAAGAAAGGCCTCTGAGCAAAGATAAGCGATCTTTACGTTCAATATACAATGAGACCCTGAGCAGTTAAATAACATCCAGAAATAAAACACAGTTCCATTTTATTAGGTATTGCCCTTCATTATTCCCTCTCTGGGGTCTCGTGGGCCACACAAAGTGCCTAAAGCGCCTCAGTCACTTGGGCCCTCGTCCGTGTGTAATCCTGAACCCCTTCATTCCGTTTCATTCTCATATTTTTTGCTCTGTCTATACGTACTATAGAGCCAAAAATTCACACCAAGATTTCACCGGAAATAAATACATGCTTTGAGACCCTCTAAATAAGAAAAAGCACTTTTAGAAAAAAATCCGTGTGTGTGTGTGTGTGTGTGTGTCTGTGGGCAGCATAGCTCAAAAGCGAAAAGTCTGCTAAATATCAAGACTTGGTATTTAAGTTCAGTATCTTTCAAGGATGCGACACGAAGATTGTCAAGAGAATTCCCCAAACCCTAATTACCATTTACATGAAAATGTTTTTGAAAATGTTGATTTTCTCAAAAATGTCTAACAATTTTGATTAAATTATCGTATTAGAAAGATATTTACATGAAAAATAAAATGTATATCTTGAACTTTCTGGGAGTGAGCTTTGCTGGTTTTTGCATAACTGGTAAACCGTAAGAGATAGACAAAAGCTTACTTAACAAAAGCGTAGAACTCGTCAAAACACACGATTTGCATTATATACATTTTTTCGTGGAGTTGACCGTTCTTGAGATATTCGTTGTTATTGGTTTCAGTTTTAAAATATTTTTCTCATACGGGAACTTGTCAAATCCTGGCCATTCAAACAAAGGAAAATCTATCACATAGAAACCAGCTTTTAAAATATGTGACTATTGCTTCAGTCTATGGTACTCCCTTATTTCCGTTTTACTTACAAGGAAGCAAATAATAAGACCATTTCTGCTGTTTCCTCGATTAGGGGAAGTAAATAGAAGAATAAGCTTTTTAACAATAATTTGTTGCAGAGCTGTAGAGAAAATTATGCGAATGGAAGACATCATATTTATATTAGGATTTTTGTACAGTACAGTAACTGTCCTTCAATCCAAAACAATTTATTTCTCCACGTTTCTGTCTGCTGCATCATTTTTTGCAAGTTCTTTGCTAATCATACTTGTTCTTCATCCACCCATTGTTCCCTAGCCTTCCCTTTTCTTCTGTTTCCCTCGATTTTCCACTCCATCATTTAAGTATTTTATTATTTTTTCATTTTTGCTATGGAAATAAGAAGTTTATTATTGGATTACAAGAGCACTGGTGATATTAGAAAAAAAAAACATCTTATCAATTTTCTTTTGTAATATTTTTATCCAAGTATAAATATTTTCAAACTTCTGTTTTGAAAACTGCAACGTGTGGAACAAGTTTTGAAAACGCTGAAAAATAAAAACACGAGAAGCACCCGGTGTGAGACCTGTTTTGTAAATTTTGAAACAAATTACTATACTTACTTCCCTCGATTTTCCACTCCATCATTTAAGTATTCCATCTCATATTTCAGGTGTGTCTCTAGGTTCGTAGCGTACAGTGTAACCGGACAGATGGCACGGATGCGTGCTCAAAGGAAACGCTATTCCCATGCCTGGTCGATGGATCATTGCTCGTTCTCTTTGAATAGCTATAGAAGAGGTCCGATCTTTGAGCCTGAATATATCAGGAACTTGCGTGCCTCTCAGTGGCTTTAGCCTCCCCTTGTTCTCTCGCTTCACCCCTTGCTTCTGGAGGTAGAAGACAATATCCAAGTAGGTCGTACTGATCTGTTGTCTAGCCTATACCTATATCAATATCTATAGAGGTAAAGATGAAGGCCTGCCTTAGAATGCCTCACCTAATATAATATGCACGCTGTCGTACAAGGATATTGTTCTGTAAATATGCTTTTGAACATTGATTCAGATGCGAATTTGTGAAGACGTGAGATGGAAAAGGTATCTGTTAACGAAGCGTTCAATTACCAGGGTCATATCAGCACTGGTGTTCCAGAATTTCGCCATGCAGAATTCTTTTACATGCTAGTATGTCTACCGTCATGGGAATGTCGCTTTAAACATATTTCAAAACCATCTATCTTGGCCGGGTTTGAACCAGTGGGTTTGAAATTAAAAGGCTAGCAGCTAACCAACTAAACCATCCAGACCGACAAAGTCCTGAGTAATCTACACATTTCTTTTGTAACTAAAGCGTGAGTGGCGGCGTCGTGGTCGAGTGGTTAGGCCGCTCGCCTCCCACCTATCCCAAGCACCCGCATGCGGGGTTTGCTGTGGACGAAGCGGCATCTGGGCGGGATTTCTCCGGATCCTCCGGTTTCCTCCACCATTCATACACTTCCTCACGCTCATGCCTGGCTACGGGCCGACCTTTTTCCATACCCTGGTTCCGTGCCGTTGGCTCCCCGCCAGGCTTCTGACCCCTAGGAATACGCTTGTAAGTTCTAGGGGGGTGTTATTCATACCTATGGGGAGGGCAAGTCGACTACGAAACAAAACTAAAGTGTAAGCGTCCATAGATATATGGTTTTCAGATATGACTTTTGAATGAGTTAAATGGGACAGTTTTGACCACAAGAGTTTGAAGACAAAAGTGGGGTAATTCTTTGGAAGAATTAACTACCTCATAATTTTCGCTGTTCTATAACTTAAGTGCATATATTTGTGCCCTAGTTGCGGAAGGAGAAATTTTTCTGCGGTTCTTTCCTTTACACTGTAGGCTCTGCAAGGCTGCTCGCGCACTGCTGACAGAGAAATCTGAATAAAGTGACAGTGAGAATTAAATGGGTCAGAGTGAAAGTTGAGTCAAGTTTCAGTGAAAGCCTGAGTGAAGTCAGAGTGAAAGCCTGAGTGAAGTCAGAGTGAAAGCCTGAGTGAAGTCAGAGTGAAAGCCTGAGTGAAGTCAGAGTGAAAGCCTGAGTGAAGTCAGAGTGAAAGCCTGAGTGAAATCAGAGTGAAAGCCTGAGTGAAGTCAGAGTAAAAGCCTGAGTGAAATCAGAGTGAAAGCTGAGTGAAGTCAGAGTGAAAGCCTGAGTGAAATCAGAGTGAAAGCCTGAGTGAAGTCAGAGTAAAAGCCTGAGTGAAGTCAGAGTGAAAGCTGAGTGAAGTGACAGTAAAAGCTGAGTGAAATCAGACTGAAAGCTGGGTGAAATTACAGTGAAAGCTGAGTGTAGTTACAGGAGGAAGTAACATTGAAAACTGAATGAAGTGACGGTGAAAACTGAATTAATATCAGTGAAAAGTGAGTGATCTGGCAGTGAAAACTGAATTAAGTCATAGTGAAAGCTGACTGAAGGGACAAAAAGAACTACGCAAAGTCACAGTGTAAACTAGTTCGGTGGGTAGTAGTTGTTCTGGTTTCCAGCAGGATTTCAAACTTGATATGTGAGTTTGGTGCTCTGTACCATGGAGATCCAATTCGTTGAATACCAAAGTAGTAATTAATATTTTAGACAAAAGTAAAGCATGAACTGAATGGATTTCTAATTTTACGGGATAAGGCGTGGTGGACGGTGGTGTACAAAATGGGCGTTTGGAAGAAAAGACTACTTGCCCTTAAAGTTGACACCTTTAACTGGAACCTATCCTTATGACTAAGCATGGTATCAGATTAACAGTGCTATTAGACACCATCTCGTAACATTATTGACCCCGCTCTGTTGGGCCAGTTGGAAGCAGATCTCATTACCTTGATACTTCTTAACTATCAGTGGCTAAGCAAAATCAACGTGTTTAGCACTGATCGCATTGTTGAAATTTTCCTCCGTCATTACTCTGTACGCTAATAAATACAACTTTCTGTAAAACTTAAAATGGATACAAAAAACACTAACAGTGAATTTTTCTACCACAATCGATCAAAACTTTCGGAAATCTTTTGTTTTAGTAAATGGTTGTTGGAATATTTGGGCATCCATAAAGAGTTAACATTTGCACGTCTTAACTTCATTTTGGGTTCTACAGTCATTTGAAAAATCGCACAACACACTGGTTTTCAAGCACACTATCTTAATATAGGAGAGGTTTTCGTAAAACTTTCAGCATGTTCCATGTGTCTCAGTTTTCTTTATGTTCCATTGAAGTCTCCCAGAAAATGCATAAGTATACAAAGTAATATTCTATATAAGAAAATGCATGCAAAAACCAAATGATAAAATTTTAAAAAGGTAATTCTATGAAAATGAGGTTAATTTTAAGGATTAAATTTTCTTATAGATTTATAGAACCATTCCTAGTTTGATCCATATAGTTGTTTTTTATTTATAATTTTATTTAATGTCACCTAACTACATAGGTCTTAAAGCGACATCATCATGTAACAATAATAACTTTGAATAAAATATTTACATATTAAATTAGTACTTATATCTAGCTTGTAACATTAGTTATTGGAATTCTAACAATAATACTTATATATTATGTAGTGTTTCATACAACAGTGTGTTAAATGTATACAATATTTTACAGTGCAGTAGCAAGTTTCCAATATTTTCTGTATTTGAACAATGATGATAACTTCTTGGTTCGTTGAGTGCTGCCTGAAGATCTGGAGGAATTTGGTGGCTGGTTCTGCAGTTAAACAGCGGGCACATTCCGTTATGATGTGCTTGACTGATAGTCTCTGGCTGCAATGTTCACAGGATGGAGGTTGCTGTTTGGTGAATACATAGACATGAGTTAGTTTAGTTTGTCCAGTTCTTAGTCGGGTGGGTATCATCTGATGACGCCGGCTGAGAGTTTCTGGTTGCTGTTTGGTGAATACATAATCATGAGTTAGTTTAGATTGTCCAGTTCTTAGTCGGGTGGCTATCATCTGTTGACGCCGGCTGAGAGTTTCTGGTTGCTGTTTGGTGAATACATAGACATGAGTTAGTTTAGTTTGTCCAATTCTTAGTCTGGTGAGTATCATCTGTTGACGCCGGCTGAGAGTTTCTGGTTGCTGTTTGGTGAATACATAATCATGAGTTAGTTTAGATTGTCCAGTTCTTAGTCGGGTGGGTCTCATCTGTTGACGCCGGCTGAGAGTTTCTGGTTGCTGTTTGGTGAATACACAGTCATGAGTTAGTTTAGTTTGTCCAGTTCTTAGTCTGGTGAGTATCATCTGTTGACGCCGGCTGAGAGTTTCTGGTTGCTGTTTGGTGAATACACAGTCATGAGTTAGTTTAGATTGTCCAGTTCTTAGTCGGGTGGGTCTCATCTGTTGACGCCGGCTGAGAGTTTCTGGTTGCTGTTTGGTGAATACATAGTCATGAGTTAGTTTAGTTTGTCCAATTCCTAGTCTGGCGAGTATCATCTGTTCACGCCGGCTGTGAGTTTCGTATATTTTAATAAATGGTGTGTTAACTTTTTACTTCATTCAGGTTACTATTGCTATTATTTTGAATTCAGTTGTTCTTCAATTTCTGTATCAGCTTCTTCAACATACTGTATAGCATCTTCATGTGGAATAGGAATATGGGGATAAACTGGTGGTTGTTTTGATGCTTCTTTTGCTACTTGATCTGCTGTTTCGTTCCCCTCTATCCCTGATGGAAAGGTATCCACATCCAAGTTACTTCTTTATTTTCAAGAAAAATTTGGTTGTATAAATATTGGATTTCTTTGGTCAGTGAATTATCTGATGACAGATTCTGAAAGGATATTAAAGCACTGTAGGAATCTGAAAAATAGTACGCATTTGCTGTTTGAGTTTATTGATTCCAAAGATTTTTTAATTACAAACTGTTCACTGGAAAATATTCTTTTTTATTTGGATTGGAAGCTCCTATTGCAAAACTTTCAAAAATATCTCAAATTATGAGATGCATTAAGCTTTTCAATTATGACACATATCTACATACTAAAATTTATATTAATTCTACGAATCTTTATCCAATTTGAATGCAATTTTTGGAGTATGTACGTATATAAACTAAACAGCAATGCAGTTCTGTAAAACCTTTAGAAAACTCCATTAAGCATGTAAAATTAAAGCAATTGATTTGTTTGCTCAATCTGTGAAAATTCTTATTTTCCAGAAGGAAAAAGCAGTCAGAGTAGTGAATGTTGGTAGGGTATTTATTAACCTTTGAATTTAATTTCTTTGCAATCTTTTTTTATCACTTTCTCTAGCCCCACAGGTACAATGTACTTAGGGACAGAGAAGTATTGTACTCCACCGAAAAATTTGATGTCGAGATTTCACCGGAAATACATGTTTAAGGATCCCCTGAATCCTAAAATTTTTTTTCAGAAACAGGTATGTGTGTGTGTGTGTGTGTGTGTGTGTGTGTGTGTGTGTGTGTGTGTGTGGACAGCATAGCTCAAAAACGAAAAGACGGTTAAACACCAAACTTGCTATTTAAGTTTGGTATCTTCCAAGGATGCGACACGAAGATATTCAAGAAAATACTCCCATCTCTAACTACCCTTTTCATGAAAAAAATTTCGAAAATTTTATTTTTCTTAACAATGGCTATAATGATTGATTAAAATACCACATATTAAAGCCATTTTTATTCCAAATAAAATACATATCTGGAACTTTCTGGGAATAGCTTTTGAAGACCTGTTTATTCTGGATGGATTTTTCTCAACTAGTAAACCGTAAGAGATAGACAAAAACTTACTATACAAAAAATGTAGATCTTGCTAAAATATACAAGTTACGTCATATACATTTTTTTCGTGGAGCTTACCGTTTTCGCGGTATTCCTTGTTATTAGTTTCAATTGTGAGGTACTTATACTTTCCTCAGACGGAAGTGTCCTGGCCAAGCAAAGAAGCGATTTACAATGACAATTGCATAACGACAGCATTAAAGCCATTTGGCTATCACTTTAGCCTAGTGGATTCCCTTAGTGCCGCTCTACTTATAAGGAACTAAGTAAAATATTCTGCTAGTGCTTATCTCCATTAGTATGGCGTTGAAAGAAGAATTATCTTTTGTAAGAAGTTTGTGGAGTAGCTAGAGAAAGTCACGTGAGTGTAACACGTCAGATTTATTTTTCTTTTATTATCTACGAAACATAAATATTTATTATTAAAGACTTATTCAGTTAAATTAATACAAACTATAGATGCGCCAGAGTCAAACAATCTGCAAAAGAGAATCAGCTGTTGGAAATACCAATTTGAAACTCCTCTGTATCTACATTTTAAGAACGCACAACATTTTTCCTCATAAACAACTGTCTACCGGTATGTTTGAGTGCTCCGCCTATTTCCAGTTTCGCTATCTGGTTTGCCTCGTTGCCGCCCATGAGGGGGCGTTGCCCATTTCGATGTCGAAGTCCCCGCTTACCTGCACAACAGATTCCGTACTGGTTGGATTGGAAGGGGAGGTCACGTCCAATGGCCAGGTGCTGAGACACATCTCACATATCTGGAGGCTTTTAGTCAGGGGGTACCTAGAGTTGTATAACTGGCCCACATGTGAAAATCTCAAAGAGAGCTAGGGAGCGAGTTGTACTTTCAGGTAAGCAGTTCACCAGTCGATGCATGCATGCTGGAAGAGTGTCTGTCACAGTCAGTGTCAAATATCTGTTACGTCTTATGCACCTGCACTATACGGCGCTGCACTGATAAACATGTGTTTTCATGTGTATATTCATATCTACAAGACATTTATACAAATGGCCTACTATATAAACAATGTCAATCGTCTGCCTCCAATTCTTCCACACCTGACAGTCCTTCGTCTTCGCTCACGTCATTGCCATCCTCAACGTTATCACTACTCTCTGCACCATTATCCTGGATTAGAATTCTTTCTATTTGATTTTCTACAATTCTTTCTAATGATTATCAATGTTCTCAAAATGTCGACATACATTTTTCCATTGTGACCTGTCAATTTCTGCAATTTGCTGGCGACACAACTGTTCCACATCTTTTAATTTAAAAGCGTTATATTACGATTTTTTTTTATTTTTTCTTAGCTTTGAGAACCCTGGAAATGGAGCTCAGTGAAATATCAGTTGCCTTGGCTACTCTTTCATTCACTTTCTACAGGTTTTTGGAGAACTCGGGTGAACACACATTTTCTTCCTGCACCTCTGCCTCTTGTTTCATGAAGTCAAGCACATTTGCTATTATTTCTCTACTCTGACTAAGTAATACCTTGCCACTTAACTTTGAAAACGTAGCAGCCATGGTTAAAAAATAAAATAAATAAAATGAACACTATTTACTAGTCCACTATGAAAATAAACATATGCGGAATACTTTCGATACAGACTGTACAAAGTTTGCTCGCTGTGACTTTAAGTAACCAAAGTATCATAATACAAATTCCGAAAAGCTAGGCTCCATAGCTGGATTGGTAGTCAGGGTCACGATTCCAGAAGTTTTGCGCCGGCAATGGATGTGTGAAACTGCGAGAAGGAAACGAGTTATATTCGCTATCGGAATTCTAACAGTCCACCCTTTTTCCCCACAAGGGCTTCAAATGTAAATGGCGTGTTCCTTATGGACGCTCTTTAACTACTGTGGTTCTCAGCGTCCCATTCGAAATTGGGCCTGAAGGACCGCTTAATTTTGCTCAGATGCCTCTCTATCAGGCTTGAGGTTCTTTTACGTGCAGTAAATCTATGACACGGGACCAACGTCTTTACTTCCCTTCCAAAGGAAGCCACAAGGGCATCAGTATGTTATGCAACGTTTTATTGCATTTATTGAAGTTTGCTTTTAATCGCTGTTTCACACAAGCCGTACGTAGGAGTTGGATAATTAGAGTCAGATTGAACAATTCAATGCCATTGTCGGGACTTAAACCACGGATCTCTCGGTCTCTAGGCGGTCACTCTAACACTGAGCTACCATGGCAACATGCCGGCAGAGCATTAAATTCCTCAACTGACCTCGTGTGCTACACACGGCTTGTGTGAAAAAAAAACCATCAAATTAACAATACTTGAACATAATAATTGGCTGTACTATGAAGCCCGGGACTTAAAGTACTTACGACATTGTAAGTCACCATTGTGGTATGTTATCTTAGAATAATTTCAGATTACCTTATGGTTTACCGGAAAACACGCTAGTCAGTTGAGGAATTTAATGCTATGCCGGCATTTTGCTATTGTAGCTCTGGTAGAGCAACCGGCTAGAAATGGGGAGATTCGTGGTTCAAATCCCGGTTATGACAGTATATTTTTCACTCCGACTCTACTTATCTTATTGCTATGAATTTCATATTTCTGATTTCTTCCTTTTAATTGAGATGAAACCATGCAGAAATAGCTACAGTACACGTTTCGTCATACATACAAAGAGAATAGCGATAGTAGTATATTTAACAATTGGACGCAATTTATACTGGTCTTAACAATTCTTTGATTGTCTCCTTTGCGCTGTGGTTGCCTGGCTTGCCCGTCGAAACCCGCTACTGGTGTGGGGATTTTTTTTTCCACTGGGAGACCGGATCCGGGGTGCACTTGAGCAGGGCCGGTAAGATAAGTACCCGCAGGGTGAAATGCTCTACGCCTACAATCGCCCCTTCCTTTTTCTTTCCACCTGACAGAGAAGCGGAGAGGTTACGTGTGCAACATTGGCGGTTGTTCTTGAAGAACAAAAACATACTTGCTCTCCCAGTCCCGATTAATCCTTCACCGTTCACTCATATTGTACATGTAAGCCACCACTGCACTGATACGGCTGCCACGGGACCAATACCGGAAAGAACCGGCTTCTTTGGCTCTACGTGACTGTTGAAAGAGAGAAGTAGGGACGAGAGAGAGGGTAAATTCACACCTCTTGCGCTTTGCTTGCCAGGCCTGCACTTGTATCTTGTGAGGTCCCTTGGGGGGCGGCTCCAGGTTGCGTGGAGGGACTCGAGACACTGACTACGTCGCAGCATCCCAGCCATGACGCCTATAATGGGCAGAGGTGAGAGATGCAGTAGTCGGGCGGTAGGACTTGGTTCAACTTCGGGTTATACCTCGGAGTGTAGTTTAGTTTCAGTTTACAGTTCTTTACTCTTTTCTGCTATCGCGAGAAACAACTGAACATCGAAAAGGTTTCTAAGGATTACCTGGCACTGAACGATTCAACCAATTAAAAACGGAAATCTCGGAAACGACTTACGCTAAAAAAAAGTTATATAAAATAAATTGCGTGTTTTAAAGAGTAGTTTGTTGTGTAGTACATCTTTCTTTATCGCTTAACATTTAATATTACGAGGGCCATCCAGAAAGTGACCGACGATTTGGCATAGCTAAATAATAACGAAAGATATCAACACAAAGTTACTGTACCGTACTCTATTAGTCAACGTAATCTCCATTCTGTCAAGATATTTATTGGTACGTGGTATCAGTTTTTAATGCCGTTGTTATTCCTTTGTACCGCCAAAGAATGCACAAAGTGTTCGGCCAATCGAATTTTATAGGCAAATAACGCAAGTGTACAGTGATAATGCAATGGACGAGTCTGCAGTGAGGAAATAGAGCATAACTTACAAGTAATCAAGGAAGAACCAGTGTGAACGATAAAGACCGGAGTGGAAGTTCATCAATCGTTATGGGGTAGTCGAAAGCATTGGACACCGTAATTGACTTTCTGGATGGAAACATTTCCCAAGCATGAAGATCTCAAAGTGACAGTGACATCTTGGCTCATATTGGAAACCGTTTTGTTTTCTTTTATACAAAATAACTGTCTTTTTACGGCACGGTTAATTTTTTCTTCTACTTTTGGTAGTTGCAACTGCACATTTTTTGATACACGAGACCTACTACCACTACAATTACAACACTGCTGTTCTCTTCGTGTCTTCCTTGGAGACCAATAATCGCGTTGGGAGCCATAACTGTGCGCAAAGTACAGCTCATTCCACTTTTAACTAAATAGTTTGCGTTTAATTAATGTATACTAATACTTCCCTCTGGAGAAATGAATTAATGGCACACGCGAAGTGCTAAATTTTCAGCCAGTCAGGGAACTTAACGATAAAGCGTATTAAGTTGTTACACTCGCATAAACGAGTAGCCAAAATGCAAAATCTAGTAAGAATAAAATAATGGCCTGTTTGGGCTTCTCAAGTTCCAGTTACATTGCGCATGCTCACATGTCGAATGAAGATGTTACTCTCGCTTCGTTACCGATATTTTCCCAATTACTAGTGTTGTTGAAGCATGCTCTAAAGCGCATATGAGGAATGCGTGCTATATCCCAGGCGGGAGGAAAAAGGAGAAGTCACGTCACGTCACTACCGGAGCAGTGACGTAATTTGATTCTTAATTTTCATAAGTTAGAAATGCACATTTATTAATATGCAAGGTGTGCGTTAAACGACAAAACTAAATCAAGTTCTTGATTCATTATTATTCATTCAGTAAGAGACTAACCCACTATAGCATGAATTGTTTTGCAACATATGCCGTTCTTCCTCTAATTCATAAACCTGCTTTTATATCCCTTTCACCGGCAGCACAACTGAAGCGACTTGAATAGCCGTGATCCTTAGTGCAATAACAAATGGACTCGCCATCCATTTGAAACCCAACGTCGTGAGTTCGATTCTCGGCGACTGCAGTCAAATATACTTATAGTAAAGAAGGGGAGGACCCAAGTAAAATTACCAGCGCGATGACACGCTTGGATGCTGACGGAGTTACGTTTGACTGTAGTTGCATGGATTTTTCTCTATTTTATTTAAAAATAGCACTAAAACAGTTATACCTAGCCTAATTTTATTGTTGAAGGCTAGTGTAATACAAAATTACAAAAACTAGAACCTTTAATTAATTATCTTTGTTGCTAAAATAGAAACACCAAGCAATAGAGGGTTAACTCAAAGTTGCATATACTTATTGTTGATTATAAACCTGCAGGAAGATTAATAAACAAATCTTAACGTCTATACTGCCAACACTTATTGTTTACTATTGCGTGATGTGCATTTTTAAGGAATATAGGTCAATAGCACATCGCTGTGGATATGGTCAGTAAACACACTTGTTCCTATTATTCTGCGTATTATCTTTCCTGTTTAATCTTTGCCTGGTCCCGTCACTATTTCATTTCTTTTTAATCCTTACTAAAAAGACTATACTCTTAATATTAATTTTGCCAGTTCTGTTCTTTATATTTTCATTTTATTTCACTGTAATCTCTTAACATTTATTTTCTACATGAAAACTGTTCCGTTTTGAACTTTGATCCATTTCTAATGTTTAAAAAATCTGATGTGTTCAATTCACATGACTTTCTCTACATCTCTGCAACAAATTATTGTCAAAAAGCTTATGGCTTCTATTTACTTCGGCTAATTGAGACAAAATTAGTAGAAATAGACTTATTACTTGCTTCCTTGTAAGTAGAAGCGAAATAAGGGAATACCTTAAGTTAAAATGATAGTCAAAAGCTGATTGCAATGTGTCTGAAGTTCCTTTGTGTGTATGGCCAGGAGTTGACAAATACCTGTAAGAGAAAATTATAAGAATTTTAAAGCTGAAACCAAAAACAAGGAATATCTCAAAAACGATCAACTGCACAAACTTTTAACTTGTTCTACATTTTTGTGTGGATTGTTTTGTCCATCTCTTAGGTTTAGCATTTATGCAAAATTCCGTAAAATTTGTCCAGAATAAAGTAGTCTTCAGAGGCTATTCCCAGAAAATTCAAGATATACATTTTATTTGTGAGGCAAATATCTTTAATATACACGATATTTTAATCAAAATCGTTAGAGCTATTTTTGAGGAAATTTTCGAAAAATTTTTTATGCAAGGGGAAGTTGGGGTGGGGAGATGTTCTTGAAAATCTTCGTGTCGCATCCTGGGAAGATACCAAAATTAATATCAAGTTTGGTATTTAACGGTCTTTTCGTTTTGGGGCTATGGTGTCCACAGAACACACATGGACCTTTTTTCAAAAATGCTTTTTTGGATTCAGGGGGATCCAAAGCGTGTATTTCCGGTGAAATCTCGGTTTCGAATTTTTGGGTGGAATACAATACCTTCTCTATACACTATGTACATAGTATGTGTAAAGAAAGTAAACATTTTCATTTTAACTTCACTTATATTTTATGACCGTTACTTACATTGATTGGCGTGCTAATTCTCGTGTCTTTTTACTTTCTCCACACGTATTATATACCTATTGTATAGAGAATTTACTGAGTTCCAACCAAAAATTCCATATCGGATATTTCACAGGAAATATATGTTTTGAGGTCCCCTGAACCAAACTAAATATTTAAATTTAGTGTCTTCCAAGGATGCGACACGAAGATTTTGAAGTAAATCCCTCCTACCACAAACCACCCTTAAAAAGGAAAAAATTTTCGACAATTTTTATTTTCTCAAAAACGCCATATATTAAAGATATTTTCAACCCAAATATAATGTATTTATTTAATTTTCTGGGAATATCCTCTGAAGAGCTCTTTATTTTGGATGAATTTTGCAAATTTTGCTTAACTGCTAAACCGTAAGAGATTGACAAAACCTTACTGCACAAGAAGTGTAGATCTCGTCAAAATGCACAATTTATGTCCTTTACATTCTTATTGTAGAAGTAACCTTTTCCGAGATATTCCTTGTTATTGGTTTCAGTTGTAAAGTAGATACTTTTCTCAGACAGGAACTGTCCGTATTTCTTTTGTTCTACTCCTGGCCAAGCAAAGATGCGATTTACCATGACAATTGCATAATGATAGCTTTTAAAACATTTGACTATCACTTTAGCCTAGTGAACTCCATTGATTCTTATATGAAACTAAGTGATAAGAACATTTTGCTAATGTTTATCTCGATTAGATGCTGTAGAAAGAAGGGTAAATTTTTGTAAGGAGTTTGTTTGTGAACAGCTAGAGAAAGTCATGTGAATGTAACACACCCGGTTTTAATCCTAAGTACCTAGGTTATGCTCTTAACAGTAGGTGTTGCTGATCCGTCTATTTCAGATCACTTTTCTATTTTTCCATTATATTTCACTATTATCTCTCTTTATCATTTACTTTATATACGAATTGTATTCCGTTTTTTGCTTTGATTCATTTCTAATGATTCAAAAATTATCATTTTAACTTCACTTACATCTTATGACCGTCTATTACATTCATTGTCGTGCTAATTCTCGTATCCTTTTTCGTAATACTCAAGTCTGCGCCATTCGCTTATACTGTCGACATAACCTATATCGATAGTATATACCGACATAACCTATGAGCTTAAATTTTGTTTTGTGCTCTCTCCCTTCCTTAACTTTTGTTATTTACTTAGTTGTTACAATTGTTATAAGTGCTTATTTCGAAAAGGTTCATTACGATCAATGTACTTTAGAGCGGCGTTATACATTTTTTTAAACAAGTTGTAAATATTGCATCTTTTGGAGAATTTTGACTATGGAAAAGTGCTGGAAATAGTTTTCCAGAAAACATACTTTAAATTATTAATAGGCAGAAAATGTTTTCCAGAAATCAACATTTAAATTATTAATAGGCACAAGCATGCCTATTTGTGGTTTCAGTTAATTCATAGTTCAAATGCGCCAAGTGGCAAAAGTGACATATTTTCTTAAAGTTTGGAATTCATACCGTTTTATTGTGAAAAATTAATACTATTTTAATGTTTAACAGTTTTGGTATGTATGTATGTATGTATGTATGTATGTATGTATGTATGTATGTATATGCATGCATGTATGTATGTATGCATGTATGTATGTATGCATGCATGTATGTATGCATGTATGTATGCATGTATGTATGCATGTATGCATGCATGTATTATTTACGTACGTAAGCATAACGTATTTATTTATTTGTTTATTTTCTATAATTGGTACTGCCTGGTGGCAAAGTTAAATGTGTTTTCAAAATTCACTTGAAATTAATAATAGTAATACAAACAAAGTTAGTAATACACCTAAAATACTACACACACGGTTTTTGAAATACCTTAGCTATGTATTAGTCAGTATAAAAATGCGTCAAACAGTTACTACGAAGCCTCAACATTAATAGTTACAGAACAGTTTTTGAGAGCATTAGTTACTTCACTTTAATTATCTAACAGTTACTCTCTTTAAATTACCCCTAATTCCTTTAAGGTCAGGGCGCAGATCTGCAAGGCTGCTACAGGCAATTCATTCCATTCTTCAATTATCCTATTAACAAAAGAAAATTTTCCTATTTCGGTTCTATACCTTCTGCCATAATTTTATGCAAATGATCGTTTCGGCCGTAGTATGCTGGGTTTTCTAATCTCTTTCTAACGTCCACTGATTCATTTAAACCAGCATAAGCTTTAAATACAGCGACTAACCTATAACTTTTACGCCTAACTTTTAGCGGTTCCCATTTATTCTCTTCGCTTTTCTTAAGCCCAAAATCTTTAGCTCTCTTTATGAATTTAACTGCTCGTGCCTGTATATTTTCCAGCGAATCAGTTTAATTAACCCTGTGTGGGTGTCAGCATGCTACTCCATATTCCATAACCGGCCGCACTAAGGACTTGTAAGCAATTTCCCTGGCCTTTGCGCTTCCCTTTTTCAGTATTCTCATTACAAAGTGCAATATCTTGCACGCAATTAAAATACTAATCGAGTTGGTCTAAGGATGAAATTTAGCTATAGTGTAGACTCTACACAGCGTTGGGAACATCTCGTATATTGCGACCTGTGAAGATCTCTTGTATCTAAAACCTCCCAGAAAGATAGGAGGATATGAAGAAATCTTAGGAGGACACAGACCATAGCCGGACTGACCACCAGAGACGTTCTGAAACCCTTATGACGGAGAATGGGCTTTAAATGTAAATTCTAAGAGCTTTAAATTGTATTTTAAAATGTTACTCTTTTGCTAACTAGCCGGTATATAAATCCTGTGGTTTTAATATCTTTATTTACTAATGAGTTTTATTTAAAACATTGTTTTAAATCTATCTCCTCCGACAATTTTAATGAAATGAGGCAAAAAAGGGCACTGGATGTTTTATTAACTATGAATGATGAAACCGAGTATCACATTCTTGTATGTTCACTTCCAGTGTAAAATAAATAACATATTTAGTACAGTCATAGCGAAAGTGTTACATTTTTTACTCTCATGTCACGTGTTTTATTTTAATTTAATGAGCCATCGAATATATAAAAAAACCTATACTTAGTTTAATTATTCATAATATCTGAAACACCGAATGCAATTTTCAGCCTCTTTGCTCATTAATTGTAAGATTAGATAGTTTTTGTTTGCAGAAAAATGTTTAAAAATGGCAGAAAATTAAATTTAAAGTATATATGTGGAGGATATTTAGAGTGAAGGATATTAAAAATAACGTATCTCGTACTGGTCCCAAATTTTGGAAATAAATATTATAAGGTCAATAGAGTCTTTTGCAAAAAAAAAAAAAAAAAAAAATTAACCGAAAATGACGAATTGACATCCATTTGCCTTCTCAACATTTGTAAGCCTAGTCTATGGCCCTTTTACTGCCGGATGGCCATACAGAACGATCAAGGGACTCGTGAACCTGTCCGTCATATAAAGTCTAGGGAAATGTTTCTATTGAGCATATATCTGAGTCATCTACCCACACTGCCATACTCCACAGACTTGGAGGCACACCTGAAAGATGAGAAGAAAACGTAATCAAGGGGAAATTATGGTGGATGAAAAATCCTACCAACATTTGCGTGGCGGCCCTGGGCAAAAAAAAAAAAAAAAAATGTATATATCTTTTTTAATTAAATACAGTTCCAGAGGCTTGTCGGGAATGCCGCGCTGTATTCCTTTTTCCTCTTTGTTCCAGTTTCCCTACATTTCCTTTGTTGACCTCTTTGATTTGCCATTTGCTTTTAAATACACATACAAACACACAAACACCCATGCACAAGGCAAGACTCGAACCCACGATCCCATGGGCCACAAAGAGCGAATCTTGGCACTTTAGCGAGCGCGGCCACGGAGACCAGGAGGTTAAGAAGTCATCGAGGATCGAAGTCGGGACCGCGGCACAATCTCACTCGGGAATGGTTTACTTATTAATGAACCTGTTGACATTGCGTTTGACACACAATGATAAAAGTGCGACTTGTCATAGCAGCAGTTTTCATTTGTGACACTTTTTGTTGCTAAATCTGTAGACTTTCCTTGTTTTTCAAATTCTCAACCAGATTCTCTCCTTCAATGCACTGAAATACACGCCTTCCTGTTACACCGTAACAACAAATGAATACAAAGAACTACTCTATGACAGGTTACTCACCGCATAAATATCTCAGTGTGAGGGAAAAATTCACTTTGCCGCATTAGACGAAACATGAAGAGAGAGAAACACAAAACAATTTAAATGAAGAACTTTTACGTGTGTGTTTCAATATAATCTTGACACTTTTATCAAAACTTTAAGCAATATAATAATTGCTCAAGGAGTTAAATATTTATAAATTAGCTGATTAATACTCTGAAGTGAAAATGATGGTATGTTCGATGTTTTAAGTATATCATACCAACATTCTACAGGCACCAGTAAATCATTTTTGCGATCTGCCACTTTTGAAAGCCCAGAAACTTGTTTAAATCACCCTACATCTACTTGAATGTGTCCTTTTCTCGGTTTTACGTTTTTGCGCATAAAGTGTACTGCTTACGTTTCAAGTTTGCTCTGATTTCTATGCAAGTTTACATACACAATCCCAGGCGTTGTATTTAAAAGCTTAAATATGAATTTCATTACGGCTTTACTTGTTGATTAAAAATTATTACTTTAAAATGAAAAAGGAAAATTTAAAATCAACATCATAAAAATCAAAATGCATTTCTCTACAACTAATAACATCAACTAAAATAAAATAGAAATATTTGTTTTCACTGTACCTAAGTAGCATAAAATCTCCAATTATTTCAGCTAAATAAACTAGGTATCTGACCGTCTCTTCAGAGATTTCAGCTTTGCACAGTCAT
Source organism: Hymenopus coronatus (assembly GCA_030762935.1). Taxonomy (NCBI): domain Eukaryota; kingdom Metazoa; phylum Arthropoda; class Insecta; order Mantodea; family Hymenopodidae; genus Hymenopus; species Hymenopus coronatus. Next base: position 531,293,980 of record CM060900.1, on the reverse strand, counting down.
TTGTATATCTGCTTGGATTAGTGTGCCAATTTTTAAGTAAATGGATTGAATATTAAACATTCAAATGGCTGACACTTCAAAATGTTCTACTTTTGTATACATTTTTCTAAAACATTTGCTGTGATTGCATTGCTGTTACGTCAAAATGAATACCAAATGTCATTCAAATTGGATAAATATTTTGCAAAATATAAACAGTTTCATAAATGTTGTCAGTAAATATATTGTATGATCGAAATGTTCCATGCATCTCAAAATTTAAGAAACTTGGTTGGCATTTAGAGCTTTGAACCATACATAAAATGTTTACGGAGTGAAATTTCAATAACTTTACTGAATTGTAATATTTTGTTTAAAATTTTAGACATTTTTGTATTAAATGTATTCTAATTCAAATAGGGTGTGGAAAAATTATTATTGGTAAAAGGATAATTTTGTGCCTTTAATATTAAAATAAATACTTCTGCATAGCATGGGAAATTTTAGTCCTGTTTAAACAAAACCAAAGGTGATGGTAAATAATGAAAATCCGAAATAATGATGAGAAAAACGCAGTTTAATAAAACGGCAAACTGGGAAACAGGTATATTGTAGATCTTTAAATGGCTGTAGAGTCTGAAGCTAGGGTGGCAGCTAGGTGTGGATTTTTAATGGATGCCTAATGGTTTCAGAACCTTTTGCTGTAAAAAAAGGAGATAGACAAAACTTCGATTTGTTGAATAATTCTAATTATTCAAGCACAAGGTTTAACGGAAAGATTAATTTTTTATCTCGGTAATACTACTAGAGAGGAATATTTTTAATCCTTGTTAATAAACTTTGTGATTATTTTTAAATATAAATGCTACATGAACTGCCTTGAGGTGAACAGTCTGCACCACATGGATCGGAAATAAACCTCACGTAAGCAACACTTTAAGCTGTGACTCCTAAATTTGGTTCTTTATTAAATAAATATCAAATAATTTGAAAAATAGCATTTCTTAATGTATCACATCAATGCTGCCGGTGTGCCGGAGTTTCGTTCCGCAGGAGTTCATATACATGTCAGTAAATTTACTAACGTGCGACTATCACTTTTAGAAGTTTTGATAAATACTATAGCATCACATCAGCAGGATAATTTTACATTCATCCTAAATTATGAAACCTGCAGTTTGAAAATCTGGTGCCGTTGACCTGGGTTCAATCCTGGGGAGCGCTTGTGGAATTTGTGATGGACGAAGCAGCACCTTTCCTTCTTTCCTTCCTCGAATTCACCTCACAGGACACACATAATTGTCTCCAAAACATGATGGCCCTCAAACGGGACCGCTCCCTCTAACACTGAACAATAACCATTAGCAAACAAAACACAACCCTGTACTAGGGGCGAGAGGCAACGTAGTAAAATCTGTTTCCTGGAGTCACTGCTTGCAAGTCGAGAATCGTGCCTCAGTGAAGGGTCCAGTAAGTGGAAGACTTGGCAACAGCGAGGGAAGGTTTCCAGTCGCACACACCCTAATCCCAATCAGGGCACCTTTGGAAGAAGAGTGGGGCAGGGTCATCATGTTCTGAAAAATAATGTACTTGGGGTCAGAAACTTTTTGAGTAGAAGAAGCAGGATGGGTAATCAATCCGATACTTGGTATGAGTGTGAGTAGGTGGATGAAATGAAATGGCAGTTAAGTGGATAACAAGAAATATGATAATGGAGAAATTGGTGAAATTGAAATGAGCCGCGGGGGAAATCGGAGAACCCGGAGAAAACCTGTACAGACGCGGCTTCTTCCAGCATAAATCCCAAATGTGGTACCCTGGGATCGAACTTGGGCTACTTAGGTGAGAGGCGAGTGGTCTAAGCAGTCGGCCAGTGGGATTGAATTACATATACTAAAATTATTCACATAAAAAAAATATATATATATATTATGTTGAATTCTGTAGCATTACACTTTGAATTGCTCTTCATTCGAAAGGAATTTTCTATAATCTTGTATATCTGGCGAACGTTAAGAGGAGTCGAAATGTTCCATCTTGACAATGTTAACGTTTGGCCCTTTATCCCAGCAAATATTTACGACAGTGAGTGAATGTTCAATACCCTTACTGTTCACTACTGTTTATTTGTATAGAACACTGCACTTCTTCAGAAATGGCTTTGAAACATAAAATTAAAAAAAGAAATGTAACTTAACTTTACAAACAGAACTTCGCAGTAGCTCAAAACCCTCACATGAATGAAATATGAGTGGGACGCAAATGTTGCGAATAGCTCGAGTAAAACTTTCCAATCAAAATAAAAAAAGGTAATTTCTCTAATACTAGATACTATTTCCAAAATTATTTGTGTTTTACCAAATGAGTGTACCAAAATGCTCTAAACACTACTACGCAGGATTATTTTCAATAATATTTTTAAACTATTTACATTTAGCGTACCTTAATGAAAGTTATAGCAAAAGAGATTTGAAGTATTCATACACAGTTAAAACATAAAAATGGAAAAAAGAATTATGAATTATTTCGACTTTCTTTAAGCGCTAGACGCAGAAATTAAATATCTTTAAAAAGCACACAGTACGAGTGTATATTTTTATTGCGTCATACATTTTTTCCAAGTTACTCTTTTTATTATAATTCGAATTTTTCAATACTTTGTCATTTTTGGAATGTTCTTGCAATATGCAATTGTTTCTCGTAATTGCATTGAAAGAGCACAGATATTTAAAGCCAGCACATAGCATCCAGTTCATTAAAATTTAACTATCGCTATTTCCTTTGTTTCTATAAGGAAGTGAATTATGCAGTTATTTGTGCAAATGTTTATGCTAATGAGAATGAAGCTAATAGAAAAATAAACTTTCGTAAGATTAGTTTGTTCACCCTCTACGATACAGGGTAGAGAAAGTCTTCTGAATGTAACACATCAACTTTTTTCCTGTAAACATGATATCGAATTTTTGTGTGTACCGTAATATTTACTTCGTAACATGGCTTAAATAACGATATATTAATGCTTTACAATAAATTAAATGCACGAATTTGACGCAATTTTTCACGTTCATACAAACAAAGAAATCTGATGTACTCCATCTACACCAGTTTCTCTTCCTGCGCTGCAAACAAACTTCCTACAAAAAATTCTTCTTCTTCCTACTTCATGTCATTTGAGATAAACAGCTGAATACTTCCTCCTTATAACTGGAAGGCCACTAAGGGAATATACCAAGCTAAAGCGATAGTCAAATCTTTTAAAACCTGTCGCTATGCGATTGTCATTGAGATTCGCTGCTTTGCAGACCAAGAATAAGGCAAAAAACCAGACGACTCTTTGTTTGAGAAAACTAAGTATTTTATGATTGAAAGCAATAACAACGAATATCACAAGATCTACATTTTGGATGTAAGTTTTTGTCTATCGCTTACAGTTTCCCCAGTTATATAAAATTTATCTAGAATGCCGAGGTCTTCTGAGACTTTTCTCACAAAATTCAAGATATGCATTTCATTTGTCATGACTATAAGTATCTTAAACATTCGCAGTCGGCTTACCCTCCTCGAAATTAGGACTGACACCTCCTAGGACTTACCAGCGGATACCTAGGGGTCAGAAACCCATTGGGGAGCCAACGGCACATAACCACAGATGCAGAACCTGGAACGAATGGTCGGCCCGTAGTAAGACATGAGTGTGAGGAAGTGTATGATAAGAAATGAATGCGAAATGGATGATTGGAAAGGTGGTGATGGAGCAATTGGTGGAATGAATCGCGGGAGAAACCACAGGACCCAGAAAAAACCCACCCAGACGCCGTTTCGTCCAACACAAGTCCCAAATGTGGGTCTTGGGATCGAACACGGGCCGCCTAGGTGGGTCTAACCACTCTGTCACAACATCTTTAACATATGGTGTTTTAATCAAAATCGTTAGAGCTATTTCTGAGAAAAACAAAATGTTCGAAGAATGTTCCAGGTAAAGGACAATTTGAATTGGGGAAGGGTTGCTGGAAATCTTCCTGTCGCATTCTTGTAAGGTGCTTAACTTAAACACCATGTTTAGATTAAACTGACTTATCGTTTTTCAGTTACGCTGCCCACAGAAACACAGACACACATTGACCTTCTTCTAAAATGCGTTTTTGGATTCAGGGGGTCTCAAAACGTGTATTATCTGTAAAATCTCGGTACCAAATTTTTGGTGTAATACAAAACCTTCTCTATCTGCTATGTACACTGTTCTTACGTGCTGCATAAATTTGCAAGGGTAAATAATTACCCATGTGGTAAATTTTAGAATGTTGATTATTGCATTCTTGGTTATGTAGATCTTAAATTTTATATTGCTCACTTAAGGTAGAATTAGTACTGGATACCAATAAATTAGGGCTAGTAATTAATAGTAATAGATATGACCATTAAATTGTTTCTAAATAAATAACTGCAAAACTAAGTAAATAGAAAAACATAAAATTAAATAACATATAAATCATAATATGTAAAATAAGTTAAAATGTATAATTAATAAATGATTTTTAATATATATAAATTAAATAGTAAAACTTAATAAATTGATAATTACATATGTAAAAAAATAATTTAAAAATATATAATAAATTGTAATATAAATATTGTAATATTAATTTATTAAATAATAAAAGATTATAAATTAATTATAATTTATTATGTTTTAGTAAAATAAAATTTAAAAATAAATACTTTTCGTTATTTGATTTTATAAATTTCATACTGTTGCTTAGAAGTAGTAATAGTAATTATTGGTATTAGTTATAAATGTATAGGTGGTGTGTGTTTGAAGTTTTAGTTTATTATTTATTATATTTTATAAATATTATTAGTATTTTTATTTTTATTTGTTCAAGGTTATAGTTTTTATATTTTTTGTATTTTTACTTTTATAAACCTTATATTTATAATTATGCATATAACAGAATTAAACTGTAATTTTAAAATATCAAAAATGTTTGTACACCTTACACCAAAATGTAGAAAAGTAAACTAAATTTAAGCTAATGGATTCATACCCCATGAATAGAGTTAATGTCTCTTTCCAATGCCCAATAATTCAACAAAAATCCTCTTTTTTACGTTTACGTGTAAATAATGTACAAATGTGAAGTTTAATAGATATTAAAAATTGGCATGTAAGCCCTGGTGTGAGTAATTAGGTACCAGAGTTATTAAACAGTTGTTTTGAACTTACATTTTAGAGAAAGAAATAAAACGCGGAAACAGTGACATTTTTTACACGAGTCAGTGATGGGCCTCAAGTAATGGTTTTGTGGGCACGGTGAAGACACTAACTACAGGTTGCAGCCAACAATGAAGCTGAGTAAGTCCTCTATGTGATCTCTGCAAGCTTGGTCATGGTTATCATCGTTCCAGCAGCGTGGGCCATTCATTGTGTTATCGTGTAAATAATTAAATGACTGATAATTACTCCATAATTCACCATACGCTACAGAAGGCTGAAATTCAGCCCGTGACGCAATACCGCAGTGGTGCTTCTAGCATTGCCACGTTGCGCAATTTCCCTCATTGGTCTATTATTGCTCTGAAGCCGGTTTAAATGGTGATCAACATAAAACGTGTACTATCTATAGAAATAATTCTATACAACAGTATAAAATGTTATATTTGAAATCAAACATGAACGGTTCCAGACACAATATTGTGAGGTCTACTTTAAGGGAAGCCGAAATGAATTTTTCATAATTTTTTCTATGTTCACATGAATATTTGAAATCCCCTGCTCATTTTGGTTTAACCTTCATAGAGGTACGCCAATTGTAAATACTTTAAAAATATTGTTGAAAATAATCCTGCGTAGTAGTTTTTTAAGACATTTTGGTTTACTCACTTGGTAAAACACCAATAACTTTATGAACATCAATATTAGAGAAGAAACCTTATTCTTATTTGGATCGGAAAGTTCTACTTTAGCTATTAGCAGAATTGGCATCCCGCTCATACTTTCCGCAAACTTCAAGTACAGCGAAATTGTGTTTAGAAAGTTAGGCTACATTTTTTCTTTAGTTTATAATTAAAAGCAACTTCTTAAAAAGTAACATTTTCTGTACAAATGCCCCATTATTTCAGTAAATAATTGACACTATGGGCTGAAATTTTTACCACACATTTATACCTAACTGGGCTTTATTTCAACGAAAAGTTTATATAGATATATGGATTATATCTATTTTTAAAGTTTAAAAATCAATTTTCAATAAAATTTTGAGAGCTTTATTTAAAAAATCATAACTTTCCTTCTAATGAGCAAACCTATTCTACTTTTCATCGACCACCAGTAAAGCTATTACTCAATATGCCTTGAAAGTTTTAGCTCATTATCTTAAATAGTTGCCGAGATAATGGGTCAAACTTCAACAATGAAAAGATACCGAATTTAGACTCCCTTTAAAATACTTTATGTATAACAAATCTTCAAATATTGCAAGACACAGTGCATTCAATAAACAGATTGTCCAAACTAATGCGGATGAGGAACCCTACAAGTGGCTCAGGTATTGCGTCTAGAATGACATTCGGGAGGTCGTGGGATCAATTCCCGCGGATAATCTCTCTGACCTATGGTTTTTTCGGGGATTTTTCCGGTTCACCAGGTAAATGCTGCAGCAGTTTCTTTATTCCCCAAACTACCTGTTCCTTTATTGATCAAGTTAAGGAGCTTGCTAAAGTAGACCAGCTTATATTTATAGACTCTGTTTAACTGCTGCTGTATCAGCGTTACATTTTTTATTGTGCGTCAAAGACCGCATAATTATACTCAGAGGCCTTTTTATCAGGATTTATGTTCTTTTAAATGCCGTAAATGTATGACATGGGACCAACGGCTTTAGTTCCCTGCCGAAAGGAGCCAGGCTAAGGTATTTAACGACAGAAAAAATTCGATTGCTCTCCGCCGGGTTTGAACTTGCAAGCTTGGGTACCAGAGGCTCATGTTGCCCCTGGACTACAAAAGAGACAAAGAACTTTTTGCTGCTCTACGATAATAATTGGTTAAGTAGAGTCAGACTGCAAAATTCAATGCCATAGCCGGGATTTGAACCACTGATCTCGCGGTTTCTAGCCGGTTGCTTTACCACTGAGCTAACATGGCAACGTACCGCCATAACACTAAATTTTTCAACCGACTTGTAATTTTCCCGGTAAACCAGAAGGTGATCTCAAGTTATTTTGAGATGACATACCCCAATAGCGACTTACAATGTTGTACGTACTTTAAGTCCCGAGCTTCATAGTAAAGCCAGCTATTATGGCCAATTAGTGTTTATTTAATTTTTATTTTCATATAAGCCGTGTAGGGCAGGAGTTGGATAGTTGGCTTATGTGTTTCAGTCACATGACTTTCTCTAGTTGATGCACAAGCAAATGTTTCTTGCAAAAGATTATTCTCTTATTTATGTCATGCTAATTGAGACAGTTTTGTAAGTAAAATTAAGTATGGGAATACTCTACGCTAAAGCTATAGTCAAGTCTTTGAAATCCGGTCGCTATCTCAAACAATAGAATTTTGTTTAGCTTTGGATGGTCCCGTTTGAGAGAAAATAGTTTAAAATTTAAACTAATAACAAGGAATATCTCAAAACCGCCAACACTACAAGAAAAACGTATACGACATACATTATGTGGTTTAATGAGATCAACGTTCCGTGTCTAGTATGTTTTTGACTATTTCTCATGATTTAATTGTTATGCAAAGTCTACAAAACTCATGTAGAATAAAGAGGTCTCCAGAGACTATTTCCAAATAATTTACATAGTATATTTTTGTTAGGGGTATAAATATATTTAATATACGGTATTTTAATCAAAATCGTTAGAGCCATTTTTACGAAAAGCAAAATTTTCAAAATTATTTACGTGTAAAGCGTGTTTGGGGGGGGGGGCAAAATACCAAACATAAATACTAAGTTTGGTATTTAAGGGTATTTTCGTTTTTGAGGTATGCTATCCACAGGCACCCACGAACCTTTTTCTATTTTTTTTTTCGGACACAGGGGGTCTCGTAAATTTCTTGTGAAATCTCGACATTGAATTTTTGCGTGGAATACAATACCTTCTCTATCCACTGTGTGCATTACATATACAGGCTAGAGAAAGTAAAAATTATATTTCCTCTCATAGACATCTTAGAGATAATGGTCAGATACAACTGCAACTTTGAGAAATAAATTACTACATTTTGAAAAATCAAGAGTTTGGGAGAGTATGAAAGTATTAAATTTTCCGCAATAATTAGAGCCATTATAAAAATAGCTATTATACGGGGTACGTCCAGAAAGTAAGTTCCGTTTCAATTTATCTCCGCTGCAGCGCTGCGATCGCAGTTCCACACATGTGCGGTAGACGCTCTGTATCAAGGAGAAGAAACGTGCGCCAGTTTGAGATCGCTGTCAGCCACATACGCTTTGTTGTGGAAAGTGAAACCAATTGAAATTTATCGGCAAATTTGCGAACTTTACGGACAAAATGCGATGAGTGATTCAATGGTGAGAAGATGGGTCCGACAGTTCAATGAAGGACGTAGTGAAGTGCACGATGAAGGACGAAGTGGGCGTCCATCTTTGGTTACAGAAGAACTGGTTCACGCGATTGATGACAAGATCCAAGACAACCGCAAGTTTGCAATTAGAGCTCTCGCTATGGAATTTCCCCAAAGCTCACGGTCACTAATTCATGAAATTGTTACCGAAAAACTGAAATTTCGTAAACTTTGCTCACGTAGGGTACCAAAGATTCCTATTGAGCAACACAAAACAAAATGGATGCTTTTAATCCGTTATGATGAAGACGGCGGAGAATTTCTGACACAGATAGTCACAGGAGATGACTTACGACACATCTGAAAGTAAGCGGCAATCAATGGAATGGAGGCATACTTCATCCCCAGCAAAGGTTAAGCCGAAACAAATCTTGACACCTCGAAAAATGATGTGCACAGTCTTCTGGGACTGGAAAGGCATCTTACTCTTGCCGCGTGGTCAATCAAAGCAGATGTTTATTGCGAGACACTTAGGAAATTGCGCCGCGCATACAGAATAATCACCGAGGATTGCTGTCAAAAGGTGTTGTTTTTCTTCACGACAACGCACGACCACACACTGCAAATATGACGAAAAACCTCCTACAGGGATTTGGCTGGGACGTGTTTGACCATCCTCCGTACAGCCCTGACCTCGCTCCTAGCGACTTTCATCTGTTCTTACATCTCAAGTCTTTCCTTGGCGGTCAACACTTCAACAATGACTACTAAGAGCTGAAAGAAAATATTTCCAACTTTTTGAAGACACAGGCGGCAAACTTCTATGAAGAAGGTATACAAAACTTGTGCCACCACGCTATGACAAATGCCTGCAAAATTTCGGCAGTTATGTGGAAAAGTAGTTTAAGAGTTGTAGACTTTTGTGCAATAAATAATTATTCTGTACCTATACACAATTTAATTTTATTACCAAACGGAGCTTACTTTCTGGACGTACCTCATATTATGCTAAACGTCTTTTTGGTCGTCTCCTTAGCGCGGTGGTAGCGCAGCTGCTTACCAAGCGGGAGACCTGGGTTCAATCCCCAGTACCGGCGTGGGAATTTTTCCCCCTCTGGGAGACCTGGCCCGGAGTGCACTCAGCCTCGTAAGGTCCCTGGGGGGGCAAATTGAGGATCTACTTGATGGAGAAGTAGCGGCTTCAGGTCATGAGGACCTCACTAACCGGCCGGGGGGACTCGAGGCTCTGACCACGTCTCACTCTCCAATACTGAACCCCGTCCTTGACGTCAGTAGTGGACCGAGATGGGGGACGCAGCGGCCGGGCGGTAGGCCAAGGTTCCCCGTGAGCTGTCGTGCTATGGAGTTATTTAAATGTCTTTTTAAACTTATTTACTGTGAAGCTTGAAGCTTTTAGTGTGAAGATCTTTAAATACCCATCACGTGGCTCATTTTTACTTTCTCTAGCCCGTATTTACATATAGAGTACATTGTAGCTAGACGAAATATTGTATTCCACCCAAAAATTCAATGTCGAATTTTCACCAGCAATATGTATTGAGGCCCCCTAAGTCAATTTGTTTTTGAAAAAGGTGCATGTGTGTCTGTGGACATCACAACTCAAAAATTCCGTTAAATACCAAACTTGGTATTCATGCTTCGTATCTTCGAAGAATGCGACACAAATATTTTTAAGAAAGTCCCCTCACCACAAATTACATTTACATAGACACTGGGGCCGCGCCGAGGCCAAGTGGTTAGACTACTCGCCTCTCACCTAGACGGCCCGGGTTCGACCCCAAGCGACTGCGGTGTAAGATTTGTGGTGGACAAAGTGGCGCGGGGGCAGGTTTTCTCCGGGTTCTCCGGTTTCTCCTGCCATCGCATTCCCCCGGTGCTGCATCTTCATTCATGTATCATCAGTGTCACCGCCTGCAGTGCCATAAGTAGTTAAAGCGGGCGTTAATCACTACCAAAAAAAAACAAAAAAACATCGACAGTCCTTTGAAATTTTTGTTCTTCTCAAAGATGGCTCTAACGATTTTGATTAAAATACAACCTATTAAAGATATTTACATGACAAATAAAATGTTTATAGGGTGTTTCAAAACGACACCAAACGAAGATGTGAACCTTATTGGTCATTCCGTACGTGATATGTGAATATCATTTTCAGCACTAAATTCGGCACATACAAAAACTGCCATAGAATCAACATGGATTAGGCAGTCGTAGGTGTAGTCTTGGTTTGATAGACACGCCGGTACGGCACAGGTCACCTTAGTTATGGAAAACGTAAGCATGTGGGTGTGGCGTAAGACAACCGTTATTCCTTCGCTGCATGATCCCAAATGTGTGCGATGTTTAAACACACATAAAACTTTAAATAGAAGAGTTTGAAAGTTGTGACATCAAGTTTCGGACAAGTCAAAGTGTAAGCTAATCGACTGCTATCTTCGTTTTGAAACGGCCTGTATATTGAATTCTCTAGAGCCTCTGAGGACCTCTTTATTCTGGGTGAATTTGCATAAGTGTTAAACCGTAATAGATGGACAAAACCTACTGTATTAATTTAGACAACCAAAATTATTGTTTAAATAACTGTGTACCATACAATGTTAATACACGGGAAAACTCATTAATTTTGCATGATTCTGTTGGTGGCATTTCGCTCTTGAAGGTTTCGTCTATTGGCAATGGTGTCAAGTAGTATACTGTTTGCTGTTGGTTTTCTATTTTCTTTAAATTTTACTTTCTCTACACGTACAATGCATATTAGTGGTACGGAAGGTATTGTATTACATCCAAAATTTAGAAGTTGAGATTTCACTGGGAATATATGCTTTGAGGTCCCCTGAACAAAAACAAGATCTTGAGAAAAAGGTCCATGTGTGTTTGTGTGCGCACGCTTGCGTCTTTGGACAGCATAGTTCAAAAACGAAAAGACTGTTAAGTACCAAATTTGTAATTTAATATTAGTACCTTTATAGTGTGTGACACGAAAAATTTTAACAAAATCCCCTCACCACAACTATCCTTTACATGCAACATTTTTGAAAATGATTTTCCCCCCGAAAAAGGTTAACGGTTTTGATTAAAATACCACATATTAAAGATATTTACATGACAAATAAAATGAATATCCTGAATAATCTGGGTATACCCTCTGAAAAGCTCTTCATTCAAGATGAACTTTGCATAACTCCTAAATCGTAAGAGATAGACAAAAAGTTGCTGGACAAAAATGCAGTAATCGTTTAAACACATACTTTATGTCATATACATTTTATATACAGAAAGATAATCCTTATTATTCCTGTCAATTTTAAGCTACTTTAATTTTTCTCAAACGGGAGGCCATTTTTCCTAACATCTCTCTTTTCCTTTACACCTGCCAATGCAAAGCAAAAATAATTTTAATTGCTTCAGATAGCGACTGACTTTTCAAAATATTTGACTACCGCTTTAGCCAAGTGCATTTTCATAATTACCTTCCACTTACAAGGAAACAATACGACCATTTCTGCTGTTTATCTCGATTACCATGATATAGATAAAGTAGCATCCTTTTGAAACAAAAGTTTGTAAAGAAAGTCATGTGAATGGAACAGAGCTGTTTATTCATTACATCGCACACAGATTCATACTGCGACGGTTCCGTTATATAGATAGTTTAGGGGGTTCCGGGTTCTAATCGCGCGAGATTAACGGAATGGTGAGGAGATGTGAGTGCCCTAGCTCAGGATGTCAGCAGGGATTTTTTCTCGGGTTCGGGGGTAAGACACAGGTGATTTCTTTTAAGTTCACCATTACTGCTGAACTCGTTTATATATTTTCTTCGATATTTTCTATAGTCGAACACACACGCATACCTCCAAAGTTCTCCCCCTTTCAACTACTCTTTACGCGACCGCGTCTACCATTCCTTATTACCTGTGACACTTATTATGGAGTATTAATGAATACTGTTTCTATAACGGCCATACATAGCCCGTTTGTTTCCACCGCTGAATCAAATAACACGTTTTAACTCGTCGCGTCTCCCATAGCAAGAGAAGTCGCTTCTCTCGACCAACAAGAAATCCGTTGTTTTCCCTTTTGTGACGTCCACGCTCGAGCATTGGAAATTCCAAACCATTGTTCATTGTCTTGCTCGTAACGGCACTTTTCTACCTGGATATCTTGCCAACTCGTGGACAACTCCGTCTTTTGCACCTTTAGACGTGTTTTTCAACATTTTCTTCTCTGGCCATCTGCATATTTGTCACTTATTAATTTAATTTATTTTTCCCTTATAAATACCCTTAAATTCAGCGGTGTGACATGTACTGAATCAATACTTACTTCCAGACTCTGAGAAAGTATGGAATAATCTGAGCTAGAGAAAAAAACAAAAACACCCCAGCCAGGAATCGCACCAAGGAACACTTGCACAGCAGAAAGGAGCTCTACAGTCCTAGTTAGGGGCCAGCGGCACTATTATTGTATATAATGCCTGGTAATTTCACAAATGGCATTAACTTAAACCTTTACAGAAAATAACTGGCTGTCTGGTGAAGGGAATTTTGAGGAGGGTAATCTGAAGCACGAATATTTATTTTGACAATAAAGTTAATATCCTACACCTCAACCTGAAACGAGAGGATTAAACGAGGGTGTTAAATAGTATAGCTCCAGATTTGAGCGCTATTTAAGCCGAACGAACAGCGGCAAGATATTATGTCGTATAAAATTCCGGAACACGAGAATTATGTCTCCAGAAGATATCTCTTGACTGCCAGACGCTAATACGCGGGCCATCCAGTAAGGCACAGACAATTTGGCATAGTTAAATGATAACGAAATATATCTACACAGACTTTATTTACAAAATTACAGTACCTTACTCTATTTCTCAACGTAATCTCTATTCTGTTGAGGCATTTATTGCCACAAAGTACCAGGTTTTCAATGCCGATTTTATACCTTTCTACTGCCAAAGAACTTGTTCATTTTTTAATGCACAAAATGCTCGGTCAATCAAATTTTATAGGCAAATAACGCAAGTGTATAGTGATAATGCAATGAACGATCTCCAGGAAGGAAGTAGTGCATAATTTACAAATAATCAAGGAAGAATCAGTGTATACGATAAAGATGGGAGTGGAAGTTCATGAATCGTTTTGGAGGAGTTGATAATAAATGTTGATAAAATAATTAAGAGAAACCGGTGTTTCATTTTGGACACTGTACATGACTTTTTGGATGGAAAATATTTCCCAACCGATGAAGACTTCAAAGGGACAATGCCATAGCCGAGATTTGAACCACGGACCTTCCGGCCTCTAGCCGGTTGCTCTACAACTGTGATACTATGGCATCATGCAGGCTCGGTATTAGATTTCTCAACTGACACGCATGTTTCTTTTTTGAGTTATGCTCTCTCTCTCTCTCTCTCTCTCTCTCTCTCACACACACACACACACACACACACACACACACATACGGGCGCGCGCGCACACACTCTGAGCTTTTTCTAAACTGCTTTTTTACTTAATCTAGCCCCGTATGTTCTATGCCCACAGGGGATAGAGAAAGTATTGTTTTCCACCCAAAAACTCTATGTCGAGATTTCGCCGGAAATATATCCTTTGCGGTCCCCCGAGTCTGAAAAAGAGTATTTTTAGCCTAACGTCTGCGTGAGGTCTTTGAACAGCATAGCTCAAAAATGAAAAGATCGTTAAATATAAAACTTGGTATTTAGGTTCAATATCTTCCAAGGATGCGACACATAGATTTTCAAGAAATTCCCTCCCCCCCACGACAAACTAACCTTAAATGGAACATTTTCCGAAAAGTTTGATTTTCTCAAAAATGACTGACAAGATTTTGATTAAATTAACATATATTAAATATATTTACATTACAAATAAAAAGTGTAACTTTTTCCGAATTTTGCGCAACTGCTAAACCGTAAGAGATAGACAAAACCTTATTACTCAAAAACTTAGATCTCGTCAAAACACGCAATTTATGTCTTTTACATTTTTGATATGGAGGTAACCGTTTCCGAGGTATTCCTTTTTATTAGTTTCAGTTGTAAAGTACTTATACTTTTCTCCTACAGGAAGTTTCGATTTTTCTTTTGTTCTACTTCTGGTAAAGCAAATAAGTGACTTGCAATGACAATCGCATAACGACATTGAGAATAACTTGTTACTATCGCTTTAGCCCAGTGTATTCCCTTAGTTCTCTTCCACTTATAAGGAAATAGGTAATAAGAACTTTCTGCTAATGTTTATCTCGATTAGCATGATGTAGGAAGAAGAAATACCTTTTATTAGAAGTTTATTTGTAGAACAGCTAGAGAAAGTCATGTTTTGGACTCAGGGGTTCTCAAAACAGTTATTTAGGTTAAATCTCTGTATCGAATTTTTGGGAGCAATACAATACCTTGTCTATATTGTACTTGTACATTGTACTTACGGGGCTAGAGGAAGTAAACAGGATTATTCAAGATTTTCATCAAGATAGAAAGAAAACAAATGTTGGAAAAAGATTGTATTGCAGTGCGCTGCTGTTATGTACGGTTTGATATATGAGGAAAATGAAAAGAAACTTCTTGGAAAACACATTATATCCGGGAAATAATGGAGGCTGTTTGACCAACTGGCTTGAGCCGATACACTAGACATAACACTTGAGAATAATAGTGCTCATCTATAACAGAGTGAGCGTAGAGGCTTATGGAGTCCTGCGATATCTCGACTGGAAAGTCAACACCTTGCCGAGAGCATAACTCCGCTCTGAACGCGTGTAGTGCTTGTTCAAGAGGTAGAACTGTAAGCAGTCCGACACTAAATGTATGCACACTTGGGAATACACCTCTTAATGTGCGCTTTGAGATCCATAGCCACAGAGAAGACATTGTTCCATGTCTGAATGCCTACCTCTGATGTGCGTCTGTCTCTTAGGCCTATTTCTGTGTCACAGAACGTGACAAAACCTTTGATCACATCATGTGAGCACATGCATCCATCCGCTACTGGCGTGCAATTTGCTAACAGTAGTACTAACACCCTTCAATGATTTGTTGTTTTTTTGTTTTATCATTTTAAACTAATTTTCATAATATTTATTTTTGGGTAGTGTTTAACGCCCGCTTTTACTACTATGGTACTGTAGGCGATGACACTGATGATGCATGGAATGAAGATGGAGCACCGGTGGAATGCTATGGCGGGGGAAACCGGAGACCCCGGAGAAAATCCGCCCTTGCACCGCTTTGTCCATCACTAATCTCACTTGCGGTCGCTTGGGATCGAGAGGTGAGAGCCAAGCGGTCTAACCTTTACAATGTTCATTTTAATACTTTATGTAAAATGAGATACAAAACGCTTTATTTTACGAGTCCAACGAAAAACCGCAAACATTGTTGTATTCTACCTAGAAATAAACAGTTCTTGGATTATTAATTTTTTGTTACAAGGCATCACTATTTTTAGGTACTGGTATTATAGAAATAAAGGCTGGTATTTATAAAGTTGTTGGTAACGCAAAGTTTCTTGTTTTTTTTGTTTTTTGTTTTAGTTTTTTTTTTTTGGTATAATTTTTTTTTTGAGACATGAATAAAGCAACTATAAAATTCACAGTTAAACCTTTACCCTTAATCGCATGAACTATTTTTCTATATATGCCGTTCTTCCTCTGGTTCGCAAACGAGCTGAATAGCAGTGACCGTTAGAGCGATACGAAGAGGACTGGCCATCCATTCAAATTCGAGCATCGCGAGTTAGAAGTCCCAGCGACTACAGTCAAATGTGCCTGTGTAAAACAAGGGGAGGACCCAAGTAAAGTAACCGGAGTTATGGTGCGCTTGGACGCTGGAGGGTTACATTTTACTACGGTTATATGAATTTTGCTCGTTTTATTTAAAAAATGTAATAGTTTTATTTTAAAAACATTAATATTTTTACAATATAAGACAACTATACCTGGCCTAATTTTATTACTCAGGGTTTGTGTTATACGAAACTGGAAAAAACACTGAAAATATTAATAGCCTTGATTAATAATCTTTATTGCATATATATTATAACTCCGTGAATAAAGGGTTAAAATACGACACATGAAACTGTGATATTAATTAAAGCATAACTGTGGCACAAGGAATACATCTGTTGTGTAAACATTTAAATAGGAAATACGAGTTTTATTTATGGATGCTCCTTAACTGCTGTGGTTCTCAGGTCCCATTCTATACTGGGCGTGAAAGACCGCTTCACTTTGCTCCGAGGCCTTTTTATCAGGCTTGATGTTCTTTTACGTGCTGTAAATCTACGACACGGAACCAATGGCTTTACTTCCCTTCCCATGCTAAGGAGTTTTACGCCCGAAAAGTTCCATCGTCCTCCGCGCAAAAATGTAAAACCGAGAAAAAGAAAAATATACGGAAAAAACCAGAAGCAGTGACCTGATCATTCAAATGTGCCATGTATCACCAGGGATATTTAGTTCCGTGAGCTTTTCCGTTAGGATAGCAAGCATTTTATAAGCCGCATCCCTTGATAATGCAAGGACGTAAGCGGATTCGGCATTTACGCGCAGTATTTACTATCCTTAGGAAGGAAAGTAAAACCGTCGGTCCCGTGTCGTAGATGTACGGCAAGTAAAACAATCTAAACAGATCTTTGAGCAAAATTAAGCGGTTTTTGATGCACAATATTGGATGGGATGTTGCGAACCACAATATTTAAACAATATACATAAATAAAACTTCAACTCCATTTTAGACGTTTTCATTCAGCCGTGGGTTTCACTGAGTCCAACCCAATCCGAACCGCTCCTTTTCGGATGTTTGGAAAAGGAGAAGCAAGGCTAAAAGTAGTGCATGGATAATTTAAGTATGCTGTTCACAATGGCGAATTGTGAAAAATGTTTGGCAAAAATCATTCACAGCCTATAAAATACTATATGCTATAATTAGAAACTATAAACTTTTGTCATATACACCTAAAAACTCATTTCTGGTGTCCCTTAAAGCCGAGAGAGCCATAAATTCAAAGATTTAATCTGTACTCAAGTTATGGTATACTCACTTTATTAAACGTACGAATTTAAACGTGGAGGTACTAAAGATGGAAACAGACTATAAAGCCCAACTGCTCGAAAATTAAAAGGGCATGAAACATAAACATTTATTTCTCCAAACGTTAAATCATCGTTTCAGAGTTATCTCTAATTAGGTGGCCTTCGATATATCGCACAACGTTTAGCTAAAGAG
Source organism: Hymenopus coronatus (assembly GCA_030762935.1). NCBI lineage: Eukaryota > Metazoa > Arthropoda > Insecta > Mantodea > Hymenopodidae > Hymenopus > Hymenopus coronatus. The sequence goes on along the minus strand of CM060900.1, from coordinate 531,276,212 downwards.
AGAGGTCTCGAAATTTAAAACCTTCATGCCGAATTAGGTAACGCAGGATAAAATATGCAGTATTTTGTGTTGAAAAATTATATAGTTATCTACTTGTATATTGCTATAATAAGCAAACATTTGATGTTTAATATTCAGACGAATTTCAATATTCTTTCCTCAAATTAACATTAAAGAGCTATTTTTACTTTCTCCACACGTATTGTGTACATAGTGTATTAATAAATTATTGTGTTGCACCCAATAATTCGATACCGAGATTTCACCGGAAATACATGTTTTGGGACCCTATGAATTAAAAAAAAAAACACTTTTAGAAAAAGTCCCGGGTGGTTGTCTTTGGACAGCAAAGCTCAAAACGAAAAGACCGATAATACCAGATTTCGTATTTAAGTTTGGTATCTTCCATAGATGCGACACGAAGAATTAAAAAAAAAATCCCCTTAACCCAGAATATTCTTTACTGCCTGATATTTGCAAAATCTTGTGTAACCATAACAGATAGAAAAAAAAAACTACTACACTATATTGTAGATCCTGTCAAAACACACAATTTATGTCGGATGCATTTTTGTCATAGAAATGACCGTGTCCAAGACATTCCTTGTTATTGGTTTCAATTTTTAAATATTTATACTTTTCTCAGACAGGAAGTGTCCGTTTTCCTTTGTTCTACTCCTAGCCAAGCAAAGAAGCCAATCTCAATGACAGTCGCAAAGCGATAGCTTTTAAAACATTTGACTGTCGCTTTAGCATAGCGCATTCGCTTAGTTCCCTTCTGCTTATAAGGAACTAAGCAATAAGTACATTCTGCTAATATTTATCTCGTTTAGAATAGTGTAGAAAGAGGAGTAACGTTTTATAAGAAGTCTGTTTGTAGAACAGTTAGAAAAATACGTGTGAGTGTAACACATCAGATTATTATGTTGAAAAGTATATAGCTACTTGTATAATGATACATATTTAACACTTTATATTCTCTATCCATTCGTGAGACTATCATTAAAAAGCCATTTTTAATTCCTGTACACGTACTGTGCACAGAGTATATAGAGAAGGTATTGATATTGCACCCAATAATTCGATACCAAGATTGCACTGCAAATAAGTGTTTTAGGAACCTCTGAATTAACAAAAAACATTTTTAGAAAAAGGTCCATGTGTGTGTCTTCATGTGGACAGCATAGCTCAAAACCGAAAAGACCATTAATACTGAACTTTGTATTTAAGTTTTGCATCTTCCAAGAATGCGACAAGAAAATTTTCACACTACCCTATATATGGAAAATTTTTCGAAAATTTTGTTTTTCTCAAAAATGGCTCTAACAATTTTCCTTAAAATGCCGCATATTAAAGTCATTTCCATCACAAATAAAATGTACATCTTAAATTTTATGGGAACAGCTTCTGAAGACTGTTCATGTCGGATTAATTTTACTGTTTTTTCATAAAAACTTACAACACAAAAAATCTAGAGCTCGTTAAGTCACACAATTTATGTCATATACATTTTTATCGCGGAGTTAACCGTTTTCAAGAAATTCTTTGTTATTAGTTTCAGTTTTAAAATGCTTTTAACATTTCTCATGCGGGAACTTCTGGCCACGCAGAGAAACGGATTTCAGTCCCATAGCAACCCCATTTTAAAACATTAGAGTGTCGGTTTTAGCCTAGTGTATTCCATTATTTCCCTTCTACTGATAAGGAACTAAGTAATGCGAATGTTTCTGCTAATGTTTATCTCAATTACTATAAAGAAGATAGAAGAATAGAATTATTAACAATAATTTATTACAAAGATGTAGAGGAAATCGTGTGATTGAAACACATCAAATTTTTTCTATTTACTACCTTAAAATGGATGAAACCTCCTTTCTTATTTACTTCTTTCGAAAATCTACACACCGAACGCACTCTATCCTAACGCAGCGAAATAAATAGCGAACTATAACCCTTGGTGAATGGTCCAAACTTAACCTCAACTTTATTTCCTCTTTCTTAGCTTGCATTATAAAATCAGAAAATTCTCGTAGCAAAACGTTGTATGATACGCGAGCATAAAATCTCGACTGTGTCTCGTTGAACAATATTCTCCCTCGAATTAAAAACGATAATTTTACGGTATTACATCACAAATAGCTATTATGTACAAAAACTTTAATGTCAAAGCTTTCAAGCTTTCTCGGGGGTTTTCTCTTATTCGAGCGAATGAGAGAACTCTGACACCTCCTAATTGCTGTGTTATAGGTTCGGTTGACTAGTAACTGCTACCAAAACGCAATACGTATAGCAGATTATTATAATAATAATAATAATAATAATAATAATAATAATAATAATAATAACTATAGTAATTATAGTACTAATACTAATAATTATAGTACTAATACTAATAATTATAGTACTAATACTAATACTTATAGTACTAATACTAATACTTATAGTACTAATACTAATACTTATAGTACTAATACTAATACTTATAGTACTAATACTAATAATTATAGTACTAATACTAATACTTATAGTACTAATACGTATAATAATAATTGTAATAATAATCATAATAATAATAATAATCATAATAATAATAATCATAATCATAATAGTAATTATAATAATAATTATAATAATAATCATCATAATAATAAAAATAATAAGAGTGATAATAATAATCATAATAATAAAAGTAATAAGAGTGATAATAATAATAGTGATAATAATGATAATAATAATAATAATAAGAGTGATAATAATAATAATAATAATAATAATAAGAGTGATTATAATAATAATAATAATAATAATAATAGTAAGAGTGATTATAATAATAATAATAATAGTAGTAAGAGTGATTATAATAATAATAATAATAATAATAATAATAATAGTAAGAGTGATTATAATAATAATAATAATAATAATAATAATAATAATAATAGTAAGAGTGATTATAATGATAATAAGAGTGATTATAATAATAATAGTGATTATAATAATAATAGTGATTATAATAATAATAGTGATTATAATAATAATAATAATAATAATAAGAGTGATGATAATAATATTGATAACAATAATAATAATAGTTATTACTATTATTATTACTACTTCTATTATTATTACTATTATTATTATTCTTATTATTATTATGATTATTATTATTACTACTCTTACTATTACTACTATTATTACTATTATTATTTTTATTATTATTATTATTTTATTATTATTTTATTACTATTATAATTATTTTATTTCTACTATAATAACTATTACTAATATCATTACTATTATTATCATCATCATCATTATCATTAATATCGTTACCATTATTATTATTATTATATTATTATTATTATTATTATTATTATTATTATTTAAATTGGATTGCCGAATCGTCTTTCTTTGGCTCCTTGTTGGAACTAGCTGTTCACATCTGTATGTGGAGCCGCACATGGACATCAATTGTGCTGCAAATTGTTTGAAGTTAGGATGTGTGTCCATGGTTAGAAACAGAGAAGTGTGCCTGGTTGTATAACCAGCATTGGCGATTAATAGCTATTTATGATACAAAAGGTAAAAATGGTGTTTTATATTGTGAGTACGAATGAATGAATGAATAAGTGTATTTATTAATATAGCAATATCATACATAGAATTTCATTGTGAGTAGGAAGCTTGGGAAACGAGGTCGTGTACAGTAATCCTATCAACAATATAAAACAATTTTAACACGTGAGTCATACACTATATTTAGAGAGTTCTCAATATACAGGATGTTAATGAACTACTCCGAAATAATTTGCGAGATTGTGTACGTGACTGATGTAAGTAATTTGAGAGCGGCGATGCATGGTCCCTGGATAAACATAACGCAACTACATAATGTTAAACGTGTGGGTATCAGGTGCTGATAAGTGGGTGTTAAAGCAAAGCAGATTGAAAAAATAGCTTAGGATGTCTTTAAAACTGCTGCCCGAGTTTAGAAATATCGACTTTTAGCAGCTCGTTACTAGCGTTCTCAAGAATTAATGTCGCAAAAATCTGTAAAATCTCGAACTAATAACTTGACCTTGCGACACTAAGCATTCATTAACATTCATTACATTCTTGGGTAATGTAGCCTACCCTCGAGGCGTATTTTCAACTACTCTGGTGGCTTAATGCGTAACGCGGGAAGCTGCTATCCCAAAGGTCATGAGTCCTTTTTTATTATTATTTTCTTCCATTCCAGACAAAGTGCCGCGATACGTGGCGTTCAGGTACTTCAGAAACTTATAGCCGTTACTTCGAAATTTCAATAAACAGGTCATACGTCTCCTATCTCAAATTACTTATTTAAGTAATCTACATATTTTGTGAAAATATTTTGGAACAATTCATTAACATCCTGTATATAACATATTATAATTATACATAGATTGTTTTACCTATTTCACGGAGTTTATGCATAATGGTCTGCGATATTCAGCTGTTGCCTTTCTTAGCATCAGTGCTGACAACACGATGACTTACTCGTACAGACCGAAAACATTTTATAAAACGGAGGTAGTGTAGCAGTTGTAATTTTGTTCTCTCCACTGTCTGCATCATTTTGTCTGGTTTAGCAGATTTCATGTTCATATTATTAAAATATCCGTCATTTTATGGATTGATACGAGCTTACAGAGTCATGGCCTACTTGAATAAGACCCGGACGCATAAACCAAAGTTGGCCACATTGGAGTATTATAATTTTATAACACTGAGTGACGGAATTTTCTACTTTTAACACTACTGACATCTGGTTAAAGACCTACTTTTGGCATCAACTGTCTAAAAAAAACCTTACTGTAGTTGCAATGCTCACAATAACGCATAGCACAGTGCTAAAGGTAAATAAAGTCGAGAATAATGGAGTAAGTCGAGGAGGGGTAGAAGTGCTAGAAGCATGGAGACCTAAGCCTATAGGTATATCTGGTGGGTTTTGTAATGTGTGGTTGATTACATTTCGAAACGAGAATAAGAAGAATGCTCATGCCATTTATTTATCTGAACTGTAATGTTAGGTTAGCAGTTAGGGTGACGTATCTCTACAATTTGGAATATCCAGATTATGTAACATGTCTTATTGACATTTACACCAGTTATTGCACACAACAATATTCATATTTTTGCCACGTATAACGATCCTAGAGGTGGCGCCATGGGCCAGAAGTTAGACCGCTCGCGTCCCACCTAGGTGGCCCGGGTTTGATCACAAACACCCATTTGTGGAATTTGTGGTGGATGAAGCGGCGTCTCGGTGGATTTTCTGCGGGTTTTACCCGACACTCATTCCAATTGCTCCATCATCACTTTCCTATCATCCATTTCATACCATGCACTTCCTCACGCCATGCCTGATTACGGGCCAAATACTCGTTCCAGGTTCTCCATTCTGTGATTTCTTGCCGTTAACTCTCCGACAGACTTCTGACCCCTAGGCATCCGCTTATAAGTCCTAGGGGGTGTCAGTCCTAAATACGGGGAGGGTAAGCACAGTACGAAATAAAAATTCTAGCTTGCATGGTTATTTAAATAACAATTTTTATTGCCTAAATTCATTTTTCCAATAAAAATGAGCCACGTGATGCATTTGTAAAATTTTTCAAATGAGAAGTTCAGGCAATACAATTAGCGAGTTTATATTGTTTATATAATTTTGTTTTTCTCCAGTTATTGCAGAGCAAATTTTACTTTTCGTGGTCTCCAAGAACCTTGGTTTTCAAACCTGCATCATTTATTTATCAAAATTGGAGCATTATTTCGGAAAATTATAGACTACTTTCCTTAATTTACTTTTGAGAGGCAGTATAACAATTTTTAAATAAACTAGTGAAAAACTACACCTTATGAAGCACTTTGGAATACTGTTTGAAAAATATTTGGTAGAGTGAGTCAAGTGGAAAAACGATACAATTCTTTAAAGCTTAGAATTTATATTGTGACTATGCCCTTAGGGCGTAATCGCCAAACATGTGTGATCGGCTTGCTTCGCAACTCATAGCTGATTGTTGACATTAATAGTTACATCTGCGTTAGTGCAAGTTACACCTGAGGGAATCTGTGACACCTGCTGTGGTTTCATATACAGGCTTTACTTGCTTATTCGTCTGTAGTTCATATAGGATTAGTAATTGGATGGTGAATCACATTAAATATTTCTGGGTTTATATAACTTTTGTTACAATAGTTGCTCATGGTTTATGTTCTTCAGGTTTATTATGTGCGACTACTTCTGAAACTTTCAATTTTAACTGAAGTGCGTGGCGAGCAGCTGTTGACTGAGCTTCGGCGGGTAATTCGGAGCCCTGGGTTCGATCCCAGTCGAGTGCATGTGGGATTTGTAGTGTAAAAAGTGGCGCAGGGGCGGGTTTTCTCCGGGTCCTCCGGCTTCCCTTGCCTCCAGCGTTTTGGATTGAACCCAGACCGCTATAGCTGGGAAGCGAGTGGTCTAACCATTCGGTCATGGCACCGCTTGAGTATTTGTTACAATATTATTTTAACAAAATAATTTTATAATATTTCAAAATTTTTGGTAAAATATCACATATGCATCATTCTAACTAACTTTTTTAGGGAAACAAGGGTTTACAAACGTTTCTAAATTGTTAATATGTAAATAGAGTCCTGGTCAAGAGTTAACATTCCATACTGCAGCTAGGAATTACTTCAAACATAACCTTGCTGTGGAATAGGAATCCACATCAATAGATACAGATTCAAGCAATAACCAGAGCATATCGGGGATGAAGAATAAAAGAGAAACTGTATTGCACTCACCAGATACAATCATGTCTCCGCGTTCTGTGGTCCAATAATTGATGGACGTTGGATACGCTTCCGAGTGGCACTCCAAAGAGACATCCTGCCCCAGGTAAGCGCCCTCCAACTGGTTCGAGATGGACAGCATTGGTGGAACTGCAACACAAGTCAAAAATTCCCTTTTTACTTTCTCTACACGCACTAAAAATAAAAATGAATATCAAAATAAAATCTGTATACTATACCCCGATATCCAATCGCTCACCCCGAGACAAATATCTCACACATTTTATTTGTTAACAAACTTTTCTTTTACATTTTACAAAATAAAATAAATATACAATCGTCAGATTAATACCTTAACCTAAATAACTTGAAATGAATTATGCATTGGAACCTGTATATTTATCAAAGATAAATTTAATATTTTAAATGTTAATCTATTATATTAATTATTATTATTCACCTAAACATTTAAAATTATATATATATATTTATTTAAAATTTCGGTTATTATTTTATACTATTATTATTAATAAATAGAAATTATCACTTTATTATACTATAATTAATGTATTTAATTAATTATTACTATAATTATTATTAGTTTATCAATTTATTTTATTTTAATTTATTATTACCTATTTATTATTTTAATCGTTATTTTTTATGATTTATTTTATTATTTATTATTATAATTATATATAAAATTCTTAAATACCTACTCTAATTATACCATTGCTATTTATTTTATATTTATCATAATTATTGTTTTTAAATAATTTACTACTTTATCCCACTCTACACGTAATATGTACATAGTGTATAAAGGAGATATTGTATTTCTCCCAAAAAATTCGATACCGAAATTTTACCGGAAATATGTTTTGAGACTCCCTGAATCAAAGAAAGAAACATTTTTAGAAAAATGTCCATGTGTGTGTCTGTGGGCAGCATAGCTCAAAAACGAAACGTCCGTTAAAGACCAAACTTGATATTTAATTTCAGTACCTCCCAAGGATGCAACACGAGGATTTTCAAGACAATACACCTATTCCCAACTACCCTTTACATGGAAAAAACGAGAAAAAAGGTTCATTTTCCCATAAATGGCTCTAAGGATTTTGTTTAAAATCTCTTGCATTAAAAATATTTGCATTACAAATAAACTGTATTTCTTGAATTTTCTGAAAATACCCTTTAAAGAGCTCTTTACTCTGGATGATTTTTTTTTAATTTTGTATAACTAGTAAACCGTAAGAGAGACAAAAACCTACTACACAGTAAATGTAAAGCACCTTAAAAGGCACAATTTATGTCATATTATTACTCTCTCTATGCATACTATGTACATAGTGTATAGAGAAGGTATTGTAATGGACCCAAAAATTTGATACCGAGATTTCGCCGGAAATACATGTTTTAGGACACCCTGAACACAAAAAAAAAAACATTTTTAGAAAAATGCCCATGTGTGTGTGTGTCTGTTTCTGTGCGTAGGTGTGTGTGTCTGTGGGCAGCATAGCTCAAAAACGAAAAGACCGTTGAATGCCAAACTTGGTATTTAAGTTCAGTATCTTCCAAGGATGCGACACGAAGATTTTCAAGAAAATCTCCCCACCCGCAACTACATGGAAAAATTTTGGAAAATTTTTATTTTCTAAAAACGGCTCTAACGATTTTGATTACAATATCATATATTCAAGATATATACCCGACAAATAATATGTATATCTTGAATTTTCCGGGAATAGCCTCTGAAGACTACTTTATTCTGGATTAATTTCACGGATTTTTGTATAACTGGTAAATCGTAACAGATGGACAAAAACTTACCACACAAAAAATGTAGAGCACATTAATACAACTAATTTATGTTAAATACATTTTTTTCGTGGAGTTGATCGTTTTTAAATATGCTTTGTTTCTGGTTTCAGCCATGAAAAACGTATACTTTTCTCATACAGGAGTTTGTCAACTCTTGTCCATACAAAGGAACGTCAGTCACATAGCAACCAGCTTTTGATATCACTTTAACCTGTGGTTCTCCATTTTTTCGCTTCTACTTACAAGAAAGCAAGTAATAGGACTATTCCTGCTATTTTTTTTACCGATGAGCATAAAGTAAATAGAAGCATAAGATTTTTATGAATAATTTGTTGCAGGGATGTAGAGAAAGTCATGTGAACGGAACACATCAGATTTTTTTTTCCAGGAGTTGACCGTTTTCGAGATATTTCCTGTTATTGGTTGAAGCATTAAAATATTTAAACCTTTCTCATACATGAACTTGTTAGCTGCTGGTCACAAAAAAAAACAAAAACGGATTTTATTCCCATAGCAGCCACACTTTAAAAATATTTACACACAACTTATGTCATACACATTCTTTTCCTAGAGTTGACCGTTTCTGAGGTAATACTTTTTGTTGGTTCCAGTTTTAAGATTACTTGAACCTTTCTCACACAGCAACTTGTCAACTCTTGGCCAAGTAAAGAAACGGATTTCAATGCCATAGCAACCACATTTTAAAACATTTGAATGTCGGTTGAGCTTAGCGTTGTACATATCCCTTTTACTTATAAGGAACTAAGTAAAAATACCGTTTCTGCTAGTGTTTATCCCAATTAGCACGAAGTGGATACAAAAATTACCTAATTAACAATCATTTCTTACAGGGATGTAGAGAAAGCCATGTGAATGGAACACATCATCTCTACACGTACTATTTACATAGTGTATACAGAAGGTATTGTCTTGCACCTGAAATTCGATACCGAGATTTCACCGGAAATACATGTTTTGAGACTCCCTAAATCCAAAAAAGAAGAGCATTTTTAGAAAATCTGATGTGTTCCTTTCACAATACTTTCTCTATTTTTTCCGCAAACAAACCTTTTATCTTGTAACTATATCATGCTAATCAAGATAAACATAAAGCAGAATTAGTCCTTTAAAATTCAGTCGCTATTTGAGGCAGTTAAAATTACACTTCTTTGCTTTTCAGGAGTAAACAAACGAGAAACGAAAAGCAAGTTGTCCCCCGTTGAGAAAAATGTGTGGCTTAAAACTGAAATTAGTAATCTGAAATATCTCAAAAACGGTTAAATCTACGAAAAATATGTATATATCAGTGTGTTCTAATGAGATCTACATTGCTTATGTATTAAGTTTTTCACTCTCTTTTGGTTTATTAGTTATACTAGAGTCATCCAGAATGAAGGGGTCTTCAGAAGCTGTTCCCGGAAAATTCAAGATGTACATTTCGTTTATCATAAACATATCTTAAACCTAAGGTAATTTAATCAAAATCGTTAGAGCCATTTTTGAGATAAAAAACATTTTCGAAAATGTTTCATGAAAAGCGTAGTTGGGGGTGGGGAATTTTCTTAAACATGTTCGAGTCGCATTCTTGGAAGACACTGAAATTAAATACCAAGTTTGGTATTTAAACGACTTTTCATTTTAGAGCTGTGGTGTCCAAAGACAAAAACACAGACCATTTTCTAAAATGCTTATTTTGGATTCAGGGAATCTCAAAACATATATTTCTGGTGAAATCTCGGTATCGGATTTTATGTGCAATAGAGTACCTAATATATTCGCTACGTACTTTGTACATGCGGGCTAGAGACAGTGAAAAAGTTCCGTGCTGGTGTATGTGTATGTATGTGTGTATGTATGTGTATGTGTATGTGTGTCTGTGTGTATGTGTATGAGTGTCTGTGTGTATGTGTGTATGTGTGTGTATGTGAGTATGTGTGTGTATGTCTTTAGATAGCATAGCTCAAAGCTTAAAGACCGTTAAATACCAAACTTGGTATTAAAGTTTATTATTTTTCAAGGATACGACACAACATTTTCAAGAAAATCCCCCACTCCAACTACCCTTCATATTGAAAAAAGTTCGAAAATTTTGATTTTCTCAAAAATGACTAAGGACTCTGTTTAAAATCTCTTATATTTTAGATGTTCACATGGCGAAATGTGTATCTTGAATTTTCTGAAAATGGTCTCTAAAGAGCTGATAATATGGATGATTTTTTTTTAATTTTGCATAACTAGTAAACCGTAAGAGTAGACATAACCCAACTACACAACGAATGTAGAGTTTTTTTAAAACACACAATTTATGTCAGATATATTTTTTCCTGGAGCTGACCGCTAACGACATATTCCTTGTTATTCAATTCGGTTTTAAAATACTTGAAATTTTCTCATACGGGAACTTGTCAACCCTTGGCCACGTAAAAAACGGATTGCAATCCCATAACAACCCCATTTTAAAACATTCAACTGTCGTTTTAGCCTAGCGTTATATCCCTTCTACTTATAAGTCCGTTTCTGCTAGTGCTTATCTCATAGAAGAATAAGATTATTGCCTTATATTTGCTACAGAGATGTAGAGAAAGTCATGTGAATGAAACACATAAGATTTTTGCTTTCTCTATACGTACTATGTACATGGTGTATACAGAAGGTATTCAATCACCCAAAAATTCGATATCGAGATTTCACCCGAAATATATGTTTGGACACCCGTGAAACTAAAAAATCATTTTTAGAAAATATCCGTGTGTGTCTGTGGACGGCATAGTTCAAAAACTAAAAGACTGTTTAATACCAAACATGGGATTTAAGTTTTCCACACTAGATTCTCAAGAAAATTCCTCTACCCCAAACTACTCTTTGAATGGAATTTTTTTTAAAAATGTTGTTTTTCTCAAAAATGGCTCTATCGATACTGATTAAAATATTTACTTTGAATTTTCTGGGAACAGTTTTTGAATAACATTTTATTCTGTTTGACTTTTGCAGAATTTTGCATAGCTGTTAAACCGTAAGAGATAGACAAAAACTAACTTTACAAAACCTATGGGTCTCGTTAAAACACACAATTTATGTCATATCATTTTTGTTGTAGAGTATACCCTTACAGAGATATTCATTTTATTGATTTCAATTTTAAGATACGTATAGTTTTCTCAGACCGCTTTTCTTTTGCTCTACTCCTGGCCATGTAAAGGAGCCCATTTCAATGACAATCGCATAACGATGGCTTAAATCATTGGACTATCGCTCTAGCATAGCGCATGCTTTTCTACTTATAAAGAACCAAGTAATAAGTACATCTGCTAATGCTTATCCCGATTAGCATAGCTTAGAAAGAAAACTAATCTTTTGTAAGAAGTCTGTTTTAGAACAGTTAGAGAAAGTCATGTGAGTGTGACAAATAAGATTTTTCTGGCCACAGTTCCCATCCATGTGTTGTTACACGGCGTCTCTCTCTGGGGAAACGAAACCAAACAGATATTTCTTAGAATGTGGTAGCTGGCCATTTCGCTGAAAACGTGCACGTGTACTCTGTACGTGAGTGAGAGAAAACATATAGCCTTTGTGTGCATTTCTACTTTCTCTAGCACGCATGTACAACGTACATTCAAGGACATTACAGCAAATAATTGCGCAAAATGTATATGTAAATGGCGTGTTATTTATGGACGCTCTTTAACTACTGTGGTCCTCAGAGTCCCATTTTAAATTGGGAGTGAAAGACCGCTTAATTTCTTTTACGTACCGTAAATGTATGACACGGGGGCAACGGCTTTACTTCCCTTCCGAAGGAAGCCATGCTAAGGATTTTTACACCCGAAAAAAATTCATCGTCCTCCGTCAGGTTTGAACCCGCGATCTTGGGTATATGAAGTTATGATAACCGTTACACCACGGAGGGCGACAAATAATTGCGCGATGCATGGAGAAGCCTAGACTAAAATCGGAATGGGGTATGGAGCACTACATCAAAACAAGTACCAAACTCAGAGAGGGGCTCGCGTGGACTAGACTAGGAACATGACGGATGATAAAAATTACTGACGAGAATATATGAGCAGGAAGAATCGTGGATCCATATCTTGGTAAGACGTAGGATCCTTTACTACCGCGAATAGAGAGATAGGAACATGTTGGACGCTACTGGCAGGCACGGAAGACCCGGACGGGCTAGGTAAATTTCCACTTAAAGCGAGACAGCGGAGATCTGAGAAGGCCAATAATAGGGCAGAGGGAGGATAAGAATAGCTAAATGAAATTATTATAATAATTTTCATAAGTTTTATGTAATACTTTTCGGTAATTGTTTTCTTGTGATGTTAGTGTTGTGTGTATATATTTCTCTTAAGTGTATTTGTCTACTATAATAGGGTACATTAACACATTTGAATACGGTTTATTCTGTGTTGTAAATTTAAGTTGCTGTATTTGAACTTCTTTGTCCTTTTATTTTCGTGTTTGCTGTATTGACATTTTGTTTTTTTAATATTGCTTATTATTTTGTGTATTGCAAGAGCACGGTGGACCTTTGCGATTGATGAAGTTCAATATATGCATTCTGGTATTTCAATATATACACTTTTTATTTAAACACATTAAAAGTACGCCTGGAAATGCTTATCTTAAGACACGGTCTTTTCGCTGACTCCGTCCTTGCCTTTCACCTGTTTGCTATGCTCCTAAAAGCGTATTAGATAGGCCATGTTAACGAAAGGAAGGTTCTGAATGGCGAACTGGTGATCCCTTAAATTTCTGTTTGGATAGTACTTCACCTCTCTCACCGGGTGTTACAAAATGAGGTTCGTCATTCCTCTGCACTACATATTGAAGCTCAAGTGGCAAGATAATGCGCACACGTGGTGGACTAAATTAATGCACTGCTTATACAAGTCAAAAAGTGTTCTCAGGGAGCGTCGAGCGGGGTTAAGAGATGAAGGGGTAGATTGCCCAATTGGTTTTGCATTCTTTTACTCGCGCGGTATGTTGTAATAGAATGGCACTAATAAAAACTATGGAAAGACCTGAGTCCCTGTCAAAAGTTCACATTTCCAGCAAAACCACGTCCCAAGCGTAATTTTTAATGTATATGACTGTACATAGGAGATATGTTTTGCCTATAGTTCTGAACTCTCTGAAGAATTGCATTTGGTGCTTTAGCTCAGTTCTGTTGCCTATAGTTGTGGAGTCTCTGGAGATTTGCGTTTGCTGCTTTAGGCGAGTTGTGTTGCTTATAGTTAAGAACTCTATGGAGAATTTCATTTGGTGCTTTAGTTGAGGTTTATAGGCAATAGTTAATGATTTTATGGAGGATTTCTTTTAGTGCTTTAGGGGAGTTTGAGTTGCCTATAATGATGGACTTTCTGTATAGTTGCGTTTAGTGGTTTCGGAGAGTTATATTGCCTATAGTAATATACTTTCTGGAGAATTTCATTTGATGCTTTAGCTTAGTTATTTTGGCTACAGTAATCGGCTTTCTGGAGATTTGCATTTGGTGATTTTGCTGAGTTATGTTGCCTATAGTAATGTACTTTCTGGAGAATTGCATTTGGTGCTTTTACTGAGTTATGTTGCCTATAGTAATTGACTTTCTGGAGAATTGCATTTGGTGCTTTTGCAGAGTTATATTGCCTATAGTTATGGACTTTCTGGAGAATTGCATTTGGTGCTTTAGGTGAATTGTGTTGCCTATAGTTATGGACTTTCTGGAGAATTGCGTTTGGTGCTTTAGGTGAGTTGTGTTGCCTATAGTTATGGACTTTCTGGAGAATTGCGTTTGGTGCTTTAGGTGAGTTGTGTTGCCTATAGTTATGGACTTTCTGGAGAATTGCGTTTGGTGCTTTAGGTGAGTTGTGTTGCCTATAGTTATGGACTTTCTGGGGAATCACAATTGTGCTTTAGGTGAGTTGTGTTGCCTATAGTTATGGACTTTCTGGAGAATTGCGTTTGGTGCTTTAGGTGAGTTGTGTTGCCTATAGTTATGGACTTTCTGGGGAATCACAATTGTGCTTTAGGTGAGTTGTGTTGCCTATAGTTATGGACTTTCTGGAGAATTGCGTTTGGTGCTTTAGGTGAGTTGTGTTGCCTATAGTTATGGACTTTCTGGGGAATCACAATTGTGCTTTAGGTGAGTTGTGTTGCCTATAGTAATGAACTTTCTGGAGATTTGCATCTGCTGCTTTAGGTGAATTGTTTTGCCTATATTTCTGGATTTTCTGGAGATTTGCATTTTGTGCTTTAGGTGAATTGTGCTGTCTATGGTTATGGACTTTCTGGATAATTGCGTTTCGTTCTTTAGCTGAGTTGAATTGCCTATAGTTAATAGTTCACGCAAACTGCTCTTCTGTGTGTATCTGAACCATAGGCTGTAAGAATTATATACTCCTAGAATTACATTCAATTACGATAATTATTTTATTAATTTCGAAATTACTACTTGTCTCGGGATGCGTACAAAGCTCTAAAACAGGATTATTTTACGTGATATTATTATGCAAGTACAACAAATTAAGATTGGTTCGAAATAACTAGAGGAAAAAATCGTATTATTCAACGCTTTTTAGTTTTTTCCACCACGTACTATGAAATTAGTAGGTAGAGAACGGGTTGTATTTCGCCCAAAAATTGTAAACTGAGATTTCATCATAAATATAAATTTTTAGGAACTCTGAACAACAAAAGTACTTTAAGAAAAAGATGTATGTGTGCGTGCGCACCTATGTGTAAATGTGTGAGTGTGTGTGTGTCTCTGAACAGCATAAATCAGATACGAAATGCAGATTATGTTCAGTATCTTCTAAGGTTGCGACACAAAGTTTCAGAAATATATCCCCAAACCAAACTACGTTTACATGGAAGACTTTTTGGGAGGGGGGGGATAATTTTCAATTTTCTCAAAAATGGTTGTAACGATTTTTGGTAATCATGTACATATTAAAATCATTTACATTACATATAAAACTTATATTACTATGAAGTTTTTAGGTATAACCTCTGAAGCCCTCTCCATTACGCATTACTTTTTAATAACTGCTAAACCGTGATAGACAGAATTTTGGTATACAACAATGTACATTTCATTAAAACATATTCTTTATCTCAAATAAACTTTTTGGAGATAACAATTTCTGATAAACTCCTCGTTTTTTGTTTAAATTTCCCAATATCTATATTTTCTCAAATGAGAGAAGAGAGGATAGGAAACCGAACCTGAGGTTATTGTACTTGGCCCACAAGGGGGTGCCTCTGGATGGAGGGAGGGATGCGGTGAGAGAATAAACCTGGTGACGGAGAGTCCCTACAGTTTCCAGATTGAAGCACAGGCAGACTGGGATCCCCATACCCCAGAGTCCAACACAGCCCCCTTTCCAAGACCGGTATTAATCCCAGCCGAAGACGGGGGACGGAGATAGTCCGTTTGAGCATCCTTTTCCCCTGCCACGCTGCACCGAGCAGCATCGCCGACACTTCCAGTCCTGAAAGAAACCAACAGGATAAAGGATGAACGAAATGATAACGGAAGGGACTTGGAGGGATAGGAAACTTGGGGGATGAAAGAAAGAGACCCAGCATTTGCCTGGAGACATGGAAAACCCACGGACCAGGTAGGCCGGCCACGGGAACCAAACACTCGACCTTCCGAATGCGGTCCGCAGACGAAACTGTCTGAGCTTTCTCACTCTGTCACAAATATGAAGTGTTTGTTCGTTTTTAGTTTATTTTTCATGCAAATAGTAAGCAATTACAACACCATTATATAGCGACCATATTTTAAAATATTGTAGTATCGCTTTAGCATAATGTACGCCTTCATTTATTTGTGACAACAAGTAAATACAACAGCTAACCAGAAAGTGACAGACGATTTGAACCAACTAAATAACAACGAAGTTATCAGCACAAAACTTTATTTACAAATTTACAGTAACTTACTCCATTTATCAATGACATCGTCATTGCTATCAAGGTATTTACTCACACGCGGTACCGGTTTTTCAATGCACATATTTTAATCTTCCACCGTTAAAAATATGAGCCAAGGTGTCACTGTCACTTTGAGGTCTTCATCGGTTGGGAAATCTTTTCCATTAGAAAGGTCATGTACGGTGTCCAAAGTGAAACATCGTCTTTTCTTAATTCTTTTATCAACATTTGCTTTCAACTCCTCCATAACGATTAATGAACTTCCCCTCCGGTCTTTATCTTGACTACCCATAAAGAATGCACCATTTCTTCACTAAAGATTCGTTCATTGCATTAGCACCATACACCTGCATTATTTCTTATAAAATTCGATTGGCTGAACATTTTGTGCATTAAAAAAAACGGCATTGAAAAGCTGGCAATAAATGTCTTGACAGATAGAGATCACAAACGTTGAGAAATACAGTAAGGTAGTGTAACTTTGTAAATAAGGTGCTGTGTTGATAGCTTTGGTTATCATTTAGTTATATCAAATCATGTGTCACCTACTGGATGGCCCTCGCATGTAATAAAACCATTTTGCTAATTTTTATCTCGGTTATCACAAACTAGATAGAAGAATAGCGTGTTGCAGATTAGGTAGAGGAAGTTCAAGTAGATGTAACAAATCGAATTTTTTTTTCCTAATACGAAAGGTTTCCAAGTTTTCCTAAGAGGAAACGTTTTATATTACACTAGCACGCAGATAGGATAGACATGTAACATGGACCCGTGTTTTCACATTAACGATGTGGATTACATGTCACATTAATGTAGTTAATTAAAATACAAGATACGTTTTGTTATTTTCATAGTGACAGTTTAATTGCCTTATGCATAATTAGGGATTTCTTTATACAAGAGTCTTGCAGACAGTAACACACGATTTGGAATAACTGAATAATAACGAAAGATATTAACACAAGACTTTCAGTTACTAAGTTACAGTACCTTACTCTATTACTCAACGTAATCGTCCTTGCTATCAAGGATTTTATTGTCACGTGGTACCGGTTTTTCAGTACAGATGTTATACTCTTTCACCGCTAAAGATATGAGCCAAGATGTCACCATCACTTTGAGGTCTTTATCGGTTGGGAAATCTTTGTCATCCAAAAAGTCATGTCAAACACCAACGTTACTTTTATCAACATTTGCTTTCAACCCCTCCATAAGGATTGATTAAATTTCACTCCGGTCTTTATCGTAACAGTGGTTCTTCCTTGATTGCTCGTAAATTACGCGCCATTTTCTCACTGAAGATTCTTTCATTGCATTATCAGTATCACCATACACTTGCAATATTTGCCTATAAAATTCGAGTGGCCAAACATTTTGTGTATTCAGAATAAGGAATAACTCCTTTGGTGGTAGAAAGTATAACATCGGCACTGAAATATTGGCACCACGTGACATTAAATGTCTTAACAGAATGAAAATTACGTTTAGAATTAGAGTAAAGTACTGTAACTTTGTAGTTAAGGTTTTGTGTCGATATTTTTCGTTATTATTTAGTTATGTCAAATCGTCTGTTACTTTCTGGATGGCCTTGGTAATATTGACGTTTCTGAATGAGGTTAATTATGCTTGTCTATATTAGAACTATAATATTGCTCTGCAGCACAATCTAAAATTAATGCCACGCTGTTAACCCACTTTTTGTTTTATAACTTGTTGTCACTTGTAAATCCTTTAGGACTACTGATTGCAGCACTGCAGACAGTCAGCTAATGCACATAATCACAGGTTACAGAATATTTAAACAAGCAATTTTCGGGACTGAGATTGCAATTATTTAGTAGTAAACAAAAATATACTTCCGAAACCATTCTGAGAGCCCCCGAGCTAATATGGTTAGCAGAGATTGCCTAATAAACAAGGTTTGGAAAATTGGCTATGCTATTGACTTTGTACTTCCACCCTTTCTAGCTTTAAATGTTTAATGTACGTTAAGCAAAATATGTTTTGCAACCAGATTATTTTCTAAACATTAAGCATATATAATCTAGGGGTTTTATGTTATTTATCCTTCAATTCAAACATATCTTACGGGATTATGTTTTGTAAAAGCTCAGAAATGTTCCAGACAGTATTCAAAATTCAAAAAGTTATTAGAATAATGAATAAATCATCAGAAAAAGTAGCTGTTGGTAGTTATTTACAAAATTACTCATTTTACTGTTACCTTATTTATACTGTACGTTTGTTACAAAACTTGGCCGCTTAGAGCCAACACATTACCCCTTAAAAAGGAGTGCGGAGTGCAACCTTGCAATGGGTGGTGTTTCTTCTGGTTCTATAAACATTTTCCCAAAAGCTTTGTATCTCTAGCGAGCCAAAACTTCGCAAGAGCATACAATCTGTTGGGCTGTTTCAGTCTCCTTCCTGCAAAATCTGCAGTCTAAATTATCCTGAAGCACCCCAATTGTGTTGAGATGCTTTTTCACAGGGGCATGCATGCTCTGTGAGGAAAGGAATAATTGTTCTCAGCTGAAGTCTGCTACATTTTAACAGGTTGTCAGTTCTTTACTTACATGCTCCTTTGACAAACAGTTTTCCATGTCTATTTCCTGAGGTTTTACGCCAGGCCAGGTAGTGTTCTCTTTTGGACCAGTTCTTAGTAGCCTCTCTAATTAAACACCGAGATGTACCTAGAGCCGGCTCTGGTCCAATACATTGTGCGCCGGTCTTACTTCTGTTCTAGTCCAGTTCACACGTAAATAACATTAGGAATGTTAAGAAGTGCTTATCAGGCCTGAAGTGCTTTCAAAATGGAGTATACAGTACCACAAAGATTGTTTATGTACGATATGTATGCGCTTACATAATCAATTTCTAACCTGCATGCTCCCAGTAGGAGGTCGTTCGTTTGCTTGTAAATACATTCAGGGTGACGGGATCAATTTGTGATAGGAAAAGAAAAATAAACAGACGTGTGCCTATGGAGCTGAAATTAAACGATATCGGAGAAAGATTAGAACGGTTGCCTCGAAAATCTTTGTGGCGTCTTGCACAAGAAACTGACATTTCGAAAGCTTTAGCATGGAAAGCAACAAAACTTTTAAAACTCAAACCATACAAGGTTACCTTGTCCAGGTATTTCCAACACCACCTGTGATAAGGTATGCTTTGTGTTTATTTTGATAGTTGTTAATATGGTTTGAGATTTGATTTGATGTCCACGCATGTGTGACTGGGTGACGGTCGTGCGACTGTCAGCCAAGTGTACAATACATGACCGGTGGACAGACCGTGCGCCTGACGGCTAAGTTTTGTAGCATACTTACTGTACATATGCCAAGACTACCAGTGTGTATAGTGACTGCCAAGTATGTGTTGGCGGCCATTCTTACGTACACAGAAGCCTTGATAAGTACGGCGGAGGAACTGGAGGTCTTGGGATACGATTAACATAGGAAGAGCAACGCTGCTAACCAGAGGCCTAGGAATGTGATACTTGGGCGCAAGAGACACGAGCCAGAAGTTTCGGCTTCCAGCAACTTCTGTTGACGTCATTCACAGCTATACAGGATATGATGTGAATAGGCGTAAATAGTTTTATCACCACTGGAGGACGATCTGATGTTGCAGAATTCACAGTTTTTTCAATATTTTCTAAAGTTTTATTCACGGGAAAAATTCACAATGTTTTAACATGGCTATGATTCCCTCTCGGACGTTTGGAGATTGTTTACGTAACATGTCACACGGTTGCCCTTCCTCTGCCCTGCTCGGTTGGTGTGATGTGTCACACTTACTACGAGGGGTAAAATAAAGATCGCTCTTGCCATTAATCCACCAGAAGGCTGTAGCATAAAATAGCCCCATTGAGTTCTGCATATCTTTTAACGCACGAAGGAATATCTTACGCACATCAAATATGGGGCAGTTTAACTACCACGTATAGCTTTTAAGAATGTATCTGGGTTACAATAAATCTGTCTTCTTCACTACAGCCACTTATTTCCTTGGTATGCAAGCCCACTATCATCTTTGGGGATATCATCCAGTAACATTGGTCCATTATTTGTTGCTGGAAGGTATTTACTTAATGCCGTAAAATTTCATGCATAAAAAAAAACAAAAAACAAAACAAAACAATTTTTAATCTGCACTCTTCAGCATAACTTGGATGATTTTCTCTACCGTACAGTTGCATATCTCTGTACTAAGATGCTCTGGAAGACGACAGCTTATTTAATTCCTCAAAAACCTCGGCTCTTTTGATGCAAAATTCATCTACCTATTAAACATTTCGAAGTAAATTGATTGGTAGGTCATAATCAGATACCACAAATATAGATTTATACGGATGTTTTGGTTTGGAAAATGTCTCTAAGAAAAGGACACTTTATCCTTAAGATGACGCTAAATTCACTATCCCACCAATGCTAAATTTGCCTATCTTATTTTTCACTAAAATAGAAATATAATTCTGGACAATTTTAGATAAATTAACTTTGACATTACACTATTGCATAAAACTTTTATTCAGTATCATTCTTATCTCATAAATTATAGACATAAATTATTATCCAATACATTATTGAATATTTCACCACAAATATACTATTTTATATACATATATCATTTTATATTATAGTTTATGTCAAAATTGGAATTATTGCGTCATGTTATAATAGAGAAACTCAAAGTTTGGAGAAATACATTAATTTATAGGATTATCACACTTCACCCCATGCACACCATAATCTTAAATATGAAAAATTTTCCCAATTTCCAGCCCAGCATTATAAGAGAGACATATTCCTTTATATATCATATTAAATGCAAAGTATAATAAGAATAATACTTGGAAATTATACTTTTAAATTATACTGAATCCAATATGAAATATAAAGAATTATTATTTTCCATAACAGGGGGCTTCAAGTCGGGGAAGTTATATATCTGCAAGATTCATGGTCTTTGTGGATTCAGCATCCCGTCGTTGATACTCTCATTTCATTCTATCATCCTGGAGTCTGAATCACAATAAGCCTAAGGAGTCTGTAGTGTGGAGCAACGTCCGAAATATTGTCCACGCACGTTAAAGCGTTTAGCTTTATTGCTTCGTGGCGCAGGGGATCGAGGTGTCAGCCCCTTTTCGAGCATGGGTGTGCTTATAAATATCTATTGTTCCTATGTGTATTTGTAAGTTAAAAACAAAGGCAAATAAATGAAAATAAAAACAAAAACAGAATCGATGGGAAATGGAAAAAGAGGAAATATAAAAGAAACACTAATCGGCGACACAGTTGGAGGTCTATTAAAATAAACACAAAAATCACACACACACACACACACACACACACACACACGACCTCCCGAATGTGGAGACAGACGAAACCGCCTGAGCCATTCCGCATTGTTTGGCCAGTGTTAGAGACGTTCCAATTTAAATCGTAAAGTTGTATAGTTATCATCGTTAATATTGAGAGTGAACATCAATAACCATACTAAGCTAAGTGTATTCACCTTCTTTGATATGTGATTTCTAACTGCTTTAAGAAGAAAAAAATAATCACCCGCTATTATCCTCCACCACACCCCATTGAGTTCATGTTTGCCGAGTTTCTTGGAATTTAATTACCTTCACTTCTTTGACTATCTACCTACTGCTTAGCTAACATCAGCTTTTAACTTGTATACGTTTGCATTATTCATTTTAACATATTACTGTATTAAATATTAATAGTTTAGAATTCACATCATTTCGGTATCAAATGGTATGTAAAGCATTAAATTAATAAAGTAAGTGCAGTGTTAATAACAATAATAATAGTGGTAGTAATAATAATAGTAATAATAATAACAATAATAATAATATAAAGCCCTGGCCCTTTTTTTGGCCACTGGCTTTCTGTTTCCAAATTCTCGGGCTCAAACCCGGCCCAGATACCAGTTTTAAGTGTGCTTAAAAGCGACAGCCCCACATCAGTAGATTTACTGGCAAGCAAAAATCTCTTACGGTATGAAGTATCGGCACACAGACGGCGCTGATATGCTGGTGGCAATTGACAGCGTCTTTTACATATGCTGTTATTATTATTACTATTATTATTATTAGTAGTATATAATCAGGAAATCCTGACGTGCTCCGATGCTTCCTATACCTGGTTTGAAACTAATTGACGTCCTATCGGGCAACGATGGATGAAGAATCAAATTCCTGGAATTAATGCTCCCCTACATTATTTTGAGGGAAATATGGGGAGAAAATGGCGGATAACCCTAATGGTAAAACAGTGGCTTACTAATGGATTTGTACTGAATTGAAATTCCAAATCTGTATGCCATTACAATCTGTTTTCTCCCCTTTCGTTTTCCTGTTTTGTCGAGGTTCTGGTTGCGTTTGTGTTTTCAGTTTTTCACACAAACACCCATGTATCGAAACGGGACTCGAAAATGCGGTCATCCACGTGACGGAATACCAAAGCCAAATGCTAAAGCGACACTGACCATCAGAGTGGACTGTTAGCGGGAAAATGTATTCATGTAAACATCCTGTCCTAAAATAAGCAATCTCAACTTAAAACGTGTAATTTTAAAAATGATTGTAATCACTTCATTTTTATATTTTCTCATACAACAGATTCCTGTCCTACACACGCATTGTGTGAAAAAAAAAACAATCAAATCAATACTAATTGACCACAATAGTTAGCTTTACTATGAAGCTCGGTACTTAAAATACTCACGACATTGTAAGTCGCCATTGGGGTGCGTCATATCAAAATAATTTGAGATCACCTTGTGGTTTACCGGAAAGCATACAAGTCAGTTGAGAAATTTAATATTTTGTCGGTAGGTTGCTATGGTAGTTCCGTGGTTAAAATCCTGGCTATGGCATTGAAATTTTCAGTCTGGCTCTACCTATCCAACACATTTAGATGTTTATCTCCTAGAAATAAATCAGATAATCTGGTACATCACACAATATACAGCAAAGACTGATGTCTTGCTTTCACCAAGTTTCGAACCCTGGATGTTGTGAATTGTTTATGATTATTGAACTTGTATATTTCAACCTACTGAGTCAAAATAACTTAAAAACTTGCAAATGAAATATTTTACTAAATGTTGTATATTACAGACCAGCAAATGGAATTACTGATTTTCGAAGGTTAAGTCTGGGATGGCAAAAAGCATATAACTTAAGCTGTTATTTTTTTATAGCGTTTACCGCCCGTTTTTATTACTTGTGGCTCCGCAGGCGATGGCACTGATGCTACATGAAATGAAGATGGAGCACCGGTGGAATATAATGCCTGGAAAATCGAAGAACTCGGAGAAAACCCGCTCTTGCGCCGCTTTCTCCACCACAAATCTCATAGTCGGTCGCTTGGGATCAAACACGGACCATTTAAGTGAGAGGCGAGTGGTCTAATTACACGGCCTTGGCGCGGCCCCTGAAGCTGTTAGATTAAGATTTACTACAAAATAAATCTAAAATAATATTCAGTGAATATATTGAGTTAAGAACAAAAGCGTGTCGATTATCATAAAACATTATCTACTTCTCGGTACTTCGCTCTGTAAGAGCGGAGGGCTGGAATGTCTAGTCTTAGTCAGACAGCAAATCGTTCGACCAGTTCTAGCGCTGCTGATTTAGGTGCAGAGCGTTTTACTAACAGGAACTGACAGATGTTTGTTTCATTTTCCTCTCATGTTAAACATTACTCCTAAATTGTCGAAATGTTTAACATTTTCAATCATTATACCGTTTTCCCCCACTGCCATTCACATATCCATTTATGAAAACCCCGTTTTTATTTTTGCGATGCTTACTACCATACCTCATTGTTTACAATGTGCTTTCAGCCTACCAATACCTTTCTATAAGCCTTTTTTCGTCGCCGACAAGATTCTCATGCCATCCTTGTATAAAAGGACAGGAATGCAGGCATCGTCTACTTGCGGAGCATTCATTTCCTCTGCCATTAATACGTCTGATATGCTACCTATGAGTAAATTGAACAAGGGTGTAAAATGCACCCTTGACAAATTTCTTGGCTGGTGGAAGATACAGCGAACAATTGAAATAAAGGAAAAACGTTAAAGGCCAACTAGCCGGAGACTGGCATGTTGGGATATACTGGTTGACCAGAGAAACTGAATGGACAATTTTCTGACTAAAGTAGGCAAAGCCAGATCCAATTGTTCAGTTAGAGTCATTTATCTCCATTTTTTCTCTTTCTCTTTCTTTACTTTCCCCCATTGTTTCTTTCTGACACCTTCAACTTTATCTGAAATATGCATGCATGGTATTTGTGTAATATCTTTAATAATTTGACACCAATAAAATACCCTTATACTTATTTATCTATTAACAAGGATGTATAGAAACATTTATGATGTGTTTAGCCAGGTTTATTTTGTTGGCTTCCCTATTGTTCCAGATGGTGTTAGATGAAATCTCAGCAATGTGATCAAAACGAAATGATACGTTTGATGCAAAAAGTCTTCACTGATAAATGCACATCTGGGGAATCAAACATATCAGTTACACTGGTCATAGAAAGAACTGCTACAACCATCACGCACTTATTACTAAAAGAAACCACTAATGGAAGGCAAAACCAAGTGACCGAACAGCGCCGTATTTTACGTGTGCATAAAAAGTGTTGCAATGCTCAACGTGGCAATTCCAAGGGAACACTGGTCTGTGGCGGTGTAATCGTGGGCAACCTTCATTGTACGTCTCTTACATATCAGCGAAAATGTGAAGGAATCACGCTCTTTAAGAGGCAGTTTCCGTGATGTTATACAAGCACATTGTAAACAGACGAAAAAGGTTATCATGTTTTCAGTTGAGCTAAAGATTCTTTCTTTTTAAATAAAGTCATATTTCAGATTGACAAAATGACGAAGGAAACCCTCGCAATGTGATTAAAAGGAAATTATATGTTTGGTACAAAATTTCTCTGCTGATAAATGGAAGCGTTGGTATCTGCGGTACCAACCATATCAGTTACACTGGTCATAGAAAGAACTGCTACAGCCATCGGTATATCTCACACTTATAACTACAAGAAATCATTAATGGAAGGCAATACCAAGTTTACAATCATGGAAAAAATGATTGAGCGTTGTAACCTTTCAGTGTCGCTTCGGCCTCACGGAAGCACACGAAGTTACAAGCTGGGTTTACACGTGCACGAGCACTATGCTACAAAACATGCTTTTATACAGCGAGGTAAGACGTATTTCATTGTTTTAGAACATAAAATAGGAGCCCAAGAAGAATCAAAATAAGTTTTCTTCGCTAACATACATAGAAACACTAGAAAAATAAGATAAACCTTGACTGTTGAGTTGTCCGCTACAGTTATTTAAAAATAGGGGAAAAAAAGTGCTCTGAGGTAAAATTGGCTCAGTCTTAACGTGCTGCGTTTGAAAATTAGTGTGCTATCAAGCGTAAGTTCGAGCCCAGTAACCCGCATAACTTTTTTATTTCGTTTTTTTTAGTTGGTATTAGTACTTTTTACAACCGAATAGATTACGTTATATAAATCATTCAGTCTGTGAAATGTGAAATTTTTATTTGCTGTTCTCGCAAACTAGGAAAGAAAAAAACACCGCAACCTGATCTCCGGTTGCTTTTGAATGTAACAAAAGGCTAATAAAACAAAAGAAAACAAATTATAATAATTTGTGTGGTCCCCATTATTTGCTTTCACCGCACTCAATCTTCGGGGCATTTAATCCACTGGCGTTTGAAGATAATTAATGTATTCTGCTAGTGAATCCCAAGTGCCTGTCATGTCATACAAGAGTTGTGTAGCATTATTCAATCTGGGATCTCGAGAGAGCCTCAGCTTTACTTTCGCCAAAATCTGTTCAATTGGGTTGAAATCTGCTGACTTTGGAGGCCATGATATCTGCCCTAAGAAATACAAACTCCGAAATCCACTTTTGAACTTTGGCCGACTTGTGGACTGAATGATTCTGTTGGAATTTATTAATACCTGCTCTTGGATAGATAGAAGCATAATATGCTCTAGAATTTCAGAATAGGTTTTCCCATTCAGCTTTCCATGAACACGTTCCAGCACACCTGCATCTTCCCGAGATATCCATGCCCAAGCAGTAGCGCTCGTTTGACCACTCCATGCTCGAGTGGCCAAACAGCGCATATCATATCGAGCACCACTAGGCCTGTAAACAAACACAGTTGAATATCATCTGCAGTATAGAACGTAGCTTCGTCGGAGAAAACTACTTCGCTCCATTCGAAGTTCTCGTACTGCACAGCAAATACCAACCTGTTAATTTTGTGGGCTTCTGTTAGCACTTCCTTTACTGCCGAACGTCTACGCTAAATTCCCATCATCTTTACAGCGGTTGCTAATCGTCCGTGTACTAACCGGGGATAAAGATGAAGCCTTGTATGCAGCGGCCGTCAGAAACGGATCTCTTACGATCTCTGCCATGAGAGACCAGTCTTCAATTTTGGTAGATACACGCGAGCGCCCAGTGCTCTTTCTTGCAGCTACCTGTCCCTCTTCACAATATAACTTTGCCCACCTCCTCACAGTGGTCTGTGGAACATCACAAATGCTACCCGCTCTGGTGGCCGTACAACCCTGTGAAACCAGCGTGAGAACAGTAGAACGTTTAACAACGACCACTGCTAAAATATGAATGAACGCGTCGTTGAAGTAGTGATTGAGGAACTCTTTCGGAACCAAGCACAAACACTTGACCAACATAGAAAAAAAAACACAATTACAACAAAGGAATCAAGCTTATCACCAGTAGATTTAAACTTTAGCTGTTATACATTTTATATATTTTATATATAAAATGAAAATATGATAGAAGAAACAACATAAATAGGGGAGAAAAAATTTGTTATTGCTGAGGTACGGTAACTTTCAAAGAGGTTACGTTACCCCTGAGCTACATCTGTTTGTGACAAGAAGCGTCTGCTGTCACGTTCCTATAGGCGCTTTAATACCAGTCATGGTTCTTATGGTAACGTTATTCATATATCGTATTCAGGGTACATCATGGCTTCTGAATTAGCTCATTGGTTATTTCAGTTGATTGGGAATTGGTTGCTCCACCAATATGTATAACTACCAAGGAGCATAGCATCTGGTACAAACAGTTTTGGGTTTGTTTACTAACGAAGACGGGGTAGCATGGCGTTTGTTGCCGAATTCTTTATCAGGAACCAATACAAATGCGAAACACAGTGCAAGATACATCCTGTTAATGTGTTCGACAGGCGATAACGTATGTTTGGTAAGACTAGCTGCATACTGGAAATAGCGACCAGTGTAGACCTCGCTGCGATACGAAGTGGGACTTGGAAAAATTCTACTCTCAGAGTGCGCTCAAGCATTTTTTCCATGACTGTACCAACAACGCCTTATTTACGTGTGCATTAAAATTGTTTCAGAGCTCGAGGCAACATCGGCCAGTGGCGGTGCTAGCCTGAGTGACCTTCATTCTACGCCTCTTGCATATCGGCAGAAACGTGAAGGAATTGCAGTCTCCAGACTTGCACTAGTGTTCGTGATGTTATACAAGAACATTGTAAACAGACGGAAAAGCTAACATGTTTTCTACTTCAGCTATATATATTTTATTTTTTAGATAACAAAGTCGTATTTCAAATTGACAAATAACAAAAATGTCCTTATTTCACCTACCAAAATCCGCCAATGGCTAGTTTGTTAATTATGAATATGCTGTTTTAAATATTAGGCGCGGTTTTAGAAACCATGCGTGAGAGGACCTAGTGTTTCACTGAATAATAATAATAATAATAATAAATAATAACAATAAAACAATATTATTATTGTTATTATTATTACTACTACATACCATGCATGCACTTAACAGTGAGTGAAACATGAAAAGCATCGTGACGAAAAACTGCAAACAGGAGAGCACATGGTGATGATTATAGTGATGACGATAGTAATAATAATAATAATAATAATAATAATAATCACAGTCACACAGTAGAACACCATCAGCACTTGAAAGGGTCGAGACGATAAACTGCAAACACGAGAAGCCGAAGTGATTCACTGGATCATCATCATCATCAGAATCATCATCACAATATCATTATATTATTTAATTGTTATCATCAGCATTATTATTATATTATTACTATTATTATTGTTATTATTATTATTATTATTTTGTGATTATTATTATTATTATTATTATTATTAAAGTGCCCAGTCATCAGCAGTGTGTAAAGCGCTGCGTTTAAAAGGATTGGAGAGAGAACTTTATTTAAGTATGGATTGAATTATTATTTTAATTTATTTAAGTATTATACTGTGCTTGTTTTCAACTGTGTATGATTTATACTTTAATGTTTAGTGAAGACCTAAGCTAGAAATATATTTGCAATGTTTAGTTCTCTTTCATCAGCTGTAACACACGAACTGGTTGCCATTTAAAAGTGTTGACACTTGCTCATATTAAAAATGTATCTTCTGTAACAAAAACACTGGGAGAAGTTTTAACATTTTTTTCGCAAAGGACTACAAAATGCGTGCTGAAAAATTTCTGCTTGTATTTTTTATATTTATATTAATTATTTATATTAACCATTTTAAACCAAACTATGATCAATAATCAATTCGAAAACATCAATTTCTTATACACATTCTGAAATACGTTGGAAAACATTTTTCAGACCTCTAGCAACATTTTATGGGAGAAGATGGAATTTACATGAGAAAATAACAGCAAATTCGAACGTGAGAAAACAGGCTTTAAAATTTTACATAGCCCTTTAACCACTTTAACGTTTTAAAATGGCTTTCTAAAAGTATGTTACATTCACCCTAGGAGAATCAAAATTTGCAAATATGTAGTTTAAGCTATGGTAAATTTATTGCCTTAAAATCCAGAAATCGACAATTTCTACCAAGTTCGCTAAAAAAATCAGTTCTGTCCCCTTAATGTAGGTTCTTAATTTTGTACTTTACGTAAATATTTATAGATATGAAGTAGGTAAAACAGCTGTTCCAGAAACAGTAGTGTATGTGATAAAAAAGGAACAAGTGAAAGGATCTGTAAGGACCTAATTAAAAAGAAATAAAACAGAAACAAAAAATAAAAACGCGCTATGATAACGCAATTAAAAGACATCACAAAAACAGTGCGGCTGTTTTTACAACGTTCCAGGCATCTGACTGTCATTTTAAGAGCAACAATGAAATATAAGATTAAAAGCATATCCTTTATCATTCTAATCTCTCTCTATATATTTCATGCTTATAAAATCGTATTCCTGAGTACTAAAATTATAAATTGGAGAACAAGATATGCCTTGAAAAAAGTCTGATGCGTTCCATTCACATGATCTTCTCTACATCACTGTAGCAAACCATATTCGTTTATCTACTTTATAACAATCGAGAAAAACATTAGTAGAAATGGAATTAATTATTTGCTTACTTGTAAGCAGAAAGAAAATAAGGAATACACTAGGCTAAGACGATAGTCAAATCTTTTAAAAAGGTGGTTGCCATGTGGTTGGAATCGGTAACTACAAATGGCCGGGAGTTTACAACTTTCCGTGTGAGTAAAGCTTAGGTATTTTAAATCTGAAACAAACAACATGGAATATCTCATAAATGGCCAATTCCACGAAAAAAAAACGTGTATGACATAAATAGTGTGTTTTAAGGAGCTCTATATTTTTTGTTTTGTAAGCTTTTGTCTATCTCTTACAGTTTATCAGTTACGCAAAATTAATCCAGAAAAAGGGGGTCTTTAGAAGCTATTCCTAGAAAATTCAAGATACACATTTTATTTATCTTTAATATACGATATTCTAATCGTTATATCCATTTTTGAGAAAACCAAACTTTCGATATGTTTTCCATGTAAAGGGTAGTCTGGAGTGCAGGGGATTTTTCTCAAAATCTTCGTGTCACATCCTTGGAATACACTAAACCTGAATACCAAGTTTGGTATTTTACCGACTTTTCGTTTTTGAGTTATCGTATTCACAGACACGCGAACACACATTCACATGAAACTTTTTCTAAAAACGTTTATTTTAGATACAGGAGATGCTAAAATGTGTATTTCTGGTGAAATCTCGAAATCGATTTTTTGGGTAGAATGCAATACCTTCTCTATTCACTATGTACATATTATGTGTAGAGAAATTAATAAATGTCTTATCATAGCCTTAAATAGCAGTGCAGATATTTCACTATTTGATGATGTATAATTCACAAGATGGCATTTAATTGGTAGATCTATAGCAGCTGAGTACCAAAGTTGTAACTACATATACTTCATGTGACAATTGTGCACTTTATTTAACATATGCTGCCTTTTTAATTTTGAGACGGGCTTTAGAATATAAAATCAATCGTGAAACATTTCATTCTGCAAAGACTATACTGGTCTGCGCCACTCAAAAATCGGTTCTTAGAGCACGTGCTGGTTGCATCTACAGGTAAATGTGCAGTGATTTTGTCTATAGGTGCTCCAAACACGCTCTGTAATTACTGCGAGAGTTCAATCATACCATCGTTTCCATTAAAACTGCTGTATTTGCATTCATTATTGTATTCGTACTGTGTATGATCATTTCCTATGTGATTGCGTTGTATGAAAAGATTTGACCGACGCCACTAGAGACAGTCCCAGTACACGTGGAGCAGCAATGTAAGAGACGGTTTCAGCCATTATTCATGTATCGGGGACGATGTGTTCTAGGGTATTGATGCAAGAGACAAACAACTACCAACACGTACGTATGTCAGCCATGAAAGTAGGTTAGTGGAACAAGAAGTAAGACTCCATTCACAAATAAAATCAATTGTAAGAATAACGTAAATTTAGAAGCTAGAGAGCACTAATTGCAATGAAAGGAGGTAAGGTACACACCGTGTTTGTAGATTTTAAAATATCATTTTACGCTGTGCAAACTAGTGCTCTGTGGGTTAAATGAATATGTCAAGGACATTCCAGAAAAATGATAGAGCACTGAAGGCAATGTATAAGCAAGTTAAATGTGTTATCAAGACTCATCATCACAATACATCAGAATGCAACGTAGTTCAGGTTGGAGTTAAACAGGGTTGCATGTTATCTCCGTTACTTTTTAATTTGTTTGTTGATACGATGTTGAAGGAAGACATGGACGCGCCGAAGGTTCAAGACGAAAATATACCAATTTTGTGTACGCTCATGACATTGTTATTCTTTCTAAATCAATAAATGGTTTACAATCTGGTTTGAACGTACTGCAACAATTTTGTAGACATCGATGCATGGAAGTAAAACTAAAGCATTGGCATTTTAAAATGTTCCGTGTACGATCGGCAGAAAAAGTGATCATACGGAGAGAAAGAAATTGAAAATGTTAAAACATTTCGATTATTTAGGAGTACGGTTTGACATGGCAGGAAAATGGCTCAGGAACACAGAGTACAGTTAGATACTGCCTGCGAATAATTATAGGTGATCCAACAACTCTGGGAGCAATTTGTTATCGGCATCAAATTAATAACATAGGGCATTCAAAATTGTGGGCGGAGGAGCTATAACGGGGATAATAAAAATTGGCTCTAACAATATATAGCATAGGGGTAAGGAAAATAGTAATGACGTCGTGAAAAAAAGACGACGATGTGATATAAACAGGCAGAAAATAGAATCTGAATGAAGAAAAAAATAGTCTTTGGAGCTACAAAATGACATAAACATTGGTTGGGGTATAGAAAGATATCTTTTGGAATTGTTTATGAAACAGAGAATGCCAATAGCGTAGCTTAGGTTGGGAGGATGCAAAACTCATAAGGCAGTTGACGTTGGTAGGAGGATTTGCCCATTATGCGGGAATAAGGAAGCCTAGACGCATATTTTGGCAGATTGTATGCAGATGGAGGATGTTAGAGTAAACAGACGGAGTACAGCATGCTGGCACTTCATTCCAGACTGCCAAATTGGCCAAGCTTGGGCTCATGCCTAATGGAAGTACGTGTACTAAGAAATAGGATATTTGTGTAAATATATAGATTTGGTATATCAGTTATATATGAATATTTGGGCGTAGTTGTGTGTGTATGTGTGATATCAGAATGTATTTTCGACTGTTGGTTTGTTGTTCTGTTGTTAACTTTTTTTTCTTTGGTAGTGTTTAACGCCCGCTTTAACTACTAATGGCACCGCAGGCGGTGACACTGGTGATGAATGATGATGGAGCACCGGTGGAATGCGATGGTGGGGGAAACCGGAGTACCCGGAGAAAACCCGTCCCAACGCCGCTTTGTCCACCACAAATCTCACATGCGGTCGCTTGGGATCGAACCCCGGCCCTCTAGGTGAGAGGCAAGTGGTCTAACCACTTGGCCACGGCGCGGCCCGTTAATTGTTTGCAGTTATATATATATATGTAAAATAGGGGTAGGTAATATTTTAAATTCAGGTATTTTTAGTGAGCATGAACGGACCCGACCCCTGCGCGTGTGTGACGCAATTGATACAACACCACTACTACCACCAGCACCACTACCATTTGCAATTGAACCTTTCACAATGAATAGGGTAAGCATAAAAATAAACATTGAATAATCTGAACTTGGAAACTTGCAAAGTCCAAACTTTTACGTTTACCATTACATCAAGCATAAGAAACTAACCACTCAGGGGGCGATTATGATCACGCGACTATTTTGCCATCTTACATCGGCTGCTAACACGCCATGGGTAATATCAGGTGCCAGAATCACTGAGTATCTATAGCACTCATTTCCAATGGTAACTCCAGAGGTATTGAAGTCAGACGTCGTTGCCCTCAGCTCCAGTTAAGGAGGGTAAATTCTGGTGCGTTACACATACTGTCATACATACGTACAGTGATCGTTACCAAGTGTGCTGTTTGTAAGCAAACATGAACGAAATATAGTTTTGAAACACGGGAAATACCAGTTTCATATTTTCAGAGGCTGTACACGAACTGCAAATACGGTTACTTGCTCTAAAAATTTTAAGAACGTAAAATGTGTTAAAGAAATAAATACTATTAGGTATTTGGATAGTCTACATTTCCCAGATATAGATTATGGTAATGTTTGGATGCACACATACTTGTCAGCAAAGATTCTCTAAAATGAATTATGTTGAGACATAGCGTCGCAGTAGACTACGCGACGATCATTTGATTCATCTACTAAGCCTCTCTACTTCATCTCTAGCAGCAGATATTGATGAACTTGTCCTAAGTAAAATATGTCACTAAAATAAATTTAAAAAACATGACGTGTTCCACTCTCATAGCTTTTTCTACCTGTTCGAAACACAAACACTTCTTACAAAAGATTATCCTTTTATCTACATCGTACTAATCAAGATAAACATTAGCAGAATCGGTCCTATTACATGTGTCATTGTAAGCAGAAGCAAAATAAGGGAATACATTAGGCTAAAGCGAGAGTCAAATAATTTAAAGACTGGTCCCTATATGAAACAATTGAGATTCGGTACTCTGTGCATGGTCCCGCTTAAGAAAAATTAACTATCTTAAAAATAACACCAATATCAAAGGAGTAACTCCAAAACGGTCAACTGTACAAAAAAGGCATATATGACATAAACTATGCGTTTTATCGATATCTACATTTTTCTGCAATATAAAGCAGCCTTCAGAGGCCATTCATAGGAAATTCAAAATACACATTTTATTTGTGATACAAATATCTTTAATATACGGTATTTTAATCAAAATTGTTAGAGCTGTTTTTTGAGAAAAACAAAATAGTTCCATGTAACAAGTAGTTTGTGGTGGAGGAATTTTCTTGAAAATCGTGTCGTATCCTTGAAAGATACCAAGTTTAGTATCAACGATCCTTTCACTTTTGAGCTATGCTTCCACAGAAACACACGAGCCTTTTTCTAAAAATGTTTTAACACAGGGACTTCAGAACATTTACGAGGGCCATTCAGAAAGTCACAGACGATTTGGCATAGCTAAATGATAACGAAAGATATAGATACTGAACTTTATTTACCAAGTTACAGTACCTTAATCTATTTCTCAACGTAATCTCCATTCGTTCATGATATTTGTTTTCACGTGGTACCAGTTTTTCAATGCAAAAGTAAACTTTTCTACCGCCGAAGTCCTTTTTTTTTTTTTTTGATTGCACAAAATGATCGGCCATTCGAGTTTTACAGGCAATTAATGCTACTGTATGATGATAATGCCATGGAAGAATCTTTATTGACGAAATGACGCATAATTTACGAGTAATCAAGAAAGAACCAGTGTGTACGATAAAGACCGAAGTGGAAGTACATCAATCGTTATGGACGAGCTGAAAGCAAATGTTGATAAAAGAATTCAGAAAAACCGGTGTTTCACTTTGGTCACGGTACGTGCCTTTTTGGATTGAAAAGCTTTCCCGACCAATGAAAACTTCAAAGTGACAGTGACATCTTGGTTCAGATCTTTAGCAGTGAAAAAATAGGTTTAACATTTGCATTGAAAGTCCGGTACCACGTGACAATAAATACCTTGATAGCAATGAAGATTACGTTGAGAAATAGAGTAAGGTACCGTAACTAAACTTTTTTGTTGATAAATTTTGTTACTGTTTAGTTATCCAAATCGTCGGTGACTTTCTGGATGGCCCTCTATTTTCGTTGAAATCTCGACAGCAATTTTTGGATGGAATACAATACCTTCTCTAGTTATTATGTACATTACATGTACCTACAGATAGAAACAGTAAAACATATCTACATGCGCCAATGCTTCACAGCAAATGAAATGAGATTTGTTTCCCCTCAATTTGGACATGTGTGATCTGTAGCAATGGCAGCAAATACATTTTAACGCAATGCTGCTTTATTTTTGAGTATTCCTTTAACTTCGAGCTATCTTTTTATTTTTTTAATACGCAAAAAACAGGCAATTCCATTGCTGCTCTGTTTAGAATTTACGAATTTCCCGCAATAGATTATGGAAGTCCCCGGTTATTTTATATATTTATGGGATGATCCCCGCTATGGCCTTTGCCGAGGGAACCAACTTCTAAATATACTACTTCAAATAATAATTTGCAGTTTGCGCGTGTATAAACGCTATTGCTATCTGTTAAGAAACAGTTATTTTAACTTTTTGGGGCAATGCTTACCTTACGTATACGAGATGAGCCTTAAGTTACGTTTACGTTATTTTTCCACAGTGAATGGCTCATAGGTGTCATTTACAATGAAAATTAAACGATAATGTAACAAGAGAACCATTCGTTTCGTAGTCGGCTTCCCCTCCCCGTATCGAGGACTGTCGCTCCCCCTAGGACTTACAAGGGAATGCCTAGAGGTCAGAAGCCTGTCAGGGAGCCAACGGCACGAAACCACAGAATGGAGAACCTAGAAAGGGTGATCCACCCGTATCCAGGCATGAACGTGAAGAAGTGGATGATACGAAATGCAAGCGATATGGACGATATGAAAGATGATGGAACAATTGGTGGAATGACTGGCGGGGGAAATCGGAGGACCTGGAGAAAACTCTCACAGACGCCAATTCGTCCATCACAAGTTCCACATGCAGGCGCTCGGATTGGGACCCAGGCCGCCGAGATGTATTTACCTATGTCAAGTATAAGAATAGCAAATCAGAGCACAATCTCATGTTGTAATCATCCTGCCACATTTCAATTCTCGCATCAGATTTTTCGTTGCCACGTATTGACTTGCTAACTTTGTGTTGAGATCACTTGCCAGGAACCAATGGAATATCTATGAAAATGGCAGGGAAACAAATTGTGATATTAAAATCTGTAAGAGTAACGTTTTCTATCAAGGCTGTTAGCTCTCGTTCATTTTCATATATGTACAAAACCTCCTTTGTCGGTGTTCCTTTCTTTGGCCGTGATATTGGTTCTGCTGGTTAACGGCCTCTTGCCACTAGCTGCTGCTTACTTGCATTTGTCCATGTGAATGACAA
The DNA here is from genome assembly GCA_030762935.1 of Hymenopus coronatus. NCBI lineage: Eukaryota > Metazoa > Arthropoda > Insecta > Mantodea > Hymenopodidae > Hymenopus > Hymenopus coronatus. The sequence continues at coordinate 531,239,671 of CM060900.1, read as the reverse complement.
TATATCTCATTAACTTTAACTTACTGAGCCAGGTGACTCATACGTTTTGTCTGGGGCCAGCATTCGGAAGATTGTAAGTTTGGTCCCCATGGCCGATTTCTCCGACCCATGGGCTTATTCGGGGCTTTTATCGGGTCACTGGGCACATGCTAGGCAGGTTTCTTAATTCCTCGAACTTCCTGTCTCTTCATTTCATTCCAATCAGTGTCTTTCAGGGATGAAAATGTTGGTGAGCCAGCAGTGGGGGCGCCTTCAAGTAGTACCTTCAAGTAAGCGTGGTACACATAAGCCATACGTGTTTATTTGAGAGCGTGGTTGGGATTGTTGGGAGCTGTAACGCACAGTGGGTAGGCCTTACGATAACGAATGTCGAGGTCACTTGTCCAAAACTAATAACAATGGAAACATGCCACACACAAGTCATGTGCTTTTATTTTCCCCAGAGAGCCTGGGGCGAAAAGTTCTAAGCAGAATGCACAGGCCTTGCATTAAAAATTATGTAACGTAGCTGTATTCGAGAGCTTTCTGTACGGGCAATAGCCCCACATTGTCTAGGCCAGCAGAAAAAAGCAAAACGTATAGTCTATACTGACGGACATATTCATTTCGCGGCGGAGTTACGAGCATGCGAAATATATCACGTAGCAAAGTATGTGATTGGTCTATGGGAAAACTATGCGGTGAAAGAAAAGAAAAACTCTAACACACTGAAATGCAGACTTATTAAGGTACCATTTATCAAAATCTCTGCATCTATACCCCAACATCCTGCGTAGGTATATATTTTATTTCACTGGTTAAGACATTGCCCGGTAGCAGCGCTATCATGCAGTAGTACAATGTAAAATGTGTAATTTATACAGTCAAAATAATAATAATAATAATAATAATAATAATAATAATAATGATGAGAGTAATAATAATAATAATGAGAATGATAATAATAATAATAATAATAATAATAATAATAATAATAATAATAATAATAATAATAATAATAATAATGATAATAATAATAATAATAATAATAATAATAATAATAATACCACCATGTCAGACGATTAATATAATGTCATACTTATGGTACACTGTCAGTTTACTAGTACAGCCTAAAATATAAACACAATATTAAAATCTTTATAATACAGTCTAACGATTCTCACTATACATAATTCATTAGCCTCTTTCTAAAGTTATTTATACTTTGAGGTAAAGCCTCCAGTAACTCTATAAATATTTTGTTCCAGTCGTAAAGTATTGTTCTATTTGTAATAGAATGTTTCCAATGTCAATTTTTTGTTCTATGTTGTTTTTTTGGGGGGTGATCAATTCGTCCCCAATATACGGTAGTTAATAACAGCTTTATGTCTGTAAATGCAAATTTCTCATTTATAGGCTGCGTCGTTTTCTACGTCTTTAGTTTCCCAAGAATTAGGTGGTTAGCATGATTCTTTAATCGTTCTCCTCTATCTATGAGCTTAACTGCTTTTTACTTTCTCTACATGTACATATATAGTGTGTAAAGGAAGTGTGGTATTCAATCAAAAATTCGATATCGACATTTCGCTGTAAATATATATTTTGAGGTCCCCTGAATAAAAAAAGTTGAAAAAGTTCCGTGTGTGCGCGTGCGCGTGTGTGTGTGTTGCGTGTGTGTGTGTTCCTGTGGACAGCATGACTTAAAAAGGAAACGACCGTTAAATATCAAACTTGGTATTTTAATTTGAAGATTTTCAAGAAAATCCCCCCCCCCCAAAAACTACTCTTTACATGGAAAAGGTTTTCAAAATATTGTATTTCTTAAAAATGGCTCTAACGATTTTGATTAAAATACCACACATTAAAACCATTTACATCACAAACAAAATGCGCATCCCGAATTTTCTGAGAATAGCTTCTGAAGACCTGTTCGTTCTGGATGAATTTTGCTGAATTTTGTATAACTAACAAACTGTAAGAGATACTGAAAACACACAACACAAAACCTGTAGATCTCGTTAAAACACACAATTTATGTCATATGCATTTTTGTTATAGAGTTGAACATTTTCGAGGTATTCCTTATTATTGGTTTCATATTCTCAAATGGGGTTACCTTTCGTTTCTTCTCTTTTGTTTTTCATGAAATGCAAAGCGAACGGAAAATCAATTGTTAACATATCGATCGACTTTTAAAAGGTTTGACTATCGCTTTAGTCTGATATATTCCCTTATTTCCCTTCTGTTTATAAGGCAATGGGTAGTAATAGTTTCTTAGAGACTAGGTAGAGAAAGACATGTAACATCAGACTCTCTTGAGTGTTAATTTTTGCCCTACCCAATATGGATTCCCGGTATGCAGCTCTATATTCTACATACTACTGGTCTAAGTAGAGATGTGTACGCCAAAATTCGTGATTTTCTGGCGCCCACTCTGGATTGAGTAATATATTTGAGGAGCTACCATACATAGTGATCCAAAGATCAAGAACGCCAATATTTCGGCTGGGAGAAGCATGGAACTGGCCATATTATCTTTCCGTGTTGCCTGGATAACTGTGCACTTCGGCTTTGTGTATGTAGCAGCCTGATTGGTAGGCCAAGATCCCTGAGGACAGTATTGCGCAAAGTTAGCTTAATAGTACCGCATGATCCAAAAACGTCCGAACCGGCTGCGCGGTGTTTTGCCTCTCCGCGCCACTATCATAGAAAGACGATGATGAAATCGTGCAACATTTTTTAAACTATTTTTATAGACTTTACTTGCCAATGTTATTAAAGTAGATGCTGAAAATGGCCACCGTCGTTATCCATAGATTTTGGTACCCCTTTAGGAAACTATCCATCACTCGCAATAGTTGAGAACTGGTGGCAATTTTCCGGCGGATATTTCGTTTTAATTCTTCCAGGATGGTGGATCTATCTTGTACACTTTATGCTTTAAGTTACTTCAAAGATAGAAATCGTAGGTGACTAGGTTGGGAGACGGAGGGGACCACACATTTGTACTAATAATTCTGTCCTGAAACACACTTTCAATTGTTCTCATCGAAAGATTAGCTGTATGAGCAGTTGCAGTGTCTTGTTGAAAAAAAGACAAAATCACGCTCCCTGCCTGTTAATTCTCTAAAAAAAGGGCGCAAAATTGTATTCACCTACGTATGGGCGTCAACTGTTGACTCGAAAAAAATTGGGTCTACGACTCTTTCTCTGCTAATAACGCACCATACACCAATTTTCATGAAGAACATTAGGTTTCTCAGAGTTCCAATAACGTTTATTTTGTGTACACATATTCATGAAGCTGGAACCAAGCTTCGTCCGTGAAAAATATTAAATGTGGGTCAATTTCGCCATTGTATACACTATTGCGAGTCCACTCACAAAATGTGTTAATACATACGGATCATAAATAAATACACGCTGAGCAGTGTAAAACAAATGCTGAGCCATAATACACCTTGTAACTAAGTGCAGGACAAAATAGTATAGCACATGGTAATAGCTCAACCACATTATGTCACCGTCAACTCCATACTGCACTTTCAGAGTAGAGAAAAACAAGTCAGCACCGTGACCGTGTGTACATCAGGTGTATTAACTACCATGTTTTGGTGTGCGGAGTGGAAAAACGAAACGGATGTTTTTGGGTCGCAATGTGATGCATATTGAATAATAGAGGGCTTCTGATCGGCTTCTAAAGGCTCGAATTATGATGCAATTCAAACATTATATCCAGAAAAATTGTTAGGGATGAAAATTAGGATTACAAAATTGTTCCAAATTTTTACTAACCTTCTAGCTGAAGTTTATAAATTCAGATTGTACAAGCTTAATTTTCAATAATGTTTCATAACTGACACTAAAACTACTTTACACTTACATTGCACTCGAAGTACCACTCGTTTGCTTATTGAGGGTGGGACGCCATTGGAAGCAATGCATAAATATGCACCCATGTGCAATCGGCTGACCCTCATGATGTGCAGAATTTCACCATCCACAACATTCACTGTAAAACAAGAAATATTTCTGGGTTAGCTACATATGGTTTACAAAGCAAACGTAATTGTTTTTTCACATAAGCCGTGTGCAGGACAGGAGTTGCCTAGGTAGAGTCAGACTGAAAATTAAATGCCATAACCGGGATTTGAACCACGGATCACCCGGTCTCTAGCCGGTTACTGTACCACTGAGCTATCATAACAACATACCGGCACGGATTTAAATTTCTCAACTGACTTTACATGGTAAAGTTGTAACGTTTCTCTCCAGAGCAACAGTGGAAATTTGTGATTATAGATGAAAAATAATCGTAATTCTAAAACTGAGAAATTAACTTCATCTTCTTGCTATTATTTGCAATTATTATGGTTACAAAATATCGCGTATATGTACAGAGAGACAGTTGAATAAAAACGTCTCAAATTATAGTATTTGTTATGAAATAACAAACATATTGTTTTTACTTTCTCTAGCACATATGTAGGTACATAAAGTAAAATAAAATCTGTAATACAACATCCTGGCATCTAGTTACCTATACCAGAACGTATATTGCAAACTTTATAATTTATTTACCACTTTTAAATTCTTGTTATACATAATTAGTTTACACTTATATACCAATAACTACAAATTAATTAATTCACTATATAAAATGAAGTAAGTAAAATAAATTCCGATCATAAAACAATTTTCAGTTACACTAAATCACCTATTATTAATTACTGGACTCCATAACACAATTAACTGGTAGTCAGTTATTTGCCCATAAGACAATGCTGTAAATTATCAACAATACTATTCCTACACTACTGATGACGAGCAGAATGTGCACTGGTAACCAGCAAAATTTATGTAATTTATATTTTTCAAATAACTACTATTGTTTATTTTATATGTAGGTACAAAGTACAGAATAGATATTGTGTTGCACTCAAAATTCGGTACCAAAAAATCCGTGAGTATCTCTGCCTGTACACGCGCGTCTGTGAGTAGCAAAACTCAAAAGCGAAAAGTATTTTATATACCAAACTTGGAATTTTGGTTTACTATCTCCCAAGGATGAGATATAAGGATTTTCAAGGAAACTCTTACCCCAAACTAAACTTGACACGAAAATGCTCAAAAGTGTTGAATTTAAAATGGCTCTTAACGATTTTGATTATAATGCAGTATATTAAAGATATTGACATCACAAATAAAATGTGCATCTTGAGTTTTCCAGGAATAGCCTCTCAATGATTTTTGCACACAGAGAAAGACAAAAACACACCTCACAAAATGTAGATCTCGTCAAAACACGCAAATTATGTATTTTCGATATTTGCTGTGTTGTTAACCGTTTCCAAGATATTCCTTGTTATTGCCTTCAATTTTATAATACCTCTACTCTTCTCAAACAGGAAGCTGACCGTGTTTCTATTGCTTTACTCCTGGCGATGCCAAGTCGCGAATTTCAATGAGATTGGCGTAGCCACAGCTTTTAAAACATTTGACTATCGCTTTAGCATAGTATATTCTCTTATTTCCCTTCTATTTATAAGCAACTGCATAACAAGACCATTCCTGGCAACGCATATTGATTAGATGTGGATGAAAGAATAATGCTTTGTAAGAATAATCTGTTTGCAGAACAGATAGAGAAAGTTATATGAAACAAGCACATAAGATTTTTTTTATTTTATAACTCCATGGAAAACACAAGAGATAGTGAATTTCCTTAAATAGCATACTGTGTTTGTAGCATTACCGAGACAGAGAATATGTAAGTATAAAACATACAGAGGAATATCGTGCCCGACTGGGTAGTGTGGTGGAAGCGTGTCTGCCTCAAATCCCGCAGGTCGCGGGTTCGAATCTCGCTTAGGGTCAATTACCCGGATAAGATTTCTTTCGGGGGATTAAGATATATGTTTGGAGAAAATCTGTATATAATGTGACAAGAAAATAGAAGATAGAATAGGATGTAATGCAGCACGCGAGGAATGAGGATATTTGAGTGTAAAAGAAAATCATGTGCTCCAATCACATGACTTTCTCTATCTGTTATACAAACAAACTTCATACATAACATTTTCTTTGTACTCCATGCTAATCAAGATAAGCGTTAGCAGAATGGTCTTATTAACTAGTTCCTTATAAGTAGAAGGGAACTGAGGGGATACGCTAGGCTAATAAAATGGTTACATGCTTTAAAAGGTATCTCTTTATCATTGAATTTCGCTTCTTTGCACGGCCCGGAGCAAAACAAAAGAAACACGGACGACTTCCTCTTTGAGAAAAGTGTAAGTATTTTAAAATTAAAACAAGAAGAAGGAATACCTTGGAAATTGTCAGCTCTACAACAAACATGTAAAGGATATAAATTGGGTATTTTGACAAGATCTACATTTGTTCTGAAGTACGTTTTTGCCTATCTCTTACGGTTTACTAGTTACGCTAAAGCCATTCAGAATGAAGAGAGATTCAAACGCTATTCCTAGAAAATTCAAGATGTACATTTTGATTTCTCATGTGAATATCTTTAATATACGGTATTTTAATCAAAACCCTTAGAGAAGTAGTTTGGGTGGGGGATTTTCTAAAATTAACTTTGGTATTTCATGGACTTTTCGTTTTTGAGTTATGCTCTCCAGAGGAAGATAAAGCTAAATATTTATTATAGTGAGTTCACCTGATTTCCATTAAAAAGGTCTAATATTTTAGAATAAATAATTCATGCCGTAACTTCCATGATTTGATTAATAGGATTGTGCGAATTTAGAATTTGTTGTTAATTTAAGGCTGTTAATATTTAATTCTTGTTGTTTATTTTTTTAATTTTTAACACACATAGGCACACAGGCACACACACTGAAGTTTTTCTAAAAATGCCTGTTCTTCGATTCAGAATTGTAGTATGCGGAAAGGGATTCCACGCCTCAGCCTTTGATAGGCTTTTTGTACGTCAAACCCTAGGAGGGTAGGCTGAGATGAAAGTAATTACAACGGGCAGCCGGACGGGAGTGAGCCACCGTGGAGGGTCCCTAACAGTTTCCAAGCAGTTCATCTTGACGCTGGAAGAGCTAGGAGACCGCGCCGTGGCCGAGTGGTTAGATCACTGGCCTCTCACGTAGATGGCCCGGGTTCTATCATACGTGACCGCATGTGAGACTTGTGGTGGACAAAGTGGCGCAGGATGGGTTTTCTCCCACTTCTCCAATTTCCCCTTACATCGCTTTCCACCGGTGCAACACCTTCATTCCACGTATCACCAGTGTCAACGCCTGCGGTGCCATGGGTGTTAAACACTAAATAAAAAAACGCGCTTCAGGTCTAACCAAACATCTCTGAATCTACAGAAGACTACCAAGTACCGAGAGCTGAAATGAAGGGATCGGAAGTTCGAAGGAATTAAGAAACCTCTCCAGCATTCGCCTAGTGGCCCGGGAAACCCCGAAAGAACTCATGCATCAGGGGTCGGCCACGGAGAACCGGTTCACGACCTACTCAGGAGCAGATTGAGAAAGAATGCGAACATGATGCTCCCTGAATAGATGGTATATAAGTACGTTAACCTAAAGGTAGATAAATGCTTTAATTGGAATGCTGTAACATTAGAATTATAAAATAAAAGAGGCTTAGTTTATTAGCTTTAACACCGTTCTGTTCCGTATGTGTTGGCAATATAAATCGTGATGTATAGTTAAATATTTAAATATCCCTGTATTTGCACACAAATTCAAACACTAACCACGTTATTTTCTGTTGGTGAATGCAAAATTTCACTCTCGCGGTTTCATTAATTGTTAAAGGTATTAATGAATCAATTATTACATCGCAAATGCACTATTAATGGATCAAGCAGTATACAGAGCTCATGCTGTTTAATAAAAAGCTGACTAAAATATTCATTTAACCGCTTTAAAGTTGAACACTGAATACTTGCCCAAAAATATATTGTGCGACGCATACATGTGTGAGGGACCATTTAAAAATACAGACAGTCCCCATGGCCAAGCTCCCTAAAGCGCATATCTTTGGTGCTTCGTGGGTTCGAGTCCCGCCTTGGGCATCGGTGTGTCTGTGTACTGCTTGTCTGACGAAAGGGTGTAGTTGTTTGGGGAGGTCGCTGGTGTAGCGTGGCACTGTTTGGAGTGGTCAGAGGAGGTTGGAATATAGGAAGTACAGTCAGACCATCAAAAAATCAACGCGGCGTACGTAAACAGGAATAAACCAAACAATCCACAGGTTAAACTTGCTGTTTTCTTTATCACTAAGGAATATTAACTTTCTTCTTTGTGAGTGTATGACTACTCGCGGCGGTGTTTCACTTGATTCGCACCCATTCGCTGTGCGAGACTCAACTGCTGCATTCCAGTATTGCTGAAATGTACAGGGCATGCACCGGGAGTGATGACGTAATACCGCTTATCTGTTTGTGTTTACGCCTCTGTTTGTGGCCGTCTGCATTCATTCTTCAGACAGGTAACATGTATGCGTCTTTATAAGTAAACGGTTACAAAGGAATTGTTGGGAAAATGGAAAAGGGTGGAAAAAGTAAAACAAGCACACATACGAGAGTTTAGACCTTAATACTGGCAACTATTTATTTACATCTGATACAAGAGATACGTGTTGCGAACTTTTACTGCCCTTCAAAGTAGTCATCAGCATTGCGTATAACCCGTTGCCAGCGATGTGGATACCCTTAGCAGCGCCTTTTGGTTTAATAATTCAAATGAAGCCCTCTACTGCCTGACGAATCTCTGGAACGGTTCTGAAGCGAATGCCAGAAGTGGCTCCATCTTCGGAATCAAGCGAAAGTCTGGGGAATATGGTGGATGGTTCAGCTGTTTTCAGCTCCATCGGCGAACAAATCGGCCACAGTTTACGATATATGCCGCCGAGCATTGGAAAGACCAATAGTTCGTCGTAACTCCAGCAATTTAAAGCTATAGAATTCTCGTGTAGACTATGATGGTGGTATCCCAACCTTCCTCTATCGCAAATATCTATGCGCAGTATTTGGAACATAACCTGCGACCAGCGTTGAGAAGCATGCAGTCCTTGTGACCTTGACCATATTCCGAATATTATTTTTTTATTTTAATACACACATATTGGCCATCAGAAGGGACCTAATTGGCCACCAGGGCAGAGAGAATGACTTAGAACACAAACACAAAACCACCCCTGCCCAAGACGAGGAGGGACCTAATTGGCCACCAGGGCAGAGAGAACGACTTAGAACACAAACACAAAACCACCCCTGCCCAAGACGAGGAGGGACCTAATTGGCCACCAGGGCAGAGAGAATGACTTAGAACACAAACACAAAACCACTCATGCCCAAGACGAGGAGGGACCTAATTGGCCACCAGGGCAGAGAGAATGACTTAGAACACAAACACAAAACCACCCCTGCCCAAGACGAGGAGGGACCTAATTGGCCACCAGGGCAGAGAGAATGACTTAGAACACAAACACAAAACCACTCATGCCCAAGACGAGGAGGGACCTAATTGGCCACCAGGGCAGAGAGAATGACTTAGAACACAAACACAAAACCACTCATGCCCAAGACGAGGAGGGACCTAATTGGCCACCAGGGCAGAGAGAATGACTTAGAACACAAACACAAAACCACCCCTGCCCAAGACGAGGAGGGACCTAATTGGCCACCAGGGCAGAGAGAATGACTTAGAACACAAACACAAAACCACCCCTGCCCAAGACGAGGAGGGACCTAATTGGCCACCAGGGCAGAGAGAATGACTTAGAACACAAACACAAAACCACTCATGCCCAAGTCGAGGAGGGACCTAATTGGCCACCAGGGCAGAGAGAATGACTTAGAACACAAACACAAAACCACTCATGCCCAAGACGAGGAGGGACCTAATTGGCCACCAGGGCAGAGAGAATGACTTAGAACACAAACACAAAACCACTCATGCCCAAGTCGAGGAGGGACCTAATTGGCCACCAGGGCAGAGAGAATGACTTAGAACACAAACACAAAACCACTCATGCCCAAGTCGAGGAGGGACCTAATTGGCCACCAGGGCAGAGAGAACAACTTAGAACACAAACACAAAAACACGCATGCCCAAGTCGAGGAGGGACCTAATTGGCCACCAGGGCAGAGAGAACGACTTAGAACACAAACACAAAAACACGCATGCCCAAGGCGAGACTCGAACCCGCGAAAACCCTGCGACACGAAGCACCAAAGCAAGACACTTCGGCGAGCTCGGCCATGGTGATCGGCTATTGAGTCCAAAAATAAAGGACTGTTTCCGCAGTCGAGTGATTAGCGAGCTGACTTCTCATCCGGAGGTTCCGGGTTAGATTCCCGGCTGCTAACCCCGACAGAGTCTGGGAATAGGAATGTGAGAGTGAATGTCTGTGCATTTGAAGAAAAGAAAATAATTAAAATCCCAAGTTCAAGAATCTATAGTCAACGAGATGTTTTAGTTAAAAGCCCCCGGTATGACCATAGATGTTAAAGGAAGCTATATAAATGAAACAAACAAAAAAAAAAAGAGAGAGAGAGAGAGAGAGAGAGAGAGAGAGAGAGAGAGATGGAGCAACTACTTCGTGGCATTCGCTTCGGAACTGTTCCTGAGACCCGTCAGGCAGTAGATCTCACGAACTATGAACACAACAGGCGCTGTTAAAGGTGTTCTACGACTTCCACATCGCTGGCAACAGCTTGTACATTAGAAGGACAGCAAAACTTGTTAACATGTATCTCTTTTGTATCAGTTGAAAATAATTAATTGCCACTATTAAAGTTCCAACTCTAGTATATTGGAGCATAGGGTTGTGGAAATAGATATCTTCCAAAATATTACCTTAATATATATCCACTTCGGTTTATTGCATTATATTTTCTTCGTCTTAATAGTTTTCCCACAAATCATTCACATAATGTACTATCTGATGTTTTTGCATGGTCTTAACTACGCCGCGAAATGAGCAACGCCTGTCGTCAGTATAGATTATCCTTTTGGCTTACACATGTTTTTTTTTTTTTTTTAACATAAAAAAATACAGCCCCGGAGGCTTGTCAGGACTCCGGCGCTGTATTCCTTTTTACCTCTTTTTTCTAGTTTCTAAGTTTCCTTAGTTGACCTATTCGTTTTTCCTTTTACATATACATACACATTTACAAACACAGAAACACCCATGCCCTAGGCGGGACTCGAACCCACGATCCCGTGCGCCGCGAAGCACCAAAGCGAGACACTTTAGCGAGCGCGGCTACGGTGACCGGCAACATGTTCGCACCGCAGTGTGTGAGCTGTTAGCCTAGGTGGTGTGGGATCATTGGCCTTGCAGAAACCATTCAAACTCACAAGGGAATATCAATTAATGTTAAGAAAACCTGAAACTGATTTATACAAACTGAAAGAGCACACTTAAATATATAAAACCTTCAAATATGACATCCTATCGTGCACATAACCAGAAAATATACTACTGTTAACAAATAAAATTATTAATCCACGAATGAAGCAAATATCGATGTGTCCTCGATTAAAACTACAAAAATACTCCTAACAATCTCAGTGTGTATAGCTATATATTCAAATTAAATTTTGAACGTGTAGAAATAACAATGTAAGTTTTAGTTGTTCAAACAATTCTACTGCTTTAGTTCTTGAAATTCATTACGTAGCATATTTAAGGTTGAGGGGATAAATCACATCGTCATTAAACATCCCGTAATTAACCCTCCCCAAATACCGAACGAGATAGCTCCACGTGACATGTGAGACTCGCATTTGGGAGGTTACGGGTTCGATTTTGTCTACTACCCACTCTACTTTGGCTGCAGTTGAATGCTAGGGGTTCTTTTTTCTTATCTACGCGATTTTTTTCCACTTTGTGCCTTGCTTTCCGTTTCCTGCTTAACCTTTAGGCGTGATTCTAGATTTTGTGTCGGACAGATGGTGCAAATGGAATAAGTACTTCTTGTAGACACTCGAGGACTATTTGACATGACGGGTTGTTCACCTCCCTCTCTCTCTCTCTCTCTGCAGCTCTAGAAGTGGGACGCATCTTCAAGCCTGTTGGTAGGGACTTCGGCAAGTCCCTGTGACCTGTCTGTCTGTGTACGGCCTTTAACGGAAAATATATTATTAAAAGTAACACTTTTTAAGGTTGGCGAGTACCTTCAAGTAGGCGTAGCACACAGAAGGTATGCGAAGCATTTATTTTCCCCGGGAGCGCGGGCGGGAACGAAGTGTTGGGAGGCGTAGGAATTAGTAAGGATTCTTACGTGCCCATTCATTATTCGTGTTATCTAAAATCTTATAAAAAGAACAAGAATGGAAGTTTGTGTTTAAATGAAGATTTAATGCTAACATTTGCCTTTCCAACACATGCATTACTTGTGTTGGTGTGTAACTCAGTTTGAATGCCCTCCACAAGACTAATGATCTCTATCAGCGCCAGCATTAGGTTTCCAAATGTGAATACGTGAAAGCAAAACGGTTAACCTATACTTCTAGGCGTTGCTCATTTCCCTACGCAAGTACGACCGTACAGAAAACATCAGTTACTTAATTTTCGGTGTTTTAGTAGACAAACTGTTAGACAAAGAGAAGAAAAACATAACACAATTAAGTGGATACACATTAACGTATCAATTATAAAAGTATCCGCACCTATACCCTTAACATCTGTATATAAAACATGTATATATATTTATTTCACTACAATGGGTATTACCCTGTGGCAGAGTTAGATATATGTACAAAAAATACCACAAAGAATATTGCCCAAACAGTAATAATGCAATGGACATATATACATGCAGTTTATAAAAAAAGATATAAAGTAATAATTTCTAATAATGGACATTTATTGTACTTATGTTACATTTTCAATTATTTAAAAAATCATGTCCTGTTACTCTGGCGCTTAAGCTAGGCTCACTGACTGTTAGCAAGTGTAGCTCCTTGGTTCGTGCTCCTACTCCGTCACATTCTGCGTTTTCTCTGCTTTCTCTCTCTTCTTATTCACTTTTCTTTTACCTTTCCCAACTATTGTCCTATTTATTTAACTCACTCTATCGCTTGACATTCAGCATTTTCATCGCTACCCTGTCTTCTGGCATAAATGTCTTTCTTCCAATTTCTTATCTCTTTGCATTCAGTTGCTTGACAATGTTGTTCTTTTCCCGGCATAATATATAACGTTGTAATTCATTGCAAAAAGTAATGCCCCTCATTTCATCTACGCTAATCCTTTCCTTTCTTGTTTATTACATATATCTTCAAACCCCTCTCTGTATCATTTTTTATTTATTTTAATAGTATAAACAAAACGATGTTTTTATTTGCTTTTTCATCCCATACATTCCTGTTTACATATGCCTTCTGTCCTATTTCTCTCTCATTTCCAGATGTATTTCATTTTCTTCCCCTTCCTTCATATGTCGCTCATTCCTATTTATAATCTTGATCTGTTTCATACGTAGTTTTAGTACATTCTTATCTTCACTCTTCATACACCTACACCAGTATCTCAGTTCTTCCTGATTAGTAAGAATACTATGAAAAAGAAGTTTCAAACAGTTTATGACTTTGTACAACTGGATATAATATTTAATTGCAGAAAGTTTTTAAGTCATTGGTTTGCTGTTTCCATTCATTAATGAACCATTTAATCGGTATCACTAATACGCTGACTTTTAAAGCAATATGAAATCACAAACACACACTTAAGTAACACTTATAAGATAACATCCCACATTTATTGTTTTAAGATCATAGTTGTTTTCAAGAACAGAGGACGCCCATCAACGGCTGCTACAAACAATTCATTCCCTTCTTTAGTAGTTGCATTACCAACAGAAACATTTTCCTAACCCGGTTTTGGGTATAGAATATTCCCTAATATTTGTTTAGTATTTTCGGGTTATATATCTTTATCTTATTCCGTAATATAACATGCTGCAATTTTAATATTTGATGGAAAAACTGTGACTTGGCAGTAAACTTCAGTGGTACCTGATTCCAATCTTTTAGCTTCCCTTGAAATATGACAATCAAATAACATGTGTCCATTGTTCTTAGTAGAACTAAAGGGAAAGTTCTTCATAGCTATCATATGGGCAGGGAACAAATTCCACTAGTGTACAGCTGCAAATATTTGTGAGTGTGCTTGTCAAGCAATGCCGGATAGAAGCATCAGATATATTTTACATCTAGGAAAGCGTGGAAGACATTGCACTTCGTAATGAGAATACTGAAAAAGGGGAGTGCAAAGGCCGAGGAAATTGGCTACAAGTCCTTAGTGGAATATGGAGTAGCATTCTGAGACACATACAGGGTTAATCAAACTGATTCACTGGTAAAGATACAGAGAAGGGCTGTAAACTTAATAAAGAGAGGTGTAGATATTGGGCTAAGGAGAAGAGAATAAATGGGAGCCGCTAAAAGTTAGGCATAAAATAGATAGATTAGTCGCACTATTTAAAGCACGGAAGGACGTTAGAAAGAGGTTAGAAAACCCGGCATACTACGGATAAAACGATTATTTGTATAAAATTAAGGGTAGAGGGTACAGAACCGACGTAGGACAATTTTCTTTTGTTAATAGGACCATTGAAGAATGGAAATAATTGATGTAGCAGCCTTTCAGGGCTGCCCTTAAAGATCTTTAGGGGTAACTTAAAAAGAAGAAACGTTAGATAAGTAATTAAAGTAAACATTGTCAAGTAATTGATGATCTCAAAATTATTAATGTTGAGGCTTCATATTAACTGTTTATAAACATACCGGTAATTGATATAATTATACTGACTATACTGACTAATAAGTAAATAGTTATTTCAAAAACCATTTATATATGGTATGCTAGTTGTATTACTATTATTAATTTGTATTAATTATTATTAATTTGCATTACTATTATTAACTGCAGGATTATTATTGTAAGTGAATTTTTACCATTTAACTCTGTCAGTACCCAACTGCAGAGAATAAATATATAGACAGACAGACAGACAGATATACTTTACTTTTGAATAGGTTTCGGATGTAAGTAATTATACTTAAGTGATAATTCTTTATACCTCTTTAGAAGCCAACGCAATTAAGGAGCCCTGTAATACATGAGCTCCATACGTAATGAAGGATCTGTGATGAGACTGATATACTGCTGGGTATAATGATTACAGCGCAACAACACAGTATGCGTTTCTCTAAAGTAGAATGTCTATAAGCACAAGGAAGGGTGCTACGCCGAAGCTCACTTCCCAAAGGAGACGTATCATTCTCCACCTCCGAGTGTCTGATTGAATATCACGGTCTAGTGATGTTCACTAACGAATATTTTCGGCAATCGCATGCATTACGATAGTAAGAAATGGCTATCGAATGATTCGGCTATTCATTCGGAATTAAGTTTCGCGAAGTCCTCGAAGTAATAGCATACCAGATGGAACAACGTGTGTAGATATCCCAAGGAGTTGCAGAACTCAACGGAGCTATTTAAAGTTAAAACATGCTAGTGGAGAAATGACGAGAGCGATCTTCGTTTTATGCATCTTGCTTATCAGTGAAGATGGAGAGCGGGTCGTGCTCATTGTGAGGAGTAAAACGAAGATCGCTCTTGTCGGTTCACTACTCGCGGGCTTAAACCTGAAATAGCTCCGTTGAATCCTGCAACTCTATTGAAACACGAAGAGATATTTGCATATGTGTAATGCCGGAAAGTTGAGCCACTTGATAGTAACAGGTTTTCATTCGAATGTTTCATTAAGACGTAATAAACTACCTAGCCCTTGAGTAATATAAAAAGATTTTAGTGCGCATTATTCTGCAATATTAAATCACACAATTGCTTGTATTTATTCCCTAGAATTAAAGCTATAGTTAATTCCAAGAATGTCAGACTGTGAAAGCAAACCTCATCTTAGTCTGATTAGAACATATTTCTTTGAAATGGAAATACATAAAGAAATACATATGGTTCCCTATTGAAGGTTTTCCACCTATTACAGAACTATTTTCGGTTATGGTTCCGTAATTTGAGGTTATGTTAAATAGGTTCTATGACATTATTATTTCGTATTCATTTGATTTGAGTTTAAAATGAATGAGCCAAAAATTTTACTTTCTCAATACGGAGATAACTTGGTTAGGTAATTGGTTCTTATTCTGCATTTTCGGTACCCGGTCCTAAATTTGGCTAAATTATAGTTTAGGTTGAACTGAATGTAAATCTTACCTAAAATTATACACTCCATGTGGGTAATTGCTTCTCGGTTTTAATACATAATCAAACAAGGATCTACAATAGATTTTGTGGCTGTTAAATAGCTAAGACACATAGAGCAGTAACGTTACTACAACTTTAGCTTCTGTTGTTCAAAACAGAGGTCGCCTTAAGGTTTGAAATTAATGTTCTTGATTTTATTTAGAAGTAAAATATTGATATTTATACCCTTAAAACCCTATAAACGTAAAAGGGTCATAAAGGTGGGAAATGGATAGAATTAATTAGAAAATGTATAGTTGCAGAAGAGCATATATACGGGTTCGGTACAGAAATAGCCAGATGTGATAGAAAGATTGAAATTCCAAACTAATAATGCTATCATTTTGGAATGGATACCACAAATGTGTCATAATTCAAATAAACTACAGTGCAAATTTCATCTTCTTTGCTCTAATAGTTTGGAATTTATGGTCAAATTTGTTTATGTTTTTGTCATCTCACTAAAGAAGTGTTTTGCAACAAAAACTTGAAAATTTTGGTGTAATACATTAGCCCCAGGTTCACAATAATCTACTTCTTGAAATTACCCTAGCTTTCTCTATGTCTCCTTTTGTTTACGCTATCATAAAAATATAACTTTTTTGTTTGAAAATTGAACCCATATGCCCAAATACATGTGACAGTAAAACGTAGAGTATTTCTTATTCATTGTATCTCTGTGAACGTGTACAGGAAATGTTATTAATGTAACAGAAAAAGTGCTGAAAATATCAATATCGAGAAAACAAGGAAAGATTTGAATGCATGGAACACATTAAAATCCACCAGGTTGGTAGGTTGGACCCTCAGCTTTCCTTTTTCTTTCCTCTGCTGCTGCATTTTCTGTTCTTTTCTTCTTGTGTTGCTGTTTTTCTTTTGCACAACTTCGTTTTTTACTTTGAATGATGCGAATGAGATGTTTTGAACTGAAGTTTTTCTTGCAGAGCCCAGTACAGTTTCACCTCTAATGCTTTTCTGTAGCTCCAGTGAATGAAAGGATTTAAAAATGACACATGGTAGCCAATTATACCTGTTTTATATTCAGGAATGTTTAGATTTTTTTATGAAATTAAAAAAAAAGTTGATTGTTGTGATTCTTCATAAATTTCAGTCATACATACCCTTAAGGGATATTTGGATTGAAATGTTGACTATAATCGGCCAAAAAATCCAAACTCGCTTTGTTATAGCAAATAGTGTTTGGTACCTTTGGGCGTCAATAAAGAATCCGCATTTAGCTGATCCCCCTTGATTGGAGCTGCAGAGCAATTTGTAAGCTGTGTGACATACAAGTTTCCTAGCATATATCTACTATTTCATTAAACAGCTTTTTTTCTCAAAACTATATACTCACTCTTTCAAAATGTTCAACGAGTCTCAATTTTTGCTTAAATACATCTAAAATGTTGCTGAATGCGCAGAAGTATCTGTTATAGTATTCATTTAACAAAATTATCCTAAAGAAATAGTAAGTTTTCAAAAAATGTATGTTTATGAAAATGATTGAATTGGAATTAAAATTTCTAACATTTTTAGAACATCTAATATGTTCTATTCACGCAATTACTACACCATATTATTGCTTCATCTACATCGTGGTACGTCCGGCGGCTGTACTTCCCTTCTGAAGGAAACCATGCTAAGGATTGTTATGCCCGATAAAAAGAAATCCCTTAGTCCACCGCTAGGTTTAAACCCGCGACCTTGGAAAGCCGATACTAGCATACTACCGCTAGACCACGAAGGACGATTTCTCCTATCCTATCAACTCCTAATCTACACATTACTCGAGTAAAAGAAAAAAAAAATTAAATCGATACTAATTGGCAGTTGGCTATACTATGATACTGGGACTTAGTACTTACGACATTATAAGACGTCATTGGGGTGTCATCCCAAAATAATTTGAGATCACCATGTGGTTTACCGGGAAACATGCGGGTCAGTTGAGAAATTTAATGCCGTGCCGGCATGTTGCCATGATAGTTCAGTGGTAGAGTAACCAGCTAGAGACCTGGAGATCCATGGTTCAAATCCCTGCTATGCCATTGGACTGTACCTATCCAACAAATATACGAGTTCAGTGCAAATCAAGAGAGTGTGTAAGATGTGAAATCAAGCAACTTCGTGTAGAGTAGTATCAGTTATATGTGATTTTGGTACGATGTGGAAAATTTGAAATAAACAATATATAATAAACATTTGGTGGAATCCGGAAGTCTGTACCACACAAAATCAATGGCGGCAGCATAATAAAGACAAGAAATGTTCTAACGCAGCGCATATTGGCAGAATGACGGCGCTGATAACGGCGGGAGGTGAAGATAAGGCAGAGAGCGAGTGTCATAACGACGGCGAAAGGAGAAATTAATGTTCCCAACCTCTTTCTATCGCACCACTGTCTGCTTTTATTTGGTTGAAGTGCTTTCATCTGTTATGCATTTCTGTAAATTGAGAATACGCCATCGACAAACAAGCCGATGCATTTGCTTATGGAACCACCAAGATGGTTTTCACAAAGGATGGTCTTGATTCTCATTACTCCTTTTTTACCTCACTCCCCCATCCCCTTCTTTCCTGGAGCTTCAAGAAAAGTTTCTCAACTTGGTGCAAGGATTATAGGGAGAGCAAACTCAAGACTCACCACTGGAATTTGTAACAAGATTACCACTTCTGCCTCCCCCCTCCCATCTCTCTCGGGGACATTATGTAACGAACCGGGTAACAACATAGGACTGAATTTTCTAATTACATTCTCTAGAACGTACATATGTACACTGTATATAAAAAGTAGAGAAGGTATTGTATTGCACACAGAAATTGGATATTGAGATTTGATTTAAAATGCATGCTTTGAGGGCTCCTGAAACCAAAATTGAAGCATTAAAGAATGGAATGAATTGCGTGTAGTAGCATCAGGGCTATCCTCTGTCCTTGAAGAAATTACGAAAAATCGCAATACAATAAATGCTGGCTAATATATTGTAAGTGATATATAAGTGTAGGTTTGTCATTTCATATTGTTGCAAATTGTAATGATAGCTTCACTGGAGAGTCTCATTAGATAGTTGATTATTGAACGGAAATAGTAAAATAATTCATGACTTCATAACTTCTGTAATTATCTATTATATCTAATTTTACAGTGCGCCAGAAAGCTCTCTCCACACTTGAGGCCTTATAGGACGGCGCAGTTCTTCGCTTTTCCCCAACCATTTATTCTTTAGTTTTTGAGAAAAAAAAATCAGTACGTCACCTTTCTCGAACGGATTACCATTTTCTATTTTTACTGAACAAACATGATTCTTTATTTCACACTGCTGTCGCTACCCACTTTATTTGTAATATTACGATAAACTTCCTTAATAAATACAACTTTGGTAGTTTGTTGTTAGGCCAATAGAGTCACTATATATTCACTTACAAGGTCTTAATTACTATAGTACAGTCGAAGGCAGAAAAATGTGTCAATACCTTTGGTTTTTTATAGTGTGTTTCTTGCTTTAATATTGGCAAAGTCCCCTTGCAAGCTGTGTTCCATGTCTACTCCGCCTCTTACTCGATAGAACAAAATGAGAGGTAAAATGAAAGCATCTTTTGTGTGGCTTGAAAACACCTGCTAGCTGTGTTCGTCTGCTTTTGGATTTATATCGAAAGTGTAGCACTAACACCCTAACCAATGAGCAGAGTTCAGTTTCTGGTTCAGGAGCGATGGAATGTGGCGAGTGAGACAACATTATCTGAGTGGTTGAAGAGACTGTAACATCGTCCTCATTATTACATAGCTATGTTTTTGAAACGTAAAGAGAACATTGAGAACAAACCGAAAAGTATTTCCTTTACTGAGCAAAAATATAGGGCTGCAGAGCTATATTGTGTATCTCCAACAATAGTCTCAAACTGCTGGAAGAAATACCACGAAAAGGCGTACTGGGCATAATTTGTCATTACTTAGGAAGGGATGACAAACTGCTTTACTCTCACTTTCTTAAAAAGCTCAGACAAAATGTCTTAAGATGCCGAAGTCATTTGGAAAGATAGATTCAGAATAAAATATCTGATGTGTTCCATTCACATAAGTTTCTCTAGCTGTTCCAAATACAAGCTATTCTTACTAAAGATTATTCTTATATCTGCATCATGCAATTGGTCTTATTAACTTGCTTCATTATAAATAGAAGGAAGATAAGGGCATACATTATGCTATAGCGAAAATCAAATCCTTCAAAATCTGGTCACTATGTGAAGCAATTGAGGTTCGGTTCGCTTTGGAAAAGTTAGGTAGCTTAAAATGAAATAAATAAAAAGCAACATTTAGAAAACGGTAAACTCTAAAAGAAAAATGTATAGGACCTAAATTATGTGTTTTAAGATTTAAATTTTTTGTTCCTTAAGTTCTGTTTATCCCTTACGGTTTAACCGTTAAGCAAAATTCTGCAAGATTTGCATCTCATCCAGAATAAAAGGGGCTTCAGAAGCTATTTCCAGAAAATACAAAATAAACATTTTATTCGTGATGTATATTTTTAATATACGGCGTTTTAATCAAAATCGTTATATAGCCAATTTTGAGAAAAAAAAACTTTCCAAAATATTATCATCACTAGGGTAGTTTGTGGTGGGGAATTTTTTTTAATCTTCGTGTCACATCCCTGGAAGATACTAAACACATATATCTGGTTTGGTTTTAACGGTCTATTCGTTTTAAGATATGTTGTCTAAAGTCATACCCATCGGAACTTTCTCTAAAAATTCTTTATTGGGGTCAGGGACCTCAAAACATGTATTTGTGGTGAAATCTCGACATCGAATTCTTAGGTGAAATGATTACATATTACAGCACTAATACTAATGTTAGAGGAAGTAGAAATTCAGGGTCATAGTCACGATCTAAAACGTGGTTTCCCATGTCGTTGCTCTTCCGTCCGAGCTATGAAATTAACTGGGAATATTCCCGAGATAAATCAAAGCATTTTCAACTTTTCTTGAAGTAACACACCTTTGGTTATTTATGTACTTTAATTATTTTATAGTGTTTAACGCCCGCTTTTACTATATGGCATCGCAGGTGGTGACACTGATGATATATGGGATACAGGTGGAACGCGATGGCCCGGGAAAACCGGAGAATCCTGAGAAAATTCTCCCTTGCGCCACTTTATTCACCACAAATCCTATATACCATTCGATCACGGCGTAATCCTTTTTCATTCTGATTCTACTTTTCTAGTCTATGGAAGAGTAATTAACATAATGGTTTCCCCACCAAATATAAAATATCTAGCCACTGGTGCTTGTGCCAATCAACTTGGCTTTTTTTTTTAAACAGTAACGGAGTCTGATCAGGACTCCAGTACTGTATCCCTATTTACATTTCCCCCCGTAGGTTTTACTGATTTACTGGTTTACTGGTTTTACTGTTTCTTTTACAAACATATACACATTGCACAAACATATAACACCCATGCCCAAGGCGGGACTTGAACCCACGATCAGGAATGAGAGAAGAGCTTCTTCAGTATTTCCATACAAAGGTAACTCACGCCGCATTAAATCGGTGCGGAATGTACAGTCTAAGACATTAAAAATGCGTCTATCGCTGTGATTGTACTGAAAACATGAACGTTTGACGGGATTTCGGGTCTTTCCACAACTTTCATTGTTGCCATTCTGGTTCAACATTCCACGCCAGTAAGATAATGTAAACCCGAAAACACCGCTCGACACTCCCTTTGAATAGGTTGACTTGTATAAGTAGTGTATTAATTTAGGCTACCACGTGTGCGTATTCTCTTGGCATTAGAACTTCAGAATGTAGTACAGAAAAAAACTTAACTTCATTTTGTAACACTTGGTGAGAGAGGTGGAGTACTGTCCAACCATAAAGTTTAGGTATCACCAGTTCACAACTCAAAACTTCATTTGTCACAAATTCCGTCTCATATTCAGCCCCTTTCCTTCGGTAATGTTGCCTGTCCAATACGCTTTTAAGAGCATAGCAAACAGGTGAAAGACATGGGCGGAGTCAGTGAAAATACCCTGTTTTATAACAAGTATTTCCAGGCATATTTTAATGTATTTGAGAGTACGTCATATCGGTATCTGCCAACATGGATACAAAAACACCGCAAAGCTATCGACTATCATAACATTTAGACTTCTCGAGGCTATTTTAAACTTAAGCCTGAGGGAAATATGTGATTATAAAGTGATTCTATGTTTGGGAACGTGTGCTCCGAAGACTAAACTTTATTTCAGAAATCACTCTAGAAATTCTCTAGCGCTTGTTTTACCTTTAAAATGTTTAATACATCGGAGTTGTTTAATATCAGAAAATTCTTCTAACGTTGGAAGGTTAGGCTTTTAATCGACTGGGTCTTGTGATTTTCTGATACACGTGAGGTTAGGTGTAATTGTATGTGTGTGAGTATGTTTGTGTGTGTGTAAATAAACTGATGTTTGGATGGCTATGTTTTGTATTTTGCTGGTTTTACCAGAGTATGCCTGCTTCGCTCACACTCACTCTGTTAGGATTACTTTGGTGTGGCTGTAAATAATTTCATTTTAAACAAGACAACTTTAGAGTTGTCACGATAATGGGGGATTTGGAAAAACGAGCAGTGATTAAATACTTCCATTTGAAAGGCTTAACGTCTAAAGAAATCAAGGAGGAAATGGAAAGTAGATTGAAAGACTCTACCCCATCATATTCGATGATTAAAAGGTGGATTGTAGAGTTTAAAATGGGACGTACGAGCACTAGTGATGAGCATCGCTCAGGATGCCCTGTAGAAGTGACAACTCCAGAGATCTTTGAAACATTTCATCGTTTAGTACTGCAAGACCGCAGAATACAGTTATTTGAGATATCAGAGGCTGCAACCATATCAAAAGAACCTGCAGGTAATATTTTATGTAATGTTTTGGGTTTTCACAGGGTCTGTGCAAGATGGGTGCCGCGTTTGTTAACACTTGATCAAAAGTTGCAAAGAAAAACTTTCTGTTAAGAATGTGGAGCTCTACCGTAAAAATTCCAGTGAGTTTTTGAGGCGACTTATTACCATGGATGAAACTTGGATACATGACTACACTCCAAAAAGTAAATTGCAGTCAAAACAGTGGATTGCGCCAGGTGAACCAACTCCAAAAAACACAAAGTCAATTTTGTCAGCTAACAAGGTTATGGCGAGTATTTTCTGGGATGCACAGGAAATTATTTTTATTCATTAATTGGAAAATGGTAAAACTATCATTGGTAACTACTACGCAAGCTTACTGCAGCGTTTGAGTGATGATGTGAAAAGAAACAGACATCAGTTGGCAAAAAAAAAAAAATGTTTCATCACGACAATGCTCCGGCCCATCGTTCAGTCATTGCAATGGGAAAAATGTGCGAATTAAAATTCGAATTGCTTGAACATTTGCTAGATCTAGCACCAACTAACATATTGCTTGGTTATAGTGTACATTCTATTTTCAGAACCTCTTCACTCCATCTTCATAGTTGAAGTTCATCCTCTATTTGTATTATTGTATTTCTCAACCACATAAACAAATCGGAAGCAAAAGAGGAACATACGCTAGTTGGAGCACAAGAGAAAATGCATAATAATGTTTCAATTTCCTTTCCTTTTCTTTTGATTTTGAATGTTGGTTCCAGAGGGTGTAAAAATGCTCTCTAGTTTAGTAGACATTCTATGCTGAAAACAAAAAATGCGCTATTCTCGCGAATTTCTTTGAAAATATTGGATTTTCAATATCGTTTATTCGTGCGTAGATGTTCCAAAATATTGTCTTTTGACTTTTGTATGTAAGTAAGTTAATTTGTGAGCGTCATTGGGTAACTATTTCAGAGTGACCACTTCTACTTTAAGAACCGTGCCGTGGCCGAGTGGTTAGAGCACACGCCTCTCGCTAAGGCGACCACATGTGAGATGTTTGGTGAACAAAGCGGCGCATGTGTGGGTTTTCTCCGTGTTCAACTGTTTTCCCCGCCTTTGCATTCCACCAGTGCTCCATCTTCGTTCCATGTATCATCAATGTCATCGCATGCGGTGCCGTAGCAGTAAAAGGGGCGTTAAACACTATAAAAAAACTTCTACTTTAAAGCATTCCTTCAAAACATACTCATTACTCAGGTTAATATTCTCAACATTTTCAATCTGGAAATACTAACTGCAAAATGTTCACCAAATTTTATTACGAAAGCAAAATTTTCTATTTTATTTTAATCGCGATAATGCGTTGCAGAAATACTTTGATTGCACATGTCGTTTCACGCACATCTGTGACAGAGAAAACTAAATCGTTAATCAGATGTTCTGCTTTGAAGTTTGACACACTTCCCAAAATCACCCGAGAAAATGTAAAACAACGACAAACATATAAAACATGGCTGATGCTTAAGACGTTAACATATGGAAGCCAAGCGTTTTCATATCAAGTGTTTTGTTATTTTGTTAATGGAAGGAAATTGATGCCATATTGATTTATTGATTATATGGTAAAGGAAACATTATTTACTGAAAGTAATTAGCTTGTAAGTCTTCTGTGAATAACAGAATATTGAATTTGGTGTGTATTGTAAATACAATTTCATTTATGATAAGAACTATTTATTTAAAAAAATCAACAATAATAATTACATTGCTACGTGCGTGAAAAAGGAAGATGTTCTTTCTAGTATACCGCATCCTTAAGCGTTGTGTACCCATATTTAAATATTCACTAAGCGCAAATAGCTTATGAAATAACTATTATATGTACCAAACGTAATTTATTTTTAAATAAAAAAAACGTCAGTATTATATACTTAAAGAATGTTTAATAAGGAGAAACATGTAGAATAAGCTTTGAACCAATATAAGGGCTGAATAGACGCTCAACCATTGTTATTCCTTATTGGTCAGTCTTCATGTGATCATTATTGTTCGGCACAAGAATAGCGTCCTATGCATTTGGCGGGCACGCGTGCTGGGATGCCATTTTAATTTATCTGTGCAATCATACAGTGTGGCCGCTACAAAAGACTAACTTGGAATAAATTTTGTATTTAAAAAAAAATCGTATCCCTCTATTCATGTTTGAGATCTACAACATCATACAATATTCTTTCCGAAAGAAGGGGATTTCACAGGATATCTAGAGAGAATTCAGTACTTTATGTTATGTAACAATCTTAAATATGTGGTGTGTTAATCAATACCATTAAAGCAATTTTTCAAAAAATAAAAAGGTCTCGAAAGTTTGGAGAGGTTAGCTTGGGGTTGTGAGATTCTCTTCAAAATCTTCGTGTCGTATATTTCGAAGATACTGAAATTATTACAATGTTTCGCAATTATCCAGGTGTTCGGGACTTACATGTTATACATACGTGCGCGTGTACACACACACACATGTATACATGCACACGCGCAAGGTTTATACCTAAAGTATTCTTTTATTTTCTCTACTAAGTACATAGTGCATGCACAAAAAAGATAGTGCATTCCACCCAAAAATCGATTCCGAGGTGTCACTGGAAATACAGGTTTTAGGGACCTCTGCATAAAACAATTATTTTCGGAAAAATATTCAGGTGTGTGTCCATGTGTGCGTCTAGGAAAAACTTAACTAGAAACGAAAAGTCGGTAAAATACTAAACTTTATTTATTTATCAGAATTTCCGAAGGATGCAACTCGGAACTTTTCAAGAAAATCCCCCCCTCACACATACAGGATATCCTTTCATAAGAACAATTTTTGAAATCTTTGAATTTCTGAAAATGGTTAAAATTAAAAATCATTACGTCACAAATAAATTGTACAGCTTGATTTTCCTGAGGGCAGTTTTTGAAGACGTCTTCGTTCTAAATGGCTTTTGCATAACTGGTAAACCGTAAGATACAAAAATGTAGATCTCATTAAAAACACAATTTATGTCATATACATCTTCTGTGGAGTTAACCATTTCCGAGATATTCCTTGTTATTGGTTTCAATTTTATGATTCAAACTTTTCCCACACGGGAATTTGTCACTCCTGTTTGTTTTGTTTTACAACTGTACATGCAAAAGAATCGAACTTCAATCATATAGCAACCGAATTTAAAAAGATTTGGCTATCGATTTAGTCTACTGTGTTCCCTTATTTCCCACTACTTATTAGAAATCAAGTAATCAGACGTTATCAACATTTTTATGGGATTTTGAGAGCCAGAATGGAAATTCTGAAACAAATTAATGAAAAACTGTATTGCATGAAAATGTTTCAGCATGATAAAGTGTTAGAAAAGAAAGTATTTGTCCGTTAAAGACGTTGTCAATTGTCAGGAGCTTATCACTTCCGCCGGTGTGCCGAAATTTCGCCCCGCAGGAGACTTTACATGCTAGTAAACCTACTGAAATGAGGCTATGCTTTTAAGTACCAGTAACACCATCGAACGGGTCAGATATGAACCCGCTTGGTCTAGAAATCCAGAGTTTAACCAACTAAGCCCGACTTGCTGGTTCAAATCTGGCGGAGGACGATGGCTTTTTTTCGGGCGTTAAAATCTTCAGCATGCTTCCTTTGGAAGGGAAGTAAAGCCCTTGATCCCGGTCGTAGATTTACAGCACGTAAAAGAACCTCAAGCCTGATAAAGGGGTCTCTGAGCAAAATTAAGCCGTCTTTCACGCCCATTATAGTATGGGATGCTGAGAAACACAGCAGTTAAAGAGCGTCCACAAATAAAACTCCATTTCCATTAGAGCCTAGCACGATAACCACTACAACACATTAGCTCAACAGATATAAGTAAAACAGCACTATATTAAATTGAAATCTCGCTATTCCAATGGCGTATTTTAAATGCTGAAACTAAAGGAAACGCCAACCGTGATCAAAAGAAGCTACGTCGTATTATCTGGAAAGAAATTCAATATAGCATCCGAGAAAGTGTCTCCATTATTAAGTATTGCATCCCATTCCCAAAAGAACTCATTAATATGGTATCTTTAATACCCTTGTAGCTTGGAACGCAAGTTTCCTTACAAAATGAAAGGCTATCACTCATAGGGATTCCTAAGCAGCCTTTGCGCTTCTTGTCAGAAGCCCACGAATGTATTCATCTTAAAAAGATTTCTTGACTTCGGGTGTTTTGCGTATATCTTCCGTAGTCTTGGAGCATTTGAGAGAAAATATCTGGAAACTGTCCAACCCTACTGAATAGAAGATTTGTTCAAATTCTAAAAGCCTTGAGAGAACTATTTGTATTTTCCCTTTAATTTTGTACCATTAAAGAAACTCAGTGGTTTTAAGGCCAATTTTAGTAAAAAAATTGTAGATTTTTGGATTTTTTGTGCAAAAAGTTCAACATACTTTAAAGTATATATTTGCAACTTTTTATTTTTTAGGGTGGATGTAACACAGATTTTGGATACCTTTTTAATGCGTTAAGCTGTTTCTCTATGTCAAATTTTAAACACAATTTTCTCAAGTTCTGTTTTTTCGTTATCTTTCCATATTAAAAATCTGTCTTCCTCCACAAAAGTGCTGCTATAGCTCTGAAAAGTTTCTCCAACATACTTCAGAATGTTTTTAGTAAAACTACGCGTTGGAATTTGAAATTGGCTTTATAAAAGTAATTAACATAACCATTTTATGTTTTTTTCTCAAAAATTTTACTTTGTGATGTAGAACATTTTTTAAAAGAATCTATAAAATATGGGAACATTCCTACCACACATTTTGCTACAAAGGTAGTAAGAAATTTGGTTTTAAAGAATGACACTTTGGGTATGATATCTGTAGGAGATGATTTTGAAGTCTGCTAATAAAATTAATGTACATTTATAGAATAAGGATGATGTTACGTATTGGGGGAAATTTCGTATGGATACTTCTTTCGTTACTGTTAATGCCTGTGCAAAAACTCAACAGCTCTAGCTCAAACACTTTAGAAAATGACTTCCAGTATTTCTGTGTCCTTTTAATAGAATTATATTTTGCTTTCGAGACCAAGTTCGATTTTCCAAAAATAGGTCGAACTATTTCAGCAATATACTGGATGCAGATATTTTGATATAGAATAGCTATATGTTTCACTTCGATGTGTTAGTTTTTTACTTTGGCTAACGTTTTTCCTCAAACACACCACATAAGTTACTACGTAATTTATTCTATATGGTCGTAACTGTGCCGCAAAATAAACAATGTCTGTCAGCGTAGCCTAACCGCTTTGCTTCTACGTATCCGCACTTAAACAGTTGACTTTCTGGCCTCAGTAGCCTGGAGTCTTCAGCAGCCTTGTAGAAAGCATTCGAACTCACTTCCGATTCTGCATTCGTTATCGCGAGGTCTGCTCATTCTGATTTACGCCCTCTAAACACCCGCCAGGCGCTCTCAGGGAAAACAAACACATATGTCTTTTGTGTGCCAATCCTACAAGGAGGTCCATTTATACTTGTGGAGCCATTTACAAGGGTTAATGCATTCGTCCTCGGTGCCTGACATACAATCCCTTCAAAATCGAATTGTGGTAGGTTGTGGGGAAATACGCAATACTCCTAGAATTTGGGGTGATATTCGCCCGGCCATGAAGCTCCGATGTGAGACCAATATTCAAGCAGGAGTTGGACACTTTGAACATCGTCTGTAAACAAAACTACCTGCGGGAAAAACAACGTTCCAGTGAATATAATTGTTTTGAATGTTATAACTCAGAAACAAAGCATTTCCGGACATGTTGTAATGGACTGCTTTAAAGTGTACATTTGGGGAACGCATTTCTGAATTTATGTCTTCTATTTTTTTTAAACACCTTTATGTGTGTGTATCATCTAAAAAAAAAATGTCGGATAAATCGAAACCTGTTATTTCAGCTCGATGCCTTCCGAAGATGCTACATGAAGATTTCAAGAAAATCCACTGACCACAAATACTCTACAAATGGAATATTTTTTCGATGTTTTAGTTTCTCAAAACGACATTAAGATGTTGATTTAAGTTTCACATATTTAAGTTATTAACTGGAAAAATAAAATGTATACCTTCTATATGTTGAGAATGGACTGTAAACTGTTCCTCATTTGGAATGATTTTTATGAGTTTGTATGAAGCATAAATTATGAGAAGATAAAGAGTGTACTGCATAAAAATATATATTTTTAAATCCCGCAATTTATTAAACTAACTTTCTTAAGACAGTCATTTTCGAAATATTCATTATTATTTATGTAATGTTTCAATACCATTGTCATTTTCTAAAGTGGTGTCAGTTTTCACCTGTTTCTTACAATGCTATGGAACTTAAATTTCCGTAAATAGCGACGTGTTTTTAAACTTTCAGGCATCATTATTCCCAACGAAATCTGACATTTAACTATGAATGCAAAAGTTTATCTCAGCTAACCTAAACTATAGTAATATTATCATATAAGAAAGTAATTAATAGGAGTTATATAAAATAAACTATGGATAGAGAAAGTTACTTCATTGCAATCACAATTTTTAGTCGGGTGTAATGGCTTAGACGGGATAGGGAATTGCGTTCATAGTTATAACACACACTTCTGGTACTATTTTTGAATTAAAGAGGTGTGTACGTGAAAATGCATGATTAAAAACAACACTGGCCAACAAAATTTGAAATTTTGTATCTTATAAGGGATACAACGCGTGTTTTGGACTTACAATTTTGTGCTGATTTCACCCAGAAATTTTCAAATAATGACATGATAAACATTTTCGTGTCTGTATCAGTACACTGTGGTAATATATCTTAGCTTAAATTCCATTTGATCACCTAAAATGGATTTGGATTGGATTTTTACTGTAGTTCGCTTCAGTAAAATCTCTCTAGAGTATCCAACAGTAGTCTGGCAACATATTTGGGCACCAATTAATCTAGTAGCTCCTTTCCATTTGCGCGATGTTCTAGTGGACATCTCCCCGTATTCATTGCTGGCAGCCTCTAGGTTTTCAGGGTAGTAATCGAGATGGGATTGCAGAAAGTGTATTTGAATCGCATATTACATCCCATTATGTTGCAGTTCTCAATCATCTCACTAACAAGTTCTCTGTACTTAACAAACTTGAACTTTCCTATAAAGTTTTGATTACTTTTTTGAAAAATCATCATGCAGCAGCTTCTTGCATATTTAACTGATCTTCAAATTGCGTATCTTTCTTACGTTCCCTTGTTTGAGGGCCAAAAAATATACCTTATTTCAGTTTAGCATCACTGATTCTTGGGAACTTGTTTTTCAGGAAGAGAAAATGTCAAAAAATGTTTAATCAAAACTCATTTGATCGAAGTGGAGGCAATAAGATTTTTTCATAGCATACAAGCGGTTGGTGAAGCATATTTGTGTAACTATTGTATAGACTTGTTTGGTGTTTGAGTAATCTATATGTATGAATACGTGGTGTAGTTGTGTGTGTGTGTGTGTGTGTGTATGTGTGTATGTGATATCAAAGCGTTCTTTCTTTTATTCTTCTGTGGTTCTGTTGTAGCGCGCGAGCATGTGTATGTATGTGGCTGTGTGAGTGTGTATTTCCAATGTTGTCAAGATATATATGATAAATATGTAGGTAATATTTTACATTCAAGTATTTTAGACAGCATGCAAACTTAATAATAAAATACTACTACTGCATTTTTGCCCTGGATTAATTGACTCTCCTTCACCAATTCTTTTTACTATAATGATTACGTCTATCTCTGCTATCCCACTTGCACAAGAAACAACAAAATTTACTATAGCCATGTTGTAACTCAAGTAAGATGGTTATAACTTTAAAACCCCACATATTTGCCAAGAAAAATTATCATACATTATAGCTGATAGTAAGAGCTGATATTAACACAATTTTACTTCGACCAACTGTATGGGCTAAAGGAATGAATGGATATATATTGAGGATCATTAGATTATAAGGTAACCCCTCTCGCGGCCGACAAAGGCGCACTGGAGTCCTTAAATGCTGAAAACATTGACCATCTGCTCCCAAACAGGCAGTATTACAAGTTACAGATGTTCTCGTCCATTCACTCAAGCTAAGCAGCAGGAATCCCTGTGTAATCTACAGAAACTTAGTGATAACATCACAAGGATTCCTGCTGCTAAGCTTAGATATTTTCGCAAATTGTGCTGCTCGTATGTGAGCAGAAGGTCAACATTTCCGTAATTTATCTTAAGATGCGTATTTTAGTGCGCCTTTGCCTGAACCACTTTCCCGGTGACCCTCGGGTCTCTTGCGGAGTTCAGAGAGGCCGTGACAGGGGTTACCTTGTAATTATACATTTTTTCGGTTATGCAGCAATACTCTTTTCAAACGGGTTTTCAAGCAGACTATGAACAAACGCCAATCCTCAGATTCACACTCAACTCCAAGTATATGGAACAAATTCTCAACATCATTGCAGATAACTAGGTCCTTCTCATTAGGAAGCAAATGTTGAAATTCCATTTGGCGTGGCGGGGAAAAAGTTATTTCGCGTAACTCTGCAGTAGCTTCCATACTTTCAATCTTGAGGCGAGTAATTTTGCCTTGTTTTTACTCAAACCAAGATCCTGAACCAAATCATGCCAATCCTCCTGTGTTAGAAAGTGAGGCGAGTTTATAGTATCAGTTTCCGCAAAATCTGAGTCATTGTGACATTTATCCTGAACATCGCGTTCTTCAGTCATTGTTTTGTTATGGTGGAGTTGGTATGGGAAATCCTGGCCTTTGAAGCTCCGATCTATAGCTGGATATTCAACAGTGTGTCTGGACACGGAAGTTATTCAAGATATATTTATCAAGCTGAAGTAGCACTCTATCAAATGATTCTCAGCGTCATGCCAAGTCATTGGGCATATGGCTGGAGCCTTTCAATAAGCCGGTTAATTCTGTTACACATTTTACAACAGGTTTCCGAGGTCCATATCTTATTCTGATCTAGTTTGTTGTTAAAATAAGTGATAAGCTCTTCTAATAAGAGGAGTAAACTTTCCACTTCTGCAATTTGAAAGTGGGCTCACCTCACATGAAACAGAAGTTGATCCTATCATTAACACACTTTAGAGACATGTTTCTAGAACACTTTACACTTTTATGCTACTCTTTATTATGCACTACTATAAATAGTGTTACACGTCACTTCAATCACAATTCAATTGACAACGAAAAGAGAGCACAGAAATTTTCTTTCTTTTAACATAGCTTCTATTCATCCGCAAACTTTACCTAACAATCACAGTCTTGTAGGAGAAAGTCATTGTTGTAACTTATGTATGCAAGGCACTAATCTTCTTCTCTTCTGGCTCTACAGCCCTTGGTGAGCTTTGGCCTCCTGCACATATCTCTTCTTCTGCTTTACTCTTCCACCCTCTAATTCCAATCTTTCCATCTCATCATCTAACCATCTTGTTTTTGGTCTTCCTTTTTCTCTTCTAGCGTACAATCTTCCTTTCAATATTTTTTTTTTGGCATTCTATCTTCTGTCATTCTCTCTATGTGTCCTAGCCATCTTATTCTTTGTGCCTTTATAAATTTCACATATATTTTGCTGATTAATTAGTTCTTCTATCACACAATTATATCTTATTCTCCATTGGTCTTTATTCTTTACAGGTCAAAAGATTCTTCTAAGTATTTTCCTCTCAAATCTCCGTAGTATTCCATCATCTACATTGTTTAGAGTCGAGGTTTCTGCAACGTACGTTACTATTGACCTTAGTGTTTTATAGATATTATATTTTGTCCCTGTACTAATAAGCCTATTTTTAATAGATTTAAATTTGCATAATAGGCTGCTTTTCCACTTTGAATTCTTTTTTTATGCACTGGTTTAAATTATTATCATAATTTAGAAGTGCTCCTAAATATTTATATTTGTATATGCAGATGACATTGATTGTGGCAAAAGATAAAAAAATGTTAGCTGGAAGTTTATGAAGAATTAGAAAGTAGGTCTAAAGAAATAGAATTAGAAGTAAATGAAAAAAAAACTAAATACCTGAAAATGACAGCAGACAAAAGTAAAAGAATAATTTCAAATCTAGTAGTTGGAGACAAAACAATTCAATGCACCAATCACCAAACGTTATAAGCCAATTGTTTACACAATGAAATTAAATATAAATGTAAAATACTCATTCTAATCAGCATGTTATATATCACAAATAATAACAAAGAGGAAAATAATTACTTCTACAATTAAAAAAAAAAAAAAAGTGGGTGATGGAAAATTTAAACTTAATTTTCTAATCAGCGCATGAAAATTCATAAGAAAACCCAAGTTTATTTATGTAGTAAAGTCATTGTTAGCCAGTGTAATTAGCTGCAACTTCCAAAGATTTTATGTTAATGTAATGAAGCTTGACATTAATATTTGAATTGATATTTATTCTTCATTAAAGATAAATGATTACATCATTTTCTGTGATATAAGGATCATTGAAAAACTAACAAAATGTTCTTACTCTATCGTTTTTCAAGTATTAAGCCAGTCAATTCTCATACACATTTATTTTGAAAATGTTTACGCAGTTAAGATAAAGTTGATGTAAAATATGCTGATTAGGTTACCATTTTTTTAAATAAAATTAATTTTCCATTAAAAGATTATGTTGAGTTCATTGGTGTGCGCAGCTATGATTTTAAATGTGTTTATTTCACATGTTTAAAATATACTAGCTTGTTCCAATGTCATGTTTTACACAGTCTCATATTAAAGGATGGATGGAAGCATTTTAAACACGCAAAATTGTTCCTGCAATGACGTCTGAGGTTTGCCAACAGATGTCGGTGTAGAGTGCAACACTATTTATGGAGGAAATGTAATTTTCTACAAAATGTTGTGGAAAATTGACTTTTGCTTCAAACTTATTAATAAACATTCATATGAGTAGTGTTTTATAATAGAAAGCAAAAAGCGTAATTCAAAATACTGCATATTGATTAAGTCTGGAAGTATGTGCACCGTTAAATGCCACACAGTCCATTCTGTGACTCAATCAATGCTTAAAACAGATTAATTTTACTAAAGAATGACAGAGTTGTGCTTCTCGCTGTACGTTTGTTCCGTAGCCTAGCACTTGATTGACACAGTTACGCCCTTCCTTCCTTTTTTAACTTTAAAAACTTGTTTTCTCACATAAACTTTTTAATTATATTACATTTGGTACGAGTCGAACTACTCTCTGCCGTTAAGACAGCCTCTATTTCACGGCCGAAAATATTCTATTGTAGGAGTGTGGGTAGATACGCCGGGTGCTCCATCCCCCTATGAATTAGGATGGGTGTGGCGGGCCCAGGCTAAATAACTGGTGGTACGGCATGCTTAGGTAGAGGCAACCAGTGTGATACCTGTTTTGCAAATTTTCAAAACTTATGACTATACTCACGTTTTAATCAATATTGCATTCTATACATTAATATGGCTTTATTTAAAGGGATTTATAACTTTAATGGAAAAAACAACAGAGCCTATAATCTCACACAAATAACTACACACCTGGTTGCCTGAAAATTACGGAATAGTTGCACTGCAATGAACTTAGAGATAGAAAAAAAAAAAAAAATACCCTTAGCGTTTGTGCTGCGATGCGTTATCTATGAAATAAATATTTAAACATTAATTTGGACAGAATTTAACTATTTTCCCCCTTAATTTTATGCGAGTACAACATAGGATTGATATTAAATTTAAAACTGATGAAGTGAAGCTGCAATAAGGATCCTCTAGGAATAAGCGACCACAGGCAGCGGGATCTTTGGTATAAAATCCGACTCAAGTCAAGAAAAAGATAAATAAAAAAAGG
Organism: Hymenopus coronatus; assembly: GCA_030762935.1. Classification (NCBI taxonomy): domain Eukaryota; kingdom Metazoa; phylum Arthropoda; class Insecta; order Mantodea; family Hymenopodidae; genus Hymenopus; species Hymenopus coronatus. Next base: position 531,204,662 of record CM060900.1, on the reverse strand, counting down.
GGCCACTTCAGTGCTTAATTGCAGCAAATTTACGCTTCCGCTTCTTACTTAGCAGCCTTCCATATCGGGGGTACAACTAGCGTAAGTATCTGTAGTCTATTCTCGTAGGCTTCCGCGCCTAGTGCCATTAATAGCACTTCTGGTTTCTGGTTGATGACACGTTGTCGTATTTTTTTGTCTATACCATCGTTGCGCACTCTTGTTGGGGCCGAAACGTTGGTATACACAAAAAATACAATGACGGGACATCAACCACCAGCCAGAATTACTATCTGATAGTCCATTGCATTATGGGGCAGACGAATGCATTGCCAAGAATGACATCACATAAAGTACCTCCTATGAGGAAGTGTTCATATCTCAGAACGTATGATTTGTAGGACCTATGTTTATTATTTATTTGCTTCTTGTTTGGTGCATCTTATTGTGACTATGCCTTGTGCCCGTAATCGCCGAACGTGTGTGAACGCTTGCTGCGTAAGTCCTAGCTGATTGTTAGCGAACACGTGTACTGGTGGCTAGTTCTTTTGACATCGTAGCTGTAATTGTTACTTCCGTGTGAGTGGACACCTGAGTGAGTTTGTGACACATGTGGTGGTTTGCACGTGTGACTTCTTCTGGAAGTTTCCTGACACGTGATCGAAAGATATAAAAAGAGGAACGAAGCCTGCAGAGAATTTACTTTCAACTTGGAATGCAAAGCGTGCATCAGTTGAGTGAGCTTCGACGGGAAATTCGTAGCGTGTAGTAGTAGTCACAGCTACGTAGTGTCGAAAGAGAATTGTTACGAAAACTTTGAAGGAATACATTCATTTGTGAGCAGATTCTGACTGTAATTAGTTTGTGAAAAGAATAAAGAGTTGTTATTGGAGAAATTATTGGTGGGAGTGCGCACAACGTGCACAGAATGAAATTAATTAATATTATTCTAGGGCTAGCATTGTTACTGTAATTTGTCTTTTCTTGCAGTTTTGTGCAGCAAGTTTTCATACGGTTCGGACGCGCAGTCTGTTTGGCTTGTGGAATTTCTTGCTGTGGCAGAGCTTATGATGGAATCCTTGTGCTGCGTATCGTGTAACTACGTGCCGAAAGTCGTAGATCACCTGCTTCCATTCTTCCGTCATCATGGCGTATGTAGAGTAGATATGATGCCAGATGGCGTTGTGTTTTCTTATGAGTATTTGTCTTGGTCGCTCTAGGCTTCGGTGTTTGGCAGGAATATCTCCAATCTCGTCTTCTATGAAGAAGGTTCCTCTCGTCAAGACGAAAGCCAGTCTTGATAACTCTGTTTTCCCGATTCCCTGGTAACGTTACAGGTATTGGGATTTGACATTCTCCAATGTTATGCAGTCGTTCATGTTTAGTTTGTCCCAGATTATGCTGAACCTATAGGCTGCTATGGCAGCATTAAATAGATTAATTGCTGTTTTTATTGAGATTTTCTGGGTCTATTGGAGGTTTTAGATTGCTTTGATCGCCGTTGTTGCTGTTTCTTTGAACATGCGTGCTGAAGGAGATATAAAACACTATTTTTGTTGCATTGTAATTCCCTGAAACACTGAGTAGATGTTTTAACACCCTGTATTATTTGATTTGTATGGATTACATCACTGTTTTCTGTCCGTCTATCAACGTCAATCTAATACATATAAGCTCTCTGACAAAAGACCTCTACGGTGATATTTCTTTGAAGCTGAGACACCTTTGTCTGTTTGTAAAACACGGACGTAATCAGAACAGACATGTGTTTCAATGAAAGACACATCCAAGCGCTTTCACACGAGTTTCATTCACTGGAAAGGGAGGTTTCCCTTGAGGGTTTCGGCTAGTTAGGAGAGTTTTCCTGCAGGACTGGCACTCGCTCACATCGGGGGCCGCATCGGTCATTAAGACAAAGACGGGGCCTAAAGCGAAGACTTCTATCATAACATGGTCGCCTCTTCTGTTCTTCTTTGGTTTACACGAGATGTGCATTCTGAACAGATTTTCCGCGGGCGCTTTGCTTTTTTCATCTTTCATTTTCTTTCCTTCTTGACTAACAGGAACAATAGCGTAGTGGCGAGGCTTTTCAAAGGAGTCTTCATTATGCGGTGCTGGGGTGTGTCGGCAAATGCACCCTACGGTATATCCTAGACATGGAGAGATTGGCACACTAATCTCTCTTTCTTTCTCGCCGAAACCCAGATAATGAAAAGCGCCCTAGCATCCTTAAAATGACGACAGTGTTTATTTTAACGTCAAAGATGTTTTGAAATTAAAGGTAGTTTTAATAAAAATTGATAAAATAAAATGCCTGCTCTTTATTTCAGAAAATATATAGGGTGGCTCATTTAAATTGAGACTGAACAATATCCTATTGTGCTCTTTGTACACAGCCATTCAGAATTTTCGTTTTATTTACGTGGACGATTGCAGTTTGTTGTACAAATGAAGTTAGTTTTAATGAAGTGTGAGAACATAACATAAAAAGAGCAAGTTTCTTTTATAAAATATCTGATGTGTTACATCTAAATGCCTTTCTCTACATCTCTGCAATTAATTATTGCTAAAAAGCTTATTTTTCTATCCTAATTGAGAAAAAGTTAGTATAAACTGTATTTTTACTTGCTTCCTTATAAGTAGAACGGAATAACGGAGTACCATAGGTTAAAACCACAGTCAAATCTTTTAAAAAGCTTGTTGCTATGTGACTGACGTTCATTTGTTTGTATGGCCAGGAGTTGAACATTCCCGCATGAGTGAGAGAGTATAAGTATTTTAAAACTGACACTGAAACAAGGAATATCTCAAAAATGATCAACTCCACGAAAAAATGTATGTAACATAAATTGTGTATTTTAACGAGTTCTACATTTCTTATTCAGTAAGTTTTTGTCTGTCTCTTACGGTTTACCAGTTATGCAACATTCCGCAAAATTCATTCAGAATAAAGGTGTCTTCAGAGGATATTCCCAAAAAATTCAAGATGTGTATTTTATTGGGCATTTAAATAGCTTTAACATACGACATTTTAATCAAAAACATTAGAAGCATTTTTAAGAAAATCAAAATTTTCGAACATTTTTCCATGTAAGGGTAGTTGAAGTTTGGAGGATTTTTTGAAAATCTTCGTGTCGCATCCTTGGAAGATCCTGAACTTAAATATCAAGTTTGGTATTTAACGATTTTTTAGTTTTTGAGTTATACTGCCCACAGACACACACACGGAGTATGTGTTATCACAAACACTGATGCTTCGTGTGCTGCCTAATTTGAAAGTTGTGTAACTTTCATTTTTAATCGAAGACATACTTAAAGGAGTTTGGATATAGTTCAAAATGCTCATCCCTGATATGTGAAAACATAACTGTTTTGTTAAAAGCTCAGTAAATAGAATATTTAAATTATATTTACTTCTAGCTTGTTGATAAGGCACATTTTCCGAACTCTTGAAAATCACATCTTTATTTGTATATGTTGGTATCCAAAGCCATCGGATAATTATACGACAATGGGTGATATTTCACTCAAATGGAATTTGATACATATGGCTACTAAACATATTGCTGCGAATGATAATCTCCACCTTAAAAAAACCAAATATAATGTGTTCCATTCGCATGACTTTCTCTACCTGTTCTACAAACCAACTATTCTTACAAAGATTACTCTTATCTCCACCATGCATAACAGAATTGCTCTTAATACTTGCTTCCTTGTAAGTGAAGGGTAAATAAAAAAATACACTAGACTACAAAGATAGTAAATATGTAAAAAGTGGGTTGCTACGTGAAACAATTCAAATTCGGTTCTCTTGACTAAACAATATCTCCATTTTGATCAAAATAAATGTTTAAGGTATTTTAATGCCAAATTAAAGGCATATTCCGGGTGACTTTTGTATAGCCGGTAAACCGTCAGAGATAGACAAAAGTTTGCAAAATAAAAAATGTTGATTTGGTTAAAACACACAATATAGGCCATATTCTTTTTTTTTTTTTTTTTTTTTCCTAAAGTTCAACATTTCAGAGATATTCCTTTATGTTACATGAATTTTAAAATGCTTAAACTTCTTTCAAATAGGAAGTCGTCCGTGTTTCTTTTGTTTCACTCTGGCTGTGCAAAAAATTTAATTTCAGCGAAAATCGCATAGGTTTTAAATTATTTGACTATCCCTTAGCCTAGTTTAATCCCTTATCTGCCTTCTACTTATAAGGAACTAAATAATAAGACATTATGATAACGTTTATCTCGATTAAAAAGAAGAAGAAAGAATAAACTTTTGTAAGAAGTTTTGTTGCAAAGCAGATAAAGTCATTTGAATGGAACACACTAGATTTTATGAAATCTCCTTTTGAACAGATTGATTAAAATATCAAAACAAAACACGAAAACAAGAATTGGTTGCTAGATTAATCTAATAATTTTCTGCAGCAGTAAATTTGTAAGTAAATGTAAAGGAGTTCCTGGAACTAGGTAAAAGTTGAATCCTAGCAGGAGTTTGTGGTAACGGAGTGGTGTGGAGCTGGTGTTCCCGGATACTCTAGCTTTCCTGCCATTCGTTACGCTAATTGCTTCATTGTCATTTTAATCCTCATCCCCATTATTACCACATTATCAAGAGTAATGTAGTTCCCCGATTTAAGATGCGCGTTGGAAATTGAGTGCATTGCCTCGCTTTGTCTGCTCAACGCGGGAACTCCAATGTGTAGTCTGTGGCACCAGCTCCCTGCGGTTACTCCATGCAAATGAGTCAGTAAATTTCTTAAAGGGAGTCCAAAAGCCGTATCTTGACAATGTTAAACTTTGACCCAATATCTCAGTAACTATTTAAAATAATGAACTCAATGTTTCAAGATATACTCAGCAATACCCTTATTGTTGATTCATGAAAAGTACAATTCTTCTGTTGATCACAAGGAAAGGTATGATTTTTTTAAATATACTTCTTAAAATTATATTGAAAAATCGTTATTCTTAAATTTAAAAAAAAATAACGAATCCATACACATAAAAATATTTTCGTTAAAATAAAACATATTTAGGTGCAAACGTGTAGTAAAAACTTCAGCTCTTAGTGTAAAATGGTTTCCAAAATAATGGGGCATTTTTATAGACAATGTTACTTCTTCAGAAATTGCTTTCAACCACATTTTAAAAAATGTAATCTAACTTTCAAGACACAACTTTGCGGGAATTCGAAACTCTTAAATGAAGAAAATATTGAGAGATGCCAATGCTACAAAAGACTAAAGTAAAACATTCCGATCAAAATAGAAAACTCTCTTCTCTAACACTAATATTTACAAGCTTTCTGATGTTTTAAAATGTGTTAGAAAACTACAACGCAGGATTATTTTCAACATTTTTAAAGTATTTGCACTATTAGCGTACCTCTATGAAAGTTATGCCAAAATAATCGAGAGATTCGAAACATTCATATTAAATTAAAACATGAAAATGGAAAAAAAGTTATGAAAATCCCATTTCCACCAACCTTAATCCTCTGTTTCTCCAATTGTTAAACTACGAAGTGGACGACAGGCACCGACTTGTAATACATTTGAAGGGGGAGTCACGATACATGTGTCAATACAATAATTAATGCAATTACTAAACTAAAAGATATTCAATCACAGTAGGAATAGCGCACATTTTCAATTGCTTGCAAAAATCTGGTGTGTTCCATTCACATGACCTTCACTAGCTGTTACACAAACAACTTTCCTTATAAAAGATTATTCTTTGATCTACGGCATGCTAATGAAGGTAAACATTACCAGAAATGGTCTTTTTATTTATTTCCCTGTAAGTAGAAGGGAAGTAAGTAAATGCACTAGGCTAAATCCATATTCAATTCTTTTAAAACCTGGTCCTATGGGATGCAACTCAAGTTCGGTTCACCTTGGATGATCTGCAGTAAAACAAGACAGATAAAACAAAACATCACTATCTGTTTGAGAAAAGTAACTGCTTTACAATTGAAATCAATATCAAGGAGTATCTCAGAAATAATGCTCACCTCGACATAAGAATGTATATGACAATTTATGTGTTTTGACGAGAACTACATTGTGTAGTAAGAATTTGTCTATATCTTACGGTTTAACCGTTATGCAAAACTCGTCTAGAATAAACAGGTCTCCAGAGACTATTCCCAGAAAATTCTAACTATATATTTTATGTGTGATACAAATATATGTAATATATGGTATTTTAATAAAAATCGTTAAACGCATTTTTGCCGTGTAAAGGTTAGTCAGGGGACGGAGATTTTCTTGAAAATTTTCATGTTGCATCATAGTAAGATAATGAACTTAAATACCAAGTTTGATTTTACGGTCTTTTAGTTTTTGAGTTAAGCTGTCCACAGATACACACACGAACCTTTTTCTAAAAATGCTTTTTTGGGACTCAGGATACGTCAAAACATATATTTCCGGTGAAATCTTGACATCCAATCCTCTCTAGCTACTATGTACATTGTATGTAGGTACATACGGTTAGAGAAAGTAATAAATATATGCCTAATTAAGTTAAAGTTTAAATATCTGAAAATTATTTCATATTCACGTGACATTCTCTGTCAATTCCATAGCATACGATTCCTACAAAAGCTTATTCTTCTATCTACTTGATAGTAATCAAGATAAACAGTAGAAGAAATTGTCTCATTAAATAGTAGAAGGGAAATAGGAACACCCAATGTTTAAGCGACAACCCAAACTTTAAAAGCTGGTTGCTACGTGATTTAAACTCAATTGTCTTTTCATAGACACGAGTTTAAACAGAATTAGGAATGAGAAATTCCCATTTTAAATACCTTGTAAGTATTTTAAAACTGACACCAATAATTAGGCGGAAACAGTAAACTCCACAAAAATGCATTTGAAAAACATTCTGTTTTAACGAAAATGAAATGGAGTTTATTTATGGGCGCTCTTTAACTGCTGTGGCTCTCAGCGTCCCATTCTATACTGGGCGTGAAAGACCGCTTAATTTTGCTCAGAGGCTTCCTTGTCAGGCTTGAGGTGCTTTTACGTGCCGTAAATCTACGACACGGGACCAAAGTCTTTGCTTCCCTTCCGAAGGAAGCCATGGTAAGGATTTTTATGTCTGAAAAATTCCATCGTCTTCTGCCGGCTTTGAACCCGCGATCATGGGTAGGTATATGAAGTTAGTGCGGTAACCGTTACACCACGCAGGGCAACATGTATTTTATCTTTCTGTATAAAGTTTTGGTCCATTTTCTACAGTTTACCAGTTATGAAACAGTCATCCTTTATAACTCCGCTTGATCTATTTAAACTCTCTTTAACGTGAAATCTATCTTGGAATTTTAGGGGAATCAGGCCCATTCAGTAGAATTGTAAGTAGATGTAAATTCAGTCTTGACTGGATTTCCTGTATACACAAATTAGTTTCATGTGATTTGGATTTTTCTTTTGTTAATTGTATAATTCTTTAAGCGACTCTTGGAGTGAAATTTTGACTAAAAGCGGTTAAAACCAAAATAGCTTCTTTTTTGAAGCAAATAGTGTCAGAATCTTTGGGTATACATAGAGAATCAACATTTAGTTGTCCCTCCTTGCTGATGTATTTACAGCAACTTAAAGATGGTATAATACTTTTGGTTCCTAGCATAATATTTTACAAAACAGTTTTTCTCAAAACTTATCTTCATACGCTAAAAATGTTCCATGAGTGTCAGTTTTTCTTTAAATAAAACTGAGTTTTCCCCTAATGTGCAAAAGGATGTACTGCAACCTTACAGGGGACAGCATTAGCTTACCAACAGTAATTTTTCCCATAAACAAAACATTTTGTAAGACCAATTTTAGAGTTTTCCAATATTTTAAAAATGTTGTTATAATTCCGTAACCAAAGTTATTCAAATATCACCGCGTTTAGTTTCTGTGTGTGGTTCAAATTTCGAATTTAAAGCATTTGATGTGTTCCATTAACATGATTTCCTCTGCCTGTTCTGTAAACAAACTTCTTATGAATTCTTCTATCTTCTCCATGATAATGGAAGTAAACATTAGCAGAGATGGTTTTATTATAATTAAATAAGGAAAGAAACTAAGCTAAAGCGATAGTCATATCTTTTAAAAGCAGTTGCTACATGGTTGAAATTCGGTTCTCTTTTTATTATCAGAAGTTGAGCAAAAGAAACACGCATGAAAACCTCCCGTTTCAGAAAAATATAAGTATTTTAAAGCTGAAATAAATAACAAGGAATATTTCGGAAATGGTTAGCCACACAACAAAATCTATACAGCATATAAATTGTGTATGCCCACTTTTTTGTGTCGTAAGTTTCTGTTTATCTCCTACGGTTTACCAGAAATGCAAAAGTCATCCAGAAGGAAGAAGATTTCAGAGATAATTTCCAGAAAATTTAAGGTTCAAATTTTATTTTGGATATAAATATTTTTAATGTACAGTAGTTCAGTCAAAATCATTGGAACCATGCTTGAGAAAATCGAAAATTTCGAAAAATCTTCCATATAAAATGTAGTTTTGAGTGGGGGCTTTTCCTGACAATCTCATGTCGTATCCTTGGAAGATACTATACTTAAGTGAAAGGTTATTTTCGTTTCTGAGTTATATTATCCAAATACATACACGCAAATACACACGAATGCTTCTCCAAGATATGCTTTTTTGGATTCAGGGGTCTTTAAAACATGTATTTCTGATGAAATCTTGGTGTCGATGTATTAGATAGAATACAATGCCTTCTCTACCTACTATTAAGGTAGAGAAGGTAAAAATGCCAATCAAGTTCCTCAAACTTTCGGACGCGTACAACATTTTCATTTTGCAACATATTTATACAATAGCATTTCAGAAATATTTTATATCTTGCAAAGTGTTCATCAAATTTGCATAAAATTTTATATTAAAATTAACATAACAGCAGTGCTGTCACTGTAAAAGTTGCATAAAACTATACAAAAATACAGAAATTTCACTGCCAGTGTCGCACAAACAATATTTTTATTAATGCCTCTTCCTTGCCAGGTGAACAACACTATTTTATAAATTCCAAATTCTTCCACGATCTATGTCCTAACGTGCCCTTTCTTTAACTTCTTTCTCCGGAATAACCTCTAAATGTTCAAATATTAAACTGTTTACACAATATAACTTCGTAGTGAACTTTAGAAAAGCCTTTGTTTGCTCATGTCCTTTCGCAGAAACTATGTTTTTCTTTGCGAGGTAAGGTACATTGCAACAGCTAGTGGGAATGAATGAATAATTTATTTGCATTTTTTGTAAGTACAATACTACAAGTAAAACTTACATTGGAATAACAAAGTTTTAGGATCTAGGGCGTCTACCCTGACTTTAACCCCAAGGTTGTATATTTGGTGTGCGTAGAGCTACAAATTCTTCAAGTATCTCAGTTGTCCCCAGTCTTCTGTTCTCTTTTCAGGATCTTTATGCAATCCTCTGAATATTTCCGAAGAATGTCTCCATAATTTTTATGTTTTTGGTATTCGGCTCGCCAACAGTTTAATCACTACCATTTCATTACCTAGATTATCCCATTCTCTGTTCTGGACCAGCTGGTACAACTGCCCCATGTTTGGCGTGTACAGACATCCATTGGTGCGTTAAAGTAGTAGCAGAACTAAACGGGACTACTACAAGTCAAAACCTGTCAGTGGAAAACCGGCGAGAGCGACCATCATTTTACCCCATGCAATGAGCTGACAGTAAGGCGTGTAAAGCGAAGGTCTTCTCGCCCAGGTTTGAACTTGAAATAGTCCCGTTGAATTCTGCGACTCCTTTTTTATTATTTTTATTTATATTTGTTTAGTATTTAACACCCACTGGCACCGCAGGTGATAAATGGAATGCGTTGGCGTGGGAAACCGGAGAAAACGCGCCCCTACACCGCTTTCTTCACCACAAATCATATACACGGCCTCCTTTATGAGAGGCGAGGGGTCTAGTAGTCGGCCATGGCGCGACCTTCAACTCCTTAAACGCACGAAGGAATGCCCACGCACGTTAAATACGCAGCAGTAGGCCACCTGGTATATCCTCTCTCAATTTTTGACCTTTTCACACCCTATTAAACAATGTAGAATATCACCCAATTTCTCACACAGAATACTACATTAGGTGGTGGCGCCGTGGTTGAGTGGTTAAACTGCTCGCCTCCCATCTAGGCGGCCCGCGTTCGATCCAAAGCGCCCGCATGTGAGATGTGGTGGACGAAGCGGCGCCTAGGCGGGTTTTCTCCGGCTCCATCCACCACTTATTCCACCAATTGCTCCATTATTACCTTTCCTATCATCCATTTCGCTTGTGTTTCATATCACCCACTTCCTCACGCTCATGGCTTGCTACGGAGCGACCACTCGTGCCAGGTTCTCCATTCCGTGGTTTCGTGCCTTGGCTCCTCGACAGGCTTCTGACTCCTAGGAATCCGCTTGTAAGTCCCAGAGGGGTGTTAGTCCTTTACGGGGAGGATAAGCCGACCACGAAACGAATAAATTTGGGGTAATTGAAATGGGAATTTCATAATTGTTTTCATTTTTATGTCTTAATTGTGTATGGAGACTTCGAAATTCCCGGTCATTTTGGTATAGCTTTCATAGAGGTACGCTAATTACAAATAATTTTAAAAAATTGTTGAAAAAATCTTGCGTAATAGTTTATTAGCACAATTTAGTTCACTCGCTTGGTAAAACATCAATGACTTTGTAAATATTAGTATTAGAGCAGAGAACTTTGTTTTTATTTCTATGGGAAAGATCGGCTTTAGCTATTTGCAGCATTGGCAGCTTCAAAGTACTGCAAAGCTGTGTTTGGAAAGTTTGGTTATATATTTTTTGATGCTATACTTGAAATCATAAAGAAGTAAAAATGTCTAAATAAATGTTCCATTATCTCATAAAATAATTGCCACTAAGTGCTGAAATATTTACCACACTTTTGCACCTAAATAAACTTTATTCTAACGAAAAACTTTTAAGTATATGGATTAATTATTGTTTTAGAATTTAAAAATCATTTTTAACAGCTTTATTTGAAAAATCTGATATGTTACACTCACATAACTTTTTCTATCTGTTTAAAAAAGATTATTCCTATACATGATTGTAATGGAAATATGCATTAGCAGATTGTACTTCTTACTTAGTTTCTTATAAGTACAAGGGAACTACAGGAACGCGGTATGCTAAAGTGGCAGTCAAATGTTGTAAAAGCTATCTCTATGCGATTGTCATTGAAATTGGTTCCTTTGCTTCGCCAGGAGTAGAACAAAAGAGAAACGGACACTTCCTGTCCAAGAAAAGTATTTTAGATTGAGACAAATAACAAGGAATATCTTGGAAATGGTCAACTCTACAACAAAAGTGCATGATATAAATTATGAGTTTTAACAAGATCTATATGTTTTGTGCAGTAATTTTTTTTTTGTCCATAACTTGCGGATTAACCGTTTTGCAACATTTTACAAAAATCAACCAGAATAAAGTGCTCTTCAGAGACTATTCCCAGACTATTTAAAATATGCATTTTATGTGTCTTGTGAATAACTTTAATATTGGTATGCGAGTCAAAATGGTTAGAGCCATTTTTTATAAAAAAAAAAATCAAACATTTTTCCATGCAAAGGCTAGTTTGTGGTCAGAAGATTTCCTTTAAAATCTTCGTGTTGAATCCTTGGACGATAGTAAAGTTAAATTCCAAATTTGGTATTTAACGGTCTTTTAGTTTTTGAGCTATGCTATTTACAGACACACACACACATATAAACATGGACCTATTTCTAAAAATGCTTTTTTACTTTCTCTACACGTACTATGTACATAGTATATAGAGAAGGTTTTGTATTCGATACCGAGATTTAACTGGAAATACATGTTTTAGACTCCTGAATCCAAAAAAAGCCTTTTTAGAAGAATGTCCATTTGTGTGTGTGTCTGTGTGTGTGTGTGTGTGTGTGTCCGTTTGTGTAGCATATCTCAAAAATGAAAAGTCCGTTAAATACCAACTTTAGTATGCAATACCTTTCAAGGATGCGATACGAAGGACTTCAAGAAAATCCCCTCACCTCCATCTACTCTTTATATGTATACATTTTTGAAAATGTTGATTTTCTCAAAAATTGCTGTAACGATTTTGATTAAAATGTCGTATATTAAAGAAATTTACATGACAAATAAAATGTATATTTCTGGGAATAGCCTCTAAAGACATCTGGATGCACTATACCTGGTAAAACGTGAGAGAGATACAAAAAATTATATTTGGTATCCAATTTTTTATTTTTGTGGAGTTGAACATTTCTTTTTATTGGCGTCAGTTTTAAAATACTTGTACTTTTCTCAAACGGGAGCTTGTCAACTCCTGGCATGCATATAATCGATTTCAATCCCATAGCAACCTCATTTTAAAAACATTTTGCTGTCGCTTTAGCCTAGTGCATTCACTTATTTCCCTTCTACTTATAAGGAACTAACTAATAAAACCATTTCTGCTAATGCCAATCTTAATTAGCATGAAATAGAAGAATAAGCTTACCAACAATAACATGTTACAAAGATGTAGAGAAACTCATGTGAATGATACACATAAGATTTTTTTTGTATTCAGGAGTTCTCAACCATATATTTCCGGTGAAATCTCGGTATCGAATTTTTGGGTGAATTACAATAGCTTCTCTTTAATTATGTATATAGTACGTTTAGAGAAAGCAAAAATTATACCTTTTGTTATAAAAAAATAATTATTCTGTTTTTCACCAATTAACAGTAAAGCATTGCTGAGTATACTTTGAAAAATTTAGCTGACTATCTTAAATAATTTCTGAGATAATGGGTCACACTTTAACATTGACAAGATAAGGCATTTTGACTCCTTTTAAACCTTTGGATTCCGTGTTAGACAAGGAACATTCTAGGTAAAGGTCAGTTTTAATAGAGAATAAACTAGGTTAAATCGTAAATCTCTTTCAGAAATTAGCTCAGCAAAGTGGTGTATCTCCGTCATCTACACGTTGTTGAAATCCTATCGCTATACACAACGGAAAGCGTTGAAACAAAATGATTCCTGTAAGTGATTGAATTACTAGAATTGGTTTTTCCGATCTCTAGAAGTGGTTTCATTGATCCGCGCCCTTTGTTTTTGTTCGATGAATCTTGGTTTTACGTAAATGGAGGTGTGAACACTCACATCAGCCAATATTGCCTGTGCTATTGAATAAAACGCTTTAATGTGACCTGAAAATTGGAGTGGGTATGCGACACGTGCGGAAAGAATATCAAACGTCCATTTCCTTCAAGGACCTGTACGACTGACAGTTTCAAATTCCAAACTAATAATGACACATCAAAGACGTAAATTAATTCAAATAAGTTACAATGCAAATTTCATCCATTTTGCTCTAATAGTCTGGAAGTTAGTGTCAAATTTGTTTACGGTTTTGTCCTGTCACTAAAAATCCCTTTCGACAAAATGTTATGTAATATTTTAAACCTAGGTGCACAACACATACTTTTTTCAAATTGCCCTACGTTTTTGTGTGTCTCTTTTGTTTTCGGCCCCAAAATTTTTAAAGTTATGGATTTGCTTTTTTTGTCATAAAATATAATTTTTATGTTTGAGCTTTGAAAACTCTGCTTAAATACATCTGACAGTAAAACCTAGAGCAATTATTGTTCATTGTACCTCTGTGAATATGCATAGTAAAGTGTATATGTATAACAGGAAAACTGCTCTGTAAGAAGTATTTTACAGGAAGAAATATGCTGAAAATATCAATAGCCAGAGAACAAGGAAAGATTTAAGGCATGGCATAAGTTGGTAGGTTGGGCCCTAAGGTTTACTTTTCCTCTCCTCTACTGCTGCCTTTTCTGCTCTTTTATTCTTCCACAGCAGGTTTTCTTCTGCACAATTTCGTTTTTTAGTTTGCATGATGCGAATGAGATCTCGTCGAACTGAAGTTTTTCTTGCCGAGTCTAGTACAATTTCACTTCTAATGCTTCGCAGTAGCTCCAGTTAAGGCATTTAAAAATGCATCTGGTGGCCAATTATACCCTTTTTAAATTCAGGAATGTTCAAATTATTTAATGGAATTAAAATAAAAAAGTCGATTTTTTTGTGATTTTTCATGAAATTTCAGTGTTGCACACCCTAAGGACATATATGACTGAGAGTTTGAAATTCCAAACTAATAATACTAGTGTTTTGAAATTTATATTACAGGTGTAAATTAATTCAAATAAGTTACCGTGCAAATTTTATCTATTTTAGTTTAGCGATTCGGAAGTTAGGGCCAAGTTTGTTTGTTTATGTTTTTATCACGTCACTAAAATGTCCCTTGCGACAAATGTTGGTCTAATGTTTTAACAATACGTACACTTTTTCAAATGACCTTAGGTTTTTCTGTGTCTCCTTTGGTTTATGGTGTTTTTAGTCATAAAAATATAACTTCTGTGTTTGAAAACACATACTTAAATATATCTTATGCACTGTATCTCTATGAACATATATAGCAAATTTCATGTGTGTAACAGAAACATTTCTCTGCAAAGAACATCTTACAGGAAGGGGGAAAAATGCGGAAATATCAGTAACGAGAAAACAAGCATGGCTCCCATAAACATCCGCCAGGTTGGTAGTTTGGATTTTCAACGTTCCTTTTCTGTCCTTTTCTTCTTGCATTACTGCTTTTCTTCTGCAAAATTTCGTTTTTTACTCCGAATGATGTGAATGAGATCGCTGAAGTTTTTCTTGCCGAGTCCATTAGTTTCATCTCTAACGCTTTGCTGAAGCTCCAGTGGCTTAAGGCATTTAAGAGTGACGCCTGGTGGATAACTATACTTTTTTGTATTCAGGAATAATTAAATTATTTTATGGAATTAAAATAAAAAAATGGATTCTTTGTGATTTTTCACGAATTTTTGGTCATACATAATCTTAAAGAAACAAATAATGCAGAGTTATATCGGATACTAATTTTAGGGCCTTTTTCAATTGCTTAACAGAAGAAACAAAATCTTGTGCTTGGTTCAAACAAGATTTTGCAACACACATTCTGCTACGGAATCATTAAAAGAAATAAGAGAGGAACTTAAGACAGAATTACAATATGAAACAAAAATACCTTTACAAAGCTTGGTGAGAAGTTCCCTACATTAAAACAAGAAAAACTGTTTATATAAACACATCTACCAAAACCCTCGTTTTTCGATTTATTGAACTTCAAAATGCTATTAATCAAAATTGATAGAGTATTTTCTTTTTGTCATTGTCAGCTTGTTAGGAGGTGTTCCAAACAAATACCACTTATAGTAAATGATCCAAAATGTCCTCTTGCATCTAGACACGTATGTACGTCGATGCATGGAATGTCAAATAGTCCCAGTCGCTGTCGTATGATTTTGCAGACTTACAGGACACGTAGATTAAAAGTTTGTTAATCTAGGATGCCTGCTGCATAAACCAATGGTTTAAGCATGTCATTACACCGGCTATTTCACTTGGGCCGTCCCCATCCATTACCACAGGCACATTTGACTTTAGTCGCTGGGACTCGAACTCGCCACGTTCTACTTTGAATGGATGGCCAGTCCACTTTGTATCGCACTAACGATCACAGCTATTCATGTCGCTTCAGTTGTGGTGCCGGTGAAAGGGATACAAAAATCGGGCTGCAAATTATAGGAATAACGGCAGATGCAGAAAAATAATTCATGCAATAGAGCGTTAATTGAAACTCTCAAAAAAGGTTAATGTGAGTATTAGTTTTTATTTATGTATTGCATAGTGTAACAGCTCTACCAAAATTAGAAAGTTTAGCTGTTGTAGAGTGATGCAAGATTGAAGGTCTGAAGTGATGTGGTCCTTGGTCGGGTGCTTAAGTTAAGTTTGGCCTTCTGATATAATCAAGTCGTACAGGTCTGTAATAGAAAGTCGTTTTCATACTATTTGAAAAGGAAAATCAGAGCGAACGATCGTTTGCTACGAGGCAAATCATCTAAAGTGACAATCAATGAAGTGGCTCAACATGAAAATGAATTATTATTAACAAAAATAAATGTTAACCGAACTCGGCGCAACGCGCAGAACGTGAGGCAAGTTGTTTTGTCACCATTGCCAAAAACATTATCTGTAGTGCATGAAATTGGTAATGCCTATAACATGAACGGTAATTACAAGAAAATGACCTACTTTACAGTTATGAGGTAACGTGGAGTGTTTACTATTTTTTAATTCCGGAATTTGCATAGCTTTTATGACGGAGTTTACGTTACATGAATGTAGTTTTCTATGCCCGCATCTTTTCGTAGGCGCTAGTTTTACGGGGAAGCTAGGGCCCTGGGAAGAAGAGAGGGCCTGCTCGCCTGTCTTTCCGCAGCGGTGTCAAGGCCATCACTCATTATGCGAATTTGTTAGATCATTTCTCGCGAACTATTTGCACTATTAAACGAAACACAGCGCACTTGCAATGTGCGCTAAGTCCGGATCTACATACAGAACGAAGCCTTAGAATCGAAGTCACTAGATATTAAGGAGTATAGTATCCTTCATGCCTCAATGTCTCTGTGCTCTTCTTCTGAAATTGCGCAAAACCTACCGAATGAAATCTAGGGTGCCAAGCGTCCAAGAAAAGGTGCGGGCTGAAGTTGGGGAGATCCATAGTGATCCCTGACAGCCAGCGCAATGTCTCAGCAGTAAGAGGTGTGTCTGTCTCTCTGCCAATGGATTCATGCTACGTAAGCAATGATGTCATCCTTGTTGCAAGACGTAACAAACATTCCTCAATGCAGTTTCAGTTGGCGCGAGTATCCGCTTGTACTGCGCTATTTTGCTTTGCCTCACAGCTTTTACGTGCTGTAATGTGTGCTAGTGTTTGCTTGAAAAGGGTTTATTGTCCTGCTGCAGCCGTGAAGGGTACGAAGTAGCAACAGTTTGATGGAGCGGCCACGAAATCACTATGTATCTCTCCAAATTTAGCCCTTGGCTGTGTTCTCTCCTCAGAGCACACTCTCCGTTTAAAGCGCACACCAACGTACGCTGCGTTTGGCCTTGCAGCCCTCTATGTTGCAAAGGAATATGATTTGAAGAAAGTGGGGATCTGAGCAATTGTTAACGAGCTAAGCCATTATGGAGAAATACACTACGGATTAAGAAAATATAGATGAAAGCGATTTTCCAAAGGGTAAACAGAGAGGTTTAACTTTTTTTGCACAGCTAATACAGGCAAAGAATTTGCTATTCAACTATGTTTTTACATTCTAACTATATTAATTTATTAGATTTAAATAGCTAAAATCAAAATCTGTCTTCTCCTACAGATGCTTGCTATAAGTACAATTCTTAAGATTGTATTCCTTAATTACCTTGTAATAAATCACGTGGTTGAAAATTTCTTGTAGGACATAGGCTTTTGTTAAAAATAAATGTTTTATATCATAAAGTGGAAAAAAATTGCAAGAGCAGTGAATATTTATATTAATTACTTTCTTAAAACCAAACCAAAATCAATATAAAAATTCTATCATACAAATTTTGCACTGCTTTCGAAAACATGGCCATCCCTCTAGCTGTTAGAGAAGATGAATATTGAATATGCGAAAATTAAGAAAAATAAATAAAAAAAAATTAATCCCATGAACATGAGAAATAGAGGATTTAAACTTTTTACATAGAGATTCATTTAACCATCGCAAAACTTTAAAGTGGGTCCCAAACATGTGTTAGATCAACCCCAGTAGAATCAAGCGTTGCAAATAAGAACTTTAAAGTATGGTCCAATTTTTGCACAAAAATAGAAACATTGACATTTTTGCTAAAATTGCTAGAGCAAAAGTACTTCTAGATCCTCAAAATTCCCTAGGACGGATGTAACACATGTTTTGGACGCCATTTTAAACAATTGAGCTGCTTAAATGACTCTCTACGCTAAACTTTAAAACCAATTTCTCAACTTTTTTTATACCAATTTCAAAATCTATCTTTTCCATAAAAATGCTGCTACACATCTGGAAGTTTTCCCGAATGAACTTCACAGTATATGGGAGAAAATTATATATTTGAATTGGAATAATAATGCTAATTTAGTTGTTAAAAATAACTAACTTAATCTAATTCTACATTTTCTCAGTTTTTTACTTTGGTTATAAATTATATATTTTTTGGGAAATAAAACATAAAATATAGGAAACTTCCTAAGATATTAAACAATGTTAGGTTGTTAATAAAATTGATATGTACTAATTAATATATCTAGAATTATGTTATATGTTGTGCTGAAATTTGTCACAGATGCTCTGTTACTAGAATAAACTCCATGGCACTACAGTTCACAAGGGATCAAGGCCTACCGCTCGGCCGCTGCATCCCCCATTTCGGCCCAGGAAGGCGTCATGAATGGGCTGCAGTACTGGAGAGTGAGACGCGATCAGCGCCTCGAATCACTCCCGGCCAGTTAATGCGGTCTTCTCGATCTGGAGCCGCTACTTCTCCAGGAACCTCACGAGGCTGAGTGCACCCCGGACTAGGCCTCCCAACGGCGGAAAATTCCCCACGCTGGTACCGGGAATGGAACCCAGGTCCATTTGGCAAGCAGCCGCGCTACCAGCGCGCTAGGGAGACACCGTTACTAGTAATGGTTGTACAAAAAATTATAGCTCTGACTTTCATTCGTTAGAAAATGTTTAGTATTTTGCAGACCCTTAAGTTCTAATCTACGTTATTTTTAAAAACTTCTTTCAACAAGGATTTAAAATGGCAGTGTAGGTGAAAACATGATACATTCTTCTAAAATGAGCTTCCATATCAATTGTATTTTTTCACGTTTTTGAAACATGTCACTGGTAATAATAAATAAAGCATTTGGAGATTGTAATATTACTCACCACTTTCACCATTGTAGAGAATATCTTCACCATCTTCCCGTCGCCACATCACATATGGTTCTGGATATCCCGTTGCTTTACAGGTGAGAGTGACGTTAGCCGACTCTCGGACCACCATGTCGGTGCTTGTGTACATGTCCACAATGGTAGGGGGCACTGAAACCAGAGATATTTCGTAATCAAGCCTCATTACCAACTGCTACAGCATCTCCACTCCGAGTGTTAAACAACCAACATTACCTGCAAAATTAAAGGGGAGCAAAAATACAGGCTCTAACAAAAGTTTATTTAATGTTATTCGTTTCGTAGTCGGCTTAACCTCCCCGCATTTGTAGGACTGACACCCCCTAGGTCTAACAAGCCAATGCCTAGGGGCCAAAAGACTGTCTGGGAGTCTACGGCACGAAACCACAGAATGGAGAACCTGTTACGAGTGGTCGGCCCGTAACCAGGCATGAACATGAGGAAGTGGATGATATGAAATGTAAGCGAAATTGCAAGGCGAGTGGTCTAACCGCTCAAATATGGCACTGCCTATTTAGTGTTATTTTTTGGTACCTTACGTCCTTTAAACTGGTTGGACGATGAATGAAATTGGTGCAGTGATGCTCAAATGATCTCGGGGTCCATGCAGCTTAAAGCTACTCGACATTCGTCTCCTCAGGATAAGGGAAACACCGAAGAAAACCTTAAGCGGGCAACTCACCCTAAGCGAGATTTGAACTCACGACCTTTTGAATGTGAAGCACACGCTACCACCACACTACACAGGCGGGCTATGTAATATTATCGTCTACCGAAATGCACTATTTTATGAGATCCACAAGACGCTCTAAATTAGAAAAAATATCTAACAAAATGATAAGACAAACCATGAAAGTTAAAAATTGAATTTTAGTTGTTATAAGATATAAACAGGAGGAATTTTATGGGCATATCCGCAGAATACCTGAGATAAGAGTACCATAACCAGTTTTAGAATGGCGCCGCCTGGAAGAACAACATGGGGACAGCCTAGACTTAAAACGGATGAAGAATATTGAAAGAGAAATGAAGCAATAAGGTCTAGAGGAATTTGATTCGGAGGATAAAGGAGAATGGTGGGAGGATAAAGCTTGAACTTTGGATACAGGAGGAGGTTTTTTTACATTGTAAACCTGTTTATAAATAAATAACAAAGGTTTATTATATAAATTGGTCTTTTACTTTCTCCACATATGCGTACCAGTAGGCAGGAAAGTTATTATATACTACCCAAAATTCGATGTCGAGATTTTCTGTGTGTGTGTGTGTGTGTGTGTGTGTGTGTGTGTGTGCAGCATAACTGAAAAAGGTCGGTTGAATACAAAAGTGTAGTTCAGTATTTTCCAAGGATACCACACAAAGAATTCAGGAAAAACTGCCCAACCCGACTATCCTTTACACGTAACATTTTTTGAAAATTGTATTTTTCTCAAAAATGGCTCTAAGAATATTGATTAAAGTATCATACTTTCATGACAAACTAATTGCATATTTTGAATTCTCTAGGAATAGTTAAGTGTGTGCTTGGGAGGCGGAGGTTATTCTAAGACAATTATACTCAACTCTGTGTGCGTGCGTGCGTGTGTGTGTGTGTGTGTGTGTGTGTGTGTGTGTGTGTGTGTGTGTGTGTAAAACTCTTCGTTCTGAATAACTTTCGAATGACTAGTAACTCGTAAGAGATAGACGAAAACTTAGAGCACAGAAAGTATAGATCCTGTTAAAATACACAATGTATATATTCATTTTTGTTTTTTGTAGAGCTAATCGTTTCCGAAATAGTCCCTGTTATTGGCTTCAGTATTGAACTACTTACATTTTTTCTTACCCGGAGTTCGTCTTTCGTTTCATCTCTCTCTTGTTTTGCTTGTGGCCGTGCAAAGAAAACCGAATTTCAATTGTTTCACATAAAGTTAGCTTCCAAAACGTTTTACTATGACTTTAGCTTAGTGTATTCCCTCCTACTAACAAGGAAGCAAGCAATAAGACAATCTATGCTAATGTTTATCACGATTAGCATGATGATAAAAGAATAATCTTTGGTAAAGAATATTTGGTTTGCAGAACAGGTAGAGAAATTTATGTGAATGGAACACTCTGATCATTTTTACTGCAGTTTTTTCATTTGGTTGACAGATTTTACTCCTATACATAATAATGGAGGAGATTTAATCGAGCGGAATAGCTCAGGCGGTTTAGTTTGTGATCCGCATTCAGGAGGACGCAGTTTCGATCACCATGACCGGTCTACCTGATCCACAAGACTTTCCGGGTATTTCCGGGTCACAAGTCGAATCCTGGGTAGGTTTCCTTCATCCCTTAATGTCCTGTCCCTCCATTTCGTTTCCATTGCCATTCCTTTCAACTTTCGTTCCGTTGGGTTTTTACAGGTTTGGAAGTGTCAGCGATGGTGGTCGGTGCGGCGTGACAGGGGAAAAGAGGGCATCCGACTTTGGCTGGTTGTCGTGATGGGGACCGCTCCTGGCGGGGGTATTGGACCCTATTTGGGGCGGGGTTCCCGATCTGCCTGTCCGACTGCGGGGTGCTATTTTTATGGAAACCGTGGGGACTGTGTCATTACTGTGTCGCCGCGCCCATTCCCGGCCGCTTGGTGTACCCTCTCTCCTCACCCCTCCCTTCCGGGGGCACCCCCTCAATAAAATCAGCATAAGGTTCGGTGCTGAATACCCCCTGTATCCTATTCTGGACAATTAATCATTTTAAATGAGGATGTAAGAAATAAAGACCCAACAAATTACTGGCTTAAAAGAAGACGGCATTCTTAACCTTCATAAAAGTAATAAATGTTATTGATTTAATAACTTTTTCACACAGGCCGAGTGTAGGATAGGACATGTAGAGTCAGACAGAAAAAGTAATACCATAACCAGGATGTGTGCCGCGCCGCGCCGTGCCCTGCCGGCATGTTGCGATGTTAGCTCAGTGGTAGAGCAACTGGATAGAGACCATGGTTCAAATCCCGAATATTGCATTGCATTGCATTTTTCAGTCTAATTCTACCTATGCAGCTCCTAACTCTCTATACACAGCTTGTGTGAAAAAACAATTAAATCAGTACAAATTGGCCATAATAAATTCTGGGACTTAGAGAGTACTTACCATTGGGCTATGTCATATCAAAATAATTTGATATCACCTTGTAGTTTACCGGGATACATGCGAGGCAGTTGAGAAATTTAGTGCGTGTGGTATGTTCCCCGGTAGACAGTGGTAGAACAACCGGCTAGACAACGGGGAGTCGTGGCTCAAATCCCGGCTATGGTATTGCATTTTTTTGTCTGACTCTGCCAGCTAACAGTTTTTGTTACAATATTTGTGTAACGAACATATTTATTTTTTAAGCCAGATGTTTGATTTGGGAACTAAATTATTGAAATTTTTGTTCAAAATCATTTCACATGAATCAAACAAAGAGCTAAACCGGCAGATCTTATTACGCTTTGTAATAGGTGTAGAATTTTATTTAATCGAGCAGTTTTATTATTTATTTCAATAAAGACCACTGACTATGCACAAAGCCGCAAGCATACAAAATATACTCAAAGTTATAAAAGGAAAGGTAGAGATACAATGGCCCTTGAGGGTGAACTATTTAATATCTCCGGAGTAAAAGAACTAACCTATTGCCTGCAGAATTAGGGAAACTTAAATTCGTGTTAAAAGTACCAATGTGGCTTTAGACAAAAACACATCAAAAAGATTGAAAGTGACACATAATTGAAACTAAATATCTTATGCAATAATACTGTGTATATGTGCAAAGCCTTGCTTACGGGAACTGCAAAGCGATTTATTTGGATAATAATATTTATTTAGGAGTGCAGTGATGGATTTGCGTAAACAAATTACTTTTAATCCCAATACAAAAGAAGTTATATGCGTAAGAACTTAAATGTTTATATGTGTGGCGAGCTTAGCGTCTAGAATTGGAGAAAGGTGAAAAAACAATTAGCGCTTTTGGGTGCCATTTCCACAGAGAATTCTTGAAACAGGTAGCTCAGATTTTACTTGATTTAAATATATATTATTTAATGTCACTAATCTAAAGGAATTTAGCTTATAAAATAAGTTGAGCTCTTGCATATTTTTCTACCTGAGGAAACAAATAAAATATTTACTAAAGCTTTCACGGCCGGCATTTATAACACAAAATGTAGATTCCATGCTTGTAGGCCGTGGTGTAACACGACGTTTCACCCATAACGTTTTGAGCATTATCAAGGGAAAGGTAACTTCTCACCGGCTCGGCCAGAGTGAAGTCCTTAACTCAAAACTACTACATTCATTTTCTCGCAGTCGGCTTATGAGCCAATGACAGGAAACCAAACCATGGTAACCACATGTGACCGTCGGTTTAGCCTTCATTTGCATTCTACTTATAAGAAACTAAGTAATAAGACCGTTTCTGCTAACATTTATCTCGATTAGCATGCCGTAGATAGGAGAATATGCTTATTAACAATAATTTATTACATAGATGTGCAGAAAGTCATGTGAATGGAAAACATCAGATTTTTATTGAGGTAATGAAGTTCATATATAGTTATATAAATTTACAAAGTTTCATCACAAACTACTACATAA
The DNA here is from genome assembly GCA_030762935.1 of Hymenopus coronatus. NCBI lineage: Eukaryota > Metazoa > Arthropoda > Insecta > Mantodea > Hymenopodidae > Hymenopus > Hymenopus coronatus. The sequence continues at coordinate 531,181,167 of CM060900.1, read as the reverse complement.
GGGAAATATGGTGTAAATACATTTTAAAAATATAACTTTGGGTTAAGAAGGGGGACGTTTAGATTCACATTACTTATAAACATTATTTATAAACCTTCATACAAATACCGAAAATCAACTTCGTTGTAAAAGCTGCTTAGAAAATTAAGTGGAAGAATGTATTTTTTTTTTGGTAGTGTTTAACGTCCGCTTTAACTACTTATGGCACCACAGGTGGTGGAATAATGTATCACTATATAGCCCAAACACAATACCTTAAATGGCTTCTATATCCAGTGATCACTGTTAATAATTAAATGCTATTCGTGCCTAACGAAATGGGTAACATTTTATTACATTTCTGGTATTTGCTATGTAATTTCATAACACAAATGTGGGAATATGTTATTGAAACGTCATAGAAGGAATTAAAGGAAAACATAAAACCAAAATTTTTAATTTCTCTAGCCCAATGTACATATCGGATAGAGAAGGCATTGTATTCCACCCAAAAATTCGATGTCGATATTTCACCGGAAATATATATTTTTAGATCCTCTGAGTCACAAAAAAGGTCCTTGTGTATGTCTGTGGACAGCACAGCTCAGAATGAAAAGACCGTTAAAATCAAACATCGTATGGTGAGACGCTACATCCTATCTCGCCCAAGTTAAATTGTGCAACTAATGACACATTTTCTCTGAAACTATTACATGCACATACACGGAACCTTTACAGTGTATTATATGATTTTTGCACAGAGTACCGGTCTACGATGAAGTTTGTATTTGCAGTCTGAAGCAATTTATAATTGTTTTTCTTATACATTGTTTTTTCTTGATTTTTTTAACATAAAATAATCATAACGTGGAGCTCAATAAATAAATTACTGAGTTTGTAGATCTACAGCTTTCCTGTAGTTGGTTTTGTAATCTGTGAAAGTTTCATGAATATATATTAAATACTTCCTGAGAAAATGGGACAAATGTTTAAAAAAAATGTAAAACAACTTTAAGGTTGTTTAACTTCCTCTTAGAAGCACCTAGAGGAGTCACATGGTGGAGTGGCACAAGGTTGAGTATCTTTAGTTTCAGTGCCTTCTCCGGGCAAGAACACTCTTTTGTAGAATCTATTGCCCTTGTTCTTACATTTCTTAAAAACGCCTATAGGTTCTGTTATATTTTGACACAACTATACTTTCAATTTGTTGCACAAACAAAACTCAAGCCATAGAATAGCAAACTCAAGGGAATCGATACTTCCAAGGATAATGAGAATAATGAAGACGGCAGTCGTGCCAACACAAGCAAAATCACTCTAAAACAAGATATTAATCAGTTTCCTAGATGAAGTAGTTCTAAACTCATTAAAAATCTTGTAAATGAATGCTAAAGGACCTATAAAATGACAGCTGTTGCTATATTTTTAAAATTAATTTAAATGCACTTATATTTTCGGCTAATAAATATATGATAAACTAAAATGTACAGAAATGTATGGACTATTTAATTACCCAAGAACAAGAAAAAAAGAATTTTTCTTCAAATTTTAGCTTCAAATTTCACCATAAGTTTATTATCTTACAAGGTTGCGACACGAAGATTTTTAACAAAATCTCCCCACCACAAACTAATCTTCACGAGGAAAAATTATTGAAAACGTTTCTCTCAAAAATGGCTCTAACAATTTTGCTGAAAGCATCGTATATTAAAGATATGTATATCATAAATAAGCTGTATATTTTGATTTTTGTGGGAATGGATTCTGAAGACCTTTATTCTTGACGAGTTTTCAGAATTTTGCATAACGGTTAAACCGTAAGAGATCGACACCTACTACAATAAAAATGTACATTTCGTTAAAACACATAATTTATGCCATACGTTTTTTATGCAGAGCTGACAGTTTCTGAGATATTCCTTTTTATTGCTTTCAATTTTAAACGACTTAGACGTTTTTTCAAACAGGAAGTGATGTTTTGTTTTATCTCTCTTGTTTTACTGCAGGCCATGCAAAGCGAGCCGAACTTCAACTGTTTCGCACTGAACCAGCTTTTAAAAGATCTTACTATTGATTTAGCCCAGCGTATTCCCTTATGTCCCTTCCACTTACTAGTAATAAGACAAGTTCTGCTAATGTTTACCTTGATTAGCATGTATATAAAATAATAATTGGTATTGGATTAATTGTTTTTTCACACAGGCCGTGTGTAGGATAAGAGTTGGATACGTAGAGTCAGACTGAAAAATTCAACGCCATAGCCAGGATTTGAACCACGGATCTCCCGATCTCTAGCCGGTTGTTCTGCCACAGAGCTACCACGTCAACATGCTGCTATAGCACTGAATTTCTCAACTGATGGTAAACATGCGAGTCAGTTGAGAAATTCAGTTCTATGCCAACAAGTTGCCGTGGTAGCTTAGTGGCAGAACAACCGGCTAGAGATCGGGAGATCCGTCGTTCAAATCCCGGATATGGTGTTGAATTTTTCAATCTGACTCTACCTATCCAAAAGAATAATCTTTTGTAAGAAACATTGTTTAACAGGTAGAGATCACGTGAATGTAAATCGAAACAAACATTTCTAGAAATAGTGATGTTGGAAATTTGACTATATGTACAAGGTCAGGAGGCTGAAGGGGCAGTAAAATGTTTACTTTCTCTACCACGTACATAACAGGCAGAGAACGTATTGCATTTTACCCAAAAATTCCATACGAAGGTTTCAAGGGAAATATACATTTTGAAGATCTCTAAATATCACAAAGGGAATTCAAGCCGCGCTCGCGTTTGTGTGTGTCCGTGTGCGGAACGCAAAAATTGCAACAGATAAGTAGCGCCCCAAAATAAACTCAATTGACATTCAAACACATGAGCGAGCACGCACACGCACACTTGCACGCGCGCACTCACACACACACACACACACACAAAAACACGAATGCCGATAATCTTCTAAAATTCCTTTCGTGTTATTCAGGGATCTTCATTGGGTTGAAATTTGTGTATGGAATTTTTGGGTAAAATGCGTGTGCGTGTGTGAACAACATAATGAGTGCAATAAATTATAAATTTGCTATTTTATCTTTAGTGTCTTCCAAAGACGCGATAAGAAGATAAAAAAAATCCTCTACCACCGGTTACTCCTTATATACAACATTTCTCAAATGTCTTCATTTTCTTAAAAGTGACTCTTGACGATTTTGGTTAATATACGTACGCAAATGCAAACAAGGACCTTTTTCTAAAAATGCTTTTTTATATACAAAAGAGCCTAAACGAATATTTCCTGTGAAATTTCAGTATTGAATTTTTGGGTGGAATGTAATACCTTTTGTTGTCCTACGTGGTTTAGAACGAGTCTGGTTCCTAAAGTTGCGGGTTCAAAACAGGCGGAGGGCAAGGAATTTCTTGGAATTAAAATATTTAGCATGGCTTCCTTCGGAAGGGAAATAAAGCCGGTGATTCCGTGTCAGAATTTTCGGCATGTAAAACAATCTCAATCTTGATTAAGAGGACTCTGAGAATAATTAAGTAATCTTTCACACTCAATATAAAATGGGACGGTGAGAACCACAGTAGTTAGTTAAGAGGAGTCGAAAATGGGATTTTTATAATATTTTTCCATTTCTATATATTTTAATTTAAAATGAAACGTTTGCATTTCACACAGGTACACAAATTGTAAATACTTTAAAATAATCCTGCATAGTAGTTTTTTAGATCATTTTGATACATTCACTTGGTAAAACATCAATAGCGTTGGAGAAGAGGTTTGATAGGAGAGTTTTATTTTAGCTATTCACAACAGTGGCATCCCACCCACATTTCCTTCATGGGAGAGTTTCCAGGTACTACACAGTTGTGCTGGCAAAGTTTTTTTAAATGTCATGTTTGAAAGCAGTTTCAGAAGAAACGAACATTTCTGAACAAATGCCCCATTATCTCAGAAACTAATTGACACTAAGGGCTGAAATTTTACCACATATTTGTACCTAAGTAGGTTTTATTTTAACGATAAATCTTTTATGCATATGCATTGATTATTTTTTAAAATTTATAAATCACCATTTTATTTATTAATAAGCTCATATCTTTACTTCTAATGAACAGAAGTGTTCTATTTTTCATGAATCAAAAGTAAAGGTATTGTTGAATATACCTTGAAAAATTTATTTCCTTATCTTGAAAAGTAGATAATGGGTCAAACTTTAACAATGGCAAGATTGGTCATTTCGATTGCCTTAAAGAGCTTCCTTATATAAAACCCAAATTAATTTTTAACTCGCCGTGTAATATCAATGTGACAAAAGTCCCTTGTTAGATGAGTATTTGAGAGATGTTGTAATTGGGCGAATTACTGTGGGGAAGGAGGGAAGATATTAGAAGGAAATTACTGCTACACGAATGTTCATTTATGATGCTGAACAAGCAGAAGCGTTGAAGCAATATTGTTTTCGTCCCTTAATTCCCTGTTCCATAGTCGGTGAAATTTACCACACTGCTGCACAGCTAGGGGGGTGGCATTAGACAGAGCTTGTTGTTTCAAAATTGTTCATTTATGATGCATGGCAAGGAGCATTGTTAAAGCAATATCATTAGTATGCGGGCGGCTTACGGAATTGCCTACTTGCAGGTGAAAAGTACCAAATTTCTCACCTCAGCTGTTGGACGTGAAGTGCTTCCTAAGAGGTGGATGAGTTTCCCTCTTCTGTATGCTCCGTGTTCCCCTCTTAGCAAATCGTTAGTCATTTTCACCACTTCCTCCACACAAGTTTTTCCATTCCCCTTCAGTGCGACACACTTGTTTTATGAATAGTTTAACAACTTTATGCAAAATAGCATAGCACGTTATAACAGTCGGGACATATTGTACCGAGGTCATTTATTTTCTTAATTGTCATTTGATTTCGCAGTGGCGCCGTGGCCGAATGGTTAGACCGCTCGCCTCCCATCTAGGCGGCCAGGGTTTGATCCCAAGCGCCCGCATGTGGGTTCTGTAGTGGACGAAGCAATGTTTGGGCGGGTTTTCTCCGGGTCTTCCGATTTCCCCCATCACACATTCCACATTCCACCGATTTCTCTATCATCACCTCTCCTATCATTCATTTCGTTTGCATTTCATATCATCCACCTCCTCACGCTCATGCCTGGCCGAACACTCGTTATAGGTTCTCCATTCTGTGAATGAATGAATAGGTGTATTTATTGAAATAACAGTATCATACATTGAGCTCCATCAATCGCTCAGTTCCATAGACCGTTAGCGCTTTTGCAATATACAAAACAGTAAGCAATATTAAAGAAAAAGCACAACAATTAAAAGAGTAAAAACGAAAATATAAGGACAAAGCTATTCAAATGCAGCAACTTAAATTTACAACACAGAGTACAACTTATTTATATGCATTAATATGCCCTATTTTAATAGACAAACACACATATACACAATATATAACACAACAATGACATAAGCATGACATAAAATATATGTATGTAAAACATTATAACCACCTTTGTTTGGCTATTCTTATAACCCCCTTCTCCTCTATTGTCAGTCTTCTCAAGTTTCAACTGTCTTGCTAGTAAGAATAAATTTACCTAGCCCGTCCGCGTCTTCCGTGCCTCCCAGTAGCGTCCAACATGCTTCTAGCTCAACATTTGCGGTGGTAAAGGATCGTGGTAAATATTTTTCCTTCCATTCCTCCGTACCCCTACCAAGATATGGGTCCACGACTCTTCTTCCTCGCAAATGGAACAGATTTTCATATCATTCTCTTCAGTAATTTTTATCATCCGCCATGGTCCTAGTCTAATACACGCGAGTCCCTCTCTAATGAGTTTGGTACCTGTTTTGATGTATTGCTCCATAGCTCACTCCGATTGTAGTCCAAACTACTTTTCGTGCCGTTGCGTCCCCAGCAGGCATCCGACTCCTAGGTACTCGCTAGTAAGTCCTAGGGGCTGTCAGCCCTTACTAGGGGAGGGTAAGCCGACTACAAATATTATTTGATTCTCTGGAAGAAAATTGTAAGCAACAGCTGAAGCTTTCCTGACTGCGTATTCACTCCAAGTATAAAAGGTTTGCCCTGAAGACGAAGATGCTGCACATCTTCAAAACTGGCTGCTAGAAGCCTGAGAACATGAGAGTTACATTTTAAGCATTTTGTGTATTTGTGATTTAAGGTGTTATTATTATATTCTTAAGGTCACACTTATGTTAACATACATATGCACTGACAAAAGTATCAGTGGACGAATATGTACCTACCTAGTATTTTTGGAAGTTAATTTTTATTTCAGGTTTTCTTGTTGTGATTATATTGTTGGCAAACCTAACCTTTTAAGAATAATCGTTATATTCAGTACATTGTTGACAAGTAACACACTAACTGCTGCAGACATTTACTTAGCGCAAATGTCTTCCTATGAAGAAAGTACGACAGCAACAGAAAAAGTGTTACAAGAGGTAGTAGATGCAACTTAAGATGGTGCGAGTGACACGGATATACTTGGTAGTGATAAGGCTAAAGTTAGTGATGTACCGAACAGCAGTAAAGACTCCAGGAAGGTGACGTGGCCAGTATGCTTCCTATGTGAATCATGAACAAACTGGATGGGTAATGAATGGATTTCCAAGGATCACTCTGATCAGGTAATCCGTGTAGTTTGCAATAACTTCTTCCAACAAATGTTGCTGTTTTCAATTAAATTTTTTCTTGGGTAACCGAAGTAATAGATTAACATCTTTGTACGATTAAATCAAATGATTTTAAAATGCTCACTTGAAATAAATATCCAATTTAAAATGTAACTTAATGTATCTTTAAGTACTTTACTCGGCAACTAAATTCCAGAACTTCGTTTCGTAGTCGGCTTAGCCTCCCCGTGTTTAGGATTGACACCCCCTACGACTTACAAGCCTAGGGTTCAGAAATCTGTCGGGGAGCCAACCGCACGGTTGCTCTCGCCACTCATTCCACCAATTACTCCAACATCTTTCCTATTATCAATTTCGCTTGCACTTCATGTCATTCACTTCCTCACGCTCATGACTAGATCAGGTTCTTCATTCTGTGGCTTCGAGTCGTTGGCTTCCCGACCTCTAGGCACACGCTTGTTAAGTCCTAGGGGTACTTAAGTCCTAAATATGGGGAGGACGCAGCGACGCGGGATGCCATTCAGGACCTTCATGCGGAGATCCTGAATATCGGCGCTCGCTTAGCTGCGTTAGAAGAGGCCTTCACCAGCGTCATCTCCAGGAAGCTGCTGGACCTACAAGCTTCCACCACCGCCGCCATCTCCACTCTACAGTCCTCCACCGCTGAGCTGTCCAACCGGATAGCCAGCGTCCAAACGCAGCTACAGCAGGACCAACAATGTCAGCAGCAACATTCGTCACTACCCAAGAACCACCGACTTCTCAGCGACATCCGGCTCATCATCAGGGAGGAGATGAAGGCCCGAAGACGAAGCTAGGATGGCCACCAAACCACCACAGCGACCCTGAGCCTCTGGTTCAGGTAGCTGAAGGACCTCTCCCACATCAGCCTAAGACAGCGCAGCAATTGTTCAGAGAGTTCCGCGAATTCCGCTCAGAACATACGAACGCCAGGAAGCATCACCATTAACTTTGACAAACATCTCCATTAACTACCCTTCATTTTCACCAATTACTTCTCCAGCGGGGCACTCAGAGCGCAAGTCATGTGTGTCCACTGGCTAATATCACCATCACTCGCTGTTACTGCCACTGGCAGGCAGCATTCACTATCACCAGAAATGCGCAGGTGCTTAATGCGGTACTGCAACAGAGAGGCATGGGCCTCCTACTTCCGGTGGGTTTTTTTTGTGAGTAGTGCCACCCTGGTTCGAGTCCAGGGTGGGGAGTCTCACACTCCCAGGCTTGCCTGGGGTTAGGGCGTTAGTTGCCTATTCCCCCATCATCAATAAAAAAAAGAAAAAAAAAAGGATAAGCCGGCTACGATTTTCATCTTAGTTATCTAAGGTTATTTTATGTTAATGTTAGTTTATATTTATTAGTATAGACTCTATAATTGCATTGTATACAACAGTTTTATAGTGTCAAATCATTACTAATATACAAGTTATGATAAGTCGATATTAACATTCACACAGTGTGATATTATACTCTGGAGTTCGCACATGTGCTTATAATTTGTAGTTTCTCAGTTTTTGTTGTCAGCGGGTGTCTTTTTCTATGGGAAGTTTGTGATGTTTCATAAGCAGAGAAACTAACAATTAGGCACAGGTAACAACAGCATCGCACCAGGCTTTCTCTTCTCTTTTATATGTTCATTTTATTGGTTTTCTTTGCTTTATACTTATTGTGTTTTTTTAGTAGTGTTGTGTATGTTGTTACTGAGAATCATTAAGGGAATATCGACGTTACCTAAACTGGCATTACTTCTTCTCAATCGAGATTTTCTGTGTAAATAGCGACGAGCCATCCAAAATGTGGCAACGTGGAAAGTCATAGCTGAATATACACGGAAACATCATTGCAGTGCGTGTCCGAGTGGTTAAACGTCCTGCCACTCCAGGGTTCGATCTCATGTGACCTCATGTGGAATTTTGTGGTGGATAAAGCGGCGCAGGTGTGGTTTTCTCTGGGTTCTCCGATTTCCACCGCCATCAAATTCCACCGGAGCTCCAGCTTCATTCCATGTATAATCACAGTTATCGGCTGCGGTGTCTTGTGAAGTAAATGCGAGCTTAAACACTAACAGCAAAAAATCCTTACAACCTATGAAATTTGTGATTGTTCAGCCGTGATTTTGCATATTGTGTAAATTATGCAGTATTACACAATGTAAATCTTTGTTGTAAAACTAACATACCATTTGTTTCATTTTTACATTGTCATACATTGCATAAATTATTTTCTTATACATGTCGTTGTTCCTCTAATTCGCAAGCCGAAATTTATATCTCGTTCATCAGGATGACAACTGAAGGGACTTGAATAGCCGTGATCGTTAGTGCGATACGAAGTGGACTGGCCATCTATTTAAAGCAGAACGTGGCGAGTTCGAGTCCCAGCGACTAAAGTCAAATGTGCCTGTAGTAAAGAATGGGGAGGGCCCAAGTAAAATAATAGGTGTGATGGAAAGCTTGTATGCTGTCCGGGCTGCATTTCAATGCAGTTGCATGGATTATGCACTTTATTGTTTATTAATATAAAACAACTACATATAACCTATTTTATTGTTCGAGGTTAGTGTAATACGAAATTAGAAAAGAAGCCCACTAAAAATACTAACACCTTTGATTAATCGTCTTTGTTGCCAAATGGCAACACTGTGCAATTTAGGGTTAATATATGCTGTTATATTAATTGTTACAGTGTTACACTGTACTGTAACATTGCATCATACAATGCATTGCCAATCGCTGGTTTGTTATGTTTGTACTCAATTTGTTATACAGTTACATTCTTGTAATTATTAGTTGTTAACTGATTTTAACCACTTTTTTAGAAGTCGCTAAAAGTCCTAGCAGTTTGGCGACTATGAATGAAATATACTGAAAAAAGAAATAGTTTTGACTGGCGACACGGCTTGAATCTCAGTAGCACGAATGTCCAGGTTTCCTCCCCCCCCTGCTGACAGAAAAGAGAGCTCCTTTGCGTCTGATAATTTATCACAACGTCAGCGGCCATATGTCTTCCGGAAGAAACGTACTGCTGGAGCGATCCGACTCCTGACACAATGTTCTGCTAATGCAGAGTTTCTCCAATAATGTTTTGCCCAAGTTTACGGGCTTCGACGCAGTTCTAAAACACTTTGGCGCTGTGCTCTCCACCTGGTTATTTTATGGAAATATCTGGATTAGAGAGAAGGATTAGTATTAGGTGTAAATGAGGGCGGGGTCGCCAGAAATTGGGGCAGAGATGACACATATATCCTGAGGGTTCCTTAAGATCGAGAGATGAACGGAGCGAACCGAAGGGCCGGTGACGTCGGACGCAAGCTAGTACGTTTATATATTTGAGGTATATGTTTCTATTTGGAAACTGCAGGGACACTGCTAGTGCCATCACTCCTGGTACCGGCCGTCTGTGTATTTTCTCAACTCATCCTCCCTCCCAGGGGTGCCCACGTATTGTATGGTGCCGAGTCCCTCCGTCCGTATCCTGTTCCTCTTCTGCATTTGAGCTATAGGACTTGTGGAAAACTAGGAATAGCTTAAAAAGTGTAAACTACCCATTTTCATATGTTTAAACCTTTATTTACACAATTTCACAGTTTAATAATCCTGGAGAACACTTTTGAGACTTATGCTTCAGGAAGAGCAAAATTGTAGGTCACTTGGTAGTATTAAAAACCACCCGTATTACTTAAAAGTGCCGGTGTCTACAGCCGCGCCTGCTAAAGCGCCTCGCTTTGATGCATCTTGGCGCAGGGGATCGTGGGTTCGAGTCCCGCCTGGGGCTTTTGTGTTTGTGAATGTGTGTATGTATGTGTATTTTTCATAAGACGGAGAACGGTAAACAAAGAAAATTTAGGGAAAAAGGAAGAAAAGAGAAGTATGGAAAAAATAGTAAGCAAAATTTAAAAAAAGAAAAGTAATCATCATAAAACACGTTGAGTACACTGAAATGTGATACAACTTATATATTTAATGTTGAAAGAAGTGCCGTATCATCCGTGTTGCATATCACCCCTGGGTGAACCAATCTCTTATTGCTTTGAATTCAAGCCCGACACACTGAGAGCAGACGTCAGGCGTAGGTTACAAATCATAAGGGAGGTGTGGAAGTGGCTGGAAGGCATACTTCGCAACAACGGTACACACTAGTTTCTGGATGAGTCTGTGTGGCATTGGTATGGTGTCAACGCTATGGTGCTCAAACATAACCTATTAGGACTGGTTCATTTAGAATAAGGAGCGAAGGAAAAGGGAGGGTAAAGAAAATTCTTAAGGGAAAATGTGCGACTAAACTCTTAAAAAAATCAATGTTTTTGTTCTAGGGAAAAGTGTACTTCTAACTCAACAGAATGATATAGAGGTTTACATGATTGTGATGTCATTTGCGCCCTCGAATGGCTTTTTAATAGGGGTGAGTTATTTCAATACTTACCATGCATCCAATCTAAATAGCCCGGCGGAAGACGATGGATTTTTTCGGGCGTAAAAGTCCTTAGCGAGGCTTCTTTTGGAAGCGAAGTAAAGCCGTTGGTCCCGTGTCGTAGATTTTCAGCACGTGACAGAACCTCAGGCCCAGATGAGGGACGCAGAGACCAGGTGGTAGGCCTTGGCCCCTTGAGGGCTGTTGCGCAGGAGTTTTAATTCTTTAAAAGGACCTCAAGACTGATGAAGAGACCTGTGAGCAAAATTAATGTGTCTTTCACGCCCATTATAGAATGGGACGCTGAGAACCACTTCAGTTAAACAGCGTCCATAAATAAAAATCTCCATTTCCACTTTTCCAATCTAAATGTTTTCTCAAATATTCTAAATATTTTCTTTGGTTTATGTGCCTTTTTCTCTAAAAATAATAAACTAATCGTAGTAAAACTTTGCAGGTAAATGCAAGTATTATTTTTGTTTATTTTTTACTACAGTTATGTGTATTCTTCTATAATAAGGACATTACATTTTTTTCTTCAGGCCTTTTTTCGTGAATCATAACTTCTGCGGAAGCTGTACTCTTTCGTCAAAGTTTGTATTAAAGAGCCTGCTATTGACAGTCTGTGCACTAAATTTCAAAGTTATATCACTATCTGTGTAGTGACAAAAATCTGATGTGTTTCAACAATTACATGACTTTCTCTACATTTCTTCAACAAATTATTGCTAATACGCTTATTCTTCTACTTCATGGTAATCGACATAAATATAAACAGAACGGTCTTATTACTTAGTTCATTATAAGTGGAAGGGAATACACTAGGCTATACTGACAGACAAATAATTAAAAAATGAATGTTACGGGATTGAAATCAATTTCTTTACGTGGCCAAGAGTTGACAAGTTCCCGTATGAGAAAAATATAACTATTTTAAAACCGAAGCCCATAACAAGAAATATCTCAAAAACGGTCAGCTCTTTGAAAAAAAATTATATAGCATATATTGTGTGTTTTAACGAGAACTACATTTTGTGTGGTAAGTTATACAAAATTCAGAAAAAGTCATTCAAAATAAAGAGGTCTTAAGAGGCTATTTCCAGAAAATTCAAAGCAAAAATTTTATTTTTGGTGGGAACATCTTAAATTTATGGTATTTCAATCCAAATCGTACTCATTTTTGGGAAAATCAAAATTTTGGAAAAATGTTCCATGTAAAGGATAATTGAGAGTGGGGGAATTTTATTGAAAGTCTTCATGTCGCATCCGAAGATATTGAACTTAAATACCAAGTTTGGTATTGAACTAACTTTTTGTTCTTCAGCTATGTTATCCACAGTCACAGACAAGACAGGTAGACAGACACGGACTTTTTCTAAAAATGTATTTTTGGTCTCAGGGGATCACAAAACATATTTCAAGTGAAATCTTCCTATCGAAATTTTGGGTGGAATACAATATCTTCTCTATACACTATATACATTGTACATACGGGCTTGAGAAATTAAAAATATGTAGCCAGGTGAGAGAAGCAGATAACTTTTGAAATATATTTAATAGATAAAAACAAAGAGGTATATTGTGTATTTGTACACAATTATCAAATTTGCTCAGCTTATCTGCAATAGCTTCCCTAAAATATTAGACTTTTGCAAATTTCCGTCACCTATCTCTCTTTAGTTGGACAGCTAGCATAGGATAATCTCTTTTCTCGTTTTACCCCTGACCATTCGAAACAAACCTGGGCATAGAAATTCAAACTGAGTTTTATTTATGGACGTTCTTTAACTGCTGTGGTTCTCAGCGTCGCATTCTATACTGGGTGTGAAAGACAGCTTAATTTGACTCAGATGCCTCTTTATCAGGTTTTCTACGTGCCGTAAATGTACGAAACGAGACCAACGGCTTTACTTCTCTTCCAAAGGAAGACATACCAAGGAAAGATCCGTTATTCTCCCCCGGATTTGAACCCACTACCTTTGGTACATGAAGTTAGCATGGCAACCATTACACCACGGAGGGTGACAACCTCGTAATTAAGCTACCAATTTTTAAAAGATAAGACTATCGCTTTGGCCTAGTGCGTTCCCTTTTTCCTTTTGTGGCTACAAGGAAACAAACAATAACACTATTTAAATTAATGTTTGTCATGATTAGCACGAATTAGAAAGAGGAGTACGGCGGCGCCGTGGGTGAGTGGTTAGACCGCTCCCAAGCGGCCGCATGTGGATTTTATGGGTCCTCCGATTTCCCTCGCCACTCATTCCACCAATTGCTCCAGTAACATCTTTCCATTCATCAGTTTCGCTTATATTTCATATCATCCACTTCCTCATGTTCATGATCGGCTACTGGCCGGCCCCTCGTAACGGGTTCTCCTCCTGTGGTTTCGTGCCGTAGGCTCCCCGACAGGCCTCTGGCACCAAGGCATTAGATTTTAAGTACTAGTGAGGGGGGTGTCAGTACTACAATTACGGGGAGGGTAAGCTGATTACGAAACGAACGAGAGAGGAATAAGCTTTTGAAAGAATAGTTTGTTTCAGAATAGATAAAGCAAATGCTCCTTTTGCAACACATATCCGCAAAGTTCTATATGCAATGACAGCAATCAGCTTAATAAGAATTAGGCATATGATATAAAATATTAAAGCTAAATGACTTTCATTTCCCAATTATACGACAGGAATCGTGAACCCTCGCGATTTAGACCACACGGACCCACAAAGTAATCAATCATAGTTGAGATGTTTCCAATTTATATTCTGTAAACATCAACTTTAATTTTAAACTGTGGCCACTTAAAATCACATAAAAAGGCAAAAGCTGCACGGTTTGCTTGAAGTGCTTTGGAGCACAACGTTTATATGAGTTTAAGGAAAAGTGGAGTATATACCACTATAAATGCTGCACGTATAACTGCTTGATGCCGGTTTAAAATGATAACACCTGGAAAATAATACACAGATTTTGTGCTCGTTTTTTGGACAGTTGATGCTAAATATGGATATTTTACCAGATGTCAGAGGTGTTAAAAGTAGAAAATTATAACACTCCAATGTAGCCAACTTTGGTTTATGTGTCCACGGCCTCATTCAAGTAGGCTATGACTCAAAGCTCGTATCGACCCATAAAATGGTGAATGATTTCAATGTCAAAAACATGGAATGTGCTGAAGCAGACGAAATTATGCAAACAGCGGAGAGAGCAAAATTACAACTGCTACCCTGCCTCCGTTGTATAGAATGTTTTCGTTCTGTATCAGCAAGTCGTCATGTCATGTTGTCAGCACTGATGCTAAGCAAGGTAACAACTGAATATCACAGACCATCAAGCTTGAACTCGTGAAATAGGTAAAACAATGCATTTATAATTATAATATGTCTATAGATATTGAGAACTGCTTAAAAATAGTGTATGTCACACGTGTTGAAATTGTTTTATATTGTTGGTAGGATTACTGTACTCGGTCCACAGCCTCGTTTCCCAAGCTTCCTGCTTACAATATAAAACACCATTTTTACCACTTGTATCATAAATAAAAGTTTGAGCCAACAGCTAAAATAATGTATACATAATAAAATGTAAAAATTAATTGTTATGGAACTGAAACTGTTTTATTACCTTATATTCCAAACTAAATAAATATTATCTAATTATAAAAATAGATGTAAAAGTTTAATGTGTTGCATTTACATGACCTTCTCTGGCTATTCTGCCACAGATTATTCTTATAAAAACCTATCCTTCCCTATATTTTGTGATAATCAAGATAAAACTCATTTCCTTAAAAGTCGAAGAGAAATAAGAGAATCCGCTAGACTAAAGCGATGATCAAATCACTATGTGATTGTCATTGATATTCGATCTCTTTCGTTGCCAGGAGTAAAATAAAAGAGAGATGGCACGAATGAGGACTTCCCATTTGAGAAAAATTGGCATGCATACTAAAAAAGTACTTAAAACTGAAACCAAAAGCAGGGAATATCACGGAAATGGTTAGCTGCAGAAAAAAACTGTATGACAAATTGTGTGTTTTAACCAGCTGTGCATTTTTTGTGCGGTAATCTTTTATCTCTCTTTTAGTGTTTAACAATTATAAAAAGTCATTCAGAATCAAGAGGACTTCGGGGGCTTTTCCCAAGCAATTCAGGAGGTACATTTTAATTACTATGAAAATATATTCAATATATGACACTTTAATAAGACTCTTTAGAGCCAATTTTTTAGAAATTCGAAAATTTCGAGAATGTTCCATTTAAAGGTAGTTTGGGTTGGGTGGATTTTACTGAAAATATTGCTGCCGAAGATAGTTTGGTATTTAACCGAATGTTCGTTTTTGGGCTATACAGAGAGAGAGGCAAACTTTTTCTAAAAACCCCTTTTATGGATTCAGTGGGCTTCGAAGCATGTATTTCAGTTGAAATCTCGGTATAGAATTTTCGGTGGAATATAATACCCTCTCTACCTAGTTTCTACATCGTACATGTGTGCTAGAGAACGTGAAAGAGAAATTTCATCTATATTTATTATATAAGTACGCATGCCTGTACTGTTATTTATACAGAAAACCTTAAAAATCGGATCCGTTACATTCACGTGACTTTCCCTACGCTCTGTTAATTAATGGGTATACAATCTGTTCTTACGAAAGTTTATATTTTTATCCACTACACTTTGAGATAAACCTTTGCAGAAATGGCTACACAGCAAATCTCGTTATAGTTAGTAGGCAACCAATGATAGTCAAATGTTTAAGAACTGGAGGATATATCCTGGCCTTAACATATCATACACCCTCTATGGAAATGCAAGAAACAACTAGACATAGAAAGAATTTGGAAGGAACGAAAAAGCTTTGAAAAATTCCAAAATTAATAGTGGACATCGCGGAAATTCCTTATGGAACAAAAATGTTTTTTAAAACAAATTATGTCGTTTGAAAATATATACATTTTTGTGTAGTACATCTTCGTCTATCGCTTAAAATTTACCTGTTATACAAAATTACGCACAGGCTGTTCCCAGAAAATTCGGGAAGTACATTTTATTTGACATGTTTCGTTAAGTAATCGGCTTACCCTCCCCATATTGGCAGGACTGACACCCCCTCAAGGACTAAGAAGCCAACGCCTAGAAGTCAGAAGCCTGTCGGGGAGCCAACGGCACGAAACTACAGAATGCAGAACCTGTTAGGAAGGGTCGGCCCGTACCAGGCATGAATACGAGGAAGTGGATGATATGAAATGTAAGCGAAATATATGATAGGAAAGGTGATGATGGAGCAATTAGTTGAATGAGTGCGGGGGAAACGGAATGACCCGGAGAAAACCCGCCAGACGCCGCTTCATCCACCGCGAATCCTAAATGCGGATAATGTAAACATCTGAAAAATGCTTACCTAAATCAAAACAGTTAAAAGCATGTTTCAGAAAATCTAAAATTTCAAAAAATCTTCCATGGGGAGGTCTAAGATGGGAAATTTCGTAGAAAATCTTGGTATCACACATATCGTAGATTCTGAGCTTAAATGCCAAGTTTAATATGTTACAGACTTTTCGTTTTTGAGTTATGCTGTTCACTGACACACTGGTTTAAAAACAGTCAGATGCTTATGCCCCTCCTTGTTGAATTATGGTGCAACTATCCCAGCTTATTTTCACAGTAATAAAATGTTCCCTGTTAAGATGAAATAAGCAAATAACTAAAGGCAAGAATTATCTTGGTCCAGTGTTCCTGGTGTAGAACGCGTTTTGAGGCTAAAATCTGCCAACGTTTCGCCCATCTTTTGATGAAGCTTCCACAGGGCTGACTGCTTCCTGTCCAGCTGGCGTTCCTTCTTTTATACTCTGGTTGGGAGATGAAAAGTACCCCCTCCTGTGTTCCCATTGGTTGCCGTTTAGCCAATGAATGGGGTCGCTGCTTTCTGTGTTCCGCTTGGCTCGCTGGCAGCAAGGTAGAATGATTTTTTTAGCAGAGGTCTCCAGATGTTGTTAAAGGCCGCGCCGTGGCCGAGTGGTTAGACCACTTGGATCTCACCAAGAGGGCCCGGGTTCGATCCCAGTAAGATTTGTTGACTTCGCTTCGACATGCCGAAGAGGAAGCAACAACGCAGATCAGCAGCTCCTAGAGCAACCACCGCTTCTCCGGCATCCGCCGGTAGGAAGTGCTCGCCGGCATCTCCGCCACCAGCCGTTACACCGGCAGTGAGCGCTGCACCTTTGCCGCGCTCACCATCGCCACCGCTGCCGACCGCCGCTGCTTCACCGGCAGCCAACAATTCTTCATCACCTCCACTACTGAGCTCCACGCCGACGCCGCCCCGGTACAGTGCCGTGGTTAGGGGGGTTCCTCGGGATCTCTCCACCCGGCACCTCCTCGCCGCTGCACAATCTAGATGGCCTTCATGTTCGAGGGCCACTAGAATTATCTGTGACCGGGGCCCGACACCACTAGTAAGGGTGGAGCTACAGGACCGATCAGACCTGGAGCTGCCTTGGCGTCAGGGTTGCCCTTATTAGGGCGACTTCTGCACGTCGAGGCAAGCAGACAGGAAAGACACCTGTCCTGCCGTCGCTGCTGTGCCTACGGGCACAGCCAAGAACACTGCTCTTCGCCGCCGAAGTGCCACTACTGTGGCACCAACGCATTCACTTCGGAGTGCACTGGGCACGACCTCCGCCGCCGTCGCCGGTTCTGTGCCACCTGTGGTGGTGCGGGACATTTCACCGGGCAAGCCCAGTGCCCCAGCTACCCAAAGAGCAGGCACTCATCGCCTAAACCAGCCCGGACACCATCATCTACACAGCCATCTCCGCAGACTGAATAACCAACCAACCTGCAGAAGGAAACCCAGGGCCTAAGTGAGGCCATTCAGGACCTCCACGCGGAGGTCCTGATTCTTACGGCTAAGCTGACGGCCTTGGAGGACAGGCTTCAGGAACAGGACAGCACCACTTCACATCCAGAACTTCACCAAGCAATAGCAACAGCAGTCACCGACATCCGACTCATCTTCAGGGAGGAGGTGAGAGCTCTACTGGAGAAGTCGGCACCTCAAACTTCCAAGTTCAACACCCAAAGTAGACGCCAAGGGCTTAGGCTCGAAAACGTCCCAGGATACGACGACTGGCTCAACAGAGTCAACCAGCACTAACTCCATCCTTCACCCTAGAATTCCTTCATTCTTCTCCCCGAATACTCCGAGGTGGCAGTCTGGGCCTTGGTCAAGTCTGTCTCCCGGTCCTCATTTCACCCCTCTGACTGCACCCTGCAGTCAGTTAAATTATCGCCTTGAATCCGCGCGTGCAATCATGCGGTACCGCCTCTCCTTTCTTCCTTCTAATACCGGTGGAGGGGTTTTTCAGTCGGTATGCCCACATGGGAGACCCCGACACTCCGGGCTTGCCCGGGTGAGTCCATAAGGTGGATTTTCCCCTCCACTCGAAATTAAAAAAAAAGAAGTTTTTCCATTGATGGGCGAAACGTTGGCAAATTTTACACTACGTCGAAACACTGGACCAAGATAATTCTAATATTGGCATTGAAAGTTTACGAAAACAACTAAAGGCGAGGTTCTTTAACAAGATTTTGTAACACAAGGAATTGCGTAATGTTAGCTAACCATTGTTTATCATGTCGATTATGTGAACGAAACCATGCAAAAGCATGCAACTCGGTGCTCTATAACCTACTTGTGTTACTCCAATAGGGTAGGTCAGGCACACGGCACTGTTCCGAGGTAATTGCCTAAATCACACTGACCATGAGGCATTTATGTTCGAGAGGGCTCAATAAATCGAAGAATTTATACTCGTAGTGTCGAAATAAGTTTGTATTTATTAACCGTCGTCTCCTACTAGATGGTAGTTAAAGTCTCAATTATATGCATCATGTGGATTCATTGCCATAGGCAATTGAATCAACTATCTTGTGCTTATTTAGAAGAATGAAAAAAAAAAATGAGTTTCATGATTAACAGCAAAGGAGATAAAAATCCGAGCTGGATGACGTTCATGGCACATCTGCTCCTGCATTTGCAACAGTTTACGATTTGGTAAACGAATTGAAACGCGGTCTTACTTCCACAAAAAACGAACATAGTTCCGGACTTCCGGACGTCCAGTGGAAGTGACTTGTCTCCGAAATTAACAAAATTCAGGATATAGCTTTGAGGCTCAACGAATCAAAGTTCGCGAAAGAGTAGAGGCCACAGGCATATCGCATGGTAGAGTGTTCTTAATTTTCAAAAAAAATTAGGTTTGACAAAGGTCTCGGCAAAATAGGTGCCGCGTTTCCTCTCAATGGAGAATAAACGCAATCGTGTGATCGATTCGGAAGATGGCTTGGCACTTTTTCGTCGCAATCTTGATGAGTTTCTGCGTCCACATATAACTGCGGATGAAACATGGATACACTACTATACTCCAGAGGTAAGGCACAGTCGAAACAGTGTGCTTTTAAAGGCGAACCGGCTCCAAAGAAGGCAAAGGTGGTGTTTTCTGCAGACAACATGATGACCTTGGTTTTTTGGAATGCTCCCGGAATCATATACATTGATTACTTGCAGAGAGGATCAACGATAAATGGCGAGTATTGTGCATCACTATTGCACAGGTTGAACGGAGATATCAATAAAAACGTCTTTATCTGGCAAAGAAAAACAATTATCTTACATCAAAGCAATGTAAGGGTGTACATCTGCGCAGTTTTGATGGCGAACATTTTATTACGGTTCGAATTACTACAACATCCATCAAATTATCCAGATTTGGCCATTAGTGACTTTTTTTATTTCCAAACCTGAAAAAGTGGCTCGGCGCGAGAAACGATTCACGTCTAGCGAAGAGGTCACTCCCAAACTGATGCCTATTTTGAGGACCTTCAGAAATGGATGATTATGTTGAAAAATAAAAAAACAAAAACAAAACAAAAAAATCCTTCAAAAATTGTTTTCTATGTGTTTCAAAGCACATATTGAACGCCCCTCATACCATTATGGGATTTAAAGCTACATTTTCGTAGCTGAAGCTCTCCGGATACGTTGGAAAATTCCGAATATATCCGTATCCTTCATGATACAGGGACTCTGGACCAAGTGAGTACGCAATTCTGGGAGTAGGGAGGGGTACGGCCAACTGCGGATAAATGAGGGAATTTGGGGTGCAGAGTGAAACGATAGAGTGCAAAATCAAAGTGTTAAATATTGGATGAAAATCGTTCTCGGAAACCAATCTCTAATAAGGGCAGTCTGCTACGATGAACTGTTGCGAACGGAAGGTAATTCGACGTGGGCATCAAAATCAAAGAAAGGGTAGGAAGCCATTGGGATTGGATACATTTGGATGGTGGGGCAGGCAAACAGAAGGAGTATTTGGAGAAACAAAAAGAACTGCCTCTGTGTTATTGACAGACAGCAAATAATTGTGCAATGCACATAGAGGGTTTTTATTGGAAGTACAGTCTGGGCTAAAATCGGAGTGGGGTGTGGAGCAGTATATCAAAATAGGCACCAAACTCATTAGAGAGAGGTTCCCGTGGATTAGATTAGGAGCATGGCGGATGATAAAAATTATTAACAAAAATGGTATGAGAATCTGCCCTATTTGCGAGGAGGAAAAGTCGTGGCCTCGTATATTGGCAAGATATTGAGGTACGGGGGAATGGAGCGAAACTTATTTACCGCGAGAGTTAAAAGCATGTTGGATGCTACTGGCAGGCACGGAAGACGCGAACGGATAGATAAATTTCTATTTCAGGTGAGACAGCTGAGTTCTGAGAAGGCTGATAATAGGGAAGAGGGGGCAATAATAAGAGCTATAAATTATGATTATAATGTTTTAAATATATCTTATGTCATACTTTTCGGTCGTTGTTTTGTTGTGGTGCTAGTATTGCGTGTATGTATTTCTGTTCATAATAAGGTTCATAAATGCATCGGAATGCGGTTTAATGTAAATTTAAGTTGCTGTATTAGAATATATTTGTCTTTTATTTTCGTGTTTAATCTTAATATACAAGGTATTAATGAACTATACCTAAATATTTTCACATTCCTTAAATAATGAGTTTAAGATAGGAGAGTTATGGCCTGTTTATTGAAATTTCAAAGTAACGGCTATAAGTTTCCGAAGTGCCAGTACACTAAGTATCGCGGCACTTCGTCTGGAATGAAAAAAAAATTAATAACTATTTACTCTATGACAGGAATCAAACTCTTGGCCTTTGGGATAGCAGCTTCCCGCGTTACGCATTAGGCCACCATAGCAGTTGAAAAACGCCTCCAGGTTAGGCTGCGTAACACAAAAGCTCAGTTAATGAATGCTCATGTCGCATTGTCAAGTGATTAGTTCGATATTTTACAGATTTTTATGACATTAAATCTTGAGAATGCTAGTAACGAGCTGCTAAAAATCGATACTTCTATACTGGAACAGCAGTTTTAATGACATTGTAAGCCATTTTTTCAACCTGCTCTGCTTTAATACCGATTTATCAGCACCTGATACCCACAGGTTTAACGCTATGTAGTTGCGTTATGTTTATCCGGGGACTATGCATTGCCCATCTCCAATTACTTATATCAGTAACGTGCACAATCTGGCACATTATTTCGGTGTAGTTTATTAACACCCTGTATATGTTCGTTTTTTTTTTAATGATGCTTACTGTTTTGCTTATTGCAAAAGCACGTGCGGTCTGTGGACTCGTGCGACTGATGAAGATCAATGTATGCATATTGGCATTTCAGTAAGTACACTTATTCTTTCATATATTTGACATTAAGCCATTTGTGGGTAAATCACTTCTTGCACCGAGCAGGGAATGATAACTTTTGCGTTTGCACACATGTTGAGGGTTTAAATTGTTTCTGGTCCCGAGACTGCGAATGTATCTCTCCCACAGGTACGTCAGGATATTGACTATGCTGAGCTCATCAAGTTCCATGCCTGGAGTGCCAGTCCTTGCGAGACATTTGTTTACAGAACACTTGTAGCACATTTGAGCATCAGGTTATGAAACCGAATCATTTTGTTTCGAGTGCGGACATTGTACCAGAAAAAATATTACCTTTTCTGGGAATACTTGGCGTCAAGATAAATGCTGTCTGCATGGGGAAAAAGTGAGTTTTAAAAAACTGACGTATTACATTCACATGACTTTCTCTACATCTCTGTAAAGCTGATGTTCCAAGGTAAAATATTTTGGTCCAATACTCTGCAAACTACAAATTGGATCGTGGGACATCGGATAATTTCATTGTGTACAATTTCCATCCTATTTTTGGTCCAATTCCAATTTGCTAGAACAGGAAACAGCGGTTACTATTTTTTGGTCCAAACGTATGAAATCAACCAATTAGCGACTTGGTGGTAATGACGTAATAAGATGGCAGCTAGCGCTGGATCTTCCTTCCCGCCCATGTTTGTGAAACCTTGATGTATCTTGTAGACTTTGTCCTAAATAATAGGGTTATAATAGCTGGGCTATTGTTGAAATACACATGTTTTTTGTGCGGTAGAGATTTATGAAATAATAACTCGGGTATTTATAATCCCTGGAAATGTATTTTATCGAGTCCATTTGTACCTAACCTTCTTTTCTCAACAAGAATATAAAAACGTGGTCTTACTTTTCATTTGCTGGTATGGACGGCTTCATATTTGTGTCTTGGCGAGTGACTTTTGCCTCAACTAAGCACAGCAACTTTCCAAACAAATATTCGTCCATTCTAAGGAAGTTAAAATAATTTACAGTCTGGAACGAGTTCATTTTGTAGCATATGTAGCACACCTCTTCCTTGGCTTACATTCCTACGCTCTAGCTATGGTCTAGTTTACCAATGCCTCTTTATTAATTTTTTTATAACATGTTCTTGCAATGGTTACATAAACTAAGCTTGCTACAGCGAACGTAAATAATTGTGGATCAGCAACCTCCGCCATTTTCTATCAGCTGTTCGTGTGCATGCGAGAAATATTTGGACCAATACACACTCCCGTGGAAATGGAATGGAGAAATTGTACACAACGTTCACATTGTATAAACAATTTTGGACCAAATTTTGAGCGTGGGACATCGACTTAACATATTACTGTTAATAAGCTTTTTCTAAAAAGTATTGCCTCATCGTGGAAAATTTCCTAAACGCTCTAAAATAGTAATACAAAATCAAAAACTAGAACAAGTCTCGCAGTTTAAATATTTAGGATGTAATGTAATCTTAGATGTTGATAGAGATATATAGAGAAAAAGATTAATGCACTTCAATCAATATAGGCAACAATAAGTAGAACGCTGCAAAATAAAACAACAAAAGAAACAAAAATATCGTTTTATAAGACAATGGCGGCTCCAGTGCTGATGTTTGGTAGTGAATCATGAATCACGCGGGAAGGAGATAAAAGAAAAATACAATCAACAGAAATGAGTTCCTCCGTAGAGTTAAGGGGTGTACAAAGAGAGATCAGGGAAATGTGGAAATAAGAGGAGAATTGTAAATTTACAATATAAAAGATAAAATAGAACAATAGAAAAAAACTGGACTTCCAAGGAAGAGATGGCAATGAAAGCATGGTTGTGAAGACGGAACAGGCATTATTCCCTAATCTCGGAAGTGAACAGTAGAAGAAGTCTTTCCTTCTATCCACTTCATGCTAATTTAGATAAACATTAGCAGAAACGGCCCTATTACTTAGTTCCGTATAAGTAGAAGGAAACCAGGCCATTGCACTGGGTTAAACAAACAGTCAAATGTTTTAAACTGTGTTTGCTATGGGACTGAAATCCGCTTCTTTGCGTGGTCAGCAATGACAAGTTCCCGTATGAGAAAAGTGTTTTAAGTATTGTAAAACTAAAACCAATAACAAGGAATGTTTCAAAAACCGTCAAATTCATGAACAAAATGTAAATGACATAAATTGAGGGTTTTAAGGAAGTCTATGCATTTCTGTACTAAAGTTTTGTCTATCTCTTAAAGTTTGCTATTTATGGACAATTAAAACAAATTATTCAGAATAAAGAGATCTTTAGAGGCTACTCCCAGAAAATTTAAGATAGACATTTTATTTCTCATGTAAATAATTTAAATAACATAGATATTAATCAAAATCGTTGGAGCCTTTTTTTGAGAAAATCAAAATTTTCAATTTTTTTACCACATAAGGGTAGTCGGAATTGCGGGGATTTTGTTAAAAACCTTCGTATTGGATCCTTGGAAGATACTGAACTTAAATATCAAGTTTGGTATTTAACGGACGTTTTGTTTTTGAGCTATGCTGCCCACAGACACACTCAGATTCACACACAAACACTTTTCTGAAAATGCTTTTTTGGATTCAGGGGGTCGCAAACATGTATTTCCGGCGAAATCTCGGTAGGTATCGAATTTTTTGGTACAATGCAATACAAGCTGGTTGAGTGGTTAGACCGCTCGCCTCCCATATAAGCGGCCCGGTTTCGATCACAAGCGCTGGCATGTGGGATTTGTGGTGGACGAAGCAGCGTCTAGGCGGGCTTTCTCCGGGTCCTCTGGTTTCCCCCGCCACTCGTTCCACCAATTTCGCTTACATTTCATATCAACCACTTCCTCATGTTCATTCCTGGCTTATGGCCAGTCCTACAAACACGGGGAAGGTAAGCCGATTACAAAACACAATACCTTCTCTATACACTATGTACATAGTTCGTCGCGTGCGAATTAATATTAAAATCTTGATAAGCGTGTACAGATATCACAATTATTTTACATGCAATCGTATTTCACTTAAATACTCGAGTTGTTGTAGAGAAAATCATATGATTGTAATTGCGCCACTCTAATGAATATGTCTTTATTTTAAGACCTAAGGTATGCATCTGTGAAGTTTGTAAAATCAATAATATGTACGATATTCTGTTGTAATTTATTCCAAATATTACACCCAATAAAATAATATTTTTGCCATTACATTTTTTCTAGTGTGCATGTTTATTAAAATATTAATTCATGCACCCTAAATTCCAATAGGAAAATCACTATTGATGACTTTTTAAATATATTTAAATCTAAAATTCAAGTTTAACAGTAAATTAGTTTAAAACAGTTCTGTCATGCCGAGAAGTAGGTCATATGCGAATTTAAACCGACGTACTACATCTGCCTGCCTGCCTGCCAAGTGTAAAAAAACCTGGAATCCAGTACAGATATTGTAAGAACTTTCGAATTCAGGCCCATAATATAAATTTATTTTTCAACCTAATACAGTAAAAGCTCTATATTTGGACACTCCTGTAGGTATGTTACAATAAGGCGGTGGACGTAAAAAGGGCACATAGGTGAAAACAGTTTGGACAAAAAGGAAATTAACTATTTGTCTTTCTGTTTCTTTGGTAATCTTTTCTTCTTTATACCGTAGTGGTTGTTATTATTTAGAATATTTAATTCAGATAGCAATAATTCATATGAAAAATGGCTCATATAGCACATACATTAAATACATAATAACTTATCTATCACGACTATGAGCTCGTTTTACACAGACATTGTTTCATATTAAATTTACTCCAATTTTAATACATAAGATTGAATTTTTGGACAAATTAAGTTGTACAATATATCAGTATTGTCAGAATATCAATTTATGTTCAGTCTTGGTTCATCATCGTCTCAATAAACTGAGCATCGTCTTTAGTCACAAATTTGTATCCTTCCTTCCCTGAGAATAAGACAATCTTCATCGCGAGCATGTTTAAGTTTACTTCATCATTCTTGTTCTTTTGCTTTGAAAAATATTTATTTTCCTTCCTTCTCCACAATAGCAGCATCAGTAACCCTTTTATGATACTGATTTCACTCATTTTAATTTCAGAAAACACGCCATCATTAACCAACTTGTGCTTACCAGCGTCTTGAATGAATGAATAAATAAATAAATAAATATGTGTATTTATTGACATAACAATATCATACATTGAATTTCAAAAATCGCTCGGGTTTACAGACCGTACATGCTTTTTAATACACACTAATACGCAATATTAAAACAATAACAAAAATTAGAGTAAACACGAAAATAAAAAGACAAAGATATTCAAATTTACAGAACAGAGTACACATTCAGAATCATAAATTTAACCTCTTATAATAGATAAATACACTTAAAGAAATATATTCACATAATATATACACAATATATAAAACCATAACATTACAATGACCTAAGTGTGACATAAAATATATGTATGTAAAACATTGTAGTCACTTTTGTTCAGTTGTTCTTATCCCTCGCCTCCCCCTCTTCTCTATTGGCAACCTTCTCAGATCTCAGCTGTCTTGCCTTAAGTATAAATTTACCTAGTCCGTCCACGTCTTCCGTGCCTGCCAGTAGCGTCCGACATGCTTCAAGCTCTACATTCGCGGTGGCAAAAAATCGCGGTAAATATTTTTCCCGCCATTCTTCCGTACTCCTACATCTTGCCAGCTTCATAGGAACACAAGAACAGGAGGTAGAAACAATATTGCTTGCACAGCTAACATCAAACAAGTGTACCAAAAGCAGTGTTCAAGATATTCTTCTGAAATTTTCACAAACAACTTAAAACATAACGGCGGACAAACTCATGCATTCTGCATAAAATGGGCCCATAGGTCTATGGTTCTTTTTTTTTTTTTACGTCCACTGCTTCAATTTTCATTTCCTAGGACTTATTTTATTGGAACCAGACAACTCCTGAATTTTACTGTTCCAATATCCCTAAATCCTGGTAGCTGGATACTCTCTATGGTTCTATCTTGGAGCACAAAAATTTTTGATATTTTAAGATTACAGTTAATTCTGTTAAATGTAGTAAACATAGATTATGGTTAATAATTTAGTAAAAGTAATAAAATTGTGTGTATGCCATTCAAAACTGGAATATCTTAGTACATGCTCTGCTCTTCAGCAATTTTTTGGACAAATCAAATGGACAACTGTGTTGGGAAGCCAGGAGGCTAGTGAGAACTCTTCAGCAGCCTGAGCATTAGATTAAATAAATAACAGTGTATGTATTTCCACTAAGTTATGTACCTATTAGAATTACATTGTGCTCAATCTTTTGTGATTTATAAGGATATTTTGCCACAGTTTAATTGTAGGTTTTTTTTTTTACAAACGCAAATCTGTTTCTACATTCCTCAAAATATTCATTTGGTTCTTTTGTAGCTGCATTTGACTAGGTTTTAGTGAGGAACATATTGGCTTTCACATGACTTCTTCTCTCTGCTCTGCAAACAAACTTCTTACTAATAAGTGTTCTTCTAATTAACGCTAATCGAGATCAATATTAGCAGAATGGTCTTATCACATAGTTCCTTATAGTTAGAAGGGAACTAAGCAACAGTTAAATGTTTTAAAAGCTGTAGCCTGTGATTGTCATTGAAATCCGCTTCTTTGCATTGCAGCAGTAGAGATTTTTTTTTAAATTGCCCACGCCCTAAAATACCCTTTACATGGAACAATCTTCGAAATACTAATTTTTGAAACAGTTCTAACGATTTTGATTAATATAGTGTATATTAAAGCAGCTTACATGGTGATTACAATAGATATCCTGAATTTCTTTGAAATAACCCCCCAAGTCCTCTTTATTCCGAATGATTTTTATATAACTGGTAAACCGTAAGAGATAGACAAAAACAAACCAAACAAAAAAGTAGATCTCATTAAAGTACACAATTCAGGTCATACAGTTTTGTAGAGCCAACCATTTCTAAGATATTCCCTGCTGTTGGTTTCAATTTTAAAATAGTTAAACCTTCTCAAACCGAAAGCTATCCGCGTTTCTTTTGTTGTCTCCTTTTACCCATTAGCCGCCGTTAAAGAGAAAGCTTTTATTTGCAATTGTGATCTGGTACTTCTAATTCTTGGAACGTGTACCCAATTTGTTGATTGTGATTAAAGTTGAGCAGTTAGTGAAAGTTCATCAACCAAACACAAGAATGAAGATGTATCTTCAGATAAACATAGTGCGATTTCTGTTCCTGAAGATCCACCACCCATCAGTGGCTTTTGAGTGCATTAATAAGCATTCTGCATCTGCGCATAGTCAGCTACAAATCATTTGTATTTATTTCGATTAGATATCGAGTAACACTGGGCATTAGCAACATTTAAAACATAAAGCATGTCTTTTAACCCACCTTTTCAAACAGAAGTAATAATTAGTAAAGCCGATGTCCCATGGTCAAAATTTGATCCAAAAATGTTTTTACAACATCAACGTTGTGTACAATTTCTCCATTCCATTCCCACGGGAGTTTGTATTGGTCCAACTATTTCTCGCATGAACAGCTGATAGAAAATGTTCGCTGATCCACAATTATTTACGCTCGTTGTCGCAAGACTAGTTTATGTATCCATTGCAAGCGCATATTATAATAGGAAGATAAAAATCCATAAAGAGGCGTTGGTGGACTAGACCATGGCTGGAACTTAGGAATGCAGGACAAGGAAGAGGTGTACTACACATGCGGCAAAAGAACTCATTTCTGACCCTGTAAATTATTTTAACTTTCTTACAATGGACGAACATTTTTTTGGAAAGTTGCTGTCCTAAGTTGAGGCAAAAATCACTCGCCAAGACAAATATGAAGCAGTCCATACCAGAAAATCAAAGGTACATTTTTATATATTGTTGAGAAAAGAAGGTTAGGTACAAGTGGATCCCATAAAATACATTTGCAGGGATTATAAATACCCGAGTCATTATTTCATAAATCTCTGCCGCACAAAAAAAAATGTGTATTTCAAACATCGCTCAGCTACTTTAACCCTATTATTTAGGACAAATCTACAAGATACAGCCAAGTCTCACACAAACAAGACCCAGCGCTAGCTGCCATCTTATTACGTCATTTACACCAGGTCACTCATTGGTTGACGTCATACGTTTGGACCAAAAATTAGAAACCGCTGTATCTTGATGTAGCAAACTGGAATTGGACCAAAAAATAGGACGCAAATTGTATACAATTAAATTATCCGATGTCCAACGATCCAATTTGTAGTTTGAAGAGTATTGGACCAAAATATTTGACCGTGGAACATCGGCTTTAAGTCTCTCTCAAGCATGTGCACGCACAGGCACATACTAAGATTACGTACACTGCATTCATTACATTGCATATGTACTGCATTACAGCTGAATGTGATTTAACAAGTATAGAGATTAACATATGTTTGTATTGTATTGTTTTATAATCTGTTGTGTTCCATTCACATGACTTTCTCTATCTGCTCTGCAAACAAACTTCTGACTAAAGACTATTCTTCTTCTTTTTATGCTAATCGAGATAAACATTGGCAGAATGGACTTATTACTTAGTTGCTTATAAGTAGAAGGGAACTAAGGGAATATCCTATTATCATTCAAATTCTCTTCTTTGTATTGCAACAGCAAAACAAAAGCTACACGGATGACTTCCTGTTTGACAAAGTATAGCTATTTTAAAATTTATACCAAAGCAGTGAACATCTCTGAAATGATTATTTATACAAAAATGTATGGTACCAATTGTTTGCTTTAACGATATCTACATTTTTTGTCTAAAAAGTGTTTATCTATCTCTTACGGTTTATTAGTTATGCAAAAGTCATTCAGAATAAAGAGGACTTCAGTGGTTATTCCCAATAAATTCAGGAATTATTCTCCACGTAAACCTCGTTAATAAACCATTTTAATAAAAGTGGTTATTGCTGTTTATTAGAAAATCGAAAATTTCGAAAATTGTTCCACGTAAAGCGTAGTTTAGAATGAGGGTAATTTTTTTTTTCAAAAGTCTTCGTGCCACATCCTGGGAGGTACTAAGCCCAAATACCAAGAAGTTTATATATATACCTACAGTGTGATTCAAAAATACTTTTATAAAGTTTGGGGACAGGTTTATTACATCAAAACAAGAAAACATGTTTATATAAACACCTGTCTCTAAATCCTTCGTTCTCGATTTACTGAGGTTCAAAACGCTATTAATCGAAATATTTTCAAGTGGCACAGTATTTTATTTTTGATGTTGTCGGCATGTTAGGAGGTGTTCCACATAAACACCACTTATAGAACAGGGCCCAAAAGTGCTCCCGAAAGATAAACATTCAAAGGATTGGGTTTCGGGGAAGGTGCAGGCCATGAAACTGGTGTCCCTCTATCTATCCATCTGTCATGCTAGTTACCAGCCAATGCATCTCGAACAATGAGACTAAAATGTGCCAGAGCGTCATGCACAAACCATATGTTTCTTCTCATCTGTAGAGGCACATTTTCTAATAAGTATGAGAGAGTGTTCTGAGTGAAGTCCCTGTAGAGAGCATTACACATATGATAAATGACAAATGTTAAGAATTAGCCATGGCAACACAAGGACAACTCTACAGGGTAAAATGGGGCAAATCCTTCTATGAATGAGTCCATAAATAAATGAAGTTATTAGGTGCGATCCGGAAGGTCGTTGTAGGTGACTTCCATTAATACATTGATAACACGAAAACGAAGCGTTTTAGAGCATATGTTTATTGAACATATGTTTTTGTTTTGATGCCAGGAATCCAACCACAAGCATTGTAAAAGTATTTTTGAATTATTTTGTATATTATCCGACTTTTCATTTTTGACTTATGCAGATCACAGACAAACAAACACACAATGAGCAGACATACACGCACCTTCAGGGATGCTCAAAACATGCATTTCTGGTGGAATCTCGATATCGAATTTTTGGATGGAATACAACACCTTCTCTACCTACTATACACGCTTTCCGTGGTAGTTGGTAGACAAAGTAAAAGTCTACCGTCTTCGTTGAGCACCCCGTCAGAATGGATAAGCTTTTATTGAAACATGGGTGTCCAGTTTCTAAAGGTTTTTCTGCATCAGGTACCTAAAACCTCAGATTTTCGTCCATTACTTGCGACATCTGTCCTACTCAAACATTTGAACTCTTAAAGTTGACTTTATACAGAATTATGAGGCTAGTCATAGCATTGTTCATTTAATTGTTTTTTCACACAAACCGTGTGTGGGGCAGGAGTTGGAAGGTAGTCACAGTGAAAAAATTCAATGCCATAGCTGGGATTTGAACCACGGATCTCCCGGCTCTACCACTAAGCTACCAGAGCAACATACGACATAGTATTACATTTCTCAACTGACTCACATGTTTCCCGTTAAATCACAAGGTGATCTCAAATACCCTAATGGCGACTTACAATGTCGTAAGTACTTTTAAGTCCCAGGCTTCATATTATTGCCAACTATTATGGTTAATTATTGTTTACTAGATTATTTTTTTTCACACAAACCGTGTGTAGGACAGGGTTTGGGTAAGCAGGAAACATGCGAGTCAGTTTAGAAATTTACTGATATGCTGGCATGTTGCAATGATAGCTCAGTAGTAGAGCAACCGGCTAGAGATCAAGAGATCCGTGGTTCAAATCCCGGCTATGGCATTGAATGTTTCAGTCTGACTCTACTTATCCTAATGTTGATATTCATATCTGAAAAAAATATGGTGTAGAGTGTCTGCCATTTAGATCTTCAGGCATCTATATGGGCATTATTTTCGATATTCCAGGATTAATAAAATGCTAGTAGGGTGCACAGCCATTCCAATATTTATACATATAATATAAAATGCTTATAGGTAGGGGCGGTTATAGCTGCCTCATGGAACAATTTAGATAATATAATGCTTAAACACACACCAGCAGATGCAATCAAATAATATGCCCTTCATAAAAAAAAGTTATACTGGACTGTTTTATTTGGTATCGTGAATGTGACTGTTTTACATTTTAAGGATTAATTTTATTTGTTAGTCGTGAACATTTCCCAGTCGTAATCCTTTATTGACTGGTTCCTCTGTTGCGGTGTATCCGATGACCATTGATGACGTGTAATATTGATGTACGCCGGTGACGTCAGAGGAAGGTCATTCTGTGTCCTCTGTTGTCACCCAGGTAGTGAGTGTCCATTTCCTGGCACTACACATTCGCTTCCCATTACCAAAACGTCGCAAGGTAATGGTTTATTCCTGATGTGAAGGTGAATCAATTTAATAGAAATCAAAAAAACCTTTCTCGATAATTAGCGTGTGAGTTGTGCTGGTGCAAACCTCATCAAGTCGCCTTTAAGTTTTGTATCGTTAGCGACACATATTTTTTGGCAAAGCGGCGGATCGCACGGTCTCCGATTTGCTTCAGCAAGATAAGAATCAAATATTTAAAATCATTTTATTGATATAGAATTTTATTAATTTCAATATTAGTTTTAATAATTTAATTTTTTCTCCGCACTCTGTTTACTACAATGAAGTGTTTTGTGTTCAACTCCCGCGTCATTTACTCACGAGTTTTAGTAACATATATAATGAGTACTAACTTTGGTATAATTGTAAGTTTTTGAAAGCAGATTCCGTCTTCGCGTAGACAATTTTGACATCGTCGTATAAAATTACCATTCACACGTACATGTTCTTCTTGCGTAATGTTCATAATTCCTGCACTATAATCAGTTTCAGTTTTGAAAGTTGAGTAGCTGCAGAAGTAGAGGTTTGTGAAATGCCCACTTGCTGTGCAACACGACCGAGAGACTTCTTTGGTGAGCGTTCGAATGGCGCATCAATTTCGTTTAGCTTTTCCCCCGTTAAAACGCCTCGCTTTAGCATTTAGGGATCCGATTATTCTAAATGTAATGAAAAACATCTCTGTATGTCTGTACCCATTGAAGAAATACTTAACAATGCGAACACAAATCAACGACTGAAGCAGCTCACAGCTCATAGACATACCATTAACCTGATCTGCGCAGTATAATAATTTATTTTTATGTATGCATTTATTCTCTGTAATTGGGCAAAGCCCGTGGCAGGGTTAAATGTACAAAATTCACTTGCGATAATAATTTTGCAGTTACTAATAGTAAATACAAATTAATAATAGTAAATACAAATTAATAATAGTAAATACAAATTAATAATAGTAAATACAAATTAATAATAGTAAATACAACATACCATATGCACATGGTTTCACAAATATCTACCCACTTATTAGTCAATCCGGCACGTTTATAAACGGTTACTATGAACCCTCAACATTAATAGTTACGGAACAGTTTTTGGGATGGCTTTATAGTATTTACTTGAATTATCTAACATTTATTCTATTTAAATTACCTCTAAACTTCTTTAAGGTCAGAGGGCAGCCCTGAAAGTCTGCTACAGGCAATTCATTCCATTCTTCAATGGTCGCATTAACAAAATAAAATGTTCCTACGTTGGTTCTGTACTCTCTACTCTTAATTTTATACAAATGACCATTTCGTCTGCAGTATGCTGGGTTGTCTAAGTTGTTTTTAACGTCCACCCATGCATTTAAACCAGCATAAGCTTTAAATAGTGCCTTTTGCACCTATACGGAGATCTTTACCGTCTCGGCCTGGTATTATGCCAGATACTATAATGAACTTTGCCCGCACCGGCATTACAAGTCTACACGCAAGACCGCACTAAGGATAACTTGAAACAAAAGCTCATCTAGCGCACAGTATCGGCCATTGATAAATTAAGTTTTTCCAAATGATGAGTGAATCCAAGAAAAAACTTGAATAGATAAATATTGCTCACTTTCAAATGTCTCCTGTTTAATATTTTAAAACGTTTATATACCTATTCAAGGAAATAAGTATTAGTGATTTTATATACTTCGCAGGTTTATTCTATTTTCTAACTTGGGATTTTGAGAGAAGTACAGATTTATATTTTCGACCATCTTTTACTAAAAATAAGTCCTAGCTGGATCTGTAAACACCAATTTTGACAAACGCCCCTTGTGAGTTTATAAAATATCAGATTTAGAGATTGCGGTTACGCTCTACAGCTAAATCTCCACTCAGGCCACAAAATCACCTTTACGTGGTTAAAATCTTCACATCATGAATAAATGGCACTGCAAAAAAACAGTAAGTATTAGAATTTTTTATTTAAGAGTGTTTTTATTTATAGACGCTGTTTAACTGCTGTGGTTCCTTGCGTTCCATTCTAATCTGGGCGTGAAAGACCGCTTAATTTTGCTCAGAGGCCTCCTAAACAGGTTTCAGATTCTTTTACGTGCATTGCTTCCCTTTCGAAGGAAGCCAGGCTAAGTGTTTTACGCCTGAAAGAAATCCATCGTCCTCCGCCGGGTTTGAAACCGCGACCTTGGGCATATGAAGTTAGCATGGTAACCATTGCAATACGGAAGGCAACGCATTTTTATTTAAGATTTGAACTGTGTACCCAAAATAAGCAACTACCAGGGTCAGAACCCTTAAGTATGGAGTAGTGCACAAAAGTTCAGATAATTTATTTTATCCATAACATACATTTGATTATACCAGATGGCTTAACTGCCCCCCGTATTTGATGTGTACGTTAAAAG
This sequence comes from Hymenopus coronatus, assembly GCA_030762935.1. Lineage (NCBI taxonomy): Eukaryota > Metazoa > Arthropoda > Insecta > Mantodea > Hymenopodidae > Hymenopus > Hymenopus coronatus. The sequence goes on along the minus strand of CM060900.1, from coordinate 531,146,667 downwards.
AGTTGCATAACTCAACAGGACCATTTCAGGGTGAAACCCGCCAGTGGAGAACTGATGAGAATTGCCTTCGCTTTACCTGTCTTGCTTATTCTTACATTGGATGGTGTTGTGATTTGGCAAAAATACATTAATAAAAGATTTTAGTATTTTAAGTGGACTTCTTTTGTAATTCAAAGATAAAATTAGGCTATTTACAGCTGTTCTATATTCTAAAAATGTTAATATTTTTGCAATAAAACTGTAATGTTTTTAGTAATAAAATGCAAAATCTTTGTATCGCACTAACGATCACGGCTATTCAAGTCGCTTCAGTTGTGGTGCCATGAAAGGGATATAATATCCGGTTTGCGAATTAGAGGAAGAGTGACACATGTAACAAAAACTACAATGTAGGGTTAATCGGAGACGTTAAGCGGGTCGCGGTCATAGCAAGGGGTAAAACGAATGGTGCCCCCTTGATATACCGCGTTAAGTTCTGCAACTTTTTAACACCCAAAGGGATATCTACACATGTCAAATACGAAGTAGTTGAGTTACCTGGTATTGAAGCAGTATAGAAAAGCAACCTAAGGGAACAATATGTGCAATATTGTGGCTAGTTACAAGAATAGACCACACCAGTTACATGTTCTAATAATTGGTGTGTTTCAAGCGAGTGGCCGATATTTTTCAGACACATATTCAACTGCTCCTGACACTTAAGCATGAGAAATCGTAACTATGACATATTAAGGGTATGTATGACTGAAATTTTATAAAAAATCAGAAAAAAATCCTGAATATAAGAATGGTATAATTGGCCACTAGGTGTTATTTTAAGTGCCTTAAATCACTGGAGCTGCAGCAGAGCAATAGAGCCTAAACTGTGCTGGACTCAGCAATAAAAAGTTATTTGACGAGATCTAATTCATAAAACAAAACTGTGCAGAAGAAAAGCAGCAATGTAAGAAGAAACATATAGTAAAGGCAGTAGCAGAGGAGAGGAAAAGGAAAGCTGAAGGTCTAACCTACCAACCTGGTGGATGTTAATGTGAGCCATGCATTCAAATATTTTATTTTCTCCCTATTGATATTTTTAGCATTTTTCTTCATGTGAAATGCTCCTTAGAGAACAGTATTTTTGTTACACCATGTTCACAGAGGTACAATGAATAAGTATTCCTCTTGGTTTTACTGTCAGGTATATTTAAGCATACGTTTTCAATTTTCAAACATAAAAATGATATATTTTATTAAAAAAAAAAGCACATTTGTAAATTTAAAAACTTTTGAAGCCTAAACCAAAGGAGACACAGAGAAACACAGGAACATTTCAAAAATTAGATGTATTATGAACCTAGGGTTAAAATATTACACCAAAATTTAGTTTATTTTTGTCTCAAGAGAGTTTTTAGTGATGTGACGAAAACATAAATTTGACCATAGCTTTCACATCATTAAAGTAAAGTGGACGAAATTGACACTGTAACTTATTTGCATTATATTACACCTGTGGTATATATGTCAAAAAACTAGCATTATTAGTTTGGAATTTCAAACTTTCATTCACACCTGTCCTTAATTTAACTTGCAGACTATTAAGAACTTTACACTGTAGATAATATTTGCCTCCGTAATAAAGTACAGAATTTCAATTACCGTCACACGTTTAACTCCTATAAGATGATTTTTCTAACGGCTGCTAAACGAATGATGAGTCTAGCGCCGCGCAACGACCACCACAGCAAGAGTAACTTAAAGGGCAGAGAGAGCCAGAGTCAGTTTAAGTGCTCGAATATACGCCCTTACATTAACCCAAGCCGCGCCTACATCAGTCAGTTCCACCAAAGTTCCTATGCTCTACGTTGCCGTATTTTTCACTTCCTATAAGCATCTGAGACACAATGTTCATTTTCTTTTGACTGCTGCAGCTCAAGTACAGATTTGGGCATAAATATCTGATGGTTTTCAAACAAAACACTTCGTGATTGTTCCAAGATATATTGTAGTTATGTTGCAATATACACAACGCCATGACATTTCAGAAGACATGGTTCACTGATGGTTTTATTAAATTTGTTTTTTCTTCTAGATTGGTAACACAGCTGACAGTTGAGGTTATGGTCTGACATTGAAATGCTTTGAGATCAGTTGTATGCAGCGTTGGCCCGTACCGGAGTGAATTCATTCAGTAGAAGCGTTTATCAGAACAAACTCCATTACAAATTTTCTGCTGATTTCCGGATTCATTTCAATAGAGCAACACTCGCTCCAGGATTCTTGCTCCTTGTATCTGAGCTGAAAGTAGTGCTTTGTCAGACCATAACCATAGCTGTCAACTGTCTTGTGAGCTAAAACAAAGCAATCATCGGTGAGCCATGCCATCTGAAACTCCATGCCATTATGTACATTGCAACTGACAAACTGTATTTTTTACCAAGCACGCAGTAACCCAATTAAAAAAAAAACAAATACTCCTTCCTCGATTTTTCCACTTTTATAGTTCTTAGATAGTGCTTGCGTACACTTTTATGAGCACAAATTAAGACCTATGTTACGGAAACGGTGAGCAGAATAAAAATTAAGGTTTAAGATATAATGTTATCCGGTGGCTAGAATTATTCTCGGTAAAAGTAGGCGGTCTCATTTGTAGAGCCTGGGACGAGACATGGTCAGTGGCAACATAAACAGCTTCGTTCTATTGTGGGCCACATTTTATGCACACGAGTACACATGTTTCAACAGTAAACTAGTTCAACCTTCACTGTGCATTAACTAAGTTCTCACTGTCACTTCAACAGTATGATCTAGTTCAACCTTCACTGTGCTTTCACTAAGTTCTCACTGTCACTTCAGCAGTATGATCTAGTTCAACCTTCACTGTGCTTTCACTAAGTTCTTACTGTCACTTCAGCAGTATGATCTAGTTCAACCTTCACTGTGCTTTCACTAAGTTCTTACTGCCACTTCAACAGTATGATCTAGTTCAACCTTTACTGTGCTTTCACTAAGTTCTTACTGTCACTTCAGTAGTATGATCTAGTTCAACCTTCACTGTGCTTTCACTAAGTTCTCACTATCACTTCAACAGTATGAATCTAGTTCCCCAACACTTTTATACGCAGACGATTTAGTATTGTGCTCTGCGACAGTAAACGGATTGCAACGAGGACTGGACAAACTTAAGAACTATTGCGATGAATGGCTACTTACAGTTAATGTGAATAAGACTAAGGCAATGACTTTCAAAAAGGGTTGTGTTTATAGCAGGGAGGAGACTTGGACATATGCAGGACAGATACTGGACAATGTTAAATCCTTTGTGTACTTAGGACTCACATTTACAATGAACGGAAACACATTGACAAAACACATTGACATTACGAAACACAAGGCAAGGGTGAAAGCGGCGGAAGCTCTCCGGATACGCTGCAGAATTCCGAATATCTCCATAACCTTAATGGAAACTGTATACGGAGCGACAGTTAGATCCACGATGACATACGGAGGAGAAATATGGGGGTGGGAACAAACAGGGAATCTGGATCAAGTGAGGACCCAATTTTTGAAAGGAATTCTGGGTGTAGGGAGGGGTACGGCAAACTGCGGAATAATGAGGAATTCGGGGTATAGTGAAACGATAGAGTGCAAAATCAGAGCAGTTAAATATTGGATGAGAATCGTTCACGGAAACCAATCTCTAATTAGGGCAGTCTGCTACCGTGAACAGTTGCGAATGGAAGGTAATTTGACGTGGGCATCAAAATTAAAGAAGGGGTTGGAAACCATTGGGATGGGAGACATTTGGATGGCGGGGCAGGAAAGCAGGCGAAGTATTTGGAGAAAAATTAAGAAACGTCTCTGTGATATTGACAGACAGCAAATAATTGCGCAATGCACAGAGAACGTGTCATTAGAAGTACAGTCTGGGCAGAAATCGGAGTGGGGTATGGAGCAATACATCAAAACAGGTACCAAACTCATTAGAGAGGGGCTCGCGTGGATTAGACTAGGAGCATGGCGGAGCACGAAAATTTCTGACGAGAATGGTATAAGAATCTGTCCCATTTGCGAGGAGGAAGAGTCGTGGACTCACATCTTGGCAAGATGTAGGGGTACGGAGGAATGGCGGGAAAAATATTTGCCGCGATTTTTTACCACTGCGAATGTAGGGATAGAAGCATGTTGGACGCTACTGGCAGGCACGGAAAACATGGACGGGCTATGTAAATTTATACTTAAGGCAAGACAGCTGAGATCTGAGGAGGCTGCCAATAGAGAAGGGGGGGGGGAATAAGATCAACTAAACAAAAGTGACTACAATGTTCTACATACATGTATATTATATCATACTTAGGTCACTGTTGTGCTAGGGTTGTATATATTATGCGTATATATGTCTTTTAAGTGTAATTATCTATGATAAGAGGGTGCATTTATGAAGGTGTACTCTGTGCTGTAAATTTAAATTGCTATATTTGAATATCTTTGTATCTTTATTTTCGGATTCACTCTTAATTTTTATTGTTGTTTAATATTGCTTTTGACTGTGTATTTCCTTTGTCTTTCTATTTTCGTGTTTACTCTTTTAATTCTTTGTTGTGGTTGTTGTTTTAATATTGCTTATAGTGTGTATTACAAAAGCACGTACGGTCTGTGGATCCGTGCGACTGTTGAAATTCTATGTATGATATGCTATATTAATAAATACACTTATTCATTCATTCATTCATTCATTCATGATCTAGTTCAACCTTCACTGTGCTTTCACCAAGCTCTCACTATCACTTCAACAATATGATCTAGTTCAACCTTCATTTTGCTTTCACTAAGTTCTCACTATTAATTCAACAGTATGATCTAGTTCAACCTTCACTGTGCTTTCACCAAGTTCTCACTATCACTTCAACAATATGATCTAGTTCAACCTTCATTTTGCTTTCACTAAGTTCTCACTATTACTTCAACAGTATGATCTAGTTCAACCTTCACTGTGCATTCACTAAGTTCTCACTATCACTTCACAAATATGATATAGTTCAACTTTCACTTTGACTTCACCAAGTTCTTACTGTCACATCAACAATATGACCTAGTTCAAATTTCACTGTGGCTTCGCTAAGCTCTCACTGTCACTTCAGCAACATGATCTAGTTCATCTTTCACTGTGACTTCACAAAGTTCTCATTGCAATTTCACCAATATAATCTAATTCAAACTTCACTGTGCCTTCACTAGGTTATCACACTCGCTACACCTTTAACTTTCACTGTGACTTCACTAAATTCTCACTGTGACTTCACACTATTATGAACTGGTTCAGCTTTCACTATGACTGCACTAAGCTCTTACAGTCGCTACACTAATATGACCTATTTCAACTTTCATTGTGATCTCACTTAGTTATCACTATCGCCGCACTTATGTAATCCATTTCGATATTGCAATCGTTTTCTACTTGCAATTAGATATTAGCTATTTGTTTACAACAATTATCAGGTTATTACTATCATCATCAACATTATCAGTTTTTTTATTGTTGCCTCAGTTGTGTATCAATTTTGCCGCTAGTTTCCCATCAATCTCTATTACATGAAGGGAGTACCATGTTTACACAAGCTTGATATGAACGCATGCGTTTGTTTGTTTTAAATCCACAAAGGAATGAACCTAAACAATTACGTGGTGGCAATGGATTGTATAAATTGTTAACAAAGCGTATGTATATATAAAGAACAACAAGAACAGGAAGAGAAATAAAATATGGTTACTGTATTATGACAGGTAATAGTAAGCTAAAATAAATTACCGATAGACAATCATCAGCCAATTAAAATAAGAAACACGACAATTCCTCCAAAGACCTAGCGGTTTCGTCTGTGGTCAGTCATCGAGAGGTCGCGGGTTCAATTTCCTTCGACCACCCACTCTGACACGGTTTCCGCTGTTTTCTTTTGTGACCAGGCAGATGCTAGGGACTTTTTTGGTCAGTTGGTGCACCATTATTTCACTTTATATCACCTTTTGGGATGCGAGACTTGACTGGATAGTTTGCCGGTGTGTGGTGCGCGGTGGATATGCTCAATATAACTGTTCCCTCCTCTGGTCAATCATGAGAAGCTCTGGGAAGTGCCTGAAGAAATGCCTTCACTGTAAACATTAGAGACCCCATAATATCCACACCTTCCGCTGTTAGGCCCGGGCAACAACACCTTGGTTATTTATTTCAACTCGCTCCTTCCTTCCGTAGGCTGCATAGTGCACAACAAATCTCTGGCTGCGGTACATAAGTACCCCTTACGAAAGAGAGAGAAAGAGAGAGAGAGAGAGAGAGAAAACTCCAAAGCGTTTGCCTAGCAAGTTCATGCCATATGTCCGTGTGTCTACGTGTGTGTGTCTGTGAGCAGCATAGTTCAAAAACAAAATCGGCTAAATACGAAACTTGATATTTAAGTCCAACATATGTCAAGGACTTCATATGAAGATTTTTCAAGAAAACCCCTCAGCTCAAACTACCCTTTATATGGAACATTTTTAGAAAGTTTTGCTTTTTTCAAAAAATGGCTCTAAATGTTTGGATTAACATACCGTATGCTTAAAACATTTCCATGAAAAATAAAAACTTACAGTGTTTTTCAGAACATGATGAACTTCCCACACATTTCTTCCTCCAAGTTCTAAACCCAATACTTTAAAGTTTGGGATTCCGTTGTTTGCGGCTGCAAACCATCCCTCGTTGTTGCTAAGTCTTCCACTTACTGGTCCCTTAACTGAGGCGCGATTCTAGACTTGCAAGCAGAGTCTCCAGGAAACAGATTTTACTAAGTTGCCTCTCGCCCCCAATACAGAGTGTTTGCCAATGGTCATTGCCCTGTTGAAGGGGGGAGCGGTCCCGTTTGAGGGTCATCATGTTTTGGAGACAACTGTAAGTATTGAATCCTCTGGAAGTAGTGCATGAAGACATATTTATTCTGGATTACTTTCCTTTACCTGGTTAACTGTAATAGACAACACTCGCTACACAAAAACTGCAGATCTCGTTAAAGCACCCAATTCATGACATACCACTTTTTTGTAGAGTTAGCATTTTCCTAGATATTCCTTGTTATTTGTTTACATTTTAAAATACTTAAAATACTTAACACATTTCTCAAACGAGAATTGCCATCCGCTTCATATCTGTTTTGTTTTACTCCTAACTATTCAAAGAGATGCGAATTTCAATTGTACCACATAGCGATCAAGTTTTAAAAAGTTTGATTACCGCCTTAGTCTAGTGCGGCGCCGTGGCCGAGTAATTAGACCGCTCGTCTCCCACTTACACGGCCCGGGTTCGACACCAAGCATGGTGGGCGAAGCGGCTTCTGGGCAGGATTTCTCTGGGTCCTCCGGTTTACCACGCCACTTATTCCACCATCATCACCTTTCCATTCATCAATTTCAACTGTATTTCATATCATCCACTTCCTCACGCTCATGCTCGGTTATGGGCCGACCACTCGTTCCAGGTTCCTCACACTGTGGTTTCGCGACGGAGGGTGTCAGCCCTAAAATACTGGGAGGTTAAGTCCATTACGAAAAAAACTAAACGGTATTTTACTGACTTTTCTTTTTATAGTTATATTGTTTACATAAACGCAGTCGAGTGTCAAACGCAGAAACACACACACGGACCTTTTATCCAAAAGTGCTCTGGTTGGACTCAAGAGTATTTCAAATCGCGTATTTTCAGTGAAATCTCAGTATCGAATTTTTCGCTGGATAACAATACCTCTATGGTTCGCTTCCCATCTAGGCGGCCCGGATTCTATTCCAAGCAACCACATGTGGGATTCGTGGTGGACGAAGTGGCGTCTGGGCGGGTTTTCTCCGGGTGCTCCGGTTTCCTCCGCCACTCATTCTACCAATTGCTCCATCAACGATTTCCAATCATCAATTTCGCTTGCATTTCATGTCCACTTCCTTATGTCCATTCCTGGCCACGGGCCGACCACTCGTAACAGGTCTCCATTCTGTGGTTTCGTGCCGTTGGCTACCCGACAGGCTTCTGACCCCTAGGTATTGGCTTGTAAGTCCTACGGAGAGGGTAAGCTGATATAGAAACAGTACTTCCCTTGATAGGAGGAAAACGCAGAAATGGGAAACCAAAAGCGTGAACAATTTTATAGGAAAGCGAAAACCTTAAAGTGGACAGCAAGAGAATGAAGCTATCGCACCGTGCGTATTGTTTAAACCGATATACAAGTGCAATATCGGATCACTGTCAGGGCTTTATTACTTTCCTTTGGGCAATGAACTGCAATATAGCACGTTTTCGATTCTGCTTGTAGCTAATTAACTCGCCGTGAGGTTGACTGTCCGCCTTTCTCAATCTCTTACTTGAAGCTCGCTTTCCGCATCATTTATCACAATTCACAACCGCTCATCAGCATGACAATGGGATGAAAACAAATTACGGCGCAGCGCGCAAGTCCACCAAATTTTGTTCTCTTTTTTAATGCGCTGCACGCTGCTGTAAGTTTTGAGAAACGTGGCAGGCAACTGTGCTGATAATTACCGCTGAATTCCACGGCTGTATTCGGTAGATACTGCTTTTATGTACTTTCAGTTCAAGATATAATGGTATAAATGCATTTGGAAATGTTAACTGAATCTGTAGGCACGAATTTCTGCTTAACCTTACTATTGGCCTTTATAAGTAGGTGGAAACCTAGTACAACATCCAAACAAATGTGATCTGCTCCACTCACATGAGTTTCTCTACATCGCTGTAACAAATTATTGTTAAACAGCTTATTCTTCCACGATATTCGACATAAACATTAGCAGAAGTTGCCTTAATTATTTGCTTCCTTGTAAGTAGAAAGTAAATAAAGGAACACACTAGGCTAAAACGATAGCCAAATCTTTTAAAAGCTGGTTGCCATGTGGTTGAAATGCGTTTCTAGGCATGGCTTGGAGTTCATAAATTTCCATGTGGGAAGGTTTTAAGTATTTTAAATCTGAAACAAATAACAAGGAATATCTCAGAAATGGTCAACTCTACGGAGAAAAAACGTCATAAATTGTGTATTTTAACGGAAGCTAGATGTTTCGTATAAGAAGGTTTTATCTATCTCTTACGGTTTAACAGTTACTCAAAATTCATCCAGAATAAAGCGGTCTTAGAGGTTATTCCTAGAAAATTCAGCATATACATTTTCTCCCATGAGGTATTTTAATTAAAATCGTTAGGGCTATTATCGAGAAAATCAAAGATTTTGAAATTTTTTCCCAGCAAAGGGTAGTTTGGGGTGGGGGGGGGGTTTCTTGAAAACGTTCGTGACGTATCCTTGGAAGATACCAAACTTAAATAGCAGCTTTGGTATTTAACGTTTGGTTTTTTCGTTTTTGAGCTATACTTCCACAGACAGACACACACACAGATACAACATATTTGTTTTATAAAAATACTTTTTTCGGACTTATGCAACCTCTAAACATATATTTCCGGTGCAATATTGACATCGAATTTGTCTGTGAAGTACAATGATTTCTCTATCCATTATGTACAATGTACATATAGGTTAGAGAAAGTAATATGATACAGATATGACATCTAAATTACAAAGTACGAAATAATTGGCACAGGAAAAATAATTTAACAATAAAATTCATTTCACCTGTGGAGCATAACAGATCAAAACACCTTTCCAGGAAAGAGCGCAAACATGTCGACAAAATTTCTACACCCAAAAGCATTCAACACGAAAAGCTTCACTTTACTCTTTCTGCTACCTATGCTAGGGTAAATATCGTACTTCACACAACCATTTGTGTGGAGTACTATAGTTTTTCACCGGAAATACGTGTTTTAAGACTCTTCCCCAAAAAGCATTTTTGGGAGACTTCGTTATGTTCGTCTGTGTGTCTCAGCAGCACAATTAAAAAATGAAAGTCAGTTAAATACAAACTTGACAATTAAGTTCAGTATCTTCCAAGAATGCGCAAAGAAGATTAAGAAAATCGCCTAATTATCTAACCTTTACATGGAATATTTTGCGAAAGATTTTATTAAAATACAATAGGTTTAAGATATTCTTATAATAAACGAAATGCATGTATTACATTTTCTGGGAATAGCCTGAGAAGACCTCTTCATTCTGGATGACCTGTATAACTGATAAATCGTAAGAAATATTAAAAAGTTTACTATGCAAAAATGTAGATCTCGTTAAAACACACAATAGCAATACACTTTTTGTATTTAATCGTTTCGGAGAATCGTTTCCGTTTTCTCAGTTTAACTTTTCACCTTCTTAAACTTCTCTCAAACAGGAAATTACCTTCCCTTTCATGTCTTTTTTGTTTTACTCCTGACTTTGGAAACAATCGAATTTGGATGATGATCGTCTAGCGACAGCTTTTAAAACATTTGAATGCCGCATTGGCCTAGTGTATTCTCTTATTTCGCTTCTACTTATAGGAAAACTAAGTAATAAGACAATTTATGGTAATGGTTACCTTGATTATGATTATATACACAAAATAGTAACTCTCTTTTGTGAGAAGAGTTTTAATGCGTTACATGCTGCCGTAAGTTTTGAGAAACTGTGCTGATAATTTCCGCTGAATTCCACGGCTGTATTCGGTAGAGGCTGCTTTTATGTACTTTCAGTTCAAGATATGATGACATAAATGCATTTGGAAATGTTAACTGAATCTGCAGGCACGAGTTTCTGTTTAAGCTACCATTTGCCTTTATAAGTAAAGGAAACTAGTACCACATAAAAAAAAATATATCTGATGTGTTCCATTCACATAACTTTCTCTGGCTGTTCCCTACAAAACGATTCCTACAAAAGGTGCTTAGAAAAGATTATTCTTTTATCTACCTCATGCTAGTCGAGTTAAATATTGACAGAAATTGTCTTACTAGAGGCGTTTGATGAGTCATTAGAAAAATTCAAGAAACTACACTGGTAGCCTCAAAAAATGTTTTGTATTTAGTAATCGTCTTTTCTTACTAAATGGCGGTTAAAGCTTCAGCTATATTAAATACGTGGTTTCGTTACTATAGGCGATTGAATCAACAATCTTCTGCTTCTTTAGAAAGAAGGAGAAAGCGAGTTTCGTACGGTGATTAGACATTTCTATTAGAGGCTTAACACCGAAAGAGATAAAAGCCGAGTTGAATGAAGTTCATGTCACATCTGCTCTGCTTTTGCAACTGTTTGCAATTGGATAACTCAATTTAAACGTGGTCGTACATCCACAAATGCTGAACATCTTTCCGGACGTCGAGTAGAAGTGGCTCTTTCCGAAATTATCTACAAAATCCAGGATATGGCTTTGAGATCGACGAATCAAAGTTCGCGAATTAGTAGAGACCACGGCATAGCACAAGGTACGCGTTCTCGAGTTTACATAGCTATTGACCGGTTGAACGGAGAAATCAAGAAAAAAGTGCCCTCCTCTGGCAGGGAAAAAGATTCCCTTCCTTCAAGATAATGAAGGGTGCGCACCTGCGCAGTTCCGATGACGAAAATTGTAGAATTGAGGTTCGAACTACAACATCCACCGTATTCATGAGATTTGGCCTCCAGCGACTTCTTTTTACTTTCTCTATACGTACTATGTACAGTGTATAGAAAAGGTATTGTATTGCACCCAAAAATTCAATACCGAAATTTCACCGGAAATATATGTTTTGAGACCCCCTGAATCAAAACAGCTGTTTTAGAAAAATGACCGTATGTATCTGTCTGTGTGTATGTCAGTGGGTGTGTATGTGTCTGGGCAGCATAGCTCAAAAACGAAAAGACCGTTAAAAACCAAACTTGGTATTTAAATTTGATATTTTCCAAGGATGCGACACGAAGCTTTTCAAGAAAATCCCCCCCACCCCGCACTACCCTATACATGGAAAAAATTTGATAATTTTGGTTTTCTTAAAAATCACTATCGATTTTGATTAAAAGCTCTTATATTTAAAATATATACCTGCCAAATAAAATGTATATGTTGTATTTTCTGGGAATAGCCTCAAAAGACCTGTTTATTCTAGATGATTTTTACTGAATTTTGCTTACCTGCTAAACCGTAAGAGATAGACAAAAGCTTACTGCACAAAAAATGTAGATCACGATAAAGCACACAATTTATGTCATATACATTTTTTTCGTGGAGTTGATCGGTTTTGAGATATTCCTTGTTATTGGTTTCAGCTTTGAAAAACATATTTCTCATACACAGGAATTTGTTAACTCCTGTCCATACAAACAAAGCTAGTTCAGTCACATAGCAACCAGGTTTTGACTATCACCTTAACGTACGGTACTCCCTTATTTCGCTTCTATTTACAAGGAAACAAGTAATAAGACTATTTCTGCTAATTTTTTCTGATTAGCATGAAGTAAGTAGAAGCAAAAGCTTTTTAACAATAATTTGTTGCATAGATGTAGAGAAAGTCATGTGAGTGGAACACATCAGATTTTTTTTTAATGTTTCCAAACTTGAAAAAGTGGCTCGGAGGAAGACGATTCACGTATAGCGAAGAGGTCATCTCCCAAACAGATGTCTATTTTGAGGACCTTCTGAAATTCTACTTTTTGGAAGGCCTAAAACAGTTGAAGAAACCGGGGAAAAGTGTATCGAGCTAAAAGAAGATTATGCTGAAAATTAAAAAAAAAATATATACCAAAAATAATTTATTTTTCTGTATTTTTATAAGGAATTGTTGAACGCACATTGTATTAGTTGCTTCCTTGTAAGTAGAAGGTAAGTAAGGGGGTATATTACATTAAAGTTTTAAAAGCTCGTCGCTATCTGAAACAATTGAGGTTCAGTTCACTTTTCATGCTCCCTTTGACACAAGTTAGGCGACTTACAACGAAACCAATTAAAACGAAACAAGGAATATCTCGGAAACGGTCAGGTGTGCCAAAAAAGGTATATAACGTAAATGTTTTATTTTAATGAAATATACATATTTTGGGTAGTAAGTTTTGTTCGTCTCTTATGGTTTAATCGTCATGCAAAATTATTTAAAACTCATCCAGGATAAAGATATCTTCAGAAGCTATTCCCAAAAAAATGTAATTGTTATGTAAATATCTTTATTAAGTGGTATTAAACACAATCATTAGAGCCATTTTTGAGAAAAGCAACATTTTTAAAAATTTGTCTATGTGGTGAGAAAAGTTTCTTTTAAACTTTCGTGCCACATCCTTAAGGAATACTAAATATAAATACCAAGTTTGGTATTTAACGATCTTTCCGTGTTTGAGTTATGCTTTCCACAGACACACACACGCATGGACCTGTTTCTAAAAACGTTTTTTTTTTTTTTTTTTAAGGACTCATGGAACCTCAAAACATATATTTCTATCTACTATGTACAATGTACCTACAGGCTAGAGAGGTAATATACTACTGAGGTTACATCTCAAATACAAAGTACACAATAACTGGCATAGAAAAAATAATTTGGGAAACAAAAATCCTTGCGCCTGAGATCATAACAGGTCTAAACACATTTCAAGGAAACAACACAAACTACACCCAAAAACATTCAAACACCTTCCATTTTACTTTATCTGCTAGCTGTAGTAAGGATAAATACCACACACGCACACAATCACACTCTCACACACACTCACACACACACACTCACACACGCTCTCACACACACACAATCACACTCTCACACACTCACACTCACACACGCTCTCACACACACTCTCACACACACACACTCACACACGCTCTCACACACACACTCACACACGCTCTCACACACACACACTCACACACTCACACTCACACACACACTCACACACACTCTCACACACTCACACTCACACACGCTCTCACACACACACACTCACACACGCTCTCACACACACACACTCACACTCACACACACTCTCACACACACACACACTCACACACGCTCTCACACACACACACTCACACACGCTCTCACACACACACACTCACACACGCTCTCACACACACACACTCACACACGCTCTCACACACACACACTCACACACGCTCTCACACACACACACTCACACACGCTCTCACACACACACTCTCACACACTCACACTCACACACGCTCTCACACACACTCTCACACACACACACTCACACACGCTCTCACACACACACACTCACACACGCTCTCACACACACACACTCACACACTCACACTCACACACACACTCACACACACTCTCACACACTCACACTCACACACGCTCTCACACACACACACTCACACACGCTCTCACACACACACTCACACTCACACACACTCTCACACACACACACACTCACACACGCTCTCACACACACACACTCACACACGCTCTCACACACACACACTCACACACTCACACTCACACTCACACTCACACACACTCTCACACACTCACACTCACACACACACTCACACACACTCTCACACACACACACTCACACACGCTCTCACACACACACACTCACACACGCTCTCACACACACAATCACACTCTCACACACTCACACTCACACACGCTCTCACACACAAACGCTGACACGCTCACACACTCTCAAACTCTCACACACTCTCACACACATGCACACACGCACACACATGCACACACGCACACACTCACACACTCTCACACACTCACTCACACACTCACACGCACACACACACTCACACACACTCACACTCTCACACACTCACTCACACACACACTCACACGCACACACTCACACACACTGACTCACACTCACACACACTCACTAACACTCTCACACACTCACTCACACACACACTCACACGCACACACACACTCACTCACACACACACACGCACACACTCACACACACTCACACACACGCACACACTCACACACACTCATACACACTCACACACACTCACACACACTCACATACACTCTCACACACTCACTCACACACACACACACGGACAATTGTCTGAATGTTTGTTTATTCAAGGGGTCGCAACACATATTTATGGCAACTATGTAGGTACATACATGTTGCAGAAAGTAAAAATTCATATTCTGGTAAGAAACACAACTAAATTCAAGATGTTGCAACTTGAGTTTCCTTCAAGTCTTTCACAAATATAATTTCCATTCTCGCCTGTCAATCGCATTAGCTACAAACTTTTGCATCATTGCCGGAAGTGAAATAAACCGAAACGACTGCTACAGCGGCACGCATAACCACCTTCGAAAATGGTCGATAGTGCCTTTACAGAAGTTTCTCGACTGCTCTAAACAAAACTTTCAGCACAGCCTTTAATGCAAATTCCTCTGAATTGCGTCCGATGCTCTCTTTAACTCGACGTGAGAAAAGGAGTAAAGAATTTGACAGAGAATATGCGAGAATGGCATTAGCGTCTGATATTTATGCCATGTACAATGAGTGCATTCTAGCTTCCTCTATTCTGTCTTAAGATTATAGAGATGCTACTTGTACCATGAAAAGCATTCGATCTTAGGGTATGTGTCACTGAAATTTTATGAAAAGTCACAAAAAATTGAATGTTATTAACTTTAATTCCATAAAATGATTTCAACATTCCTGAATACTAAAAGTTATAAATGGGCATCAGGAGTCATTTTTAAATGCCTTAAGTTAAAGCATGACATTTGAAACTGTTCTGGTCTCGGCAAGAAAAACTTCAGTTCGACGAGATCTCATTCGCACCAGAAAAAAAAAATAAGTTGAGCAGAAGGAAAGCAGCAATGCAAGAAGAAAAGGACAGAAATATGTGGCAGCAGCAGAGGAGAGGAAAAGGAAAGTTGATTTTAATTTTTCTTCCTGTAAAACGTTCCTTGTGGAGCAGCTTTTCTATTACACAAAATTTGCTGTACATGTTCACAGAAGGAATTGTCCTAGGTTTTACTGTCCAATACGTTTAAGCATATGTTTTCAATTCTCAAACACAAAAATTATATTTCTATGACAAGGAAAATCAGATTCATAACTTTAAAAATATTTGGTGCCTAAACCAAAAAGACACAGAGAAACCGAGGGAAATTTCAAAAAGTGAATGTATTGTGAATCTAGGGCTAAAAAATTAGACCAAAAGTTTTTTTTTTTTTTTTTTTTTTGTTACCAGCGACTTTGTGACGTGGCAAAAGCGAATAAATTTGACCATAACTTACAAACCATTAGAGCAAAATGGATGAAATGTGCACTGTAAATTATTTGCATTACATTACACCTGTGGTATAAATAAAAAAACTAGCATTATTAGTTTAGAATTTCAAACTTTCAGCTATACATGCCCTTAACGATTGTATAATTTTAAACTTAAACTGCATTCAAGTGTTTCTAGAAGTGAATCGAAGTGGGATTTTCATAAATGTTTTCCATTTTCATGTTTTAATAGCATATGAATATTTCAAATTCTCCGCTCAATTTGGTATAACTTTCATAGAGGTACGCTAATTGTAAATAGTTTAAAAATATTGTTCAAAATAATCCTGTGTAGTAATTTTTAGAAAATTTTGGTACACTCACTTGGTAAAAGATCAATAACTTTGTAATGTTAGTGTTAGAGAACAGTTTTTTTTGTTGTTTTTTTGATCGGAAAGTTTTACTTTTGCTGTTCACAACGTTGGCATCCCACTCATATTTCCTTCAAGTGGGAGTTTCGAAGTACTGCGAAGTTTTTTTTTAGGAAAGTTAGGTTACATTTTCTTTTTAATTTGATGTTTGAAAGCAATTTCTGAAGAAGTAAATGTTCTATACAAATGCCACATTAACTCAAACTAATTGACACCAAGGACCGAAAGTTTTACCAAATATTTTCTACTGTATATGCTTTATTTTAACGAAAAATGCTTTATGTATATTGATTCATTATTTCTACATATAACAACTCTCATTTTTCAATAAAATGTTAAGAGCTTTATTTAAAAAACTTACCTTTACTTCCAACGAGCAGAAGTATTCTATTTTTCATGCAATCAATAGTAAAGGTATTGCAGAATATAGCTAGAAAAATTTAGTTCATTATCTTGAATAGTTGATGAGATAATGGGTCGTACTTTAACATTGGCAAGATAGGGCATATTGACGCCCACTAAAACTGTTCCATCTATTGTCAAAATCGCATTAATGAAGTTTAAAGAATGCAAAACATCAGTTCTCAATCATCAGATTCTATTACTTACATTACTCTAAGAGCATTGCATTTCCTTTGTTGTTCTATTTGATTATTGTTTTTTGATCTTTGCTTCTTAGCACACACACATACATAGTAACAAACACAGAAACACCCTTGACCAAGGCGCGACTCGAACCCACAATCAAAATCAAGCCTATTTGTGAAGCTTGGTCTATAGTGTCTGGCCTCAAATACACCTACAAAGGATTATAAGTGAAGGAGGGCAGGCTAGCCAGTTAGCCTGGCCCATGGGGTTATATCTGCGGCAGACTGGATAGTACCTGCGATATTACGTCCTATGTTTTGGTTACTTTAGTTTCAGCTTGAGACTGTTACACTTATAATACACCTTCCATAATAATTTCCACTCCAATTGGTCTACCAAATCAATCCTGGAGAGCTATTTCGCGGACTTGTGGGCATTCCTTATGGCAAGATGACAAGAGAGATTCAAATATACACATATATGGTATCAATAATAAAATATACTGTATATCATGCAATATTATTTTCAGCTACTCACCAACCACTTGAAGATAACCTTGGCGGCTCCTCATTGGGTCCGTGTTCACTTGGCACATGTACCAACCACGGTCAGCTTCCTGTACGTTCTTAATGTGAAGATACCAAGAACGATGATCATTGTATGATAATGAAATTCGAGGATTTTGTGTAATTACGTTGTGATGTATGGAAAGGATGGTCTGTGTATCCACACGCACCCATGCCACCTGTGAAAGAAAAGCGAAAGTGTTAAACTTTGCTAGTACTTAAATACATTTACATATACGAGATCCAATATTTATATTTTGAAGCATGGCAGCACTGATGCCATCTGGTGTTTCCGCTGGAAAGTTTAACATTATTGACCTTAACCTACTTCAGATGTTTTGTTAACAGAGCGTTACTGCTGTTGTTTACAGTGACTTTAAAATTGTCTCAACGAAAAGATGGAATTAACTCGTGAAAATGTTGTGCGATGATTTATTTTGATCTTCAACGTGGATTATGAAGACAAGATTGCATTGATCAGTTTCCTACTGCACTTGACGATAAAACTCCATCCTTTGCCACTGTTTAACGCTGGCATAACGAATTTAATCGTGACCGCCGTTCGCTAACTGACGAAAATTGTGAAGGCCGTCCAAAATCAGTCTTGTCAGAAAACATTTTTGTTATGCAAAATGTAATAGTACAAGATTGCCATACCAATTCTGTGAGATAGAGGCAATCCTAGACATTAATTCCAGTGGTATATATAAAATATTTCATGATAATTCAGCCATGGAAAAGGTTTCCGCTTGTTGGAGCCCACATAATTTGACACAATGTACTCGTGTCGATTGGTTCACACAAATGTTCAAGAAATACAATAGTTGCGCTTCAAAAGACAAATGGGATTGCAACATGTGAGGAATATTTGATCTATGCATATGAGCTGGAACGTAAACTGTCGACTGTATGGGTGTTTCAAGATGAACGAATCCAACAAAACAAATGGTCGTCTGTTTTCTCAGAAAAACTGGTCATGCGGCAAGTGCTTTTAGAGGAACATAAAAAAATCAATTTTGAATGGTACACAACCATTTGTTTAACGAAATCTTTGGTGAAGTAAAGAAAACAAACAAATGCCGTCGGATCGTTCATCAAGAAAATGCGAGTGCTCACACATCTCGTCTAACAACCGACTATTTGAAAACTCAAAACCGAATTAATGATTTATCCGCCATACAGTCCTGATTTGGCGCCCAATGACTTCTTTTTTCCCCTAACATTAAGAATAAAATGAATGGACAACGATTTCCATTAGCAGAAGAATCGTTGATGACGTTAAAAACCATGTTTTGGAGGCGTCTCAAGCAGTATGGAAAAATGCTATGACAGATAGTTTGAATGCATGCAAAAGAAGAATATTTCGAGAAACAATAAAGCAATTTTCAATTACAAATAACTGCGATTTATTATTAGGCTCAAAATATAAATAGTACCCATCGTATGGTGTCCATAAATTGATTCACTAAATTTAAACCATAAGCCGCGAAGTGAAGAAGCCATTCATTTCAGGAAAAAAACCAAAAAAGGCCAAACTTAATCAATATTGATGACCTAGTAGTTATGTGAGTATGATAATATAACAACAATTATTACCGAAATATATCTCATGAATTATTGTTGGAGAATAATTTATCGTTGTCTAAGAAAGATTAATTGTGACTGTGACGTAATAAATCTGCTATTTTTCACAGCATTAATGACTTTACGTTGTAGGAAAAATTTACTTCCGTATTAATATAACGCTTGTAAGACCTAGGGGGGTCAGCCTTACTACGGGGAGGATAAGCCGACTACGAAAAATCAACATAACGAGATTAAGTACCATGGCTCGCTAAACTTCCATCGGCGAATGCCGGTGTACAACTCCTTGTTATGGCTTCCTTCGGAAGAGAAGTACAACCGGGGGTTCAATGTCGTAAATTGGTGGCACTAAAACAGAAGCTGAATAAAAGCTGCGTTCTTTCATGCCCAATACCCGGGAACGCTAAGAATAATAGTGATCTAACAGACTACAGAAATGCAATTCACTTTCCATTTTGGCGGAGCAAACATATATACTGGTAATTCTTTGTCATTAGCAGATATACGATCTCGTAAGGAGCTAGCTTTAAGATATCCACGTTCAAACTATTACAAAACGTAAACAACAGCGGCCATGAGTCGCTAACGAGCAAGTAAACATGGTCAGGTGAGCAAAGAGTAACAGGCTGCACGAAGAATGGGAGGGGGGTTTGTATCCTACGACGTCTCTGCGTAAAGTCCAATATCAGTTCCACTTATTACTTCCTCTAGGCCATATGTACATTCAATACACATAGAGGCTAGAGAAGGCATTGCATTCCACTCGAAAATCCTAGGTCAAAATATATGTTTTCAGTTCTCCTGAGTCCAAAAGCAGAATTTTTAGAACAAAATCCATGTTTGTATCTATGTGGACCGCATAGCTCAAAAACGAAAAGTCTGTTAAATAGCAAACTTGGTATTTAAGTTTAATATCTGCCAAGGATGCGACACCCGTCCACCCCAACTACCCTTTACATGCAAAAAGTTTCGGAAGTTTAAGATTTTCTCAAAAATGGATCTCAAGATTTTGATTAAAATAACTCCATAGCACGACAGCTCACGGGGAACCTTGGCCTACCGCCCGGCCGCTGCGTCCCCCATCTCGGTCCACTACAGACGTCATGGATGGGGTGCAGTATTGGAGGGTGAGACGTGGTCAGCGCCTCGAGTCCCCCCGGCCGGTTAATGCGGTCCTCATGACCTGGAGCCGCTACTTCTCCATCAAGTAGCTCCTCAATTGCCTCTCCAGGGACCTTACGAGGCTGAGTGCACCCCGGGCCAGGTCTCCCAGCGGGGGAAAAATCCCCACGCCGGTACTGGGGATCGAACCCAGGTCTCCCGCTTGGTAAACAGCAACGCTACCACCGCGCTAAGGAGACGACCTTTTGATTAAAATATCGTATATTAAAGATATTTTACATGACAAATAAAGACCCGAATCTCAATTGTTTCACATAGTGATGAGCTTTTAAAAGATTCGACTATGGCTGTAGTCTGGTGTATTTCCCTGTTTCCCTCCTACTTACAAGGAAGCATGTAATAAAACCATTTCTGTTAAAGTTTATCTCGATTAACATGAAGTAGATAAAAGAATAGTTTGTCAGAGAGAGAGAGAGAGAGAGAGAGAGAGAGAGAGAGAGAGAGAGAGAGAGAGAGAGAGATTTATGTGAATGGACCACATCAAATGTTTTCTTTGTCACTGTTTAGTGCTAAAATGCCGACGCCTATTGTGTAGAAACGGAATGCGACCATGCTGTAATCCAATGTATTTCCCAAAGCCAGGTTAGCATTACTCCCGACGGCGTCCCTAATCACTGGCGCAGAGCACCACACGTAGGCTCCCGGGAGTCAAGAATGACGGGAGAGATCCAAAGGGCTACTAGATCTAGATGATGTGCGCAGGTATGGATGGGGTCTTTAACGATTCGAGATTGAGGACTCCGAAGCCGTCTGAGCTCCGAGCCTCTGGAAAGCAGTTAAAGGCGGTCCCGCAAGGATGCCAAAAATAATTCTTTACAATGCGCAAGCCATTATTCAGTCGCAATCAGCCGAAAACCGTCGCCTGGTTCCTTGAATCCTGAAAAAAATGACAAAGAAATGATGGAAACAGGATATGATGGATAGGAAATTCGGAGGACGTAATAAACCTTTCCAATTTTCCCATTGCTAACGGGGGAAACTTCGGAAACACCTAAAGGACAGGAAGGGAATCGAACCACGACCTATCGAATGAAAACAAGTTTAAGCACGTGTAATCTATTTCCCATCGTCGGTCGGGCTCTTCGTATTGTAACTGGTTTGTGGACAAAAAGACACGCGCAAGAGAAGGATTTTCTTCGTAAGCAGGATTATGCAACTGCCCCTATCTGGCGTGTGCGATAAAAGAGTTGCAAAACTCAATGTAGCTATATCAACTGAAAACCTGCCAGTGAAAAACTTGGCAAGTGCGACCTTCGTTTCGCCTCAAAAACATTCTCCGATGCTTTATGTGTTTAGTGCCGGTGGCACCACAGGCGATGACACTTGAATGATACATGGAATGTAGATGGAGCACCGTTGGAACGCGATGGCGGGGGAAACCGGAGAAAACCCGTCGCTTTGTCCACATGCGGGTGCTTGGGATCGGACTCGGGCCGTCTAGGTGAAAGACGAGTGGTTTAACCACTCGAACACGGAACGGAAACAGTCTCCGCTGATAGCAAGACGTGGTTCACTCTCGCCAATACTCCACTGACCCTGTTGAAATGGTTCTGTTTAACTCGCCAATGGATATCTGCACACATTATATTCAGGGAAGTTGGGCCACCTGGTATATTTTGTAATATCTTATAAAGCATTTTTAATCACCTGTGAAATGAAATGGAGTTTCATTTATGGACGCTCTTTAACTGCAGCCGTCTCAGTGTCTCAGTCTATACTGGAAAGACGGCTTAATTTTGCTCAGAAGCCTCTTTATCAGGCTTGAGGTCCTTTTACGTGTCGTAAATCTACAACACGGGACCAACGGCTTTACTTCTCTTCCGAAGGTAGCCATGCTTAGGATATTTACGTCCGAAAAACCCCATCGTCCTCCGGCGGGTTTGAGTCCGTGAACCTGGGTGTATGAGGTTAGCATGGGAGCCACTACACCAATCATCTGTTGCTGGAATGATGGAATATTTACGCTTCTTATTTTGAATTTATTTCGAAAAATTGAGGATTTTTAAGAATATCTCAGATCCATCGACATGCACCTATAAATGTGTTTTTGTAGGTATTTGTTTAAGATTTTAGCACAAAAATAAAAGCAACAGGTTAGCTACCATCGAAAGTAAAGAAAACATTGAAGAATCTCACAAATAAACAAAATGTGTTATGGCACAAGGAAACGATAAACCCGATATGTTAGGTAGACTTGCAAAATGCAATCCTGAACTGTATACAATGCGCGTACTACTTCTTGTTTGTTAGGGTCAGAGAGAAGACAAAGCTCGCCCACCTATCTTTCCGCTGTGTTGTTAACCAAAAAACGTTTTTTTCTTTTTCAAGCCCTAGGCCATAATGAGGAATAGGTTATTTAATTTACCGAACTACCTGAAATATTAAAGGAAACACAGCGATGAGCTCTACATACAAAATTAAACATTAACATTGAAGCCACTAAATGTCTGAGTGTATAGCATACTTCATGTTGTATGCTCTGTTCTGCTTCCGAAACTACCACCTACCAAACTAGGGACCCGAGCGCCCAAGAAAATTTGTGCGTTTACTACAAGAAAACTAATAATGACGCGCTAAATAAGGCAAATTCTAAGCAAGTTTTCATGGATGTAATCTGTTTGAGATCTACTCAAAAATAATAATAGTTTAAATAAAAACGTTCATAAAAATAATCTTCTAAGCTGTCCAATTAAAGCCAGAATGCAAGAAACAGAATACTTTGAAGTAATCTGCGATGTCACTATTGTACAGCTACGATTTTTTATAACGAGTAGTTTGAATAGCATTGTTTTAGATTTTCCTAAGTAGATATACGTTTTATATGTTTATATCTAAGCATTAGCTACCTCGTTGAAGGGGAGATAGACGAAAAACATTTTTAAATTGAAAAAAATATAGAATACCAGCTGAACAGAACGATATATGGGTTTACATGATTGGGATATTATTCACGCCCTTTAACAAGGTATTGCGCCCTTTAAATGTATGCCTCCAGTTTTAATTGGTTTTCCATTTTATTAGTGTTATGTTCACCTTTCTCGAAAAGTGGTGGGCCAATAGTAGTGAAACTTTGTAGGAACATGTAGACATAATGCTTGATTATCTTTAACTACAGTCATCTGTGCATCTTGAATAACTTGGAGATTAATTAACACTATTAGTAAAAATATATGCTTTTCAAGCATATTGTTTTTTATTATAAGTTTTTGTGGAGCTGTAACTAAGCCGTTGGATTAAATCCATTTGAAATTAGAGAATATATTACTGAGAATTTCTGTACTATATTTCCAAGTTTCCCTTTGAAAGAGAAACAATTTAATAGTAAAAGAATAGATACAAGTGACACATGAAAGATGGCGGTGCTGTGACCATGGGCTTAGACCGCTCGCTTCCCATCTAGGCGGCCCAGGTTCGATCCCGAGCGCCCGCGTGTAGGATTTGTGGTGGACGAAGCGGCGTCTGTGCGGGTTTTCTCCGGATCCTCCTGTTTCTTCCGCCACTCATTCCACTAATTGCTCCATCATCACCTTTCCTATCTTGCATTTCATAGCATCTACTTCCTCTCGCTCATGTCTGGCTACGAGCCTACTATTCGTTCCAGGTTGTCCATTCTGTGGTTTCGATCCACTGGCTCCCCGACAGGCTTCTTGTAAGTCCTTGGGGGAGGATGTGTTAGTCCTAATTACGGGGAGGGTAAGCCGACCACGTATCATGAAAGATAATACTCTACAGGCATCAAATCTAGATTTTTTATCTATCTGGCACTTTTGGACTTGCATATTCAATTTGGAAAGCTTCTCTGCAACAGCTTTAAAAACTTTGGGGTTTTACTAAAATGATACACTTTAGTTATTTATCACCCCTTAAATTTCTGAGAAGTATGCAGACATTTTCCTTATTAGCTTTCTGTGAATGTGGTGTGGGACAAAGGGGGCGTGTATCGCACCAAATCAACATTGCATGGAGCTAGCAAACATACCATAAAATGTAAACAGGACAAGTAATAACAAAAACAGATGCTCTGTAATCGTTATTTGAGGCAAAAGCAGGGTGTGGCCAGGTTAAGAACATGCAATTGTGATTGCTCCAAATGAGCAGCAGTTAGAAAGTTTAAGGGGACATTGCGGGGAGCAGCAGGATCCATGACTGCCAACAACCTGTGTTTATGTTCAGGTTCCCACTTTTCTGTCCTGAGGCGTAACTCAACTAGATCACTTCCACATTTTTGTCAAAATTTAAATAATGAATTCTCATACTCCTACTTCATTGATGTGATGGTTCGATTTGTAACTCCAAGGGTATAAAACGGCAGTTGAGGAAGTGGAAAAATAGTGCAATGAGTACATCAATACTAATAACTAGGGATAGACATCTTGGGGACCGATAGCGGGACAGAATTGAAGTTAGCGCAGCATGGTATATAGCTGTGATGTGTTGAAAATGCAGTGTGTACGTAGTGGTACTAATAGAAGGAAAATGAGGCAGCGGTTGCGTGATAGACTGTGATGTTTTCTATAGCACTGGAAGGAAATTGAGGTTGGGCGAGTGGTAAACATAAATAACAATGATTTACGGGAACTAACAATTTTAATATGTACATACTGTACATTCAATTGCAGTTGTGCAACAAATCATCAGCAACATTATCCGTTTAATTTTTTCTCAAGATACATAGATTACATTGCACAACAGCAAACATTCGTAACGTCTCAAATGTGAATCGTCTCCGATTGACACGTTAACGGGCTTTATATTGTGAAAAACTTCGCCCCACATTTACAAGAATGTGATTGGAGCAAAACAAAAACAGAATACATCATCGACTATTGGGTAAGATACTCCATCTGCAATTATTCCGTAGCAACACTCCGTAGAACATTTCGTACTTCACATGTTATTGAAAATTCGATATTTTCTCCAAACATTGTCTCCACTTTATTTTTCACACGGTATAAAACAGTTGTCTCGGGTTTGTGATTAATTACTTGCACAATTTCGACAGCTTTCAGGGTTCGAGGCACTTCAATGTTCGATGTTTCCAAATATGTGTTCCTAGATATATCTACAAAGTTCTTCTGTATGAATTGCAAACCTTCATGCAATCCATTTGAAGCAAGGGATTTTACAATCTTGATTGAAGAGCATGCACTATCATCAAAGGCATTAGTTACCTGTAAAGCAGTATTGTAATACAGCACAGTTGAGCCACGTTCTCCAACGCGTTACTACAGGCTATTTACATGCCAATGCAAATCGCTCTCAACCCTGTAGTTATGGAACTGGTATGCGCTTGTGTCCCGCTATCGATGCTATGATAACATTGAGACATGAAGTACGCCATATCCTCCGATATCTGGTGGTGGTGGTGGTAGTATTTTCTGTAACCTTTAAATGGAGCATAAGTCATCGTTACGATGTTTCCGTGGGGTCGAATTTGAATTTCTGGTTCTTGAGTTTGCCGTTATGCGCCACGAGGACGAAAAATCAGTTCGTTACCTACAGATGACACTGCAAGACGAAATCACGACCTTCAGTCACAAAATGGCGGATCCCTTCTTCTTTCGAGGTATGGGGTTCTTTTGCGTCCAAATAAACATTACACGGGACCACCGGCTTTACTTTCCTTCCAAAGGAAGCCATGTTAAGTGTTTTTGCGTCCGAAAAAAATCCATCACCCTCCGCCAGGTTTGAACCTCCAATATTAGGTTTTCCAGGCTAGTACGATAACTACTACACCACGGAAGGCGACTAATTACCTGAATGCTTAGATTTAGTTTTGTCTGTAGATCCCAGAGTTCATGCACATGCACGTGCGTTGAGTTCCGTTTAATAATTCAGTTAGTTTGTGATAAATTAGATCACCTATTCAACATAATGGCTGAGGGCCTCAAATAAATAAACATTCTTTGGTTGACAACTCTGCGTAAAGACAGGCAGCTGAAATCTCACTTCAACTCTCGGACCACGCTGCTTCCTATAACTGCCTCCTACTGGACTTGGCACTGAGCCAGTGAGGTTATTGCAACACGAGGAGTTGCCCCCTGGGAGGGAGGGATGAGTTATGGAAACACCAGGCGGCCGGTGATAGGAAAAAAGTACAGAAATTACAGGACCTCTATAGCTACCGGATTGAGACTCCCCGAGTCCAGCCCTGCCCCGCTCCGCATAGGGATCAACGCTGCAACAAGGGACGATCCATATATTATACGCAACCATTTCTTGGGCGCTCGGCTCGTCTTCATTCGGTAGTGTTCGCACAATTTCGGAAGTATAAAAGTGACTACATAGATATATGTACGCTATACGCCATGACATATCGTGACTTCATTGCTAAGGTTTCATTCGGTCTGTAGATCCCAGAGCTTACGAACGTGCGCTGTGTTTTCTTTAATAATTTAGCCAGTTCGCGATAAATTAGATAAGCTATTCACCGTAATGGCTGAGAACCTTAAAGAAAGAAACCATATTTGGTGACAACACGCAGAAAGACAGGCGGGCGAGTTCTCTTCTTACCCTTCGCTAACCTGTAAAACTGGCGCCCAAGCGCGTATATTATGCGACGTTGTCCCATCACTCTTAAAAATATTAAATACCCCTGCTTCCATTGTTTAATGCTTCATGTTATATTTTAGTTCAGGCATTCGCAAATCCCATGTATAACGGCTAAAGATAAAAAAAAAACTATGAAATTAATATTGTAAACTAAAGCTACTAGCGTCATGGGATGAAATATATTTACGATATGCCATTTGTAGGGTTCAATTTCCATTATAATATATCCTATGTTATAACATATTGTTGAAATATTTATATTTATATTATCTCACACTTTTATAGTTTACAACTGTTTGCTTTTAAAATCAATACATCTTTATTTGCGTAAAGTGTATAGTTTTTTTCTCCTCTTATTAATACCTCCATTAGCAATGTACAAATATTTCTGAGCACTATTCCGAGTTTTTCAGCAACACTGAGGGTGTGTAGCACTGAAGACTCTTTTGTAGCGAGCTTTAACTTACTTTTATGGTCCAGTGAAATTTTGAATACAATCGGTCATAAAATCTAGAATTTCTTTTTATAGAAAATAGTTTTTGCAACTTTTGGGCATCTAAATTTAGCTGTCCTCTACTTGCTTTGGACTCTACAGCGTTTTAAAGATCGTACAATACAGCTGCTTTCTGGCATACTAATTAAAAAATAACGTTTTCCTCAAAACCACATTTTCACGCTTTCAAAATGTTGCACGTATTTCAATTTTTGTTTAAATACGACTAAAAATTTACAAGAATGTGCAGAAATATCTATTGTAACTTTAAAAAGGATAAAATTATCCTAATAGTGAAAGTATTTAATAAAATATAGTTTTATAAAAATGATATATTTTAGAGATATATGTTTGTATTTTTTTTTAAAACTATTATAACAACTCAATAATTAAGGCAATGCTGCATCACCGTATAGGGTTTTGAGGGAGGTTTAAAGCTCCAATTCAGAAAATACCAACCAATCTTTACAAATTTTGAGTCGCAAGGAATAATTTTATTATGCAATATACTTATGAAATAACTTATATCTTACAACTTATTTACCCAATTTGATGAATTTTGGCATTCATATTAACCTAACAGCAATGCAATTTGAGCAAGATTTTTAAATATATCTATATATAAATATGGAAATTTTGAAATTTTTCTCTGAGTGCTTAAATATAACTGAATTTATCATTTTGGGGTTTAATGATACGGGAAGACTAAAGTTATTTTACTTATTGCATTTTCCTTCGAAAATTCACTGAAATACGGATGCTGAACTCCCGAGTGTGAATGAAAATTTACTGAGATAACGCTAGAAACGTAGGGTAGAGAAGAACAACGCTTCCAACATATTTTATGGTAAGCTGGATTGTAATTGAAAATATGAGAATTGCGGCAACATTATAACCCCGGCTGAGGATTTTCGCTGTTTTGATTTTTTACTTTCCGCAGCACATACGTACAATGACCACTTTACCCAAAAATTAGATATCGAGATTTCACCGAAAACACATATTTGAGGACCCCTATATCTAAAAAGAAAGTGTCACAAAACGTCAGTTCGTCAAGAAATTCAGAATATACATTTTAATCATTATATAAATATCTTTAGTGTACGGCATTTTAACCAAAATCTATGGAAACAATTTCTAGAAAATGAATAATGTCGAAAAATGTTCCATGCAAAAAGTAATTTGGGGTTCGGGGATTGTCCTGAAAATCTTCGTGTCGCATCCTTGAAAGATACTGAACTTATATGCCATATTTGGTATTTAACCAAATTTCCGTTTTTTAATTATGCTGCCTACAGTCTCACATACACACAGAAACACGGGCATATTTATAAAAATTCCTTTTGGATTCAGGATCTTCAAAATATGTATTCCCGGTGAAATTTCGGTATCGAATGTTTGGATGGAATGTAATATCTTCTTTACCTTCTCTGCACTTTGCACATGCCTGCTAGAGCAAGTAAACACAGAGGAAAAGTTTACAGGTGTCTTTAGGAATCCTAGCATTAAATCCAGGGGTAATTAAACATGGTTTATGGTTTGTGTCATTTCTCGCAGCAAATATCACCAGAGTATCTAATTATGTATTAAATAATAAATAATAACTTTAAGATATTTTGTCATTAAATACGTTTGCAGGTGGCTTGAAATTCTTGTGTACTTTGTGCTGCAGTTAAAGATGGTGGCTGTATTTAAAACATGCACAAGAATCTTGCAACAGCTAACATAGCATATCGTGAATACTTCCGTGACAAACTCCACAAAATTTAGTTGACTACAAAGTAAGGAAGTTATTTTAGAGTTGCGAAACCACAAAGCCTAATTAATTTAGGAATCCTCATATCGTAACTTTTAAGCATTTTTGTTAATATTCACATAGCTATGTATAACAGGAGAAGGTTGATGAAATATTTATACAGCAGCTTTGGTTAATTAAGCCAACAAAACTCTTGCCGTTGTGAGCAGGCCGATGCACATCTTCTTCGGTATAAAATCTCATTGCTTGTGCAGTGCTACAGGCCGGTTGGTTTCTGCATTCACCACAACCCGCACTTAAAGCAGGCTTTCTGTCCTATAATTACCGCGTGGTTCTTACTCATAAATCCACTATCCTTTGGGACCATGGGAAGGAAATCTTTATGACAGCATATATTTCAATGCAAGTGCTACCAGGTGACCCAACTACTCCGTATGTGATGTTTTCAGATATCCTTTTATGTGTTAAAAAAAAGCTGCGGAACTCGACGGCTTATTTCAAGTTAAGGGTAACCGAAATGCTCTATCTTGCCAATGTTAAATTTCGGCCCATTATCTCAGCAACTATTTAAGATAATAAGCTAAATGTTTCAAGGTATACTCAGCAATACGTTTACTGTTGATTGATGAAAAATGGAACCCTTCTGTTCATTAGAAGGAAATGTATGATTTTTTTAATAAAACTCTTTAAAATATTATTGAAAAAAATGATATATATAAACTTAAAAAATGAATATACACAAATCCATATACACAAAAACATTTCCAGTAAAATATAGCCTACCTAGTTGCAAATGCTGGGTAAAAATTTGAGCTCTTAGTGTCAATTGTTTTGGGATAAGAGGGCACTTATGTAGAAAATCTTACTTCTTCAGAAATTTCTTTTAAACGTAACATTTAAAAAAAATGTAACCTAACCTTCCCAACACAACTTCGCAGTACTTTAAATCTCTCACATGAAGGAAATATGACGGGGATGTCAATCCTGCTAATAGCTAAAGTAACAGAATTAAAAAAAAATCTTCTCTAACACTAATATTTACAAAGTTATAGATATTTACTAATTGACTGTACCAAAACGTTCTAATACTTACTATGCAGGATTATTTTCAACAATATTTTTAAGCTATTCACAATCAGCGTACCTATATGACAGTAATACCAAATGAACAGAAAATTGAAATATTCATATGCAATTAAAACATGGAAATGGAAAAAAAAAAAAATGAAAATCCCATTTAAACTACTCTTAAAACTGAAGAGAAGGTCCTTTATGCTTTTCATTGAGCTCGATCCGCTGACCATCTCCGCTGATAAGCAAGAGGGGTAAAACTGAGGTCACTCAGCCACTTCCCAAATTACTGGTTTCAACATGAAATAGCCCCGCTATGTCTACACGTGTCTAATATTCGAGTGTAGTGCAGTGCTAAACAGAGTCGAAAAATTCTAATTGAAAAATCTGATATGCTCCATTCAGATGACTTTCTCCATCTGTTTTTCAAAAAAACATTTATTTTACGTACATCACGCTCATCGGGAGTTGCCTTATTACTCGATTCTTTGTAATTAGAAGGGAATACACTAGGCTAAAGCGATAGTTGAATCTTATAAAAGTTGGTCGTTATGGGTAAAATTTGAAATTGAATTCACTTTGCAAGGCCATTTTTTGGTAGTGTTTAACACCCGCTTAAGCTACTTCTGGTACCACAGGCGCTGACACTGATGATACATAAAAATATGGAGCACCGGTTGAATGCGATGGCGGGGGAAAACCGGAGAACCCGGAGAAAACCCACCCCAGCATCACTTTGTTTACCACAAATCTCACATGCGGTCGCTTGGGATCGAACCCGGGCCAACAAGGTGAGAGGCAAGTGCTCTAACCACTCGGCCACGGCATAACATAAAAGAGATATGAAGTAAAGATGATTGGCTTTTTGAGATAGGTTTTAAGTGGTTTAAAACTGAAACCAATAACAAGGGATATCTAGAAAATGCTCAACTCTACAATAGATCTATATGACCCCAATTATTATTGTGTTTTAACGAGATCTGTATTTATTTTTTAGTTAGTTTCGTCTATCCCTTACTTACTGTTAACCAGTTATACAAAAATAATAAAAAATGATGAGGTCTTTAGAGGCTATTTCCAGAAAACCGTAGCTATACAGTGCATTTCTAATAAAAATATCTTAAAACAGATGGTATTTTAATAAAAATCGTTGGAGCAATTTTTGAAAAAATGAAAAATTTAAAAAAAAATGTTCGATGCGAAGAATGTTTGAGGGGTATTTCCTGAAATTGATCGTGTCACATTCATTTAAGACACTGAACTGATATACTCAATTTGGCATTTAACCGACCTTTTATTTTTCAATTATGCCCTCCACTGGGTCGCTCTCTGTCTCACACACACACGGACCTAATTCTAAAAATCTGCCGTTTTCCATTCATATGCTTCATCCAGCTGTTCCACAAACAAACTGTTTGTTACAACAGATTATTCTTTTATCTAAATCATGATGATCAATATAACATTAGCAGCATTGTCTTGTTACTTGCATCCTTGTAACGAGAAGAGAAATAAGGGAATGCACTAGGCTAAGGCGATACTCAAGCCTTTTGAAAGCCGGTCGCTACGTGAAACAATTGGAATACGGTTCTCTTAACTTGATTAGGAGTAAACAAAGGAGAGACAAAAAAAAGATAACTTCCTGTTTGAGAAAAGCTTAAGTAGTATGAAACTGAAGTATCTCGAAAACGGTTAACTCTACAAAAAATATATAAAGCATAACGAGATTTTAACAAAGATCTACATTTTTTGTATAGTAAGTTTTATATACCTCTTACGGCTTACCAGTTATACAATAGTTATCCAAAATGAAAAGATCTCCACGGGCTATTCTCAGAAATTTCAAGACATACATTTCGTTTTTCATGAAAATATCTTAAACGTAACCCATTTTAATCAAAATCGTTTGAGCCATTTTTGAAGAAATACAAATTTTCGAAAAATGTTCCATGAAAGGATAATTGGGTTAGGGACGACTTTTATGAAAATCTTCGTGTCGCATCCACAGACAGACACGCACAGGCCTGTTTCGATTTTTTTTTCATGGATTCAGGGAATCCAAAGCATTTATTTCCGGGTGAAATCTCGGTATCGAACATTTCGGTGGAATACAATACCTTCTCTATCGACTATGTACATTGTATGTACGTAATAAAGAAAGTAAAGATTTATTTTTGGACTCTGAAAACATGGGTTTCAAAACATATACGAGGGCTATCTACAAAGCAACGAACGGTTTGGCATAACTAAATAATAACGAAACATATCAACATAAAACTTTTATTTACAAAGATTTCTGTATTTGTCAACGCAATCTCCATTCTATCAAGATATTTACTGTAACGTGATACCGGTTTTTCAATGCCGATCTTATATTTTTCTACCACCAAAGAACTTATTCGTTTTTTTGAATGCACAAAATGTTCGGCCAATCGAATTTTATAGCCAAATAACGCAAGTGCATAGTGATAATGCAATGAACGAATCTTCAGTGAGGAAATGGCTCATAATTTAGGAATAATCAAGGGCGAACCAATGTGTACGAAAAAGACCGGAATGGAAGTTCAACAAAAGTTATGGAGGAGTTGAAAGCAAATGTTGATAAAATAATTAAAAGAAAACCGGTGTTTTACTTTGGATACCGTAATGACTTTTCGGATGGAAAAGATTTCCCAGGCACGAAGATCTCAGATTGACAGTGACATCTCAGATTATATTTTTAGCGGTGAAACGGTACCACATCTGCGTTGAAAAACCGTTATCACGTGACAATAAATACCTTGATGGCCCTCATGGTTTTGTTGTAAAATAGAGTAAGGCACTGTAACTTTGTAAATAACTTTCAACGTTCAACTTTGTGTTAATAACTTTCGTTAATGTTTAGTTATTTCAAATCGGCCGCCACTTTCTGGATGGCCCCCGTACAAACCTTTTCTACCTACTATGTACACGTACCTATTATGTACATACGTGGCCGAGAAGGAAAACATTTCCGCAACTTAGGAATCTAATATATTAACGTTTCTTATATTGCACACTATATGAGAGAAATATGCATTTTAGAATCTACGAACGCTCTGCCTAGCAAGAGCAGGAAGAAAGAGACGGAAGTACAGAAGACCAGAAGCTGGTAACAAAAATTTAAATCACACACCAGTTGCGTGCAATAGTATATTGGTGATATTTTTCATCATTTTGGCTTTTACACTACTTTATCCTAGAGCTGAGTTATAATGGCTCAGATTTGGAGGCTTATGTATTTCGACAAATTAGAATTGTTGGGGTTTGCAGGATTAGCTCACATCTCATGAGTTACTATTCTCAATAAAATCGATTAATCTCGACGTACACGTATGAGAAAAATAGTACTGTGGAAGTAAAACTGCCTGCGCATCGACAAACTCTTTAGTTTATATTAATTACGCTCTGTCTTGTGAGTACAGTCCAATATGAGGAACAGCTGTTTAGGTTGGTAGTGAATGTCAGTACTCCTCAAACTACTGTCAGCTATATCAAGGCGATTGCTAACATGCGTTTTCTCTAAGTTTCGCGATGGCAGAGGGAAAGAATTCCAGAAACTTTTAGATGCATTGAAATATGCCGGTCCCCGTGGCCGCGCTCGCTGAAGTTCTTCGCTTTGGTGATTCGTGGTTCAGGGGATCGTGGGTTTGAGTCCCGCCTTGTATGCTTGTAAATGTGTATATGTGTCTGTGTATGTCTAAGTAAAAAGAAAACGGTAAGTAGATATGTCAACAAAGGAAATGTAGAAAACCGTAAAAGAAAGAGAAAAAGAAAAAAAGGAATACAACACTAGAGTCCTGACAGAACACTGCAACTGTATTTTTGCATTCTTTATTTTATAAAAAAGTATTATTCATAATGTATCTTATCTTAACTTGGTTATATTATCGCCGGTTGGTGAGGAAAGAAGTAAAAGTCACACGTCAATTTTTTCAAATAACGAAAAGTGGAAATTTTGCATATTTTTTTCCGGGGAAGGGGATGAAGGATGAAGAAAATGTATCTATTTTATAAAATGTGTATCAACTTAAACTCCACATTACACATATTCCATTTCGTTACAAAATAAGTCGCTGTAAATTAAATCGCAATATACACAAAATGTTTCGAACATACAAAAGTATTCTTCAAGCATGTTTTCGTTAAGTAGACAAACATAAGGGGGGAAATACAGAGACGACCATGAAGCTAAACCCAGCAAACGTTCTAGTAATTAATCCACAACTCTCCCACCCAGCATTGATTCTACCAGGAGGCGGAGTTGACATCCATTCCATTCGGGTTAAATTGTTACCTTACCCTTCTTTTGGCACTACTTACCTTGACTATGCGCTTTGTTTATAACTAATTGCTGTATTCGGGCTTGAATATAAACCAATAGGATTTTGGCAAACCCAAAACTGGTGTGGAACACATCGTGAAAAGGTTCCGCAAACATTCAACAAAGAAACGAAACATACCATACGACTCCAACACATCGGAACATTACCGAGCATACACTACCATTGTGTTTCTCCCAAAAATTCGATAACGAGATATTTTTAGGACCTCAAATTCAAAACAAGATTGAAAAAGGCCTGTATGTGACTTAGCTTAATTAATAAACCAAAAATTTGGCTAATCCCAAACTGGTATTTAAATTCGGTATCTTCCAAAGATGCGACACGAAGCTATTCAGGATAATTCTCCTCTCCCCCGATCCTACACCATTCTTTACATGGAACTTCTATCAAAGTTTTTGTTTTATCAAAACTGGTCCTAAGGATTTTATTCAAACGCTGTATATTGTATATTTAAAGATGTTATTTGACAAACAAAATATCCTGAATTTTTTGGGAAAAGATATGAAGTCCTCCTGCTTCTGAATGTCTTTTGCATAACTCGAAAACCACAAGAGATAAAAACTTACTACATTAAAATGTAGATATCGTTAAAACACACAATTTCAGAGCTTACCACTTTATAGATGTTCCGTGTTATGGGTTTAATTTTTAAAATGGTTTTCATATGCGAGAAGTCCTCAAGTATTTCTTCTCTTTTGGTTTACTCCTGACCATGGAAATGAAACCGAATTTCTATGAAAATCACATTACGACGGCTTTTCAGAGATTCAACTGTTGGTTTACCCTAATATATGCCCTTATTTCTCTTGTGTATATAAACTAAATAATTAGAGCATTTCTGGCTGTATTTATATTAATTAGAATTATGTGGATAAAAAAATAGTTTTTTGTAAGAATATTGTTCCCAAGCACCAGCATGCGGGATTTGGGATGGTCGAAGTGGAGTCTGGCGGTTTTTCTCCGAGTCCTCCGGTTTCCGCCGCCACTCGTTCCACCAATTACTCCATCATCACCTTGCCTATCAGTCATTTCGCTTGCATTTAATATCATACATATCCGCACGCTCACGCCTGGCTCCCCATTATGTGGTTTCGTGCCGTTTGCTCACAGACAGGCTTCTGACCCATGGGCATCCGCGTCCTAGAGGGGGCAAATCCTACATAAGGGAAGGTAAACCGAGGTAAATCGACTTCGAAAAGAAATGGTTGTTTGCAGGACAAATAGCAGAATTCATGTGAATAGAACACGACGAATTTTATTTTATCAAATACACAATTATCTGCGTTGACCGGACTATGAAAATCACAAAAACTACACATTAAAGTGTTTTTGCGATTTGCTTGATTAGTGTCTCAGTTTTTGGTTGACATACTGAAACGTATGGAACATTTCAAATCCTCTTTTGTTTCGTAGTCGGTTTGCCCTCCCCTTAATTAGGACTAACACCCCCCTCGGAGAGCCAACGGTACGATGAAGAATCTGGAACGAGTGATCGGCCCATAGCAGGCTTGAGTGCGAGAAAGTGGATGATATGAAATGCAAGCGAAATGGATGATTGAAAAGGTGATGATGGAGCAACTGGTGGAATGTGAGGCGGGGTAAATCGGAGGACCCGGAGAAAACCTGCCCAGATTCCGCTTCGTCCACCACAAATCCCACATGCAGGCTTTTGGGATCGAACCCGGGCCGCCTAGATGGCAGGCGAGCGGTCTAACTACTCAACCAAGGCGCTGCCTTTAAAATCCTTTTCGAATAAACTCTCCTCATTTTGCGTGGATTTGCTTTCATATTGGTACTTTAATCATGAAGTGTGTGTTTGTTTTCTCCCTGACAAACAATGCTCAAGAGCGCATGCATTTTGAAAAAACAGCGTGCTAAGCTGAGTAGCTATTTTCCGTGGAACTCAGAAGTGCAGCTGTTTTCTCTTCCTTCCAGTTCTACTCTAATTTACTTTTCTTTTGCCTTTTCGCACCTTTCTGGCAATTTCCGTGTGTTTCATAAAGCTCTGAAGTATTTAATACGTCGTTCATTCTTATCTTGCTGCAGTATTTTAACAGAGATAGAGGCTCTTTTATATTATATTTTAACAACTACATAACCGAGGCCTTGTTCTCTTTGTTAAGCTTTTGCTTCTGCTCGTTTTGCAGAGTCATTTAATCCTTTCGTGTACTTAGTCTTTAATATTCACCAAACACTGTGTATACCTCTTATCTTTCCGCTCTGAACTTATTATTCTCGTGGATAGTTACCTCTTTGTCTGGAGAATACAAATTAAACTCCAGTCTGGAATTCCACACTTCGGATATGTGGACCGGCTTGGAGAGATTTTGTGCTCTCGATTGCATTTAAGTTATCATTATTATCATTTTCAAAGCTCGGAACTTGTTCAAGATCCCTTCAGTCCCCATTAAGGGGCTGAAACTGTGAAATTTGGAAAATACAAAGTATTTAAGATGTTTTATTGAAGTTTAAACCAGTTATTGTACACAATGAAAGTGTATTTCTGTCAATTATCAAAATTCTAGCTTCAGGTTAATGAAACAGTTTTATTGTCTAAATTCAATTCGTAGTCGGCTTACCCTCGCCATATATAGGACTAACAACCCCCTAGAACTTACAAGCGAATGCCGGGGAGCCAATGGCACGAAATTACAGAATGGAGAATCTGGAACGAGTGGTCGGCCCCTAGCCAGGCATGAGCTGAGGAAGTGGATGTTATGAAATTAAAGCTAACCGGGTTCAATCCTAGATAACCACATATGAGATTTGTGGTCGCCAAAGCGGTGCAGGGGCTGAGATTCTCCGGTTTCCCCTGCTATCACATTCCATCGGTGCTTTATCTTCATTCCATCAGTGTCATCGCCTTCGGTGCCATAGCAGTAAAAGCAGGCTTTAAACACTGTTTTTTATAGAGTATGTAACGCGGGAGTTACGAAACCGAAAACCCGGAGTGTAGTAGACTGTGTGCGGAGCACGCGTTCGCACGATTAAACGAAGGCACTACTTTTTTTATAAATCTCACTACTTCGTCCTTCTGAAGTGATGACTCTAGGTTCCTCCCTTTGGTTAATTCGTTCTATGACTTTAAATGACGACCACCGTTTCCAAGTGGTTAGAACGTTCACCTCTCACCGAGGCGGCTAGGGTTCGATCAAAGCGGATCGTATGTGCAGCTTGAGTACAAAGTGGGGTCTCAACTATTTCTGTCCGCGTTACTCCGCCATTCATTCCACTACCTGCTCCATAATCACTTTTCTTTTCGTCCATTTCTTTTCACCTTCCTGAATCTCATACTAGGCAACGGGCTGATCACCCATCGTGACTACTCTCTCTGATAAAGAGTCCGTCTGCATCTCAATAGACATATGACCCAGACGCTGGGTTTAAGTCCTGGCCACGCTTAGGTGCAAGTAATCCATACGTAAAGGGTAAACCGCGAAAAAGAACAAAAGCTGAAATAGTATAACTTCATTCTTTATTCACCGACTGCAATTGTGATTCAATAAAAATTATAAATGTATGTATTTCTTTTTATTAAACTGCATGCTCCATTACAATAAATAGTAATACTACATGCATTGGTTACTACTATACACAATTTTATAATTGCAAATTAAATAATATAACTATATGAAATTAATGATGGCCTCTCTTTCGATATTGTGCTTCAGGTATTTTCCCTATGTTTTATACTGACTGTTTATTTGTTTCTTATATTTACTCTATTACCATCATTTAGGATTATTCTACTGTTTGTGCAAATTTGATAAATTGTTTTCGTACATCTGTAGAAGTTTTCTTTTAGAATACAACCACTTCCTTATAATATTATTTATAATATTATTTCTTAATTCAGTTATTTCTCTGTCTAGGTTTTTCAGCTCGCAAATCAAATGATCCGCTCTTTGGCTTTTATCCCCGCAGAGACAAGAAGGGGTGTCCCATATTTTAAAATCTTAGAAATAAGATCTTAACCTACCACAACATCTGAGAAAAGTAGTTATAATGCCTGTTAGTGGTATGTTGTTTTTAAGTCTGTCTTTTATCCATTAAAATAGGACTTTGGTATTTCTCCTTTTGGAGTTTTTTGCCATTCACGTTCACTACACCTTCTTGAAATTTTCTTTCAGGTATTCTCTTTTAGCACATCTGCATGTCGCTGTTCCTCGCTGCTGCTTTTGCCAGGTTGTCTGCAAGTCCATTGCCGAAGTTTCCTGTGTGAGTTTTCACCCAGCAGAAATGGATAGTCCAGTTTTGGTTCTGCAGCTTCCTCATCTGATTCCTCCGTGATATTTAAGTTTACTGTTGTTCTTCAGTGAATCTAGAACCATTCTACTATTGGTGTAGAGTACAGCTGTTTTTTTTTTCCTTTCTTTTTTGCCTGATATGCTGATTTTCGAATGATTCTAGTTTTTCCAGTACTTTTAAAACGGCTATCTGCTTGAACTGATTGCTTGAACACCTATTATGGAGCTTGAATTGCATTTGTTGATAGAAGTCATTTTCCATGAGTATAGCTATTCTAGATCCAACTCCGGTATCTCCTTTATTTCCGTCTATATTTCCAATGTGTTTCCAGTGTTTTCTTGTTTGTCTTTGACGTTGACGATACCTGCAGGATGTGGCCATTTTGTATAATAAAGTGCTGTGTCTATTGCAGATCCTTTGTGTTCTTTTTTGGCTAAAAACAACTTTGCTGTTTTCTCATCTCTATCAACATGGGAGTAGACTTTTTGAAGACACACAGTGCTTTATAATCTACATGCGAAATGCTTTTGACATTTTTGTATTAATTAATTGCTGTACTCTCTTAATTGTTGCTTTATTCTAAAGCCGTTTCAAAACTTCTATCCATATTGGTGCTCTATGTAATATAAGAGATAGTATATGACTTTTAGTGCAACATGGTCCAGAACCGAGTTTATCTTAGCCAATGGAGCTAAGGCATGAATTAATTCGGTGCATTTTTGAGTATCATCTTTTATACATTCATTGTAGTTGAATATTTTATATACCGTCATGCCAAGATATTTCGTGCTATCTGTTTGTAGCAGGGTCTTTTTGTTAATCTAGAAGTTCAGTTCAGTTTCCGGTTATTTTTTTTTTAAGATATCAGTAGTAATTTTAATTTCTGGTCGTTTAATGCAACTTTGTTTTGTTTAGTCCAGTTTGTAACCTTTTGGATTTCCAGATTAGCATAGTTCTGTAATTAAGCTAGTATTTTCCTTTAATTATCATCATGAAATCATCCACAAAAGCTATTACTTCCGCGTGTTCAGTATGTTCTAAGTTCTGTAATGAATGTTCTAAAACCTTGGTCCAATGCAGGGTCCTTGTGGGAACTTAGACTTCTGTTTCTCTTTTTGTGGTGTTATTCGGTGATAAAGTTGCATTTCTGCCACAAAGATAGCTTTGGGAGATAATGTAGGAAGGGCAGTTGAGAACTTTCAAAGAGGTCAGGATGCTGGGCCATCATGCGGCATCAAATGCCCCCTTAACATCAAGACTGATTAAGGCGACAGATTGTTCATCTTTCAGTTATGTATGTAATTTACAGCAAGTGTTTATAACTCGGTGTCAGAGTTAAATATATTTACAAAATAATACCATAAAAATAATACAGAAAGGACAATAAGGCAATGAACACAAAAGCTCAGTTACGAATCTAGTTATATTCAATTTATAAACAATTAACGAAAGCTGGTTTTCCATTCACACGACTTTTTCTATTTGTTCTGCAATTCTTTAAAAATTACTATTTTATCTACATAATGCTAATTAAGATAAACATTAGCAGAAATTCTCTTACTACTTAATTACTTATAAGTAGAAGTGAAAAAGGACTAAAGTGATCATCAGGTAGGGGGAATTAAGGGAATACGCTACACTAAAGAGACAGTCAAATCGTTTAAAATATGTTTCTCTGTGATTATAATTAACATTCCTTCTGCCATGGCCAAGTGCAACACAAAAGAGATAGGAAACTTTTGCCAAGCGCAAAAGAGCACGGTACTATGAAAACGCATCTCTGAAATTTGAACAAAACTAAAGAAAACTAATATTTCACAATAATATGTATTCATAGTTTTAAAATTTAAAATTTTCGGGCTATTTTGCCGTGGTCTGTAGGTTAAAATATGTTTAGTTAAAATATTTCTACCTAACGTTTCGTCTCTGTCTGTGAGGGACATCTTCAGAGGCCATGTGCTCACGTCGCTAACTCGAAAAGAATAACAATAGTGCGTTTTATAGCCAGTATATATACTCGGACACAGGTGGGCGGGGTCAAGTGGACGGGTTCTAGTTGTGTTTATTTAGCCTGGAGGTACGGAGTTGGGAAAGTATAGGGAACCAGGTGGAGTTTAATTTAAGGCCTTCGTCTTTGTTAAAGTTGTTTGTGTTTTTATAAATCTCAATGGCCTCTCTGTATAAACGGGGGTAATAATTTTTTTAGTCGTAGCTATAACCTCTACTTTATTGCATACGGTGGTCATCCAAAGATAAAACATGTTGTGCCACGGCTGATTTTTCTGTTTGTCCGAGGCGGCAGTTTCTTTTATGTTCTGTAATGCGTGTGTTGATGCTACGTTTTGTAGTGCCGATGTAAACTTGGTCACACGTGCACGGGATTTTGTAAACACCAGAATTACAAAGTGGATCGAGTCGATCTTTAGCTGATTTTAGGAACTGTTTTATTAGTTGTCGGCGTGTATATGGGTTTCACGTGTCGTTTTTCTAAAATCTTGCCGATACGATCAGTTATGTTTTTTATATATGGCAAGAATACTTTATTTTTATATGTCGGTGCCTCCCTAGTCTAGTGTTGAAACGTTAGGTAGAAATATTTTAACTAAACATACTTTAACCTACAGACCACGGCAAAATAGCCCGAAAATTTTAAATGTTAAAACTATGGACACCGGCCGTGAAAGCTTACGCATATATTTAATATGTATTCAATTTTTTTCTAAAACTAACAGCTGCTGCTTCTTCTTCTTCTTCTTCTTCTTCTTGATGTATTTAAAATGCCAATTAACAGAATCTATAAATGACAATTATAAACGCTGTTTTCACACAATTCAATTTTCAGCATTTTATTACCTATTTTACAGCCTGTAAACTTTTATTAATTTGGCCTCTTAAAAGTGTCACCTGTTTTTGAGTTTAAAGTTTTGTTCATCTATTACTGTTTACAAGTTATTATGCAAAAGTCATTCACAATGAAGAGGACTTCAGGAGCTCCTCCCAAGACATTTTGGATATACATTGAAGTACATAAACCAATTTAATAGACTTAAATTTTGCAAAACTCAACAAACAAAAAGTGCTTTTTTGACCAAAAGCTAAAAGAGATACCCAGTTGCCCAGTGAATTGCTCTTAGAGAAGGTTGACAACGATATTTTTCGCCCAATACAAGCTACAGAAATCAACAACATAGGAGCTATTGTACTAAAATAACATTAACCGAAACGAGATGAAAAAATTCATTTGCACTGTTGCCATCATGTTTCTGTGTTATCAGTATTAAGACCGCATTAAAATAATATTATGTTCAATATTCATTTTTAGATACTTCCACTTCCATTTCTTGATTTCCCCGATTTTATAAATTAATGTAACGATTTTGAAATACAATAAAAATAGTTTCTTTCCTGAACAACTGAGAAAAGTGAAACATTAATGAAAAAAAATATAATTTTGTTACAAAGAGGGGTACATGTAAGTTTATGTTAGTATTGAAGTATTATAAAAATAGCAAACACATGATAGAATTACAGCTTTAAGCACTTGAAAATGCCCCATTTTGATTATGCAATGTTTAGGTGGGATTTGTACATGCAGCCCCATTTACAGGTTTTGTATGACGAAGTAACAGTTGACACTCTTGAAACTCAGATTTTATTTTATTATTGCACTTGAAATGTACATGAAATGGCAAACATAATTGACTGTTGAATATTCTAATATATTACCAGACTTGATAGATGAACATATTTCACCACCATCAAATGCAAAGTCTTGTAGGAATCAAAAGTTATACAACGGACATTGTAGTGAAATGATAGCATTCTGGCCTTCTTTGTTATCGATACTTAGTCAAAAGACAAGTCGATTTCCCTATTTTGTAGTTTTCTCTCAATTAATGCATAGACGGAATCGACCTACATTCGAGTATGATCAAGAAGGAGATATTTCTGATGAATAATCAACATACAGCACAGCTAACTCCAGAAGTGCATTAGACAAAACTTCATTCTTGTTTAGTAGCAGCATCCATCACTGCAAATTATAATAACCCTTGAAGTCTCAGAAGATGAGTACTTTATAACTTTCTCCCCCCCCCCACGCCTCCATTGCTACATTCCACCAACAGAAACCTACCTACGTTCCTAACTTTTTAAGGGTGAAAATCTGAGAATTAACTTTTAAACTTAACAGTTAATATATTAACTTCTATTTGAAATACTACTGTTGAATTAAGTTGTCCGCTATTTTTAAATACCTAGTGGTCATTACAAGGTCAGCCTGTGGCTCCACATATCATACCCCCATTTTTTTAATATCGAATTTTAAATCCACCGTACATCTTCATTTGGATATCAGCTGTGTCTATTACAGTTTAAGAATGCAAAAATAAGCACTAAAAGCTACAAAAGTGAGTCTAGTGATTCAAACTGGTCTTTATCATACCATTCCATACCACCGATTATTTAACCTAGGCCCTCCCCTTCCTAAACAACAGATGAGACTGACTATTCTGCGAGTTTAGTCACACTACACCAATACCATATTTTGGATCGTGAACTAGCAGTAGTTTTGGTAAAAAAATCAGTTAAACCAATAATTTGCAGTTTTATCCCGTTATACAGTCAATCGGAACTAGCAATAATATTGCGTGCGAGTTGCCAGCTATAAGTGAATTAAAATTGCTGCTGCTTTCAGAGAATAAATAAGTATGTAGGTTATTATATAAAAATGAAATTAAAAAAGGTTTATATGAGAATAATGGCAACAAATATTGTTTTGCCTATGCATATCCCTCTTATTACAGATGTGATTGCAACAGCTTAAACATTTATATGGAAACTATTCAATAGTTAACAAATAAAGCTTATCTACTAGATATTTGCTCAGTCAATATTATTTTCTTTTTATAAAAAGTAAAGTAAGTTACTCCCACATTTTATACAAATCCAACTAATAAGTGCGAATTAAAATTAATGAAAAAAGTGGCGCGTCGGTCATTTCATATAAACCGATAGAATTAATAATTAAAAACAGGCAAAAAATGGAAAATACTCAGTTTAGAGATACACATTTTGCTTGTGGCATGTATTAACATATACACACTACAAATTGAAATTTGGTTTGTCTAGGAATACAATATCAAAGGTTAATTCTTTCGACTTTGTATCCCCCTAAACTGCATACCCTCTTATGGCAGCATAGTTTGTTTTCCAAATATACTGCCGACACTAATGTAACAATAATGTTACAGATTATGAGGGAACTTTTATAACAAAAATATATCGAAAATAAAAGTATCCGTTTCTCAGTTTTCTCTCCCAATATCCCAAATTTGACAGAAAAATAATGGTTTACAAATTAGAATGATTCTCTAATAATATATAATTTCTTATTTCTTCAAAGAGCACTCAGCGAACAAACATTTACAATTTTTCCCTATTGAGTGCCTTTCTCTTTCTTGGAGGTGCCCATCTCTGGGAAAAATGACAAGTAATTGCAACCTGAACTCTTGGTTGTACATTATCTTAACGCGGTCTTGTGCGCAGACATCTGTAGCCTCGGTGCAGACAAAGCTTATTTTTAGCGTCTGGCATAATACCAGGCACCTAATCGTTTTTTTTTTATAATGAAAACAGTACCGGAGTCTGATCAGGACTCCGGTACTGTATGCCTATTTACATTTCCCCCCGTAGGTTTTACTGATTACTGGTTTACTGGTTTTACTGTTTCTTTTACAAACATATACACATTGCACAAACATATAACATCCATGCCCAAGGCGGGACTCGAACCCACGATTTCGTTGGGCGGAGGACAGCATAGGCTTAGGATATGGACAGAGGGGACTTGGCCTTCAACCTAGGTGGCACTACACCTCGCGTCTATGTCTCATTGTTTATCGTTGTGCGTGGCCTTGTGAAGCCACGATTGCTTTAGGCTACGGTACAAGGGTG
Organism: Hymenopus coronatus; assembly: GCA_030762935.1. Taxonomy (NCBI): domain Eukaryota; kingdom Metazoa; phylum Arthropoda; class Insecta; order Mantodea; family Hymenopodidae; genus Hymenopus; species Hymenopus coronatus. The sequence goes on along the minus strand of CM060900.1, from coordinate 531,101,750 downwards.
CGCCAATCCTGCTAAATATTTATATCAATAACCACAACAATGGCTACAAAATGGCGCAGAAATGAAGTTTATGTTTTTAAACAATTAATGCTAAAAGTAGATCTTCTACCACATGGCAATAAAGTTCAAATTAGAAAATTCGGTCAGTTAGTGATATAAAATTATACCACTCCAATATAGCCAACGTTGGTTTATGCATACACGCCTCATTCAAGTAGGCTTTGACTCTGAAAGCTCGTATCGATCCATAAATTGGCGGATGATTTGAATTTCATGCATATGAAATCTGCTGAACCAAACAAAACTATGCAAGCAGAGGAGAGAGCAAAATTACAGCTGCTACACTACCTCATTATATATAATGGTTTCGTTCTGTACGAGTAAGTTATCATGTTGTCAGTACTGATGCTAAGCAAGGCAACAGCTGAATATCGCAGACCATTAGGGAGAAACTCCGTGAAATAGGTAAAGCGATCTATTTATAATTATAATTTGTCTATAAATATTGAGAACTGCCTAAAAATAGTGTATGACACACGTGTTGAAATTATTTTACATTGTTCTAGGATTACTGTACTCGGCCTACGGCCACGTTTCGCAAGCTTCCTACTCACAATATAAAACACCATTTCTACCACTTGTATCATAAACTATTTTGCGCTGAATCACATTGGCTAAAAGAGAAAGAAGTAGTATATGTGCATTGAGTTTGTCATGCAAACCTCTTATCACAATTGGTAGCCATACCTTATGGACTAGTGCAGAACACGGCTCAAAAGATCCCCAGAAAACTATACAAGTTCGCTGAAGACTTTCTAGGGCGCTGAGCGTGCCTACACCCCAACATGGGAGGGGCGGGGTCAGAGGATATCACCGGCAGCAGGAACCAGGGGTGACGGTACAGAAATGACAGCTTTAACATACGGCAATTCACATGCTAAATAAAATGTATAAAATGAATTTCTTCGGAATAAACCCAGGAAGCCCACTTTATTCTGGATGACTTCTTTAAATGGTAAACCGTAAGAGATAGACAAAAACTTACTACACAAAATATGTAGATCTCTTTAAAACATAGTTTATGTTATATTCTATTCTTGCAGACCTGACCATTTCCAGACATTATCTCTAACTGGCTTCAATTTTAAATACTTAATTTTTCTCAAACAGTAGGTCCTCATCCGTTTCATATCTCTCTTGTTTCACTCCAGGCCATGGAAATAGAACCGAATTTCAATGGCAATCGCATACTGTCTGTCATCTTTTAAACTATTTGACTCGCGTTAGTCTAGTGGATTCCTTTGCTTCCCTTCTACCTATCAGGATCTAAGTAATGCGACCATTTCTAGTAATGTTTATGTCGATTAATAGGATGGAGATACAAGAATAATATATTGCAACAATGGTTTGCTTTCGGAAATGATAGAAAACGTCATGTGAATGGAACTTATCACACTATGTATGGTGAAATCTAATGTCTAATAAATAAGAATGAAGCTCCGGCATACGTTTATGTATGTTATTTTTAGGGCTCCCTTTTGTACGTTTATCACTGTGTCCTCCGAGAAAGTAGCTACGCCTTAGGTTACATGTTTTTCCAATACAAAATCGAAAAACCTCCCTCTCCTAGCTGAACTGCTTCAGATTTCTGTTACTTTAATCCGACCGTTATTTTCCTAGCTTGCTCAGCACCTGCCTCTCACATACATTTCAAAATATAACCAAACAGAGGTATTTCATGAGATGAATAACATTAACTCTGCTTTGTTTTACCTTTTGCGTAGCAAAGATGTTGCAGTACCATATATAGATCTAGGCTTGATTATATTTCTCTTCAAACCTATTTATGAAAACATTTTGTGCTTACAATTATCTCAGTCTTTGGTTTAATAGTCTGCATATGTGGTCTCTCAGCGATGCATAGAATTGGGGCCACGTGACGTTTTTAAACAATACTGTGTATACAAGTCCTTCAAAGTGTTTAACATAATAAAATACAAAACTTTAAGGCAAAATCTATAAATTGAAATGTAAATATTTTGGAAAATTACTTTGCTTAAAATTGTTAAATATTTATGAGCATACTAAGTATTTTTTGATTAGTTTCTTAAAGTTTTTGAAAAATAAATTAAGAGTTTTACGCCAAACTAAAAGTTAACAAGAAATTTATTTATAACATTTTACTGCAGCATCCAGATGTAAATAAATATTAAAAATGGTAGGATTATTAATTTTTATAGTGTGCAGAATTTCATGTTTGTTATTAAATTATTGCTTAAATATTTGATAACCTCAAAACTACTTATATTACAGTGAAATTTTATATGGAACTAAGGAAATACGCACACATATGTACTTAATAGTAAAATGGGAATAATTTCTGGAAATCGACAAAGAAGAGATATGGCATCGAGATTGGGATACAAAAATAAAACAAAATATTGGAAAAGTGTTCTTTAGTCTTTAATATACCGAAGAAAAGTACGCACGTTGCCCTTCGTGGTGTAATGGTTACCATGCTAACTTCATATTCCGAAGGTCCCGTGTTCAAACCCGGCGGAGGACAATGGATTTTTTCGGGCGAAAAATCCTTAGAATGGCTTCCTTCGGAAGAGAAGTACATCGGTGGGCAAAATTAAGCGGTTTTTCATGACCAGTTTAAAATGGGATGCTGAGAACCACAGCAGTTAAAGATCGTCCATAAATAAAACTCCATTTCCATTTTCTGAAAGTTCATGGAGAAGGGAAAAATACATAAGACATGACAAACAAAGAGGAGCGAGAAGGCGTTGTATGGCTGAGAACAAAGATGGTCACTAAAACGTCTAAGAAATAATTTATGTCCTTCATGCAGTGGACAAAGATGTGGAACACTTAAAATTAAAATTCAAAGAATCAAAAATTTGGAGAAAATAGTACATATAGAAATTAGAAGCTGTTTACGTTAGAAATAAATATGGATATGGCTGCAACGTCCTTAAAATATTATAAGAGATAAGACAATGCTTTAAAAAGTGACAAACAAAGGAAATGGTACAGGAAACAGAGTTAACCAACAAATTGCAAACGAGAAAACAAATTAGAATTAAGGAATTTTTGCACAAGTTGAGTACGACTGGTGAAGAGACAGGAGCTGAACTCAGGTCATATTCACTTCTACACAGCTTAGCCTACATAATTATGGAGAGTAGAAATATCACCAACCCTAGTTCTTAAGGTAAAATCAAATCAAATAGAGTTCAGTATTATTTAACTTAACTGCTGTAATGCTAGGCGTTCCATTCTACGGTGGACGTGAAAGAACTCTCATCTTTGCTCCGAGGCCTCTATCAAACTTGAGGTTCTTTTACATGCCATAAATCTACGACAGGGACCCCGGGCTTGAGCTTGTTTTCTAAGGAAGCCAAGCTAGGGATTTTTACGTGCGATAAAATCCATCACCCTCCGCCGTGTTTGAACCCGCGATTTTTGGAATCAGGATGGTATACGCTCTGAGGGGCCTTAGAACCGAAATTGAGGTTATTGTACCTACTTCCCAAAAGGCAGGGGATCGTTGTTTCGAGTCCCGCCTAGGGAATGGGTGTTTGTAAGTGTGTATATGTGTGTGAAATAGAAGCAAAAAGCAAAACGGCACTCAAATAGAAAACCAAAGGAAATGTTAGGGAAAAAAAAATTCCGGAGCCCCGACAAGAATCCAGAACTGTATTAAAAAAAAAAAAAAAAGAGGGTATCCCCGGGAGGGAGGATTGAAGCGAGATGATACACCGGGCGACCGGAACCCAGCAATAACAAAGTCCCTAGAGTATCCAGATTGAAGTATCCCGACAGTGGCACAGGCACTGTCCAACGCCACTGCCAGTAGTACTTCTCATCACGTCAAGTTCCGGGACGGAGATAGCCACGTCGCACCAACACCATCGCCAACACTTCCAATCTTGAAAAAAAACAACGGGGTTAAGAAAGAATGAAACGACAACGGAAACGCCAGGAGGGACAGGAAACTCAAGGGATCAAAGAAACGTATCCAACATTCACCTGGCGACTTCAGGCAACCCCCAGAAACTTATTAGTTTTCCCCGAAACACAATGAGCTTCCAAGGGGACCACCTCCCCCTGCAATTGGGCAATAGCCATTAGCAAACAAAAGACGACGTCAACTAAGAGTGAGTGGCGACGTAGTAAAATCTGTTTCCCATAGACTCTGTAGGCAGTTCAGTTTCGTGTTAGTGCGTGTCCAAATCAGTGAGTTACTACATGTTAAGGGACCAATAAGTGGAAGACTTGGCAACTGCAAGGATTGGTTTCCAGCCGCACACCTCGTAATCCCTTTGGCAGAGGAGTGGGGCAGGAGTATCATGTTCTGTATGGGTCAGGTAGGCCGCCCACGGGCAGTGAACCAGCGACCTCCCGAATGCAGGCCATGGTATTGTGAGGAGAGCTTGTCTCCTCAGTTACCAGAAGTGCGTGTTCAAATCTCGCCTAGGGTGATTTCCATGGATAATTTTTTTTTCTCGGAATTTGGTTTAACCTGAGAAAACGAATGTCTAGTAATTTTAAGCTCCATGGACCCCAAAATTATTTGAGCATCTTTGCGTTTCACTGCTTTCATTCATCGTCCAATATAACAAACCAGGTTAAAATGCGTTAAGCTAAAAAAGAAAGAAAAAACGCAAGGTTCCATACATTAAAACAGTCAATACTTTGTTCTCATATTTTCAAAGTTTAAGATGATGCATTTGTGAAATTTGCAAAAAATTGTAAAAAGTTAAAAATATTAATTACTTTACAATAAAATTATATGAATTTTAGAATTTAAGAAAAGACATTGTTTTTCCGAGTTTTCCCACTTCAGCTACCAGTTAACTGGAGCTATAGTAAAAGCGAACTTAGTAAGTCCCAACTTTAAACCTTGCTTTTTGGGGGGGTTTCTGTAGCTTGCACGTAGATAAGGTATTTGTACTCCATTCAAAAATTCGATGTCGAGATTTCACAATATATTTTGGGGTCCCCTCAGTCCGAAAAAAGCATTTTTAGACAAAGTTCCGCGCGCGCGCGCGCGTATGTGTGTGTGTGTGTCCGTGTACAGCATAGGTAAAAAACGAAACGACCATTAAATACCAAACTTGGTATTTAGGTTTAGTGTGTTCCAATATTGCGAGACGAAGATTTTGAGGAAAATCCTCCCCACCACAAGCTATCCTTCCCATGGAAAAAATTTAGAAAATGTTGACTCTCAAAAATGGCTGTAACGATTTTGATTAGAAACCTGTATATTAAAGCTAATTACATCCCACATAAAATGTACATCTTGAATTTTCAGGGAATAGCTTCTAAAGAGCTGTTTATTCTGGATGGATTTTGCCGAATTTTGCTTAAGTGTTAAACCATAAGAGACAGACAAAAACTTAGTGCACAAACAATGTAGATCTCGTTAAAATACACAATTTATGTCCTATACGTTTTTGTTGTGGAGGTAGCCGTTTCAGGGATATTCCTTGTTATTGGTTTCAGCTGTAAAGTGCTTATGCTTTTCTCAGACGGGAAGTGTCCATTTTTCTTTTGTTGTACTTCTGGCCAAGCAAAGAAGCGATGTGCAATGAGAATCGCATAACGAAAGCTTTTAAAACTTTTGATTCCGACTTTAGCCTAGTGTATTCCCTTAGTTCCCTTCCACTTATAGGGAACTAAGTAATAAGAACATCCTGCTGATGTTTATCTCAATTAGCATTGTGTTGAAAGAAGAATAATCTTTTATCAGAAGTTTGTTTGTGGAGCAGTTGGAGGAAGTCACACGAGTGTAATACGTCAGATTTTCTTTTTATAATGTTCCATGCTCAAAATGTTTCTGATGCAGTGTTCCACTATTTTTTTCAACTTTTTACACCGCCTCTCAAGAGTACACTAATGAAAATGGTCATATTAAATTTCTGATATAATGCTCAAACTTTGATAAACAAATTATTAAATTAAGAACTAAAGCTTTCCTGGCGACGTGTTAATTCAAAATCAGGGTGACCCTGAAGACGAGGAAGATGCACTTCTTCGAAACGTTGGTGTCAAGCCAAGTTTTTACCTGGCTAGAAGCCCGAGAAGATTTTGAATTAAATTATTAAATGTTGATAAATGTGTAAGCCTTTTGTAGAGTATAAGAAGTACTAATTTTTCTCCACTAATTAGGACCAATATAAAACGTTTTTATGATGTATTTTTAAACTCATTTACTGTAAAATTGGATTTTTATGTGAATATTTTTAAAAATGGATCACGTGGTTCATTTTTATTGGAAGTTAAAAACTAAACATTGTTATTTAAATAACCATGCAAGCTACAATTGTTATATATGACAAACATATTACTATTATTGTGTTGGGTGGTATACATTTCCATAAATAGCTTGCTTACTGGATAGTTTCTAAATTTCAGAAATGCATTGCATCACGTTAAACGAAATTTATTGTCCTTTGGGGTTTTCAATGAAAACTTTTCTGAACACATGCAATTCTGAAAGCTTATTGTCTTCTCTCTCCATACACCTCAAACGTAATATAAGGATTTAACTCTGTATTACTTATGCAAGAATGGCAAATAAAATAATGTATCATGTAAAAATCCAAATAACCCACTCTAGTACGCTCCCCGTATTCTTTCATTCCTCTTCCACCTTCAGCATAAGTAGATTTTGGTATGTTGCGTCATCCCACTATATTCAATTTTCTTTGAAATTCAAAATCATATAAGCAGAAAAAGTCTCTGATGGATCGTCACATCTGAGGTTAACGTACCATTGTACAAAGAACTCGCGAAAATGTGGAGCAAGAACGGCGACGTTTTTCGTAACATATAGAGACGAGCGGATGTACGAGGCGGTAGGAAAAACTATGCCAGAAACGTTCGTTTCAAAAGGAAAACTAAATAAAATGGAAACAAAGGAACTCCTGAGGGACGGAGGTGAAGAGAAAAAAACATGTGCTGAGGGAAATAATGTGACTCTTTGTGGGACATGGAATTCCGCTCAAAGTGAATTCGATAAATGTACCTACTACAGAAATCTGAAAGCTTACTCTCTGGAGAAATGGAATCTACGGTTATGCCAAATATTGCATTTCATAACTTCTAATGCACTGCCCAAGAAATTAAAATCAGCTCATTTATTAATGGTAACGTTATATGCGGAGAAGTTTTATCATAGATATCTCCCAAAATAATAGGTTGCTCATATCTCATGTGTTCCATTCATATGCCTTTCTCTACCTATTTACACAAAAAGCTATTCCTGCAAAACCTTCTTTTGACTACATCATGCTAATCGAGATAAACAATAGCAGAAGTATGTCTTACTACTTGCTTCCTTCCAAGCATATGACTACATAAGGTGATAATCAAATCCTTTAAAATCTGTCGCTATGTGAAACAATTCTCTTTGCAAAGGTTAGGAGTAAAACAATGTAGATCTGAAAGGGAACGGGACTTTCAGTTCAAGCAAAGTTCGCTAGTTTAAATTTGAAACAATTAACTCTAACAAAACTCAATAGGACATAAATGGTGTGTTTTAATGAGAACTGCGTTTTTCTTTAGTAAACCTTCGTCAATGTCTTTCACTTTACAAGTTATACAAAAGTCGTCCAGAATGAAGATGCCATTAACGGCTTTTCCCAGAAAATTCAAGTTATTCAATTTATTCCTTGTGTAAATATTTTAATACGATGCGGAATTTAATCAAAACCTTTAGAGCCATTTTTGAGAAAAAATATTCAATTTTTTTCCATATAAAGGGTAGTTTGAGGTGGGGAATTCTTCTGACAACCTTCGTATCGCTTCTTTGGAAGATACTGAACTAAAATAACAATTTTGACATTTGAGCTATGCTGTCCACAAATACACGCACACTGAACGTATTCTAAAGTATTTATTTTTTACTAGCTGCCTGCCCCGGCTTCGCACGGGTGGTGTAGCCAATTAAAAAAACTCAGTCAAAATCTTCCGTTTACAGTACGAATCTGCCATCGAGTAAAATTACAATTACATAATTTGACAATAGTTTATTTTAATGCCTTGTAATGTACAATTTTGATTCCGGAGAGAAAACAAATAGCGGCGATGTTTTGCCGACTCTCGAGCACGCAAAGTACAACTATCCATGCGAAAAACACACAATTGAAGGTATATCCCACACACTTCTAAAGATTGACCTTGGGATACATTGTCATTGCTAATGCAAGGCGCGCCGGCAGCAACACGCTTAAATTCAAATGGAAAGTCGGTTGACATTAGTGTTATTCTTGGAATAAGTATATACTCACCTTTGAGCTTTCCTATGTTATAATAGCTTAAATCAAAATTTTCATAGTTTTTTTAACAGTGAGTTTTGTTCCGCTGCATAATTTTGGCTGATTGAGATTGCGTAGCACAATTATCACCGAGTCAACCTTGAGCTGTAAATTGTGTGGCGGTATTCCTGGTAGATCCAATGAATTTAGGAATTCAGTAAGATAACTGACGGCTTCATTTGGATTGATAATGGAATTGATAGACTTAAATGAATGCATTTGTCTATCAATTTTAACCTGAATTTTGATATTCACATAATCTACATTCTTATTAGTGGCTGCTAAAATGGCTCGTTCGCTCAACCAAGCCTAGTTTTTGTAATTTGCACAAATATTTGGAAAAACCTTCCATATTAATTCTTCCTTTGACGTTGTGAAGTGACAAAAATGTGATGGAAACGAAATGAGGCCAGTAGAAGTGTCAACAGATATTTACCATTGCAAATGTCTAATAATGCCTTTAAAGCATCTGAAAAGTGCAATGAATCGCTATAATCTGCGCAATGTAGCAAATATAGTTGGTATTGCGAAAAGGACGAACTCAGCGCGCCCATAAGGTATTGTGGTAAGGATGACATGCGGTTAACAGCGTGGGTAAGCAAGGATGTCAATGGCATAACAGTAATGGCAGCCCTTTCATAGTGTGGCGGGTAAACGCTGGCATAGGTAATGAATTACATTAAGGAAACAGTCACAATAACATTCATGTCTCTTCCGAATGTATTTCTTCTCTTTACTCCTAATGTTTTCAACCTCTTTCTCTATGTTCACCTATGTCAGAATACCCATTTTAAGGCTAACAATGACATAACTAAAGAGCAAGTAGATCTGGTAGGGCAATTGATAAGCTTTTATTAGACAGATTTGTGTAAGTTCTCCATTTAACCCAAAATATTACTTGATCAAATGTATTAAGAGTGCCACAATTGCAATGTGATGGTGACGCGGGTATCTTCATGTTCTTTAGCTAGCTTATGTACCACATAACGTCAAATAACCAACATCTGCAATAGGACGTTAAACCTAAAACGGGTCCCGTCATTTCTCCGCCATTTTCATATGCCAAGAAGGGTTAATGGTTCTGTGCGTTGTTTATAACTTGTTCGTTTTAAAGAATTACAACAAAAATATACTTATTTCTTTATTTTTACGATATGACCAAGGGAACGATAGTTAAAACATAAGAAATATATTTGATTTTCACAGTTATCTTGCGTCATTGTCTCCATAACCGGGTGCATGCCCTTAGCATTGAGGAAGAAAAATAGAGCAGTAGGTATTACGGCCATCTGGTGGCAAATAATAAGTACGTATTTAACATGTTCGTCGCCAAGAAAGCTCCTTTATTTTAAACGATGGGAGTACGGAAAGGACAGTTAATACTTAAAAATGAATTTGAATTTCACTGCTGCGTTGTGTCATCTCGATAAATGGTTTCGTTACCTTAACATTAGATGGGGAGGGAAAATACCACTATGCCCATCTAGTGGCAAATAAATAAGTACTTCCCCTAGCTGCAAGTCGCTAGGAAAGTTTCTTTACTGCTTTATTTTAAACAACAGGAATAAGGAAAGGACAGTTAATATATGAAATTGTATTTGAATTTCACTGCTGCGTTGCGTCATTGTGTCGATAAACTGGTGCGTTACCTTAACATTGAATGGGGAGGGAAAAATATAGCAGTATTACGACCATTTAGCAACAAATTACTGTGATACTACTGGCATCTGGTGGCTATTAACCGAAATGCGTTCGCTTGGCACAGTTTTTATTCGTTTTATGAGATTTTATATACTTTCCCGTCTATTTTAATCATTTTCTTTCCCATAAACCTTGTCGTGACAATAACGAACAATTCAAATTGATGCAGTAGTTCGGAAGTGATACTCGTGCATACATTTCTGCGATTAATTTTTATATATTAATTTATATATATATATATATATTATACCTAACATAAGCTTTTAGACCTCATTTTGACTGAACAAAACATGGAGATATGTAGGCTTCAACCGCTTGATTTTTCAATTAAAATTTGCATTTTGCCCATATACTCTGGTTATATACATTTTAAATATTCAAAATAACCAAAAATTCTAAAGTTGATTGCAAAGTCAATTTTGAATGGCTGTCTTACTTTAAGAACTGCTCTCGTAAAACGCTCGTTCATATGTAGCGATCTGGTACCTATCTATAAAAATTCCTGGTCTAAGTAAACAGTCATTTTGCACCGTGGAAATTCTTATTGATTTTGTGCCATGGACTACATTGTACTCAAAGTTTACTGATATTGGTTCGGGATGTTTAATAAAAATTAAAATAAAGAGATTTCATCCCAATTTTGCTGAGTTAATGTCCTTCTCGAAGCGAGTTTTCCCCCACTTTCTACGGTTTCCCACTTCATTCATTCCACCAATTGCACACAATAATATTTTCTGTCACCTATTTTACCGCCAGTTTATATCCACTTGCACAGTTTCATAGTTCCATACCAGACATCGGCCTGTTCACTCATCCTAGCTTCTCTCTTACATTCAGAGCCTCTGCTTCTCTGACCCCAAGCGCTGAATTTTAAATCCTGCATTAGGATGGTAAAAAGAGAAAGAAAGAAATGAAGAAAGGGAGAGAGAAAGAAAAACCGCAAGAAAGACAGATAAAAGAAAGAGACAGAAGAAAGAAAGAGAAAGAAAGAATTATGGAAGGAAAGAAAGTTTTTAGCTCGGGTATAACTAAAACATAGGGAGCTGTATGAAATGTCACTTATTCAGAATTAGGTGCTAAATAAAATCAAATTAATATTTGCCTTAAATTGTTATCCCCCTCCCCTTTTGTTTTAAAACCTGATAACTTTAGAAGAAATTATGATAATATATGTCGGAGTTAAAGTGCTCCTGAGTTCATGCCTGTTCTTATTTCTAAAACCCTAAAAAGCAACAGTACACTTAAAATAGAAAAAATGGACCTACTAAAATTGTGAAGTATTCCAGTCACAACACTTTCTCTATCCGTTTGGCAAACAAAGTATTCCTACAAAAGAATATTCTTTCATCTATATCACGCTAATCGAGACAAGCATTAGCAGAAACGATCTTACTACTCGATTCCTTGTAAAAAGGGAATACACTGCTAAAGCGATAGCCAAATCTTTTAAAAGCTGGTCGCTATGTGAACAATTGAAATTCGGTTTGCTTTGCATGGCTAGCATAAACAGAAGAGAGATGAAAGGATAGGTGACCCCGTTTGAGAACATTTAGGTAATTTAAATCCAATAACAAGGAATATCTTGGAAACGGCCAACATTAGAACAAAAATGTATTATGGCACAAGTTGTGTTTTATCTATTTTTTACGTTTACTGGTTATGCAAAATTGAGTAAAATTCATCCAGAATGAATAAGTCTTCAGAAGATATAACTCCATGGCACGACAGCTCACGGGGAACCTTGGCCTACCGCCCGGCCGCTGCGTCCCCCATCTCGGTCCACTACAGACGTCATGGATGGGGTGCAGTATTGGAGAGTGAGACGTGGTCAGCGCCTCGAGTCCCCCCGGCCGGTTAATGCGGTCCTCATGACCTGGAGCCGCTACTTCTCCATCAAGTAGCTCCTCAATTGGCCCCCCAGGGACCTTACGAGGCTGAGTGCACCCCGGGCCAGGTCTCCCAGCGGGGGAAAAAATCCCCACGCCGGTACTGGGGATCGAACCCAGGTCTCCTGCTTGGTCTTCAGAAGATATTCCCAGAAAAATGGAGACATAGATTGTTTTTGTGATATCTATAATCCGTATATATAAATGAATCGCTTCTTCCAAGGATGCACCACAAAGATTTTCAAGAAAATCTCCCCACCTCAAACTATCTTTTAATGGAAATTTTGTTGAACATTTTGTTTCGCTCATAAATGGCTAAAACCATTTGTTTAAAATATCTTAATACATCAATTGATAAGCTTTTATTTCCATGATAGCTTTGTGTATTAAATTTCTCCATTTAACCCAGAATATTACTTGATCAAATGTATTAAGTGACGCAGGTATTTTCATGTTCTTTAGCTAGATCATGTATCACATAACGTCAAATAACTAACATCTGCAATAGGAAGTTAATCCTAAAACGGATCCCGTTATTTTCAGATTCTAAGAAGGGTGAATGGTTATTTGCATAGTTTATAACTTGTTCATTTTAAAGAATTACAACATAAATATACTTCTTTCTTTATTTAAACGATGTGACCAAGGGAACGATAGTTAATAAATAAGAAGTGTATTTGATTTTCACAGTTAGCTTGCGTCATTGTCTCCATAACCAGGTGCATTCCCTTAGCATTGAAGAAGAAAAATAGAGCAGTAGGTACTACGGCCTTCTGGTGCCAAATAATAGGTACGTATTTCAGTTGTTCGTCGCTAGCAAAGCTTCTTTAATTTAAACGATAGGAGTAAGGAAAGGACAGTTAATACATAAAAATGTATTTGAATTTCACTGCTGCATTGCGTCATTGTGTCGATAAACTGGTGCGTTACCTTAACATTGAATGGGAAGCGAAATATATAGCAGTACTATGATCATTTAGCAACAACTAACTTGTACCACTGCCATCTGGCGGCCATTAACTGAAATGCGTTCACTTAGCACGGTTTTTATACATATTATTCAATTTGATGCAGTCGTTGGGAAGTGATACGCGTACATACATTTCAGCGATTCATTATATATATATTTAGGGACTACAAAACACGTATTTTAGATGAATCTCGATATCCAATTTTGGGTGGAATATAATACTTTCTCTACCTACTGTTTACATTGTACATACGTGCTAGAGGAAGTACACATTAAACTATCAAGAAACGGACGCTGTAGTTTCGTTCGGGCGCCTTTCACAAATATGCATCGTTATATTTAGCCTCATGTATACCTTTATCCTTATAGCAAGCGTATTAATTTGGATACAGCGGTGCTCTTCCAGCAGTTTTGGCAAAAAAAAAAAAAAAAAAGCGCCGATATTTGTATTTCTGTCTTTTGTTACCTGCACAAAAAGTTAAAGCTCTTGCTCTAATGCTTTACAAAATAATTTTTAGACTGTTGATCCTAAAAGTAGGTCTTTTACCAGATGTCAGTAGTGTTAAAAGTAGAAAACACTGTCACTCAGAGTTATAAAATTATATCACTCTAATGTGACTAACTTTGGTTTAAGCGTCCACGGCCTCATTAAAGTAGGCTATGACTCTGAAGGCTCATATAGATCCATAAAATGGCAGAACATTTAAATGTCATGAACATAAACCTGCTGAACCAGACGAAATGATCCAAGCAGTGGAGAGAGAAAAATTATAACAGCTACGCTGCTTCCGTTGATTTCGTTCTGTATGAGTAAGTCATCATGTTGTCAGCACTGATGCTAAGCAAGGCGACAACTGAATATCGTAAACCATTAAACATGAACTACGTGAAATAGGTAAAAGAATCTATTTATATTTATAATATATCTATAAATATTGAGAACTATCTACAAATAGTAAATGACACACGTGTTAAAATTGTTTAAATTGTTCGTAGGATTACTGTACTTGGCCTACGGCCTTGTTTCGCAATATAAAACACCATTTTTACCACTTGTATCATTTCGCTGTTCCCTTAAAGAGTTGTAAGGTTATCCTTCACCTAGGAAATGTTAATCTAGCTTGTCCATCTCAGTGAACTTTCTCTTATTGATGTATTTATTCAGAAAGCTTCTAGCTGCCAGAGGTATTCAGTATAAATGTATATCCACTTTTTATTTAGTATAACCATTTGTTTCCCTATGAGACGTAGATTATAACTTTATCCCTAATTATGCATTTCACCCTTGGATGCCATCTAATAAAGGGGTTACACAAGCGTAGAGTTCTATTTCCATTCAAAATGCAACAGAACAGGCATTATCGTAATTGAGAGAATAAATCCATAAGGCATACCTACTCACTTTGAAAGCTCTCACCTATTTGCAAAGCTTTCAAATTAAATATTAAGTAATGCAAGATTTCTCTGAATCTTGAAACACTCTTAGTGGATGAACTGTGTTAAGCCCATCCCATATCACTGTCGAGTCTCTTCTAGTACTTCCGAAATAGAGAAGAGATGTGGAATGGAAAATTTATTTTAGTCATATAGGGTGCTTCAGGACCTCTGCGACAAAGCTCATGTGTTAGATAGGTAGAGTCAGAATGGAAAAATTCAATGCCATAGCCGATATTTGAACCACGGATCTCCCGGTCTCTATCCGGTTGTTCTACCACTGAGCTACTATGGCAACATTCCAGTAAGGCACAAAATGTCTCAACTGACTCGCACGTTTCCCGGTAAACCACAAGGTGATATAGACATGACATACCCCAATGGCGACTTCCAATGCCATTAGTACTTTATGTCCCCAAATGCATAGTATAGTCAACTATTATGGTCAATTGGTGTTTGTTTTTTCACATAAGCCGTGTGTAGGACAGGAGTTGGATAGCTAGAGTCAGACAGAAAAATTCAATGCCATAGCCAGGAGTTAAACTAAGGGTCTCCCGGTCTCTAGCCGGTTGCTTTATCACTGAGCCACCATAGTAACATGTCGGCACGGCATTAAATTTTTCAGTCTGACTCTGCCTGTCCAACTGCTTTCGTACACGGTTTGTGTGAAAAAGTAATTAAATTAAAGTTAAGATGGTTAGGCGCTGGCCTTCTGATCTCAAGGTCGTGGATTCAAACCCGACCCAGACCAATGTTTTTAAGTGTGCTTAAAGGTTTCAACGTCGAGATTTCAACGGAAATATGAGGCTGCGTGAACCCCCCCCCCAAAAAAAAATCAACTTTTAGAGAAAGCTCTGTATGTGTGTGTGTGTGTGTGTGTGTGTGTGTGTGTGTGTATCTGTTGACAGCATAGCTCAGAAACGAAAATATTTGACTACCAAACTTGGAATTAATGTTTAATATCTTCCAAGGATGCGACATGAAGATTTCCAAAAAACAAATCCCCCCCCCCCCAAAAAGTAACCTTTACATGGAAAAATGTTAGAAAATTTTGTCCATCTCAAAACTTTCTCTAACTATTTTGATTAAAATTCCGTATATTAAAGATATGTGCATCACAAATAAAACTTATATTTTGAATTTTCTGGGAATAGCCTCATAAGACCTCTTTATTCTGGATGAGTTTTTCAAAATTTTGCATAGCGGTTAAATAGTAAGGGATAGACGAAAACTTAATACACAAAAAATATATATCTCGTTAAAACACATAATTTATGTCCTTTAAAGCTGACCGCTTTTGAGTTATTGCTTGTTAGTTTTAAAATACTTTTTAACAATGACTTGTTGCTGAGATATGTGGAAAGGCATGTGAAGGAAATATATAATTTTTTTTTTAATTCTGTGACTAAGTCTGAGGAACAATAAATCTCACAGAATGGGTCATTTTTTGTCAAGAACAACCATGCTTCTACTCATTGGTTTGAGGTTAAGAATCTCCATTGGGAAACCTTGCCAATTGGTGTATAATTTAAGGAAACAAGGTACTCTGAAATGGTAAAAAAATAACATTTTTCTGTTTTACACATTAATAAAACCTCTATTATTTCTAGTTTCAGAAAATTTATACTGTTGGTGTTTAAGAGGATTTTAATCAATTTGAATATAATTTTAATGCTAGTCTGAATTTCTTTAAAGGTGTTATGCATAGCCCTTTTTTAGCATCTTTAAATTCAGTTGTCTCAACACAGCATTTTTGGGTGTTATGTACTTTTTTCTCTGAAACTGTGAGAGCTGGAAAGCTGAAATTTTCAGTACATATATACAACACATAGTTGAACTTTCTGAACCACAATCATGAAGTTATGGTATATATTGATCATATTAAGAAAACAACAACATTGCAAATTTTCCACATTTTTACTTTTTTGAATTTGCAAATATATTTCTGTTTGAATTTCTACTGAAATTGTTTTATAGATAAATAATTGAGGTTCAGAAGATAGCTGATTATATTAAGAACAAGCATGTAATTGTGTAACTATGTATTGTAAGCAGTATCAGAGAAAAAGGTTCATGAATTCAGATGCTTTAAGATTAATTTTTATTACCTTTCTGTTGAATGAAATAATTTTTATACACTCAAATACATAAGCTATCAATGTAAGCAACCACTTGAAATAATTGTCATGATTTACAGAATAATTCATACACATTTTTGGAAAAACAATTGAATACTTTAAGAGGACATTTCAGTATGGAAGGTGTTCAAAATGTCTACCCTGAACCCGGGTACATTCATTGTACTGTCGTAGTAGTGATTGTCGTACACCTTCGAACAACTTGGGAATGTGGAATTTTCCCAAAAGTAGTGAAAATGCCAGAACCAATTTCTCCCTTTTCTCAACTGCGACTCTCTCAACATGATCCCAAAGAAGTGGACTTACGGACACTGATAGCGACATTTTTAATTCCTATACTCCTGAATAGATATTTCTTAAAAGTTTACTCTGATTGCATTGCTGTTCTGATAATATGAATACCAAATTTCACTTAAATTGTATAAATACTATGCAATATAACTGATTTCATAAACTCTGTTACATATGAGAGCAAAATCAAAATGTGCCACGTGCCTCAAAATATGAGAACATTGGTTGCCATTTTCTGAATTGTAGATTTAAACCACACAGAAAGCTTTAAACAATGATATTTCAAAAACTGTTATTACTGAATTATTATAACTTATTAAAAGTATTAAGAGAAAAGTTAATGTTTTCATAACAATGTATTTTAAAAGTTGCTATTGGTGTTAGAATAAAATTGTTTGTAATATTACAATTTATATATATGTACAGTCTGAAAACTTTCAGTTGTATTTAAACTGAAACTTAGAGGCGGGGAACATGTTCAAAATATGAAAATGTAGTTTTGAAAAAAAAAAAAAAATCACTGGTTTATGAAAACCGGAAACAAGTGTATTGTAAAATATTGAAATGGTTGAGGAGCCCAAAGCAAAGGGAGGCAGCTATATTTTGAGTTTCTATGCTCAAAGGCTTAAAGAACTATTTGCTATAAAAAAGCAATTTTCGATATTTTGGCTCTTTATAGTCAAAATTTCAATTCTAGTGTTCATTAAGTCAGATCATCGAGACGGCCATGCATTTCTATCCACTGCTCCCCGAAGATATTGTTCAAACATCCTTGTACAACCTGAACTGAAGCGCCCCATTATGCTGAAACCAGATGCTCTTTCTAACCGCAAGAGGTACATTCACCATGACCAGCGGAAGTGAGTTTTGTAGAACATCAAAATAAGCTCCTCCATTGAAACGGGATGACATTAAGAAAGGTCCCGGGAGATGATGGTCAATGATTCCAGCCCAGATGTTAATGGAATGCAGGCGATTGTAAACACCGAGTCCAAGTGTACTGGCTGTGCCTCTCAAAACTATCCTATTGGATACGCTTCAAACAGCCGTATCTCCGTAACTATGCTTCGAAATTTAGAGGTTGCTTGACAAAAATTGCTCCCCTCTATAAGACCTATCGTTCCTTAGAGTTTGTTTCAGAGGTCCTGCTACACACTATGTGCGTGATTTACTGCTCTTTTTATTAGAAATGCGCACTCGCATGGATAAATATTGGCATATAAAGCACATTTCAGCCTTATTCATCTCCTATTGATCAAGAAGAATTGCTCTACGATACCCTGTGTGGCATTCGAGAGGTCCCGGGTTCGATTTCTGTCGACCGCCTCCTCTCGCCATTCATAGATTTCCCTAGTTACTCCCCTCTTACTCTTAATAACTAAATTATTTGACTACAAAGGAAGCAAATGTTGATGTTCATTAGACTGTCCTCAATTACCAACGTTACTATGCTAACTTTATATACCCAAGGTCACAGGTTCAAACCCAGTGGAGGACGATGGATTTTTTCGGGCGTAAAAATCCTTAGCATGGCTTCCTTCGGAAGTGAAATGAAGCCGTTGGTCCCGTGTCGTAGATTTGGGGCACGTAAAAAAACCTCAAGCTCAATAAAAGAGACCTCGGAGCAAAATTAAGCGGTTCCTCACACCCAGTATAGAATGAGATGTTGATAACCACAGCAGTTAAAGAACGTACATAAATAAAACTCCATTTCCATTTCCATTACCAACATAAATATCTGCATTTATACCCCTAATGGCCTGTATTACAGCCAACATTGGTTGCTTTGTTAGTTATTAACCAATTTAGCAACAAATAATAAGCTTCTAAAGCATTCTTCTCTTAAATTCGCCTCAAAAAGAGCATTAACTTTGTTAGAACACACTAACGTTAGTTACTGTCCGAGTTCAGCATTACGTGTGTCGAATTACCTGGCGTATTCAGTTGCATACATTTGTTGGTATAAAAAGGAGGATCAAACTACCGTTCCAGACATTCTTTTTATTTTGTTCTTCCTTCGGGTTATTCAAAGGAATATTCCTTCCTGAAAAGAAGGTTGCATTAATCTTGGAGCAGTATTTACAAAACCTCAGCCTTCCGAGAAACACAGCGCGAGAAAATGTTTGCTGTGGAAAATTGTTGTATTTACATACGTATAAATGTGTTCCTTCTAAGTGATTCGATATCTACAGCGTCACGTATATCGTTAAGTACTAGAATTCCTGGTGCATTTTATAATTTCATCAAGTATACAAGCCAGGGGTGGCTAAGGAATAACGTAACGCTTGCATTTGTTCGACAGCTACAAAATGTAGCGAAAAGGCAATGTGAGTAACCCCCAGAGCGCCTATTCAAATTACATTTTCCGCATGCTATAAACCATCGGCTGATTTAGTTTTAATGTCTTATTCACTCGTTAATGTGCTTATAACATTTTTAGAAAAAATTAGTGAATAATTGCGTCTGGAAAATTATAAAAAGGTAATCGGAAATTAGTTTCCAATAAATAAGGTCCATATTTGGGTATACCAATTAACAGAAAGATGGAAATGGAGTTTTATTTATGGACGCTCTTTAACTACTGTGGCTCTAAGCGTCCCATTCTATACTGGGCGTGAAGGACCGATTACTTTTGCTCAGAGGCCTCTTAATAGACTTGACGTTCTTTTACATGCCGCAAATCTACGACACGGGACCAACAAATTAACTTCCCTTCCGAAAGAAGCCAGGCTAGAAGTTTCACATCCGAAAAAATTCATCGTGCTCCACCGGGTTTGAACCTGCGACGTTGGGTATATGAAGTTAACATGGGAACCATTACACGTCGTAGGGCAACTGCCCATTAATAGGCATGCCCATCTACAGCATCCGTTAATTCAGAGCTTTTAAGTTATCTTATTGAAATCCATACGAGCTTTTTATATACAATAATAGTGATGTTGCTGTCATGTATCAAAATTCTAGCTTGCACTGTTATTATAAATAAAATCTTTTATTGTCTAAATTCATTGTTGTAGTAAAAAATGAGCCACGCGATGCGTTTTTAAAATATTCACATCCAGTCCAGTTTTACAGAAAATGAGTCTACAAATAGATCGGCCATGTTATAGTTATAAAATTAGCACTAATTAGTGTAGAAAAATTATTATTTTTCGTACTCTCCACAACTCTTGGTTTTCTATAATTTTATAATTCCTTTTCCAAAATTGGAACATTTCGAAAGCGTATGTGACTACTTTAATTAAGTGCTTTTGAGAAGCAGTATAACAATTTTGAAACAAATTAGTGAAAAATTGCATCGTGTGGAGCACTGTGAGCAGTGATGCCCAACCTACCCCATTTGTTTGGTAGCGGCAGACAAAAACCTCTGTATTTGTGACGTCGCTTTCTATCAGTGGCAGGGGCTTGAGCAGCGCTAATGCTATATGGGACTGTATAAATATTAAAAAAACCTTCTTGAACGCTCTTCTTGTTTTGACTTCGTTGGCACTGTTTACTTGTAACCAGTTCATTAATGTTAGCCGACAGGGATGAGCAACAGAGTGTTAAAAGGCAGACCTGGTCCTATATTATTACAATATTTACTTTCTCTTTGATTAATTTTCGAGAACATCTGTTCACAAATATATGTAGAACCAAATATTGATATATGCTATCCAGCAAAATTTTGCAATTAGGGAAAGTTTTCATTGGGAACAGATTTAAAAGAAATCCAACTTTTTTTCTGGGAATATTTAATGGCTGTTGAACTTTACAAGGCAACTAATTTCATTTGAAGATCATGGGGAGCGTTTTTTCAGACCAAATTAATTCAAATTCAAATGCTGTAACCGATTGCATATCTGATAATTTTTTTTCCATAATCAGTATGATATTATTTTTCAAAATGTCGTTTAACATTACATCGGAATCCCAAGATAAGTGATGCTTACAAATAACACATTTCACAATTAACAAAAAAATATTCTTCCTCCCATTGTTTCTGGAATACGATATGTATGGTCTGCTTGAAACCTGCCATCGTGTCGAGAGTCGAACCGTTCAATTATACGTCACTGAATGATTGAAGGGGAAATGCTTCCTGCCTGGCCATGCACAAAACGAAGGAAGCGGAGTAACGCAACTAGGTGACATCATTAGCTCATAAGAGCAGAGGTTGGGCAGACTAGATTTTGAATATGCAAAACTTTTGGAAAAATGTTTGCGAGAAAACAAAGTTTAAAGTTAGAATTTCCTATTAATATGCAGGCGTCTACACACGTATAGCTTCATTTAATCGGTAGTTAATGTGAGTTAAGTTGGAAAAGTGTTAACTTTTCTTAAAGCATAGAAATCATGTCATTTTATTAGGAACAAAAATGTTTAATGTTTCACAATTTTTGATCAAATTTCATAGATGAGATAGGAGGGTATTCTTCACGTTTGACAGAAAACTCAACAAGAACACACATTCTTTCACAATAGTATTTCAAATATTTCACAACAAAATGTTCATGGCTATCTTGAGAAAATTGTAATAAAACGTTTCCTAAAAAAAGAACGGCTTGAAATTCCGTATTTACATATGTAACTGGTTAGATTTAAAAGTTTTGTTTAGTTATGTTATTCAAACACACAGGACCTTTTAAAAAATAATGTTACAAGAGGACTTATGTTTTTAACGCACTATTTAAATGTTCGTGGAATGAAACACTTCTGCTACCCAATATAGTGGTAGACAGTAATATATGCATTAAGGAGACTGAGAGTGTCCATCTTACTAGTGCTAAGGCTAAAACCATAATGTTCTTTTATCAGCAACTTTGAGTCACATGTGCTGAAAATTTATTTTCATATTTATGAAACTTAAATAATAAAATATGCACATGGATGATGCATTCTGATGATTTGCAACTTTGAAGTATTTCTTAATATGTTTTCTCAAAATTTAACACAGATTTATCCAAAATGTCAGCAATTTCTATTTAATTTATTAAAATAATCTCGTATCAAAATGTGTACAAGTACATTAGCTACATATGTTCTAAATGTAATAATGTAGGTGCCATAATTTTGGAGAAAAAGTGGCGTTTATAGAAACAAATCTTGGTTTGGAAAAAATGTATTATAATAACCAGTATATGTACATATAGTTTAACTCGTCAAACTTGTACAATATTCCAGCTCTATAAGCATTGCCAACATTGCTTCAAATACCAACATGGAAAAGAGAAAATAAGTCTCACTAGCCAAAAGGAAGGCCTAATGCTACATAATTGTTTTTAGCAACATTGAAATTACACAATTTTCATTTACTATGTTTTTCCTATAAGTCAACTAGGACTTACTGAAGTGCCTAGGGGTACAAGCCTATCAGGGAGCCAATGCTCCGAAACCACAGAATGGAGAACCTGGATCGAGTGCTCGGCCAGACATGAGCGTGAGGAAGTGGATGATATGAAATGCAAGCAAAATGGATGATAGGAAACGTAATGATGGAACAATTTGTGAAATGAGTGGTGGGGGAAACAGGAGGATCGGGAGCAAAATCGCCCAGACGTCGCTTTGTCGACCATAAATCCCACATGTTGGGGCTTGGAATCGAACCCGGGCCGCCTAGATGAGATACAAGCGGCGTAACCTATCAACCACGGCGCCGCCATACTCTAAATGGGGTTTTAATACTATTTATCTTAATTGTAATATGTCGTTTTAAAGAAAATATTTGGAATAAATAATCTATAAAATGGATTTACTTTAGTGCCTACTAAGGATGTAAAGTTTCTGTATGTTATGAATGCTTCTTTTTAACAAGCACGTTACAAAGATATAAATTTGAATAATTGCGACAATTTTAATTGTTTTCTCCCAGAAACCATGTGTAGCACAGGAGTAGTGTAGGTAGAGTCAGTCTGAAAAATTCAATGCCATAGCCGGGATTTGAGCCACGGATCTCCCGGTCTCTAGCCGGTTGCTTTAACCACTAAGCTACCATGGCTCAAGCACCACCGCGTGCTAACAATCAAACTATTTAGTACAATGCATAACAAACAACCGCCCTGCAATTCTTCCTCCTTTCTATAGCTAGAAAATAACGCCACAGTACTTCATGGAAGTTTCTGGAAGCCGGAGTTTCGAGAGTCGCGTGCCCAAAAGTTTTAAGTATTTTAAATTTTAAACCAATAGCTAGCAAGGAATATCTCAAAAGTATTCAACTCTACGAAAGTATTGCATAGGACATAAATTGTGCGTTTTAACGAAATCTACATATTTTATTGTAGTAAGCTGTTGTCTATCTCTTACGATTTACCAATTATACAAAGGTTTATACCCAGAATGAGGTGATCTTCTTAGGCTATTCCCAGAAAATCAAGATATACAGTCATTTTTCATGAAAAATGACTTAAACATATGGCATTTTAATCAAAAACTTTAGCCATTTTTGAAAAAAATAAATATTTTCGAAAAATTATCCATGTTAAGGATAGCGGGATTTCCTAAAAAATTTGTCGCCCTCGGTGATGTAATGGTTACCATGCTAACTTCAAATACCCAATGTCGCGGGTTCAAACCCGGCGGAGGACGATGGATTTTTTCGGGCGTGAAAATCCTTAGAATGGCTTCCTTCGGAAGGGAAGTAAAGCCGTTGATCCCGTGTCGTAGATTTACGGCACGTAAAAGAACCTCAAGCCTGATCGAGAGGCCTCTGAACCCAATTTAGAATGGGACGCTGAGAACCATAGTAGTTAAAGAGCGTCTATAAATAACACGCCATTTCTTTCCTTCTTTAATAAAAAGATTCACGTCGCATCCTTGTATGATGTGCATCTTGAATGCCAATTTTGGTATTTAACGGACTTTTCGTTTTTGAGTTCGCTGCCTGCCCTAGATACACATATACATAGACACACAGGGACCTTTTTCGAAATTTTACTTTGATTCACGGGGTCTCAAAACATATTTCCGGTGAAATCTCAATATCGAATCT
This sequence comes from Hymenopus coronatus, assembly GCA_030762935.1. Taxonomy (NCBI): domain Eukaryota; kingdom Metazoa; phylum Arthropoda; class Insecta; order Mantodea; family Hymenopodidae; genus Hymenopus; species Hymenopus coronatus. The sequence goes on along the minus strand of CM060900.1, from coordinate 531,078,036 downwards.
TTGGGTGGAATGCAATACCTTCTGTATCTACTGTGTACGTGCTAGAGAAAGTAATAAGGTCAAATGTACAGATGGAAACACTCAATAAAGAAATATTGCTTTGTCTAGAAAATCTAAAGTAAAGCAAATCTGGGACAACAACCTGTATAAGAACCGTTTGATTACCTCTTGAGACGATATTGCTGGGTTGATACCCTGCAAGTACCTCCACAGAGAATAGATTTAATTGTTTTTTCACACAAGCCGTTTGTAGGACAGGAGTTGGATAGGTAGAGTCAGACTGAAAAATTCAATGTCATAGCCGGGATTTAAACTACGGATCTCCCGGTCTCTCTTATTGAGTTACCATGGCAATTTATGGCATTAAATTTCTCAACTGATTCCCATGTTTCCCGGTAAACCACAGGGTGATCTCAACTTATTTTGAGATGACATACTTAATGGGACTTACAATGTCGTCAGTACTTTAAGTTCCGGGATTCATAGTACAGACAACTATTATTCATTTAATTGTTTCTTTACACAAGCCGTGTGTAGGACAGAAGTTGGGTAGTTTGCGAATCAGTTGAGATATTTAATGTCATACCGGCAAGTTGCTATGGTAGCTAGAGACCGGGAGATCCGTGGTTCAAATCCCGGCCAAGGCATTGAATTTTTCAGTCTGACTCTACCTATCTACCTCCACAGAGATTTCTTATCATTGTTCACCCTCGTGGTGAATTTAGGAGCAAGGCAGTTGCGGATTCATAGCGCATTTTCACAAGCAGATTTACGAGTAGTAATCATCTACACTGTACTTTGCCAAGAGTGTGTAATATAGTGTTACTGGAGTCACAATATGTATGGTATTGATTCCTGAGGCCAAGCCAATCGGTTGCATCAGAGCAGAAAGAAAGAGGGAGTTAGTTACACGTACGTGATTACCATCATTTCCGTGCGCAGTTCAATTGTTTGCTGTCTATATTTTATTTTCACCTCTTGGGAAATCAAGGCTTTCCTCCATATACCTCTTTAAGTTATCCATAAATTATTCAAGTTCTTCATATCCGCAGAAGCACAGTGGGATGTCGCGGACATCCAGTTTCATTCTTTCTGCGATTAATTTCCTGGCAGTGCAAATATGCCTGAACCTGGAGTTATTTCGACGGAAGACTGGTCTACGTAAAACAGGTTTGTCTTCACCTCGTAACTCCATATTAGTCTGGTGGAGTTTTTCTCCAAAATAGACACACTTGTAGTACAGTATTGGTATTAATTCTGGACATTCCATTACATCTTATTCAAGATTATTCTTATCTGATAAATTATAGTCAGGAAGTGTTAGCATGATACACTATTAAACGTATTACCACAAACAGGTGCTAATTTGGCCCTTAAGGGGCTAAATTTGGCCGAGCATTTAAAAATATTTTTTTATAAATATATACACCTACATATACCTTATTTTATATCATGTCTAATATGAAAATTGGAATTTGTGGCATCACATTACTAAAAGGAACTCAAAATTTGTGGTGTCTAATAATTTTAAGATTATGACATTTCAACAAAATGAGCACCACGTATGACGAACACTAATCTTAAACGAGATTTCTCCAATTTTGAGCCCCTTATTATATGACAGTAACAGTTTTATATATATATATATATATATATATATCATATTGGATGCAAAATATAGTAAAGTATACCTGGCAAATATCTGTTCAGATTATATGGCATCCAATATGAAATATAATAAATGATTACTGTCTTTCAATAGGGGCTCAAAATTTGGGAAATCTTTATATTTAGGAGTATGTTGTTCATAGTATTTGTTTTTAATCTGGTTGGTCATATCGGACGATAAATGAAATTGCTCAAATGATATCGGGGTCCATGTAGCTAATGCTACTCGACATTTGTCTTCTTGGGATAAGGGAAACCCCCGAAAAATACCTTATCCGGGTAACTCACACCAAGCGAGATTGGAACTCAGGACCTGTTGAATGTGAGGCAGACACGCTATCACTACACTACCCAGGTGGGCTGTTATAGTATTTAAGTGCCATAATAAATTTCCAAATTTTTCTAGTTTTTGTTATAAAATGTAGCAATAATTCCAATATTCACATTATAATTTATATAAAATAGCATATGTATATATTTATAAAACAATATATTTTCAAAAGTTGGACCAAATTAACCCAATAAGGGCCATATATACTCCAGTTTGTATTAATAGATTCAATAATATATTAAGCTGGCACTTCATTTATCAGGTAAGAGTTTAATGCAATATTGTAATTTTAATCAAAAAATGTCCAGAATTAATTCCACGACTATAGTATACTGACACCAATTAAAGGTGGATTATGCTCAGTCGTCCTCCGTGGTCTAGCCTCTGATTCCAAATGTCGTGGTTCAAATCCGGCGGAGGGTGATAAGATATTTTCAGGAGTAAAAAGTATCTAACATGACTTTCTTTGGAAGGGAAGTAAAACCAGTGGTCTCTTGTCCTAGATTTACGCACGCAAAAGAACCTCAACCCTGATGAATAGGCCCATGAGCAAAATTAAGAGGTTTTTTACGACCAACATAGAATAGGGCGCTCAGAACCACATCAGCTTCAGAGGGACCATAGATATAACACGATTTGTTTCTTTATCCTATATGTCACTATTATACTTTACAGCAATATATGTTTGTTCATCTGTTGAAGCGTACCTTTCACGACATTTCTGTCACACAGTGACTAATTCCCTGCGCAAACAAAGAAAATATGTGACATTTATGAAATATCTGTAATATTCTAGCATAGTTGGAGTTTTAAGTATTTTGAAATTGAAACCAGAAATAGAGAATATCTGGAAAATGTTTAGTTCTACATAAAAAAAAAAAAAAAAGGTATATTTTATAAATTGTGCGTTTTAACGAGATCTGCATTTTCTGTAGCTGCGAGTTTTTGTCAATCTCTTACGATTTATTAGCTATGTAAAAGCCCTAAAGCTAAATCTGCCAAATGTATGGCTCATTATCTAAAAATGATTCAGGCTAATTTTTGAAAATGTTACACGGTGTAGGTAAAATCCTTCTAAGTTCAGTGAATTACTTTCATCCTAGATATTGGTTTACTGAAGAGGGATAGGATTTAATTTCAGCATAGTATATAGTTGGCGATGTATTTAAAATCTACTATATACGTAACGGTGCTTACAGAAGGAAAATGGGGCATTGGCTGTGGCGAATGTTTTGACTGGTAGTGGAAGATGATTTGAGGTAGGATGGGTGGTAAATATAAATAATATTAATTTATTAGGAAATCACAATTTTAATATTTACATAATTCATAAGTCGTAATCATCGTTTTCTGTTTAATTTACTCTCAACATGCATGGATTGTAATGTACAACATATGTACATAGTTTCTTCTCAAATGTGAATCGTCTCCGATTGGCCCAGAAACAGTTCCTATGTTGTGAAAAACTTGGCAACACGGTTCAGCTACGTGCACGCAATAACCTGTTGTTTACATATAGCGCATGGTATCGTCAATACAGGTCTGTCTGTATACTTAGGTATGTAACGTATATCCACAGTCGGTCCCTATATCGATTCCCAAGATGCTATTAACAATTATTTTTTAAAGAATAACGAACCTATTTTAAACACCACTTAACATCCACAACAGGGTTAAACTTATTTCTATTCTAAACTTTAGTTTAGCCATGCTCATTACTATCTAAAAAAGGGTCATTTATACCAAAAGATCTCTTCCAACAAAAAGAGCTGTCCAGAGTTAAAGTGTAGAAACCAAACCAGCACATATTTGCAGAGGAAAAAAACCACAAGCATTGAGCACACTTCCCCTGAAGCAGGCTGTTACAGATTTGATGTGCGCCAAAAGCGCACCGAGTAACTCGCAACTCACAGGGGATCTACCGGCAACATTCAAAAAGGCGCAGCGTTGAGAGCTGGATATTATCATGGCTAAATCAAGTGTTGGAAATGAAGCAAGCATTGTGGTTGCAACTGCTATTGTGACTTTGTCCTGAATATTGTGTTAAATAGTAAATGACAAAGTTGCGTGTGGGTCAGTTGGTCCAGTTAAGGTGGAACCCTAGTGACACTTCACTACCTTTTGAATGTCTTCAGCTCCGGTGGTTCCTCTTCATCGGCGAACATAAATTACTCGGTACAGGACGTGGTACAGAAGGAAATACAAAAAGGTAGTGAAGAAAAATAGCACCAATCACTGGTTCAAAAGTATTATTGAATAAATCATACGTGGTATAATGTTACACGGTATAAACCCTAACCGTTGGCAACAAAGTGACTCCTGCAAACCTGTGGGTGATGATTACAAATCTGGGGAAAGCAAAACTATGAATTTTTTGTTTCAACCGCGGTGAGCAATTTGGCGCGATTTTGCTTCAGCGACCGACATAGTGACACCCACGGAATCTGGCGTAAAACTGCCCAAAACGGTTGTGATTTTGAACTTAAACATATTTCTGTATACATAGCGTCCCTTCTTGCTATTGGCTGCATGTACTTGTACCTCTATTCCGCAAAGTCACTCAACGCTATACAAAATACAGGGCAATAACGTTTTAGAAAGTTTCCTTTTGAAAGCTCAACTCACAATACATCAAGGTCTCTTGCTAACGGAAAACTGAGCATTTACAGTTAAAACCACGTTTGAAACCTTGTCGCCTTAGCGTGTAAAATATTAAGAAGATACAAATATTCACAAGTAAAATAATGGTTAAAGCAAAGCTTATTACCCCTAACTATGACTAATAATACATTACTATATACAAAGGCTATCTATTTAATTAAGTATAGTGAACAATATCGGTAATACAGATCATTGCGCAATAGAGATTATTCCTACATGTTATTGCTAGTTACATAATTACGCGGATATAGAAGAGTTACTGTGACCTGTGGTGTGACCTTTTTAAAGTAATGTATTAGCTACGACGCTTCCATTCCGATTCTGCTCCAATTTTTGAGTACGCCTGTATACTCTCGCTCAGATGAGCCGAGTTGGAACAGCCTCCCCTCAAGGATGGGCTAAAGTTTAGCACTCTACTCCGAAGCGCTTGTCATCAGAGAGCGTATTTGAGAAAAGTAAAGATTAAAGAAACCTTAGACGCAAGCAGTACGTGCTCTCAGAGCCGCTTGTTGAACAGAGAAGCCAAACCACAGAGACGGGGGCAGTAACCTTATTTGTTATGAGCGGACTGAGAGTATATAGATCCTGACCCCTGTCTCGGACGTCATCAATCCCCGTTAACTGGCAATCTCTTGAACGATTCCGCGTTTGCGCTCTCTAGTTACGACTTTTCTGTCAAGTAGTGCGCATGTACAAGACAAAATGGCAGATGCAGTATAATTTAGAAATATATTTAAAATATAACTATTATGTCTGCAAATATAAGCATTATATATTAACCTTATAAATTATAAGACTGCGGAACAAATGTTACCTATTGTAAATTTTCAACCTTAAACAGGAGATTGCATTTTACGTGCTAATAAAATTTTCATTTTATTACTTTCCAAATCTTGGTCAAAATTACGCCAGTTTTACATTATTTGACATTTTATGTATTTCATGCATCTGACAATGGTATAATGCGTGAAATGTTGGTGAAAATTAACTTCATTTGATTCAGGAAAACATTTCTAGCATAGAAAATATCACGCTTTGATATAATCTTCCTTATTTGTGCCTTGGTTTTTAAACCTCATAAATTCTTTTGGTGTCAGTTTAAACAGTAACATTATTTAGATTTGCCAGTATTGTGTAAAAATATTCTAGTAAATACATATAAAATGTTTATGAGCACCAATAATGAAAATTTGAAAGGCATAATTCTGAAATGATAATCACTTGTTCCTTTTGGTTATTAAAATGACAAATTTATCTCTTATTTCGGCTGACTGATGTTTCAATTAATGTAGACTGAGATATTCACACACAAACTCACAGTCTGTTCAAGAAAACTTATTTTATGCGTATCATTTTAATGTCCGTTATATATGTTTTAGGGTCAGATATTTTCTGTTTATCTCAGGAGCACGTGCCACTGAAGGAGGAAATTTGGTATATTTACTCACCTCTCATTCCTATCTTGTACTTACACACAATTTTACAGATATGCTTTTTATTTCGGGAATATTAAATCTGAGTCTGTAGCAAAGAATGTATCATCCAATTTATCTGTGGAAGGACATACTTCCACTATAATAGCATTAGCAGCAGAGAAAATAAAATGAAATTGTTTGTTCACCTAAGGATTGCTTGATTTGCTTTTGGTTTACTCAATGAACACCTTAATCTTAAATCCTGCAGTTAAGATATCAAAATTAGTCCTATTCCAACATATTAGCCTTAAACTATAATACACATCATTGGGAGATGTATAAACGCACATATTTGTATCAGCGTTTGGGGCGATGCATTCATCCAGTATTTTAATCTTTTTTTTTTAATGTTTTCTATAGTTATATTCATGAGGAGAATCTCACGATGTTTTTAGTATGGCTAATATTCCCTCTCTCATGCATCCGGCTGTTTACGTAACTAGTCACAGGGTTGAGCCACTTCTGCCCTCTGCCCGATTATAGGTGGAGTGATGTATGTAAACACAGCAGAGACATATCTCACGAGCGCTCAAAATACATTAGGCCCTGAAATTTGTGCTTCATATATGACAATACCGTAAATAAACGGATAATATCAGATACCCTTACGTGTTATGCGCATTGTTCTCTGTCAAATATCAAATTATTTTCACTTGCCCACCTCTCTCCCTGTATAGCATATATACTAGAAGTACAGAACTACCTAAAGTGAACTTACAAAGTTTTGGTCTTCACTTAGGGAGAGAAATTTCAAAATTTTAATGAACAGAAAAGAAACGATATTACATATTACTATGGTTGAATTTTTCAATATTTTGGCATATTTTTCGAAACTGCGGTGAAGATAACACTTGCTCCAACGAAAAAACTCTAAGGGAGGGAATTAAAACATTTTATACAATATTTTCCTCACGCGACTAATTTTCCAATTTTACACATTAATTCACCGCCATATTAAATTATATTTGAGTGGTATATTGTACCATAATATCAAAGTATACATCTACTAAATGCAAATGTTCTCCCATCTAAATGTTTGTTATTTTCTAGTTAACTTCTTATTATTTTGCTATTTTTGTCTTTTATGTAGTAATGTTATGGTTATTGAATTTGCTATCTTTATTTTGCAAACTGGTATTCTTCCTCAAACGGGCAACTTCTGCATAAAGTAAAAAGAATAAATAAACAAATAAGTAAAACAGTGTTCCGTTTAAAAAAGTCTATAAAAGTGAAGCATGTAGAAATAGGTTAAATACAAAATAAAATTTGTCTCCATAGTTGCCAGAAGTTTTTGAAGTGGTCATTATAGTTCACAAAGCGTATGTATTCAGATTTAGAAATACTGCTGCAATACTAAGTAACTGTGATGTAGGTATGCATTTCTGGAAGACGTTCCTTTCCGCCAGAGGAACGCAAGTTACTTCTTACCAGAAGGCACATTAATTGCAAAACCCAGTGCTCTGGAAGATCTTTGGAGTAAAAGCCATTCCATATATTCTTACACTCACTATTTATGAAGGTTCACGAAATAGAAACATAGGTTACATGTGTTGTAATACTACTTTTAAAACGAAAGTAAATGGTAAACGAAGAAAAAAAAGGTAGTTTGGATTAGGGGAATTTTCCTCAAAATCTTTGTGTCGCATCCTACCGACGTTTCGTGTTTGATTTATGACACAAGAGTCCTTTTTCGGAAATTCTTTTTTGGATAAAGTGTCCCTAAAACGTGTATTTTCGGTGGAAGACAATACCTTTTCTATCCAATAAGTAGGACAAGTAAAATCGACTTTTTATTCAGGAGACCCTAAAACGTGCTTTTTCCGATGAAATCTCGATGTCGAATTATTGGGTGGAATGCAATATCTTCTCTATGTTGCGTATCGTAATCGGCTTACCCTCCCCGCATTTTTAGAACTGACACCCCGATAGGACTTACAAACGAATGCCTAGGGGCCAGAAGCCTGTGGGGGAGCTAACGGCACGAAACCAAGAGAGGTCGGTCGGCCCGTAGCCAGGCATGAACATGAGGAAGTGCATGATATGAAATGCAAGCGAAATGAATGATTGGAAAGATGATGATGGAGCATTTGGTGGAATGAGTGTTGGGGGAAACCGGAGGACGCGGAGAAAAACCGCCCAGACGCCGCTACGTCCGCCACGAATCCCAAATGCGGAGGCTTGGGATCAAACTCCGGGCCGCCTAGATGGGAGGCGAGAGGTCTAACCACTCACCCACGCCGCCGCCACCAACTTCTGTGTACTAGGCAGAAAAAAGTAAACATCGGATAAGAGATTTTTAATCCGAATATTTTTAAAAATATGTACCGTATGGAGCAATTTTATTAAGACAGTACAAATTTCCATGCTAATAATAATTCAAGGTAGAATTTTGAAACAATGTAAAGTGTGAGTGTGATTGTATGTAAAACATAATTGGTGTAAACTTCAACTGTCTGCATTATCTCAAGAGAACAGCGGAGCTCCACAAGTTGTCGATCTCATAAAATGGGCATTGTGGGGTAATAAAAAGATCAAAGTGATGAAGGGAGAAAGTTGGACAAAGTAAAGTGAGAGCATTTGGACAAAGAGACACTTTCCCAAACTAATTGTGTGGCATTATCACAATGCAGTGCTGGCAACGTTACATTCACGGCACCCATTGTTTTTATAGCGATAATGCAACGTGCGAGCTACGAGAGAATGTGTACTGAAAAACCATTGTACACAATCAATACTGTATTGTCCATGCAAATTAAATTCATGGAAAGGCCATTTCTGCAAACAGTAAAACCAAACTAGAGACAAAAAGTGGACACAAACTAAATTCACTAAAAGAAGAAAACATCCCTAGGAATTCAGTTGTTATTGGCAGCTCCTTTGAAGTTCCAGTACCATCACTGACAGCTGGTTTAATGAAATTATTGTCAAAATAGTCAGGAAAGCTACATATTTTGACATACAGAGCGCGAGAAATTATAAACAAGAGCGTATTTTGCGTAAAAAAAAATTATGAGATATTTATATTCTAGTCTATAAATTATTATAAAATATCTCCCTTATCTGCTTTATTTATATTTTGAAAATAATTCAGATATGTTAGAAAAGGAAAAAAAAGTTACTGATATAGGGTCGTTAAACCATAAGGTAACCCCTGTCACGGCCTCTCTTCACTGCGTGAGATATCCAAGAGTCGCCGGGAAAGTGGTGCCGGCAAAGCAGCACTAGCACTAAAATACGTATCTTAAGATGAATTACAGACGGCGCCGTGGGTGAGTGGTTAGACAGCTCGTCTCCCATGTAGGCGGTCCAGGTTCAATCCCAAGCGCCCGCATATAGATTCATGGTGGACGAAGGCTTTCTCCTGGTCCTCCGGTTACCCCCGCCACTAATTCCATTAATTGCTCCATTCCAATCATCAATTTCACTTACATTTCATGTCATTCACTTCCTCATGTTCATGTCTGGTTACGGGCCGACCCCTCTTAACAGGTTCTCTCTTCGTTGGTTACGCAACGTATGCTCCCCGACAGGATTCTGACTCCTAGGCATTGGCTTTAAGTCCTAGGGGAGTGTCAGTCCTATAAATACGGGGAGGGTAAGCCGATTACGAAACGAAACGAAGATAAATTACGGAAATATTGACCTTCTGCTCCCATTCGGTAGCACAATTTGCGAAAGTATTCTCGCTTACTCGTCTAAGCTTAGCAGCAGGAACCCTTGTGACTTCTTGCATGATGTAATCCCTAAGTTTCTGTAGATTACACAGGGATTTCTGATGCTGAGTTTAGGCGAATATGCGAGAACATCTTTAGCTTGTTATACTACATGTTTGGGAACAGAAGGTCAATATTTTCAGCATTTATTTAAGGAAAGAACTCCAGTGCGCCTTGCGGGCACCACTTTCCCGGTGACTCTTGGATCTCTCGCGCAGTGGATAGAGGCCGCGAGAGGGGTTATCTTATAATTTAAGGGTAGTCGAAGTGCCCTATCTTGCCAACGTTAAAGTTTGACCCATTATCACAGCAACTATTTAAGAGAATGTGCTAAAGCTTTCAAGGTATATTCAGCAATACCTTTACTCTTGATTGATAAGAAATAGAATACTTCTGTTCATTAGAAGGAAAGGTATGACTTTTTAAATAAAGCTCTTAAAATTTTATTGAAAAATGAGGACTTTTAAATTTAAAAAATAACTAATACATATACATAAGCTTATTTTTAAAATAAAACCTATTTAGGTGCAAATGTGTGATAAAAATTTTAGCCCTAATGCTAAGGTTTCTGAGATACCGGGGCATTTGTATAGAAAGTCTAACTCATTCAGAAATAGCTTACAAACATAAATTTAAAAAAAATTAACCTAACTTTCCAAACACAATTTCGCAGTACTTCAAAAATCTCACATGAAAAAAAATATGAGCGGGATGGCAATGCTACGAATAGCTAAAGTAAAACTTTGTGATCAAAATCAGAAAATAATATTGTTTTTAGCGTTAATGTTTACAAAGATATTGAAGTTTCACCAAGTGAGGGCACCCAAATGTTCTACAAAACAACTACGCATCATTATTTTCAACAATATTTTTAAACTATTTGCAATTAGTGTACCTCTATTTTAAATGTGCCTTAAGGTTACCTGTGAAATTTGGAACATTCACAATATTTAGGATATCAGATTAAGATGTATATCAATATTAGTGATGTTGTTCGTGTATCAAAATTCGAGCTTCCAAGGTTACTTAATAGCTACTTTTTAATTTCTATATTCACTGTTCTAAAAAAATGAGCTACGTATTACATTATTAAAAACGATCACATAAAAATGCTGGTTGTATAGTACACGAGTTTGCAAATAGGTCGATCGCGTAATGTTTTTATTATCCCTGGCTATAGTAGAAAAATTATAACTTTTTGTACTCTCTAAAACTCTTGGTTTTTCAAAGCAACAATTTATTTACTAAAATTGCATACATTATGTATTTCCAAGAATTATATCACTACTTTCTTTTAATGTAGTTTTGAGAGTCAGTATAAATATTTTGTAATAAATAAGTTAGCAATTGCGTCAAGTATAGCACTTTGAGTTGTAAAAGTGGTGGAAAAATTTGTGAGAAGATACGGTTTATAATTGGGCTTGCCTATTAATGAGCACGCGCCAGCCCATTTATAGTTTCAGTTAATTGCTAAATAAAGTGCGCCAAGTAGAAAACTGTATATGCTTTAATATTTAAGATTCAAGTTGTTTTATTATGCAAAAACTAACTTTTTCATTTTTCAAAATGTTGGCCAAATTTTACAGATGCATCAAGTAAAATGAAACGCAGATATTTTCAGCGTTGCCCATATATTTCTGCACAGCATAATTGAAGTAACGAAAAATCAAATAATAGTGAACTTCCTATTTAAGTTCAATATTTTTAAAGATGCGCGACGAAGATTTTCAAGAAACTCCATCCATCCAAATGCCCTTTACATGGAGGGTTTTCAGAAATTTTGGATTTCCTCAAAAATGGCTCCAAGGATAAAATATCATATCATATATAAAATAATTATGTTTATATGGAAAATGCATGCATATCTTGAATTTTCTGGAAACGTCCTATAATGTAATTTCCATTCAGAAGGTATTTTGTATAATATTTTATAAAAGATAGAATTACGTAAATGTTAAGCAATAGGCGAAAACGTACTACAAAAAATGTATATCTAATTAAAACAATTCCTTACAAGTGTTGTTCCATAAAACATCCCGTGCTAACCGCCGTTAATAAAATTGTTAAAAACAGGTTCTTTTGAAGCCCTGTCGATTTTCAGCTGTTTCTCACGACTTCATGGAAAGAGTATGGAATTATAAGGCTAACATAGCGTCATCCAGTTCAGCCCTAGAAGCACCAATAAGCCAAAAATTGCCCTACATGTATCTTTTACTAAAAGTCATAAAAGTTAATGACGTTATATCCTAATGAACTTCATTTTCTTTTACCTTATACAGTATTACACTGTACATTTATCTGATTAAAATCTTAAAAATTGAAAATGAAATATACGTTTATCCTGAAGGGTGTTTTGGCCAGAGTTGGTACTACCTGTGACCATAATTTGAATTGTGTTTAAATTTCATAGCATATGGGAGAAATGTTTAATAAACTCTAAACTTTGAGTTTTAAATATGTCACCGAGTACTTGAACACAGCCACTTACAAAACATTTTACAAGACTTATAGCCTATTGTAACGCGGGAAAAATGTTCTCTTGGCTGGTTAACCATGTTATCTAAAACAACTTAGTAGTTCTAGCGCTATTCCTTTTGTATTTGTGACGAAACATATAATGCTTCTAGGCTTATCTCGACTAAAATTAAATATAAGGGAAGAGAATTTTTTGAAAGAATGTTTTGTATACTAAAAAATAAACGACAGAGGGTAGAGAATGGCACTGGAATGTAACAGTTAATTGGGTTATGTATTAGTGATTAGGAACTGAGCATTGATTATCAATTTTAGGTAAGCAATCTGATGTGCTAACCTGACAAGGCTTTTTAAAATTTCACAGAATGTAACCCTTATAAAAGCATTCAAAGCTTCATATATTACTCCAGATAAACAGTTTGCAAAAATTTCCTCACACTAAAGATAAGGGTTTATTTTAATGCAGTATGTGAAAAAATCCAACGGCTTATATCTCATATGTAGCCATGCAGCATGACGGCTAAGCCTGAGAAAATTTAAAACACGTGAAAACGAATATTTCGGAAAGAGATAATCCTATGAATATAGTTATTTGACAAAAATTATGTATTTTAATCATCTCCATATTTTAAAGTAGCTTATAGCTTCAAAGCTATATACAATTCAGTATAATGAAGACGAATTCATAGAAGAGTCAAGATTTTCAACTTATTTGTCAGACATGTGAGACCGGTGCAATAAGTCGAATATTTGAAGTTTGGTTATTTATGCTGACTTCACGAGTGATCAGTAATTCAACAAGTACTTGTGTTAGGAATGAAGATGCCACTTTTTTCAAACAAAAATTATTTATTTGACAACATAGCCTGGTTTTATGGACATATGTTTCTCTCTAGGAATTTGTAAATACAAATTGTCACTCTGAAAAATACATCTGTTTCCGATTTGACCCCATTTAATCTAAACGTTCCCGTGAGCCATTCGAGAAACGGCAGGGAACCAAGGTGGCTGAATAAAGAACAACTCATTCAGTTTGGCGGCGACAAGTCCGGATGAATATGCTGGTGCAATGTTGTGGTGAAACAACAGTTTCTTCTTCCAAATGGAGCCGTGTCTCCTTCAAATACTTGCTAAATTGGGCTACTCATCACTATAGTATTTACAGTAATCGCTTTTCCTTTTCCTAAAAAGTCAATACGTATCCCATAAAATCGTCCCGGCCTTTACCTTCTTTGGAGCTGATTCACCGGAAAACTCCCATGTTTTGATTGTAGTTCCGGCGTAACATCCAGATGAATGTAGGTCTCATCAAACGGCGACAACTCGACGCAAGATTCCTTCGGATTAGTTTAAACAGCTCCATATACAGCTTTGAAGTTGCAAACCGAACCCGCTTGTGGTAAACTGTGAGCAATCCCCATTGGAAAAATAGAAAAAGAGGTTTATTTATGGACGCTTCTTATAAGTTGTGGTTCTCAGCGTCCCATTCTATACTGGGCGTCAAAGACCACTTAGTTTTGCTCTGATGCCTCTTTATCGGGCTTCAGATTCTTTTACGTGTCGTAAATCTACGACACGGGACCAACGGCTTCACTTCCGTTCTGAAGGAAGTCGTGCTGAGTTATTCATCATCCTCCGTCGGGGTTGAACCCGCGACATTGGGCATATGGCAACCATTACACTCAGTGCGGTGACAACCATCTGTAACACATGCAAATAAACCATCTGTTACATCTGCTGCTTTGCAAGCTTTCATTAGACGATCACCGAGAATCATAACGTGAACTTTTCGATGATTTTCTGGTAAGTATATCTGCTGGACGTCCTGCTCTCTTCTCATAAACCAATATTCAACCACATTTAAAATCGTTGAACCAATAACTGTTGGTATAGATTGCTAAACGTCCCCAAAAAGGACATCCAATTTCGATTTTATCTCCTTACAAGCTTTCTCATCTAAATGTAAAACGCGACAGACTGAACGATAGTGTACGTTTGTCATCTTATCGTAAACAGGTCGAAACACTAACTGAAATGACTGCCAGATCCAATCTGAACTAAAAATCACTGCAAAATTTGTTTTGGCGACGTGTAACAAATGACAGAACACGATCTATTTTAAAACATTAGCGTTTGTTGAACTGTTCTGGTATATTTCAAATATACGCTATTTTAATTAAAGTCGTTAGTGATTAGATGTAAGGTAAGGACATTAGGCCGTACCGTGACCGAGTAGTTGCACCGCTCGCCTCTCATCAAGGTTCGATCCCAGGTGACGTGGAGAACAAAGCGGCACAGGGGCGGGTTTTCTCCGGGTTGTCCGGTTTCCCCCCTAACATTCCACTGGTGCTCCACCTTCGTTCGATGTATCATCAATGTTTTCGCCTGGGGTGCCATAGCAGTAAAAGCGGGCGTTAAACACTAAAAAAGAGACTTAAGGACCTCTTAATGTATTTCCGGTCAATCCTCAATAGCTATGGTGGACCATAGATAAGTTCGGAAGGTAGTGTGAACTATGGCAAAGGATCTGTAAACTTGGAAAATTCATATATTTGCTGTAGATATCTTGTTGAAATTTTTACTACACTTTTATTAAGTTAACCATGAAATTTTGCCGTTTTTCAAAATTCAAGTTTGCCTGGTTTATTTAAATAAAATTGTTACTGTCTAAATTTACTGATCTAATAAAACTGCTACAAATGTGGCATTTTCAAAAATATTCACATAAATGATATCTGTAGGTAGAAAGCTCACAAATAAAACAATCTTACATATAAAATTGTTACTTTCTCTGCCAGTACAATGTACAGTGAGGCAGAGAATGTACTGTATTCCATTCTATAGCGAGATTTCATCTTAAATAGAGGTCTTGTTGATTTTTCAGAGTTTAGCAAGTTTGGTATTTAAACGACTTTTTGTTTTAGAGCTATGCTGTCCACAGGTACACACACGGATCTTTTTTCTAAAAAAGACGTTCGGACTCAGGGGGGCTCAAAACATATACTTACGTTGCAATCTCGGTACAGAATTTTTGGTTGGAATACAATACCTTCTTTGTCCACTATGTATGTACATTGTATATGCGGGCTAGAGAAAGCAAAAGGTATAGTATTTTCTTCAGGATAACTTTGAGAGACGGTAAAATAAATTTGAAACAATTTAGTGAAGTATGGCAATGTGAGAATAATTTTGCATATGGAAAATACTGAAATTTTTCGGATAAATAAGATCAAATTTTGGCGTACGTATTTATAAGCATGGACCTTTACATTTACAGATTCAGTTAACTGGTGATTTTTATGCGTGAGGTGAAGAATCATTATAAAAAAGAAAATAAAAGTTTTATTTTCCACAATTTTGGTTTCATTTTACAAATGTCACCTTAAATACTTCTGCAGGAAATGTTTCTGTTGCTTTTTACGGTCTTTTAGCGCATCTCTCTAGCTACCTAAGAACACATGCAACGGAGAATCTGTTTGCTTCAAGTATAAAACCTAGTGCTAGTACTTAATCTTCCACAAGGTGGCGAGAGTAAGTAGGTGGCACGTAAACAGGATAATATATTTTGTTCCGGTGTAAAACTTCGACAGGGAAATTCCTTCTGACAACACAAATTTATAGCAGCAACGTTTGAAACCAAATTAAGGAACGTAATTAAACAATGAAGTATACCGTAACATTTAATACCACTATTAAGAAGCTTTTGTATTGAAAATAAGATTATAGTAGAAAATGGATAAGAAAAGAAACAAGAAAAAGGAAAAAAAACAAGTGTTACAAGCTAAGTGGAAAACGGACGTGTTTTAAGCTAAGAAGATCCTCTTAGAGACAGTTTTAATAGAAGTTATCGTGAAACTATTCAAATTACGAGGGCCATCCAGAAACTGACACACGATTTGGCATAAGTAAATAATAACGAAGGTAACTAACAAGAAACTCTATTTACAAAGTTACACTACCTTACTCTAGTTTTTCAACGTAATCATCACTGCTATCAAGGTCATATTGTCACTGGTAACAGTTTTTCAACGCAGATGTTGTACTCTTCTATCGCTATACGACGCCCAAAGTGAAACACCGGTGTTTCTGAATTCTTTATCAACATTTGTGTTCAACTCCTCCATAACGATTAAAGAACTTCCACTCCGGTCTGTTTCGTACACGCTGAATCCATCCTTGGTTACTCGTAAATTACGCGCCATTTCCTCACTGAAGACTAGTTCATTGTATTTATCACTATAGGTACACTTGCGCTATTTACCTACAAAATTCGAGTGGCCGAATATTGTGTGCATTAACAAAAAACAAATAATTTCTTTGGTCATATAAAAATATAACATCGGCATCGAAAAACTTATCACGTGATAATAAATGCCTTGACAGAATGGAGACTGCGTTGACAAACAGGGTAAGGTACTGTAACTTTGTGAATAAGTTTTGTGTTGATATCTTTCGTTATTATTTAGTTATGCCAAGCGTTAGCTGAGAGTATTCCAAGGTCATTGTGGTATTATGACCGCCTCCGTGGTTAATTAGTCAGTGAGCTGATCTCACACAGACATTAAAGTTTAAAAAAAATTATAAATAGGTATTGTAGCATTTTTAATCTAATATTGTTTTTACTTTAAATCTTATAAGAAAAATAGTAATTATATGTATAAAATTTTAAGTAGTAATATATTAATAGTAAGAGCAATATAATTAAACTATTTAATAGAATAGTTATTAAAATAATACAATGGTTTTTAAAATAAAATACTTATAATATAAATAATATAAAGTAAAATTTAATAAATAATAAAAATAACAATAATAAAATATACACTATATATTATTATATCAAATTAAATAGTATTACACAGTTAAATTGTTAATCATTATGATTTTAATTGGCACTTATAAAAATGTTGGGCTAAGTTAAGTGAGCTTTATATCTGTAAATTTAAATTGTATGATTACCTTTGTAATTGGTGTAAGTAGTAATAAATGTATAAAGTCTGGGACATTTTACCCTGGTTTAAGTAATTAGCTATCAGGGTATAATACACAGATTTTATTTTATTTACTTTATATCACACGGACGTCACAGCTTCGATTCTCGGCTGAAGACGCTGAAGAATGTACAGTAAACGAGTTGTTTTACAAGTCAAAGCCCCCGATATGACCAGGAGCTGAAATATCTACATTTAACAAAAGCTTTGAAATGAAAACTATGAATATGGAAATTTATTTTTTAATGTCAGCAAGGTGTTCAGGATTGGAAAACATAATGTTATGATAGAAAACTCTTTATTAAGAGCTCAATATCACACAATGTAATATGTAAAGAGCTGAGCTGTTACGGACATGTCGGAAGAATGAATGAAGATAGGTTGCCGAGAAAGGCGTTGGAATGGAGTTCACCTGAAAGAAGAAGAAAAGAAAGTCGTCCAAATTCATGAATGCGGGAACTGGAACGGACGGATATTGATGAGCACACGAAATATGTAAAAACATTAAAGCTCTATGTATAAATAAATGGTATGTTTTCAGGTTGGACAGCAACTCCGAGTAGGCGTGGCACACCAAGCCATACGTATTTATTTTCTCTGAGAGTACGGAACGGGAGTATTGGGAAGCGTAAAGTAAGCGCTCCTTTCGATAACGAATGTTGTATCGGAACTGAGTTCGAATGCTTTTTGCAAGGCTAAGGACCCCAAATTACCTGAGCAGCAACTTAAGTATCGATGTGAAAGCAAGCCTATAGTGAGGGGCGTTGTGTTATGTAGTAAACTGTCTAAAGTGTTTGTAGTATAACTGCTAGACGAAGAGAAAAACAACTAACACACTGAGGTGGATACATATTAAGACACCATTTATAAAAGTATCAGTATCTGTACCTCCAACAAGTTATTTTATGAATGGCTTTGTGTACTTTTTAACTTGAACAGATTTATGCATTAGCCAGGTGCCTTCTTTGAGAAAACCGAGATTTCACCGGAAACACATGTTGATGGTCCGCTGTGTCAAAAAACAAAACAAAACAGAAAACACGTGATAAGAAAAAGATGAGTGTGTATGTCTGTGTGTTGACAGCATAGCTCAAAAACGAAAATTCGCTTAGATACTAAACTTGATATTTAAGTTCAGTATCTTTCAGGGATGCGATAATAAGATTTTCAAGATATTCCCTCCAAACCTATTACCCTTTACATGGAAAATTTTTCTAAATTGTTGATTTTTTCATAAATGGCTCTAAAATTATTATTAAAATGCCATACATTTAAGATTATTTTAATGAAAAAGGAAATATAATATGTCGTGAAATTTCTGGGAATAGCCTATAAACATCTCTTAATTCTGAGCGATTTTGGTATAGGTAGTAAACTGTAAGAGATAAATAAGAACTTGCCACAGAAAAATGTAGATCTAGAATATACAATTTTATTGAAACAGTTTTTTTTTTTTTTCATTAAACCGTTTTCGAAATATTCTTTGTTATTGGTTTCAATTTTAAACTTCTTAAATTGCTCTCAAACGGGATCTTGTGTTTCTTTTCAGTTTTGTTTAGCTTTGCTCCTAGCGAGCAAGCAAGGAAGCAGAGCCGAATTTCAATTGTTTCACTTACCCACCGGGTTTTAAAAGATTTGACTATCGCTTGGCTCAGTATATCCCCTTATTCTCCTTCTACTTACAAAGAAGCAAGATATATGTAAAAGAACAATTTCTTGTAAGAAAAGCTTATTTGTGGAACGTTTAGAGGAAAACACGTAAATGGAACTCGTTATAATTTTTGTTGTAAGTCTGCTTTCTATCATTGAAAATAATTCTGTTGTGATTACACCTTTTGAAACAGCTGCCCAATTATGTTGCCCTTCTTTCAAAAACACTCTTCAGTTGTGATCCTTTAATACTGAAAATAATAGTTATTGTTGATTCTTGTATTTCAGCTTGGAGAGAATGTGGGATGGAGTAGCAAAGTTATTTTTTTTACAACAAGCCGTAATTGAATATTTTACGAGCTCATTTCACATTGCAAAATATTTTTTACGGAATCCACAGTAAAGAACTGCAGCAAGCGTAAAATCATTTTGTTCCAACTATAAGCTCGCCAAAATAATTCACGATATTAGTGTGTATACGTCACAGATCAACAGACACCACTTCATAAATTTCTCATATTGTACTTCATAAACTTGTCGGAATTTAGCAGGTAGAAAATTTGATTCCTTTCGCAGATCTAAGGACATAATAGTTCTCAAAATCTGTCATTGCCTCAAAATACATCACAGAACAACAAAAATACTGGTTTATCAGGGCCTACTATAACCGTACCGTCATCGCCACCAGCAATGCGAAATAAATATCGAACTATAACTCTTGGTGAATAGCTCAAACTTAACCTAAAATTTATTTCATCTTTCACTGCTTTTCTTTTAATATCAGAACATTCTCATAGAGAAAACATTGTACGATACGCGAGCGTAAAGCTTCTTTTTGATTCGAGCAGCAATATTGTGAAACGAGAATTTACGCTTTTACATCGCAAATAACTGTTTTCAAACGCAGCATCTTATTTACATACGATACATCTATGATGTTGTTCCAAGGTATTTTTAATGAAACCTCTGAAAATGGAGTTAGTTGGTGCATTTTCTTAACACCTGGTGATGATAATGCTGTGAGCAGTTGTTGGACTGTTTACGATCTAACGTTTTACTCGTCCCTAGTTTTGCTTGCTGTGTGAAACATGTCCCTCACTGTTAATCTCTACATTCTGTTTAACGCCCAA
The DNA here is from genome assembly GCA_030762935.1 of Hymenopus coronatus. Lineage (NCBI taxonomy): Eukaryota > Metazoa > Arthropoda > Insecta > Mantodea > Hymenopodidae > Hymenopus > Hymenopus coronatus. The sequence continues at coordinate 531,057,942 of CM060900.1, read as the reverse complement.
CCTTGTATTGGAAACATGATCACAAAGCTGTCTCTTTAAAGTCGCGAGGAAGGAAATCCAATTTGCCGGTCATCGAAAACTTCAATAGCACCGTCGCTATTCAACCGAGCTCGGAATAAAACCATTCCAGGAAATATATGACAATAGGATTTTGCTTTAACTCTGAACTGCGAGGGGGCATTAGTTACATTTTCAGGAGCTGTATCGTTTTAACCTCGTTTCCTTTAATTACTCCCTTTAAATTGTATGATAAATGAATAATCTATTTTCAGTAACTGAAAAGTGGTAAAAATGAGCTTCTTTCTCTCTGAACTGTAATGATAAAAATACTCAGGTAGCTGTGTTCATTAAATTTGTACACAATGTTGCATTCCGCATTCATATTGTGTCTTTTTTGCGTGCTACTAAGGTGTTACAACTATTTTTCCAATCATAACAATAGCGCATAAAACATAATTGACATGGAAACAGAGCCCGTTATACCACACTCCTTCAGGTATTACAATTCTGGAAGCTTTCTGTTTGCAATGTTTCGTACCTTCGATGGCCAGAAGATTCGGCGCTGGATATGAGACAGATACAAGGGGAAATTTAATTGATTAACCATATGTTAAAAGAATATTCTAAATAATAAGCGTAACGAATACTTCTGTTCAGTTTTACTCGTTAAGACATGGTTTGCGAGAAAAAAATATTTCTGGAACACTTTTATGACTGCATAGGGTATCATTGGATCAGAATGAAGTGTTGATTGGTGCTGCAATGTAAGCGTATAATTTATTGAGCAAAATTCTTCTATATATACTAGTCAGATATAAAATTAAAATTTTAGTTTAAACTACCACACCGCAGTGCAAATAGAGGGTAGGAAATGACAGCTTCTCTGCTTAACAAGCAAAGCCGAGCAAGCGGCGGTACTAAAGCTTCGAACTTGTTTTGTTTAATGACCTCGCGTAGGTAGTAGGCTTCGGCATTTGCAGAGCTCGGTTTACTTTAGTCAGCATGGCTGCTCAGCCCGTCGCCTGGAATGAACTTAAATCGCCTTTGTGAGACACAGGCGGGTTAACCATTAGGCTACGGTGGCACCTGAGTTTATAACTCAAAAGTTGAGTACTAGCACAATACTTAGATGTTCTTCCAATTTCTCAGGCTATTCGCTTTTGTATAAAATTTGATTATGCGTATTAGTCTGGAGTAACCGACATTTTCTATTAATTTTCGAATCTGTCTGAATGTAGCTACCCTATGTGTAAACGCTTTTGTTAAAATTTCATATGATTACATAATTTTTACTTTCTCTAACCCTTATGTACTATGATAATAGTGGATATACCCAAATACCCAAATATTCGATATTGAGATTTCGCCGGAAATATATGTTTTGCGGTCCCCTGAATAAAACAGCGTTTTTAGAAAAAGGTCCGTGTGTCTATGGACGGCAAAGCTGAAAATAAAAAGTCAGTTAAATATTAAACTTGGTATTTAAGTTCAGTATCTTTCAAGGGTGCGATACCAAGACTTTCAAGAAAATCTCCCAGTCCCAAATATCCTGTAGATAGCAAAATGTTCGAAAAGTTTGATTTTCTCCAAGATGGTTCTAGCGATGTTGATCAAAATATCGTATACTAAATATTATTTACATTAAAAATGAAATGTATATATTGATTTTTCTGTGAATAGCTCTGAAAACTGGTAAACTGGTAAACCGTAAGCGATAGAAAAGAACTTACTTTACAATAAACGTAGAGCACATCAAAACAATTTATGTTCTAGAAATCATTTTGTGGAGATGATCGTTTTTATATATTCCTTGTTATTGGTTTCAGTTTTAAAATACTGAACTTTCTTCAAACGGTACCATGCTAAACCAATCAAGCCTCAATTGTTTCACATGGCTAGCAGCTTTGAAAGAGTTGACTGTCGCTTTAGCCTAATGTACTCCCTTATTTCCGTTCTACTTACAAAGAAGAATACAGTAAGACCATTTCTGCTTATGTTTATCTCCAACAACATGATGTAGAATTATCTTTCACAAGAAACACTGTTTGTGAAACAGCTAGAGGAAGTTTTGTGAATGGAACACATCAGATGTTTGCTTTCTCTACACTTACTAAGTACATAGTGTATAGAGAAGGTATTGAATTGCACCCAAATATTCGATACCAAGATTTCACCGGAAATACATGTTTTCAGACCCCTGAATAAAAAAAAAAGTGTTTTAAAAATGTTCGTGTGTGTATGTGTGTGTGTGTCTGCGGGCAGCAAAGCTAAAGAGCGCTAAATACCAAACTTGGAATTGGATATGACACGAAGATTTACAGGAAAATCGCTCCACTCCAAACTACCATTTACAACAAATGTTGAAAGATTTGATTTTCTTAAAAATGGCCCTAACGATTTTTAATTAAAATATGTTATGTTTAAGATATGTTTATGACAAACGAAATGTATATCTTGAATTTTCTGCAAATAAACTCTGAAGACCACTTAATTTTGGATGACTTGCGTAAAACTGGCAAACTGCAAGAAAAATGCAGAAATTTACCTCAAAAAAACAAACACAAATTTGTGTGATATGCATTTTTTTTGTCAAGTTAACCGTTTCCGAGATATTGCGGATTATTGCTTTCAATTTTAAGCCTCTTAAACGTTTCACAAACAGGAAGACATATTTCTTCTCGTTTCTCGTTTGTTTAGTCCTGGCAAGCAAAGAGATTGGAATTTCAATTTTTTCACATATCGGCGAGACTATCGCTTTAGGCCGTATATTTTCTTATTTACCTTCTACTTACAAGATAGGTTTTACAAAGACTAATTCTGCTAATGTTTATTTTTATTAGCATAATGTAGATAAAGGAATAGTCTTTTGAATAAAAGATTTGTTTTCCGAACAACTAGAGGATATCATGTAAACAGAACCATTACACCTCTACACCTTCTCTTTCTCTACAGTGTATAGAGAAGGTGTATTGCAACCAGAAATTGGATAGCAAGATTTCACTGTAAATACGTTTAAAGACCTCCTGAATAAAAGAAACGTTTTTATAAAAAGGTCTGTGAGTATGTGTGTCAGTGTATGTGGACAGCATAACTCAAAATCTATAAGAAAGTTAAATACAAATCCTGGCATTTAAGTTTATTATCTACCATGGATGCTACACGAAGGTTTTCAAAAAAATCTCCCCGCCCCAAACTAACCTTTACATGGAAAAGGATTTTAAAATGTTGTTTTTCTCAAAAATGTCTAATAACTTTAATTAAAATACCTTATATTAAAACTATTCATAACACAAATAAAATGTTATTTTAAATTTTCTGAAAATACTTTCTGAAGAGCACTTTCTTCTGTTTGATTTTTGCAGAACTTTGCATAACTGTTAAACCGTAAGAGATAGACAAAAACTTTCCACACAATTCATGTTATACGCATGTTTGTTGTAGAGCTCACCTTTTCCAAGATATTGCTTATTATTGGTTTCAGTTTTAAAATACTTGTACTTTTCTCAGACAGTAGTGTACGTCTTTCTTTTGTTCTACTCCTGGCCAAGCAAACAAACCAATTTCAACGAAAATCGCATAACGACAGATTCTAAAACATTTGACTATCGCATTAGCATAGCGCATCCTTTGGTTCCCTTCTACTTATAAAGAATTATGTAACAAAATATTCTGCTAATGCTTATCACCATCAGCATAATTTGGAAAGAAGAATTATGTTCTATTTGTAGAATATGTAAAGAAAGTCATGTGAGTGTAATACATCAGAATTTTAGAAAAAGGTCCGTGTGTGTCTGAGTTTCTGTGGACAGAATAGCTCAAAACCGAAAATGCCATTAAGTTTGGAATCTTCCAAGGATACGACACGAAGCTTTTCAAAAAATTCCATCCCAAAATTATCCATTACATGGAAACATTTTCCAAAATTTTGTTTTTCTCAAAAACAGCTCTAGCAATTTTAAATAAAATGCCACATACTAAAAGTCATGTCCATCACAAATAAAATGTATATCTTGAATTTTCTGAAAATAGCTTCTGAAGACCTGCTCATTCTGGATGGATTTTGCTGAATTTTACATAACTTGTGACCTGTAAGAGATAGACAAAAACTTACTATACAAATAATGTAGATCTCGTTAAAACACACAAGTTTCGCCATATACATATTTTTTGTCGTGGTGTTGACCATTTCTGAAATATTCCTTGTTATTGGTTTCAGTTATAAAATACTAAGTATTTTCTCATTTGGGAATTCATCAACTCTTGGTCTTGCAAAGAGAACGAATTTGAATCACATGGCAACCAGTTTTTAGAAAGTTTGACCGTCTTTTTTTAGCCTAGTGTATTACCTTATTTCCCTTCTATTTACACGGAACTAAGTAATGCGAGCGTTTCTGCTAAAGTTTATCTCGATTAGCATTAAATATATAGAAGAATAAGTTTATTAGCAATAATTTATTACAAAGATGCAGAGAAATTCATGGGACTGGAACGCATCATAGTTTGTAAAACGCTTTTTTGCTACTTAAGAGGACCTCAAAACCTACAATTCCGGTGAAATTTCGACATGGAATTTATGGGTAGAACACAATATCTTCTCTATGCACTATGAAATTCGTGGTAAATACGGGCTAGAGAAAGTAAAAGCACATCTGGACGTTGAAGTGAATATATTTATCAAAACAGCTCTCTGTAGTCCTAACATCTTGTAAATGATTATCAGTTTTATTACATTTCCGAAGATATCAACGCTACAAGGGGCGTTTTTTCAACCTCAGATAGGCTATAAATAAAAGACAAGTTAATAGTAAACAATTATTTTATTACTAAAAGTTTTGAACACTTATGGTTATTTTTCAACATAATCACCGAATAGATTGCGACATTTATCGTACCTGTGCACAAAGTTTGCAATACCCGCTTCAAAAAATATTGCCGCCAATGATTTCAAATGAGCATTGACGTTGTTTTGAAGATCTTCGTACTTTACGACGTTTGTGGAGAGCCATGCAAAACAAACGAAGAGGAATGCTGACTTCAGGAATTGTGTTGATCCATCACAACGTTCGTCCACACACGGCTGGCACAACCCATCGGCTTCTTGAACAATTTCATTGGGACATTTTCAATTATCCGACATGGCACCCAGCGACTTTCACCTTTTCCCTGAACTGAAGACGTGGCTAGTAGGGCAGCACTTTCAAACCAACGAATATCTTCAAAACAACGACAATGCCCATTTGAAATCATTGGTGGCAACATTTTTTAAGCGAGTATTGCAAAGCTTGTGAACGGATACGATAAATGTCTCAATCTTTTCGGTGATTATGTTGAAAAATAACCATAAGTGCACAAAACTTTTAGTGATAAAATTGTTTTCTATGAACTTTTCTTTTATTTATAGCCCAATGGAGGTTAAAAAAACGGCCCTCGTATTTCACATTATGGGTTTCGTTCACAGTCTTTGTGCTACCCCGAGCTTGGTTAAGCTCCAGGTCCAAACAAAATGCTAACCGCATTGCAGAGAGGTCACGGCATTGTTTTGAGTGTATGGTGGTGTTGATTGGGGACCTTGTCTGCGGGAACAACAAAAAGAATTTACGTACATATTTACTTTGGAGAGGTAACTATTTTAGAAGAGGAAGGTTGTAGATGAAATGCTCTCTCTCCCCATTGATTTAATTGTGAGTGAATTGCTTACGTAATTCTACGGTAGCCAAAGGACTGACAATTAATTAGTTTATTTAATTAATCGATTGACTAAGGCCCTACGTGCTTTGAATGAAGCTTGAGATGTACTGAAAACATACATTGAGTGCTACAGCTTCTTTTTCTGTGGACAACAGCAGAACAGTTGCACTAATGATCCTAGACCTTAAATTACCATAAACTTTACAGTATGTATGATACATTACTTCCAAGCGATGAGTTCAGTTGCCGTTATGAAAATACCAAGTATTGTATTATTGGAAACAGTTGAAAAATTCGGGTTTTGAACAGGGTTCTTCCGCTCTCCGTGCGACTATTCTAACCATTAAACTACTGTGAAACATGCCGGTCTGCCATTCAATCTCCCAATTGATTAAATGTTTTTGTTCAGTTTAACCAACCAGTATGTCCCCCTTCAGAGAACTACCTTAATGGCGACTTATCTTCGTAAGTACTTATTATCTGGGTAACATTAACATGTTATCGCCAGCTATCTTATTATAATGGTAACATTAACATGTTATCGCCAGCTATCCAGGCTATTTTATTATAATGTTAACACTCCTCTCCTATACGAGAGCAATCCAGAAAGGGACACACTATTTGGCATTACTAAATGATAGCGAAGATAACACAAAAACTATTTACAGTACGTTACTCTATTTCTCAACATAATCTCCATTCTGTCAAGACACTTATTGTCACGTGGTATCAGTTTTTCGATGTCGATGTTATACTTTACTACCGCCAAAGAACATATTCGTTTTTTGAATGCACAAAATGTTCGGCCAATCGATTCTTATAGTCAAATAACGCAAGTGTATGGTGATAATGCAATCAACGAATCTTCAGTGAGGAAATGGCGCATAATTTACAAGTAATCAAGGTGTACGATAGAGAGGGGAGTGGAACTGTTATGGAGGAGTAGAAAGAAAATGTTGATAAGAGAATTTAAAACACCGCTGTTTCACTTTGGACACCGTACATGACTTTTTGGATGGAAAAATTTGGCAACCGATGAAGTCCTCAAAGTGACAGAGATATCTTGGCTCATATCTATAGCATTGGAAGAGCACAACATGTGCATTGAAAAACCGGCACCACGTGGCAACAAATACCTTGATAGCAATGACGATTACGTTGAAACAGAGTAAGGTGCTTAACTTTGAAATACAGTTTTGTGTTGATAAATTTCCTTATTGTTTAGATATGCCAAATCGTCTGTGACTTTCTAAATGGCCCTCGTATATGCTGAATAATAAACCGGGTAATTATATTGTTTACTGTTGGAACCAGTTGAAAAATTCAATGACACAGCCCAGATTTAAACAGGGTTCCCCCACTCTACATGCGGTTGATCTAACCTTTGAGCTACTGTGACAACATACCGGTATGTCATTCAATGTTCCAACTGATTATATGTTCTTTATCCGGTTGTATTGTTTTCGAGATTACCAATTGTATTGTATATGCTTGAGAGGAAAAACGTAGTTCTAAAAAGGCAAAACAAGGATATTTCCTTTATGTTTGTAATCGGTTTACCCTCCCCATATTTAGGACTGAAACTCCTCTACGACTTACAAGATCAAGGATATACGTACGTCTTCAAATAAACCATATTAAAGTATATTTACTTTACAATAACAAGTAGAATTTGAAATACATGAATTGCAGATTAAAACTAAATTTAGTCTAAAGTTTATCTTGAAGTGGTTTAGCTATTATAACGGAAGAAGTAAAAGTGACTAAAGTGTACAGTCGTGAAACAAGCTCACCATTATCCGCTGTTAATATACTGTATTTTGCCTTCGTTCAGCTTCCGCGTCACTTCACTGTTATCACTCTTTCTTATCTAAGTTTTCACTGTCACTTTGCGGAAGTTAGCTACTCAAATTTCACTATGATTTCAGCAAGTTCTTCTGTAACTTCGCTAACGTTATCTGTTCAACTTTCTCTATTACTTTACTAGCTTTTGTTGTCACTTCGCCACTAATATCTGTTCAAGCTTCTCTGTCACCTCACAAAGCTCACACTTGGATAGGTTCTTACTCGGCTAAGTTCTCATTGTCACTTCACTAATTTCTTGTTGTCACTTCGCTATCAATATCTATTCAAGCCTCTTGTCACTTAACTTACCTCTTACTGTCACTTCACCAAGTTCTCACTTGGCTAGACTTTCACTAGGCAAGGTTCTCACTCGGCTAGGTTCCCACTCGGCTAGGTTCTCACTCAGCTAGGTTCCCACTCGGCTAGGTTCCCACTCGGCAAGGTGCTCACTCGGCTAGTTTCCCCTCTTGGCTAGGCTCTCACTCGGCTAGAATCCCTCTCGGCAAGTTTCCCTATTGGTTAGTTTCTCACTCGGCTAGGATCCCACTCGGCAAGTTTCCCTCTCGGCTAGGTTCTCACTCAGCTAGGTTCCCACTCGGCAAGGTGCTCACTCGGCTAGGATCCCACTCGGCAAGGTGCTCACTCGGCTAGGATCCCACTCGGCAAGTTTTCCTCTCGGCTAGGTTCTCACTTAGCTAGGTTCCCACTCAGCTAGGATCCCACTCGGCAAGGTGCTCACTCGGCAAGGTTCTCACTCGGCTAGGATCCCACTCGGCAAGGTGCTCACTCGGCTAGGATCCCACTCGGCAAGGTGCTCACTCGGCTAGGATCCCACTCGGCAAGTTTTCCTCTCGGCTAGGTTCTCACTTAGCTAGGTTCCCACTCAGCTAGGATCCCACTCGGCAAGGTGCTCACTCGGCAAGGTTCTCACTCGGCTAGGATCCCACTCGGCAAGTTTCCCTCTCGGCTAGGTTCTCACTCAGCTAGGTTCCCACCCGGCAAGGTGCTCACTCGGCAGGTTCTCACTCGGCAAGGTTCCCTCTCGGCTAGATGCTCACTCGGCTAGTTTCCCTCTCGGCTAGCTTCTCACTTGGCAAGGTGCACACTCGGCAAGTTTCCCTCTCAGCTAGGATCTCACTCAGCTAGGTTCCCACTCGGCAAGGTGCTCACTCGGCAAGGTTCCCTCTCGGCTAAGTTCTCTCTCGGCTAGGTTCTCTCTCGGCTAGTTTCCCTCTCGGCAAGGTGCTCACTCGGCTAGTTTCCCTCTCGGCTAGCTTCTCACTCGGCAAGGTGCTCACTCGGCTAGTTTCCCTCTCGGCTAGGTTCTCACTCAGCAAGTTCTCACTCGGCAAGGTGCTCACTCGGCAAGGTGCTCACTCGGCAAGGTGTTCACTCGGCTAGGTTCTCACTCGGCAAGGTGCTCACTCGGCAAGGTGCTCACTCGGCTAATTTCCCTCTCAGCTAGGTTCTCACTCGGCTAGGATCCCACTCGGCTAGGATCCCACTCGACAAGTTTCCCTCTTGGCAAGTTTCTCACTCGGCTAAGTTCCCTCTCGGGAAGGTTCTCACTCGGCTAGGTTCCCACTCGGCAACGTTCTCACTCAGCTAGGTTCCCACTCGGCAACGTTCTCAATCAGCTAGGTTCTCACTCCGCAAGGTGCTCACTCGGCAAAGTTCTCGCTCAGCTAGGTTCTCACTCGGCAAGGTTCCCTCTCGGGAAGGTTCTCACTCAGCTAGGTTCTCACTCGGCTAGGTTCCCTCTCGGGAAGGTTCTCACTCGGCTAGGTTCCCACTCGGCAACGTTCTCACTCAACTAGGTTCCCACTCGGCAACGTTCTCACTCAGCTAGGTTCTCACCCTGCAAAGTGCTCACTCGGCAAAGTTCTCGCTCAGCTAAGTTCTCACTCGGCAAGGTTCCCTCTCGGGAAGGTTCTCACTCAGCTAGGTTCTCACTCGGCTAGGTTCCCTCTCGGGAAGGTTCTCACTCGGGTAGGTTCCCACTCGGCAAAGTTCTCACTCAGCTAGTTTCTCACTCGGCAAGGTTCCCTCTCGGGAAGGTTCTCACTCAGCTAGGTGCTCACTCGGCTAGGTTCCCTCTCGGGAAGGTTCTCACTCGGCTATGTTCCCACTCGGCAAACGTTCTCACTCAGCTAGGTTCTCACTCGGCAAGGTGCTCTCTCGGCTAGTTTCCCTCTCGGCAAGCTTCCCACTCGGATAGGTTCCCACTCGGATAGCTTCCCACTTGGCTAGGTTCCCACTCGGCAAGGTTCCCACTCGGCAAGGTTCCCACTCGGATAGGTTCCCACTCGGATAGGTTCCCACTCGGCAAGGTTCCCACTCGTCAAGGTTCCCACTCGGTAAGATTCTCAATCAGCAAGGTTTCCACTCGGCTAGGTTCCCACTCGGTAAGATTCTCACTCGGCTAGGTTCCCACTCGGCAAGGATGCCACTCGGATAGGTTCCCACTGGGCAAGATTCCCACTCGGTAAGATTCTCAGTCGGCAAGGTTTCCACTCGGCAAGGTTCTCACTCAGCTACGTGCTCACTCGGCCAGTTTCCCTCTCGGCAAATTTCCCACTTTCCCTCTCGGGAAGGTGCTCACTCGGCAAGGTGCTCACTCGGCTAGGTTCCCACTCGGCTTGGTTCCCACTCGGATAGGTTCCCACTCGGATAGGTTCCCACTCGGATAGATTCTCAATCGGCAAGGTTTCCACTCGGCTAGGTTCCCACTCGGATAGGTTCTCACACGGCAAGGGTCCCACTCGGTAAAGTTCTCAATCAGCAAGGTTTCCACTCGGCTAGGTTCCCACTCGACAAAATTCTCACTCGGCTAGGTTCCCACTCTGCAAGGTTCGCAAGGTTCCCACTCGGATAGGTTCCCACTGGGCAAGATTCCCACTGGGCAAGGTTTCCACTGGGCAAGGTTCCCACTCGGTAAGATTCTCAATCGGCAAGGTTTCCACTCGGCAAGGTTCTCACTCGGCTAGATTCCCATTCGGCTAGGTTCTCATTCGGCAAGGTGCTCACTCGGCTAGGTGCTCACTCGGCTAGGTGCTCACTTGGCTAGTTTCCCTCTCGGCAAGGTTCCCGCTCGGCTAGGTTCCCACTCGGCAAGGTTCCCACTCGGATATGTTCCCACTCGGATATGTTCCCACTCGGATAGATTCTCAATCGGCAAGGTGTCCACTCGGCTAGGTTCCCACTCGGCAACGTTCTCACTCGGCAAGGTGCTCACTCGGCTAGTTTCCCTCTCGGCAAGGTTCCCATTCGGCTAGGTTCCCACCGGCTAGGTTCCCACTCGGATAGGTTCCTACTCGGATAGGTTCCCACTCGGTAAGATTCTCAATCGGCAAGGTTTCCACTCGGCTAGGATCCCACTGTCACTTCATTAAGTTCTCGCTGCCTGCCTGGGTAGTTTTTTAGGAGCGTGTCTACTTCATATTCAAAAGGTCGTGAGTTCGAATCTCGCTTTGGGTGAGCTGCTCAGATAAGGTTTTTTCGGAGTTTCCCCTTATCCTGAGAAGACGAATATCTAGTAACTTTAAGAGCCATGGACTCCGAGATCATTTGAGCATCATTTCATCAATTTCATTCATCGTCCGATATGACCAACTAGGTTAAAGGACGTTAAGCTAAATAAAAAGTTCTCGTGGTCATTTCTGTAATGCTATCTGTTCAAAGTTCACTCTCCCTTCATTAGGCTGTTTTCTCACCTCATTAGGCTCTCGTTATCCCTTTCATTAGCCTCTCGTTGTCAGCCTCATTAGGCTCTCGTTATCCCTTCATTAAGCTCTCGTTATCCCTTCATTAAGCTCTCGTTGTTAACCTCATTAGGGTCTCATTATCCCCTTCATTAGCCTCTCGTTATCCCTTCATTAGGCTCTCGTTATCCCTTCATTAGGCTCGTAACCCCTTTATTAGGCTCTCGTTGTTAACCTCATTAGGCTCTCGTTATCCCTTCATTAGGCTCTCGTTATCCCTCCATTAGCCTCTTGTTATCCCTTCATTAGGCTCTCATTGTTAACCTCATTGGACTCTCGTTATTGCTTCATTAGGCTCTCGTTGTCACCTTATTAGGCTCTCGTTGTCTCTTCATTAGGCTCTCGTTATCACTTCATTAGGCTTTCGTTGTCACCCCATTAGGCTCTCGTTGCCACCCCATTAGGCTCTCATTATCCCTTCATTTGGCTCTCGTTGTCACCTCATTAGTCTCTCGTTATCCTCTTCATTAGAATCTCGTTATACCTTCATTAGGCTCTCGTTATGCTCTTCATTAGGCTCTCGTCACCTCATTAGTCTCTCGTTATCACCTCATTAGTCTCTCGCTATCCTCTTCATTAGGCTCTCGTCACCTCATTAGTTTCTCGTTATCCCTTCATTAGGCTCTTGTTGTCACCTTATTAGTTTCCCGTTATCCTCTTCATTAGTCTCTCGTCACCTCATTAGTTTCTCGTTGTCACCTCCATTAGGCCCTCGCTGTCACTTCATTAGTCTCTCGTTGTCACCTCCATTAGGCCCTCGTCACTTCATTAGGCTCTCGTTGTCACCTTCATTAAGCCCCAGTTGTCACCTTCATTAGGCTCTCGTTGTCACCTCCATTAGGCCCTCGCTGTCACTTCATTAGTCTCTCGTTGTCACCTCCATTAGGCCCTCGCTGTCACTTCATTAGTCTCTTCATTAGGCTCTCGTTGTCACCTTCATTAAGCCCCAGTTGTCACCTTCATTAGGCCCTCGTTGTCGCCTCATTAGCACCTCATTAGGCTCTCGTCGTCACTTCATTAATTTCGCATATACCTCTTCAACCATGTTATCTGTTCAACTTTCACTGTCATTTCATTAAGCTCTCGTTGGCACTTTGCTGATGATATCTGTTCATCTCTCACTATCACTTCACTTTGTCATGTAGCGTCGTAACGAAATATGCAAACGTAGATTTTCGTCGATCCACTTCACTCGCTGGGGAATCGAACACATGACGTCTCCGATTCTCTTGCAGTAGCAGTACTCGCTACAGGTCACAGCTATTGTCACAAACTCACTCGCAGAGTAGCACTTTTCATTGCAACAAAACGTCCACTCGCTGAGTTACTTCCGAGAGCTATCACCTATATACCAGCTGTTTGGAGCTTCAGAGCTCTTTGGATGCGTAGAGAAGGGATACTTCCAGAAGATGTACAACTGATGGTAGAACTTCCGGTGTTTACACTTATTAAATTTTTGTGTGAAATACAATATTTCCTCTATTCACTATGTGCATATTACATGTAGAGAAAGTAAACACATCAGTATGTCCATTTAATTTGCCATATATCTAAACAAACCAAACCCACTAGGCATAAGTAATAGCTATCGGAACACATTTTGGTATCATAGTATAAAAGTATTTTTTAAAATATTTGCCTAGTGTTTCGGTAATCTATTGTTTAAAACGATTTTAATTTACAACCAAATGCTGCACATACGTGTTCTTGTTCAGACTGGTGGTTCAACCGGTTTGGAGCACGTATGGTGTTGCAAAGTCCGGCAGTACACTATTAAGACCTAGAAGGATATGCTACTTTATAGCATGTTAGTGAACATGAGAGTTCTAAAAACCTATACCTCGAAATCTAGTTTTCCTGCATTTGTATCATTTTAAAATACTTCTCTTATTGCAGTTTTTGTTCTGCTTCTTTCAAATTTCAGCATAGATTATTTGAATTAGGTTCAAGAATACTACCACTACTACCAACACTACTACTACTACCACCAACACTACTACCACTACTACTACCAACGCTACTACTACCAACACTACTACTACTACCAACACAACTACTACCAACACTACTACTACTACCAACACTACTACCAACACTACTACTACTACTACTACTACCAACACTACTACTACTACTACTACTACCAACACTACTACTACTACTACTACTACTACCAACACTACTACTACTACTACCAACACTACTACTACTACTACTACCAACACTACTACTACTACTACTACCAACACTACTACTACTACTACCAACACTACTACTACTACCAACACTACTACTACTACTACCAACACTACCACTACTACTACTACCAACACTACTACTACTACTACCAACACTACTACTACCAACACTACTACTACCAACACTACTACTACTACTACCAACACAACTACTACCAACACTACTACTACTACTACTACTACTACCAACACTACTACTACTACCACCAACACTACTACTACTACTACTACTACTACTACTACCAACACTACTACTACTACTACCAACACTACTACTACTACTACCAACACTACTACTACTACTACCAACACTACTACTACTACTACCGACACTACTACTACTACTACTACCGACACTACTACTACTACTACCGACACTACTACTACTACTACTACTACTACTACCACCAACACTACTACTACTACTACCGACACTACTACTACTACTACTACCGACACTACTACTACTACTACTACTACTACTACTACCAACACCAACACCCACCAACAACACCACCACCACCACCAACACCAACACCAACAACAACACCAACAACAATAACAATAATAGTAATAATAATAACAACAATAATAATAACAACAATAATAATAACAACAACAATAACAACAACAATAATAATAATTACTATAATCATGATTATAATGATTATAATAATTATAATACTAAAAATACTACTAATACTAATACTAATATTAATACTACTACTAATAATAATAACAATAATAATAATAATCAATAACAAAATCAATAATTAATAATAAGAATAATGATTTCACTAATAATAGATAGTAAGAATAATTATAATAACAATAACAATAATTATAATAATAACAATAACAAAAATTAATAATAAGAATAATAATTACACTAATAATAAATAGTAATAGTAATAATAATAACAATAAAAATAATTAATAAGAATTACAATAATAAATAAGAATAATAATTAATTACACTAATAAGAATAATAATAGTAGTAATTATAAATGATAATGATAATAAAAATAATACAAATAAAAAATAATAAAAATAAAAAATAATAATGGTATTAATAATATTATGTAATAATAATAAAATATAATAAAAACAAAATTAAAAATAATAATAGTAGTAGTAATAATAAATAATAATCATAATAATAAATGATTATAGATGATAATAATAATAATGATAATAATAATGATAATAATAATAATGATAATAATAATGATGATAATAATGATGATAATAATAATGATGATAATAATAATGATGATAATAATGATAATAATAATGATGATAATGATAATAGTAATAATCATAATAATGATAATAGTAATAATCATAATAATGATAATATTGATAATAATAATAATAATAACGCTAATAATAATCATAATAATAATCATAACAATAATAATCATAATAATAATAATTATAATAACAATTCGAATAATTAATAACAATTCCATAATAAGTAAGAAGAATAATTAATGACACTAATAAATATAATAACAATAATTATAATAATAACAATAACAATAATTGATTACACTTACAATAATAAACAATAAGAATAATAATATAATAATAACAATAAGAATAGGAATTATAATAATAATAAGAATAGGAATTATAATAATAACAATAAGAATAATAAATATAATCATAACAATAAGAATAATAATTATAATCATAACAATAGCAATAATAATTATAATCATAACAATAATAATTATACTAATAACAATAATAAGTATACTAATAACAATAATAATTATACTAATAACAATAATAATTATACTAATATCAATAATAATTATCATAATAAGAATAATAATTATACTAATATCAATAATAATTATCATAATAAGAATAATAATTATAATAATAACTATAATAATTATAATAAGAATAATAATTATTATAATAATTATAATAACAATAATAATTATAATACCAATAACAATAATTATAATAATAACAATAACAATAATAATTAATAGTCATAATAATTAATTACACTAATAATAATAAATAAATAAATAAATAATGAAAAATAATAGTAGTAGTAATAATAAAAAATAATAATAGTCATAATAATTCAGTACACTAATAATAATAAACAAATAAATAATACAAAATAGTAATAGTAGTAATAATAAATAATAATACTAATAATAAATGATGATAATAAATACTACTACTAATAATAATAATATCAGTAAGAATAATAATAATAATAATAATAGTAATAATAATAATGACGATGACGATGATAATAATGATAATAACATCATCATCATCTTAGTGTTCTCATAATTCTGCTCAGGTAAGTGCATGGATTGAGGGTTAACGTTTCGAAGAAGTACATCATCCTCGCGTATTTATAGTGCTCACGAATCTCGACTTTCAAGTTATGTATGTGTACAGATTGCACTGAAAACGCTGCACTAGAGTGCGAACGTGGTCGGTACCTATTGTTGACAACTCACTGCCCTCACTGTTTTTTCGGCAGTGCTTGTTACATAGCTGTATCGATATGTACTTCGTGGCTGCACAATAAGTAGGCAGGCGTGAAGTGAGTATTACCCGAGGGCAGATTTAAATACCTGTAAAATTATACTGCAAGGAATAATACTGCTAAAAATAAATAAGTGAACAAAACATTCTTCAATTGTTATATTATAAAAGAGAACCTTCTTACATTATTTTTGCACCTTCTACTCAAATGATCGTTTCGTGCATAGCATGTTGGGTTCTCTAATGTGTCGGTGATTAAAGCATAAGCTTTAAATAATGTATAATCTTTGTTTCTTGTGACTAACTTTCAACGGCTTTTACTTAAACTCTATCTTTTGTAGCCCAAAATATTTACCTCCTTTTGTGAATTTATATCTCTGCTCTGAATTGTTTCCAACAACCCAATTTGATTATCTGTATACTGGTCCCAACAAGCTGCTCTATATCCCATAACCGGCCGCATTAAGGACTTATAGGCAATTTCCCTGGACCTTGGTCTCCCCGTTTTTCCATGCAGTGGAAGAGCGGCATACACATCACAGTACTCCTGCATAGGTGCCCGTGAGAAACGATCCCACCGTGTTTGCGAGAATCCGGTCGATACTCGCATGAACTTGCTTGCTAGGATTATCGCGGCCGTGGAAATAGTAAGCCAAACTCCTGGACTGTTTAAGACAGTCGATGGTGCGTCGCTGTAGTAGACCCTGCCGTGGTCATATCGATATTTTCAACAATACCTGTGAGGGAACAGTAATGTCACAGCCGGGATTTGAACCACGAATCTCCCGTTCTCAAGCCGGTTATTTACAACTGAGCTGACATGACCACATGCCGACATGCCAACTGACTCGCATCCGAGTCAGTTGGGGAATTCAATGCCTTTCCGGCATGTTGCCATGATAGCTCAGTGGTAGTGAAACCGGCTGTAGACTGGGAGATCCGTGGTACAAATCCCAGCTATGGCATTGAATTTTTCAGTCCGATTTTACCTATCCAAGTACTGCATTTGTTTCGCATTGAAGTGTAAACTGACAGATGAGATTGGACACTGATAACAGTGCACGTGTTTCTTCTGCAGGAGTTGTATTACTTTGTGATTTGTATTTTGCGTTTCGGTTATTCCACATTATAAAATATGTCTTCACTTTTGTGAAGGTATTCTCTCAGAAACAAGGTTGACCAGGATAATATGGAAATATTTTAAAAATAGACCTGGGACATTTCCTTCACAATTATATTTTCATTGGAGGTGCGCTCCGTCTGTCAGCAGTAAGAACGGGCGTTTAATACAGCAAAAAGCATGCACGAATAAAATATCTTGAAAACACATTGATAAAAAACCACAGAAGAAATGTTAAAAGGCAAGCATTAAATAATTCGTTGAAGAGAGAAACAGCCGAGACTATTTCCAGCAGACCACATGAATTAATACAGGCGGAGATGAGAATGGTAACGTTCCAAAGTTGACAGCACGTGACGTGGTACACCAATGATATATTTGAAATGGCTGCGTTTTAACCAGCTCTTCCGAAATCACTTGAAGTATTCCATCATTAGAAAAAAAAATGTCCAAACTAACACGCATGTATAGGTTATGTTGATTAATATCTCTCGGAAGTTAATTGCATGTCATCTTTTTTCCTCAAACTTGATAAAAAAAAAAAAAGGCCGGATGACTTACGAGGGGCGTTCAATAAGTCCATAGAAGATCCAAGACACTACACTCGTAGCATCGAAAAAAGTTTGTATTTAGTAACCGTTACCTCTTACTGGTTGGCAGTTAAAGTTTCAGCTATATCCATCATGTAGTTTCGTGGCCATAGGCGATTGAGTCAACAATCGTTTGCTTATTTAGAAAGATGGGAAGAAACAAGTTTCGTGAGGTGATTAAACACTTCTATTAAAACACTTAACACCGAAAGAGATAATACCGAGTTGATTAAGTTCATGGCGCCTCTTCTCCTGCGTTTGCATCAATTTACAATTGGATGGATGAATTTAAACGCGGCCGTACACCCACAAATGATGAACATCGTTCCGGACATCCAGAAGAAGTGACTTCCTCCGAAATGACTGCCAACATTCAGGATATGGTTTTGAGTGAACGACAAATCAAAGTTCATGAATAGCAGTGGACACAGACGTATCACAGGATTCAGTGTTATCAATTTTGCACCAAAACTTAGGTCTGATAAACGTCTTGGCAATATGGGGGCAGGGTTTACTTTCAATGGGGATTAAACGCAATCGTGTGATCGATTGGAAAGTTCATTTGGCACTTTTCTGTCGCAATCCTGACAAGTTTTTTCCTCGATACGTAACTGTGGATGAAAACTGTATGCTCTACTTCACTTCAGAGACAAAAGTGCAGTCGAAACAGTGGGTTATAAAGGCGAACCGGCTCCGAAGAAGGCAAAGGTGGTGAAATGTGCAGACTAGCTGATGGCCTCAGTTTTTTGGGATCCACGCGGAAACATCTGCATTGTTTACTTGCAGAAACGAAGATCGATAAATGTAGAGTATTGTGCATCGTTATTGAACCGGTTGAATGGGGAAATTAAGAACAAAAACGCAAAGAAAAAGATTCTATTCCATCAACACAATGCAAGGTTGCACACCTGTTCAGTTTTGATGGCGAACATTTAGAATTAAGGTTTCTATTACAACAACCACCGTATTCACAAGATTTGGATCAAAATGACTTTTTTTATTTCCAAACTTAAAGAGTGGCTCGGAGGAAAATGATTCATGTTTAACGAAAAGGTTACTCCCAAACAGATGCCTTCCGAAATCCTACTTAATGGAAGGCTTAAAACAGTTAGAGAAACGATGGGAAAAGTGTATCGAGCTAGAAGGAGATTATGTTGAAAAAAAAAAAAACGCTACAAAAATAATTTGTTTTTCTATCTTTCTCTAAGGACTTTACTAAATGCCGCTCGTATGAATTCGTTTCGTCCAAATCTGAATGAAAATGGCTCACTTTAAGTTTATAATCTTTGTTTTCTTTATTTGTAATCTGTTTCGGTTTTCAAATATTTTTTTGTGATTTTCCTCTTCCTACTTCGAATAGACTTTTCCAACAAGCAACCAAAGATTCCTTTATGTAAATTCCATAAATATCAGGTTGCCCAAGAACGCCGCAGATAATCCTTCGTGTGTTATAAAAATTGCAGAAATCCAGGGGGGAAATCCAAGCATATGCGGTCTGTAGCGTTGCAAGCGTGAGCGACCTTCGTTCTTCTCCTCTTGCATATCATCGTACACTGTGAAGGAATCGCGCTTATTGAGAGGCAGCTCCTATGTTTGTACTAGTCAGTGATGATATACAGAAACAATGTAAAACCACGGAAAAGTTAACATGCTTTCCGCTTCAATGACAGAGCCTGAATATTTTAGAGAATAATGTCACCTTTTAGATTTACAAGTATTTAAAAGTGTATTTCAAGTATCAATATCCGCAACTTGTACTTGTGCAATACGCTGTTCTTATATAACATTAATTACTAGACCCACTAGAAGGTTGAATCAGGCGCCACAACAACCATGCATGAGAACAGGTGGTGTTTCACTGTATTATTATTTATTATTATTCATTATACGCATAAGCAGAGTAAACAAAAATCAAGGTGTGTGACAATGACCGTGTTAACGTGAAGGCACGTAGTATTTCGTAGGATATTCAGTATTTGCATAAAAGTGTCCAAAGACGGTGTCAGTTGTTGCATTTATTTGCATCATTACAATATATAAGCTCATACTGCTAATGCAACAATGGAGTCTCTGCAAGAAACAGAGGCAAAACGTTTGACTCATTGACTCATCCACACCCTATAGAAAGACCGCTTGCAATACCAATTTAGTGACCCTCGTATACATACATAATTCAACATTTCAATATGTCACAGTGTTTCAATGTAAACAGCCAGAGGAGGATATCGTGAATAATTCTACCCGCGACACTATGACGGCATCCGCCTCAAAGCATAAATAAATGAAATGAGATAAAATTGAGTTTTATTTATGGACGCTCTTTAACTGTCGTAGTTCTTCGCGTCCCATTCTATACTGGGCGTGAAAGACCGCTTAATTTTGCTCAGAGGCATCTTTATCAGGCTTGCTGTTCTTTTACGTGCCGTAAATTTACGACACGGGACCAACGGCTTTACTTCCCTACCGAAAGAAGCCTTGCTAAGGATGTTTACACCCGAAAACATTCATCGTGATCCGCCTGGTTTGAACCCGCGACCTTGGGACCACTACACCACTGAGGGTGACCGTAGCCCTGAAGAAACTGTA
This sequence comes from Hymenopus coronatus, assembly GCA_030762935.1. Lineage (NCBI taxonomy): Eukaryota > Metazoa > Arthropoda > Insecta > Mantodea > Hymenopodidae > Hymenopus > Hymenopus coronatus. The sequence goes on along the minus strand of CM060900.1, from coordinate 531,037,570 downwards.
GCATCTTACAAAGAGGAGTTATGTACAGTGCCGGAAACTGAGTGGCCTGGATGCTTCCAGAAGAGGTTCCAGAGGATGGTATGCTGCATACACTGCTAGGGAGTAAACTTTGAGAAACTGGGATGAAAAAACTTTGCAATGAGTATTTATAATTTGCTAATCTAGTGACCCACGCATATGTACACATTGTTCAATATTTCAATAAGTGTTCAATGTAAATAGCCAGATGGAGATATCACGCTAAATAATACCCATGATACCTTGACGGGCATTCGCTTCCAAGCATAAATATGCCATGCAGGTGCGCATAATGTAAGTGAACTGCATACCTTATGCATGCATAGTCTGTCAGCATATTCGGGTTTTGTTGCACATGCATAAGTAAAAAATATCATCAAAATGGCATCCTGCACTAAGATTATTAAGGACATGTATGACAAAGTTTGAAATTCCGAACTAAGAACCTTAACTTTTATTTTGCAATTTATACCACAGAACAGTAATAACAAAAACGAATCACGGTGCAAATTTCATCTATTTTGCTTTAATAGTATGGAAGTTATAGTCAAACTTGTTTGTTTTTGTCAAGGCACTAAAAAGTCCCTTGCGACAAAAAAAAAAAAAAAAAAAAAAAAAATTGGTCTAATATTCTAAACATAGATTCGCAATATTTCTGCTATTTGAAGGTCGTGCCCAGGTTTCTCTGTGTCTTCTTTTGTTTAGGCTCCAAAAAGTTTTTAAGTTATAAATGTGCTTTTTTTTGTGTACTTTGCTAATATTTCTGTTTGAAAATTGAAAACACATGCTTAAACACATCTGATAGTAAAATCTACGGAAATTGTTATTCATTGTACCTCTGTGGACATGTACAGCAAATTTTATTTGTGTAAGAGAAAAACTGTTCCGCAAGGAGCATTTTACAAGAAAAAGAGTGCTGAAAATATCAATATGGAGAAAAGAAAGAAAGATTTGAATGCATGGCTCACATAAAAATCCAACAGGTTGGTAGTTTGGACCCTCAGCTTTCCTTTTCTTCTCCTCTGCTGCTGCCTTTCCTTTCTTTTCTACTTGCACTGTTGCTTTTCTTTTGCACAACTTCGCGGTTTTACTTTGCGTCGAACTGAAGTATTTTTTTTTTCAAGTCCAGTACAGCTTCATCTCTAATGCTTTGCTGTAGCTCCAGTTAAGGCATTTAAAAATGGCATCTGTTGGCCAATTATACCTTTTTTTTTTTTGTATTCAGGAATTTTAAATTATTTTATGAAATTAAAATACAGACGTTTTCATGACATTTCAGTCATACATAACCTAAACCTAGAGAGTCTTAATACGTCAACTAAATATCTATGAACTAAATGTAAATGCTTTTTCATAAAATTTCAGTCATATATACCACAAGCGTAGGTTCGAGTCCCGCCTTGGGCATGGGTGTTTGTAAATGTGTATATGCCTGTGTATAAGTAAAAATAAAGCAGTAAATAAATAGGTCAACAGAGGAAAAGTAGGAACTGAAAAAACAGGAAAAAAGAAATACAGCGTCAGAGTCCTGACAAGGCGGGATTGTAATAAAAAAAAAAAAAAAAAAATCCACGAACTAAATGACTTATGCAAGCTTGTGTTTGTCAACATATTTGGATTTTATTTTCTTTGATAGTGTTTAACTCCCGCTTTTACCACCATGGCACCGCAGGCGTTGACACTGATGATATATGGAATGAAGATAGAGCACCAGTGGAATATGATTTATTTATTTATTTATCCTGGTTGGAGTTCAGGCCTTCTCTTCCACTCTACCACGCAATACATTAAATTCAACACAGCAATGATACAATGAATAAAAGAATAAAGAACAAAACTACAATTCTATACAACATTAAAAACACATATAAAAAGGTACAACAAATACACTGAAATGAAAAGAAAAGAAAAACTGTAAACAACATTAAGTTAAGTAAAATATTCATATAAATTGAAACACATATTAGTCATATTTACAATTGAAATCCATATTACTTGCCAGCACATAAAATATTAATAATAATAAATGAAAGTAGTGATGTATTTATCATATTAATACAGCAGCAGAATAGGTTTGATTACAAATGTATGCCCTAATTTTCTGCTTGAACAGAATAACGTTCCGGCAGTCCCTTACGTCTTCAGGGAGGGAATTCCAAAGACAAGCTAAATCTATTGTAAATGATGATGAATAGAAGGTTATATGATGAGCAGGTATAGCAAGATGGTGGGGGAGACCGGAGGGCGCACAGAAAACAGGCCCCTGCACCGCCTTGTGTGCCACAAATCCCACATGCGGTCGATTGGGGTCGAATCTGGACCGCCTAGGTGAGAGGCGAGTGGTCTAAGCACTCGGCCACGGCGCCGCCCGATTGAGAATTGACTCTACTTCAAAACACTAGAATCAAAATGGTATCTTGCACTAAAATCATAAGAGTTGGTCAGAGTTATGCTTATTCATGTTTATCGAAAACTACATCAGTGAATGTTGAGCATATTAAACACCTTCAAATGCAGCAAGCACCTCTATGTGTAACGTGTAGTGAATCAGTTTGAGAAGCTAGAACATTTCTAAGAGAAAGCTTCGCTGCAAATTTTAAAGTATTCAAAGCGTTCGCTGGAAGGGATGCCAAAGAAAAAATCTAGCAGAGTTTTTCAATCAAGAGATAATGTCACTAAACTCCACTTGAGAGTACTCTTCGCTTTAATTTAGATTTCATGTTTTCTTTTTTCCTGGCTTTTCTGTTTGTGTTATCTCTCAATTATACTTTATTTATTCTTTTTCTCCTCTTGGTTCTTCGGTTTCCGTAATTTATTTCTCTGGGAACGCATCATCAAAGCTTTGGGACTACCCTAGTGGTTATAGGTTTCTAATGGCTTTTAAGGAACACGAAGTTTGAAATCTAAGAACGATTTAACTCATTTTACACGTATATTTTGTACCCGAGTTATACCTTATAACACTTTCGGAGTAATTCACAAGTTTTTATGGTTATTTTGAAATGTATTCTGATTATCAGATTCCCAATTTATGCAAAAGAATCTGAGGTACCACGTGATATTTCTTTCTTTTATAACTTCACATATTCACATACAATTATGGTGTATATGTAAGAAGTTATTCTTCTATTCACGTTACGTTACTCACGATACACAATTTACTAGAAATGGTTTAAAATTACGCCATAAATGTTTTGTTGTATGCAGAATACGTAAATCATAATATTCGTTCCCAGTTCATAAGCCAGAATTTGCTATTAAGGATGGCACACAATAAAAATAAGTATTGATTGATATAACAACAAAACAACTGCGGAACGAAAGAATTCGCATAAGCATGAACGCTAAATATTATAATTTAGAAATAATTAAACATTTAATATTATTTAAAATTTAAAAATAGCCTATACAAACGAGAAAAATTACAATGTATATATTTGTTACATATTTTACATATGTATGATAAAATGTCCGAATTAGAATGTTTACTTCTTTACGTAATCCTCATAAAGCAGAAACAATTATAGAAACATCTAATTTAAATCAGAAACTGTACGAAGGAGAGTTACTGTACTAAAGTCCAAAAGAAGCACAATTATGTTGTTAACTTTTGTCAGAATAATTCTATACATTTAAGTCAACTTGTATTCATACGCCAAAAGGATCCACCTTTCCTTGTTTATGAGATGAGATTTTGTCACTTACCATACTAACATTACAGGTTAAGTCAGAAAGGTGAAATAAATTTGAGGTTAAGTTTGAGTCATTCACCAAGGGCTATACTTCGTTATTTTCTAAACACCACGTCAGAAATGTCTGATATTATGTCTCAAACGTTTCGGGATTTAGCAGGTAGTAAATTTGATTCTGCTTCTTTCGCAATCCTAAGGAATCATAATTTTCAAAATACATCACAGAACAACAAGAAAATTGGTTTGTCACAGCCTGCTATAATTTGAATTCTTGGTGAAGGTAAACGTGTGGTCCACGTCTGTTTATTTTGGCGAGCGCAAATTTGTAACAACATTACTTTTCGCTTCCATTTTACGCTTTCTGCACTTCTTTGCACGTGGATTCCGTAAAAATCATGTTTGCGATCTGAAATGAGCTCGCAAACTACTCAATCACGCTCGGCCGTAGAGAAATGTTTTTGCAAAGCTAACCATTTCAGAGACGTTCACCTTTATTGGCTTCAGTTTAAAAGTACTTGAAACGTTCTCAAACGGAAAGCCCGCATTTGTTTCATATCTCTTTTGTTTCACTCCTGGCCATGAAAAGAGCATCCAATTTCAACGAAAATCGTATAGCGACAGCTTTTAAAAGATTTGAAAGAGTTCCCGATTTTCCTTATGTCGATTACTTAGTGGCTTATGCAACTAAGGCCTGTATCATAATATCACATTTCTGTGTCACATAAAGATAATAAAATAGATATGATAAAACATTTTACAGTGGAATATACCTTCTTTGACCACATCTAGTTGTGACATACTTCTGTGGCAAAAGTTATACCCACCATCACATGTTTGATCACATCTGTGATTATAAAATAAAATGGCAGATATTACACATGTTCTTGCTACAGCCAAATTGCTCATTTCCTATTATGAATAACATAAAATGCTGTACAATTCAAAATATAATTATTATAAAAACAGAAACCAAACACTGGAAATATATAAAATAAAAGCAGAAGCCATTAGAAAAGCACATGAAGGATATACGGTAAATGATGCGAGGAAACAATTAAATGAAATGGGAAGCCAATATTTAGAAGAAAAAAATGAAAGTTATTATGACAACCATTAATTAGCATTTTTGCTGCAGTCTTTGTCATTCATACTCATGAATGTAATATTCATTAACATTCTATTCGTTTTATTCAGGATACATTTTAGGTTAGGTTAAACGAAAATGTTGTAGATGAATGTAATAGACAGCTAAAGCAAATTTATTTATTAATATCCATTATAAAAAAAATCACATTCTAACACAACAAAGTAGGAATCACTGCAACAGCTCATGCTATTAACTTTAGGTTTTCGTTTTTAAAACTGTGACAAAAGGATTGACGTAGTGTAATATACTCGACAGCTTAAAAGTCTCTAACATGTACTCAAAGGTTCAGTGACAGAAATGTGATAGTCTTAGTATTAAGACATTTCTTTTCATGATGTAGAAAAACAATAATATTTGTTTGTCACGGCCTGCTATAGTTTGAGTTCCTAATAATGGTAAACCTATGGTCCATAGCACAAAGTTTGAACAAAATTACCTTACGATTGCATTTTACGCTTGTTGCACTTCTCTGAAATGAGCTCGTAAACTACTCAATTACGCTCGGTAGTAGCAAAAATATTTTTGCATTAGAGATGTTCCCAGTTATTGGTTTCAGTTTTAAAATACTTAAAATGCTCTCAAACGGGAAGCCCGCATCCGTTTCATATCTCTTTTGTTTCACTCCTGGCCATGGAAATGTCGCCCTCCGTGGTGTAATAGTTACCATACCGACTTCATATACCCAAGGTCGCGGGTTCAAACCCGGCGGAGGACGATGGATTTTTTCGGGCGTAAAAATCCTTAGCATGACTTCCTTCGGAAGGGAAGTAAAGCCGTTGGTCCCGTGTCGTAGATTTACGGCATGTAAAAGATCCTCAAGCCTGATAAGAGAGGCCTCTGAGCAAAATTAAGCTGTCTTTTACGCCCAATTTAGAATGGGACGCTGAGAACCACAGTAGTTAAAGAGCGTCAATAAATAACACGCCATTCCATGCCATGGAAAGAGAATCCAGTTTCAACGACAATCGCATAGCATCAGCTTTTGACTGCCCTGTGCATTTCTTTTATTTCCCTTCTACTTGTTACTTAGCTGCTTATGTAATTTTCTAGTAATGCTCATCTTGATTATCATTAGGAAGATAAAAGCCTACTCTCTTTTAAGACTAGTTTATTTGCAGAACAGATAAAGAAAGTGATGTGAATGAAGACGTAAGGTTTTTAATACGAGCAGACTGAGGGAAGTTTGTCGGCCAAGTCAAGGCACGAGTTTCTGCCAACGGTGTGATAACGCCGCCACTTTATTGATCTCACAGTGATCGACCAGGTATTATTGTGTGTTTATCTGTAAACTCTCTGTTCTTGGCAAAGTTTGTTCCCGATATTTCCTTGCCCTGGAGAGGTAAACATCAGGTAACTGGAGTGTTGTAAACGCAGTTTTCCCTTCGCACGTAAATATTACTGTCACAGTTGTACAAATGGTGTCTTTTTCAAAACTAAAAAATTGCAACTTTGTCTGTGATATATAACCTACCGAGGTCTCTGCCTTTCTCTCTTCTTCCTCCGCCACTTTCTCCACTTTTTGCAATACAACTGTTAAAACCGGGTTTAAAACAATAGTAGCATGCTTTTTGTTGCATTTTAAATAAAAATCCCGCACTCGCAGGACTTAAAACAAAATGCACTCATTCTGAAAGCACATCATCATCCATGTTATTTTTAAACTTCCACTACAATGTTAAACAAATATGAGATAGCAAAATTAGCAAACGTTAATCATATTTTTATACTATGGTTTTAAACAAAAATAATCAATGCAGTACATTTGGGTATTACCAAATCTAAGTTCATATCAGTGGTGATCCGACCACTATACGTAAAATAATAATGTATTTAACATTAATACCAGATGGTGGCTAAGTGGATATATTCATTTTTTTTGCTTCCTCTAACACGTATGTACACTCAATGTATTGTTGCGAACAAGGCTTTGCGACGTCGGGGATAGCTACCTGAGGGTGGTGAAAGGAATGCACACGGTGCAGCAATGATAACAACGGGACCTAAATTAAGCTAATATCTTGAGAAAGATTACGTAATTTGTTGGCTGTGAGTGTTTGGTTTACAAAGGGGCGGGATTGCAATATATTCCATAAATCCTGACCAACATGACAGCGGTACCCAATACAAAGCCTTATCTTAAGAAATATTTCATAGTGTGTCAGGGCGAGGTGAGACAGGAAGTGGTCGAGGTGGCGGAGCGGTTGCCCGTAGCGACGCCCCAAGACGCACAGACGAAGCAGAGGTTCCCGATGGTAAAGACCTGGTGGTCGGGTCTGGCGGCATCCCGGAAGGGCATTCCATCAAGGTGGCCGTACTCCTAATACGGAGAACCAACGCCCTGATAGTGGGTAGTCTTAGTCAATCAAAATCTAATGTTTAAATATTCTAGAATAGGTATCCGGTGTGACGTCAAAGTGCGAATGTGGATGTAGCCCAACGGAAGTTGGTGTCATCGAAAAGTCCACTAGGAGTGCCATCGGAAGAGGCTAGTCACTTCCATCCTGTTGCTTAGTCACCTTATAGCAATTCTTGTATTTTTCCAAGAATGAACCCAAATAAATTCAGATTAGTCAATTAATTCATAATTAATAAAATAGTACTAGAACAATATAAGTTAAACTCTCGCCAATGTCACACTTGCCAGTAAATAGTAGGAGGAGAACGTATTATAGTCCACTCAGTAATGGGATACCGAGATTTCACCGAAAATATATGTTCTGAGAACACCTGAATAAACAAATAACTGAACATTTTTAGTAACAGGTACGTGCGCGTTTGTGTTTGTGTGAGCGTGTGTCTGTAGACAGCATAATTCAAACACGAGAAATCCGTTAAATACCAAACTTGGTGTTTTGATTTAGTAGCTTCCAAGGATTGACAAGAATATTTTCAGAAAAAATCCCGCACCACAAGCTAACCTTTACATTGAACATTTTTTCCCCCAAATGTTCGATGTTCTCAAAAATGACTAACGATTTTGACTAAAGTGTGGTAAACAAAACTTAAATTGTATCACATGGTGACCTCTTATCGTTTAGGCTAGCACCGTATTTGCTTATTTCCCTTACAAGAAAACGAGTAAGAAGACCATTTCTGCTGTTTACCTTGATTAGATTGACGTAGACAAAATAATAGTCTTTTGTAAATCTTAAATTTTTTTCAGAACAGGTAAAGAAGGTCATGTGAACGTTGCGCGCATGTGTTTGTGTCTGTCTGTCTGCCTTGGTGAACAGCATACCTCAAAAACCAAAGGACGGTTAAATACGAACCTGGTATTTTAAGTTCACTAGCCTGCAAGGATGTGACATTAAGATTTTCAGAAAAAAAAATCCACAACCAACCATCCTTCTCAAGGAGTATTTTTCAAAATGTTCGTTTTTCTAAAAAAAATGACACTATTTTTTTTATTAAAGTGCAGTATATAAAGGTAACATAGCACAAAACGTATATACACTGAATTTCTTGAGAATAGCCACTGAAGGTGTTTTCATTCAGAACGAATTTTACATAACTGGTAAATCGTTAGACATACAAAATAACGTGCTATACAAAAATGTAGATCTCGTTAAAACAGATAATTTGTCATATATTATGTTTCTTGTAGAGCTTAGCATTTCCGAGAAGGACTCATTCGTTTCATTTCATTTTTTACTCCTGGCTATGGAAAGAAAACCAAATTTCATTCGTTTCATTTCATTTTTTACTCCTGGCTATGGAAAGAAAACCAAATTTCATTCGTTTCATTTCATTTTTTACTCCTGGCTATAGAAAGAAAACCAAATTTCAATGTGAATTCGTATAACGGCAGCTGTTAAAATATTTGACTATCGTTTTAGCCTAGTATATAACCTTAGTTCCGTTCTTGTAATTATAAGGGATTAAGTAATAAGATTATAGATAAACGAATTATCTTTTGTAAGAATAGTTTGTTTGCAGAACAGGTAGCGAAAGGTATGTGAATGGAAGATGTTAGTTTCTATTAATACAAGGTCATTTTAATAAATAATAAAGTTGTGTAAAAATTACAAAACTTTGACAAAGCGTTTGCCTCTTTCTTATGTATTGGTGGTTTCCTAGAACTATTATCATGTGGCTTGACACCCCTGCCTCATGAGCGGAGTGCTGTTATTCAGTGCAAACAACTTACAGGTTTGCACCAGCGTGAAGAAGTGAAGTGTCGTTGTCAGCAGAAGGGTTGAAGCCAATCGAAATTCACCGTCAGATGGCAGTGCAATATGGTGAAAGTTGTTTGAGTCGAGCACAAAGTGTATGAGTGGGCAAATGAGCTCCAAGATGGAGTTCCAAAATCAAAGTTGGTGCAAACTAAAAGAAGTGCTGGTAAGTTCATGTTGGGACCATATGGGAGTAATTCTTTAACACTGCACGACGAGAGGAATATAAACAATGAGACGTACGCAAACCTAATGTGTCAACATTTGAGACCAACAATTTTGAAGAAGAGGCATGGACTATTGTCCAGTGGCGTACTGTTACTGCACACACTGCTAGAGTCATATTAGATACCATCAAAGACCTGAAGTTCGTCTACTTATCGCAACCCCTGGCACATTCAGATTACCGCATTTTGAAACCAGTGAAAGAAGCTCTTAGTGGCTCAAGGTTCGCAGATAATGAAGTCCAGTGGCACGCCCCCAAGAATTATTTGCACGTGGAATTGAGAAGCTTATCCAGCGCTGGTATAAGAACATAGTACTTGCGGGGGATTACGTAACCGTCGTATTTCTTTCTCGTAATAAGAGCAATAAAAATATTACCGGTTATTTATTGAATGACCCTTGTATTTAGGAATTGGGAACAAATGTACTGACGTTGCCTCTCCATCCCGGCTATGGCATTGCATTTTTCAGTTTGACTATCTATCCAACTACTGTCCTGGGTCTAAAGTACTTACAACATTGTAAGTCGCCATGGGGTTGTCGTTTCAAAAATAATTTGAGAACACCTTGTGGTTTACCGGGAAACATGCGAGTCAGTTTAAAAACTCAATGCTATGCCGGCATGTTGCCATGGTAGTTCAATGTCAGAGCAACCGGCTAGAGATCGGAAGATCCGTGGTTCAAATCCCGGCTATGGCATAGAATTTTTCAGTGTGTTTCTACCAATCCAATTCCTGTCTTACACACGGCTTGTGTGACAAAAGTCATTAATCCATTATCCCTCTATTCTTTATAATCTGTAATACGAGGACCATCCAGACAGTAACCATTTGGCATAACTAATGAATGATATCAACACAAGACTTTATTTGCAAAGTTACAGTATCTTACTGTATTTCTCAACATAGTCGCCATTGCTACCAAGGTATTTATTTTCCGTCACTGCCCCTTTGAGTTCTTCATCGGTTAGGAAATCTTTTCCACCCAAAATGTCATATACGATGTCGAAAGTGAAATACTGTTTTTTTGTTCTGAATTCTTTTATCAATATTTGCTTTTAACACTTCCATAACGATTGATGAAATCCCACTCTGGTCTTTGCCGTGCAGACTGGCTGTTCGTCAATTAAGTACTCAAAAGTATACGCTAGTTCCTCATTGAAGACTCCTTCATTACATTATCACCATCACTTGCCTAGAAAGTTCCATTGGCTGAACATTTTGTGCGTTGAAATAAGCCAGTAAGTTTTGGGCGGTAGAAAAGTATGACATCAGCATTGAAAAACTAGTACCACGTGACAATAAATGTCTTGACAGAATGGAGATTATGTTGATAAATAGGGTAAGGTACTGTAACATTGTAAATAAAATGTAATGTTGATGTATTATTAAGTTATGTCATATCGTTAGTTACTTTCTGGATGGCGCTCGTATATGTATATTAGTAATACTGACTGATATTAAACAACAGATGTAACCTGGAGACTTCAGTTGTAGGGTTGTTATAACTAAAGTATTAGCACCTGAAGCAGTCTAAATCACGCTACTATCACGTTAGGGAATAGATGTAGGGGTCGTTTGCCAAGAAGGCACTTTCATTAGTGGCAGAATCTCAGCGGAGCACTGCCAACACGGTGACCACATGTCATGCTGATGTAACGACTCACTTGAGACGTACTTCCAGCCGATCTGACCCTATCAAACAGGACAGTCTTCTCCTTCCCAGAGCACTGAAAGGCATAACAATGACAGCCTTCATCTGTTCGCTTACATCTAAATAACACGGCTAATGCAGAACGTGAGTCACTCTTTATACGGTGACATTATGTAAATGAGAGCAATGGATCCCACAGTTCAAGTATATTAGCGTTGTTTACATATCTTCCAACGAAATACCGACCGATGGTAGAAAAAATCTGTTCCATTTACAGATCCCTCTCTACCTATTCGGTACTAAAGAAAAGCTTGTATAGGTAGAGTCAGACTGAAAAACACAAAGCCATAGCCGGGATTTCAACCACGGATCTCCGGTTTCTAGCCAGTTGCTCTACCACTGAGCTATCATGGCAATATACCGGCACGGCATTAAGTTTCTCATCTGACTCAGTAAACCACAAGGTGATCTCAAATTATTTTGAGATGAAATACTCCAATGGCAACTTACAATGTCTAAGTGCTTACGACATTATAAGTCACCTTTGGGGTATGTCATCTCAAAATAATTTGACATCACCTTGTGGTTTACCGGGAAATATGCCAGTCAACTGGGAAATATAATTTCGTGCCGGCATGCTTCCATGTAGTTCAGTGGTAGAACAACCAGCTAGAGACCTGAGATCCATGGTTCAAATCCCGGCTATGGCAATGACGTTATCAGTCTGACTACCTTTCCTACTCCTGTTCTACACACGGCTTGTGTGAAAAAATAATTAAATCAAAGAAAAGCTTATTCTTCTATTTACTTGCTAATCAAGATAAACATTAGCATAAATTGTGTAATTACATATTCTGATGTAATAAGCGAATTCGAGAATACAGCGAGTTAAACCGACAGTACAATATTTTAAGAGTTGGTCACTATATAATGGACGTCCTTGAAATTGCGTTTTATTTGCTTGGCCAGGATGAAAATAAAAAAAGAATGACGACGACTTAGTTTAGAAAGCTGTAGATGTTGAGAAATTAAATCCGAAAAAAGAGATATCTTGGAAATGGTCAACTCCACAAGTAAAATCTCTGACTAAAATGCTATGTTTTAGCTAGGCCTACATACTTTGTGAAGTCTATCTCTTACAGTTTAAAGTTATCCAGAATGAAGGGGCATTTAGAGACCTTTTACCTTAAAAATTCAGGTTTTAGTTTTTTATTTCAGCACCTTCCAGGGATTCAAAACTTGAGATTTTCATCAAAGTACACTTTAAATGGAGAAAAGCCTTCAAGATTTGTAGTTTCTAAAAATTTACTAATGTTTCTGACTACAAAACGGTATGTTAAAGAATATTCACATGAAACGTATATATTGAATTAACTGGGAATGCACTTTCAAGTCCTTTTCATTCGGAATGACTTTTGCATAGTTAGAAAGCCGTAAAAGATAGAAAAGGTGTCTAGATCTTCTAAAAACATGCAATTTTTTTACCTATACATTTCTTTAGAGATAAAGATTTCCCAGATATTCTTTATTATTGTTTTAAATTTTAAAGTACCTTTCCCAAATATAAAGTCGTCATCGGGTTATCTATTGTTTTACTCCTGGCCATGCAAAGAGAACCGCATTTCAATGTCAATCGCATAGTGATAGTTTTTAAAAGATTTGACTATCACTTTAGCCTGGTGTATTCCCTTGTTTACCTGCTACTTCTAGTAACTAAATAATATGCTAATGTCTGTCACACTAATATTTGAGTAGATATTCAGCTGTTGCAGAACAGGTGGAGAAAGCTATGTGAATGGAACACGTGCTTCTTTTGCACTACTTATTATTTGTATTGCCTATGCCATTGCTATTTATTGGTCCCTAACATCTGATCACCGTGAATTAGGTCTTAGGCGGCGCCTCTCACTTTGCCGGCCTGGGTTTGATCCAAAACGGCCGCAATGGACGAAGCAGCGTCTTGGCGGGTTTACTGCGTTCCTCCGGTTTTTCCCTCCACCATTTGCTTCAGTATGTGGCGGTAACGTGATTACAGGTTCGTATCCCGGGAACACGTTTTGTGTATTAGGAATGGTGTGGACATGAGGGTGCCCTAGATCAGGATTTTTACTAGCATGGAAACTGTTTCAGGGTGTGGTACGACGCAAATGTTTTATTCAGTTAGTTGGGCATTTCTCTCAATTTTCTCTTGTGAAACTGTAGTTTATGCGACCACTACTATTGTTACTTGTTAATTTTGAACCAGTGATATCGTCCGTACTCTGGTCTGTATTACAATAGCTATTTCCCTCACAACTAAAGGTAGCCTGAGCGGCTCCACCACGGACCCTAAATATCACATCTTTGCTCTGGCGATGTTCTACGCCAAGTGCCTCAAAAAGTGTCCCCTGGCCAGCGGGAGGATTCTTTTCTCTTTTCCCGTTAGGTTGCCCTCGGACAGTGTCCTCTCACTCCCTTCGGGTCAATGCTCTATCCTAACGGTATACGGTGCTACCATCTCTTGACAACTCGGCTACTTATACGTGTTTGAAATCTTTCTTCCTTTCCTATTTTCAATGTACATTTATATTTCCCTTCTTGGTATAATTTATACTATTAGCTATCATTTATCTTTCCCTTCTGAATAATTCTGCCCCGTGACAAGACATGTACCATCTCAACCATCTCGTTTCTTATCAGCCATTTTGCTTGCATTTCATGTCCTCACGCTCTTACCTAGCTACGGGAAGACCACTCGTTCCAGGTTCTCCATTCTGTGGTTTTGAGGCCATTGGCTCCCTGACAGGCTTCTGAACCCTAGATATTTGCTTGTAAGTCCTAGCGAGATGTGAGTCCTAAATACGGGGAGGGCAAGTCGAATTGGACCTTGTGTAATGACTGGGTAGTGCATATGCCTTTTTTGTGTTATAAGACATGCTTGTAGTTGCCACAGTACAGGGGAAGCCTAAGCAAATATAAAACATTCCAATATCATGGCTTAAAAAAATCTTATTTGTTGCCTTCACATGACTTTCTGTTGCTGCTCCGCAAACCTTTTATTCAAAAGATTAATCCTTTATCTACATCATTCTAATCAAGATAAACATAAGCCGAATCAGTCTTATTACTTGCTTCCTTGTAAGTAGAAAGAAAATAAGATAATCCACAGGCTAAAGCGATAATCAAGTATTTTAAAAGCTGGTCACTAGATGAAACTACTGAAATTCCAATCTCTTGGCTTGCCAGGAGTAAACAAAACAGAAACGAAAATAAATATGTCTTCACATTTGAGAAAAGTTTAAGTGGCTTAAAATTGAAACAAATTTTCTATAATATCTCGAAAACGTTTAACTGCACAAAAAATGTGTATAACATTAGTTTGGTGTGTGTGTGTTAAAGAGAAGTATATTTATTGTGTAATAATTTTTATCTCTCTCTCATGGTTTGCCAGATATACAAAAATCATCCAGAATGAACAGATCTTCAGAGGCTATTCACAAAAAATTCAAGATTTACATTTCGCTTGTCATAAAAATATGTAAAACTTAAAGTATTTTAATCAAAATCGTTAGAGCCAATTTTGAGAAAATCAAAATGTTGGAAAAAATTGTCATGTAAAAGGTAGTTGGGGTGGGAGGGGGGTCTTGGGAAAATCTACGTGTCGCATCCTTGGAAGATATTCAACTTAAATACCAAGTTTGGTATTAAACCGACTTTTCGTTTTTGAGCTATGCTGCCCACAGTCTCGCACACACGGACATGTTTTCAAAAATGCTTTTTTGGGAATCAGGGGATCTCAAAATATGTATTTCCGGTGAGACACCGGTATTGAATTTTTTGGAACAACACAATATCTTCTCTATACACCATGTACATAGTACGAGTGGGGAAAGTATTAAGTATTGTAACAACTTGATTTATTTTGTTCAAAATAAGTTGCTAAGAGGCCTTAGCATATTAATTTATTCGACACCTCGTCGCGTAGACAGTTGACTGCTCTCTCACGACACTGCGCCTATAACACTTGCAGTTGACAAACTGACTAACTTGGCTTGCAACTCTTCTTTATAGCTATGAATGACGTCAATAGATGTTGCTGGAAACCGAAGCTTCTGGTTCATATTTTTTTCGCCAAAGTATTGTATTTTAAGGCCTCCAGTTCCGTAGGTGCGCATACCAAGGCTTCTGCGTACGTGAGAATGACCGCAAACACGTGCAGCGCATACAGGTCAGGAAGCCCGTTACAGTTATTTAATATTGAAACCAATAACAGGGAATAACTCGGAAATGGTCATCTCTACAAACACAAGATATATAACTAATTATGTTTTTAACGAGATCTTACTACTTGTTTATTTCTTACGGTTTACCAGTTATGGAAAAGTCATCCAGAATGAAGAGAACTTCAGGGATTATAACCAAGAAATTCAGTAGATACGTTTAATTTTGCATGTATATATAATATACTGTATTTAAATCAAAATTGTTAAAGCCATTTTAAGAAAGTCGAAAATGTTGAAAAATATTCCACGTAAAGGCTGGTTTGGTAGAGGGATTTTACATAAAACCTTTTTGTCATATCCTTGGAAGATACCAAACTTAAACGCCTAGTTTGGCATTTAACCGAATCTACAGGCGTCCACACACACACAGATTTTGACGTTTTCCTCAAAATTTTTGTTTTGGATTTAGGGGTCTCAAAACTGTATTTTCGGTTAGTTATCAAAATAGAATTTTTTACATTGTCTTCTGTCTTTTACATACGTGCTAGAGAACGTAAAACTATACATGAGAAATTGTGTGTTTTAACGAGACCTACATTTTTTGTGTAGTAAGTTCTTGTCTATAGGCACCATGCACGCTGCTCTGGCGGCAAGTTTGGTTACTAACAAGAGGATAACAGAGACAGTGCAGTAAGAATATTAGCGAATGCTAAGATGTCAAGTATCGAACCTCCTGAAAATGAAAATACTACAAGAAGGCAGAAAGGGACAGTAACTGCTGTGTTGTAGGATGCAATAATACCTACAAGAATATTTCGCCAGCTGTTGCCCTTTATTCTTTCCGCACGCGGAAAACTCAAGCGCAAAGAAGAAATCTATGGATTCAAGCTGTACAATGAATGAAGTAAGTACACTCTATATTGTACCTCAAAGCAGAAATATATGCTTAAAAATTAACTGCAGCATGGGTAATGTTGTTTAGAAATTAATGCTAAAGTTCTTTAAGTTAATAAATAGAAACTCTAAATACCGTGTGTATTAGATTAAACGACACATTATGCGAACAGTCTGTCCACTATTATTATTATTATTATTATTATTACTTATGTACTTATTTTTGTGTGCGTATTCTATTCATACTTTATATTTTATTTTCAGTCCTGACAAATTATCGTGAGAACCAAATCCCGCAACAAAATCTTGCAGCATTCACTTCATCAGAAATAAAAGGTCTGGACATCCCCACAGTTCAGTATATTTCCAGATGTGTTCAAAAAGATTTTGACCTTTTGAAACAGCATTTTCAGTCAAATGTATGCGCTTTATAGGCAGAAAACCACAAATAATACCTACATCGCACATGGCTTCCGCTTTTAACTAGCCTCCTAATAAGTACAAAGCATGACACGGAGCGGCGCCACCAGAACGATTTTCTGATCCGTGCACGGTGCCTATATCCCACAGTTACCAGTTATGCAAAAGTCATTCGGAATTTAGGGGACTTCAGAGTCGTCAAGTAATTCAGGTATTGCAGTTATTTTGCCATATAAACATATTTTACATAAGACATTTAAATAGAAATTATTACAGCCATTTGAGTTGTATTACAACATTTTGGAGAATGATCCATGTAAAAGCTACTTGTGGTAGGAAAATTTTCCTGAAAATCATTGTCACATTCTTGGAGGATATGAACTTAAAAAAGTTTGGTATTTAACTGAATTTTCGTTCTTGAGTTACTCTGTCCAGAAAAGCATACACAGACCCTTTTTATTTTCTCTACGTGTGCTAAGTACATAGTGTATAGAGTAGGTATTGTGTTGCATCCAAAAATTAAATACCGAGATTTCACCGGAAATACATGTATTGGGACCCCGTGAATCCAAAAAAAAAAAAAAAAAAAAGTTTACAAAAATGTGTGTGTGTGTGTGTGTGTGTGTGTGTGTGTGAGCAGCATAGCTCAAAAATGAAACTTAAATATAAAGTTCAGTATCTACCAAGATCTTCAAGAAAATTACGCAATTACTCTTTACATGGAAAACAATTATAAACTTTTGCTCTTCTCAAAAATGGCCCTAACTATTTTGATTCAAATCTCTTATATTTAAGATATATACATGACAAATAAAATGCATATCTTGAACTTTCTGTAAAGACCTCTGAGAACTTATTTCTTCTGGATGAATTTTTTTGAAATTTGTATAACTGGCAAACCGTAAGAGATAGACAAAAACTTACTCCACAAAAAATATAGACCTCAATAAAACACAATTTATGTTTTATACACTCTTTTGTGGAGTTAACTGCGTTCAAAATATTTTTTGTTATTGATTTCACTGTTAAAATAAATTTCTTATACAGGAACTTTCAACACCTGGACACGCAAAGAAAGGATTTTAATCCCATAGCCACCATAATTTAAAACATTTGACTGTGGGTTCAGCCTAGTGTATTCCCTTATTTCCCTTCCACTTATAAGGAACTAAGTAATAAGACTGAGTCTGCTAATGTTTATCTCAATTAGCATTAAGTAGATAGAAGAATAAACTTATTTAGGACATGCATGACTGAAAGCTTCAAATTTTAAACTAATGAGAGCGTTTTGAAAATTATGCCACATGTGTAATGTAATGCAAATAAGTTAGTGTAAATTTCATGCAATTTGCGCTAACGGTTTAAAAGTTATTGTCAAATTTACTAAGGTTTTTGTCAAGTTACAAAGAAGTCCCTTGTGACAAAAAATCAAAATTTTGATCCAATATTTTAACCTAACGTTTTTCTGCGTCTAACATGTTTTAAAGTTATAACTGCTTTTTATGGAAAAACATTTTCTGTATGAAAATAATGGAAAAAATATGCTGAAATACATGTGACAGTAAATCCTAGCACAATTCTTACTCAAGTCCCTAAGTGAACATGTACAGCTAATATTATATGTGTAACAGAAAAACTGCTTAGGAAGGAGCATTTTGCAGGTAGAAAAATGCTGAAAGTATCAATAGCGAGAAAACAAAGAAAGATTTGAATGCACAGCTCACATTAAAGTCCACCAGATTTGTAGGCTGGACCCTAAGTTTTCGTTTTCCTCTGCCCTGCTGCTACCTTTTCTGCCCTTTTCTTCTTGCATTCTTGCTTTTCTTCTGCACAACTTCGTTTTTACTTTGCATGATGCGAATGGCATCTCATCGCACTGAAGTTTTTCTTGCAGAGTCTAGTACAGTTTCACCTCCAATACTTTGGCTTAAGGGGCATTTAAAAATGGCACCTGGTGTCCAATTATACCTTTTTTGTTTACAGGAATGTTTAAGTTATATTATGGAATTAAAAAAAAGTGACTTTTTGCGATTTTTCATGAAATTTCAGTCATACGTGCTCTTAACAGTACAGAGATGTAGAAAAGCATGTATTTCCGGTTAAAATCTCGGTATACCGTGTGGAAAGGAAGTCATTATATTAATTTGCGCCAGTGATAGATCTCGATATTTGGAACACATTTTGAATCTTCGTTTTTGTCTCTGATCATTTCCTATGAGGATATTTTAGTTTTTTTCGAAAACAAGAGACAGCCAAGCTCGCAACGCTGCAGGTTGTGCGAGTGTCATTTGCACTAGGTCAGTACATAAATAAGCACGCCTCACTGCTGTATCACAAACAGAATGCCAGTTGCACTCGTTATCCTTCATCGTGTGTCGTGTTCGCAAGCGACCGACATGTTTACATTCAGAAGCCGGCTCAGAGCCCTCACCAACCTCCACGCAATTTTGCCGAGTTACTTCACGTCTGAAAAAAATGCTCAGAATATTCCTTTTATTCTTTTAAGTTTATTAATTATTTCGAAACCCTCTGTGATGTCCCATACATCCTAACGAAACTAACGTCAGAAATACGTTACTTTATGCATCTTACAAATAACAAATCATTACCTTCGTTAATTTTTGTGGAATTACGCATACAATTTGGAACAAAAATCATTTATTTTTTCGAAATCGGCTGATCAAAGAAAAATATGCTATTAGATTTTTTTGTTTATAATGAGGAATGTAGTAAGTGGCATAATTTTTTGGTAAAATGTAATATCGTCCCTGCTATTATTTTCATTGTACATACCTGCTGGAGAAAGTAAAATGCCTTGTTCCAGAAGAAGGTGAGGCGGCTGCTGCGCCCCGTATACATATGTTCTCTCTGCAAGATTGTTATAGATTTCTCGGTTGTTATTATAGGAGATTCGTAATCTACGGCCTAAAATTCTGTGCCAAACGCAGTCTGGAATACGTGCCTGAGTCAGTGAAATGCCCAAGAGCTCCATAACTGCTTTGGCAGCGGTCCTTCTGATATTAGCAGTGGGCCCAGTGGGAATTCCGTAAGTGCTAAACAGAAGACGGTATTTCCGCGAGGTCACGTTTGTATTGAGTTCCCCTCGCAGTTTAAGAAGATGCCCACAGCATTTACCGCTCCGTGACATTTACGAGCACCGTATTTATGCAGGGTGTTACAACTGCGTAGCATCAGTAAAGGCTATACTCATAAATAAAACAAATGCCTTCAGGAAGCCACATTGACGCTTCAGATAATCATAGTTGAAAGTCATGTAGAGCAAGCAGATGCCTCGACACAACTTGTACATGCGGTACTCACTGTCTCAGTACACTAAGCATCACCATTATGTCATTAAATAGTACTTAAATTGAAGCCTTCCTATAATTTGACCGAACGTTGTGAATCATTAAAAAGCAATTTTCCATGACTATTTCGTTCACGTGACCGTAGGAAGTGGCCAATCCAGTACACTGGCGCGTAAAATTCCAACCAATCGGAACTCATTATCTCAGCATTTTAATCGTAGGTTTATTACACACACGTTGAATTGTTTTTCTAAATTTATCGCACACATGTGCATTTATTTTCTTTCTGAATATCAGCGTGCAGTGATATTCCCGTACATAATGGCGGAAGTGCAAATAGAACATATTAATTGCAATCATGTTTTACTAAGCCTAAATAATAGAATGTAGCAATACAAAGAGATATGTGTTTAATTTACGCCACAATAATATACTGTAACAATACAAAGAGATCTGAAATTTATGATATGGGCATCAAGTTGCAGTGATTTCGGTGAAGACAAATGGGATTTTAGGAATATTATTCTTCGTGTCCATGTAGGCTAATCATTGTTATTTTATTCACGAAATAGTCTTGTTAAATACAACTTCAGCTACAACTTTTCTCTAGATAAAGTTGGAGCTGTGGTTATATTACTTATGATACAATTATAACAATGCTAAACTTTAAGAAAATATATCATTTTTCCCCCACTTGGCGCACTTTAACTGCCAATTAACCGTTTATAGCATGAATTATTTTGCTACATATGCCGTTCTTCCTCTAATTCGCAAACCGGTATATATATCCCTTTCACCAGCACCACAATTGAAGCGACCTGAATAGCCGTGATCGTTAGTGCGATACGAAGTGGATTTGCCATCCATTTAAAGCCGAACGTCGCGAGTTTGAGTGCCACCGACTACAGTCAAATATGCCTGTGGTAAAGGGTGGGGAGGGCACAAGTAAAGTAACCGGTGTCATGCTGACGGGATTACAGTTTACTACAGTTGCATGGAGTTTGTTATCTTTATTGCAGAATATACACTGCAGCTTACTGCAAAAATATTAATATTTTTACAATATAAACACCTATAACTAGCTTAATTATACTGTGGAAGGTTAGTGTAATACGAAACTAGAAAAATGTCCACTAAAATTTTAAAGGATTTAATTAATAATTTTTGTTGCATAATTGCTACATCATGCAATAAAGCGTTAACTGAAGCTTTAAATGTGCAAGTGCTTGCCTATTAATAGGCACTCCCAACCCTAAACCTTATTTTCTCGCAACACATTTCCATACTCAAAGTATTCACACGATGCAGTTTTTGGTTATTTGTTTCAAAATTCTTATACTGCTTCTCAAAAGCACACTACATAAAATGGCCACATACTTTTTTAGAAATAAGGCTCCAATGTTGAGATGTAAGTTATGACAGGTATTTGAACAGTAGGAAAGGTAGTGATTTTTCTACAACAATTAAACTTAATTAAAAATATAATAGGACGAGTATTTTTATGAGCATATATATATATATATATATATATATATATATATATATATATATATATATAAATGTAACAGGTGACTAATTTTTATTAGAAGAATTAATTTAGACAGTAAAACTTATTAAAGTTGTTATATACATAACCATGCAAGCTAGAGTGTTATATGTGACAAAAAGATCAATATTAACGTGTATATTAACTTGTATGAATTTTTATTACATATCTTGCATAGTGAGCATTTTCCAAAGTTAACAGATGTAGCAATTTTTAATATTTGTTAGCCCATAGCGTCCATTGGGGGCGCGGATCTCTCTACTTGGTTTGGCAGTGCTGGTTAGCCATTACAGGAAGGATCCTCCTTTTGATCTTAACGGTAAACACCTATACACCAGAACAAAAATGTTATACCGAGATAAAAAGCTCCATCCTCCAAACCTTAACTGCCAATTTATGAAGTATTTAACATATCAGATTGAAACTTTTGGGACACCAGGATTGGGTTTTGTAAATTTTTAATTGTAATGCTACACTAGTGGCATTGTTTCGCTTTTTTTATTCAAACTAACCTTTACAAGCCGACTGAATTTGATTCCTTAAAGCTGATGGAACAGGATGGATATTTATAGTCTTAAAATGTATTGTTACTGATAGCTCAATTGTCTAAACCCCTAACACTATGAATATTTTAAACTCAGATTAGCCTGCGTTGGAATTCTTGCGCGACTGCTACTATAACAATTTATCGTACTTAGATTACATTTTCAATCATTTACAAAATTGTTTTCTGTTATATAAACTATATTACTTATTCTAGTGTACAATTAGATTTGAGTACCACTTAGATGCTACATCCACAAAACTGTTAGCGAGTTTACCCCCTTTGGTTTTGCTACGTAATTCCATTCCATTATCTGTTTTACATTCAGTTGAACAGTGAACAATACTGTGTTTCTCCCCGCATAAAATTCAAGTTCTAGTTCATTGCCCCTCATCCCTTGCAAAAGTATTGCTCCTGTTCTCATCCATGCTAATTCTTCCCTCTCTTCTTTATTACATGTATCTACATACCCCTCTCTTGATCATTCTTAGCAGTGCTAAGTGTGATGAAGGAAGAAATAAACGCTGTTTGGCATCCCTAAATGTTGCCTGGACTAAGCATTGTAGAGGAGTACAGCTTTGTATTTGTGTTATAAAACAGTTATCATGGAAGTGATTTTATCTTCGCTTGTGCTCGTTTTAGGCCTATGTTAATAGCAATCAATTTAAATAAAGTACCAAAACATACACCAGAGCATTATTGAAAGTTAATCTCTATAAGCCCAAATGTTTACCCACCTTGAAAAATGCACATAATGATGCCATATGACATTGTACTGTGAACGGTTAGTTATTAAATTGTTGCTCTTATATTAATTACATAGTAGAGGTTAAAATGTTGCGACATTTGGTAACGTTAAAATTACGGCATTTAAATACCATGAACACCCTAATCTTAAAAAAATACCGCATTTGTCTAAAGTTAAGCTTCTTATTACATGAGATTAATAATTCGTTGTATCTAATGTTGGATGAGAAATAAGATAAAATGTATAATGTTATACTTATTTTCTATTGTATCCAATGTGAAATATAATGAATTATTACACTATAATAAGAAAGTTCAAAGTTAGTGAAATCTCGTATTTTTAAAATTGTATCAAAGTGCCATAATCTCAAAATTAATAGATTCGTTCAAATTATGACCTCCTCTATTACAGTATAACAGCAATAATTCCAATTTTCACAATCAAGACACTATAAAATGTATATCTAGTATATTTATAGTGTGTACTACTTTTAGAATTTGGGCCAAAGTAACCGATTAAGAGCCTATTTCGCTCCAGTTGCTAAAACTTTCAATACCATTATTATGGTAACATTTCCTGGCTATAATTTACCAGATAAGAGGGATTCAAAATAAGAGCTGAATGGAGTATACAAATTTGAAATATAATTTAGTAAATACTGTCAAGAATTAATGCCAATACTGTGTTTACTTGAAAACCAGCATACTTAATATGAGCAAACAAAGAAATGACGGCAGAAGATCTAAAAATATATAGTATTTTAATCAAAAGTGTTAGTCTTTTTTTAGAAAAAAATATTTCAAAGTGTTTTCCATGTGAAGGGTAGTTCGGGGTATGGGATTTTCCTGAAAATGTTCGTGTCACATCTCTGGAGATACTAAACTACGAGGGCTGTTTTTTTTTTCAAAC
This sequence comes from Hymenopus coronatus, assembly GCA_030762935.1. NCBI lineage: Eukaryota > Metazoa > Arthropoda > Insecta > Mantodea > Hymenopodidae > Hymenopus > Hymenopus coronatus. The sequence continues at coordinate 531,014,092 of CM060900.1, read as the reverse complement.
TCTGATAGCCTATAAATAAAAGACAAGTTCATAGAAATCAATTATTTTATTACTAAAATGTTGTACACTTATGGTTACTTTTCAACACGATCACCGAAAAGATTGAGAAATTGAGACAAACTTTGCAATAATCGCTTCAAAAAATATCACCGCCAATGGTTTCAAATGAGCATCTACGTTGTTTTGAAACTCTTCGTACCTTACGACGATTGTGGAGAGCCATTCAAAACAAACGAAGAGGAATGCTGACTTCAGGAATTGTGTTTATCCATGACAACGCTCGTCCACACACTACTGGCACAACCCATCGGCTCCTTGAACAATTTCAATGGGGCATTTTGGAGCATCCGCCATAAAGTCCTGACCTGGCACCCCGCGACTTTCACCTTTTCTCTGAACTGAAGACGTGGCCAGGAGTGCAACACTTTCAAACCAACGAATTTCGGTACAGCTAATAATATGATGGTTCTGTATGATGTATTTTAGTGAACAGAAATATACTTTACACAAAAGCATGTGGTGCACAGAATGGTGCGCAAAGGCATCATCAGGCACGAACAGTTCTATTCTCAATGGATAAAATATGGAGCCTGTATGGTGTGAAAAACTGCTAAAAGTATTCTTAGAAAAATAAAAGTTTTGAAACATTTGTAGTAATCTAATTTTGGACACATTTGATTTTTGTAGGAGATGGGGAATCTGTTTTTCTTTTTACTCAAAAATACACCCTTCTCAAACCGATAATAAAGGAAAATGCCAACAGCAACTGGAATAAGGCGATATTCTCAGACGTGATATTTTCTTTTACACGTAAGGGAAAGGTCTAGCATCCAATGGCGTCCCAGTATGATGTAAAATACGTAGTTTCACAACTCCATCATGATCACGTATCTGTATCGTGATGGGGCTGGATATCAAAGGACGGTCCAGGTGTACTCTGGCAGCTTAACGATACACTGAATGGTGTGCAGTACACCGGTAATACTCGATAATATTGCGATTGCCTCCCTGAGAATGAGATATCCTGATGGGATTGTTGAATATGTACAAGTGAATAATGCTGTCCACATGTCTCGAAAGGTTTCAAATAGGTGTTGAGAGAGACCTCCCTGTTCACCAGATTTGGACCCCATTGAGGATGTGTATCTGAGATAAAAAGGAAGCTGCGCTCCAATTTACTATTAGATGGTCGAAGGGCAAAACATGGCTTCTGGGCATAAACTCAAAAAGCCTGGGATCTTGTAGCTTCTTGTCCACATTACTGCAGGTATTTAATTTTGCCTATACCCCGAAGATTGAGGGTTGAGGGTACATACATACGATATTAATTATATTAATTTTTGTGTTTTGGTTTTAACACGTTTTAACACTTTTTTCAGTTATTTAACACGAGTATTAGTAGAATTATGTTTTTGTGTTGCACACATAGGCCCTAATTTCAAATGCCAGTTATATTAATGCAACCTTATGTTATACATATCCAGTCATAAAATTAACAATTGAAAGACCTTCTTAACCGCTCGGCCACCGTAACATTATTCCGTAATCTGCTTTCTGTGCACATAAGTTAACCATTTCGCTGTCAGCCACAGACCATTATACAGTATTTTCGTGTGCATTGTGAACTTAAATTTTACGAAGATACACGGTTTTCAATCGACGCATGGAATTCGGGAATGACTCATTTTTTTATGTCCACAGCTGTACATAGTAGGTTTAGAGATAGTAATATGAGTTGCAGCATTTTGAGTTAAGCACTACTGTGTCAATAATGTCACTGTTGCACAACTAAAGAAGCGTTAGCTTCTGATCCTTAAAATAGGTAATTACTTTCAGAGACGAGCTATAATAAACTCAAATCTGGTTACTATACAATCAGAAGCTATTGAGTAACCTGATTTAAGTTTTGTAGCTTTATAGCTGCCTTATTTTCCATTTGACCGCCTGGTACGCAAAAGGCGTATTTGCTGTAGTAAAAGTTTAAGCACATAGGGCCGTATTTACCAACGCAGATAATTTGTATGGTTACCATAACTTTTAAATCTCGAGTCTGTAGTTAACAGGAATAGAATCCAGACTTTTTTACCACTATTTGTTACCCCAGATTTCCAAAACCTTGTTTTCTTTAGAAATCTCATTTTATCCTTAAAGTTTTGTTATAGAGGCCCTGAGAACAGTTAACTAGGTCTGAACTGATGGGGTGTCATATCAAATACAAAGTAAAGAAGAAATAGATATGAACACATTTAGAAGGCTATGCCCATTAAGATAGTGGCGAATGGCCAAAAAAGAAAGTAAATGCCAAAAATGTTCCAAAAGAATGGAAATGCTTCATAGAACATAAAAAAAGTTTGATGCTTTCCATTCAATGATCTTCTCTATCTGTTCTGCAAACAAACTAGTCTTACCATGTACATAATGCTGATCAAAATAAACATTACCGGAAATTCTTTGTACCCAATTCCTTCTAAGTAGGAGGGACTGGACTAAAGCGGCAGTAAAATGTTTTAAATGCTATCAAATGCGATTGCCATGACCGGGAGTAAAACAAGAGATGTGAAGCGGAGGAGGACTTCCCGTTTGAGGAAACTTTTAAGTATTAAAATTGCAACATGTAAAAAGAAATATCTCTGAAATGGCTAGGTCTACAAAAAAACTGAACGTCATAAATTGTGTGTTTTAACAAGATACACATTTTTGTAGTAAGTTTTTATTTAGCTCCTACGTTTAACTACTTATCAATAAACATTCAGAATGAAGAGTGCTTCAAGGGCTATTGCCCCAAAAATTGAGGATATACATTTTGTTTGCCATGCAAACATCTTTAACATTTGAGGCAGTACGTGTCGTGTCAAGGGATAAAAATTATCTAAAAGTGGAGACAAGAATTATAACCAATTAATATAAATTATACAAAGAGGGGACAAATATACATTGTAAATGGCTAGGGAAGAAATATTGTAAAACTCGTCTAAAAAGGCAAGGACAAACAGTTGCCACGAGTTGACAAGCGACCCAGGTAAGATAGTACCGTTAAGGGAAGAACATTGAACTGAAGGGGTGAGGTTCCTGTGCCCGATGGTGGATAAAGCAAGGAGGACAGAAACAATTCCCTTGCTGGTCGAGCAACACTTTGGCACAAGCCCTAAAAGATGCGTAAACTAAGACATGATAGCTGAGTCCGTGGTAGAAATGAAGGGGCCACATACGGCCACGACAGAAACAGTGTTTGTTTGGTGTACCAGCAGACAATTAAAAGTAATAAGGAATGATAGACGCGGTCACGTAAAGCGTAGTTGAAAAAGGGACCTTTTATGAGGAATGCGTGTGTGCTTGGCGGCAGAAAATGCCGAACAAGATGAATAAATGAGCTCAGTTATAATCTCGAACTCGAAGAAACTCAGTTGTGTGAGAAAGATTCCATGCTACCAAAATCCTGAGCTACGGCACCCACATATCCACACCATTCCTAAATATCCAAAACTTGTACGCGGGATACAAACCCGGTACCCCTATATTACGTTACCGCCGCAAATTTTAATCAAATTTGTTGGAGCTATTTTTTAGAATAGGTATGGCAACTGGTGGGAAAGTCACATTGACCAGAATTATTTCTGTTTTATTTACCTTTTAATGCTTACACGCGCTCAGAGTTAAAAGGCTTTAGCTTCTCGCTCTGGCTATTGTATTATGGATAATAACTGAAATGAGTTAATACGCAACAGCTGGATTGCACAAAGGGAAAACAGCCCTCTCCCGAATTGCGCATGCGTGTATACTCTGCAATTTGAAGTGAAACAAGCCTGTATTGCCGGACCATCTAGGGTATTGTGCATAGCTCTTTTAATGATACTCTTATCCTCGCTTTCTAAACAAAACTCTCATACCCTACAGCGCTGAAGCCAGATGTAATTAAGAGAGTTTATTTAACCGTCTTCTTGTGCAAAGATTTCCTTGGGAAGTTTTAACTCCCCAGCTGTTTATTTCGTGTGTATCTCCCATTCCAGGAACCGTCTGTAGCAATTTCTTCCGAGTTAACTTCCAGAGACATATATTTCACAAAAGGAAACGACCAGCTGCGGATTCATAAAGACTCCTACTCAAACTGCACAAACTCCAAGCAAATTTTCTTTGTGGCGAACTTGGTCAATTGGCAAGAATGTGCGCTTTCAAAGAAAAATCTATGCGTTTTAGAAGTGATTTTAGCACAGCCTATAAACTACAAGTGACTGGCCCCGTAGCTCAGTCGATAGAGCTCCTGCCTGTTGTACTAGAGGTCTAGAGTTCTATTCCCTGCTAGAAGGTGGGAGTTTTTCTCTAGCGTAGATTATTTCCTATTCTCCTCAGAATTTGTATGAAACAGATAGCATGTGTGTGTGTGTGTCTGTATGATCTAATGAATTAGATTAACCCTCTATTGCATGGTGCTCGATATGTGCAACAAATATGATTAATAAGAGCTTTTAATCATCAGTAGTCGTAAGCTTTCACGGCCGGAGTCCAAATTATAGCTAGAGGAATTTTCCGGGCATAGAAGCCGTGGTCTGCTGAAGTTTTCAGGTCCAGACTGTCAATAGCGACCAAACCTTCACCGAGAAGACTTGCACCACGTCACTGAAGATGTTCACCGCAGTCGTGAACGAAACTTCTGGTCCTGAAAACTCCAACAGGAAAATTTTCTCAGCCCGGAAAACTTTTCTAGTTATAAAAGCTTTAGTATTTTCAGTACAAGATTTCTCTAATTTCGAATTACTTTAATCTTCAGCAATATAACTAGGCTAGTTAGAGCAGTCTTATGTTCTAAAATATTAATATTTTTGCAATAAACCTGTAGTGTTTTAATAAAAAAAAGAACAATATCCATGTAACTGCAGCCAAATGTGTCCAAGCTTGCCATCACCGGTTCTTTTATATTTGACTGCAGTCGCTAGGACTCCAATTCTCGACGTTTGGATGACCAGCTGTTTATTTTGTGTGTATCTCCCATTCCCAGAACTGTCATCAGCAATTTCTTCCGATTTAACTTCCAGAGACATATATTCCACAACAGGAAACTTCCAGCTGCGGATTCATAAAGACTCTTACTCAAACTGCACAAACTCCAAGCAAATTTCCTTTGAGGCAAGAACGTGCGCTTTCAAAGAAAAATCAATTCTCTTTAGAAGCTATTTTAGCACAGCTATAAATTACAAGTGACTGGCCACACAGCTCAGTCGATAGAGCTGTGCTAGGGTTCCCGGGTTCAATTCCCTGCTGGAGGGTAGGAGGTTTTTCTCTACCGTAGAATATTTCCTATCCTTCCCAGACTCTAAGTATGAATGAATAAGTGTATTAATTAAAATACCGGTATGCATACATTAATCTTCGTCAATCGCGCGGGTCCACAGAACGTAGTGCTTTTTTATTACACAAAACAGTAAGCAATATTAAAAACAAAAAATTAAGAGAGTACACACGAAAATAAAATATCAAAGATATTCAAATACAGCAACTTAAGCTTAAAACAAGAATAAAACACATTCAGATGCATTTTTATACCCTATTATAGTAGACAAATACACATAAGAGAAATATAGGCACGCAATACTAACACAACAAAATAACGGCCGAAAAGAATGACATAAAATATATGTGAACATTATAATCAACTTTTTTAACTCTTCTTATCGTCCCCCTCCCTCTTCCTATTACCAGCCTTACAGATCTAAGCTGTCTTGCATTAAATAGAAATTTCCCTAGCCTGTCCGCGTTGTCCATGCCTGCCAGTAGCGTCCAACATGCTTCTAGCTCTCCATTCGCGGTATTAAAGGATCGCGGTAAATACCTTACCCTCCATTCCTCCGCACACCTACATATTGCCAAGATACGGGTTCACGACTCTTCCTCCCCGCAACTGGGGCAGCTTCTCATAGTAATTTTTATCATCCGTCATGCTCATAGTCTAATCCACGCGAGTCCCTCTCTAATGAGTTTGGCACCTACCTATAGAGTGTTAATGTGTGTGTGAGTGATCTGATGGATACCGCTAAAGAAAATAAAAACTCAACCTCAACAAACAGTACTTAAATTAACACCAATGTCAATAAGTTATACCAAGTGTCCCAACTGACCCTTATTGGGCATGTGCAGAAATCCCTTCAAGTGTTTAAAGAAATGCAGAACTCAACGGGACTATTTAAAGTTGAAACCCGTCAGTGGAGACCTGGGCGAGTGCGACCTTCATTTACCTCTTGTCATGAACGCGACCTGCTCACTATCTCCACTATGATAAAAGTTACTGTTGAGAATGACATGAGAATCTGCCCCATTTGCGAGGAGGAAGAGTCCTGGAACCACATCTTGGCAAGATGGAGGGGTACGGAGGAAGGGAGGGAAAAATATTTACCACGATTCTCTACCACCGCGAATGAAGAGTTAGAAGCATATTGGACGTTACTGGCAGGCATGGAAGACACGGACGGGTATGTCATACTTTTCGGTCACTGTTTTTGTGGTGTTAGTATTGTGTGTGTGTATACATTTCTATTAAGTGCATTTGGCTACCATAATAGTGTACATTATTATACCGGAATACGGTTTATTCTGTGTTGTAAATTTAAGTTGTTGAATTTGAATACCGTTGACCTTTTATTTTCATGTTCAAATTTTTAATTTTTTATAAATATTGCTTACTATTTTGTGTATTGCAAAAGCACTTACGGTTTGTGGACCCGTGCGATTGATGAAGTGGTATTTCAATAAAGAAACTTATTCATTCATCCACTCTCTCCTCTAAAGAAGACAATATGTGAAGCAAAGGACACACACTCTCCCGTACTCCACTGGCAGGATTTTAACTTGAAATAGCCCCGTCGAGTTCTACCACTTTTAACGCTCCAAAGGGAATCTACACACTCCAAATACGGAGTAATTAGACCACATAGTAAGTGCCACAGGGAAATGTCACCGATAGGACAAAAGGTGGGGTATACATGGACAAAATCTTACTTAAGCTCGTTAAAATACACAATTTGTATGATTAATATTTTTCGTGGAGTTGACCGTTTTTGAGATATTCCTTGTTATTGGTTTCAGTTTTAAAATACTTATACATTTCCCTTACGGAAATTTGTGAACCTGGCCATGCAATAAAGGAACTTCAATCGCACAGCAACCAGCTCTTAAAGGATTTAGCTATCACTTTAGCCCATGGTATTCCCTTATTTTCCTTCTACTTATAAGAAAGCAAGTAATACGACCATTTCTGCCAATTTTTTCATGATTAGCATGATGCAAATAGAAGTATAAGATTTTTATAATAATTTGTTGCAGAGATGGTCATATGAATTGAACAAATCAGGTTTTTAGTATCTTAAGTTCCGATCAGCTATCAGCCCTTCGCCTTATATAACTGGCAGTGCATTGAACGTTTTGCAAAAGTGATATACATAAATAATTATTGTATTGGAGTGTCAAAGGCTACATATTCCAGACTCGTATATATTTTGGAGAGAGAAATTTCGTCAATGAGGATCTTAGGATATACCTGTCTCTACTATTACAAGTACCTCAGAAAAAAAGGAAGGAAGAAATATATACAGCATTTGATGGATCACAGGCAAAAAAGAAATTTGAGATGAGAGACGTGTTTAAAAGGATGGTAGTTCAGGGCTTGCACCATATCACCTGTGAAAGTACATATCACAAATGAGGCTTTCAGAATGAATGCGTCGATGCATTGCAGGGCACAATCTGCTAAAGACGACTTCTCAACATTGACCACAGTGCAAAACATACTCCTTAATTTTTAGCAATAGCGCTGACTCTCTTTTCATATGCTTCCCTCGCCCAATCCGCCTGTCTTCGCTTTCCTCGCCTTCATCTTCATTTCAAAAAAACTGTTTTTTTCTAAAACAGGTCTCACGATTATAGTCCGTTAGCATTCTTTTCGGCCAGCAGGTGGGAAAGGAGAGGAATTACCGGTTAATTCATCAAGCATCACCGTTCCCCCTTCCGCAAGCCCTGACCGAAAAGAAAATGAATGGATCATATATTTAAGACTTCCTGAGCAACGAAATGTGTCTTGGATTTTTTCCAGTAAAAAATTCCTTTTTCATTCGGAAAGAAGTTTATATAATATTATCCGAATGGTAAACAATAAGCGATAGATGAAGATGGATGAAGCGCAATAAAATCTATGCATAAGCTATTTTCGAAACATTCTTTGTTTAATATTTTGTTATTTTTTTAAATTTCCATCAATAATCGGTTGTTTCCCGCCATTGCATGGCAGAGCATGACAATTTAAGACAACATATAGCAGTTGAAGATGGAGCCCGCCTGGGTAGTGTGGTGGTAGCATGTGTGCCTCACATTCAACAGGTCGTGAGTTCGAACCTCGCTTAGGGCAAGTTTTTCTTTATCCTGAGGAGACGAATGAAGAGTAACTTTAAGCTCCATGGACCCCAAAATCATTTGAGCACAATTTCTACAATGTCATTTATCGTCCGACGTGACCAACCATGTTAAAGGACGTTAAGCTAAAAAAAAAAAATAGCAAAATAAAAGTGAAATGTAGATCTCTTTCAAAAACACAATTTATATTAAATGAAATCTTTGCGGCATAAGCTATTTCTGCTTATAGTAAACTATCTTTTAAATTCCCACCAATAGTCGGCTGCTTCCCGCCATTTCATGGACATAGTATGATATTTTAAGCCCAGTATATAGCATTTGAATATCTCTACTACCACGATATGTGATGCAGCTATTTGTGCAAATGTTTCTCTCGATTAAAAGTAAGTAAATATAATGGTTCGCATAAGAATAGATTTCATAGTCAGTAATAAACTATACAGGGTAGTAAAAGTGTTTTTGGATAGTGTTTAACGCCCGCTTTTACTACTAATGACACCGCAAGCGATGACACTGATAATTAGGGATAGCATTTTGGGGACCGGTAGCGGGACACATGCGCATACCAGTTGAATAACTACCGAGTAGAGACTGACCTGTATTGGCGACTGCATACGGCACATGTAAACAACCTGTAATAACGCATTGAGGGATGTGGCTGACGCAGCATTACAATATTGTTTCACAGGTAATTAATGCCTTTAATGATAGCGCATGCTCTTCAATCAAGATTGTAAAATCTCTTTCTTCAAATGGATTGCATGAAGATTTGTAATTCATACAGAGGAATTTTGATATCTACGACAGTACATATTTAGAAATATCGAATATCGCAACGCCTAGAGCCCTGAAAACTGTCATTGAACTCGTGCAAGCAATTAATCAGACACCCATGTCACCTGTTTTAGACTGTGTGGAAAAGAAAGCGAAGATAGTGTTTCTAAAGTGACGGATTTTCAATAATGTGTGCAATACAAAATGTGCTACGAGGTGTTGCTACGGAAATAATTGCTGCTGGAGTATCTCACTCAATAGTCGATGTGTCCTATTTCCGTTTTGCTCCAATCACGTCTTATGATGTGGAGCGAATATAAAGCCTTTTTACGTGCCAATCGGAAACGATTCACATTTGAGACGTTACGAACGTATGTTGTTATTGTAATCTATGTATCTTGAGAGCAAATGAAACGCAGATGATGCTGATGACTTGTTGCACAACAGCTGCTGAATGTACTTATGTGTAAATATTAAAACTGTTAGTTTCCATAAACAGTGTACTTATGTTGGATAGGTAGAATCAGACTTAAAAGTTCAATGCCATAGTCGGGAGACCCCCAGTCTCTAGCCAGTTGCTCTTCCACTGAGCTACCAGGTAACATGCCGGCATAGCATTGAATTTCTTAACTGACTCGTATGTTTCCCGGTAAACCACAAGCTGATCTCAAATTATTTTGAGATGACAACTCCAATGGCGACTCAGCGGTAGAGCACCCGGCTAGAGACCGGATGATCCGTGCTTCAAATTCCGGCTATTGCACTGAATTTTTCAGTCTGACTCTGCCTATCCAACTCCTGTCCTACACACGGCTTGTGAGAAGAAAATAACAATTAAACCAATACCCAGTGTGCTTATGTTTACCACCCACTCAACCTCAAAAACCTTTCCCTGCCAGCGTAAACAGCACGGTCTACCTTCTATTTGTACCACTACGTACAGACTGTATCGTTTGGGCCGCGCCGTGGCCGAGTGGTCACAACATTCGCCTCTCACCTAGACTGCCCATGGTCGGGTATTCTCCGGGTTCTCCGGGGCTCCATATGAATGTATCATCGGCTGCGGTGCCATTGCAGTAAAAGCGGGCATTAAACACTACCAAAACAGAACTGTATCGTCAACACATCACAACTACATACCACACTGTGCTAACTTAGATTTTGTCCCGCTATTGGTCCCCAAGATGCTATCCCTACCTGTAATACATGGGATGAGAATGGAGATACGATCACCGGTGGAATGTAGTGGTGGAAGAAACCAGAGAGAAAAACCACCCTTGCGCCGCTTTGTCTACCAAAAATCCCAAATGCGGTCGCTTAGGATCGAACCCGGGCCGCCTAGGTGAGAGTCGACAGGTTTGATCACTCGGCCACAGCGCGGCCTCGTGAATATAGCTTAGTGCTTTTGGCATAATAGACGAGCATTATTTTAGCGAATTTTGGTAGTTATTATGTTAAAGGTATTCTTGTAAACATTGGTTAAGGAACAAATTCCGAAAATATTTACACTCTAAAGTGTGCACAGTATTAAACAGAGGAAATTAATCGTATCTGTTACGTTAAGACTTTTATTTGTTATTGCACTAGAAACACAACTGTGTTTACATTGTATCAGGGTCACATAAACCGGAAACAAAACTAGTGCACCAAATTCGATTGCAATTTAACCCTGCAGGAAGATATCAACACAATGCTAACAACACCAAATTTGTTTAGCAACATAATAAACCGAAACAGCATATTCCACGCTAATTTCATTACCTATTCACCACTGCGCATCTGAGTGCAGATTTCCCAACTAAAATGTAGGCACATATTCGTTTAAACAGAAATATATACAGAGGGAAAATGGTGCCGTGGTTTCACATTTCTTCTTTTAGAATGTATTGTTTTCTTTGGAGCAATGGAACTGTCTTTGCAAATGGTCGACATAATACCATTATGTGTTTGGTTATAACAAAGAATTACTAATCGATTGTCTGGAAATCGTAAACAAGCGAAAAGATTACATCGCTATTTTTTATGTCACTGGCCATCATTATTGAAATGAATATATACCGAGTGGAAAGGAAGTTATTACTTTAATTTACGCCAGTTACCTATCTCATTATTTGCAAGAACATTTAAAATTTAAAATGTTGGTTGAATATTTTAACCCTAGATTCACAATATATCTACTATTTGAAATCTTCCTAGGTTTCTCTGTGTGTCTCCTGTTTAGGGTCCAAAAGATTTTATAGATATGAATGTGCATCTTAGTTCTTTTATTTTCGTGTATACTCTTTTAGTTGTTTGCTTTTCAATATTGCTTGCTATTTTGTGTATTGCAAAAGCACGTACGGTCTGTGGACCCGTGCGATTGATGAAGGTCAGTGTTTGGTTATTGGTACTTCAATAAAAATAACTATTGGTTCATTCAATAGGGCCATATCTGTTAATGTTTGTCTCGAAAAGCCTGATGCAAATAAAAGAATAATCTTGTACAAGAATAGCTTGTTTGCAGAAAAGGTGGAGGAAATCATTTGAATGGAACAAGTCAGATTTTTTTTTAAAAATCATCATTGCTTGAATTTGTGGACATTTTAAGTGTCATTCTGGTACTACTTTTTGTGTTTTTTTAGTTTAACCTGGTTGGTTATATTGGCTGATGAATTAAATCAGTGAAAAATCATCTCGGGTCCATGGAGCTTAAAGTTATTCGAAATGGATTTAAATGGTATATTACTTATGGACGCTCTTTAACTGCTGTGGTTCTCTGCTTCCCATTCTATATTAGGCGGGAGAGCCCGCATAATTTGGGCCTCTTTTTCAGGCTTGAGTTTTTTTTACGTGCCGTAAATCTACGACACAGCGGCTTTACTTCCCTTCCGAAGGGAGCCATGCTAATTTTTTTACGCCCTATAAAATCCATCGTCCTCCGCCGGGTTTGAACCCGCAACCTTGGGTATGTGAAGTTAGCATGGTAACCACACTACGGAGAGCGACTAAAGTTACTCGATATTCTTCTTCTCAGGATAACAGAAAATCTCGAGAGAGAAAAAAAAATACTTATTCCGGTAACTCGCCCTAAGCAAGATTGAGCTCGCGGCCGTTTGAATGTGAAGCAAACACGCTACTGCCATATTACAGAGGCGGGTTTTGTGTTTGTTTAATATTTGTGCCTCTGAAAAGTCGTAAGGGCATACTCTGAGTAAAAGAGCGCCTAAAAAGTGGCACTACTAATAATGGCACTTCACGGCTAGCACTAAGCAACTTGTGCTTACTATGATGGCACTTAAGTGTGGACAGGAGTACGGCAGAGTTTGGCTCCACTTCGGCTGCCGTGTTCCGCTTACTCTTGGGATAAGCCAAAGCCTCTATAATTTCACTAACCTTACCTTTGCCCTATCATTATCCTTTTAGGTTCAATTAAATGCATCCCTCAAAGGAAGACTTCTTCTAGTACCGAACCCTGGTTTTGTTTTCACGTAAGGAGTCAAGTTACCTTGCCGATAATAATTAAAGACTAATTTCCGTCATTCTCTATAAAATCACCATAACAATGCAGCCACGAATTGTAAACTTTTTGAGAAAAATACGTAGCGAAGCTTCCATTTAATCTTTTGGTGCTTCTTGTGCATTAACTTTATAAGAATAAGATTCTGAAGTTTCAACTCTAATGTACCACCAGAAATGTCATGTAAAAGGAATTTTTTAAAATGTTGCTAACATTTATTTTAACGTCGTTTTACTATTTGACATTTATAACTTTAGGTACGCTCGGTGTTTAAACAGTTCAACAACAACAACAACAACAACAATAATAATAATAATAATAATAATAATAATAATAATAATAATAATAATAATAATAATAATAATAATAATAATAATAATAATAATGATAATAATAATAAACATAATAAAATAATAAAAATAATAATAATAACAATAACAATAATAGCAATAACATAACAATACATTAAAAAACGCTCTTTCTATCAAACACAAGGGATTAATAATAACGTGAAAACTTTTACTTTAAAATTATCAAGTTAGAAATTCTATGAGTCTCCTTACACATGGAATAAAATCTGAAAAATCTGTCTAGTGAATAATAGAACCTTAATTATATTTACTCGAATGTGATGGCACAGGCACTTTCAACTTCGATCTCCATGGCCAGTGTACCTGACCCATAGTTTTTTCAAGGGTTTCCCTAACTTGGTAGATTCATTAAATTCCCCCGAATTTCTTATCCCTCTATTTTACCTCACTTCTCATTTCAATTCATTCCTTCATTTGATTGGTCTGTTTCAGATTTAGAAGTGTTGGCGGCGATGGAGGGGCAGGATTGACTGTACTACCCCGCCGCCGGGGAGTTTCTACCTGAAAATGGTAGGGACCCTATTCTGTCGTGACTCCCTGAATCGGCCGCCCTTCCCTCGACCCAACCGTCCACCCGGGAGCGCCACAAAAGATCTTACAGATCGAGGTGCCAAATACTTGTCGCATCCTATTCTATCCTATTTGCATTGAATAACTACAGAGGTGTAAAAATTATTAGACTCGAGGCATAATTGTGGTTATTTACTGTCCGAAATTTTGTCTTCAAAATATTGAAGCTTTGTTGTAATAAAATGTGTGCATAGTTCTTCATCACTCAGAATTAGACGAAAGGGCACAACAAAACCCCAGAGTCAGCTTTAAATGCTGCACAGTTGGGCAGATGTAAACATTTTTTCTTGTTTGAAATGAGTTTTCAGTGATTCTTTACCTCAGTGTTAATTGTGAAAATTCAAGAATATATATGAATATTATATAGATACTAGATATTTATTCTACTATTGTACCTTTTTTATTCTTTAGAACTTTGAGGCCCAGGGTTGAAAAACTGATGTACTACAAAGAAAAATTACTAATGCAATATGGCTAGTCACAGTGTCAAATAGCTGATATGCTTTACAACAAAATTTGGTTAGATCTAAAACATTTATGAATTATTTTTAAACTCAGAACTTAGAATAAGTATATTGTAAAATGCGTTTGAGTCTAATAATTTTCAGCCCTTTCTAGTAACTGGTGTAAAGAATGTCATAAACACATTTCATTTCCTTAGGTTTGAATAAATTTAGGAGCTGAGGTTACCAAAGTTCGTGTAATTAACATTATTTAGATGGAAGGTAGGCGGTCCCTTTAAACTCTCATAAAGCAGGAAACTGAATTCTAACAGAATTAAATATCTTCAGGATAAAATAAAGTAATCTCTAAACTATAAAAGCATATCTGTATTATACTTCACACGTTTGAATCACAATTACCTGAAGCCACAAATGGACAGCTAGATGTTTATTAATAAGCAATACGTTGTTTTGTCCTAAAACTTTTATTCAGAATGTTCGATGCTTAAAATAATTCACACGATGCAACATTTCTTCGAAATTTAGGTATACCTCTCGAAAGTATATTAAAGAAAATAACCATACACCTTTTCGAAATAATTCTCCAGTTTTATGAAATAAAGTGTTAAGTTTTGGAACCATAATGGTTTAGAGTGTACGAGGAGTATTATTGGTTTTTGTGGTTTTATTAATTTTTAATGCATAGTTGGAACAGAAATCTTATAATAGCAACATCTGTTTTAAACGCTTTTTCTGCAAAACCTGAATTTTGATGTGAAGTTCTTTTCAAATGCACTTTGTGCAGCATTTTAATAGAAAAATTAATTTACACAATAAGAATATTTCTTTAAATCTCGTATGCTAGAAGCATTTTGAAGCACAGCAGAATATCAGCGTTATTACGAAAAAAAACTGGTATAATCTTCATACATGAAATACAATCACATCGCAAATAAAATGTACACTTTGGATTTTCTGATTATAGCTTATGAAGAGATCTTTATTCTGGTTGAGTTTTGCGGAATTTTGCGTAACGGTCTA
The DNA here is from genome assembly GCA_030762935.1 of Hymenopus coronatus. Classification (NCBI taxonomy): domain Eukaryota; kingdom Metazoa; phylum Arthropoda; class Insecta; order Mantodea; family Hymenopodidae; genus Hymenopus; species Hymenopus coronatus. Next base: position 530,999,003 of record CM060900.1, on the reverse strand, counting down.
ACCGTAAGAAATACACAAAAAACTTTCCGCACAAAAAATGTTGATCTCCTTAAAGCATACGTTTTTCTTGTAGAGTTGGCCTTTTTCGAGATACTTGTTGTCATTGGTTTCAGTTCTAAATTAACTGGACATGCAAAGCGAACTGAAACTCAATTGTTTCTTTTAGCGGCTACCTTTTAAAAGATTTTACTATATCTATAGCCTAACCTATTCCCTAATTTCCCTTCTACTTGCAAGAAAGTAGGTAATAAAACATATTCAGGTGATGTTTGTCTAGATTGGCATAACGTAGATAAAAAAAAATATCTTTTATGAAAAAATTGTTTCTCAAACAGCTAGAGAAAACTATGTGAATAGAACACATAAGATTTTCTATATAATGGCAAACCCCAAATCAAATGGACCTAAAATCACCTCGAACCTTATTATAGTTTCTCAGTTGGATGAATCCTACTTTTATACAATAATGTTTTTTCATAAGCTCCAGAGACAAAAACACGGGCGTTAAAGCCTGGGGGAACGTTTTGAAACATTTAATCTGCGGAAACTGTATTCAGTTTTGTTGGTCATTTTTATAACAAGATTTGAGTTTATAGAATCTGAATATGTCCCTGAAGCAATAAAATTGTACAAAACAAACAAACAAGCAAACAGCTGAAAAGGGTGTTAAGAGTACAGATGCAGATACTTCGATATATCGTACCTTAATGTGTATCCATTTTTATGTTGTTTCTTCTCTTCGTCTAATAATGTTCTTACAAACCATCCAGCCAGCGAACCTCATGGTTTACCACTTGATGTCTCAACTGCGCCGTGAAATGAACAACGCGCACCAGTAACGCTTTCTCTAGCCCGTATGCGCAATTTAGTAGTGGATAGAGAAGGTATTGTATTTCACCCAAAATTCATTACAGATATTTCACCTAAAATACACGTTTTGACGTCCCTTGAGTAGAAAATCGTTTTTAGAAAAAAGTCCTGTGTCTGGACAGCATAGCTCCAAATCGAAAAGTAAATTAAATGCCAAACTTGGTATTTAAGTTCAGCTCCTTCCAAGGATGCGACACAAAGATTTTCAAGAAAATCTCCCTACCTCCAAGCATCCTTTACGGGGAAGATATTTCTACAGTTATAATTCGCTCAAAGATGGCTAAATTTTGATTAAAAGGCCGTACAAGAAAGATATTCACGTCACAAATAAAGGGTATATTTTTAATTTCCTGGGAATAGCCTCTGAAGAGCTTTTTATTCTGGCTGAGTTTTATAGAAGTTTGTAAAACGTTTTTTTAAACCGTAGGAGACAGTAACTTATTACATAAAAAGTGTATATCACTTGCAAGAAATAATTTATGTCATATACGCTTTTCTTTGACCGTCTTCGACACATTCGTTGTTATTTGTTTCAATTTTAAACTAATTAACTTTTCTCAAACGGGAGCATGCAACCGAACTTCAATTGTTTCCATCTGCGACCAGCTTCTAAAGCTTTGACTATCACTGTGGCCTAATGCATTTCCTTATTTCCCTTCTTCTTACAAGGAAGCAAGTAATAAGGCCAATTCTGCAAATGTTTATTTAGATTAACATGACGTAGATAAAAGCATAATCTTTTGTAAGAAAAATTTGTTCGTGTAACAGCTAAATAAAGTTCTGTGAATAGAACACATTAATTTTTTCTATCAGTGTTCCTGCGACTTGCTGGTCTATGTAACGTAGGGTGATTGGTTTTACAGAAAGCATACGAACTCAGTTTCCTTACAACTAATGCGAGGCCTGCCTACTCTGCATTAGGCCTTCCACCCGTGATCTTGGGGAAATCAGCATGTACCACATGTACTTGGAGATACTAACCAACCCTACTGTTAATAACTTACTAACTAACAGTATTTGTCCACACGTGAAGCAAATATTGATCTTATGTTGTTCATTAAACTGTTGTCTGTTAATTAATAAAAGTATATGCACGTGTACCCCTTACACTTAAGGGAATATTGCATACAACTGACTCGAATCATCCTAATTACGAAATATAACACCTGGGATTATGAAGCTTGTAAACCAAGACAAATTCTAATAAGTCCTGCGCTGTGGTGCAGTGAATACCCAGCTTGGATTCGATCCCACCCATGGGATGCGGAATTTAAACCTCGGGTATAGGACCGCTGTTCACTCAAGAGTCGTTAGGAAATTCATGAGTTGCGATAAGCAGAGATACCACGTACATTCCGGCTGATGGATACGATGTTGCCCATATCACTTCCTGTGTCATTTGGATGATCGTCGTCCTCAGTCGTGTAGTGTAAGTGAATGTGACGGTCGATCCAGACTTTAGTTAGGTTGCAATGCCACAGAATTAGATGCACTACCACTTAAACTAAAAGACGCTTTATATAAGCACACAATCTGAGCTATACATAATAGACAAAGAAGATATTGCATTCCATCAAAAAGTTATATAGGTACTGAACTTTCATCAGAAATGTATGTGTTGAGGACCCTTAGATCCATAAAACATTTTTAGAAAAACCTCCGTGTGTGTCTGAACAGCATAACTGAAAGATGAAAATTCGGTTAAATCTTCCGAGGATACAAAGCGAAGGTTTTTGTGGACGTTTACTTATCCAAAACTGCTGTTTAGGTGCAATATTTTTGTGAATTTTCTGTTTTCTCAAAACTGGCTCCAACGACCTTAAATAAAAGTGTATTTACATGGCAAACAAAATGTATATCCCGAACTTTCAGGGAATAATCTCTGATGCCACCTTCATTCTGGAGGACCTACAAAGCTGGTAAGCCGTAAGAGGTAGACAATATTTTAGAACACAGAAGGTAGATCTCGTTAAATGACACTTTTGCATGACAAGAATTTTTGTGAAGTTTTCCTTATTTAGTTTAAATGCTAATACCCTTTTGAAAGAAGAAGACGTCATTTGTGTTTGTTTTTCCTCCTCAATATGCAAAGAGCAGAATTTCAACGTTATCACAAATCTTATATTCGCTTATGCCCCTTGAGGCTACAAGGAATTAAGAAATAAAGCAACTCATGATCATGTTTATATCGATTAACAATAAGTTACTAGAACAATAAGCTTTTGTAAGATTGGTTTGTTTCAGAATATTTAGAGTTAGTCTTGTAAATATTTAAACACTTTTTCGTAATTCTGTGTAATATTTTTATCTGCAATTATTGATAATTACAGGAAACACTATTGTATTTGTCATATATCACACAGTGTTTAGAGCTCTATTAGAATTCGCTTTTTCTTCAAGTCTTCCCAGTCTAAATAACACGCTATTTATATTTAATATTTGTACCTATGTAATTGTAATTATAAAAATAAAAAACAAAACCAAAAAATAAACGTCAACTTGGATATTTAGGGGGAAGCTCAAATTTGATATTAATTGCCTTTTATGTACACCCCTTCACCCCCAGCCGCCATCAGTTTGAAATTTCAACACCCCTATATTTTCATACTTATATATGAAAGAAAGGCGGCGATGTGGCCGAGTGGTTAGACCGCCCACCTCCCTCCAAGGTGGCGAAGCGGCATCTGGGCCGGTTTCCTGCAGGTCTTCCGGTTTCCCAGCCACACATTCCACCAATTGCTACGTCATCACCTTTCCTATCATCCATTTCGCTTACATTTCTGATTATCCACTTCCTTACGCTCATGCCTGGCTACGGCCGACCACTCGTTCCAGGTTCTCTATTTTGTGGTTTCGTGCCCCGACAGGCTTCTAACCTCTAGGCATCCACTTGCAAGTCCTAGGGAGTGTCAGAGGGTAAGACAACCACAAAAAAATATTTATATGAAAGAGTACTGAATTGTTCATTCATCTCATTCATTTATTTTACATCACTGTTTTAAATCGTTGCCTAACAATCTTCGTTGTTACTTTGGAAAACCATTTTGAGCATTCCTTGTGTGTTAAATGTTTGTAAAATGTTTATTCCATTCCAAAAACACCATACTTCATAGTTCCAGCCCTCACATTGGCTTTCTGCAGAAACTGAGTACTATGTTCCCAAGATGCATGACGAATTTCATTGTCCCAGTACCTATAATTGTGTTTTTTGACAAATCCATTTCAGAAAAAGGTTGCTCTATCACTAAAACAAATATTTTGTGTCAAACTTGAATTATCTTTGATTCCCAGAGACATCTTTATACAAAATTCTACTCTTGTGTCAAAATCATCTTCGCTTAGATGTTGATGAATTTGTATTTTTTAGGGATCCAATTTCTTCAGTTTTAGCACTTTATGTATAGAACCCACCGAATTATTTGTTACATCAGATATTTTTGGAATGGACATGGTGTCTTCAATACTCAAATGACCTAATACAACCTGAGAAATTTCATCACGTTTTATAGGTTATTTATTTAATTTATGCACACAGACCATTTCTACAAATTTACATAATATGTCTATGGCATACCGGTGACTTGCATTTTTTCTCACGACTCCTCTCGCTGAAAGCAGTAGCAGATCTGTGGGCGCAACCTTTTGCAGCTTCATAAATAAATGATTTCTGTTCTCCCTTGAAAGACATACTTAATTTTACAAGCATTTAATAAACAAGAAATGTTCAAAATTATCTTTCACAATAGCATTTATTAACGTGGCTAGGCAGCAATTTAAAACAAAAGATGTAAAATAAATTGATGAGATAAATAAACAGTTGAATACTCCTTCATAAGTGCAAAAATGTGTTCCATTCCAATGACTTTCTCTATCTGTTCTGTAAACAAACTGTTCTTGAAAAAAACTATTTTATCCACACCAATCTAATCATTTGCAGAAATTGTCTTATTACTTGGTTCCTTCTAAGTAGAAGGGAAGTATGGGAATGCATTAGGCTAAAGCGATAGTCAAATCTGTTGGTATAAAAAGCTGGACACTATGTGAAGTAATTGAAATACGGCTCCCTTTGCATGACCAGGAGTAAAACAAGAAATATGAAACGAATGACGGCTTACCATTTGAGAAAAAGCTTAAGTTTTTAAAAATTAAAACGAATAACAAATAGTATTTCAGGAATGGTTAAGTCTACAAAAATGTGTATAAAGCAAACTGTGTTTTTTATGAGATCTACATTTGATTGTTTAGTAATTATTTTGTCTATATCTTACGTTTTACTGGTTATACAAAATTCATCTAGAAAGAACAGGTTTTCAGCGGTTTTTCCTATAAAACTCTAAGACATACATTTAATTTTTCATGAAAATATCTTAAACATAATGAATTTTAATAAACAGCCTTAGAGCCATTTTTGGGAAACTCAAAAGTTTTGGAAAATGTTCCATGGAAACGGTAGTTTAGCTGGGGGATTTTCTGGAAAACCTTCGTGTCGAATTCTTGGAAAATGCTGAACTTAAATATCAAGTTTGGTACTTAATGGTCTTTTCGTTTTTTGAGCTATGATCCCCATGGACAAATATACATACATAGACACACAGATATATTATTATTTTCTTAAAATGCTTCTTTTGGATTCAGGGGGTCTCAAAACATATTTCCGGTGAAATCTCGGAATAGAATTCTGGGTTGAGTACAATACTTTCTCTATCTATTATACACATTGTACAAACGTGCTAGATTTGAATTTTCAATGGGCGGGTGACTGGGCTGAGGGGGTGAAATCTAAAATGCAATTAAGATCAATTTTAAGCTTTTCCCTTAATACATAAGTTGATGTGTTGTTTGAATGAAATTAAATTTAAATAGGATAAGCAGAGTCAGACTGAAAATTTTAATGCCATAGCGAGATTTGGAACACTGATCTCCCGGTCTCTAGCCGGTTGCTCTACCAATGCGCTACCATGGCCACATGTCGGCACAGCATTAAATTTCTCAGTTGATTCCAATGCTTCCCGGTAAACCACAATGTGATCTCAAAATATTTTGAGATGGTGTATCACAATGGTGACTTAAAATGTCCTAAGTACTTTAAGTCAAGTCCATAGCCGGGATATGAGAAATTTAATGCTGTGCCGGCATGTTGCCATAGTAGCTCAGTGGTAGAGCAACCGGCTAGAGACCAGGACATTGCATTTTGAAGTCTGACTACTAACCAAACTCCTGTTCTACACACGGCTGATGTGAAAAAAGCTATTAAAAATAAATTGTAGTTTAGACAGCAAAGTTTTGAAAGCAAAGCTCTGTAATTTACTAGGTTTAAATTGAAGGTATCGAATATTGTCCACAGAAGAGGACTAATTACACAAGCGACATTTCTTACTGAAATATCACGCGTCGTTCCAGAAGAGCTCATTATTCTGTGAAACAGTTTTTTTGTTGTTGTGTTTTCCGTCCTAATACAGCACTCTATGCTTCCACTCATAGAAAGACTAAGGCGTCTTCTTTTTAGATGTTCCTCTGTTACTTTGTGTTCTTCCTGTTCCTTGTTTCTTTTTCACGAGTGAGAGGGAAAATGCCTGTGAGCTATGAATACCTTCACTCCTCTTTGGGCTTAATGAGATTGGAAATGTTCAAAGGCGCACCTGTCTTACAGAAGAGGTAACAACACTACTTATCGGATCAGATTATCTTACGAATGGTCGTTAAAGGAATTCACTCGCACTAGACATTCGAAACAGCAACGCGGTCCATCTTTACCACCAAGCACCATATTCCTTATTTCATATGCACAACATATTTTGATTTTCTCTATCACGTATGTACAAGGCAGCGCTGTGGCTGAGTGGTTAGACCCCTCGCCTCCCAATTAGGCGGCCGGGCACAGTCCCAAGTGCCCGCATCTGGGACTAGGGTGCTGATGATTGGGATTTAAGTACACTCAACTACTTGATTATTAGTGCCCCTATAGAACTAAACGTCCACTCAGCTCTCGCCTAGACGACCCGGGTTCGATCCCAAGAGGGGCGGATTTTCTCCGGGTTCTCCGGTTTCCCCCACCATTGCATTCCACTGGTGCTCCATCTTCATTTCACCAGTGGCATCGCCTACGGTGCCACAAGTAGTAAAGGCAGGCGTAGAACACTACCAAAAAATAGAAAACTAAACACGGCTTGAGCCAGAGGTAAAGTCATGGTAAAAGCCAGCAGAGGTAAAATGAGCTAAACTTAGACATGAAATTGAGACGAAAATCTATTCATTGTTAAAAACAAAGTGGAACCGATAAAACTACTAAGAACGGTGGGCCATAAAAAGAGATAAAATAAACGCATAGTGTACTAAAATGATATCACCAGCATAAAACAAACCAGATTCTGAGTCTGAAACAAGATTTGGATACAAATTTAAAGCCCCAAGATCGCCGGCAAGGACCTCTGCTAAGGAGACCGGTAACTTCAAGGATATGCGATGTGCTGTTAGATCAACGCACTCTGGCAGTACATGCTTTACCGTCAGCAGCACTTCACAGAGCGCACAGATAGGAGCAGGATCTCTCTTAAAAAGATATCTGTGGGTAAAAAAAAAACAGTGGCCAAAAAGATTTGAGTGGGCGAGGTGGCGTCAGGGCGGGTTTTCTCCGAGGTCTTCGGTTTACCCGCTACTCATTCAATAAATTGCTCCGTCATCACTTTTCTATCATCATTTCATCCAATTCCTCACGCTCATGGCTAACCACTCTCTTTAAGTTCTTCATTCTGTGATTTCGTGTCGTTGGCTGCTGACACCTAGGCATCCGCTTTTAAGTCCCAGAGGGTTGTCAGTCCTAAAAACGAGGAGGGTAAGCCGACTACGAAATATATATACAATGACACAGTAAAGAAGTTATTTTATTGCACCCAAAAATTCGATTTCGTGATTCTAACGGAATTATATGTTTTGAGGATCCCTGAATCCAGAAATTCATTTTTAGAAAAATGATAATATGTCTGTGTGGTGTGTCTCTGTGAGAGCATAACTCAAAAACTAAAATGCGGTTAACTACCAAACTTGGTGTTTAATTTGAGCATCTTCCAAGGATGGGACACGAAATTTTCAAGAAAAATCCCCCACCCCAAACAACCTTCTACATAGAACATTTTTCGAAAAGTTTCTCAAGTTTGTCAAAAAATATAGGACATCAATGAATGGAACTCATCAGATTCTTCCTCTATACTTACAAGGAACCAAGTAATAAGGATAATTTCTGATAACGCTTATTTTAATTTGCATGAAGTAGATAGAAGAATAAGCTTTTAATAATAATTTGCTACAGAGATGTAGAGAAAGTCATGTGAATGGAATACATCAGATGTTTATTTTCTCAATTACGTACGTAAAAGTTTGGGTGGTTAGATCGCTCGCCTACCACCATGGTGGCCGGAGTTCGATCCCAGGCCCCCGCATGTGGGATTTGTGTTGGACCAAACGGTGGCTGGATGGGTTTTCTCCCACATGACTCATTCCACCAATTGCTCCATGGTCACCTTTCCTATTATCCATTTTGCTTGCATTTCATTTCATCCACATTCTCTGTCTACGGGCGGACCAGTCGTTCCAGGTTCTCTATTCTATAGTTTCGTGTCGTTGGCTCCCCGAAAGGCTTCTGAACCCTAGAAATCCGCTTGTAAATCCTAGGGAGCGTCAGTTCTAGTTATAGGAGGGTAAACCCACTACGAGACATATGTACCATGACACAGGTGGAGAAGGCATTTTATTGCACTCAAAAATTTGAATTCGAGATTTCACCGGAAATGCATGTGTTTTAGGCTCCCTGAATCCAAAAATGCATTTTTAGAAAAATGATAGTATGTATATGTGTGCCTGTCTGTGACAGCATAAGTCAAAAACGAAAAGTCAGTTAAATACAAAACTTGGCATGAGACACCAAGATTTTCAAGAGAATCCTTCCACCCCCAACTACTCTTACATGGAATATTTTTCGAAAACTTTGATGTTCTCAAAAATATCATTAGTGATTGTGATTGAAATACAATGTTACATATATTTTTATAACAAACGAAATGTATATCCTGAATTTTTTTGGAAAAGTCGATAAAGACCCCTTCATTCTTGATGACTTTGAATGGGCGTAAGAAATAGACAAGGACTTATTACACAAAAATTGTAAATCTCGTTAAAACACACAACCTTATTTATGATTTACACTTCCGAGATATTAATTTTTCTTGATTTTAAAATGTCCAATACTGAAGTATTTTCTCTAATGGGAAGTCGTTATTCATATGCTTTCGGACTGCTCATGCACAAAGAAGGAAATTTCAATTTAATCACATAGCGACCGGATTTAACATTTTTGGACTAACACTTTAGCCTTGTGTATTTCCTTGTTTCCCATCTGCGTACAAGGACGTAAGTCATTAGGTCATTTCTGCTAATGTACATCTCATTTATCATGATGTAAATAAAAGAACTATATTTGCAGAATATGTAGAGAAGGCGATGTGAATAGAACAATGTTTTTACTAAGTTTTAACATTTATCGTCAGACACCGGATGCTAAGGCAACGTAAATCATTAATATGCTCAGGCAGAAAGGCACAATAAATAGCTAGAAGAGCTTATTATTACATTGCAATCTGTGGATCCTATTTTGAGATTAGACAAAAACTCCAACTCTAGAATATAGATCTTGTCAGAAATTACATTTATTTATTACTGTTGATAGTTATTAATATTTTATTTGCAAAGATTAAGTCTGATATTAACATTTTTAAAAATGTTACCTTTGCATAATTTACAATTACAAATCTGTTTACAGAAATCAATTTGTACAATATGCATTCTTAGGATATTCGTGTACATTATGTTGAGGTGCCTTTTAATTCTAACCTAAATTTCTTTTTGTTCATATGTGATTCCTTTATAGGAAATGGAAGTGAATTAAATAAAACTATACCTTTGTAGATACCTCTTTTTGGAATGTTTAAAAATTATTTCTTGGACTATAAAAGTCCAATCTCTTTATTATGTATATCTACATATTTTGTAAACTTTTCTGGGTTATTTATTATAAATAACAATACGGCTAGAACATATTCGCAGACAAATGTCAAAATTCCATACATTTTTAATATTTTTGCAGTGAGTCGATCATAAGCCCCTGCCATTATTTTTATTACCTTTTTTACATAAACAGTTTTCTGTCATCTACAGAATTTCCCAAGAATATTATTCCATAGTTCATCAATGAATGAAAATAAGCATATTAATCTGTTTTTTTTAGAACGCTACTATTTATAATCTGAGTTAATGATGTAGTTGCAAAGCAGGCGGCCAAGATATAATTAAGATGGTGTTCTCAATTTTTTTTTTTTACTTTCACGTTCTATCCTTGTCTGAAATGTTTTTCAGCTTTGTGGAAAAATTAATGTCGTTAGCTTTTTCAAAATGTATACAAATTGCCTTAATTTCAAACCAAATATTTATAAAGCTGAAGATTTCATTAGTTGAGTCTAGGAGCTGACAGTTCTTGTCACTTTTAATTACAATGCTTGTATCATCCGCAAATAGAACAGGATAAGCATTGCTGTCTATTACTGCAAGCAGATAATTAACATACAGTAGAAGAAATAAGAGACCTACTATAGACAGATAAGTGGACAGTATGTCAATTTATTTACTAGAATGCCACTACTCAATCACAGTCAGCATATATTTATGAGAAGATCGCGTTTTGTTATAACATTCTCCACCAGATAGGGCATTATATTTCAGTAAAAAATGAGATACAAATTTCACCGTAAATACATGTTTTGAGGATTCCTGAATAAAACATTTATGAAAATGTCGGCGGCCGTGTGTGCGTGAGTGTGAATAGCATCACCCAAAAACGAAAAGTCAGATAAAGACCAAACTTGGTATTTAAGTTGAGTATTTTACAAGGATGCGACACGAGGATTTTTAGGAAAATTCCCCCATATTAGGCTGCATTTTACATGGAAGAACCTTCGAAAGCTTTTTTTTTTCTCAAAATGACCAATGATTTTTATTAAAATATCGTATATCTCGGGAATAGCTCCTGAAGTCCTGTTTGTTCCTGATGACTTTTATATAACTGGAAAACGTAAGAGACAGGAAAAAACTTTCTGCATAAAATGTAGATCGCGTATAAACACATAATTAATGTCATATACACTGGTGTGCAAACCTAAGGACGAGATGGATATATTAACATATATATGAACTACTTGGTGGAAATGAATGAAATTGCGGGAGCATATTGCCAGAGATCTTTCACGCGTAAACAGAAAGCTGAACGTCACATGGCGTGAGTGTAGCGAGGCTATAGCACCAAATGGGTCTGGTCCCGCAGCACGGAACAGTTGAAGAAGCATGTTAAATCAGCGAGCTCTTATAGTCACTGTAGTGTATCCTTTACAACGTGACCCACAGACAACATTTGGATGGTTTCACACGAGAAAGAAATCATCAGAAAACAGGAAGATGGATGAAGTGTTGTCAAGTGTTGTCCAAGAGATTGGCATTGTTCACAGCATTGTTAGATGGAACTCTTTGTTCTACTGCCGGGACGTTCAGCTCCATTGATACCCACATATCAGCGGTACCGTTTGCGATGGTCCCAAGAGCATCAAAACTGGACCAACGAGGAAAGGGTTCGCATGCTCTTCTGGGATGAGGGCAGATTCAGTCTGAGTAGAGATTCTCTCCGTGAGGTGGGAACACGTCATGCGCCCAGGAACATCCTGAACATGACCGTGTAGTTGTTCTATGTGTTATAGTGTGGGGAGGCATAATGTTGTACAGGCGTACCGACCTTCAAATCTTTGAATACGGTACGCTCATTGGTCAACGTCATTCTGATACTGTACTCCTTACACATGTACTCCTTACAGGGGTGCAGTCGGCTTGACTTCATTTTTGTGGATGACAGTGCGCGACTGCATCGAACAGCATAGGTGGAGAATCTCTTGGAACGAGAGGATATTAGGTGAATGGACTGGTCCTCCCCCGATTTAAATCCCATTGAAAACAAGTGGAATGCTTTGGGGAGGCGTATTGCACATGCACCAACGACCATTCAACAGCTGTCAACAGCGCTGGTGGAGGAATGGAACGCCTTACCACAAGAACTCCTTAACAACATTATGCCAGCATGGGAGCACAATGTAAAGCATGTATTTGATGTGTTTGATCAAGTATTTTACTTGGCAGTGGCACAGTATGCGAGTGTTACTTTTGCCCTTACATTTTGTACACTACTGTGCATTTTTTTAGTAGAGCTGACAATATTACAGATGGTCATTGTTATTTATTTTAAAATAAATGAGACTTTTATCTAATGAGAAGTCGTTTTTCACTTGTTTTCATCCTGATCATGTAAAGAGAAGGGCATTTTAGTTTAAGCTCAATCCAACCGGATTACAAATGGTTCGAGTGTCGCTCTAGTCTAGTGTATTCTCTTTTTTCTCCTACTTATAAGGAACTATGCAACAACACGATTTCTGCTAATGTTTATGGAAATGGAGTTTATTAATGGATGCTCTTTAACTGCTGTGGTTCGCAGCGTTCCATTCTACACTGGGCATGAAAGACTGCTTAATTTTGCTCAGAGGACTCTTAATTAGGCTTGAGGTTCCTTTATATGCCGTAAATCAACGACATGGGACCAACGGTTTCACTACCTTTCCGATGCACGACATACTGAGGAGTTGCGTCCGAAAAATCCATGTCCTCCGCCGAACTAGTAACCTTGAGTATATGAGGCTAGCATGGTTACCACTACACAACCGAGGGCGGCCGCTAATGCTATCTCGATTAGCATGAAGTAGAGACCAGAATAATTTTTGTAAGAATAATTTCTTGCAGAATTGGCAGGGAAGGTCTTGTGAATGAAGAAATTCAAATTTGCTTTTTACCGGATATTGACATTTATTACCACAGACCGGAAATATAGGCATTATAGATTTGTGAAATATGCCGGCAAAAAGCAATGTTAATAATTGTAGTAGGCATTAAAAGTTAATATAAAATCTTATGTGTTCCATTCACATGACTTTCTCTACTTCTCTGCAACAAATAATTATTAAAACGCTTATTCTTCTGTTTAATTCATGCTAATTGGGAAAACATTAACAGAAATGGCCTTATTACTTGCTTCCTTGTAACTAGAAGGGAAATAAGGAATTATCATAGATTAAAGTGATAGTCAAATCTTTTAAAGTCTGGTTGTTATGTATTGAAATTCCTTTGTTTGTATGGCAAGAAGTTGACATATTCCCGTAAGAGAAAAGTATAAGTGGTTTAAAACTGAAACCAACAACAAGGAATATCTCTAAAAACGGTCCAAACCTACGAAAAAAATTATACAACATAAATTGTGTTTTAACGAGTTGTACATTGTTTGTTAAACAAGTTTTTGGTCTATCTCTTACAGTTTGATAGTTAAGCAAAATTCAGCAAAATTAATCCAAAATAAAGAGGTCTTCAAAGGCTAGTCACCGGATATTCAAAATACACAATTTATTTGCCGTGTAAATATATTTAACATAGGATATTTTAATCAACATTGTTAGAGCAATTTTTGAGTAAATCAACATTTTCGAAACTTTGTTCACGTTAAGGGTAGTTGGGGTGGAGAATTTTCTAGGAAATTTTTATATCGCATCTCTGGAAGATACTGAATTTAAGTACCAACGAACTTTTGGTTTTTGAACTACGCTGCCCACAGTCGCACACATTACTAGACATATACACATGGGCATGTTTCTAAAAAAAACTTTTTATGGTTCAGGGAACCTCAAAACATGTATTTCCAGTGACATCTTGGAATCGAATTTTTGGATGCAATGCAATACCTTCTCTATACATAATGTATATAGTACGTATGGAGAAAGGAAAAATAGCTGATAGTGCATACTAGCAATAAGAGAGATAAAACTAATTATACATACATTATTCATATCACCAGGCATTAGCTTCTTAGTCCTGAGGGATGCAAGTCCCGCATATGAAGAGGGTAAAACAAGATATTGGTGCTGGAATGATTCAGTCAAGTGTCCATGATACTCCTACATAATTAGACTTAAACTGTATAATACATTTTTGTAGATTTAGAATAATTACCACAAAGAAAACTGTCACTAAGCATAGGAAAATAATGTACACATACCTTATAGCCTCGCAGGTTGTCTACTACGCAGGCTAGTAGAGCATCTCGACCCACACTCACAGTGACATTTGGTATCGGCTCAGCAAACCTTGGGAACAGTCCTGTGACAAACAAAAACACAGGTACTATTAACTTTACCTTTACCTTTACCTTTAACGTTTTTCTTAACCTCCGATAGGCTATAAATAAAAGACAAGTTCATAGAAAACAATAATTTTGTTACTAAAGTTTTGTACACTTGCGGTTAATTTTCAACACAATCACCGAAAAGATTGAGATATTTTTCGTGCCTGTGCACAAGGTTTGCAATACCCGCTTCAAAAAATGTTGCCGCCAATATTTCAAACGAGCATTGATATTGTTTTGAAAATCTTCGTATTTTACGACGTTTGCGAAGAGCCATTCCAAACAAACGAAGAGGAATGCTGACTTCAGGAATTGTGTTGATTCATGACAGCGCTCGTCCACACACTGCTGGCACAAACCATCGCTCCTTGAGCAATTTCAATGGGACATTTTCGATCATCCGCCGTACAGTCTTCACCTGGCACCCAGCGACTTTCACCTTTTCCCTTAACTGAAGACATGGCTAGGAGGGTAGCACTTACAAACCAACGAAGATCTTCAAAACAACGTCAATGCTCATTTAGAATCATTGGGAGCAACACTTTGCAAAGCTTGTGCACAGTTACGATAAATGTTTCAATCTTTTCGGTGATTATGTTGAAAAGTAAACATAAGTGTACAATACTTTTGGTAATAAAATAATTGTTTTCTATGAACTTGTCTTTTATTTATACCCTATTTGAGGTTGAAAAAAAAAACGATCCTCATAATTATTAAGTAATATAACGAGAGCTCCAACTCTTATTTAGAGAAAAGTTGCAGCTCCAGCTGTATTTAATAAAACTATTTCGTGAATAAAATAACAAAGCGTATATGGATACGAAGAATAATATTCCTAAAACTCCATTTGTCTTGACGTATATATGTACCATCACTACAACATGATGTCTATTGTACACATTTCAGATATCTTTGTATTGCTACATTCCATTATCTTGGTTTAGTAAAGCTTAATTACAATTAATATGTCTATTGGAACTTTCCTCATTAGGTACAGGAATATCACTGCATACTGATATTCAGAGAGAAAACAAAGGCAAGTGGATGCAATAATTTTAGAAAAACAATTGCACGTGGGGGTGATACAAAAGATGATTAAAGTACAGAGATAATGAGTTCGATTGGTTGGAATTTTACGCGTCAATGTACTGGATTGGACACTTCCTACGATCAGGTGTCATGAAAGAAGTATTCTGTATAAAACACATCGGTGATTGCTTCAGATTTTGTGTTTTTTCATGCACACAGGGGTATATGCGGATACAGATATTTTGATAAAGTAGTCTTATATTCACTTCGATGTATTAGTTTTATTTCTTTTCGTTTAACAGTTTCCCCACAAAAAATCACATAACTTAGTAGCTGATGTTTGCTGCATGATCTTAACTGCGCTGCGAAATGAACAATGTCTTCCAGCATAGACTATCCGTTTTCCTTGCACGCGTCCTCACCTCAACAAATTACCTGCAGGCCTAGGTAGCTCGGAGTCATTAGCATAGCAGAACCATTAGAACTCGGTTGGTACAATATTTTTTATTATGAGCACTCCCCACTCTGCGTTACACCTTAGGCCCCGCGCTGATGGGGAATATAAACACGTATGGCTTGGGGATGTTACTAACCAGAAAACATACTATTCATGATAAATAAGCTTAATATCCTACAAGTGAAGCAAATAATGTAGTAGTGTTCATTACACCAATACAAATATCTGTACTTACACAATGTTTAATGTCGCTTTAACATTACAGTTATCTCGCGACTATAAATGTTGAAAATTACAATATTTAATGCCAGTTAACATTGGTTATGTAAAATTAAACAATTGTATTTCCTTTGTAAACTTCGCTATATTATTGCCCAACTAATGGATCAGCCAAGAATATCAAGACATTATCAAAAGCACTACACTGAAGCCGTTGAACAGGTAGCTTTGTAACTTTCCTACGTGTTTTTGTAATGCACAAAATAGTGAGCAAAACTAAAAAAAAAAAGAATTAAAAGAGTGAATACGATAATAAAAGTAGAGCGTCTTAAATATACAGAACTGTATTTCGATATATTAATGTACCCTATTATAGTAGAAAATACAGTTAAGAGAAATATATACACCCAATACTGACACCAAAACAATGACCGAAAAGGATGACATAATATATACATATAAAACATTATAATAACGTTTTCTCTGTTCCTATCGCCGTCCTCTCCACTCTTATTAGCCTTCTCAGATCTCAGCTGCCTCGCCTAAGAGGTGAACACCTGCACCGCTGTAAGCTCTTTTGACTTAGCAGCTGTGATTAGTACCCCTTTGTGAGTGGGAAAGTATTCTTTCGGAAGGTTCTTTGACGCCAAGTCGCGCATTGTTAACCTTGAATGAGCTATGCGAACACTTGCGGTATTGCACGTGCATCGGCTTCTGGAAATTTTCAGTCACGTAACTAACAGATACAAAAAGGGGAACATAGCCCTACCCGGTGTGTAGTTTTCGCTGGCAATGCATTGCACCCAACAGTGAGTGAGTTCAACGGAATTTCATAAGGAGCTGTATCGTCGCCGCACGAACGTTGAAAAGAAACAATGCGGCAGAATTGTTACGAAAAAGTTATTTGTGCGCAAACTCTGATTGTAATCAGTAGGGATAGCATCTTTGGGACCGATAGCGGGACACACGCTGATACCAGTTGCATGCATACCCACCGAGACCGACCTGCATTGGCGACTGCACACCGCCTGTAAACAACCTGTAGTAACGCGTTGAGGAACGTGGCAGTATACTATGACATATATTACAGTGCTATTTTACAGATAATTAATGCCTTTGATGATAGTGCATGCTTTTCAATCAAGACTGAAATCCTTGCTTCAAATGGATTGCATGAAGATTTACGATTCATAGAGAAGAACTTTGCAGATATAGCTACGACAGTAACACATATTTGGAAACATTGAATGTTGAAATGCCTCGAGCACTGAAAGCTGTCAATGAATTTGTGCAAGTAATTAGTCAAGAGTCGTACCGTGTGGAAAGGAAAGTGAAGACAGTGTTTGGAAAATAATGTCGGATTTTCAATTATGCGTGAAATACGAAATGCGCTACGAGTTGTTGCTAGAGAAATAATTGCTGATGGAGTATCTTAACCCAATAGTCCGTTTTATTCGAATAGCATCTCGAGATGTGGAGCGAATTTTCCACAATATAAAGCCACTTTACGTGCCAAACGGAGACGATTCACATTTGAGACGGTATAAATGTATGTTGTGCATTGTAATCTCTATATTGAGAGAAAATGAAACGAATAATGATGCCAATGACTTTTTGCACAATATCAACTGAAATTATGTATATAATAAAATATTAATTTCTCGTAAATCAGTGATATTTATGTTTACCACCCACCCAACCTCAATCTCCTTCCACTGCTAGTGAAAACATCAGTTTCTCCCATGCAGCCACTGCCCCCAGTTTCCTCCTATTAGTACCTCTACGTACCCACTGCATTGTTAATATATCACTACTATATACCAATGCTCCGCTAACTACGTTTCTGTCCCACTATCGTTCCCCCAGATGCTAAACCTAGTAATCAATTTGTGGAAAAATAAAAAGCTGTTGGAGAAATAAACAACTTTTGTTATAGTATAAGGGTAAATGCTGTACGTCCAATACGTATCTTGGTGAGAAGAATCTGGTCATCAAAATTTACATGTTTTATCGGGTAACAGACGTATTATAGGACCTCATGGCGTTTCATTTGCTATTGAATTTGGAACTCCAGTGTAACTTCAATTAATAAAAGCACTAAGGCGTTCAAGGCCGGCGTTCATATAGTAAAATATAGTTTATGGGCTCATAAGCCGTGGTCCAATAAATGAAAATTCATCCTACGTTTCGAACATGATTGCAATGTGCATCTTGAGGATATGTTTACCGTTGACGGCCTATGGTGAATTTGCATGTTAAGACTACATATACTAGCCCGAAATCTACATTCAATTGTATAAGTTCCATTGTATTCATATGGCCTTTTCTTCCATTCACATAACCTTCTCTACATCTGTGTAACAAGTTATAACACTAGCACAAACGGACTTATTACTTAGTCCCTTATAAGTAGAAGGGAAATAAGGGAATACTCTGGGCTAAACCAACAGTCGCATGTTTTAAAATGTGGTTGCTCTGGAATCTATTTCTTTGCCTGGACAGGAGATGAATGAGAAAGGTTTAAGCATTTATAAACTGAAATAAACAACAAGAAATAGCTCGAAAACGGTCAACTCCAGGAAGAAAAATGTATGTGACATAAATTGTGTGTTTTAAGGAGGTCAACATATTTTCTGACGTAAGTTTTTGCTATCTGTTACGGTTTACTAAATTAAAAAAAAAAAAATCGTAGGTCTTTGGAGCTTCTTCCCAGAAAATTCAAGATATGCATTCTATTTGTCACGTAAATATCTCAAATATAAATCAAAATCATTAGTCTATTTTGAGAAAATCACAATTTTCAAATGTTTTTCCATGTAAAGGGTAGTTGGGTGATTTTCTTGAAAATACGTGTGTCGCATCCTTGGAAGATACTGCTTAAATATCAAGTTTGGTATTTAAAGGACTTTCCTTATTGAGCTATGCTGCCCAAAGGCACACATTAACATTTTGGTATTTTTTTTATTCAGGGGTTCCCAAAACACGTATTTGTGGTGTAATCTTGGTATCGAATTTTTGGGTACAATACGGTACCTCCTTCTACACGTGTACATAGTACGAGTAGAGAAAGTAAAAAAGTTACGAAATCGTGATCTAAACCCTCTGAGATCCACTACGAATTGATTTGGCATGTTGCTTTGTGAGACAGCACATATTTTGTCCCGGGGCAAAATTATATTCCTGAAAGAGAATATATAAATGTAGAGTGAGAATGGGAAGGCTAGAAAGACTTTTAACACGTATAAGTCACGAGCTCGGGGTACAAGATACCGCTACCTCAGAACGTTGACCTGAGGGATGAATATGAATGGACCCTGCACGAGGGGACTAACGGGACAGCACAACAATGCTCTCCACTGGTCAAGGGGACGCTTTCTGAGGCACTTGGTGATGAACATCCGCACAACCAAGATGTAATATTTAGAATCCGTTGTGGAGTCGACAGGCTAACTTTTAATTCTGAAGCACTTGACGAAGAATCCCCGCACGGCCAAGATGTAATATCTGACCGCGTGGTGTGACCCTTAGTTGTGACGGACGTTTGTGATCTTAAGACCGATCATAGTACGAGACATATCACTGCATCAAACGGATAAATAATAATAGTCGCGTGATGGTTAAGTGTAACGTCACAGTAGAAAGTTAAGAAGTATACGCGTGTGTTCTACGGCGGAAAAGGCCGGACTCCACTGCCTTTTGTTAGTGTTTAACGCCCACTTTTACTGCTCTGGCACCGTAGGCGATGACACGAATGATACATGAAGAGCCCCGGTGTGATAAAATGGCGGGGGAAACGGAGAACCCGGAGAAAACCCGCCCCCGCGCCGCTTTGTCCACAACAAAACTCACATGCGGTTGTTTGGGATCGAACCCGGGCCGTCTAGGTGAGAGGCGAACGGTCTGACCACTCGGCAACGGCAAGGCCTCCACTACTACCTGAAAGATGCTAATAAAAACCCTGAGCAAAGACAACCACAAACCTACACCATTCTTATAACAATAACCCGCGCCCGGGTATGAACCCAGTACCGCTACAAAATGCTTTGTTAGCTGCTTCAACAGTTTCTCATTTTCGGGTATGCATAACATGTTAGTACACATGCCAGAATCATATTTTTATTGCAGGATTTTATCTTATTGTACAGTAATACAAGTTTCTGTACTAAAGAGTTTCTGAGTGACATATGTTGAAGGCATCCGTTCTGCTTCCATGTTTTCACACATCAATACGTCACTCGACTAACAAGAAATCCGTTGCGTTCCCTTTTGTCAGGTCCACCTTCGGGCGGTGGACCTTCTAACCCCCTTCGGTTTACTGTCCTGCCCGTAACGGTACTTTTCCTACCTGGGTCTTTTGCAATTTTCGACGTGTTTCACAACATTTTTGCCCAGGCCATTTTAAATGCACATTAGTCCCTTCTTAATATAATTTATTTCTCCCTTATAAGTACTTTTTAATTCCGTGGTACAACATGCACGCCTTCTTGGAGGTACAAACCGACCTAAAATAGACTACTCTTAATAATTAGCAAATAAGTCTGCAAATTAAGTATATCTTGATGTGTTGCTCATTACACTTATTAATTACCAATAAAAATGTCTCCCTTCACTTATTTCCCATACAGCATGGATAAGTACAGGTTTTGAAGCGTGCCACAAATGTCGTGTCTTATTCGCTGGTAACGGTAAATTTCTGTAACTGGTAAGTTGTATTTGGCTAGAGTAGTGATGATAGATGGGGTTTTAGGTTCCCAGGAGGTATAGTTGAAATATTTGTTTTATCATAGGAGGAAAATTTACATTTTATCTTATGTGTATATTTTTTATGCTCTCTTGTTGGAGGGGCAATTTCATTTGTTTCTAAGTAAGGAATATTTTGTGTTGCCTTGCTCTTTCCTAAAATTCTTAAAAAGTTAACTATCCCTTTGCCTATTGCATTAGCTTAATTCCCTTCCACTTAGAAGTAATACAGTCATTTCTTCCAATGTTTATTTTGACTAGTAGACGAGCAGAAAGTGATGTTGATGGAATACATCAGATTTTTACGATGCTTATGCCCACACTAGGAAAATTCCAGATTAAATATACAACTAGAAAATGAAACAATCTGCTCTCTTGTGTGCACATCACAGCGACTTATCTTGTGCTTCTGATATAATTATGGTATCATTATTATTGTGAAATTTCACTAGACTAATTATATACGAGTATGTATATAACTGAAAAATAGAATACACTATTCCCTTATGTGAGCAAATTACACGAACTTTCACTTTTCCTACTTTTCTCTACGTATAGTTAACCATTTTCTCGTTTCGCATAAGCCTTTTTCTGTGGTGTAGGGGTAACATGCTAGCCTCTTTTCCCTAGTCGTAGGTTCAAACCCAGAGGAAGGCAATGGCTTTTTTTGGGGAGTAAAAATCCTTAAAAATCCTCCTTCGGGAGGGATACAAATCCTTTAGTCTCGTGTCGTAGATTTAAGGCACTAAACGAACATCAGGTCTCTGAGCAAGATTAAGCGGTATCAATTGTCCAATATACAAGTTTGATTAAAAAATTAACCGAAAAGTGTCTATAAAAAGTATAAAACTTCGACAAAGCTTGTGCCCCTTTGTTATGATTTGTTGGTGTCCTAGAGCTATTATTAAATGGCTAGGCATCCCTGCCTCGCGAACGGAATGCTGTTATTCAGTGAAAACAAGTTATATGTGTGCACCAGCGTGAAACAGCGGAGTATCATTAGATTTTTATCAGCAGAAGGGTTAAAACCAATCGAAATTCACCGTCAGATGGCAGTGCAATATGGTGAAAGTCGTTTGAGTCGAACACAAGTGTACGAGTGGGCAGATAAGTTCAAACGAGGAGTTATAAAACCAAAGTTGGCGCGAACTGAAAGAAGTGCTGGTAAGTTCATGTTGGGACCATATGGGAGTAATTCTTAACACTATTTGCCTAGAGGTCAAAATATAAACAGCGCGACGTACGCAAACCTTATGTGTCAAAATTTGAAACTAACATTTTGAGGAAGCTCGTGGACTGTTGCCCAGTGGCGTGCTGTTACTGCATGAGGTCACACACTGCTAGAGACAGATACCATCAAAGACTTGAAGTATATCTGCTTGCCCCGCATCACCCGTTTTTGCCAGATCTGGCACCTTCAGATTATCACATTATTAACCCACTGAAAGAAGCTCTTAGTAGCTCGAGGTTGGTAGATGGAGTCTAGGTTACAGCGCATAACCGGTTACACACACGCCCCCAAGAGTTCTTTTCACGTGAACTTGAGAAGCTTATCCAGTGTTTGCATAAGTGCATAGAACAGGGGGATTACGTTGAAAAATAGCAACTGTCACATTCCATTCTCATAATAGCAAATTTTAAAAAAATATATTTCCGGTTATTTATTGAATGACTTTTATAGAATGGGACGCTAAGAACTGTAACCGTTAAAGATCGTCCATGAGTAAAACCTAATTTAATATTACGGTCGTAAGCATCAGCATTATTCATGTGTTGTTCTTAAATTTAAGATACAACTAGCAAAAGGAAGGAGCATTATCTTGAGAGCAACATTGCGATCACAACTGGTGTAGGACACGCTGCTTCAGATTGTGTGCGTATTAAAGCGCAGCACGTAACTCGTGACTCATATCTGCATCATGCAATACAGCACAGCATTGAGGGCATCTATCACGACAACTGAATGTTAGAAATGAAGTGGCAGGATGCAAGTATTGCAATATAACCTCTGCCCAATGTCACATAAGCTATGAAGTTCCACTTCAAGCTTTTCTCCGAGTTTTATGGTTGAATATGCGCGTGTATTCTCGCTCAGACGAGTCGACTTCTGAGCTGCCTGGTATAGTAAACAAGAATTTAAACATTTAGCGAAAAAAATATAACACTAAAATGTCTACATTGTCAGCATTTGCATTAAAGAAACAATAGACAAAAACATACATTTTTGCAGCACACTTCGTCTTTTTTTTCCACTGAAGCATTTACCTTTGCTGTAACATTGATATTATTCTAGCAATAGACTTATATGGTCATATAGGAATACGCTACAACACTAAGTTGAATACAGAGACTTTCACTACCTCGCTAGTAACGAGATCTACATTTTTTGTGTAGTAACATTTTATTTATTTCTTATGGTTAACCAGTTTTTGCAATATGCATCCACAATGAACAGATCTTCAGAAACTATTCCCAGTAAATGCAAGATATAAATTTTATCTGAGATGTAAATAGCTTTAGTATGCGATATTTTAATCCAGATTGTAAGAGCCATTTTTGAGAAAATCAAATTTTTGGAAAAAATTTTCATGTAAAGGGTAGTTGGGGTTGGGGAGTTTTCTTGAAAATCTTTGGAAGATACTGAACTTAAATGCCCAGTTTGGTATTTAACCGACTTTTTGTTTTTGAGCTAGCTGTCTACACGTAGACAGACGACCACAATTCTAAAAGTATTTTTTCGGACTAATAGACCTCAAAACATATATTTCCGGTACAATATCGGTATCAAATTTTTGGGTGGAATACAACACTTCCTTTATACACTTCATACATAGTACGTGTAGAGAAATTAAAGAGAGTACGCATGTAGTGTTTGTATGCCATTTGTTCGCACGGTGTGGCACGGTGCGGCACGGTGTGGCACGCTGGTGGCAGAGGCTTTGTTGGTTACGGCAGTGTTGTTATCGTTATCATCGTTATCATCATCATCATCATCATCATCATAGTTTTCTTAGAATTTCGTTACTCTGAAGAATATCAGGGGCTGAAGAAGATAAGAAATCGATTGGTGTTCTGGTCGAAGATACAAACAACCTAGGTATGTCATCTGAGATTCCCTTAAACCTAACAGAAGCTTATTTAGTAAAGCTGGAGATTTCAAGTCAGAAGATCGATAATCTTAGAAAACTGAAGAACTATCTTGCTGAAGAGAACGTGTGAAAGTTTTATGATGAGATATTAAACTGGCCAGGAATATTGGTATGATACTAAGAGAAATTTATGCAATAATATGAAGAAAACATTTTTTGTACCTTTGATATCTAAAGTAAAATGTCAGACTATATATTAAAACAAAGTAAATACTGCTTTCAGCGTTTATAATTAGTTTCTTCCTTTTTAATTCTGTATTTTCCATTTTTCAGTTTTATTTTACAGCACCCTTATGTATCAAACGTGACCAAGTGGTTAATAATAAAGAACCAATTATAAGGAAAACATGTAATTACATATGTAAACCATTGGAGGAAAATCAATATGTCAATCATATTTAAATATTAAAGGGTATATATTTTTTTCTTTTTCTGAAAAATTGAATGTTTTGGACGTGATGAATTTCTCAAAAAAGTAATCCAAATGTGTTTTTACCTTTTAGATTGTACATTAATACCGGGTGATCCAAAAACGACCGAACGGCTGAGGGGTGTTTTTTTAGCGTCTGCCGCTATCATAGAAAAGCGCGAATGAAACCATGCAACATTTTTAAAACTATGTTTAAAGGCCTTGCTTACCAATGTTATTAAAGGAGACACTGAAACAGTACATATTTGGCACCTCTTTAGGAAATTATCCATCACTCGCCGTAGTTCACTTTGAGGAATGCCGGCAATTTCCTGGCGGATATTTTGTTTTAATTATTTCAGGGTATGTGGGTTTGTCTTATACACTTTATACCTCAGATATAGAAATCGCAAGGTGTTAGGTCGGGGGACCCAGGTGGGCCACAAATATCTACTAATAATTCTGTCCTAAGTACTTTCTCAAGTGTTCTCATCGAAAAATTGATTGTATGAGTTGTTGCAGAGTCTTGTTGGAAAAAAAAACCGTAAAATAAGGCTCCTTGGCGGTTAATTCTCTAAAAATATGGGGGGGAGAAGGCAAAATTGTATTTACGTATGCATGGGCGTCAACTGTTTACTCGGAAAAAAAAACTGGGCCTATAACTCTTTTACCACTAATAGCGCACCAATCACCTTTTTCTTTCTGAAGGGGTACATCAGGAACAACATTAGGTTTCTTAGAGCTCCAATAAGTTTATTTTGGGTACTCACATATTTATGAAGCTGGAACCAAGCTTCGTCCGTGAAAAGCATTAAATGTGGGTCAATTTCGCCATTGTATTCACTACTGAGAGTCCACTCATAAAATGTATTAACACATACGGATCATAAATAAATACACACTATGAAGTAGAAAACAAATGATGAGCCATAATACACTGTGACTAAGTACTGGACAAAATAATAAAACATACTGGTAATAACTCAACCACACGGTATCACCGTCAGCTCAATACTGCACTGTCAGAGCTGAGAAAAGCAAGTCACACTTTGACCTTGTATACAACAGCTGTGTGCTATCATGTTTCCGCGTGTGCAGTGGAAAAGCACCGGGCAGCGGTTCGGATGTTTTTGAGTCGCACGTTATTTACGTATCCGTGAAATATTATCTATGTTACCGTTACCTCCATAAAGCAAAATCATTTTGCTTAAGCTGATGCATTAGTGGAATTGGGCCAATAATTGTAAAACGAGTAACATGGTTCATAAGCTCTAAGAGATCTATGCACTTTAACCACCACCTAACTGAACCTATACTTGATAACAGGTACGCCCAACTTAAACCCTGTTTTCTCACAAATTGATTTCGAACACTTTTCCATACTCAAAATACCCTACACTTCGCATGTACTTCATATCATCCACTTCCTCACGCTCATGTCTGGCTACGGGTCGATCACTCTTTCCAGGTTCTCCATTCTCTGGTTTCGTGATGTTTGCTCCCCGTCATGTTTCTGACCCCTAGGCATCCGCTTGTAGGTCCTAGGGGGTGTAGTCCTAAATATGGGGACTACAAAACGAAAATTTATGCAATTTTAATTACATTTAGTATTCATAATAACATAAGAATAATACAAGCACAGCAAAGTTTTTAGAAAAATCTATACAGGAATATACAAATTTCAAATTTCGCTGCCGGTCTTCGTTAAAATCTAGTTAATAATGTTAAGCTGTACAAGAAAATAGTATTTTCAAATTAATTTGCTTTCAAACACATTCGTGTTAAGCTTCAGCAAAGTTAGTGAGAGCTGAGACCTAAATTTATCATCGCTTAGATAAGCAGATCGTGGGAACTTGAGGGGATTTTCTAGAATAAGATTCCTTGAAACAAATAACGAGGACGGGAAACGAAAATGGGGCTATAGATCGTACTAACCCCTCCCTTTCATACTGGGTGTAAATAAGTTAGTGATTCTCAACGTTCTCAACCCTGAGGGCCCATTTGGACTCATTACAAGGGCTGTTGCGCTTCGCTCTATAAATTGTGCATCGCTTGTCAAGCGATGCTCTTAATGGCTGTGGCATTATTATCATTATTTTAACATACAATAGACTTCGTGCGCCAGGTTGCAACTTAGCAGCTGTGCAACTGAACTTCTGCCAAATTTATACCACGTAATATAATAATCGAAACATAAATATATAAGAAAACAGTAATCAAGTTTTCAATAACAGTACTCGTGAACCATATACTAGGTGTCCGAAAAAATGTTACAATGAAGGTCCTAGGCAGTGGTCGGTAAACTTATATATCTTATGAGCTATGGTGTTATTTTATACCAGGAGTATGGTGTAAAAAAGCATCTTTATTTACTTCAAAACCGATTGGAGATAATTCTTAGTGCAATACAAGCACTAAAACTGCTTACTATGGCGGCATAAATCGTGCGAAAAGTATTTCTGGCACCAGTTTTCTCCAATGTGCGTGTAAGAAAATCCGAAATAGTCCTCCTTCCGTAAATACGTATCTTCAGGTGCTTCAACAAGAAATGTATTAATTTCAGATCTTGGGAGCACATTTGATTTTTTATTGAGAACTTCAGGAGCACAAAAACCTCACCAAAACAGTAGGCAGTCTAACATATGTAATAATTTAGTACTTCAATAATACATTATCTTTATTATTATCATCATTATCACTATCGCTATAATCATTATTCTCATTCTAATTTCCATTACCATTAATCTCATCATCATCCTGATTCTCTCGACCATCATCATCATTATTATTACTATTATTATTATAAAAACTGAAAAAGTAGAGTCAGCGATTGTAAAATCACCGATATAGCCGCAATTAGACGTAAATATCCGTCCGATTGCTCAAATCACATCATACTCACAAGCTGACTTTTTCCGCTAAACCACAACAGCTCTCAATTCCTATTGAGATGACATACCCCAATGGCAACTTACAATGCCGTAAGCACTTTAAGTTACATTCTCATAGTTTAACCAACTATTATGTCTATAATTGGCACTTAATTACTTTTACACAAGCCGTGTGTAGGACAAAACTGTTAACGTTAGAATCAGAGACTGAAAAAGCAAAACCATAGCCGGATTGGAAACACGGCTGTACCGGTTTCCGTCCGGTTGATCTAATCATTTGTGTTACAGGCTAGCAAAGCATTAACAAGAGTTAATAACCACGGCCTTGGACAAATAAATCTTAAACACAAACAATGTGTTGCTTAGCTATACTTCTCTAATTATTTAATAGGCCTACCTCCAGTGGGTAACATTCAATTACCGGTATTGGAATTTACTAACAAGCTATATACCTATTATGGATAAGGTCATGTATCTACTTTGTGCAGATTGCAACCTTTTCTCTGTTTTGCGGAATAAAGCAATTCATATTTACTGAGAGTCTGCGTTTAAGAATATGTATGACTGAAAAGTTGAAATTGCAAACAATGCTAAATTTTTTATATCTATACCATAGGTGTATACTTATGAAAATAAATTACAGTGCAATTTTCATCAATTTTGCTCTAATATTTTGGAGGGTACGGTCAAATTAGTTTATGTTTTTGTCACGACACTAAAAAGTTCCTAGCGACAAAGGAATTAAAATTTTGGTCTAATATTTTAACCTTAGGCTCTCAATACATCTACTTTTTAAATTTTACCTAGATTTCTCTGTGTCTTCTTCGTTTTAGACTCCAAAACTTTTAAAGTTATGAATGTGTTTTTTTGTCTAAAAACATAATTTTAAGTTTGAAATCTGAAAACATGTGCTTAAATAAACCTATGGAAGCTCTTATTTATTGTACCTCTGTTAACATGTACAGAAAGTTCTATTTGTGTAACAGAAAAACTGCTCCGCAAGGAGCATTTTACAGGGAGAAAAACTGCTGAAAGTATCAATAGCGAGAAAACAAGGAAATATTAGTATGTATTAAAATCCACCAGGTTGGTAGGTTGAACCCACTGCTTTCCTTTCCCTTTCCTCTGCTGCTGCGTTTTCTGCCCTTTTCTTTTTGCATTGCTGCATTCCTTCTCCACAAGTTCGTTTTTTATTTTTCATGAACTGAAGTTTTTCTTGCCGAGTCGAGTGCAGTTTTACCTCTAATGCTTTGCTGTAGCCCCAGTTAAGGCATTTAAAAATGGCGCCTGGTATGTAATTATATATTTTTTATATTTAAGAATGTTTAAATTATTTTATGGAATTAACATAAAAAACGTCGATTATTGTTATTTTTCATGAGATTTTAGTCATACATACCCTTAATTCAGATGCCCGTTCTATATACAACACCTACGTTTATTGAGAACAGCTACATGAGAGTTCGAAATTTAAAAATAATTACAATTTGATGCACCTTAAAGTATGTGAAATTTGATAAAAATTGCAAACAATTGAATAATTATATTGTTTCATAATAACGTGATATTAAAGCTAAAATTTAAAAACATATTACAGACCATTCGTATCCTTTTTGGCTAGGATATGTTGGAGGTAAAGAATGCCGCTTGATGCAGGAACCGGTCTTTTCCCCCGTTTGCCACTTACTGGCCTAAACCAGTGTGAATAGATCATAATGGGTAGGCACATCAATGTGCACTTCCAACATTAAACCTTATTTTTTCAAAACAATGCTCGAATTTTGCTAAATAAGTTCTTACATTTTGGAAAAACAAACTTTTTGGTGATCACAAAGGGTAATAATTTGTTCACAGATATATTTGTTCAGTGATTTACAGAAAAATTGGGTTTTTGTATTTGAATATTTTTAAAAATGCATCGCATAGATAATTTTTATTGGTAGAATGTATTTAAATAAATAAATAATAACAATAATAATAATAATAATAATAATAATAATAATAATAATAATAATAATAATAATAATAATTCTTATTTTATTATCACAAAAATTACAATTTTTTAACATGGCAAAAGTATCACAATAATAACGGATACAAATTTCAACGAGATCTTATACCCTGTGGATTTTCCAAACTTCACACTTGCATCATCTAAAGGAAGTAAATAATACGGTGGCTGTCCCACAAGTGTCCGACCTAACAAAGAAAGCACAAAAAATTTGGGGAAAAGCTTCTTTATTTCTCTACATAATCTCCTTTCAGCTCGATACTCTTCTCAGCGATGTTCAAGAGCTTCAATACCCTGTTTATAATAAACTATCGAGGTCTGCAAAATAGCTATCAACTGCAGACTCCACTTCTTCATTGTTGGAAAATCTTCTGCCATCAAGCAATTTTTTCAAGTTTGGAAACAGAAAATAATCAGAGCGGGGCTAAATTTAGCGAATAGGGTGCATGAGGAAGCAATTCAAACTTTAACTCAATTATTTTGGCCATGGCGATAATAGACGTGTTAACTGGTGCATAATCTTGATGAAACAAAACTTTTTTTTCGCTAAATGCTGCCGTTTTGCTCGATTTCATCACACAAACGCTGCATTAAGTTCGCATAGTATTCGCCATTAATTGTTTTTCTTTTTCTGAGATAATCAATGAAAATTATCCCGCATGTTAGAACTAGTCGCTTTGCAAAATTAAACAACCATTAAACATTCTCAGAAAAAAATAATTCGGATTTATTTAAATCTGTTTCAATGAAAAGTTTCCCAAGTTGTGAAATTTTCCTGGAAAGCGCAAATCAATATCTGGTTCTACATATATTTGAACAGGTATTCTCGAAAATAAATAAAAAGAAAATATTGTAGTAGGGTAGGGCAGGATCATTTGGTGTGCCTTTTAAGACTCTGTTGCTCATTCCTGTTGGCAAACATTGATGAACTGGTTACAAGTAAACAGTGCCACAAGTCACTAACAAGAACACCGTTCAAGAAGGTCTTTTAGTATTTGTACCATCCCATATAGCACTAACGTTGCTGAAGCCCCCGCCACTGATAAAAGGTGACTTCATAGATAGAGAGGTTTTTGCCTGCCGCTACCAAACAAATGGGTGGAGGTAAATCCGCTCTCCCCTCTCCCGCTGTAGGTTGGGCACCACTGTGTATCACGGTGAAAGCAATCTGTGGAAGTCGGAATGAATACCTTACTTTCTCAGACTTAGTCAAAGAGTAGATAAAATATGAGTATTAATTCGGTCCTTCATGTTGGTAAACAAACAAATTCTTATCTGGGTAAACAGTCAGACCGAAAAATGCAATGCCATAGCCGGGGTTTGAACTACAGATCTCCCGGTTTCTAGCCAGTTGGTCTAAGCGCCGAGCAATCATGGCAAGATTAAATTTCTCAACTGACTCGCAAGTTTCCTGGTAAACCACAAGGTGATGGTGATGGTGATGGTGGAGGTGACGATAATGATGATGATTCTCATTAGTGGTAAGGCTGATCAACTACACCCTCCGAAAAACTATTGCGACTAAAACCGAGTAATAAAATCAATAAAAATGAATTAAAAATTAAAATTGGAGATAAAACCAGTACAAATAAAACTATCCATAGTAAAACTTAGGAATTCTAATAAGAATTAAAAACAATAACTAAAAACTTAGAACTAAAACCATATTCCAATTGCTGAAAACACAGTGCTTGAAAAGTTAAAAACTTGAAAAAACGTATACTACCTTTTCAGGAGAGTGCAAGAATTAAAATTGAAATAAAACTAGACACGCATATTAAAAGCGAGTGTAGGTAAACATTTTAAATCAAATCTATCGCTCTTTTTTTTCTCCCTCCCCCACACTTTTTTCCGTTTTCATAACATTCCCTTTGTTTTTCTATTTGATTATCGTTTTTGTTTTTTGCTTCTAATACATACATATACAAATTTACAAATACACAAACACCCATGCCCAAGGCGGGACTCGAGCACACGAACCCCCGAACTCCAGGGAGCGTTGCCAAGATTTCTCTAGTATTGGCACAGTAAATGTGCTAGACAAGCACACACTACCACTACAAAACCACAAGGTGATCAAATTATTTTGAGATGAGGTACCCTAATGGCGACTTACAATGCCGTAAGTAGTGTACGTCCCAAGCCTTATAGTTTAAAGTTAAACTGGTTAAACTACCCCTTCCTTACCCACTCCACTGTGTACATAACGAGTAACAACAGACAGAGGGTACTCAGCGACATTTCATTGACAGAAATATCATTCTGAAAAAAATAAGTTGTGTTCCTTACACATATCTTTCATATAACGGTTTATCAGTTATGCAAAAGTCATTCAGAAAGAAGAAGTCTACGGGGAGCTACTCCTAAGAAATTCAGGATATGCATTTTATTTGTCATATAAACATATTTAATATTTTAATCAAAATCGCTAATTTCTTTTTTCGAAAATCGTAGATTCGTGTTGCATCCTTGGAAGATTTTAACCTTAAATACCAACTTTGGTATTTAACCTACTTTTCGCATGTTGTCCACAGACACACTGGAACGTTTTTCCAATATGTTTTTCTTTTATTCAGGGGTCTACAAAGCATATATTTATGGTGAAATCTCGGTATCCGATATTTAGATGGAATACAATACCTTCTCTACCGAATATGTAGATTATACATACTGATAAAGACAGTAAATAGTTGTACCAGAAAAACAGTCTTAACCTGCGCCCACTTCAGATAAAAGCTGTGACTTTTCTGCTGTGTATATTAACTTGCATAAAATGTGGTCCATTCCCTCACATTACGACAGTGTCTTCCCTTCTTAAACATTTAATCCTTTAGCTCCACCCACTGACCTAGACAACAAAAGGGGTTGTGATCCAGACTTGGAGAGCTATCATCGAGTGCATATATTACAGCTCTTTCTTGCACACTCCACACAGCCTGCTCAGCTGCGTACATGACGAATAACAATAGACAACGGAGAGCCAGAGACGTTTCATTAAGATATCAGTATTGAACAACAGATGCAGCTATTGCAACCAATGTTTTCAACGAAACAAATGTCCCATTGGATTTATAATTAGAACTATTTATATGACAGCAGTAGCCTTCTAAAACAACATGAAACACGGATAGCAGCTTTGTCAAACGTTGCCAGGTAATACATAGCCCAAATTGAGAGATTTTGCAGGCCGCATTGTGGCAATGTTTGGTTCCACATAATTGAATATATGAGCACTTCTTTGCTAAATTGAACTGCACTAATAGTGATACACACTGCAGTTTGAATGGTGATACCCTTCCATCAATATTGCGTCTCTCAGTGTCTACAATTAAACTTGGCATTGATAAGCTATTGTTGGGAAAAAGGGATCAGCGTTTTACTATACGCCCGAAAAAAAGTTTGTAAAGCCTCATTTCAGGAAGAAAGACTGTAAAATATATTTTGGTCCACTCGTCGGGTTATACCGCCACTGTTGCACTATACATGATGAACACCAGTCTCGAAAAGAATTCAGGTAGAATGCGAGATGTCACAATTTACTCTTAACAGTTCCCCAGGGATGTTATAATCCATGATAAACGAAAGAACGGTTCGGATATGGCACTTGTAAAAGATTTTCGCTATGATGTTTCAGGAAATGTTTCGGAGAAGAAAACACTTACAAACTAGAGTAGTGTGCCACTTTCATACTCTCAAGTGTATTGAGAACTAATAACCATTGTTTGCCTCGCAGGAATTAGCAATATTCGCATGGATACTAAAAATTAAAGCGGCAATAACGGAATTCTACATCTGACTCGCATTTTTTTCCAGTAAATCACAAGGATATCTCAAATTATTTTGACATTACATATCTCAATGGCGACTTTCCCTTCGTAAGCACTCTAAGTCTCGGACTTAAGACTCAACCAAATGGGAGTTACATGTCGATGTCATCTCACACTAATATGAGGTCTCCTTGTGTGGCCAAGAACAACGCGAGTCAGTTGTGGAAATTAATGGTATCAGCATGTTGCCATGGTAGCACAGTGGTTAAGAGACGAAGACAAAGAAGATCCGCGGTTCAAACCTTGGATATAGCATTGCATTTTCCAGTGTAGCTCCATCTTTCTAACCCTGAATTTATACGAGGGCCATCCAGAAAGTGACAGATATAACCAAATGATAACGAAAGATATCAACACATAATATTATTTACAAATTTACAGTACCTTACCATATTTCTCAACGTAACCTACATTCTGTCAAGACAATTATTGTCACGTGGTAGTAGTTTTTCAATGCTGAAGTTATACTTTTCTACCGCTTATTGGTTTATGAATGCACAAAAAGTTCGGCCAATTGTATGGTGATAATGCAATGAACGAATCTTCGGTGAGATAATGGTGCATAATTTACAGGCAATCAAGGTGTATGATAAAGGCCGGAGTGGAAGTTCGTCGATCGTTATGGAGGATTTGAAAGCAAATGTTGATAAAGGAATTTAAAAAAAAGAAACAATGTTTCACTTTGGACACCGTACACGACTTTTTGGATGGAAAAGATTTCCCAACCGATGAAGATCTCAAAGTGGCAGTGACATCTTGGCTCATATCTTTAGCGGTGGAAGATTATAACCTCTGCATTGAAAATCGGTACCACGTGACAGTAAATACTTTAATAGCAATGGCGATTACGTTGAAAAATAGAGTAAGGGGCTGTAGTTTTGTAAGTAAAGCTTTTTGTTGGTAACTTTCGTTATTGTTTATTTAGTTATTCCAAATCGCCTGTCACTTTCTGCATGGCCGTCGTAATTAACCAGCGGTAAGGTAAATCCATGTGAACTTTTTTTTTGGTAGAGTTTAACGCTTTTACTACATATGATACCGTAGGCGATGAAACTCATCACGTTTGGAATGAAGATAGAGCACCGGTGGAAAACCCACCCTTGCACCGCTTTGTCCACCACAAATCCCACATGCGGTCACTTGGGATGGAGCCCGGGCCGCCTAGATGAGAGGCAAGTGCTCTAATCACTTTGCCACGGCGCGGACCTATGCGAATTTATCGTTTCTTCTACACCAGTCGTGTATGCGACAAGATTTGAAATCCATAACCGGAATTTGAACCACGGAGAAACAACTACCTATATAAATTTAGAAACAAATTGGGCCCACACAGTTGATTACTTCTTTGAGTCAGGTAGAGGAAAAGCCGTTGCTTTAACATATTTGATGAGAAACCCAAAGTGACACCTGAACACAAAACTATTCATTTTAGGATACTATAATCGCACGTAAACTGAAGCGTATGAACATATAAATTTGGAGGTTCAGCTCTTATGCACTAATTATAATTTAGAACGTCGTTTCATCTTTAATGGTCTCTTTCCAATCATAATGCTTTGTCACCACATTTTCTTTTCTTTTCCTTTTACACTTTCCTCGTTGCCAACTAATCTGAATTTGTCCTGCAGCGTAATACCAAAATGTACCTCTTAAAAGCGCAAATTGTACAAAATATAACTGAAGTGAATGGCTTAAAAAACCGTCAGCTCAACAACGCGTTATTGAACCGCTGCCATTTCGCCTCTTTAAAAAGATGTATATATATATATATATATATATATCCAATTTTCCTTGGTCGACAAAATCTACATTGATTTCGCGGGGCGTCGTTAGAGCAAGAAGGGAGAGAATGCGCTACCCATAGCCACTGGCAGAGGCTTCCAGTTTTGCGTTTGTTTTATTTTATTCCCCATCCCTTCTTGCCTCGCTCTTTTCATTTCTTTATTATGCGGCATAGTGAGCACAGTGAAGGCCTGCTATTTGCTGTCTTCGCACAAAGGCGTGCCTTCCAAATAGAATATTAGACACATAAAGGGAACGTATTAATAGAAATATTGCGCACATAGCTCTGATATCCAGTCACATGTATCAGTGTCAGATATCAACTAATTATGATTAAGATTTGCTAAATTTCACCATTTTTATGACTGAAAAGTTGAAATTTCAAAATAACAATGCTAGTTTTTAAAGATTTATACCACAGATGTAACTCAAAAGAATTGGAACTTTTGAAATGGAGATTAATTGATGAGCAAATTTACTTTACACATATTTATTTATGTCAATATATAGCACAGAGCATGCCATTATTGAATATCACAATCATGTTCATTTCTTAAATATCACATCAGACAGATGAGCCTGCTCTCGGCGCACACATTCCTGAAGCCTGATAGGAACGTTATGCATGGCTCGACTTAACGTTTCAACAGGTATCCTGGAGATTTCCCCTCTTATTCGTATTTTAAGTTCTTCGGTGGTAGAGGTCGAGTACGGTAAACCGCGATCTTAACGTGGCCCCACAAGAAAAAATAATCAGCTCTCAGATCCGGCGATCTTGGAGGCCATACAATATCACCGTGCCTTGAAATGACACGGTTACCAAATAATCGTTGGACAGCTCGCAACGATATGCGTACTGTTTTTGCTGTTGCTCCGTTTTGCTGAAACCAAAAGTTGGCAGGAAAATGGGGCAGCGCATGCGCTCATGGACTTCCATTCCTGTACTAGGCTTTTACCGCAAAGGCCGTTTCACTGGTCCACGTTTACTAAATGGAAAGACGGTGTAATCAGGCTTCTGCATGTCATTCGGTGCTATTTATTGCTCAGCGTTACCAAAATAGTTATAAACCTTTTCCATTCTTTTGAGTCACCCTGTATAATGCAAATAAGTTAGTGTAAATATCATCCATGTTGCTCTAATGGTTTGCAGGCTATGGCCAAATTTGCCTATGTTTTTTACGTCACTAAATGGTCCCTTGCGACCACCATTGGACACCGATCGTATCATCTACAACCTCACCGATATCCAGCTAGACGAACCTACCACCTCGGTTCTAGCTAAAGGGCTCAACTTCGCTCCCACGCCTAGGCAAATATCAGTGGCAGACACCATCAGTTCTATTGAAGCCGCCATTTGTCAACTTCCATCAGCAAGTGCAGAAGAAATACGCCGTGAGGTAGCAAGAGCTTACAAAAAGGCAACCCTACCTACTTCAAACATCAGCCGAGAAGAAAGTAAAGCCTTACATTCCCTTCGAGGTGTCAAGCCAAGTTTTTACCTGGCTAGAAGCCCGAGAAGATCTTGAATTAACACGTCGCCAGGAAAGCTATAGTTCTTATTTTAAAAAAAAATACATCTACTTTTTAAAATTTCCCTAGATTTCTCTATGTCTCCTTTGGTTTAGGCTCCAAATTCTTTTTAAGTTATGAATGTGCTATTTTTATCTTAAAAATATAACTTTTATGTTTGAAAATTGAAAATGTATGCTTAAATACATATAGGGCAATTCTTATTCACTGTACCTCTGTGAACATGTATATCAATTTTTATTTGTGCAACAGAAAAACTGTTCCGCAAGGAGCATTTTACAGTAAGAAAAATGTTGAAAATATCAATACCGAGAAAAGAAGGAAAGATTGGAATGTATGGCTCACGTTAAAATCCACCAGGTTGGAAGGTTGGAACCCTCAACTTTCCTTTTCCTCTCCTCTGCTGTTGCCTTTTCTGTTCTTTTCTTCTTACATTATTGCTTTTCTTCTGCAACAATTTTCTTTTTTCTTTTTTTCTATTTTTTACTTTGCATGATGCGAATGAGATCTCGTCGAACTAAAGTTTTTCTTGCCGAGTCCAGTACAGTTTCAGCAGTAATGCTTTGCTGTAGCT
Source organism: Hymenopus coronatus (assembly GCA_030762935.1). Classification (NCBI taxonomy): domain Eukaryota; kingdom Metazoa; phylum Arthropoda; class Insecta; order Mantodea; family Hymenopodidae; genus Hymenopus; species Hymenopus coronatus. The sequence continues at coordinate 530,962,206 of CM060900.1, read as the reverse complement.
CCAGTTAAGGTGTTTAGAAATGGCGACTGGTGGTCAATTATCCTTTTTGTAATCAGGAATGTTTAAGTTATTTATGTATTAAAATTAAAACAGTCGCTTTTTTGTGATTTTTCATGCAATTTCAGACATACACACCCTGAGTTTTTCTACACTCCTCACCCGGAAATTCCGGATTCGATTCCCGGCTTGTTCGGGGAATGTTTCTTTAACCAGAATTATTCCCTATCCCCCAGAGAATCTGGAAGCATGTTTGTGAGAGTGAATGTGTGTGTTTGAGGGAAAAAACGACTTAAATGCAACGGAAAGAACCCACAGGCAACAAGTTGTCTAATGAAAAGCCCCCGCTACGATCCTAGATGTTAAATGGGGCTATATAAATAAATAAAAAAAATAGGATTTACAGATGACCTCACGGGATAGCAACGGAATTAAATTGGTTGCTATCCCGTTAAGTGATTTGTAATAACCAACACCGAGAAAGCTTCAAATCCTTAATGACTATGACGTTTAATTAATTTACTATACTTAGATTATACTTTCATTTATTTACAAAATCATGTTATTTAATCTAGAGCTCTCTGGCTGTTGGAGAATGTAGTTATTTACTTCCTGCTCCCTATTCCATCCAAATCTCTGTATTTTCTCTCCTTTTCTCTTCTTAACCACTCTTCTTTCACCTTTTCCAAATATTGTCATCTTTAGGGAGTAGCTGCCGACGAGATACGCCGGGAATCTGCTAGGATTCTCCAGTATGCCAAAACCCCGCGCAGTAATCTAACTTTCGAAGAGAGAACTGCCTTGAAGAACCTGAACACCAACAAAGACATCATTGTGTGCTCAGCAGGCAAGGGAAACGCCACCGTCATTCTCAAGCAACAGGACTACGAGCAGAAAATTCTGGATCTTTTAAAGCCAGACACATACAACGCGATCCCACAGCTCGGATTTTAAAACAGACCAATCAGCTGATCAAAAATTCTTCCCTGCCAACAGAGGAAAAACGCCGAATCATAAAATCAGAAGCTCATCCTCCTAGACTTTACGGCCTTCCTAAAATCCACAAACCGGAAGTTCCTTTAAGACCTATTGTTAGTGCCATTGGTTCTCCAACTTACACCGTAGCTAAATATTTGGCGGATCTATTACAACCCCACGTCGGCTCAACGGACTCTTACATCAAAGACCCTACTCATTTCATCCAAAAACTACAAAGTATCACTTTACAGCCCCAAGAGCTTCTTATCAGCTTCGACGTCGTCTCACTGTTCACTATGGTACCGGTACAAGAAGCCCTCACACATCTGAAACAATTTTTCACGGACGATATAGTAGCACTCTTTCACCACGTTCTCACCACTACTTATTTCCAGTGGAATAACTCATTCTACGAACAAATAGACGGTGTTGCCATGGGGAGCCCTCTGAGCCCGGTGGTGGCAAACTTCTTCATGGAATCGTTTGAGTCTACAGCCTTGAACGCAGCTGCACATAAACCCACGGTCTGGTTCCGCTATGTAGATGACACATTCGTGATATGGCCCCATGGACTAGAAGCCCTTCAAGATTTCTACCTACACCTCAACAGTATTAATCACCGCATCCAGTTCACCATGGAAAAAGAAAAAGACGGACAGTTAGCTATCCTGGACGTCTTGGTCAAGAGAAATACCGACGGGTCTCTTGGGCATACGGTATACCGGAAGCCCACCCACACTGGCCGTTACCTAAACAAGGACTCGAACCATCATCCCAGACAAAAACGAGCAATGATCCAGACACTTAAACATCGGGCTACCCGCATCTGTGAACCGGAACAGCTACAAGATGAACTCAAGCACCTAAGACAGGCATTACATTCAAATGGTTATTTCGTCCAAGAAATCAATAGAGCTTTCCGCCCTGCCAAGTTTCAGTCCACATCTCAAAAGCCAGACCAACCAAAAAGTAAGGGCACGGTGTTTCTGCCATACTTCAATAATATCACCGACCGGATCGAGCACATATTGCGACGTCACAATGTCAAAACGGTTTTCAAGCCCACGAGGCAATTACATAATTTACTACGCTCATCCAAAGATCCCCGGGAGCCGCTGTCATCAGCCGGTGTGTACCGCATTCCCTGTTCCTGCGGCTCGGTATACATCGGAACCACACAACGCAGTGTTACTACTAGAATCAAGGAACACAAAGCAAACTGTTGACTAGGCCACACAGAAAAGTCCGCCGTCGCCCTGTACGCTATTGAGGCAGAGGGTGAGCATATTATAAATTTCCAAGACACCTCTATCCTCTCATCTACAACACACTACCAAGCACGACTACAGTGGGAGGCTATAGAGATTTATAAGCATCCGAACAATTTTAATAAAAAAGAAGAGGCACTAAAACTCAATAGGAATTGGCATACCGTCATTGAAAGCAGGAAACGTCATCAAACGAGAAGCAACGAAGCGGTCCAATCAGAAGCCACGTTCGCCGGAGAACCCAAGCCCCGCCCCCCACTTGCCAGTATAAAAGTAGCGATCCCGACAGTCAACGCGGATGGCCATCAGCCCGCAGAAGAGCTCAGCTCTACTGCTGGCTAAAGTCCGTGGCTGGCGACCGGAGAGGTCGCTGAGGCTGCGGCGGAGGCGGATCCCCTGGGTCCGCTCCGCCAAATACCTCGGAGTCCTCCTCGACCGCGGCCTTACTTTCACTCCACATGTCAGGGAGAAGGTCGGCTTGGGACACGCTGCCCTGCGGCAGTTGTTTCCCATCTTCCGCTCCACCATGCCTACACACCTAAAACTACGGCTGTACCGCGCAGTCATCCCGCCCCTGATGCTGTACGGCTGTGAGGTCTGGGGTTCGGTGGCTCGTTCCACCATCCGCAGGCTGCAGGCCGTGCAGAACAGGGCATTGAGGATGATATACGGCACAGACCGCAGATTCCCGTCCCACATTCTCCATTCCCACTCCGGAATCCCTTACATAGTGGACGTTGTGCGAGAAAGAGCTCGCACAATATACACTAAACTTGCTCCCCACCCAAATCCCCAGGTGAACACTCTCGGTCTTTACGACCACACGCTGCCTAGGAGACGCGTAAGCTACCGCCTTCCCAAGGACGCCTTGGGATGGTAGTTTTCCGGCCGCCTCTCCCTTTATTGTTCTACCCGTCAAGTTAAGCAGCATCGGGCATGGTCACGACTCGGACGGGTGACCATCCAGTTGTGCTCCGACCAGATCTGCAACACTGGCTTCCCCCACCCCGTACCTATATCCCTTCAGTTCTCCCCGCTAGACGGCACTGCTTTCCTTGACAGCCCGCAAGCGGCTGGCCAAGGTAAGCAGGATCGGGCCTGGTCCCTCTCTGGGTGGGTGGCCACTCAGATAGGTAAGCCAGCCCGAGCCGGCTGCACAGAGGGAACACCCTGCCCAACTACTTTGACATTGACAAAAACGCTTGCATAAGACTACATCTACTATATCACACGGGTAAATCCGCAAGAAAAGCGGATAGGTACCGTGGTGATTTGCCCCCGCCCGAGTACACTCGGGCGACTAGTTCCTGCTCCTGGCTCCTGGCTCCTCAACGCTTCAGACGCAGCGAAACCTTCTCCTAGAAAACTTCGACCGCGCCACTGAAGATGTCCACCGTAGTTGTGGACGAAACGTCTGGTACTCCTAACACCAGCAGACCACGGCAAAACAGCCCGGAAACATTTCTTAGTTACATTGTCATCTTTCTTCCGTTCTCCTTGACATTCAACACTTTCATTGCTACCATCTCTTCTGGTCCGGCAAGGCAAAGTGAGCAACCAGATTTACTTGCAGATGCTAGCAGCGCGATTTGTACAGAGAAGACAAAACAATAGGTACACTAGCCTGTGAAGATAAGTGTACAGGCTCCGTCACTACCTCTGACAGCCATCAGCTTGTACTGCCTCAAACGATACCCCGTCTGCGCTCTCTATTCAAGACACGTCAAATTAAATGTTTCTTTGGAAATGAAATGAGTGAACCAAATGCTCCAGGCCCAATTAGTATCTCCTCAATATTTGCCATTTATGACGACTGAAGAAAACCTGGAAAATCTAAGGTAGGGAGGACGATTCATGTTTGGATTTTAGTGAGTAAAAATGATGACACTTCGTCGATAAGGAAGTTAAATTTTTTTCCAATTGAATAATTTAGCCCCTGAGATATTTGATATAAAATTTTCCACAGAAAGAGCCCTGTTATAAATAAGCATCTACATGCACAAAACTACTGGCAAAATCGATTAAAGGAGTTTGGCTTATGTATACAGCGTCTATAAAAGACGGTCCATTCCTCTAAATCGCAGTAGTGCTTTTCTCACCGAAAATTTCCAGCTACAGATAAATAACCTATAAATTTACTCAGCTATTATCAGTTCTTTATGTGACTGGCTGAAAAGCAGTCCACAGACGCGCAAAGTGTTTATTTATTTAATTAATCTGGTAAGAGTCAAGTCCATTAGCCTTTCTGTTCCACTCTACCGGGAAATAAAAAATATAATATACTGTTAAAGTGAAAAGGAAAAATACATTGTAATGCCAAATAATAAAAACAAATATATTAAAAGGAAAACAAAAATCAGAACCAATATGTTTTTATTGGAAGATTCATATAGGTAGAAACAATTATCTTTAAAATGGATGTGAAATTCCGGGGTGGTACAGATACCGCCTCAAAGAAAGAATTTCTTTACGATTGGTACTCAAAGACCGCTAGACCAATTAAATATAATTCGGTCTTATAGAGGAAAACGTGACGAACTATTTGGGTGTGTCGGTGAAGTGAACGAGCGCTATTTACAAGTTTTTATAATCAATATGGACGAATAATAAAAGCTTTTCCTGTTTAATTTCAACGTTTTATTTTATTACATTTCACTGACCACCAAAATTCAACATCGCATTGCCTTGACCCCACTCCTAGTGAGAACATGTAGCTTGTAATTCAACTTTTGGCAGTTCAGCCATAGATTGTGTGTTGGCATCCTGTAATTTCAGTGATTAAGTATGTGTTTTTCACTCATTTTGTAGAGAGTACTCCTCTGCTCAGTCTCTGTCATTCACTAAAAGGTCAGGAAACTAACTTGGCAAGAAAAAGAGGGCATAAAGAACCGGTCATTTAAAGCTGAAGGTTAGTATAACTTGTTTTGGTTTAAATATTTTTTTGTTTTTTTTTTTCACACAACAAGCCGTTGTGTAGGACAGGAGTTGGATAGGTAGAGTCAGACTGAAAAATTCAATGCCATAACCGGGATTTGAACTACGGATCTACCAATCTCTAGCCGGTTGCTCTGCCACTGAGCTATCATGGCAACATATCGGTATAGCATTGAATTTTTCAACTGACTCGCATGTTTCCCGATAAACCTCAAGGTGATCTCAATTTATTTTGAGATGACAACTCCAATGGCGAATTTAATGTTGTAAGTACTTTAGATCCCAGGTTTCATAGTATGGCCAAATATTATGGTAAATTGGTTTAATTTTTTTTTTTCACACAAGCCATGTATAGGACAGGAGATGGATAGGTAGAGTCAAGACTGAACAATTCAATACCATAGACGGGATTTGAACCACACATCTCCCGATCTCTAGCAATTCACGATGACAGAGAGCACAAAAACTTTCTATAAAGTAAGTGTGACAAATAAGGCCATGCTAATGTTTGATTCAATGCTAAGTCACGTTTACCACGCCAAATGTTTAACAGTTTTAAAACCTATATATTGAAGCTTGGGGAAAAGGAAAATGATAGCCCAAGTAATATGATATCAAACTTTCTGGCTTTCTAAAATGGGATCAATGGCTTAATTAAAACCAGGGGTTCCAAATATGGTCAGTTCAAATTATTTTACTTTAGGAACAAGACAGAGGTGAACATAAGAACAATGAAGTAAGATTCTGAACAAATGTAATGACATATGAAATTTCAACAGCGAAAATTTTACTTATACAGTTCCAAAAATTAAAAAAAAAAAAGTGACAGCAAAAGTTAATTCAATTTCTGCACACTGAAAATAAACAATCTTATCTTATTTTTTTTATAACCACACAAAATTCATGAACCTATCTGTGACAAATTTTGCCCGTTGTCACATCTGCAATTTTGTCCTTTTTATAAATATACCTCTGGCCTTTAAGGTTTATGTGTGCTCTCTCATGAATTTTTACTAATAAAAACCACAAACGTTACACAATTATAAAACTGTTAATACAGTATGAAAGATTATTTAATACTGCACATATTACAACACATTTTATTAAGGAATACATGGCAAAATATATGACAACATACATACTTAGCAATTGTTAGTGTAAGCTAAAACAATTGCATATGCATAACTTGCCTCTTCTCTGTTCTCGCACATACTGAGAAGGAAATAATGGGGTCGACAGAGCACTCCAATCAAGGAGTGCTGCCACCTGCCGATATTATGCAGAAGGCTTTCAGAAACCATTAGTCGTCCTTATTGGTCTACATAGTCTTATTTGGTTCATATAGTTTAAAATTGTGTGCTTTAAGGAGATATTTTTTTTTTTTTTCTATAATAGGTTTTCTCTGTCTCACGGTTTATCATTTATACAAAAGTGTGTCAGAATTAAAAGGTTGTCACGGGCTATTTACTGAAATTTCAAGATATACATTTCGTTTGACATCAAGATATCTTAAACATATGTATTTTAGTCCAATTCGTGAAGCCATTTTTAGTGAATCAAAATATTCGAAAAATGCTCCATGTAAAGGGAGGTTGGAGTTAGTGGCACTTTTCTGAAGCACTTTCTTGTCACATTCTTGGAAGATAACGTAACTCCATGGGACCTTTGGCCTAACGCCCGGCCGCTGAATCCCCCCAATTCGCCCCCGAGAGCGTCATGAATGAGATGCAGTGCTGGAGGGTGAGAGGTGATCAGTGCCTCGTGTCCTTCCCGGCCGGTTGATACGGTCTTCGCGATCTGGAGCCGCTACTTCTCAATCAAGGAGCTTCTCAATTGCCCCCCCAGGGATCTCACGAGGCTGAGTGCACCCCGTACCAGGTCTCCCAGCAGGGAAAAATTCCCCACTCCAGTATCCGGAATCAAATCCCGGATCCTTGAAAGATACTGAACTTAAATGCCGAGCTTAATATTTATGCTATTCACACACACGGCCCTTTTTCTAAAAATATTTGTTATTCAGGGGGCCTAAAGCATGTGTTTACGGTGAAATAACGGTATTGAATTTTTGGTTGGAGTACTACACCTTCTCTATCTACAGTGTACTTTGTGTATGCGTGCTATAGAAGGCAAGAGGAACAAACTGACCCGACGCGACTATTCATGCATCCTGTTGCTACGTGAGTAGAGGGTAGAGTATTTTTGTAGTGTTTAACGCCCGCTTTTAGTACTTCTGGCACCGCAGGCGATGCCACTGGTTATACATGAAATGAAGATGGGGCACCGGTGGAATGCGATAGCGAAGGACACCGGAGAAAAACCACCCCTGCGCGCTTTGTCCACCACACATCTCAAATGCGGTCGCTTGGGATCGCACCCGGATCGTCTAGGTGAGAGGCGAGAGGGCTAACCACTCGACCACGGTGCGGCCCAGGGTGGAGTATGTTAACAGACATTTTGGCAACTGCAACCAGGTACGGATCTATTGCGGCATAGCGTCCCCTGCGGTGGGAGCGGTAACCGCAGGCCAGTGCAGCGACGCACGAAAGTTCCTAACATTCACTAGATGTCAGCCCTGGCGCGCCACGGAGGCTATACAAGCGCCGGGAGTCCGAAAGGATGCCTCTACAACAGCACCTAGTCTCAACCAGCGCAACCAGGGGGACGAGAGTTTCACTCGGAGTAAGCAACCGTGCCATCTGCCTGCAAAGCCCCAAGCCACGCCTGCGCCGACCTGAAAGATGAAGAAGGCAAATGAAATGAAGGGAAAGCAACCGTGGTATATATAGAGCACCTCACCATTCGCCTAAACGGCCCCAGGAAAACCACGGAAAAACCCAGGGCCAGATTGCACGGTCAACGGGGAGCGAACCCGGACGAAACGCCTTAGGCACATTGCTCGGTTGCAACGCGGTACTCAAGCGTTACTTCTCTCCACAGAATGAATTACTTAAGAAGAGCTCAAAAAGACGAATAGTTCGGTACCCGCATGTTTCACTAACTAATCAGTGAGAAGAGGCAGCTTATCTCTATGCCGATTGGGAGACCGCAGTTATTGCTGGTAAAACCCTCAAAGTTTTGCTTTGCTATGTTACAATTAGCCGTTCCTAACGGATCAATTACAGCCGAGTGGGAAAATGATCAAAAGCGCCGCTTATTAAAGCCTTGCAGCTCATTTCGTTCGATAATCTTTGTTTAGGTTAGCATCAATGATACACGAGCGTTTCGCTACTGCCCATATACATACACATACAGCAAGGATAACCAGAACTAGGATTTTGACGATGATATCACAGTTTTTATCTTGATAAATGAATAAACAATGTATACTAATAAAGAAAAGTGTTTTACAAAAATTTTCTTACATACAAACTCGGAAACCACTAATTCGATTTCAGTGTTTATTCTGTAAAGTTAAGGCGTGTATTAATGTTTTAGGCTATCGTTTTTTGTTTTATTTACCTTCACTAGCCCGTATGTACAATGTAAATAGTGGACAGAATAGGTAATATATTCCACGCTCAATTTTGTTGTCCAAACTTCACCGAAAATATATGTTTTGAGGTCCCCTGAGGCCAAAAAATCATTTTTAGAAAAAGAACCGTGTGTCTGTGGAACTATTGGCCCGAAAACGAAAACCCTGTTAAATATTAAATTAAGTATTTAAATAAGTATCATCTAAAGAGGACACACGAGGATTTTCAAGAAAATTCTCCCCCACTCAACTACCATTTATATGTAGCAGTTTCCGAAAAGTTTGGTTTTTTTTTTTTCAAAAATGGCTAACGATTCTTATTAAAAGATATTTTATCACAAATAATTTGTATATCTTGAAATTTCTCGGAATATCCTCTGTAAATCTATTTATTGTGGATGAATTTTGCTGAAGTTTGCAGAATTGAATATCATTACAAACATAATTAAAGCCATAAACGTTTTTTCTTTTTTTTTTTAACTGACCGTTTCCGAGATATTACTTGTTATTGGCTTGAGCTTTAAAAATGTATACTTTTCTCAAACGGATCATACCAAGAGAACCAAACCTCAATTGTGTGAGCTTTTAAAGGATTTGACCATCGCTTTGCCTAATGTATTCCTTTATTTCCCTTCTAATTAAAAGTAAGCAACTAATAAGTCCAATTTTGCTAACATATATCTCGATTAGCATCACATAGATAAAATAATCGTTTGCGGGAATATTTTGTACTTGGAAGAGCTAGAGAAAGTTATGTGAATAGAACACCTAAGTATTTTATATATATACACACACACACAGGGTGTTAATGAATTACATGGAAATAATTTGCGAGATTGTGCACGTGACTGATATAAGTAATTTGAGATCGGCGATGAATGGTCCCCAGATAAACATAACGCAGCTACATTGCGTTAAACGTGTAGGTATCAGGTGCTGATAAATCGGTATTAAAGCAAAGCAGGTTGAAAAAATTGCTTAGAATGTCTTTAAAACTTCTGCCCGAGTATAAAAATATCGATTTTTAGCAGCTCGTTACTAGCGTACTCAAGAATTAATGTCGCAAAAATCTGTCAAATCTCGAACTAATCACTTGACAATGCGACACTGAGCATTCATTAACTACATTCCTGAGTTATGTATCCCACCCTGGAGAAGTTTTCTCAACTTCTCTGGTGGCTTAATTCGTAATGCGGGAAGCTGATGTCTCAAAGGCAATAACTTCGATTCCTGTCATACAGTAAATTTTTTTATTATTTTTTTTTCATTCCAGACGAAATACCGCGATACGAGGCGTACTGGCACTTTAGAAACTAGTAGCCGTTACTGCGAAATGTCAATAAGTCTCCATCTCAAAATACTTATTTAAGTAATTTACATATTCCGTGAAAATATTACGGTATAGTTCATTAACAGCCCCTGTGTGTGTGTGTGTGTGGGGGGGTAGGTGGGTGCGTACGTGCGTGCGTATGTATGTATATGTTTATATATTACATGTAAATATTAGTATTATAATAAAATTGTTACGTTATTCCTGTTGATCAGAAAATAACTGCACAACTGTTTTCATACTCATTTGTTTCAATTAAGCTATTATTATGAAGAAAAGAACCTCGATTTTGAGGTTTCCGGCTAATCACAGCCTACAAAACAAACTAAAGCTAAAATAAAAATAACAATTAAATTAATGTAATGAAACTATCAACATCCGCCTCGGTAGCATGTCTGCCACACATTCAAGAAGTCGCAACTTGGAATCTCGCTTAGGGTCAGTTACCTGGATAAGTTTTTTTTTTCGGGATTTTCCCTTATCCTGAGGAGAATTGTTTCTGTGCCTGTGCTTAGGAAAAAGAGTTACGACGGACTCTATACTTTACAGCATTTAGATAGCACAGTATTTTAGTAAAACGTTTTGTTTTACTACGTTCATATTTTGAAGCTAAACCATAGCAGCTGTGACAATGCGATACCTAATCTCTGGAAGAAAAATCAGGTGCTTTGCAGTCACGTGACTTTCTGTATCTGTTCTGGAAAAAACTATTCTTAAAAATATTATTTTATCTACAGTATTACTTAGTTCCTTACAACCAAAAGTGAAATAAACTAACCAAAGCAACATTCAATCATTTAAAACCTGTCATTATGCGATTGTCATTGATACACCATCCTCTTTCTATTGCCAGGAGTCAAACAAAAGCGAGAAGAAACAGATGCGGACCTCCCGTTATTGAAACCAATAATAGCGAATACCTCGGAAATGGTTAGCACTCCAAAAAACTTGTATATGACAAATAGTGTGTTTTAAGGGGACAAGGTACTCTGAAGAGATCAAAAATCAAGTACTTTGTTTTAGACACTAATAAAATCTCCATTATTTCCAGTTCCAGAAAATATATACTTTTGGGGGTTAAGAGGATTTTAAGGCATTTAAATGCTAGCCTGCATTCTTTTAAAGCTGTAGTGCAATGATTTTTTGTAGAATATTTGAATCATTAAATTCAATTTTCTCAGAACAACATTTTTGGATACACATGGACCATTTTATAAGAAAATATAAGCGATAGAGTCCTGGAATTTTCAGTACGTGTATATAGCACATAGTTGAACTTTCTAAACCACATCATAATTTTATTATATATATTAGTGATATTAAAAAAGCAATAACATTGCAAATGTTACACATTTTTACTTCTTTGACCTTGCAAATAATTGTTTTTTCAATTTATAATGAACTGAAATATATATAACAGGATAATTGATGTTCAGAAGATAGTTGATTTCACCAAAAACAAGCACGCAAATGTTCTATGTTAGTTGTAATATCAGAGAAAAGGGTACATAAATTCACAAGTTTTAAGAGTAAATTTTATTATTTTTCTGCTGATTGAAATACTTTTTACAGGCTTAACCACATAAGTTATCAAAACTAACTACCATTTGAAATAATTTTCGTGATTTTTAGAATAATTCATAAAAGTTTCAGGAAAAGCGATTGCAAATGTAAGAGCAGTGGTAACATAACTCCATATTCTCAGAGTACCTTGTCCCCTATAAGATGTACATGTTTTGTGTATAAGATTTTTTTTGATATTGTTTAACGCCCACTTTATCTACTTATGGCACCGCAGGCGGTGACACGAATGATACATGAATGATGATGGAGCACCGGTGGAATGAGATGGCGGGGAAAACCGCAGTACCCGGAGAAAACCCGCCCCAGCGCCGCTTTGTCCACCACAAATCCAACATGCGGTCGCTTGGTATAAGATTTTGCCTATCTGTTTACCAGTTATGCAAAAACCATTCAAAATGAACAGGAATTCAGGGGCCATTCCCAAGAAATTTGGCATATACATTTTATATGCAATGTAAACATCTTTAATTAAAATCCTTAGAAAATCGAACATTTTGAACAATATTCCAGGTAAAATGTAATTTGGGATGGGGGGCTTTTTCTGCAAATCCTCATCGCGTTAAGACGCACTGGTCTTTTTCTAAACATGCTTCTTTTGACTTTAGGGGTTCTCAAAATATTTATTTCCGGTGAAATCTCGACATAAAATTTTAGGGTGCAAAATAATACCTTCTCTCTACCGGTTAAGTACACTGTACATACGTGCTAGAGAAAACAAAAGTATCTTATTTGTATAGACACACCCCAGCGGCGTCGAAATGAACGTAAGTCACAAAGTGTCCAAATCTATTTGGATGGTCCATCGCTCTTGGAATTCGACGAATTTAATCTAGCTGGCCCATCATACACGGAATCCGACGGAACCACGTTTGCTGATAGATCAAAGTACCTGGAAACAGAGCGCTTTTCAGACAGGCGTAGAGCAGTGAAAGGGGCCTTTCCTTTGTACAAACAGATGAGCCATTAATAATAATTATAAACAAACCTGACGTGCTCCATTCACATGACTTTCTCTATATCTCTTTAACAAATCATTGTTAAGAATCTTATTCTTCTATCTATTTCATGATAATAGAAATAAACATTAACAGAAAGTTTTATTTATCTACTTATTTACCTATAATATGAACATTGCAGCTTTCCTCAATTACAATGTTCACTTAAAATTTACAATATCATTTTGATTACAAAATAAGTGATAAGAACATCACAGCATTAACTACAAAATAAAGCACAGATATAGCAAAACTGTTAATATTCATATTAAAAATATCAATGTTTAAGAGGTGTAGTTTATCGTATAACGATTGCATTCTAAGTATAATCGAATACTTAGGTGAATTAGTATTAGCCCCCTAAAGGAAAAAAAAAAATATTGCGAAATTTATTTGCTGCAATATCTGGAGCGTAAAACCATATTAATTGTCTTAGGTTAGGATCATCAATTATGTTATGCAGCTGTTTGTAAAGGAAAAGTAACACATGAGAATGTATTCCATGTGATAGACGTTTAAACTCAAATAAGTGAAGCAATCACTCCTACAATATAAGCTTAGGAAAGTAGTGAAAATATTTGAGACACACATTCCTCAGAAATTTACTCTGAATAAGTTTAATATGTGCAACATTTTTTATATAATGAGGATTCCATATAACTGAAGCGTATTCAAATGTTCTTATTATTTGGTTCCTCATAAGTAGAAAGGAAAATATCTAATGTGTTCCATTCACATGATATCCTCTAGCTGTTCGGTAAACAAACATTTTATTAAAAACATTAATCTGTTATATACGCCATACTAATCAAGATAAACAAACAGAATTAGTATTATTAGCTTCCCTGTAAGTAGAAGGGAAATAAGAAAATGCTCAGGCTAAAGCGATAGTCTCGTCCTATAAAAGTCGGTCACTATGTGAAACAATTGAAATACCAATATCTTTGCTTGTCAGGAATAAACAAACGAGAAACGACAAGAAAGATGTCTTATCATTTGAGAAAGGTTTAAGTGGCTAAAATTGAAACCAATAACCCGGAATATCTCGAAAGAGTTAACTCTATAAAAATGCGTATGGCGTAAATTGTGTGTTTTAATGCGAGGTACATTTTTGTGTAGCAAGTATTTTTATATATCTTACGGTTTGCCAGTTACACAAAAGTCATTCAGAATGAAGATGTCTTTAGAGGCTATTCCCAGAAAATTCAAAATATACATTTCGTTTGTCATAAAATATCTTAAACATAAGGTATTTAATCAAAACCGTTAGGACCATTTGAGAAAATAAACATTTTCAAATGTTTTCCAAAGAGTAGCTGAGGGTGGCGGGATTTTTTTAGATGTTTGTGTCGCATTCTTGGAAGATACTAAACTTAAATATCAAGTTATGTATTTAACGGACTTATTGTTTTTGAGCTATGCTGCCGACAGCTACGCGCACGGGCATTTTTATAAAAATTCTTTTGGGACTTGGGGGGGTTCCAAAACATCTATTTCCGGTGAAATATCCGTATAAAATTTTTGGATGCATTACAATACCTTCTCTATACACTGTGCACATAATAGATACATATAGTGAAAGTAAACATATTAATAACATAAACTAAAGTAGCTTACAAATCGGTTCTATGAATAACATCTATCCGAAATACTCGCAAAAAATGAAAAGGCGAGCCAAATTGGCTTTGTTGTGCCGCAGCTGAACTGTTGTTTCAGGTAAAAGAACAACCCACATTACCAATCAAAGAATTACAGCTAGCAATGTTTCAGGAACTTTTTATGATGAATCTTGTAATTTTCACCTTATATTTTACTTTCTCTACACGTACTATATACATAGTGTATTAGAGAATGTATTGTATTGCACCCCAAAATTTGATACCGAGATTTCACAGGAAATGTATGTTTTGAGGACCCCTGAATCTAAAACATTTAATAAAAGGTCAGTGTGTGCATATATCTGTGGTGAGCAGAGCACAAAAACTAAAATACTTATATACTACAAGTGGTATTTTCTGAAGTATTTTCCAAGGCTGTGACACGAAGATTTTAAAGGTAATATTCTCACCCTAAACTACCCTTAAAACGATAAGAGCTTGAAAACTTTATATTTCTCAAAAGTGGCTCTAATGATTTTGATCAAAGTGCCGCACGTTAAAGAAATTTACAGGTCAAATAAAACGTCGCATTGCAATTTCTGGAAAGGGACTATGAAGACCTTTTCATTCTAGATGAATTTACATAACTGGTAAACTGTAAAGTGAAAAACAGAAACTTATTACGCAAAAATGTAGAGCTCATTAAAACACACAGCACATTTTGTTTTTTAGAATTAGCCTTTACCGAGATATTCCTTATTATTGGCTTTTACTTAAAACATTTCTGAAATGGGAACTCGTCTTCCTTTCATCTCTTCTGGTCACGCAAAGGAAACCGTAGTTCAATTGTTTCACATAACGACCGCCTTTTTAAAAGTTTTGACTCTCGCTTTAGCCTAGTGTATTACTTTATTTCCTCTTTACTTAGAAGAAACTACGAAAACAATTATTTCTACTAAAGCTTATTTCCATCATCACGATGTAGATAAAAGAACAATATTTTGTAATAAGGTTTGGACAGCAAGTCATGTGAATGGAAAATTTCAGATGTTTTTATCTTTTGGATAATAAATGCGTAAAATCATGAATTACATATTAAAATACTAAATACAAGACTTTTTAAATTTGCTTAAATGATATGGGTAAAAAGCTATAACAACAGTTCAGTTGTAAACAAATACTTTGGTACAAAGATTGATTAAAGGAATATAAGAATATATAAAGAAAATGAGTTTACTATAATAGAATAAAAGTAATTATCAATTTACATAAATAAAATAGAGTCAAAAGTAAAATAGTTGAGTATAAATGAACCGTATTATTAATATACGTATATAAGAATAACTAATAGAATAGTTGTAATTAATATTCAGCTTAGTTACTGCTGGACACCAGTGATGTAGTTTATTGTGTAGTATAGCAAGCAGCTACATGCCAGTTGCAAATTTGCTGCATTCTCAGTAATATATTCGTTTTTATAACAGTTTGGTTCATTCTCATTTTGCGATATTTTATTTTAATTAAGTTATTCCGTAACGCTCTCTTTTATATTCTAGATCTTTACTTACTAATCTTAATTTGAAATTTTAATTTGTAAATAATTTCATTATCTAGTATATAAATCGTGTTATGTTTGTTTTTAGAAGTAAAATTTAAGTTTAAATATATGCCCTGTTGTAGTTAGCTAAGTGCCACAGTAGGATATTTGGATATTATTTATTTATTCCAACTGTTCAAAGTATGTGCAATGCAAGTAAAAATAATGGTTAGTAATGCTTTTATGCTTTTTTAAAAGTGGCTAAAGAGTTAAAGTAAACTTTTATGTTTATAATATAATTAATATAAATTAACCATATTATTGTTTGGATAAATCGAAATAAGCTTTTAATATGAACTGAAATTATTTCAACACTCATAACAAACAAGGAAATCAAAAAATTTAGCAACTTATGAAATTGCTAAATAAACTTCACTTTTAGTTATATAAGGTTTTCTCATAAGACCGTTCGCTTTTCTGTATGTTTCAAAACACCAAGAGCGCCTGGGAACACTCCTCGCCCGCAGAACAGTTGCGACAGAGTGGTTGCCGAACCTTCCGTTTACAAACTTCAAACTCAAGGTCGTTGAAAATATTAAAAAAATCTGATGTGTCCCATTCACATGATCTTCTCTAGTTGTTCTGCATACAAACTTTTCTTACAAAGATCATTCTTTTAATTCTATCATGCTAATAGAGATAAACATTAGCAGAATTGTTATTATTACTTGATTCTTAGTAAGCAAAAGAGGAGTAGGGGAATACACTTGACTAAGGCGATAGTCAATTGATTTAAAAGCCGATCGCAGTGGGAAAAAATTGAAATTCCGTTCTCTTTGCTTGCCTGGAATAGGTAAACGGAAGACAGACGGAAGAAAGATAACCTATCGTTTGAGAAAAGTTTAATATTGGAAACAATAACACGAAATATCTTGGAAACGATCAACTCAACAACAAAAATGTGTACGACAAAAAACTGCATATTTTAACGAGATCTACATTTTTGTGTAGTGAAGTATATCCATTTCCAGTTACTCAAATTTAACAAAACTCATCCAGAATGAACCGTATTCGGAAGCTATTCCCATAAAATTCAATGTACACATTTTATTTATGATGTAAATATCTTTAATATACGACATTCTAATTAAAATCGTTAGAGCCATTTCTTGAGTAAAACAAATATTACAGACACACAGGAACCTTTTTCTAAGAATGCTTTTTCGGACTCAGGAGACCTTAAAACATATATTTTTGTTGAAATCCCGACATTGAATTTTTGGGTGGAATACAATACTTTCTCTAGCTACTATGTACGGATAGAGAAAGTAAAAATAAGGCAGTTTGGTTTTTATTTCCTGGAGTACACACCATTATTGTTGACAATATATTGTCATTTCTCTGGAAGCTTAAAGATTCCATTTCCCAAAAAAGTAGGAATTTTCTGGTTGATGAACTCTTCGAGGTTCAGTCTGCGGACCTCCAAGGAAATGAGACGTTTGCTATTCAGTAAATCCTGCAGGAGCAGAATAGATGAAAGTCGGATAGAGCAGTGCCCAGAGAACATAGTGCTTTGGATAACACAATGAATTACGCAACTTTTGAGTCACAATAGAGGTGTGTAGTCCGACGTCGTCTTTTCTCTTCAATGGCTGCCTGGAGATAATCCACCTGAGAACAGTATTTCTTGGAATTGATAGTCTCATTCTTTGGAAGAAGTTAGTCACACAGGATTCCTTTGCAATCCCACCAAATGCATAGCACCAAATATCGTCCTGGGTTAGGAAAAGATGTTGGTGTCCGCCCTTTCTTGTGGCATGATTTACTCTTTCGGCATTGTTGTATACAATGCATTTCTCATCTTAGGTCACCAGCAAATACAGAAAAGCAGCATTCTGATTGCATCTCAGTAGGGAGTCACAGATGGAAACGTGCTGAATCAAATTTACTGCATTCAGTTCGTGGGGAACCCAATATCCTAAATGTTTAAGTAACCCCCTTTTCTCAAATTTCGGGCTACAGTAGCACTAGCTAATTGGGCTCCAATGCCACCACCCGATGCTCCATTGTTTCATTCTTCTGAGACCGTAACCACTGGCTGTCCAGTTTGAGGTTTGTCTTTTAGGGAAAATTTGCAGCTTAAAATCTACTAAACCACCATTGATATGCACTATTCATTACTGCATCTTCCCCACAAGCAACAACATTTTCTGCCGGCATTGTGAGGCGATTTTACCCTTACGATAGTAAAACAGGATAAGATAACGGAAATATCTCTCTCTTTCTCACACACACACAAACACAGACAGACATATGTACAAACCCGGTGTATGACGATGGATTTTTTACGGGCGTAATAATCCTAAGCATGGCTTCCTTCGGAAGGTAAGTAAATCCGTTGGTCCCAAGTTGTAGATTTACGGCACGTAAATCAAGCCTGATAAAGAGGCTTCTTTCACGCCCCGTATAGAAAGAAACGCTGAGAACCACAGCAGTTAAGGAGTGACTCTAAATTAAACTCCACTACATTTCACACAGATAGATATCCAATAGCGAAACTGGTTGTAGAGCTCTAAGTCATAAGGGTGGATAGGCAACTATAATAATTTAAGTATACAGAGGGTTTAGGTTTTTCAGGCGTAGTAGGTGAAATCTGGGAGCAAAGTCAACGAACATGGGAGAATCTTATAACGATGTTATTTCAGAATGTTCTATTGATTAGACAGTATAATTAGCACAATATTGATATAGTTACATACAAGTGGAAATAAATAGAGGGCAATAAATTTGCTGGGAACCAATATAAATAATTTGCCGCTTGTAACCAACGGCCTGAGATGATCGTAGGACTTTGGCTAGATGCCAGAATTAACTATAAATTCCAGCATTTCCTTTATTTTGATGGTACTGTGGTTTATGATTAACATATTAAATTTAATGCATATATTGTAACAAATATCCTTATTGTCTCTACATTTTTTTACAAATAAAGTGTTTAGTTCACTGCAGAAAAAAATGTACACGACGTTCGACGCGTAGACAATTGACAACTTCCTCCTCGTGTCACTGCTTGTACATCACTGCACGCTAACACTCCAGTCGAGGTCCGACTCACTTACTCGCTAACTTCATGATACCCACGCCGGCTTGCAATACTTCCTTCCTTTTATAGTTAAAATGACGTCATAGAACTTTCTGGAAGCTTGTAAAAACTGAAGCCTCTGGAGGTTTTCAGCACGTCTCGCGTTCCAAGGTCTCCAGTTACCAGCAAGGAGTTTCAGTGTTTACAACGTTCCAGCTCCACCGCCGCACACCAAGGCGAACGTGAGAGCGGCCACATAAGACACTGTCACAATATATTATATAACATTTTCAGTATGAGAAATAATAGAATGTATTTAATACATAAAATAATACATAATATAAATGTACATAAATAATTTATTGTAATAAATGTTTATGGTAATTAAGGATAATAATGATAAATATAGTTAGATTTTAAAACAAATGAAAACGATAAAACTTATAGAAATTGAAATGTGCAGTTTAGTTTCATAATATATGGAACATAACTTTATATGGCCAATAAATTAAATTTGCAAATAAAGAAATGCATGCTGCGGTTTTAGGAATTATTTAACAGGCCGAATATTCCATATTACAGTTGAAGAACTTCCTGATATTCACCAAGGGATGTGAAACGTCGGCGGATCACCCTGCTTCTCCACCCCACCCCCAAAGATCTTAAACATTCTGGAAAAGCTGCTTAGCCTTTAATTCCCTACCTAGACGGCGTAGTCCGGCAATTGTTTAGATAATTATAGAAATCCTTAACATATACAACAAAGATTCTGTACTCCCAGACCAAGAAACAGTCTGCGTTAATGGAGAAAAAATTATATATTTCATTCACATGACTTCCTTTACCTGCTCCAAAAACAAATTATTCTTACAAAATATTCGAGGCCAGGCAGTGAGCAATATTAAATAGTGCAACACTTTTCGAAACGGGTTGCAGAGGCCAGGCCTATCCCCTCGTAGTCGTATGCCACAATCAGCATCAGCTTCACCCGACTGGGTTCCTGTCGAACTTTGTGGACGTGATGAACTTGGGTGACGCCATTCATTCGACTGACGCTTCAATTCCGGCTCATAGGCTCGTGCCCACGTCTCATCAATGGCGACAATACGCTGCTGAAATGCGTCTCCTTCGTTGCGGTATCTGTCCAGGTGGATACCGGTGCCATTTCCATACCTCAGTGAGTCGATGTGGAACCCAACGGGACGCAATTTTCCTCAGGTGAAGACATTTCGTCAGGATATGATGACTGAGACCAACCTCTACGGATAACTCCCGGCAGTCCATCGATGGTCCATGGCAACGAGACCACTGACGATGACAATGTGATCTTGCGGAATGGACATTGAAGGAATGTAATGCAATTGTACTTGTGAGTTCAATAAATATTGTGTTCTATCAATGTTGCCACTACTTTCTTTACAGCCCTCGTATTTGATTTAATTAACTAAATCAAAATCTTTTCCTACATATATTCATTTTTAAAAGTACGTTTTGTAATACTTTTGCAACAAATTGCATAAATTTTCCTACTATGAATATGTTTTTAATTATGCTATGTCTCATAGTAGAAAAACCTGTAATAAACATTTCAGATTCATACTAATTAGGTTTTCGGAACCCATCCAAGACTAATATAAAAAATAATACTATGTAGGTATTTTATTACGCACATTCTGCAGCGCTTTGCGGAAAATATTCAGTTTTAACTGTATTTTTACGAGAGAAGACAGAACTTTGATTGTTGGGAAAATAACCAAAAAGTACAATTTTAAAAAAAATGGCTTTAAAGTTTGATATATTCGTTTAACCAGCGCCATGCCTTAACTTAGGGTCCAAAATGTCCAAACTAGGCGAATCAAATACTCCAATTATGTACTTTAAGGGGACATCAAAGTGCTGTAAGTAATTTTCTTAAGTATTATGGCTAGCACTTTGGTTTTCTGTACAGCCATTACTAACAACAAAATAAGTACATACACCAAGTTTCAGTACAGTTGGTAATGTCATTCTGGATATCAATTTTACTAACAAAATTCAAAATCTATCACAGACAGATATTGTACCCAAAATTGCATACATAAAAACTGCATTCCATAACACTTTTGTAACAAAATTTCTTATTGGAATTTTCCCAAATTTGATACGCTCTTTAAAATATGTTTTATGCTACATAGTGAAAAAGTGAGAAAAACACAGTTTGATTACGTTATATTTTTAAACTAAACTATGAGCACTATCAAAATTCCAAAACATAATTCTATTGCACACATCCTGAGGTACGTTTGGAAAATTTTTCAACCAGCAACATTTTTGTGCGAGAAGATAGACTGAGTATGGGGAAAACAACGAAAAAACTGAACTTGAGAAATATGGCTCTAAAGTTTAACATATTGGATCATTTAACCAGCTGTTGAGCGCCCCTAAACTTCACTCATCATCATCTAATCCGGTAAACTCTATAAAATGACATCCAAAACATATGTTACATCCGTCGTAGGAGAATCAAGTACTGCAAACATGTACTTAAAAATGGAAATGGAGTTTTATTTATGGACGCTCCTTAACTGCTGTGGCTCTCAATGTCCCATTCTATACTGGGCGTGAAAGACCACTTAAATTTGCTCAGAGGCCTCTCTATGAGGCTTGAGGTTCTTTTACTTGCCGTAAATCTACGACACAGGACCAACGGCTTTACTTCCCTTCCGAATGGAAGCCATGCTAAGGATGTTTACGCCCGAAAAGATCCATCGTCCTCCGCCGGGTTTCAACCTTAGGTACATGAAGTTAGCATGGAGGGCGACCATGTACATTAAAGTATAATGGATTTTTTTTCACAAAAAATCGAAATTTTTACCAAAATGGCAAAAAAAAAAAAAAAAAAAAGAGCAAACAAACAAAACAAAAGAATCCCAGGATCACCTAAAGGTATAATGTATTTTTTGCAGCAAAGGTTAAAATCTCGACATTTTTACCAAATTGCTAATAAACAAACTTCTTTGTCGTTTAATTTAGCAATAATAGACATGGATTGTTACTAATGTGGTGATACTTCGCTCTCGTCCAACAGGTTTACCCGGAAATAGCTTAGTATCATGTCCTTGAGACAGACATTTCTGACTATGAATTTTGTTATCTTAGCTTCAGTTACGCAATAATTTCCGAATGAGCAATCTGGAATCACAAGTATTGCCAAAACTGTTTTTGTAGCTAAAAAAAGAAACCAATTTGAATTATCAACTCCCTTCATTAAATTTTACTTCAATAAGGTAGACGTTTTTGAATACAAAGATGCGAAATGGGAAAAACTTTCAACTCTCACACAACAACTTCACCAACAAAAGGAATGAAAAGAAGAAAATGCTGGCGGTGTTGCCCGAAGCAGAAAATAACAGACGGGGAAAAATGTGAAGCAGTGGCGTTGCAAAATCAAGAGTTCCAGATGGGGAAGTTCAGTTCCACTCTCTTGATCACAGACACTACTGTAGGGTAATGTCCCTGGCGCTATAGACCTGTGCTTTTGTTTTTGTGATTATAGTAGCTAATAGGTTGCATGTTGAGCTGTCTACAAAATAAGCTTTGTCTGTGCCTTTCATGACGTTTTCTTTCACATTTTACCTTTGCTAATTCGCATACACAATGTGAATGAATGAATAAGTGTATTTATTGAAATACCACGGGTCCACAGACCGTACAGCTTTTGCAATACACAAAATAGTAAGCAATATTAAAAAACAAAGCATTAAAAGAGCAAACACGAAAATAAAAGGACAAAGATATTCAAGTACATCAATTAAATCTACAACACAGAGTAAACCTATTCCGATGTATTACTGTACCCCATTATAGTGGACTAATGCACTTAAGAGACATATATACACATAATACTAGCGCCACAAAAAATCAATAACAAAAAGTATGACATAATATATATGTAAAACATTTAAACCAGTTTTTCTTAATCCTTATCTCTGCCCTTCAACCCTATTACCATCTTTTTAAATCTCAGCTGTCTCACTTAAGGCAGAAATTAACCTAGCCTGTTTGCGGCTTCTGTGCCTGCCAGTAGCGTCCAACAATCTTCTATTTCTCCATTCGCGGTGGTAAAGTAGAAATTTACCTCGCTTGTCCGTGTCTTTCGTGCCTGACAGTAGCGCCCAACATGCTTCTAATTCTCCATTCTCAGTGGTAAAGTAGAAATTTACCTAGCATGTCCGCGTCTTCCGTGCTTGACAGTAGCGCCCAACATGCTTCTAACTCCCCATTCGCGATGATAAAAGTAGAAATTTACCTCGCTCATTCGTGTCTTCCGTGCCTTCCAGGAGCGTCCAATATGCTTCTAGCTCTCCATTCTCGTTGGTAAAGTAGAAATTTACCTAGCCTGTTCGTGTCTTCCGTGCCTAACAGTAGCGCCCAACATGCTTCTAGCTCTTCATTCATGGTGATAAATTAGAAATTTAATTTACCCGTCGGCGTATTCCGTGCCTGCCAGTGGCGTCTAACATGCTTCTAACTCTCCATTCGCGGTCTTCCATGCCTACCAGTAGGATCCAACGTGCTTCTAACTCTATTTGTGGTAGTAAAGTAGAAGTTTACCTAGCCCGTCCGCGTCTTCTGTGCCTGCAAATAGCTCCCAACATGCTTCTAGCTCTCCAGTTGCGGCGGTAAAGGATCGCTTTACCCTCGATTCCCCCGTACGCCTACATTTTGCCATGATATGGGTCCACAACTCTTTCTCCTTGCAAAGTGACAGATTCTCATACTGTTCTCGTCAGTAATTTTTATCATCCGCCATGCTCGCAGTCTAATCCACGCGAGCCCCTGTCTAATGAGTTTGGTACCTATTTTGATGTATTTCTCCATACCCCACTCCGATTTTAGTACGGACTGTACTTCCAATGAAACCTTCTCCGTGCATTGCGCAATTATCAATTTTTCTCCAAATACTCCTGTTTGCCTGCCCGGCATCCACATGTATCCAATCCCAATGATTTCCAAACCTTTCTTTAATTTTGATGCCCACTTCAAATTACCGTCCATTCTCAACTGTTCACGGTAGCAGAATGCCCTAATTAGAAATTGGTTTCCGTGAACAATTTTCATCCAATATTTAACTGCTCTGATGTACTCCATACACAACATGCATGGTAGGTAGAGATTTTTTTGGTAGCGTTTAACGCCGGCTTTTACTACTTGTGGCACCGCAGGCGATATAGGTAAAAAGGGTAATGTATTCCACCCAAATATCCTATACCAAGATTTTACCAGAAATACGTGTTTTAAGGACCCCTGAATACAAAAAAAAAGAAGAGAAAAGCCTCCGCGTGTATGTGTGCCAGTGAGTAATATAACTCAAAAACGAAAAGTATGTTAAATACCATACTGGTATATTAAGTTCAGTACCTTCAGAGGTTGCTACATGAAGATTTTCAGAATACTCCGCCTCATCATAAATGCACTTTACATTTTAAATTTAGATATTCCCAAAATGCTCTAACGGTTTTTATTAAAATATCATATATACAAGATATTTAAATGACAAATAAGATAAATGTATGTCTTGAATTTTCTGGAAAAAATTGTTCATTCAGGATAAATTTTGCATAGCTTTTAAACTGTAAGAGATCCACTAAAATATACTAGACAAAAATATAGATCGCGTTAAAACACAAAAATTATGCTATAGTTCTTGTATAGCTATTATTTCCGAGAAAATTCGTTGTTGATTACAGTTTTAAAATGGTTAAACACTTCTCCAGCGGGAAGACCGCATCCATTTCATATTCCTTGTGTTACACTTGACCAGGGAAAGAGAACCAAACTATTATGAAAATCGCAAAGTGACAGCTTTTAAAGATTGGACTGTTGCTTTAATCTGGTGTATTCCCGTATTATCCTTTTACTGATAAGTAACTAAGTAATGCGACCATTTCTGTTAATGTTAGCATGATATAGATAAAAATAATATTTCTTTAAGAACAGTTTGCTTGCAGAATAAATAGAGGAAGTCAAGTAATCCCATCTCACCAAGGCGACTGCATATGGCATTTGTGGACGGCAAAGCGCCGCAGGGGTGGGCTTTCTCCGACATTTCCGGTTTCCCCTGCCATTGCACTTCACCGGTGCTCCATCGTTAACCCATATATCATTAGTGTCTTGGAATCGAAGTCATCACGTTTTTTTTACGGTAGTTAACAGTTGGATGTTGAGCAAAATAACATTTATCTGTGCCTCTTTATCCTTTCGCGAAGCATTTCGTCACTTTTTCTCAAACCTTTTACCTTCCCTGACACGTATGTACAATGTGCAACGTAGATAGAGAAGGTACTGTATTCGACCAAAAAAATGTTTCACCGATATTTCATCATAAATACATGTTTTGAGGAGCCCCGAATCCACAAAAGTAATTTATAGGAAATTATCCATGTGAGTGTGTGCCACCTTACAGCATAACTCAAAAACGAAAAGTATGTTAAATACGAACTTTATATTTAGTTTAGCATACTCCAAGAATACGACACGAAGGCTTTCAGGAAAACCCCCCTACTCTAAACTATCCTTTCATGCAACATTTTTAAAATGCTGATATTTCCAAAATAGATGCAACGGTTATTTAATTGAAAATTTATCGCCTTTATTTGTAATCATCGATAAGAGACCAATCACGACAATCCGTAGAAGTATTCTTGGGTAACTTTGGAAGCAATTATCGTCGCATACGCTTTATGAGGATCTCTCAGAAAGAGACAGGCGATTTGGCATAACAAAATAATAGCAAACAATATCAGCATGACACTTTGAAAAAATTACAGTACCTCACTCTATTTGCCAACGCAATCTCCATTCTCTCAAGATATTTATTTTCACGTGGTTCCAGTTTTTCAATGCCAATATTACTCTTTTCTAGCACCAAAGAACTTATTCCATTCATTAAATGCACAACATGTTCGGCCAATCGAATTTTATAGGCAAATTGCGCAAGTGAATAGTAATAATGCAATGAACGAGTCCCCGCTGAGGAAATGGCACATACTTTACGAATAGTCAAGGATGAACCATTGTGTACGTAAAAGACCAGAGTGGAAGCTCATCAATTGTTATGGAGGAGTTGAAAGTAAATGTTGATAAAAGAATTCAGAAAAACCGGTGTTTCACTGTGGATACCGTACACGACTTCTTGGATGGAAAAGATTTCCCAGCCATGAAGACCTCAAAGTGGCGGTGACATCCTGGTTCAGATCTTTAGCGGTAATAAAGTACATCTGCGTTTAAAAACCGGTACCACGTGACAATAAATACCTTGATAGCAGTAACGATTACGTGGAAAAATAGAGTAAGGTACTGAGACTTGTAAATAAGGTTTAGTGTTGATAGCTATCGTTATTGGTTAGTTATACCAAATCTTCTGTTACTTTCTGAATAGCACTCGAATTTAGGCTCGAACATGCCTATGTGTAGTAATTGTAGGCCTGTTAGCTGCGCTTTAATGAAGCTCATTAAAGTGCACCCCTTGTTTAAGGAGAATCAGAAGATCTACATATAACATCTTCGCGTCTGCGCATACCTAGAACAACTTTCAAAAGGTCTCAGTTAAGCGTAGAATATTAAAAATAATTTATGTTTTTAAGTTACACATGGTCGAGCATAAACAGTCGTTTGAAACTTGACTATAATGAAAATTCAAATGCTCCGGTATGTGTGTTTTTTTATGGTGATTAACGTCCGCTTTTACTACATATGGCATAGCAGGCGGTGTGTGTTTTTAGGGTGCTTAAATCCCGCTTTTACTACATATGGTATACCAGGTCGTGTGTGTTATGGTGCTGAATTCTCCCTTTTATTGCATATGGCACCACAGCTGGTGTGTGTTATGGTGCTGAATGCTCCCTTTTATTACATATGGCACCACAGCTGGTGAGTGTTATGGTGCTGAACGCTCCCTTTTATTACATATGGCAGCACAGCTGGTGTGTGTTATGGTGCTGAATGCTCCCTTTTATTACATATGGCACCACAGCTGGTGAGTGTTATGGTGCTGAATGCTCCCTTTTATTACATATGGCACCAGAGCTGGTGTGTGTTATGGTGCTGAATGCTCCCTTTTATTACATATGGCACCACAGCTGGTGTGTGTTATGGTATTGAATGCTCCCTTTTATTACAAATGGCACCACACGTGGTGTGTTATGGTGCTGAATGCTCCCTTTTATTACATATGGCACCACAGCTGGTGTGTGTTATGGTGCTGAATGCTCCCTTTTATTACATGTGCACCACAGCTGGTGTGTGTTATGGTGCTGAATGCTCCCTTTTATTACATGTGCACCACAGCTGGTGTGTGTTATGGTATTGAATGCTCCCTTTTATTACACATGGCACCACAGCTGGTGTGTGTTATGGTGCTGAATGCTCCCTTTTGTTACAAATGGCACCAGAGCTGGTGAGTGTTATGGTGCTGAATGCCCCCTTTTATTACATATGGCACCACAGCTGGTGTGTGTTATGGTGCTGAATGCTCCCTTTTATTACATATGGCACCACAGCTGGTGAGTGTTATGGTGCTGAACGCTCCCTTTTATTACATATGGCACCACAGCTGGTGAGTGTTATGGTGCTGAATGCTCCCTTTTATTACATATGGCACCACAGCTGGTGAGTGTTATGGTGCTGAATGCTCCCTTTTATTACATATGGCACCACAGCTGGTGTGTGTTATGGTATTGAATGTTCCCTTTTATTACACATGGCACCACAGCTGGTGAGTGTTATGGTGCTGAACGCTCCCTTTTATTACATGTGCACCACAGCTGGTGAGTGTTATGGTGCTGAACGCTCCCTTTTATTACATATGGCACCACAGCTGGTGAGTGTTATGGTGCTGAACGCTCCCTTTTATTACACATGGCACCACAGTTGGTGAGTGTTATGGTGTTGAACGCTCCTTTTTATTACATATGGCACCACAGCTGGTGTGTGTTATGGTGCTGAACGCTCCTTTTTATTACATATGGCACCACAGCTGGTGTGTGTTATGGTATTGAATGTTCCCTTTTATTACACATGGCACCACAGCTGGTGAGTGTTATGGTGCTGAATGCCCCCTTTTATTACATGTGCATCACAGCTGGTGTGTGTTATGGTGCTAAATGCTCCCTTTTATTACATATGGCACCACAGCTGGTGTGTGTTATGGTGCTGAATGCTCCCTTTTATTACATATGGCACCACAGCTGGTGTGTGTTATGGTGCTGAACGCTCCCTTTTATTACTTATGGCACCACAGGTGGTGTGTTATGGTGCTAAATGCTCCCTTTTATTACATATGGCACCACAGCTGGTGAGTGTTATGGTGCTGAACGCTCCCTTTTATTACATATGGCACCACAGGTGGTGTGTTATGGTGCTAAATGCTCCCTTTTATTACATATGGCACCACAGCTGGTGAGTGTTATGGTGCTGAATGCTCCCTTTTATTATATATGGCACCACACGTGGTGTGTTATGGTGCTGAATGCTCCCTTTTATTACATATGGCACCACAGGTGCTGAGTGTTATGGTATTGAACGCTCCCTTTTATTACATATGGCACCACAGCTGGCGTGCTTTATGGTGCTGAATGCTCCCTTTTATTACATATGGCACCACAGCTGGTGTGTGTTATGGTGCTGAATGCTCCCTTTTATTACACAAGGCACCACAGGAGGTGTGTTAAGTTGCTGAATACTCCCTTTTTATTACATATGGCACCACAGCTGGACAGTGTTATGGTGCTGAATGCTCCCTTTTATTACATATGGCACCACAGTTGGTGAGTGTTATGGTGCTGAATGCCCCCTTTTATTACATGTGCACCACAGCTGGTGTGTGTTATGGTGCTGAATGCTCCCTTTTATTACAAATGGCACCCAGCTGGTGTGTGTTATGGTGCTGAAGGCTCCCTTTCATTACATGTGCACCACAGCTGGTGTGTGTTATGGTGCTGAATGCTCCCTTTATTACATATGACACCACAGGTCGTGTGTGTTATGGTGCTGAATGCTCCCTTTTATTACATATGGCACCACAGCTGGTGTGTGTTATGGTGCTGAACGCTCCCTTTTATTACTTATGGCACCACAGGTGGTGTGTTATGGTGCTAAATGCTCCCTTTTATTACATATGGCACCACAGCTGGTGAGTGTTATGGTGCTAAATGATCCCTTTTATTACACATGGCACCAGAGCTGGTGTGTGTTATGGTGCTGAACGCTCCCTTTTATTACATATGGCACCACAGGTGGTGTGTTATGGTGCTGAACGCTCCCTTTTATTACATATGGCACCACAGGTCGTGTGTGTTATGGTGCTGAACGCTCCCTTTTATTACATATGGCACCACAGGTGGTGTGTTATGGTGCTAAATGCTCCCTTTTATTACATATGGCACCACAGCTGGTGAGTGTTATGGTGCTGAATGCTCCCTTTTATTATATATGGCACCACACGTGGTGTGTTATGGTGCTGAATGCTCCCTTTTATTACATATGGCACCACAGGTGCTGAGTGTTATGGTATTGAACGCTCCCTTTTATTACATATGGCACCACAGCTGGCGTGCTTTATGGTGCTGAATGCTCCCTTTTATTACATATGGCACCACAGGTGGTGTGATATGGTGCTGAATGCTCCCTTTTATTACATATGGCACCACAGGTGGTGTGATATGGTGCTGAATGCTCCCTTTTATTACACAAGGCACCACAGGAGGTGTGTTAAGCTGCTGAATACTCCCTTTTTATTACATATGGCACCACAGCTGGACAGTGTTATGGTGCTGAATGCTCCCTTTTATTACATATGGCACCACAGTTGGTGAGTGTTATGGTGCTGAATGCCCCCTTTTATTACATGTGCACCACAGCTGGTGTGTGTTATGGTGCTGAATGCTCCCTTTTATTACAAATGGCACCCAGCTGGTGTGTGTTATGGTGCTGAAGGCTCCCTTTCATTACATGTGCACCACAGCTGGTGTGTGTTATGGTGCTGAATGCTCCCTTTTATTACAAGTGGCACCACAGCTGGTGTGTGTTATGTTGCTGAACGCTCCCTTTTATTACATATGGCACCACAGCTGGTGTGTGTTATGGTGCTGAATGCTCCCCTTTATTACATATGGCACCACAGCTGGTGTGTGTTACGGTGCTGAATGCTCCCCTTTATTACATATGGCATCACAGCTGGTGTGTGTTATGGTGCTGAACGCTCCCTTTCATTACATATGGCACCACAGGTGGTGTGTTATGGTGCTGAATGCTCCCTTTTATTACATATGGCACCACAGCTGGTGTGTGTTATGGTGCTGAATGCTCCCTTTTATTACATATGGTACCACAGCTGGTGAGTGTTATGTTGCTGAATGCTCCCTTTTATTACATATGGCACCACAGCTGGTGTGTGTTATGTTGCTGAATGCTCCCTTTTATTACATATGGCACCACAGCTGGTGTGTGTTATGGTGCTGAATGCTCCCTTTTATTACATATGGCACCACAGCTGGTGTGTGTTATGGTGCTGAATGCTCTCTTTTATTACATATGGCACCACACGTGGTGTGTTATGGTGCTGAATGCTCCCTTTTATTACATATGGCACCACAGCTGGTGTGTGTTATGGTGCTGAATGCTCCCTTTTATTACATATGGCACCACAGCTGGTGTGTGTTATGGTGCTGAATGCTCCCTTTTATTACATATGGCACCACAGCTGGTGTGTGTTATGTTGCTGAATGCTCCCTTTTATTACATATGGCACCACAGCTGGTGTGTGTTATGGTGCTGAATGCTCCCTTTTATTACATATGGCACCACAGCTGGTGTGTGTTATGGTGCTGAATGCTCCCTTTTATTACATATGGCACCACACGTGGTGTGTTATGGTGCTGAATGCTCCCTTTTATTATATATGGCACCACAGCTGGTGAGTGTTATGGTGCTGAATGCTCCCTTTTATTATATATGGCACCACAGCTGGTGAGTGTTATGGTGCTGAATGCTCCCTTTTATTACATATGGCACCACAGCTGGTGAGTGTTATGGTGCTGAATGCTCCCTTTTATTATATATGGCACCACACGTGGTGTGTTATGGTGCTGAATGCTCCCTTTTATTATATATGGCACCACAGCTGGCGTGCTTTATGGTGCTGAATGCTCCCTTTTATTACATATGGCACCACAGGTGCTGAGTGTTATGGTATTGAACGCTCCCTTTTATTACATATGGCACCACAGCTGGCGTGCTTTATGGTGCTGAATGCTCCCTTTTATTACATATGGCACCACAGCTGGTGTGTGTTATGGTGCTGAACGCTCCTTTTTATTACATATGGCACCACAGCTGGTGAGTGTTATGGTGCTGAACGCTCCTTTTTATTACATATGGCACCACAGCTGGTGAGTGTTATGGTGCTGAACGCTCCCTTTTATTACAAGTGGCACCACAGCTGGTGTGTGTTATGGTGCTGAACGCTCCCTTTTATTACATATGGCACCACAGCTGGTGTGTGTTATGGTGCTGAATGCTCCCCTTTATTACATATGGCACCACAGCTGGTGTGTGTTATGGTGCTGAATGCTCCCTTTTATTACATATGGCACCACAGCTGGTGAGTGTTATGGTGCTGAATGCTCCCTTTTATTACACATGGCACCAGAGCTGGTGTGTGTTATGGTGCTGAATGCTCCCTTTTATTACATATGGCACCACAGGTGGTGTGATATGGTGCTGAATGCTCCCTTTTATTACACAAGGAACCACAGGAGGTGTGTTATGTTGCTGAATACTCCCTTTTTATTACATATGGCACCACAGCTGGTGAGTGTTATGGTGCTGAATGCTCCCTTTTATTATATATGGCACCACAGCTGGTGAGTGTTATGGTGCTCAATGCCCCCTTTTATTACATGTGCACCAAAGCTGGTGTGTGTTATGGTGCTGAATGCTCCCTTTTATTACAAATGGCACCCAGCTGGTTTGTGTTATGGTGCTGAACGTTCCCTTTTATTACATGTGCACCACAGCTGGTGTGTGTTATGGTGCTGAATGCTCCCTTTTATTACATATGGCACCACAGTTCGTGTGATATGGTGCTGAATGCTCCCTTTTATTACAAGTGGCACCACAGCTGGTGAGTGTTATGGTATTGAACGCCCCCTTTTATTACAAATGGACCATAGGTGGTGAGTGTTATGGTATTGAACGCCCGCTTTTACTGCATATGACACCGCAGGCGGTGGGTGTTATTTTGCGTGCGCGCGCGCGTTTTTGTGTGTGTTTAGTTATAGGTTCAGCAGCAGTAATTTTGTTGGCCCTTCATTTAAATTTACAATAGGTTTCCTTTAAAACTTATTATTTACTTTTTGTCTGTTTATTAGCACTTGGTCTGGTTTGTTAGGTTTATGTTCAGGATTGTATTCGGGGATTCCATTTTTAAGCCAACATTTACGTCAACTTCAGAGGTACCCCAAGCTGTCTTCGGCGCCAAAATGAGTCAATGGAATTGCTAGTTTTAAAGCTTTGCGCGTGGGTTGATGTATAAATATAGAGCGTTTTCCCAAACTGGGACACACTGGGATAATGTGACACCACGCGGAACCTGCGTCTCTCAGAATATCCAACCCATGCCAAAAGTGAAGAGTGTCGATAAGATGTTATAAAATCCCGCGAATCAGAACTAAAATAGTCGAAGGTAATTCCGACTTGTGATTTAAGGAAAAGACGCGCGAATGTTTAAGGTAATTAGTGTCGCGTAACTAAAGATTCTCTTGTGTGTGTCAATGTTCTGCTGTGCAACATATTAACTGTGTCGGTGACAAATTTCGTCAGTTAAATCGCGCCAGGAACTTTCTCCGTGGGTGTAAAGTGAGAGGAATGAAATCATAAAAGCAATATAGGTGCCGACAAATATTCTGTGATTAGCTCCCGTTCCACTCCCTCCGGATCTCCTTCTAGCCTACAAAGAGAGACGCAGGGAATGGCGGTCATCGCTGTAATGTCGCTTCGTAAGGACATAGAAATGTCTATCGTGTTCTGCGCTCTGTTCGCAAAGAGATAGAACCATTTCAATAGCAACTTCATTGCCGAGTTGTAAGTTTACGAGGTTGGAAGTGTTTTTCTATAGTTGGCAGTTTTCTTATAATTTTGTCCAGAAAAAAAGACGTAACTATATTTCATTATTTTAAATTTTCTCAAATCTTTTTATAAAACGAGTAGCGTATTTATTGCTGATTATTGGAATAATGTTTGTTTTGAGAGAGAACACACTATTTGTTGGTTATGAAGGATCTTCTGTAACGTTGTTCGTGAAGGTAATGGGGGTCTATGTGACTGTCATTCCCTGCGCGTGGGTCCATTGCAATCCTCCTCTACCTACTATGTATATTGCACGTACCAGAGAAACTAATAACGATGTTCTCACGCTTAATTAGACCGTTAGAGTATAACGAAGTGAGGATGAATATTTTCTGTACTCACATTATAATATTTCAAACTAAGCTTACTTTGAGAAAACTAACTTATAATTAAGATTGGGCCCTTTGAGATGTCCCCCCTTCCGAGGAAAACAAAGAAAAGTAATAATTAAGGACATCTATTGGTTCGTATGATACCTGATCATGTTGCTTGAATTTCTTTCCAATAGCCCATTGCATTTATGTTTCATTTAAAGTTTTTCTCGACTTCTGAATTTCTCCTCGATCCCCTGTAGAGATGTTTTATTACTTTCTCTACACGTACTATGTGCATAATGTATAGCGAAGGTACTGTATTGCACCCAAAAATTTGATACCGGGATTCCATCGGAATTTTGAAACCCCGATTAAAAAAGGCCTTTTAGAAAAATGTCCGAATGAGTCTTGACAGCATAGCTCAAAAGCGAAACGTCTGTTAAATACCAAACTTAGTATTCAAGTTGAGCATCTTCTAAGGATGCGACACAAAGATTTTAAAGGACATCCCCTCCATGCATAACTAACTTTTACATGGAATATTTTTCGAAAATGCTGATTTTCTCAAAATTAATGATTTTGATAAAAATACCTTATGTTTAAGATACTTTAATGACAAACTACATCTATATCTTGAATTTTCAGGAAATAGCCTCTAAAGACCCCTTCATTCTAGATGACCTTTGTATAACTGGCAAACCATAAGAAATAGAGAAAATCATACTACACAAAACATGTAGAGCTCCTTGAATCACATAATTAATGCTAATTAATGTTGTAGAGTTAACCGTTTTCAAGATATTCCGGATTATTGGTTTCAATTTTAAGCCACTTAAATTTTTCTCATTTTGATGTTGATAAACGATTAACCTTTTGAATAAAAAGTTTGTTCGCGGAACAGCTAGAGAAAGTCATGTGAATGGAAGGCAACACTTTTTTTACAGCAGTTTATATTGCCCCAGTTTTATTTTCCATACCTCTAATGCAAACTATCGACAATTAAAATATCCAGTTTATATTCTGATCTAACGCATGTTGGGGATTTGAATTAAGGATCAATTTTCCGTAAGAGTTTGTACATAAGCAAGAGAACCGCACTGAACGAGATACACAAGTCTAGATTGGTACAATTACGTCGCATGGAAAGCTTACCTCTGTCAGTCAAGTCAGGCGTGCCACTGATTGTGAAGCTTACTGGCATGCATCTGTGAAATTTTGAAAATCCACAGATTACAATATATTCCTGAAATTTATGCCAGTAGTTACAAAATATAACACAGATATTTTTCCCATGTTTCAAAATTGCATGGTTATTTAATTAATAGTTTGTTCATTTCTAAATTCATATTCTAATAAAATGATCCACACTCTTAAGTTTAGCCTCGGTGTTATAGGCCGCCTCATGTTCAAGAGGTGGCGAGTTCGAATCTCGCTGAGGGTGAGTTATATGGAGAAGGTTTTTTTTACGGGGCTTTCCCTTATCTGGAAAAGACGAATTTCGAAAAACCTTAAGCTCCATGGACCCCAAGATGATTTGAGCATCATTTCACCGATTTCATTCATCCAATGACCTTAAGCTTCAAAACTTACAAGTTTACATTAACGAATTTACAAATATGTATATTATATCACAATGTTATATGGATCATATTATTGTAGAGAAAGCAATGCTTTATGTACTATACAAAGGTATTTCATTTTCAAAAATTATGATTTATATTTATTTTTAAAGTACTATGCACATTGTGCATAGAGAAGATGTTGCATTCAATCCAAAAATACAATACCGAAATTTCACCGGAAATACACGCTTTAGGATCCCCTCTATCCAAAAAGAATATTTTTAGAAAAAGGTCTGTGTGTGTGATAACTCAAAAATAAAAAGTTGGTAAAATACCAAACTTGGTATTTAAGTTTAGTATCTTCTAAGTAATGCCATAAGAATAATTTTTAGAATAGCTAATGATTTTGATTAAAATACAGTTTATTAAAGACACGTACATGACAAATAAAATATATATCTTGAGTTTTCTGGGAATAGCCTCTGGAGACTTCTGTATTGAAGATGAATTTTGCTGCATTTTGCATAAATAGTAAACAGTAAGAGATAGACAAAAATTTACTACACACAAAATGTAGATCTCGTTAAGAGAGAAAATTTATGTTATATACATTTTTTCGTGGAGTTTACCATTTTTGAGATATTCCTCGTAATCGGCTTCAGTTTTAAGATACTAAAACTTTGCTCATATGAGAATTTATCAACTCCTGGACATACAAAGAAACTAATTCCAATCACATTGCAACCAGCTTTTAAAAGGTTTGACTAAAGTTTTAGCATAGAGCACTGCCTTACTTCCCCTTTACTTACAAGAAAACAAGTAATAAGACCATGCATGCTAATCGATTAGCATGAAGTAAAAGAATTCGATTTTTAACAATAATTTGTCACAGATGTAGCGAAAGTCATGTGAATGGAACACATCAGATTTTCAAAACTAGAGTATTAATTCGAAAAAGTGTAGAGACATTTCCATTGACTTTGATGCTACCACTTCCCCGACGAGCCCTACCTTAACCAAATAGCTACCTTTAGGGGTGAACTCAAGATGTTCAGCCCAGCGTATTTTCTAGTAATGTAAGCAGTACCTCGGCTGCTAGGGATCCGCAGTGCTGGCGCAAAAACAGCTAAAAAGTGTAGAGACATTTCCATTGACTTTTATGCTACCACTTCCCCAACCTTAACCAAATAGCTACCTTTAGGGGTGAACTCAAGATGTTCAGCCCAGCGTATTTTCTAGTAATGTAAGCAGTACCTCGGGTGTTAGGGATCCGCAGTGCTGGCACAAAAACAGCTAAAAAGGTTCGAACCTTCCGCGTCCGGAGAGTTATATGCATATAGGAAACATCCTAAGCTTTTAATTTAATCTGTTTTCACCTAAGCTGTGAGTAGGACAGGAGTTGGATAGGTAGAGTTAGACTGAAGGATTCAATGCAGGGATTTGAACCACGGATCTCCCGGTCTCTAGCCGGTTGCTCTACCACTAAGCTACCATGGCAACATGCCGAAATGGCATTATATTCCTCAACTTACTCGCATATTTCGCGGTAAACCATAAGGTGATCTCAAATTATTTGGAGATGACATACCCTAATCTTGACATTTCAATGTCGTAAGTACGCTTCATAATATAGCCAACTATTATGGTCAATTAGTGTTAATTTAATTATTTTTCACACAAGCCGTGTGTAGGTGAGCTTACTATTATGGTCAATTTGTTTCAATTTAATTGTTTTTTCACACAATCCATGTGAAGGAGAGCCTACTATTATGGTCAGTGTTAATTTAACTGTTTTTTCACACAAGCCGTGTGTAGGAGAGCGTACTATTATGGTACAATAGTGTTCATTTAATTGTTTTTCACACTAGCCCTGTGTAGGAGAGCCTACTATTATGGTCAGTGTGAATTTAACTGTTTTTTCACACAAGCCATGTGTAGGAGAGCCTACTATTATGGTCAAATAGTGTTCATTTAATTGTTTTTCACACAAGCCGTGTGAAGGAGAGCCTACTATTATGGTCCAATAGTGTTCATTTAATTGTTTTTCACACAAGCCGTGTGAAGG
The DNA here is from genome assembly GCA_030762935.1 of Hymenopus coronatus. Taxonomy (NCBI): domain Eukaryota; kingdom Metazoa; phylum Arthropoda; class Insecta; order Mantodea; family Hymenopodidae; genus Hymenopus; species Hymenopus coronatus. The sequence goes on along the minus strand of CM060900.1, from coordinate 530,925,324 downwards.
AGAGCCTACTATTATGGTCAGTGTTAATTTAACTGTTTTTTCACACAAGTCATGTGTAGGAGAGCCTACTATTATGGTCCAATAGTGTTCATTTAATTGTTTTTCACACAAGCCGTGTGAAGGAGAGCCTACTATTATGGTCAGTGTTAATTTAACTGTTTTTTCACACAAGTCATGTGTAGGAGAGCCTACTATTATGGTCCAATAGTGTTCATTTAATTGTTTTTCACACAAGCCGTGTGAAGGAGAGCCTACTATTATGGTCAGTGTTAATTTAACTGTTTTTTCACACAAGCCATGCGTAGGAGAGCCTACTATTATGGTGTGTTCATTTAATTGTTTTTCACACAAGCCATGTGTAGGAGAGCCTATTATTATGGTCAGTGTTAATTTAACTGTTTTTTCACACAAGCCATGTGTAGGAGAGCCTACTATTATGATCAATTAGTTTTAATTTAAATGTTTTTTTCACATAAGCCATATGAAGGAGTACCTACTATTATGCTCAGTTAGTGTTTATTTAATTGTTTTTTCACACAAGACGTGTGTAGGAGAGTCTACTATTATGATCAATTAGTTATAATTTAAATGTTTTTTCACATAAGTCATATGAAGGAGTACCTACTATTATGCTCAGTTAGTGTTAATTTAATTGTTTTTCACACAAGAAGTGTGTAGGAAAGCCTACTATTATGGTCAATTAGTTTTAATTTAATTATGTTTTCACAAAAACCGTGTGCAAAACAGGACCTGGATAGGTAGAGCCAGGCTGAAAAATTCAGTGGCACAGGTACAAGACCATAATAGTTGACTATAGTATGAAGCCCGGGATTAAAGTACTTACGACATTGTAAGTCGCCATTGGGGCATGTCATCTCAAAAAATCTGAGACTACCTTGTGGTTTACCGGGAAACATGCGAGTCAGTTGAGAAATTTAATACCATTCCGGTATGTTGCCATGGTATTTTCGTGGTAGAGTAGAGAGACCGAGAGATGCGTGGTTCAAATCGCAGCCGTGGCACTGAATTTTTCAGTCGGGCTCTGCCTATCCATTCTCAGCTTTGTGTACCCATATCGGTTCCAAAGCAGACAGTGTTTTTGATTCCTGTCTTTTCTGGCTATTAGAATATGCTGATTTTCATGAAAGGCCTTGGATTATCGCAATAAGCTCTTCTAGATATCAAAAATACTTATCACTAAGGCATAAGTAACTACGAAGTTCTTTTGGAAGTCGTGCTGCTTTAAATATTCTTGGACCCTAACCTCTCAAATGCTAGGAAGTAGCTGTGGTATATGAAAAGTGCCCATTCATTTCTCGGCAACCGCAAGATCAGTATAGGCAATAACAGAAAAGCCTTTCAACAAATACTTTGACATGACATGTGGTTTGAGAAGGGAATCATGATGAGGTAGCCAGTCTTTGTATATTTGGAACCCTCTTTGCCCATTATTGGAAATACATGAGCTGCTTTATATATCAAATCCTTGGAAGAGATCAAGAGATGAGTGGAAAGAATGAAGGAAAGGATAATCACTGCATGAAAAGGTATCCTCCCATCAGATCCACGTAAATCCGCGATTGGGAAACATATCGCTCAAATACTGCGTCTATGTGCGCACAGAATATGGACAGGTCTCTTCGTGCAGATGCCGACCTGATTTATTTCGCGGGGAACATTTTTTCTTCAGTATTTCCCTACTGCCTCTCCATTATTTCCTTTCTCTTTTCCTCCTTACTTTCTCTCGGTTTCACAATATTTCCTTCTTTGACTGTGCTGCGGATAAGAAGCATGTATTATATGCGGAAAGGTCACAGTCAGGTTTTCCTTTACTTGCTGAAACGAGCTATTTCACCAATCCCATCTTCCACGTTCCCTTTCATGCCTCATAAAAAGGCAAAATATCAAATATTGTTATATACAAGTCGCCGTATACAAGGACTTTTACCAAGAATTTTAATTAGCAGAAAATGTATTTATTATGAAGAAAATACTTCTACCTCCTAAATTCTGAGTTTGCTAACTGGACAAAGGCTACAAAACAAACTAAAATAAAAATAAGGATATTAAAAATTAATGTAAAAAAAGCATAAACACATACAAAGAAATTTACAGAAAAGGCAAAAAATTAAAAGCTAAATACAATAACTAAATACATAACTTCAGAATAAAAACATAGTATATTAATGTTCTTATTGATTGTTGATATACATTTGATATTTTTAAATTTCCAAAGACTGGCTGATAGTGGCCAGCACTCTATTGTAGACGAATTTCCTGCAAAAATCCACAAAAAGTGAGGAAATGAACCTTTTTCTCAACGCATTAATGCTACTAGGTAATTCTTTTTTGAATACAGAAGAAAAGAGGTAGTTCCGGAGCCTTTTCGGGACTCCAGCGCTGCATTCCTTTTTCTTCTTTTTTCCATTTTCCGAACATTCCTTAGTTTTTTATCTTTGATTACATGTTTTGCTTTTTGCTTCTAATACACACACACATATACACATTTACAAACACACACACCCATGCCCAAGGCGGGATTCGACTTCACGATTCCCTGCTCCACGAAGCACCAAAGTGAGGCCCTTTAGCGTATACGGGGACCAGAAAACTACCTTAAAAGTTGCTGAATTAAGTTTTATTTTTTACAGGCTATTAGGGGTGTAGATAGATATTTTGATAAATGGTACGTTAATGTGTATCCGCTTAGGTGAGTTGCTTGTATTTCTCTTCGTCTAGCGGATTTCTCACAAACGAATCACATTATTTACTGCCCGATGTGATCTGCATGGTCATAAATGCACAGCGAAATGAAGAGCGCCTGTCAGTATAGACTATCCAATTTGCTTCCAATTTTCACTCCTCAATATTTGATCTGCACCACACACACAGAAAGTGTGGGGCAATTTGTCCTTGCAGAAAGCGTTAAAACTCAGTTCCGATACACTTTTCGTTATAGCGAAGCCCATCCACTCCACGTTTATGTCTTCTCCGGGTACTACCACATATGTAGCTACTCAGTTACGTAGTACTCTTAAAACAAACTATAAGGCCGCAAACGAAAACAAAAAAGGATCATATAGTGTTGTTCTTTACACTGTTCCGAATGTAGTGATCAAATATCTGCACTTAAACTCCTAACAGCCTGTGTGTTCATACTGTAGTTTCTTAAACTGTAAACCAATATTCCAAAATCTATTTCTACATGATTCCCAACTGAAATTCATTATTAGTTGGTAATTTTGAACTTTTCGTCATAGTAGTTAAATTAACGATTTTAAAGCCTAACCCTACATGAAATTGCTAACAAAATAATCTGTTAAATTGGACTAAAATTAATAAAAAATAAAACATTCTTTCTTAATAAAATGATATGAGTTTCAATCTTTAAGAAAATATATTGTTTCTGCCACTTGCTGCATTTAAATTATCAAATAACTGAAGCTATATTTATGACCTATCCATTTGGATAGGCGTATGCTTATTAATATGGTCGCCAAAATTTCAAATTTGTGTTCTTGCAGATGTTTTTTCAACAATTTTTACTTTTTCCACTACATTGTAAATAAACACACAAAAGTTTGATAAGGAATTTTAACTTAAAATACATGTTTTGAGGACCCTTGAGTAAAAAGGAATTTGTAGAATAAGATCCGAGAAAGAAAGAGAGGGAGAGACAGAATGTTTTTGTAGCTCAAAAATAAAATATCCGTTAAACACCAAACTTTTTACTTAAATTCAATATCTTCCAAGGATGTGACACGAAGATTTTCAAGAAAACACCCCTTACTCAAGCTACCCTTTATGGAACATTTTTTTTAAACTTTGTATTGTCAACAGCTTTAAGAATTTTGATTACAATACGGTATACTATTGATATTTACATGACAAAATCCTGTAATTTGAGGTTTCTGGAGATACGCTCTAAAAATCTCTTCTTTCTAAATAAGTGTTGCATAACTGGTAACCATATGAGATAGACAAAACCTTACTGTATAAAAATGTATTTCTCGTTAAAACACAAAAGGTAGTATTGTACAGTTTTGTGGAGTTCCGTCATTTCTGAGATATTCCTTTTTATTAGTTTCAGTTTTAAAACACTTAACTTTACTCGAATGAGAATTTGATACTCGTATTTCTTTTGTTTACTCCTAACCATGCGAAAGGAACCGACGTTGAATCCCACAGCAACCAGTTTTAAAAGATATGATTATCGCTTTGGCCTAGTGCATTCAATACTTCCCTTCTGCTTACAAGGAACTAAGTAATGAGATAAATGCTAATGCTTCTTTTTGTTTATTTTTAGTGTTAACGCCCTTTAATTTAGTACATCATATTGAAAGATAATAAAATAATGTCTTATTGAGCCCGGACTTCCAGAAGCTTAAAGTTACTCGACATTCATCATTTCATGATACTCACCTACACCCCATGTGACAGCATGAGAGATTTTTGTTTGACAAAACGACGTGGGTGCGGGTTTTCCGATTTCCCCGCCATCGCATTCCACCCGTGCTCCACCTTCATTCCATGTGTCATCGCCTGTAGAGTCACAAGCAGTAAAATCGGACGTTAAACACTATAAAAATGCTGATGTGTTCCATTCACGTGCCTTTCTCTACATCTCTGCAACACACTATTGTTAAAAAGCTTATGCTTCTATTTACTTCATTCTAATCGAGAAGAATGTATTACTTGCTTCCTTGAAAGCAGAAGCGAATTAAAGGAGTACTATATATTAAATGATAGTCAAAAGCTGGTTGTCAAAAGCTGGTTGCTATGAGACTGAAGTTCCTTTGTTTGGGTGTACGGACAGGATTTGACAATTCCTGTATGAGAAAAGTATACGCTTTTCAAAGCTGAAACCAAAAACAAGGAATATCTCAAAAACGATCAACTCCACGAAGAAAATGTATATTGCATAAATTGTGTGTTTTAACGTGCTCTGCATTTTTTGTGTGGTTAGTCTTTGCCCATTTCTTATGGTTTAGCGGCTATGGAAAATTCCGTAAAATTCATCAAGAATAAAGTATCCTTCAGAGGATATTCCCAGAAATTTCAGGATATGCATTTTATTTGTCATGTAAATATCTTTAATATACCATATTTTAATCAAAATCGCTTGAGCCATTTTTGATAAAGCCAAAGCTTTCGAAAAAGTTCCACGTAAAATGTAGTTGGGTTTTTGGCGATTTTCTTGAAAATCTTCATGTCACATCCTTGGAAGATACCAAACCCAAATGCCGAGTTTGGTTTTTAACGGTATCGAATTTTTGGGTGCATTAAATACCTTCTCTATACACTATGTACGTGTAGAGAAATTACAAATCTGAGGATAAGGGAAAACCTTGGGAAAAACTTATACGAGCAACTCACACACACACACACACACACACACACCAATTTTCGAACTCGGGAGCTATTGAATTTGAGGCAGAAGCGCTACCCACACACCACAGAGGCAGGATACTAATGTTTATCCTGATTGGCATGAAGTACAAAAATAATCGTTTGTAAGATCAAAGAAATCACATTTTTTCATACTCAACATGTTTCATAGGATGCAATTTTTACTAATTTAACAGAAACGTTTGCTACCTTTCATAAGTGCATTAAAGAAAACTGCTAAATCTTTTTTTCAAAATAATGCTCCAATTTTTAGAAATAAATTATTACACTTAGAAAATATCTAATTCTGGAAACTAAAAAAAAAGTAATCATTTTTCTACCCTAATTAGAGATTGGTATCAATAGTTTTTTATGAAAGATCTACTGATAAATGCATTCACTTTAAAATTTGAATATTTTTAAAAATACACCACTTTGAGTACTTTTATTAGAACAATGAGTTTAGAGATAAGGATTTTTATTTAAATAACCCTGAAGGTTTGAAGCACGGCAAAAAGTTCAGTTATTGTGGGATATAACTTTTCAAATTCTTCAAAATAACCTTCATACTGTTCATTTCCCAAATTTCACTGACATTAGCTTTCATAGGATATTATTGAATCTCTATTTATGTAACCCTATGTTACAAAAGTATGTTAGGAGTATATTTTATACATACGATTATATAATAACATAGTAGGCAATAACATACAATAATTTACAGTAAGATAACATACAAAAGAGAACTATTATATTTAATTCAAGAATATGACATACTGTAAAGAGAACCTGGTTTAATCTTTTAAGTTTAGAAAAAATAACATTAATAAACTTGGATTAATTTGGCTATACTATGAATCCTGCGTCTTACAATACAATACTTGCAACATTGTAAGTCGCCATTGGGGTATGTCATCTCAAAATAATTTTATATCACCTTGTGGTTTACCCGGAAACATGCGAGTCAGTTGAAGGAGTCAGTGCTGTGCCGGCGAGTTACCATGGTAGCTCAGTAGCAGAGCAACCGGCTAGAGGTCGGGAGATCCGTGGTTCAAACCCCGGTTATGGCCATGAATTTTTCAGTCTGACTCTACCTATCCAACTCCAATTAATAATCTTTTCAAACTCTTTTAAACATCACTTAGATTTTAAAATATGTTGTAGTGGAGGTTGATAATCCTTATTGCAGTTGTTTAAATGTGCAATTAAATAAAATCTACATCTGTGAAAGAAGGACATTCAAACAAAATGTGTTCCACATTTGAAACACACTCCTAACACACACAAAGAAAACCAGTTGTAACATTTAATTCAAATCGTTCAAATGCGTATTTTTTTCAGATTCCTACAGTGCTTTAATTTCCCTTCAGAATCTGTCGTCAGATAATTCACTAACCAAAGAAATCCAATATTTATACAACCAAATTTTGCTAGAAAATAAAGAAGTAAATTTAATGTGGATACCTTCCCATCAGGGGTGAGAGGGGAACGAAAGAGCAGATAAAGCAGCAAAAGAAGCAACAAAACCACCACCAGTTTATCCCCCTATCCCTATTCCACATCAGATGCTATACAGTATGTTAGAAGCTGATACAAAAATAGAAGAACAATTGGATGGAAAATAATAGCAATAGTGAACTGCACGAAGTAAAAAGTAACATCATTTATTAACATATACGAAACTCTCAACCGGCGTCAACAGATGATACTCACAAGACAAAGAATTGGACAAACTAAACAACTCATGTCTATTATATTCACCAAACAGCAACCAGAAACTCTCAGCCGGCGTCAACAGATGATACTCACAAGACTAAGAATTGGACAAACTACACTAACTCATGTCTATGTATTCACCAAACAGCAACCAGAAATTCTGAGCCGGCGTCAACAGATGATACTCACCAGACTAAGAATTGGACAAACTAAACAACTCATGTCTATTGTATTCACCAAACAGCAACCAGAAACTCTCAGCCGGCGTCAACAGATGATATTCACCAGACTAAGAATTGGACAAACTAAACTAACTCATGTCTATGTATTCACCAAACAGCAACCAGAAACTCTCAGCCGGCGTCAACAGATGATACTCACCAGACTAAGAATTGGACAAACTCAACAACTCACAACTATATATTCACCAAACAGCAACCAGAAACTCTCAGCCGGCGTCAACAGATGATACTCACCAGAATAAGAATTGGACAAACTAAACAACTCATGTCTATGTATTCACCAAACAGCAACCAGAAACTCTCAGCCGGCGTCAACAGATGATACTCACCAGAATAAGAATTGGACAAACTAAACAACTCATGTCTATGTATTCACCAAACAGCAACCTCCATCCTGTGAACATTGCAGCCAGAGACTATCAGTCAAGCACCTCATAACGGAATGTGCCCACTGTTCTAACTGCAGAACCAGTCACCAAATTCCTCCAGATCTTCAGGCAGCACTCGACCAACCAACCAAATTATTATCATTGCTTAAATAAATAAAAATTGTAAACCTACTACTGGCTGTAAAATATTGTTACTTAAAATGCACTATTGTATGATACACTACATATATAAGTATTATTGTTAGAATTCCAAAATTAATTTTATAAGCTATTGATTTAATGTGTACATATTGTATTAAAGTGTCATAAAATTTCTTTTTATTACATTATGTCGCTATAAGACCTGTGTAGTTAGGCGACATTAAATAAAAGTATAAATAAAAAAATCGTTCAGAATAATTTCCGAATTTACCATGTCCAGAAAGAAATTGTGTGAAAATATGGTTGGTTAAGAAAATGGTGTAAAATTACACTTGCATTTCAAAGTGTTTTCTGTTGGACGTGTTCTATCCTATGGAAGACTAATGCAGCATTTAAAACTCTACATTTGTAGGCCGTTAAGTCTGTTGATTTAGTACGCTAACAAACACAAAGCAGCGTACTAGAGCGCTGAAGACAAATACCTGCGGATCTCAGCACACTCTACAGGCGAACTTAAAGTAAGAACGGCTGTAGATGGTCAATCCCTTAAGCTTAACAGAGCAGTTAAGTTAGCAGACCTAGTTTCTCCATAATTACTCATTTGTTTCTCGAGGATGAGCTCGGGGTGCAAAACTGAAACAAAAAAGGGTAACAACGTGAAGAAGCTTGTAAGAAGTTAACAAATTTAAGCGCTGCACAAGATGTAATAATTTAAAACAAGAGCCTCCTCGCTGGGCTCTTTCGAACTTCTTAAATGAAGCTTAATCTTGCCGTTTTCACGTTTAAAACAACCAAAAGCTAATTACTATGAGTGAAGCATTAAAACATACTTTACCTTTAGGTAGACCGAGCCAAGTGGTTCAGGCCTTTCGTCTAGGATTAACATTTGGGAGGTCCGGGTTCGCTCCCCGTTGACCGCGCACTCTGGTCCTGGGTTTTTCCGTGGTTTTCCTGGGGCCGCTTAGGCGAATGCTGGGGTGCTGTATATCTACCACGGTTCCTTTCCCTTATTCCTTCATTTTATTTTCCTTCATCTTTCAGGTCAGCGCAGGTGTGGCTTGAGGCTAGGTGCCGTTCTAGTGGCCTCCTTCCGGCTCCCATCTAGTGGCACTGTTAGGGACTTTCGTGTGTGTGTGTGTGTGTCTGTCTGAGTTTAGCTCCGTCGTTTCCCGTGGGCTGGCCCCTGGTTCCCCTCCTCTCATCTCTTCCCCCGGGGGTGGTAGGCCGCAATAGATCAGTACTTGGTCGCAGTTGCCGAGGTGTCCACCGCCGTTACAATGCTCATGCCTTTAGGTACTGTTACGCGTCCTGTATTGTAAAATAGTTTTGGGGTAACATGCTAGCCTCTGGTTCTCAAAGTCACCGATTCCAACCCGGCAGAGGGCAATGGATTTTATTTGGACATAAAAACCCTCATCATATTTTGGGAGAAAAGTAAAGCCGTTGGTCCCTTGTGATAAGACTTACGGCACGTACAAAGAACCTCAAGCATCACAAAGGGGCCTCTGAGCAAAATTAAATGGTATTTCAAACCCAATGTAGAATGGGACGCTAATAGACGCAACAATTAAAGAGTGCCTATAAATAAAACAGTTTAATTCCTCTGGGTAAAGTTCACCATTTTAGAGAGGGTAAAACATTTATTGTAATTTAAGGTCGTTATACATTTTGATATTTTCAGTTAAATTAATCGTATAACATATTTTCTCCAGATTTAAATTATAGTTTAAGTAATATTAGCTATTTTATTGCAGTATTAGATGCTATATATGGATCATAATTAATACGACTTCCATTAAATGCTTGGAATGTCTTCCAGGTTTCCGCTAAATATTGAGATATGCATTCATTTGTTTCCAACATTAATCCTATTACTTTTATATCGCAAATGGTTTTGGATTATAAAAGGATATAAAAACAAATAAAATAGTGATTCCTGAAGTATCTAGCAATCTAAACTATGAATGAAAATTAATTTTATCAATGCTTGTGTTGAAGACTCATATTTTAACAGATGAAATTTTTAATGTCCTATACCCTCTCTATTAACTTCTTTAATTATTAGTGCTAATCTTTAATGGTTTACAAATTGTATACTACGAATTTGGTGTATTTATTTATTTATTTATTTGGTTTGCATGAGACTACCAATCCGCCCCATAAAGTATAGGTATATTTATAATTACCCGTTAGGTGATAGATATTTAAAGTAAACATAACTTTTTTTTGTTAAAAATGTTAGCGAATTTAAAATGTTTTACCAACTACTCCACGTATTAATACACATCTATGATCAAAACATAGTAATAAAGACTGAAGCTAAAATACGCCAATGGAAACCACTTACGACAAGGTTATACACTTTTAAATAGAAGCTCGAACCCGTCCAAGTCATAAGTAGTCTTTTGAGCAGGTAACTGCCCTTTGACCCTTTTCGAAAGCTAGGGCAAGCATTCTGATATCGAACAAGGAGACACATTTTTGTCTTCATGACAATTTTTGCCAAGAAAACCTTCCGTGTTCTGAATATGTGAGCATAACACACTTGTGCTTCGCGCGCTGTCTAATCTCAAAATTATATAATTTTCAATGTTGCATAAAAAGATACCTAAAAGAGTTTCGAAATATAATTATTCAATACTGCTTTATATAGCTAAAATAAAAAAAGCCATGCAAATGCAGTATATATAATGCAGGGCATATGTAGCTAAATAAATAGGTCAAAAAGTATTAGGTAAAGTTGGGGTTGTACTTTCAAAGACATTAGGAGTACTCCTGAAAATCCTTATCGTAAGCAGTGGTCTTTTCACTGACTCCGCCCATGATTTTCAACTGTTTGCTATGCTCTTAAAAACGCATTGAACAGTCCACATTACCGAATAGGAAAGATTTCAATATGAAACGTAATTTGTGACAAATGAAGCTCTGAGTTGCTAACAGGTGATCCCCAAAGTTTCCGGTTGGCCAATACTCTCCACCTCTCACCGGGTGATACGCAATGTCATTAATCTTTTCTCTGCGCCACATACTGAAGTTCTAATGCCAAGATAATGCTTGCACCTGGTAGACTAAATTAACACACTACTTATACAAGCCAAGCTGATTTGATGGAGTGTCGAGCGGGGCTGATAGGTAAAGTGGTGAACTGCCAAATCGGTTTTGCATTTTCTTACTCGCGTGGAATGCTGTACCAGGATGGTACGATTGGAAATCGTGGAAAGACGAAAGTGACCGTCAAACGTTCACATTTTCAGCAAAATTACAGCGCCAGGCGTATTTTTAATGTCTTTGACTGTACGGTAGCAGGCTATCACAAAAATAATTGAGGAGTGACAAGCAGAGTAGCGCTGCCACGTCCTCCATCCTGACATTGTAAATAATGTGCATCGCTGAAGCTTTATCGTTGTTGTACAGGTTTTCTTCTAAATATATTTACTTTTTCAGCTACTGTAGGTGTCACTAAAACATATAATTAGTTATTGTAGGTTGTAAAAACTTGGACATTTGTCAGTAACACTTTTTCATATAAATCAGAATCAATTGTGTTACTTACTGAAATATTTTCATGCTGTATTTATGTACCGGGTGGAAGGGAAGTCATTACATTAATTTACAGCAGTGATATATCTCGGTATTGGGAACATTTTCTATCTTACGTTTCTGTCTCTGACCTTTTCCTACGGAGATATTTTAGGTTTCTTCAAAAACAAGAGACAGACAAGCCGGCAATGCTGCAGGCTGTTCGAGTGTCACTTGCATTTGGTCAATACACACACACACACGCCCCATCGCTGCTACAACAGCAGTCTAGATACATCAGAATGGCAGTTGCAGTCCTTATCTCCCACCGTGCGCCGTGTTTGCAAGCGACCGACTGTTTGCATCCAGAAGCCAGTTCAGATCCCTAACCAACCTCAACGCAATGTTGCCAAATTACTTCACGTCCCATAATTCCTGCCGAAACTAAAGTCAGAAATACGTTACTCTACGCATCTTACAAGTAACAAACTATTATCCTCGCATATTCTTGTGGAATTACGCATCCAATTTGGGACACAAGTCATTCATTTTTTTTTTTTTTTTTTTCGAAATTGTCTATTCAAAGAACAAAATACCATTAGGCATTTCTGTTTGTAATACTTCAATGAAGCGTATATTAGAAGGAATGTAAGAATTTTCCTTCCACCGTGAACGTTAGAAAGCAAGTCGCGCTCACACATGTGGCGATTAAGCGCCGACAAAGCACAGCAATATTACCAATAAATTATACTCAGCTCTTGACCTAGATGCCTGTTTGTTTCTTCCTGGTTTGAACATTATTGGATCGCAGCTTAGCATTATCTGTAACAGATCACAATTATTGGAAACTCCTAAGAAATTGCTCTATTATACCATATCTTTGTTTTGTTTGTTTGTTTGTTTGTTTTTTAAAAAAAGATTTTATGCAAGTTGTTCGTCCGACATAGTAGGAACTTGAACAATGGAAGCTTGAAGAGTAGCAATTTTTGGAATATCTTCTATACAGCTGGAAATGTAAAGTCAGATGTGCTGCATTCACATGACTTTCTCTACCTCTACTACCTCTTCTACTACGAACTACTCTTAGAAATGACTGTTCTTCTATCTCCATCACACTAAACGAGATAAGCATTACCACAACCTATTTTACTGCTTAGTTCATTATAAGCAGAAAGGAAATGAGCTATAGCGAGTCAAATTTTTTAAAAGCCGATCGAATTGTGAACAATTGAAGTGGAATGAGTGGCGGGGAAAACTGGAGGACCCGGAGAAAACCCACCCAGACGCCGCTTCGTCTACCACAAAGCCCACATGCGGCCACTTGGGATCGAACCCGGGCCGACTAGACGGGAGGCGAGTGGTCTAACCACCCATTCGCGTCGCCGCCCTATTAAGCAATGCAATTTTTAAACAATGATGCATGTATTAGAAGATCTTGATTTAGACTAATCAAAACAAATAAATTGATTAACATATCCAGAATTAAGACATATTTGAATGGAACTCTCTACGAATACTTCTGTTGTTTCCAGTAATACCTGAATAAAAAGTTGAAGCTCTAGCTTTAATACGTTAGAAAATTACTTATCACCTAGATGTCCCTTCTGTTGTTCCCTTGTATTACACACTATAAAGTTATGTTTCTTGTTCATAAGGAACTTGTATTTCACACTATAAAGTTATGTTTGTTGTTCATATGGAACTTGTATTTCATACTATAAAGTTATGTTTCTTGTTCATAAGGAACTTGTATTTCACACTATAAAGTTATGTTTGTTGTTCATATGGAACTTGTATTTCATACTTTAAGTTATGTTTGTTGTTCATATGGAACTTGTATTTCATACTTTAAGCTATGTTTGTTGTTCATATGGAACTTGTATTTCATACTATAAAGTTATGTTTGTTGTTCATATGGAACTTGTATTTCATACTCTAAAGTTATGTTTGTTGTTCATATGGAACTTGTATTTCACACTATAAAGTTATGTTTATTGTTCATAAGGAACTTGTATTTCACACTATAAAGTTATGTTTCTTGTTCATAAGGAACTTGTATTTCACACTATAAAGTTATGTTTATTGTTCATATGGAACTTGTATTTCACACTATAAAGTTATGTTTGTTGCTCATAAGGAAGTTGTATTTCACACTATAAAGCTATGTTTGTTATTCATAAGGAACTTGTATTTCACACTATAAAGTTATGTTTCTTGTTCATATGGAACTTGTATTTCACACTATAAAGTTATGTTTCTTGTTCATATGGAACTTGTATTACACACTATAAAGTTATGTTTCTTGTTCATATGGAACTTGTATTTCATACTATAAAGTTATGTTTGTTGTTCATAAGGAACTTGTATTTCAGACTATAATGTTATGTTTTTTGTTCATATGCAACTTGTACTTCACGCTATAAAGTTATGTTTCTTGTTCATAAGGAACTTGTATTTTACACTATAAAGTTATGTTTGTTGTTCATAAGGAACTTGTATTTCATAATATAAGGCTATGGTTTTTGTTCATATGGAACTTGTACTTCACGCTATAAAGTTATGTTTGTTGTTCATAGGCAACTTCTATTTCACGCTATCACGTTACGTTTGTTGTTCATAAGGAACTTGTATTTCACACTATAAAGTTATGTTTGTTACTCGTAAAGAATTTGTACTTCACACTATAAAGTTATGTTTGTTGTTCATAGGCAACATGTATTTCACGCTATAAAGTTATGTTTGTTGTTGATAAGGAACTTGTATTTCACACTATAAAGTATGTTTTTGTTCATATGGAACTTGTATTTGACACTATAAAGTTATGTTTGATGTTCATAAGGAACTTGTACTTCACGCTATAAAGTTATGTTCGTTGTTCATAAGGAACTTGTACTTCACACTATAAAGTTATGTTTTTTTGTTCATAGGCAACTTGTATTTCACACTCTAAAGTTATGTTTTTGTTCATATGGAACTTGTATTTCATACTATAAAGATATGTCTTTTTTTTTTTTTTTTGTTCATAGGGAACTTGTATTCCGCATTATAAAGTTTTTTTTTGTTTATAAGGAACATGTATTTCACACTATAAAGTTATGTTTTGTTTATGAAAACTAGTATTTCACACTATAAAATATATTTTGTTCCTAAGCAACTTATATTTCACATTACAAAGACAGTTTTGTTCATAAGGAACTTGTATTTCACATTCTGAAGTAATGTTTTGGTCATAGAACACACTGTATTTCACATCATTAAGTTACGTTTTTCGTTAATACGGAACTTGTTTTTCACATTATAAAATAATGTTTCGTTTATGAAAGCTTGTATTTCACACTATAAACATATGTTTTTGGTTCATAAGGAACTTGTATTTCGGATAATAAGGTTATTTTTTTGTTCATATGGACAATTGTTCTTAAATAAAATTCGATGAAGGGAAAATATTTTTTGAAATATTGCTTGTATTCTCATTTTGACAGACCTAGCGTGTCCATATGGAGACGGCTCATATTCAAAAATTGGAATATGGAATAACTTTTTAACGATTTTTTTAGTTGCTCTAGAACATATGAACGATATAAAAACAGCAGATAATAAAACATTGAGGTAAAAGTTAACTCGGACACTAATGGGTTACGGCGGAGGGGAATCGCGTAAAGGGATACATTCAATAAGGAACGCTAGATTCATGGATGACTTTTGCAGCAGAAGCTCTTGGGTGCGAACACAGAGAATCTTTAAGAATATGGAGAAGCACAGTATGTTCGCATAACGTTTTCACATTTGACCCTTATGTGTGAAATTGCTTTTGTGTGAGCAGAAAGCGAATCCGCGACACTGCTCAGGTAGAAGGGGAGTCTTCACATGACATTCGTACACGAGGTCCTATAACATTAGAATGCTGAACAGCGAGCAAATAGGTTCCTGTCAAAAACGGCTTACCTAGTTTTCTCGGACCGTGTATGCAAACACCAGTTCGAAAATATTGCAACTTCTGAAACAATATCGGATTTTGTCTAAGGAGGAGATTTCATTTTGTTTTTGTGTTTTCTTCTCAGCGTCCCATTCTATATTGGGCGTGAAACACCACTTAATTAGGCTCAGAGGCCTCTTTCATCAGACTTGGGGTGCTTTTGCGAGCCGTAAATTTACGAAATGGGACCAACGGCTTAACTTACCTTTTCCGAAGAAAGCCATGCTAAGCATTTTACGGCCGAAAAAATCAATCGTTTGAACCCGCGTTCTTAGGTATATGAAGTCTGCATTACAACCATTAAACACGGAGGGCGACTATAGAGGTGGAGTCGGGCTGTTTGCTCTTAAGGGGCTACCGAGGTACTAAGTCATTTTCTAAAGCATTAAAGCTAAAGTTTGAACATTTTGAAGCGTTCATACTAGGTTTCATTCACATATGCTTTTTCATTCGGCATATATTAATTCAATCGTTTACTTAGCTAAAATCAACATCTATCTTCTACGGATATTGAGCCGAGCGACGTGACTTAAGTGTTTCGTCTGGGACAGGCATTCTAGAGGTCCGGGTTCGCTCCTCGTCAACCGCGCTCTCTGGCACTGGGTTTTCCCGTGGTTTTCCTGGGGCTCTGTACATCTATTACAGTTCCTTTTCCTTTCATTTCATTTCCTTTCTTCATCTTTCAGGTCGGCGCAGGTGTAGCGAGAGGCTTTGGAGGCAGATGGCACGGTTCCTTGCTCCGAGTGAAACTCTCTTCCCGCTGGTTGGGGCTAGGTTCCGTTGTGGAGGCCTCTTTCCGGCTTCCCGGCGCCTTCGAGGCAGGCCAGGGCTGTCAGGTAGTGAACTGTTAGGGACGTCCTTGCGTCTATTCTCTTAGATCCGTCATTTCCTGAGCGCCGGCCTGCGGTTTTCCCTCCCCTCATTCCTTCCCTCGGGGAGGTGGTACTTGGTTGCAGTTGCCGAGATGTCCCACGCTGTTACCACGCTCTACCCTCTACAGATATTGAGGTAAATGCAGCAGTTTTTTTAAAATTACGTTCCTTAAAATATTTGTAAAAATTATCGGTCTGAAAATATTCCTAAAATGTATTTAAACATACATACACACACACTCACACACATACATACATAAATACCCACATCACAAAAGTGGAAAAACTGAAAAACAAATTAAAAAATTAAAACTACTCTATGACCAGTAACAAAATTTCAAACAAACATTTTACTAGACACATTCTGCAATGCTTTGAGGAACATTATCAGAACTCTTGAGGTTTTTCTCTAGGAGAAGGTATTGAATATGGCAAAATAACAACAAACTTGACCTTGAGAAAAATGGGTTTAAAGTTTGAGATAGAAGGTCACTTAACCAGCATAATGCTTTAAAAAGCTTCCAAAACATGTATTATAACCATGTTAGGGGAAACAAATATTGCAAATGTGCACTTTAAAACATGAGGCACTTTTTGCAACAAAAATCCGTAAATCGACATGTTTGATCATAATTGCGCTCTTCTATGCTCCCTTTACACTAAAACGTTCAGATTTATTATATATTTCATTATATTATTTATTAGTTTAGGTAATAGTTTCTTTAATGAGACAGTAGATTATTAGCTAAATTTTCTTTAGGAAGATCATATTTTGGATTTATTAAAAAAAAACTACTGGCGCAATAACCCACAAGGGACCAGATCCTACCGCGCGGCCCCATTTCGGCCCATGACAGGCATCATGGATGGGGTGCTATATTGGAGGGTGAGATGTGGTCAGCGGCTCGAGATTCCCCCGGCCGGTTAATGCGGTCCTCTCAACCTGGAGCCGCTACTTCTTGGGACCTCACGAGGCTGAGCGCACTGGGCCAGGTTTCCCAGTGGGGGAAAAATCCCGATGCCGGTATCGGGAATCGAATCCAGGTCTCCTGCTTGGCAAGCAGCCGCACTACCACCGCTCTAAGGAGAGACGACCTCTGGTTTTAATAAGTCCAGTAATTCACAGCTTTCTCTTCCCAGAGCTTCACTTTTGAAGATTATATGAGAGGCTGTTTCAACCTCCACACTGACAACCTACGCTTGGATTTTCTTTGAAGATTCCCATTATATTCGTGTTTACTCAATCCACAGGGTCCCGTCAATAAAATTGTTATCAGGTTTAGTCGGTATCCATCGAGTTTAATTAAGTTTTAAGTTAATAAGTGAAATGTTCTTTTCGTCATTCTCCTTTACTGCACTTGCATCCTTCCGTTGGCTTCCATTTTTGTTTTGATGATATTTAATCCACTCTCAACGATTTTTCAAACAAAATTTATATTGATGCCAAAAACAGGTTCAGTACCAGCGTATGATTGTGCAGAGTCCCTTCTTCGCAAGGTATCTACTTTTTCATTACCCTATTATTACAGGGGCGGGTTTTCT
This sequence comes from Hymenopus coronatus, assembly GCA_030762935.1. Lineage (NCBI taxonomy): Eukaryota > Metazoa > Arthropoda > Insecta > Mantodea > Hymenopodidae > Hymenopus > Hymenopus coronatus. The sequence continues at coordinate 530,907,539 of CM060900.1, read as the reverse complement.
CCGCGATCTCCGGTTTCTCCCGCTATCGCATTCCACCGATGCTCCGTCTTCATTCCGTAAAACATCAGTGTTAATGGCTGCCATACCAGGGTTGTAAAAGCGGACGTTAAACACTGACAAAAATTTTCATATTGGTCTAATATGTTTGCAATATCTACCTAATAAGTTCTTATTTGTAAAGTATATTCTGAGTCACTTAGTATCAATCGGTCAGTTAATATCACCGCATGTAAAATGTGGGTCTTCCCATCTTCCTTGAATCTAAAATTTCCTCTGATTACAAACGCATATGAACGGAAGTGGATACGCCGATTACGGATTTCAAACCCATGGGAAAACTACCCGTAAAAACTATATCGTGTAGATAGCCGTGTGGCATGCTGTCTAAATCGCGGAGATCCATAGTGATCCCCGACAGCCAGCGCGCTGTCTCAGCTGATAAGAGCTGTGTCTGCCTCTGCCAATAGATTCATGCCACGTAAGCAATGATGTCATCCTGTAGTAAAATGTAAAAAACATTCCTCAGTGCAGTTTTCAGTTGGCGCGAGCACTCTTAGTGTAATCGTAAATACAAGTAATAATAATGCCAGAGACTTTGACTTTAGGAGCTACGATAAAGACGAAGATGATTTAGGAGTGAAGCCCCTGCCAAGCGACTGAGAGGTTTGGTGCTGTAGTCATGGACGGGACGATGTGGCAACAGTGTAACGGAGCGGCCACAAGATAAAGCAACTGTTAGGAAGCATTATGGATCTATCCGACTTTACTAACTCTCCAGGTTAGTGCCGGAGGTATTTTGGGTATCTCAAAAGCCTGCCTAGGCATTACCGCCCAGATGTACCCGATCTCTCATGGGTATCGGGAACTACTGCCCCGCCGAGACCTACCCAATTCCAGCACTTCCTCATGGGAGGGGCTTGGACCTGCGGACCTACGTACATCTAGTAACGATACTAGGACTCAGTACGCTCACATCAAGACAAGACAGCTGAGAGGTTCGGAACCCCTCCACCCCAGAAACCTACACGGATCTGATGCAGTTGCTACCTCACAGATGGAGGCGATAAAGTTAAAGAACCACAGAAGCCAAAGGCAGACGTGAACAAGCTCCTAATGTTTTTTTAGCTAGAAGACCCAACCCATTACTGGCGCTGCCCAGAGAGAGAGAGCTGAACCACCCGTAAAACCAGACAGCCCTCTGGCGTCCATGAGAAATACTTTTTCCTTGGAACAAGCATTCACGCTATCTGTTCGGCACCGCCTCACGCCATGAAACATAGAAGCATATCTATAATGGAAACGGACTGAAGGGTAAATTACGGAAAGGAAATTGTAGTATGGAATGCCACCCCGGAAATTGCCTACAGACCATCCGAATGCCTCTCACGTTACCTCGAATGTGTCGCGCCGTGGTCGAGTAGTTATAGCGCTTGCTTTACACCAAAGCTCTCAGACGACCACAAGTTGTATTAGTGGTTGACAAATCTTTGTAAGGGCGGATTTTCTCCTGGCGCTTCCTTATGCCCGCCATGACATTCCACCGGTGCTCCATCTTCATTCCATGTATCATAAGTGTCAGTACCTGCGGTGCCGTCTGTAATAAAATCTGAAACACTATAAAAAACAAAATAAAACAAACATTACCTCGAAGACCACTCCTTTGGTCTGTTCTTCCCTACAATGCAACCTGAACTACATCACATTTTGTGAAAAGAAAGAAAAAAAATATCAGCCATCAATTCCTGTTTCACACCCCAACTGGTGAAGTCCAACTAGATTGTAACCCTCTCCTTGAGTTCAAAGAAATTTGACAATTACTTTTTCCTCTGCAGTTCTGTCTTAGTACAATTTGCCAGAACGTGGTCATAGGTTTTTAGTCTCTACATTAGAATCGAAATTAATGTGACTCAGTATTAGGGACAATTGGTAGTAAAATATGTATTTTATACCATCTATAACCAAATTATCCATATACGTTGTTACAATATATACCAGAGTTTCCAAAACCTAATTTTGAAAATTAAATACAATTCGAGTGTCTGTGAAATAACCCTTGTGAGAAAACTTTATAAAGAGTAAAATAGTATTTTAAAGTCCAAATTTTTTGTAGCACTAAAGCCTTTCATGAAAACATAATTGGGACCGTTTCACTTTTAACTTTCTAAAAATGAGTAGTATTTTAAGTGATTAAAACTTTAAATCCAAAACTACATTTATTTAACGAATAGAAACGTATTTAACAAGAGCAGTAAATAGGATAATATACATTGAAAACCTGAAGGATCTTGTACAAAAATTGCTTCATGGAGTCAACTTCAAAGTGGCAAAGAAATAAGAAAAGAAAATGTCTAGGAGCCTGCAGGTCCTATCGCACCAATTTAAATTTAGATTAACTTTACGAGTTTCACTTCAAAAAAATTGAATATACAGTGATTAGCTTTTATAGGACATAGATTGAGTATTTTACATGTTACTGAACTAGAATCAAACTATGTTTACATGAAGATATATACTGTATAAGTATATATATATATTTTTTTTTTTGCAAAGTATCGGTAATTATATTATGTTTTTTAAACTAATCATCGAAATTATTAACATCAATGTAGTTACATAAAAACAGATGGTGCTTTCGTTATCTCAGTAATTGAGAAAACGGGCCATTTAAATAACAAAATTTTGATTCCAGAGGGTTGTGTTTAAAGAAACACAGAAAAAGCCTCGCATACATTTGAAGAAACAAAGAAATCGCATAGATTGTAAGCGCAAAAGCTGCTATACTTAGTATGGGTTCCAAATTGTACAGCAAAATTTCCACTAAAATATGAGATAAGTACAGCTCTTTACTGCATAGAGTATAGAAGCTACGAACATTTATCTTAAATAGTACAGAAAATGTCAGATATATATTTATTTCAAATAAGCATTTAAAATTAAATTGATTTGTGCAAGCTATGATTTATATATTAAATTAATGAGGGAATTCTAAATTAAAAAATCTGCACATAAACCAGAAACATTTTAGCGATATTCATTATTTAAGCTGCGGTATGGCCAAATGGTTTCACCACTGGTCTGTTACTAAGGCGTCCTGGGTTCAAGCCCAGAGGACCACACCTGAGACTTGCGGAGTCTAGACGGATTTTATCAGAGCTCTCTAGTTTTCATTCCACCATTTGCTCTATAGGCCCTTATCTTTTACTCATACGAGAGTAAATAGCGAAAGACGAGGAAGATTCTTCCCTTAAAACACAGCTTCTTGTCCGGGAACAATGAGAAAAGAGGTAGAAATGAAGAGATATACTTTGAATTGCCATTACGAATAAGGTTCTGAAATTTAAGGTACCTGAAGAAATAAGTTCTACATTCACGCACACACTGTAATGTAATAACGTTAAATGATTACATTCTCTAGTTATTTAGAGGTAAATTCCACTAAATAACTATTTACACTGCTGAACACATACCTGTCAAAATCTGCGGTCCACTGAAATAGACAACGGTTTATTGGTGGATTATTATCAATTTACGCAGCATCACCTAATTCGTTGGACGGCAGAGGATATGAAATGGTTTTAAAAAAATTGCATTTCGATGCTCTCTGAATGAAAGCCACAATGGACAAACGGATTCTCTAGCGCCGGTGTGAATGTTTTTATTTCATCACAAAAAGTGGCAATTTGCAGGCGTTCCTGAAGCTTGCAAATACACAGCGATTGGCTTTGTGCAACTCAGCGATGTATTGACTTTACACTGCTACTGTGTTAGGTTTGTTTTCGACATGCGATTACTATCATACTGTCGATTGCTATTTTCGAAACAGAGGCACTCGCACCATAGCTATAAAACGTATTTCAACCTGTTTGTAGCTAGATACTTCCCATTCAAGCGATCGTGTGGTGCTAATTCGGCTGAACTAAATAGTTACCCTGTGTCCAGTAACATGCTGCACTCTAGTTCCCTAAAGTAGTGGGTTCAAACCCCGCGTAGGCGATGGATTTTTTCAGACGCACAAATAGTCAGCACGGTTTCCTTCGGAAGGAAAGTAAAACCGGTGGTCCCGTATCGTAGATTTACGGCACGTTAAGAAATCTCAAACCTGATAAAGAGGTCTCTGAGCAAAATTAAGTGTCTTTCAAACCCGATATAGAATGGGACTCTGAGAACCACGGTAGTTAAACAGCGTCCATAATGTAACACAATTTCAATTTTTCCACGTGAACTACAAACTTACAAACCGAGCCAGCTGGCTGAGGCGTTTGGTCTGGAGCTGACACTCTGCAGGTCCGGGTTCAATCTCCATTCACCGCGTACTGGGGTCCTGGATTTTTCCGTGGGTTTCCTGGGGCCGCTTAAGTAAATGCTGGGGTGCTGTGTATCTACCACGGTTCCTTTCCCTTTTATTCCTTCATTACATTTCCCTTCTTCATCTTATAGGTCAGCGCAGGTGTGGTTTGAGGCTTTGATTGCTCCGAGTGAAACTCTCTTCCCCCTGGTTGGCTGGTTGATGCTAGGTGCCATTATAGAAGCATCCTTTCGGCCTCCAGGCGCCTGTATAGCCTCCATGGTGCGCCAGGGTTGCCGTCTAATGACTTTTAGGGACTTCCGTGCGTCTCTGCGCTTAGCTCCGTCGTTTCCTGTGGTCTGGCCTGTGGTTTCCTCTCCACTCAACCTTTCCCGGGGCGGGGGTGGTAGACCGCAATAGATCAGTGCTTGGTCGCCGCTGCTGATACCTGATTTTATTTGGAATCTTCGGTATCAAAATACTGATACCGAGCAAGATGGATCAGGCAGTTTCGTCTGTGGCCACACTCGGGAGGTCGCGAGTTCCATCTTCCTCGACCGCACACTGACTTGAGTTTCTTAATAGGTTTCGCTTGTGGACAAGTGAATGCTGAGGTAAATTATTTTTAGGTAAATAACTAGTGGAAGAGAATTGCAAAGTTGTGATCAGAAGGTGATGAAAATAAAACAGCAGCATTAGTGGTATTTTATTTACTACGTACTAACTGAAAAATTAAACAGTGAAAGTAGTGTATAGTGGAATTGTTGTAAATAGTGAAGTATCTTGTGGATGTTACTTCCAAGTTGAGAATAAATTTAGGAGTAAATAATGAGCGGTATATAAGCACTAATTTTGAATTATGCAAAAGTAAAACCAGTAGCGCTTGAAACTAATGAAAATAGTAGAGTGAACAAGAATAGTGAAGTGAACAGTTACTGTAACCACTGAGCTGCTTATGCAACACGCTGACACGATACTACACTCCCCAACGAGCTCACGTTTCTTTCCCGGTAAATCACAAGCCGCTCTCAAATTATTTTGAGATAGCACACCCCAATGGTATCTTACAATGTCGCAAGTAAGTACTTAAAGTCCTGGGCTTCATAGTATAGCCAACTATTAGGTCCATTATTGTGAAATAATTGTTACTTAAACATTAGCTTGTGTGGGATAGAAGTTATAAAAGTAAAGTCAGACTGAAAAATCCAATGCCATAGAAGGGATTTAGACCAAGTGATTGGGGTATGCCATTTCAAATTAATCGGAGATCAGCTTATGGTTTACCGGGAAAACCGCGGGTCCGTCGGGGAATCTAGAGCCGTATCAGAATGTTGCCGTGGTAGCTCATAAGTTAGAGTAACTGGGCGGACACCAGCAAATATGTGGTTCCTGTTATGTTATTGTTAATATACATTTATAATGCAACATTTTACATATGCATACTTTTCGACTATTATGAAGAATACATGTCACTAAATTTGCTAGCACAGATGTTTGTATTCTTAAAATTAAGTTTTTTTTATAGTGTTTAACGCTCGCTTTTACAACTTGTGGCACCGCAGGCGATGCACTGGTGATACATGAAATAAAGATCTAGCACCGGTGGAATGCGATGGCGGGAAAAACAGGAGAACCCGGAGAAAACCTGCCCTGCGCCGCTTTGTCCACCACAAATCTCACATGCGGTCGCTTGGTATGGAACCCGGGTCGTCCAGGTGTAAAATTAAGTTAATTGTATATTTTGCTTGTACCGGGTGGAAGGGAACTTGCATTCCTTCTAGTATGCGCTTAATAGAAGCATTACAAACAAAAAGTCTAATGCCATTTTGTTCTTTGATCAGCCGATTTCGAAAAAATAAATGTTTTTTGTTCCAAAATGAATATACGAAGATAATAGTTTGTTACTTGTAAGATGCGTAGAGTAGCGTATTGCGACATTAGTTTTAGTAGGAATTACGGGAGATCACAGGGGTTTTCGAAATAACATTGCCTTGAGGTTGCTCAAGGATCTGAATCGGCTTCTAGATGTAACATGTCGGTCGCTTGCAAACACGACGCAGGGTGGAGGATAACGAGTGCAACTGGCATTCTGATTGGCCTGCACTGCTGTGATCCTGACCTAGTGAAAGTGACACCCACACAACGTGCAGCATGCAAGCTTGTCCGTTTCTTCTTTTCGAAAAGGCAATCATCTCCTAGGAAATGGTCAAAGACAAAAACGTAAAATACAAAATGTGTTCCAAATACCGAGATCTATCACTGGTGTAAATTAATGTAATGACTTCACTTCCACCCGGTATAGAAATTGCATTACAAGCCACTGCACTCAGTTTCCGAGATTCCCAATAAGATCGAACGCAGCAGTTATTGAGCCGAGCACGCCGTTGTCGACAATGGGAGTGTATTTCTGTGGATAAGCTTATAGAAGTGTCTCCCAGCGTTTCCTGCTAAACTTGCTGATATCATTCGCCCCATATGCGTATTCAGAACCTCAGAGTAGGGTGTACTGATTAACTATGCTGTGCTCTGATATTAAATATGCATAACAGAGAATTGCATCCACCGCAACTTCAGAGATCTCGTCCTAAAGGAATATTTCCACTCGCTGGCTCAACCAAATTTAACATTCCCGCTCCAGTATTGAGATAAAGCGGATTTTCCCCGAGTTAAATTTTACACAGTATTTTTAAATAGCCGCATTAGAGTAGGTACCGTTATTGCGTCAGCAGTCAGCGTTTATTGGTTCTCATGCGAATATACCAGTCACCCAGAAGGTAACCAACGATTTGGCGTAACCAAATAATAACGAACGATATTAACGCAAAACTTTAAGTTACAAAGTAACAGCACCTTACTTTATTTCTCTACACAATCGCCATTACACATTTTTACTTTCTCTACACTTACCATGTACATAGTGTATAGAGAAGATATTGTATTCCACCCAAAAATTCAATACAGAGATTTCACCGAAAATTTTGAGATCCCTGAATAAAAAAAGAAACATTTTTAGAAAATGTCCGTGTATGTGTCTTTGGACAGCATAGGCTCAAAAAACGAAAGAACGTCAAATTGCAAACTTCCTTTTTAAGTTCGGCTTCTTCCAGGAATGCGACATGATTTTCAAAAACCTTCTCCCAACGAAAACTACCCCTTACATGAAACATTTCTCGAAATTTTTGATTTTATCAAAAATGGCCCTAACGATTTTGATTAAAATAGCTTATGTATAAGATATTTTATTACAAACGGAATGTATATCTTGAATTTTCTAGGAATAGCCTCTGAAGAAATCTTTATTCTGGTTGAGTGTTTGAAAATTTTTGGTTAAATCATAAGGGATGAACAGAAACTTACTACAAAAAATAAAAACACACCACTTTATGTCATAGTTGTTTTTTTTTTTTTTTTTTTTTTTTTTTTTTGCAGAGTTAACCGTTTTCGAGATATTCCGGATTATTGGTTTCAACTTTGTCACTTAAACTTTCAATAAACTGGAAGACATTTTTGTTCACGTTTCTCGTTTGTTTACTCCTGCAAGCAAAGAGATTGGAATTTCAATTGTTTCACATAGCGACCGGCTTTTAAAGAAGGAGACTTATCACTTTAGTCTGTGCATTTTCTTATTTCCTTCTACTTACAAAGAAGCTATTAATAAGATTAATTCTGCTTATGTTTGTCTTATTGGCATTATGCTTTAAATAAAAGGTTTGTTTACCAAACGGCTAAAGGGCATCATGTGAACAGAACATTAGACTTTTACCCTTCTACTTACAAGGAACCAAGCAATAAAGACAATTTCTGCTAACGTTTATCTCGATTATCATGAAGCAGATAGAAGAATAAGCTTTTAAACAATAATTTTTACAGAGATGTAGAGAAAGTCATGTGAATGAACACATTAGATATTTTCCCATGGTACAGATTTTTCAATGCAAAGGTTATACTCTTCCACCACTAAAGATCTGAGCCAAGGTGTCACGGTCACTTTGAGGTCTTCATCGGTTGGAAAATCTTTTTCATCCAAAAAGTCATGCACTGGTTCCAAAGTGAATTATTTTATCAACATTTGCTTTCAAGCCGTCATAACTATTAATGAACTTCCACTCCAGTAGTTTTCTCTTCATTAATCTTAAAATGCGCGTTATTTCATTCAATTCGTTCATTCAATTATCAACATACACTTGCGTTAGTTACCCTTAAATTTAGATTGAACAAACATTTTATGCACTAAAAAACCTGATGTGTTCCATTCACATAATCATCTTTAGCTGTTCCTTGAACAATTATTCTTACAAAAGATTATTCTTTTATCCACGTCGTGCTAATCTAGATAAACATTAGCAGAATTGGTCTTCTATCTTTCTTGTAAGTAGAAGGGAAATAACGGCATACATTTATTGAGGTTTGCTTCGCTTTGCATGGTTCCGTTTGCGAAAAGCTAAAAACGTATTTAACATAAATAATGTATTTGAAGGGATGTAACTTTTTGTGTAGTAAGGTTTTGTCTCATTCTTATGGTTTATGCTAAAGTTTGCAAAACTCAACCAGAATAAAGAGCTCTTTAGAGTCTATTCCCAGAAAGTTCAAAGTATATATTTTATTTGCGATTAAATATCATTAACATTCGGCATTGTAATCAAAACCCATTTTCGAGAAAATCAAAATTTTCGAAAAGTGTTCCATGTAAATGATAGTTGGGGGTGGTGAATTCTCTTGAAAATCTTCGTATCGCATCCTCAAAACATACCGAATTTAAATACCAAGTTAGACATTTATCTGACTCTTCCTTTTGGGGCCATGCTTTTCACAGACACACAAACAGAACACATACATTTAAATAAAAAAAAAATGGACTCCGGGAACCTCAAAAGATACACTTCCTGTGAGATCTAGGTATTAAATTTTTGGGTGGAATACAATACCTTCTCTATCTACTATGTACATTGTATATACGGGCTTGGGAAAGTAAAACACGAATACGTTCTTTGGCGGTAAAAAGGTATCGGCATTGTAAAACTGGTATCACGTGACATTAAATATGTTGACAGAATGGAGATTACTTTGAGAAATAGTGTAAACTTGTAATTGAGGTTTTGTGTTTATATCGTTTGTTATTATTATTATTATTATTATTATTATTATTATTATTATTATTATTATTTAGTTATGCTAAATCGCTCGTTACTTTCTGGACGACCCTCATAGTGTACAACCACCATTAATAATAATTGTTATAAGGGGGCAATTACAAAAGAAAAGACACTTTCAATTTCTCCGTAGCTATTGATGATACAATGAATCAGCTTGCACTGTTTTGTAGAGTAAAATCCTGAAGTTCAGTTTCTGAATTCCCAAATGTTGAGTGTGTGATTCCCGCGTCACACGGCATACCTTATGACGATAATTCAAGTTCATTCCAAAGCGGATGCAACATCTTCATCGACTCTAACCAACGCTCTTTTGATGTGTTCCATCATTTTATCTAAATTGTGTGGAAGTGGAGGAACGAAAACTCTTTCTTATCTTTGACAAGGCCCCAAAGCAAAAAGTCACACGACGTAAATGGGTACTCCTTGGTAGCTAATTCATTAAAATAAAATATAAAAGCTATGTGCTAGTGAGGTGGAGCTCCATCTTGTTGGAAGATAAACGTTTTTCTTGTCTCATACAATTGAGGTACCTACTAAATCTGTAACATGTTGAAATATATAGTTCTGTTACTGTTTTGTCTGCAAGAAGAAGGGGCCATAACACTTTGGTGTGGCATACTGCACAAAAAGCATTAACTTTTGGAGAGTCCCGCTCATGTTAGTGGTTAGACCACTTGCCTCTCATGTAGGCGGCCCGGAATCTATCCCAAGCGACCGTAATTAGGACTTTGTGGTGGACAAAGGGGAGCAAGGGAGGGTTTTCTCCGGGTTCTCCGGTTTCCCGCGCCATCACATTCCACCAGTGCTCCATCTTCATTCCATATATCATCGGTGTCATCGCCTGAGGTGCCATAGTAGTAAAAGCGCGCGCTAAACACTATCAAACATGACTGAAAACCATCCGCTCACTGAAGCTATCGTCTCCTTCATTACGTCGTAACACTTCTATGCAGAAATCTTGGCTTTTGAAGTTTTCTTAGATCCTGCAAGAGCTAATCTGTAATGGGGGTCATTTCTGGTTGCTTTCCCGTAGTTTTCCATACGGTTTGTTGTGGACTTAGTAACTCCAAACTGCCCTTGTTGTAGATTCCTGTGGACTGCTTGTGAAAGCAGCACAAGAAGTCAAAAGCTTTCTGTGTCAATTGTAGATCGATTGTCCGCTATAGGTGAGAAATTTCCTAGTGATTAACACTTGTGGGGTGTATCGTCTGCTAGCAAGGGCTCGTGAGGTTGATGACCAATCGTAGTGTAATCATTGGCGTTACAACACCTACGGGTTCAGTGGAAATTTACGCGCGCGTTCTCATGCATGCCTGATGTGATTGTTTTCAATCTAATTGCTTGATTTCAACCTGCGAAAATTTCGACTGTGTTATACACAGTGATTCTGTAAGGATTTACATTTATAATTGTCACTGCCTTTTATACATCGCGGACATTGCTCGTTCTCATTCTAGAACAACCACAAGTGACGCTGTGATTTGAAAATGTCTTGCAGCCGTGATAAACGAGTTGAGGTTACCTTAGTCGAAATAATAAAACTTTTAGTTTAGTGAAGTACAGGACCCAATGTTGAAAGGAATACATGAGGTAAATAGTGAGAAGTAGATAAAAGTAGTTCATCATACGAGAAGTGCGATAGGAAATCCATGGAAAGAAGGGATTTTAGAGGAAGCGGTGGTATATGTGGCAGTAAATAGGGTAAGAGCAAACCGAGACAGCCACGTGTCAGCACGGGTGTCAATCATAAAGTAATTTTTCCATCAATAATAGTCTGTGGTGGTGTCTGGAAACTTACTCTAGAATGTCATTGGAAAGCAATTGCAGAATTTGGTTTAGCAAGTTCTAGCACATAATGCACTTTTGTCACAGGATTTGCCATTTCTATTATTCTGCACCTTAAACATGGATCAAATACGTGATAAGCTACAACATTGACAATGTAATTTTATGGAGTTTTCTACATAACACGGTCAAATTTATGTTGATATCACACTTATTTTTATTTCATAGGACTTAGAAGTTGTCTACTTCATTTGAAATAACCCTGTAGATTATTGGAATAGAATTAGAATAGGATAGACTAAAACTTGTATTGGAGTATTAGTTCATACTACAGTGAAGGAAGCTATAGACATCTTAACAGCTTTAATGCGACTGGCAGCCCGCAGCTGCCACGGAATACATTCCATACGTCCATTCGTGCCCTGACGGCAGACTTCTCCCCCTAAATAATGCTAACCACACTAAACTATTTCGGTGCGTTATGCTTATTTTCGTTATAAAATGTATTGGAAGTGATGCCCGTCTGTGTCTACAAGCCAGGAAGTTTCTGAACACATTATTGAACACTCGATGGATTACTTTGGGCAAAATATTGTAAAATGCAGACAAATGTCTTCTAATTTGTCTAGAGCAAAGTCACTTAAACACGGAAAATCGCACGCATGCAACCAAGGTACAGATGTGCTGTGCATGGATCCGCCCCGGTTTGGCTCGGACATTTCCCAATAAGGAAGAAACAATTGGAAAGTTGAGGAAGGGGGAGAGAGACGGAATGAGAGATAAGAGAGCAACAGAGAGAGCAGTACTGCTCAAACACCGGGAGTGGGGGTTTTCACTGTGGTCAGCCTAACAAAATCATATTTTGCAAGTTGCACCGTTCAATGCGCCGGCGCATGCACCTGAGAGTCCAAATGTTGATTTGGAGAGAGAGAGAGAGAGAGAGAGAGAGAGAGCAGGATAATCAATATTTTGTTACAAAAGTACATTATGGTGTAATACTCTTGCACTTGTTTCTATGGCAACCTCTATCTAATATTTTCTTGGCTGTCAATGCTTCTTTTTGTCTACCACGGATTCAGTATGTTAACATTTCTATGGAAATTTATAAATTACGGTTTTGCTAAAAAAAAAAGTGACAGAGCATTTGTGTACAAAATAAAGCTGACATTCTCCTTGTTATTTGTAGTGTTTAACGCCCGCTTTTACTACCATGGCTCCGCAGGCGGTGACACTGGTGATACATGGAATAAAGATGGAGCACCGGTGTAATGCGATGGCAGGGAAACCGGAGAACACCCCCTGCGCCGCTTTGTCCACACAAGTGTCACTTGCGGTCGCTTGGAAGAGGCGAGTGGTCCAACCACTCGGCCACGACGCGGCTGATTCCCCTTGTGACTACGCTTGAACAATACCTGAAAAACAAAAGCACGTTGTTGTGTAGTGTACCTACGCTTTGATTACACTCAGTAATTCTGATTTATTGTACATAGTGTACATTTTCAATCCTTTATAAAAGCATATGTAATACTGAATAAGTTTACTTATCCTAATGTACAAGTTAGGTTTGAGTACCCCTTAGTCAGCACATCCACACAACTCCCTGTCTGTCAGCGACTGTAGCCAGCACCCCTTTTTGTGCTAGCTATTGCACCCCATCATAGGTCGTGTACTCCCCTGTTTTCTCTCTCTCTCTCACTCACACTCACTTTCGCTCTCTTCTTTTAGCCATTATTCTTTTTACTGTTTCCAGAACTGTCTTATTCCTTTGATCCTTTTATTTCCCTTTCCATCCTTTTTATTTTAACTCTAAACTCGTTGCTAACTATACCTGTTTTATTTACGCTAACCAGTAAACCATAACTTGTAACCAGCCATGTGTTAACTATTATATCTAAGTATGCGGCGGCAGACCATATTGATATCCAGCATTTAAACACTATCCAAACTATAAACATTTCGTTTCTATGTTTATGGATTCTCAATATTCCCTTGTATATAAGTTATATTAGAACTGCCCAGAGGGGTCCGATGAACGATCCGTTCAACCAAGCAGCCCTCTATTCTACACGACGAATACTTTTAACTTGAAGAAAGGATCCACGCCATCTATTCAGCACCCCCACATCTCACAAAGTGAAGAAAAACACCTGAAACATGAGAAGGAAAGGGAATGAAAAGGAAATAAAGGAAATGTAGAGGATAAATAGTATCTAATTCACCTACCGACTAGGGGAAACCACGAAACAGGCAAGGATAGAGTGGATGGTCGACGGAGATTGAACACGAGACCTCTGGAAAGCGAATCACATCTCGCTCGATATTTAAAATAAGGAAATATAGAACCAATTGGAGAAAGACAACACGTGATGCTCGTGTCAGTGGAAAGACTTATAAAAACAGTAGTTAAAAATAACCCAGGCGGATGGGTAGAGAAGTTCAAGGAAGTTGCAGTAAGAATTTGATGGCGCTGAAATAGGTCAATACTCTCGAAATTTGAGGTTGCTAATGATGTCTTCAGATGTTTAAATAGGCAGTGGAGTGAGAAGGTTTCGACGTCCAATGCAGAACTGGAGCTTACTTAAAGCATTTAATTTGTAGAGACACTGGAATGGTGCAAGTTAAACCACTAAAGAATAATTTCCTATCTCCCTGTTCCGTCTAACACGCATAGGAATACTGAGTAAACAGTAACTTATATCCAACACCCGCAAGTTCTCCATAGAACAGGATGAGATAAGAAATCTGCACGAGAAACTTCTGAAACTTTAAATATCTAAGCAAATAGCAAGCCAAGTAGTGAAGCCAATAAAATACCCATAAAACGTATCGCATTTCACCTGCAAAGTACTTTGCAGTGATTTGTGTAAGCTTAATAAAAGTCACATGACCTTCTCTACTCTGCAACAAACTATTCTTACAAAAAAGTATTATTCCAGATACTTATCTAGATGAAAATAGAAGAAAAGGTTTTAATAGATATTTCCCTAGTAGGTATAAGGGAAATAAGGGAATACCTAGACTTAAGAGATGGCTAATCTTTTTAAGGGTTGGCCGGTATGTAATGAATACAATTTCCCTTCACTTTGCATGACCAGGATGAAAAAATAAAAAATAAAAATAAAATTACTATAACCACTGGAAGTTTTAAACCACAAAATATGAACAATTAGAAAATGGTTAACTCCACAAAGAATGAGATTTACATTATTTGTGTTATCTCTTACGGTTGGCCAGTTATGCAAGTCAGTTCAGACGAAGAGGGCTTTAGAGAATATTCCTAGAAGATCTAGGATATAGATTTTATTAAACAACTTTAATTGGTGGTATTTTTAATAAAAAATCGTTACAACCATTTTCGAAAAAATCGAAAATTCCGAAAAATCTTCGATGTTAATGGTAGCTTGGAGTGAAGATTTTCTTGAAAACCTTTGTGCCCCGTACTTTAAGGCCGCTGAGTTTAAATAAAATATATTTTTTATGAAAATGCTTTTCTTTTGGGATTTAGGGTTCTCAACACATGTATTTACAGTGAAATATCGGTATCAACCTTTTGGATCGCATGCAATATTGACGCTACCTACTATGTGCATTATACGTCTAGAGAAAAAAAAATTAAGGTGCTCCATTCTACATCTGCGTAAAAACATTATCAAAAAGCTTATGCTCCTATTTACTTCATGCTATTCGAGAAAAAATTAGCAGAAATAGTGTTATTACTTGCTTCCTTGTAAGTAGAAGCGAAATAAGGGAGTACCATAGATTAAAGTGATAGTCAAAATTTGGTTGCTATGCGACTTATAGACAGGAGTTGATAAATATAAGTTTTTCAAAGCTGAAACCAATAACAAGGAATACCTCAAAAGCTATCAACTCCACGAAAAAAATGTATATAACGTAAATTGTGTGTTTTAACGTGTTCAACATTTTTTATGTTTCAAGTTTTTGTCCAATTCTTACGGTTCAGCAGTTATGCAAAATTCCGTAAAATTCATCCGGCATAAAGTAGCCTTCAGAGGCGATTCCCAGGAAATTCAAGATATACATTTTATTTGTCAGGTAATTATCTTTAATATGCGATATTTTAATCATAATCGTTAGTGCCATTTTTGAGAAAATTAAAATATTCGAAAAAAGTTCTACGTAAAGAGTAGTTGGGGGTGGGGGATGTTCTTGAAAATCTTCGTGTCGCATCCTTGGAAGATACCAAACCTAAATACCAAGTTTGGTTTTTAATGGACTTTGTTTTTGAGCTATGCTGCCCACACACACAAACACACATACACGGACATTTTTCTATTTTTTTTTGGATGCAGGGAGTCTCAAAACATGTATTTCCGGTGAAATCTCGCTATTGAATTTTTGGGTGCATTACAATCCCTTCTCTATACACTATGTACATAGTACGTGTAGAGAAAGTAAAGAAGGGCCCTTCCATTCCTAAACCTCCGTTTCCAGTTCGCACGCCAACCTCTATGTACAGTACGATCCGCTGTTCCATAATTTCTCTCTGAAAGCTCGTAGAAATGTGAAATTTGTTTTAATGATCTGAGTGGCTCAAGGAGAATTGACAACAACCATGACAAACAGTCGATCAATGCCATATGTTGTCTTTATTGTCGATTTCGATGGAAACTGAGCATATTCATGGCATTGCAGTACTCAGTTCGAAAGCGTGTTTTCATTGTGAAAATATATTGGAAGGCAAATTCCTTGGTAACAACACAACGGGAATTTCAAAAGAATTTAATGTAGGGATGTTCCGACTAAAGGCAACGATTTTATCGCTAGCAAGAAAGCTGGAGACAGCTGGTATACTCGTTAGCGAGAGTGGAAAACATAGACCACCATGAGTGCAGATACCGTTACAAATGTTCTAAGAAGGCTAGTGAACTCTCCAAACAAATCGTTGCGTCGATTGAGCCAGGAATCAGGCTATTCATATGGCACATTTCAAAGAGCTGCGACTGTCGACAATGTCATGAAAAATGCTCGTAACTTCCATCGAAATCATCAATATAGTCAACAGATGGCATTGATCGATTGTTGCCATGATTGTTGTCGATTCTCCCTGAGCCACTGATGATCATTAAAACAAATGTCATATTTCTACTGTGAGCTTTCAGAGAGAAATTATATCCTATTAAAATGGTTCAAGTTTGTATGGATCGCACTGTACAGAGGAATAATATTTATAAATAGTGAAAAAGCATAACAGGCGGCGCCGTAACCAAGTGGCTAGATGGCTTACCTTTCATTTAGAAGGCCCGGGTTTGAACCCAGGTAACTGGGTGGGATCTGTGGTAGACGAAGCGTCGCCTGGGTGGTTTTTTCGGGTTCTCCTACTTTCCCTGTGAAGTCCGACAAAAAATTATGAAAAGCTAACTAAAAGTTTTCATAATAAAATAATATGAAGTGTAATGTTTAAGAAAATACAGTGCGTCTCTCACTTGGTGCGATGTAGCCAGCAATTAACTGGAGCTATAAATGTGTAGGCGCATGTTTATTCGTGCGCACTCCCAACTTTAACATGTATAAGATGATCCGCACAATGGAATCAACCACCAATTGGCTTCAAAAATGTTATACTACCTCTCAAAAGTACAATAATAAAATTGGTAATATACTTTTTGAAAATAATGATCCAGTTTTGAGAAATAAATAATTACATTTTCAACAGTTTCGAAGAATACCATAAGTAATAATTTTTCTAAAATAATTAGGGTTAATGTAAAAAATGTAATATGTGGGATCAATTTGTATTGTTTTATTTTTATGTGAACACTTTTAAAAATGCGTCATGTAGCTCCATTTAATTAGAGCAATGAATTTAGACGATAAAAATTATATAAATAACCACGCAGACTACAATTTTGATACATGGCATAACAATCAGTATCTAGGTTTATAATAGCGGTATAAATTTCAGTAAGATGTCTTATATACTGCGAATTTTCCTTATTTCACTTGAATCACTTTAAAATCAACAAATGTGTAAATTGTATCGGTTCCAGAATCCTTTGCTAGGTCGACAGGTGATTGGTACAGGCACGTTACTTCGGAGGAAGCAAGCTGCTGGAAGTCTTAGTAGTGAAGTTAGTTCCCAGAACACTCAATTAACGAGGAAACCTTTGGTTCAAATTTAATTTAATTAAATAATTATCTGCGCACAAACAAAAGGGAAGCATAACCGATTGCTGAAAAATCACGTAGATCATTTTTAAGAAGTAGCAGAATGTTGTAATAATTGGAAATTAGCAGAAAAAGAATCTGAAGGTATCACACTAATACGAATTATAAAATCTGACAAGCTATGGGAAGTGTTATTCAGTTCAAGGCCACACTTTGCTTAATATAAAGACAGGTATTTAAAAACTCTTGTGTGTTCATGTATATGAATTTCTCTACATCTCTACAACAAATTATTGTTAAAAAAACTATATTTTGTTTGCTTTATGCTAATGGAGAAAAATTATCAGAAATGGTCTTATTACTTGCTTCCCTAAACGTGGAAGGGAAATAAGGGTATACCATTGACTAAAGTGATTGTCAAGTCATTTAAAACCTGGTTGCTATGTGGTTGAAGTTCCATTGTTTGTATGGCCAAGAGTTGACAAATTCCCATATAAGAAAAGTATAAAAATTTTAAAACTGACACCAATACCAAGGAATATCTCAAAAAGCGGACAACTCGACGAAAAAATGTACACAAGTTGTTTATTTTAATGAGCTATACATATTTTGTTAAGTAAGTATTTGTCCGGTATACCAATTGTGCAAAATTCCGCAAAATTCATCCAGAATAAAGATCTCAGAAACTATTCCCAGAAAATTCACGAAATATATTTCGTTTGCCATGTTGTTAACTAAAATCATTAGAGCCATTTTTGACAAAATTAAAATTTTCGTAAATTTTTCCAATTAAGAGGGTAATAGGGGTGAGGGGATTTTCTTGAAGATCTTCGTGTCATATCCTGTGTAATTACTGTACTTAAACATCAGACACACACAAGGTATATTTTTTATTCAGGGGTTCTTTAAACATATTTTTCCGGTGAAATCTGGGTATTGAGTTTTTGGATTCATTACAATGTCTTCTCTGGACACTATGTATATAATACGTCTAGATAAAGTAAAAATGTGCTTACTCTGGCGTATCTTAGACTTCAAATGACAACTCTCTCTCTTCAAGACTCTTGTTACACTGATCATTGCGCGGCGCTAGACTTGTCACCTTTTAGGGGTAATTGCAAAGGGATTCATCGTATAGCAGTTTCGTGGGTGTCAATAATGCGAGGCGGTAATCTTGACGGGAGGTGATATGCGCCGGTTTAGCACCGTATGATTTCTGAGGATAGAATATGGGCTCAATTCTTGCCCCGAATTGCATATCCCTTTACTCTCAGGAATGGCATACGATATGACCGGCTCGTTTCTATTTTCTTTGTGTAACATTTTATTTCCCGTCACCATTCTGCAGTTAATGTTGCCTCAATACACACGCGCAGTGCCAGCGCTGTTGTTTTATAAGTACAAGCACCTAGCATATCTAGCCGTGTAATGGTTGGATAGTTGTTAATAAATTATCTTGTATAATAGCGACCTCGTTTAACTATGCCCTTTTTATTATTTTACTCGAAGTTCTCAACACACGTATCTATATTTACCGAGCTATGATGGCTGACTTTTCAGCTTGGAGTGATATGGCTGACCTAACGACCACGAGTGTTTTTCTAGATTTTCGTTTTGGCTTATTTCACATTTCTCTATTCAATTCTCGCATCTCCACGTAACTGATATTTTTGTATATACTTATCTTTAAGAAGCAGCCTGCCTACTGCATAATTGTCTCTTTGTGTTGAATTTTCACTAAATAAGTGTAAATATTTCCCTGCTGGCGGATTAACTGACTAACCCTTGCTACCTTGCCATTGTTTTACTTCTAGACACCATTGCTAAGAAAAAACCTCATGCGGTTGCTCACACTCCTTTGGTTCCAGACATTTCTTGTCATTTACGAACGCTATTTACTTTCTGTGTCTCCTTAACATTATCCTTATTACCTTTATTACGAGTTCCGATACGCGAAACGTCCTGTCTCAAATTTAATTTATTTTACTTTACTTAGGAAAGAAATTTTGGTAACAACGTATAGCTCTTAACAGTGTGAAAGAAAACTCTTTTAAGATTTCCTCATTAACATAATTTTATAAAATAGCGCAAAAAACACAAACACTGGATCATTACATCGACCTCAAACGCTGATAGAAGTATTTGCAGTTATTCACCCTTCACCTTGTATAGTAATACCGTTTCTACTACTGTTTACCTCAATTTGCATTAAATAGACGAAAGGTTCAACTTGTAAAACGGTTGGGAAGCTCATACGTAATAGTCACATGTTTGAATGAATTTTGGTTAATTTTCCACGAGTTTTACTGCGAGTTATCTAGAGAGGTATCCAGTGACCCTATTAGCTCAGTGAAATGTGCCACTCCCTTTCTCCACGAGAAGCACTTCGCATCTCATTACGTCTTCCTCAAGGAACCCATAAGCTGTAGGTGCGTATATGTCGTCTTAACTCCAGATTAATTTACCTTCATCCCCAGTGACTCTAGGTGATAAAAGTCACCGGAGAACATTTGCGAGAAAGTCTTAAAATCGTTAAAGCAGGAATCTTCGGCAACTCTGAAGTACACGTTGTAGAATGGTTAGGAACTGGACGTATATTATAACGTTTCTAGTCAGTCGAAGTGAAAATTATAAAGTTTAAAGGTTATGACATTAAATAATGGTAGTCGAAAAGCTCTATCTTGCCAATGTTAAGGTTTGACCCATTATCTCAGCAACCGTTTAAAATATTGAACTTAATTTTTCAAGATATATTCAGCAATACCTTTACTATTGGTTTATGAAAAACATAGCAGTTCCATTGATTAGAAGGAAAGGTGTGATTATTTTTAATACAGCTCTTAGAATTTTATTTAAAAATGATATTTAAATTTTTAAAAATAACTAATCCATATATATATATAAATAAAATATTTTCCCTTGAAATAAAATTTAATTAAGAGCAAATGAATGGTAAAAATGTCATCCCATAGTGTCAATTTGTTTGAGATAGTGGAAAATTTGTATAGAAAATTTTACTTCTTAAGAAATTATTCTCAAATATAACATTTAAAAAATGTGCCTAACTTTCCAAACACAATTTCGCAGTACTTGGAAACTCTCACATTAGAGAAATATGAGCGGGATGACAATGCTGTGAATAGTTAAAGTAAAATTTTTGACCAAAATGAGACAAAAAGATCTTCTCTAACACTAATATTTACAAAGTTATTGGTGTTTTACCAAAATGTTCTAGAAAAAGCTACTACGTAAGACTATTTTCAATAATGTTCTTAACTATTTACAACTTGCGTACCTCTATGAAAAATACCAAAATCAGTGTAAAATTCGAAGAGTCATATGCAAAAAAATTTAGAAAATACTATTTTGAGACTCCCCTTAAAAGAAAAACAACCGAAAATGTTCCATTCACATCAATTCCTATATCTGTTCTGCAAACAAACTGTTCTTGCAAAACATTGTTCTTTTACTTACATAATGCTAATCAAAGTAAGCATTACTAGAGACGGTCTTATTCCTTGGTTCCTTATTAGTAGAAGACAAATAAGCGAATACACCAGGCTAAAGCGACGATCAAGGTCTTTAAAAGCTCGCATGTGACTGTCATTGAAGTTCAGGTCTCTCTCTATAGTCAGAAGAAAAACAAAATGAAGTATTCCCGTTTGAGAAAGTATTCTAAAATAGAAACGAATAATAGGGATTATCTCGGAAATCGTTAGCTGTACAAAGGAAATTTGATATGTTTCCCATTCACATGCCTTTTTCTACATCTCTGTAACAAATTATTGTTTTAAACCTATTCCATGCTAATCGAGATAAACATTAGCAGAAACGGTCTTGTTACTTAGCTTCTAATAAGTAGGAAGGAAATAAGGGAATACACCAGGCTAAACCGCCAGTCAAATGTTTTAAAATTTGGTTGCTATGGGATTAAAATCAGTTTCCTTACGTGGCCAGGTTTACCAAGTTTCCATATGATAACATTTTTAAGTATTTTAAAACTGAAACCCATAACAAGGAATATCTCGAAAACGCTCCACTGCACCAAAAAAATGTATTATGACAGAAATTGTGTATTTTCTAGCGGATGTACATTTTTGTGTAGTAAATTTCTGTATATCTATTACGGTTTAACAGTTATGCAATATTCAGCAAAATTCATTCAGAATGAACAGGAGCTATTCCCTGAAAATTCAAGATATACATTTTATTTCTGATATAAATAGCTGTCATATGCAGCATTTTAATCAAAATCGTTAGAGCCATTTTTGAGAAACTCAAAACTTTCGAAAAATCCTCCATGTAAAGGGTGGTTGGGGGTGGAGAGATTTTATTGAAAATTTTCTTGTTGCGTCTTTGGGAGACACAAAATTTAAATACCAAGTTTTATATTTAAGGAACATTTCGATTTTAAGTTATACTCTCCACAGTAACACACAAAGATAAAGACACACGCACTGACCTTTTTGTAAAGATGCTATTTTTTTTTTTTTTGATTTAGGGGTCTCATAACTTTATTTCCCGTGAAATCTCGGTAGCTGTCGAATTTTGGTGAAATACAATACCTTCTCTATACACTATGTACACAGTACGTGTGGAGAAAGTAAATTAGACGCGGAGAGTTACAGAATTTTTGGTTATGATCATTCCTGTTCAATAACACGAATCAATTTTATCAACTGAACTCTCGTAAAGCAATTACTGATCGGCTAATTACGACTAAGCGACAATTAGGGTTGCAACTCTCCAGTTAAGGAGATGTATGACAAAGTTTGAAATTGCAGACTAATGAAATTAAATCTCAGATGTAACATAATGCAAGTAAGTTACAGATCAAATTTCATCAATTTTGCTCTAATGGTTTCGAAGTTATGGTCAAATTTGTTTATTTGTTTTTGTCATGTCTAAAATGTCCATTGCGATAAGAAATTATAATTTTAGTCTATTATTTTAAACCTAGGTTCACCATATATTTATTTTTAAAACGTCCCTAGGTTATGAATATGCTTTTTTGTCATAAAAATATAATTTTTGTTTGAAATTGAAAACATATACTTAAATAATCCAACAGTAAAACCTAAGGCGATTCTTATTCATTTTACGTTTGTGAATATAGACAGCCAATTGTGTTTGCATAACAGAAAATCAGCTTCGCAAGGTACATTTTACAGGAAGAAAAATACTGAAAATATCAATAGCGAGAAAACAAGGAAAGATTGAAATGCATTAAAATCCACCAGGTTGGTTCGCTGGATTCTAGCTTTCCTTTTCCTCTCCTCTACTTCTGTCTTCTGCATTGCTGCTTAGCTTTTTTATTTTACATGATCGAATTAGATTGCGACAAACTGAGGTCTTTCTTGCCGAATGCAGTTTTACCTCTAATGCTTTGCTGTATCTTTTTTTTTTTTTTTTAAATACAGTACCGGAGTCTGATCAGGACTCCGGCACTGTATACCCTACTTTTTATTTACCTTTTTCTTTTTACTTTGTTTTGCCGTATTATTACTGTTTATTTCTGTTTTATTACTATTTCAACACACACATATACACAAACATATAACACCCATGCCCAAGGTGGGACTCGAACCCACGATCCCCAGCGCTACGAAGCACCAAAGCGGGACGCCTTGGTGAGCGCGGCCATGGGGACCGGCTTATCTTCAGTGACTTAAGACATTTAAAATGGCGCCTGGTGGCCAATTATACCCGTTTTGTATTCAGAAATGCTTAAATTATTTTATGAACATAAAAATAAAACGGATATTTTTGCGATTTTTTCATGAAATTTCAGTTATATATATCCTTAAAATGTACCGCTTTTCCAAGAATACCAAATTCAGGAATAATTTACATTTAAATAAAAAGCTGATGTGTTCCAATGACATGAATAACTAAAACTCAACTAATATTGTTAAAAAGCTTATTCTTCCATCTACTTATTCTAATGCCTCATTACTTGCTTCCTTGTAAACAGACGGGAAATAAGGGAATACATTAGGTTAAAGCGATAGTCAAATATTTTAAGAGCTGGTTGCCACGTGGATGAAACCAGTTTCTTTATATTGCCAGGGGATATAAATTCCCGTGTGAGAAGGTTTTAAGCGCTTTAAAACCATTTCAAAAAAGGTTAACTCCATGAAAAAACTGCATGACACAAATTGTGTGTTTTAACTAGTTCTACATTTTTTGTGTAATAATCTCTTACGGTTTACTAGCTATGCACAGTTCATCCGAAATGAAGAGGTCTTCAGAGGCTATTCCCAGAAAATTCAGGATATGCATTTTATTTGTCATAGAAGCATCTTCAATACACGGGAGTTTAATCAAAATCGTTAGAGCCATTATTGAAGAAATCAAAATTTTCGAAAAATTTTACATGTAGAAGGTAGTTTGGGGTGGAGGAATTTTGCTCAAAATCTTCGTGTCGCATCTCTAAAAGATAGTAATCTTAAATACCAAACTTGGCGGACACGAACACACACACACGGACCTTAGAACTTCAGCCGCTCTAAAAATTGAATAAAACTAAGTGTGATTGATTGAATTTGTATTTATGATGACGATTTCGAAGGTTTTATTGGTCGGAAAGCTCGTTGTTTTTACTATAGACAAATTCGTGTGCATGCTGGATCGTTTGATATTTTGCGTATTACGGATATTTACCAAATAATTATATATAAACCAGTATTATATAAGTAATAAATGGTTTTATAATGTTCTGAAGCATTTCTCCGCCAAGTACTACCACAACAGAAAATTAGAAACATACATTTATATACACACACTAACCTAAACGGATTCGAATCTAACCTTGCGCTAAATTTGAAAAGCACCGGACTCAGTGGTTTTGCCTACAGAAACAGATACACAAAACTCACTCACTCCTCCACCAACTGCTATAGCCACACTAACCGGTGAATTATTCCTACGGATTCTCACGACGCGGTCATCCTGCCAAGAGCGAGCGACATATGACGTTCTTACAGTCTTCTGCTAGCACGAAACTAAGTTTTTTTTTGTTTATTATAAACCCAATATTTTAGCATAAACCTGCACATTATTATTCATATATTACTCGTTTATGTATAATTATTTGGTAAATATCCGTCATATACGCAAAATATCAACCGTTCCAAACTCCACTGAATTTGTCTATAATAAAAACAAGTTTTCCGACACATAAAACCTTTGAAATCGCCATCAGAAATACAAAGTCAATCAATCACATTTAGTTTTATTCAATTTTTAGAGCGGCCAAATTTCTGCATGATAATCTCCAATTTTTTGGTGGAATGCAACACCTTTTCTATACACCATGGTCATAGTCCGTGCAGAGAAAGTAAAAAGCCAGCAGCTAATAAGACACTCAATTACGACGGCTTTTAGCCATAATTTCCTTTAGTACAACTTTCACGGGCCCATTCTACCCCATTTGACCATAGACAGCTCGAGACGCAACAGTTGTTCCCAGCACCAACACTCAGCCGCTTAAAGTAGTTAAATTTGACAAAAAATTCTGAACAATTAAAAAACAACTTTTAGAATAGAATAATATTAATTATAAACTTTAAGGAAAGATATAGTTTTTCCCACTTGGCACATTTTAACCTCATTTTATTGGAATTAAAAATATGCTTATTAACAGACACTCCCAAATTTAAACCTTATTTCCTTGTAAACCTTTTTCCAACACTATTCATTACTTAAAACGTTCCACATGGTATAATTTTTCACTAGTTTATTTCAAAAATTGTATACTAGGTCTCAAGAAGACACTGTTTATTTGCTTTTTGGAATAATGCTCCAACTTTGAGAAATAAATTACTAAATTTTGAAAAATCAACAGTTTCGAGTTGAACGAAAAGTAATAGCCTTTCTACAGCAAGTAGGGCTAATATAAATATAT
Organism: Hymenopus coronatus; assembly: GCA_030762935.1. Classification (NCBI taxonomy): domain Eukaryota; kingdom Metazoa; phylum Arthropoda; class Insecta; order Mantodea; family Hymenopodidae; genus Hymenopus; species Hymenopus coronatus. Next base: position 530,882,281 of record CM060900.1, on the reverse strand, counting down.
CATATGCAAAATCTGAGTGTAAACTCATTTACTGTATAACTTAATTTTTCTATGAATATTTTAAAAAAATGCATTACGTGGCTTACTTTCACTATAGCAGTTAGTTTAGACAGTAAAATATTACTATTTAAATAACCAAAATATCACTGCGACTGTGTATAATTTGGAAAATCCCGTTAAAATTGAAATTTAGACCCGTTATTATACACAATAACATTTCTGCCATGTACCACTATGCTAGCATGCAGGGTTATTTAAATAACTTTTTTAAAAGATAACTTTACAAATAAAACTTTCATATTACATTTGTATACTAGCCCAGTATTGTAAAAAAGGTATTACTTTTGTACTCTCCAAAATTCTAGTTTTTAAAAATTAAATAAATTGTTTCTCAAAATGCGAGAATTTCTTCGAATAAATATATAGTCGTTTCCTTGGTAATTATAGGGAACTTGGGCCCCTCTAGATATGAAACAAATTGTGGTTTGACTGTAAGTTTGGTTTATACTTGTTACGTTTTCACCAATTTTTTTTATCGGAAAAGCTCCGTAATTAAGTTAAACGCTAATTTATTACGTGCGATCCTTTTTTGTGAATATTTATGAAGTATGCTGCCTAGAAGGTGTAGAATATAAATAAAGAAGTCTTGTAGTACTTTTGCAATGTAAATATATAATAATACTACACACTAAAGTGCCTAAAACCTGAGTTTTATTATCGGCGGCAGGCGAACAGTGTTGTGGAATTCAGCACCGGCATATGTCGCTAGACGCTGTGCTGATGTATGACGAGTATGTTTCACGCAGATACAGCTGTTCAGTGAATATTTTTATGCAGAACGGCCACTCTAAAATTGAATGAAACTAAGTGCAGTTGATTCACTTTGTATTTATGATGACAATTTCAAAGCCTGTGGATTTCAAATTTAGCGCGAGGTTAGGTTCCAATCCGTTTAGGTTAGTGTGTGTATATAAATTTATGTTTCTAATTTTATATCGTGGTGGTACCTCATTAACGATATTTCCAACAGCTCCTAACAGTGCAATGGATACAACATTAGTTTTTTAAACCATTTCCCCACCCATAATCCCTCTCTAACCACACCGGTCCCGTTAGAGTGCAAAACTGGCATAAGTCGCAGCGGAGAGAGTTAGCGGCCCAACTTGTAAATAATTACCGTTTCCTTTAATGAACTTTTGTGAGGCAGCACAAAATTGCTGAAACAAAATTTTAAAAAAAAATGATATTGTGTGGAGTCTTTTGAATATCTACAACGTTTTCGAGAAAATAAGATTTAAAATTAGGATTGCCTATTAACAAGCATGCATCTACCCATCTATAGCTTCATTTAATTTGTATTTAAGAGTATTTTCTTAAATTTTAGAATTCTTATAATTTTATTGTCAAAAGGTAATTTTTCACCAATTTTGGTCAAATTCCATATATGCGTCATCTTATTGTAACTGCTCTGTATGCTTCTCGATATGGAGTTCACAATTTACCTACAACCCTAGCTGAAGAAAAAAGAAGTCCCAATAGTGTTAATGCCTGTACACAACATTATTTTATGGTACATGTGTTTGGAACTCACCGCTAAGTCTTCAGCATACCATTTCCCCTCATACTATCCACATTCATTTCTTCTGGAAAACGCATGGCATTCACAAAGACCTTCCAGACTTTTGCACATTCAGTCCCTTGCTGCTTTAACTGCATGGTCCGACATCAAACGCACTTCTCGTGTCTCCTTCCTCAGCTGCCCGCCAGGAGGACCTACGTCACTTCTGACGTGACCGCGCGGGCCAAACAATAGCCTTCAAGGTAGGTTACGGCGGAGTATTCTTAGCCATCAAAAACTGTTAATTTGAACGATAAATCTCTGCCAAAGAAAAGGAGTAATGCTAGTCTTCAGGTGTAGACATATATTAGGTTACGGAGAGGGACACCACCCGCACTACCACCTACAAGATTCCAATGAACTATCGCTCTCTAAGCAGGAAGAGATAAAGTGATGAAGCCACAGAATGTTACAGACTGCAGGCAGACAAGCCGCTGAGACGCATGGAAGTCTCTTAATATTTCCAGACTCAACGACCCGTCCCACTACTGGAGCTGCCAGAGTGAGCGACCAACGACCCGTCAATCAGGCAGCCCTCTAGTGTACACGTGGAGTACTTTCCTTCTTTCTTTTTTTTTGATAATGTTTAATGCCTGTTTTTACATGGCCACCGCAGACGATCACACTGTGACACATGGAATGAAGATGGAGCACCGTTGAAATGCGATGGCGGGGGAAACCGGAAAACCTGAAGAAAAGACGCCCCTACACCACTTTGTCCACGATAAAGCCCATATGTGGTCGCTTGGGATCGAACCCGAGCCGTCTAAGTGAGAGGCTACGGCTATCCACTCGGCCACGGCGCGGCCTCTCTTTCCTTGCAGTATGCATCCATGTCAATTGCACAGGACGGCACTTCCGCGTCACAATGCTGGAGGCACACTTGAAATATGAGAGGGAAACGTAATGAAGGGGAAACTACGGAAACGGAATCGTGGTAGATGAGAAACCTCACCAGCATTGGCCTATTTAGCCAGGAGAAACCACGAGAAACCCATGAATCAAGTTGGGCAATCGCCGGGGATCGAACCCGAGATCTTTGGCACACGTTACTAAGGCTCCGCTTCCATCAGTAATTGCACGCATTAAATATGTACTATTAAATGTGTTTACGGAGCGAGGTGGCGCTCAGTTACTTGTGCAATTCGCATTCATGAGTTCCCGGGTTTGAGTCCGGTGATCGACTGCATGGGTATTTTCGGGGGTTCCTATAGAAGTTTCTCTTATTCCCTGAACTTGCTGCTCCTCCATGTCGTTCCATTAATGATTTCATTTATCCGTCACCCCGGTTGACGGTTTAAGGGTTTGAAGTATTGGTGATGATGTGTTGGTGCAGCGTGACAGAAAAACACTCTTTCTGTGGAACTTTCTCCGTCCCACTGCTGGTGACTGGGAAACATAGGCCGCCCCCTGAGGGTATTGTGCCATCTAGCTAAACCAGTTTCACTGAATGAATAGCTACTCATGTACACAGAGACAGTTGCACAAAAGTGAATCAAGTGTGTTTTCATTGGCTGATTTCGCGCATCACAAGGTAAATAAATCTGCTACAAAGTATAAGGTCAGGTCCACTGCGCGAGAGATCCGAGAGTTGCCGAGAAAGTGGTGCCGGCAAATGTGCACTGGAGTTTTTACCTTAAATAAATGCTGAAAATATTGACCATCTGCTCCCAAACAGGCAGTATAACAAGTTAAAGAGGTGGTCGCTCATTCAGCTAAGCTCAGCAGCAGAAATCCTTGAGTAATCTACAGAAAATGAGTGATAACATCACAAGGATTCCTGCTACTAGGCTTAGGCGAGTGAGCGAGAATACCTTCGCAAAATGTATTGCCCGTACGTGAGCAAAAGCTCAGCATTTCCGTAATTTATCTTAAGATACGTAGTTTAGAGCGCCTTTGCCGCACACTTGCCCGACGACTCTCGGATCTCTCGCGCAGTGGAGAGAGGCCGTGACGGAGGTACCTTATAATTTAACAACGTATATTTCGCAGAATACTAACAAGAGCTACTGGATTTCCTCTTTATTACGTAACACCTGAATGTTCAATGTGCTATTATATAAAATTGCAACAAATGAATCTAAATTAAACAATCAAATTGGTCTTAATTAGAAAATGAGCAAACAGGATGTGCAGACTGCCTTCCACTAGTGAGCTTTGGAAACGGGAATGTGAGACCGTTAGCACCTAAGCCATTATAGCCGAACAAATGCAGTTTTTAAAACATCGCAGAGGTAGGCTTTTAATGAGTGGTGAGAAAGTTGTAATTTTGAATTATTTCGCAAACTATGTAAGAAATATCCGAAGTTGACCATCAAGGATGTTGTTAACGTCACAGTGAAGTTTAGAGGAGCCTTTTTTATAGTGTTTATCGCTTGTGGCACCTAGGCGATGCCATTGGTGATAGATGGAATGAAGATGGAGCACCAGTGGAATGATGTGGCGGGGGAAACCGGAGAACCCGGAGAAAACGTGCCCCTATGCCGCTTTGTCCACCAGAAACCTCACATGCGGTCGTTTATTTTACATTAATGTGTATATTAATGATAAATTCCGCGCGCATTTCAAGGTTAAAAAAACAAATTAACCACATTTGGAAAAACAAGGAAACGTGAAACAACAGTGCTAGAAGTTCAGTGTGACGAACTTCTTAGGAGTGCTGTGCGTCAAAAACTCACTTACATACCCACTTACTCACCTATTCGCGCAGCTAACCATTGACTACTTACTCAATAACATTCTCACTCATTTACATACTCACACACACACACACACACACACACACACACTACCACAAATTACATACTCGCTCATTCTCATACCCACTTACTCACATGCTTACCTACTCACTTACTCACCTACTCGCGTAGTTACCCATTCACTAACTTACTCACTCACATACTCACACACACACACACACACACACACTACCACAAATTACATACTCGCTCATTCTCATACCCACTTACTCACATGCTTACCTACTCACTTACTCACCTACTCGCGTAGTTACCCATTCACTAACTTACTCACTCACATACTCACACACACACACACACACACACACACACACACTACCACAAATTACATACTCGCTCATTCTCATACCCACTTACTCACATGCTTACCTACTCACTAACTCACCTACTCGCGTAGTTACCCATTCACTAACTTACTCACTCACATACTCCACACATACACAAACTAACATACCCACTCACTAATCACTTGTTCACTCACTCACATACTTCAATACACACTTACTTGCATACTTGCTCACGTACTCACGCAATTACTAACTCACTCACTCACATATTCAGTTACTCACTCACTCAAATATTCACTTACACACATACTTGCTCACGTACTCATTTAGTCTGCTCATATGTTGGATAAACCCCAGGACTTACACGGGAGTGCCTAGTGTCAATAGCCTGTCGAGGAGCGGACATAAGTTGAATCGCAGTGAAGACCCCGGACCGTAGGACAGGTGAGGAAAAATGAAACTGAAATGGATGAAATGAAAGGTGGTGTGGGAACAGTTTTTGAAACCAATGTTGTAGAAAGAAACCCGGAGAAAACCCTCCTATATACACTCGGTCGACCACAAAGCACACATGTGATACCCTGGGATGAACACTGGCCGCCGTGGTCAGAGGCGAGCAGTCTAACTAATCACACATGCGATACCCTGGGATAAACACTGGCCGCCATGGTAAGAGGCGAGCAGTCTAACTAATCACACATACGGTACCCTAGGATGAACCCTGGCCGCCGTGGTAAGAGGCGAGCAGTCGAACTAATCACACATGCGATATCCTGGGATGAACCCTGGCCGTCGTGGTAAGAGACAAGCAGTCTAACTAATCACCCACTGCGCCTATCTCTAAACTTTACAATTTCTGTTCAATAAAACCATAAAATTAAAGTTTTTAGTTCATTTTATATAAACAGCTATGTAGTTCACGCCGTGGCCGTTTGGCTAAACGGCACACCTCCCAACTAGGTGACCCGGGCTCGATTTCAAGCGCCCGAATGTGGGATTTGTGATGGATAAATTAGCAAAGGGTGCGTTTTCTCTGGGTTCCCCAGTTTCTCCCGCCATCGGGTTCCACCGGTGCTCCATGTATCATCAGTATCATCGCCTACGGTGCTCTTTTTAGTAAACGCGGGCGTTAAACACTATCGAAAAAATCCCGGGTTCGATCCCAAGCGTCTCGCACGTAGGAATTGTGGCGTCTGTGGGGTTTTCTCCGGGTCCTCTGGTTTCCCCTGCCACTCATTTCATCATTTGCTCCATTACCACCTTTCCTATCGTCCATTTCGCTTGCATTTTATATCATCCACTTCCTCGTGCACATGCCTGGCTATGTGCCGACCACTCGTTCCAGGTTCTCCATTCTGATTTCGTGCCGATGGCTCGCGATATGCTTCCGAGCCCAGGCAACCGCTTGTAAGTCCTAGGGCGTGTCAGTTCTGGAATGAGGGGAAGGTAAGACGATTACGAAAAAAAAAAAAAAAAAAAAAAGCACTGCCATATCTTGTGGCTAAGTCCATTAGTGTTTCTGGGCGCTCACTTCACTGACACTTCGAGCACATCACCTCTATTGTGTCGCTGTTAGTGCTTTCCCTTGAACTTCCAAGAACGTCAGTTATAGTCTATTAACATTCCTCGACCTCAGAGCGTGAATGCTAACATGGTATGGAATTAGTGGTAAACACGTCCATTATGACGTCGTTGATCTGGCTGCCAAAGCCTGATTCTCGTCTTGATGCATTAGGTTTCCGGCCTTGCACATGCTCGAGGATGCATTAGAGCAGAGCAGACACTTAAGCTCATTATTGCATTTTTACTTTATCCACTTAAGTACATAGGGGAGAGGCATTTACGATGCTAAGTTGTTGCTAAGTAGTGCTAATAATTCAAAATTAATATAAATTGCACTGACCGTTATTCCCAGCATGTGCAGGCAATCACGGTCGCTAATATACAGTAACGTAAAATAGAGAAGTTAGAGAAATAAACCTTATCGTTCTTCTTTTATTAGAACATTTCTTAAAGAACTGAAGTTAAGAACTGTAAGAACATTGAATTGTCTTACCTCAAATAATAATAATAATAATAATAATAATAATAATAATAATAATAATAATAATCATCATCATCATCATTAAAATAATAAATGCTGAATTGAATTTGAAGGGAATGACGGTTACGCGTAGTGAATCACTGTCAAATAGACCGCCATTACCTTCACGAAAAACGTTATAGAAAATACTTCACAACTAAGAAATAGTATGTTCTCTCTCAAACCAAAAATTATTCTAATAATCAACAATAAATACAATACTCGTTTTATAAAAAGTTGGAGCAAATTTAAAACAATGAAATATAGCTACAATGTTTTAATTTTCCGGACGAAATTATAAGGAAACTGCCATATACAGAAAAACACTTCTAACGTCGCAAACTTACAACTCAGCAATGAGGTTAGTATTGAAATGGTTCTATATCTTTCCGAACAGAGCGCAGAACACGATACATACTGTCCTTACGAAGCGATATTACAGCGATGACCGCCATTCCCTGCATCTCCCCTAGTAGGCACAGAAGGTATTTTATTCCACCTGAAAATTCGATGTCAAGGTTTCACCGGAAATATATATTTTGCGGCCCTCTGAGTCCGTAAAAAGCACTTATAGGGTATATATGTATGACTGAAATTTCATGCAATATCACAAAAAATCATTTTTTAATTTTAATTCATAAAACAATTTAAACATTCCTGAATATAGAAAATGTATAATTGCACTCTAGGAGTTATTTTTAAATGCCTTAAGCCACAGCATTAAAGGTGAAACTGTACTGGACTCGACAACAAAAACTTCATCTCGACGAGATATCATTCGCACCAGGCAAAATTAAAAACGAAGTTGTGCAGTAGAAAAGCAGCAATGCAAGAAGAAAAGGGCAGAAAAGTCAGCAGCAGAGGAGAGCAGAAGGAAGCCTGGGTCCTACCCACCAACATAGTGTAGTTTAATGTGAGCCGTGCATTCAAATCTTTACTTACTTTCTTGCTATTGATGTCAGCATTTTTCTTCCTGTAAAATGCTCCCTGCGTAGCAGTTTAGCTGTTACACAAAATAAAACTTGCTGTACATTTTCACAAAGAGACAATGAATAGGAATTGCTCAAGTTTTACTGTCAGGTGTATTTAAGCGTGTTTTTACTTCTCAGATGTAAAAGTTATATTTTTACGGCAAAAAAGCAGTTTCATAAATTGAAAATGTTTGGAGCCTAAATCAAAGAGGACACCAAAAAACCTAGGACAATTTAAAAAATTAGCTGTATTGTGAACCTAGGGTTAAAACATTAGACCAAAATTTCATTTGTTTTATCGCAAGGGACTATTTTTGTGAAGTGACAAAAACATCAATAAATTTGACCATAACTCCGAAACCTTTAGAGCAAAATTGATGAAATTTGCACTTCTTTTTGGTAGTGTTTAACGTCCGCTTTTACTGCTATGGCACCGCAGGCGATGTGACTGATGACTATTGAAGATGCAGCCCCGGTGGAATGTGATGGCGGGGAAACCGGAGAACCTGGAGAAAACCCGCCCCTGCACCGCTTTGTCCACCAAAAATCTCACATGCGGTCGCTTGGGATCGAGCCCGGGCCGTCTAGGTGAGAGGCAAGAGGTCTGAACACTCGGCTATGGCGCGGCCGAAACTTGCACTGTAACTTATTTGTATTATATTATACTTGTGGTTAAAATTTCAAAAAGCTATCGTTATTAGTTTGGAATTTCAAACTTTCAGTCATACATGTCCTTAAAGAAGGTCGGTGTATGTGTGTGTGTATGTGTGTGTGTGTGCGTGTATGTGTGTGTGTGTCTGTGGGCAGCATAACTAAAAAATGAAGCATCCATAAAATACCAAACTTGACATTTAAGTTATGCTCCTCCAAGGATGCACCACGAAGATTTTCCGGGAAAACTCTTTACCCCCAAATAACTTTAAATTGTAGATTGGCAAAAACTTACAACACAAACATGCAGATCATGTTAAAACACAATTTATATAATATACATTCGCTTTAAAGTTTTTCCGAAATATTCCCTGCTATTGGTTTCAATTTTAAAATACTTATAATTTTCTGAAATAGGAAGTCTTCTATGATTGTTTTGTTTTACTCCTCACCATTCGTTTCTGTATACACCCTCTTTTGCTTCCCTTCAACATTCAAGGAAGCAAGTAATAAGACAAGTTCTGCTAATATTTATCTCGAATAACATGATCTTTCGCAAGAACACTACTGAGTTTGCAGAAGAGATAGAGAAAGACAAGTGAATAAAATACGTGAGAGTCATGTAAACAGTAAACAAAGGGCTGTAGAAATTTAGGCGTCTTTCTCTGCAGTCGGCAACGGCAGTTATTTCGATGAAACTTTAAACCCTATATCTCAAGCATATCTGTCTCGAACATAATGAGTCAACCTCCGTGCTAACCTCACATACCCAAGGTCGCGGGCTCAAACCCGGCGGAGGACGATGGATTATTTCGGGCATAAAAATCCTTAGCATGGCTTTCTTCGGAAGGGAAGTAAAGCTGTGGGTTCCGTGTCGTAGATTTACGGCACGTAAAAGAACCTCAAGCCTGACAGAGAGGCCTCTGAGCAAAATTAGTAGGTCTTTTACACCCAGTATAGAATGGGTCACTGAAAACCATATTAGTTAAAGAGCGTCCATAAATAAAACTCCATTTCATTTTCATCTCCAATATAGTGATCAGGATAAATATCTATGATATTGCAGTAAAAGAATAATTATAGTTTTCTCTACCAAATACTATATATGTCGGCACATATTAGGTAGATATTGTATTTCATCCAAAAAGTCTATGCGGAGATTTCAATGGAAGTACATGATTTGAGCACCTTTGAATCCAAATAAATTATAAAGCGGTCAATGTGTGTGATTGTGAGTGTGTGTGTATGTGTGTGTGTGTGTTTGTGCGAGTACGTGTGCCTGTGGACAGCATAGCTCAAAAATGAAAAGTCGGTAAAACACCAAATTTCGCATGGCATAAAAATGTTTAGTTTAACGAGATCTACATTTATATGTAATAGGTTTGAGTTTCTGTTTAACAGTTTGCCAGTTAAATGTCGTCCAGAATGAAGAGGTCTTCAGAGGCTATACTTAGATCATTTAAGATATATATTTCGTTTGTCATGAAAATATGGAGTTACTGTATTATAACATATGCCATTTTAATACAACTCGTTAAGAGCAAATTTTGAGGAAATTAAACTGTTCAAAAAAATGTTCCATGGGTAGTGGTTTGGAAGGATTTTACCAAAAGCCTTCGTATTGCAACCTTGAAACATAAAGAACCTGAAGACCAAGTTTGGTATTTAACCGACTTTTCGTTTTTGAATTATGCTGTCCACCGACACACACGCAAGCACAAACACGGACCTTTTTCAAAATATTACTTTTTGGGGTTAAGGAGACCCTAAAACATTTATTTCTGGTGAAATTTCGGTATCGAAATTTTGAGTAGAATACAATATCTCGGAACGTAGTTTATTAATCCCAATAACACCAACCAAGAGCAAAATTTTCCCGTGTTGAGTAAGTGATGAATAATATAATATGCATTTGTTTTAAGTGATTGTGTTTCCATGTTAAGTCAGTTTAGCAATGACGTGCCGAGTTAAAACATAATGTTTGCAACATATAACAAATCAGAACTATGGTTACAGGTAGTAGGAACTCAGGGCAAAATATGCCCTTGAGTGTACAATCTGTATTTATTGTTTACAATTCTTAAAATATTAACCACACAAATGAACACTATAGTGCATTATAAGGTAGAAAACGAATATAAAACAGCTCATATACATAAGATGTCATGATTTTAATATAAGAAACTTGGAGGGTAAATTTTGCCCATGCTGGTGATTCTAAGGTTGAACCAAAGCTGATGAAATATATATATATATTACCTAAGAACTACAGAACATATTTCCAAAGCCTTTGGTTCATTATTTTTCAAAGTATAAATTCCTAATTTTTAAATTTTGGAGAAAATTTGGGATGTACTCTTAAAATCAAAATTTGAACTCGGTCATTGAGAATCTGTAGATTCATAGTAGGGGTAACTGGTAATGACTTTGTGAATTTTGAAACAAACCAGCATAATTCTGAAACTGTTCATTTTAGACATTCTATGGAAAATAAATTAAACATTTCCACTTAAAGCAAGTATGAGATAAACCCGAAATAATTGACACGCAACCCACAACGTCTGCCAATACCACATCGTTTGAAACGAACCGGAGGTTGCAGAAGCAACAATGTGTGTTGATTCCTAGATAAACTTTTGTACACGGTTTAGACTATGGTAAAGCAATACAAACTAAATAGTGTGTTTAATTACGTTATTTTATATTTTGAATTATTTCGTTAAAATCAGGGTTACTTTCAATAGATCTATTTTCAGCTGCACCAAGATGTTCACCAATCAAACAAGATCTGTATTCTGACCTGGCATAATTCATTTTTGAAAACGTTGCTTATGCCAATACGCAGAAGCTAACATATTCAACAAACTGCTGGAAAATATATAATGATGTATGTTTTTGCAACTGTTAACTCACAAATCGACATCAAGTTTACCGTGGCACAAAAACATCATTTATTACGGATATTAAAACTGGCGGTAAATCAAGCCTTCGCCCTGAAGGTTCGATATGAATAGGATTTACAAAAGATATCAAAACACATTTTCCGGTAAATCTGTTTTACTCTTTAGATTTTCTAATAAATGAGTAGGTATACTTATTATATTTGTTCTTCTCATTCGTATTTTGGAGTGATTGCAAACAGGAAAAAATCTGACGTGTTCTATTACATGACTTTTTTTAGATTTTCCACAAACAAAATGTCTTGCAAAAGATTATTCTTTTATCTACATCTAGCTAATTAGGAAACGCAGTTGAAACGTCCAGTGGACCTCGCCGCTGCTACCGAAGATGCCTCCCGTAGTCACAGACGAAGCGTCTGGGAAGAACTAAACCACGGCCCACAAGCCTGGATTATACTATAGCTGGTATTGGCACCGGCCGTGAAAGCCTAAGAACTTTGATGAGTCTTATTTTTGCTCGAGTTTAATATTATTACGACTAACATATGAAACATACACTCTCAAATGGTTATTTTTTTGAGCGTAAGAATCCTTTGCATGGTTTCATTCGGAAGGGAGGTAAAGCCGCTGGTCCCGTGTCGTAGATTTACGGCACGTAAAAGAATCTCAAACCTGCTATGGAGGCCTCGGAGCAAAATTAAGCGATCTCTCAGGCCCAATATATAAGAGAATGCAAGGCTAAAAATCACAGTAATTAAAGAGCGTCCATAAATTAAATTCAATTTACTTTAATTTTTGTCAGCTTTTATTACTATCACATCATTAGTCATTATTTCTACTCGAAATTACCACAGAATTCATAGACATGTATGTAGAATATTCAACACAAACCCGTTGAGTAAAATAAAATTATTAATAGAAATTATAAAAATAATGTTCAGAAAAAAGCATGCCTCACGGTAGTGAGTATTTTATTTTGAAAATATTTATGGTATGGGGCGGCGCCATGGCCGAGTGTTTAGACCGCTCGTCTCCCATCTAGACGGCCCGGGTTCGTTCCCAAGCGCCCGCATGTGGGATTTGTGGTGGAGGAAGCGGCGCCTGGGCGTGTTTTCTCCGGTTCCTCCAGTTTCCCCAGTCACTCATTCCACCAACTGCTCCATCATCACCTTTGATACCAGCCATTTCGCTTGTATTTCATATCATGTACTTCCTCACGCTAATGCCTGACTACGGGCCGACACCTCGTTCAAGGCTCTCCATTCTTTGGTTTCGAGCCGTTGGCTCCCCGACAGGCCTCTGGCCCCTAGACATCCGCTTGTAAGTCGTAGGGGGTGTCAGTACGATATAAGGGGAGGGTAAGCGGACTACGAAAAGAAATTGTACGGTTTATCAGATTTTTTTGTTAACCGATCAACGTATCCCCATCTTTGCGACGAAAACCAGAAGTTTCACTGTATTTCGAATGGTGGTGTAATGTGATCGAAAGCATAGGACTGTTGCACAGCTACTTGATGGGAACCAGTCCTGCTTATCCATGGGGGAGGAAGAGTTGTTCCATTAAAAACAAATTGCGGTTAAGCCTGTTGGCCGCAAGCGGAAACAACGCCATTTGTGTGAAGCGAGGGGGACACACTTTGTGCTTGCGTCTACGCTACATTAAAGCGTAGCGTTTCATCTGCACCGCTCCTACGTGACAGTATGTCATATTCAGTATTCGAATATTGCCGTGTATATGTAGGTCCGGTAGAGGTGTACATATTACCTCCGCCCACCCACCCCTACACCGCACAACCCCTCGCTATCACATACGTTCACTAGTCGCTCGCACACACGCATGCGCACACGTATCCTCGACGTTTGAGGTAGGAATGCAAATAGGTTACCCATTACTGCATTGTCAACGGGGGTGCACCGGGCTACCACACAGTATGAATGTATAATCCCCTTGTCATTTCAACAAGGAAATTGAACCAGTGCTGAATGTAGGTTTGGAGGGGATGAGACAGAGAGAGACGCGGAAAGAGCCTGAAATGATGACACGCGCTGAATCGCTTGGGTTCCGTCGCAAGAGAAAGCACGAGTTCAAGAGGGCACACCGAGCAAAGTAGCTGAGGTATTTCGTCTGGAACTGGCATTCGAGAGATCTGGGTTCGCTCCCCGATGACCGTGCACTCTGGTCCTGGGTTTTTCCTTGGTTTTCCTGGGGCCGCTTAGGCGAATGCTGGGGTTGCTGTATATCTACCATGGTTCCTTTCCCTTTCGTTCCTTCATTTCATTTCCCTTCTTCATCTTTCAGGTCGGCGTAGGTGTTGCTTGAGGCTTTGTAGGCAGATGGCACGGTTGCTTGCTCCCTCTGGTAGCGCTGGTTGAGGCTAGGTGCCACTATAGAGGCCTATTTCCGTCCCTCTGGGCGTCTGTACAGACTCCGTGGCGCGCCAGGGCTGATACATAGTGACTATTAGGGACTTCCATGCTTTTCTACCCTTAGCTCCATCGTTTTCTGTGTGCTGCCTGTGGTTTCCCCTCTTTTCATTCCTTCCGCCGGGGGCTGGAAGGCCGCAATAGATCAGTACTTGGACGCAGTTGCCGAGGTGTCCACCGACGTTAACATACTCTACCCTCTAAGGACACCCGTGGGCGAACATCACACACGATAGGTACAGCGTTGTCCTCCATGGTATAAGGGTAACATGCTAGCCTCTGGTTCTCAAGGTCGCGGGCTCAAACTCGCAGACGGCGATGGATATTTTTCGGGCGTAAACATTCTTAGCATGGCTTCCACGGGTGTGATAGCAGCTTGAGGCGTGTTTGTTTATGTACTGATCTGGTACAAGTGACACCCACACATCGTGCAGCGTTGCGATGTTGTCTTGTCTCTTTTTTTTTTTTGTTCAAAAAACTAAATTATTTCCGTAGGAAATGGTGAGAGACAAAAACGTAAGATACAAAATGTGTTCCAGATGCCGAGATCTATCACTGGTTTAAATTAATGCAATGACTTCCCTTCCAGCCTGTTACTTTATACTCGACTGTATGTCATACGACTCTCACTTTCTTACTGCTCGTTTCGTCTCGTGGGCACTAAACTTCAAGAAACAGGGCAGGAAGTAACTTGCTAACGCTTGTCTTGATTAGCATGAAGCAGATAGAAGAATAAGCTTTAATAATAGCACTTTGTTGCAGAATAAGCAGAGAAAGTCACGTGAATGGAACACATGACGTTTTTCTTCTTCCAGTTTCATATATGCGTATCCAACAAGTTGATCAAATCACTGGGTCGTTGTAAATGCATTGCCAATGGCCAGACGTATTTACATATTGTAATCGAAGTTTCCGCATATGGGTACGGGCGCAGGGATGATGCTGAAGGCCTGCAGCGGTCTGTCTGACCACGGAAAGCTACGTAGTGAGATGTGAGTTATGGAAGGTCGTGATTGTACTCCATGCCAAGGGAATTCTATTTAACATGACACTAGGAGTGATATTTCAAATGTCTGTAATATTTTTCTGGAAATGCTACGGTGATGCATCAGTGAAATTTCACCAAAAATATGTGGCGGCCGCATATCGAGATTTGTGGTGGACATAGCGGCGTCTGAGCGGCTTTTCACTGGGTCCTCCGGTTTCCCCCGACATTCATTCCTCCAACTGCACCACTACTGTCAGCCATTTTGCTCGCACGTTATACCATCCACTTCTTCACGCTCATGCCTGGCTACGAGCCGACCACTGTGGTTTTTGTGGTTTCGTTGGCTCCCTGGCAGGCTTCAGACCCCTAAACATACGCTTGTAAGTCCTAGGGGTGTCAGTCCAAAATATGGAGAGGGTAAGTCGACTACGATCGAAAAAACTAAAGTGATATGAAACCTAAACTTGAAGAAAATATACAATTTTTCCTACTTGGCGCACTTAAACAAACCAATTAACTAAATGCTTACTAATACGCACGCCCAAATTTTTCACAAGACTTCCATACTCAAAATGTTCCACGCGGTGCAACTGTCCACTAATTCGTTTCAAACATGTACACTGCCTATCAAACTCACATTAAACAAAATTATCCTATTGCTTTTTATTTTGTCTACATGCATTATGAATACAGTGTATTGCACTAAAGATTCAAAACCAAGATTTCACCGGAAATACATGTTTTGGGACCCCCTGAATCCAAAAAAATAGTATTTTTAGAAAAATATCCGGGAGTGTATCTGTGTGCCTGTTTATGTGTGTGTCTGATGGCAGCATAACTCAAAAACGAAAAGTCCTTTAATTACCAAACTTGGTATTTCAGTTCAGTATCTTTTAAAGAGAGCCACGAAGATTTTCAAGAAGATCCCCCCAACTCCAACTACCCGTTACATGGAAAAAAATCGAAAACTTTATATTACTTAAAAATGACTAACGATTTTGATTAAAAGTTCGTATACTTAAGATATTTACAAGTAAAATGCATATCTTGAATTTTTTAGGAATAGCCTCTGAAGACCTGTCTATTCTGGATTAATTGTTCTTAATTTTGCTTAACTGGTAAACAGTAATAAATAGACAAAAACTTACTACAGAAACAATGCAGATCTCCTTAAAATACACAATTTATGTCATATACCTTTTTTTTCGCAGAGCTGGCCGTTTTCGAGATATTCGTTTTTATTGGTTTCAGTTTTATAATACTTAAGCTTTTCTCATACGGGAAATTTTCAATTCCTGGCCACGCAAAGAAACATACTTCAATCCCATAGTAACCGCATTTTAAAACATTTAACTGTCGGTTTAGCCTAGCGTATTCCCGTATTTCCTTTCCACTTGTAAGGTACTAAATATTATTACCATTTCTGTTAACGTTCATCTCGATTAGCATGAAGGAGATTGAAGAATAAGATTATTGACAGTAATTTTTACAGAGATGTAAAGTCATATGAATGGAACACATCAGCCTTTTCGAAATAATGTTCCAATTTTCAAAAATTTAATATTAAATTTTGAAAATTAAAGAGTTTGGGCTAGTATGAAAAGTAATAATTTCTCTGCACTAATTAGGGCTAATATATACAAATATATGACAGATCTATCTTTAAAATCATTTGCTGTAAAGCCGGTTTTTTTATGTGAATATTTTTAAGAATGCATCATGTGACTCAAATTTGTATTACATTAATTTATAAATACACAATTATTTAGAAGGTATAGTCAGACTGAAAAATTCAATGCCAAGGATTTGAATCACGGAACTATGGCTCTGACCACTGAGCTACCGTGATAACATGCTGGCATAGCATTAAATTCTCCAGCTGTCTCGCATTTCCCGGTTAACTACAGACCTAACAGTTGGTTAACCATAAAGACCGGGACTTACGTACTTACGGAAGTAAGTCGCCATTGAGGTATGTCATCTCAAAGTAATTGGACATCTCTTTGTGGTTTGCCAGGAAAAACGCGTGTAATTTGGGGAATTTAGTGCCGTGCCTGAACGTGACCATGGTAGCTCAGTGTTCAGAACAACTGGACGAAAACCAAGAGATTCGTAATTCAACTATAGCATTAGTTTTTTCAGCCTGACTCTAGATCTCCAACTCCGACCTACACACACCTGATGTGCAGGAAGCAATTGTTTTAGATTATTATTGTTTAAGTAACAATTCTATATATGACAAAAATATCACTACTTTTGTGAATAATAACGTGTATAAATTACAATAAGATATTCTAGATTCTTTGGATTTTTCAAATTTCACACATGCATAGCCTAAATACGAATACGAAATTTCGTACAATTTGGGCAAATGTTTTGCAATATATATATATATATATATATATATATATATATATATATATATATATTATTTCATACATTTAATTATGTACATATATTCCATTCTCCCCGCGCCTAAAAATTTGAGAACGTTGGTTGGCATTTTGTGTATTGGAGATTTAAACAACAAACTTAAACTTTAAACGTTGATATTTCAGTAAATTTTATTACGGATGTATTATAATTTTTAAAACAGAAGTTCTCTCTAAAATTAATAGTTTTTATAAAAATATATCTTTTGAAAAATTACTATTTAAGGATAATTTTGGACGTTGTAATATTACAACACATACTTTTGCAGAGCCTGGGAACTTTTAGTTTTATTTAAACCAAAACTGATAGCATGGATCATTTTTAAAGCGCGAAAATGTAATTTTGAGAAAATCTATTTTATGAAATGGTATGCTAGGAAGCAGGTGTATTTTAAGTTTTTTAAAAAGTTTTTTTTAGGAATTAGGGAACCTCAAAACATATTTTCCGTGAAATTTCGATATAAAATTTTTGAGTGGAATACAATAGCTGTCTTCATAGTATGTGCGGAAAAAGTAAAAAGTGCCAAACATGAACAAATTTTATTCCTACAAAATGCAAATAACCAACAGCTCAGTGAAGACGATTTCAAGAAAGCTTTTTGTTTGTTTTCCAATCCTGGTATATTCTTACTCGCAATGACATTAAATAAAGAACAAATAACCAAATTGCACCTTTAATAATCTTGTATTATTCATTGAAGAAGGGGCATGAGTCTAGATAAATAAAACTTGGTTTTTGAATAGATACACACTTACAACTAAAAATTGTTAGGTCTCCAATCCTAATAGAGTATTACTAACAACAAATTTGAATAACGTAAAAATAATATATTTGTGTCTATTCTAAATAGTTTTTCATATCCTCTGTAAAATTTGAATTTAGTGATTCGTGACCTTTCTAAAATTACCAATGCTGTTGCTTAGACTACTGAATAAAATATTGTAAAAATGTGTAACTAAGAAAAATTAAATAAATGTAAACTATTTCTGTGGAACAATAAGATGGCGAATGGCAATAGAAGCATTGCTAAAATATTGTACACTATTACAGTTCCCACTCTTCTATATTTCTTTGAATCTTGGGTTTTACAAAACATCGAGGAAAAATATAATAAGTTTCTTGGAAATGTTGGATAGGTATAATCGTTAGACAAAAGAGGAGATTAGAAAGCACTTAATAATTTTAACATATCTGATATGTTCGTGCACATGACTTTCTCTACCTATTCTACAAACGTGTGATGGTTATCAATCAAAGTTCATATACCCAAGGCCGCTTGTTCAAACTCTGCGGAGGATAATGAATGTTTTTGGGCGTAAAAATCCTTAGCATGACTTCCTTCGGAAGGGAAGTAAAGCCGTTGGTCCCGTGTCGTAGATTTACGGCATGTAAAAGAGCCTCAAGCCTGATAAAGAGGCCTCTGAGCAAAATTAAGCGGTTTTTCACGCCTAGTATAGAATGGGACTCTAAAAACCATGGTAGCTAAAGAGTGACCATAAATAAAACTGAAAACAAACTTCTTGCAAATCATTCTTCTTCTATCTGCTTCATACTAAATAATAAAAACATTAGCATAATAGTCTTATAACCTAGTTCCATATAAGTATTAAGAACTAAGGGTAAACTTTAGGTTAAAGCAATAGTCAAATCTGCAAAAGGTCACGCGATTTTCATTGAAATTCGGTTCTCTTTCCATGGTCAGGAGTAAAACAATAGAAACACGGACGGCTTCCTGTTTGAGGAAGGTATAAGTATTTTAAAACTGAAACCAATAATAAGGAATATTTCCAAAATTATTAGCTCTACAATAAAAATGTATAGGGAATAAATTGTGTGTTTCGACGAGATCCACATTTTTTGTCTGGCAAGTTTTCTTATAACTCTTACGTTTTACCAGTTATTTAAAACTCATCCAGAATAAAGAGAAATTCAGTGGCTACTTCCAGGAAAATCAAGATATACATTTTATTCATCATGTAAATATCCTTATCCCTACACGATACTTTAATCAAAATCCGTATAACTATTTTTGAGAAAAACAAATGTTTCAAGAACTTTTCCTTGTGATAATATGGGGTGGGGGATTTTTTGGGAATATTCTTGTTGTATCCTTAGAAGATAATAAACTTCTAAACCAAGTTTGATATTTGACGGTATTTTCGTTTATGAGCTATGCTGTCCATAGAAACACACAAACACACAGACAGACACATACACACTTTTTTGGACTCAGGAGACCTCAAAATATGTATTTCCGGTTAAATATCGGTATTGAATTTTTAGGTGGAATACAATACCTTCTCTACCTAGTATGTATATATCGCTAGAGTATTATACAACTTATTACAGAATACCGGATAACTTGATCGGTAAATAGAATTACTACTGCATATTCAGAGAAGCCCAATAAATCAACGGCAATGCTAAATTGTTGGAGGCGAAGCAAGCCCAAGTGACTAATCTAGAAGAAGAAGAAGAAGAAGAAGAAGAAGAAGAATATGAATAAGAAGCAGAAAAAAAGTTATTGTGATTATTTGTATATGAAACATGAAAATGGACAGATTTTCCTGCAAGAGAGCTTCAGTTTGGTATAATGAAATTATAATTTAAAAATCTATTTGCATTTCCTTTTCTTTTATTCTCTGATTTACTCACTCTTTCTCCATTATACATTCTCCCTTCTAATTTCCCAATTACTGCTTGGAATCGTCCCTTTGTACGCGTTGGAAATTCTGATGGTAGACTCTCAGAGCGACAGGCACAGATTTCAGAATTAGCTGCTCATTTCTGCAGTTGCAGCCCACTCAAAACGGCCCCGAATAGACAACATTTGCTCACTACAACTTCATATAGTCCCTTAGAACATACGAGAGCCATCCAGAACGTAAAGAACCATTTGGCAGAATTAAATAATAACGAAACATACCAACACAAAACTTTATTTACAAAGTTACAGTACCTTGCTTTATTTCTCAACGTAATCTCCATTCTGTCAAGACATTTATTGTAACGAAGTACCACTTTTTAATGCTCATGTTATAATTTTCTACTGCCAATAATTTTAAGAGTGCACAAGATGTTCGGCCAATCGAATTTCATAGGCAAGTGATGCAAGTGTATTGTGATAATGCAATGAGACTCCTCAGTGAGGAAATGGTGCACAATTTACGAGTAATCAAGGAAGAACCAGTATGGAAGTTCATCAATCGCTATGAAGGAACTGAAAGAAAATGTTGAGGAAAGAATTCAGAAAACCCGGTTTTTCACTTTGGTCACCATACGTGACTTTTTGGGCGGAAAATTTTATCAACCGGTGAAAAGCTCAACATCTTGGCTCAGATCTTTAGTGGTGGAAGAGTATAACATCTGCATTGAAACACCGGTACCACGTGACAATAAATAACTTGATAGTAACAGCGATTACGTTGAGAAATAGAGCAAGGTAATGTAAGTTTGCAAATAAAGTTTCGTGTTCATATCTTTCGTCATTATTTAGTTACTTTCTGGATCGCGCTCGTAAAAAACCATGTTTATTTTTGTCAAATTGTTGAAGTTATTACACAAGAACTTACTGTATGGCTCATTGACTGTACATTCATGTTTCAGTTACAAGTTAAAATGTGAAAGAAGGAAACAAAACAGAGAAGTAAATAAACAGAAAGAGCAAAAACTAGACTAAATTAAGAAACTTGATCTTGCCTTGGGCACCTTAGCCAGGGAATTTCCTATGTTTCTCCGGTTCCTCTGGTCAGCCAGTAGATCCCAACATGCCAATTTTATTCTAGCATGACTTAAAAATGATTCTTAGTGTTTAGTTATACGCTGATATTCCCATTGTACACATTCTGCCAAAATATGTACTGAGTCTTGATCCAAACCACAGAATGAGCAGCTTTTCCTGGCAGAATTGTCTGTCATTTTATGTGCCCTCCAGCATCCCAGTCCAAACCATGCCATTCCTGATCTTTTCTTCCTAAGTATATGTGCCTCTTTACCCCAATTCAATTTTATTTTGTTTACTAGAGCAAAAGAATTTTTACAACTCGATTTAATTTCCCGTTAGGAAACTTCCTTGACACATTTCGATTTCTTTTACTTTCTCTAGCGCATATGTACAACGCACATAATATGTAGAGAAGTAGTATATTCCACCCAAAAATTTGGTACCTATATTTCACCGAAAATATATGTTTTGAGACCCCCTAAATCAAAAACGGCATCTTTAGAAACAGATCTGTGTGTGCATGTTTGTGTACGTCTAAGGGCAGCATAACTCAAAAGTGAAAAGTCCGCTAAATACCAAACTTGGCATTTAAGTTTAGTATAATCTGAGCATTTCCACCCCAAACTACTGTTTATATGGAAAATGTTTGGAAAATTCTGATTTTCTGAAAAACGGCACTAATGATATTTGTTACAATATCAATAATTGAAGATATTTACATGATAAATAACACGTGTATCTTAAATTTCCTGGGAAAAGCCTCTGAAGTCCTGTTCGTTTTAGATAACGTTCGCATAGCTGGTAAACCGTAAGCGTCAGACAAAGGCGTACTACACAAAACATTTGATGTGTTCCATTCACATGACTTTCTCTACATTTCTGCAATAAATTATTGTCAAAAATCTTATTTTTCTATTTACTTCATACTAATCAAGATAAACATTAGATTTTTGCATTATCAGTAATTGACAAATTCCAGTATGAAAAATGTATAAGTATTTTAAAACTGAAACAAATAATAAGGAGTATCCCAAAAAAAAACGGGCAACTCAACGAGAAAAGTATATAACTTAAATTGTGCGTTTTAATGAGCTCTATTTTTTTGTACAATAAGTTTTTGTCTATCTCTTACGGTTTACTAGTTATGTCAAATTCCGCATAATTCATCCAGAATAAACGTGTCCGCAGAGGCTATTCCCAGAAAGTGCAAGATATACATAATATATGTGTTATAAATATTTCTAATATACGGTATTTTATTCAAAATCTTTAGAGCCATTTTTGAAAAAATCAAAATTTCCGAAAAAATTTTCATGTAAGAGGAAATTTAGGGTGGGGGATTTTCTTGAAAATCTTGCTGTCACAGCATTGGAAGTTACTGATCTTAAATATTAAGTTTTGTATTTAAGGGAATTTTTGTTTTTGAGCTATGCTGCCCAAATGCTCAGGCACAGGCACGCGGGCGCGGGCGCGCGCACGCGCACACACACCACACACAAGCACTTGTAGAGAAAGTAAAAAAGAGACTTTCAAAGCACACAATTTAGGTCCTTTACATTTTTATTGTAGAGGTTATCGTTTCCGAGATATTCCTTGTTAATGATTTTTATTTTAAAATACCTATACTTGTCTCAAACAGAAAGTCGCCCTTGTTTCTTTTGTTTTACTTCTGGCACTTCACTTATTTCCCTTTTATTTATAAGGAAATAAGTAATAATTCCATTCTGCTAATGCTTATCTCGATTAACATGGAGTAAAAATAAGAATAAGTAATATTCTGTACGAGGTTTGTTTGTAGAACTGCTAGAGAAGGTCATTTGAATGGAACATACCAGTATTTTTTTCTCACCTCTTTGCTGCACTGAACTCATGTTAACCTTCTCAAACCTCTTTGGAATTCAGTTGCCAAAACTTGAGAAAACAGGATTTTGCGCTGACATTTATAACGTATGGAGCATGGTGTCGAACTATCTCCTAGCCTCTCAATCAGAATATCGCTGACGTTATTTTACAGCACACTGCATCATCATAACAGAGCTTGATGTGCCTTGTGAAACTCCAAGAACTCTTTTCCAAAGTGCTGGCTGCGTTTTATTATATTCTAGCAAATCAGCCTTTATCATAGACTTATAGATATTTTCTAATATATCTACAGTCGCATCAGGTACAAACGTGAATAGTTCTTTAAAACTATTTAGTTACTACAAATGATTCATTCGTTTTCAAAATGCTACATCTTTTCAAAGTGTTACACTAAAATAATGATTGATACATAAAAATCATTAAGTTTCTCCTCACGCTCTAAAATTGTCCTATGTGTTCCACTTGGTTAACACAACATATGGATTGCCGGTATGCTGCCATGGTAGCTCAGTGGCAGAGACCGGGAAATCCGTGGTTCAAATCTACGCTATGGCGTTGAATTTTTCAGTCTGACTCTACCTACACGACTTGTGTGAAAAAACGATTAAACCAATAACACAACATATGTCTAAGCGGTAGCGCAGTACATTCCATACACACTGAAGCATTGTTGTGTTACTCTTTTGTTGTTTAGTCACTGTTTCTGCTGCCAACTGGTGCAGACAACGTAAACATGGTGAGATGATAGTTCTTCTGCTGTACTAATTATTGTTGTTCATAAAATATTGTGGAAAATATACCATTTTGAAAACGAATGAATCATTTGTAGTAACCCAGTATTTTATTAACATTATATTACCAAGAACAAAATTTTAATTGCAAATAATTTCAAATTAAACAACATCGACTTGGTTCAATGATACGGGAGGTAAAACCCAACGGTTTGGTTAAATAAATATTTTAAAATTTCAGTGCAATGGATGGCCCTGGTGGTCCCTAGATGATAATTTCATCGCAAATTTGTCTATCATCCTGTTGATCACCAGAGTTAATTGCCTTCTTCACCATCACTATACCAGGCATTGGGCCGATCATCTTGGATACGCCTATAATCAAGAGTTCGCTGCTTATCGACCGAATTCTGACCCGAGACTTTGGTGACTTAATTAAGTCCTACAAAGAATCGGGCAATCCGAGAAAGAAGAACAAACAAACTTGGATAGAAGAATATTCATCAGACGGTAAAACACGGAGCTAATCTTAATTATGCATATTTGGTTTACCATTTAATAAAACACTAAATGTATAACACGACACTCCAAGGATTCTGTAAGTAGAAGTATGAAACTAAGATAAGCGGTACTTTTGTTCAGCCCTGAGTTGCCTACAAGTTCTACTCGTAACTAAGCAATAGGTGGCTCCAAAACCCACGTTATACCGCTCACTCTCTTCAAGGTGGCCCGGGTTCAATCCCAAGGGACTGAGTGTGGACTTTCCGGTTGAGGAAGTAGCGTCTATGTGGCACTTCTCCATTTTCCCACCACGATTGCTCCAGCATCATCCTTCATTTCCTAAAAGTGTTATTAAAAGTGACCTGCAATTATATTAGCTGCAAATGGAATGCCATTTTCTTCTACACTATCATAACTGGCAATGGGACGATCCCTCGTTCCGGGTTCTTCGCTCTGATTCAGTGTTCATCTGCTCAACAGACCTCAGTGTAGGCACTCGTGTGTAAGTCCTGGGGGGCCGTAAGTCCAACATGTGAGTGCAAATGAAAACGGAATGTTATTTATGGCCGCTCTTTAACAGCTGTGATTCTCAGCGTCCCATTCTATATTGCGCTTGAAAGACCGCTTAATTTTGCTCATAGGCCCCTTTATGAGACTTCAGGTTACTTTACGTGCCGTAAATCTACGACACGGGACAAACGGCTTTACGTCCCTTTCGAAAGAAGGCATGCTAAAGATTTTTACGCTAAAAAAAAATCCATCGTCCTCCGCCGGGTTTTAACCCGCGAACTTGGGTATATTAACCACTACACCACGGAGGTCAACTACATGCGTGGGAGGTAAACTAAGTAAGCACCCAAAGGAAAAATTGTCAAACTTTGGTCCCTATTGCTCGTATTTGGTAAACTTGTTCATAAGGTATTAAAAATAAGAGTAAGAATAATTTTTCGAAATACAAGTACCCTACGATGACCGAGCCAGATGATTCTGGCATTTAGTCTCGGACTGTCATTCCGGAGGTCGTGGGTTCAATTCCCGCGGACAACCACTCTGACCCAAGGGATTTTCGCCGGTTTTTTCCGGTCTCTATGTGAATGCTGTGGAAGTATCTTCAGTCCCCTGAACTTCCTGTCCCTTGATGTAATATCTATTTCATCCAGAAGGTCTATTTCAGCGTTGTATCAGCAAGGACGCCCTACAGTGGTGGTGAATACAGCTCTCGGCAGCAGTGGCGTTGGAGTGTTCTTTAGGAACCAGAGAGTTCCGTCAGACCTGGGGCGCGGGCTCGTAGCGCTCCTCGCGTTCAGATGAAAAACTGCTTGGCAATTGTAGGGTCTCTCCATGGTCGCTCTTTTCCTAACCTCCTGGGATCTGGCGCAAAAGAAGCTCATGGTGGCTGCATTGTGGAACCCCCTCCGGAATGACATACACACACTAACTTGATTGCCAAGAAATATATTCTTTTGTATAAACAATTGAACACAAAGTAGGGGTAGCTTTTCTTTCTAATTCGAGTTACCGTTTTTTTCGTAGTTGTCTTATTCTCCCCGTATTAAGAACTGTCACACCCCTAGGATGCTTAGTAGTCAGAAGTATGTCGGGAAGCCAACAGCACGAAACACAGAATGGAGAACCTGGAACGAGTGGATGGCCCGTAGCCAGGCACGAGCGCTAGGAAGTGGATGATATGAAATGCTAGCGAAATGGATGAGAGGAAAGGTGATGATGGAGCAATTGCTGGAATAAGTGGCAGGGGAAACCGGAGGACCCAGAGAAAACCCACCCAGACGCCGCTTCGTCCACCACAAATCCAACATGCGGGCGCTTGGGTTCGAACCCGGGCCGCCTATATGGAAGGCGAGCGGTCTAACCACTCGGTCACGGTGCCGCCTGCAAATCATATTATTATGCCTTCCTCTAGTAAAAAAAAAGAAGAATTAAGACTAAAAATAGATATAACACAAAATATAAGCGGAACAGATGACATAAAAACATGTAAAGTATTAACAACACAATTTAGCTCTTCAATACTTCTCCAATCTCAGCTGTCCTGCTTTAAGTAGAAATTTGCCTAACCCCCCTACGTCTTCCATGCCTGC
Organism: Hymenopus coronatus; assembly: GCA_030762935.1. Lineage (NCBI taxonomy): Eukaryota > Metazoa > Arthropoda > Insecta > Mantodea > Hymenopodidae > Hymenopus > Hymenopus coronatus. The sequence goes on along the minus strand of CM060900.1, from coordinate 530,856,249 downwards.
CAGTTATGTCCAACACGCCCGTAACTCTCCATTCCAGATAGTATAGTTTGCGAAATCATCTATTCCTCCGTACCCAACATCTTGTCAAGATATGCAGCCACACCCTCCCCCCCCTTACAAATAGGAATACTCTTACACCATGTTCATGAATAAGTTTTACTACCCACCATGAATTCGACATGCGAGTCGCTTCCTAATGAGCTAGAATTGAAAACAATGTAAGCGTAATATGTCTGTCTTTTTTTTTTTTTTTTTGTGCGAGAGAGAGAGAGACTGAGTTATAAGGCAACTTATATTTTTTGTGGTCATACAGCAAAGTATAAAGAGCTGTGTGTAGTGTGTAGTGAGATCAACGAGTATATCTGGAGCTGAAAATAGGAATAGAAAACAATTAAGTTTTTATCATCTAAAATTATACAAGAATGCTATTAGATTCTAAACCTTCAGTAAAAAACGCAGAGAAATTATAGCAAAATACTGCTTGACAATATATTTCAGCGAAACCATTGGGATATTTGGTGATGTGAGTACCATATTTAACTACCTCTCCCATTACTCCGTTTTCAAGGTTCTAAGTGTTGTCATTTACCAGTTGAGCTTGAATTTGCAATGTTTGCAAAAAGACCAATAAGGTATTGTCCGGTATGTATATTAATTAAAATAAAATAGAATCTGTATATTAAACCCTGGTAACTGATTACTTAAACCAGGGTAAAATATCCCAAACTTTATACATTATTACTTATACCAATTACAAATTTAATCATACAATTTAAATTTACAGATATAAACTTAACCTAGCTTAGCCTAAAATTGTTATAAAGACCAATTAATATCATAATTATCATCAATTAAACTGTGTGTTAATATTTAATTTGATATCATTTTCAATTTAGTTATTATTAATGTTATTATCATTTCGTATTTTTAATGTATATTAATATTTATTGTATATTTTAGTATATAGTTTTAATATTGTTATTTTTATTATTTATAAGTTTATTTAATATTATTTATCTATATTATACACATATTTAACTTTAAAAACAATTGTATTATGTAATTTAATTATATTAGTCTTACCATTATTATACAGGGTGTATATAAATGAATATCGGGGTTTTAACTCCTTATAATATTTATTACATTCAACTTACAGTTATGAATGATATGTCAAATGAAAAAGCAACTCAAACAGTTTTACCAAGAAGCTTATAAATGTTCAATGTGACTACCCTTTGTCACACGGCACACATCAAGTCTATAGCCGAGTTCTTCCCAAACGTTGATAAGTGTGTATTCAGTAATTGTAGCAACAGCTGCTTCAATCCGGTTTCTTAATTCAGGGAGGTCAGCTGGTAGCGGAGGCACGTACACACGATCCTTAATGAAGCCCCAAAGGTAAAAATCGCATGGCGTTAGGTCAGGAGAATGTGGAGACCATGCATAGCAAGCCCTGTCATTGGGGCCCTTGCGGCCTATCCAGCGCTCGGGTACAGTGACGTTCAACCAATCGCGTACTTCGTTATGCCAGTGAGGTGGCGCACCATCCTGCTGGAAAATAAAGTTCTCTGGCTCATTTCCTTTCAACTGACGAAAGAGCCATGCTCTAGTGTATCAAGGTAAGAAGTGCCAATTACAGTAGGTTCACCAAAACCGAAAGGCCCATAAACTTTTCGCCGGGATACGGCACAAAAAACATTCACTTTAGGGGAATATCGTTGCATTCGTACCATCTCGTGAGGATTTTCTGAGCCCCAGATGCGCACATTATGAGTGTTAACATGTCCACTAAGGTGAAAGGTCGATTTATCAATGAAGACAACACGATCCACAAAATCGTCATGAAACAACATGTCGTTTGCGAATTTGGCACGTAATCCGTGGTCTGTCGGCTTTAGAGCCTGTAATAACTGTAAACGGTAAGGATGTAGCTGTAAGTGCTTTCTTACAACTTTCCAAACAGTCGACACAGGAACTTGTAATTCACGACTAGCCTTCCGGACTGATTTCTTTGGACTACGAGTGAACGACTCTCTCACTCGCTCAACAGTCTCTTCACTTACTCCTGGTCGTCCCGTGCTCTTCCCTTTACAAAGGCAGCCGGTATCTTCAAACTGATTATACCATCTACGAATTGTTTTATCACTAGGAGGATCACAACTTACTACGGAACGCACGTTGCACAGTAACTACAGATTCGGTCTTTGCAAATTGCAAAACACAAAACGCTCTCTCTTTACTAGTCGCCATCTTTGCTACTACCGCTGTCTAGCGGATTGCGGCAGAAACATTGCACGCACATGCGCACTTGTGCCAATAAACAAAACTGTTTGAGTTGCTTTTTCATTTGACATATCATTTATAACTGTAAGTTGAATGTAATAAATATTATAAAGAGTTAAAACCCCGATATTCATTTATGTACACCCTGTATAATTACATACCATTTTATACATATAATTAGTATTTTACTTATCATAAGATTTAAAGTTAAAAAAAATATTAAATCAAAAATTTTACAATACCTAATTATAATTCTTTTAACTTTATATTTAAATTTATTTAAAACTCTCTAAAACTGAATATTGTAATTACTTCCGATTATATCATACTTCCACAATTTTAAAATCAAATAATTACATTATTTAAACATTTCAAAACTATCCATATTCAATGTAAATTTATATACAATTGAAATTTACATTAAATCCAAAATTCAAAATGATAATTTAAGATTTATAATTTAATTAAAATCTTTTAAAGTATTTAAATTAATTCAAATTCAGTGTTTAATTAAATATTTAAAATTAAATCTAATAATTTTAAATTACTGGTAAGCAGTTATTTATTTTAAGTGGATATTAAACTAGTTTACCCTACCTAAAGCCAGCGGTAACCGGCGGTAACCGGCGGCATAAGTATTGGTAACCAATACAATTTTATTTTCTATTTTTTAATTATCAACATTCAATATTCATCATAATTCTGCAAAAGTCAGTTATTGTATTCTTCTATAGCTTACTTTTAATTTTACTACACTCCTATACAAATGCATGTGTCATTGTTGAGTAGTTAGTTTTAACACTATACTTTTCTGCACTATTCTTCTCATATCACACTCAGTTCCATTTTCTTACTTCTTCCTGGGAACCCCATCTTCCACTTCGTCCCAAATACTGCATCTTCTGCCTTCTTCCCAGGAACGCCATCTTCATCTTCCAGCGCATATAATCTTCTTCTGCTTCATCGCCACTTTCTCCTAATTTTCATTTACCTGCTCTCTATTTCTTCTTCTCCTCTGCTGATTATATGCCATGATAGATGCGCTTGTCGTCAGTAATTATTATTCTCATTTCAATATATTTTTCTCTTAGGTGTCGCAGGGGCCTCGTATGTACCTA